>JASDDO010000018.1:195772413-200572413 GCA_030015575.1 Agapanthus africanus | reverse complement strand
CTTGATTGTTGGTTCGAAATCATCCCAAATTATCACTTCTTGATTTTAATGCTTTCTTAGATCTAGGTTTTTCTAATTCTTGAATTGCAATTTTATAAATCATGAATTGTTTTCTTTTCTTTTCCTTAAAGTTTCGACTCATCTAATTCGAAACACGAACGATTACACTTTCCCTGTGGACGATCCGCACTTACTAACGCGCTACATTCGACACCGTTATTGATTGCGGTCAAAATATTTTTGGTTTTGATTTCAAAATACAATTTTCTGAAAACATACACATCAAGAATATCATTAAATCAAATGGCGCCGTTACCGGGGATCATTTGATTTACTTACACAATCGGAAATCAATTCAATCATCCCCCACAGACAGTTTCTCAAGTTTCGGGCGAAACGCTGTAGAGGCCGTATGGATATATGGCAGGGTTCGATCATGTACGTGCGGTATTGCACAGATCATGATCGGACGGATAATACTAGCGGGCTTTGGTTTAAGCCGGGTCCTAGTATTATACATTGTAGATTTTGTCTAATTGCATTTGTATTCGGTCGCAATACAAATGCGGGTATGTATATACAGTCGCGGGGTTTTCCTGTAATTTATTACGGGATCAGTTTTCTGAAGTTGCCAGTTTGCTTTCCGTTTCGGCCATTTTCCTTTGTTTCTTTCCTTGGCTGAAAATTGGTGGAGGAGGACTTATTTGCAAATGTGCAAATTGGCATTGTGGAGGGTGGTCTTTATAAATTGTTGCTTCATGATGATTCTACCATCCTTTGACCTTCATTTTTTCATCATTGTTTGACTTTGAGTTGTGATGGTTGTTGAGTGTGGACTTTTTTTGTGATCATTTTATTCTCTCATGATCACTCATTATTCTTCTTGCATTATTGGTCCATTCTCACTCTCCCTTTTACACACATGCTTGGGCCGGCCACTTTTTGAGAGAGGGGGTCATTTTTGGTGTGGGGAAAATTGTTCATCTCATATTATCTTGCACACACCAAAATTCCCAAGTTGATCTCCATAGTTCATTTCCTCCATCAAATGGCAATTTCATACCCTAATGAGACAAAGCTTTCTACACTTCATCTACAGTATCCTTGGGCACGTCGACTCGCCAACTTCGTGCTCGAGTTGCCTCGGTCCAGAGGTGGGAGCCCGTAAAAGAACCCGGTGATGTGGTGCCCTTTCGACGAGGAGATGAAGACCGGAGATTCCGCGGGGAGATTGGGACGACGACGAGAAGACCGAAGGACACGGATCGCTCTGTATATCTCTCTACCCCTTCTCTAGTTAGCTAGGAGTAGGTTAATGGCCCGATCCGGGATTTTAGTGCGCGGTGGTGCATGTTTACAAGTTTCGTAAAAGTTTCGTTTCCGCATTTTGGCCTCGTTCAGACGACCGGGTCGCCACCGTGCACTTACAATGTGAACTAACATGTTTTAAAATTTCGATCGACAAAGTTTCCCGAAATATGCCCCAAGTACAATACCCTGTACACAAAATAAATCTGGGCCCAAACAGAATATACCATAAACCCCAATTCCAAGTTTAAAGAGCACTGTAGAAAAATGGTACAATGATGACTCTTGACTGCGGCGGAACCGCGGCCAGAACATGGGTTTGGCCGTGGTTCCGCGGCCTTACTGTAGTATTACATTACCAATTTTTTACAGAATTCATAAAAAACCCTGCATGTATTTCTGCAACACTCAAAATAATTTTTCGAGCACAAATGAAAATCGACAGAAACTGCATTTTGAAATTGTGGTTTTTGGAATTTTCGTTCCATCGAAGTTCTAAATACGCTAGAGCAAGCTAGTAAAGGTTAATGGCATGTCTCTGATACCATGTAAGTCTACGGTAGCGCCACAGCCGTCTGTCCGAGGCCAAAATGCGGAAACAAAAACTTTTCTTTAACTAGAAACAGGCGCTATCGTATACTTTTTCCCCGGATCAGACCATTAACCTACTACTAGCTAACTGGAGAAAAGGTAGAGAGCTATACAGAGCGATCCGTGTCCTTCGGTCTTCGGCCACCCTCCCAAGCTCTTCGCGGCATCACTGATCTCCGGTCTCCTCGTCGGAAGGGCACCACATCGAGAAGTCTTTTTACGGGCTCCCACCTCTGAACCGAAGCAGCTCGGACACGAAATTGGCTAGCCGATGTGTCCAAGATTGCTGTAGACTGAGTGTAAAACGGTTTGTCTCAAGGGGTTAATGAAGTTGCCACAATGGAGGTGGAGGAAAAATCTTTGGAGATGAACTTTGAAATGGAGCTAAGGAATTTTGTGTGAGCCAAATGAGATGAAAAAAATCCCCACACAAAAGGAATCCTCTCCCTCTAAAAAATGTGGCCGGCCATGTATATGGAGAAGGGAAAAGGCAATGATGGAAGGTGAGTGTAGGAAAGGCAAGAGGTGATCCTAATCCAAAAAGCAAACCTCACTTTCACTAATCCAAATCAATCCCATCTCCATAAAGTAAATCATGATGCACCAAATAAATCAATCTCATCAAGGAGCTTCTAGAAATCTCATGAACCCTCCATCACAAAAAAAAAACCCTCCATTTTGCTAATTTGCACATTTACAAATAAGCCACTCCATGGAAAATTCAGCAAAGGAAAGAAAGAAAGGAAAATGGCCGAAAAGGGAAGGCAAGCTGGCAACTTCAAAAAGAGATTCGTAATAAATTACAGGAAAACCCCACGACTGTATATACATACCCGCATTTGTATTCCAACCGAATACAAATGCAATGAGACAAAATCTACACTGTACAATACTAGGATCCGGCTTAAACTAAAGCCCGCTAGTATTATCCGTCCGAAACACGACACGCGCACAAGTGACCACGTATGTTCGAACCGTGCCATAAATCCATACGGCCTCTACAGCGTTTGGCCCGAAACTTGAGAAACTTTCTTTGGGGAACTCTAAAGACTCATCAATACTTTGGCTGTGGATTTAACCACTAGCACGTCAAAGGTATTAGCCGTACGTAACGGGCTACCAGGTATTGACCAAAAGGGAAGTCGATGAGCGAACTCATCCTGACACCCTACTGAGCCTGTCAGTGACAATATCCGTACAGTTCGGTCCGTTCGTCTATGAGCATCGCATAGCTGGCCTAGGGGGTTGGTAAAAGTCAGACCCCCAAAAGTGATACAAGTCATGTCGGAGTGTAGCCCAGAACACCCTGAGATACTACTGAAATACCTACCAGTAAATCTCCTGCCTTGGCCAAGGACTTTGTGTAATGGCTCTCTCAGACACAGCGCGATCTCACCCCCAATACCGGGAGAGACGAACCTCTGCCGATCCGCTCACTGCCTCCATGTGGCTCGGGACTGTACCCAACTAAAACCTGTTTGCACGACTCCTTTGAGCCGTGGTAGGGTAGTAATCAAAGTACAGTGGAACTCACACGAGGCAAATGACGCTCTCAGGTCGATGAACTTACCTGTATACATGTCACCAGGGAACTGCTATCCGACGTCAGGTATAATACCAACTAGCATGTTCCCGGTGAGTCCTGTCCGGTGTACTTATAACCCAATGAGCACCTGTATACATCTTAGGTGAACCAATTGACACCAGTGGCTTGTGAGACCAGCCACCGCCCTTCATCGGGGTCTCGACTGTATACACTAGTCTACTCTGGAGTATCGATGCCCTATCTCGAAAACTCCCATGACTAGGGACCTTTTAAGGATGTGCTTATAGACTCCAGCTCCTACGTATATGATCGCCATCATACTGCTGGCCGTCAAATAAGAATCCTAAAGGCTCTATCAACGCTCAATAGTAACCTGTAAGGTCACCCAAAGCAGCACACGATGATAAAGATAAACCAGATAGCATACTATCATCTTGAGTAAGACAGTCCTACCGGCATAGGTCCTCCCTCTATCATTTCAATCACGTGCCTGTGATCCAATAATTGACTCTGAGGGCACTATATCCAACACTTTCCTCGTCAACTGAGGTGCTGGATATTCATAACCGAATACCACTGTGCAAAACAAAAGAGAACATTCTTACAATAACAGCTTTCTGAAAAATGTTCGAACAACATCAGAACAGGTTTGTTTAGCTTGCATTGATACGAATCAATGCAGTCCCATCAATTAATCACACTACAAAAGAACGAAAATATGATGTACGTATATTCCATTCGCATTCACCACTGGGTCCCGTCATTACCCGTTAGGTTACTTAACTAACGACAGAGCGGGGACTGGACTTGCGCGGGTTTAAAATATATACAACATCTATTAGTATATATATTAATATATAATAATCGCTCGAGGCGTGATAAAAATGCAACATCACAGAATTATAATAAGCATCACAGAAAAATACAGATAATCTGGGATCCCCGGGTTTCATAGAGCCGCTACTGAAACCCGACATTCCCTTGGTCGTGTAGATAGCCTGTGCAATGAAATCCTAGACCACTACGGGCGCGGCAAGTTACCCGCCAAAACCTGAAGCGAGGCAGCCCCCTTCAACAACGTGAATGGACCACCCAGCACTTCACGGAATCAGGTAACTTGAGCACCCCTCTTTGGGTCAACCTGTACCCCCTACGAGTGCGGCGAATAGCCCGCCAAATCTAGAGTGAAGCCCCTTCCGTCTCAAAACCATGAGATGCAGGCTTGTTGCCCTCTAGAACCCGGCTATCCTTGCATCCTACCACGGGGGTAATCCTAGTACAGAAAGTAAAATATATACAACGGGTACATCGACCTCATCCCAGTCGTGCCACAAAAGAATAATATACAAACAGGCAGGGACGGAAGTCCACATGTCGGACGCTCGCCCTGCAATATCAAATGTACAAATACAACCAAACTGTACTAACATTGTATCCAGGATATCCACCACGACAAATCCGCAATATCACAGCACAACATAGAACATCAACGTGAATGTCACGTTAGCAAATTTGTCTAAAAGAACTATAGAAATTAGATAAAATTTACCGATCAAATTACATTCACGGTCGCAGATATAATGTGTTGGATGTAGTGCCCTCAAAGTCAATTATTAGATCGCAGGTACGTGATTGCAATGATTGAGGAGGACCTATACCGGTAGCACAGTCTTACTCGAGATGATAGTATGCTATCTGGTTTGCCTTTATCAGTCGTGTACAGCTTCAGGTGACTGATCACTATTACATGTTGATAGGGCCCTTAGGATCTTGCTTGACTACCAACAGTATGATGGCGATCATATACGTGAGAGTTGGGTAGTTTATAAGCACATCTTTAAAACTGGTCCCTAGTCGTGGGAGTTTCGAGACAGGGCATCGATACTCCGGAGTAGACTAGTGTATATTGTCGAGACCTCGACGAGGGGCGTTGGACGGTCTCACAAGCCACTGGTGTTAGTTGGATCACCTAAGATGTATACAGGTGCTCATTGGGTTATGAGTACACCGGACAGGACTCGCCGGGAACCTGCTAGTAGGTAATTATACCTAGCGTCAGATAGCAGTTCCTTGGTGACATGTATACAGGTTAGTTCATCGACCTGAGTTCGTCATTTGTCTCGTGTCAGTTCCCACTGTGCTTTGATTTCTACCCTACCACGGCTCAAAGGAGTCGTGCAAACAGGTCTTTTTTGGGTACAGTCCCGAGCCATGTGGAGGCAAGTGAGCGGATCGGCAGGGGATTCGTCTCTCCCGGTATTGGGGGTGAGATCACGCTATGTCTAGGAAAGCCATTACACCATGTCCTTGGCCAAGGTAGGTGAGAATTACTGGTAAGTATTCGAGTAGTTTCTCAGAGTGTTCAGGGCTTCTCTCCGACACGACTTATACCGGTATTGGGGGTCTGACGTTACCAGCCCCTAAGCTCGATATGCGATACTCATAGACGAACGGACCAGACTGTATGTATATTGTCACTTTTAGGCTAAGTAGGGTTCCAGGATGAGTTCGATTATCGGCTTCCCATGAGGTCAGTACATGGGCAGCCGTTACGCACTGCTAGTGCCGCTGACGTGCTTGTGGTTAAACCCACTGCCAGGGTACTGATGAGTCATTAGAGTTCCCCATAGATAGTTTCCCAAGTTCGGGCGAAACGTTTTAGAGGCCGTATGGTTTTATGGCAGGGTTCGGAAAATACACATGCGTTTACACACGTGTCATATTTCGGACAGATAATACTGGTGGGTTTTGGTTTAAGACGGATCCATGTATTATACTGTGTAGATATAATATCTTTGTCTCAGTTCCATTTGTATTCGGTCGTAATACAAATGCGGGTATGTATATACAGTTACGGGGTTATCCTAAAATTCGTTTCAGGATCGCTTTTCGAAGTTGCCAGTTTTCTATCACTCTTCTTAAATATTCGGTTTAATGCGGATTTATCTTTTTCTTTTGGATGAGTCATGAGGGTGAGTCATGAGTGGAAGCTTCTAGATAGGTGACTAGGTTTAGTGACTCATTCATTGCATTAATGGTTGATGAGGTGTTTATGTGACTCATTGATTGCATTAATGTGTTTTGGTTTGGACTTGGATATTTCTTCTTGATCTTTTCTTTATGGTCACCGTTTTGCTCCTACACTCACCCTCTCCTCTCATTTATAGTGGCTGGCCATTCTTTTGGAATCCCCATGGTTGTAAAAATGATATGATGATTCAATTGATAAGTTTCCTAGTTCAATTTATCAATCTAAAAGGCAACTTCATTAACCGTTCATCGATGGTTTTGTAGGAAACGAGACAAAGTATTCTACATCATTCTCTACTTCATCTTGGTCATCTCTTTTAGCAGACTTGATGATCGAGTTGCCTCGGTATAGTGGCGGGAGCCCGTTTAAAGATCCGTTGACGTGGTGCCACATGAATGAGGAGACAGGAGATCGGAGCAGCCGCAAAGGAGCGTGGGATGATGGCTAAAGACCGAAGGACTCGGATCGTTTGGTATAGCCTTTCTACCTCTTTACAGTTTGTTAGTTTTGCGTTAATGGCAAGATCCGGGTTATAGTATGCGATAGCGCCAGTTAAAAAAGTTTTTGTTCTGCGTTTGGCGTCAGAATGACGGCCGGGACGCTACCGTAGACTTACATGATATCAGAGCCACACCATTAACCTTTACTAACTTGTTCTAACGTGTTTAAAACAACGATTGAACAAAATTTCGAAAACCGCATTTTTCAGTGTAAAGTTTCTATTGATTTTAAAAACTGGTCTAAAAATCATTTTGAGCATCTCGGAAAATCGAGCAGGCTTTTTTAAGAGTACTGAAGAAATTGGGTTGACTGAATCCACTGTACCGCCACGGAACCGCCGCACAAACCATGGTTTGGCCGTGGTTCCGCGGCCAATTAGTGGCTACAGTGTACCAAAATTCTTTTGGGGCTCTTGCATGGGAAATTGTGGTTTCTGGAATATTTCTTTTGGGCCCAGATTTTATTTGTGTACTGCAGATGTACGTGCGGCCCACTTCGGGAAGTTTTGTCGATCGGAATTTTAAACTTGTTAGTTTACAGTACTTACATTATATCTCCGACCATGAATGTCATTCGAGCAGTAAATTGCGTCTAATTGCTATAGTCCTTTTAGATGGGTTTGCGAACGTAACATTCGCGTTGATGTTCTGTGTTATGCTGTGATGTTATGGATTTGTCGTGGTGGATAGCAGTGTGCAATGGTAGTGCAGTTTGGATTTATTTATACATTTGATATTGCGGGGCGAGCGTCCAATATGTGGACTGCCGTCACTGCCTGTTTGTATAATATTCTTTTGGGGCACGACCGGGCTGAGGTCGATGTACCCGTTGTACATATTTTTTATTTCTGTACTAGGTTTTACCCCGCGACGGAGTGCACAGATAGCCGGGTTCTGGAGGGCAACGAGTCCGCATCTCATGGCTTTGAGAGGCCAAGGGGCCTCACTCTACAATTGGCAGACTATTCGTCGCACTCGTAGGGGGTATAGGTTGACCCAAGGAGGGGTGCCCAAGTTACCTGATTCCGTGAAGTGCAGGGTGGTCCATTCATTTTGCTATAGGTGGCTGCCTCGCTTCAGGTTTTGGCGGGTAACTTGCCGCACTCATAGGGGTCTAGGTTTCATTGCACAGGCTATCCACACGAACTGGGGAACGTCGGGTTTCAGTAGCGGCTCTGTGAAACCCGGAGATCCCAGATTATCTGTATTGTTCTGTGATGCTTATTACTTTTCTGTAATGTTGCAATTATCATGCCTGGAGCGATTATTGTATATTGGTATATATACTAGTAGATGTTGTATATGTTTTACACCCGCTCTAGTCCAATCCCCGCTCTGTCGTTAGTTAAGTAACCTAATGGGTGATGACGGGACCCAGTGACGAATGCGGATGGCATATACGTACATTTTTATTTTCGTTCTTTTCTGGTGTGATTAATTGATGGGACTGCGTTGATTCTGATCAATGCAAAGGAAAACAAACCTGTTTGGATGTTGTTGGAACAGTTTTAAAAAGGTTTTATTACAAAGACATTTTCTTTTGTTTTGCATAGTGGTATTCAGTTGGAATATCCTGCACCTCATTCGACGAGGCAAGGGCCAAGATCCCTTCACCGGGAGTTACCCCTTGGGCAGAAGTTTGCGTCAGGGTAATAACTTCACTATAGTCGATTACATGTTGCTTTGCATTGAGGTATTCAGTTGGAATATCCTGCAGCTCATTCCACGAGGAAAGAGCCGAGATCCCTTCACCGGGAGTGACCTCTTTAGCAAAGGTTTTCGTCACTATATTTTTATAAAAAGCTATCAGGTTCCTTCAACGAGATCAAGTTCATTACGTTAAAGGGTTTTCGCCAAAAACCAGCCTAGCCCTCCGTCATTTCAGATGGGTAGCACGTAGTATTCATGCTATGTTTGTTGGCCTTCGTCAAGGCATAGTGGATGGTAGCTGCTTGTTACTTTTCTGTTGCATAGATAGATGAGTTGGTTTGGGACAGTCGTATTACCTTGTTGGCCTTCGTCAAGGGTATGTACGGGTGGGTTCGAATTGACAAGATAACGACGGGTATAACTTGACATGTGCCTTATGATTTGTTGGCCTTCGTCAAGGTCATAAGAACATGGGGTAAAAATCACATCGGGAGTTTCTAAAGAAACTGAAACTTGCCAGACATGCGCATACCTTCTGGAGTGTGATAACATGAGTGGATTCCGTCACATTATCATGTGATAAGAGTTGGATCCCGATTCTCACTGATGAGTTGGTTTACTCTTCGGGTGATCCCGATTGATTCTTCTTTCAGGTTTAGAGGAGAATTCGACAGTACAGTTGGAGGTTTCCTGATTAAATAAAGTGATAACCATTCTGATCTAGGTTAGAGTGCACGCAGAGTGTTTCTTTTCTCTCCCTCTTTGGCAGCGACCTTTGACCGACCCCAGACTATGACTCAGTGACCAAGTTGACTGAACCTTCTTAAAATACTGGCTTTTGGATTGTCTAAGTTGCATAACACATTGCCGCTCCATCTTCTACCCTTTGCATTTATCAGAACACCTCGTATTACTACGGACATCCACTTCCATTGGATAGATCCATCGTATGGTTATATACGAACTCGAAGGGACTTCTTTGAGGATGGATCCAGGTTTAGGAAATTGAATTGGTTTATTCGGTTGTCTTTTATTATCACCTTCTCTCAAGTTGTGAGGGCTCCTTTGTTTAGGAGAGTACACATATTACGCTTATTGGATTGTTTTCTTCCAAACCATAGGCAGGTGCCGAAAGGTAGGGAATGAAGAAAACCAATTAGCCTAAGTAAGGTGTACAAAAGGTAATAAGTAAAGACAAAATAAAGGGATTAGAAAGAGGGCAAAGTAAATTGCGACTCCTATCATTCATGACCAAATCGCGTACTTCATCGCCACTCGTATTTCACCTTTGCTTTTTTCCCCAGTTTGGGAGAAATAGAATAAGGTATTATTCAGTTGTCTTTTATCATCACCTTCTTACAAGTTGCGAGTACTCCTTGGTTTAGGAGAGTACACCTATTATACTTACTGGATAGTCTTCTTCCAAACCATAGGCTGGTGCCGAATGGTAGGGAAGGAAGAAAACCACTTAGCCTAAAGGGGTGTACAGAAGGTAATGAATAAAGACAAATAAAGGGATTTGGAGAGATGGCAAAGAAATATACGGTTATTGTCATGAATTGGATTATGGAAGAGGCATTACTAGGAATACCAGGATACCCCTACGAAACATTTTCATGTTTCAGTTTCACTGTGCGTTGTTAAAGGAAAACTGATTTCCCGATTAGATACTTACTCCAGGGTATGTATTTACCAGGTACGATTCTCACATCTGTATGGTTTTACAGATGATGAGTGGGAGTAAGTTATTGGGAATTAGGTGATCATCCTCATTATATCGGAATTCGTTGTAATTGGTGATATTTGAGGAAATCGCCTGAGTTTTTGCCGGACGGCATGTATTAGGTTTTGAGTATCCGTTGTTGTGCACCAATTTCAAAATGATATATCGGTACGTTTACTTTTATAAAGTGAGATATAACTTTTTGAAATTATGTCCGTGACATTTACCTATATCAGTTGACGATTGGATAAGAAGCATTGAACAACGGAGTAGTTCTTAACCATAAGTACAGTTTTCAACCTACGATGCACAGGTTTTGAATTATTCAACTCAAGGGACTCATACAGAGTATTGTATGTTGTCCAGTGTCCATTAGGACAAAGTGGTTGGTCCTCGTACTATGTTCTGTTTACTTATGACTTCTCTAGTTATTAGACAAGTGTTTCCTAGAAATACAAGGTCTAAATTTTGAGAAGTTGTGGGTATAGGAATAAAGTAGAGAACCAGATGTCGCAAGTATCGGGATTCTTCAAAGATATCGAAGATGTAGATACTTATGATTGGTATTCAGATTATAGTAATGATTTTGAGAAACTTGTTTCTCCTTCAGGTTACTCATAATTGGATGGATTCCTAAGTTGAGTAATCCTGATCGGCCTCTCTCCATTAAGTTGATATGCACTGGAGACAGCTGCATGATTAGAATCTGGTTCCAATTAAATAAGTGCCAAAGTTTCTATATTGGATATAGAATGGTTCATATCTTAACGATGTTAAAGTACGGAGAGTTGTCCAGCTTATGCTTAAAACCAGACTCTGGATAACTCAGGGCACGTTTCTGTAATGGCAGTTTATGGGTTGGCCCAAGCTATGACGAGGGTTGACTCTCTACCATCTGGAAGATCAATAGTGATATTGTTCTTGACTCGCCACAGTTTTAGTAAAATGGATTTTTTCAGAAAACAGTAGTCGAAGTATGGTAGAGCTGGAAGTGATTCCAGAACCGCAAACGATTACGAAAAATTTAATAGGACCTAAAAATTCAATCAGGTTTGACATTCCATTAGCCACTCCGCAGACATGGTGGGTAACCTCAGGCACCCGAGAGGTACTCTGGTAGCCTCAAGGACGGTGAGAGGGAGATTCTTGTTTACCCAGACTTGACACTATTGTTGTTCTAGGCTATGAGACCCGGCAGGAGGTTAAGTATAGCGTCGTTCTAAACTAGCTTTAGAAGTGCACGTATATATTATTCTGCCAGAGGGTTGTTGTGGTCAGTGGGAGTAGCGGAAGCATAGTAGGCAAGTAGCTTATGTCTATTTATAGACTAAATCAGATATAGCGGAAATAGATCATCTAATTTTGATGTGACAATCATGGCTTTGACTTCATCAGAATAGGGGATGGATCTGTTGAGAAGGTAGTAGGGTGTGATGTCCTGGTATTTGGATGACATACACATAGTAGGAAGTAAAATTTCTATACTACGATCGGTTATACTGTGGTCGTCACACAGTTGTTTCTCCACAAAGGATATGGATATAATATCTGATATTCTGCTTACTAGATCTATGGTTTTAGATCTAGAATTGGGTAGTTTCTCAATCTGGGTACTTTGACAGTATTCTAATGGTATTTTAGAATAGATGACTACTAGCATGGTGGTGTACCTGCAGATGATGGAGTTACCCTCTCTGAAGGTGTCTTACAGACTAAAGGGGAGAGGGATGTGCGTGATTGGCAGATCACTTGCTTAGGCAAGTACCACACCAGATGTTGTTTTTGCACTAGATGCGATAAGTTTATATTAATCCAATCCTGAAGAAACATAAGGAAGCAGTTTTAAAACATAAGTGGATGTTCTACGGATTTGATGACGGCAGCCTCCTTCGGAGACGGTTATCATTCCAGGCTTCAATGGTGACATGGATGACAGAGTGATTGTCAGAGTTATAGTTTACCCTCTTACGAGGGACAGTATTATGGACAGGTGGTCCAAGAGGATACTGTGGTAGGCATGGTGCAGGATACTGATTAGGTTCAGTTGACGATACAGTCTAAGAAGTTTGGATTTGGAGTTCATTTATAAACTAGGTCCCATCAGATATCCAAACATATTCTAAGACAGGTATTACTCAATTCGGGATATGGCTTTCTCCGTGAACTTGAGATTAAGAGAGACATAGAAAGGAACATCAGGGTGGATCCACTCATTGAGGCTATTTCTCGAACACAAGAGTTTTACAAACGGGCTTTGTGAAACTGATTAGTAGAGGAGTTGGGTGTTCGGTATCACATGGGCTGTGAGTATGCGACATCGCAATAATTAGCCTTAAGTGCAAGTGGGAGATTGTTGGATGTAATGCCCTCAAAGTCAATTATTGGATCGCAGATACGTAATTGCAATGATTGAGGAGGACCTAAACCGGTAGCACAGTCTTACTCGAGATGATAGTATGCTATCTGGTTTGCCTTTATCAGTCGTATACAGGTTCAGGTGACTGATCACAATTACACGTTGATAGGGCCCTTAGGATCTTGCTTGACAACCAACAGTATGATGGCGATCATATACGTGAGAGTTGGATAGTCTATAAACACATCCTTAAAAGTGGTCCCTAGTCGTGGGAGTTTCGAGACAGGGCATCGATACTCCGGAGTAGACAAGTGTATATAGTCGAGACCCGGACGAGGGGCGGTGGCCGGTCTCACAACCCACTGGTGTCAGTTGGATCACCTAAGATGTATACAGGTGCTCATTAGGTTATGAGTACACCGGACAGGACTCGCCGGGAACCTGCAAGTTGGTATTTATACCTAGCGTCAGATTGCAGTTCCCTGGTGACATGTGTACTGTTGGATATATGTATGCCCTAGAGGCCATTATGTGATAGTGGATGTATCTATACATGTATATATATTCAGTTTGCATTCTTGCTCGACATGATAGTATGCTATCTGGTTCTTCTTTATCTGACATGTTTATTTGATCATGCTACTATTCATTCATACATGCTGATAAAGCCCTGAGGATATCGGCTTGACTACTCTGATTATGATGGAGATCATACTAGTGGGACATCTGTAGTCTATAAGCATATCCTGGAACGTCCCTAGTCGTAGGTATATCGAGACGGGGCATCGATATACCAGAGTAGACTAGCGTATATGATACTAGACCCATACGATGGGCGATGGATGTTCCCACATTCATCGATGTTTGACATCAAGATCATATACGGGTGCTCAGTGGTGACTGGGTACACTGGACGGACTCACCGAGAACTCCTATATGGAATTATATCTATCGTCGGATAGCAGTTCTCAGGTGACACTGGTACAGGTTAGTCTGTAGACCCGAGATAGTCATGGAGTCTTGTGTGTTCTCCCACTGCACTTTGATTGCCACCCTACCACGGCTCTACTGAGTCGTGCAAACAGGTGGCCGTTGGGTACAGTCCCGAGACACACGAAGACGATGAGCGATAGGAGGGGTTTCGTCTCTCCCGGTATTAGGAGTTGATGCTGTGCAGTGCCCGACTGGTTATAACAGCAAGTCCCTGGCCAGGGCTGCTGAGATTTGCTGATAAGTGTTATCAGTAGTTTCTCGATCTGTTATAGACCATTCACCGACACGACTTATTGAGTTATTGGGGTCGACGTGACCATCCCTAGGCTCGATATGCAGCATATCTGACGAAGAGACCGGACTGTACGGTAGTGTTGCCGGATGGCTCGACGGGAGTTGTAGCAGGTTCGCTTGTTGTCTTCTGATCCTCAATACCCGGGTGGCCGTTACGTTTAGCTGACCGCTTGCGGCTTGAGGGTACTTGATATGATCATTACCCTCTGCCGGTGTATTGACGAGTCTTAGAGTCCCACAGAGGAGTTACCCAGTCCAGGCGAAACGTTGTGGTGCGCATATGCGATATGCGCATGCACCCGATTGAAATATACGTATATGATACCGAACATTGATCGGGTGAACTGCTTTTGGTGGGGTCATATGAGATATGACCGGATTGATAAATCAAGTGTTGATTTATCATTTAACCATTAGTTTTCTCACTTAAAACCTTTCTAGGGTTTGATGGATGTATGCATGCATGCATGTGTTTCTTTCTTCTTTTCTAGTTTCATGCACATGTAGATGTGCATACATGTACACATACATACATCAAACCATCATGGTTGATTATATATGGAAATGGTGGCAATATAAGCCTCACACCATAGATTATACAATGGATAATTATTTAATTTTGGTTTTAAAGTAAAATGAAAAAGGAAAGGATAAACATTCTTGTTTCTACATTCTTCTTCTAACCTAACCTGTCTCAACTACCACTAACCAAGGGTTATCCTTCTCTTTATCATTCTAAACCCAAGTTAAATTAACTATCTATGATTTAATCATGGTTGGAGTTAAGAAGGAAATAAATATATATAGTGATATATATTTCTTTTTCTTTTTAACTCAAGGTTATTTTTATATACCTCTTGTTCATTTTAGCCACCATCTTCATCCTCCTTCATCTCTTTCTCTCTAGTCTTTTCTAGTGAGCTAAATACAACAAAAGAAAGGTTTTTGAAGTGAGAAACCTAACCACAACATCATTCTATACAAGCTTAGACGCTTTGTTTAGAGTGTTCTCTTCGGTTTGTCGAAGTTGCAAGCTTGGACGGAGTGCTCCGTGGTGGATCGTCGTGGACGCAAGGGAACTTCGAGAGGACCTCGACTCAACACCCAAGACACCAAGGAGTCTAGCAAAGGGGAGCTACAAAGGTTGTAGCCTTCAAACCCTAATCTTTTCTAGCTTAAAGTTTAATAACCCTAATTTTCTAGGATCGATCCACTTGCATGTTAGTTTAGCACCTTAAAAATTATAACTTTGGGTCATGTGATGCTTCAAAACACTTCATAGGGTGCTATACTAACCTTACATTGGTATCAGAGCCGACCTAGAACATTAGGCGACGTTTTTACGAAGTGAAAACCCCGATCGGACAAAAATATGTGTTTCTGGGATATTATGGGATGCTCTCTGGAACATTAGACGATATCATGGGATGTTCTCTGGAAATTTTCTAAATTTTGACATTTTGCAGAATTAAAAATATGTAAAAAATACAGCAGGGAAAAATAAGGATTACGGCAGAAAAATTTTACCATGAACAGTGTTTCCTGCCGCGGAAACGCGGCCTAAGCCTGCTTAGGCCGCGGTTCCGCGGCCTTGTATATGAATTGGTGGATAAGTTTTCTTCAGTAATTCTTGGTTCTGTATGTATAATTTTTTGGGTATTTTTAAACTGAATAAAGTTTTGAAAAATTCTGGAGATGTTTTTGGATTCGTCGATTCGATCGGGACTTTCATTTCGTAGCTTTTCCAGGAAAATTAGAAAGTATTGAAGTGTTTGAACGAGTATCATTTACTCACTATTCACGGGGTTTAAATAGTTTGGAAATACGTGCAAGTCTTTTTGCGGTGGTCCCTCTAGAAGACAACAAACCTTAACTCGATTATGTGACCGTCTTGAACTGCCCTTTGAACCTTAGGGTTTGGGGCAGTACGGCGTGCCACATGTGAGGCGTTGGCTTGACCCTTCTACGGCTGGACCGCCGCTACTGTGTCACACTCCAGATTTTTTTGAACCCTGCTCAAGTGTTGAGCTTTAGTGAATCTTGGGTGCTTGATTGTTCATTCGAAAACTTTAATACTGTCTGTTTGTCTGGAATGTGATACAATATGTGGAATTCATATGGTTTAGGCATGAAATACGAAATATGTGATATTTCGCATTTATGATGTCTAAAGAGAATCTGGATTCCAAATATTGTAGTTTTACACTTTCTTTTCTGTGACCGTAAGTGTAGTATGTTAGATATCGCCGGTTTCGTTGCTATACATCAACGACAATCGGGGTACGCATACTTACTTACGTTGATGATATGTGATATTATGTGTTGCTGAGATATGATGTGCAGGATTGTCGCGATCGAATAGCCGGGGGTTTTTGTGAGATGAGAGTTTTATATTTTCATTCATGTAAATTCAAATGTAATGTAATATTCTTTTATTTGGGGCACTTCCAGGTTGCGGTTGTGTCACCAGTGTTGTATATTATTTACTTTTCCGCATTAGGATGGACCCAAGGAGGGGAGCACAGGTGACCGGGTTCTGGGGTTCAGTGGGAGGCCATCTCGAGGAGTCGAGACCGGGTCTCCTAAAATCCAGGATTGGTAGGGTCACATGCCGCTCTCGTAGGGGTCCAGGGTGTGGGCTTGGCTATTCATCGCGACTGTGGAATCATTATTTTCTATTCTGGCTAAATACTAAATACGGACGTCCTAGTATATCCCACGTTATATCTATATTTCTGCTGCCTGTGTTCTGTGATATCTGAGACGAATGACATATTATATATATGATATATAGTAGACGTTGCTTATGTTTTACACCCGCGCTAGTCTCGTCCCGGTATGCTGTTAGTTAAGTAACCTAACGGTGCATAACGGAACATTGCGGCGAATGCGGATGGCATAAGCGTACGTGTTATTTTCGTTTCTTTTCTGTGATTGGCTTAAGGACTTAAATGATGGGATTGCATTAATGTGATTAATGTAAAGAAAATAAACCTAAAAGATGTTGTAGAATCGGATTTAAAAACTACTCGGCTATTTATGAAAAAGCTATATTTCAAAAATGCGGAGCTTAAGCCACTCCTTTTGAAAACCTTTTGATTCTACAACGATATCAAGCTCAAAGCGTTAAAGATTTTTTTTAAAAATCATCCGCAACCCTCCGTCATTTTAGGAAGTAGAGTACTTAGTATTCGTGCTACGTTTGTTGATCTTAGCCAAGGCGTAGTGTACGGTAGCTAAGTGATGTCTTCCTACAAACGCATATGATGCAGATTAATTAGGACGGGCATATGACTTTGTTGACCTTAGCCAAGGGTCATGTGAACGGGTCTAATTAATCAAGAAATGACGGGTTGAGCTTGACTAATGCTCGTGATTTGTTGACCTTAGCCAAGGTCACGAGTATTAGGGGTAAAAACCACATCGGGAATTTCAAGTGTTGAAATTTGCAATGAGATTGCATACCTTCCATATGATGGTTGGATCCCGATCCCACTGTGGGTAATAGTTGCTCCTAGGAGAGTTTTACAGTTTACAATTAGCTAACTCATTAGGTGTCTAGAAAGGTGTTAACGGGGCTCCGCCTCTGGGAAAACGAGGTTTATTCTAATTAGGTCCGTGCGAAAGCACGGGGAACCTCCCTCAAAGTACCGACACTGGCCTGGCTGAACGGTTAGCGAAGTTGTAGACTGTAATTAATCCTGGCTAGTTTTTCTTTTTAAGGTTTGAAAGAAAAACTTGATAAAAAGCAGTGGGAAACATCGATTAGACAAGATAATAAACCAATCTAATCTGTGCAAGAGCTTTCGCTGAGTGTATTCTTTTCTCTCTCTTAATGGAAGATACTAATGACTGGACTTAAGCTTCTATTAGATAAAAACAAACTGAATGGGACCAACTATAAAGACTGGCTAAGGAATCTGAAGATCGCCTTGACTTATGATAAAGTATCATATGTCCTCACGGCTTCAGCCCCGCCCGTCCCAGGCCCAAAATCCTCAGTTGCGGACATTGAAGTCCGCAAGACATGGGACGCTGACTGTGCCACGGCAAAATGCCTCGCGCTTGCATCGATGGACAACACACATCAAAAGCAGCATGAGGACATGGACATTCATGGGATATTGCTCCATACAAAGGAGTTGTATGGGGAACAGTCCCGCGTATTACGATACGAAGCATCAAAGAAACTGTTTCACATGCGGATGGCCCCTGGCACACCAGTAGTAGACCATGTTTTGAAGATGATAGCTCTTATAGGAGAGCTTGAGGACCTCGGATGGACAATGGACAATGAACAATATATAGATATTATTCTGCAGTCCCTTCCCTCCACCTTTGCTCAGTTCATAATGAACTTTAACATGCATGGCATGGAGAAGGAACTCCCTGAACTCCTTAATATGTTAAGGAGTGCAGAGAGCACTATGAAGTCAGCGAAGACTCCCGTTATGACGATTGGACAGTCTTCTTCTTCTCGCCCGAAAGCTAAGGCCAAGGGAAAGAAAAAGAAGAAACCCACTAATCCTAAGGGCGGAGTCAAAAAGGTAAAGGGAAAGGGAAAGTCCACGGCTGGAGACCCAGGAAAGGCGAGTGTTTTCATTGCCACAAGACAGGACATTGGAAGTGCAATTGCACAGAGTACTTAAGTCTCAAGAAGAAGCATGGTGATGCTTCTGCTTCAGGTGCGTTTGTGACTGAAAACTGTTTTTCTATAAACTCTGCTTCCTGGGTATTGGATACCGGTTCAGGTTCTCACATTTGCAATTCTATGCAGGGGCTGAGAAATAGCAAGGTTTTGAAGACAGGTGACCATACTCTCTGCGTTGGAAATGGTTCCAATGTACATACAGTCGCAGTGGGAGAGTATCACTTGGGGTTGCCATCTGGATGTATTTTGATTTTGAATCCATGTTATTTTGTACCTGATATGCTATGTAATATAATATCCGTTTCTTTGTTGGACAATGAAGGGTATAATTTTGTATTACAAAACAATGTTATGAACATTCACCTGAATCAAATGTTGGTTGGGTATGGTACACTTAATAACGGAATATATGTCCTAAATCAACACACAGTTTTCAGTATACAACACACTAATAAAAGAAAACTTTCAGAATTAAATGAAGCTTTTCTTTGGCACTGTAGACTTGGTCATATTAACGAAACAAGACTAAACAAGTTACACAAAGATGGATATTTAAATCCTTTTGAATATAAATCTTATGCGACTTTCCAGTCTTGTATCAAGGGTAAAATGACCAAAACTCCGTTTACCGGACACGGAGAAAGAGCTACTCAGCTCCTGGGCCTCATACATAGTGATGTATGTGGGCCTATGTCTACACAGGCTAGAGGCGGTTTTTCATACTTCATTACATTCACTGATGATTTCTCAAGATTCGGTCATGTATTTTTATTAAAGCACAAGTCCGACGCTTTCGAGAAATTCATTGAATATAAACAAGAAGTAGAAAAACAAACCGGCTTGAGTATTAAGATGCTTCTATCAGATCGAGGTGGAGAGTATCTCAGTACAGAATTTGCAAACTTCCTAAAAGAGAATGGGATTCTCTCTCAGCTCACTCCTCCTTACACACCACAGCACAATGGTGTGTCAGAACGACGGAATAGGACCCTATTAGATATGGTCCGGTCCATGATGAGTGACGCTGAGTTACCAGTCTCGTTTTGGGGGCATGCATTGGAGACTGCAGCGTTTCTGCTAAACAGGGTTCCAACCAAAGCCGTGCCTACCACGCCATATGAGATATGGAATGGGAAGAGACCATCTCTTAAAAGAATTAAGATTTGGGGTTGCCCGGCCTATGTTAAAAAGCAGAATCCGGACAAAATCGAGACACGGTCAGTCATGTGTAACTTTGTAGGATATCCAAAGAATTCTTATGGATATCTGTTCTACCACAAAGAGGGACAAAAAGTGTTTGTTTCTCAACATGCCACATTCTTGGAAAAAGAGTTTTTCACAGATAAAGATGATGGCAAAGTGGTGGATCTAGAAGAGGTTCTAGAGACACAAACTACAAATGACGATTTGGTTGAACCGACTGTTGCAGCAGAAACTGAAGAACCTCGGCCACTCCGTTGGTCTGGTAGGACTTCTCGCCCACCGGAGAGGTACTACGGTTTCCTCATTGATGGTGACAGAGAAGACTGTATCATGGAAGATGATGATCCTACCAGTTTTCAGCGAGCTATCACGAGTGGTGACTCTGTGAAGTGGCTGGACGCCATGAGATCCGAAATGGAGTCTATGTACACCAACAAAGTATGGACTTTGGACGTTGTACCCCCTGGGGTAAAACCTGTAGGGTGCAAATGGATCTTTAAAAGAAAGATTGGTGTGGATGGGCAGGTAGAGACCTATAAGGCAAGACTTGTGGCGAAAGGTTTTCATCAAAGACTAGGTCTGGACTATGACGAAACTTTTTCGCCCGTAGCCATGCTTAAATCCATTCGGATCCTACTTGCTATTGCTGCTCACTACGACTATGAAATCTGGTAGATGGACGTTTAAAACAGCATTTCTAAATGGAGATTTAGAAGAATGTGTTTATATGGATCAGCCAGAGGGCTTCATTGATAGTGGGAGCAGCGAGAAAGCATGTAGATTGCTTAAATCCATATATGGGTTAAAGCAGGCATCTCGGAGTTGGAACATCTGTTTCGATGATGTTATCAAAGAGTTTGATTTCATCAAAAATCCAGATGAACCTTGTGTTTATAGGAAGGTTGTAGGAAGAGCTGTCACATTCCTCGTATTGTACGTAGATGACATTCTTCTGATAGGAAATGATATTCCTATGCTACAGTCGGTCAAATCATTCTTATCACTGAGGTTCTCCATGAAGGACCTGGGTGATGCCACATACATCCTGGGCATAAGGATCTATAGGGATAGATCCAAAAAGTTATTGGGACTGTCCCAAACCAGGTACATTAACACCATCCTAAAGAGGTTTAGTATGGAAGATTCCAAGCGGGGTGCCTTACCCGCTTGCCATGGAGTCACTCTCTCCAAGGATTCTTGTCCAAAGACCGATGAAGAGAGAGCTCGCATGAGCATTATACCTTATGCTTCGGCAGTAGGATCTATAATGTATGCGATGTTATGTACATGCCAAGATGTAGCTTATGCACTTAGTGTTGTAAGCAGGTATCAATCCAACCCAGGGGAGAACCACTGGACAGCTGTGAAGAACATTCTTAAGTACTTACGAATGACTAAAGAATTGTTCTTGGTGTATGGTAATAAAGATCTCCAAATGGAGGCCTTTACCGATTCGAGCTTCCAGAGCGATAAGGATGACAGCAAATCTATCTCAGGGTTTGTATTTACCCTCAATGGAGGGGCGGTAAGTTGGAAGAGTTCCAAACAAGATACCGTTGCAGACTCTACGATGGAAGCTGAGTACATTGCTGCAAATGATGCCGCCAAGGAAGCCGTCTGGATGAAGAAGTTCGTCTCGGAGCTAGGAGTAGTTCCAACCATTATTGATCCAATACCTTTGTATTGTGACAATAATGGGGCAATGGCGTTAGCCAAGGAGCCCAGATCCCATCAACGGTCCAGACACATCCTGAGGCGCTTTCATTTGATCTGGAAGATTGTAGATCGCCGCGAGATCGAGATTAAGAGAGTAGAAACAAAGAACAACGCCGCGGATCCATTCACCAAGGCCCTCCGTCAGCCGCAGCATGAGCGACTTTTTGAGATGTTGGGTATGAGATACGCCAATAACTGGCCTTAGTGCAAGTGGGAGATTGTTGGATATATATATGCCCTAGAGGCCATTATGTGATAGTGGATGTATCTATACATGTATATATATTCAGTTTGCATTCTTGCTCGACATGATAGTATGCTATCTGGTTCTTCTTTATCTGACATGTTTATTTGATCATGCTACTATTCATTCATACATGCTGATAAAGCCCTGAGGATATCGGCTTGACTACTCTGATTATGATGGAGATCATACTAGTGGGACATCTGTAGTCTATAAGCATATCCTGGAACGTCCCTAGTCGTAGGTATATCGAGACGGGGCATCGATATACCAGAGTAGACTAGCGTATATGATACTAGACCCATACGATGGGTGATGGATGTTCCCACATTCATCGATGTTTGACATCAAGATCATATACGGGTGCTCAGTGGTGACTGGATACACTGGACGGACTCACCGAGAACTCGTATATGGAATTATATCTATCGTCGGATAGCAGTTCTCAGGTGACACTGGTACAGGTTAGTCTGTAGACCCGAGATCGTCATGGAGTCTTGTGTGTTCTCCCACTGCACTTTGATTGCCACCCTACCACGGCTCTACTGAGTCGTGCAAACAGGTGGCCGTTGGGTACAGTCCCGAGACACACGAAGACGATGAGAGATAGGAGGGGTTTCGTCCCTCCCGATATTGGGAGTTGATGCTGTGCAGTGCCCGACTGGTTATAACAGCAAGTCCCTGGCCAGGGCTGCTGAGATTTGCTGATAAGTGTTATCAGTAGTTTCTCGATCTGTTATAGACCATTCACCGACACGACTTATTGAGTTATTGGGGTCGACGTGACCATCCCTAGGCTCGATATGCAGCATATCTGACGAAGAGACCGGACTGTACGGTAGTGTTGCCGGATGGCTCGACGGCAGTTTTAGCAGGTTCGCTTGTTGTCTTCTGATCGCTCAATACCCGGGTGGCCGTTACGTTTAGCTGACCGCTTGCGGCTTGAGGGTACTTGATATGATCATTACCCTCTGCCGGCGTATTGACGAGTCTTAGAGTCCCACAGGGAGTTACCCAGTCCAGGCGAAACGTTGTGGTGCGCATATGCGATATGCGCATGCACCCGATTGAAATATGCGTATATGATACCGAACATTGATCGGGTGAACTGCTTTTGGTGGGGTCATATGAGATATGACCGGATTGATAAATCAAGTGTTGATTTATCATTTAACCATTAGTTTTCTCACTTAAAACCTTTCTAGGGTTTGATGGATGTATGCATGCATGCATGTGTTTCTTTCTTATTTTCTAGTTTCATGCACATGTAGATGTGCATACATGTACACATACATACATCAAACCATCATGGTTGATTATATATAGAAATGGTGGAAATATAAGCCTCACACCATAGATTATACAATGGATAATTATTTAATTTTGGTTTTAAAGTAAAATGAAAAAGGAAAGGATAAACATTCTTGCTTCTACATTCTTCTTCTAACCTAACCTATCTCAACTACCACTAACCAAGGGTTATCCTTCTCTTTATCATTCTAAACCCAAGTTAAATTAACTATCTATGATTTAATCATGGTTGGAGTTAAGAAGGAAATAAATATATATAGTGATATATATTTCTTTTTCTTTTTAACTCAAGGTTATTTTTATATACCTCTTGTTCATTTTAGCCACCATCTTCATCCTCCTTCATCTCTTTCTCTCTAGTCTTTTCTAGTGAGCTAAATACAACAAAAGAAAGGTTTTTGAAGTGAGAAACCTAACCACAACATCATTCTATACAAGCTTAGCCGCTTTGTTTAGAGTGTTCTCTTCGGTTTGTCGAAGTTGCAAGCTTGGACGGAGTGCTCCGTGGTGGATCGTCGTGGACGCAAGGGAACTTCGAGAGGACCTCGACTCAACACCCAAGACACCAAGGAGTCTAGCAAAGGGGAGCTACAAAGGTTGTAGCCTTCAAACCCTAATCTTTTCTAGCTTAAAGTTTAATAACCCTAATTTTCTAGGATCGATCCACTTGCATGTTAGTTTAGCACCTTAAAAATTATAACTTTGGGTCATGTGATGCTTCAAAACACTTCATAGGGTGCTATACTAACCTTACATGTACAGGTTAGTTCATCGACCTGAGGTCCTCATTTGTCTCGTGTGAGTTCCCACTGTGCTTTGATTTCTACCCTACCACGGCACAAAGGAGTCCTGCAAATAGGTCTTTTTGGGTACAGTCCCGAGCCACATGGAGGCAAGTGAGCGGATCGGCAGGGGATTCCTCTCTCCCGGTATTGGGGGTGAGATCGCGCTGTGTCTAGGAAAGCCATTACACCAAGTCCTTTGCCAAGGCAGGTGAGAATTACTGGTATGTATTCCAGTAGTTTCTCAGGGTGTTCAGGGCTTCTCTCCGACACGACATATACCGCTATTGGGGGTCTGACGTTACCAGCCCTTAGGCTCGATATGCGATACTCATAGACGAATGAACCGGACTGTATGTATATTGTCACTGTTAGGCTCAGTAGGGTTCCAGGATGAGTTCGCTCATCGGCTTCCCTTGAGGTCAGTACATGGGCAGCCGTTATGCACTGCTAGTGCCGCTGACGTGCTTGTGGTTAAACCCGCTGCCAGGGTACTGATGAGTCATTAAGGCCCCCCACAGATAGTTTCCCTAGTTTGGGCGAAACGTTGTAGAGGCCGTATGGTTTTATGGCAGGGTTCGGAAAATGCACGTGCGTTTACGCACGTGTCATATTTCGGACAGATAATACTGGTGGGCTTTGGTTTAAGCCGGATCCATGTATTACACTTTGTAGATATAATATCTTTGTCTCAGTTGCATTTGTATTCGGTCGTAATACAAATGCGGGTATGTATATACAGTTACGGGGTTATTCTGAAATTCGTTTCGGGATCGCTTTTCGAAGTTGCCAGTTTTCTATCACCCGTCTTAAACATTCAGTTTAATGCGGATTTATCTTTTTTTTTGGATGAGTCATGAGAGTGAGTCATGAGTGGAAGCTTCTAGATAGGTGACTAGGTTTAGTGACTCATTCATTACATTAATGGTTGATGAGGTGTTTATGTGACTCATTGATTGCATTAATGTGTTTTGGTTTGGACTTGGATATTTCTTCTTGATCTTTTCTTTATGGTCACCCTTTTGCTCCTACACTCAACCTCTCCTCTCATTTATAGTGGCCGGCCATTCTTTTGGAAGCCCCATGGTTGTAAAAATGATATGATGATTCATTTGATAAATTTCCTAGTTCAAATTATCAATCTAAAAGGCAACTTCATTAACCGTTCATCCATGGTTTTGGAGGAAACGAGACAAGGTATTCTACATCATTCTCTACTTCACCTTGGTCATCTCTTTTAGCAGACTTGATGACCGAGTTGCCTCGGTATAGAGGCGGGAGCCCGTTTAAAGATCCATTGACGTGGTGCCATCTGGACGAGAAGACAGGAGGTCGGAGCAGCCGCAAATGAGCGTAGGACGATGGCTAAAGACCGAAGGACTCATATCGTTTGGTATAGCCTTTCTACCTCTTTACAGTTTGTTAGTTTAGCGTTAATGGCAAAATCCGGGTTATAGTATACGATAGCGCCAGTTATAAAAGTTTTTGTTCCGCGTTTGGCGTCAGAATGACGGCCGGGGCGCTACCGTAGACTTACATAATGTAAATACTGTGAACTAACATATTTAAAATTTTCGATGGACAAAATTTCCAGAAGTGGGCCCCAAGTACAATTCCCAGTACTCAGACAAATCTGGGCCCAAACAAAAAATACCAGAATCCCCATTTCTAACTCAGAAAGCACTGCAGAATTTTTGGTGCAGTGTTGCTACAGTACTGCGGCGGATCCACAGCCAAAACGTGGGTACGGCCGCGGTTCCGCCGCGCTACAATGAAATCAGCCTACAAAATTTCTGCAGTGTTCTTAAAAAAGCCTGCCTGATTTTCTGCAATACTCAAAATAATTTTTCGACGACAAAAAAAATTCGACAGAAACTCAGAATTGGAAATGCAGTTTTTGAAAATTTCATTCGCTCGAAGTTCTAAACACGTTAGAGCAAGCTAGTAAAGTTTAATGGCGTTGCTCTGATACCATGTAAGTCTACGGTAGCGCCTCGGCCGTCTGTCCGAGGCCAAAATGCGGAAACGAAAACTTTTCTTAAACTAGAAACCGGAGCTATCGTATGCTTAAATCCCGGATCGAACCATTAACCTACAACTAGCAACTAGAGAAAGGGTTGGAAAGCTATACCGATCGATCCGTGTCCTTCGGTCTTTGGCCACCATCACAAGCTTATCGCGGCACCTTCGGTCTTGATCTCCTCGTCGGAAAGGGCACCACATCTTCGAGTCTTTTTACGGGCTCCCGCTTCATCTGAAGCAACTCGGGCACGAAGTTCGCTATCCGACGTGTCCAAGGCGAAGTAGAGAATATTTGTGACAACTTGGTTTCTAGCATCCATAGCATGGATGGAGGTTGAAGATGAAGCCATCAATGGAGGTTGTGAGCTAAAGGAAGAAGAAGAAGAAGATGCTATAATCTTTCTTTTCTTTTTGTGTTGAGATGATAATGAGAGTGTTAGTGTTATCAAAAATACAAGACCAAACTCTATCATATGGTAGCCCCTCTCTCTCCCCTTCTCATTTCAACATTCAAATCCATCAAATAAAGTGACATTTGCACTAGAAATGAGACCATGAGTCACCCATGAGGTACATGTCTCATTTAATGCACAAAATGATGATTTCTAGCTCATAATTTCCATTTGTAAACATTAACCCAAATGTTTACAACAATAAAAAGATACGGCAATATCTAAAGTAACTCGTGACAGATCACAAGGATACCCCTCACCTGTATATACATACCTGCATCCGCATTACGTTTGAATGCGAATGCGATGAGACTAAAGTAATCCAACAAATGTAATACTAGTAACCGGCTTAAACCAAAGCCGACTAGTATGATCCGTCCGATCATGATCCGTGCACTACTGCACGTATATGATCGAACCCTCCCATATATCATATGGCCTCTACAACGTTTCGCCCGAAACTTGAAAACTGTCTGTGGGGGACTTTAAAGACTTGTTAATACATTGGCTTTGGATTTAACCACTAGCACGTCAAAGGTACTAGCCGTACGTAACGGGCCACTAGGTATTGACCAAAAGGGAGGTCGATGAGCGAACTCATCCTGACACCCTACTGAGCCTGTTAGTGACAATATCCGTACAGTCCGGTCCGTTCGTCTATGAGCATCGCATGGCGGGCCTAGGGTTTGGTAAAAGTTAGACCCCCAAAAGCGGTACAAGTCGTGTCGGAGTGTAGCCCAGAACATCCTGAGATACTACTGGAATACCTACTAGTAAATCTCCTGCCTTGGCCAAGGACTTCGTGTAATGACTTTCCAAGACACAGCGCGATCTCCCCCCTAATACCGGGAGAGATGAAACCCCTGCCGATCCGCTCACTGCCTCCATGTGGCTCGGAACTGTACCCAACTAAAACCTGTTTGCACGACTCCTTTGAGCCGTGGTAGGGTAGTAATGAAAGCACAGTGGGAACTCAAATGAGACAAATGACGATCTCAGGTCGATGAACTAACCTGTACACATGTTACCTGGGAACTGCTATCTGACGTCAGGTATAATACCAACTAGCATATTCCCGGTGAGTCCTGTTCGGTGTACTCATAACCCAATGAGCACCTGTATACATCTTAGGTGAACCAACTTACACCAATGGCTTGTGAGACCGGCCACCGCCCCTCATCGGGGTCTCGACTGTATACACTAGTCTACTAATGGAGTATTGATGCCCAGTCTCGAAACTCCCATGACTAGAGACCATATTAAGGATGTGCTTATAGACCCCAGCTCCTACGTATATGATCGCCATCATACTGCTGGTAGTCAAGCAAGAATCCTTAGGGCTCTATCAACATGTAATAGTGACCTGTATGGTCACCTAAAGCAGTATACGATGATAAAGATAAACCAGATAGCATATTATCATCTTGAGTAAGACAGTCCTACCGGCATAGGTCCTCCCTCAATCATTGCAATCGCGTGCCTGTGATCCAATAATTGACTCTGAGGGCACTATATCCAACAATCTCATCTCTGCAGGACTTCTCGGAAGTTGGCATTCTTTAATTAATTTGTTTCTTGTTCTGGGACAGGTGCATTCTCACTGTTAGTGATATGTATGCCCTAGAGGCCATTATTATATGATATACTGGATTCTTAGATATATATAAGGAGGACTTTCTTGCTCGACATGATAATATGCTACTTAGTTTCCTTTATCTTAACATGTTCACTGGTATTATTATACCGTCTCTCATATACATGTTAATAAAGCCCTTAGGATTTTGTCTTGACTACTAGGACTATGATGCGGATCATACTACTGGGACCTGGATAGTTTACAAGCACATCCTTCAATTGTTCTTAGTCAAGGGGATATCAAGACAGGGCATCGATATTCAAGAGTAAACTAGTGTATACGTTTCATGACCCTGTATGGGGTGATGGTTGATCCCATATCCATTGGTGTTTGACATCAAAGATTGTACACAGGTGCTCATTAGAGAACGGGTACACCAAACAGGACTCGTCGAGAACTCATAGATGGTACTATACCTATCGTCAGATAGCAGTTCAATGGTACTATACCTATCGTCAGATTGCAGTTCTCTGGTGACACTGGTACAGGTTAGTCAGTAGACCCGAGATCATCATAGAGTATTCTGTAGCTCCCATTGTGCTGTGATTTCCTCCCTATCACGGCTCAAAGGATTCTTGCAAACAGGTGGATTTTGGGTACAGTCCCGAGTCACATGGAAGCAATAAGCGATATGAGGGGTTTCGTCTCTCCCGGTATTGGGAGTTTTTGTTGCGCTTGTTAGTGATGTATGCCCTAGAGGCCATTATTGTATCAAACTGGTTTGTATATTACTTAATGAAAGCCTGGGATATTCACAGTTGTATTAACAGTCTTGCTCAAAATAGTAGTATGCTACTTGGTTTGTTTCTACTTCAATATGAGCATGTGTTTCTTTTAGCATATTGCTTATATATATTAGTAGAGCCCTTAGGATCTTTGCTTGATTACCAGCGTTGTGATGGCAGTCACACTAGTATGGGCTGGGTAATCTATAAGCCTATCCTTATACAGGTCCCTAGTCGTAGGATTATCGAGACAGGGCATCGATACTCCAGAGTAGACTAGTGTATACGCTTTTCATCCTAGCAGGGGAGATGGTCTGTTCCACAGCCATTAGTACATCGTACTGGAGATAGTATGCAGGTGCTCGTTAGGTTACGAGTACACTATACAGGACTCGTCGGGAACTGTTGGTTGGTATTATACCTATCGTCGGGTAGCAGTTCCCAGGTGACATAAGTACAGCTTAGTCCGTCGACTTGACACTGCTTCTTCGCCTCGAGTGTGTTCCCACTGTACTTTGATTATTATCCTACCATGGTTCAAAGGAGTCGTGCAAACAGGTAGTAGCAGGGTGCAGTCCTGAAGCACTTAGAGGCAGTGGCGGTTAGATAGGATTCGTCTCTCCCAGTATTGGGGGTTGATATCGTACTATGTTTGGAGAGCCATTACACAAAGTCCCTGGCCGGGGCAAGCGAGATTTACCGGTAGATATTCCAGTAGTTTCTCAGGGTGTTTTGGGCTACACTCCGGCATGACTTATTGCGCTATTAGGGGTCTGACGATTACCGCCCCCTAGGCCCGATATGCGATAGTCTTAGACGAACAGATCGGACTGTACAGAGATTGTCACATTCAGGCTCAGTAGGAGTTCGGATGGGTTTTCCTCATCGGCCGTCTTAGCGACATCTACCTGGGAACCATTACGTGCAGGTAGTACTGCTTGCGGCCTGTGATTAAACCCACTGCCAGCGTAGTGTCGAGTCTTTAGAGTCCCACATAGAGAATTTCCCTATACCGGGCAAAAGGTGTAGAGGCCGTATGGTTTTAAGGCAGGGCTTAGATCACTTACGTGCACTTGTGCGCGTATGATGTTTGGGCGGATAATACTAGTGGGTTTTGGTTTAAGCCGGATCCTAGTATTATATTGATGGATCAGTTTCGTCTCTTTGTATTCGTGTTTCTCAGAACATGAACGTGGGTATGTATATACGGATGAGAGGGGCATAGAAGGAGACACCTCATTAGGGTTTTGACTATTTACTTGATTAAAACAATTTTGGGGTGGAGGAAAGTATTTATTATTTTTACAAATGATAATTATGGCATGGCTACTTGTTTTTGACTTCTTGACTTGGTTTGACCACTTGACTTGGTTTGATTATTAGACTTAGATATTTTTGTGAGATATTTTGTGGCACTAGATAATTTGGATGAGATATTTTTTATGCCATGCTTGTAGTCAAGTCAAGGTAGCCATCTTATTTTATCATTATCATTATCAAAAATCATTTCTCTTTCATCAAGCTAGCTCTCTTTTTCTTCCTAACATCAAAATCATGAAAGCTCGCATGTGTTGAGAATCCTAGGGTTTCAAGAGACAAATAAATCCATCTTCATACTCTATATCACCTAGGCCATCAAGTTTAGCAAGCTTGTTGCCCTAGTTACTTCGGTTTTGAGGTGGAGCTCGGACTATAGACTCTCGGGTGGATTGTCTTTGACTCAAGGAGGCCGTCGAAGAAGATACGATCCGGATTGATCCTTGGAGCCTACGACGACGAGGAGGACAGCGATGAAGACTCGAAGGACATGTATCGTGAGGTATAACTTCATATCCGAGTAGTTAAATCTCAAGTAGTTTGCTAGCAAGGGTTTATGGATGATCCTTGGTTCTAGTCTATGTTGCGAAGCTCGTAAAAATCATTTTTTGCAAATTCCGCCTTCCCGCGAACATGTAGGGTGTGTGTCACGACCCAAAATTTGGCACGTGGCTGGCACTTAAACCACGTGACGTCAACAGGCGTAACGCAATTTAAGTAAGCCGAAAACCCAGAAATCTAAACCATAAAAAGAAGTAAGTGATAAAACATTGTTAAAAACATTTGGAAATATCAAGTAAAAATCTTAAAGCTTAAGTTTATTTTCTTAAAAGTTTCGGCTGCACCTCCTTTGTAAACGTAGCCCCGAAATGGGTACAAACAGAGGATATGATTAAAGCATCCCCAAACGGGAGCAAATCACGCCCAAAGGCAGAAACAACCACCACAAACATATATACGACGCCGTAGCGAAGAAATAGACAATATAAATGAAAAATAGCATAAAGAGGTAAAACTACATAATAAAGGCCGGCTCACACGAGCATGACACTTAGAGTCACAAAATATACAATATCGGTCCTCACAAACTCGTCTCTAAGTCAATACATGAAAGTGGTAGATGGAGAGTAATAGATATAATAAGATATACAATGGATATAATCGGATAACCACAAACACACCTACAACAAAAAGGCCTCACAGCCAACCGTAGCGGTATCCGCTGAAAAAGATACAATAAGAAGCCCTGCCGCGACTATTCTGAGGGTCAAGACTGCAAAACATTGTGGCACAACAAGGGTGAGTTGCCAACTCGTTAATAGTAAGTAACATCATACAGATAATCGCAGGTATGCACGAACAACGATGATCTATCACATGCAATCTGATAGCATAAGTATGGCAATATGGATATGCAACAATCATGATCAAGGTACACCATCATGGTACTACAACTACATGAACAATGCATATCTAATTAATAATGAGTATGGGATAAAACATATCATCATCAATGAATCATCATCGTGGAAAATCCCGGTGTCCATCAACGACACCCCAAATCCCAATACCTCAAGCGTCGTCACTCTGATCGGCCCTCATATCTGTAAATATCATGAAACCTGAGTGCCCAACATCGACACTCGAAACATCACGAAAACCCGTTTCCAACATCGACACGTAAATCCACATAACTCGGGCTCCGTCAGTCCGGATCGGCCCACGGGCTCCATCAGTCCGGATCGGCCCACGGGCTCCATAAGTCCGGATCGGCCCATATCCATCTCACGATTCTGGTCGGTACCCTCCGGATAACCGCTGGGTCCAATCTATCACCGGTAGGTAGTAGTCCCTCTGCCAGGCTCATCGACTACTGCACAACATACCTTTCTTGCCCCGGGTTACCATACCGGGTCCACCATGAACCCGCAAACGAATCATCCATCTCCTCGAATCGGGTTTCTAACACAATCTCAGAACCGAGAAAACTCATGGTGGACACATCGAAATATCATATCAAGAGAAACCGGGTTTTCAAAATAATGCATACTTTCTTGAAATATCCCCACGGTTCTTAACTCCATAAATCACATGAAATCCGTATCTCAATGCGTAAATCCATGAAATATGATGTATGCAACATAGAACAGTAATATGAGCATATCAAGGGAAAACCGCTCTTTTAAATGAATCCAGTTTTTAAATATGTCATACGGTTTCCAATTTCTCCAAGGTCAAATGCAACATCTGTTAGTTATATGTATGCCCTAGAGGCCATTACTGTACATTGGATGTATATTATAGTGGATGCTGGGTCAAATATAGGTAGGACTTTCTTGCTCGACATGATAGTACGCTATCTAGTTGCTCTTTATCTTAATATGTATACTTTCTGTCTTTCTGTTACATGTTGATAAAGCCCTTAGGATGTGTACTTGACTTCCAGGACTATGATGCAGATCATACTTGTGGGGCCTGGGTAGTCCATGAGTACATCCTTCATTGTTCCTAGTCATGGGAATATCGAGACGGGGCATCGATATTCCAGAGTAGATTAGCGTATATCTTCTCGACCCATGTGATGGGCGATGGATGATCCTATATCCATTGGTGTTTGACATCAGAGATGGTATGCGGGTGCTCAGTGGAGACTGGGTACACTGAACGGACTCTCCGAGAACTCCCAGATGGTATTATACCTCACGTCAGATGGCAGTTCTCTGGTGACACTGGTACAGCTTAGTCTGTTGACCCGAGATCGTCATAGAGTCTTGTGTGTCTCCCACTGTACTTTGATTTCCACCCTACCACGGCTCTACTGATTCGTGCAAACAGGTGGTTTTTGGGTACAATCCCGATTCACATGGAGGCAATGAGCGATAGGAGGGGATTCGTCTCTCCCGGTATTGGGGGTTGATGTTGCGCTATGCTCGACTGGCCATAACAGGAAATCCCTGGCCAGGGTTGCAGTGATATACTGGTAAGAGTTATCAGTAGTTTCACGATTGTTATGGACCTCACGTCGGCATGACTTATCGAGCTATTAGGATCTGACGTTTACCACCCCTAGGCGAGATATGCGACATATCAGACGAACAGACCGGACTGTACGGTAAGTGTTACTGGTTGGATTCACAGGAGTGTGAGCGGGCTTGCTCGTCGATCTTCTGATCGCTCAATACCCGGGTGGCCGTTACGTTTAGCAGACCACCTGCGGCTTGTGGGTGCTTGCTATGATCATCATCTGCTGCCGGCGTATTGACGAGTCTTTAGAGTCCTACACAGAGGTTTCCTGGCTCAAGCGAAATGAAATAGGAGCGCATATCAGATATGTGCGGGACCGAGAATAATGCGTGTATGTGATACCGTATTCCATTCTCGCGATGAATGTATCGATTGGTTGTATGCGATATAACCTAGTTATCGAATCAAGGATTGATTCGATAAGCCGATACATTGGATATTAGTCGGTTCTATGCGATATGACCGGATCGTTAAATCAAGTATTGATTTAATAATTTAATGCATAATCATATATTTGATATATTACTTTGCATTAACTAGTATTGGTTCACTTTAAATGGATTTTCTCACTTGATATACACAAGTTGTATATGTGATATACTTTTGTGCACAAGATTGTATCATGTTTGATGATACATGCAAACTTGGGTTTGTGTAAAGACTTAAACCATGGTTATGTTAATGTTTAGGGTTTTGATTTACTCACTTATTCATTTATCTATTTATTTTGGTTAAAAAAAGGAAAAGGAAAACAAAAATGGTTGCTTTCATTCAAGAAACTTCTTGATGCTTCATGCATCTTTGACTAAAGTAACCATTCTTGTCTTCTTCTCCTAACCCTAACCATTCAACTTAACCCTAGTTAGTTCTCTACACTAAACCATGGTTGAAATTATGATAAGTATCATTTTGTTTTCTATTTTTAAAAAAATAACTTATCATATTCTTTCTTTTTCTTCTTCTTCTTCAACAAAGAAGAAACCTTGCCTCCATTAATGGCAACTTGAGAAAAAGAGTGAGAAATCCAATTCTAAAGTGAACCCACTTCCTATTTCTTCATCCTCTACCACTTGCCAAGTAGTATAGGGTGTTTTCTTCACAAGTTTCATGACTTGGTGAAGTTGGAGTTTGATCTTGAGTTGCCACGAAGTAGATCATCTTCGGCATCGAAGTCGACGACCTAGCCCGATCTTTTCTCCGATGAGACCACCGCGAGAGTCTAGGATTCCGATGGGTACAGTGGAGGGACGTCATCACGGAGCTAAAGAGGTGGAGGACCGGATCTACAAAGGTTGTAGCCCCTTTCCTTTAAGTTAAAGTTGTTTACTTGCATTGCATCGCCTATACATCTAGTTACGATCCGTATTAGGGTTTGTAGGCACATAGGAAATTTTTAAATTGGCCATGTTTGATCACTTGTGGAACCTCATGGGTGTGCCTAGGAACCCTACAGTGGTATCAGAGCCTAGCTAAAGCCTTAGGCGATGCGTAGACGGAGTTAGAAATCCGATCGAACCGAAACCTTAATCTCAAATTGCTCTCTGTACATTTTTTTGAAATCGGGGATTTTTGCGAATTAAAAATATTCAGAAAAATCAGCAGGCATTTGTAGGTGTTACTGTGAAACCTGAGCGGCTGAATCCATCAAACCGCCGCGGTTCCGCGGCATAAGCATGGATCGTGCGGCGGTTCCGCGGCCGTACGGTCGCCTCTCCCATTAGTTTTGGCACAGTAATTTCTATATTTGGGTGCTGTATTTTCTGGGAATTTTTAAATCTTACTCAAAAGTTGAGTATTCTGGGTTGTATTGGGAGTTCGTAGATTCGATCGGATTGTCAAACTTTGTCTATGTGTCTTTCCGGGTAATTTTAGAATATGTTAAAAAAGTTCGACCGAATATAAATACCCACTTTTTCCCCTGCCGGGAAATTTCCAATTGTTGGATTTTTCCGTTGTTTAATGACGTTCTAAGTAGTGCAAGTAACGCGATGGTCCCTCTAGAAGACAACAAACCTTAACTCGATTATGTGACCGTCTGGAACTGCCCTTTGAACCTTAGGGTTTGGGGCAGTACGGCGTGCCACATGTGAGGCGTTGGCTTGACCCTTCTACGGCTGGACCGTTGGTACTGAGGCACGAAGTGAATGTTTTTAAACTTATTTAATGTGTTGAGCTGTTTCGGGAAAACTTGGGTATTCGATTGTTCGATCGGAATGTTTAACATTTTCTATTTATCTGGAATGTGATACAATAATTGGAATTCACAAGTAGTTATTAGATAACTGAATGAATGTTATAAACATAGCACTTTAGTCTCACTTGATCGGTTGCCACGGAATTTTGATGCGGTCAAAAGTCCGTCACAATCACGTAGCGTACGCGGATACTCGCCGGGTAAACTTAATAGACAGCCTCACCCCATAGCCCCGACCAAGTGACTGTAGGAGAACCCCGTCGCCGAAAGCATCCGTTCGGGTGCTTGCGGCAGCGGTGTTCCGCCTTGGTGCACTTCATCGACGGCGTCGGGGGTGCAGCCGCTTACTAAAGTTTACGAAGAGCATTCGATCAGGATGTCGGGAATCTTGTTGAATTGCCCGACTTGATATTGAAAAGAGTTTTCGATAATGAGACTAAAATGTGGGGTTTATAATTGTTAGGCATGTGATGTCTAAGGAATTCATTTAATTAGGCATGCGATGTCTGAAGAGTTTACGGATTCCAACTGTTGTAGTTTTACACTTTCTTTTCTGCGACCGTAAGTGTAATATGTGATATCGCCGGTTTCGTTGCTATATGTCAACGACAATTGGGACGCGCATATTTACTTACGTTGATGACATGCGATGTCTTGTGTTGCTGGATATATTATATTGGATCGTCGTGGTTGAATAGCCGGGGTTTTTTTTATGTGAGATGAGTGTTTTTCATTTTCAATCATGTAAAAACTTGTATGTAATATTCTTTTATTGGGGCACTTCCAGGTTGCGGAAGATGTCACCTTTTGTATATTATTTACTTTTCCGCACTAGGATAGACCCAAGGAGGAGGGCACAAGTAACCGGGTTCTGGAGTCCAGTGGGAGACCAACTCGAGGAGTCGAGTCCGGGTCTCGTAGGGGTCTAGGGGTGTGGGTTTGGCTATTCATCACGACCGTGGAATCCGTGTTTTATACTGGCTCGTATTAAAAACACGGACGTCCTAGTATATCCAATATTTCATATGATATTTTCTGCTGCGTTATCTGTGATGTGATCATGTGATTTGTTCAGATAGATACTGTATATAGTATATATGATATATTATATAGACGTTGCTTATGTTTTACACCCGCGCTAGCCCTGCCTCGCTCTGGCGTTAGTTACCTAACCTAACGGTGCAGACGGGACATCGAGGCGAATGCGGATGGCATAAGCGTACGTTATATTTATCTGTGATGTTTAGGTGGACTTAATTGATGGGATATTCATTAATGAGATTAATGAAAGAAAATAAACCTAAAAGATATTGTGGAATCGAATTTCAAAATAAAATAGGTAGCTAGAGTTCTTGCTTTGCATCACGGTGTTCATTATAGAACATCCTGCACCTTATTCGATGAGGAAAGGACCGAGATCTCTTCACCGGGAGTGACTCCTTTAGCAATAACTGGCAGATGCTACACACTCGGTTTGTCTTTTGATTGCTTCTATAGTTTCTGCTTTGCACAGTGATATATATGATATATCCCGCACCTTATTCGATGAGGAAAGGGCCGACGACCCCTTCACCGGGAGTGACCCCTTTACCAAAACTAGGAAAGCCTCAAAAACATTCTATTTAAAAACCATTTGATTCCGCAACGAGATCAAGTTCAAAGTGTTAAAGGTTTTCATAAAATCCATTCGCAACCCTCCGTCATTTTAGGGAGTAGAGTACTTAGTATTCGTGCTGTGTTTGTTGACCATAGTCAAGGCACAGTGTACGGTAGCTAAGTGATGTCTTCCTACACCGCATATGATGCGATTAGTTAGGACAGTCGCGTGACTTTGTTGACCTTAGTTAAGGGTCATGTGGGTGGGTCTAATTAATCATGAAATGACTGGTAGAACTTGACTAGTGCTTATGATTTGTTGACCATAGTTAAGGTCATAAGTGCTAGGGGTAAAAATCTTTATCGGGAGTTTCAAGTGTTGAAATTTGCAATGAGATTGCATACCTTCTATGTGATAGTTGGATCCCGATACCCACTGTGAGTAATTGTTACTCCTAGGAGAGTTTTGCACTTTGCAATTAGCCGATCAAGTAGGTGTCTAGAAAGGTGTCAACGGGGTTACGCCTCTGGGAAAACGAGGTTTACTGTAATTAGGTCCGTGCGAAAGCACGGGGAACCTCCCTCAAAGTACCGACACTGGCCTGGCTGAAAGATTGGCGAACTTGTAGAATGTAATTAATCCCGGCTAGTCTTTCCTTTCAGGGTTTGAAGGATGATTTGATAAAAACAGTGGGAGCCATCCTGATTAGGTAAAATATATAACCAATCTAATCTTGCAAGAGCGCACGCAGAGTATTTTATTTTCTCTCTCTCCAGGTAGCGACCATATCACGCCTTAATCAAGATAATAATGTGGATGTATTGACCAAACCCGCTTGTTATACTGAGCTGGGGAACGATGGTCCCGCTCCAACTTATAATTGTTATAAGACAGAGCAGGAAATAGGGGTATACCAGAATTCCTATGCCGCCAAAACGAAGAAAGTGCATATGATGCATCTCCTTCGGTTGTGTTCATTACAAAGAACTGTTTCTCAGTATCCTCCGCATCCTGGGTATTTGATACCGGATCAGGATCCCAGATATGTAATCTGTTACATAGGGCTACAAAAAGGTAGAAAAACTGAGAACGGGTGATAAGATTCATGAGACAGAAAACGGGGCAAGTGTTGCAGCCAAGTCTGTTGGTCACTGTCACCCTGTATTACCAATACAATGATTCTGAACAAATGCTATTAGATACCGAACTTGATATACAAAATCATATCAATCTCTTTATTTATTAAAGAAATGATAAAATTTTGTATAAATGGATAATGTTTTGAACATTTCCTATATCAAAAGTTGATCGGTTCAGGCACGTTATCTAAAAGCATTGACGTTCTAAATCAAACTACAATTCCTAGTATACAGAACACACAAAAGAGGAAAAGTTCAGAAATGAACGAATCATTCTTGAGGCATTGTAGACTAGGTCATATCAATTCGACCCGACTGGCTGAAGTTACATTTTAGATGCATATTTAAATCAGTTTGAATTTACATCTTGTGAAACTTGCCAGTCACGTCACAAAGATTAGATGACCATAGCTCTGCTTATTGGGAACAGAGAAAGAGTTAATGAACTCTTGGGACTGATACATGATGATGTATGTAAGGTCTCCTGTCTACATATGCCAGGACTGGTTCTTTATACTTCATTACGTTCTCTGATAATCTCTCAAGATTCAGACATATGTTCCTGTTGAAACACAAGTCCGAACCTTTTGAGATATTCACAGAATATAAGCTAGATGTAGAGAACCAATACGGGTATAAGTATTATGTCCTATGATAAGATCAGGGAGGAGAATACTTGTGGATGGCATTCCTGGAGTATTCTAAAAGAAAATGAGATTCTCTCTCAGTATTACTCCTGTGAATACAGCACAGCACAACGGTGTATCGGGGCGGAGCAATCGCACAATATTAGATATGTTGTGCTCTATGATGAGTATTACTGAGTTACCTATTTCCTTTTGGGGTTGCGCACTTGAGAAGCTGCATACCTATTGAATTAGGTTCGAATCAGATCACTGCCTACCACTCCATATAAGATATGGTATGGGAAGAGCCTATCTCTTAAAGTTAGTTAAGATTTGAGGTTGTCCGGCCTATGTCTAAAAGCAAAATCCAGACAAAATCGAGGCAAGGTCAGTTCTGTAGAACTGGAAAGGTTCCAGCTATACAAAACTGCAGCTGATGATTTGATAGAACCAAAGGATTCTATAGTCCCCGACGAACCTCAACCTCTCCGCCGATCTGGTAGGGTTCCTCACCTGCCTGAGAGATATTTAGGTTTCTCGATGACAGTGGGAGCGAGGATTGCATCATGAGATGATGACCCAACTAGATTCGAGCAGGTCATCGAGAGTAGGGACTCTGTAAGAATGGCTGGATGCTTAGCGATCTGAGATGGAATCCATGTACACCAACAAAGTATGGAATTTGGTTGCTATATCTGAAGGGTTAAATCCCCATCAGGAGCAAGTATATCTTGAGAAGATTACTTGGTGTAGGTGGAAAAGTTGAGACTTTCAAAGCTAGACTTGTTAAAGGTTTTCGTCATCAACCAAGCGTGGATAATGATGAAACCTTTTTCCAGTGGCTATGCTTAAGTCCATCCAGATCCTACTTACCACGGCTACATTCCATGACTGCGATATCTGGTGGTTGGGTGCCATGACTACTTTTCTAAATAATAATTTAGAAGAGAACGTCTATAAGTACACAGCCAGAGGGCTTCGTAAACAGTGGGAGCAGCGGAAACATGTGCAAGTTGCTTTACAGGATAAAGCAGGCATAGCGGAGTTGGAACATCTGTTTTGATGTGGTAGTCAAAGAGTTTAACTTCATCAAAATGATAGATGAACCTTGTATATACAAAAAGGTAGTAGAGAGTAAGGTGGTCATCCTCGTATTGTACGTGGACAACATACTCTTGATAAGAAAAGAGTTTCCTATGCTACGCACGGTCAATCTCCGCTTATCACATAGATTCTCCATATAGGATAAAGATGATACCTCCTAAATCCTGGGATTTGGGTCTATGAGATAGATCTAAATGGATGTTAGGATTCTCACTAGCTGTACTAAGATAGTATCAATCGATCCTGGGGAGAATCACTGGAAGTGTTCCAGTGTGATAAGGACGACTGAATGTCAGTCACAGGCATTGTCTTCACCCTCGGTGGAGGGACGGTATGTTGGAAGAGTTCCAAGCTAGATACCGTGGAAAACTAGACGATAAGGGCTGGTAACATCGCTATTAAAGATACTACCAAAGAGGCAGTTTGGGTGTATATTGGTTCATGAGATGAACTAGGTTCCTACCATTGTATGACAATGGAAGTGTGGCTTTGGCCCAGGAACCCTGGTCCTATCAGTGACCCAGACATATTCTGAGGCAGCATCACCTGATCATGGAGATAGTTGATCTCCATGGTGATCGAGGTTGGGGGAGTAGACTTAGAGGACAACACGGCGGATCCACTCACAAAGGCTTTTTCCCAGAGAGAGACTTATAGGGGATGGTTGAGTATGTGATACTGCAACCACCGCTACAGATGGCCCTAGTGCAAGTGGGAGATTGTTAGTTATATGTAAGCCCTAGAGGCCATTACTGTACATTGGATGTATATTGTAGTGGATGCTGGGTCATATAGAGGTAGGACTTTCTTGCTCGACATGATAGTACGCTATCTGGTTGCTCTTTATCTTAACATGTATACTTTCTGTCTCTCTGTTACATGTTGATAAAGCCCTTAGGATGTGTACTCGACTTCCAGGACTATGATGCAGATCATACTAGTGGGGCCTGGGTATTCCATGAGTACATCCTTCAATGTTCCTAGTCGTGGGAATATCGAGACGGGGCATCGATATTCCAGAGTAGACTAGCGTATATCTTCTCGACCCATGTGATGGGCGATGGATGATCCCATATCCATTGGTGTTTGACATCAGAGATGGTATGAGGATGCTCAGTGGAGACCGGGTACACTGAACGGACTCGCCGAGAACTCCCAGATGGTATTATACCTCACGTCAGATGGCAGTTCTCTGGTGACACTGGTACAGCTTAGTCTGTTGACCCAAGATCGTCATAGAGTCTTGTGTGTCTCCCACTGTACTTTGATTTCCACCCTACCACGGCACTACTGAGTCGTGCAAACATGTGGTTTTTGGGTACAGTCCCGATTCACATGGAGGCAATGAGCGATAGGAGGGGATTCGTCTCTCCCGGTATTGGGGGTTGATGTTGCGCTATGCTCGACTGGCCATAACAGGAAATCCCTGGCCAGGGTTGCAGTGATATACTGGTAAGAGTTATCAGTAGTTTCACGATTGTTATGGACCTCACGTCGGCATGACTTATCGAGCTATTGGGGTCTGACGTTTACCACCCCTTGGCGAGATATGCGACATATCAGACGAACAGACCGGACTGTACGGTAAGTGTTACTGGTTGAATTCACAGGAGTGTGAGCAGGCTTGCTCGTCGATCTTCTGATCGCTCAACAACTGGGTGGCCGTTGCGTTTAGCAGACCGCTTGCGGCTTGTGGGTGCTTGATATGATCATCATCTGCTGCCGGCGTATTGACGAGTCTTTAGAGTCCTACACAGAGGTTTCCTGGCTCAAGCGAAACGAAATAGGAGCGCATATGAGATATGTGCGGGACCGAGAATAATGCGTGCATGTGATACCGTATTCCATTCTTGCGATGAATGTATCGATTGGTTGTATGCGATATAACCTAGTTATCGAATCAAGGATTGATTCGATAAGCCGATACATTGGATATTAGTCGGTTATATGCGATATGACCGGATCGTTAAATCAAGTATTGATTTAATGATTTAATGCATAATTATATATTTGATATATTACTTTGCATTAACTAGTATTGGTTCACTTTAAATGGATTTTCTCACTTGATATACACAAGTTGTATATGTGATATACTTTTGTGCACAAGATTGTATCATGTTTGATGATACATGCAAACTTGGGTTTGTGTAAAGACTTAAACCATGGTTATGTTAATGTTTAGGGTTTTGATTTACTCACTTATTCATTTATCTATTTATTTTCGTTAAAAAAAGGAAAAGGAAAACAAAAATGGTTGCTTTCATTCAAGAAACTTCTTGATGCTTCATGCATCTTTGACTAAAGTAACCATTCTTGTCTTCTTCTCCTAACCCTAACCATTCAACTTAACCCTAGTTAGTTCTCTACACTAAACCATGGTTGAAATTACGATAAGTATCATTTTGTTTTCTATTTTTAAAAAAAATAACTTATCATATTCTTTCTTCTTCTTCTTCTTCTTCTTCAACAAAGAAGAAACCTTGCCTCCATTAATGGCAACTTGAGAAAAAGAGTGAGAAATCCAATTCTAAAGTGAACCCACTTCCTATTTCTTCATCCTCTACCACTTGCCAAGTAGTATAGGGTGTTTTCTTCACAAGTTTCTGTAGGGTTCCTAGGCACACACTAGAGGTCTCACAAGGCATCAACCATGCCAATTTCAAATTTTATGGGTGCCGAGAAACCCTAATACGGATCGTTGACTAGAAGTTTAGGCGATATACGAATCTAGTTAACAACTTAACTAAAGATAAGAAGCTACAACCTTTGTAGATCCGGATATCCACTTCCTTGGCTCCACGTAGGCGTCCTCTCGCTGTCCATCTCGAATCCCGGACTCAATCGTCGGCTTGATCGGAGAAATGGGCGGACTAGGTCGTCGGCTTCGTGCCGAAGATGATCTACGTCGAGGCATCACAAGTTCAAGCTCCGACTTCACAAATTTGTGAAACTTGTGAAGAAAACACCCAAAACAACTTGGCAAGAGGTAGAGGGTGAAGAAATAGGAGGTGGGTTCACTTTAGAATTGGATTTCTCACTTTAGAACACAAGTTGCCATTGATGGCATCAAGCTTTCTTTCTTGATGAAGATGATGAAGAAGAAGAAAGAATATGATAAGTGTTGAATTAAAATGAAAAATAATTCAATGCTTATCATAAGCTAACCATATTTGAGTGTAGAGAATAGACCATGGTTACTTGGATGGGTTAGGGTTAAGCATGAAGACAAGAATGGTTAAGAAGTCAAAGCTTCATGAAGCTTCAACTAGAAACAAACATAGCCACCATTCTTATCTAAATCTTTTCCAAATAAATAAACAAATAAATAAATGAAAAAGCAAAACCCTAATTATCTCTTAACCATGGTTTAATCCTTTACACTTAACCACATGATCAAGTATCATCAAACATGATACAAATATGTACACAAAAGTATATCACATATACTTCTTGCACATCAAGTGAGAAAATCCATTTAAAGTGAACCAATACTAGTTAATGCAAAGTAATATATCAAATATATAATTATACATTAAATCATTAAATCAACACTTGATTTAACGATCCGGTCATATCGCATATAACCGACTAGTATCCTATGTAGCAGCTTATCGAATCAATCCTTGATTCGATATCTAGGTTATATCGAATATAACCAATCGATACAACCATCGCGAGAATGGAATACGGTATCACATACACGCATCATTCTCGGTCCTGCACATATCTCATATGCACTCCTATTTCGTTTCGCTTGAGCCAGGAAACCTCTGTGTAGGACTCTAAAGACTCGTCAATACGCCGGTAGCAGATGATGATCATATCAAGCACCCACAAGCCGCAAGCGGTCTGCTAAACGTAACGGCCATCCGGGTATTGAGCGATCAAAAGATCGACGAGCTAGCCCGCTCACACTCCTGTGAATCCAACCAGTAACACTTACCGTACAGTCCGGTCTGTTCGTCTGATATGTCGCATATCAAGTCTAGGGGTGGTAAACGTCAGACCCCAATAACCGATAAGTCATGCCGATGTGAGGCTCATAACGGGTCGAGAAACTACTGGTAACACTTACCAGCAAATCTCTGATCAGCCCTGGCCAGGGACTTCCCTGTTACGGCCAATCAAGCACTACGCAACATCAACCCCCAATACCGGGAGAGACGAAACCCCTCCTATCGCTCATTGCCTCCATGTGACTCGGGACTGTACCCAAAGACCACCGTTTTGCATGCCCTCATGGACGTGGTAAGGTGGAGATCAAAGCACAGTGGGAATCACACAAGACTCTATGACGATCTCGGGTCTACAGACTAACCTGCACAAGTGTCACCTGAGAACTGCCATCTGTCGTGAGGTATAATACCATCTGGGAGTTCTCGGCGAGTCCTTCCAGTTTACCCAGTCTCTACTGAGCACCCGTATACCATCTCTGATGTCAAACACCAATGGATATGGGATCATCCATCGCCCATCTTATGGGTCGAGAAACGTATACGCTAGTCTACACTGGTATATCGATGCCCCGTCTCGATACACCCACGACTAGGGACCTTGAAGGATGTACCTATGGACTACCATGTCCCCACTAGTATGATCTGCATCATAGTCCAGGTAGTCAAGTACACATCCTAAGGGCTTTACCAACATGTAACTATAAGACAGTATAAAGAGACAAGTGTACATGTTAAGATAAAGAGTAACCAGATAGCATACTATCATATCGAGCAAGAAAGTCATCTCTATATATGACCAAGCATCCAATATAATATACATCATCTGTACAATACTGGCCTCTAGGGCATACATACAACTAACAATCTCCCACTTGCACTAGGGCCAGCTGCTGTAGTATCGCATACCGTGCATCCCGAAGAGTCTCTCAAACTGTATCTGGGGAATGGCCTTCGTGAGTGGATCCGCCGTGTTGTTCTTCGTGTCAACCCTCCTGACCTCGATCTCCCGGCGATCAACTATCTCCCGGATCAGGTGATACCGCCTCAGAATATGCCTAGATCGCTGATGGGACCTGGGTTTCTTGGCCAAAGCCACCGCTCCATTGTTATCGCAATACAAAGGTATTGGATGCTCAATGGATGGAACCACTCCAAGTTCAGTAATGAATTTCTTGATCCATACGGCCTCTTTAGCAGCATCGTTGGCAGCGATGTATTCAGCCTCCATCGTCGAGTCTGCCACGGTTTCCTGCTTGGAACTCTTCCAGCTAACCGCCCCTCCGTAAAGGGTAAAGACAAATCCCGACTGCGACTTAGAGTCGTCCTTATCACTCTGGAAGCTCGAATCGGTAAAGGACTCCACTTGGAGTTCTCCGTTACCATACACCAAGAGCATCTCTTTAGTCCTTCGCAAGTACTTGAGAATGCTCTTCACAGCTGTCCAGTGACTCTCTCCAGGATCAGCTTGATACCTGCTCACTACACTTAGTGTGTATGCTACATCGGGTCTGGTACATAGCATCGCGTACATGATAGAGCCTACAGCCGAAGCATAGGGTATCCCTTGCATGCGAGCTCTCTCCAAATCAGTCTTGGGAGACATCTCTTTGGAGAGAGTGACTCCAGAGATCGTGGGCAAGTTCCCACGCTTGGATTCTTCCATACTAAACCTCTTTAGTATGGTGTCAATGTACCTGGATTGGGACAATCCCAATATCCGTTTGGATCTATCTCTATAGATCCTTATTCCCAATATGCAGGAGGCATCACCAAGATCATTCATTGAGAATCTTTGTGATAAGAAGAGCTTGACCGATTGCAGCATAGGAATATCATTTCCTATCAAGAGTATGTCGTCGACGTACAATACGAGGAAGACAACCTTACTCCCTGCCACCTTCTTGTAAATACAAGGTTCATCTGGGTTTTTGAAGAAATCAAACTCTTTGATAACGACATCAAAGCAGATGTTCCAACTCCGCGATGCTTGCTTTAATCCATAAATGGATTTAAGCAGCTTGCACACCTTGCCGCTGCTCCCACTGTCTACGAAGCCCTCTGGCTGAGTCATGTACACGCACTCTTCTAAATCACCATTTAGAAAGGTGGTCTTAACATCCATTTGCCAGATTTCGTAGTCATGATATGCAGCGATGGCAAGCATGATCCGGATTGATTTAAGCATAGCCACTGGAGAAAAGGTTTCATCATAGTCCACACCTGGTCTTTGACGAAAACCTTTTGCAACAAGTCTAGCTTTGAAAGTCTCCACTTTCCCATCTACACCAAGTTTCTTCTTGAAGATCCATTTGCTCCCAATGGGATTTACCCCTTCAGGAGCAACTTCCAAAGTCCATACTTTGTTGGTGTACATGGATTCCATCTCGGACCGCATAGCATCCAGCCATTTCACTGAGTCCCTACTCGTGATGGCCTGCTCGAAGCTAGTTGGGTCATCATCCTCCATGATGCAATCCTCGCTCCCTCCATCCATGAGAAAACCGTAGTATCTCTCAGGTTGGCGAGGAACCCTACTAGATCGGCGGAGAGGCTGGGGTTCGTCGGGTACTACTGAATCCTCTGGTTCCACTAAATCTTCTGTTGTGTTTTGTTCAGCTGGAACCTCTTCCAGTTCTACCTCAGAGCCACTAATCTCTTTTGCAAGAAATTCCTTTTCTAAAAAGGTGGCATGTTGAGCAACAAATACTCTTTGTTCCTCTCTGTGGTAGAAGATATACCCTCGCGAATGTTTGGGATATCCAACAAATTTACACAATACAGACCTTGTCTCGAGTTTGTCCGGTTTTTGTCTTTTGACATAGGCCGGGCAACCCCATATCTTTATAAAATTAAGATATGGTCTCTTCCCTTCCCATATCTCATATGGTGTGGTAGGCACAGATTTGGTGGGAACCCTATTTAGTAGGAATGCTGCTGTTTCCAGTGCATGTCCCCAGAAGGAAACAGGTAACTCAGCTACACTCATCATAGAGCGCACCATATCTAATAGGGTGCGGTTCTTCCGTTCAGATACACCGTTGTGCTGTGGTGTATATGGAGGAGTTAACTGAGAGAGAATCCCATTCTCTTTTAGGAAGTCCAGGAATTCAATGCTCAAGTATTCACCTCCTCGATCAGATCGTAGGATTTTAATACTTTTTCCGGTTTGGTTCTCAACTTCTTGTTTATATTCTCTAAATTTCTCAAAAGCTTCTGATTTGTGTTTCATCAAGAACACATACCCGAATCTAGAGAGATCGTCAGTGAATGTAATGAAGTATGAAGAACCATCCCTGGCATGTGTAGACATGGGACCGCATACGTCACTATGTATCAGTCCCAAGAGTTCGGTAAATCTTTCTCCGTGTCCCGTAAACGGAGTTTTGGTCATCTTGCCTTTGAGACATGACTGGCAAGTGTCATAAGATGAAAATTCAAACGGATTTAAATATCCATCTTTATGCAACTTAGCTAGTCGTGTCGCATTGATGTGACCCAGTCTACAATGCCACAAGAAGGATTCGTTCAGTTTTGAACTCTTCCTCTTGTGTGTGTTTGTTATGCTCAGAACTGTTGATTGGTTTAGAACATAAATGCCATTGCACAACGTGCCTGATCCAACCAACTTTTGGTTACGGAAAATGTTCATAATATTGTCCTGTAATACAAAATTATATCCCTCTTTGCTTAACAAAGAAACCGATATAATGTTGCATATCAGGTTCGGCATGTAATAGCATTCGTTCAGAACTAATGTATTACCAGTTGGTAATACAAGGTGATATTCCCCGACAGTCTTAGCTGCAACAGTTGCACCATTTCCAACTCTAATGTCTTTATCACCTTCTCCAAGTTCTCTACCTATCCTAAGCCCATGTAACTGATTACATATATGGGATCCTGACCCGGTAGCTAATACCCAGGACGTAGGGCAAATGGAGAAACAGTTCTCTGTAACGAACACACCCGAAGAAAATGCATCATCATGTACTTTCTTCAATCGGATGGCATGGGAATCCTGGTATTCCCCTATATCCTGTTCAGTCCTATAACTCTTATAGGAAAGAACGGAACCAACGTTCCCCAGCACAGTATAACATGCGGGTTCGGTCAATACATCCATATTATTATCTTGATTAAGGCATGAAATGGTCGCTACCTGGAGAGAGAGAGAAGAAAACACTTTAGCGTATGCTCGTGCAAGATCAGATTGGTTATTATCTTATCTAATCAGGATGGCTCCTACTGGTTTTTTATCAAATCTTCCTTCAAACCCTAAAAGGAAAGACTAGCCGGGATTAATTACACCCTACAACTTCGTCGATCTTTCAGCCAGGCCAGTGTCGGTACTTTGAGGGAGGTTCCCCGTGCTTTCGCACGGACCTAATTAATGTAAACCTCGGTTTCCCAGAGGCGTAACCCCGGTGACACCTTTCTAGACACCTACTTGATCGGCTAATTGTAGTGTGCAAAACTCTCCCAGGAGTAACTCTTACTCGCAGTGGGTATCGGGATCCAACTATCTCATAGAAGGTATGCAATCTCATTGCAAATTTCAACGCTTGAAATTCCCGATAATATTTTGCCCCAAGCATCCTATGACCTTGACGGAGGTCAACAAACCACAGGGTGCAAGTCAAGTTCAACCCGTCATTTCTTGATTGAATCAAACCCACTCGCACGACCCTTGACGGAGGTCAACAAGGTCGTACGACTACCCTAATCCAATCTGCATCATAAGCATAAGCAGATAAATACTAGTTAGCTACCGCACACTACGCCTTGACGGAGGTCAACAAACGTAGCACGAATACTAAGTAGGATTTATCTGAAATGACGGAGGGCTACGTCAGGTTTTTCTGAAAACCTATTGCGTAATGAACTTGATATCGTTGTAGAATCAAATGATGTTTTGAAATGGAGTGATTTTGAGGCTTTTCTAGTTTTGCTAAAGGGGTCACTCCCGGTGAAGGGATCGTCGGCCCTTTCCTCGTCGAATGAGGTGCGGGATATATCATATATATCACTGTGCAAAGCATAAACTATAGAAGCAATCAAAAACAAACCGAGTGTGTAGCATCTGCCAGTTATCGCTAAAGGAGTCACTCCCGGTGAAGGGATCTCGGTCCTTTCCTCATCGAATAAGGTGCAGGGTATATCATATATACCGCTATGCAAAGCAAGAACTGTAGCTACCTGTTTTATTTAAAATTTGATTCTACAACATCTTAGGTTTCTTTTCTTTCATTAATCACATTAATGAAGTCCCATCATTTAAGTACCTAAACATCACAGATAAATACGACGTACACTTATGCCATCCGGATTCGCCTCGATGTCCCCTCGTGCACCGTTAGGTTAGGTAACTAACGACAGAGCAGGGCAAGGCTAGTGCGGGTGCAAAACATAAGTAACGTCTATATAATATATCATATATAGTATATACTGTATCTATCACAGAACATCACATGATCACATCACAGATATCGCAGCAGAAGAAACATATGAAACATTGGATATACTGGGACGTCCGTGTTTTCAATACGAGCCAGTATAAAACACGGATTCCACGGTCGTGATGAATAGCCAATCCCATACCCCTAGACCCATACGAGAGCGGCAAGCAACCCTGCCAATTCTAGGGTTAGGAGACCCGGACTCGACTCCTCGAGTTGGTCTCCCACTGGACCCCAGAACCCGGTTACTTGTGCTCCCCTCCTTGGGTCTATCCTAATGCGGAAAAGAAAATAATATACAAAAGGTGACGACTTCCGCAACCTGGAAGTGCCCCAATAAAAGAATATTACATACAAGTTTTTACATGAATGAAAATGAAAAACACTCATCTCACATAAAAACCCTCGGCTATTCAAACACGACAATCCAATATAACATATCCAGCAACACATAACATCACATGTCATCATCGTAAGTAAATATGCGCATCCCAATTGTCGTTGACATATAGCAACGAAACCGGCGATATCACATATTACACTTACGGTCACAGAAAAGAAAGTGTAAATCTACAACAGTTGGAATCCGCAACCTCTTTAGACATCACATGCCTAATCAAATGAAATACTTAGAAATCACATGCCTAACAGTTATAAACCCCGCATTTTAGTCTCATTATCGAAAACTCTTTTCAATATCAAGTGAAACTAAACCGCTAGATTTATAACATTCATTCAGTTATCTCATAACTGTTTGTGAATTCCAATTATTGTATCCCATTCCGGATAAATAGAATATATTAAACTTTCCGATCGAACATTCGAACACCCAAGTTTTCCCGAAACCGTTCAACACATGAAATATGTTCAAAGACATTCACTTCATGCCTCAGTACCAACGGTCCAGCCGTAGAAGGGTCAAGCCAACGCCTCACATGTGGCACGCCGTACTGCCCCAAACCCGAAGGTTCAAAGGGCAGTTCAAGACGGTCACATAATCGAGTTAAGGTTTGTTGTCTTCTAGAGGGACCATCGCGTTACTTGCACTACTCAGAACGTCCTTAAACCATAGAAAAATCCAACATTTGGAAATTTTTTCGGCAGGGGAAAAGTTGGGTATTCATATCCGGTCGAAATTTTTAACATATTCTAAGGTTATCCGGAAAAACACATAGACGAAGTTTAACAATCCGATCGAATCTACGATTCCCAATGCAACCCCAGAATACTCAACTCTTGAGTCAATTTAAAAATTCCCAGAAAACTCAGCATAATTAAATAGGAGTTACTGTGCAAACGAGGAGGGCTGACGTCATCATCAGGCCGCGGAACCGCCGCATAAGCCATGCTTATGCCGCGGTTCCGCCGCACTATTTACTGTTCATGTGAAAAAATTTGCACCGTAATTCTTAGAATTCCCTGCTGAATTTTTTAAGCATTTTTAATATGGAAAACTCCCAGATTTTAGAAAAAGTCCAGAGAGCATGAAAAAGTTAGGGTTTCGGGTTCGATCGGGTTTCAAACATCGTCTAGACTTCGCCTAAGGCTCTAGCTAGGCTCTGATACCACTGTAGGGTTCCTAGGCACACACTAGAGGTCTCACAAGGCATCAACCATGCCAATTTCAAATTTTATGGGTGCCGAGAAACCCTAATACGGATCGTTGACTAGAAGTTTAGGCGATATACGAATCTAGTTAACAACTTAACTAAAGATAAGAAGCTACAACCTTTGTAGATCCGGATATCCACTTCCTTGGCTCCACGTAGGCGTCCTCTCGCTGTCCATCTCGAATCCCGGACTCAATCGTCGGCTTGATCGGAGAAATGGGCGGACTAGGTCGTCGGCTTCGTGCCGAAGATGATCTACGTCGAGGCATCACAAGTTCAAGCTCCGACTTCACAAATTTGTGAAACTTGTGAAGAAAACATCCAAAACAACTTGGCAAGAGATAGAGGGTGAAGAAATAGGAGGTGGGTTCACTTTAGAATTGGATTTCTCACTTTAGAACACAAGTTGCCATTGATGGCATCAAGCTTTGTTTCTTGATGAAGATGATGAAGAAGAAAAAAGAATATGATAAGTGTTGAATTAAAATGAAAAATAATTCAATACTTATCATAAGCTAACCATAGTTGAGTGTAGAGAATAGACCATGGTTACTTGGATGGGTTAGGGTTAAGCATGAAGACAAGAATGGTTAAGAAGTCAAAGCTTCATGAAGCTTCAACTAGAAACAAACATAGCCACCATTCTTTTCTAAATCTTTTCCAAATAAATAAACAAATAAATAAATGAAAAAGCAAAACCCTAATTATCTCTTAACCATGGTTTAATCCTTTACACTTAACCACATGATCAAGTATCATCAAACATGATACAAATATGTGCACAAAAGTATATCACATATACTTCTTGCACATCAAGTGAGAAAATCCATTTAAAGTGAACCAATACTAGTTAATGCAAAGTAATATATCAAATATATAATTATACATTAAATCATTAAATCAACACTTGATTTAACGATCCGGTCATATCGCATATAACCGACTAGTATCCTATGTATCGGCTTATCGAATCAATCCTTGATTCGATATCTAGGTTATATCGAATATAACCAATCGATACAACCATCGCGAGAATGGAATACGGTATCACATACACGCATCATTCTCGGTCCTGCACATATCTCATATGCACTCCTATTTCGTTTCGCTTGAGCCAGGAAACCTCTGTGTAGGACTCTAAAGATTCGTCAATACGCCGGTAGCAGATGGTGATCATATCAAGCACCCACAAGCCGCAAGCGGTCTGCTAAACGTAACGGCCATCCGGGTATTGAGCGATCAGAAGATCGACGAGCTAGCCCGCTCACACTCCTGTGAATCAAACCTGTAACACTTACCGTACAGTCCGGTCTGTTCGTCTGATATGTCGCATATCAAGTCTAGGGGTGGTAAACGTCAGACCCCAATAACCGATAAGCCGTGCCGATGTGAGGCTCATAACGGGTCGAGAAACTACTGGTAACACTTACCAGCAAATCTCTGATCAGCCTTGGCCAGGGACTTCCCTGTTACGGCCAATCGAGCACTGCGCAACATCAACCCCCAATACCGGGAGAGACGAAACCCCTCCTATCGCTCATTGCCTCCATGTGACTCGGGACTGTACCCAAAGACCACCGTTTTGCATGCCCTCATGGACGTGGTAAGGTGGAGATCAAAGCACAGTGGGAATCATACAAGACTCTATGACGATCTCGGGTCTACAGACTAACCTGCATAAGTGTCACCTGAGAACTGCCATCTGACGTGAGGTATAATACCATCTGGGAGTTCTCGGCGAGTCCGTCCAGTGTACCCAGTCTCTACTGAGCACCCGTATACCATCTCTGTTGTCAAACACCAATGGATATGGGATCATCCATCGCCCATCTCATGGGTCGAGAAACGTATACGCTAGTCTACACTGGTATATCAATGCCCCGTCTCGATACATCCATGACTAGGGACCTTGAAGGATGTACCTATGGACTACCATGTCCCCACTAGTATGATCTGCATCATAGTCCAGGTAGTCAAGTACACATCCTAAGGGCTTTACCAACATGTAACTATAAGACAGTATAAAGAGACAAGTGTACATATTAAGATAAAGACTAACCAGATAGCATACTATCATATCGAGCAAGAAAGTCATCTCTATATATGTCCAAGCATCTAATATAATATACATCATCTATACAATACTGGCCTCTAGGGCATACATACAACTAACAGTTTCATGACTTGGTGAAGTTGGAGTTTGATCTTGAGTTGCCTCGACGTAGATCATCTTCGGCATCGAAGTCGACGACCTAGCCTGATCTTTTCTCCGATGAGACTACCGCGAGAGTCTAGGATTCCGATGGGTACAGCGGAGGGACGTCATCACAGAGCTAGAGAGGTGGAGGACCGGATCTACAAAGGTTGTAGCCCCTTTCCTTTAAGTTAAAGTTGTTTACTTGCATTGCATCGTCTATACATCTAGTTACGATCCGTCTTAGGGTTTGTAGGCACATAGGAAATTTTTAAATTGGCCATGTTTGATCACTTGTGGAACCTCATGGGTGTGCCTAGGAACCCTACAACATCATATAAAGGTGTATATGTAGCTATAGTAAGGTATGTATATAAGCATGCAGGTATGCATGCATGATGTATTTCATACGCGCAATAGAATAAGAATCAATGTCTCAATGTCAATAACGAATACAATACCACATATGTGTATATTTTGTACGTGTCATGGCAATTACCAACGGTGTGTGTGTGTAGCATACAATTTAGTGCTCGTGCAACATGAACTGTCAGTAATGGTTCAGTGTCCAAGGGATACTAAGTCATGGCACAACAAGTAATGGTATGCAATGATGCTCATGCATAATCAACTCATATGCTTATAACATATGGCTATAATATCATATCTAGCCCCGGACGCTTAACGCCATGCGGGTGATTTCCCCGTAGATGTTAAATCTATTCACCGATGATCTCGAGCTAGGTAAATCCAACCACCTGCTTTCCTTTCTTCGTAGCGTCCGAAGTCCCCGCTTGTGATCCTATTAACACACAACACAATAACACGTGGATTTAGCAAACTACCCAATAATAAACGAACGCAACGCCAATTAACGAATCAGTTCTCTTAAGCTACAAAAGGGTTTGCTTAGCGGCTAAAGTGTGTAGCGATATCATCAAAATAAGTCCACGACTGCAAGCTACCAGAAACACTTAAACTACGTCGAATCAATCGTATCGCACTTTGCCGAAACACCTAAAATTAGCAAAGTGGTCCCATATTTTGACTACAGTCAACACAAAAAAATCAAGCTGTACCAAACACCCCAAAATACCTACAAACAGCTAGCCTAAAAATCCCAAATCCCCAAGCTCCTACAAAACCGGTGACGCCGGAATCCATCGATTCTCGCCGGATGAACAGTGCACGGTGGGGTCAGGGTTTCAGGTGAACACTCAGGTCCTCTGGTACAACACTATTGTTATTCTAGATTTTACAGTAACAACACGTGGTGATAGCAGATTACAGTGACCCTAAAATGACACTAAAAATATGATATGTGCACAAAACTATAACTTGAGTGTTCAAAACCACAACTACTAGGCAACACAACTTAATAAAGACCTAATTAATAGTTAAGGATCACTACCTTTCCACACTTGCTCCAAAACTCTAGCTTTCCTTTCTCCAAGTCATCTTAGTGGCTTAACTTATCTTTGTGAAGGGTTTTAGTGAGGTTTAGTGGTGATTTGGCATAGGTTTGTGATGAATTGGTTAGGGCTTCAGTTTGAGGGGATGAGGAAAATGAGATGAATAAACAAGTGAGAATGAGAGAATGTGAGTGATGAGGAGAATGAGGGTGTGAGAGTTATGAAGGGAAAATGGGGGTGTGAGGTTAGAATGAGCCATGCCCCCTTCTATCTCCTCATTAAATGCTCCCCTTGCTTGCCCATGCCTCATCATTCCTATGTCAACCCTCTCTCTCCCTCTCTCTCTCAAGTCAACCTAATTCAAACCCCTTTTATTTTTAAAACTAAATAATTAAGTGCAGGGTTAACATGGCATGAAATTAATTTAAGATGCCATGGCTACTTAACCATGGTTAACCCAAATTAACCCTAGGTTAACATGCACATGTGTGTGCAAGCCAAAATAAATAATAATAAAATATTAATTAATTTTTATAAAATTTGTAAAAACTATTTTGGTTAACTTTTTACTAAAAACCCGCATTATCGCTTAATTAACACTAATCGTATTCTAAGGTGTTACAATCTTCCCCGCTTAAAGAAATTCGTCCCTGAATTTAAAAATCTTACTATGCGTACCTTCAAAGAGATTGGAGAATTTCTTCTGCATCTTGCTCTTGGCTTCCCATGCGACCTCTTCGCTATTCGGGCCATGCCATAGAATCTTCACAGATGGCAGGACCTTTGACCGAAGTTTCTTCAGTTGTCGATCTAATATAACTACCGGCTGCTCGGTGAACGAAAGATCATGCTCTAGCTGAAAGGTCTGGTTGCTGAATCATGTGAGAAGGATCATGAAGGTACATGCGAAGGATCGATACATGGAATACGGGATGAACATCCGGAAAACTGGGCGATAGTGCCAAACGATAGGCAATGGTACCAACTCGCTTATGGATTTCAAAAGGGCCTACAAATCTGGGACTAAGCTTCCCTTTCTTCCCAATTCTCATCATGCCCTTCATCGGAGAAATCCGTAGGAATACATGATCCCTCACTGCGAACTCGAGCTTACGACGACGACGGTCGACATAAGATTTATGTCTGCACTGGGCTGCTCTTATCCTATCCTGAATCAACTGAATTTTCTCTGTAGTCACTTAAACTAGCTGGGGTCCCAAAATCCTGTTCTCGCTGAGTTCAGTCCAACAGACTGGCGATCGACACTTTCAACTATACAAAGCCTCAAAAGGTGCTATCTGAATCCTCTCCTGATAACTGTTATTGTAGGAGAACTCTATCAATGGCATGCGATGATCCCAACTGCCACCAAAATCAAGTACGCAGGCACGATGTAGGGTTTTATAGCACGACTACATAGTTTTGGAAGGCATCACACATGCCATTTTATAAATTTTTGGGGTGCTATGAAACCCTAACCCAGATCTTAACTAGAGAATTAGGGTTAACTTTGCATGTAAATAACTTTACCTCTAAGAGAGAGGGATTACAATCTTTGTAGTCCGTTCCTTCACTTCATAAGCTCCGAGTTGTTGTCCCTTCATTGCGATCATCAAGCTCTCGGACTCTAGAGAGGCTCTATGAGGTGAATGATGCATCTTACTTGAAGTCTTTGAAATCCAAGACGATCTAAATTGAGGAAACACAAACTCAAGCTAACTCTTCACTAATTTTGAATTAATGAAGCTAACACACTAATCTATATGGCTAGTATAGAAGAGGATGATGAAGTAGGAATTTTTCTTTCTTTAGTTTTCTTTTTCTCACTTTATTTCATCACAAATGAAAAGGCTAGCAAGCTATTTTGGAGGAAGAAGAAGATGAAGTGATGAGAATAATTGTTGTGTGGTTAGAAATACAACCATGGGTCAAGTATATCATTCTTAACTCTTGTAGAGACTTAACCATGAGCTATGGTTAATAGTATGGTTGATAAATATCTTAAGCTAGACAAAAATAGTGGATAAAGTCAAAGAAGACTACAAGCTTCTACAAGCTTCAAACATGACAAATATCCACAATATTTGAATTACTTAATGATAAATATTAACCCTAATCTTAAACCTAGCATGGTTTAACTCTCATAAACCCTAGCCGCATTTATAACCTAGAATGTTACAATTATACATATCACATATATATAATTTAGTAATAAAAGAATACATTTAACATATGTCACATATATATCAATGTATCCAAAATGTGAAAAAGAATTACTTAAGTGAGCTTATATTAGTTAATGTAATGTAATATATCACATATATAGTTATACATTAAATTATCGAATCAATACTCGATCCGATAATCCGTCTATATTACATATAACCGACCAATATAACATGTATCTTTTTATCGAATCAACACTTGATCCGATAACCCGGCTATAACACATATAACCGGACGATATCACATATCGCGAGAATAGAATACGGTATCACATATCGTATTAATCTCGGTCCCGTACATATCGCATAAGTGCTCCTACTCCGTTTCGCCTGAGCTAGGAAACCTCTATGTAGGACTCTAAAGACTCGTCAATACTCCGGCAGTAGGTGATGATCATATCAAACACCTACAGGCTGCAAGCTGTCAGCTAAACGTAATAGCCACCCGGGTATTGAGTGATCAGAAGATCAACAAGTAAGCTTGTACACACTCTTGTGAATCCAATCAGTAACACTCCCGTACAGTCCGGTCTCTTCGTCTGATATGTCGCATATACAGTCTAAGGGTAGTAAACGTCAGACCCCAGTAACCGATAAGTCGTGTTGATGTGAGGCTCATAACGGGTCGAGAAACTACTGATAACACTTACCAGTAGATCTCCATATCAGCCCTGGCCAGGGACTTCCAGTTATAGCCAATCGAACACAGCGCAACATCAACTCCCAATAACGGGAGAGATGAAACCCCTCCTATTGTTCATTGCCTCCATGTGATTCGGGACTGTACCCAAAAGCCGCCGTTTTGCACGTTCTCGGGTCTACAGACTAACTTGTACCAGTGTCACCAGAGAACGGCTATCTGATGATAGGTATAATACCATCTAGGAGTTCTCGGCGAGTCCGTTCGGTGTACCCTGTCTCCACTAAGCACCCGTATACCTTCTCTGATGTCAAACACCAATGGATATGGGATCATCCATCGCCCAGCATATGGGTCAAGGTGCGTATACGCCAGTCTACTCTTGAGTATCGATACCCTATCTCGATACACCCTCGACTAGGAACAGTTATAGGATGTACTCTCGGACTACCCTGGCCCCACTAGTATGATCTGCATCATAGTCCTAGTAGTCATTTACATATCCTAAGGGCTTTATCAACATGTGAGAGCAAGACAATAAACCAATACAAGTCGACATGTTTAGACAAAGTGAAACAAGATAGCATACTATCATATCGAGCAAGAAAGCCCTCTCTCTATATATTTAAGCATCCACTATAATATACATCATATATACAACAATGGCCTCTAGGGCATATACATAACTAACAATCTTCCACTTGTACTAAGGCCAGCTGTTGTAGTATCTCATACCCAACATCCCGAAGTGTCTCTCAAAATGTATCTGGGGTATGGCCTTTGTAAGTGGATCTGCAGTGTTGTTCTTCGTGTCAACTCTCCTGACCTCGATCTCCCGGCGATCAACTATCTCCCGGATCAGGTGATACCGCCTCAGAATATGCCTGGATCTCTGATGTGACGTGGGTTCCTTGGCCAAAGCCACAGCTCCATTGTTATCACAATACAAAGGTATTGAATACTCAATGGACGGAACCACACCAAGTTCAGTGATGAACTTCTTCATCCAGACAGCCTCTTTAGCAGCATCGTTGGCAGCGATGTATTCAGCCTCCATCGTCGAGTCTGCCACGATTTCATGTTTGGAACACTTCCAACAAACTGCCCCTCCATTTAGGGTAAAGACAAATCCCGAGTGCGACTTAAAGTCATCCTTATCACTTTGGAAGCTCGAATCGGTAAAGGACTCCACCTGGTGTTCTCCGTTACCATACACCAAGAACATCTCTTTAGTCCTACTCAAGTACTTGAGAATGTTCTTCAAAGCTATCCAGTGACTCTCTCCTGGATCTACTTGATACCTACTCACTACACTCAGTGAATATGCAACATCGGGTCTGGTATATAGCATCGCATACATGATAGAGCCCACTGCCGAAGCATAGGGTATCCCTTGCATGCGAGCTCTTTCCAAATCAGTCTTAGGAGACATCTCTTTGGAGAGAGTGAGTCCAGAGATCGTCGGTAAATTCCCACGCTTGGATTCTTCCATACTAAACCTCTTTAGTACGGTGTCAATGTACCTGGATTGGGACAATCCCAGTAGGCATCTAGATCTATCTCTATAGATCTTAATCCGCAAGATGCAGGAGGCATCACCTAGATCTTTCATTGAGACTCTTTGTGATAAGAAGAGCTTGAACGAGTGCAGCATATGAACATCATTTCCTATCAAGAGTATATCATCCACGTACAATACGAGGAAGACAACCTTACTCTTTGCCACCTTCTTCTAGATACAAGGTTCATCTATGTTCTTGATGAAGTCAAACTCTTTGACTACCACATCAAAGTAGATGTTCCAACTCCGCGATGCTTGCTTTAACCCGTAAATGAAGTTAAGCAGCTTGCACACTTTTCCGCTGCTCCCACTGTCTACGAAGCCCTCTGGCTGAGTCATGTACATGCACTCTTCTAAATCACCATTTACAAAGGCAGTCTTAATATCCATTTGCCAGATTCCGTAGTCATGGTATGCAGCAATGACAGGTAGGATTCGGATGGACTTAAGCATAGCCACTGGAGAAAAGGTTTCATCATAGTCCATACCTGGTCTTTGACGAAAACCTTTTGCAACAAGTCTAGCATTGAAAGTCTCAACTTTTCCATCTACACCTAGTTTCTTCTTAAACATCCATTTGCTCCCAATAGGATTTACCCCTTCAGGAGCAACTTCCAAAGTCCATACCTTGTTGGTTTATATGGATTCCATCTCAGATCGCATTGCATCCAGCCATTTCACAGAGTTTCCACTCGTGATGGCCTGCTCGAAGCTAGTTGGGCTATCATCTTCCATGATGCAATCCTCGCTCCCAGCGACTATGAGAAAACCGTAGTATCTCTCAGGTGGATAAGAAACCCTACTAGATCGGCGGAGAGGCTAGGGTTCATCGGGAACTATCTAATCCTCTAGTTCTAGTAAATCTTCAGTTGTAGTTTGTACTGCTGGAATTTCTTCCAGCTCTACCCCTATGGCACTAATTTCTTTCGCAAGAAATTCCTTTAATAAAAAGGTGGCGTATTGCGAAACAAACACCTTTTGTTCCCCAGCGTGGTAGAAAATATATCCTTGTGAATTCTTTGGATATCCCATAAACTTGCATAGAACTGATCGTGCTTCAAGTTTGTCCGGATTTTGCCTTTTGACATAGGCCGGACAACCCCATATATTAACTCGTTTAAAATATGGTCTCTTCCCACTCCATATCTCATATGGTGTGGTAGGTACAGATTTAGATGGAACTTGATTCAATAGGTATGCTGTTGTCTCAAGCGCATAACCCCAAAAGGAAATAGACAACTCAGCGGTGCTCATCATAGAGCGCACCATATCTAATAGGGCGCGATTCCTCCGCTCCGATACACCGTTGTGCTGTGGTGTATAAGTAGGAGTAAGCTGAGAGAGAATCCCATTCCCTTTTAAATAGTTCAGGAACTCATTTCTTAAGTATTCTCCTCCTCGATCAGATCGAGGTATCTTAATACTTTTACCCGTTTGGTTCTCGGCTTCGTTCTTATATTCTTTGAATTTCTCAAAAGCTTCAGACTTGTGTTTCAAAAGGAACACATGTCCGTATCTTGAGAGATCGTCAGTGAATGTAATAAAGTACGAGAAACCATTCCTGGCATGTGTAGACATGAGACCGCATACATCACTATGTATCGGTCCCAAGTGTTCCGTAACACTTTCTCCATGTCCACTAAACGGCGTTTTGGTCATTTTTCCTTTGAGACATGAATGGCAAGTTTCATATGATGATAATTCGAACGTATTCAAATATCCATCTTTATGTAACTTAGCAAGTCGTGTCGCATTGATATGACCTAGTCTACAATGCCACAAGAAGGATTCGTTCATTTCTGAACTCTTCCTCTTGTGTGTGTTTTGTATATTAAGAACTGCGGTTTGATTTAGAATGTATATGCCATTATTTAACGAGCCTGATCCAATCAAATTTTTATTCAGGAAGATGTTCATAACATTATCCTGTACTACAAAATTATATCCTTCTTTACTCAATAAATAAACTGATATAACATTGCATATCAGGTTCGGTATGTAATAGCTTTCGTTCAGAATCAATGTATTGCCATTTGGTAATACAAGGTGATATTCGCCAACTGCTTTGGATGTAACATCTGCACCATTCCCTACTCTTACAAAATATCTCACAAAAATATTTTTTTAAGTGGCCATGACCTGGACCAGTGACCAAAACCCCAAAATACGAACATTAGATTCGTTGATATCAGTTTTTTGTAGAATTAGTAATTGTATATAGGAATCTGAGATGACCCGAGGCCTTTATAAAATGAGTTCCCATGACCACGAGACGTCCAAGCAACCATAATGCATCACCTGAAACCCTAGCCCCTATGGACCTTTTCTGTCCGCGGATTTAATGGTATAGGCCGCAATTTGCCGCCAAGTAGGAGTGAAACCTTGTGATTTTTGGTCTGGGGCATTGTTATCCTATATCTAGAGCAAACCCATATGCAAAATTGACTAGTTTGACCTGAGTCAAAATATGGGAGAACTTTGGTATGATTTTGGCTATGTTTTCCGTATTTTGAAATGTTTGGTTTTTCTATTTGGATTTGTATTTGGTTGTTAGATATTTGTACATCAACAACAATGGTTGTTTGATTGTTTTTGTACGCGTAGGCCATAGGTTCTAACCTATTAGCGCGTCGTGTGCCGTATCGGTTTTCCGGATTCGATTTTAATAGCGATTTCGATTGTGTATTATTGTAGGTACCTTCGCATGGATTCCGAGGCGACGGATCATGGCGTCATCGACTTCGGCAAGCAAGGATCAAAGTGAGTGGATCTATATCCACGGGGGAAGTCGGGTGGATGGCGTATAGCACCCCTGCAAGTTTATGATGGAAACCGATTCATAATATATGGTTAAGAAAACCTTTAATAGAAAACTATAGATAGAGTTAAAAGATAGTTAGAGAAACTATACTAGAAACTAAAGGATAGTTAGAAGTGATATGACACGACTAGTATGTGATGACGGGATTTGTGGATGATGTTTGATGATATTGCCGTTTAGGGTACTATAAGACTAGATAGCCGGTGTAAACGTGTCATCCGATCCATACCTATTTCCAACTGAAGAATCATTTGAATATTTTAAACAGATATCTTGAGGGACGTTACGGATTTTCAAATAATATATTTTCCTTAAAAACACCGTAGCACATACTTTCAAAACTATGATTCGCATCTTTTAGAAACTGATTGTATGGTTCGGGTGTGAATGTTAGATTAGAGACATATGCTTATAGTAAAGGTAGAATGTATATGTAAAATTGACTTGATGTGGGATATAAATGCGATGAAAAGAATATAATACGTAATATGATGATTTGATGATATGTTGGTATACGGATGCGAGTCGATTGAGATGATTGATACCTTGCCGGTCCCCTGATATGAGATTGTTGTGGATGTGACCTGGGATATAGGTATATAGATATATTTATATATGTTGTGAATCATGAGAGATTGCCGTGCGAGACCATAAGTCCATACCCTCATTGTCATATAGGCTGATAGGATCCCTAATGGTTTAATGCCGCCGTACGATGATTTCCCGTACGTGATGAGTTTGACTTTATGATTGATCCATACCATTGACTAGTGGATATCGTACGATGGATTATATTGTACGTGATGTTGTGAGGTTGGACGCCGATTAATAGATTCACCGACTCGATCATATTAGATACGTATACCTTATAGCTTTTAGCTGATGATTACCTTATGCTACATTCATGTTATTCGCATTGCATTACTTATATCTGTTCTAGTACACCTACACCAATATCGATGATGTGTATGTTACACTTACACAGATTTGCCGGCTCACACACATCATCGTCGATAATTGCCATGTCACTTACACAGTAGAATCGCTGCATCAGGATATGACCCCTTGCATGATATACTTGCGTACATACATATTGTACACCCATACTTGCGTGCATACATATTGTACACCCATACTTGCGTACATACATATTTTACACCCATACTTGCGTACATAAATATTGCACAATGTTCATATCATAATTTTGCATTATTATATTCCCCATTCTTAATCATTTTATAAATAAATAGGTGCTTTTGATCCATGTCTGCTCAATAGTTGTAGGTAACAGGTTCTCGGAACAATACAGTGAAAATGGTGAAAAGAGGCTACAAAAGTGAGACTACGACCAACGAATAAAAGAATCTTTATCATGCCTCCAGTTTGAAGGACAAACGAAGATTAATGAACAATTTCACAAAGTACAAAGGCAGCGCAAGATTCAAGACTTCAACAAGAAGCGAACGGTAAAAGTCCACAACATTTTGCACTGTGGAAATCTGGGAGAAAATAGAAAGATATTCTGAGAAACCAAGTGAAGAAACCAGAAGTAAAATGCAACAGGAAACAGCCCAGAAGATTTCAGCCAAAGACCCCACCATGTGGCCGCGGATCCGCGGTCAAACAAGGCATATGGCCGTGGATCTGCAGCCGTGCTAAGCACGTGTCGGTTGAAAATGTCGGTGGGTGGCGGTGCATTGACCAGGCTTCTCAGGGTAGTTTTGTAAATTTAGATAAGGATCAGATGTAAACCTTAGGGTTCCTATAATCTATAAATAGGAACCCTACAGCTCTTTTTAGAGCATGCCTCTTTTTAATTCCTAGTTTAGAATTTTCATTCCCTGTAAATGTTTGAAAAGTGCATCAAATAAAAAAAGTAAGTTTTTCTTTATCATGCCTTAGTTTAATTTCTTTTCTGCCCTAATTATAAATTCTTTATCTACCGTAGTTATGAATTTTATTTATCTGCCGTAGTTGTTTAAAAACAAACAAAAATGAACTCGTTTATCAATTCCCTAATGAGTGAGTAGTTCCTCACTTGTTAGGGTTAGGTTTGGAGAAGTTTGAGAGATGAAAATCTCTCAGCCCTTTCTTGCCCGTTATACATTTTAAAGTAGGACTCTATGCATACATACACGCACCGCTCATTACAGCACCCTATCCCATGAGGTAGCGGTTATACCATAGTTAAAGACCGATTGTGTATGTTTTCCATGGAGGTTAGGGTAAGAGTTAAGAAAGGACGGACAAGGACCTAGAGAAAGAAACCTAGTTTCTTCCCGATCGTGCTAATCCCCTTTGTTAATTATTACCTTAACGCCTAAACGTTCTTAATTAGGGCATAGAAAGCGGAGGGAATAATTGATTTTCCAAACTTAACCTAATCCTAACCCTAGCAAGGATTTAATCCTAATCTAATTCAACTTTAGTTTTTATTGATAATCATACCTACCTCAATTGGAACAACCAGAAAATACACAAAATCCCTGTGGACCGACCCGTATTCAACCGGCTAGCTACCAAGCGACACCGTTCTTGATTGCGGTTAATTCTTTGATAACAAATAGTGTAAGCACTAAAACTCCTATCAATCAAATGGTGTCGTTGCCAGGGATGGCGTAGTTATTTTCTTTTTGTAATTTCAGGTTGATTAAAAATTAAAAAATCATAAAAAAAAGAAAAATATAAAAAAAATAAAATTTTTATCATCTTGTTATTTTTTGAAGGGTTTTCGTTTGAACTGTGCAGGATCGAAAAGACGTACAGATTCAGATCTGGAAAAATCCAGTGAGCGAAACAACAAACAGCAGATCTGAACAAACAGAGGAGAACAACAACAGAGAAATAGAAGAATTTTGGAGATCTAAACCGCCAAGTCAACTGCGGAACGGCCACTAATACCTACTTTTGACCGCGGATCCGCCGCGGCTTGCTGACGTCAGCAAGCCAAAACCTCTTTGTAAGCTTTCTTTTCCTCTTTGTAACCCCCTGATCTCCTCTGAAAAATTTTCCTGCAGGGTTCTTTGCGTAAAAACTTCTCTCCCTTCTCCAATAACTTGATCTTGTGTAAGATTCTTTGCGCCGCAATAAAAAAAATTTTGCAAGTGTTTTGTGTTTACTGCTTTGCATTTTTAAAACTGACTTTTAAGGGGCTATAACACCAATCCTGATTGGGTGGGGATTTCATTACCCTTCCTAGGACCCCAAAAATCACAAAAAGCATTTTGCATTAACCTTCGAGTTAATTAAAAAGGATTAGACTCAGCCTATAAGGATTGTCGTGCTCATTAGGACAAAGGAATAGTTGTAGGTATCGGTCGTTTATCTAAACCAGACTTTGTGGTGCCTAGGCTAGACAAGTGGGAAAGGTAATTTTAAAAGGCCCATCTCACGGTGATTCATGAGTAGATCCCTCCTTTCTTTACATGTGCTTACCTGGCCACAATTGGCGGTGAAGAGGCGATTTGAGGATCTCACAACTTGCCCTTTGGAACAGTTAGGAGCAGTCTACTTGACCTAGGAGACCCTAGATCTAGGCTTGATTGTGCATATTGTGATTTCTTGAACGTGTGTCTAAGCTTCTTATAAAAATATTTTGCAAAAACTCCTTATAAAAAAACACAAAACAGAAAAAATTTACAAAAAAAAAAACAACTTGCTACTTTGTTGTTTGAAATCCATTGCACCCCACTTGCACCCACTTCCTTCCATTGACGTTTTCTTACGCCCACCTTATGTTTTTACCTTTTTGACTACACTACCCCTCTTTAGTGTATGTCCAGTTGGACTAGAGACACTAGCGCCCGTTTAGTCCGTGTCTCGTTAGTGCCGACTGACGAAACTTTCGACTCCGAAGTCGAAATTCCACCCACTTCTTTACCTTCATCTTCATATTCATCATCCTCTAAGGAGATGTTGGGATTCAATCCTAAAAACCCCTTACCTGTGGGGCTGATTCCACCTCCACTAGGTGCGAATAACCCACCACACCCTCCTGTTGAAGCACCCCAACGAATCGCGCTCCAGGATCTTTTCTATCCCATCCGCACCGCACTTTCCACTTGTCTTTCACTTCAACCGGCCGATGGGGATAACTTTAAAATTAAACACCACTTTATCAATATGTTGTCCAAATTTCACGGGCTGGAATCCGAAGATGCCTACATCTTCATTAACAAATTCTAGAATGTTTGCGCAATGATGAAGACCACACAACTTTCGGATGATGCTATAAGGCTACGTGTCATTCCATTCACTTTATGTGACCTAGCTGAGAAATGGTTATATAGCACAGCAGCACACTCAATAAAAAATTAGGAAGAGTTTGTTAAGACCTTTCTAAAAAAGTTTTATCCACACCACAAGACCGCGAGAATTCGCAACGAAATCATTCAATTTTCCCAGCTTCCTTCCGAACCTTTTTGGAAGTGTTTTGAAAGATTTAAGGACCTGCTTGTTCAGTGCCCACACCACGGTATCGAGAATTGACAACTTTGCTAAATTTTATACGAAGGACTGAACCCAGCAACTAAGCAGTTGTTGGAAACCATTTGTCAAGGTCACTTTCTTACAAAATCAAGCGAGGAAGCTTGGCAATTTCTCGACGATCTTGCTGAACAAACACTTCAGTGGGAAAGCACTAAGACCACTTCATCTGGTCAGTCTAGGGCAGGCATACATCAACTTGATATGTCGATTGCAATGAAGGCCGAAATGGCTGCACTTACGAAAAAGCTAGAAGCAATTGAGAGCAAATTCTCATCGCCTTCTCCTGCCCCTGCTTTACCCCCACACACAGTTTGCGCTTGTTTTTCGGATCCATCCCATCTTACTGAAGAGTGTCCTTACAACCCACCTGTTCAATGACAAGATCAACTCAATGCTGCCTTTCAGCAAAGACAAAGAAATGATCCATACTCTTCGACTTATAATCCTGGTTGGAGGAGCCACCCAAATTTTGCTTGGAATCAAAATCAACAACAATTCCAAGGCAATAACAACTTTCAAAGGCCTCCTCCACAACATCAAGCCCTTCAACAAACTCAATATCAGCAACATTTCCAACCCTAACCTTACCCAAACCAAATGAACAATTTTGTACCCAACAACTCTTACCCTCAAAACAATTTTGTTCAGCCAAATAACGATAAGGTTTCCTCACTAGAACGAAGTTTGGATGCATTTTTAAAACAATCTACACAATCCTCAGCAAGGTTGGAGTCTTCCATTTAGTCTTTGGTGCAAAACAGTGCTTCACATGATCAGAGCATCAAATCAATTGAGGCCCAAATTGCACAACTAAATGCTGCGTTAAGCGAGCGAGAAAAGGGAAAGCTTCGGTCTCAACCATTGCCAAATCCTGGTCACACACAAAACGCACATGTTGCTTATGAACAACAAAATCATAAAGTAAATGCTGTGACCACGTTATGATCTGGAAGAGTGTTGCACAATAATGTGGGCATTAGTGATGACACCCCGGCTGCCATTTCTTCTTCCTCTTCACCTTCTTCATCATCTTCTTCATTAGAGCATGTTCTTCATTCTTCACAAGGCTCTACTTCTTTTAATTCGAACGGACCAACATCTCACTTCACAAAAACACCAACACTGGGATCCATTCCAACTCCGCAGTCTACTCCACAAACAGTGGACTCAACAAATTTTCAAAATGTTACATTTCCAAACAGGTTGAGATCCAATAAACCTACTCCCTAAATGGAGAAGATTGTGGAGTTGTTCAAACAGGTTAGCATTAACATACCTCTCTTTGATGCAATCCAACAAGTCCCATCTTACGGTAAAATCTTAAAGGACTTATGCACTAAGAAGAGGAAGTCACAAGTACCCAAGAAAGTTTTCGTGTCTAGTGCTGTAAGTGATGCTCTTATCCAACCTTTACCCCAAAAACATAAGAACCCCGGCTGTCCTACAATTTCAATAACAATTAGGGATAAGAACATCAATCGAGCACTTTTAGATCTTGGTGCTAGTGTTAATTTGCTACCCTATTTAGTATAGGAACAATTAGGCGTTGGAGAGCTTAAACCCACACATTGTACTCTCCAAATGGCCGACCGATCCATCACCCATCCTAGGGGTGAGTTAGAGGATGTGTTAATTAAAGTAGGGGACTTCATTTTCCCCGTTGATTTCATTGTTATGGATACACAGCCTGTAGCTAACCCCTGGAGCCAAATTCCGGTGATACTCGGTCGACCATTCCTTGCAACTTCTAATGCGGTGATCAATTGTCGAAATGGTTCGATGAACCTATCTTTTGGAAATATGACAATTGAACTAAACATTTTTAACTTGAGGAATCAGCCCTCCGAGCCTAATGCTAGTATACTTGATGTTTGCTCGATCCAAGATATCATGCAGGAGGACTGTGAGCTCGAAAAATTTCTGTTCGATCACAGCAGTTTTGACACCACTAGTGCGTTCCTCCTTGAATCTGACACAGCTGTTATACCCGATAACGATTATGAGTATTTCACTTTTTTGGACGATTTTGAAGACTCACCACCAGAGTTTGAGTCCTTTGCTTTTTCGGATGAGTTAGCGGAACCATCCGACTCGGTTGCGTTAGCTGAACCATCCGACTCGGTTGCTTACACTCGCTTTGAACCATTGTTGGAATCCTTCGAGTTCGAGACAGTTTCACCAATTTTACCTTCAATCGTTTCGCCTCGAAAACTTAAACTCAAGCTATTTCCCTCTCACCTTAAATACGCTTACTTATGTGACAATGAGACCCTTCCTGTTATCATATCGTCCTCTCTAGCCCTCGAGCAAGAGACAACCCTTTTAACGGTCTTACAAAATAATCGGCAATCTTTTGGCTGGACTATGGCGGACATCAAAGGGATTAGTCCCCTTATAGTTGAACATTATATACATATGATGGATGATACCAAGCCAATAAGGGATCTACAGAGACGCCTCAACCCCATAATGAAGGAGGCTGTTAAAAAGTAGATTGTAAAATGTCTTGATAGTGATATCATTTACCCTATCTCTGATAGCCAGTGGGTTGATAGATTAGCACAATCGCTTTTTACACATCGGTCATTACAAATAGTGCTAATTTATACACTCCATCTCCACCCTCAAGTTCGTATTCAACTTCTTTCTCCCACTTTCTCGGGTTCTTCTTCTCTTCTTCCTATAATTTCAATGAGTGTTGATGAATCACAATCTGATAATTCAAGTTTGATCATTCCAGAAAGCCAACTTGATTTGGATACTTTTGAAAATGAGGTAGATGGGTTTTTCAAGTCTCCTACCTCCATAATTTTTGACAAATCTAGTATGATAAATTCTGGTACAAAACTTGCTGACAGCAAAATATTCAATTACATCGATAAGAGTTTTGAAGAACTTTTTGCTGACAAACTTGCATTCCTAAACAACATGGATTTTGTGATTAATCAACCTCCACCTATAGAAGTTGAACCACTACCCTTTCTTCTTATAAAATACGAGAATGCCAATATTCCACTCATTTCTGATCGTTCACATTCTCATTTTTATTTATCATGACTTCTTATCTCCTCACATTCACATTCACGCAAACCCTTTCCATACCACCACTTTCCTCTTCCCCACTTCTTCTTGGCTCTATATAACATGTTCTTCCACCGAACTATATGTTACATTGATAAATTCTTCAAATGGTTGGTGTTGACATTTGGTCTTTGCAGAGCTTAGCATTGACCGATAACTTTGACCCCCCTCTTTAAAAAAGCTTAGCATTGTTTAATTTAAGTTTGGGGAGGGGGTTATAATTTGGCTCTTGAAAATAATTTATTTTAACTCAAAGTGGTGAGTCAAAAAAATATGTTTAGGGGAGATTTTCACAATCATATTTTACGTCCCTGTTAATAAATTTTTTCCTCCCAAGTTTACAAGTTTATGAGATTTTAAAAATGGCTACAGTAGAAACAATGTTTCACTTAAGTTTGGGGGGAACCTTTTTGTGTATAAATATTTTGTTTTCTTTTTCTGTTAATAAAAATAAAAAAAAAATATAAAAATAAAAAAATAAAACAGGGGAGTGCCGACAATTTTGACTTTCTTGGTGTAGCCTGACAGTGAGGAGGACAATGTCAAGTTTAAGTCTGGGGGTGTGCTCGGTAAGCCTTCTTCCTTCGCATTCATATGTATATTTTTGCATTTACATACTTATTTTACAACCCATAAAAATCAAAAATTATAAAAAAAAAATTTATAAAAATTGAAAAATTCAATTTTGGCAATAATTGACTTAAGATTGACAAGACGATTGACTAGTGAAGAAAAACTAGATCCTAAACTCAGTAAATTAAAAACCGTAAAAATAACCTTTCTTAAAATTTAACGGTAGAAAATATATGTCCTTATGGTTTACTTAGAAATAGGCAAATTTTGAGTTCACTTCTCGGGCTAAGTTAAAATAAAGGAAGAGTATTGAAATTTTTATTGAAGTGTAAGTCTGAAAAATAATTCCGAACCTTAAGTCCAAATTCTGAAAATATGTACCCTACAACTTGCACAAACACGGACCTTAAAATTTGGAATAGTAGAGGATACCTTGAAATGTTCTTGTCTAAAATCCTTAGTATGAAGGAAAATAAAATTATAAGTGTGAATAAAGAGATATAAAAAAATAAACACTGGTTTTGTAATTACTTAAGGCTGTGTAAAATAAAAATATATAGCGAGGGTGCTTTATCACCTAGTGCCTTAGACCAACTGGTTTGGGAGGCACTGCTAAAGTCTTGGGTATTGCATGACGAGGAATTATGCCTTAATGCGCAAACACATTTTGTAATCGGTTGTTAGTACCTCAAGAAGTATTAACGGTCGCATGAAAGATGTGTGAGCAATTTCATCTAAAATTAACCAACTAAAAGTAATTTGGACGATGGACAAGAGTATAATAGCCTGAATTGAATTTCGAAGTGTAGGGGTGATATATACACGCACGTAGGGGTATATGATTGGAGTTTAGATGAAAGATAGGAATGAAAAATAGGATTTATATCTTTAGTAGAAATGATAAAAATTTCTAAGTTGAGATTGAACCTTAGAATGAAGATTCAAAAGATGCTAAAAGCTAAGTAAATTTACAGAACATATATAATCTTAAGTTAAATAATAAGGAAGCGTGAAAAATATGGGTTGATAATTTCTGAGTTGAAGATAATAGAATTTCTTGCTAGAAAACCGAATTGAAGAATGAAAGTCTATAGGCCAAATTGATCAGATTTTGTAGGTAGTATCCGCTGAAAACCCTCAGGAGACAACACTCCTCCTACTAGGGACACCTAGAGGTTTAACGGCTTGTTGCACGATCTCAGTGCAATCGCGTTTCCCTGCGAAAGTGAGGCTAGGCTTTTTCGAGAATAAAATTAGTCTTGCTCGGGACGAGCAAAAGATAAGTTTGGGGGTATTTGTTCATATCATAATTTTGCATTATTATATCCCCATTCTTAATCATTTTACAAATAAATAGGTGCTTTTGATCCATGTCTGCTCAATAGTTGCAGGTTACAGGTTCTCGGAACAATACAGTGAAAATGGTGAAAAGACGCTACAAAAGTGAGACTACGACCAACGAATAAAAGAATCTTTATCATGCCTACAGTTTGAAGGACAAACAAAGATCAATTAACAATTTCACAAAGTACAAAGGAAGCGCAAGATTCAAGACTTCAACACGAAGCGAACGGTAAAAGTCCAAAACATTCTGCACTGTGGAAATCTGGGAGAAAATAGAAAGATATTATGAGAAACCAAGTGAAGAAACCAGAAGTAAAATGCAACAGGAAGCAGCCCAGAAGATTTCAGCCAAAGACCCCACCATATGGCCGCGGATCCACGGCCAAACAAGGTATATGGCCGCGGATCCGCGGCCATGCTAAGTACGTGTCGGTGCAAAATGTCGGTGGGTGGCGGCGCGTTGACCAGGCTTCTCAGGGTAGTTTTGTAAATTTAGATTTGGATCAGATGTAAACCCTAAGGTTCCTATAATCTATAAATAGGAACCCTACAGCTCTTTTTGGAGCATGCCTCTTTTTAATTCCTAGTTTAGAATTTTCATTCCTTGTAAATGTTTGAAGAGTGCATCAAATAAAAAAATAAGCTTTTCTTTATCTTGCCTTAGTTTAGTTTCTTTTCTGCCATAGTTATAAATTCTTTATCTACCGTAGTTATAAATTTTATTTATCTGCCGTAGTTGTTTAAAAACAAACAAAAATGAACTCGTTTATCAATTCCCTAATGAGTGAGTAATTCCTCACTTGTTAGGGTTAGGTTTGGGGAAGTTTGAGAGATGAAAATCTCTCAGCACTTTCTTGCCCGTTATACATTTTAAAGTAAGACTCTATGCATACATACACACACCGCTCATTACAGCTCCCTATCCCATGAGGTAGCGGTTATACCATAGTTAAAGACCGATTGTGTATGTTTTCCATGGAGGTTAGGGTAAGAGTTATGAAAGGACGGACAAGGACCTAGAGGAAGAAACCTAGTTTCTTTCCGATCGTGCTAATCCCATTTGTTAATTATTACCTTAACACCTAAATGTTCTTAATTAGGGCATAGAAAGCGGTGGGAATAATTGATTTTCCAAACTTAACCTAATCTTAACCCTAGCAAGGTTTTAATTCTAATCTAATTCAACTTTAGTTTTTATTGACAATCAAACCTACCTCAATTGGAATTGACTCGTTAGAACAACTAGAAAATACACAAAATCCCTGTGGACCGACCCGTATTCAACCGGCTGGCTACCAAGCGACACCGTTCTTGATTGCGGTTAATTCTTTGATAACAAATAGCATAAGCACTAAAACTCCTATCAATCATACACCCATACTTGTAATATTGTTCACCCATACTTGCGTACATAGATATTGTACACCCATACTTGCGTACATACATATTGTACACCCATACTTGTAATATTGTACACCCATACTTGTGTACATACACATATGCACCTTTATACGATGTTGCATTTGATTTTGGAGATTTGGGAACGGCATGATATATTTTAAAACTGGATTCATTTAAAAGAGCAGTTTTCCCTCGTTATGTGCATATTACTGTTCCAGGTTGCATGATATACGGATATGCTTACATTTCTGTTATATGTCGCATACATCATGCTTTACGATTTATACGCATTGAGATATGATGTTTTCATGAGATTTCTGGATTTTAGAACCGTGGACATTTTAAAAGAAAGTATGTATTGTTTAAAAACCCGGTTTCTTTTGATATGATATTTCAGTGCATCCACCATGCGTTTTCTCGGTTCTGAGACGTGTGACATGTGAAACCCGATTCGAGGAGTGGACGATCCGTTTGCGGGTTCATAATGGACCCGGTACGGTACCCTGGGGCGAGAAGATCGTGGGGATGACGATGAGCCTGGCAGAAGGACTACTACCTACCGGTGATTGGTTTGACCTGGCGGTTATCCGAAGGATGCCGACCGGAGTCGAGAGATGGATATGGGCCGACCCGTTCTGCCGGAGCCCGCGGGCCGATCCCGCAGACGGAGCCTGAGGGCCGATCTGGACTGAAGGAGCCCGAGATCTGAGGATTTACGTGTCGATGCTGGACACGGGTTTCATGATATTTCAAGTGTCAATGCTGGACACTCAGGTACCATGATTTTTCTAACGTTTTAAAAATCGTTATGCGAATTTTTCCGATTTAGGGTAAAATAGTCGGTGTTTTCCGTTTTAACCCGATTGTGATCAAACCTCTGTACAAACTTGACTGCGCCTAGTTTAACTAGAATAGTGCTAGTGCGCGGGCTTTTGCGGTCAATTGGAAGTTTTGGTTCATATAGAATTTTTCCCTAATTAAATATTATTTTAATGTGTTATTTATGCACTTAATTAGTGGTATTTACATATTGGGTTTGGTTAATTACTTCTAATTTGAATCATTTCTAAACTAATCAAGCTTAAGATAAACAAAACCATCCATCCAATATCTAGATATTTTTGTGCAAAAGGATTTAAATTTTTAAAGAAAAGAAAAGAAAGAAAAGGTGGCAAAATGCATCAATGAGCATTTATTATCAATTGTAGCTAGAAACTTCACTCTATTTTCACAACCCCCCCTCACCTGCTTGGCCGAGCCTCTCCCATGTTCTGCCCTTCTTCCTCCTTGCCTCATTTTCTACAATTCCAAGCTCAATAAATCCTTAAAATTCCTTAAATAAATCCACAAAACTCCTAAACAAATATTAACCCCTTCATTTCCCTTCACTAAACTAGCATGGATCTTCAAGAAAAACATGATTTTTGGAGGCTAAAGTGATGGATCTAGTTGATCTTTTGTGTTCTTGTTAAGGTATAAATTTCAAACCCTAATCCTTAATTGTTATGTTTAAGTCACAAGCTAGCTATTTAATTGTTTAATTATAGCTTTAAATTCTTGTTTAAATTCATTCATGATAATTGTATGAAAATTTAGTTAGGGTTTGTATTGGTTAATGGTTAAAATGATGACTTTGAAAACTTAATCTTGTGGATGAAGTTGTCGTTAATTCCTAAATTTGTCTAAATGAGTTTTAACATACTAGGATTTGCTAAAACCTAATTGGACGAGATTAAAATTTTGAAAATGGTTTGGATAACTTAGGTAAGCTATTTTAAGATGTTTGATATCGCTAGAATTGTGTTAGCTTTTGACTTGTGCAAAATTATGCGATACGTTGCTTACTAGGTTTCGGTGAATTTTGGACGTGGGTTCGATTAGTTGTTATGAGGTTATTTATATATTCTTCCTCGTATTTTATTGTGTTGTGTTTGCGCGATCGGGACGATCGGAGTCTAGACTTGGTGTTGCGTAGTTTAGCGACCCTAGTTAGGGTTTTTGCCGATGTCGTACGCGTTTTGTGCGTTTTGTGCGCAGTGTAATTTTCTGGGCGTTATCCTTGCGTTTCATTATCTTCGCGCCGGCGTAGGATATTTAGCTTATGTGATGTATTTGTGAAATTTTATGATCGCAAGCGGGGAATTCGGACGCTGCGAACAAGGGGAAGCAGGTGGTCGGATTTTCATAGCTCGAGACTATCGGTGAGTAGATTTAACATCTACGGGGAAATCACCCGTATGGCGTTATGCGTCAGGGCTGGATATGATATGATAGCTGCATGTTATTCGCATATAAGTTGATTGCATATGAACGTCATTGCATAGTATTACCTGTTGTACCTTAACTTGTACCTTTTGGACACAACACCATTACTGACGGTTTATGTTGCACGAGCACTAATTTGTATGCTACACCCATACCGTCGGTAATTGCCATGACACGCACACCCCACTTACATATGTGATATTGTATTTGGATAGGGATAATTGAGGTAGTGACTCCTATTCCATTTCATGTATACCTTGCTATAGCCATATATACATCATGCATATATACGGACATGTACACCCTCATACCTATTACAGCTACATGTACATCATGCATACCTACTGACATGTACACCCACCTATTTTGCTATAGCTACATGTAGCCTAAATGGTATTGGTTTGACGTGTGATATTAAGACGATGATTATTGTGATATTGCGCTTATGAAATGCATCATACCAACTTGCTTACAAGTAGATACTTATACCTTGTTATAGTTACATGTACACCTTATATGATGCTGCACTTGATTTCGGAGGTTTTGGGAACCGCACGATATATTTTAAAAGCTGGATTCATTTAAAAGAGCGGTTTTCCCTTAATACGGTCATATTGCCGTTTTATGTTACATATATCAGTTTTTCATGGATTTTCGCAATGAGATATGGATTTCATATGATTATGGATTTGAGAACCGCGGGGGTGTTTCAAGAAATTTATTTATTGTTGGAAAACCCGGTTTCTCATGATATGATATTTCAGTGCGTCCACCATGTGAATTCTCGGTTCTGAAATTGGCATATGATACCCGATTCGAGGAGCTGGAGGCACCGTCTGCGGGTACATGGTGGACCCGGTATGGTACCCCGGGGCGAGAGATGATATCGTGGTGTAGACGATGAGCCTGGCAGAGGGACCACTACCTACCGGTGATATTATTTGGACTCGGCGGATATCTGGAGGATACCGACCGAAGTCATGTTCAGACATGCTATGTGGATTGCGGGTGTCGATGTACATACTCAGGTTCCATGAGATGTACTGACATTAGGGCCGGTCATGGTGACGACACCTGATAGATGAGTATTTACGTGTCGATGTTAGACACGAGTTTTCTTGATTTTTACGTATTATCGATGGACATACGTGGATGATATCCTCATATATTTATATGCATATGTTTTCATGAGTTTTTGGGTGTCGACGTTTGACACTCAGGTTCCATGAGACTTACAGGATATGATGGCCGATCTGAGGATGCGGTGCCTGAGAATTTTGGGATTTGATGTGTCAGTGAGGGACACTGGGGTTTTTCCATGCTGATGATTTTTGCATCAGGTCTTATTATATCATCCCACACTAAGGATTATTTTGATGCATTGCTTCATGTAGTTATACCCTAATGATGTACCTTTACATGACTGTTGCATATTCATATTGCCATACTTATGCTATCAGATTACATGTGATAGATTAATCGCTGTTCGTGAATACTTGCGATTACGGTATGATGTTAATTACTATTCATGAGTTGGCAACTCACCCCCGTTGTGCCACAGTGTTTTGCAGAGCATACCCTCAGAGTAGTCGCGGCAGGGCGTCTTATCATCTCTACTTTTGCGGATACCGCTACAATTGGCTTTGAGGCCGTTGCTTTTAGGTAGGTTTTGCGGTATCCATTTATGTACTTTGGATATCTTATTGTTGGATCGAGTATTCTCCATCTACCACGTCTTGTATTTGACTTAGAGACGAGTTGTGAGGATTCGGTGTTGTATATATTTTGGTGACTTTGGGTGCCGTGCTCGTTGGAGCCGGTCTTATTGTTAAGTTTTACTTCTTTATGCAGTTTTCATTTATATTTCTTCGCTACGGCATCGTATTTATATCTTGTGGTGGTTGTCTCCGCCGTTGGGCATGAGTTGCTTCCGTTTGGGTGCTTTATTTATATTCTATGTTGTACCCATTTTCGGGGCTAGTTTGTACATGGGAGGTGCTGCCGAAATTTTCAAGAAAGAAAACTAGAGTTAAAGATTTTACTCGAGATTTTTCCAAATGATTTAAACTATATTTTTCTCTGCTTATCCAGTTTTGGGTGGTTTAGATTTCTGGGTTTCGGCTTACTTAAGTTGTTTACGCCTGTAGACGTTACGTAGTTTAAGTGCCGGTTACGGGCCAAATTTTTGGGTCTTGACAATTTTTGATGTGTCGCGAGGGGCACACGTTGATTTATATCCTCATACCTCAATGTATATGCTTTTATGATATTTTACATACATGATGTTGTTGTGTCTTTGGTTGACACGTGGACGAGATCCACATACATATAGGCATTGATTATATGGTTGGATGATATCCACATGCTGATAGGCGTTGATTATATTATTGGCACACATACAGTTTTGGTCACCCTAGATATCATAGTATTACCTTTATGATACAGTTGACCTAGGAGTCGTTATTTATTCGATTTCTACTTGTTAATGTTTTTCTACTCACGAGTTGGAAACTCACCCATGTGCCACGGTTCTTGCAGGTTGACCGCTTGGATCAGTAGCGGTATCGCTGGCATACGGTTGCATTCGAGTGATTGCTTTAGTAGGTGGTACATATTGGATCGTACCCCTCTTGTTTATTCATATTGTATCTAGTCAACTCCATCAATCAAACTAGTATTTGTGTATGTAATGAGACTTAGTGAGACTTGTGGTTACGAGACTTAGAGCGAGGGCTATTCCACTACTTGTGGTTTTGATGTTTTGCTTATTTCTCTATCTTTTGTGGTGAACTTCGCCGTTGGGCGTCGTATACTTATATTTATGCTTTGCGTGGTTGTGGATCCGCCGTTTGGCGAAGAGTTAGCTCCCGCTTGGGGATGCCTTTATTATTATCATGTGTTATGGTTTTGGATCAAAATATACAAAGGAGGGGCTGCCCAAATTTTTAAAAGATGAAACATGTTTTCAACTAGTAACACCCACTTGCATTTTTTCATGTTCCACTATTTATGCATCTAAGAAAAACGTTTGATGTCATTATACCGTATTTCAAAACTTCACCTCTTTTATTTTCTTAAAAAGGGTTTAGATTTCTGGGCTTCGGCTTACTTGAATTACGTTACGCCTTTAGACGTGGCGTGATTTAAGTGCCGGCCACAAGCTAATTTCGGGTCATGACAAAGTTGGTATCAGAGCGCTAGGTTTAACCTTTGTTCGAGTTTAGGTTTGACTATGAGGAGTCTGGGGTGTAAATTATTTCGGAACCAAGGCTTGACCTTACGGAACTTAGACTTGAACAAGGGGTATTAGATCCGAACTTTTGTTTCATAGGCTGACCCTGATTGATGGAGTAGGTAGCTTGAGTAGAGTGACGTACCGTACGTATGTTCCGTGGCATATTTACGATACGATACTCCACTTAAGAAAACTTAGGATGTACATATTTTGAGATATGTGATTCTCCTCGTACCCATAATAATACATCCATTTGAGATCCTTGATTCTATTTGTTTTCATGATCATACTCTCATTGATGCTATTCCTTCTTATGATCATGTATCCATTCTGGATCTGTCGTTCCCTGTCACGACCCGAAATTTGGCACTGGACGGCCCTTAAACTACGCAACGTCTACAGGCGTAATGCAATTTAAGTAAGCCGAAAACCCAGCAATCTAAACCATCAAAAGTAGTAAGTGATAATAGAATTGTTAAAACTTTTGAAAATCTCGAGTACAAATTCTTTAAAGTCAAATTTTAGTTTCTTAAAAATTTTGGCATCACCTCCTTTGTAAAAACTAACCCCAAAAATGAGTACAACATAAATATAAGTAAAGCATCCCCAACAAGTACAAATCCACGCCCAACGGCGGAAAACAACTACCACAACAGATATACGACGCCGTAGCGAAGAAATAAAAGATGATATATGAAAAACTGCATAAAAGGCCCCAAGTCACCAAAAATATACAATATCGTCCTCGCATCAAGTCTCTAAGTCAATACATGATAGATGGAGAGTACAAGGTATAAAGATATACAAAGAGCATTATCGGATAACCGCAAAACCCATCTATAGCAAAGCTGCACGCAGTCAGCCGAAACGGTATCCGCTGCAAAAGATGATATGATAGGTAGAAGCCCTGCCTCGACTACTCTGATGAACAATCTGCAAACCCTGTGACACAACGGGGATGAGTTGCCAACTCGTGAATAACAAATAACATATGCAGGTAATCGCAATTATGCACGTACAGCGTGAATCTAACACATGCAAGCTGATAGCAATAAATGGCAATATGTATGCAACGGTCATGTAAGGTACTCAATCAGGTACTACTAATACATGAACAATAAATGGCAATATCTATGCAACAGTCACGTAAGGTACTTTATCAGGTACTACAAATACATGAACAATAAATGGCAATATCTGTGCAACAATTATGTAAGATACTCTATCAGGTACTACTAATACATGAAGACAATACATATAAAATAAATGAGGAGTATAGAATAAAACATGTCATTCTCACGGAATCCTGACCTCGTGATAGGACAAAAGTCCATCAAGACAATCTAGATCCCAAATTTCCTCAAATGAGTCCCTAAATTGGCTCTCATGTCCTGTAAGTCTCATATATCCTGAATGTACCATATCCTGGATGTACAATATCAAGTAAATCTCATATATCCTGAATGTACAATATCAAGTAAATCGCATATATCCAATATCCAGTATCGAGTAAGTTTCATATAAAGTGAGTGTCCAACATCGACATCCAAAAATATCATAAAACAAGTGTCTAGCATCGACACATAAATACTGATCTATCAGGCGTTGTCACCACGACTGTCCCTCCTGATAGGTACGTATCATACGCTATCCCGAAAACTCGAGTGCCTAGCTCCGACACTCGAAATTCGACGTATCCATACGTACATGACACCGGTCGGTATCCCCGCGATAACCACCGTGTCAGAAATATTGTCACCGGTAGGTATGGTTCCCCTGTCAGGCTCATCGGCGTGGTCCATCGAAATACATTTCTTTCCCCGGAGTACCTCTAGGTCCCACCATGTACCCGCATACGGCCCACGACGCCTCCTCGCATGGGGTATATATATATATCAGAACCGATAAAACTCATGGTGGCTACAGAAATATCATATCAAGAGAAATCGGGTTTTTCAAATAATGTATAATTTCATAAAACAGCCATGGTCCTTAAATCCAGAAAATATCAAGTAATGAATAAGTATAACTGCATGAATTAATACATATATATTAGCGTCCCATTCCACTAATATATATATATATATATATATATATATATATATATATAACAGTGTCCCATTCCACTGTTATATACTTAGGAGTAAAAATATCAAAGAACATCATATGAAATCCATGAATTTAATATATGTAACATGAAACAGTAATATGAACATATAAAAGAAAAACCCCTATTTAACTGCTACAAGTTAATATATATATCAGGCGGTTCCTAATTTCTCTAAGTCCATACAACATCAAATAAAGGTGAATATGTAGCTATAGCAAGGTATGCGTAACCATGTTGTTATTGCAAGGTATATGTATCTACCTATCGGTAATGATGTAATACCCTCCAGGTATATTTATAAGTATGTATGCAAGATGTACATGTAGATATGTCTCATATGTGTATATAACTATCACTAATGGTACACTACCATATAGGTATATGGGTAACTAGCATATATGCATGTCAAGGCATATGTGTTAGAATGTAGGTATACTGGTATGCTATATGTCATATGCACAAGGAAAATAAGGATAATGTCGCATTGTCCCTAAACAAATATCACATATGTATAGGTGTTGTGTGTGTCATGGCAATTATTGACGGTGTGTGTGTAGCATGCAATTAGTGCTCGTGAAACATGAACCATCAATAATGGTATTGTGTCTCATTAATACTAAGTCCATGCACAATAGAAAATGAGATATGCAACAAAGGTACACATGCACAATCAATATCCGTATACATCTAACTAATAGTCATATCATTTAATCTAGCCCAGATGCATAACGCCATGCGGACGATTCCCCAATAGATGTTAAATCTACTCACCAACCATCCTGGCTAAGTAAAGCCAACAACTTGCTTTCCCTTCTTCGCAGCGCCCGAAGTCCCCGCCTACGATCCTGAAAGCATATAACAATATAACAAGTATATATTAGCAATCGACCAATAATACGTACCAACTATGTTTGACCGACGCACCAACTCCAAACATACTCTCAAGTGTTTGTCAAGTGGCTAACGCGCGTAGCGACTTTACGAAACCAACTAAAGAGCAAAACCTACACAAAGACACAAACGACATCGGCACGACCCTAGCTAGGAACGGAAAGGGACACAACTATCTAGCCTAGTCCCTGATCGTACCGATCGCGCATTCACAACACAAGATATAGTGTGGAATCAATATAAATAACGCCGCAACTTCAAAAGAAACACACGCCAAAACTTACCGAAATCTAGTAAGCAACATATATCATTTTAGCTCAAAACTACAAGTTTTTACCAAAACTAGAATTCACAAGTATCACAATATAGCATGATTTAACCATACAAACCCTTACTATAATTTAATCTCACCTAATTAGGATTTAGTAAAAGCTTAGTTTGCTAAATAGCTAATTATACAATTAGGAAAAATATCATTTAACAAACTGGCAACTAGGTTAAGTTTTCATCAAGCTTAACATATCAATTAACCCTTTTCACTAATCAAAACCCTAATTTGATTACAAAAAACTTTACTAGGAATTCTAAATATGAAGTTAAAAGATTTAAATTAACATCTAATTAAGCTAATTAAGGTATTAAGCAACAATTAGAGTTTAGGGTTTGGATTTATACCTCCACAAAAGATCAAAATCAAGCAACTAGAAATCCAATTTTGCCTCCAAAATGCTAACTTTAAAGAAGATCCAAGCTTGATATGTGAATAAGAAAGAAGGGAAATGATTTGTATTTGTATGAATTATTTATGATTTTTGATGAATTATTTAGACTTTCAAGTGATGAAATAGGGTGAGAATTTGAAGAGGGCAGCAAGAGAAGAGAGGGGCCGACCATTCAAAGAAGAGGGTGGTTTTGTGACAAATAAAGAAGAAAGTTCTAGCTAAAATTGACAATAAATGCTCATTAATACATTTTGCCACCTTTTCTTTCTTTTCTTTTTCTTTAAAAAAATTAAAACCTTTTGCCACAAAAATATCTAGATCTTTGATGGATGGTTTTGTTTAACTTAAACTTGATTAATTTAGTAATGATTCAAATTAGAAGTAATTAACCCAAAATGTAATTACCACTAATTAAGTGCATAAATAACAACTTCAAATAATATTCAATTAAGGAAAAATTCAATGTGAACGAAAACTTCCAATTGACCTCGAAAGCCCGCGCACTAGCTTCATTCTAGCTAAACTAGGTGCCGTGAAGTCTATACAGAAGTTTGATCACAATCGGGTTAAAACGGAAAACACCGACTATTTTACCCTAAAACGGAAAAATTCACATAACGATTTCTAAAACGTTACAATCTTCCCCCTTTAAAGAAATTCGGTCCCCGAATTTAAAATTCTTACTTCGCGCACCTTCAAAGAGATGAGTACAGAACTCCCAAATCTCGCTCGCAGCCTCCCAAGTGATCACCTCACTAAACGGCTACGCCAAAGAAAACCCTCCACAGATGGCAAGACCCTTGACCGAAGTTTCTCCACCTGCCGATCCACTAACACTATCGGCAGCTGGTCAACGAAAAGATCATGTCCAAGCTAAATGTCTGATGCTGAATCATGTGAGAAAGGTCATGAAGGTAATTGCGAAGTATCGACACAAGGAATACGGTGCGAATACTCAAAAATCTGGGCGGAAGTACCAAATTATAGGCAACGGTACTAACTCGCTCGAGGATCTCTAAAGGACCTACAATCTTGGGATTAAGCATCCCAAAACTCAATACGCCATTCATCGAAAAATCCGTAGGAATACATGATCTCCCACTGAGAACTCAAGTCTGCGACAACAACCGTCAGCATAGGACTCCTGTCTGTACTAGGCTGCACTCATCCTGACCTGAATCAACTGGATCTTCTCCGTAGCCTCATGACTAGCTGGGGTCCAAAATCCTACTCTCGCAGAGTCAGTAAAAACAGACTGGCGATCGACAAAACCTACAACACAAGGCCCAAAAGTTACCAATTGGAACGTCTCCTGATAACAGTTATCAAAGGAGAACCCTATCAATGGCAAGTGACGATCCCAACAGCCAACAAACACTTAGTACGCACGCACAACCATATCTTCTAAAGTCTGTATAGTCCGCTCTAACTGGCCATTGTCCCACAGATGGAAAAGCGGAGCTAAAGCTCAACCAGTACCCAAGGCTTCCCGATGCTTCTTCCAAAGACGGCAAGCGAACTGGGTGCCTCTATTGGATACCACGCATGAAGGAACTTCGTGCAAACGTACAAACTTAAAAAAGAACTACTGAGCAAATTGAGCATAACCGGACAACAACACCCAAATGGAGTCATACCCTGTCTAGACCTGGGTAGAGACCACAACGAAAATCATTGAGATCTGCTCCTATTCCCACTCCGGAACGGTTAATGATTGCAACTCTCCAACCAGTCTCAGATGCTCAACCTTAGCTCACAACAAGACAGACACTTCGAAATGAAAATCGAAATTTCACTCTTCATCCCTGCCCATCCGTAACTATCTCACAAGTCACGTTACATATTGGTGGACTTGAATGAACATAGAAAGCTGACTGATGTGCCTGCTCTAGGATTTCGCGTCTCTACCTTGTTAGTTATATGTATGCCCTAGAGGCCATTACTATACATAGGATGTATATTGTAGTGGATGCTGGGACATATATAGGGAGGACTTTCTTGCTCGACATGATAGTATGCTATCTGGTTGCTCTTTACCTTAACGTGTACACTGATTGTCTCTCTGTTACATGTTGGTAAAGCCCCTAGGATGTGTACTTGACTACCTGGACTATGATGCAGATCATACTAGTGGGGACATGGTAGTCCATAAGTACATCCTTTAAGGTCCCTAGTCGTGGGTGTATCAAGATGGGGCATCGTTATACCAGAGTAGACTAGCGTATACCTTCTCGACCCATATAGATAGGCGATGGATGATCCCATATCCATTGGTGTTTGACATCAGAGATGATATACGGGTGCTCAGTGGAGACTGGGTACACTGGACGGACTCGCCGAGAACTCACAGATGGTATTATACCTCACGTCAGATGGCAGTTCTCTGGTGACACTGGTACTGAGTAGTCTGTTGACCCGAGATCATCATAGAGTCTTGTGTGATTCCCACTGTGCTTTGATTTCCACCTTACCACGTCCAAGAGGGCATGCAAAACGGTGGTTTTTGGGTACAGTCCCGAATCACATGGAGGCAATGAGCGATAGGAGGGGATTCGTCTCTCCCGATAGAGGGAGTTGATGTTGCACTGTGTTCGATTGGCTATAACCGGAAATCCCTGGCCAGGGTTGCTGAGATTTACTGGTAAGTGTTACCAGTAGTTTCTCGAACTGTTATAGACCTCATATCGACACGACTTATCGAGTTATTGGGGTCTGACGTTTACCACCCCTTGGCAAGATATGCGACATATCAGACGAACAGACCGGACTGTACGGTAAGTGTTACTGGTTGGATTCACAGCAGTGTGAGCGGGCTTGCTCGTTGATCTTATGATCGCTCAATACCCGGGTGGCCGTTACGTTTAGCAGACCGCTTGCGGCTTGTGGGTGTTTGATATGATCATCACCTGCTGCCGGCGTATTGACGAGTCTTTAGAGTCCTACACAGAGGTTTCCTGGCTCAAGAGAAACGAAATAGGAGCGCATATGAGATATGTGTGGGACCGAGAATAATACCAGTATGTGATACTGTATTCTATTCTCGCGATTTGTATCATTGGGTGGTTGTATAAGATATAGCCGGGTTACCGAATCAAGTGTTGATTCGATACATTGATACACTTGATATTAGTCGGTTCTATGTGATATGACTGGATCATTAAATCAAGTGTTGATTTAATGATTTAATGTATAATTATAGATTTGATATATTACTTTACATTAATTAGTATTTGTTCACTTAAGATGGATTTTCTCACTTGATGTGCACATTATATATATGATATAGTTTTGTGCACTAGTTTGTATCATGTTTGATGATACATGCAAACTTGGGTGTGTATGATTAAACCATGATTATGTTAATGGTTAGGGTTTAATTTACTTATTTATTTATTCTTTTCATTTTTTTTTGGGCAAGAAATAAATTGGTGGATTCTTTTGTTTTTACTTGAAGCTTCATGAAGCTTTGAAAAGCTTTGACCATTTTGTTTCTTTCCTTAACCCTAACCATTTACTTAAACTCTAGTTTATTCTCTACATGAGTTTAACTAACCCATGGTTGCAATATGATAGATATCACTTGAATTTTATTTTTGTAATAATTCTTTTTCTTTCATCTTCTTCTTCTTCTTCATGAAGAAAAGAAAACTCCTCTTGAAAATTCTAAGTGATGAAATCCAAGTGAGAAATCCAAATCCAAAGTTAATGCACTTCCTATTTCTTCATCCTCTACCACTTGCCATGTTGTATTGGGTGTTTTCTTCACAAGTTTCATGACCTAGTGAAGATGGAGCTTGAGTTAGAGTTGCCTCGACGTAGATCATCTTCGGCATCGAAGTCAACGACCTAGCCCGCTCATTTCCCCGACGAAACCATCGCTAGAGTCCGAGATCCCGGTGATCGCAGCGAAGGGACGTCATCATGGAGCTAAAGAAGTGGTGGACCGGATCTACAAAGGTTATATTTCCATTCACTTAGAAGTTAAGTTGTTAACTTGTTGTTGTTTCGCCTTTATCCTCTAGTTAACGATCTATATTAGGGTTTCTCGGCACCGGAAAATTTGATTTTGGCATGGTTGATGCCTTGTGGAACCTCTTGAGTGTGCCTAGGAACCCTACAGTGGTATCAGAGCCTAGCTAGAGCCTTTGGCGAAGTGTAGACGATGTTAGAAACCCGATCGAACCCCGAAACCCTAAATTTCACCCCTTTCTGTACATTTTCTGAAATCGTGGATTTTTGTGAATTAAAAATATGCAGAAGGGTTTTCTAGGAGTTACTGTGCAAAACGAGCGCCTAAATCGATCAAAGCGCCGCCGAACCACGGCAATAGCATGGCTAGTGCGGCGGTTCCGCGGCCGTACGGTCGCTTCTTTCATCAAATTTTGCACAGTAATGTTAATCTGAATTTCCTGTGCTTTCTGGGAATTTTTAATTTGCACTCAAGAGTTGAGTTATCTGGGGGGTATTGGGGATTCGATGATTCGATCGGAAACTTTAACTGCGTCTATGTGTTTTTCCGGATAATTTAAAATATGTTAAAAAGTTCGACTGGATATAAATACCCACTTTTTCCCCTGCCGGGAAATTTCCAATTGTTGGATTTTTCCGTACCACTAGAAGACAACAAACCTTAGTTCGATTATGTGACCGTCTTGAACTGCCCTTTGAACCTTAGGATTTAGGGCAGTACGGCGTGCCACATGTGAGGCGTTGGCTTGACCCTTTTACGGCTAGACCGTTGGTACTGAGGCATGAAGTGAATGTTTTTAAACTTATTTCATGTGTTGAGCTGTTTCGGGAAAATTTAGGTGTTTGATTGTTCGATCGAAAAGTTTAACATTTTCCATTTATCTGGAATGTGATACAATATTTGGAATTCACAAGTAGTTATGAGATAACTAATATGAATGTTATAAACATAACACTTTAGTCTCACTTGATCGGTTGTCACGGAATTTTGATGTGATCAAAAGTCCGTCGCAATCACGTAGTGTACGCGGATACTCGCCGGGTAAACTTAATAGACAGCCACACCCCATAGCCCCGACTAAGTGACTGTAGGAGAACCCTGTCGCCGAAAGCATCCGTTCGGGTGCTCGCGGTAGCGGCGGTCCGCCTTGGTGCACTTCGTCGATGGTATCGGGGGTGCGGCCGTCTACTAAAGTTTGCGACGGGCATTCGATCAGGATGTCGGGAATCTTGTTGAATTGCCCGACTTGATATTGAAAAGTGTTTTCGATAATGAGACTAAAATGCGGGGTTTATAATGGTTAGGCATGCGATGTCTAAGGAATTCATTTGGTTAGGCATGCGATGTCTAAGGAGTTTACGGATTCCAACTGTTGTAGTTTTACACATTCTTTTCTGCGACCGTAAGTGTAATATGTGATATCGCCGGTTTCGTTGCTATATGTCAACGACAATTGGGATGCGCATATTTACTTACATTGATGCCATGTGATGTTATGTGTTGCTGGATATGTTATATTGGATCGTCGTGTTTGAATAGCCGGGTTTTTTTTTGAGATGAGTGTTTTTCATTTTCATTCATGTAAAAACTTGTATGTTAATTTCTTTTATTGGGGCACTTCCAGGTTGCGGAAGATGTCACCGTTGACGTATATTATTTTCTTTTCCGCACTAGGATAGACCCAAGGAGGAGGGCACAAGTAACCGGGTTCTGGAGTCCAGTGGGAGACCAACTCGAGGAGTCGAGTCCGGGTCTCCTAACTCTAGAATTAGTAGGGTTGCTTGCCGCTCTCGTAGGGGTCTAGGGGTGTAGGTTTGATATTCATCGCGACCATGGAATCCGTGTTTTATACTGGCTCATATTGAAAACACGGACGTCCTAGTATATCCAATATTTCATATGATATTTTCTGCTGCGTTATCTGTGATGTGATCATGTGATATGTTCAGATAGATATTATATATAGTATATATGATATATTATATAGAAGTTACTTATGTTTTACACCCGCGCTAGCCCTGCCCCGCTCTGCCGTTAGTCACCTAACCTAACGGTGTACGAGGGGACATCGAGGCGAATGCGGATGGCATAAATGTACGTCGTATTTATCTGTGATATTTAGGTGATTTAAATGATGGGACTTCATTAATATGATTAATGAAAGAAAAGAAACCTAAGATGTTGTGGAATCGAATTTTCAAAAACAGGTAGCTACAGTTCTTGCTTCACATCGCGGTGTTCCTTGCAGAACATCCTGCACCTTATTCGATGAGGAAAGGGCCGAGATCCCTTAACCGGGAGTAACCCCTTTAGCAATAACTGGCAGATGCTACAACCCTCGGTTTGTCTTTTGATTGCTTCTATAGTTCTTGCTTTGCATAGTGATATATATGATATATCCCGCACCTCATTCGACGAGGAAAGGGCCGACGATCCCTTCACCGGGAGTGACCCCTTTAGCAAAACTAGAAAAGCCTTAAAATCACTCCATTTTAAAATCATTTGATTCTACAACGATATCAAGTTCATTACGCAATAGGTTATCAGAAAAACCTGTCGTAGCCCTCCGTCATTTCAGATAAGTAATAGTTAGTATTCGTGTTGTGTTTGTTGGCCTTTGTCAAGGCGTAGTGTGCGGTAGCTGACTAGTGCTTATCTGCTTATGCATATGATGCAGATTGGGTTAGGGTTGTCGTACGACCTTGTTGGCCTTTGTCAAGGGTCGTCCGGATGGGTTTAATTCAATCAGGAAATGACGGATTGAACTTGACTAGCATCCTATGGTTTGTTGGCCTTTGTCAAGGTCATAGGAGGTTAGGGGCAAAATTATCGGGAATTTCAAGTGTTGAAATTTGCAATGAGATTGCATACCTTCTATAAGATAGTTGGATCCCGATACCCGCTGCTAGTAAGAGTTACTTCAGGGAGAGTTTTACACATTACAATTAGCCGATCAAGTAGGTGTCTAGAAAGGTGTCAACGAGGTTAAGCCTCTGGGAAAACGAGGTTTACATTAATTAGGTTCGTGCGAAAGCACGGGGGGCCTCGCTCAAAGTACCGACACTGGCCTGGCTGAAATATTGGTGAACTTGTAGCGTGTAATTAATCCCGGCTAGTCTTTCCTTTTAGGGTTTGAAGGAAGATTTGATAAAAACAGTGGGAGCCATCCTGATTAGATAAAATTATAACCAATCTATTCTTGCAAGAGCATACGCTGAGTGTTTTCTTCTCTCTCTTTCCAGGTAGCGACCATATCACGCCTTAATCAAGATAATAATATGGATGTATTGACCGAACACGCTTGTTATACTGAGCTGGGGAACGTTGGTCCCGCTCCAACTTATAATTATTATATGACAGAGCAGGAAATAGGGCAATACCAGAATTCCTATGCCGCCCAAACGAAGAAAGTGCATATGATGCATCTCCTTCGGTTGTGTTCATTACAGAGAACTGTTTCTCAGTATCCTTTACGTCATGCGTATGAGATACCGGATCAGGATCTCGCATATGTAATCTGTTACATGGGCTACAGATGGGTAGAGAACTGAGGATGGATGATAAGTTTCATGAGACAGAAAACGGTGCAAGTGTTTCAGCCAAGTCTGTTGGTCACTGTCACCCTGTATTACCAAAATACTTTGATTCTGAACAAATGTTATTAAATTCCGAACCTGATGTACAAAATCATATCAGTCTCTTTATTAGTAAAGAAAGGATATAATTTTGTATTGTTGGATAATGTTTTGAACATTTCCTATATCAAAAGTTGATCGGTTCAGGCACGATATCTAAAAGCATTGATGTTCTAAATCGAACTACAGTTCTTAGTATACAGAACACACACAAGAGGAAGAGTTCAGAAATGAACAAATCCTTCTTGAGGTATTGTAGACTGGGTCATATCAATGCGACCCGACTAGCTGAATTTACACATAGATGCATATTTAAATTAGTTTGAATTTACATCTTGTGAAGCTTGCCAGTCATGTCACAGAGATAAGATGACCACAGCTCTGTTTATTGGAAACAGAGAAAGAGTTAATGAACTCTTGGGATGATACATGTGTAAGTCCATGTCACGCACCCTACGAACTTGCGGGGAGGCGGAATATATGAAAAACGATTATCAAAGTTTCGTAACACGGACTTGAGCACATGAATCGTTTCTAAACCATTGCTAACAAGCTATTAGAGGTTTAACTACTTGGATACGAAGTTATACCTCACGATACTAGTCCTTCGGGTCTTCATCGCTGTCCTCCACTACTCCGAGGCTCCTTGGAATATCGTCACCTCAACGGCCTCCTCGAATCAAAGACGATCCACCCGAAAGCTCCTACGCCAAGCTTAATCTCAAACTTGAGATAACTAGGTTGCTTAAAGTGCTAATCTAAGCTACCTAAGGGATATAGAGTGAGGTTATGGATGTATTAGTCTAGCTAACCCTTGATCTCAACACATGAGAGGGTAGGGTTAGGGATTGAAGAGAGAGTGAGCTTAGGAGAGAGAAGGTGAAGATGAGAATGAAATGAGATAATGAACTTATCATAATATATATGAAGCATTATTATTTATCCAAAAATCAAATAATAGAATTAACAACCATGCTTCATAAATATCTATGAGTGATTCATCACCATGAGTCATTAAGCATTTATGATGCATTAATGACATGGATGAATCACACAAATGAGTCACTAATCTCATTTAATGCAATGCCACCTTAACCCCTTAGTCACCACTCTTCTAGAAGCTTCCCGACAAATTATGAGAATGCCCCGCCAATCCGTGAAAACACGGAAAAACTTTAGACTGTATAAATATAATAACCCGATACTAGAATCTGGCTTAAACCAAAGCCGGCTAGTAAAAACTGTCCGAAAAGTCGTACGTGCGTAAACACACTTACGCGTCCGAACCCTTGTCTTAATACCATACGACCTCTATATCGTTTCGCCTGGAGCAGGGAAACTCTCTGTGTGAGACTCTAAAGACTCGACACTACGCTGGCAGTGGGTTTAACCACAGACCGCAAGCGGCACTAGCTGTACGTAACGGTCCCCAGGAAGATGTCGATAAGAAGGCCGATGAGGAAAATCATCCGAACTCCCACTGAGCCTGATGTGTCAATCTCCGTACAGTCCGGTCTGTTCATCTAAGACTATCGCATATCAAGCCTAGAGGGCGGCAAGCGTCAGTCCCCTAATAGCTGTATAAGTCATGTCGGAGCGAAGCCCATTACACCCTGAGAAGCTACTTGAACCTACCAGTATATCTCGCTTGCCCTGGCCAGGGACTTTGCGTAATGGCTCTCTGACACAGCGCGATATCATCTCCCAATATCGGGAGAGACGAATCCTATCTAACCATTACTGCCTCCAAGTGCTCGGGACTGCACCCAACTGCTACCTGTTTGCACGACTCCTTTGAGCCTGGTAGGGTAGTAATCTAAGAACAGTGGGACACACTCGAGGCGAAGTAGCAGTGTCAAGTCTGCGGACTATGCTGTACTCATGTCATCAGGGAACTGTTAACTGACGATGGGTATAATACCAACTAATCAGTTCCCCTGCGAGTCCTGTCCGGTGTACCCGTAACCTAACGAGCACCTGCATACTATCTCCAGTACGACGTACTGATGGCTGTGGGACAGACCATCTCCCCAACTGGGATGAGAAGCGTACACACTTAGTCTACTACGGAATATCGATGCCCTATCTCGATAATCCTGCGACCAGGGACCTGTATAGGATGTTGCTTACAGACTACCCAGCCCCCACTAGTGTGACTGCCATCACGACGCTGGTAATCAAGCAAAGATCCTATGGGCTCTACTAATATGTATAAGTGATACGTTACAAGAAACATATGCACAGATTAAAGTAGACACAAACCAAGTAGCATACTACCATTTTTAGCAAGACTGTATATACAATTGTGAATATCCCAAGCTTCCATTAAGTAATATACAATCTAGTATGATACAATAATGGCCCCTAGGGCATATACACTAACAATCTCCCACTTGCACTAGGGCCATGAGCTGGCATATCGTAGACCTATCATCTCGAATAGCCTCTCGAACTGCGTCTGAGGAAGGGCCTTTGTGAATGGATCAGCAATGTTATTCGCTGTCTCTACTCTTTTCACCTCGATCTCCCGGCGATCTACGATCTCCCTGATCAGGTGATACCGCCTTAAGATGTGTCTGGACTTCTGATGGGACCTGGGTTCCTTCGCTAAAGCTATAGCGCCGTTGTTGTCGCAATACAGAGGTATTGGACCAACACTGGAAGGAACCACCTGAAGTTCTGTGAGGAACTTCTTCATCCAGACAGCTTCTTTTGCGGCATCGCAAGCAGCTATGTACTCCGCTTCCATCGTTGAGTCAGCAACAGTCTCCTGTTTGGAACTCTTCCAACAGACCGCCCCTCCATTGAGGGTAAAGACATAACCCGACATGGACTTGGAGTCATCTTTGTCACTCTGGAAGCCGGAGTCGGCAAAGGCCTCTATCTGGAGGTTTTTTCCGCCATATACCGAGAACATCTCCTTAGTCCTTCTCAGGTACTTGAGAATGTTCTTTACTGCTATCTAGTGCTTCTCCCCTGGGTTTGCCTAATACCGGCTTACAACGCTCAATGCGTATGCTACATCTGGTCTGGTACATAACATCGCATACATTATAGAGCCTACCGCAGAAGCGTAGGGTATAATCGACATGCGATCCCTTTCCAAATCAGTCTTGGGAGACATCTCTTTGGAGAGGGTGATTCCGTGACAAGCCGGTAGGTTACCACGCTTAGAATCATCCATACTGAATCTCTTCACTATGGTGTCTATGTACCTTGACTGCGAAAGTCCCAACATCCTCTTTGATCTATCACGCTAGATCCGGATCCCCAGAATGTAGGTGGCAACACCCAGGTCTTTCATGGAGAATTTATGTGACAAGAATCTTTTGACTGACTGTAACATAGGAATATCATTTCCTATTAGGAGAATGTCATCCACGTACAAGACGAGGAATACTACAGCTCTCCCTACAATCTTACTGTATATGCAAGGTTCATCTGGATTTTTGATAAAGTCAAATTCTTTGACAGCATCATCAAAGCAGGTGTTCCAACTCCGTGATGTTTGCTTTAGTCCATAAATGGACTTAAGCAGCTTGCATACTTTACCGCTGCTCTCACTCTGAATGAATCCCTCTGGCTGATCCATATAGACGCTTTCTTCGAAATTACCATTTAGAAAGGCCGTCTTTACGTCCATCTGCCAGATTTCATAATCGTGGAAGGCAGCAATAGCAAGAAGGACCCGAATAGATTTAAGCATAGCCACTGGAGAAAAAGTTACGTCATAGTCCAAACCAGGTCTTTGACAGAAACCCTTTGCAACAACTCTAGCCTTATAGGTTTCAACCTGTCTATCTACACCAATCTTCTTTTTGAAGATCCATTTGCATCCTACGGGTTTTACCCCATCTAGAGCAATGTCCAAAGTCTATACTTTGTTGGTGTACATGGACTCCATTTCAGTTCGCATTGCATCCAGCCATTTTACTGAGTCACCGCTCTGAATGGCTTGCTGGAAGCTAGTAGGGTCATCATAGTCAATAGTGCAATCCTCTATATCCCCATCTATGAAAAAACCATAGTATCTCTCGGACGGATGAGATTGCCTACTACTTCTGCGGAGTGGCGTCGGGATGTCCTGTTCTTCTTGAACTTCTAGTTCTACCAAACTTTCAGTAGTAGTTTATGCTTCTGGAATTTTTTCCAGTTCTATTTCGCTCCCACTAGTTTCCTTTTCTAAAAATTGATATTCTAGAAAATGGGCATTACGAGAAACAAAAACCTTTTGTTCCTCTGCGTAATAGAAAAAATACCCCCTGGAGTTCTTTGGGTATCCCACAAACTTACACAGTACTAAGCGTGCCTCGAGCTTGTCCGGATGCTGCTTTTTTACAAAAGCTGGACATCCCCATGTCTTCAGGTACTGAAGACAGGGTTTCTTCCCACTCCACATCTGATATGGTGTGGTAGGCACAGTTTTGGTTGGAACCTTTTTCAAAAGATATGCAGCTGATTCTAGTGCATAACCCCAGAAAGATCGCGGTAACTCAGCCTTACTCATCATGGAACGAACCATATCCAATAGGGTTCGATTCCTCCTTTCTGATACACCGTTGTGTTGTGGTTTGTATGGAGGAGTAAGCTGAGAGAGAATTCCATTCTCTTTTAAGTAACCCAGGAACTCGGCACTTAAGTATTCACCACCTCGATCAGATCTCAGTGTCTTTATACTTTTTCCTGTTTGTTTTTCCACTTCATTCTTGTATTCCTAGAATTTCTCAAAGGCCTCAGATTTATGCTTCATCAAGAAGATATGTCCATAGCTAGAGAAATCATCCGTAAAAGTAATGAAGTAGGAATAACCACCTCGCGCATGTGTAGACATTGGACCACACACGTCACTGTGTATGAGTCCTAAGAGCTCACTCGCTCTTTCTCCGTGTCCAGTGAACGGAGTCTTTGTCATCTTTCCCATGAGACAAGATTCACAAGTGGCATAAGACTGATACTCGAACGGATCCAAGTATCCCTCTCTATGTAACTTTGTTAATCTTCTCTCATTGATGTGACCCAGTCTACAATGCCATAAGAAAGCCTGATTTGTTTCCAGAGACTTTCTTTTAGGTGTGTTCTGGACACTGAAAATCTGAGCTTGATTTAATACGTATATTCCATTTTCTAATGTACCTAACCCAATCAAAACTTGATTTAGGTGGATGTGAACCACATCTCTTGCAAAAGTAAAATCATATCCTTCCTTAGAAAGTAAGGGTACAAATATGATATTACAAGTCGTACCTGGTACATAAAAACAGTTACGCTGAATCAATATCTGCCCAGTTGTCAGTCCAAGATGATATTCCCCTACGGATTCAGCGTCCATGCTCATTCCGTTAGCAACTGTGAGGGTCATATCACCTATCCCGATAACCCTACGGTTTCTCAGAGCCTATAAAGAATTACAGATGTGAGTTCCTGACCCGGTATCCAATACCCAGGAAGTAGGGTTAATTGACATACAGTTCTCTATCATAAACACACCCGAAGCCGAAGCCACAACATGCTTCGAATCCTGGCTACTGGCTTTGCTAGCCCTGCAATCATTCTGCCAATGTTCATTCCTGTAACAATAGGAACGTCCCACTTTTACTATATCCAGTCCCGAAACTTTTGCCTTTCTCTTTCTTTCTCCTTCCCTGGTTTCCTTCAGGGTAGGAGGCAGAGACTGTAGAATCAAGTCAGTATCTGACTCGTTTCCCAACGCGGTCTCCAGGTCCTGGAGCTCATCAATATAGCTAGTCATTGTAGGGACGTTGTCCCCTACAGATGACCCATCAGCCAACCTCGCTTGAATTAATTCGTTCGAGGTCTCATATCTTGCGATATAAGATTGCTCTCCATATAAATCTTTGTTATGGAGAAAGATGGAAACTAAGTCCATCTTCTCGTGCTGCTTCCGGTATACACCATCAACTGAAGCTAACACGAGGCACTCAGCTTTCGCTTTATCTTTTTCCCTTGTCTGACGGATATCCATATCCGCGATAGTGGAAACTGGACCTGGGACGGTGGGATCTTGAGTAGTAATAGGGTGGTCCAGCTTGTCATAGGCAATGGACATCTGGACAGACTTTTGCCAGTCATATAAGTCAGATTCAGTCAATTTGTTATCTAGATGTAACCTAGGTATGGTCACAAGGTCGCTGCAATTAAGAGAGAGAAGAAAATATTTTAGCATGATGCTGTTGCAAGTTTAGATTGGTTTTAAGTTTATCTAAACAGGATGGCTCCCACTGTTTCTCGAATCCTTCCTCAAACCATAAAAGAAGAATTAGCCAGGACAATTCTCACCGTACAATACTTGCTTAACTGTTCAGCCAGGCCAGTGTCGATACTTCGAGGGAGGTTTTTCCAACGCTTTCGCGAAGTTCCTCAATTAAATAACCTCTTTTCTCTGGGGGCGTAACCCCGCTGACACCTTTCTAGGCACCTACTTGGTTTATAGCATTGATCGTTAAGTGACGAATCTCCTGATAAGTAGCATATACTCACAGTAGGATCGGGATCCAAAATATCATCGTATGATAATGTTGAAGGAATCCTACCAACATTCATCAAACTCTAAAATGGTATGCATCTCTCTGCAAATTTCAGTTTCTTTAGAAATTCCCGATGTGGATTTTTTCCCCATGCTCTTATGACCTTGACGAAGGCCAACATATCATAAGTCACATGTCAAGTTCTACCCGTCATTATCCAGCTTAATTTGAACCCACCCATAAATACCCTTGACGAAGGCCAAAATAGTAGTACGACTGTCCCAAACCAACGCATCTATCTATGCTACAGATAAATATCCAGCAGCTACCAATCACTATGCCTTGGCGAAGGTCAAAATACATAGCTTGAATACTACTGAATATTTAACTGAAATGACGGAGGGCTACGACTGGTTTTGGCAAAACCGTGAACGTAGTGAACTTGATATAATCGAAGAAAACTGATACTTTTTAAAAGGAGTGGTTAAAGTTCCACAATTTAAAAATTCTGCTCTTTTAAAATAACCGAGTGGTTTCTTTTAAATTTGTTCCAACGATTTAACTTTGGTTTATTTTCTTTGCATTATAATAATGCGTCCCATCATTTATCTTATCATAGCAGAAAACAACGAAAATACTACGTCCTCTTATGCCATCCGTATTCGCCACTGGGTCCCGTCATCACCCGTTAGGTTACTTAACTAACGACAGAGCGGGGGCTGGGCTAGCGCGGATGTAAAACATAAGTGGCGTCTAATAGCTATCATATATAGATATTGTACATTCGTCAGACGCAATAATAAGCATTCCAGATCACAGATGAACTTTATTGGATTTATTAGCAATCCGCATTTTCTTTGAGCCTGCAATGAAAGACGGATTACACAGTTGTGATGAATAGCCATTTACCCCACCCCAGACCCCTACGGGTACGGCAAACTACCAGCCAAGTACCCGAAGTGAAGCAGTCTCCCTCAACAACGTGAGTAGGCCACTAAACACTTCAACGTACCCGATAGTTTGTGTACCCCACCTTGGGTCTATCCTAAGAGCAAAAACAGTAAAAAGAAATAATAATACAACGGTGGCTACAACCGCAACCTGGATGTGCCCCGCAAAAAAATATTACATCAAATTACATTTACATTGAATGAATGAATATTAAACACATCTCAAACCCCGGCTAATCATCACAACAGTCCAACACAGTTCATATACACAAGCAATAAACATTTCAGAAATGTGCAACCCCCTGTCAACCGACATACTAGCAGTTAGGGGAGGTTTACGAACACATTAAACATTACAGATAAAAACCCAATTAGCAAATATCTTAGAATATCGATCGATAACCATATTCCGTGTTTACCCCAAAAGCCAACCAGCAAAGAAGCAACCAGGGTAGAAACAGAATATACAGGAAGACAAAAAACAAAAAAATATGAATTACTGTGAAACTCCGAGTCAACTCGGCGTTGACTCGGCGGCGGATCCGCGGCAGAAGCACTCTATTTCCGCGGATCCGCGGCCGTTTTACCGATTCACTTGCTCGTATTTTCCCAGTATTCATTATTTTCCCTCCTGTGAATTTTAAGGTATGTGAAATATTTTTTCAGACAAGTTTAAAATTAACAGAAACTTAGGGTTTTCGGTTTTTTGTTTTCGTGTTTTCCGTCGATCAAACTTCTAATCAGTTGCTAACAAGCTAGTAATGGTTTAGTTGGCTCTGATACAACTCTAAGTCCATGTCACGCACCCCACGAACTTGCGGGGAGGCGGAATATATGAAAAACGATTATCAAAGCTTCGTAACACGGACTTGAGCGCATGAATCGTTTCTAAACCATTGCTAACAAGCTATTAGAGGTTTAACTACTTGGATACAAAGTTATACCTCACGATACTAGTCTTTCGGGTCTTCATCGCGGTCCTCCACTCCTCGTAGGCTCCTTGGAATATCAGCACCTCAACGGCCTCCTCGAATCAAAGGCGATCCACCCGGAAGCTCCTACGCCAAGCTTAATCTCAAACTTGAGATAACTAGGTTGCTTAAAGTGCTAATCTAAGCTACCTAGGGGATATAGAGTGAGGTTATGGATGTATTAGTCTAGCTAACCCTTGATCTCAACACATGAGAGGGTAGGGTTAGGGTTTGAAGAGAGAGTGAGCTTGAGGAGAGAGAAAGTGAAGATGATAATGAAATAAGATAATGAACTTATCATAATATATATGAAACATTATTATTTATCCAAAAATCAAATAATAGAATTAACAACCATGCTTCATAAATATCTATGAGTGATTCATCACCATGCATCATTAAGCATTTATGATGCATTAATGACTTGGATGAATCACACAAATGAGTCACTAATCTAATTTAATGCAATGCCACCTTAACCCCTTAGTCACCACTCTTCTAGAAGCTTCACGACAAATTACGAGAATGCCCCTCCAATCCGTGAAAACACGGAAAAACTTTAGACTGTATAAATCCAATAACCCGATACTAGAATCTGGCTTAAACCAAAGCTGGCTAGTAAAAACTGTCCGAAAAGTCGTACGTGCGTAAACACGCGTACGCGTCCGAACCCTTGTCGTAATACGATACGACCTCTATATCGTTTCGCCTGGAGCAGGGAAACTCTCTGTGTGGGACTCTAAAGACTCGACACTACGCTGGCAGTGGGTTTAACCACAGACCGCAAGCGGCACTAGCTGTACGTAACGGTCCCAAGGTAGATGTCGATAAGAAGGCCGATGAGGAAAATCATCCGAACTCCCACTGAGCCTGATGTGACAATCTCCGTATAGTTCGGTCTGTTCGTCTAAGACTATCGCATATAAAGCCTAGGGGGCGGCAAGCGTCAGTCCCCTAATAGCTGTATAAGTCATGTCGGAGCGAAGCCCATTACACCCTGAGAAGCTACTGGAACCTACCAGTATATCTCGCTTGCCCTGGCCAGGGACTTTGCGTAATGGCTCTCTGACACAGCGCGATATCATCTCCCAATACCGGGAGAGACGAATCCTATCTAACCACTACTACCTCCAAGTGCTCGGGACTGCACCCAATTGCTACCTATTTGCACGACTCCTTTGAGCCGTGGTAGGGTAGCAATCTAAGAACAGTGGGACACACTCGAGCCGAAGTAACAGTGTCAAGTCTGCGGACTATGCTGTACTCATGTCATCTGGGAACTGTTAACTGACGATGGGTATAATACCAACTAATCAGTTCCCCTGCGAGTCCTGTCCGGTGTACCCTTAACTTAACGAGCACCTGCATACTATCTCCAGTACGATGTACTGATGGCTGTGGGACAGACCATCTCCCCAACTGGGATGAGAAGCGTACACACTTAGTCTACTCTGGAATATCGATGCCCTATCTCGATAATCCAGCGACCAGGGACCTGTATAGGATGTTGCTTACAGACTACCCGGCCCCCACTAGTGTGACTGCCATCACGACGCTGGTAATCAAGCAAAGATCCTATGGGCTCTACTAATATGTATAAGTGATACGTTACAAGAAACATATGCACATATTAAAGTAGACACAAACCAAGTAGCATACTACCATTTTTAGCAAGACTGTATATACAACTGTGAATATCCCAAGCTTCCATTAAGTAATATACAATTTAGTATGATACAATAATGGCCCCTAGGGCATATACACTAACAACATGTTGATGTATGAAGGTCCCCTGTCTGCACATGCCAAGACCGGTTCTTTGTACTTCATTACATTCTCTGATGATCTCTCAAGATTCAGTCATATGTTCCTGTTGAAACACAAGTCTGAACCATTTGAGATATTCATAGAATATAAGTTAGAAGTAGAGAACTAATACGGGTATAAGTATTATGTCCTTTGATGAGATCAAGGAGGAGAATACTTGTGCATCGAATTCCTGGACTATTCTAAAGGAGAATGAGATTCTCTCTCAGCATTACTCCTCCATATACACCATAGCACGATGGTATATCGGGGCGGAGCAATGGCTCCCTATGTGATATGGTGTGCTCTATGATGAGTACTACTGAGTTTCCTATTTCCTTTTGGGAGTTATACACTTGAGAAGCTGCATACCTATTGAATAGGGTTCAAATCAAATCAGTTGCCTACCACTTCATATTTGATATAATAAGGGAAGAGCCCATCTCTTAAGTCAGTTAAGATTTGGGGTTGTCCGGCCAAAGTCTAAAAGCAAAATACGGACAAGCTCGAGTCAAGGTCTGTTATGTAGAACTGGAAAAGTTCCAGCTATACAAACTACAACAGATGATTTGGTAGAACCAAAGGATTCAGTAGATACCAACGAACCTCAGCCTCTCCATCGATCTAGTAGGGTTTCTCACCCACCTGAGAGATACTTCTGTTTCACTATGACAGTGGGAGCAAGGATTGCATCATGAGATGATGACCCAACTAGTTTCGAGCTGGCCATCAGGAGTAGGACTCTATAAGAATGGCTGGATGCTTAGCGATCTGAGATGGAATCCTTATACACCAATAAAGTTGTCACGACCCGAAAGTACGGAACGTGACCGGCACTTAGATTACGAAGCGTCTAGAGGCGCCACGTAACCTAAGTAAGCCGAAGCCCAGAAATCTAAACCATAAAAGAAGAAGAAGAAGAAAAAGAAAACAAGTTTAAAAGCATCAGCAAATTTTCTCAAAAATTTCGGCAGAGTCTCCTCTGTAAAAACTGAACCCCAAACGGGGACAACAAGTATAATACAAATAAACAATAAAAAGCATCCCCAAACGGGTGCTAGCTCAACGCCAACAGGCGGAAACAACCACAACAAACACAATAATATACAACGCTCAAAACTCAAAAGAAAACAAAACCACCAGATCAGAATAATACATGCGCGACTCTAAGGTCGAAATAAAAGACTGGTCCAATAAACTTATCAAGTAATACAAGTATGGTTGATGGAGCTTACTAGATACAAATGAATGAATAAAAGTACAATGGTGGTTCGGATACAAGTGAACCAACCTACCGTGCAAATCACCCTGAAGAAAAGATGTGCCAACAAGCTGCCACGGAATCCTGTACATCGAACCTGAAATAAAATTTGGCACAACGGGGGTGAGTTGCTAACTCGTGAGTAGAAGACATCTACGAAAAGAAATCGAATGCACGATGCTATCCTAGGTCATTATAATACACTATAATATCCCAATCATCTAGTAATAGCAGGGTAAAACTACGTGTAAGTGCAGATACTCCGTGCTTATGTCAGTGCCTCATATAATACTATGTCATATGAAATGAAATGCATGCACCATGAATGTAAAGTAACAAATCCTGAAATCCAGATATATATGTATAAGAAATCTTTAGCTGTTATCATAGTAAAATGTGTATAAGAATCTGAAATCTCAACAATGAAATCCATGGAAATCCGTGTCAAGCGTCGACACAACACATGTAATCTCAAGTCTCAATATCTCGGGCTCCGTCAGTCCGGATCGGCCCATATCATCAAATCTCACGACAACGGTCGGTATCCTCCGGATATCCGCCGTGCCAGACATCACCGGTAGGTAGCCTTCCCCTGCCAGGCTCATTGTCTACAACTCGATCTTCTTGCCCCGAGGTACCATACCGGGCCCACCATGTACCCAAGACGGTTCATCCACTCCTCGAATCGGGTCTCGAAATCCAACAGAAAACATGAAATCTCATGGTGGACGACACATACATCACGAGAAAACCGCATCTTATGTTTTTAAAAAGAGAGGAGGAGGAGAGAGAGAAGTTTTTTACATATTCTTGCGGTTTTCCCCAAAATCCAGAAATCTCATAGAAATCCAAATCTCAAAATCATGAGTAACTATATGATGAGTGTCGGCATATGCCCATAATACTGCATGTTAACATGAAAATATGAATGCATGAATGTCTAAGTAATAAATATCATGTCTATACTAACATCAGAGAATAATCACAATATTATATCGGTCTAGTTGTTAACTGATTCTATCCATAAAAGACAATATGATCTAAAGTGTACGTGACATAGCAATTACCGATGATGATGTGTGTGAGCCGGCAAATAAGTGTTCGTGGAATATGCGCATCATCGGTAATGGTGCTGGTGTCCTAATAGGTAAAGTTTATACTGATTATAGCAACATATGTAAGAACATGCAACATTATGATTACAATGTGAAAGTAAAGACGGATGTGTGTTATCCACTCATTTGATATACAATTACCACTACCACTATACGACTCGAACCTAATGTAGTGTCCATTTAACCCCCCTAAGGAAAACTAAACCTAAGAACTGGTCGATAGAAGTATACCTAAAGCCTGAGTCCATATCTCTAATAGTCGGCGATCCTGCCTCAATAGCGTCACGTACATTGTACGACTTCCTCAAATCAAGATTGCGGATCAATCATCACATCTATGCCTCGTACGGTAAAATCCAACATACGGCATCCCAATATCGGGGTACGGGTCAAATATCACCTACGTGTCTCATTATTCGTATAATATCATCATCAACACATGTCATGATCGAGGTGCTATGCTGTAATCGCATACATCAATTATATAACATTGCCATCATAAATATACCTCATTAATTTATCCTCAGAAATAGCATGTCATATGTATCATGTTGTGATCGAGTCATACTGATATCATATCGTCATCAAGTTACACCTATATGATATCGACATCAGGTCACACCTATATGATGTCGTAATCAAGTCATACATATATCATATCGTGATCAGTCACAAGTTACAGTTCGGGTTCTATTTTAGAGTCCCATGTACCTCAATATCATCACTACCCATTATAATTTAGGTATACCTGTTCATTATCTCATTCTCTAATGATCCGCTAACACTTTAATACGACTGTATAGTCAAGAATCACGGCATCATGCCCAGTTATCCTGTTTCATTCCCGTGTATCAATGTATCCCACATACGTGTTGTATATATCTATATATATACCTATACCTAGTCCTATATATATATACACATACCCGTATAAGTTTCAGTGTGTGCGTATTTGTGTTTCTACCTAAAACCTACGAACCTCTTCCAAGGTATTCATCCTCTGGTATGGTCTTCCTAAATCAGTATGGTCCAGCCTAGGGTCATTACTAGGGTCCTACTCATTAAGAATCTAGGGTCACATCTGGTTTCCTAATGTCAATAAGTACTATTCCTATTCTACGTTACGGGGGTGCTAAACGCCATCCACCCGACTTGCCTCCGTAGATATGCATCTACTCACCTGGTCCATGTCTGCCGAAGACGGTGTCGCCATCATCCTCTTCATCGCCCGCAGTCCACGTGAGGGGTACCTAAACGCAAACATGTAAATAGTATCGTAAACTGAATCACATACAAAACCCAAAACGATGCAAGGAACAAGCATAGGTTAAAACCTATGTCCCGTCCACGCAAAAGAACCAAATATCGCTCGATATCGGCGTACAAACTCCGATGGATCGAGATAAACATCAACAAATAACTCGTAGTTTTAAAACACCTTACTTATATTATAAAACATGATTAAATCCATCGAAACCCTAAAATCCATCAAACCGTCCAATTTCGTAAAACCCGAAAATACCAATTTACCGTTTTTCATCAAAACTTGACATTTAAATGAAACCAATGGTCATAAAACTCATTAAATAGCATAACTAGACTATACAAACCATTACTATATTTTTATTACATAAATTTGTATTAATTTGAAATTTCTAGTTTGCAACCTTTAACAATTTTCAACATTTTTCAAGCAGAATACCTAAATTCCACCACAAAACATGATTTTGCATGAATTAATGTACTAAACTACAATTCATGATGATAATGATATGATGAAACCATGATTATATTTTTAGTTTCATTTATATAGGAAGTTCCAAAATCTAGTTTACAAAATACTAGCATTTTATTACTATTTTCCAATTATCAAAGGAAACTAGTGATCAAACTAAGTTTTTCTTTCCTTTAATATACTAATATCCTCATTAAAACTACCATCTAATGATAACAAGTTTAATAAGAATTTTATTTTACCCACAAACACATTTTTGAAAAATCTAGTTAGCTAAATAGCTTAATTAAAACAATTTGAATAAACAATTTATTATACAACAACCATGCAATATTTTTCCACTCTAAAAGATGTTAAACTAGCTATTATAACCTTATTTAATTAATAAAACCACAACTTGAATTTACAAACCCTAACTTTAATTTTAAAATTTGCAACTAGAATTAATATATTAAATCTAATTATGCTTTAAAAGAAACATCTAATAGAAATAAAACAAAAGAAGGAAATTTATACCTTCAAAATATGAAACCCAAACATGAAAATGAGCCTCCAAAATGCATGCTTTCCATCTCCAAAATCCATGCTAAATAGGTCAAAGGAAAATGGTAGAGGTTGAATGTTGATTTTTGAGATTTATTTTTGGAATTTTTGATGAATTTTGATGTTTTTTATTGCAAAAATGATGGGGGAAAAATTTTGGGGCTACCCATGGAGGGGAGACCGGCCATGGAGAGGGAGGAGAGTGGAGAGAGAGAAAAAATGTGTGGTATTGTGTAGAAAGTTCATAAATAATGCATTTTTTTCACTTAAACCCTTTATTATCTAACTTTTTCAATTTAACCCTTTTCCTAGAAATTTCTAGAACCATGGAGAGATTTTGGAAAAGATTTTGCATATTACACACTTGATTCTAATATACCATGGCTCAGTTTTACAAATTGAAACCATTCAAATTTGTAATTTACACTAATTTAGTTTAAAAAATAAAGCTTATGTTAATATTTAAAATAATTAATTTAGGAAAAATATTTAATTAAAATAAAAATTTATAAGTGGCTAAATAAACACCATTTACTAGTAATTACATAATTAAAATATGTATTTTTGAAATTATAATGAAAAACAATTACGGTTTAATTTTACGAAAAATAAATTTTACTTTACCGAAATTCATAAAATTCACTTAAACAATTTTATTCATTTAATTATATATTTAATTATTTTTAAAACGTTACAATCTTCCACCCTTTAAGAAATTCGGTCCCCGAATTTAAATTAAAACTCCCCCTCCAAATACTAAAACATTTAGCAAAACACTCAAATCGTCGGGGCTCCGAAATCATCAATACATAACAAAAATCAACTCCGTCAAGCATAACGCAATCATCGGAGTTATGGCGAGAATAAAATATCAAAACCCAATATGAAAACCAACATAATATACATCAATCTACAACTTATATATAGTGTGCATCATAGTGAAATCACCTAAATATCATAATAAAGAAGCATACGAAAACCCCTCTTGAAAATCGTCGTGCAATGCACGTGTCACGGCATAAGTAGCGGACGTTTATTTAAAAAAAATAACTATATATATATATCTTTTATTTAACATACACGTCCCGCCTGGTTACTAAATCAAATAATAATGATTATGAAACATACTGCTCAAACTGAAATCAATCCCAATCACATCAATAAAATATCATGTGCGTCCGGTGCGCACTGAAATCGAAACCAAATACAGATACCATGAATACACACAAAAACAAAATAAGTGCAACAGGTGTGCACCAAAACATCTGTTAAGTGTAATGGGCGTGCACGACTCACTATCAGGTGCATCTAATCTGCACAAAACCCCGATTTAGTGCATCTGGTGTGCACAAAATCGCATCAAGTGCGCCAAGTATGCGCAAGAATCCTAATCAGGTGCACATGGTGCACGAAAACATACATCGAATATCAGAATTGAAATCACAATACGAAAATGGATAAAAACTAGATCAAAGCATATATCAAAATCATGTGTAACCCATATGCACGAAATCAAAAAATAATAAAAAAAATCTCAAAATATATAAAACAAATCAAGTGTACCGGGTGTATACTAAGCAACATCAATACAGCTGATATGTGAAACACGGATAGAATGCAATGAAGGTACACATAAGAAATACCAATCGTAGAACAAAATCCTCAAAATACCAAAATCTAATAACAGAAATATGAAATTCAAATCACCAAGTCACATCGTAATCACTATCGTCAATGTGCGCCTCTTTCCTCTGATGTCGATTGCTTCAAATTTATCTCTTCATAAGTGTGCTGACTGCGCTACCGACGGCAATACTCATATCTAGAGTCTCCCACGTAGTCGATCCCTTCACTTGATATCCGGAATACATTAAACCTTTCGATCGATCCATCAAATCCCATAATTCCCCGAGAGCTCAACACTCAAGTACAGTTTAAAATATCCGGTACATACCCCAGCATCGATGATCCAGCCGTAGAAGGGCAAACCCAAGCCTCACTAATGGCACCGCGGAACTGCCGTAAACCCTAAGGTTCAAGGGCGTTCTCGTGGTCATTATGTCGAGTTAGGGTTTCATTCTTCTAGAGGGTCCATCGAAATACCTGCATGTTCTTCTGAATATCTTAAACTTGGGAAAATGGTTTTCTGATAATCGTTCGAACCCTTTAACTTCATCCAGACGGCATGTGAATACCCTTTATCCGTACGCTAAGCAATGCTTCAATCCTCAAGAATAACCAATACTCTAATGGTTATCGCATTCGAGCCGCAGCTCCTTCTGCCAGTGTGCCAGTGGTTAACAGAAACCACCCTCCAACATTGACGAAGATAGATCAAAAGAACGAATGGAATACGGTGCAAACAATTGTACATCCTAAGGCTCCTTAAGCAGAGTAGCGTATCGTTAGTATGCCGCGGACCATACCCACGGTACGTTACTCTACCTAAATCGCCTACTCCATCAACCAAGGGTCACCTAGACTTATACAAGGTTAAACCTAGCGCTCTGATACCAACTTTGTCACGACCCGAAAGTACGGAACGTGACCGGCACTTAGATTACGAAGCGTCTAGAGGCGCCACATAACCTAAGTAAGCCGAAGCCCGGAAATCTAAACCATAAAAGAAGAAGAAGAAAAAGAAAACAAGTTTAAAAGCATCAGCAAATTTTCTCAAAAATTTCGGCAGAGTCTCCGCTGTAAAAACTGGCCCCCAAACGGGTACAACAAGTATAATATAAATAAACAATAAAAAGCATCCCCAAATGGGTGCTACCTCAACGCCAACAGGCGGAAACAACCACAACAAACACAATAATATACAACGCCAAAGGGCGAGGCTCAAAACTCAAAAGAAAACAAAACCACCAGATCAGAATAATACATGCGAGACTCTAGGCTCGAAATAAAAGACTGGACCAATAAACTTATCAAGTAATACAAGTATGGTTGATGGAGCTTACTAGATACAAATGAATGAATAAAAGTACAATGGTGGTTTGGATATAAGTGAACCAACCTACCGTGCAAATCACCCTGAAGAAAAGATGTGCCAACAAGCTGCCACGGAAACCTGTACATCGAACCTGAAATAAAATTCGGCACAACGGGGGTGAGTTGCTAACTCGTGAGTAAAAGACATCTACGAAAAGAAATTGAATGCACGACGCTATCCTAGGTCATAATAATACACTATAATATCCCAATCATCTAGTAATAGCAGGGTAAAACTACGTGTAAGTGCAGATACTCCGTGCTTATGTCAGTGCCTCATATAATACTATGTCATATGAAATGAAATGCATGCACCATGAATGTAAAGTAACAAATCCTGAAATCCAGATATATATGTATAAGAAATCTTTAGCTGTTATCATAGTAAAATGTGTATAAGAATCTGAAATCTCAACAAAGAAATCCATGGAAATCCGTGTCAAGCGTCGACACAACACATGTAATCTCAAGTCTCAATATCTCGGGCTCCGTCAGTCCGGATCGGCCCATATCATCAAATCTCACGACAACGGTCGGTATCCTCCGGATATCCGCCGCGCCAGACATCACCGGTGTTGCGCCACGGCAGCGCCCCGGCCGTCTATCCGAAGCCAAAATGCGGAATCAAAATTTTCTTAACTTTTAAACTGGCGCTACCGCGGACAATATACCCGGATCGTAACCATTAACCGATACTAGCAAACAAGAGAAAGGGTGAGAGATATACCGAGTGATCCGAGTCCTCCGGTCTTCTCGTCATCGTCCCGATCTCCCGCGGAAATTCCGGTCGTCGCATCCTTGCCGGAAGGGCACCACATCGTCTGTATCTTTTACGGGCTCCCACCTCAATACCGAGGCAACTCGGGCGCGAAGTTGGCTAGCCTACGCGCCCAAGATTTGCTGTAGAATATGTAGTGCTTAGTCTCTTTGGGGTTATGTTGCCTTGATGGAGGAATCAACAAGATATGAACTTGGGGATTTTTGTGACAATGGAAAAATGATATGAATGAATAATTTTTCCCACACCCTCACAAAATGAAATGAACCTCTCATCCCCTCTCCTCCAAAGTGGCCGGCCAATATCAAGTGGGAAATGGTGGGAGTAATCAAATAAGGGAGGTGAGTGTAGGATAAAGAGAATGGTGACCATATCAAAAAGCAAAGAAACATCAACCATACTTAATTCACATCAAACCCATATCCTTTCTTATCACAATTAAAGCACCATCATGGATGAAAGATGCTAAACATATCATAATGAATATATATGCAAGAAACCCCCTCCACAAATGTTATTTGCACAATTGCAAATAACTCCCTCCATCGGAAAAGTCCGGCCGGGAAAGAACAAAGGAAAACCGGCCGGAACGGAATGCAAACTGGCAACTCCAGAAAACTGGTCCCGTAATAAATTACAGGAAAACCCCGATACTGTGCATACACACCCGCATCTGTATTCCATCCGGATACAAATGCAAAGAGACAAAATCTACACTGTACTAAACTAGGATCCGGCTTAAACCAAAGCCGGCTAGTAATGTTCGCCCGATCCTGATCCGTGCAATACCGCACGAATCTGATCGAACCCTGCCATATAACTATATGGCCTCTAGTACAAACCGTCCGATCATGATCCGTGCAATACCGCACGTATCTGATCGGACCCTGCCATATCTCCATACGGCCTCTACAGCGTTTCGCCCGAAAGCTTGAGTAACTGAAAGTGTGGTGGACTCTAAAGACTCGTCAATACTATGGTTGTGGATTTAACCACTAGCACGTCAGAGGTATAAGCCAATACGTGACGGGCCACCAGCTATTGACCAAAAGGGACGTCGATGAGCGAACTCATCCTGACACCCTACTGAGCCTGTCAGTGATAATATCCGTACAGTCCGGTCCGTTCGTCTATGAGCATCGCATGGCGGGCCTAGGGGGTTGATAAAAGTCAGACCACCAAAGGCGGTACAAGTCGTGTCGGAGTGAAGCCCAGAACACCCTGAGATACTACTGGAATACCTACCAGTAAATCTCCTGCCTCGGCCGAGGGCTTTGTGTAATGGCTCTCCTAGACACACGCGACCTCACCCCCAATACCAGGAGAGACGAACCCCTGCAGATCCGCTCACTGCCTCCATGTGGCTCGGGACTGTACCCAACTAAAACCTGTTTGCACGACTCCTTTGAGCCGTGGTAGGGTAGTAATCAAAGCACAGTGGGAACTCACACGAGACAAATGACGATCTCAGGTCGATGAACTAACCTGTACACATGTCACCTGGGAACTGCTATCTGACGTATGGTATAATCCCAACTAGCAGGTTCTCGGCGAGTCCTGTCCGGTGTACTCATAACCCAATGAGCACCTGTATACATCTTAGGTGAACCAACTGACACCAGTGGCTTGTGAGACCGGCCACCGCCCCTCGTCGGGGTCTCGACTGTATACACTAGTCTACTAATGGAGTATCGATGCCCTGTCTCGAAACTCCTATGACTAGGGACCTTTTAAGGATGTGCTTATAGACTACCAGCTCCCACGTATATGATCGCCATCATACTGCTGGTAGTCAAGCAAGAATCCTAGGGGCTCTATCAACGTGTAATAGCGACATGTCAGGTCACCTAAAGCAGTACACGATGATAAAGATAAATCAGATAGCATACTATCATCTCGAGTAAGACTGTCCTACCGGGATAGGTCCTCCCTCAATCATTGCAATCACGTGCCTGTGATCCAATAATTGACTCTGAGGGCACTATCTCCAACAATCTCCCACTTGCACTCAAGGCTAATTATTGCGATGCCGCATACTCACAGCCCGTGTGATATCGAACACCCAACTCCTCTACTAGTCAGTCTCACAAAACCCATTTGTGAAACTATTGCGTTCGAGGAATAGCCTCAGTTAGTGGATCCGCCTTGATGTTTCTTTCTATGTCTCTCTCTATCTCAAGTTCGCGGAGAAAGCCATCTCCCGAAATGAGCAATACCTGTCTTAGAGTATGTCTGGATATCTGATGGGACCTAGCTCATAAATGAACTCCAAATCCAAACTTCTTAGACTGTATCAATAACTGAACTTAATCAGTACCCAGCGCCATGCTTCCCTCAGTATTGCCTTGGACCACCTGTCCAAAATACTGCCCCTCGTCAGAAGGAGAAAATATAACTCTGACAGCCACTCTGCCATCTATGTCACCTTGGAAGCCTGGAGTGACAACCGTCTCCTAAAAGAGGCTGTCGTTATCACATCCCTAGAACATCAACTTATGTTCTAAAACTGCTTCCGACTGTTTCTCCAGGATTGGATTAATATCAGCTTATTGCAGCTAGTGCAAGAACAACATCTGGTGTGGTACTTGACATCTCATGATTGACTCAATTGCCTAAGCAAGTGATCTGTCAATCATGCGTATCCCTCCCCCCTTTAGTCTGTAAGACACCTTTAGAGAGGGTGACTCCATTACCTGCAGGTGTACTACCGTGCCAGGAGTCGTCCATTCTAAATACTCATAGAATGCTGTCAAGGTACCCAGATTAGGAAACCACCCAAATCTAGATCTAAAACCATAGATCTAGTAACCAGAATGTCTGATATAATATCCAAGTCCTGTGTGGAGAAACCACTGTGTGACAACCAAAGTATAACCGATCGTATTGTAGGAGTTTCCTTTCCTACTCTGTGTATGTCATCCAAAACCAGGACATCACACCCTACTACCTTCTTAACAGATCCATCCCCTATTCTGATGACGTCAAACCTATGACTGTCATATCAGAAATAGATGATCTATCTCCGCTATATCTGCTTTAGTCTATAAATAGACATAAGCCTGATGTCCACCAATGCTTCCGCTGCTCCCACTGACTACGACAACCCTCTGGCAGAGTCATATAGACGCGCACTTCTAAAGCTAGTTTAGAACGACACTATACTCATCCTCCTGCCGGGTCTCGCAGCCTGGAACAACAACAATGGTAAGTGTGGGTAAACAAGAACTTCCCTGTCACCGTCCTTGAGGCTGCCGGAGTGCCTCTCGGGTGCCTGAAGTTACCCACCTTATCTGCGGAGTGGCCAATGGAATGTCAAATCAGATTGAATCTTTAGGTTCCTTATCAAATCTTCAGTAATCGTTTGCGGTTCTGGAATCGCTTCCAGTTCTACCATACTCCCACTACTGTTTTCTGAAAAATAACCTTTTCTTTTTAAAATGTGGCGAGTTAAGAACAATATCACTATTGATCTTCCAGATGGTAGAAAGTCAACCCTCGTCATAGCCTGGGTCAACCCACAAACATCCATTACAGAAACGCGCCTTGAGTTGTCCAGTGTCTGGTTTTAATCATAAACCGGACAACTTCCCGTACCTTAACATCGTTAAGATATGAACTGTTCTATACCCAATATAGAACCAGAGGCACTGATTTAATTGAACCAGATTCAAATCATGCAGCTGTCTCCAGTGCATGTCTACTAAATAGAAGGAGGCCGATCAGCGTTACCCAACTTAGGAATGCTTCCAATTATGAGTAACCTGAAAGAGAAGCAAGTTCTCATTACTATCAACTGAATACCATACACAAGTATCTACATCTTCGATCACCTTGAAGAATCCCGATACTTGCAATACCTGGTTCTCTACTCTATTCTTATACCAATAACTCCTCAAAACTCAGACCCTGTGTTTCTACGAAACACATGTCTAAGAATTAGAATAGTTAAAAGTAAACAGAATATAGTATGAGGACCAACCCCACTGTCCTAATGGACACTGGACAATATACAATACTCTGTATAAGTCCCTGAGTCTAACAACTCATTCACTGTGTGTCGTAGGTTGAAAACTGTACTATGGTTAAGAAGAATTACACCGCTGTTCAATGCTCCTTACCTAACCATCCACTGATATAGGTAAATGTCATAGACATAATTTCAAAAGGTATATCTCACTCTATAAAAATAGACGTACAGATATATCAATTTGAAATTGATGCATAACAACGGATATTCAAAACCAAATATTTGCCGACCGGCAAACAGCCCAGGTGATCTCCTCAAATATCACCGATTACAACGAATCCCGATATAATGAGGATGATCACCCTATTCCCAATAACTTACTCCCACTCATCATCTGTAAAACCATACAGATGTGAGAATCAAACCTGGTAAATACATACACTGGAGCAAGTGTCTAATCAGGAAATCAGTTTTCTTTTAACAGTACACAGTTGAACTGAAACATTGAAATGTTTCGATAGGTTATCCTGGTATTCCTAGTAATGCCTCTACCATTATCCAGATTCACAACTGTAACCGTATATCTCTTTGCCATCTGTCCAAATCCCTTTATATGTCTTTAGTCATTACCGTCTGCACACCCCCTTAGGCCAAATGGTTTTCTTCCTTCCCTACCGTTCGGCACCAGCCTATAGTTTGGAAGAAGACTATCCAATAAGCATAATGGGTGTACTGTCCTAATCCTAGGAGCACTCGCAATGCGAGAGAAGGTGAAGATAAAAGACAACCGAATAAACCTTATTTCTATTTCTCCTGGACCAGAATCCATCCCCGAACTGGAACAAGTTCCTTTCGAGTTCGTATATCACCATACGATGGAGTATCCAAATAAACTGTGGATCTTCGTAGTGATACGGAGTGTCCTGGAGAAATACAAAGGTGATTTAGGTTTGGCGAAGAAATACTCGGTTTGGTCGTGAATAGCAGTCGCAATTTACTTTGCCCTCTTACTAATCCCTTTCTTTGTCTTAACTTAATACCTTCTGCACACCATCGTTATGCTAATTGGTTTTCCTCATTCCCCACCGTTCGGCACCAGCCTAAGGTTTGGAAGAAGACTATTCAATTTGCATAATAGGTGTATTATCTCCTAAACCAAGGAGTACTCGCAATGAGAGAAGGTGAAAAGAAAAGACAACTGAATAATCCTATCCGTTTTCTCCAGAACCGGAAACCATCCTCGAATTCCTTCGAGTTCGTATCTAACCATACGATGGTTTTGTCCAATGGAAGTGGACGTTCGTAGTAATACGGGGTGTCCTGGAGAAAAGGGTAAAAGTAGGAGTGGCAATGAGGTTTGCAACTCTGACAATCCAAAAGCCAGTGTTAAGAAGGTTCGGTCAACTTGGTCACTGAGTCATAGTCTAGGGTCGGGTCAATGGTCGCTGCCAAAGAGAGAGAGAGAAAAGAAACACTCAGCGTGCACTCTAACCTAGATCAGAATGGTTATCACTTTATCTAATCAGGAAACCTCCCACTGTACCGTCAAATTCTCCTCCAAACCTGAAAGAAGAACTAGTCGGGATCACCCGAGGAGTAAACCAACTCATCAGCAGGAATCGGGATCCAACTATCATCGCATGATAACTTGACGGAATCCACTCAAGTCACCACACTCTAGAAGGTATGCGCATATCTGGCAAGTTTCAGTTCTTTTGAAACTCCCGATGTGATTTTTACCCCAAGCGGTTTATGACCTTGACTAGGTCAACAAACCATAAACCGCCTGTCAAGTTCAACCCGTCATTATTCTGGATTGCATTAAACCCACCCGTACGTGCCCTTGACTAGGTCAACAAGGCCGCACGACTGTCTTAACCAATCCCACTTATGCAACAAACAAGTACCACTTAGCTACCGAACACTACGTCTTGACTAGGTCAACAAACGCAGCACGAATACCAAATAATACCTGTAGGAAATGACGGAGGGCTACGGCTGGTTTTTGGCGAAAAATCTTTAACGTAATGAACTTGATATCGTCGAAGGAACTGCATAGCCTTTTATTAAAATATAATGACGAAAAACCTTTGTTAAAGAGGTCACTCCCGGTGAAGGGATCTCGGCTCTTTCCCCGTAGAATGAGGTGCAGGATATTCCAACTGAATACCACGATGCAAAGCAAAAGTAATCGGCTATAGTGAAGTTTATGCCCTGACGCAAACTTCTGTCCAAGGGGTCACTCCCGGTGAAAGGATCTCGGCCCTTGCCTCGTCGACTGAGGAGCAGGATATTCCAGATGAATACCACGATGCAAAACAAAAGTGAACATCCTTACAATAACAGCTTTTTGAAAAAAGTTCCAACAACATCAGAATAGGTTTGTTTATCTTGCATTGATCCGAATCAACGCAGTCCCACCAATTGATCACACCACAAAGAACGAAAATATACTGATGTATGTATATGCCATCCGCATTCGCCACTGGGTCCCGTCATTACCCGTTAGGTTAGCTAACTAACGACAGAGCGGGGACTGGGCTAGCGTGGATGCAAAACATATACAACATCTACTAATATATATACCAATATATAATTTTCGCTCAAGGCGTGATAAAATGCAACATCACAGAAATATGCAGCATCACAGAACAATACAGATATCTGGAAGCCCCGGGTTTCACAGAGCCGCTGCTGAAACCCGACGTTCCCTTGGTTGTGTGGATAGCCTATGCAATGAAATCCTAGACCCCTACGGGCGCGGCAAGTCACCCGCCAAAACCTGAAGCGAGGCAGCCCCCTTCAGCAACGTGAATGGACCACCCAGCACTTCACGGAATCCGGTAACTCGGGCACCCCTCCTGGGTCAACCTGTACCCCCTACGAGTGCGGCGAATAGCCCGCCAATCCTGGAGTGAAGCCCCCTCCGTCCCAATGCCATGAGATGCGGGCTTGTTGCCCTCCAGAACCCGGCTATCCATGCACCCCTCCGCGGGGTAAACCTAGTACAGAAAGTAAAATATACATACAACGGGTACATCGACCGCAACCAGGTCGTGTCCCAAAAGAATAATACAAACAGGCAGTGATGGCAGTCCACATGTCGGACGCTCGCCCCGCAATATCAAATGTACATATAAAACAAAACTGTACTAGCATTGCATCCAGGCTATCCCCCACGACCGATCCGCAACAACACAGCATAAATACAGAACATCAACGTGAAAATCACGTTCGCAAATCCGTCTAACCGGGCTATAGCAGTTAGACAGGATTTACCGATCAAGTGATATTCACGGTCGCAGATATAATGTAAATACTGTGAACCAATGTGTTTAAAATATCCGATCGATAAAATTTTAACAAGTGGGCCCCCAAGTACTACTGTAGCACATGCAGAAAATCTGGGCCCAAACAAAATATACCAAAACCCTTGACTTCAGCCCACAAGCCCACTGTAAAAATATGGCGAAGTGATCCCAACGTCCTGCGGCGGAACCGCGGCCAAAGAGGGGTTAAGGCCGCGGTTCCGCGGTCGTACGGAAGAATTGGAATACCAAATTTTTCCAGTGTTCTTAGGTTTCTCTGTACATCATTCTGTAATAACCTGAAAAATTTTTCGAGCCCGGAAAAAATCGACAGAAAACTGATGCATGCAAAACGCGGATTTTGGAATTTTGGTTGATCGGATAAGTAAAACGCATTAGAACAAGCTAGACTAGGTTAATGGCGTGGCTCTGATACCAATTTGCGCCACGGCAGCGCCCCGGCCGTCTATCCGAGGCCAAAATGCGGAATCAAAATTTTCTTAACTTTTAAACTGGCGCTACCGCGGACAATATACCCGGATCGTAACCATTAACCGATACTAGCAAACAAGAGAAAGGGTGAGAGATATACCGAGTGATCCGAGTCCTCCGGTCTTCTCGTCATCGTCCCGATCTCCCGCGGAAACTCCGGTCGTCGCATCCTTGCCGGAAGGGCACCACATCGTCTGTATCTTTTACGGGCTCCCACCTCAATACCGAGGCAACTCGGACACGAAGTTGGCTAGCCTACGCGCCCAAGATTTGCTGTAGAATGTGTAGTGCTTAGTCTCTTTGGGGTTATGTTGCCTTGATGGAGGAATCAACAAGATATGAACTTGGGGATTTTTGTGACAATGGAAAAATGATATGAATGAATAATTTTTCCCACACCCTCACAAAATGAAATGAACCTCTCATCCCCTCTCCTCCAAAGTGGCCGGCCAATATCAAGTGGGAAATGGTGGGAGTAATCAACTAAGGGAGGTGAGTGTAGGATAAAGAGAATGGTGACCATATCAAAAAGCAAAGAAACATCAACCATACTTAATTCACATCAAACCCATATCCTTTCTTATCACAATTAAATCACCATCATGGATGAAAGATGCTAAACATATCATAATGAATATATATGCAAGAAACCCCCTCCACAAATGTTATTTGCACAATTGCAAATAACCCCCTCCATCGGAAAAGTCCGGCCGGGAAAGAACAAAGAAAAACCGGCCGGAACGGAATGCAAACTGGCAACTCCAGAAAACTGGTCCCCTAATAAATTACAGGAAAACCCCGATACTGTGCATACACACCCGCATCTGTATTTCGTCCGGATACAAATGCAAAGAGACAAAATCTACACTGTACTAAACTAGGATCCGGCTTAAACCAAAGCCGGCTAGTAATGTTCGCCCGATCCTGATCCGTGCAATACCGCACGAATCTGATCGAACCCTGCCATATAACTATACGGCCTCTAGTACAAACCGTCCGATCCTGATCCGTGCAATACCGCACGTATCTGATCGGACCCTGCCATATCTCCATACGGCCTCTACAGCGTTTCGCCCGAAAGCTTGAGTAACTGAAAGTGTGGTGGACTCTAAAGACTCGTCAATACTATGGTTGTGGATTTAACCACTAGCACGTCAGAGGTATAAGCCAATATGTGACGGGCCACCAGCTATTGACCAAAAGGGACGTCGATGAGCGTACTCATCCTGACACCCTACTGAGCCTGTCAGTGACAATATCCGTACAGTCCGGTCCGTTCGTCTATGAGCATCGCATGGCGGGCCTAGGGGGTTGGTAAAAGTCAGACCCCCAAAGGCGGTACAAGTCGTGTCGGAGTGAAGCCCAGAACACCCTGAGATACTACTGGAATACCTACCAGTAAATCTCCTGCCTCGGCCGAGGGCTTTGTGTAATGGCTCTCCTAGACACAGCGCGACCTCACCCCCAATACCGGGAGAGACGAACCCCTGCAGATCCGCTCACTGCCTCCATGTGGCTCGGGACTGTACCCAACTAAAACCTGTTTGCACGACTCCTTTGAGCCGTGGTAGGGTAGTAATCAAAGCACAGTGGGAACTCACACGAGACAAATGACGATCTCAGGTCAATGAACTAACCTGTACACATGTCACCTGGGAACTGCTATCTGACGTATGGTATAATCCCAACTAGCAGGTTCCCGGCGAGTCCTGTCCGGTGTACTCATAACCCAATGAGCACCTGTATACATCTTAGGTGAACCAACTGACACCAGTGGCTTGTGAGACCGGCCACCGCCCCTCGTCGGGGTCTCGACTGTATACACTAGTCTACTAATGGAGTATCGATGCCCTGTCTCGAAACTCCTACGACTAGGGACCTTTTAAGGATGTGCTTATAGACTACCAGCTCCCACGTATATGATCGCCATCATACTGCTGGTAGTCAAGCAAGAATCCTAGGGGCTCTATGAACGTGTAATAGCGACATGTCAGGTCACCTAAAGCAGTACACGATGATAAAGATAAACCAGATAGCATACTATCATCTCGAGTAAGACTGTCCTACCGGGATAGGTCCTCCCTCAATCATTGCAATCACGTGCCTGTGATCCAATAATTGACTCTGAGGGCACTATCTCCAACAACCGGTAGGTAGCCTTCCCCTGCCAGGCGCATCGTCTACAACTCGATCTTCTTGCCCCGAGGTACCATACCGGGCCCACCATGTACCCGAGACGGTTCATCCACTCCTCGAATCGGGTCTCGAAATCCAACAGAAAACATGAAATCTCATGGTGGACGACACATACATCACGAGAAAACCGCATCTTATGTTTTTAAAAAGAGAGGAGGAGGAGCGAGAGAAGTTTTTTACATATTCTTGCGGTTTTCCCCAAAATTCAGAAATCTCATAGAAATCCAAATCTCAAAATCATGAGTAACTATATGATAAGTGTCGGCATATGCCCATAATACTGCATGATAACATGAAAATATGAATGCATGAATGTCTAAGTAATAAATATCATGTCTATACTAACATCAGAGAATAATCACAATATTATATCGGTCTAGTTGTTAACTGATTCTATCCATAAAAGACAATATGATCTAAAGTGTACGTGACATAGCAATTACCGATGATGATGTGTGTGAGCCGGCAAATAAGTGTGCGTGGAATATGCGCATCATCGGTAATGGTGCTGGTGTCCTAATAGGTAAAGTTTATACTGATTATAGCAACATATGTAAGAACATGCAACATTATGATTACAATGTGAAAGTAAAGACGGATGTGTGTTATCCACTCATTTGATATACAATTACCACTACCACTATACGACTCGAACCTAACGTAGTGTCCATCTAACCCCCCTAAGGAAAACTAAACCTAAGAACTGGTCGATAGAAGTATATACCTAAAGCCTGAGTCCATATCTCTAATAGTCGGCGATCCTGTCTCAATAGCGTCACGTACATAGTACGACTTCCTCAAATCAACAGTGCGGATCAATCATCACATCTATGCCTCGTAAGGTAAAATCCATCGTACGGCATCCCAATATCGGGGTACGGGTCAAATATCACCTACGTGTCTCATTATTCGTATAATATCATCATCAACACATGTCATGATCGAGGTGCTATGCTGTAATCGCATACATCAATTATATAACATTGCCATCATAAATATACCTCATTAATTTATCCTCAGAAATAGCATGTCATATGTATCATGTTGTGATCGAGTCATACTGATATCATATCGTCATCAAGTCACACCTATATGATATCGACATCAGGTCACACCTATATGATGTCGTAATCAAGTCATCCATATATCATATCGTGATCAGTCACAAGTTACAGTTCGGGTTCTATTTTAGAGTCCCATGTACCTCAATATCATCACTACCCATTATAATTTAGGTATACCTGTTCATTATCTCATTCTCTAATGATCCGCTAATACTTTAATACGACTGTATAGTCAAGAATCACGGCATCAAGCCCAGTTATCCTGTTTCATTCCCGTATATCAATGTATCCTACATACGTGTTGTATATATATATATATACCTATACCGACTCCTATATATATATACACATACCCGTATACACCATGTCGAGTTTCAGTGTGTGCGTGTGTGTGTTTCTACCTGAAACCTACGAACCTCTTCCAGGGTATTCATCCTCTGGTATGGTCTTCCTAAATCAGTCTGGTCTAGCCTAGGGTCATTACTAGGGTCTTACTCATTAAGAATCTAGGGTCACATCTGGTTTCCTAATGTCAATAAGTACTATTCCTATTCTACGTTGCGGGGGTGCTAAACGCCATCCACCCGACTTCCCCCCGTAGATATGCATCTACTCACCTGGTCCATGTCTGCCGAAGACGGTGTCGCCATCATCCTCTTCATCGCCCGCAGTCCACGTGAGGGGTACCTAAACGCAAATATATAAATTGTATCGTAAACTGAATCACATACAAAAGCCAAAACGATGCAAGGAACAAGCATAGGTTAAAACCTATGTCCCGTCCATGCAAAAGAACCAAATATCGCTCGATATCGGCGTACAAACTCCGATGGATCGAGATAAACATCAACAAATAACTCGTAGTTTTAAAACACCTTACTTATATTATAAAACATGATTAAATCCATCAAACCGTCCAATTTCGTAAAACCCAAAAATACCAATTTACCGTTTTTCATCAAAACTTGACATTTAAATGAAACCAATGGTCATAAAACTCATTAAATAGCATAACTAGACTATACAAACCATTACTATATTTTTATTACATAAATTTGTATTAATTTGAAATTTCTAGTTTTGCAACCTTTAACAATTTTCAACATTTTTCAAGCAAAATACCTAAATTCCACCACAAAACATGATTTTGCATGAATTAATATACTAAACTACAATTCATGATGATAATGATATGATGAAACAATGATTATATTTTTAGTTTCATTTATATAGGAATTTCCAAAATCTAGTTTACAAAATACTAGCATTTTATTACTATTTTCCAATTATCAAAAGAAACTAGTAATCAAACTAAGTTTTTCTTTCCTTTAATATGCTAATATTCTCATTAAAACTACCATCTAATGATAACAAGTTTAATAAGAATTTTATTTTACCCACAAACACATTTTTGAAAAATCTAGTTAGCTAAATAGCTTAATTAAAACAATTTGAATAAACAATTTATTATACAACAACCATGCAATATTTTTCCACTCTAAAAGATGTTAAACTAGCTATTATAACCTTATTTAATTAATAAAAAACCACAACTTGAATTTACAAACCCTAACTTTAATTTTAAAATTTGCAACTAGAATTAATATATTAAATCTAATTATGCTTTAAAAGAAACATCTAATAGAAATAAAACAAAAGAAGGAAATTTATACCTTCAAAATATGAAACCCAAACATGAAAATGAGCCTCCAGAATGCATGTTTTCCATCTCCAAAATCCATGCTAAATAGGTCAAAGGAAAATGGTAGAGGTTGAATGTTAATTTTTGAGATTTATTTTTGGAATTTTTGATGAATTTTGATGATTTTTATTGCAAAAATGATGGGGGGAAATTTTGGGGCTACCCATGGAGGGGAGGCCGGCCATGGAGAAGGAGGAGGGTGGAGAGAGAGAAAAAATGTGTGGTATTGTGTAGAAAGTTCATAAATAATGCATTTTTTTCACTTAAACCCTTTATTATCTAACTTTTTCAATTTAACCCTTTTCCTAGAAATTTCTAGAACCATTGAGAGATTTTGGAAAAGATTTTGCATATTACACACTTGATTCTAATATACCATGGCTCATTTTTACAAATTAAAACCATTCAAATTTGTAATTTACACTAATTTAGTTTAAAAAATAACTTATGTTAATATTTAAAATAATTAATTTAGGAAAAATATTTAATTAAAATAAAAATTTATAAGTGGCTAAATAAAAACCATTTACTAGTAATTACATAATTAAAATATGTATTTTTGAAATTATAATGAAAAACAATTACGGTTTAATTTTACGAAAAATAAATTTTACTTTACCGAAATTCATAAAATTCACTTAAACAATTTTATTCAATTAATTATTTATTTAATTATTTTTAAAACGTTACAAAAGTATGGACTTTGGTTGCTTTATCTGAAGGGTTAAATCCCCATCAGGAGCAAGTATATCTTGAGAAGATTACTTGGTGTACATGGAAAAGTTGAGACTTTCGTAGCTCGACTTGTTAAAGCTTTGCATCATTAACCAGGTATGGATTATGATGAATCCTTTTCTAAGTATCGATGCTTAAGTCCATCCAGATCCTACTTGCCACGGCTATATACCATGACTACGATATCTGGTGGTTGGGTGTCATGACTGCTTTTCTAAATGATGATTTGGAAAAGAGCGTCTATAAGTACACAGCCAGAGGGCTTCGTAGACAGTGGGAGCAGCGGAAACGTGTGTAAGATGTTTTATGTTATAAAGCAGGTATCGCGGAGTTGGAACATCTATTTTGATGTGTTAGTAAAAGTGTTTGACATCATCAATATGGTAGATGAACCTTGTATAAACAAAAGGGTAGTAGGGAGTATGGTGGTGATCCTCGTAGAGTACGTGGATGACATACTCTTGATAAGAAAGGAGTTTCCTATGCTACGCTCGGTCAATCTCCTCTTATCACAATGATTCTCCATATAGGATCAAAGTGATAGCTCCTAAATCCTGGGTTTTGGATCTATGAGATAGATCTAATTGGATGTTAGGATACTCAGTAGTTGTAGTGAAATGGTATCAGATGATCCTGGGGAGAATCACTGGAAGGGTTCCAGGGTGATAAGGACGACTGAATGTCAGTCACAGGCATTGTCTTTACCCTCAATAAAGGGACGGTATGTTGGAAGAGTTCCAAGGTAGATACCGTGGCATACTAGACGATAAAGGCTGGATACATCGCTACCAAAGATGCTACCAAAGAGGAAGTCTGGGTGTATATTGGTTCATGAGATGAACTTCGTTCCTACCATTGTGAGACAATGGAGTTGTGGCTTATGCCAAGGAACGCCCGTCCCATCAGTGATATAGACATATTCTAAGGCAGTGTCACCTGATCGTGGAGATGGTTGATCTCCAGGGGATCGAGGTTAGGAGAGAAGACTCAGAGGACAACACGGCGGATCTACTCACAAAGGCCTTTTCCCAGAGAGAGACTTTTATGGGATGGTTGAGTATGAGATACTACAACCACTGCTACAGATGGCCCTAGTGCAAGTGGGAGATTGTTAGTTATATGTATGCCCTAGAGGCCATTACTGTACATAGGATGTATATTGTAGTAGATGCTGGGACATATATAGGGAGGACTTTCTTGCTCGACATGATAGTATGCTATCTTGTTGCTCTTTACCCTAACGTGTACACTGATTGTCTCTCTGTTACATATTGGTAAAGCCCCTAGGATGTGTACTTGACTAACTGGACTATGATGCGGATCATACTAGTGGGGACATGGTAGTCCATAAGTACATCGTTCAAGGTCCCTAGTCGTGGGTGTATCGAGACGGGGCATCGATATACCTGAGTAGACTAGCGTATACCTTCTCGACCCATACAGATGGGCGATGGATGATCCCATATCCATTGGTGTTTGACATCAGAGATGATATACGGGTGCTCAGTGGAGACTGGGTACACTGGACGGACTCGCCGAGAACTCCCGGATGGTATTATACCTCACGTCAGATGGCAGTTCTCTGGTGACACTGGTACATAGTAGTCTGTTGACCCGAGATCGTCATAGAGTCTTGTGTGATTCCCACTGTGCTTTGATTTCCACCTTACCACGTCCAAGGGGGCGTGCAAAATGGTGGTTTTTGGGTACAGTCCCGAATCACATGGAGGCAATGAGTGATAGGAGGGGATTCGTCTCTCCCGGTATAGGGAGTTGATGTTGCACTGTGTTCGATTGGCTATAACCGGAAATCCCAGGCCAGGATTGCTGAGATTTACTGGTAAGTGTTACCAGTAGTTTCTCGAACTGTTATAGACCTCATATCGACACGACTTATCGAGCTATTGGGGTCTGACGTTTACCACCCCTAGGCAAGATATGCGACATATCAGACGAATAGACCAGACATACGGTAAGTGTTACTGGTTAGATTCACAGGATTGTGAGCGGGCTTGCTCGTTGATCTTCTGATCGCTCAATACCCGGGTGGCCGTTACGTTTAGCAGACCGTTTGCGGCTTGTGGGTGTTTGATATGATCATCACCTGCTGCCGGCGTATTGACGAGTCTTTAGAGTCCTACACAGATGTTTCCTGGCTCAATCGAAACGAATTAGGAGCGCATATGAGATATGTGCGGGACAGAGAATAATACCAGTATGTGATACTGTATTCTATTCTCGCGATTTGTATCTTTGGACGGTTATATAAGATATAGCCGGGTTTCCAAATCAAGTGTTGATTCGATACATTGATACACTTGATATTAGTCGGTTATATGCGATATGACCGGATCATTAAATCAAGTGTTGATTTAATGATTTAATGTATAATTATATATTTGATATATTACTTTACATTAACTAGTATTTGTTCACTTAAGGTGGATTTTCTCACTTGATGTGCACATTGTATATATGATATAGTTTTGTGCACTAGTTTGTATCTTGTTTGATGATACATGCAAACTTGGGTGTGTATGATTAAACCATGATTAGGTTAATGGTTAGGGTTTGATTTACTTATTTATTTATTCTTTTCAATTTTTTGGGCAAGAAATAAAATGGTGGATTCTTTTGTTTTTACTTGAAGCTTCATGATGCTTTGAAAAGCTTTGACCATTTTGTTTCTTTCCTTAACCCTAACCATTTACTTAAACCCTAGTTTATTCTCTACACGAGTTTATCTAACCCATGGTTGCAATATGATAGATATCACTTGAATTTTCTTTTTGTAATAATTCTTTTTCTTTCATCTTCTTCTTCTTCTTCATGAAGAAAAGAAAACTCCTCTTGAAAATTCTAAGTGATGAAATCCAAGTGAGAAATCCAAATCCAAAGTGAACCCACTTCCTATTTCTTCATCCTCTACCACTTGCCATGTTGTATTGGGTGTTTTCTTCACAAGTTTCATGACCTAGTGATGATGGAGCTTGAGTTAGAGTTGCCTCGACGTAGATCATCTTCGGCATCGAAGTCAACGACCTAGCCCGCTCATTTCCCCGACGAAACCATCGCTAGAGTCCGGGATCCCGGTGATCGCAGCGAAGGGACGTCATCACGGAGCTAAAGAAGTGGTGGACCGGATCTACAAAGGTTGTATTTCCATTCACTTAGTAGTTAAGTTGTTAACTTGTTGTTGTTTCGCCTTTATCCTCTAGCTAACGATCTATATTAGGGTTTCTCGGCACCGGAAAATTTGATTTTGGTATGGTTGATGCCTTGTGGAACCTCTTGAGTGTGCCTAGGAACCCTACATACCAATCAGTATCAGGCACACACAATGCGTCCCTAAACGTAGCACACCCTAGTCACAAATCAAGGACTCCGAATCACTACCCTGCCAAACATGCTCAAGTATCACAGACAACGAGCATCGGCGGGCTGTGCCTCAGGAAAGCGATTAAGGAAAAGTGGTCGGGCGTGGACATGAGCAAGCTATTCCCCCTTTAGAAGAGGCGAACCTAACTGTACTCCACGATCACACAAGAACTGTAAATCTGCAGAAGACTGTCTCTGAACTGTGCACAACTGGAACAAGCTATCCCCCGGGCCTATGACTCAAAGCATCAGCTACCACAATCGCCTTGCCATGGGAAACAAAGGATCTCACAATCACAATCCTTCACAAGCTCTATCCAACGGCGTTGTCTCAACAATCAAAACCCGCTGCAAGAAGATTTACATTAAGCTCTGGTGGTCCGTGAAAATCTGACACGACTCTCCACACAAGTAGTGTCCCAAATCCTCAACGCACGACCACCGCGGCCATCTCCAGATCATGAGTGGGATATCCTACTCGTACTTTCTCCAACCGTCACGAAGAAAAAGCGATAACTCTATATTGCTACATCAGTACACAATCGATCCCCACTCGCGAAACATCACAGAAAATAACAAAGTCGCCCGATCCAGAAAATAAAGAAAGAACTGGTGCAGTTGTCAACCGAGTCTTCAACTGCTGAAAACTCCGCACGCATGCCTCAGTCCAAGAAAAGGAACCTCCTTCCCGGTCAGTCCAGTCAACGGTGCAGCGATACACAAACAATCCTACACGAAACGGCGGTAAAAACCTGCTAAGCCCAAAAACATGCGAACCTCCGTCCCGGATATAAGTCTGGACCCAATACGGCCTCGATCTTCCTCGGGTCCATACGAATACCGTTTCCCGTAACTACAAGACCTAGGAGTCAACACAATTAAGCCTGAAGGAACACTCCGAGAAAATAGCAAATAGCTGGTGCTCTCCCAATGTCTGCAAGGCAAATCCTCAAGTGCTGCTCAAGTTCCTCACGACACATTGGAAAAGACCAGAATGTCATCAATAACACAACAATCATCTGGTCGAGGAACGGCCTGAAGAAATCTTGTTCGTCACATCCACGAATGCTTCTAGGGCATTGGTGAGTCCAACGACACCACCAAAACACATACTGCCCGTAGCACGCACAAAAGCAGTCTTCGGAATGTCATCACTCCGAACCCGCAACCAATGATGAGCTGATCCCAAACAAACTTAGAAATTGTCTCACATTCTGGAGCAAGTCAAACAAATCATCAATGCGAGGTAAAGGATACCTATCCGCACCGTAACTCGGTTCAATTGACGATCAATCAACACACAACCTCAAACTGCCTTCTTTCTCCCTGAAGAACAAAATAGGAGCTCCCCAAAGCGAAACACTTGGATGTACATGTCCCCCTATCTAGCAACTTTGCAGCTGATCCTTAATCTCCCTAAGCTCCGCTGGCTCATCTGGAACAATGTCGGAAACTCTCGCCCGATAGAATCCCGGTCCAACAAACCCACTGTGGCTCCAGCATCCGGAATGAAAGCCAAGAATCCTCGACATCCTCTCCTCAAAAGCCGACTAGCGAAAAAGGCTGAATTCAAGCTGTGAGGGGCGGCACCACTGTCTTCCCGCACAACAAGAACTGACTCGCCGGGAAAACAAAACCTGACTGTTTTCTCACGGTAGTCAACAGACGCCTAGCAAGTAGCTAACCAGTCCATGCCCAGGAGAACGTCAAATCTAACATCTCAAGAAGGATCAAAATGGCGGACGAATCTCTATCTCCTATCCGATTGGCACACGACTGAAATATGTATCGCGCAACAAACGAATCGCTGACAGAAGTTAGCACAACAACGACTGATCTAGCTAACCGACTCTCCTTGTCCCAAGCCTCTACTACTCCCGCGACGTGCACGAAACCTGTCACGGCGACCGAGCCTCTGTCTCTGGGCTGGTACACCCGCACGAGCCCTCCTCTATCCTCGAACTCCCAAAGTCTCGGAAAGACGCTTCTCGACAAATAGGGCTGCGTTCACTGGTGCTGTGTGAGTAACACGATAATGAGTTCTGATAGCAAGGAACAACTGGGTAATAGGGGTGGCAACCTCCTATCGCTGCGCTCTACTGGCCTTAACTAAAGACCTCATCGTCCGGCGCAAGTCCTGCATCTCTGCCTCAAGCCTAGCGATACGATCTATCGAAGGCGGATCCATCTGCTCCTGTGCAACGAGCATGCCATCCTGGTCAGTCCTCATCCCACACGAGTTAACTTTGACCTCGGCCCTCGCTGCACCTCTCTGAGTCCTCATAGTCATCGGCGACAACGGCTATAAATGGAAAACGGATCCGATATGAACACGAAAATCGAATCACAAAGATATGTATCATCAAGGAATGAATTTCAAGCAATTAGTACTTAGGTCACTTTAGGTGGAGTACCGTGTCGTGAGTATGCCGCTGATATACACACACTACGTTACTCTGCTTAAGCTACCTACTCCATCATACCAAGGTCATCCTACACTCCGAAAGATAAAACCTAGCGCTCTGAAACAAACTTTGTCACGACCCGAAATTTGGCACGTGATGGCCCTTAAATTACGTAATGTCTACAGGTGTAACGCAATTTAAGTAAGTCGAAAACCCAGCAATCTAAACCATCAAAAATAGTAAATGATAATAGCATTGTTAAAACTTTTAAAAATCTCGAGTACAAATTCTTTAAAGTCAAATTTTAGTTTCTTAAAAATTTTGGCAGCACCTCCTTTGTAAAAACTAACCCCGAAAATTGGTACAACATAAATATAAGTAAAGCAACTACAACGGGAGCAAATCTACGCCCAACGGCGGAAAACAACCACCACAACAGATATTTGACGCCGTAGCGAAAAAATAAAAGACGATATAAGCAAAACTGCATAAAAGACCACCAAGTCCCCAAAAATATACAATATCATCCTCGCATCAAGTCTCTAAGTCAATACATGATAATGGTAGATTGAGAGAGTACAAGGTACAAAGATATACAAAGAGAATCATTAGATAACCGCAAAACCCACGTATAGAAAAGCTACACGCAGACAGCCGAAGCGGTATCCGCTGCAAAAGATGATATGATAGGTAGAAGCCCTGCCTCGAGTACTCTGATGAACAACCTGCAAACCTTGTGGCACAACGGGGGTGAGTTGTCAACTCGTGAATAGTAAATAACATATGCAGGTAATCGCAAGTATGCACGTATAGCGCGAATCTAACACATGCAAGCTGATTGCAATAAATGGTAATATGTATGCAACAGTCATGTAAGGTACTCTATCAGGTACTACTAATACATGAACAATAAATGGCAATATCTATGCAACAGTCATGTAAGGTACCCTATCAGGTACTACTAATACATGAACAATAAATGGCAATATCTATACAACAGTCATGTAAGATACCCTATCAGGTACTACTAATACATGAACAATAAATGGCAATATCTATGCAACAGTCATGTAAGATACCCTATCAGGTACTACTAATATATGAACAATAAATGGCAATATCTATGCAACAGTCATGTAAGGTACTCTATCAGGTACTACTAATACATGAAAACAATGCATATAAAATAAATGAGGAGTATGGAATAAAACATGTCATTCTCACGGAATCCTGACCTCGTGACAGGACCAAAGTCCATCAAGACAATCTAAATCCCAAATTTTCTCAAATCAGCCCCCAAATTGGCTCTCATATCCTGTAAGTCTCATACATCCTGAATGTACCATATCAAGTAAATCTCATATATCCTAAATGTATAATATCAAGTAAATCTCATATATCCTGAATTTACAATATCAAGTAAATCTCATATATCCAATATCCAGTATCGAGTAAATTTCATATAAAGTGAGTGTCCAACATCGACACCCAAAAACATCATGAAACAAGTGTCTAGCATCGACACATAAATACTAATCTATCAGGCGCTGTCACCACGACTGGCCCTCCTGATAGGTACGTATCATACGCTATCCCGAAAACTCAAGTGCCTAACTCTGACACTCGAAATTCGACGTATCCATACGTACATGACAGCGGTCGGTATCCCCACGATAACCGCTATGTCAGAAATACTGTCACCGGTAGGTATGGTTCCCCTGTTAGGCTCATCGGCGTGGTCCATCGAAATACCTTTCTTGTCCCGGGGTACCTCCGGGCCCCACCAAGTACCCGCACTCGGCCCACGACGCCTCCTCGCATGGGGTATATATATCAGAACCGATAAAACTCATGGTGGCTGCAGAAATATCATATCAAGAGAAACCGGTTTTTTCAAATAATGCATAATTTCATGAAACGACCACGGTCCTCAAATCCAGAAAACATCAAGTAATGAATAAGTATAACTGCATGAATCAATACATATATATTAGCGTCCCATTCCACTAATATATATATATATATATATATATATATATATATGCATATATAACAGCGTTCCATTCCACTGTTATATATAGTTAGGAGTAAAAATATCAGAGAACATCATATGAAATCCATGAATATAATATATGCAATATGAAACAGTAATATGAGCATATATAAGAAAAACCGGTATTTAACTGCAACAAGTTAATATATATATCAGGCGGTTCCTAATTTCTCCAAGTTCATACAATATCAAATAAAGGTGAACATGTAGCTATAGCCAGGTATGTAACCATGTTGGTATAGCAAGGTATATGTATCTACCTATCAGTAATGATGTAATACCCTCCAGGTATATGTATAAGTATGTATGCAAGATGTACATGTAGTTATGTCTCATATGTGTATATACCTATCACTATTGGTACAATACCATATAGGTATATGGGAAACTAGCATGTATGCATGTCAAGGGATATGTGTGAGCATGTAGGTATACAGGTATGCTATATGTCATATGCATAAGGAAAATAAGGATCATGTCTCAATGTCCCTAAACAATACAATATCACATATGTATAGGTGTTGTGCGTGTCATGACAATTATTGACGGTGTGTGTAGCATACAATTAGAGTATTCACGTGCGGTCTAGGCGCCGACGTAGGCCCAGTTGAGTTGTGTTGGAGATAGTGCCCTCAGAGTCAATTATTGGATCACAGGCACGTGATTGCAATGATTGAGGGAGGACCTGTCCCAGTAGGACAGTCTTACTCGAGATGATAGTATGCTATCTGGTTCATCTTTATCATCGTGTACTGCTTTAAGTGACCTGACATGTCGCTATTACACGTTGATAGAGCCCCTAGGATTCTTGCTTGACCACCAGCAGTATGAGGGCGATCATATAAGTGGGAGCTGGTAGTCTATAAGCACATCCTTAAAAGGTTTCTAGTCGTGAGAGTTTCGAGACAGGGCATCGGTACTCCAGAGTAGACTAGTGTATACAGTCGAGACCCCAACGAGGGGCGGTGGACGGTCTCACAAGACACTGGTATCAGTTGGTTCACCTAAGATATATACAGGTGCTCATTAGGTTATGAGTACACCGGACAGGACTCGCCGGGAACATGCTAGTTGGTCTTATACCAGACATCAGATAGCAGTTCCCAGGTGACATGTGTACAGGTTAGTTCATCGACCTGGGGATCATCATTTGTCTCGTGTGAGTTCCGACTGTACTTTGATTACTACCCTACCACGCTCAAACGAGACGTGCAAACAGGTTTTAGTTGGGTAAAGTCCCGAGCCACATGGAGGCAGTGAGCGGATCTTCGGGGGTGAGGTCGCGCTGTGTCTAGGAAAGCCATTACACAAAGCCCTCGGCCGAGGCAAGAGATTTACTAGTAGGTATTCCAGTAGTATCTCAGGGTGTTCTGGGCTACACTCCGACACGACTTGTACCACTTTTGGGGGTCTGACTTTTACCAACCCCCTAGGCCCGCCATGCGATGCTCATAGACGAACGGACCGGACTGTACGGATATTGTCACTGACAGGCTCAGTAGGGTGTCAGGATGAGTTCGCTCGTCGACGTCCCTTTTGGTCAATACCTGGTGGCCCGTTATGTATTGGCTTATACCTCTGACGTGCTAGTGGTTAAATCCACAACCATGGTGTTGACGAGTCTTTAGAGTCCCCTACATTCTGTTACTCAAGTTTTCGGGCTCGGGCGAAAAGCTGTAGAGGCCGTTTGGAGATATGGCAAGGTCCGATCAGATACGTGCGGTATTGCACGGATCAGGATCGGACAGTTTGTACTAGAGGCCGTATGGAGATATGGCAGGGTTCGATCAGAAACGTGCGGTATTGCACGGATCAGGATCGAACGGATATTACTAGCCGGCTTTGGTTTAAGCCGGATCCTAGTATAGTACAGTGTAGATTTTGTCTCATTGCATTTGTATTTCGGTCGGAATACAAATGCGGGTGTGTATACACAGTATCGGGGTTTTCCTGTAATTTATTACGTGACCAGTTTTCTGGAGTTGCCAGTTTGCTTTCCGTTTCGGCCATTTTCATTTGTATCTTTCAATGGCCGAAGTTTGGTGGAGGAGGGCTTATTTGCAATTGTGCAAATAAGCATTTGTGGAGGGGGTATTTGTATATTGTTGTGTCATGATTGTTCCACCATGCATTGACTTGTTTACTTCATCATTGATTGACTTTGGGTTCATGATGGTTGTTTTGGAGTGTTGGTTTTTGTTTGTGATGATATTGTTTTAATCATCACTCATTATTCATGCTTGCATGATAGCTCACCCACTCCCTTGACTTTCACTCCATTCTCACCCTTCACATTTTCATTGGCCGACCACTAATGGGGAGAGGGGATTTTTTCTCTTTTGGTTATGAGAAAAATGATAATCTCATTCTTTTGCATGCTACATTTTTCTCACCTCTCTCAAAGTTCTTTTTCCTCCACCACAAAGGCAACATCCACTACCCCAAAATGAGACATGAGCACTACACGCATTCTACAGCAAACCTTGGGCATGTCGGCTCGCCAACTTCGTGCCCGAGTTGCCTCGGTATAGAGGTGGGAGCCCGTAAAAGAAGCAGGCGACGTGGTGCCCTTCCGGCGAGGAGGTGGAGACCGGACATTCCGCGGGAGATCGGGACGACGACGAGAAGACCGGAGGACACGGATCAGTCGATATATCTCTCTTCCCCATCTTGTAGTTAGCTAGGACTAGTTAATGGTTCGATCCGGGTTTTTAGTGCGCGTTGGTGCCGGTTCAAGAAAATTTAAAGTTAACAATCGCTTCCGTATTTGGCCTCGGGATGGAGGCTGGGGCGCCTCCGTGCACTTACAGTGGTATCAGAGCCACGCCATTAATATAGTCTAGCTTTTTCTAATGTGTTTTACATTTCCGATCGAGCAAAAATTCCAAAATCCGCATTTTCAATAGCAACAGTTTTCTGTCGAAATTTTTTTGTCTCGAAATTTTTTTCAGGTTGTATAAAACTGGTGTACTGGAAGTCCTAAGAGTTCTGGGGAAATTCGAGACATTGATCTTTCAGGGAGAGCGCGGAACCGCGGCCAAACCCCACTTGGCGCCGCGGTTCCGCCGCAGTATGGAGGGATCAATGCTTCAAATTTTTCCAGTGGGCTTCTGGGGTGAAAATAGGGTTTCTGTAATATTATTTTTGGGCCCAGATTTCTTGATGTGCTACAGTAGTACTTGGGGGCCCACTTGTTAAAATTTGATCGATCGGATATTTTAAACACATTAGTTCACAGTATTTACATTATATCTGCGATCGTGAATGTCACTTGATCGGTAAATCCAGTCTAACTGCTATAGCCCGGTTAGACGGATTTGCGAACGTGACATTCACGTTGATGTTCTGTGTATTGCTGTGATGTTGCGGATCGGTCGTGGGGATAGCCTGGTTGCAATGCTAGTACAGTTTTGTTGTATTATGTACATTTGATATTGCAGGGCGAGCGTCCGACATGTGGACTGCCGTCACTGCCTGTTTGTATTATTATTTTGGGGCACGACCAGGTTGCGGTCGATGTACCCGTTGTATGTATATTTTACTTTCTGTACTAGGACTAACCCCAAGGTGGGGTGCACGGATAGCCGGATTCTAGAAGGCAACAAGCCCGCATCTCATGGCATTGGGACGGAGGGGGCTTCACTCTAGAATTGGCGGGCTATTCGCCGCACTCGTAGGGGGTGCAGGTTGACCCAGGAGGGGTGCCCAAGTTACCGGATTCCGTGAAGTGCTGGGTGGTCCATTCACGTCGCTGAAGGGGGCTGCCTCGCTTCAGGTTTTGGCGGGTAACTTGCCGCGCCCGTAGGGGTCTAGGATTTTCATTGCACAGGCTATCCACACGACCAGGGGAACGTCGGGTTTCAGCGGCTCTGTGAAACCCGGGGATCCCAGATATCTGTATTGTTCTGTGATGCTGTATATTTCTATGATGTTGCATTTTATCACGCCTTGAGCGAATATAATATATTGGTATATATATATTAGTAGATATTGTATATGTTTTGCATCCGCGCTAGTCCAGTCCCCGCTCTGTCGTTAGTTAGCTAACCTAACGGGTAATGACTGGACCTAGTGGCGAATGCGGATGGCATATACGTACATCAGTATATTTTCGTTCTTTGTGGTGTGATCAATTGATGGGACTGCGTTGATTCGGATCAATGCAAGTTAAAAACAAACCTAATCTGATGTTGTTGGAACACTTTTCAAAAAGCTATTATTGCAAGGACGTTCACTTTTGTTTTGCATCGTGGTATTCAGTTGGAATATCCTGCTCCTCAGTCGACGAGGCAAGGGCCGAGATCCCTTCACTGGGAGTGACCCCTTGGACAAAAAGTTTGCGTCAGGGCAATAACTTCACTATAGCCGATTACTTTTGCTTTGCATCGTGGTATTCAGTTGGAATATCCTGCACCTCATTCTACGGGGAAAGAGCCGAGATCCCTTCGCCGGGAGTGACCTCTTTAGCAATGGTTTTCGTCACTATATTTTTATAAAAGCTATCCGTTCCTTCAACGATATCAAGTTCACTACGTTAAAGGTTTTCGCCAGAAACCATTCGTAGCCCTCCGTCGTTTCATATGGATGGTCAATAGTATTCAAGCTGTGTATGTTGGCCAAAGTCAAGGCACAGTGATTGGTAGCTATTGGGGTATTTATATGCAGCATAGATAGATGCGTTGGTTTGGGACAGTCGTACTGCCATTTTGGCCAAAGTCAAGGGTAGGTACGGGTGGATTCAAATTAACCTCGAAAATGACGGGTAGAACTTGACATGTGACTTATGATATGTTGGCCAAAGTCAAGGTCATAAGAGCATGGGGCAAAAATCATATCGGGAGTTTGAAAAGAACTGAAACTTGCCAGATATGCGCATACCTTCTGGAGTGTGATACCGTGAGCGGATTCCGTCACGTTGTCATGCGATGATAGCTAGATCCCGATTCCCACTGATGAGTTAGTTTACTCCTCGGGTGATCCCGACTAATTCTTCTTTCAGGTTTGGAGGAGAATTTGATGGTACAGTGGGAGGTTTCCTGATTAGATAAATTGGTAACCATTCTGATCTAGGTTAGAGTGCACGCTGAGTGTTTCTTTTCTCTCTCCCTTCGGCGGCGACCATTGACCCGACCCTAAGACTATGACTCAGAGACCAAGTTGAGCGAACCTTCTAAAACACTGGCTTTTGGATTGTCAGAGTTGCAGACCTCATTGCCACTCCTACCCTTTTCTCCAGGACACCCCGTATTACTACGAACGTCCACTTCCATTGGACAAAACCATCGTTTGGTTAGATACGAACTCGAAAGAATTTATTCGAGGATGGTTTCAGGTTCTGGAGAAAACGGATAGGACTATTCAGTTGTCTTTTCCTTTTACCTTCTCTCAGGTTGCGAGTACTCCTTGGTTTAGGAGATAGTACACCTATTACGCAAATTGGATTGTCTTCTTCCAAACCATAGGCAGGTGCCGAACGGTGGGGAATGAAGAAAACCAATTAGCATAACGATGGTGTGCAGAAGGTATTTAGTTAAGACAAAGAAAGGGATTAGAAAGAGGGCAAAGTAAATTGCGACTGCTATTCACGACCAAACCAAGTATTTCATTACCACTCCCACATCACCTTTGTATTTCTCCAGGACACTCCGTATCACTACGAAGATCCACAGTTTATTGGATACTCCATCGTATGGTTATATACGAACTCGAAAGGAACTTGTTCCAGTTCGGGGATGGATTCTGGTTCAAGAGAAATAGGAATAAGGTTTATTCAGGTGTCTTTTATCTTCACCTTCTCTCGCATTGCCAGTGTCCCTAGGATTGGGACAGTACACCCATTATGCTTATTGGATAGTCTTCTTCCAAACCATAGGCTGGTGCCGAACGGTAGGGAAGGAAGAAAACCATTTGGCCTAAAGAGGTGTACAGAAGGTAATGACTAAAGACATATGAAGGGATTTGGAGAGATGGCAAAGAATTATACGGTTACAGTCGTGAATATGGAAGAGGCATTACTAGGAATACCAGGATACCCCATCGAAGCATTTCAATGTTTCAGCTTCACTGTGTACTGTTAAAGGAAAACTGATTTCCCGATTAGATACTTACTCCATGGTATGTATTTACCAGGTATGATTCTCACATCTGTATGGTTTTACAGATGATGAGTGGGAGTAAGTTATTGGGAATTGGGTGATCATCCTCATTATATCGGGATTCGTTGTAATCTGTGATATTTGAGGAGATCACCTGGGCTGTTTGCCGGTCGGCAAATATTTGGTTTTGAATATCCGCTGTTATGCACCGATTTCAAATTGATATATCTGTACGTCTATTTTCATAGAGTGAGATATACCTTTCTGAAATTATGTCTACGACATTTACCTATATCAGTGGATGGTTAGGTAAGGAGCATTAAACAGCGGTGTAATTCTTCTTAACCATAAGTACAGTTTTTAACCTACGACACACAGTGAATGAGTTATCAGACTCAAAGGACTTATACAGAGTATTGTATGTTGTCCAGGGTCCATCAGGACATTGGGGTTGGTCCTCGTACTATATTCGGTTTACTTATGACTTCTCTAGTTTTTAGACAGGTGTTTCGCGGAAACACAGGGTCCGAATTTTGAGAAGTTATAGGTATTTGAATAGAGTAGAGAACCAGGTGTAGCAAGTATCGAAATTCTTCAATGTGATCGAAGATGTAGATACTTGTGTATGGTATTCAGTTGATAGTAATGATCAAGAGAACTTGCTTCTCTTTCAGGTTACTCATAATTGGAAGCATTCCTAAGTTGAGTAACGCTGATTGGCCTCTCTCCATTTAGTTGACATGCACTGGAGATAGCTGCATGATTTGAATCTGGTTCAATTAAATCAGTGCCTCTGGTTCTATATTGGATATAGAACAATTCATATCTTAACATTGTTAAGGTACGGGGAGTTGTCTGGCTTATGGTTAAAACCAGACTCTGGATAACTCAAGGCACGTTTCTGTAATAGCTGTTTGTGGGTTGACCCAGGCTATGACGAGGGTTGACTTTCTACCATCTGGATGAACAATAGCGATATTGTTCTAGACTCGCCACAGTTTTAATAAAAATGGATTTTTCAGAAAACAGTAGTGGGTGTATGGTAGAACTGGAAGTGATTCCAGAACCACAAACGATTACTGAAGATTTGATAGGAACCTAAAGATTCAATCTGGTTTGACATTCCATTGGCCACTCCGCAGATAAGGTGGGTAACTTCAGGCACCGAGAGGTACTCCGGTAGCCTCAAGGACGGTGACAAGGAAGTTCTTATTTACCCACACTTGCCATTGCTGTTGTTCCAGGCTGCGAGACCCGGCGGGAGGATGAGTATAGCGTCGTTCTAAACTAGCTTTAGAAGTGTACGTGTATATGACTCTGCCAGAGGGTTGTCGTAGTCAGTAGGAGCAGCGGAAGCATTGGTGGACAGGTAGCTTATGTCTATTTATAGACTAAAGCAGATGTAGCGGAGATAGATCATCAATTTCTGATGTGACTGTCATAGGTTTGACTTCATCAGAATAGGGGATGGATCTGTTGAGAAGGTAGTAGGGTATGATGTCCTGGTATTTGGATGACATACACAGAGTAGGAAGTGATATTCCTATACTACAATCGGTTATACTTTGGTCGTCACACAGTAGTTTCTCCACATGGGATTTGGACATTATATCAGACATACTGGTTACTAGATCTATGGTTTTGGATCTAGATTTGGGTGGTTTCCCAATCAGGGTACTTAGATAGCATTCTAAGAGTACTTAGAATGGACGACTCCTGGCACGGTAGTGTACCTGCAGGTGATGGAGTCACCCTCTCTAAATGTGTCTTACAGACTAAATGGGAGAGGGATGTGCATGATTGGCAGATCACTTGCTCAGGCAATTGAGTCAATCATGAGATGTCAAGTACCACACCAGATGTTGTTCTTGCACTAGATGCAATAAGTTGACATTGATCCAATCCTGGAGAAGCAGTCGGAAGCAGTTTTAGAACATAAGTGAATGTTCTAGGGATATGATAACGACATCCTCATTCGGGAGACAGTTATCATTCCAGGCTTCCAGGGCGACATGGACGACAGGGTGGTCGTCAGAGTTATAGTTTTCCTTCTGATGAGGGACAGTATTTTGGACAGGTGGTCCAAGGAAATACTGAGGGAGGCATGGCGCTGGATACTGATTAAGTTCAGTTGACGATACAGTCTAAGAAGTTTGGATTTGGAGTTCATTTATGAGCTAGGTCCCATCAGACATCCAGACACATTCTAAGACAGGTATTGCTCATTTCGGGAGATAGGTTTCTCCGCGAACTTGAGATATAGAGAGACATAGAAAGAAACATCAAAGCGGATCCACTCACTGAGGCTATTCCTCGAACGCAATAGTTTCGCAAACGGGCTTTGTGAGACTGACTAGTAGAGGAGTTGGGTGTTCGGTATCACACGGGCTGTGAGTATGCGACATCGCAATAATTAGCCTTGAGTGCAAGTGGGAGATTGTTGGAGATAGTACCCTCAGAGTCAATTATTGGATCACAGGCACGTGATTGCAATGATTGAGGGAGGACCTGTCCCAGTAGGACAGTCTTACTCGAGATGATAGTATGCTATCTGGTTCATCTTTATCATCGTGTACTGCTTTAAGTGACCTGACATGTCGCTATTACACGTTGATAGAGCCCCTAGGATTCTTGCTTGACCACCAGCAGTATGAGGGCGATCATATAAGTGGGAGTTGGTAGTCTATAAGCACATCCTTAAAAGGTCCCTAGTCATGAGAGTTTCGAGACAGGGCATCGGTACTCCAGAGTAGACTAGTGTATACAGTCGAGACCTCGATGAGGGGCGGTGGCCGGTCTCACAAGCCACTGGTGTCAGTTGGTTCACCTAAGATGTATACAGGTGCTCATTAGGTTATGAGTACATCGGACAGGACTCGCCGGGAACATGCTAGTTGGTCTTATACCAGACGTCAGATAGCAGTTCCCAGGTGACATGTGTACAGGTTAGTTCATCGACCTGGGGATCGTCATTTGTCTCGTGTGAGTTCCCACTGTACTTTGATTACTATCCTACCACGCTCAAAGGAGACATGCAAACATGTTTTAGTTGGGTACAGTCCCGAGCCACATGGAGGCAGTGAGCGGATCTTCGGGGGTTCGTCTCTCCCGGTATTGGGGGTGAGGTCGCGCTGTGTCTAGGAGTGCCATTACATAAAGCCCTCGGCCGAGGCAAGAGATTTACTAGTAGGTATTCCAGTAGTATTTCAGGGTGTTCTGGGCTACACTCCGACACGACTTGTACCGCTTTTGGGGGTCTGACTTTTACCAACCACCTAGGCCCGCCATGCGATGCTCATAGACGAACGGACCGGACTGTACGGATATTGTCACTGACAGGCTCAGTAGGGTGTCAGGATGAGTTCGCTCGTCGATGTCCCTTTTGGTCAATACCTGGTGGCCCGTTATGTATTGGCTTATACCTCTGACGTGCTAGTGGTTAAATCCACAACCATGGTGTTGACGAGTCTTTAGAGTCCCCCATATTCAGTTGCTCAAGTTTTCGGGCGAAAAGCTGTAGAGGCCGTATGGAGATATGGCAAGGTCCGATCAGATACGTGCGGTATTGCACGGATCAGGATCGGACAGTTTGTACTAGAGGCCGTATGGAGATATGGCAGGGTTCGATCAGATACGTGTGGTATTGCACGGATCAGGATCGAACGGATATTACTAGCCGGCTTTGGTTTAAGCCGGATCCTAGTATAGTACAGTGTAGATTTTGTCTCATTGCATTTGTATTTCGGTCGGAATACAAATACGGGTGTGTATACACAGTATCGGGGTTTTCCTGTAATTTATTACGGGACCAGTTTTCTGGGGTTGCCAGTTTGCTTTCCGTTTCGGCCATTTTCATTTGTATCTTTCAATGGCCGAAGTTTGGTGGAGGAGGGCTTATTTGCAATTGTGCAAATAAGCATTTGTGGAAGGGGTATTTGTATATTGTTGTGTCATTATGGTTCCACCATGCATTGACTTGTTTACTTCATCATTGATTGACTTTGGGTTCATGATGGTTGTTTTGGAGTGTTGGTTTTTGTTTGTGATGATATTGTTTTAATCATCACTCATTATTCATGCTTGCATGATAGCTCACCCACTCCCTTAACTTTCGCTCCATTCTCACCCTTCACATTTGCATTGGCCGGCCACTAGTGGGGAGAGGGGATTTTTTCTCTTTTGGTTGTGAGAAAAATGATAATCTCATTCTTTTGCATGCTACATTTTTCTCACCTCTCTCAAAGTTCTTTTTCCTCCACCACAAAGGCAACATCCACTACCCCAAAATGAGACATGAGCACTACACGCATTCTACAGCAAACCTTAGGCACGTCGGCTCGCCAACTTCGTGCCCGAGTTGCCTCGGTATAGAGGTGGGAGCCCGTAAAAGAAGCAGGCGACGTGGTGCCCTTCCGGTGAGGAGGTGGAGACCGGACATTCCACGGGAGATCGGGACGACGACGAGAAGACCGGAGGATACGGATCAGTCGGTATATCTCTCTTCCCCATCTTGTAGTTAGCTTGGACTAGTTAATGGTTCGATCTGGGTTTTTAGTGCGCGGTGTTGCCGGTTCAAGAAAATTTAAAGTTAACCATCGCTTCCGCATTTGGCCTCGGGATGGAGGCCGGGGCGCCGCCGTGCACTTACAAGCTGAAGATTTCCAGTGTGGAGAGTCTTACTCAGATCTAGAGTAGACCGATCCAGAGATGACCGTTGATGTATCGTCTTTCCTAGAGGATTGAGGCATTGTTTAGCATGCAGACGAAGGGTATTCACGTGCGGTCTAGGCGAAGATAAAATGTTCGAACGAATGTCAGAAACCCATTTTTCCACGTAAAGTATTCGAAGGAACATGCAAGTAATTCTGAGAACCCTCTAGAAGAATGAAACCCTAACTTGACATAATGACCATGGAACCGTTTTTGAACCTTAGGGTTTGCAGCAGTTCAGCGGTGCCATCAGTGAGGCTTGGGTTTACCTTCCTACGGTTGGTCCATAGGTACTGTGGCATGTACTAGATATTATTAGACTGTGCTTAGGTGTTGAGCTTTCGGGGAATTATGGGACTTTGACGAATCGATCGAAAGGGTTAACGTCGTCCGGATATCAGGTGATAAGATATCAGCAGGCTAACCAGCTTCGGATAGAGGACTTCACCCAGATGCGTTATGAGTTGATCGAGAACGGACGAGTATTGAGTATTCTTCCCATGGTTGGGACGAGTTCCTGAGGACGTGTTCGGCCAGATATTTTATACAGAGTGATGAAGATACCGAGTTCATAACATCGATTCCGTGTGAGAGACTACGGATTGATCGTGGCCGAGAACAGTTGCAGTGCGCAGATAGCATAACGTGACGTCAAGGTGGACGATGATACAGACGAGTGGAACCAAAGGTTCGTGCGAGATGCTGATGGGCTATTGTTACTCCCCGTCGGGATGAGACATCTGATATGTATACAGAGGCGTTAGGATGCGGCCAGTTCCCGAGAAAATGTAGTGCTAGAATTGCAGATGTCCAGAAAACGAGAAAAGATTATGCAAAAGTACCAGCCTCTGTACAGTTCGGCATAGGCGAGATTGGAAGAGACCCTGAGCACGTTCCTTCCACGACACTGCTGCAGTAAGAATTGCACCGAGGATTAGATGTATGAAGTGTTTTCAGAGAGCCAGAGGCCGATGCCAGTGACGTTCTGCTTTACGAGTGGTCATGATAATTGGCCGAAAGTTGACCAGAGGAGTACCAGAGCGGAATCATTTCCGTTAGCACACCTGACTGGGCCGATAAGCCGATGGATTGCGAGATTAGTAATCTGAAGAGAAAATGAGGACCCAGAGACAGAGGACGCCAGACCGTGAGCAGGAGGCAAGCGGATGTTCTTGCTCTGCCAGTTTTGGGAACACCGACATTTTTCAACATTGTAGAAGGTGTACCTCAATGTCATTTATTGCGATTTGCGTTTTTTATCCGAGTATCACGCTTATATCGCTTGGATTTGAGTTTTGATGATTGAGTTTCGTGATATCGTTTTCGTGCACCATGGCTGCACCTATTTAGTATTTACATTTTGTGCATAGTTATTGCACTTGATTTATGTTTATACACCGCTATATCGGTTTGCGATTTGTGCGTATTTATTTCACTTGGCATACGTTATACACACTGTTGTGTGGGTTTATGAGTTGTGCATATCTATGGCACTTGATGTCGATTTTGTGCTTTGGTAGCATGTGTTTATGATTTCATGGACTTCATACAGTTGATTTGATATTCCACACGCACTCGATTTGATTTTTGCACTCGGTATAGCTCATATAAGCTTGCAGTGCGTTAATACGTGTTTTGTGCACGCAGTTGCACGCGTTTTTGATTTTATACACCTTGGTACACTCGGTGTTGTTTTTATATACGCATTTGCGTTATTGATGAGTTTTCATACATGGTTGAACCGTATTGGTATTTCGTGCACTGGATGCACCATATTGGTATTTCGTGCACTGGATGCACCGTATTGGTATTTCGTGCACTGGATGCACTGTATTCGTATTTCGTTCATTGGGTGCACCAGATTTGTATTTTGTGCATTTGTTACACCAGATTCGTATTTCGTGCATTTGTTGCACTATATTTGCATTTCATACGTTTGTTGCACCGAACGGGTATTCGTGCATTAGTTGCACTAGATTTATACTCCGTACCTTTCTTGCACCCGACTTATGTCTTTGAGCATTTGTTTTAACAGATTTATGTTTTTGTGTACGTTTCCACTTGAGTGAGATTTTACCCCTGCTTGTTGGATGCACTTGATTTAGATTTCATTCGTGCATGACGGATGCACCCGATTTGGATTTTCGCACATGTTGGGCGCATGATATAAGATGTGATTTTGTGCACACCGGATGCACTCGATTCAGATTTTCGTTCGTGCATGTTAGTTGCACTGGGTTGAGACTTTCGTGCTCTCTAGATGCACTTGATGTTGTTGTCGTGCACACCCGTTGCACTGGACGGATACTTTCGTGCACACCTGTTGCACATAATTTTGCTTTTGTGCATATTGTGGCATCTGTATTTTGATTTGATTTCCGTGCGCACCAGACGCACATGGCTATTGGATACGCCTTTTAAAACTGATTTTGCTTTTGAGCACCTTGTTTTCATATTGGGCACTATATTATGTAGTAGCCAAACAGAACTGATCTGAGGACAGTACCTGGATACTTTGCATGCATTAAAAGATTACCAAGAGGTTTTCAAAAGGAGCTATAGTCTCGCTATTTTCCTATGTGTCCTTGAGCGACACGAAAGTTTATAAAGGTATACCTTTTTGGGATATTTTAAAATGGACGGGACGTATATCTGACCAAAACATATACGGAACTATATTTATTATTTTACAAATAAGCGTCCATCACTTATGCCGTGAGTTACGCATCACACGACGATTCAGAAAGATTTTACATGTATTTTATTCAGAATTTGGAGTTTTTCAAGGATGCGTACTATACACGTATTATAGTATTTGACTAGTGTACATTGGATTTCTGTAGTGAACTTCAAGATCTGTATCTCCATTGTAATTCCGAGGATATGAATGAAAATCCAATGATTTGCATGACGATTGACGGAGTTCGATTTTTAGTTCATACTCGTTTTCAGGCGCACACGATGCGCTGTGTTATTTCTATATCTTCCGTGATTTCGGAGCCCCGTTGATTTGAGCTGATTATTGAAATGTTTTAGATTTTTGGGGGTTTAAATTTAAATTCGGGGACCGAATTTATTTAAGGGGGGAAGATTGTAACATTTCAGAAAATATAAAATATTATTTTTGAAATTTAATATTAAAATAATATTTTTCCCGAAAACTGCCCGATTTGTGAAATTGGGGTTTTCAAAAAAGGGTATAAATGTTTACCAATAATTATGAAATAAATGGAAATTAAAATGATTATTCATTTAAAAATATATTTAGAGGATTTGTCATTTTAAAAATTTATTATATACGGTTTGGAAAAAAACCCGATTAGTGCACTGCTAATCGCGATTAAACCAAATCCGTGTTTCTACAGCTTTTCATGGTTAGTGCACCATGACATGTTTTATTTGGCTACATGGTTCCTTTGTGTTGTTTTAGTTATGCTAGGTTTTATTTTGGGTAAGAAAAGAAAAGAAATGGATTATTGGACAGAGAGAGGGGACACAGTGATGAGCGGTGAGCTTGTTAGGAGAGAGAATAAGAGTGAGAAAGAGAGAGAGAGGGAGAGTGCTGCCCCATTCATTTGCCCCCACCATTTTTTTCATCTCCTTCTTCATCTTCAAGTTCCATCATCTACCCTCATGGCCCATCTCAAAATACTCCTCAAACCCTCCCCCCCTTTCACAAAAAATGATCACCTCCTCCCCCTCATCGCATTAGACCAAGCAAAGTGGGATTTTGATGACATTGAGAAGCTAGGGTTTTCTTGAGTGGCCTAAACGAGGTATAAGTTCTACCATTTAGATAGTTTTAAGTTCCTCTATATTCTAGTTTTAGTTTAGAATTGGTTTAGTGGTGATTTGTGAAGTTAGAAAATTCAAGAGAGGGTTTGGGTGACTTGTGGACTTGTGATCAGTAGTTAGGGTGTACAAGACCCTAGAGACCAATTCTTGACCTGGACCAGTGACCAAAACCCCAAAATACAAACTTTAGATTCGTCGATATCGGGTTTTTGTGGAATTAGTGATGGTATATAGGAATATGGGATGACCCGAGGCCTTTATAAAATAAGTTCCCATGACCATGAGACGTGCAGGAAACTATGATGCATCACATGAAACCCTAGCCCCTTTGGACCTTTTCTGGCCCCAGGTTTAATGGTATAGGCCGCAATTTGCGGCCAAGTCGGAGTGAAACCTTATGATTTTTGGTCTAGGGCATTGTTTTCCTATATCTAGAGCAACCCCATATGCAAAATTGACTAGTTTGACCTGAGTCAAAATCTGGCAGCACTTTGGTGTGATTTTGGTTATGTTTTCCGTATTTTGAAATGTTTGGTTTTGCTATTTGGATTTGTATTTGGTTGTTGGATGTTTGTACATCAACAACAAGGGTTGTTTGATTATTTTTGCACGCGTAGGCCATAAGTTCTAACCTATGAGCACGCCGTGTGCCGCATCGGTTTTCCGGATTCGATTTTAATAGCGATTTCGATAGTGTATTATTGTAGGTACCTTCACGTGGATTCCGAGGCGACGGATCATGGCGTCATTGACTTCGGCAAGCAAGGATCAAAGTGAGGGGATCTATATCCACGGAGAAAGTCGGGAGGATGGCGTATAGCACCCCCGCAAGTTTGTGATGGAAACCGATTCATAGTATATGGTTAAGGAAACGTTTAATAGAAAACTATAGTTTGAGTTAAAACATAGTTAGAGAAACTATATTAGAAACTAAAGGATAGTTATAAGTGATATCATACGACTAGTATGTGTTGACGGGATTTGAGGATGATGTTTGATGATTTTACCGTTTAGGGTACTATAAGACTAGATAGCCGACATAAACGTGTCATCTGAACCATACCTATTTCCAACTGAAGAATCATATGCATCTTTTAAACAGATATCTTGAGTGACGTTATGGATTTTCAAATGATATCTTTTCCTTAAAAACACCGTAGCCGCTACTTTCAAAACTACGATTCGCATCTTTTAAAACCTGATTGTATGGTTCGGGTGTGTATGTTAGATTAGATAAGTATTCTTATAGTAAAGGTAAAATGTATACGTAAAATTTACTTGATGTGGGATATAAATGCGATGAAGAGAATATAAGGCGTGATATGATGATTTGATGATATGTTGGTATACGGATGCGAGTCAATTGAGATGATTGATACCTTACCGGTCCCCTGATATGAGATTGTTGTGGATGTGACCTGGGACATAGATATATAGATATATTTATATTTGTTGTGAATCATTAGAGATTGTCATGAGAGACCTTAGGTCTGTACCCTCATTGTCATATAGACGGATAGGATCCCAAATGGTTTAATACCGCCGTACGATGATTTTCCGTACTTGATGAGTTTGACTTGATGATTGATCCATACCATTGACTTGAGGATGCGGTACGATAGATTATACCATACGTGATGTTCTGAGGCTGGACGTCGATTGATAGATTCACCAACTCGATCATGTTAGATGCGTATACCTTATAGCTTTTAGCTAACGATTTACCTTATGATGCATTCATGTTATTCATATTGCATTACTAATACCTATGCAAGTACAGCTGCACCATTATCGATGATGCGTATGTTACACTTACACAGATTTGCCGGCTCACACACTTCATCATCGATAATTGCCATGTCACTTACACAGTAGAATCGCTGCATCAGGATATGACTCCTTGCATGATATACTTGCGTACATACATATTGTATACCCATACTTGCGTGCATACATATTGTACACCCATACTTGCGTTCATACATATTGTACACCCATACTTGCGTCAATACATATTGTACACCCATACTTGCGTATGTATGTAACATATCAGAAAATATAAAATATTATTTTTGGAATTTAATATTAAAATAATATTTTTCCCGAAAACCGCCCGATTTGCGAAATCGGGGTTTTCGAAAAAGGGTATAAATATATACCAATAATTGTGAAATAACTGGAAATTAAAATAATTTATTGATTTAAAATATATTTTAAGGATTTGGTATTTTAAAAATTATTTATATGCAATTTGGATAAACACACGATTAGTGCACTGCTAATCGCGATTAAGCCAAATCCGTGTTTCTACAGTTTTCATGGTTAGTGCATCATGACATGTTTCATTTGGTTACATGTTCATTTGTGTTGTTTTATATTATGTTTTTATTGTAGTGAGAAGAAATGAAAGGGAAAAGGTGTTATGATGGCTTGAGGAGAGAGAGGGGGGACATCATGATGAGAGGTAAGCATGCTTGAGGAGAGAGAGAGAGAGAAAGAGGGGTAAGGCTCCACCCCCATCTCATCTTTCATTCTTCATTTCATTTCATTTCTTCAACTCCCTCATCCTTCTTCATCTCCTTCTTCCTCCACCTCACTACCCATGGGAATCATCTCCAAAACCTAATCAAAACCCATGGCTCCCTTCACAAAAATTGATCCCCACCTCACCCTCATCACTTTGGACCAAGAAAAGTTAGATTTTGACAACCTTGAAGAGCTAGGATTTTGCTTGGCTACACCCATGCGGTATAAATTCTTCCAGTTAGATTAGTTTGAGATTTCTTGTTTTCTAGATTAGTTTAGAAGGTGTTTGGTTAGGGTATGTGGTATTTAGAAAGTTCAAGAGAAGGGTTTGAGGATTTTGGGGAATTAGTGATGTATGGTGGCTGTACAAGGCCCTAGGGATCAAATTCTAGACCTGGAACTGAGTTTAGAACAAAGAATACAAACTTCAGAATCGATCCATGTCGGTTTTGTGTTGAATTGTGAAAGTACATGGGAATATGGAATAACCCGGAGGCACTAAAAATTAATTAGCGAATACTGGGAGTCGTGCAGGCAACCTGGAGTGTACCCTGAAGACCTGAGCCCTAACCCTTGTATTTTGGATGCAAATTTAAGTATTCTGGCCGCAAATTGCGGCCATATTAGGAGGGATGGTTGTGGGGTTTTGTCGGGTGTTATCTGCTATATATTCAAGGCCCTTTGTATATTCAACTTTTCTTAGTTTGACCTGAGTCAAAATCTGGGAGCATTTTGGTGTGAATTTGGATATGTTTTCCGTATTTTGAGATGTTAAATTTTGATATTTGGATTCGTATTTGATTGTTGGATGTTTGTACATCAACAACTACGGATAATTTGTTGGTTTTGCATGCGTGGGCTATAGGTTCTAACCTATAGGCTATCCGTGTGCCGTATCGGTTTTCCGAACTCGATTTTAATAGCATTTATGATTGTGTTGATATTGTAGGTACCTTCGCATGGATTCTGAGGCGGCGGAGCATGGCGTCATCGACTTTGGCAATCGAGGATCAAGGTGAGTGGATCTATATCCACGGGGGAAGTCGGGTGGATGGCGTATAGCACCTCCGCACACTTTGATGGAAACTGATTTATATGTAGATTATGGTTAATGAAACCTTTAATAGAAACTATAGATAGGGTAAAAAGGATTGTTAGATAAACCATATTAGAATCAAAGGATAGTTAGAAGCGATATGATACTACTAGTATGTGATGACGGGACTTGAGGATGATATTTGTTGATATTGCTGTTTAGGGTACTATAGAACTAGATAGCCGACGTAGATGCGTCATCCGAACCATACTTATTTCTAAACTGATGAATCGTATGCATCTTTTAAACAGATACCCTGAGGAACGTTACGGATTTTCAAATGATACCTTTTCTTTAAAAACACCGTAGCCCCATCTTTCAAAACTATGATTCGCATCTTTCAAAAACTGTTTGTATGGTTTGGGTGTGTATGTTAGATTAGATATTTATGCTGTTGGAGATAGTGCCCTCAGAGTCAATTATTAGGTCACAGGTACGTGATTGCAATGATTGATGGAGGACCTATTCCGGTAGGACAGTCTTACTCGAGATGATAGTATGCTATCTGGTTTACCTTTATCATCGTGTACTGCTTTAGGTGACCTGATAAGTCGCTATTACACATTGATAGAGCCCCTAGGATTCTTGCTTGACCACCAGCAGTATGAGGGCGATCATATACGTGGGAGCTGGCAGTCTATAAGCATATCCTTAAATGGTCCCTAGTCGTGTGAGTTTCGAGACAGGGCATCGATACTCCAGAGTAGACTAGTGTATACAGTCGAGACCCCGACGAGGGGCGGTGGCCGGTCTCACAAGCCACTGGTGTCAGTTGGATCACCTAAGATGTATACAAGTGCTCATTGGGTTATGAGTACACCGGACAGGACTCGCCGGGAACATGCTAGTTGGTCATATACCAGACGTCAGATGGCAGTTCCCTGGTGACATGTGTACAGGTTAGTTCATCGCCCTGGGGATCGTCATTTGTCTTGTGTGAGTTCCCACTGTACTTTGATTACTACCCTACCACGGCTCAAAGGAGTCGTGCAAACAGGTTTTAGTTGGGTACAGTCCCGAGCCACATGGAGGCAGTGAGCGTATCTTCAGGGGTTCGTCTCTCCCGGTATTGGGGGTGAGGTCGTGCTGTGTCTAGGAGAGCCATTACACGAAGCCCTCGGCCGAGGCAAGGAGATTTACTGGTAGGTATTCCAGTAGTATCTCAGGGTGTTCTGGGCTACACTCCGACACGACTTGTACCGCTTTTGGGGGTCTGACTTTTACCAACCCCCTAGGCCCGCCATGCGATGCTCATAGACGAACGGACCGGACTGTACGGATATTGTCACTGACAGGCTCAGTAGGGTTGTCAGGCTGAGTTCGCTCACAGACTTCCCTTTTAGTCGATACCTGGTAGCCCGTTACGTATTGGCTTATACCTCTGACGTGCTAGTGGTTAAATCCACAACCAAGGTGTTGACGAGTCTTTAGAGTCCCCCACATTCAGTTACTCAGCTTTCGGGCGAAAGGTTATAGAGGCCGTATGGAGATATGGCAAGGTCCGACCAGATACGTGCGGTATTGCACGGATCGGGATCGGACGGTTTGTACTATAGGCCGTATGGATATATGGCAGGGTTCGATCAGATACGTGCAGTATTGCACGGATCAGGATCGAACAGATATTACTAGCCGGTTTTGGTATAAGCCGGATCCTAATATAGTACAGTGTAGATTTTGTCTCATTGCATTTGTATTTCGGTCGGAATACAAATGCGGGTGTGTATGCACAGTATTGGGGTTTTCCTGTAATTTATTACGGGACCAGTTTTCTGGAGTTGCCAGTTTGTTTTCCGTTTCGGCCAATTTCCTTTGTATCGTTCATTGGCCGAAGATTGGTGGAGGAGGGCTTATTTGCATTGTTGCAAATAAGTATTTGTGGAAGGGGGTCTTTGCTTATTGTTGTATCATGATAGTCTCTCATTGACACTTCTAGCTTCATGATGGCTTGACTTTGTAAGCATCATGGTTGTTGGTGATTAGTTGGTAGTGTATTGGTTTTGGGAGTGATCATTGCCTCTCATCATCACTTGCTTTTTCCATGACACTCCACCTTGCATTATTGATTTGATTCAACCCTCTTGAGTTTGGCTCTCCCTCTCATTCTCATATGGTCATGGCCGGCCTCCCCCTTGAGTGGGCTGTCCAAAATTTTGAGGGTGGGATTTTGCTTCATTTCATGTTACAAAATTCCCACAAGTTCAATCCAAAAAGCCCCAAGTTCAATTCCTCCACAAAAGGCAATTCCACAACCCCAAAGTGAGACTTGAGGACTACATATTCTACAGCGAATCTTGGGCACGTCGAGTAGCCGGCTTCGTGCCCGAGTTGCCTCGGCATTGAGGTGGGAGCCCGTAAAAGAAGTAGGCGATGTGGTGCACTTCCGGCGACATGAAGGAGACGGGACATTCCGCAGGAGATCGGGACGACGACGAAAAGACCGGAGGACTCGGATCTGTCGGTATATCTCTCTTTCCCATCTTGTAGTTAGCTAGGACTAATTAATGGTTCGATCCGGGTATTAGTGCGCGGCGGTTTGCCAGTTCAAGTAAAATTTAAGTTTATCACCGCTTCCTCATTTGGCCGTCGGATTGACGGCCGGGGCACCGCCGTGCACTTACAGTGGTATCAGAGCCTCGCCATTAACTTAGTCTAGCTTGGTTTAATGTGTTTTGCATTTCCGATCGACCAAAATTCCAAAATCTACATTTTTGCTTGCATCAGTTTTCTGTTGAAATTTTTTGGTGTCGAAATTTTTTTCAGGTTACATAAAATTGATGTACTGGAGATTATAAGAGTTCTGTAAAAATTTGATGCAACAACTCCACAGTAGGAGCGCGGAACCGCGGCCAAACACCCCTTTGGGCCGCGGTTCCGCCGCACACTGTTGGGTTCCCTGCACCAAATTTCTACAGTATATTTATGGGCTTAAAATATGGGTTTTGGAATATTAATTTTGGGCCCAGAATTTCTTGATGTGCTACAGTAGTACTTGGGGGCCCACTTGTTAAAGTTTGATCGATCGGATATTTTAAACACATTATTTCACAGTATTTACATTATATCTGCGACCGTGAATGTCACTTGATCGGTAAATCCGGTCTAACTGCTATAGCCCGGTTAGACGGATTTGCGAACGTGACTTTCACGTTGATGTTCTATTTTTGCTGTGATGTTGCGGATCGGTCGTGGGGGATAGCCTGGATGCAATGCTAGTACAGTTGTGGTTGTATTATGTACATTTGATATTGTGGGGCGAGCGTCCGACATGTGGACTGCCGTCACAGCCTGTTTGTATTATTATTTTTGGGCACGACCTGGTTGCGGTCGATGTACCCGTTGTATGTATATTTTACTTTCTGTACTAGGATTGCCCCGCGGAGGGGTGCACGGATAGCCGGGTTCTGGAGGGCAACAAGCCCGCATCTCATGGCATTGAGACGGAGGGGGCTTCACTCTAGGATTGGCGGGCTATTCGCCGCACTCGTAGGGGGTACAGGTTGACCCAGGAGGGGTGCCCGAGTTACCGGATTCCGTGAAGTGCTGGGTGGTCCATTCACGGTGCTGAAGGGGGCTGCCTCGCTTCAGGTTTTGGCGGGTAACTTGCCGCGCCCGTAGGGGTCTAGGATTTCATTGCACAGGCTATCCACACGACCAGGGGAACGTCGGGTTTCAGCGGCTCTGTGAAACCCGGGGATCCCAGATATCTGTATTGTTTCTGTGATGCTGTACATTTTCTGTGATGTTGCATTTTATCACGCCTTGAGCGAATATAATATATTGGTATATATATTAGTAGATGTTGTATATGTTTTGCATCCGCGCTAGTCCAGTCCCCGCTCTGTCGTTAGTTAGCTAACCTAACGGGTAATGACGGGACCCAGTGGCGAATGCGGATGGCATATACGCACATCAGTATATTTTCGTTCTTTATGGTGTGATCAATTGATGGGACTGCATTGATTCGGATCAATGCAAGTTTAAAGACAAACCTAATCTGATGTTGTTGGAACACTTTTTCAAAAAGATGTTATTGCAAGGACGTTCATTTTTGTTTTGCATCGTGATATTCAGTGGGAATATCCTGCTCCTCAGTCGACGAGGCAAGGGCCGAGATCCCTTCACCGGGAGTGACCCCTTGGACAGAAAGTTTGCGTCAGGGCATTAACTTCACTATAGCCGATTACTTTTGCTTTGCACCATGGTATTCAGTTGGTATATCCTGCACCCCATTCTACGGGGAAAGAGCCGAGATCCCTTCACCGGGAGTGACCTCTTTAGCAACGGTTTTCGTCACTATATTTTCAAAAAGCTATCCGTTCCTTCAACGATATCAAGTTCTTTACGTTAAAGATTTTCGCCAGAAACCATTCGTAGCCCTCCGTCGTTTCAGACGGGTAGCACGTAGTATTCATGCTATGTTTGTTGGCCTTCGTCAAGGCATAGTGTATGGTAGCTGCTTGTTGCCTTTCTGCAGCATAGATAGATGCGTTGGTTTGGGACAGTCGTATAGCCTTGTTGGCCTTCGTCAAGGGCTTGTGCGGGTGGGTTCAAATCAACCTGGAGAATGACGGGTAGAACTTGACATGTGACTTATGATTTGTTGGCCTTCGTCAAGGTCATAAGAGCATGGGGCAGAAATCACATCGGGAGTTTCAAAAGAACTGAAACTTGCCAGATATGCGCATACCTTCTGGAGTGTGACACCGTGAGCGGATTCCGTCACGTTGTCATGCGATGAGAGTTGGATCCCGATTCCCACTGATGAGTTAGTTTACTCCTCGGGTGACCCCGACTAATTCTTCTTTCAGGTTTGGAGGAGAATTTGAGGTACAGTGGGAGGTTTCCAGATTAGATAAATTGGTAACCATTCTGATCTAGGTTAGAGTGCACGCTGAGTGTTTCTTTTCTCTCTCTCTTTGGCAGCGACCATTGACCCGACCCTAAGACTATGACTCAGTGACCAAATTAACCGAACCTTCTTGACACCGGCTTTTGGATTGTCAGAGTTGCGAACCTCATTGCCACTCCTACTTTTACCCTTTTCTCCAGGACACCCCGTGTTACTACGAACGTCCACTTCCATTGGACAAAACGATCGTATGGTTAGATACGAACTTGAAAGAATTTATTCGAGGATGGTTTCCGGTTCTGGAGAAAACGGATAGGATTATTCAGTTGTCTTTTCCTTTTTACCTTCTCTCAAGTTGTGAGTACTCCTTGGTTTAGGGGTAGTACACCTATTACGCAAATTGGATTGTCTTCTTCCAAACCTTAGGCTGGTGCCGACCGGTAGGGAATGAAGAAAACCAATTAGCATAACGATGGTGTGCAGAAGGTATTAAGTTCAGACAAAGCAAGGGATTAGTAAGAGGGCAAAGTAAATTGCAACAGATATTCACGACCAAACCAAGTATTCCTTCGCCAATCCTAAATCACCTTTGTATTTCTCCAGGACACTCCGTATCACTACGAAGATCCACAGTTTATTGGATACTCCATCGTATGGTTATATGCGAACTCAAAAGGAACTTGTTCCAGTTCGGGGATGGATTCTGGTTCAGGAGAAATAGGAATAAGGTTTATTCGGTTGTCTTTTATCCTCACCTTCTCTCGCATTGCGAGTGTTCCTAGGATTAGGACAGTACACCCATTATGCCTATTGGATAGTCTTCTTCCAAACCATAGGCTGGTGCTGAACGGTAGGGAAGGAAGAAAACCATTTGGCCTAAAGGGGTGTGCAGAAGGTAATGACTAAAGACATATGAAGGGATTTGGAGAGGTGGCAAAGAATTATACGGTTACAGTCGTGAATCTAGAAGAGGCATTACTAGGAATACCAGGATACCCCATCGAAACATTTCGATGTTTCAGTCTCACTATGTACTGTTAAAGGAAAACTGATTTCCCGATTAGACACTTGCTCCAGGGTATGTATTTACCAGGTATGATTCTCACATCTGTATGGTTTTACAGATGATGAGTGCTAGTAGGTTATTGGGAATTGGGTGATCATCCTCATTATATCGGGATTCATTGTAATCGATGATATTTGAGGAAGTCACCTGGGTAGTTTGCCGGTCGGCAAATATTTGGTTTTGAATATCCGCTGTTATGCACCAATTTCAAATTGATATATCTGTACGTCTATTTTCATAGAGTGAGATATACCTTTATGAAATTATGTCTATGACATTTACCTATATCAGTGGATGGTTAGGTAAGGAGCATTAAACAGCGGTGTAATTCTTCTTAACCATAAGTACAGTTTTCAACCTACGACACACAGTGAATGAGTTTTCAGACTCAAGGGACTTATACAGAGTATTGTATGTTGTCCAGAGTCCATCAGGACCGAGGGGTTGGTCCTCGTACTATATTCGGTTTACTTATGACTTCTCTGGTTTTTTAGACAGGTGTTTCGTGGAAACACAGGGTCCGAATTTGGAGAAGTTATAGGTATTTGAATAGAGTAGAGAACCAGGTATAGCAAGTATCAGGATTCTTCAAAGTGATCGAAGATGTAGATACTTGTGTATGGTATTCAGTTGATAGTAATGATAAAGAGATCTTGCTTCTCTTTCAGATTACTCATGATTGGAAGCATTCCTAAGTTGAGTAACGCTGATAGGCCTCCTTCCATTTAGTTGACATGCACTGGAGACAGCTGCATGATTTGAATCTGGTTCAATTAAATCAGTGCCTCTGGTTCTATATTGGATATAGAACAGTTCATATCTTAACGATGTTAAGGTACGGGGAGTTGTCCGGTTTATGATTAAAACCAGACACTGGACAACTCAAGGCACGTTTCTGTAATGGCTGTTTGTGGGTTGACCCAGGCTATGACGAGGGTTGACTTTCTACCATCTGGATGAACAATAGCGATATTGTTCTAGACTCGCCACAGTTTTATTAAAAATGGATTTTTTCAGAAAACAGTAGTGGGAGTATGGTAGAACTGGAAGTAATTCCAGAACCACAAACGATTACTGAAGATTTCATAGGAACCTAAAGATTCAATCTGGTTTGACATTCCATTGGCCACTCCGCAGATGCGGTGGGTAACTTCAGGCACTCGAGAGGTACTACGGTAGCCTCAAGGACGGTGACAGGGAAGTTCTTGTTTACCCACAATTACCATTGCTGTTGTTCCAGGCTGCGAGACCCGGCGGGAGGATGAGTATAGCGTCGTTCTAAACTAGTTTTAGAAGTGTACGTCTATATGACTCTGCCAGAGGGTTATCGTAGTCAGTGGGAGCAGCGGAAGCATTGGTGGACAGGTGGCTTATGTCTATTTATAGGCTAAAGCAGATTTAGCGGAGAAAGATCATCTATTTCTGACGTGACAGTCATGGGTTTGACTTCATCAGAATAGGGGATGGATCTGTTGAAAAGGTAGTAGGGTGTGATATCCTGGTATTTGGATGACATACACAGAGTAGGAAAAGAGACTCCTATACTACAATCGGTTATACTTTGGTCGTCACACAGTGGTTTCTCCACAAAGGAAATGGATTTTATATCAGATATACTGGTTACTAGATCTATGGTTTTAGATCTAGATTTGGGTGGTTTCCCAATCTGGGTACTTAGACAGCATTCTAAGGGTATTTAGAATGGACGACTCCATGCACGGTAGTGTACCTGCAGAAGATGGAGTCACCCTCTCTAAAGGTGTCTTACAGACTAAAGGGGAGAGGGATGCGCATGATTGGCAGATCACTTGCTCAGGCAATTGAGTCAATCATGAGATGTCAAGTACCACACCAGATGTTGTTCTTGCACTAGATGCAATAAGTTGACATTGATCCAATCTTGGAGAAACAGTCGGAAGCAGTTTTAGAACATAAGTGGATGTTCTAGGGATATGATAACGATAGCCTCATGCAGGAGACAGTTATCAATCCAGGCTTCCAAGGTGACATGGACGACAAGAAGGTTGTCAGAGTTATAGTTTTCCTTCTGACAAGGGGCAGTATTTTGGACAGGTTGTCCAAGGCAATACGGAGGGAGGCTTGGCGCAGGATACTGATTGAGTTCAGTTAACGATACAGTCTAAGAAGTTTGGATTTGGAGTTCATTTATGAGCTATGTCCCATCAGACATCCAGACACATTCTAAGAAAGGTATTGCTCATTTCGGGAGATGGGTTTCTCCGCGAACTTGAGATGTAGAGAGACATAGAAAGGAACAACAAAGCGGATCCACTCACTAAGGCTATTCCTCGAACGCAATAGTTTCACAAACGAGTTTTGTGAGACTGACTAGTAGAGGAGTTGGGTGTTCGGTATCACACGGGCTGTGAGTATGCGACATCGTAACAATTAGCCTTGAGTGCAAGTGGGAGATTTTTGGAGATAGTGCCCTCAGAGTCAATTATTAGGTCAAAGATACGTGATTGCAATGATTGATGGAGGACCTATCCCGGTAGGACAGTCTTACTCGAGATGATAGTATGCTATCTGGTTTACCTTTATCATCGTGTACTGCTTTAGGTGACCTGACAAGTCGCTATTACACGTTGATAGAGCCCCTAGGATTCTTGCTTGACCACCAGCAGTATGAGGGCGATCATATACGTGGGAGCTGGCAGTCTATAAGCATATCCTTAAATGGTCCCTAGTCGTGTGAGTTTCGTGACAGGGCATCGATACTCCAGAGTAGACTAGTGTATACAGTCGAGACCCCGACGAGAGGCGGTGGCCGGTCTCACAAGCCACTGGTGTCAGTTGGATCACCTAAGATGTATACAGGTGCTCATTGGGTTATGAGTACACCGGACAGGACTCGCCGGGAACATGCTAGTTGGTCATATACCAGACGTCAGATGGCAGTTCCCTGGTGACATGTGTACAGGTTAGTTCATCGACCTGGGGATCGTCATTTGTCTTGTGTGAGTTCCCACTGTACTTTGATTACTACCCTACCACGGCTCAAAGGAGTCATGCAAACAGGTTTTAGTTGGGTACAGTCCCGAGCCACATGGAGGCAGTGAGCGTATCTTCAGGGGTTCGTCTCTCCCGGTATTGGGGGTGAGGTCGTGCTGTGTATAGGAGAGCCATTACACGAAGCCCTCGGCCGAGGCAAGGAGATTTACTGGTAGGTATTCCAGTAGTATCTCAGGGTGTTCTGGGCTACACTCCGACACGACTTGTACCGCTTTTGGGGGTCTGACTTTTACCAACCCCCTAGGCCCGCCATGCGATGCTCATAGACGAACGGACCGGACTGTACGGATATTGTCACTGACAGGCTCAGTAGGGTTGTCAGGCTGAGTTCGCTCACAGACTTCCCTTTTAGTCGATACCTGGTAGCCCGTTACGTATTGGCCTATACCTCTGACGTGCTAGTGGTTAAATCCACAACCAAGGTGTTGACGAGTCTTTAGAGTCCCCCACATTCAGTTACTCAGCTTTCGGGCGAAAGGTTGTAGAGGCCGTATGGAGATATGGCAAGGTTCGACCAGATACGTGCGGTATTGCACGGATCGGGATCGGACGGTTTGTACTATAGGCCGTATGGATATATGGCAGGGTTCGATCAGATATGTGCGGTATTGCACGGATCAGGATCGAACGGATATTACTAGCCAGTTTTGGTATAAGCCGGATCCTAATATAGTACAGTGTAGATTTTGTCTCATTGCATTTGTATTTCGGTCGGAATACAAATGCGGGTGTGTATGCACAGTATTGGGGTTTTCCTGTAACTTATTACGGGACCAGTTTTCTGGAGTTGCCAGTTTGTTTTCCGTTTCGGCCAATTTCCTTTGTATCGTTCATTGGCCGAAGATTGGTGGAGGAGGGCTTATTTGCATTGTTGCAAATAAGTATTTGTGGAAGGGGGTCTTTGCTTATTGTTGTATCATGATAATCTCTCATTGACCTTGACTTCTAGCTTCATGATGGCTTGACTTTGTAAGCATCATGGTTGTTGGTGATTAGTTGGTAGTGTATTGGTTTTGGGAGTGATCATTGCCTCTCATCATCACTTGCTTTTTCCATGACACTCCACCTTGCATTATTGATTTGATTCAACCCTCTTGAGTTTGGCTCTCCCTCTCATTCTCATATGGTCATGGCCGGCCTCCCCCTTGAGTGGGCTGTCCAAAATTTTGAGGGTGGGATTTTGCTTCATTTCATGTTGCAAAATTCCCACAAGTTCAATCCAAAAAGCCCCAAGTTCAATTCCTCCACAAAAGGCAATTCCACAACCCCAAAGTGAGACTTGAGGACTACATATTCTACAGCGAATCTTGGGCACGTCGAGTAGCCGGCTTCGTGCCCGAGTTGCCTCGGCATTGAGGTGGGAGCCCGTAAAAGAAGTAGGCGATGTGGTGCACTTCCGGCGACATGAAGGAGACGGGACATTCCGCAGGAGATCGGGACGACGACGAGAAGACCGGAGGACTCGGATCTGTCGGTATATCTCTCTTCCCCATCTTGTAGTTAGCTAGGACTAATTAATGGTTCGATCCGGGTATTAGTGCACGGCGGTTTGCCAGTTAAAGTAAAATTTAAGTTTATCACCGCTTCCGCATTTGGCCGTCGGATTGACGGCCGGGGCGCCGCCGTGCACTTACATATGCTTATAGTAAAGGTAGAATGTATTTGTAAAATTGACATGATGAGGGATATAAATGCGATGAAAAAGATATATGACGCGATATGATGATTTGGTGATATGTTGTTATACGGATGCGAGTCGATTGAGATGATCTATACCCTGCCGGTCCCTTGACATAAGATTATTGCAGATGTGACCTGGGACATAGGTATATAGAGATATTTATGTGTTGTCAATCGTGAGTATTAGCCGTACATGACGTTAGGTCCGTACCCTCCTCGTCTTATAGGTTGATAGGATCCTTAATAGCTTAATGCAGCCGTACGATGATTTTCCGTGCGTGATGAGTTTGACTTGATGATTGATCCATACCCTTGACTAGAGGATGCCGTACGATGCAGTATACCGTACGGGATGTTGTTAGGCTGGATGCCGATTGATAGATTCACCGACTCGATCATGTTAGATATGTATACCTTATAGATTTTAGCTGACGATTTACCTTATGCTCCATTCATATTATTCGCATTGCATTACTTATACATATGATAGTACACCTGCACCATTATCGATGATGCGTATGTTACACGTGCACAGATTGTAGGCTCACACACTTCATCATCGATAATTGCCATGTCACTACACAGTAAGATTGCTGCATCATGATATGTCTCTTCGCATAATATACGTGCGCACATACATATTGTACACTCATACTTGCGTATATACCACTTGTACATCTACACTTGCGCACATACATATTGTACACTAATACTTGCGTATATACCACTTGTACATCTGTACTTGCACACATACATATTGTACACTCATACTTGCGTATATACCACTTGTACATGTATACTTGCGCATATACATATTATAGACTCATACTTGCTTATATACCACTTGTACATCTATACTTACGCACATACATATTGTACACTCATACTTGCGTATATACCACTTGTACATCTATACTTGCGCACTTACATATTGTATACGCATACTTGCGTATATACCACTTGTACATCTATACTTGCGCACATACATATTGTACACCCATACTTGCGTATATACCACTTGTACATCTATACTTGCGCACATACATATTGTACACTCATATTCGCGTACATTCTTATTGTACACCATACCTACATACATACATATTTTACACCCATACTTGCGGACATTCATATTTGTACGTCCATACTTGCGTATATACACATATGCACCTTTATACGATATTGCTATCGATTTTGGAGACTTGGGAACCGCATGATATATTTTAGAAACTGAATTCATTTGAAAGAGCGGTTTTCGCTCGATATGTGCATATTACTGTTCCATGTAGCTTAATATACGGATATGCTTATATTTCTATCATATGTCGCATACATCATGCTTTATGATTTTACGCATTGAGATATACTGTTTTCATGAGATTTCGTGATTTGAGAACCGTGGCTATTTCAAATTAAAGCATGTACTGTTTTAAAATCCCAGTTTCTCTTGATATGATATTTCAGTGCGTCCACCATGTGTTTTCTCGGTTCTGAGACATGTGATATGTGAAACCCGATTCGAAGAGGCAGATGATTCTGTTTGCGGGTACATGGTGGACCCGGTATGGTACCCTGGGGCGAGGGAGAGATTTCGTGTGGATGACGATGAGCCTGGTAGAGAGACTACTACCTACCGGTGATAGTATTTGGGCTCGATGGATATCCGGAGGATACCAACCGGAGTCGAGAGATGATATGGGCCGATCTGGACTGACGGAGCCCGAGATATGAGGATTTACGCGTCGATGCTGGACACTGGTTTCATGATGTTTTCAGGTGTCGATGTTGGACACTAAGCTTCCATGATTTTGATGTGTTGCGAGGGACACCGTTGATTAATATCCTCATACTTTCATGCACACTCTTTTATAACATTTACGTGCATACATACATTGATTATATGGTTGGACGAGATCCACATGCATACATACATTGATTATATGTTTGGACGAGATCCACATGCTTACATACATTGATTATATTGTTAGATTATATCCGCATACATATAGGTATTGATTACATTGATGGCATATATGATGACCCGGACACCCTAGATATCATAGTATTACCTTTATGATATAGTTGACCTAGGAGTCGTTGTTTATTCGATTTCTACTTGTAGATGTTTTTCTATTCACGAGTTGGCAACTCACCCCCGTTGTGGCACAGTTCTTGCAGGTTGACCGCATGGATCCGTAGCGGCATCGCTGGCACATAGCTTCATTTGGGTGCTTTGCATTGGTAGGTAGGGCATTTGTATCGTACCCACTCTTGTATTTATATTTCACATTGTGTCTAGTCAACTCCATCAATCAAAATTAGTAAATTATATAAGTAATGAGACTTAGTGAGATTGTGGTTGCGAGACTCAGAGCGAGGGGTTTTCCGCTACTTGTGGTTCTGATGTCTTGCTTATTTCATTATCTTTTGTGGTGAACTTCGCCGTTGGGCGTCGTATACTTATATATATTGTCTTGCGTGGTTGTGATCCGCCATTTGGCGAAGAGGTAGCTCCCGCTTGGGGATGCCTTTATCATTATTTTTTATATGTGGTTTTGGATCAAAATATACAAAGGAGGTGCTACCTAAATTTTTAAAAAAGACGAAACACGTTTTAAAACTAGTAAATTTCACTTGCATTTTATGTCCTTTTCTATGCATTAAGAAAACAAGAATTCATTATACCTTTATTTCAAAACTTCACCTCCTTTATTTTCTTAAAAAGGTTTAGATTTCTGGGTTTCAGCTTACTTGAATTTCGTTGCGCCTTTAGACGTTGCGTGATTTAAGTGCTGGTCACGAGCTAATATTTCGGGTCGTGACAAAGTTGGTATCAGAGCGTTAGGTTTAACCTTTGTTCGAGTCTATATTTGATTATGCGGAGTCTAGGGAGGGTATGTATTTCGGAACTTAGGCTTGACCTTACGGAACTTAGACTTGAACACGGGGTATTAGACCCAAACTTTCGTTTCATAGGCTGACCCTGATTGATCGAATAAGTAGCTTGAGTAGAGTGACGTTCCGTACGTATGTTCCGCGGCATATTTATGATACGATACTCCACTTAAGAAAACTTAGGGTGTACATATTTTAAGACCTGTGATTCTCTTCATACCTATGATTATGCATCCATTTGAGATCCTTGATTCTATTCGTTTCCATGATCATACTCTCATTGATGTTGTTCCTTCTTATGATCATGTATCCATTCCGGATCTGTCATTTCCTTTCTTTCCGTTGTTCTACTCTCTTCGATACTTGATTGAGGTTCTTGTCACTATGTTTGAGCACAGATTGAGCTGCTGCTAGTGTTGCGGTCAGGGTGAGCTCTTCGAGTATGAGGGCTGACCATTGTGTTTTCTGATGACATGGGAACGTATCGAGTTAGTTTTCTATTGTGACCTCTCGAATGAGGCGAGTGTTTGGTTTTACACCGGATGATCGGGCCGTTGTTAGAGCTGCCAGTTGCAAGAGGACTGTTGATGTATAACATACCTCAGAGATTTTGATGTCGCCTACCGTGCATACAGATGACCCAGCTGTTGCTGAGATGATGGGATGTTGCTTCCAGGGCTTACGAGCTGAGATCGCTGGAGCTTCCAGGCAGAGATGCGACAGGCGATAGCTAGTCTACCCCGATTTCAGAGACGAAGGTGATTCATCATATTGACGCGCCGACGCAGGCCCAGTTTAGTTGAAGATTTTCAGTATGGAGAGTCTTACTCAGATCTAGAGCAGACCGATCCAGAGATGACCGTTGATGCATCGACTTTCCTGGAGGATTGAGTCGTTGTTTAGCATGCGGGCGAAGCGTATTCACATGTTGTATAGGTGAAGCTAAAGAGTTTGAACAAGTGTCAGAAACCCATTTTTTCCATGTTTAAAGTGTTCGGAGGAACATGCAAGTGATACTGTGGACCCTTTAGAAGAATGAAACCCTAACTCGACATGATGACCATGGAACCGCTTTTGAACCTTAGGGTTTGCGGCAGTTTAGTGGTGCCATCAGTGAGGCTTGGGTTTGTCCTTCTACGGATGGTCCAGAGGTACTGTGGTATGCAACGGATATTTTAGACTGTGCTCAGGTGTTGAGCCTTCGGGAAATTTTGGGACTTTGATGACTCGATCGAAAAGTTTGACATCGTCCGGATATCATGTGATAAGAGACCAGTAAGCTGACCAGCTTTGGATAGAGGACCTCACCCAGATGCATTGGGAGTTGATCGAGGACGGTCGAGCATTGAGTATTTCTCCGATGGTAGGGACGAGTTCCCGAGGACGTGTTCGGCTAGAGATCTTCTACAGAGTGATGAAAAAATCGAGTTCGTAACATTGAGTCCGTGTGAAAGACTCCGGATTGACCGTGGCCGAGAACATTTGTAGTACGCAGATAGCGACATGACGACGAAGTGGACGATGAAACAGACAAGTGGGACCAGAGGTTCGTGCGAAATGCTGACGAGCTGTTGCTACTCCTCGTCAAGATTAGAGATTTGATATGCATACAGAGGCGTTGGGATACAGCCAGTTCCTGAGGAAATGTGTGTGGAACACGCAGATGTCCAGAAAACGAGAAAAGATTGTTTAAGAGTACCAGCCTTCGTACAGTTCGGCATAGGCAAGATCGGAAAAGACCTTGAGCAAGATTCCATCCAGGACATTGCTGCAATAAGATTTGCATCGAGGACCAGTTGTGTCATGGGTATTCAGAGAGCCAGAGGCCGATGCCAGTAATGTGCTGCTTTACGAGTGGTCGTGATGATTGGCAGAGAGATGACCAGAGAAGTACTAAAGCGGAATCGTTCCCGTTAGCACACCTGACCGGGCCGATGAGTCGATAGATTGCGAGATTGGTAAATCCACAGAGAAGATAAGGACCTAGGGACTGAGGACACCAGACCGTGAGTAGGTGGCAAGCGGATATTCTTGTTCTGCCGGTTTTAAGCGCACCGATTTATTTTTCAACATTGTAGGAGATGTACCTCGATGTCATTTATTGCGATTTGTGTTTGTGATCCGAGTATCACGCTTCTATCGCTTAGATTTGAGTTTTGATGATTGGGTTTCATGATATTGGTTTTCGTGCACCATGGCTGCACCTACTGGGTATTTACATTTTTGCGCATAGTTATCGCACGTGGTATATATTTTATACACGGTTATGTTGATTTGCGATTTGTGCATATCCATTGCAATTGATGTCGATTTTGTACCTTCGTAGCATGTGTTTATAATTGTTAGTTATATGTATGCCCTAGAGGCCATTACTGTACATAGGATGTATATTGTAGTGGATGCTGGGACATATATAGGGAGGACCTTCTTGCTCGACATGATAGTATGCTATCTGGTTGCTCTTTACCTTAACGTGTATACCGATTGTCTCTCTGTTACATGTTGGTAAAGCCCTTAGGATGTGTACTTGACTACCTGGACTATGATGCGGATCATACTAGTGGGGACATGGTAGTCTATAAGTACATCCTTCAAAGTCCCTAGTCGTGGGTGTATCGAGACGGGGCATCGATATACCAGAGTAGACTAGCGTGTACCTTCTCGACCCATACAGATGGGCGATGGATGATCCCATATCCATCGGTGTTTGACATCAGAGGAGATATACGGGTGCTCAGTAGAGACTGGGTACACTGGACGGACTCGCCGAGAACTCCCAGATGGTATTATACCTCACGTCAGATGGCAGTTCTCTGGTGACACTGGTACAGAGTAGTCTGTTGACCCGAGATCGTCATAGAGTCTTGTGTGGTTCCCACTGTGCTTTGATTTCCATCTTACCACGTCCAAGAGGGTGTGCAAAACGGTGGTTTTTGGGTACAGTCCCGAGTCACATGGAGGCAATGAGCGATAGGAGGGGATTCGTCTCTCCCGGTATAGGGGGTTGATGTTGCGCTGTGTTCGATTGGCTATAACAGGAAATCCCTGGCCAGGGTTGCTGAGATTTACTGGTAAGTGTTACCATTAGTTTCTCGAATTGTTATAGACCTCATATCGACACGACTTATCAAGCTATTGGGGTCTGACGTTTTACCACCCCTAGGCGAGATATGCGACATATCAGACGATCAGACCGGACTGTACGGTAGTGTTACTAGTGGGATTCAGTGGAGTGTGAGCGGGCTTGCTCGTCGATCTTCAGATCGCTCAATACCCGGGTGGCCGTTACGTTTAGCAGACCGCTTGCGGCTTGTGGATGTTTGATATGATCATCATCCGCTGCCGGCGTATTGACGAGTCTTTAGAGTCCTACACAGAGGCTTCCTGGCTCAAGCAAAACGAAATAGGAGCGCATATGAGATATGTGCGGGACCGAGAATAATGCATGTATGTGATACCGTATTCCATTCTCGCGATGAATGTATCGATTAGGTTATATGCGATATACCCTAGTTATCGAATCAAAGGTTGATTTGATAAGCCGATACATTATATACTAGTCGGTTGTGTGCGACATGACCGGGTCATTGAATCAAGTGTTGATTTAATTATTTAATGCATAATTATATATTTGATATATTACTTTGCATTAACTAGTATCGGTTCACTTTAGATGGATTTTCTCACTCGGTTGTGCACATTATATATGTGATATGATTTTGTGCATTTGCTTGTATCATGTTTGATGATACATGCTTTTTGGTTTGTGTAAAGATTAAACCATGGTTATTTAAATGGTTAGGGTTTTGTTTTTCATATCTATTTATTCGTTTATTTATTTATTTTCTTTTTGGCAAAAGAAATGAGAAGAATGGTGGCTTTCTTTGTTTGTAGTTGAAGATTCATGAACCTTTGACTTTGTCCACCATTCTTATCTCATGCTTAACCTAACCATTTGATTTAACCCTAGTTCAATCTCTACACTTGACCATGGTTTAGATTATGATAAGTTTTGATTTTTCTTTTCATTTTTAATTAACTTATCATAATTCTTTCTTCTTCTTCTTCATCTTCTTCACATGAAGAAAGTTCACTTCATCAATGGTGATTGATGAAAATGAGTGTGAAATCCAATTCTAAAGTCTACCCACTTCCTATTTCTTCATCCTCTACCTCTTGCCAAGTAGTAGAGTGTGTTTACTTCACAAGTTTCTTGACTTGGTGAAGTCGGAGCTTGATTTAGCGATGCCTCGACGTAGATCATCTTCGGCATGGACATCGACGACCTAGCTTGCCCATTCTCCGACGAAGCCGACGCGAGAGCCCGGGAACTCTTTTGGACAGCGAGGAGACATCGTTGCGGAGCTATCGAGGTAGACCACCGGATCTACAAAGGTTGTATTTCCGTATTCCATTAGTTAAGTGTTAACTAGTTAGCTTTTTCGCCTAGAATTCTAGCCAACGATCCGTAGTCGGGTCTCTCGGCACCTAGATTTTTTTGAAAATGGCATGGTAGATGCCTTGTGAGACCTCATTAGGGTGCCTAGGAACCCTACAGTGGTATCAGAGCCTAGCTAGAGCCTTAGGCGAAGTCCAGACGGAGTTTGAAGTCCGAACGAACCCGAAAACCCATTTCTAACATGCTCTCTGTCCTTTTTTGAAAACAGTGAGTTTTTCCATATAAAAAATTGCTAAAAAATTCAGCAGGGAAAAATAAGAATTACGGTGCAAAAAGTTTCTGGTGAACAGTAAATTTCGCGGCGGATCAGCGGCAGAATCATGGATTCTGCGGCGGATCAGCGGCCCCTTGATGACGTCAGCCCTGTTCCTTTGCACAGTAATTCCTAGTTCAAAGGGCTGAGTTTTCTGGGAAATTTTAATATTTATTCAAGAGTTGAATTTTTCAGCTGTGTTTTTGGAGATTCGGTGTTTCGATAGGAGTATCAAATTTTGTCTGTGTGGCTTTCCGGATAAATTTTAGAATATGTTAAAAAGTTCGACCGGATATAAATACCCAATTTTTCCCCTGTCGGGAAATTTCCAAGTTTTGGATTTTTCCGTAGTTTAACGACGTTCTAAGTAGTGCAAGTAACTCGATGGTCCCTCTAGAAGACAACAAACCTTAACTCGATTATGTGACCGTCTTGAACTGCCCTTTGAACCTTCGGGTTTGGGGCAGTACGGCGTGCCACATGTGAGGCGTTGGCTTGACCCTTCTACGGCTGGACCGTTGGTACTGAGGTACGAACTGAATGTTGTTAGACTTATTTCATGTGTTGATCTGTATCGGGAAAACTTGGGTGTTCGATTGTTCGATCGGAAAGTTTAACATTTTCTGTTTATCTGGAATGGGATACAATAATTGGAATTCACAAAAAGTTATGAGATAACTGAATGAATGTTATAAACGTAGCAATTTAGTCTCACTTGATCGGTTGCCACGGAATTTTGATATGATCAAAAGTCCGTCGCAATCACGTAGCGTACGCGGATACTCGCCGGGTAAACTTAATAGACAGCCTCACTCCATAGCCCCGACCAAGTGACTGTAGGAGAACCCCGTCGCCGAAAGCATCCGTTCGGCTGCTCGCGGTAGCGGTGTTCCGCCTTGGTGCACTTCGTCGATGGTATCGGGGGTGCGGCCGTCTACTGAAGTTTGCGACGAGCATTCGATCAGGATGTCGGGAATCTTGTTGAATTGCCCGACTTGGTATTGAAAAGTGTTTTCGATGTTGAGACTAAAATGCGGGGTTTATAATTGTTAGGCATGTGATGTCTAAGGTATTCATTTGATTAGGCATGCGATGTCTATGCAGATTGCGGATTCCAACTGTTGTAGTTTTACACTTTCTTTTCTGTGACCGTAAGTGTAATATGTGATATCGCCGGTTTCGTTGCTATATGTCAACGACAATTGGGATGGACATATTTACTTACGTTGATGACATGTGATGTTATGTGTTGCTGGATATGTTATATTGGATCGTCGTGTTTGAATAGCCGGGGGGTTTTATGTGAGATGAGTGTTTTTCATTTTCATTCATGTAAAAACTTGTATGTAATATTCTTTTATTGGGGCTCTTCCAGGTTGCGGAAGATGTCACCTTTTGTATATTATTTACTTTTCCGCACTAGGATAGACCCAAGGAGGAGGGCACAAGTAACCGGGTTCTGGAGTCCAGTGGGAGACCCACTCGAGGAGTCGAGTCCGGGTCTCCTAACTCCAGAATTGGTAGGGTTGCTTGCCGCTCTCGTAGGGGTCTAGGGGTGTGGGTTTGGCTATTCATCACGACCGTGGAATCCGTGTTTTATACTGGCTCGTATTGAAAACACGGACGTCCTAGTATATCCAATATTTCATATGTTTCTTCTGCTGCGATATCTGTGATGTGATCATGTGATGTTCTGTGATAGATACAATATAGTATATATGATATATTATATAGGCGTTATGTTTTACACCCGCGCTAGCCCTGCCCTGCTCTGCCGTTAGTTACCTAACCTAACGGTGCACGAGGGGACATCGAGGCGAATGCGGATGGCATAAGTGTACGTCGTATTTATCTGTGATGTTTAGGTATTTAAATGATGGGACTTCATTAATGAGATTAATGAAATAAAAAGAAACCTAAGATGTTGTAGAATCGAATTTCAAAATAAAACAGGTAGCTACAGTTCTTGCTTTGCACAGAGGTATATATGATATATCCTGCACCTTATTCGATGAGGAAAGGACCGAGATCCCTTCACCGGGAGTGACTCCTTTAGCAATAACTGGCAGATGCTACACACTCGGTTTATATTTTGATTGCTTTTAAGTGTTTTTGCTTTGCACAGTGATATATATGATATATCCCGCACCTCATTCGACGAGGAAAGGACCGACGATCCCTTCACCGGGAGTGAATCCTTTAGCAAAACTAGAAAAGCCTCAAAAGCACTCCATTTTAAAATTCATTCGATCCTACAACGATATCAAGTTCATTACGCAATAGGTTTTCAGAAAAACCTGTCGTAGCCCTCCGTCATTTCAGATAAGTTGTATATAGTATTCGTGCTGCATTTGTTGGCTTTCGTCAAGGTGCAGTGTGCGGTAGCTATATGCTGCTTATCTGCTAGCATACGATGCGATTGGATTAGGGTAGTCGTGCGGCTTTGTTGGCTTTCGTCAAGGGTCGTGCGGGTGGGTTTAATTCGATCAAGAAATGTACGGGTTGAACTTGACTAGCGGGCTATGGTTTGTTGGCTTTCGTCAAGGTCATAGCACGTTAGGGGAAAAATATTATCGGGAATTTCAAGTGTTGAAATTTGCAATGAGATTGCATACCTTCTATGAGATAGTTGGATCCCGATACCCACTGCGAGTAAGTGTTACTCCTGGGAGAGTTTTATACATTACAATTAACCGATCAAGTAGGTGTCTAGAAAGGTGTCAACGGGGTTACGCCTCTGGGAAAACGAGGGTTACATTAATTAGGTTCGTGTGAAAGGACGGGGGACCTCCCTCAAAGTACCGACACTGGCCTGGCTGAAAGATTGGCGAACTTGTAGTGTGTAATTAATCCCGGCTAGTCTTTCCTTTTAGGGTTTGAAGGAAGATTTGATAAAAAGCAGTGGGAGCCATCCTGATTAGATAAAATAATAACCAATCTATTCTTGCAAGAGCGCACGCTGAGTGTTTTCTTCTCTCTCTCTCCAGGTAGCGACCATATCACGCCTTAATCAAGATAATAATACGGATTATTGACCGAACCCGCTTGTTATATTGAGCTGGGGAATGTTGGTCCCGCTTCAACTTATAATTTTTATAAGACAGAGCAGGAAATTGGGGATTACCAGAATTCCCGTGCCGCCCAAACGAAGAGAGTGCATGCTGATGCATCATCTTCGGGTGTGTTCGTTACAAAGAACTGTTTCTCTGTATCCTCTACGTCCTGGGTATGTGATACCAGATCAGGATCCCAGATATGTAATCTGTTACATAGGGCTACAGAAAGGTAGAGAACTGAGAACGGGTGATGAGTTTCATGAGGCAGAAAACGGGGCAAATGTTGCAGCCAAGTCTGTTGGTCACTGTCACCCTGTATTACAGTACATTGATTCTGAACGAATGTTATTAGATACCGAACCTGATATACAAAATCATATCTGTCTCTTTATTAGTAAAGAAACGATAAAATTTTGTATTGTTGGATAATGTTTTGAACATTTCCTATATCAAAAGTTGATCGGTTTAGGCACGTTATCTAAAAGCATTAATGTTCTAAATCAAACTATAGTTCTTAGTATACTGAACACACACAAGAGGAAGAGTTCAGAAATAAACGAATTCTTCTTGAGGCATTGTAGACTAGGTCAGATCAATGTGACCCGACCAGCTAGAGTTACATATAGATGCATATTTAAATCAGTTTGAATTTACATCTTGTGAAACTCGCCAGTCATGTCACAAAGATAAGATGACCATAGCTCCGTTTACTGGAAACAGAGAAAGAGTTGGTAAACTCTTGGGATGATACATGTTGATGTATGTAGGTCCCCTGTCTACACATGCCAGGACTGGTTCTTTATACTTCATTACATTCTCTGATGATCTTTCGAGATTCAGACCTATGTTCCTGTTGAAACACAAGTCCGAACCTTTTGAGATATTTACAGAATATAAGTTAGAAGTAGAGAACCAAAATACGGGTATAAGTATTATGTCCCTTGATGTGATCAAGGAGGAGAATACTTGAGCACGGAAATCCTGGACTATTCTAAAGGAGAATGAGATTCTCTCTCGGCATTACTCCTCCGAATACACCATAGCACGATGGTATATCGGGGCGGAGCATTCACACCCTATATGATAAGGTGTGCTCTATGATGAGTACTACTGAGTTACCTATTTCCTTTTGGGAGTTATGCACTTGAGAAGCTGCATACCTATTGAATAGGGTTCAAATCAAATCAGTTGCCTACCACTTCATATTTGATATGATAAGGGAAGAGCCCATCTCTTAAGATAGTTAAGATTTTGGGTTGTCCGGCCTATGTCTAAAAGCATAATCCGGACAAGCTCGAGGCAAGGTCTGTTATGTAGAACTGGAAAGGTTCCAGCTATACAAACTACACCTGATGATTTGATAGAACCAAAGGATTCAGTAGATTCCAACGAACCTCAGCCTCTCCGCCGATCTAGTAGGGTTCCTCACCCACCTGAGAGATACTTCTGTTTCTCTATGACAGTGGGAGCGAGGACTGCATCATGAGATGATGACCCAACTAGTTTCGAGCTGGCCATCAGGAGTGAGACTCTGTAAGAATGGTTGGATGTTTATCGATCTGAGATGGAATCCTTATACACCAACAAAGTATGGACTTTGGTTGCTATATCTGAAGGGTTAAATCCCCATCAGGAGTAAGTATATCTTGAGAAGATTAATTGGTGTACATGGAAGAGTTGAGACTTTCAAAGCTAGACTTGTTAAAGGTCTACATCATTGACCAGCTATGGATGATGATGAAACCTTTTCTAAGTAGCTATGCTTAAGTCCATCCATATCCTACTTGCCACGCCTACATACCATGACTATGATATCTGGTGGTTGGGTGTCATGACAGCTTTTCTAAATAATGTTTTGGAAGAGTACGTCTATAAGTACACAGCCAGAGGGCCTCGTAGACAGTGGGAGTAGCGGAAACGTGTGCAAGATGTTTTATAGGATAAAGCAGGCATCGCGGAGTTGGAACGTCTGTTTTGATGTAGTAGTCAAAGAAGTTGACATCATCAAAATGGTAGATGAAGCTTGTATATACAAAAGGGTAGAGGGAGTATGGTGACGATCCTCGTAGAGTACGTGGATGACATACTCTTGATAGGGAAGGAGTTTCCTATGCTACGCTCGGTCAATCTCCGTTTATCACAATGATTCTCCATATAGGATCATAATGATACCTACTAACTCCTGGATTTTGGATCTATGAGATAGATCTAAATGGATGTTAGGATTCTCACTAGTTGTAGTGAGATGGTATCAATCGATCCTGGGGAGAATCACTGGAAGGGTTCCAGGGTGATAAAGACGACTGAATGTCAGTCGCAGGCATTGTCTTTACCCTCAGTAAAGGGACGGTATGTTGGAAGAGTTCCAAGCTAGATACCGTGACATACTAGACGATAAAGGCACGATACATCGCTACTTAAGATGCTACCAAAGAGGCTGTTTGGGTGTATATTGGTTCATGAGATGAACTACGTTCCTACCATTGTGAGACAATGGAGTTGTGGCTCATGCCGAGGAACGCCGGTCCCATCAGTGATCCAGACTTATTCTAAGGCAGCATCGCCTGATCATGGAGATAGTTGATCTCCAGGGTGATCGAGGTTAGGAGAGTAGACTCAGAGGACAACACAGCGGATCCACTCACAAAGGCCTGTTCCCAGAGAGAGACTTTTATGGGATGGTTGAGTATGAGATACTGCAACCACAGCTATCAGATGGCCCTAGTGCAAGTGGGAGATTGTTAGTTATATGTATGCCCTAGAGGCCATTACTGTACATAGGATGTATATTGTAGTGGATGCTGGGACATATATAGGGATGACCTTCTTGCTCGACATGATAGTATGCTATCTGGTTGCTCTTTACCTTAACGTGTATACCGATTGTCTCTCTGTTACATGTTGGTAAAGCCCTTAGGATGTGTACTTGACTACCTGGACTATGATGCGGATCATACTAGTGGGGACATGGTAGTCTATAAGTACATCCTTCAAAGTCCCTAGTCGTGGGTGTATCGAGACGGGGCATCGATATACCAGAGTAGACTAGCGTGTACCTTCTCGACCCATACAGATGGGCGATGGATGATGCCATATCCATCGGTGTTTGACATCAGAGGAGATATACGGGTGCTCAGTAGAGACTGGATACACTGGACGGACTCGCCGAGAACCCCTAGATGGTATTATACCTCACGTCAGATGGCAGTTCTCTGGTGACACTGGTACAGAGTAGTCTGTTGACCCGAGATCGTCATAGAGTCTTGTGTGGTTCCCACTGTGCTTTGATTTCCATGTTACCACGTCCAAGAGGGCGTGCAAAACGGTGGTTTTTGGGTACAGTCCCGAGTCACATGGAGGCAATGAGCGATAGGAGGGGATTCGTCTCTCCCGGTATAGGGGGTTGATGTTGCGCTGTGTTCGATTGGCTATAACAGGAAATCCCTGGCCAGGGTTGCTGAGATTTACTGGTAAGTGTTACCAGTAGTTTCTCGAATTGTTATAGACCTCATATCGACACGACTTATCAAGCTATTGGGGTCTGACGTTTTACCACCCCTAGGCGAGATATGCGACATATCAGATGATCAGACCGGACTGTACGGTAGTGTTACTGGTGGGATTCACTGGAGTGTGAGCGGGCTTGCTCATCGATCTTCAGATCGCTCAATACCCGGGTGGCCGTTACGTTTAGCAGACCGTTTGCGGCTTGTGGATGTTTGATATGATCATCATCCGCTGCCGGCGTATTGACGAGTCTTTAGAGTCCTACACAGAGGCTTCCTGGCTCAAGCAAAACGAAATAGGAGCGCATATGAGATATGTGCGGGACCGAGAATAATGCGTGTATGTGATACCGTATTCCATTCTCGCGATGAATGTATCGATTAGGTTATATGCGATATACCCTAGTTATCGAATCAAAGGTTGATTTGATAAGCCGATACATTATATACTAGTCGGTTGTGTGCGACATGACCGGGTCATTGAATCAAGTGTTGATTTAATTATTTAATGCATAATTATATATTTGATATATTACTTTGCATTAACTAGTATCGGTTCACTTTAGATGGATTTTCTCACTCGGTTGTGCACATTATATATGTGATATGATTTTGTGCATTTGCTTGTATCATGTTTGATGATACATGCTTTTTGGTTTGTGTAAAGATTAAACCATGGTTATTTAAATGGTTAGGGTTTTGTTTTTCATATCTATTTATTCATTTATTTATTTATTTTCTTTTTGGAAAAAGAAATGAGAAGAATGGTGGCTTTCTTTGTTTGTAGTTGAAGATTCATGAACCTTTGACTTTGTCCACCATTCTTATCTCATGCTTAACCTAACCATTTGATTTAACCCTAGTTCAATCTCTACACTTGACCATGGTTTAGATTATGATAAGTTTTGATTTTTCTTTTCATTTTTAATTAACTTATCATAATTCTTTCTTCTTCTTCTTCATCTTCTTCACATGAAGAAAGTTCACTTCATCAATGGTGATTGATGAAAATGAGTGTGAAATCCAATTCTAAAGTCTACCCACTTCCTATTTCTTCATCCTCTACCTCTTGCCAAGTAGTAGAGTGTGTTTACTTCACAAGTTTCTTGACTTGGTGATGTCGGAGCTTGATTTAGCGATGCCTCGACATAGATCATCTTCGGCATGGACATCGACGACCTAGCTTGCCCATTCTCCGACGAAGCCGACGCGAGAGCCCGGGAACTCTTTTGGACAGCGAGGAGACATCGTTGCGGAGCTATGGAGGTGGACCACCGGATCTAAAAAGGTTGTATTTCCGTATTCCATTAGTTAAGTGTTAACTAGTTAGCTTTTTCGCCTAGAATTCTAGCCAACGATCCGTAGTCGGGTCTCTCGGCACCTAGATTTTTTTGAAAATGGCATGGTAGATGCCTTGTGAGACCTCATTAGGGTGCCTAGGAACCCTACAATAATTTTGTGGGTTTCATACGGATGATGTGATTTTGGCACTCGGTATAGCTCACATATGCTTGCAGTACATTGATACGGATTTTGTGCACATGGTTGCACACGTTTTTGATTTATACACCTTGGTGTTGAATATAGTGCCCTCAAAGTCAATTATTGGATCGCAGATACGTGATTGCAATGATTGAGGCAGGACGTATACCGATATAACAGTCTTTCTCGAGATGATAGTATGCTATCTGGTTTGTCTTTATCATCGTATACATTCTTTAGTTCACTATTGCATGATGATAGAGCCCATAGGATTCTTGCTTGACTACCAGCAGTATGATGGCAACCATATACGTGGGAGCTGGGGTCTGTAAGCACATCCTTAAAGTGTCCCTAGTCGTGGGAGTTTCGAAAAAGGGCATCGATACTCCAGAGTAGACTAGTGTATACAGCCGAGACCCCGACGAGCGGCGGTGGCCGGTCTCACAAGTCACTGGTGTCAGTTGGATCACCTAAGATGTATACAGGTGCTCATTGGATTATGAGTACACCGGACAGGACTCGCCGGGAACATGCTAGTTGGTATTATATATATCGTCAGATAGCAGTTCCCTGGTGTCATGTGTACAGGTTAGTTCATCGACCTGAGGTCGTCATTTGTCTCGTGTGAGTTCCCACTGTGCTTAGATTACTACCCTACCACGCTCAAAGGAGTTGTGCAAACAGGTTTTAGTTGGGTACAGTCCCGAGCCACATGGAGGAAAGTGAGCGGATCGGCAGGGGATTCGTCTCTCCCGGTATTGGGGGTGAGATCGCGCTGTGTCTAGGAGAGCCATTACACAAAGCCCTCGGCCGAGGCAGGAGATTTACTGGTAGGTACTCTAGTAGTATCTCAGGGTTTTCTGGGCCACTCTCTGACACGACTTATATCGCTATTGGGGGTCTGACGTTACCAGCCCCTAGGCCCGATATGCGATACTCATAGACGAACGGACCGGACTGTGTGTATATTGTCACTGTTAGGCTCAATAGGGTTTATGGATGAGTTCGCTCGTCAGCTTCCCTTCCAATCAATACATAGGCAAACCGTTACGTATAGCTTGTACTTCTGACGTGCTAGAGGTTATTCCTAGTGCCAGTGTGTTGATGAGTCATTAGAGTCCCCCACAGACACTTTCCCAAGTTCGGGCGAAACGTTGTAGAGGCCGTATGGTATTATGGAAAGGTTCGGAAAATGCACGTGCATTTTCGCACGTGTCATTTGATCGCACGCTTTTGGCGTGTCGGATGTTCAAAGTTCTAAAGTTATAACCGCGATCAGGACGGTGTCGCTATGCAGCTTGCCGGTTGAGCACGGGTCGATCCACAGGGAGATGGTTGTATGTCCGTTCGAGTTTTAGATGAGTCAATAAAGAATGTGTATATGTTTGTTCAGTTCTATCCTAAGTGTTTTATATGCAAGTATAAAATTGTTAAGAAAAAGATACGAAAGTGTAAGCTAAAGAAATCCGCACTCAAAACCTTTGAGCCGAGTCTTGACCAATTGAAGCTAGAGCATTCGGCAACAACGTGGTTTAGGGTACTTAAGCACGGTATTCGTGGAATCCGGCTTATTGACCCTTGTCCTTCCGTTCTTGTCTCTTACTTTCGCTTCCGGCCAAACCGAACGCAACCGGTCGTGGTTAGGAATCACCGTTACCTTGGTAGGGTAGGGTGCCTAACGGAGCGCTTGCGTAACGTTTGGACGGAGTTCAAAGGAAAATAACGGGAAAAGGAAATGAGCAAAGAAACATTAACTTACAATATCGTATTTATTCTTAACAACAATAATTACAACCATTCACAAAACAAACCAAAAAGAGCAAAAGAAAAGATAAACAAAGAAAAGAAAAGATTACAAGCAAGTAATTAAAAGTTCATGGAATTTAAGTGCATGAAAGTAAAGCAAGAATTAATGTGCAAGAAAGTAAATGAGCAAGAAATGAAACTAGGAACCATAGAACCAAATACAAGACATGGGTTCAATAACAAAATCTTAAACTTGCAAGCTCACTTAAGAGATTGCAAGATCAAGAAAAGGCAAAGAACTCACGGAGAATGAAGCACAAAAGAGAGAACAAATTGATACAACCCCTTGATATCAATGACCAAAGCTTAAACTTGCAAGCTCACTTAAGAGGTTGCAAGATCAAGTTAATGTAGAGAGCTCAAGGGGGAAGCTAACCAAAAAGAATGATACAAAAACCCTCATCTTCATTTAACATCTACTCAAAAGCTCTCACAACAATTTCATGGAGGAAAGATGAAGAAGAAGAAGAAGTAGAAAACTAAAAGCTAACAAAAAGAGGGCATGAGCATGAACCCCTTGGCTTGGCAAGTTCTGGGCTATTTATAGGCAGGAAACAGAGAACCTAGGGCAATATTCTGGCACATCATGAAATGACCAAAAAGCCCCTAAAATTTCACCCACTACGGAGCCTATATGGCCGCGGTTCCGCGACCTAAGCGTGCTTATGCCGCGGAACCGCGGCCATAAAGAGGGCTTGGGCCTTCATCTTTTGTCGTATCCCCTAGTTTGTGGTCCTCTTCAGTGTGGTATAGTACTTTTCTGAGAATCTCTTCACAATTCTTCCAGAATTACAGTAGAACAAAAGGTGATGTGATGTGGATCTTTTGCCATGATTTCCTCGAGCTCTGCATAGATTTCTTGGATCTTGTGTTGACATTGAGCTTTGTGTATGAAAATGACAACCGATTTGCCATTTTGTCCCTTACTGGTGTGCGTCAACATACGGATAGAGAGCGGCGACCCGTGTTTTATCTGTGGTTGGCAGTAATCCGGAATTTGTCGTACTTTTCCATGAATTTCATTGTTAAATATGTAGCAAACACTGATTAAAAGCACCTGCCTATAACCAAACGAGCGTAAGAATGGGCGGTATAAAATACAATATTCTGGTATGAACATCATTTTTCGGGGAAGATAATACTGGTCTGCTTTGGTTTAAGCCGGATCCGAGTATTATACTGTGTAGATATAATATCTTTGTCTCGGTTGCATTTGTATTCGGTCGTAATACAAATGCGGGTATTTTTATACTATTACGGGGTTATCCTGAAATTCGTTTCAGGATCACTTTTGGAAGTTGCCAGTTTCCAGTTTTCTAACGCCCGTCTTTAACATTTGGCTAAAGACGGATTTATCTTTTGTTGATGAAGATGTGTCATATGTGTGTGGAAGCTTCTAGAAGTGATGATGAGGCTAGAGAGTCATTAGAGCTTTAATTGTGCAATTAATGTTTTGATGACTAAGAGTTATGATTCATTGTATGCATTGATTATATGTGCAAGGTGTCTAATGACTCATTAGCTCATTCATTGTTATGGTCACCTCCCCCCTCTCCTACGCTCACCCCCTCCACCATTTATATGGCCGGCCCCTCCTTTGCAAGGGGATGATGATTTTAGGAAAATGAAAGGGTTGTTAAAAACGAGAAGAAAGATTTAGTCCATATATATTTTCATAGCTCATTTCATATCGATCCAAAAGGCAACTTCATTAACCGTTCGTCCATAGCCTTGGACGTAACGAGACAAAGTGTTCTACTCATTCTGTACATCATCTTGGTCGTCTCTTTTAGCAAACTTGACGACCGAGTTGCCTCGGCTCAGAGGCAGGAGCCCGTTTAAATATCTGTCGACGTGGTGCCACCTGGACGAGAAGACTGGAGATCGAGGAGATCGGAGCAGCCGCAACAAGCGTGGGATGATGGTTGAAGACCGAAGGACTCGGATCGTTCGGTATAACATTTCTGCCCACTTTGTAATTTGTTAGTTCAGCTTTAATGGCAGATCCGGGTTATAGTACGCGATAGCGCCAGTTGTAAAAAGTTTTTGTTCTGCATTTGGCGTCTGTTAGACGGTCGGGACGCTACCGTGGACTTACAGTGGTATCAGAGCCTCACCATTAAGCTATACTAACTTGTGCTAACGCGTTCAAAACATCGATCGAACGGAATTTCCGAAATCACAATTTTCAGTACACAAGTTTCTGTCGATTTTTTAAAGGGCCTAAAAATAATTTTGCATATCACAGAAAAGCGTGCAGGGTTTTTTAAGCAAACTGGTAAATTTTGAGCACGTGATCCCACGTGACCGCCGCGGATCCGCGGTCAAACCTAGGGTTTGACCGCGGAAGCATGGCAGTACTGTGGGAACAGTGCATCAAAATTCTCCAGTAGGCTTTCCTTGGTAAATTGTGGTTTTTGGTAATATTCTTTTGGGCCCAGATTTTGTTACTGCACAGCAGATGTTTGTGGGGCCCACTTTGGGATATTTTGTCGATCGAAATTTAAACGTGTTATTTTACAGTACTTACTTTATATCTCCGACCGGGAATGTCATTCGAGCGGTAAACGGCGTCTAATTGCTATAGTTCTTTTAGACGGGTTTGCGAACGTGACATTCGTGTTGATGTTCTATGTTGTGCTGTGAAGTTGCGGATTTGTCATGGTGGATAGCAGTGTGCAATGATAGTGCAGTTTGGATTTATTTGTACATTTGATATTGCAGGGCGAGCGTCCAACATGTGGACTGCCGTCACTGCCTGTTGTATAATATTCTTTTGGGCCACGACCGGGTTGAGGTCGATGTACCCGTTGTACATATTTTTATTTCTATACTAGGTTTATCCCGCGACGGAGTGCATGGATAGCCGGGTTCTGGAGGGAAACGGGTCCGTATCTCATGGCTTTAAGAGGCAGAGGGACCTCACTCTAGAATTGGCAGACTATTCGCCGCACTTGTAGCGGTACAAGTTGACCCAAGGAGGGGTGCTCAATTTACCGGATTCCGTGAAGTGCCGGGTGTTCCATTCACTATGCTGTGGGGACTACCTCGCTTCAAATTTTAGCGGGTAACTTGCCGCACACGTAGGGGTCTAGGTTTCATTGCACAGGCTATCCACACAACCAGGGGAACGTCGGGTTTCAGCAGTGGCTCTGTGAAACCCGGGGATCACAGATTATCTGTATTGTTCTGTGATGCTTATTACTTTTCTGTAATGTTGCATATTATCACGCCTGGAGCGATTATTGTATATTGGTATATATACTATTAGATGTTGTATATGTTTTACACCCGTGCTAGTCCAGCCCCCGCTCTGTCGTTAGTTAAGTAACCTAACGGGTGATGACGGGACCCAGTGACGAATGCGGATGGCATATACGTACATTTTATTTTCGTTCTTTTATGGTGTGATTGATTGATGGGACTGCATTGATTCTTATCAATGCAAGGATAAAGCAAACCTATATTTGTTATTGTTGGAACAAATTTTAAAAGGTGTTATTACAAAGATGTTTCCTTTTGTTTTGCATAGCGGTATTCAGTCAGAATATCCTGCACCTCATTCGACGAGGCAAAGGCCGAGATCCCTTCACCGGGAGTGACCCCTTAGGCAGAAGTTTGCGTCAGGGTATTAACTCCAATATAGTCGATTACAAGTTGCTTTGCATCGTAGTATTCAGTTAGAATATCCTGCACCTCATTCCACAAGGAAAGAGCCGATATCCCTTCACCGGGAGTGACCTCTTTAGCAAAAGGTTTTCGTCACTATATTTTTTATAAAAAGCTATCAGGTTCCTTCAACGAGATCGAGTTCATTACGTTAAAGGTTTTTCGGCAAAAACCAGCCGTAGCCCTCCGTCGTATCTTATGGATGGTCAGTAGTATTCAAGCTATGTTTGTTGGCCTTCATCAAGACATAGTGTTTGGTAGTTGCTGGGTATTCATTTGTTGCATAGATAGATGTGTTGGTTTGGGACAGTCGTATAGCCTTGTTGGCCTTCGTCAAGGGCTTGTACGGGTGGGTTCAAATTAACCAGGACAATGACGGGTAGAACTTGACACGTGACTTATGATTTGTTGGCCTTCGTCAAGATCATAAGAGCATAGGGCAAAAATCACATCGGGAGTTTCTAAAGAAACTGAAACTTGCCAGGAATGCGCATACCTTCTGGAGTATGATAACTTGAGTGGCTTCCATCAAGTTATCATACGATGATAGTTGGTTCCCAATTCCCACTGATGAGTTGGTATACTCTTCGGGTGATCCCGACTAATTCTTTTTTCAGGTTTGGAGGAGAATTTGAGATTACAGTGGGAGGTTTCCTGATTAGATAAAATGATAACCATTCTGATCTAGGTTAGAGTGCACACAGAGTGTTTCTTTTCCCACTCTCTTTGGCAGCGACCTTTGATCGACCCTAGACTATGACTCAGTAACCAAGTTGACCGAACCTTCTTAAAATATTAGCTTTTGGATTGTCTAAGTTGCATAAGTCATTGCCACTCCTTCTTTTACCCTTTGTATTTCTCAGAACACCCCGTATTACTATGGATATCCACTTCCATTAGATAGATCCATCGTATGGTTATATACGAACTCGAAGGGACTTCTTTGAGGATGGATCCAGGTTCAGGAGAAATAGAATTAGTTTATTCAGTTGTCTTTTATTATCACCTTCTCTCAGGTTGCGAGGGCTCCTTAGTTTAGGAGAGTACACCTATTACGCTTATTGGATAGTCTTATTCCAAACCATAGGCATTTGCCGAAAGGTAGGGAATGAAGAAAACCAATTAGCCTAAGTAGGGTGTGCAGAAGGTAATATGTAAAGACAAGATAAAGGGATTAGAAAGAGGGCAAAGTAAATTGCGACTGTTATCATTCACGACCAAACCACGTACTTCATCGCCACTCCTATTTCACCTTTGCTTTTTCCCCAGTTCGGGAGAAATAGAATAAGGTATTATTCAGTTGTCTTTCATCATCACCTTCTCTCAAGATGCGAGTACTCCTTAGTTTTGGAGGGTACACCTATTATGCTTACTGGATAGTCTTCTTCCAAACCATAGGCTGGTGCCGAACGGTAGGCAAGGAAGAAAACCATTTAGCCTAACGAAGGTGTACAGAAGGTAACGACTAAGACAAATAAAGGGATTTGGAGAGATGGCAAAGAAATATACGGTTATAGTCATGAATTGGTTTATGGAAGAGGCATTACTGTGAATACCATAATACCCCTATGAAACATTTTAATGTTTCAGTGCATTATTAAAAGAAAACTGATTTCCCAATTGGATACTTACTCCAGGGTATGTATTTACCAGGTATGATTCTCATATATGTATGGTTTTACAGATGATGAGTGAGAGAAAGTTATTGGGAATTAGGTGATCATCCTCATTATATCGAAATTCGTTGTAATTGGTGATATTTGAGGAAATCGCCTGGGTACAGTTTTCAACCTACGACACACAGGTTTTGAGTTATTCAACTCAGCGGACTTATACAGAGTATTGTATGTTGTCCAGTGTCCGTAAGGACAAAGGGGTAGGTCCTCATACTATTTCTATTTACTTATGACTTCTTTAGTTTTTAAACATGTGTTTCGTAGAAATACAATGTCTAAGTTTTGAGAAGTTATGGGTAGAAGAATAAAGTAGAGAACCAGATGTCGCAAGTATCAGGATTCTTCAAAGAGATTGAAGATGTAGATTCTTGTGATTGGTATTCAGATGATAGTAATGGTTTTGAGAAACTTGTTTCTCTTTCAGGTTACTCATAATTGGATGGATTCCAAAGTTGAGTAATGCTGATTAGCCTTTTTCCATTAAGTTGTTATGCACTGGAGACAGCTGCATGATTTGAATCTGGTTCCAATTAAATTAGTGCCTATGTTTCTATATTGGATATAGAATGGTTTATAGCTTAACGATGTTAAGGTAAGGGGAATTGTCCAGCTTATGCTTAAAACCAGACACTGGATAACTTAAGGCACGTTTCTGTAATGGCAGTTTGTGGGTTGACCCTGGCTTTGACGAAGGTTGACATTTCTACCATCTGGAAGATCAATAGTGATATTGTTCTTGACTCGCCACAGTTTTATTAAAATGGATTTTTTCAGAAAACAGTAGTGGGAGTATGGTAGAACTGGAAGTGATTCCAGAACTGCAAACGATTACGGAAAATTTAATAGGACCTATATATTCAATCAGGTTAGACATTCCAATAGCCACACCGCGGACATAATGGGTAACCTCAGACACCCGAGAGGTACTCCGGTAGCCTCAAGGATGGTGACAGGGAGGTTCTTGTTTACCCAGACTTGACACTACTGTTGTTCCAGACTATGAGACCCTGCAGGAGGATAAGTATAGCGTCGTTCTAAACTAGCTTTAGAAGTGTACGTATATATTATTCTGCCAGAGGGTTATCGTAGTTAGTGGGAGCAGCGGAAGCATAGTGGGCAAGTTGCTTATGTCTATTTATAGACTTCAGCAGTTATAGCGGAGATAGATCATCTAATTTTGATGAGACAGTCATGGCTTTGACTTCATCAGAATAGGGGATGGATCTATTGAGAAGGTAGTAGGGTGTGATGTCCTGGTATTTGGATGACACACACAGAGTAGGAAGTAAAATTCCTATACTACGATCGGTTGTACTGTGGTCATCACACAGTTGTTTCTCCGCAAAGGATATGGATTTAATATCAGACATTCTGGTTACTAGATCTATGGTTTTAGATCTAGATTTGGGTAGTTTCCCAATATGGGTACTTTGACAGTATTCTAATGGTTTTTAGAATAGATGACTCCTGGCAAGGTGGTGTACCTGCAGGTGATGGAGTCACCCTCTCTAAAGGTGTCTTACAGACTAAAGAGGAGAAGGAAGTGCATGATTGGCAGATCACTTGCTTAAGCAATTGAGTCAATCGTGAGATGTCAAGTACCACACCAGATGTTGCTTTTGCACTAGATGCGATAAGTTTATATTAATCCAATCCTTGAAAAACATAAGGAAGCAGTTTTAGAACATAAGTGCATGTTCTACTGATTTGATGACGGCAGCCCCCTTCGGGAGACGGTTATCATTCCAGGCTTCAAAGGTGACATGGATGGCAGAGTGATTGTCAGAGTTATAGTTTTCCCTAGTCGAGGGACAGTATTTTGGACAGGTGGTCCAAGAGGATACTGTGGGAGGCATGGTGCTGGAAACTGATTAGGTTCAGTTATCGATACAGTCTAAGAAGTTTGAATTTGGAGTTCATTTATGAACTAGGTCCCATCAGATATTCAGACATATTCTAAGACAGGTATTACTCGATTCGGGAGTTGGCTTTCTCCGCGAATTTGATATTTAGAGAGATATAGAAAGAAACATCAGGGCGGATCCACTCACTAAGGTTATTTCTCGAACACAAGAGTTTTACAAACTAGCTTTGTGAAACTGATTAGTAGAGGTGTTGGATGTTCGGTATCACACGGGCTGTGAGTATGCGACATAGCAATAATTAGCATTAAGTGCAAGTAGGAGATTGCTGGAGATAGTGCCCTCAAAGTCAATTATTGGATCGCAGGTACGTGATTGCAATGATTGAGGCAGGACCTATACCGATATGACAGTCTTGCTCGAGATGATAGTATGCTATCGAGTTTGTCTTTATCATCGTATACATGCTTTAGTTCACTATTGCATGATGATAGAGCCCATAAGATTCTTGCTTGACTACCAGCAGTTTGATGGTAATCATATACGTGGGAGCTGGGGTCTTTAAGCACATCCTTAAAGTGTCCCTAGTCGTGGGAGTTTCGCGATAGGGCATCGATACTCCAGAGTAGACTGGTGTATACAGTCGAGACCCCGATGAGGGACGGTGGCCGGTCTCACAAGCCACTGGTGTCAGTTGGATCACCTAAGATGTATACAGGTGCTCATTGGGTTATGAGTACACCGGACAGGACTCGCCGGGAACATGCTAGTTGGTATTATACATATCGTCAGATAGCAGTTCCCTGGTGACATGTGTACAGGTTAGTTCATCGACCTGAGGTCGTCATTTGTCTCGTGTGAGTTCCCACTGTGCTTAGATTACTACCCTACCACGCTCAAAGGAGTTGTGCAAACAGGTTTTAGTTGGGTACAGTCCCGAGCCACATGGAGGCAAGTGAGCAGATCGGCAGGGGATTCGTCTCTCCCGGTATTGGGGGTGAGATCGCGCTGTGTCTAGGAGAGCCATTACACAAAGCCCTCGGCCGAGGCAAGAGATTTACTGGTAGGTACTCCAGTAGTATCTCAGGGTGTTCTGGGCCACTCTCTGACACGACTTATACCGCTATTGGGGGTCTGACGTTACCAGCCCCCTAGGCCCGATATGCGATACTCATAGACGAACGGACCGGACTGTATGTATATTGTCACTGTTAGGCTCAGTAGGGTTTATGGATGAGTTCGCTCGTCAGCTTCCCTTCCAATCAATACATAGGCAAACCGTTATGTATAGCTTGTACCTCTGACGTGCTAGAGGTTATACCTAGTGCCAGTGTGTTGATGAGTCATTAGAGTCCCCCACAGACACTTTCCCAAGTTCGGGCGAAACGTTGTAGAGGCCGTATGGTATTATGGCAAGGTTCGGAAAATGCATGTGCGTTTTCGCACGTGTCATTTTTCGGGCAGATAATACTGGTCGGCTTTTGTTTAAGCCGGATCCGAGTATTATACTGTGTAGATATAATATCTTTGTCTCAGTTGTATTTGTATTCGGTCGTAATACAAATGTGGGTATGTTTATACTGTTACGGGGTTATCCTGAAATTCGTTTCAGGATTACTTTTGGAAGTTGCCAGTTTCCAGTTTTCTATCGCCCGTCTTTAACATTTGGTTAAAGACGGATTTATCTTTTCTTGATGGAGATGTGTCATATGTGTGTAGAAGTTTCTAGAAGTGGTGATGAGGCTAGTGAGTCATTAGAGCTTTAATTGTGCAATTAATGTTTTGATGACTAAGAGTTAAGATTCATTGTATGCATTGATTATATGTGCAAGGTGTCTAATGACTCATTAGCTCATTCATTGTTAAGGTCACCTCCCCCCTCTCCTACACTCACCCCTTCCACCATTTATATGGCCGGCCCCTCCTTTGCAAGGGGATGATGATTTTGGGAAAAAGAAAGAGTTGTTAAAAATGAGAAGAAAGATTTAGTCCATATATATTTTCATAGCTCATTTCATATCGATCCAAAAGGCAACTTCATTAACTGTTCGTCCATAGCCTTGGACGTAACGAGACAAAGTGTTCTACTCATTCTCTACATCATCTTGGTCGTCTCTTTTAGCAAACTTGACGACCGAGTTGCCTCGGTTCAGAGGCGGGAGCCCATTTAAAGATCCGTCGACGTGGTGCCACCTGGACGAGAAGACTGGAGATCGAGGAGATCGGAGCAGCCACAACAAGCGTGGGATGATGGTTGAAGACCGAAGGACTCGGATCGTTCGGTATAACATTTCTACCCACTTTGGAATTTGTTAGTTTAGTTTTAATGGCAGATCCGGGTTATAGTACGCGATAGCGCCAGTTGCAAAAAGTTTTTTTTCCGCAATTGGCGTCTGTTAGACGGCCGGGGCGCTACCGTGGACTTACACTTGGTACACTCGGTGTTTCTTTTTACGCGTTTGAGTTATTGATTGTATTTCGTGCATTTGATGCACCAGATGTTGTTTTCGTGCACAATAGATACACCGGATGTGTTGTCGTGCACACCCGTTGCACTGGACAGATATTTTCGTGCACGCCTATTGCACTTAGTTTTGCTTTTAAGCACATTGTGGCACCTATATTCGGATTCGATTTCCGTGCGCACCAGACACATGTGATTGTTGGATACTGTTAGTTATATGTATGCCCTAGAGGCCATTACTATACATAGGATGTATATGCTAGTTGAAGATTCTTGAAGCTTTGAATTAGTCCACCATTCTTGTCTCATCCTTAACCCTAACCATTCAAGTTAACCATGGTCCATTCTCTACAACTAACCAAGGGTTAGTAAATGATAAGTATTGATTTATTTATCATTTACTTAAAACTTATCATAATTAGCTTCTTCTTCTTCTTCTTTTCTTCAAGTGAAGAAAGCAAGCTCCATCAATGGTGATTGATGGAAATGAGTGAGAAATCCAATTCTAAAGTCTACCCACTTCCTATTTCTTCATCCTCTACCTCTTGCCAAGTAGTAGAGTGTGTTTCCTTCACAAGTTTTCATGGCTTGGTGAAGGTGGAGCTTGATCTAGCGATGCTTCGACGTAGATCATCTTCGGCATGGACATCGACGACCTAGCTCGCCTATTCTCCGATGAAGCCGACGCTAGAGCCCGGGATTTGTTTTGGACAGCGAGAGCACTTCATTGCGGAGCTATAGAGGTGGAGCACCGGATCTACAAAGGTTGTATTTCCGTATTCTCTTAGTTAAGTGTTAACTAGTTTGCTTTGTCGCCTAGAAATCTAGCCAACGATCCGTTCTAGGGTTTCTCGGCACCGTTTAAATTAGAAATTGGCATGGTTGATACCTTGTGAGACCTCATTTGGGTGCCTAGGAACCCTACAGTGGTATCAGAGCCTAGCTAGAGCCTTAGACGAAGTCTAGACGCAATTTGAAGTCCGAACGAACCCGAAACCCAATTCCAAACATGCTCTCTGTCCTTTTTCTAAAATCTGGGATTTTTCAACATTAAAAATATGCAGAAAAATCAGCAGGCGATTTTAAGAGTTACTGTGAAGTTCGAGTGTCTAACTCCATCAACCTGCCGTGGATCCGCGGCACGAGAATGGCTCGTGCGGCGGTTCCGCGGCCGTACGGCCTCATTGTTCAGTGAATCTTACACAGTAACTCCTAATTAATTATGCTGGATTTTCTGGGAATTTTTAATTTTTATTCAAGAGTTGAATTTTCTGGGATTGTTTTGGGGATTCGGTGTTTCGATCGGAGTATCAAATTTTGTCTGTGTGGTTTTCCGAATAAATTTCAGAATATGTTAAAATGTTCGACTGGATATAAATACCCACCTTTTCCCCTGCCAGGAAATTTCCAATTGTTGGATTTTTCCGTAGTTTAACGACGTTCTAAGTAGTGCAAGTAACGCGATGGACCCTCTAGAAGACAACAAACCTTAACTCGATTATGTGACCGTCTTGAACTGCCCTTTGAACCTTCGGGTTTGGGGCAGTACGGCGTGCCACATGTGAGGCGTTGGCTTGACCCTTCTACGGCTGGACCGTTGGTACTGAGGCACGAACTGAATGTTGTTAGACTTATTTCATGTGTTGAGCTGTATCGGGAAAACTTGGGTGTTCGATTGTTCGATCGAAAAGTTTAGCATTTTCTATTTATCCGGAATGTGATACAATAATTGGAATTCACAAATTGTTGTGAGATAACGGAATGAATATTATAAACGTAGCAGTTTAGTCTCACTTGATCGGTTGCCACGGAGTTTTGATGTGATCAAAAGTCCGTCGCAATCACGTAGCGTACGCGGATACTCGCCGGGTAAACTTAATAGACAGCCTCACCCCATAGCCCCGACCAAGTGACTGTAGGAGAACCCCGTCGTCGAAAGCATCCGTTCGGGTGCTCCCGGTAGCGGTGTTCCGCCTTGGTGCACTTTGTCGACGGCGTCGGGGGTGCGGCCGTCTACTAAAGTTTGCGACGAGTATTCGATCAGAATGTCGGGAATCTTGTTGAATTGCCCGACTTGATATTGAAAAGTGTTTTCGATTTTGAGACTAAAATGCGGGGTTTATAATTGTTAGGCATGCGATGTCTAAGTATTTCATTTGGTCAGGCATGCGATGTCTGAGGAGGTTGCGGATTCCAACTGTTGTAGTTTTACACTTTCTTTTCTGTGACCGTAAGTGTAATATGTGATATCGCCGGTTTCATTGCTATATGTCAACGACAATTGGGATACGCATGTTTGCTTACGTTGATGACATGTGATGTTATCTGTTGCTGGATATGTTATATTGGATCGTCGTGTTTGAATAGCCGGGGGGTTTTTATGTGAGATGAGTGTATTTCATTTTCATTCATGTAAAAACTTGTATGTAATATTCTTTTATTGGGGCACTTCCAGGTTGCGGATGTTGTCACCATTTGTATATTATTTACTTTTCTGCACTAGGATAGACCCAAGGAGGGGAGCACAAGTAACCGGGTTCTGGGGTCCAGTGGGAGACCATCTCGAGGAGTCAAGTCCGGGTCTCCTAACCCTAGAATTGGTAGGGTTGCTTGCCGCTCTCGTAGGGGTCTAGGGGTGTGGGATTGGCTATTCATCACGACCGTGGAATCCGTGTTTTATACTGGCTCGTATTGAAAACACGGACGTCCTAGTATATCCAATATTTCATATGTTTCTTCTGCTGTGTTTTATCTGTGATGAGATCATGTGATGTTCTGTGACAGATATTATATATAGTATATATGATATATTATATAAACGTTGCTTATGTTTTACACCCGTGCTAGCCCTGCCCCGCTCTGCCGTTAGTTACCTAACCTAACGGTGCAGACGGGACATCGAGGCGAATGCGGATGGCATAAGCGTACGTTATATTTATCTGTGATGTTTAGGTGGACTTAAATGATGGGATATTCATTAATGAGATTAATGAAAGAAAATAAACCTAATTGATGTTGTGGAATCGAATTTCAAAATAAAAACAGGTAGCTACAGTTCTTGCTTTGCATCGTGGTGTTCATTATAGAACATCCTGCACCTTATTCGATGAGGAAAGGACCGAGATCCCTTCACCAGGAGTGACTCCTTTAGCAATAACTGGCAGATGCTACACACTCGGTTTGTCTTTGATCGCTTCTATAGTTTCTGCTTTGCACAGTGATATATATGATATATCCCGCACCTCATTCGACGAGGAAAGGGCCGACGATCCCTTCACCGGGAGTGACCCCTTTAGCAAAACTAGAAAAGCCTCAAAAACATTCCATTTAAAAACTATTTGATTCCGCAACGAGATCAAGTTCAAAGAGTTAAAGGTTTTCACAAAAACCATTCGCAACCCTCCGTCATTTTAGGAAATAGAGTACTTAGTATTCGTGCTGTGTTTGTTGACCATAGTCAAGGCACAGTGTACGGTAGCTAAGTGATGTCTTCCTACACTGCATATGATGCGATTAGTTAGGACAGTCGCGTGACTTTGTTGACCTTAGTTAAGGGTCATGTAGGTGGGTCTAATTAATCACGAAATGACGGGTAGAACTTGACTAGTACTTATGATTTGTTGACCATAGTTAAGGTCATAGGTGCTAGGGGTAAAAACCTTTATCGGGAGTTTCAAGTGTTGAAACTTGCAATGAGATTGCATACCTTCTATGTGATAGTTGGATCTCGATACCCACTGCGAGTAATTGTTACTCCTGGGAGAGTTTTGCACTTTACAATTAGCCGATCAAGTAGGTGTCTAGAAAGGTGTCAACGGGGTTACGCCTCTGGGAAAACGAGATTTACTGTAATTAGGTCCGTGCGAAAGCACGGGGAACCTCCCTCAAAGTACCGACACTGGCCTGGCTGAAAGATTGGCGAACTTGTAGAGTGTAATTAATCCCGGCTAGTCTTTCCTTTTAAGGTTTGAAGGAAGATTTGATAAAAACAGTGGGAGCCATCCTGATTAGATAAAATATATAACCAATCTGATCTTGCAAGAGCGCACGCAGAGTGTTTTCTTCTCTCTCTCTCCTGGTAGCGACCATATCACGCCTTAATCAAGATAATAATACGGATGTATTGACCGAACCCGCTTGTTATACTGAGCTGCGGAACGTTGGTCCCGCTCCAACTTATAATTGTTATAAGACAGAGCAGGAAATTGGGGAAAACCAGAATTCCTATGCCGCCCAAACGAAGAAAGTGCATATGATGCATCTCCTTCGGGTGTGTTCATTACAAAGAACTGTTTCTCAGTATCCTCTGCATCCTGGGTATATGATACCGGATCAGGATCCCAGATATGTAATCTGTTACATAGGGCTGCAAAAGGGTAGAAAACTGAGAACGGGTGATAAGTTTCATGAGACAGAAAACGGGACAAGTGTTGCAGCCAAGTCTGTTGGTCACTGTCACCCTGTATTACGAATACATTGATTCTGAACAAATGCTATTAGATACCGAACCTGATATACAAAATCATATCAGTCTCTTTATTAGTAAAGAAAGGATATAACTTTGTATTGATGGATAATGTTTTGAACACTTCCTATATCAAAAGTTGATCGGTTCAGGCACGTTATCTAAAAGCATTGACGTTCTAAATCAAACTACAGTTCCTTGTATATTGAACACACACAAGAGGAAGAGTTCAGAAATGAACAAATTCTTCTTGAGGCATTGTAGACTAGGTCATATCAATGCGACCCGACTGGCTGAAGTTACATTTAGATGTATATTTAATCAGTTTGAATTTACATCTTGTGAAAACTTGCCAGTCATGTCACAAAGATAAGATGACCATAGCTCTGTTTAAAGGAAACAGAGAAAGAGTTAGTGAACTCTTGGGATGATACATGTTGATGTATGTAGGTCCCCAGTCTACACATGCCAGGACTGGTTCTTTATACTTCATTATATTCTCTGATAATCTCTCAAGATTCGGTCGTATGTTCCTGTTGAAACATAAGTCTGAAGCTTTTGAGGTATTCACAGAATATAAGTTGGAAGTAGAGAACCAAAATACGGGTATAAGTATTATGTCCTTTGATGTGATCGAGGAGGAGAATACTTGAGCACGGAATTCCTGGATTATTCTAAAGGAGAATGAGATTCTCTCTCGGCATTACCCCTCCGAATACACCATAGCACGATGGTATGTCGGGGCGGAGCAGATACACCCTATTTGATATGGTGTGCTCTATGATGAGTACTACTGAGTTACCTTTTTCCTTTGGGAGTTATGCGCTTGAGAAGCTGCATACCTATTGAATTCGGTTCGAATCAAATCAGTGCCTACCACTCCATATAAGATATGGTGCGGGAAGATCCTATCTCTTAAGTAAGTTAAGATTTGGGATTGTCCGTCCTATGTCAAAAGCAAAATCCGGACAAGATCGAGGCAAGATCAGTTCTGTAGAACTGGAAAGGTTCCAGATGTACAAAACTGCTAATGATTTGACAGAACCAAAGGATTCAATAGTTTCCGACGAACCTCAGCCTCTCCGCCGATCTAGTAGGGTTCCTCACCCACCTGAGAGATACTTCGGTTTCTCGATGACAGTGGGAGCGAGGATTGCATCATGAGATGATGACCCAACCAGTTTCGAGCAGGCCATCGAGAGTAGGGACTCTGTAAGAATGGCTGGATGCTTAGTGATCTGAGATGGAATTCTTATACACCAACAAAGTATGGACTTTTGTTGCTATAACTGAAGGGTTAAATCCCCATCAGGAGCAAGTATATCTTGAGAAGATTGCTTGGTGTACATGGAAAGGTTGAGACTTTCAATGCTAGACTTGTTAAAGGTTTTCGTCATCAACCAGGCACGGATAATGATGAAACCTTTTCCAGGGACTGTTTAAATCCATCCAGATCCTACTTGCCACGGCTACATACCATGACTACGATATCTGGTGGTTGGGTGCCATGACTACTTTTTTAAATACTGATTTAGAAGAGAACGTCTATAAGAACACTGCCAGAGGTCTTCGTAAAACAGTGGGAGCAGCAGAAACGTGTGCAAGTTGCTTTACATAATGAAGCAGGCATCGCGGAGTTGGAACGTCTGTTTTGATGTGATAGTCAAAGTGTTTGACTTCATCAAAATGGTAGACGAACCTTGTATATAAAAAAGGGTAGTAGAGAGTCAGGTGGTCATCTTCGTATTGTACGTAGACAACATACTCTTGATAGGAAAAGAGTTTCCTATACTACGATCGGTCAATCTCCTATTATCACTAGGATTCCCCAAATAGGATCAAAGTGATACCTCCTAAATCCTAAGTTTTCATCTATGAGATAGATGTAATTGGATGTTAGGATTCTCACTAGATGTAGTGAGATGGTATCAATCGATCCTGGGGGGAATCACTGGAAGAGTTCCAGGGTGATAAAGACGACTGAATGTCAGTCACGGGCATTGTCTTTACCCTCAGTAGAGGGACGGTATGTTGGAAGAGTTCCAAGCTAGATACCGTGGCAAACTAGACGATAAAGGCTGGTAACATCGCTATTAAAGATACTACCAAAGAGGCAGTTTGGGTTTATATTGGTTCATAAGATGAACTAGGTTCCTGCCATTGTATGACAATGGAAGTGTGGCTTCGGCCCTGGAACCCTGATCCCATCAGTGACCCAGACAAATTCTGAGGCAGCATCACCTCATCATGGAGATAGTTGATCTCCGGGGTAATCGAGGTTAGGAGAGTAGACTCAGAGGACAACACGGCGGATCCACTCACGAAGGCCTTTTCCCAAAGAGAGACTTTTAAGGGATGGTTGAGTATGTGATACTGCAACCACTGCTACAGATGACCCTAGTGCAAGTGGGAGATTGTTAGTTATATGTATGCCCTAGAGGCCATTACTGTACATTGGATGTATATTGTGGTGGATGCTGGGACATATATAGGTAGGACTTTCTTGCTCGATATGATAGTACGCTATCTGGTTGCTCTTTGTCTTAACGTGTATACTTTCTGTCTCTCTGTTACATGTTGATAAAGCCCTTAGGATGGGTACTCGACTTCCAGGACTATGATGTAGATCATACTAGTGGGGCCTGGATAGTCCATGAGTACATCCTTGAAATGTTCCTAGTCGAGGGAATATCGAGACGGGGCATCGATATTCCAGAGTAGACTAGCGTATATCTTCTCGACCCATGTGATGGGCGATGGATGATCCCATATCCATTGGTGTTTGACATCAGAGATGGTATACGGGTGCTCAGTGGAGACTGGGTACACTGAACGGACTCGCCGAGAACTCCCAGATGGTATTATACCTCACGTCAGATGGCAGTTCTCTGGTGACACTGGTACAGCTTAGTCTGTTGACCTGAGATCGTCATAGAGTCTTGTGTGTCTCCCACTGTGCTTTGATTTCTACCCTACCACGGCTCTACTGAGTCGTATAAACAGGTGGTTTTTGGGTACAGTCCCGATTCATATGGAGGCAATGAGCGATAGGAGGAGATTCGTCTCTCCCGGTATTGGGGGTTGATGTTGTGCTATGCTCAACTGGCCATAACAGGAAATCCCTGGCCAGGGTTGCTGTGATATACTGGTAAGAGTTATCAGTAGTTTCACGAATGTTATGGACCTCAAGTCGGCATGACTTATCGAGCTACTGGGGTCTGACGTTTACCACCCTTAGGCGAGATATGCGACATATCAGACGAACAGACCGGACTGTACGGTAAGTGTTACTGGTTGGATTCACAGGAGTGTGAGCGGGCTTGCTCGTCAATCTTCTGATCGCTCAATACCCTGGTGGCCGTTACGTTTAGCAGACCGCTTGCGGCTTGTAGGTGCTTGATATGATCATCATCCGCTACCGGCGTATTGACGAGTCTTTAGAGTCCTACACAGAGGTTTCCTGGCTCAAGCGAAACGAAATAGGAGCGCATATGAGATATGTGCGGGACCGAGAATAATGCGTGTATGTGATACCGTATTTCATTCTCGCGATGAATGTGTCGAATGGTTGTATGCGATATAACCTAGTTATCGAATCAAGGATTGATTCGATAAGCCGATACATTGCATACTAGCCGGTTATATGCGACATGACCGGATCATTGAATCAAGTGTTGATTTAATGATTTAATGTATAATTATATATTTGATATATTACTTTGCATTAACTAGTATTGGTTCACTTTAAATGGATTTACTCACTTGGTTTGTGCACATTGCATATGTGATATATTTTGTGCACATGATTGTATCATGTTTGATGATACAAGCAAGCTAGGGTTAGTGTAAAGAATTAGACCATGGTTAAGATTATGATTAGGGTTTTCTTTTTTCTTATTTATTTATTTATTTATGTTGGAAAAAGATGAGAAAAGAATGGTTTCTATTTTTGTTTGCTAGTTGAAGATTCTTGAAGCTTTGAATTAGTCCACCATTCTTGTCTCATCCTTAACCCTAACCATTCAAGTTAACCATGGTCCATTCTCTACAACTAACCAAGGGTTAGTAAATGATAAGTATTGATTTATTTATTATTTACTTAAAACTTATCATAATTAGCTTCTTCTTCTTCTTCTTTTCTTCAAGTGAAGAAAGCAAGCTCCATCAATGGTGATTGATGGAAATGAGTGAGAAATCCAATTCTAAAGTCTACCCACTTCCTATTTCTTCATCCTCTACCTCTTGCCAAGTAGTAGAGTGTGTTTCCTTCACAAGTTTTCATGGCTTGGTGAAGGTGGAGCTTGATCCAGCGATGCTTCGACGTAGATCATCTTCGGCATGGACATCGACGACCTAGCTCGCCTATTCTCCGATGAAGCCGACCCTAGAGCCCGGGATTTGTTTTGGACAGCGAGAGCACTTCATTGCGGAGCTATGGAGGTGGAGCACCGGATCTACAAAGGTTGTATTTCCGTATTCTCTTAGTTAAGTGTTAACTAGTTTGCTTTGTCGCCTAGAAATCTAGCCAACGATCCGTTCTAGGGTTTCTCGGCACCGTTTAAATTTGAAATTGGCATGGTTGATGCCTTGTGAGACCTCATTAGGGTGCCTAGGAACCCTACAGATACGCCTTTTGAGACTGATTTTTCTTTTGAGCACTTTATTTCTTTGATGGGCACCATATTATATCGTGGCCGAACATGACTGATTTGAGGACAGTACCTGAGTATTTTGCATGCATTAAAAGTTTACCGAGGTTTTTTTGAAAAAGGAGCTATAGTCTCGCTATTTCCTACGTGTTCGTGAGCGACACGAACGTAAAAAAAAAGGAAAACCTTTTGGGATATTTTAGAAACGGCGGAACGCATATTAAGCAAAACACATATGAATGTATATTATTATTTTACAAATGAGCGTCCGTCACTTATGCCGTGAATTACGCATTAACATGGCGATTTAGAAAATATTTTTGCACGAGTTTTATTCAGTTCTTGAAAGTTTTCCAAAGATGCGTACTATACAAGTATTATAGTATTTGAGTATATTGAATTTCTATAGTGGATTTTGAGATCTGTATCTTCATTGTAACTTCGAGGATATGCGTGCAAATCCGACGATTTGTGTGACGCTTGACGGAGTTCGATTTTGAGTTTTATACTCGTTTTCAGGCGCACGCGATGTGCTGTGTTATTTCTATATCTTCCATGATTTCGGAGTCCCGTTGTTTTGAGCTGATTATGGAAATGTTTTAGATTTTAGGGGTTTAAATTTAAATTCAGGGACCGAATTTATTTAAGGGGGAAGATTGTAACATTTCAGAAAATATAAAATATTATTTTTGGAATTTAATATTAAAATAATATTTTTCCCGAAAATCGCCCGATTTGCGAAATTGGGGTTTCGAAAAAGGGTATAAATATATACCAATAATTGTGAAATAACTGAAAATTAAAATGATTTATTGATTTAAAATATATTTAAAGGATTTGGCATTTTTAAAATTATTTATCTGCAATTTGGATAAAAACCCGATTTGTGCACTATTAATCGCGATTAAGCCAAATCCGTGAATCTACAGTTTTCTTGGTCAGTGCACCATGACATATTTCATTTGGTTATATGTTCATTTATGTTGTTTTATGTTATGGTTTTATTGTGGTGAGAAAATAAATGAAAGAGAAAAGGTGTTATGATGACTTGAGAAGAGAGAGGGGGACATCATGATGAGAGGTAAGCATGCTTGAGGAGAGAGAGAGAGAGAGGAAGAGGGTTAAGGCTCCACCCCCACCTCATCTTTCATTCTTCATTTCATTTCATTTCTTCAACTCCCTCATCCTTCTTCATCTCCTTCTTCCTCCACCTCACTACCCATGGGAATCATCTCCAAAACCTAATCCAAACCCATGGCTCCCTTCACAAAACTTGATCCCCACCTCACCCTCATCACTTTGGACCAAGAAAAGTTAGATTTTCACAACCTTGAAGAGCTAGGATTTTGCTTGGCTACACCCTTGAGGTATAAATTCTTCCAGTTAGATTAGTTTGAGATTTCTTATTTTCTAGATTAGTTTAGAAGGTGTTTGGTTAGGGTATGTGGTGTTTAGAAAGTTCAAGAGAAGGGTTTGAGGATTTTGGGGAATTAATGTTGTATGGTGGCTGTACAAGGCCTTAGGGATCAAATTCTAGACCTGGAACTGAGTTTAGAACAGAGAATACAAACTTTAGAATTGATCTATGTCGGTTTTGTGTTGAATTGTGAAGGTATATGGGAATCTGGAGTAACCCGGAGGCACTAAAAATTATTTAGCGAATACTGGGAGTCGTGCATGCAACGTGGAGTGTACCCTGAAGACCTGAGCCCCAATCCTTGTATTGTGGATGCAAATTTAAGCTCTCTGGCCGCAAATTGCGGCCAGCTTAGGAGGGATGGTTGTGGGACTTTGTAAGGTGTTATCTACTATATATTTAAGGCCCTTTGTATATGCAACTTTTCTTAGTTTGACCTGAGTCAAAATCTGGGAGCATTTTTGTGTGAATTTGGATATGTTTTCCGTATTTTGAGATGATAAATTTTTATATTTGGATTCGTATTTTGTTGTTGGATATTTGTACATCAACAATTAGGGATAATTTGTTGGTTTTGCATGCGTGGGCTCTAAGTTCTAACTTATAGGCAATCCGTGTGCCGTATCGGTTTTCCGAACTCGATTTTAATAGCATTTATGATTGTGTTGATATTGTAGGTACCTTCACGTGGATTCCGAGGCGTCGGAGCGTGGCGTCAACGACTTCGGCAATCGAGGATCAAGGTGAGTGGATCTATATCCACGGGGGAAGTCGGGTGGATGGCATATAACACTCCCGCACACTTTGATGGAAACCGATTTATATGTAGATTATGGTTAATGAAACCTTTAATAGAAAACTATAGATAGGGTAAAAAGGATAGTTAGATAAAACATATTAGAATCTAAGGATAGTTAGAAGCGATATGATACGACTAGTATGTGATGACGGGACTTGAGGATGATATTTGTTGATATTGCTGTTTAGGGTACTATAGGACTAGATAGCCGACGTAGATGCGTCATCCGAACCATACTTATTTCTAAACTGAAGAATCGTATGCATCTTTTAAACAGATACCCTGAGGAACATTATGGATTTTCAAATGATACCTTTTCTTTAAAAACACCGTAGCCCCTACTTTCAAAACTACGATTCGCATCTTTCAAAAACTGTTTGTATGGTTCGGGTGTGTACGTTAGATTAGAAATGTAAGCTTATAGTAAAGATAGAATGTATTTGTAAAATTGACATGATGAGGGATATAAATGCGATGTAAAGGATATATGACGCGATATGATGATTTGGTGATATGTTGGTATACGAATGCGAGTCGATTGAGATGATCTATACCCTGACGGTCCCCTGATATAAGATTATTGCGGATGTGTCCTGGGACATAGGTATATAGAGATATTTGTATATGTTGTCAATCGTGAGTGTTAGCCGTACATGATGTTAGGTCTGTACCCTCTTCGTCTTATAGGTTGATAGGATCCTTGATAGCTTAATGCCGTCGTACGATAATTTTCCGTGCGTGATGAGTTTGACTTGATAATTGATCCATACCCTTGACTAGAGGTTTCCGTACGATGGAGTATACCGTACGGGATGTTATGAGGCTGGATGCCGATTGATAGATTCACCGACTCGATCATGTTAGATATGTATACCTTATAGCTTTTAGCTGACGATTTACCTTATGCTGCATTCATTTTATTCGCATTGCATTACTTATACCTGTAATAGTACACCTGCACCATTATCGATGATGCGTATGTTACACGTACACAGATTGTATGCTCACACAATTCATCATCGATAATTGCCATGTCACTACACAGCAGGATTGCTACATCATAATATGACTCTTCACATAATATACTTGCGCACATACATATTGTATACTTATACTTGCGTATATACCACTTATACATCTATACTTGCGCACATACATATTGTAAACACATACTTGCGTATATACCACTTGTACATTTATACTTGCGCACTTACATAATGTACATTCATACTTGCGTATATACCACTTGTACATCTATACTTACGCACATGCATACTGTACACTCATACTTGCGTATATAACACTTGAACATCTATACTTGCGCACATACATATTGTACACTCATTCTTGTGTATATACCACTTGTACATCTATACTTGCGCACTTACATATTATACACTCATACTTGCGTATATACCACTTGTACATCTATACTTGCGCATATACATATTGTACACTCATACTTGCGTACATTCTTATTGTACACCATACCTGTGTATATACATATTGTACACCCATACTTGCGGACATACACATTTGTACGTCCATACTTGCATATATACATATATGCACCTTTATACGATATTGCTATCGATTTTGGAGACTTGGGAACCAGATGATATATTTTAAAAACTGGATTCATTTGAAAGAGCGGTTTTCCCTCGATATGTGCATATTACTATTCCATGTTGCATGATATACGGATATGCTTACATTTCTATCATATGCCGCATACATCATGCTTTATGATTTTACACATTGAGATATGCTGTTTTCATGAGATTTCTGGATTTGAGAACCGTGGCTATTTCAAATGAAAGTATGTACTGTTTTAAAATCCTGGTTTCTCTTGATATGATATTTCAGTGCGTCCGCCATACGTTTTCTCGGTTCTGAGACGTGTGATATGTGAAACCCGATTCGAGGAGGCGGATGATTCCGTTTGCGGGTACATGGTGGACCCGGTATGGTACCCCGGGGCGAGAGAGAGATTTCGTGTCGATGATGATGAGCCTGGCAGAGGGACTACTACCTACCGGTGATAGTATTTGGGCTCGGCGTATATCCGAAGGATACCGACCGAAGTCGAGAGATGATATGGGCCGATCCGGACTGATGGAGCCTGTGGGTCGATACGGACTGGCGGAGCCCGAGATATGAAGATTTACGTGTCGATGCTGGACACTGGTTTCATGATGTTTTCTGGTGTCGATGTTGGACACCCAGGTTCCATGATTTTGATGTGTCTGTAAGTCCACGTTGCCCACCTCGGTACTTACGGGGAGGCGGAAAACGGAATAAAAATCAAATTTTTATCAACTTAGGCAACATGGACTAGACAAAGAAGGATCTTTGCTGAACAAAAACAAGCTAAAGCTAACTAGAAACTAGCTAAGTGTTAGAAAGGTTATACCTAGGGATTTATGTCCTTCTCTCCTTGCTCCTTGGAGTAGTGGAAAGAGGTCACCTTGGTCGTCTTCTCACGTCGAAGAAAGATCCACCCGAAAGCCTCAACCTTTGGCTTCAACTCCTAGCTAGAAGTAACTAGGGTGCAAGAAGTGCTAATCCTTAAACCCTAGATGAGAGTAGAGATTATCAAGAAGGGGTTTTTCTCAAGCTCAAGTGTTTCTCAACACATGAGAGGGGAGAGCTTGAGGGAGAGGAAGAACAAGAGAGAGAAAGTGAATAATAGAATGAGAGAAAATATGAAGCATTCTCTCATATATGTGTGAACTATTGTAATTAGATAATTAGCTAGATAATTGTCATGGTTAATCAAGACATGACCATTATCATTTCATTTTTAATGCAATTTGCAAGGATCAAAGAGCATCTTCCAAATGAAATGATGATGGTCAAAGTGTCAACCTAGGTCAACAAGTCAAGGAGGTCAAATGGTCAACAACCATAACCATGCACAATTATTTAAACTAATATCAACTAACCATAATACACACATAAGCATTAGGGTTAATAAAATGACAATAGTCATTAACCCTAATCAAAGTCCTCTCCCTCTGTCTCAAGCAACTGTGCATACGTACCCGTATTCGTGATCCGAGGAACACGAATACAATGTGATAAAACCAATCCCAAATCATATACTAGGATTCGGCTTAAACCAAAGCCTGCTAGTATAAGCTGTCCGGACAGCAAACGTGAACAAGTGCACGGATGTGAACGAACCCTGTCGCAAAACCATTCGACCTCTACTCATTTGGCCTAAAGGCGAATAGCTCTCTGTGTGGGACTCTAAATACTCGACACTACGCTGGCAGTGGGTTTAACCACAGACCGCAAGCGGCACTAGCTGTACGTAACGGTCCCCAGGTAGATGTCGATAAGAAGACCGACGAGGTGAACCCTATCTGAACTCCTACTGAGCCTGTATGTGACAGTCTCCATACAGTCTGGTCTGTTCGTCTGATACATCGCATGGTGGGCCTAGGGGGCGGTGAACGTCAGTCCCCTAATAGCGGTACAAGTCATGTCGGAGTATGGCCCAGAACACCCTGAGATAACACTGGAAACCTACCAGTATATCTCACTTGCCCTGGCCAGGGACTACTCGTGTAATGGCTCTCTTGGACACAGCGCGATGTCAACCGCCAATACCGGGAGAGACGAATCCTGTCTAACCGTCACTGCCTCCAAGTGCTTCGGGACTGCACCCAAAAACTACCTGTTTGCACGACTCCTTTGAGCCGTGGTAGGGTAGTAATCAAAGTGCAGTGGGAACACACTCGAGGTGGAGTGACAGTGTCTAGTCAGCGGACTAAGCTGTACTCATGTCACCTGGGAACTGATAACTGACGATAGGTATAATACCAACCAACAGTTCCCGACGAGTCCTGTCCAGTGTACTCGTAACCTAACGAGCACCCGCATACTATCTCAAGTACGACGTACTGATGGCTGTGGGACAGACCGTCTCCCATACTGGGATGAGAAGAGTATACGCTAGTCTACTCTGGAGTATCGATGCCCTATCTCGATAGTCCAACGACTAGGGACCTATATAAGGATGTGCTTATAGATCACCCAGCTCCCACGAGTGTGAGCGCCATCACAATGCTGGTAATCAAGCAAAGATCCTAAGGGCTCTACTAATATGTATATCAGCGATATGCTAAAAGAAACACATGCACATATTAAAGCAGAGACAAACCAAGTAGCATACTACCATTTCGAGCAAGATTGTATATACAACTGTGAATATCCCAAGCTTCCATCAAGTAATATACAAACTAGTATGATACAGTAATGGCCTCTAGGGCATATACACTAACAATCTCCCACTTGCACTAAGGCCATGTACTGGCGTATCGAAGACCTATCATCTCGATCAGCCGCTCAAACTGAGTCTGGGGCAAGGCCTTGGTGAATGGATCTGCTGTGTTATCTTCTGAAGCAACCCTCCGAACCTCGATCTCCTGGCGATCCACGATCTCCCTGATCAGGTGATACCGCCTCAAGATGTGTCTGGATTTCTGATGGGACCTGGGTTCCTTCGCTAAAGCTATAGCCCCGTTGTTGTCGCAATACAGAGGTATTGGTGTAGGGTTCCTAGGCACGCTAGTGAGGTCTCCCAAGCCATCAACCATGGCAATTTCAAAAATTATGGTGCCTACAAACCCTAAACTACCGATCGATAACTAGATGTCTAGGCGAAAAAGAACTAGTTAACACTTAACTAATAAGAAAACGGAAATACAACCTTTGTAGATCCGGTGCTCCACCTCCATAGCTCCGCAACGAGGTCCTCTTCACTGTCCAAGTCAAATCCGGGCTCTAGGATCGGTTTCGTCGGAGAAAGGGCAAGCTAGGTCGTCGATGTCCATGCCGAAGATGATCTACGTCGAGGCATCGCTAAATCAAGCTCCGACTTCACCAAGTCAAGAAACTTGTGAAGTAAACACACTCTACTACTTGGCAAGAGGTAGAGGATGAAGAAATAGGAAGTGGGTTAACTTTAGAATTGGATTTCTCACTTGTTTTCATCAATCACCATTGATGAAGAATGGTTTTCTTCAATGAAGAAGATGAAGAAGAAGAAGCTAGTATTATGATAAGTTAATTCTAAAATGAAAAGAATAATACATTCTTATCATCTTAGAACCATGGTTTAGTGTAGAGAATTAATCATGGTTGAGTGGTATGGTTAGGGTTAAGGATGAGATAAGAATAGTGGACTAAGTCAAAGCTTCATGAATCTTCAACTACAATCCAAAACAAGCCACCATTTTCCTCATTTCCTTTTCCAAAAAGAAAATAAATAAATAAAGAAAAGGAAATGAAACCCTAACCATTCTTTTAACCATGGTTTAAATCTTTGCACTTAACCAAGTAAACATGTATCATCAAACATGATACAATCAAATGCACAAAATCATATCGCATATGTAATGCGCACATCCGAGTGAGAAAATCCATCTTAAGTAAACCGATACTAGTTGATGCAAAGTAATATATCAAATATATAAATATGCATTAAATCATTAAATCAACACTTGATTCAATGATCCGGTTATGTCGCACACAACCGACTAGTATACAATATATCGGCTTTATCGAATCAACGCTTGAATCGATAACTAGGTTATATCGCATACAACCATTCGATACATTCATCGCGAGAATGGAATACGGTATCACATACACGCATTATTCTCGGTCCCGCACATATCTCATATGCGCTCCTATTTCGTTTCGCTTGAGCCAGGAAACCTCTGTGTAGGACTCTAAAGACTCGTCAATACGCCGGCAGCAGGTGATGATCATATCAAACACCCACAAGCCGCAAGCGGTCTGCTAAACGTAACGGCCACCCGGGTATTGAGCGATCTGAAGATCGACGAGCAAGCCCGCTCACACTCCAGTGAATCCGACCAGTAACACTACCGTACAGTCCGGTCTGATCGTCTGATATGTCGTATATCTTGCCTAGGGGTGGTAAACGTCAGACCCCAATAGCTCAATAAGTCGTGTCGATATGAGGTCTATAACTGTTCGAGAAACTACTGGTAACACTTACCAGTAAATCTCAGCAACCCTGGCCAGGGATTTCCTGTTATAGCCAATCGAACACAGCGCAACATCAACTCCCTATACCGGGAGAGACGAATCCCCTCCTATCGCTCATTGCCTCCATGTGACTCGGGACTGTACCCAAAAACCACCGTTTTGCACGCCCACTTGGACGTGGTAAGATGGAAATCAAAGCACAGTGGGAACCACACAAGACTCTATGACGATCTCGGGTCAACAGACTACTCTGTACCAGTGTCACCAGAGAACTGCCATCTGACGTGAGGTATAATACCATCTGGGAGTTCTCGGCGAGTCCGTCCAGTGTACCCAGTCTCTACTGAGCACCCGTATATCATCTCTGATGTCAAACACCGATGGATATGGGATTATCCATCGCCCATCTATATGGGTCGAGAAGGTACACGCTAGTCTACTCTGGTATATCGATGCCCCGTCTCGATACACCCACGACTAGGGACTTTGAAGGATGTACTTATGGACTACCATGTCCCCACTAGTATGATCCGCATCATAGTCCAGGTAGTCAAGTACAGATCCTAAGGGCTTTACCAACATGAAACAGAGAGACAATCAGCATACACGTTAAAGTAAAGGGTAACCAGATAGTATACTATCATGTCGAGCAAGAAAGTCCTCCCTATATATGTCCCAGCATCCACTACAATATACATCCTATGTACAGTAATGTCCTCTAGGGCATACATATAACTAACAATCTCCCACTTGCACTAGGGCCATCTGTTGCAGTGGTTTGAAGTATCTCATACTCAACCATCCCATAAAAGTCTCTCTCTGGGAACAGGCCTTTGTGAGTGGATCCGCTGTGTTGTCCTCTGAGTCTACTCTCCTAACCTCGATCTCCCTGGAGATCAATCATCTCCATGATCAGGTGATACTGCCATAGAATATGTCTGGATAACTGATGGGACGGACGTTCCTTGGCATAAGCCACAACTCCATTGTCACACAATGGGAGGAACATAGTTCACCTCATGAACCATTATACACCCAAACAGCCTCTTTGGTAGCATCTTAAGTAGCGATGTATCCCGCCTTTATCGTCTAGTATGTCACGGTATCTAGCTTGGAACTCTTCCAACATACCGTCCCTTTACTGAGGGTAAAGACAATGCCTGCGACTGACATTCAGTCGTCTTTATCACCCTGGAACCCTTCCAGTGATTCTCCCCAGGGTCGATTGATACCATCTCACTACAGCTAGTGAGTATCCTAACATCCATTTAGATCTATCTCATAGATCCAAAATCCAGGATTTAGGAGGTATCACTTTGATCCTATATGGAGAATTATGGTGATAAGCGGAGATTGACCGAGCGTAGCATAGGAAACTCCTTTCCTATCAAGAGTATGTCATCCACGTACTCTACGAGGATCGTCACCATACTCCCTACTACCTTTTTGTATATACAAGGTTCATCTACCATTTTGATGATGTCAAACTCTTTGACTGCTTCATTAAAACAGATGTTCCAACTCCGCGATGCCTGCTTTATCAGATAAAACATCTTGCACACGTTTCCGCTGCTCCCACTGTTTACGAAGCCCTCTGGCTGTGTACTTACAGACGCACTCTTCTAAATCATCATTTAGAAAAGCAGTCATGGCACCCAACCGCCAGATATCGTAGTCATGGTATGTAGCCGTGGTAAGTAGGATCTGGATGGACTTAAGCATAGCTACTTGAAAAGGTTTCATCATGATCCACGCCTGGTCGATGACGAAAAAGCTTTAACAAGTCTAGCTTTGAAAGTCTCAACTTTTCCATCAACACCAAGTAATCTTCTCAAGATTTACTTGCTCCTGATGGGGATTTAACCCTTCAGATATTGCAACCAAAGTCCATACTTTGTTGGTGTACATGGATTCCATCTCTGATCGCTAAACATCCAGCCATTCTTACAGAGTCTTACTCTCGATGGCCAGGTCGAAGCTAGTTGGGTCATCATCTCATGATGCAATCCTCGCTCCCACTGTCATAGAGAAACCGAAATATCTCTCAGGTGGGTGAGGAACCCTACTAGATCGGCGGAGAGGCTGAGGTTCGTTGGTATCTATTGAATCCTTTGGTTCTGTCAAATCATCTGCTGTAGTTTGTATAGTTGGAACCTTTCCAGTTGTACATAACAGATCTTGCCTCGAGCTTGTCCGGATTTTGCTTTTAGACATAGGCCGGACAACCCCAAATCTTAACTAGCTTAAGACATGGGCTCTTCCCTTTCCATATCACATATGAAGCGGTAGGCAACTGATTTGATTGGAACCCTATTCAATAGGTATGCAACTTCTCAAGTGCATAACACCCAAAAGGAAACAGGTAACTCAGTAGTACTCATCATAGAGCACACCTTATCATATAGGGTGTGATTGCTCTGCCCTGATATACCATCGTGCTATGGTGTATTCAGAGGAGTAATGCTGAGAGAGAATCTCATTCTCCTTTAGAAAAGTCCTGGAATTCCGTGCTCAAGTATTCTCCTCCTTGATCTCATCAAAGGACATAATACTTATACCCTTATTTCGGTTCTCTACTTCTAACTTATATTCTGTGAATACCTCAAAAGGTTCGGACTTATATTTCAACAGGAATATATGACTGAATCTTGAGAGATCATCAGAGAATATAATGAAGTATAAAGAACCAGTCTTGGCATGTGTAGACAGGGGACCTACATACATCAACATGTATCATCCCAAGAGTTTACTAACTCTTTCTCTATTTCCAATAAACAGGGCTATGGTCATCTTATCTTTGTGACATGACTGGCGAGTTTCACAAGATGTAAATTCAAACTGATTTAAACATGCATCTATATGTAACTCTAGCTAGTCGGGTCACATTGATCTGACCTAGTCTACAATGCCTCAAGAATAATTCGTTCATTTCTGAACTCTTCCTCTTGTGTGTGTTCCGTATACTAAGAACTGTAGTTTGATTTAGAACATTAATGCTTTTAGATAACGTGCCTGAACCGATCAACTTTTGATATAGGAAATGTTCAAAACATTATCCAACAATACAAAATTTTATCATTTCTTTACTGATAAAGAGACTGATATGATTTTGTATATCAGGTTCGGTATCTAATAACATTCGTTCAGAATCAATGTATTGTAATACAGGGTGACAGTGACCAACAGACTTGGCTGCAACACTTGCCCCGTTTTCTGCCTCATGAAACTTATCACCCGTTCTCAGTTCTCTACCTTTCTGTAGCCCTATGTAACAGATTACATATCTGGGATCCTGATCTGGTATCACATACCCAGGACGTAGAGGATACAGAGAAACAGTTCTTTGTAACGAACACACCCGAAGATGATGCATCAGCATGCACTCTCTTCGTTTGGGCGGCACGGGAATTCTGGTAATCCCCAATTTCCTGCTCTGTCTTATAACAATTATAAGTTGGAGCGGGACCAACGTTCCCCAGCTCAGTATAACAAGCGGGTTCGGTCAAATATCCGTTTTATTATCTTGATTAAGGCGTGATATGGTCGCTACCTGGAGAGAGAGAGAAGAAAACACTCAGCGTGAGCTCAGTCAAGAATAGATTGGTTATTATTTTATCTAATCAGGATGGCTCCCACTGCTTTTTATCAAATCTTCCTTCAAACCCTAAAAGGAAAGACTAGCCGGGATTAATTACACACTACAAGTTCGCCAATCTTTCAGCGAGGCCAGTGTCGGTACTTTGAGGGAGGTCCCCCGTGCTTTCGCACGAACCTAATTAATGTAAACCTCGTTTTCCCAGAGGCGTAACCTCGTTAACACCTTTCTAGACACCTACTTGATCGGCTAATTGTAATATGTAAAACTCTCCCAGGAGTAACTCTTACTCGCAGTGGGTATCGGGATCCAACTATCTCATAGAAGGTATGCAATCTCATTGCAAATTTCAACACTTGAAATTCCCGATAATATTTTGCCCCTAACCTCCTATGACCTTGACAAAGGCCAACAAACCATAGGATGCTAGTCAAGTTCAACCCGTCATTTCCTGATTGAATTAAACCCACCCGCACGGCCCTTGACAAAGGCCAACAAGGTCGCACGACTACCCTAACTCAATCTGCATCATATGCATAAGCAGATAAGCACCAGTTAGCTACCGCACACTGCGCCTTGACAAAGGCCAACAAACGCAGCACGAATACTAACTACTACTTATCTGAAATGACGGAGGGCTACGACAGGTTTTTCTGAAAACCTATTGCGTAATGAACTTGATATCGTTGTAGAATCAAATGATTTTAAAATGGAGTGCTTTTGAGGCTTTTCTAGTTTTGCTAAAGGAGTCACTCCCGGTGAAGGGATCGTCGGTCCTTTCCTCGTCGAATGAGGTGCGGGATATATCATATATATCACTGTGCAAAGCAAAGACACTTAAAAGCAATCAAAAAACAAACCGAGTGTGTAGCATCTGCCAGTTATTGCTAAAGGAGTCACTCCCGGTGAAGGGATCTCGGTCCTTTCCTCATCGAATAAGGTGCAGGATATATCGCATATACCGCTGTGCAAAGCAAGAACTGTAGCTACCTGTTTTATTTTGAAATTCGATTCTACAACATCTTAGGTTTCTTTTATTTCATTAATCACATTAATGAAGTCCCATCAATTATGTACCTAAACATCACAGATAAATACGACGTACACTTATGCCATCCGCATTCGCCTCGATGTCCCCTCGTGCACCGTTAGGTTAGGTAACTAACGGCAGAGCGGGGCAGGGCTAGCGCGAGTGCAAAACATAAGTAACGTCTATATAATATATCATATATACTATATACTATATCTATCACAGAACATCAAATGATCACATCACAGATATCGCAGCAGAAGAATCATATGAAATATTGGATATACTAGGACGTCCGTGTTTTCAATACGAGCCAGTATAAAACACGGATTCCACGGTCGTGATGAATAGCCAAACCCACACCCCAAGACCCCTACGAGAGCGGCAAGCAACCCTACCAATTCTAGAGTTAGGAGACCCGGACCCGACTCCTCGAGTTGGTCTCCCACTGGACTCCAGAACCCGGTTACTTGTGCTCCCCTCCTTGGGTCTATCCTAGTGCGGAAAAGTAAATAATATACAAACGGTGACAACTTCCGCAACCTGGAAGCGCCCCAATAAAAGAATATTACATACAAGTTTTTACATGAATGAAAATGAAAAACACTCATCTCACATAAAAACCCCCGGCTATTCAAACACGACGATCCAATATAACATATCTAGCAACACATAACATCACATGTCATCAACGTAAGTAAATATGCGCATCCCAATTGTCGTTGACATATAGCAACGAAACCGGCGATATCATATATTACACTTACGGTCACAGAAAAGAAAGTGTAAAACTACAACAGTTGGAATCCGCAACCACCTCAGACATCTCATGCCTGACCAAATGAATTACTTAGACATCACATGCCTAACAATTATAAACTCCGCATTTTAGTCTCAAAATCGAAAACTCTTTTCAATACCAAGTCGGGCAATTCAACAAGATTCCAGACATCCTGATCGAATGCTCGTCGCAAACTTCAGTAGACGGCCGCACCCCCGTTACCGTCGACGAAGTGCACCAAGGCGGAACACCGCTACCGCGAGCACCCGAACGGATGCTTTCGGCGACGGGGTTCTCCTACAGTCACTTGGTCGGGGCTATGGGATATAGCTGTCTATTAAGTTTACCCGGCGAGTATCCGCGTACGCTACGTGATTGCGACGGACTTTTGATCACATCAAAATTCCGTGGCAACCGATCAAGTGAGACTAAAGTGCTACGTTTATAACATTCATTTAGTTATCACATAACTATTGTGAATTCCAATTATTGTATCCCATTCCGGATAAACAGAAAATGTTAAACTTTTCGATCGAACAATCTAACACCCAAGTTTTCCCGATACAGCTCAACACATGAAATAAGTTTAACAACATTCCGTTCGTACCTCAGTACCAACGGTCCAGCCGTAGAAGGGTCAAGACAACGCCTCACATGTGGCACGCCGTACTGCCCCAAACCCGAAGGTTCAAAGGGCAGTTCAAGAGGGTCACATAATCGAGTTAAGGTTTGTTGTCTTCTAGAGGGACCATCGCGTTACTTGCACTACTTAGAACGTCGTTAAACTACGGAAAAATCCAACACTTGGAAATTTCCCGACAGGGGAAAAGTTGGGTATTTATATCCGGTCGAACTTTTTAACATATTCTAAAATGTATCCGGAAAGCCACACAGACAAAATTTGATATCCCGATCGAAACACCGAATTCCCAAAACAACTCCAGAAAATTCAACTCTTGAATAACATTTAAAAATATCCAGAGAACTCAGCACTGAAAACAATGAATTACTGTGCAATTTACGATGAACAGTATGAGAAAACTGCCGCGGATCCGCTGCACGAGCAAAGCTCGTGCCGCGGATCCGCGCCAGAATAATGGAATTACTAATACGAATTTTCCAGTAATCCTTATATTTTCCTGCTTATTTCTCTGCATATTTTTAATCATGAAAAATCACTGTTTTTGAAAAAAGTACAGAGAGCAATTTTCCGGGTAGGGTTTCGGTTCGATCGGACTTCAAATCACGTCTAGACTTCGCCTAAGGCTCTAGCTAGGCTCTGATACCACTGTAGGGTTCCTAGGCACGCTAGTGAGGTCTCCCAAGCCATCAACCATGGCAATTTCAAAAATTATGGTGCCTACAAACCCTAAACTACGGATCGATAACTAGATGTCTAGGCGAAAAAGAACTAGTTAACACTTAACTAATGAGAAAACGGAAATACAACCTTTGTAGATCCGGTGCTCCACCTCCATAGCTCCACAACGAGGTCCTCTCCGCTGTCCAAGTCAAATCCGGGCTCTAGGATCGTCTTCGTCGGAGAAAGGGCAAGCTAGGTCGTCGATGTCCATGCCGAAGATGATCTACGTCGAGGCATCGCTAAATCAAGCTCCGACTTCACCAAGTCAAGAAACTTGTGAAGTAAACACACTCTACTACTTGGCAAGAGGTAGAGGATGAAGAAATAGGAAGTGGGTTAACTTTAGAATTGGATTTCTCACTTGTTTTCATCAATCACCATTGATGAAGAATGGTTTTCTTCAATGAAGAAGATGAAGAAGAAGAAGCTAGTATTATGATAAGTTAATTCTAAAATGAAAAGAATAATACATTCTTATCATCTTAGAACCATGGTTTAGTGTAGAGAATTAATCATGGTTGAGTTGTATGGTTAGGGTTAAGGATGAGATAAGAATAGTGGACTAAGTCAAAGCTTCATGAATCTTCAACTACAATCCAAAACAAGCCACCATTTTCCTCCTTTCCTTTTCCAAAAAGAAAATAAATAAATAAATAAAGGAAATGAAACCCTAACCATTCTTTTAACCATGGTTTAAATCTTTTCACTTAACCAAGTAAACATGTATCATCAAACATGATACAATCAAATGCACAAAATCATATCGCATATGTAATGCGCACATCCGAGTGAGAAAATCCATCTTAAGTAAACCGATACTAGTTGATGCAAAGTAATATATCAAATATATAAATATGCATTAAATCATTAAATCAACACTTGATTCAATGATCCGGTTATGTCGCACACAACCGACTAGTATACAGTATATCGGCTTTATCGAATCAACGCTTGAATCGATAACTAGGTTATATCGCATACAACCATTCGATACATTCATCGCGAGAATGGAATACGGTATCACATACACGCATTATTCTCGGTCCCGCACATATCTCATATGCGCTCCTATTTCGTTTCGCTTGAGCCAGGAAACCTCTGTGTAGGACTCTAAAGACTCGTCAATACGCCGGCAGCAGGTGATGATCATATCAAACACCCACAAGCCGCAAGCGGTCTGCTAAACGTAACGGCCACCCGGATATTGAGCGATCTGAAGATCGACGAGCAAGCCCGCTCACACTCCAGTGAATCCGACCAGTAACACTACCGTACAGTCCGGTCTGATCGTCTGATATGTCGCATATCTTGCCTAGGGGTGGTAAACGTCAGACCCCAATAGCTCAATAAGTCGTGTCGATATGAGGTCTATAACTGTTCGAGAAACTACTGGTAACACTTACCAGTAAATCTCAGCAACCCTGGCCAGGGATTTCCTGTTATAGCCAATCGAACACAGCGCAACATCAACTCCCTATACCGGGAGAGACGAATCCCCTCCTATCGCTCATTGCCTCCATGTGACTCGGGACTGTACCCAAAAACCACCGTTTTGCACGCCCTCTTGGACGTGGTAAGATGGAAATCAAAGCACAGTGGGAACCACACAAGACTCTATGACGATCTCGGGTCAACAGACTACTCTGTACCAGTGTCACCAGAGAACTGCCATCTGACGTGAGGTATAATACCATCTGGGAGTTCTCGGCGAGTCCGTCCAGTATACCCAGTCTCTACTGAGCACCCGTATATCATCTCTGATGTCAAACACCGATGGATATGGGATCATCCATCACCCATCTATATGGGTCGAGAAGGTACACGCTAGTCTACTCTGGTATATCGATGCCCCGTCTCGATACACCCACGACTAGGGACTTTGAAGGATGTACTTATGGACTACCATGTCCCCACTAGTATGATCCGCATCATAGTCTAGGTTGTCAAGTACAGATCCTAAGGGTTTTACCAACATGTAACAGAGAGACAATCAGCATACACGTTAAAGTAAAGGGTAACCAGATAGTATACTATCATGTCGAGCAAGAAAGTCCTCCCTATATATGTCCCAGCATCCACTACAATATACATCCTATGTACAGTAATGGCCTCTAGGGCATACATATAACTAACAATTGGGTCAACAATGGACGGAACTACCTGAAGTTCTTTCAAGAACTTCCTCATCCAGACAGCTTCTTTTGCGGCATCAGATGCAGCGATGTATTCCGCTTCCATAGTCGAGTCAGCAACGGTTTCCTGTTTGGAGCTCTTCCAACACACCGCCCCTCCATTGAGGGTGAAGACAAAACCCGACATGGACTTGGAATCATCCTTGTCACTCTGGAAGCTGGAGTCAGCAAAGGCCTCAATCTGGAGGTCTTTTCCACCATACACCAAGAACATCTCCTTAGTCCTTCTCAGGTACTTGAGAATGTTCTTTACTGCTATCCAATGTTTCTCCCCAGGGATTGGCTGATACCTGCTTACCACACTCAGTGCATAAGCCACATCCGGTCTGGTACACAACATCGCATACATTATAAAGCCTACCGCAGAAGCGTAGGGTATAATAGACATGCGATCCCTCTCCAAATCAGTCTTGGGAGACATCTCTTTGGAGAGGGTGATCCCGTGACAAGCCGGTAGATTACCGCGCTTGGAATCTTCCATACTGAATCTCTTCAGTATGGTGTCGATATACCTGGACTGTGAAAGTCCTAATATCCTCTTAGATCTGTCACGGTAGATCCGGATACCCAGAATGTATGAGGCATCACCCAGGTCTTTCATGGAGAACCTGTGTGACAAGAACCCCTTGATAGATTGTAGCATAGGAATGTCATTTCCTATTAAGAGAATGTCATCCACGTATAAAACGAGGAATACTACAGTTCTCGCTACAAATCTACAATAGATGCATGGTTCATCTGGATTTTTGATAAAGCCAAATTCCTTAACCGTCTCATCAAAACAGATGTTCAAACTCCGCGATGCCTGCTTTAGTCCATAAATGGACTTAAGCAACTTGCACACCTTTCCGCTGCTCCCACTCTGAATGAAACCCTCTGGCTGGTCCATATAGACACACTCCTCTAAATGTCCATTTAGAAAAGCTGTCTTTACGTCCATCTGCCAAATCTCATAATCGTGGAAGGCAGTAATGGCAAGAAGGATCCGAATGGATTTCAGCATAGCTATTGGAGAAAAGGTTTCGTCATAGTCCAAACCAAGTCTTTGACGAAAACCCTTTGCAACCAGTCTAGCTTTATAGGTTTCAACCTGTCCATCTACACCAATCTTCCTTTTGAAGATCCACTTGCATCCTACGGGTTTTACCCCATCTGGAGCAATGTCCAACGTCCATACTTTGTTGGTGTACATGGACTCCATCTCGGTCCGCATTGCATCCAGCCATTTTACCGAGTCGACGCTCTGAATGGCTTGCTGGAAGCTAGTAGGCTCATCAAAATCTATGATGCAATCTTCTCTATCCCCGTCAATGAGAAAACCGTAGTATCTCTCGGGCGGATGAGACTGCCTACTACTCCTGCGGAGTGGCGTGGGAATGTCTTGATCTTTCGAACCCTCTGGTTCTACTAAGCTTTCAGTAATAGCTTGTGGTTCCGGAAATTCTTCCAGTTCTATTGCGCTCCCACTTATTTCCTTTTCTATGAACTGGTGTTCCAGAAAATGGGCATTACGAGAAACAAGGACTTTTTGTTCCTCTGCGTAATAGAAAAGATACCCCCTGGAGTTCTTTGGGTATCCCACAAACTTGCACAGTACTGAGTGTGCCTGTAGTTTGTCCGCATGCTGCTTTTTGACATAAGCTGGACATCCCCAAATTTTCAAGTATTGAAGATAGGGTTTCTTCCCACTCCATAATTCATATGGTGTGGTAGGCACAGTCTTAGTGGGAACACGGTTCAAAAGGTATGCAGCTGTTTCTAGCGCATATCCCCAGAACGATCGCGGCAACTCAGCGTTACTCATCATGGACCGTACCATATCCAATAGGGTTCGGTTCCATCTCTCCGATACACCGTTATGTTGCGGAGTGTATGGAGGAGTAAGCCGAGAGAGAATTCCATTCTCTTTTAAGTAACCCAGGAACTCGGCACTCAAGTATTCACCACCTCGATCAGATCTTAATGTCTTGATACTTTTGCCTGTTTGTTTTTCTACTTCATTCTTATATTCCTGGAACTTTTCAAAAGCTTCGGATTTATGCTTCATCAAGAAGACATGTCCGAACCTTGAGAAATCATCCGTAAAAGTAATGAAGTAAGAATAACCGCTTCGCGCATGTGTAGACATTGGACCGCACACGTCGCTGTGTACGAGTCCCAAGAGCTCGCTCGCTCTTACTCCGTGTCCAGTGAACGGAGTCTTTGTCATCTTTCCTTTGAGACAGGATTGACAAGTTGCATACGATTGATATTCGAATGGATCCAAATATCCTTCTGCATGTAACTTAGTCAACCTTCTCTCATTGATGTGACCCAGTCTACAATGCCATAAGAAAGTTTTATTGATTTCTGGAGACTTTCTTTTGTGTGTATTCTGGACATTGAAAATCTGTGGTTGGTTTAATACGTATATACCGTTGTTTAATGTACCTGACCCAATCAAAACTTGATTAAGGTGAATGTTCACTACATTACTTACAAATGCAAATTCATAACCTTTTTTAGATAATAAAGATACAGAAATGATATTACAGGTTGCATTTGGTACATAATAACAACTACGCAAAACCAAAAAGTGTCCATCCGACAATCCCAGGTGATAGTCCCCCACGGCCTCAGCATGCATGCTAGCACCGTTTGCAACTCTAAGGGTCATGTTACCTGTCTTCAAAACTCTACGCTTTCTCAACGCCTGCAAAGAATTACAGATATGAGATCCTGATCCGGTATCCAATACCCAGGATGTAGAGTTTATTGATAGACAGTTTTCAATAACATACACACCTGAAGCTGAAGCTGCTACTCGCTTTAAATCCTGTGTTCTGGCCTTCCAAGCCTTGCAATCCTGTTTCCAGTGACCACTTTTGTGACAATAGAAGCATTCTTCCTTCCCCACCAGCTTTCCCGCTATCTTTGTTGCTTTTCCTTTTCCCTTCGTATCCACTTTACCGACACCGCCTCTTGGTTTGGCGGGGGCTTTCTTCTTCTTACCCTTGGCTTTCGCCCTGGATCTAGAAGAGGAAGATCCTCCTACAAATAAAGTGGATGTCTCCCTACCCTTCTGTAGGGTGCCCTCAGCACTCCTCAACATGTTCAGAAGTTCGGAAAGTTCAACCTCCTTTCCTTGCATGTTGAAGTTAAGAATAAACTGGGCGTAAGTGGAAGGAAGGGACTGGAGAATCAAATCAGTATAGAGTTCATTCTCCAACTTGGTCCCAAGGTCCGCGAGCTCCTCTATGTAGCCAATCATCTTAAGCACGTATTCCGCTACCGATGATCCGACGGCCAACCTTGCCGAAAACAACTTCTTCGACACTTCGTATCTTGCGATACGAGACTGCTCTCCATACAGTTCTTTTGTATGAAGAAATATGGACTCTAGGTCCATATTCTCGTGCCTCCTCTGATGTTCGTTGTCCATCGAGGCTAGTACGAGGCATCTGGCCTTCGCGCAATCTATTTCCCAAGTTTTGTAGATTTTCCTATCTACGACATTGGTTTTGGGACCTGGGACAGGAGGAGCTTTGGTGGTAAGGACATACCCTAACATGTCGTAAGTGATTGCCATCTTGACATTCCTGAGCCAATCTTTGTAGTTTGGCCCTGTCAATATGTTTTTATCTAGTAATAACTTAAGTCCGGTCATGTTGAATGGTCGTTGCAATTAGGAGAGAGAAAAGAAACACTTTAGCATGATGCTCTTGCAAGTTTAGAGTGGTTTTTAGTTTGTCTAAACTGGATGGCTCCCACTGTCTCTCGAATCCCTTCTCAAACCGTAAAGAAAGGATTAGTCAGGATCAATCTCACCATACAATACTTGCTTAACCGTTCAGCCAGGCCAGTGTCGGTTCTTCGAGGGAGGTTTTCCAACGCTTTTGCGAAGTTCCTTAATTAAATAACCTCTTTTCCCTGTGGGCGTAGCCCCGCTAACACCTTTCTAGACACCTACTAAGTTTATAGCATTGATCGTTAAGTGAGAGTTTTCCCGAGGAGTAGCATATACTCACAGTATGATCGGGATCCAAATATCATCGCGTGATAAAAACCGAAGGAATCCTACCAGAATTATCACACTCCAAATGGTATGCAGCGCTAGCAAGTTTCAGTACTTATGAAACTCCCGATGTGGATTTTTGCCCCGTGCTCTTATGACCTTGGCGTGAGGTCAAAATGTCATAAGTCACATGTCAAGTTCTTCCCATCATTATCCCGGTTAATTTGAACCCACCCGTATCTACCCTTGACGTAGGCCAAAATGGCAGTACGATTGTCTCAAACCAACGCATTCTATCTATGCAACAGATAAATATCCGGCAGCTACCAATCACTATGCCTTGGCGTGAGGTCAAAATACATAACTTGAATACTACCGAATATTTAACTGAAATGATGGAGGGCTACGGATGGTTTTGGCGAAACCGTGAACGTAGTGAACTTGATATAATCGATGGAACGAGATAGCTTTTAAAAGGAGTGGTTCAAGCTCCACGTTTAAAAGTTTAGTTTTGAAAAGAACCGAGTGGTTTTCAAAGCGTTCCAATCGACTTTTACTTAGTTTATTTTCTTGCATTAGTTCTTTTAATGCGTCCCATCATTTAATCCTACCATTGCAGAAAACAACCAAAATATGACGTACGCTTATGCCATTCGCATTCGCCACGGGGCCCCGTCATCACCCGTTAGGTTACTTAACTAACGATAGAGCGGGGGCTGGGCTAGCGCGGCCGTAAAACATAAGCAACGCCTAAATAGTTATCATATATAAACATATAGCAATGATAGACATTACAGATCACAGATGAATACATTGGATATACTAGGAATCCGCAATCCGTTCGAGCCTGCAACGAAAAGCGGATTACACGGTCGCGGTGAATAGCCAATACCCCACCCAAGACCCCTACGGGTGCGGCAAACTACCCGCCAAGTACCCGAAGCGAAGCAACCTCCCTCACCACCGTGAGTAGGCCACTCGGCACTTCGAGATACCCGGTAGTTTGTGCACCCCTCCATGGGTCTATCCTAGGAGCAAAAACAGTAAAAAGAATTATACAATGACGGCTACAACCCCGACCCGGTTGTGCGGCCATACAAATAATATTACATCAATTTACATGTTACAATGAATGAAAGAAAAAGAAACACTCATCTCACATCCACCCCGGCTATTCACCCGCGACAATCCAACACATTCATATACACATACCATCATCAAACACAGATCACAGATATGTATAACCCCGACTAATCGACATATAGCGATTAGCCGACGTTCAATACATATAAACATCACAGATATAACCCTTTAGTCAAAGTGTAGTGAAGTTCGATAAAAAATATGGATTTATAGGCCCCCAAAAACAAATTTCTATTCTGGAAAATCTGGGCACATATTAACCATCTTAAAAATCCCAAAACCAAGCCAGAAAGACACTGCACCAAACTCGACCCAGAGCCGAGCCAAAACGGCCGCAGTTGCGCGGCAATAGCTTGCTATTGCCGCGGAACCGCGGCTTTTTGGTCGAATCTCTGGATCGTTTCTGGTGGCTTTCTTCAAAAAACCCTGAGATGATTTTTGGAGTATGATTTATTTTGTTTTGAACAGAAAAAAATTTAACAGAAACTTAGGGTTTTGAAAACTCGGTTTTTCGATTTTTTTTCGTCGAACTTCCATACACTTTACTGCCTAGCTAGTTTATGTTCAGTTAGGCTCTGATACCACTGTAAGTCCATGTTGCCCACCCCGGTACTTACGGGGAGGCGGAAAACGGAATAAAAATCAAATTTTTATCAACTTAGGCAACATGGACTAGACAAAGAAGGATCTTTGCTAAACAAAAACAAGCTAAAGCTAACTAGAAACTAGCTAAGTGTTAGAAAGGTTATACCTAGGGCTTTATGTCCTTCTCTCCTTGCTCCTTGGAGTAGTGGAAAGAGGTCACCTTGGTCGTCTTCTCACGTCGAAGAAAGATCCACCCGAAAGCCTCAACCTTTGGCTTCAACTCCAAGCTAGAAGTAACTAGGGTGCAAGAAGTGCTAATCCTTAAACCCTAGATGAGAGTAGAGATTATCAAGAAGGGATTTTTCTCAAGCTCAAGTGTTTCTCAACACATGAGAGGGGAGAGCTTGAGGGAGAGGAAGAACAAGAGAGAGAAAGTGAATAATAGAATGGGAGAAAATATGAAGCGTTCTCTCATATATGTGTGAATTATTGTAATTAGATAATTAGCTAGATAATTGTCATGGTTAATCAAGACATGACCATTATCATTTCATTTTTAATGCAATTTGCAAGGATCAAAGAGTATCTTCCAAATGAAATGATGATGGTCAAAGTGTCAACCTAGGTCAACAAGTCAAGGAGGTCAAATGGTCAACAACCATAACCATGCACAATTATTTAAACTAATATCAATTAACCATAATACACACATAAGCATTAGGGTTAATAAAATGACAATAGTCATTAACCCTAATCAAAGTCCTCTCTCTCTGTCTCAAGCAACTGTGCATACGCACCCGTATTCGTGATCCGAGGAACATGAATACAATGTGATAAAACCAATCCCAAATCATATACTAGGATCCGGCTTAAACCAAAGCCCGCTAGTATAAGCTGTCCGGACAGCAAACGTGCACAAGTGCGCGGATGTGAACGAACCCTGTCGCAAAACCATGCGACCTCTACTCATTTTGCCTAAAGGCGAATAGCTCTCTGTGTGGGACTCTAAAGACTCGACACTACGCTGGCAGTGGGTTTAACCATAGACCGCAAGCGGTACTAGCTGTACGTAACGGTCCCCAGATAGATGTCGATAAGAAGACCGACAAGGTGAACCCCATCTGAACTTCTACTGAGCCTGTATGTGACAGTCTCCGTACAGTCCGGTCTGTTTGTCTGATACATCGCATGGTGGGCCTAGGGGGCGGTGAACGTCAGTCCCCTAATAGCGGTACAAGTCGTGTCGGAGTGTAGCCCAGAACACCCTGAGATAACACTGGAAACCTACCAGTATATCTCACTTGCCCTAGCCAGGGACTACTCGTGTAATGGCTCTCCTGGACACAGCGCGATGTCAACCCCCGATACCGGGAGAGACGAATCCTGTCTAACCGTCACTGCCTCCAAGTGCTTCGGGACTGCACCCAAAAACTACCTGTTTGCATGACTCCTTTGAGCCGTGGTAGGGTAGTAATCAAAGTGCAGTGGGAACACACTCGAGGCGAAGTGACAGTGTCAAGTCAGCGGACTAAGCTGTACTCATGTCACCTGGAAACTGATAACTGACGATAGGTATAATACCAACCAACAGTTCCCGACGAGTCCTGTCCAGTGTACTCGTAACCTAACGAGCACCCGCATACTATCTCAAGTACGACGTACTGACGGCTGTGGTACAGACCGTCTCCTATACTGGGATGAGAAGCGCATACGCTAGTCTACTACGGAGTATCGATGCCCTGTCTCGATAGTCCAACGACTAGGGACCTGTATAAGGATGTGCTTATAGATTACCCAGCTCCCACGAGTGTGAGCGCCATCACAACGCTGGTAATCAAGCAAAGATCCTAAGGGCTCTACTAATATGTATATCGGCGATATGCTAAAAGAAACACATGCACATATTAAAGCAGAGACAAACCAAGTAGCATACTACCATTTCGAGCAAGATTGTATATACAACTGTGAATATCCCAAGCTTCCATCAAGTAATATACAAACTAGTATGATACAGTAATTGCCTCTAGGGCATATACACTAACAGTATCGCGAGGGACACCGTTGATTTATATCCTCATACTTTCATGCACACTCTTTTATGATATTTACGTGCATATATACATTGATTATATGGTTTGACGAGATCCACATGCATACAGACATTGATTATATCGTTGGACGAGATCCACATGCATACATTAATTGATTATATGTTTGGACGAGATCCATATGCATACATACATTGATTATATGTTTGGACGAGATCCACATGCATACATACTTTGATTATATTGTTGGATTATATCCGCATACATATAGATATTGATTACATTGATGGAACATATGATGACCCGGACACCCTAGATATCATAGTATTACCTTTATGATATAGTTGACCTAGGAGTCGTTGTTCATTCGATTTCTACTTGTAGATGTTTTTCTACTCACGAGTTGGAAACTCACCCCCGTTGTGCCACAGTTCTTGCAGGTTGACCGCATGGATCCGTAACGGCATCGCTGGCACATAGTTTCATTTGGGTGCTTTGCATTGGTAGGTGGGGCATTTGTATTGTACCGACTCTTGTATTTATATTTCACATATTATCTAGTCAACTCCATCAATCAAAATTAGTAAATTGTATAAGTAATGAGACTTAGTGAGACTGTGGTTGCGAGACTTAGAGCGAGGGGTTTTCCGCTACTTGTGGTTTTGATGTCTTGCTTATTTCTTTATCTTTTGTGGTGAACTTCACCGTTGGGCGTCGTATACTTATATATATTGTCTTGCGTGGTTGTGATCCGCCGTTTGGCGAAGAGCAAGCTCCCGCTGGGGGAGGCCTTTATCATTATCTTGTATATATGGTTTTGGATCAAAATATACAAAGGAGGTACTGCCCAAATTTTTAAAAAAGAGTAAACACGTTTTCAAACTAGTAAATTTCACATTCATTTTATGTTCCTTTTCTATGCATTAAGAAAACTTGATTTCATTATACCTTTATTTCAAAACTTCACCTCCTTTATTTTCTTAAAAAGGTTTAGATTTCTGGTTTTCAGCTTACTTGAATTTCTTTACGCCTTTAGACGTTGCGTGATTTAAGTGCTGGTCACGAGCTAATATTTCGGGTCGTGACAACATACATATTGTACACCCATACTTGCGTACATACATATTGTACACCCATACTTGTAATATTGTACACCCATACTTGCGTACAAACACATATGAACCTTTATACGATGTTGCATTTGATTTTGGAGATTTGGGAACCACATGATATATTTTAAAACTGGATTCATTTAAAAGTGCGGTTTTCCCTCGATATATGCTTATTACTGTTCCATGTTGCATGATATACGGATATGCTTACATTTCTATTACATGTCGCATACATCATGCTTTACGATTTTTACGCATTGAGATATGATGTTTTCAAGAGATTTCTGGATTTGAGAACCGTAGTCATTTTAATCGAAAGTATGTATTGTTTAAAAACCCGGTTTCTCTTGATATGATATTTCAGTGCGTCCACCATGCGTTTTCTCGGTTCTCAGACGTGTGACATGTGAAACCCGATTCGAGGAGTGGACGATCCGTTTGCGAGTTCATGGTGGTCCCGGTAAGGTACCCCGGGGCGAGAAGATCATGGGGATGACGATGAGCCTGGCAGAGGGACTACTACCTACCGGTGATTGGTTGGACCTGGCGGATATCCGGAGGATACCGACCGGAGTCGAGAGATGGATATGGGCCGACCCGTTCTGCCGGAGCCGGCGGGCCGATCCCATAGACGGAGCCCGAGATATGAGGATTTTCGTGTCGATGCTAAACACGGGTTTCATGATGTTTCGAGTGTCGATGCTGGATACTCAGGTTCCATGATTTTTTATGTGTCGCGAGGGACACACGTTGATTTATATCCTCATACCTTCATGCATATGCTTTATGATATTTTACATGCATGATGTTGTTGTGTCATTGGTTAACACGTGGACGAGATCCACATACATACAGGCATTGATTATATGGTTAGATGATATCCACATGCTGCTAGGCGTTGATTATATTGTTGGCACACATACAGTTTTGGTCACCCTAGATATCATAGTATTACCTTTATGATACAGTTGACCTAGGAGTCGTTGTTTATTCGATTTCTACTTGTTGTTGTTTTTCTACTCACGAGTTGGCAACCCACCCCTGTTGTGCCACAGTTCTTGCCAGTTGACCGCTTGGATCAGTAGCGGCATCGCTGGCACACAGTTGCATTCGGGTGATTGCTTTGGTAGGTGGTACATATTGGATCGTACCACTCTTGTTTTTACTATTCATATTGTATCTAGTCAACTCCATCAATCAAACTAGTATTTGTGTAAGCAATGAGACTTAGTGAGACTTGTGGTTGCGAGACTTAGAGCGAGGGATATTCCACTACTTGTGGTTTTGATGTCTTGCTTATTTCTCTATCTTTTGTGGTGAACTTCGTCGTTAGGCTTCGTATACTTATATTTATGCTTTGCATGGTTGTGGATCCGCCGTTTGGCGAAGAGCTAGCTCCCGCTTGGGGATGCCTTTATTATTATCATGTGTTATGGTTTTGGATCAAAATATACAAAGGAGGTGTTGCCCAAATTTTTAAAAGTCGAAACATGTCTTCAACTAGTAACACCCACATGTATTTTTTCATGTTCCACTATTTATGCATCTAAGAAAAAGGTTTGATGTCATTATACTGTATTTCAAAACTTCACCTCTTTTATTTTCTTAAAAAGGGTTTAGATTTCTGGGCTTCGGATTACTTGAATTACGTTACGCCTTTAGACGTGGCGTGATTTAAGTGCCGGTCACGAGCTAATTTCGGGTCGTGACACAAGGGTTAATGGACGATCCTTGGTTCTAGTCAGTGTTGCGAAGCTTGTAAAAAGTATTTTTTGCAAATTCTGCCTCTCTGCGAACACGTGGGGTGCGTGTCACGACCCAAAATTTGGCACGTGACTGGCACTTAAACCACGTGACGTCAACAGGCGCAATGCAATTTAAGTAAGCCGAAAACCCAGAAATCTAAACCATAAAAAGAAGTGATAAAACATTGTTAAAAACATTTGGAAATCTCAAGTAAAAATCTTAAAGCTTAAGTTTATTTTCTTAAAAATTTCGGCAGCACCTCCTTTGTAAAACTAGCCCCGAAATGGGTACAAACACAGGATATAATTAAAGCATCCCCAAACGAGAGTAAATTGCGCCTAAAGGCGGAAACAACCACCACAAGCATATATACAACGCCGTAGCGAAGAAATAGACAATATAAATGAAAAACAACATAAAGAGGTAAAACTACATAATAAAGGCCAGCTCACACGAGCATGACACCCAGAGTCACAAAATATACAATATCGGTCCTCACAAACTCGTCTCTTAGTCAATACATGAAAGTGGTAGATGGAGAGTACTAGATACAATGAGATATAAAATGGATATAATCGGATAACCGCAAACCCACCTACAGCAAATAGGTCTCACATCCAACCATAGCGGTATCCGCTGAAAAAGATACAATAAGAAGACCCACCGCGATTACTCTGTGGGTCAAGCCTGCAAAACACTGTGGCACAACGGGGGTGAGTTGCTAACTCGTGAATAGTAAGTAACATCATACAGATAATCGTAGGTATGCACGAACAGCGATAATCTATCAAATGCAATCTGATAGCATAAGTATAGCAATATGGATATGCAACAATCATGATCAAGGTACACCATCAGGGTACTACGAGTATGGGATAACACACATCATCATCAATGAATCACCATCGTGGAAAATCCCGGTGTCCATCAACAACACCCTAAATCCCAATACCTCATGCGCCGTAATTCTGATCAGCATCATATCTGTAAATCTCATAGAACCTAAGTGCCCAACATCGACACTCAAAACATCATGAAAACCCATGTCCAAATCGACACGTAAATCCACATAACTCGGGCTTCGTCAGTCCGGATCGGCCCACGGGCTCCATCAGTCCGGATCGGACTATATCCATCTCACGACTCCGATCGGTATCCTCCGGATAACTGCCTGGTCCAAACATCACTGGTAGGTAGTAGTCCCTCTGCCAGGCTCATCTTCTACTGCACAACATACATTTCTTGCCCTAGGGTACCATACCGGGTCCACCATGAACCCGCAAACGGATCATCCATCTCCTCGAATCGGGTTTCTAACACAATCTCAGAACTGAGAAAACTCATGGTGGACGCATCAAAATATCATATCAAGAGAAACCGGGTTTTCAAAACAATGCATACTTTCTTGAAATATCCCCACGGTTCTCAAATCCATAAATCACATGAAATCCGTATCTCAATGCGTAAATCCATGAAATATGATGTATGCAACATAGAACAGTAATATGAGCATATCAAGGGAAAACCACTCTTTTAAATGAATCCAGTTTTTAAATATGTCATGCGGTTCCCAATTTCTCCAAGGTCAAATACAACATCATATAAAGGTGTATATGTAGCTATAGCAAGGTATGTTTATAAGCATGCAAGTATGCATGCATGATGTATTTCATATGCGCAATAGAACAAGAATCAATGTCTCAATGTCAATAACGAATACAATACCATATATATGTATATGTTGTGCGTGTCATGGCAATTACCAACGGTGTGTGTGTAGCATATAATTTAGTGCTCGTGCAATATGAACTGTCAGTAATGGTGCAGTGTCTAAGAGGTACTAAGTCATGGCACAATATGTAATGGTATGCAATGATGCTCACGCACAATCAAATCATAAGCATATAACATGTGGCTATAATATCATATCAAGCCCTGGACGCTTAACACCATACGGGCGATTTCCCCGTAGATGTTAATCTACTCATCGATGATCTCGAGCTAGGTAAATCCAACCACCTGCTTTCCTTTCTTCTCATTGTCCGAAGTCCCCGCCTTCGATCCTATTAACACACAACACAATAACGCGTGGATTTATCAAACTACCCAATAATAAACGAACACAACGCCAATTAACGAATCGGTCCTCTTAAGCCACAAAAGGGTTCGCTTAGCAGCTAACGTGTGTAGAGATATCATCAAAATAAGTCCACGACTGCAAGCTACCAGCAATACCTAAACTATGTCGGATCAATCGTATTGCACTCTTCCGAAACACTTAAAATTAGCTAACTGGTCCCAGATTTTGACTACAGTCAACACAGAAAAATCAATCAGTACCAAACATCCCAAAATACATACAGACAACTACCCTAAAAATCCCAACTCCCCAGGCTCCTAAAAAACCGGTGATGCCGGAATTCTATCGATTCTCGCCGGATGAACAGTGCAGGGTGGGGTCAGGGTTTCAGGTGAACACTTAGGGCTTCTACTACAACACTACTGTAGGGTTCCTAGGCACTCTTACAAGGGTTCATAAGGCATCAACCAAGCCCGAATAAAAATTTAGACGTGCCAAACAACCTAAAGCCGGGATCTTTGCTAGATTATTAGGGTTTAACATGCAAGTAAACATCTTTACAACTAAGTGTGAGGGATTACAACCTTTGTAGTCCGCTCCTTCGCTTCATAGGCTCCGAGTAGAAGTCCCTTCGCCGCGATCCACTATCTCTCGGACTCAAGAGAGGCTCCACGACTCGAACGATCCATGCTAGCTTGTAGTGTTCCTTTTCTCCGATGATCTACGTCGAAGTTTCTATAACTCAAGCTCTCTCACTCTAATGAGGTGAACACCCTAATCTAATTGGCTAGATTAGATGAGGATGATAGAGTAGTATTTATGCTTTCTTTTTATATCAAATTCTCACATGAAATCATCACAAAATGAAAACCTAGTAAGCTTTCTCAAAGCTCAAGGTTGAAGAAGAAGAGGATAAATGAATTAAACCTTTTGTGATGAATAATGAAATGAATATATGAATAATAATGCAACCATGGTCAAGGATGACAAGGATAACTCTTGTAGAGAATTAACTAGGGCTAGGATTTGGTTGGGTTAAACAATGAGTCATAAGAAAATATCAACCATAATATATTCTTCATGACAAAAGAAAAGCTTCTAGAAGGTGCAAGAAAGAACTAACCCAAATCAAACCCTAACCTTATTTAATCTCCACTAAAAAAGTTGCATTAGTAATCATATCATGTTACAATAATATATATCACATATATATTATATATTTGTAACAAAAGAAAATAATACAATTAACATATATCGCATATATATCAATGTATTACCCGGTGAGAAAATGAAATAATAAAGCGAACCAATATTAGATAATGTAATACAATATATCATATATATTATTATACATTAAATTATCGAATCAACACTTGATCCGACAATCCGGCTATATTGAATATAACCGACTAAATATCATGTACCGATTCATCGAATCAACACTTGATCCGATGACCCGGCTCATATCTAAATATCGCGAGAATATAATACGGTATCTCATAACGCATTATCCTCGGTCGTGCACATATCATATATGTGCCCCTACTCCATTTTTCCTGAGTCAAGAAACCTCTGTGTAGGACTCTAAAGAATCGTCAATACGCTGGTAGCAGGTGATGATCATATCAAACACCCACAAGCTGCAAGCGGTCAGCTAAACGTAACAGCTACCCAGGTATTAAGCGATCAGAAGATCAACAAGCTAGCCTGTACATTCTCCTGTGAATCCAATCAGTAACACTCCCGTACAGTCCGGTCTTTTCGTCTGATATGTCGCACATCAAGTCTAGGGGTGGTATACGTCAGACCCTAGTAACCGATAAGTCATGTCGATGTGAGGCTCATAACGGGTCGAGAAACTACTGGTAACACTTACCAGTAAATCTCTATATCAGCCCTGGCCAGGGACTTCCAGTTATAGCCAATCGAACACAGCACAACATCAACTCCCTATACCGGGAGAGACGAATCCCCTCCTATCGCTCATTGTCTCCATGTGATTCGGGACTGCACCCAAAAGCCACCGTTTTGCATGCCCTCTTGGACGTGGTAAGGTGGAAATCAAAGCACAGTGGGAATCACACAAGACTCTATGACGATCTCGGGTCTACAGACTACCCTATACCAGTGTCACCGGAGAAGTGCCATCTGACGTGTGGTATATCACCATCTGGGAGTTCTCGGCGTGTCCGTCCAGTGTACCCAGTCTCCACTGAGCACCCATACACCATCCTTGATGTCAAACACCGATGGATATGGGATCATCCATCGCCCATCGTATGGGTCAAGATGTGTATACGCTAGTCTACTCTGGTGTATCGATGCCCTGTCTCGACACACCCTCGACTAGGAATAGTTATAAGATGTACTCATCGACTACCGTGGCCCCACTAGTATGATCTCATCATAGTCCCAGTAGTCGAGTACAGATCCTAAGGGCTTTATCAACATGTGTGAGTAAGACAGTAAACCAATACAAGTAAACATGTTAAGATAAAGTGATACCAAATAGCATACTATCATGACGAGCAAGAAAGTCCTCTCTATATATATCCAAGCATCCATTATAATATACATCATATGTACAACAATGGCCTCTAGGGCATATACATAACTAACAATCTCCCACTTGCACTATGGCCATCTACTGTAGTATCTCATACCTAGCATCCCGAATAATCTCTCAAACTGTATAAGGGGAATAGCCTTCGTGAGTGGATCCGCAGTGTTGTCCTTCGTATCTACTCTCCTGACCTCGATCTCCCGGCGATCAACTATCTTCCTAATCAGGTGATACCGCCTTAGAATATGTCTGGACTTCTGATGGGATCTGGGTTCCTTGGCCAAAACCACAGCTCCATTGTCATCGCAATACAGAGGTATTGGATGCTCAATGGATGGAACCACACCAAGTTTACTAATGAACTTCTTTATCCAGACAGCCTCTTTGGCAGCATTGTTGGCAGCGATGTATTCAGCCTCCATCGTCGAGTCTGCAACGGTATCCTGTTTAGAACTCTTCCAACTCACCGCCCCTCCATTGAGAGTAAAGACATCTCGAGTGCGACTTAGAGTCGTCCTTATCACTTTTGAAGCTCGAATCGGTAAAGTACTGTAGGGTTCCTAGGCACTCTAAGGAGGTCTCACAAGGCATCAACCATGCCAAATTCAAAAATTTCCGGTGCCGAGAAACCCTAATGCGATCGTTGACTAGAGTTTTAGGCGAAAACTACAACTAGTAAACTGCTTTACTAACAAGTGAACGAAAATACAACCTTTGTAGATCCTGTCCTCCACCTCCATAGCTCCGTGACGATGTCCCTTCGCTGCGATCATCGGATCTCGGACTCTAGTGTTGATTTCATCGGAGAAATGATCGGGCTAGGTCGTCGACTTCGATGCCGAAGATGATCTACGTCGAGGCAACACAAGATCAAGCTCCAACTTCACCAAGTCATGAAACTTGTGAAGAAAACACCCTATACTACTTGGCAAGTGGTAGAGGATGAAGAAATAGGAAGTGGGTTCACTTTAGAATTGGATTTCTCACTCTTTTTCATAAGGCACCATTGAAGATAGAATGGTTTCTTCTTCTTGAAGAAGAAGAAGAAGAAGAAAAAGATTATATGATAAGTCTTTGAAAAATAGGAAATAATATGATACTTATCATATTTGCAACCATAGTTAGGTGTAGAGAATAAACTAAGGTTAGGTTTAATGGTTAGGTTAAGGCTAAGAGACAAAATGGTCAAAGCTTCAAAGCTTCATGATGTTTCATGAAAGAAACAAAAACTAGCCACCATTTTATTCTTGCCTTAAAATGAATTAATAAAAATAAATAAACAGGTAAATCAAAACCCTAACCATTAAGACAACCATGGTTTAATCATACACACCCAAGTTTGCATGTATCATCAAACATGATACAATCTTGTGCACAAAATTATATCACATATACAACTTGTGCACAAAATTATATCACATATACAACTTGTGCACTTCAAGTGAGAAAATCCATTTAATGTGAACCAATAGTAGTTAATGCTAAGTAATATATCAAATATATATAATTATACATTAAATCATTAAATCAACACTTGGTTTAATGATCCGGTCATATCGCATATAACCGACTAGTATCAAGTGTATCAATGTATCGAATCAACACTTGATTCGGTAACCTGGCTATATCACATATAACCTCCCGATGATACAAATCGCGAGAATAGAATACAGTATCACATACTGGTATTATTCTCGGTCCCACACATATCTCATATGCGCTCCTATTTCGTTTTGCTTGAGCCAGGAAACCTCTGTGTAGGACTCTAAAGACTTGTCAATACGCCGGCAGCAGGTGATGGACATATCAAACACCCACAAGCCGCAAGCGGTCTGCTAAACGTAACGGCCACCCGGGTATTGAGCGATCAGAAGATTGACGAGCAAGCACGCTCACACTCCTGTGAATCCAACCAGTAACACTAACCGTACGGTCCGGTCTGATCGTCTGATATGTCGCATATCTCGCCTAGGGGTGGTAAACGTCAGACCCCAGTAGCTCGATAAGTCATGTCGATATGAGGTCTATAACAGTTCGAGAAACTACTGGTAACACTTACCAGTAAATCTCAGCAACCCTGGCCAAGGATTTCCGGTTATAGCCAATCGAACACAGTGCAACATCAACTCCCTATACCGGGAGAGACGAATCCCCTCCTATCGCTCATTGCCTCCATGTGATTCGAGACTGTACCCAAAAGCCACCGTTTTGCACGCCCTCTTGGACGTGGTAAGGTGGAAATCAAAGCACAGTGGGAATCACACAAGACTCTATGACGATCTCGGTTCTACAGACTAACCTGTACCAGTGTCACCAGAGAACTGCCATCTGACGTAAGGTATAATACCATCTGGGAGTTCTCGGCGAGTCCGTCCAGTGTACCTAGTCTCTACTGAGCACCCGTATATTATCTCTGATGTCAAACACCAATGGATATGGGATCATCCATCGCCCATCTGTATGGGTCGAGAAGGTATACGCTAGTCTACTCTGGTATATCGATGCCCCGTCTCGATATACCCATGACTAGGGACCTTGAAGGATGTACTTATGGACTACCATGTCCCCACTAGTATGATCCGCATCATAGTCCAGGTAGTCAAGTACACATCCTAAGGGCTTTACCAACATGTAACAGAGAGACAATCAGTGTACACGTTAAGGTAAAGAGTAACCAGATAGCATACTATCATGTCGAGCAAGAAAATCCTCCCTATATATGTCCAAGCATCCACTACAATATACATCCTATGTATAGTAATGGCCTCTACGGCATACATATAACTAACAATCTCCCACTTGCACTAGGGCCATCTGATAGCAGTGGTTGTAGTATCTCATACTCAACCATCCCATAAAAGTCTCTCTCTGGGAAAAAGCCTTTGTGAGTGGATCCGCGGTGTTGTCCTCTGAGTCTACTCTCCTAACCTCGATCACCCTGGAGATCAACCATCTCCATGATCAGGTGATACTGCCTTAGAATATGTCTGGATCACTGATGGGACGGACGTTCCTTGGCATAAGCCACAACTCCATTGTCACACAATGGGAGGAACTAAGTTCATCTCATGAACCAATATACACCCAGACCGCCTCTTTGGAAGCATCTTAAGTAGCGATGTATCGTGCCTTTAATCGTCTAGTATGCCACGGTATCTAGCTTGGAACTCTTCTAACATACCGTCCCTTTACTGAGGCTAAAGACAATGCCTGTGACTGACATTCAGTCGTCCTTATCATCCTGGAACCATTCCAGTGATTGTCCCTAGGATCAACTGATACCATCTCACTACAACTAGTGAGTCTCCTAACATCCAATTAGATCTATCTCATAGATCCAAAATCCAGGATTTAGGAGGTATCACTTTGATCCTATATGGAGAATCATTATGATAAGCGGAGATTGATCGAGCGTAGAATAGGAAACTCCTTCCCTATCAAGAGTATGTCATCCATGTACTCTACGAGGATCGCCACCATACTCCCTACTACCCTTTTGTATATACAAGGTTCATCTACCATTTTGATGAAGTCAAACTATTTGACTACTACATCAAAACAGATGTTCCAACTCCGCGATGCCTGCTTTATCCTATAAAGCATCTTGTACACGTTTCCGCTGCTCCCACTGTTTACGAAGCCCTCCGGCTGTGTACTTATAGACGCACTCTTCTAAAACTTCATTTAGAAAAGCAGTCATGGCACCCAACCGCCAGATATCGAAGTCATGGTATGTAGCCGTGGCAAGTCGGATCTGGATGGACTTAAGCATAGCTACTGGAAAAGGTTTCATCATTATCCACGCCTGGTCAATGACGAAAACCTTTAACAAGTCTAGCTTTGAAAGTCTTAACTTTTCCATCTACACCAAGTAATCTTCTCAAGATATACTTGCTCCTTATGGGGATTTAACCCATAAGATAAAGCAACCAAAGTCCATACTTTGTTGGTGTATAAGGATTCCATCTCAGATCACTAAGCATCCAGCCATTCTTACAGAGTTTTACTCCTGATGGCCAGCTCGAAACTAGTTGGGTCATCATCTCATGATGCAATCCTCGCTCCCACTGTCATAGAGAAACTGAAGTATCTCTCAGGTGGGTGAGAAACCCTACTAGATCGGCGGAGAGGCTGAGGTTCGTTGGTATCTACTGAATCCTTTGGTTGTACCAAATCATCTGCTGTAGTTTGACTAGCTGGAACCTTTCCAGTTCTACATAACTGACCTTGCCTCGAGCTTGTCTGGATTTTCCTTTTAGACATAGGCCGGACAACCGCAAATCTTAACTAGCTAAAGACATGGGCTCTTCCCATACCATGTCTCATATGGAGTGGTAGGCTGTGATCTGATTCAAACCCTATTCAACAGGTATGCAGCTTCTCAAGCGCATAACTCCCAAAAGGAAACAGGTAACTCAGTATTACTCATCATAGAGCACACCATATCGAATAGGGTGCGATTGCTCCGCCCCGATACAACGTTGTGCTGTGGTGTATTCGGAGGAGTAATGCTGAGAGAGAATCTCATTCTCCTTTAGAATAGTTCAAGAATTCCTTGCACAAGTATTCTCCTCCCTGATCGCATCAAAGGACATAATACTTATACTCTCATTTTGTTTCTCTACTTCTAACTTATATTCCGTGAATATCTCAAAAGGTTCGGACTTGTGTTTCAACAGGAACATATGTCTGAATCTTGAGAGATCATCAGAGAATGTAATGAAGTACAAAGAACCGGTCTTGGCATGTGTAGACTGGGGACCTTTATACATCAACATGTATCATCCCAAGAGTTCACTAACACTTTCTCTGTTTCCAGTAAACGGAGCTATGGTCATCTTATCTTTGTGACATGACTGGCAAGTTTCACAAGATGTAAATTCAAACTGATTTGAATATGCATCTACATGTAACTTTAGCTAGTCGGGTCGCATTGATATGACCTAGTCTACAATGCCGCAAGAAGGATTCGTTCATTTCTGAACTCTTCCTCTTGTGTGTGTTTTATATACTAAAAACTGTAGTTTGATTTAGAACATCAATGCTTTTAGATAACGTGCCTGAACCGATCAACTTTTGATATAGGAAATGTTCAAAACATTATCCAACAATACAAAATTTTATCATTTCTTTACTAATAAGGAGAGTGATATGATTTTGTATATCAGGTTCGGTATCTAATAACATTCGTTCAGAATCAATGTATTTGTAATACAGGGTAACAGTGACCAAAAGACTTGGCTGCAACACTTGCCCCGTTTTCTGCCTCATGAAACTTATCACCCGTTCTCAGTTTTCTACCTTTCTGTAGCCTATGTAACAGATTACATTTGCGGGATCCTGATCCGGTATCTAATACCCAGGATGTAGAGGATACTGAGAAACAGTTCTTTGTAATGAACACACCCGAAGATGATGCATCAGCATGCACTCTCTTCGTTTGGGCGGCACGGGATTTCTGGTAATCCCCTATTTCCTGCTCGGTCTTATAACAATTATAAGTTGGAGCGGGACCAACGTTCCCCAGCCCAGTATAACAAGCGGGTTCGGTCAATATTCCGTATTATTATCTTGATTAAGGCGTGATATGGTCGCTACCTGGAGAGAGAGAGAAGAAAACACTCAGCGTATGCTCTTGCAAGATCAGATTGGTTATTTATTTTATCTAATCAGGATGGCTCCCACTGTTTTTATCAAATCATCCTTCAAACCCTAAAAGGAAAGACTAGCCGGGATTAATTACACACTACAAGTTCGCCAATCTTTCTGCCAGGCCAGTGTCGGTACTTTGTGTTAGTGTATATGCCCTAGAGGCCATTACTGTATCATACTAGTTTGTATATTACTTAATGGAAGCTTGGGATATTCACCTTGTATAAACAATCTTGCTCAATATAGTAGTATGCTACTTGGTTTGTTTCTACTTCAATGTGTACATGTGTTTATTTTTGTATATCACCTATACACATTAGTGGAGCCCTTAGGATCTTTGCTTGATTACCAGCGTTGTGATGGCAGTCACACTAGTGGGGGCTGGGTAATCTATAAGCACATCCTTATACAGGTCCCTAGTCGCAGGACTATCGAGACAGGGCATCGATACTCCGGAGTAGACTAGCGTATGCGCTTCTCATCCAAGTGTGGAAGATGGTCTGTCCCACAGCCATCAGTATGTCGTACTGGAGATAGTATACGGGTGCTCGTTGGGTTACGAGTACACTGGACAGGTCTCGTCGGGAACTGACAGGTTGGTATTATACCTATCGTCAGTTATCAGTTCCCAGGTGACATGAGTACAGCTTAGTCCGCTGACTTGACACTGGCATTTCGCCTCGAGTGTGTTCCCACTGCACTTTGATCACTACCCTACCACGGCTCAAAGGAATCGTGCAAACAGGTAGTAGTTGGGTGCAGTCCCGAAGCACTTGGAGGCAGTGACGGTTAGACAGGATTCGTCTCTCTCGATATTGGGGGTTGACATCGCGCTGTGTCTAGGAGAGCCATTACACGAGTAGTCCCTGGCCAGGGCAAGCGAGATATACTGGTAGGCTTCCAGTGTTATCTCAGGGTGTTTTGGGCTTCACTCCGATACGACTTGTACCGCTATTAGGGGACTGACGTTTACCGCCCCCTAGGCCCGCCATGCGATGTATTAGACGAACAGACCGAACTGTACGGAGAATGTCACATTCAGACTCAGTAGGAGTTCAGATGGATTTTACCACGTCAGTTTTCTTATCGGCATCTACCTGGGGACCGTTACGCACAGCTAGTGCCGCTTGCGGTCTGTGGTTAAACCCACTGCCAGCGTAGTGTCGTGTCTTTAGAGTCCCACACAGAGGGCTATTCGCCTCTGGGCAAAACTGAGTAGAGGTCGCATGGTTTTGCGGCAGGGTTCGTTCTCATCCGCGCACTTGTGCACGTTTGGAGTCCGGACGGTTTATACTAGCAGGCTCTGGTTTGAGCCAGATACTGGTATATGTTTTGGGGTTGCTTTTATCTCTCAGTATTCTTGTTCCTCGGAACGAGAATGCAGGTGTGTATGCACAGTTGTTTGAGGCGGAGGAAGAGGTTTTTCATTAGGGTTTCGGAACGGGTGCGTATGCACAGTTGACAGTAGTCTTTTTCCAAACCCTAATGGATTTATGAAATATCAATTAATAATAGTAATTAAATGAAATTGTGTCATGGTTGGTTTTGTTGACTTGTTGACCATGGTTGACTTGTTGACCATGGTTGAATGTTTTGACCATCATCATTACTTTGCAAGGATACTCCTTGATTCTAGCTTACATTCATTTAATGAAGTGATGATAGTGGTCATTCCAAATACAACCATCAACTATTTCATTTTGAATTATTATTATTAATTAGATATATCTTTTTCCTTTTGTTATGGTTGCAAAAGGAAAATGAGCTCATTCTATCATATTCATTCTCTCTCCTCACTTCATCTTCTTCTTCCTCAAGCTCAAGGAGAATCCTTCTCATGTGTTGAGAATCCCTCACCTTGAAAGAGAAACACCCCTTAGATACTCTCTACTCTCTCTAGGGTTCAAGGTTTAGCAAGCCGGAGATCCTAGTTCACTCTAAGTTCGAGAAAGAGCCCGAAGGTTGAACCCTCAGGTGGATCCATCTTTGACGGAAGAAGGCTACGAGGAAAGAACCATCAACCTCTACTAGGTTTCAAGAAGAAGGAGTTCAAGTTAGGTATAACCACTTTGCCGAGTAGTTAACTCTCCTTTGCATGTTTGCTAGTTTAGTTTAGACACGATCCCGACCTTGTTTAGTCCATGTTGCCCCATGCGCCAAAAATTTGATTTTTATACCGTTTCTGCCTCCCCATAAGAACCGGGGGTCGCAACGTGGACTTACAGTGGTATCAGAGCCTAACTAAACTTAAACTAGCTTGGTAGCGAAGTGTATGGAAGTTCGAAACGGAAAAATCGCAAAACCGGAATATCAAAAACCCTAAGTTTCTGTTGAATTTTTTTGTGCTCTAAAAGTAAAAAGTTTTACTCCTAAAATCGGCTCAGGGTTTTGTGAGAACACCCACCAAAAACGATCCCATGAATCCTTCAAACTGCCGCGGATCCACGGCCATAGCTATTCTTGTTGCCGCGGATCCGCCGCCGTTTGGGCTCTTCATGTGATCGTGTTTTGTGCAGTGTTCTTCTGGTAGGGTTTTGGGATTTTTCAAATATGTTATTTGTGCCCAGATTTTCCAGAAAAGAAATTTACTTTTGGGGTGCTATAAATCCGTATTTTTTTCGAACTTCGCTACACTTTGGCTATATTGGTTATATCTGTGATGTTTGCATGTATTGAACGTCGGCTAATCGCTATATGTCGATTAGTCGGGGTTATACATATCTGTGATCTGTGTTTGTTGATGGTTTTTGTATATGAATGGATTGGATTGTCGCGGGTGAATAGCCGGGATGGATGTGAGATGAGTGTTGTTTTTCTTTCATTCATTTATAATATGTAAATTGATGTAATATTATTATTTATATGGCCGCACAACCGGGTCGGGGTTGTAGCCGTCATTGTATAATTCTTTTTACTGTTTTTGCTCCTCGGATAGACCCATGGAGGGGTGCACAAACTACCGGGTACTTGGCGGGTAGTTTTCCGCACCCGTAGGGGTCTTGGGTGGGGTTTTGGCTATTCACCGCGACCGTGTAATCCGCTTTTCGTTGCAGGCTCGAACGGATTGCGGAGTCCTAGTATATCCAATGTATTCATCTGTGATCTGTAATGTCTATCATTGCTTTATATTTAGGCGTTGCTTATGTTTTACAGCCGCGCTAGCCCAGCCCCCGCTCTGTCGTTAGTTAAGTAACCTAACGGGTGATGACGGGACCCCGTGGCGAATGCGAATGGCATAAGCGTACGTCATATTTTGGTTGTTTTCTGCAATGGTAGGATTAAATGATGGGACGCATTAAAAGAACTAATGCAAAAATATCACGCATTAAAAGAACTAATGCAAGATAATAAACCAAGTTAAAGTCGTTGGAACACTTTCGAAAAACCACTCGGTTCTTTTCAAAACTAACTTTTAAATGCGGAGCTTGAGCCACTCCTTCTAAAAGCTATCTCGTTCCATCGATTATATCAAGTTCACTACGTTCACGGTTTCGCCAAAACCATTCGTATCCTTCCGTCGTTTCGTATGAATATTCAATAGTATTCAAGCTATGTTTGTTGACCTTCGTCAAGGCATAGACATTGGTAGCTGTTGGGTGTTCATATGTAGCATAGATAGATGCGTTGGTTTGGGACAGTCGTATTGCCTTGTTGACCTTCGTCAAGGGTATATACGGGTGGGTTCAAATTAACCTGGATAATGACGGGCAGAACTTGACATGTGACTTATGATTTGTTGACCTTCGTCAAGGTCATAAGAGCATGGGGCAAAAATCCATATCGGGAGTTTCATAAGTACTGAAACTTGCTAGAGTTGCATACCATTTGGAGTGTGATGATTCTGGTAGGATTCCTTCAGTTTCGTCACGCGATGATATTTGGATCCCGATCTTACTGTGAGTATATGCTACTCCTCGGGAAATTTCTCACTAAACAATCAATGCTATAAACCTAGTAGGTGCCTAGAAAGGTGTTAGCGGGGCTACGCCCCCAAGGAAAAGAGGTTCTTAAATTAAGGAACTTCGCGAAAGCGTTGGAAAACCTCCCTCGAAGTACCGACACTGGCCTGGCTGAACGGTTAAGCAAGTATTGTGCGGTGGGATTGATCCCGACTGATTCTTCCTTTATGGTTTGAGGAGGGATTCGAGAGACAGTGGGAGCCATCCTGTTTAGACAAATTAAAAACCACTCTAAACTTGCAAGAGCATCATGCTAAAGTGTTTCTTCTCTCTCCCCCTACAGCGACCAAATCGAAATGACTGGACTTAAGTTACTTCTAGATAAAAACATACCGACAGGGCCAAACTACAAAGATTGGCTCAGGAATGTCAAAATGGCAATCACTTACGACAAGATGGGGTATCTTCTTACCACCAAAGCTCCCCCCGTCCCAGGTCCCACCTCCAGCGTCGCGGATAAGGAAATCCGTAAGACTTGGGAGATTGACTGCGCGAAGGCCAGGTGCCTCGTGCTTGCCTCTATGGACAACGAACATCAGAGGAGGCACGAGAATATAGACTTGGAATCCATATTTCTTCATACAAATGAACTGTATGGAGAGCAGTCTCGTATCGCAAGATACGAAGTGTCGAAGAAGTTATTTTCGTCAAAGTTGGCCGTCGGATCATCGGTAGCGGACCACGTGCTTAAGATGATTGGCTACACTGAGGAGCTCGCGGAACTTGGGACCACGTTGGAAAGTGAACTCTATACGGATTTAATTCTCCAGTCCCTTCCATCCACTTACGCCCAGTTTATACTGAACTTCAACTTACAAGAAAAAGAAGTTGAACTTTCAGAACTCCTCAACATGCTGAGGAGCGCAGAGGGCACCCTACAGAAAGGTAGGGAAACACCCGCTTTGTTTGTAGGAGGATCTTCTTCTTCTAGGTCCAAGGCGAAAGCCAAGGCAAAGAGGAAGAAAGCCCCCGCCAAACCAATGGGCGGTGTTAGTAAAGTGGGTACGAAGGGAAAGGAAAAGGCAACAAAGATTGCGGGAAAGCTTGTGGGAAAGGAAGAATGCTTCTATTGTCATAAGAGTGGACACTGGAAGAAAGATTGCAGGGCTTGGAAGGCCAGGACACAGGAACTGAAGCAGGTTGCGGCTTCAGCTTCAGGTGTGTATATTATTGAAAACTGTTTTTCTATAAACTCTACTTCTTGGGTATTGGATACCGGATCAGGATCTCATATCTGTAATTCTTTGCAGGCGTTGAGAAACCGTAGGTTTTTGAAGGCAGGTGACATGACCCTCAGAGTTGCAAACGGAGCTAGCATGAATGCTAAAGCCGTGGGGGACTATCACCTGGGAATGACAGATGGGCATGTTTTGGTTTTGCGTAATTGCTTTTTTGTACCCAACGCAACTTGTAATATCATTTCTGTATCTTTGGTTTCTAAAGAAGGTTATGAATTTGCGTTTGTAAGTAATGTTGTAAACATTCACCTTAATCAAGTTCTGATTGGGTCAGGTACATTGAGCAATGGTATATACGTATTAAACCAACCACAGATTTTCAATGTCCAGAATACACACAAAAGAAAGTCTCCAGATATCAATCAGGCTTTCTTATGGCATTGTAGACTGGGTCACATCAATGAGACACGGTTGACTAAGTTACATAAAGAAGGATACTTGGATCCGTTCGAGTATCAGTCTTATGCCACTTGTGAATCTTGTCTCATGGGAAAGATGACAAAGACTCCGTTCACTGGACACGGAGAAAGAGCGAGCGAGCTCTTGGGACTCATACACAGTGACGTGTGTGGTCCAATGTCTACACATGCGCGAAGCGGTTATTCATACTTCATTACTTTCACAGACGATTTCTCTAGGTATGGACATGTCTTCTTAATGAAGCAAAAATCCGAGGCCTTTGAGAAATTTCGGGATTACAAGAATGAAGTTGAAAAACAAACAGGCAAAAGTATTAAGATTCTAAGATCGGATCGAGGTGGTTAATACTTGAGTGCCGAGTTCCTGGACTATTTAAAAGAGAATGGAATTCTCTCTCAGCGTACTCCTCCATACACTCCGCAACATAACGGTGTATCGGAAAGGAGGAATCGAACCCTATTGGATATGGTTCGTTCCATGATGAGTAAGGCTGAGTTACCGCGATCTTTCTGGGGCTATGCACTAGAAGCAGCTGCATATCTCTTGAACAAGGCTCCCACCAAGACTGTGCCTACCACTCCATATCAGATGTGGAGTGGGAAGAAACCCTGTCTTAAGTACCTTAAGATATGGGGATGTCCAGCTTTTGTAAAAAAGCAGCATGCGGACAATCTCGAGGCACGTTCAGTACAGTGTAAGTTTGTGGGATACCCAAAGAACTCAAGGGGGTATCTGTTCTATTCCGCTGAGGAACAAAAGGTTTTTGTTTCTCAACATGCCCGCTTCTTGGAAACTGAGTTTTTGGAAACCCAGATAAGTGGGAACGCAATAGAACTGGAAGAAATTCCAGAACCATAAGCTATTACTGAAAGCTTGGAAGAGCCAGTAAGTTCAAAAGAACAGGACATTCCTACGCCGCTCCGCAGGAGTAGTAGGCAGTCTCATCCGCCCGAGAGATACTACGGTTTTCTCATAGACGGGGATAGAGAGGATTGCATCATAGATTATGATGAGCCTACTAGCTTCCAGCAGGCCATTCATGTAGGGTTCCTAGGCACCCTAATGAGGTCTCACAAGGCATCTACCATGCCATTTTCAAAAAAAATCTAGGTGCCGAGAGACCCGACTACGGATCGTTGGCTAGAATTCTAGGCGAAAAAGCTAACTAGTTAACACTTAACTAATGGAATACGGAAATACAACATTTGTAGATCCGGTGGTCCACCTCCATAGCTCCGCAACGATGTCTCCTCGCTGTCCAAAAGAGTTCCCGGGCTCTCGCGTCGGCTTCGTCGGAGAATGGGCAAGCTAGGTCGTCGATGTCCATGCTAAAGATGATCTACGTCGAGGCATCGCTAAATCAAGCTCCGACTTCACCAAGTCAAGAAACTTGTGAAGTAAACACACTCTACTACTTGGCAAGAGGTAGAGGATGATGAAATAGGAAGTGGGTAGACTTTAGAATTGGATTTCACACTCATTTTCATCAATCACCATTGATGAAGTGAACTTTCTTCATGTGAAGAAGATGAAGAAGAAGAAGAAAGAATTATGATAAGTTAAGATAAATCAAAAAGAAAAGAATTATCCATTCTTATCATAACAAACCATAGTTAGGTGTAGAGAATTAACAAGGGTTAGTGAATGGTTGGGTTAAGACATGAAGACAAAATGGTTGCTTAGGTCAAACCTTCATGAAGATTCATAAACAAACAAAGAAAGCCACCATTATCTCTTCATTATTTTCTTTTGCTAAAATAAACAAAATGGATAAATGAATGAATAAATGAAGCAAAAGAAACCCTAACCATTGACCAACCATGGTTTAATTCATACACCAAACTATCATATATCATCAAACATGATACAATCAAATGTACAAATGTATATCACATATACAATGTGCACAATCCAAGTGAGAAAATCCATCTAAAGTGAACCGATACTAGTTAATGCAAAGTAATATTTCAAATATATAATTATGCATTAAATCATTAAATCCACACTTGATTCAATGATCCGGTCATGTCATACATAACCGACTGGTATCATCTGTAACATCTTATCGAATCAACACTTGATCCGATAACCCGGCTATATCGCATATAACCGATCAATGTCACATCGCGAGAATCGAATACAGTATCACATACTCGTATTATTCTCGGTCCCGCACATATCTCATATGCGCTCCTATTTCGTTTCGCTTGAGCCAGGAAACCTCTGTGTAGGACTCTAAAGACTCGTCAATACGCCGGCAGCAGGTGATGATCATATCAAACACCCACAAGCCGCAAGCGGCCTGCTAAACGTAACGGCCACCCGGGTATTGAGCGATCTGAAGATCGACGAGCAAGCCCGCTCACACTCCAGTGAATCCGACCAGTAACACTACCGTACAGTCCGGTCTGATCGTCTGATATGTCGCATATCTCGCCTAGGGGTGGTAAACGTCAGACCCCAATAGCTCGATAAGTCGTGTCGATATGAGGTCTATAACTATTCGAGAAACTACTGGTAACACTTACCAGTAAATCTTAGCAACCCTGGCCAGGGATTTCCTGTTATAGCCAATCGAACACAGCGCAACATCAACCCCCTATACCGGGAGAGACGAATCCCCTCCTATCGCTCATTGCCTCCATGTGACTCGGGACTGTACCCAAAAACCACCGTTTTGCACACCCTCTTGGACGTGGTAAGATGGAAATCAAAGCACAGTGGGAACCACACAAGACTCTATGACGATCTCGGGTCAACAGATTACTCTGTACCAGTGTTACCAGAGAACTGCCATCTGACGTGAGGTATAATACCATCTGGGAGTTCTCGGCGAGTCCGTCCAGTGTACCCAGTTTCTACTGAGCACCCGTATATCATCTCTGATGTCAAACACCAATGGATATGGGATCATCCATCGCCCATCTGTATGGGTCGAGAAGGTATACGCTAGTCTACTCTGGTATATCGATGCCCCGTCTCGATACACCCACGACTAGGGACTTTGAAGGATGTACTTATGGACTACCATGTCCCCACTATATGATCCGCATCATAGTCCAGGTAGTCAAGTACAGATCCTAAGGGCTTTACCAACATGTAACAGAGAGGCAATCAGCATACACGTTAAGGTAAAGGGTAACCAGATAGCATACTATCATGTCGAGCAAGAAAGTCCTCCCTATATACGTCCTAGCATCCACTACAATATACATCATATGTACAGTAATGGCCTCTAGGGCATACATATAACTAACAATCTCCCACTTGCACTAGGGCCATCTGTAGCAGTGGTTGTAGTATCTCATACTCAACCATCCCATAAAAGTCTCTCTCCGGGAAAAGGCCTTTCGTGAGTGGATCCGCTGTGTTGTCCTCTTAGTCTGCTCTCCTAACCTTGATGACCATGGAGATCAAACATCTCCACGATCAGGTGATACTGCCTTAGAATATGTCTGGATCACTGATGGGACAGGGGTTCCCTGGCCAAAACCACACTTCCATTGTCACACAATGGTAGGAACCTAGTTCATCTCATGAACCTATATACACCCAAACAGCCTCTTTGGTAGTATCTTAAGTAGCGATGTATCCTGCCTTTATCGTCTAGTATGTCACGGTATCCAGCTTGGAACTCTTCCAACATACCGTCCCTTTACTGAGGGTAAAGACAATGCCTGTGACTGACATTCAGTCGTCTTTATCACCCTGGAACCTTTCCAGTGATTCTCCTCAGGATCGATTGACACCATCTCACTACATCTAGTGAGTTTCCTAACATCCATTTAGATCTATCTCATAGATCCAAAATCCAGGATTTAGTAGGTATCACTTTGATCCTACACGGAGAATCTTTGTGATAAACGGAGATCGATCGAGCGTAGCATAAGAAACTCCTTTCTTATCAAGAGTATGTCATCCACGTACTTTACGAGGATCGTCACCATACTCCCTACTACCCTTTTTGTTTATACAAGATTCATCTACCATTTTGATGATGTCAACTTCTTTGACTAATCCATCAAAACAGATGTTTCAACTCCGCGATGCCTGCTTTATCCTATATAAAGCATCTTGCACACGTTTCCGCTGCTCCCACTGTTTACGAAGCCCTCTGGCTGTGTACTTATAGACGCACTCTTCTAAATCATCATTTAGAAAAGCTGTCATGACACCCAACCACCAGATATCGTAGTCATGGTATGTAGCCGTGGCAAGTAGGATCTGGATGGACTTAAGCATAGCTCCTTAGAAAAAGGTTTCCTCATGATCCATACCTGGTCGATGACGAAAAGCTTTAACAAGTCTAGCATTGAAAGTCTCAACTTTTCCATCTACACCAAGTAATCTTCTCAAGATATACTTGCTCCTGATGGGGATTTAACCCTTCAGATATAGCAACCAAAGTCCATACTTTGTTGGTGTATAAGGATTCCATCTCAGATCGATAAACATCCAGCCATTCTTACAGAGTCTCACTCTTGATGGCCAGCTCGAAACTAGTTGGGTCATCATCTCATGATGCATTCCTCGCTCCCACTGTCATAGAGAAACCGAAGTATCTCTCAGGTGGGTGAGGAACCCTACTAGATCGGCGGAGAGGCTGAGGTTCGTTGGAATCTACTGAATCCTTTGGTTCTATCAAATCATGTGCTGTAGTTTGTATAGCTGGAACATTTCCAGTTCTACATTACAGACCTTGCCTCGAGCTTGTCCGGATTATGCTTTTAGACATAGGCCGGACAACCCCAAATCTTAACTATCTTAAGAGATGGGCTCTTCCCTTATCATATCAAATATGAAGTGGTAGGCAACTGATTTGATTTGAACCCTATTCAATAGGTATGCAGCTTCTCAAGTGCATAACTCCCAAAAGGAAATAGGTAACTCAGTAGTACTCATCATAGAGCACACCTTATCATATAGGGTGTGAATGCTCTGCCCCGATATACCATCGTGCTATGGTGTATTCGGAGGAGTAATGCCGAGAGAGAATCTCATTCTCCTTTAGAATAGTCCAGGATTTCCGTGCTCAAGTATTCTCCTCCTTGATCACATCAAGGGACATAATACTTATACCCGTATTTTGGTTCTCTACTTCTAACTTATATTCTGTGAATATCTCAAAAGGTTCGGACTTGTGTTTCAACAGGAACATAGGTCTGAATCTCGAAAGATCATCAGAGAATGTAATGAAGTATAAAGAACCAGTCCTGGCATGTGTAGACAGGGGACCTACATACATCAACATGTATCATCCCAAGAGTTTACCAACTCTTTCTCTGTTTCCAGTAAACGGAGCTATGGTCATCTTATCTTTGTGACATGACTGGAGAGTTTCACAAGATGTAAATTCAAACTGATTTAAATATGCATCTATATGTAACTCTAGCTGGTCGGGTCACATTGATCTGACCTAGTCTACAATACCTCAAGAAGAATTCGTTCATTTCTGAACTCTTCCTCTTGTGTGTGTTCAGTATACTAAGAACTGTAGTTTGATTTAGAACATTAATGCTTTTAGATAACGTGCCTGAACCGATCAACTTTTGATATAGGAAATGTTCAAAACATTATCCAACAATACAAAATTTTATCGTTTCTTTACTAATAAAGAGACAGATATGATTTTGTATATCAGGTTCGGTATCTAATAACATTCGTTCAGAATCAATGTACTGTAATACAGGGTGACAGTGACCAACAGACTTGGCTGCAACATTTGCCCCGTTTTCTGCCTCATGAAACTCATCACCCGTTCTCAGTTCTCTACCTTTCTGTAGCCCTATGTAACAGATTACATATCTGGGATCCTGATCTGGTATCACATACCCAGGACGTAGAGGATACAGAGAAACAGTTCTTTGTAACGAACATACCCGAAGATGATGCATCAGCATGCACTCTCTTCGTTTGGGCGGCACGGGAATTCTGGTAATCCCCAATTTCCTGCTCTGTCTTATAACAATTATAAGTTGAAGCGGGACCAACGTTCCCCAGCTCAATATAACAAGCGGGTTCGGTCAATAATCCGTATTATTATCTTGATTAAGGCGTGATATGGTCGCTACCTGGAGAGAGAGAGAAGAAAACACTCAGCGTGCGCTCTTGCAAGAATAGATTGGTTATTATTTTATCTAATCAGGATGGCTCCCACTGCTTTTTATCAAATCTTCCTTCAAACCCTAAAAGGAAAGACTAGCCGGGATTAATTACACACTACAAGTTCGCCAATCTTTCAGCCAGGCCAGTGTCGGTACTTTGAGGGAGGTCCCCCGTGCTTTCACACGAACCTAATTAATGTAAACCTCGTTTTCCCAGAGGCGTAACCCCGTTGGCTCCTTTCTAGACACCTACTTGATCGGTTAATTGTAATGTATAAAACTCTCCCAGGAGTAACACTTACTCGCAGTGGGTATCGGGATCCAACTATCTCATAGAAGGTATGCAATCTCATTGCAAATTTCAACACTTGAAATTCCCGATAATATTTTGCCCCTAACGTGCTATGACCTTGACGAAAGCCAACAAACCATAGCCCGCTAGTCAAGTTCAACCCGTACATTTCTTGATCGAATTAAACCCACCCGCACGACCCTTGACGAAAGCCAACAAAGCCGCACGACTACCCTAATCCAATCGCATCGTATGCTAGCAGATAAGCAGCATATAGCTACCGCACACTGCACCTTGACGAAAGCCAACAAATGCAGCACGAATACTATATACAACTTATCTGAAATGACGGAGGGCTACGACAGGTTTTTCTGAAAACCTATTGCGTAATGAACTTGATATCGTTGTAGGATCGAATGAATTTTAAAATGGAGTGCTTTTGAGGCTTTTCTAGTTTTGCTAAAGGAGTCACTCCCGGTGAAGGGATCGTCGGTCCTTTCCTCGTCGAATGAGGTGCGGGATATATCATATATATCACTGTGCAAAGCAAAAACACTTAAAAGCAATCAAAATACAAACCGAGTGTGTAGCATCTGCCAGTTATTGCTAAAGGAGTCACTCCCGGTGAAGGGATCTCGGTCCTTTCCTCATCGAATAAGGTGCAGGATATATCATATATACCTCTGTGCAAAGCAAGAACTGTAGCTACCTGTTTTATTTTGAAATTCGATTCTACAACATCTTAGGTTTCTTTTTATTTCATTAATCTCATTAATGAAGTCCCATCATTTAAATACCTAAACATCACAGATAAATACGACGTACACTTATGCCATCCGCATTCGCCTCGATGAACCCTCGTGCACCGTTAGGTTAGGTAACTAACGGCAGAGCAGGGCAGGGCTAGCGCGGGTGTAAAACATAAGTAACGCCTATATAATATATCATATATACTATATTGTATCTATCACAGAACATCACATGATCACATCACAGATATCGCAGCAGAAGAAACATATGAATTATTGGATATACTAGGACGTCCGTGTTTTCAATACGAGCCAGTATAAAACACGGATTCCACGGTCGTGATGAATAGCCAAACCCACACCCCTAGACCCCTACGAGAGCGGCAAGCAACCCTACCAATTCTGGAGTTAGGAGACCCGGACTCGACTCCTCGAGTTGGTCTCCCACTGGACTCCAGAACCCGGTTACTTGTGCCCTCCTCCTTGGGTCTATCCTAGTGCGGAAAAGTAAATAATATACAAAAGGTGACATCTTCCGCAACCTGGAAGCGCCCCAATAAAAGAATATTACATACAAGTTTTTACACGAATGAAAATGAAAAACACTCATCTCACATAAAACCCCCCGGCTATTCAAACACGACGATCCAATATAACATATCCAGCAACACATAACATCACATGTCATCAACGTAAGTAAATATGTCCATCCCAATTGTCGTTGACATATAGCAACGAAACCGGCGATATCACATATTACACTTACGGTCACAGAAAAGAAAGTGTAAAACTACAACAGTTGGAATCCGCAATCTGCATAGACATCGCATGCCTAATCAAATGAATACCTTAGACATCACATGCCTAACAATTATAAACCCCTCATTTTAGTCTCAACATCGAAAACACTTTTCAATACCAAGTCGGGCAATTCAACAAGATTCCCGACATCCTGATCGAATGCTCGTCGCAAACTTCAGTAGACGGCCGCACCCCCGATACCGTCGACGAAGTGCACCAAGGCGGAACACCGCTACCGCGAGCAGCCGAACGGATGCTTTCGGCGACGGGGTTCTCCTACAGTCACTTGGTCGGGGCTATGGACTGAGGCTGTCTATTAAGTTTACCCGGCGAGTATCCGCGTACGCTACGTGATTGCGACGGACTTTTGATCACATCAAAATTCCGTGGCAACCGATCAAGTGAGACTAAATTGCTACGTTTATAACATTCATTCAGTTATCTCATAACTTTTTGTGAATTCCAATTATTGTATCCCATTCCAGATAAACAGAAAATGTTAAACTTTCCGATCGAACAATCGAACACCCAAGTTTTCCCGATACAGATCAACACATGAAATAAGTCTAACAACATTCAGTTCGTACCTCAGTACCAACGGTCCAGCCGTAGAAGGGTCAAGCCAACGCCTCACATGTGGCACGCCGTACTGCCCCAAACCCGAAGGTTCAAAGGGCAGTTCAAGACGGTCACATAATCGAGTTAAGGTTTGTTGTCTTCTAGAGGGACCATCGAGTTACTTGCACTACTTAGAACGTCGTTAAACTACGGAAAAATCCAACACTTGGAAATTTCCCGACAGGGGAAAAATTGGGTATTTATATCCGGTCGAACTTTTTAACATATTCTAAAATTTATCCGGAAAGCCACACAGACAAAATTTGATACTCCGATCGAAACACCGAATCTCCAAAAACACAGCAGAAAAATTCAACTCTTGAATAAATATTAAAAATTCCCAGAAAATTCAGCTCTTTGAACTAGGAATTACTGTGCAAAGGAACAGGGCTGACGTCATCAAGGGGCCGCTGATCCGCCGCGAAATTTACTGTTCACCAGAAACTTTTTGCACCGTAATTCTTATTTTTCCCTGCTGAATTTTTTAGCAATTTTTAATTTGGAAAAACTCACTGTTTTCAAAAAAGGACAGAGAGCATGTTAGAAATGGGTTTTCGGGTTCGTTCGGACTTCAAACTCCGTCTGGACTTCGCCTAAGGCTCTAGCTAGGCTCTGATACCACTGTAGGGTTCCTAGGCACCCTAATGAGGTCTCACAAGGCATCTACCATGGCATTTTCAAAAAAATCTAGGTGCCGAGAGACCCGACTACGGATCGTTGGCTAGAATTCTAGGCGAAAAAGCTAACTAGTTAACACTTAACTAATGGAATACGGAAATACAACCTTTGTAGATCCGGTGGTCCACCTCCATAGCTCCGCAACGATGTCTCCTCGCTGTCCAAAAGAGTTCCCGGGCTCTCGCGTCGGCTTCTTCGGAGAATGGGCAAGCTAGGTCGTCGATGTCCATGCCGAAGATGATCTACGTCGAGGCATCGCTAAATCAAGCTCCGACTTCACCAAGTCAAGAAACTTGTGAAGTAAACACACTCTACTACTTGGCAAGAGGTAGAGGATGAAGAAATAGGAAGTGGGTAAACTTTAGAATTGGATTTCACACTCATTTTCATCAATCACCATTGATGAAGTGAACTTTCTTCATGTGAAGAAGATGAAGAAGAAGAAGAAAGAATTATGATAAGTTAAGATAAATCAAAAAGAAAAGAATTATCCATTCTTATCATAACAAACCATAGTTAGGTGTAGAGAATTAACAAGGGTTAGTGAATGGTTGGGTTAAGACATGAAGACAAAATGGTTGCTTAGGTCAAACCTTCATGAAGATTCATAAACAAACAAAGAAAGCCACCATTATCTCTTCATTATTTTCTTTTGCTAAAATAAACAAAATGGATAAATAAATGAATAAATGAAGCAAAAGAAACCCTAACCATTGACCAACCATGGTTTAATTCATACACCAAACTATCATGTATCATCAAACATGATACAATCAAATGTACAAATGTATATCACATATACAATGTGCACAATCCAAGTGAGAAAATCCATCTAAAGTGAACCGATACTAGTTAATGCAAAGTAATATATCAAATATATAATTATGCATTAAATCATTAAATCCACACTTGATTCAATGATCCGGTCATGTCATACATAACCGACTGGTATCATCTGTAACATCTTATCGAATCAACACTTGATCCGATAACCCGGCTATATCGCATATAACCGATCAATGTCACATCGCGAGAATCGAATACAGTATCACATACTCGTATTATTCTCGGTCCCGCACATATCTCATATGCGCTCCTATTTCGTTTCGCTTGAGCCAAGAAACCTCTGTGTAGGACTCTAAAGACTCATCAATACGCCGGCAGCAGGTGATGATCATATCAAACACCCACAAGCCGCAAGCGGTCTGCTAAACGTAACGGCCACCCGGGTATTGAGCGATCTGAAGATCGACGAGCAAGCCCGCTCACACTCCAATGAATCCGACCAGTAACACTACCGTACAGTCCGGTCTGATCGTCTGATATGTCGCATATCTCGCCTAGGGGTGGTAAACGTCAGACCCCAATAGCTCGATAAGTCGTGTCGATATGAGGTCTATAACTATTCGAGAAACTACTGGTAACACTTACCAGTAAATCTCAGCAACCCTGGCCAGGGATTTCCTGTTATAGCCAATCGAACACAGCGCAACATCAACCCCCTATACCGGGAGAAACGAATCCCCTCCTATCGCTCATTGCCTCCATGTGACTCGGGACTGTACCCAAAAACCACCGTTTTGCACGCCCTCTTGGACGTGGTAAGATGGAAATCAAAGCACAGTGGGAACCACACAAGACTCTATGACGATCTCGGGTCAACAGACTACTCTGTACCAGTGTTACCAGAGAACTGCCATCTGACGTGAGGTATAATACCATCTGGGAGTTCTCGGCGAGTCCGTCCAGTGTACCCAGTCTCTACTGAGCACCCGTATATCATCTCTGATGTCAAACACCAATGGATATGGGATCATCCATCGCCCATCTGTATGGGTCGAGAAGGTATACGCTAGTCTACTCTGGTATATCGATGCCCCGTCTCGATACACCCACGACTAGGGACTTTGAAGGATGTACTTATGGACTACCATGTCCCCACTAGTATGATCCGCATCATAGTCCAGGTAGTCAAGTACAGATCCTAAGGGCTTTACCAACATGTAACAGAGAGGCAATCAGCATACACGTTAAGGTAAAGGGTAACCAGATAGCATATTATCATGTCGAGCAAGAAAGTCCTCCCTATATACGTCCTAGCATCCACTACAATATACATCATATGTACAGTAATGGCCTCTAGGGCATACATATAACTAACAGTTCAGAGCGTTGACTCGGTAAAATGGCTGGATGCAATGCGGACCGAAATGGAGTCCATGTACACCAACAAAGTATGGACGTTGGACATTGCTCCAGACGGGGTAAAACCTCTAGGATGCAAGTGGATCTTCAAAAGGAAGATTGGTGTAGATGGACAGGTTGAGACCTATAAAGCTAGACTTGTAGCAAAGGGTTTCCATCAAAGACCTGGCTTGGACTATGACGAAACCTTTTCTCCAGTGGCTATGCTGAAATCCATTCGGATCCTTCTTGCCATTGCTGCCTTCCACGATTATGAGATTTTGCAGATGGACGTAAAAACCGCTTTTCTAAATAGAAATTTAGAGGAGTGTGTCTATATGGACCAGCCAGAGGGTTTCATTCAGAGTGGGAGCAGCGGAAAGGTGTGCAAGTTGCTTAAGTCCGTCTATGGACTAAAGCAGGTATCGCGGAGTTGGAACATCTACTTTGATGAGACGGTCAAAGATTTTGGCTTTATCAAAAATCCAGATGAACCATGCATCTATAGTAGATTTGTAGCGAGAACTGTAGTATTCCTCGTTTTATACGTGGATGACATTCTCTTAATAAAAAATGACATTCCTATGCTACAATCTGTCAAGGGGTTCTTGTCACACAGGTTCTCCATGAAAGACCTGGGAGATGCCTCATACATCCTGGGGATCCGGATCCATCGTGATAGATCCAAGAGGATATTAGGACTTTCACAGTCCAGGTACATCGACACCGTACTGAAAAGTTTCAGTATGGAAGATTCCAAGAGCGGTAACCTACCAGCTTGTCACGGGATCACCCTCTCTAAAGAGATGTCTCCCAAGACTGATTTGGAGAGGGTTCGCATGTCTATTATACCCTACGCTTCTGCGGTAGGCTCTATAATGTATGCGATGTTGTGTACCGGACCGGATGTAGCTTATGCACTGAGTGTAGTAAGCCGGTATCAGTCAAACCCTGGTGAGAAACACTGGATAGCAGTAAAGAACATTCTCAAGTACCTGAGAAGGACTAAGGAGATGTTCTTGGTGTATGGCGGAAAAGACCTCCAGATCGAGGCCTTTGCTGACTCCAGCTTCCAGAGTGACAAGGATGATTCCAAGTCCATGTCGGGTTTTGTCTTTACCCTCAATGGAGGGGCGGTGTGTTGGAAGAGTTCCAAACAGGAAACCGTTGCAGACTCGACGATGGAAGCGGAATACATCGCTGCATCTGATGCCGCAAAAGAAGCTGTCTGGATGAGGAAGTTCTTGAAAGAACTTCAGGTGGTTCCGTCCATTGTTGACCCAATACCTCTGTATTGCGATAACAACGGGGCTATAGCTTTAGCGAAGGAACCCAGGTCCCATCAGAGATCCAGGCACATCTTGAGGCGGTATCACCTGATCAGGGAGATCGTGGATCGCAAGGAGATCGAGGTTCGGAGGGTTGCTTCAGAAGAAAACACTGCAGATCCATTCACCAAGGCCCTTCCCCAGACTCAGCTCGAGCGGCTGATCGAGATGATAGGTCTTCGATACGCCAGTACATGGCCTTAGTGCAAGTGGGAGATTGTTAGTGTATATGCCCTAGAGGCCATTACTGTATCATACTAGTTTGTATATTACTTAATGGAAGCTTGGGATATTCACCTTGTATAAACAATCTTGCTAAATATAGTAGTATGCTACCGGGTTTGTTTCTACTTCAATGTGTACATGTGTTTATTTTTGTATATCACCTATACACATTAGTGGAGCCCTTAGGATCTTTGATTGATTACCAGCGTTGTGATGGCAGTCACACTAGTGGGGGCTGGGTAATCTATAAGCACATCCTTATACAGGTCCCTAGTCGCAGGACTATCGAGACAGGGCATCGATACTCCGGAGTAGACTAGCGTATGCGCTTCTCATCCCAGTATGGGAGATGGTCTGTCCCACAGCCATCAGTACGTCGTACTGGAGATAGTATACGGGTGCTCGTTGGGTTACGAGTACACTGGACAGGACTCGTCGGGAACTGACAGCTTGGTATTATACCTATCGTCAGTTATCAGTTCCCAGGTGACATGAGTACAGCTTAGTCCGCTGACTTGACACTGGCACTTCGCCTCGAGTGTGTTCCAAACTGCACTTTGATCACTACCCTACCACGGCTCAAAGGAGTCGTGCAAACAGGTAGTAGTTAGGTGCAGTCCCGAAGCACTTGGAGGCAGTGACGGTTAGACAGGATTCGTCTCTCCCGGTATTGGAGGTTGACATCGCGCTGTGTCTAGGAGAGCCATTACACGAGTAGTCCCTGGCCAGGGCAAGCGAGATATACTGGTAGGCTTCCAGTGTTATCTCAGGGTGTTTGGGGCTTCACTCCGACACGACTTGTACCGCTATTAGGGGACTGACGTTTACCGCCCCCTAGGCCTGCCATGCGATGTATTAGACGAACAGACCGGACTGTACGGAGAATGTCACATTCAGACTCAGTAGGAGTTCAGATGGGTTTTACCTCGTCAGTCTTCTTATCGGCATCTACCTGGGGACCGTTACGCACAGCTAGTGCCGCTTGCGGTCTGTGGTTAAACCCACTGCCAGCGTAGTGTCGAGTCTTTAGAGTCCCATACAGAGGGCTATTCGCCTCTGGGCAAAACTGAGTAGAGGTCGCATGGTTTTGCGGCAGGGTTCGTTCTCATCCGCGCACTTGTGCACGTTTGGAGTCCGGACGGTTTATACTAGCAGGATCTGGTTTGAGCCAGATACTGGTATATGTTTTGGGGTTGCTTTTATCTCTCAGTATTCTTGTTCCTCGGAACGAGAATGCAGGTGTGTATGCAAAGTTGTTTGAGGCGGAGGAAGAGGTTTTTCATTAGGGTTTCGGAACGGGTGCGTATGCACAGTTGACAGTCATCTTTTTCCAAACCCTAATGGATTTATGAAATATCAATTAATAATAGTAATTAAATGAAATTGTGTCATGGTTGGTTTTGTTGACTTGTTGACCTTGGTTGACTTGTTGACCATGGTTGAATGTTTTGACCATCATCATTACTTTGCAAGGATACTCCTTGATTCTAGCTTATATTCATTTAATGAAGTGATGATAGTGGTCATTCCAAATACAACCATCAACTATTTCATTTTGAATTATTATTATTAATTAGATATATCTTTTTCCTTTTGTTATGGTTGCAAAAGGAAAATGAGCTCATTCTATCATATTCATTCTCTCTCCTCACTTCATCTTCTTCTTCCTCAAGCTCAAGGAGAATCCTTCTCATGTGTTGAGAATCCCTCTCCTTGAAAGAGAAACACCCCTTAGATACTCTCTACTCTCTCTAGGGTTCAAGGTTTAGCAAGCCGGAGATCCTAGTTCACTCTAAGTTCGAGAAAGAGCCCGAAGGTTAAACCCTCAGGTGGATCCATCTTTGACGGAAGAAGGCTACAAGGAAAGAACCATCAACCTCTACTAGGTTTCAAGAAGAAGGAGTTCAAGTTAGGTATAACCACTTTGCCTATTAGTTAACTCTCCTTTGCATGTTTGCTAGTTTAGTTTAGACACGATCCCTACCTTGTTTAGTCCATGTTGCCCCATGCGCCAAAAATTTGATTTTTATACCGTTTCCGCCTCCCCGTAAGAACCGGGGGTCGTAACGTGGACTTACACTTTGAGGGAGGTTCCCCGTGCTTTCGTACGGACCTAATTAATGTAAACCTCGTTTTCCCGGAGGCGTAACCCTGTTGACACCTTTCCAGACACCTACTTGATCGGCTAATTGTAATGCGTAAAACTCTCCCAGGAGTAATAATTACTCGCAGTGGGTATCAGGATCCAACTATCTCATAGAAGGTATGCAATCTCATTGCAAATTTCAACACTTGAAATTCCCGATAATATTTTGCCCCTAACCTCCTATTACCTTGATAAAGGCCAACAAACTATAGGATGCTAGTCAAATTCAACCCGTCATTTCCCGATTGAATTAAACCCACCCGCACGACCCTTGACAAAGGCCAACAAGGTCGCATGACTACCCTAACCCAATCTGCATCATATGCATAAGCAGATAAGTACCAGTCAGCTACCGCACACTACGCCTTGACAAAGGCCAACAAACGCAGTACGAATACTAACTACTACTTATCTGAAATGACGGAGGGCTACGACAGGTTTTTCTGAAAACCTATTGCGTAATGAACTTGATATCGTTGTAGAATCAAATGATTTTAAAATGGAGTGCTTTTAAGGCTTTTCTAGTTTTGCTAAAGGAGTCACTCCCGGTGAAGGGATCGTCGGTCCTTTCCTCGTCGAATAAGGTACGAGATATATCATATATATCACTGTGCAAAGCAGAAACTATAGAAGCAATCAAAAGACAAACCGAGGGTTGTAGCATCTTCCAGTTATTGCTAAAGGAGTCACTCCCGGTGAAGGGATCTCGGTCCTTTCCTTATCGAATAAGGTGCAGGATGTTCTACAAGGAACACCGCGATGCAAAGCAAGAACTGTAGCTATCTGTTTTATTTAGAAATTCGATTGCACAACATCTTAGGTTTCTTTTTCTTTCATTAATCATATTAATGAAGTCCCATCATTTAAATTTACCTAAACATCACAGAGAAATATGACGTACACTTATGCCATCCACATTCGCCTCGATGTCCCCTCGTGCACCGTTAGGTTAGGTAACTAACGACAGAGCAGGACAGGGCTAACGCGGGTGTAAAACATAAGTAACGCCTATATAATATATCATATATACTATATACAGTATTTATCACAGAACATATCACATGATCACATCACAGATAACGCAGCAGAAAATATCATATGAAATATTGGATATACTAGGACGTCCGGGTTTTCAATACGAGCCAGTATAAAACACGGATTCCACGGTCGTGATGAATAGCCAAACCCACACCCGTAGACCCCTATGAGAGCGGGAAGCAACCCTACCAATTCTAGAGTTAGGAGACCCGGACTCGACTCCTCGAGTTGGTCTCCCACTGGACTCCAGAACCCGGTTACTTGTGCCCTCCTCCTTGGGTCTATCCTAGTGCGGGAAAGTAAATAATATACAAACGGTGACAGCTTCCGCAACCTTGAAGTGCCCCAATAAAAGAATATTACATACAAGTTTTTACATGAATGAAAATGAAAAACACTCATCTCACATAAAAACCCCCGGCTATTCAAACACGACGATCCAATATAACATATCCAGCAACACATAACATCACATGTCATCAACGTAAGTAAATATGCCCATCCCAATTGTCGTTGACATATAGCAACGAAATCGGCGATATCACATATTACACTTACGATCACAGAAAAGAAAGTGTAAAACTACAACAGTTGGAATCCGCAAGCTCTTTAGACATAGCATGCCTAATCAAATGAATTACTTAGACATCGCATGCCTAACAATTATAAACCCTGCATTTTAGTCTCATTATCGAAAACTCTTTTCAATGTTAAGTCGGGCAATTCAACAAGATTCCCGACATTTTGATTGAATGCTCGTCGCAAACTTTATTAGGCGGCCGCACCCTCGATGCCGTCGACGAAGTGCACCAAGGCGGAACACCGCTGCCGCGAGCATCCGAACGGATGCTTTCGGCGACGGGGTTCTCCTACAGTCACTTGGTCGGGGCTATGGGGTGTAGCTGTCTATTAAGTTTACCCGGCGAGTATCCGCGTACGCTACGTGATTGCGACGGACTTTTGATCGCATCAAAATTCCGTGGCAACCAATCAAGTGAGACTAAACTGCTAGATTTATAACATTCATTCCAGTTATCTCATAACTCTTTTTGGATTCCAAATATTGTATCACATTCCAGATAAATAGAAAATGTTAAACTTTTCCGATCGAACAATCAAACACCCAAGTTTTCCTGAAACAGATCAACACATGAAACAAGTTTAAAAACATCCAGTTCATGCCTCAGTACCAACGGTCCAGCCGTAGAAGGGTCAAGCCAACGCCTCACATGTGGCACGCCGTACTGCCCCAAACCCTGAGGTTCAAAAGGCAGTTCAAGACGGTCACATAATCGAGTTAAGGTTTGTTGTCTTTTAGAGGGTCCATCGCGTTACTTGCACTACTTAGAACGTTATTAAACCACGGAAAGATCCAACACTTGGAAATTTCCCGACAGGGGAAAAAGTGGGTATTTATATCCGATCGAACTTTTTAACATATTCTAAATCATCCGGAAAAACACATAGACGAAATTAGACTTCCCGATCGAAACATCGAGTCCCCAATACAACCCAGAAAACTCAACTCTTGAGTGCAAATTAAAAATTCCCAGAAAACTCAGGAATATTATAGTGAAATTACTGTGCAAAATAAAGTGGCAGAACAGACCGTACGGCCGCGGAACCGCCGCACCAGCCATGCTCGTGCCGCACTTCCACGGCACTTTAATCGATTTAAGCGTTCCGTTTTGTACAGTAATTCTTATAATAGCCTGCTTAATTTTCTGCAAAATTTTAATTCACAAAAATCCCAGTTTTAAAAAAATGTACAGAGAGCAATTTTGCATTAGGGTTTTGGTTCGATCGGACTTCTAACTCCGTCTACACATCGCCTAAGGTTCTAGCTAGGCTCTGATACCACTGTAGGGTTCCTAGGCACTCTAAGGAGGTCTCACAAGGCATCAACCATGCCAAATTCAAAAATTTCCGGTGCCGAGAAACCCTAATGCGACCGTTGACTAGAGTTTTAGGCGAAAACTACAACTAGTAAACTGCTTTACTAATAAGTGAACGAAAATACAACCTTTGTAGATCCGGTCCTCCACCTCCATAACTCTGTGACGATGTCCCTTCGCTGCGATCATCGGATCTCGGACTCTAGTGTTGATTTCATCGGAGAAATGATCGGGCTAGGTCGTCGACTTCGATGCCGAAGATGATCTACGTCGAGGCAACACAAGATCAAGCTCCAACTTCACCAAGTCATGAAACTTGTGAAGAAAACACCCTATACTACTTGGCAAGTGGTAGAGGATGAAGAAATAGGAAGTGGGTTCACTTTAGAATTGGATTTCTCACTCTTTTTCACAAGGCACCATTGATGCTAGAATGGTTTCTTCTTCTTGAAGAAGAAGAAGAAGAAGAAGAATATATGATAAGTCTTTGAAAAATAGGAAATAATATGATACTTATCATATTTGCAACCATAGTTAGGTGTAGAGAATAAACTAAGGTTAGGTTTAATGGTTAGGTTAAGGCTAAGAGACAAAATGGTCAAAGCTTCAAAGCTTCATGAAGTTTCATGAAAGAAACAAAAACTAGCCACCATTTTATTCTTGCCTTAAAATGAATTAATAAAAATAAATAGACAAGTAAATCAAAACCCTAACCATTAAGATAACCATGGTTTAATCATACACACCCAAGTTTGCATGTATCATCAAACATGATACAATCTTGTGCACAAAAGTATATCACATATACAACTTGTGCACTTCAAGTGAGAAAATCCATTTAATGTGAACCAATACTAGTTAATGCTAAGTAATATATCAAATATATATAATTATACATTAAATCATTAAATCAACACTTGATTTAATGATCCGGTCATATCACATATAACCGACTAGTATCAAGTGTATCAATGTATCGAATCAACACTTGATTCGGTAACCCAGCTATATCACATATAACCTGCCGATGATACAAATCGCGAGAATAGAATATAGTATCACATACTGGTATTATTCTCGGTCCCGCACATATCTCATATGCGCTCCTATTTCGTTTCGCTTGAACCAGGAAACCTCTGTGTAGGACTCTAAAGACTCGTCAATACGCCGGCAGCAGGTGATGATCATATCAAACACCCACAGGCCACAAGCGGTCTGCTAAACGTAACGGCCACCCGGGTATTGAGCGATCAGAGGATCGACGAGCAAGCCCACTCACACTCATGTGAATCCAACCAGTAACACTTACCGTACAGTCCGGTCTGATCGTCTGATATGTCGCATATCTCGCCTAGGGGTGGTAAACGTCAGACCCCAGTAGCTCGATAAGTCGTATCGATATGAGGTCTATAACAGTTTAAGAAACTACTGGTAACACTTACCAGTAAATCTCAGCAACCCTGGCCAGGGATTTCCGGTTATAGCCAATCGAACACAGTGCAACATCAACTCCCTATACCGGGAGAGACGAATCCCCTCCTATCGCTCATTGCCTCCATGTGATTCGGGATTGTACCCAAAAGCTACCGTTTTGCACGTCCTCTTGGACGTGGTAAGGTGGAAATCAAAGCACAGTAAGAATCACACAAGACTCTATGACGATCTCGGGTCTACAGACTAACCTGTACCAGTGTCACCAGAGAACTGCCATCTGACGTAAGGTATAATACCATCTAGGAGTTCTCGGCGAGTCCGTCCAGTGTACACAGTCTCTACTGAGTACCCGTATATCATCTCTGATGTCAAACACCAATGGATATGGGATCATCCATCGCCCATCTGTATGGGTCGAGAAGGTATACGCTAGTCTACTCTAGTATATCGATGCCCCGTCTCGATATACCCACTACTAGGGACCTTGAAGGATGTACTTATGGACTACCATGTCCCCACTAGTATGATCCGCATCATAGTCTAGGTTGTCAAGTACACATCCTAAGGTCCTTACCAACATGTAACAGAGAGACAATCAGTGTACACGTTAAGGTAAAGAGTAACTAGATAGCATACTATCATGTCGAGCAAGAAAGTCCTCCCTAAATATGTCCAAGCATCCACTACAATATACATCCTATGTATAGTAATGGCCTCTAGGGCATACATATAACTAACAAGTACTCCACCTGGAGTTCTCCGTTACCATACACCAAGAACATCTCTTTAGTCCTTCTCAAGTACTTGAGAATGTTCTTCACAGCTACCCAGTAACTCTATCCAGGATCTGTTTGATACCTACTCGCTACACTTAGTGAGTATGCTACATCGGGTCTGGTACATAGCATCGCATACATGATAGAGCCTACTGCCGAAGCATAGTGTATCCCTTGCATGCGAGCTCTCTCCAAATCAGTCTTGGGAGACATCTCTTTGGAGAGAGTGAGTCCAGAGATCGTGGGTAGGTTCCCACGCTTGGATTCTTCCATACTAAACCTCTTTAGTATGGTGTCAATGTACCTGGATTGGGACAATCCCAGTATCCGTTTAGATCTATCTCTATAGATCATAATTCCCAATATGCAGGAGGCATCACATAGATCTTTCATTGAGAATCTTTGTGATAAGAAGAGCTTGACTGAGTGCAGCATAGGAATATCATTTCCTATCAAGAGTATGTCATCGACGTACAATACGAGGAAAACAACCTTACTCTCTGCTATGTTCTTATAGATACAAGGTTCATCTATACTTTTGATGAAGTCAAACTCTTTGACTACAACATCAAAACAGATGTTCCAACTCCGCGATACTTGCTTTAACCCATAAATGGATTTAAGCAGCTTGCACACCTTTCCGCTGCTCCCACTATCTACAAAGCCCTCTAGCTGATTCATGTACACGCACTCTTCTAAATCACCATTTAAAAAGGCGGTCTTAACATCCATTTGCCAGATTTCGTAGTCATGGTATGCAGCAATGGCAAGTAAGATCCGGATGGACTTAAGCATAGCCACTGGTAAAATGGTTTCGTCATAATCCATACCTGGTCGTTGACGAAAACCCTTTCCAACAAGTCTAGCTATGAAAGTCTCAACTTTTCCATCTACACCAATTTTCTTTTTAAAGATCCACTTGCTCCCAATGGGTTTTACCCCTTCAGGAGCATTTTCCAAAGTCCATACTTTGTTGGTGTACATGGATTCCATCTCAGATCGCGTTGCATCCAGCCATTTCACAGAGTCACCACTCGTGATGGCCTGCTCGAAACTAGGTAGGTCATCATCTTCTATGATGCAATCTACGCTTCCACCATCAATGAGAAAACCGTAGTATCTCTCAGATGGATGAGAAACCCTGCTAGATCGGCGGAGAGGCTGGGGTTCGTCGGGTACTACTGAATCCTCTGGTTCTACCAAGTCTTCTGTTATAGTTTGTGTTGCTGGAACCTCTTCCAGTTCTACCTCATTGCCACTAATTTCTTTCATTAGAAAACTCTTTTCTAAGAAAGTGGCATGACGAGAAACAAACACCTTTTGTTCCTCGGAGTGGTAGAAGATATACCCTCGCGAATGTTTGGGATATCCAATAAACTTGCACAGGACAGACCTTTCCTCGAGCTTGTCCGGATTTTGTGTTTTTACATTGGCCAGACAACCCCATATCTGAATAAAATTAAGACATGGTCTCTTCCCTTTCTATATCTCATATGGAGTGGTAGGCACTGATTTGGTTGGAACTCTATTCAATAGGTATGCAGCTGTCTCCAGTGCATGTCCCCAGAAGGAAATAGGTAACTCGGCATCACTCATCATGGAGCGTACCATATCTAATAGGGTGTGATTCCTCCGCTCCAATACACCGTTGTGCTGTGGTGTATAAGAAGGAGTAAGCTGAGAGAGAATCCCATTCTCTTTTAGATAATCTAAGAACTCATTGCTTAAGTATTCTCCTCCTCGATCAGATTGAAGGATCTTAATACTTTTGCCCGTTTGGTTCTCTACTTCATGCTTATATTCTCTGAATTTCTCAAAAGCTTCAGACTTGTGTTTCATTAGGAACACATGTCCGTATCTAGAGAGATCGTCAGTGAATGTAATGAAGTAGGAAGAACCGTTCCTGGCGTGTGTAGACATGGGACCGCATACATCACTATGTACCAGTCCTAAGAGTTCCGTAACTCTTTCTCCGTGTCCACTAAACGGAGTTTTGGTCATTTTCCTTTGAGACATGAATGGCAAGTATCATAAGATGATAAATCGAACGAATTCAAATATCCATCCTTATGTAACATAGCTAGCTGTGTCGCATTGATATGACCTGTAGGGTTCCTAGGCACTCTAAGGAGGTCTTACAAGGCATCAACCATGCCATTTTCAAATTTTCCCGGTGCCGAGAAACCCTAATATAGATCGTTAACTAGAGATTAGGCGATAAACTATGCAAGTAAACAACTTTACTGCTAAGTGAAAGAGACTACAATCTTTGTAGATCCGGTTTGTAGATCCGGTCCTCCACTTCCTTAGCTCCGTGATGATGTCCCTCCACTGCGATCATCGGATCCCGGACTCTAGCGATGGTTTCGTCGAAGAAATGATCGAACTAGGTCGTCGACATCGATGCCGAAGATGATCTACGTCGAGGCAACTCAAGATCAAGCTCCAACTTCACCAAGTCATGAAACTTGTGAAGAAAACACCCTATACTACATGGCAAGTGGTAGAGGATGAAGAAATAGGAAGTGGGTTCACTTTAGAATTGGATTTCTCACTTGGAATCATCACTTGACATTTTTGAAGCAAGCTTTTCTTTTCTTTCTCAAGAGGAAGAAGAAGAAGAAAAAGAAATAATGAATTAATTCCAAAGGAAAATGAAGTGATGGTTATCATAATGCAACCATGGGTGAGGCTAACTCATGTAGAGAATAAACTAGGGTTAAGGGAAATGGTTAGGGTTAAGGAAAGAAACAAAATGGTCAAAGCATTTCAAAGCTTCATGAAGCTTCAAGGCAAAACAAAGAATGCCACCATTTTATTTTATCCAAAAGAAATAAATAAATAAATGAATAAATGAATTAAAACCCTAACCATTTACTTAACCAAGGTTTAAATCAAACATACACCCAAGTTTGCATGTATCATCAAACATGATACAATCTTATGCACAAAAAATATATCACATATACAATGTGCACAAGCAAGTGAGAAAAACATTTTAAGTGAACCAATGTTAGTTAATGTAAAGTAATATATCAAATATATAATTATACATTAAATCATTAAATCAACACTTGATTTAACGATCGGTCACATCACATATGACCGACTAATATCCAATGTATCGACTTATCGAATCAATCCTCGATTCGATAACTAGGTTATATCGCATACAACCAATCGATACATTCATCGCGAGAATAGAATACGGTATCACATACACGCATTATTCTCGGTCCCGCACATATCTCATATACGCTCCTATTTCGTTTCGCTTGAGCCAGGAAACCTCTGTGTAGGACTCTAAACACTCGTCAATACACCGGCAGCAGGTGATGATCATATCAAACACCCACAAGCCGCAAGCGGTGTGCTAAACGTAACGGCCACCCGGGTATTGAGCGATCAGAAAATCGACGAGCAAGCGCGCTCACACTCCTGTGAATCCAACCAGTAACACTTACCGTATAGTCCGGTCTCGTCGTCTGATATATCGCGTATCTCGCCTAGGGGTGGTAAACGTCAGACCCCAATAGCTCGATAAGTCGTGTCGATATGAGGTCTATAACAGTTCGAGAAACTACTGGTAACACTTCCCAGTAAATCTCAGCAACCCTGGCCAGGGATTTCCGGTTATAGCCAATCGAACACAGCGCAACATCAACTCCCTATACCGGGAGAGACGAATCCCCTCCTATCGCTCATTTCTTCCATGTGATTCGGGACTGTACCCAAAAACCACCGTTTTGCATGCCCCCTTGGACGTGGTAAGGTGGAAATCAAAGCACAGTGGGAATCATACAAGACTCTATGACGATCTCGGGTCTACAGACTAACCTGTACCACTGTCACCAGAGAACTGCCATCTGACGCAAGGTATAATACCATCTGGGAGTTCTCGGCGAGTCCGTCCAGTGTACCCAGTCTCCACTGAGCACCCGTATATCATCTCTGATGTCAAACACCAATGGATATGGGATCATCCATCGCCCATCTGTATGGGTCGAGAAGGTATACGCTAGTCTACTCTGGTATATCGATGCCCCGTCTCGATACACCCACGACTAGGGACCTTGAAGGATGTACTTATGGAATACCATGTCCCCACAAGTATGATCCGCATCATAGTCCAGGTAGTCAAGTCAAATCCTAAGGGCTTTACCAACATGTAACAGAGAGACAATCAGTGTACACGTTAAGGTAAAGAGCAACCAGATAGCATACTATCATGTCGAGCAAGAAAGTCCTCCATATATATGTCCAAGCATCCACTACAATATACATCCTATGTATAGCAATGGCCTCTAAGGCATACATATAACTAACAATCTCCCACTTGCACTAGGGCCATCTGATAGCAGTGGTTGTAGTATCTCATACTCAACCATCCCATAATAGTCTTTCTCTGGGAAAAGGCCTTTGTGAGTGGATCCGCCGTGTTGTCCTCTGAGTCTACTCTCCTAACCTCGATCCCTTGGAGATCAACCATCTCCATGATCAGGTGACACTACCTCAGAATGTGTCTGGATCGCTGATGGGACAGACGTTCCTCGGCATAAGCCACAACTCCATTGTCACACAATGGGAGGAACTAAGTTCATCTCATGAACAAATATACACCCAGACAGCCTCTTTGGTAGCATCTTAAGTAGCGATGTATCCAGCCTTTATCGTCTAGTAAGCCACGGTATTTAGCTTGGAACTCTTCCAACATACCATCCCTCCACTTAAGGTAAAGACAATGCCTGTGACTGACATTCAGTCGTCCTTATCACCCTGGAACACTTCCAGCGATTCTCCCCAGGATCAATTGATACCATCTCACTTCAATTAGTGAGAATCCTAACATCCATTTAGATCTATCCCATAGATCCAAAACCCAGGATTTAGTAGGTATCACTTTGATCCTATGTGGAGAATCATTGTGATAAGCGGAGATTGATCGAGCGTAGCATAGGAAACTGCTTCCCTATCAAGAGTATGTCATCCACGTACCCTACGAGGATCGTCACCATACTCCCTACTACTTTTTTTGTTTATACAAGGTTCATCTACCATTTTTATGATGTCAAACTCTTTGACTACTACATCAAAACAGACGTTCCAACTCCGCGATCCCTGCTTTATCCTATAAAGCATCTTGTACACGTTTCCGCTGCTCCTACTGTCTACGAAGCCCTCTGGCTGTGTACTTACAGACGCTCTCTTCTAAAACATCATTTTAGAAAAGCAGCCATGACACCTAACCGCCAGATATTGTAGTCATGGTATGAAGCCGTGGCAAGTAGGATCCGGATGGACTTAAGCATAGCCACTGGAAAAGGTTTCATCATTATCCACGCCTGGTCGATGACGAAAACCTTTAACAAGTCTATCATTGAAAGTCTCAACTTTTCCATCTACACCAAGTAATCTTCTCAAGATATACTTGCTCCTGATGGGAATTTAACCATTCAGATATAGCAACAAAAGTTCATACTTTGTTGGTGTATAAGGATTCCATCTCAGATCGCTAAGCATCCAGCCATTCTTATAGAGTTCCACTCCAGATAGCCAGCTCGAAACTAGTTGGGTCATCATCTCATGATGCAATCCTCGCTCCCACTGTCATAGAGAAACTGAAGTATCTCTCAGGTGGGTGAGAAACCCTACTAGATCGGCGGAGAGGCTGAGGTTCGTTGGTATCTACTGAATCCTTTGGTTGTACCAAATCATCTGCTGTAGTTTGCATAGATGGAACCTTTCCAGTTCTACATAACTGACCTTACCTCGAGCTTGTCCAGATTTTGCTTTTAGACATAGGCCGGACAACCCCAAATCTTAACTAGCTTAAGATATGGGCTCTTCCTATACCATATCTCATATGGAGTGGTAGGCTGTGATCTGATTCGAACCCTATTCAACAGGTATGCAGCTTCTCAAGCGCATAACTCCTAAAACGGAAACAGGTAGCTCAGTAGTACTCATCATAGAGCGCACCATATCGAATAGGGTGCAATTGCTCTGCCCCGATATACCATCGTGCTATGGTGTATACGGAGGAATAATGCTGAGAGAGAATCTCATTCTCCTTTAGAATTGTCCAGGAATTCCGTGCTCAAGTATTCTCCTCCCTGATCGCATCAAAGGACATAATACATATACCCTCATTTTGGTTCTCTACTTCTAACTTATATTCCGTGAATATCTCAAAAGGTTCGGACTTGTGTTTCAACAGGAACATATGTCTGAATCTTGAGATATCATCAGAGATTGTAATGAAGTACAAAGAACCGGTCTTGGCATGTGTAGATAGGGGACCTTTATACATCAGCATGTATCATCCCAAGAGTTCACTAACTCTTTCTCTGTTTCCAATAAACAGAGCTGGTGTCATTATATCTTTGTGACATGACTGGCAAGTTTCACAAGATGTAAATTCAAACTGATTTAAATATGCATCTACATGTAACTTCAGCTAGTCGGGTCGCATTGATATGACCTAGTCTACAATGCCTCAAGAAGGATTCATTCTTTTCTGAACTCTTCCTCTTGTGTGTGTTCTGTATACTTAAAAACTGTAGTTTGATTTAGAACATCAATGCTTTTACATAACGTGCCTGAACCGATCAACTTTTAATATAGGAAATGTTCAAAACATTATCCAACAATACAAAATTTTATCATTTCTTTACTAATAAAGAGAGTGATATGATTTTGTATATTAGGTTTGGTATCTAATAACATTCGTTCAGAATCATTGTATTGGTAATACAGGGTGACAGTGACCAACAGACTTGGCTGCAACACTTGCCCCGTTTTCTGTCTCATGAAACTTATCACCCGTTCTCAGTTCTTTACCTATCTGTAGCCCATGTAACAAATTACATATGCGGGATCCTGATCCGGTATCTAATACCCAGGACGTAGAGGATATAGAGAAACAGTTCTTTGTAATGAACAGACCCGAAGGAGATGCGTCATATGCACTTTCTTCGTTTGGGCGGCACGGGAATTCTGGTAATCCCCTATTTCCTGCTCTGTCATATAACAATTATAAGTTGGAGCGGGACAAACGTTCCCCAGCTCAGTATAACAAGCGGGTTCGGTCAATACATCCGTATTATTATCTTGATTAAGGCGTGACATGGTCACTACCTGGAGAGAGAGAACAAAACACTCAGCGTATGCTCTTGCAAGATCAGATTGGTTATTATTTTATCTAATCAGGATGGCTCCCACTGTTTTTATCAAATCTTCCTTCAAACCCTAAAAGGAAAGACTAGCCGGGATTAATTACACACTACAAGTTCGCCAATCTTTCAGCCAGGCCAGTGTCGGTATTTTGAGGGAGGTCCCCCGTGCTTTCGCACGAACCTAATTAATGTAAACCTCGTTTTCCCAGAGGCGTAACCTCGTTAACTCCTTTCTAGACACCTACTTGATCAGCTAATTGTAATGTGTAAAACTCTCCCAGGAGTAACTCTTACTCGCAGCGGGTATCGGGATCCAACTATCTCATAGAAGGTATGCAATCTCATTGCAAATTTCAACACTTGAAATTCCCGATAATATTTTGCCCCTAGCGTCCTATGACCTTGACGTAGGCCAACAAATCATAGTCCGCCAGTCAAGTTCAACCCGTCATTTCTTGATTGAATTAAACCCACCCGCACGACCCTTGACGCAGGCCAACAAAGTTGCACGACTACCCTAATCCAATCTGCATCATATGCATAAACAGATAAATACTAGTTAGCTACCGCACACTACGCCTTGACGCAGGCCAACAAACGTAGCACAAATACTAAGTAGGACTTATCTGAAATGACGGTGGGCTACGATAGGTTTTTCTGAAAACCTATTGCGTAATGAACTTGATATCGTTGTAGAATCAAATGATTTTAAAATGGAGTGTTTTTTAGGCTTTTCTAGTTTTGCTAAAGGGGTCACTCCCGGTGAAGGGATCGTCGGCCCTTTCCTCGTCAAATGAGGTGCGGGATATATCATATATATCACTGTGCAAAGCAGAAACTATAGAAGCGATCAAAAGACAAACCGAGTGTGTAGCATCTGCCAGTTATTGCTAAAGGGGTCACTCCCGGTGAAGGAATCTCGGCCCTTTCCTCATCAAATAAGGTGCAGGATATATCATATATACCGCTGTGCAAAGCAAGAACTGTAGCTACCTGTTTTATTTTTGAAATTCGATTCCACAACATCTTAGGTTTCTTTTATTTCATTAATCTCATTAATGAAGTCCCATCATTTAAGTACCTAAACATCACAGATAAATACGACGTACACTTATGCCATCCGCATTCGTCTCGATGTCCCCTCGTGCACCGTTAGGTTAGGTAACTAACGGCAGAGCGGGGCAGGGCTAGCGCGGGTGTAAAACATAAGTAACGTCTATATAATATATCATATATACTATATACAGTATTTATCACAGAACATCACATGATCACATCACAGATATCGCAGCAGAAGAATCATATGAAACATTGGATATACTAGGACGTTCGTGTTTTCAATACGAGCCAGTATAAAACACGGATTCCACGGTCGCGATGAATAGCCAAACCCACACCCATAAACCCCTACGAGAGCAGCAAGCAACCCTACCAATTGTTGAGTTAGGAGACCCGGACTCGACTCCTCGAGTTGGTCTCCCACTGGACTCCAGAACCCGGTTACTTGTGCCCTCCTCCTTGGGTCTATCCTAGTGCAGAAAAGTAAATAATATACAAAGGGTGACATCTTCCGCAACCTGGAAGTGCCCCAATAAAAGAATATTACATACAAGTTTTTAAATGAATGAAAATGAAAATCTCTCATCTCACATAAAAAAAACCCCGGCTATTCAAACACGATGATCCAATATAACATATCCAGCAACACATAACATCACATGTCATCAACGTAAGTAAATATGCCCATCCCAATTGTCGTTGACATATAGCAACGAAACCGGCGATATCATATATTACACTTACGGTCATAGAAAAGAAAGTGTAAAACTACAACAGTTGGAATCCACAAGCTCTTTAGATATCGCATGCCTAATCAAATGAATTCCTTAGACATCGCACGCCTAACAATTATAAACCCCGCATTTTAGTCTCATTATCGAAAACTCTTTTCAATGTTAAATCGGGCAATTCAATAAGATTCCCGACATTTTGATCGAATGCTCGTCGCAAACTTTATTAGGCGGCCGCACCCCTGATGCCGTCGACGAAGTGCACCAAGGCTGAACACCGCTGCCGCGAGCACCCGAACGGATGCTTTCGGCGACGGGGTTCTCCTACAGTCACTTGGTCGGGGCTATGGGGTGTAGCTGTCTATTAAGTTTACCCGGCGAGTATCCGCGTACGCTACGTGATTGCGACGAACTTTTGATCGCATCAAAATTCCGTGGCAACCTATCAAGTGAGACTAAACTGCTAGATTTATAACATTCATTCAGTTATCTCATAACAACTTGTGAATTCCAAATGTTGTATCACATTCCGGATAAATAGAAAATGTTAAACTTTCCGATCAAACAATCAAACACCCAAGTTTTCCCGAAACAGCTCAACATATGAAACAAGTTTAAAAACATCCAGTTCAAGCCTCAGTACCAACGGTCCAACCGTAGAAGGGTCAAGCCAACGCCTCACATGTGGCACGTCGTACTGCCCTAAACCCGAAGGTTCATAGGGCAGTTCAAGACGGTCACATAATCGAGTTAAGGTTTGTTGTCTTCTAGAGGGTCCATCGCGTTACTTGCACTACTTAGAACATTCTTAAACTACGGAAAAATCCAACACTTGGAAATTTCCCGGCAGGGGAAAAAGTGAGTATTTATATCCTGTCGAACTTTTTAACAGTTTCTAAAATATCCGAAAAAACATAAACGAAGTTAAATTATCCTATCAAATTAACGAGTCCCCAATAAAACCGTAGAAAACACAACACTTGAGTGGAATTAAAAAATTCCCATAAAAAATTGCCAAGAAAGGACCTAAGAATAAATATATGAAATTTCAGGGACTAAGTCAAATTTTGGCCGTGGAACAGCCGCCAAACCCATGGTTTCGTTGCGGTTCCGCGGTCAAATTATTGACTTAGTGGACCGTACTTCACAGTAATTCTTAGTTTTTCCTATTTGTTTTTCTGAGAATTTCTAATTCACAAAAATCCACTGTTTTGAAAAATGTACAGAGAAGGGTTTTGTCGGGGTTTACGGGTTCGATCGGAGTTCTAATTTCGTCTACACTTCGCCTAAAGCTCTAACTAGGCTCTGATACCACTGTAGGGTTCCTAGGCACTCTTAGGAGGTCTTACAAGGCATCAACCATGCCATTTTCAAATTTTTCCGGTGCCGAGAAACCCTAATATAGATCGTTAACTAGAGATTAGGCGATAAACTATGCAAGTAAACAACTTTACTGCTAAGTGAAAGAGACTACAACCTTTATAGATCCGGTCCTCCACTTCCTTAGCTCCGTGATGATGTCCCTCCGCTGGGATCATCGGATCCCGGACTCTAGCGATGGTTTCGTCGAAGAAATGATCGGGCTAGGTCGTCGACATCGATGCCGAAGATGATCTACGTCGAGGCAACTCAAGATCAAGCTCCAACTTCACCAAGTCATGAAACTTGTGAAGAAAACACCCTATACTACATGGCAAGTGGTAGAGGATGAAGAAATAGGAAGTGGGTTCACTTTAGAATAGGATTTCTCACTTGGAATCATCACTTGACATTTTTGAAGCAAGCTTTTCTTTTCTTTCTCAAGAGGAAGAAGAAGAAGAAAAAGAAATAATGAATTAATTCCAAAAGGAAAATGAAGTGATAGTTATCATAATGCAACCATGGGTGAGGCTAACTCATGTAGAGAATAAACTAGGGTTAAGGGAAATGGTTAGGGTTAAGGAAAGAAACAAAATGGTCAAAGCATTTCAAAGCTTCATGAAGCTTCAAGAAAAAACAAAGAATGCCAATATTTTATTTTATCCAAAATAAATAAATAAATAAATGAATAAATGAATTAAAACCCTAACCATTTACTTAACCAAGGTTTAAATGAAACATACACCCAAGTTTGCATGTATCATCAAACATGATACAATCTTGTGCACAAAAAATATATCACATATACAATGTGCACAAACAAGTGAGGAAAAATATTAAGTGAACCAATATTAGTTAATGTAAAGTAATATATCAAATATATAATTATACATTAAATCATTAAATCAACACTTGATTTAACGATCGATCACATCATATATGACCGACTAATATCCAATGTATCGACTTATCGAATCAATTCTCGATTCGATAACTAGGTTATATCGCATACAACCAATCGATACATTCATCGCGAGAATAGAATACGGTATCACATACACGCATTATTCTCGGTCCCGTACATATCTCATATGCGCTCCTATTTCGTTTCGCTTGAGCCAGGAAACCTCTGTGTAGGACTCTAAAGACTCGTCAATACGCCGGCAGCAGGTGATGATCATATCAAACACCCACAAGCCGCAAGCGGTTTGCTAAACGTAACGAACACCCGGGTATTGAGCGATCAGAAGATCGACGAGCAAGCTCGCTCACACTCCTGTGAATCCAACCAGTAACACTTACCGTACAGTCCGGTCTCGTCGTCTGATATGTCGCATATCTCGTCTAGGGGTGGTAAACGTCAGACCCCAATAGCTCGATAAGTCGTGTCGATATGAGGTCTATAACAGTTTGAGAAACTACTGGTAACACTTACCAGTAAATCTCAGCAACCCTGGCCAGGGATTTCCGGTTATAGCCAATCGAACACAGCGCAACATCAACTCCCTATACCGGGAGAGACGAATCCCCTCCTATCGCTCATTGCCTCCATGTGATTCGGGACTGTATCCAAAAACCACCGTTTTGCACGTCCTCTTGGACGTGGTAAGGTGGAAATCAAAGCACAGTGGGATTCACACAAGACTCTATGACGATCTTGGGTTTACAGACTAACCTGTACCAGTGTCACAAGAGAACTGCCATTTGACGTAAGGTATAATACCATCTGGGAGTTCTCGGCTGTTAGTTGTATGTATGCCCTAGAGGCCAGTATTGTACAGATGATGTATATTATATTGGATGCTTGGACATATATAGAGATGACTTTCTTGCTCGATATGATAGTATGCTATCTGGTTACTCTTTATCTTAACATGTACACTTGTCTCTTTAAACTGTCTTATAGTTACAAGTTGATAAAGCCCTTAGGATGTGTACTTGACTACCTGGACTATGATGCAGATCATACTAGTGGGGACATGGTAGTCTATAAGTACATCCTTCAAGGTCCCTAGTCGTGGGTGTATCGAGACAGGGCATCGATATACCAGTGTAGACTAGCGTATACGCTTCTCGACCCATGAGATGGGCGATGGATGATCCCATATCCATTGGTGTTTGACATCAGAGATGGTATACGGGTGCTCAGTGAAGACTGGGTACACTGGACGGACTCGCCGAGAACTCCCAGATGGTATTATACCTCACGTCAGATGGCAGTTCTCAGGTGACACTTGTACAGGTTAGTCTGTAGACCCGAGATCGTCATAGAGTCTTGTGTGATTCCCACTGTGCTTTGATCTCCACCTTACCACGTCCATGAGGGAGTGCAAAACGGTGGTCTTTGGGTACAGTCCCGAGTCACATGGAGGCAATGAGCGATAGGAGGGGTTTCGTCTCTCCCGGTATTGGGGGTTGATGTTGCGCTGTGCTCGATTGGCCGTAACAGGGAAGTCCCTGGCCAGGGCTGATCAGAGATTTGCTGGTAAGTGTTACCAGTAGTTTCTCGACCCGTTATGAGCCTCACATCGGCACTACTTATCGGTTATTGGGGTCTGACGTTTACCACCCCTAGACTTTATATGCGACATATCAGACGAACAGACCGGACTGTACGGTAAGTGTTACTGGTTGGATTCACAGGAGTGTGAGCGGGCTAGCTCGTCGATCTTCTGATCGCTCAATAACCGTATGGCCGTTACGTTTAGCAGACCGCTTGCGGCTTGTGGGTGCTTGATATGATCATCATCTGCTACCGGCGTATTGACGAGTCTTTAGAGTCCTACACAGAGGTTTCCTGGCTCAAGCGAAACGAAATAGGAGCGCATATGAGATATGTGCAGGACCAAGAATAATGCGTGTATGTGATACCGTATTTCATTCTCGCGATGGATGTATCGATTGGTTATATTCGATATAACCTAGATATCGAATCAAGGATTGATTCGATAAGCCGATACATAGGATACTAGTCGGTTATATGCGATATGACCGGATCGTTAAATCAAGTGTTGATTTAATGATTTAATGTATAATTATATATTTGATATATTACTTTGCATTAACTAGTATTGGTTCACTTCAAATGGATTTTATCACTTGATGTGCAAGAAGTATATGTGATATACTTTTGTGCACATATTTGTATCATGTTTGATGATACTTGATCATTTGGTTAAGTATAAAGAATTAAACCATGGTTAAGAGATGATTAGGGTTTTTCTTTTTCATTTATTTATTTATTTGTTCATTTATTTATTTGGAAATGGTTTAGATGAGAATGGTGGCTTTATTTGTTTCTAGTTGAAGCTTCATGAAGCTTTGACTTCTTAACCATTCTTGTCTTCATGCTTAACCCTAACCCATCCAAGTAACCATGGTTTATTCTCTACACTCAACTATGGTTAGCTTATGATAAGTATTGATTTATTTTTCATTTTAAATCAACACTTATCATATTCTTTCTTCATCTTCTTTTTCATCATCAAGAATGAAAACTTGATGCCATCAATGGCAACTTGAGCAAAAGTGAGAGAAATCCAATTCTAAAGTGAACCCACCTCCTATTTCTTCATCCTCTACCTCTTGCCAAGTGGTTTTGGTGTTTTCTTCACAAGTTTCACAACTTGGTGCGGTCGGAGCTTGAACTTGTGAAACCTCGACGTAGATCATCTTCGGCACGAAGCCGACGACCTTGCCCGCTCGTTTTTCCGATGAAGCCGACGATCGAGTCTAGGATTCGAGATGGACAGCGAGAGGACGCCTACGTGGAGCTAAGGAAGTGGAGAACCGGATCTACAAAGGTTGTAGCCTCTCTCCTTTAGTTAAGTTGTTAACTAGTTTAGTTTTTCGCCTAAATTTCTAGTTAACGATCCGTATTAGGGTTTCTCGGCACCCGTAAAATTTAAAATTGGCATGGTTGATGCCTTGTGAGACCTCTTGAGAGTGCCTAGGAACCCTACATCGGCGATTCCGTCCAGTGTACCCAGTCTCCACTGAGCACCCGTATATCATCTCTGATGTCAAACGCCAATGGATATGGGATCATCCATTACCCATCTGTATGGGTCGAAAAGGTATACGCTAGTCTACTCTGGTATATCGATGCCCCGTCTCGATACACCCACGACTAAGGACCTTGAAGGATGTACTTATGGACTACCATGTCCCCACTAGTATGATCCGCATCATTGTCCAGGTAGTCAAGTACACATCCTAAGGGCTTTACCAACATGTAACAGAGAGACAATCAGTGTACACGTTAAGGTAAAGAGCAACCAGATAGCATACTATCATGTCGAGCAAGAAAGTCCTCCATATATATGTCCAAGCATCCACTACAATATACATCCTATGTATAGCAATGGCCTCTACGGCATACATATAACTAACATGACCAAGTCTACAATGCCATAAGTAGGATTCGTTCATTTCTGAACTCTTCCTTTTGTGTGTGTTTTGTATATTAAGGACTGTATTTTGATTGAAAATGAATATGCCATTATGTAATGAGCCTGATCTAATCAACTTTTGATCTAGGAAGATGTTCATAACATTATCCTGTACTACAAAATTATATCCTTCTTTACTTAATAAAGAAACTGATATAATGTTGCACATCATGTTCGGTATATAATAGCACTCATTCAGAATCAGTGTATTACTACTTGGTAATACTAGGTGATATTCGCCAACTGCTTTGGCTACAATACTTGCACCATTCCCTACTTGAACGGAATGATCACCTTTTCCCAGTTCTCTACCTTTCCGTAGCCCATGTAACAATTTACATATATGAGATCACGATCCGGTATCTAATACCCAGGATGTAGGGTGAACTGAGAAATAGTTCTCAATAACTAACACACCCGAAGAAGATACATCAACATGCATGTTCTTCGTTTAGGCGGCGTGAGAATCCAGATTTTCTCCTGTTTCCTGCTCAGTCTTATAACTCTTATAAGAAAGAACGGGACCAACGATCCCCTGCTCAGTATAATAAGCAGGTTCAGTCAATACATCCATATTATTATCTTGATTAAGTCCTAACATGGTTGCTACCTGGAGAGAGAGAGAAGGAAACACTTTAGCGTTTGCTCTTGTAAGATTAGATTGGTTATTATCTTATCTAATCAGGATATCTTCCACTGTTTTTATCAAATCTTCTTTCAAACCCTAAAAGGTAAGATTAGCCGGGATTAATTACACCCTATAATTTCGTCAATCTTTCAGCCAGATCAGTGTCGGTACTTGAGGGAGGTTCCCCGTGCTTTCAAACGGACATAATTAAAATAAACCTCGTCTTCCAAGAGGCATAACCCCGTTAACACCTTTCTAGACACCTACTTGATCGGCTAATTGTCCTGTGTAAAATTCTCCCAGGAGTAACTCTTACTCGTAGTGGGTATCAGGATCCATCTATCTCATAGAAGGTATGCAATCTCATTGAAAATTTCAACACTTGAAATTCCCGATATTGCTTTTACCCCTAGCGTCCCATGACCTTGACGAAGGCCAAACTACCCATAGGGCGATAGTCAAGTTCAACCCGTTCATTTCTTGATTAAATTAAACCCACCCGTACGACCCTTGACGAAGGCCAAACTACGTCGTACGAATACCCTAATCCAATCACATCGTATGCTGGCAGATAAGCACTAGTTAACTACCGTACACTACGCCTTGACGAAGGCCAAACTACCGCAGCACGAATACTAAGTAGTACTTATCTGAAATGACGGAGGGCTACGCAGGTTTTTCAGAAAACCATGAGCGTAATGAACTTGATATCGTTGTAGAAACAAGTGATTTTGAAAAGGAGTGTTTTTTAGGCTTTTCTAGTTTCTCTAAAGAGGTCACTCCCGGTGAAAGGATCTCGGCTCTTTCCCCATCGAATAAGGTGCAGGAAATATCATATCTACCGCTGTGCAAAGCAAGAATTATATAAGCTGTCAAAAACTAAACCGTGAGTTTGTAGCATCTGTCGGTTTAGCTAAAGTGGTCACTCCCGGTAAAGGGATCTCGGCTCTTTCCTCATCGAATAAGGTGCAGGATATATCATATATACCACTATGCAAAGCAAAACTGTAGCTACCTTTTTATAAAGTTTTGATTCTACAACATCTTTTAGGTTTCTTTTCTTTTATTAATCTCATTAATAAAAATCCCAACAGCTTATGCTTCCTAAGCATCACAGAAGAAACGAAATCAATAATATTTATATATCAGCATATATATATAGTATAAGCATTCGTTTCAGGCAGTAATAAGATCTCATCACAAAACATTGCAGCAGAAGAACATATATGAAATATTGGATATACTAGGATGTCCGTATTTTTAATACGAGCCGGTATAAAACACGGATTCCACGGTCGCGATGAATAGCCAAACCCACATCCCTAACCCCTACGAGAGCGGCAAGTAACACTGCCAATTCTAAGGTTAGGAGACCCGGTCTCGAATCCTCAAGATGGCCTCCCACTGGACCCTAAAACCCGGTTACTTGTGCTCTCCTCCATATGTCTACCTAATGCGGAAAAGTAAATAATATAAACTGGTGACATCAACCTCAACCCGGAAGTGCCCCAATAAAAGAATATTACATACAAATGAATTTTACATGAATGAAAATAAAAAGCCTCATCTCATATAAAGCCCCCGACTATTCAGAACACGACGATCCAATATAACATATCACAGCAACACATAATATCTCATATCATCAACGTAAGTAAGTATGCATACACCGATCGTCGTTGATGTATAGCAACGAAAACCGGCAATACAACTACATACTACACTTACGGTCACAGAAAAGAAATTGTAAAACTACAACATTGTTAGTGTATATGCCCTAGGGGCCATTATTGTATCATACTAGTTTGTATATTACTTAATGGAAGCTTGGGATATTCACATGTATATAACAGTCTTGCTAAACATGGTTGTATGCTACTTGGTTTTTTCTATCTTAATATGTGAGTATACGTATTGATAGAGCTCTTAGGATCTTGCTTGACTACCAGCGTTGTGATGGCAGTCACACTAGTGGGGGCTGGGTAGTCTACAAGCACATCCTTATTCAGGTCCCTAGTCGTTGGATTATCGAGACAGGGCATCGATACTCCGGAGTAGACTAGTGTGTACGCTTCTCATCCCAGTTGGGGAGATGGTCTGTCCCACAGCCGTCAGTACGTCGTACTGGAGATAGTATTCAGGTGCTCGTTGGGTTACGGGTACACCGGACAGGACTCACAGGGAACTGTTGGTTGGTTTTACACCAGTCGTCGGTTAACAGTTCCCAGGTGACATGAGTACAGCATAGTCCGCAGACTTGACACTGCTACTTCGCCTCGAGTGTGTCCCACTGTTCTTAGATTGCTACCCTACCACGGCTCAAAGGAGTCATGCAAACAGGTAGCAGTTGGGTGCAGTCCCGAGCACTTGGAGGCAGTGGCGGTTAGACAGGATTCGTCTCTCCCGGTATTGGGGGTTGATATTGCGCTGTGTCAGAGAGCCATTACGCAAAGTCCCTTGCCAGGGCATGCGAGATTTGCTGGTAGGTTCCAGTAGTTTCTCAAGGTGTAATGGGCTTCGCTCCGACACGACTTATACCGCTATTAGGGGACTGACGCTTGCCGACCCCCTAGGCTGGATATACGATAGTCTTAAACGAACAGACCGGACTGTACGGAGATTGTCACATCAGACTCAGTAGGAGTTCGGATGGGTTTCCTCATCGGCCTTCTTATCGACATCTACCTGGGGACCATTACGTACAGCTAGTGCCGCTTGCGGTCTGTTGTTAAACCCACTGCCAGCGTAGTAGTCGAGTCTCTAGAGTCCCACACAGAGAGTTTCGCTACTCCAGGCGAAACGATATAGAGGTCGTATGGTTTTTCGACAAGAGTTCGGACGCATACGTGTGTTTACGCACGTACGACATCCGGACAGTTTTTACTAGTCGGCTTTGGTTTAAGCCAGCTTCTAGTATCCGGTTATTGGATTTATACAGTCTAAAGTTTTTCCGTGTTTTCACGGATCAGAGGGGCGTTCTCGTAATTGCGCGAGAAGCTTCTAGAAGATGGTGACTTGGGGGTTAAGATGGCATATGCATTAAATGGGATTAGTGAGTCATATGAGTGATTCATCCATGTCATTAATGCATCATAAATGCTTAATGACTCATGGAGATGAATCACCCATTAGATATTTATGAAGCATGATTATTCATCCTTCATTTTCTTTTGTTGTATAAAATATTATGCTTGATATATATTATGATAGCTCATTATCTCATCTCATTCTTTTGTTCACTTTCTCTCTCCTCAAGCTCTCCCTCTTCAAACCCTAATCCTCCCCTCTCATGTGTTTAGTAAAAGGATTATATTAGACTACTTAATCCTTAACCATTCTCTATATCACCTAGGTTGCTTAGATTAGCGATTTAAGAAACCTAGTTACCTCTAGTTTGAGGTGAAGCTTATAATAAAGCTCTCGGGTGGATCTTCTACTACTTAGAGAAAACCGAAGAGGACGTGGAGAACGAAAAGACGAAGGACTCGGATCTTTAGGTATAATCACTTTTCATAGTGGTTGTTAACTCGTATGTTTGTTGTTAGTTATTGTTTATGCAAAGATTCTCGGTTAGTCGATGTTTACGCTTTAAACAAGATTGTTTTTCATTATTCCGCCTCCCCGCAAGTCGTGGGGTGTTGTACATCGACTTACAGTGGTATCAGAACCTCGCTAAATAATAATTAACTCATTAGCAAAGTTGTAAGTATTTCGAACGCAAAAAGAACCGGAAAGATCATCGTTTTACACAGTTTCTGTCGAAATTAAAACAGGCCCTAAAAATTTTTCAGGGACCTGCAGAATAACAAGAAGGAAATAATAGGGGTACTGCAGAAATTTGGTCGCGTAACTCGGCTAACTTGCCGCGGAACCGCGAAGGATCCATGCGATCCGCCGCGGATCCGCGGCCGAGTTAAGGCCGAGTCGGCCCAAATTTCTTCAGTAACCTTCTGGTGTTAACAGTGATATTTCTGGATATTTTATTTTCTGCTAAGATCTCAGGTGCACAGAGAAGTTTTGCAGTAGAATCTAAAGTGTTTTGCTCGATCGAAATTTTACGATGTTTGCAAATTTGATTATATCTGTGTTTGTATAATGTGTTCGTAAACCTCCCCTAACTGCTAGTATGTTGGTTGGCAGGGGGTTGCACATTTCTGTAATGGTTTTTACTGTTTGTGGATGTGAACTGTATCGGACTGTTGTGATGATTAGCCGGGGTTTGTGATGGGTTATTATTTTAATTCATCCGATGTAATTGTAATATGTTGTAATATTATTTTTGCGGGGCACATCCAGGTTGCGGTTGTAGCCACCGTTGTATTATTTCATTTTACATTTTTTGCTCCTAGGATAGACCCATGGTGGTGTGCACAAACTACCGGGTACTTTGAAGTGTTTAGTGGCCTACTCACTTTGTTGAGGGAGACCGCTTCACTTCGGGTATTTTGCGGGTAGTTTGCCATACCCGTAGGGGTCTAGGGTGGGGTAATGGCTATTCATCACAACTGTGTAATCCGTCTTTTGTTGCAGGCTCTAAACAAACGTGGATTGCTTGCAAATCCAATAAAGTTCATATGAGATCTGGAATGCCTATTATTGCGTCTGATGAATGTACAATATCTATATATGATAGCTATTTAGACGTCACTTATGTTTTACACCCGCGCTAGCCCAGCCCCCGCACTGTCGTTAATTAAGTAACCTAACGGGTGATGACGGGACCCAGTGGCGAATGCAGATGGCATAAGAGGACGTTGTATTTTCGTTGTTTTCTGCAATGATAGGTTAATGATGGGACGCATTATTTATAATGCAAAGAAAATAAACCAAAAAGATGAACCGTTGGAACAATTTAAAAGAAACCGCTCGGTTATTTTTAAACAGATGATATTTTTTAAATTGCGGAGCTTTAACCACTCCTTTTAAAAGCTATCAGATTCCTTCGGTCATATCAAGTTCACTACGTTCACGGTTTCGCCAAAACCATTTGTAGCCCTCCGTCATTTCATTTGGGTATTCAGTAGTATTCAAGCTATGTATTTTGACCTAACGCCAAGGCATAGTGTTTGGTAGCTGCTGGGTATTCATTTATTGCATAGATAGATGAGTTAGTTTGGGACAGTCGTATTATCATTTTGGCTGAACGTCAAGGATATATATGGATGGATTCAAATTAACAAGATAATGATGGGTAGAACTTGACATGTGACTTATGACATTTTGACCTAACGCCAAGGTCATAAGAGCATGGGGCAAAAATATATATCGGGAATTTCTAAAGAAACAGAAATTTGCAAAGAGATGCATACCATTTGGAGTTTGATGAATGTTGGTAGGATTCCTTCAACATTATCATACGATGATATTTGGATCCCGATCCTACTTTGAGTATATGCTACTTATCAGGAGATTTGTCACTTAACGATCAATGCTATAAACCAAGTAGGTGTCAAGAAATGTGTCAGCAGGGTTACGCCCCCAGAGAAAAGAGGTTATTTAATTAAGGAACTTCGCGAAAGCGTTGGAAAACCTCCCTCGAAGTATCGACACTAGCCTGGCTGAACGGTTAAGCAAGTATTGTACGGTGAGAATAGTCCTGGCTTATTCTTCTTTTATGGTTTGGGGAAGGATTCGAGAAACAGTGGGAGCCATCCAATTTAGATAAACTAAAAACCACTCTAAACTTGCAAGAGCATCATGCTAAAGAGTTTTCTTCTCTCTCTCCTAATTGCAGCGACCCTGAAAATGACTGGACTTAAGTTACTTTTAGAGAAAAATATACTGACTGGGACAAACTATAAAGATTGGCTGCGGAATGTCAAAATGGCTTTGACCTATGACAAACTGGGGTATGTCCTCACCGCTAAGGCGCCTGCAGTCCCAGGTCCCAAATCCAGTAATGCGGATAAGGAAATCCGCAAAACCTGGGAGTATGATTGCGCGAAGGCCAAGTGCATCGTGCTTGCCTCGATGAACAATGAACATCAGAGGAGGCACGAGGATATGGAACTAGATGCCATATTTCTCCATACAAAGGAACTTTATGGAGAGCAATCTCGTATAGCAAGATACGAGACCTCAAAGAACTTGTTTCGAGCGAGGTTGTCCATCGGATCATCGGTAGGAGAACATGTCCTAAAGATGATAGGCTATATAGAAGAGCTCGTAGACCTTGGGACGACTTTAGATAATGAGCTCTATACAGACCTTATTCTCCAGTCCCTTCCTTCCACTTACGCCCAGTTTATTCTGAACTTCAACATTCAAAGAAAAGAAGTTGAACTTCCGGAACTCCTTAACATGTTGAGGAGTGCAGAGGGCACCTTGCAGAAGGCAAGGGAAACACCCGCTATGTTTGTTAGCGGTGCATCTTCTTCCGGGTCCAAGGCAAGGGCCAAAGGAAGGAAGAAGAAGGCCGCCACGAAACCTAAAGGAGGTGTTAGTAAGGTGGGAGGGAAGGGAAAGAAATAGATTGCAATGCCAGTAGTGGCACAGGATGAGTGCTTCCATTGTCATAGGAAAGGACACTGGAAGAAGGATTGCAAGGCATGGAACGCCAAGAACCAAGGACCGAAGCAAGCTCTGGCTTCGACTTCAGGTCTGTTTGTAATTGAGAATTGTTTGTCAATCAACTCTACTTCCTGGGTATTGGAAACCGAATCAGGATCTCATATATGCAATTCATTGCAGGCACTGAGAAACCGTAGAGTGCTGAAGGAAGGTGATATGACCCTAAAGGTTGCTAACGGAGCTACCGTGGGAGCTGTGTCCGTCGGGGATTATCACCTGGGATTGACGAGTGGATATATTTTGGTTTTACATAACTGTTTTTGTGTACCTAGTTTAACGTGTAATATCATATCAGTTTCCTTGTTATCAAATAAAGGTTATGATTTCACGTTTGTAAGTGATGTTGTTAACATCCACCTTAATCATGGTTTGATTGGGTCCGGTACACTAAATAACGGTATATATATCTTAAACCAAATCCAGATTTTCAATGTCCAGAACACACTAAAAAGAAAGTCTCCATATTTAAATAAAGCTTTCTTATGGCATTGTAGACTGGGTCATATCAATGAGAGAAGGTTGACTAAGTTACATAGAGAAGGATATTTGGACTCGTTCGAATATCAAACTTATGCCACTTGTCAATCTTGTCTCAAAGGAAAGATGACAAAGACTCCATTTAGTGGACATGGAGTAAGAGCGAGCGAGCTCTTAGGACTCATACACAGCGATGTATGTGGTCCAATGTCTACACATGCAAGAGGTAGTTTTTCCTATTTCATTATTTTCAAGGATGATTACTCAAGGTACGGATTCATTTATCTGATGAAATATAAATCTGAGGCTTTTGAGAAATTCCAAGAGTATAAGAATGAAGTAGAAAACCAAACCGGCAAAAGTATCAAGACACTAAGATCTGATCAAGGTGGTGAATACTTAAGTGCCGAGTTCCTAGGTTACCTAAAAGAGAAAGGAATTCTCTCTCAGCTTACTCCTCCATACACTCCACAGCATAACGGTGTATCAGAGAGACGGAATCGAACCCTATTGGACATGGTACGATCCATGATGAGTAATGCTGAGTTACCGCGATCTTTCTGGGGTTATGCGCTAGAATCAGCGGCATATCTTTTGAACATGGTACCTACCAAGACTGTGCCTACCACTCCATATTAGATGTAGAGTGGGAAGAAACCCCATCTTCAGTATATAAAGATTTGGGGATGTCCAGCTTTTGTTAAAAAGCAGCATGTGGACAAGCTCGAGGCACGATCAGTAAAGTGTAAGTTTGTGGGATATCCAACGAACTCCAGGGGATATCTATTCTATTACGCAGAGGAACAAAAGGTATTTGTTTCTCGTAATGCCCATTTTCTAGAACATCAGTTTTTAGAAAAGGAAACAAGTGGGAGCGAAATAGAACTGGAAGAAATTCCAGAACCACAAACTAATACTGAAAGTTTGGTAGAACAAGTAGTTCAAGAAGAACAGGACATTCCCGCACCCCTCCGCAGGAGTAGTTGGCCGTCTCATCCGCCTGAGAGATACTACGGTTTTCTCATAGATGGGGATAGAGAGGATTGCATCATAGATGATGATGAACCTACTAGCTTCCAGCAGGCCATCCAGAGCGGCGACTCGGTACGATGGCTAGATGCAATGCGGAACGAAATGGAGTCCATGTACACCAACAAAATATGGACTTTTGACTTTGCTCCAGAAGGGATAAAACCCATAGAATGCAAATGGATCTTCAAGAAAAAGATTGGTGTAGATGGACAGGTGGAAACATATAAGGCTAGACTTGTTGCAAACGGTTTTCGTCAAAGACCTGGTTTGGACTATGACGAAACTTTTTCTCCAGTGGCTATGCTCAAATCCATTCGGGTCCTTCCTGCTATTGCTGCCTTCTATGATTATGAAATCTGGCAGATGGACGTAAAGACGGCCTTTCTGAATGGTAATTTAGAAGAGTGCGCCTATATGGATCAGCCAGAGGGTTTCAATCAGAGTGGGAGCAGCGGGAAAGTATGCAAGTTACTTAAGTCCATTTATGGACTAAAGCAAGCATCGCGGAGTTGGAATATCTGTTTTGATGAAACAGTCAAAGAATATGACTTTATCAAAAATCCAGATGAACCATGTATATATAGTAAAGCTGTGGCCAGAAGTGTCATAATCCTCGTCTTGTACGTGGATGATATTCTATTGATAGGAAATGACATTCCTATGTTACAATCTGTCAAAGAATTCTTGTCACACAGGTTCTCCATGAAAGACCTGAGTGATGCCTCTTACATTCTGGGGATCCAGATCTATCGTGATAGATCCAAGAGGATGTTGGGACTTTCGCAGTCCAAGTATATCAAAAACCATACTGAAAAGATTCAGTATGAAAGATTCTAAGCGTGGTAATCTACCGGCTTGTCACGGAATCACCCTCTCCAAAGAGATGTCTCCCAAGACTGATTTGGAAAGGGAACGCATGTCTATTATACCCTACGCTTCTGCGGTAGGATCTATAATGTATGCGATGTTGTGCACCAGACCAGATGTAGCTTACGCACTGAGCGTGGTAAGCCGGTATCAGTCAGACCCAGGGGAGAATCACTGGATAGCAGTGAAGAACATTCTCAAGTACTTGAGAAGGACTAAGGAGATGTTCTTGGTTTACGGCGCAAAAGACCTCAGGTTGGAGGCCTATGCTGATTTCGGCTTCCAGAGTGATAAGGACGATTCCAAGTCCATGTCAGGTTATGTCTTCACCCTCAATGGAGGGGCAATGTACTGAAAGAGCTCCAAGCAGGACACCGTTGCTGACTCGACGATGGAAGCGGAGTATATAGCTACTTGCGATGCCGCAAAAGAAGCAGTCTGGATGAAGATGTTCCTAACAGAACTTCAGGTAGTTCCTACCATTGTTGATCCAATACCTCTGTATTGCGACAACAACGGAGCTATAGCTTTAGCGAAGGAACCAAGGTCCCATCAGAAGTCCAGACATATCTTAAGGCGGTATCACCTAATCAGGGAGATCATTGATCGTCAGGAGATCGAGTTTCAGAGAGCTGCTACTGAAGAGAACATTGCTGAACCATTCACAAAGGCCCTACCTTAGATTCAATTCGAGAGGCTACTCGAGATCATCGATCTTCGATATGCCAGTACATGGCCTTAGTGCAAGTGGGAGATTGTTAGTGTATATGCCCTAGGGGCCATTATTGTATCATACTAGTTCGTATATTACTTAATGGAAGCTTGGGATATTCACATCTATATAACTGTCTTGCTAAATATGGTAGTATGCAACTTGGTTTTTTTATCTTAATATGTGAGTATACGTATTGATAGAGCTCTTAGGATCTTGCTTGACTACCAGCGTTGTGATGGCAGTCACACCAGTGGGGGCTGGGTAGTCTACAAGCACATCCTTATTCAGGTCCCTAGTCGTTGGATTATCGAGACAGGGCATCGATACTCCGGAGTAGACTAGTGTGTACGCTTCTCATCCCAGTTGGGAAGATGGTCTGTCCCACAGCCGTCAGTACGTCGTACTGGAGATAGTATGCAGGTGCTCGTTGGGTTACGGTACACCAGACAGGACTCACAGGAACTGTTGGTTGGTTTTATACCAGTCGTCAGTTAACAGTTCCCAGGTGACATGAGTACAGCATAGTCCGCAGACTTGACACTGCTACTTCGCCTCGAGTGTGTCCCACTGTTCTTAGATAGCTACCCTACCACGGCTCAAAGGAGTCTTGCAAACAGGTAGCAGTTGGGTGCAGTCCCGAGCACTTGGAGGCAGTGGCGGTTAGACAGGATTCGTCTCTCCCGGTATTGGGGGATGATATCGCGTTGTGTCAGAGAGCCATTACGCCAAGTCCCTGGCCAGGGCAAGCGAGATTTGCTGGTAGGTTCCAGTAGTTTCTCATGGTGTAATGGGCTTCGCTCCGACACGACTTATACCGCTATTAGGGGACTGACGCTTGCCGACCCCCTAGGCCCGATATGCGATAGTCTTCGACGAACGGACCGGACTGTACGGAGATTGTCACATCAGACTCAGTAGGAGTTCGGATGGGTTTCCTCATCGTCCTTCTTATCGACATCTACCTGGGGACCGTTACGTACAGCTAATTCCGCTTGCGGTCTATGGTTAAACCCACTGCCAGCGTAGTAGTCGAGTCTCTAGAGTCCCACACAGAGAGTTTACCTACTCCAGGAGAAACGATATAGAGATCGTATGGTTTTACGACAAGTGTTCGGACGCATACGTGTGTTTACGCACGTACGACATCCGGACAGTTTTTACTAGTCGGCTTTGGTTTAAGCCAGTTTCTAGTATCCGGTTATTGGATTTATACAGTCTAAAGTTTTTCCGTGTTTTCACGGATAGGAGGGGCGTTCTCGTAATTGCGCGAGAAACTTCTAGAAGATGGTGGGTGGTTAAGGTGGCATATGCATTAAATGGGATTAGTGAGTCATATGAGTGATTCATCCATGTCGTTAATGCATCATAAATGGTTAATGACTCATGGAGATGAATCACCAATTAGATATTTATGAAGCATGATTATTCATCATTCATTTTCTTTTGTTGGATAAAATATTATGCTTGATATATATTATGATAGCTCATTATCTCATCTCATTCTTTTGTTCACTTTCTCTCTCCTCAAGCTCTCCCTCTTCAAACCCTAATCCTCCCCTCTCATGTGTTAAGTAAAAGGATTAGATTAGACTACTTAATCCTTAACCATTCTCTATATCACCAAGGTTTCTTAGATTAGCGATTTAAGAAACCTAGTTACCTCTAGTTTGAGGTGAAGCTTGTAGTAAAGCTCTCGGGTGGATCTTCTACTACTTAGAGAAGGCTGGAGAGGACGTGGAGAATGACAAGTCGAAGGACTCAGATCTTTAGGTATAATCACTTTTCATAGTAGTTGTTAACTCCTATGTTTGTTGTTAGTTATTGTTTATGCAATGATTCTCGGTTAGTCGATATTTACGCTTTAAACAAAATTGTTTTTCATTATTCCGCCTCCCCGCAAGTCATGGGGTGTTGTACATCGACTTACAAACATTTGGAATCCACAATCTCTTTAGACATCGTAAATCCGAAATATCGCATACTTCGCATTTCATGCCTAACTGTATGAATTCAACATATTGTATCACATTCCAGATAAATAGACAGTATTATACTTTCCGATCGAACAATCAAACACCCAAGATTTCCTAAATAGTTCAACACTTGAGCGGAGTTCAAATAATCCCAGAATATGTCACAGTACCGATGGTCCAGCCGTAGAAGGGTCAAGCCAACGCCTCACATGTGGCACGCCGTATTGCCCCAAACCCTAAGGTTTCGAGGCGGTTCAGACGGTCACATAATCGAGTTAAGGTTTGTGTTCCTCTAAAGGTACCACAGCGTTACTTGCATGTTTTTCCGAAAGATTTAAACCTAAGAAAAATTCAACACTTGAAAGTTTTTTGTGCCGGGAAAAAGTGAGTTAATGATATCCGTTCGAACATTTTAACAGTTTCTAAAAATCCGGAAAACATAACGAAATTAAATTTTCCGATCGAATCAACGAATCCAAAATAATCCCAAGAACACTCAACACTAGAGTCAGATTAAAAATACCCAGAAATAAGTAGGATTAGCTACGGTCATTACTGTATAAAACACTGTCCCCAATGCACTGTTCCCGCCGCGGAACCGCCGCTAAAAGTGACTTCTTGCCGCGGTCCCGCGGCTATATGAGAGCTTTGGGGGCACGTTTTTCAGGGTAACTCTTAGAATTCCCTGGTGATATTTTTAAGTATTTTTAATGCAGAAAAAATCATATTTTTAAAAAATTTCCAGAGAGGGGGTCTTTTTCGATGTTTCAGGGTTCGATCGGAGTTTTAACTTCGTATACACGTCGCCTAATGCTCTAGCTTGGCACCGATACCACTGTAGGGTTCCTAGGCACTCTTACAAGGGTTCATAAGGCATCAACCATGCCCGAATAAAAATTTAGACGTGCCGAACAACCCGAAGACGGGATCTTTGCTAGATTATTAGGGTTTAACATGCAAGTAAATATCTTTACAACTAAGTGTGAGGGATTACAACCTTTGTAGTTCACTCCTTCGCTTCATAGGCTCCCAATAGAAGTCCCTTCACCGCGATCCACGATCTCCCGGACTCAAGAGAGGCTCCACGACTTGAACGATCCATGCTAGCTTGTAGTGTTCCTTTTCTCCGATGATCTACGTTAAAATTTCTATAACTCAAGCTCTCTCACTCTAATGAGGTGAACACCCTAATCTAATTGGCTAGATTAGATGAGGATGATGGAGTAGTATTTATGCTTTCTTTTTATATCAAATTCTCACATGAAATCATCATAAAATGAAAACCTAATGAGCTTTCTCAAAGCTCAAGGTTGAAGAAGAAGAGGATAAATGAATTAAACCATTTGTGACGAATAATGAAATGAATATATGAATAATAATGCAACCATGGTCAAGGATGACAACGATACCTCTTGTAGAGAATTAACTAAGGCTAGGGTTTGGTTGGGTTAAACAATGAGTCATAAGAAAATATCAACCATAATATCTTCTTCATGACAAAAGAAAAGCTTCTAAAGGTGCAAGAAAGAACTAACCCAAATCAAACCCTAACCTTATTTAATCTCTACTAAACAAGTTGCATTAGTAATCATATCATGTTACAATAATATATATCACATATATATTATATATTTGTAACAAAAGAAAATAATACAATTAACATATATCACATATATATCAATGTATTACCCGGTGAGAAAATGAAATAATAAAACGAGCCAATATTAGATAAAGTTATACAATATATCATATATATTATTATACATTAAATTATCGAATCAACACTTGATCCGACAATCCGGCTATATCGAATATAACCGACTAATATATTATGTACGGATTCATCGATCAACACTTGATCCGATGACCCGGCTCATATCTAAATATCGCGAGAATATAATACGGTATCTCATATCGCATCATCCTCGGTCGTGCACATATCATATATGTGCCCCTACTCCATTTTTCCTGAGTCAAGAAACCTCTGTGTAGGACTCTAAAGAATCGTCAATACGCCGGTAGCAGGTGATGATTATATCAAACACCTACAAGCTGCAAGCGGTCAGCTAAACGTAACTGCTACCCAGGTATTGAGCGATTAGAAGATTAACAAGCTAGCCTGCACATTCTCCTGTGAATCCAATCAGTAACACTCCCGTACAGTCCGGTCTCTTCGTCTGATATGTCGCATATCAAGTCTAGGGGTGGTACACGTCAGACCCCAGTAACCGATAAGTCGTGTCGATGTGAGGCTCATAACGGGTCGAGAAACTACTGGTAATACTTACCAGTAAATCTCTATATCAGCCATGGCCAGGGACTACCAGTTATAGCCAATCGAACACAGCACAACATCAACTCCTTATACCGGGAGAGACGAATCCCCTCCCTATCGCTCACTGCCTCCATGTGATTCGGGACTGCACCCAAAAGCCACCGTTTTGCACGCCCTCTTGGACGTGGTAAGGTGGAAATCAAAGCACAGTGGGAATCACACAAGACTCTATGACGATCTCGGGTCTACAGACTACCCTGTACCAGTGTCACCGGAGAACCGCCAACTGACGTGTGGTATATCACCATCTGGGAGTTCTCGGCGAGTCTGTCCAGTGTACCCAGTCTCCACTGAGCACCCGTACACCATCCTTGATGTCAAACACCGATGGATATGGGATCATCCATCGCCCATCATATGGGTCAAGATGCGTATACGCTAGTCTACTCTGGTGTATCGATGCCCTGTCTCGACACACCCTCGACTAGGAAAAGTTATAGGATGTACTCATCGACTACCGTGGCCCCACTAGTATGATCTCATCATAGTCCCAGTAGTCGAGTACAGATCCTAAGGGCTTTATCAACATGTGAGAGTAAAACAGTAAACTAATACAAGTCAACATGTTAAGATAAAGTGAAACCAAATAGCATACTATCATGACAAGTAAGAAAGTCCTCTCTATATATATCCAAGCATCCATTATAATATACATCATATGTACAACAATGGCCTCTAGGGCATATACATAACTAACAACTACTATATTGCTAGATTTTACAGTAACAATTCGTGGCGATAGCAGATTACAGTGACCCCAAAATGACACTAAAAATACGATATATGCACAAAAGTATAACTTGAGTGTTCTAAACCACAACTACTAGGCAACACAACTTAATAAGGACCTAATTAATAGTTAGGGATCACTACCTTTCCACGCTTGCTCCAAAACCCTAGCTTTCCATACTCCAAGTCATCTTAGTAGCTTAACTTGACTTTGTGAAGGGTTTTAGTGAGGTTTAGTGGTGATTTTGCTTAGGTTTGTGATGAATTGGTTTGGGTTTCAGTTTGAGGGGATGAGGAAAATGAGATGAAGAAACAAGTGAGAATGAGAGAATGTGAGTGACGAGGAGAATGAGGGTGTGAGAATTGTGAAGACAAAATGGGGGTGTGAGGTTAGAATGAGACATACCCCCTTCTCTCTCCTCATTAAATACTCCCCATGTTTGCCCATACCTCATCATTCCTATGTCAACCCACTCTCTCCCTCTCTCTCTCTCAAGTCAACCCAATTCAAACCCCTTTTATTTTTAAAACTAAATAATTGAGTGCAAGGTTAACATGGCATGAAATTAATTTAAGGTGCCATGGATACTTAACCATAATTAACACAAATTAACCCTAGGTTAACATGCACATGTGTGTGCAAGCCAAAATAAATAATAATAAAATATTAATTAATTTTTATAAAATATATGAAAACTATTTTTGTTAACTTTTTACTAAAAACTCGAATTATCGCTTAATTAACACTAATCGCATTCTAAAGTGTTACAGTGCGCGACATCGACTTACAGTGGTATCAGAGCCTCTCATAAACCATAGATAGCTTGTAATGATGTTAGAATTCCGCCGTTTTTGTTGCGGAAAAACTGTCGACAAAAACAATTTTCAAAAGTGAGGTTTTGAGTTGTTTGCACACCCCGCGGGATCACGGTTTGAATCGAGATGACGCAGGGTGAAGAGTACGCACCCCGGGGACACCCCGGGGGGGACCAACGGCCGGGACCACCCCCCAAGACACAACTTGGTGTCCTTGGGGGCTGGTGACCCAAGAGCACCAGGAATTGGTTCTCTCGGGTGTGCCTTCCTTTGGGGGCCACCTCATGGTGGCCCCCAGGGGTGGGTAACCCCCCCCCCGAGGCCCCTCATTCAATAGTAAATCTTGTGTCTTCTCCTCCGTGAAATTCGTGAGGGTTTCAAGTTCGTTTCGACTTTCGGATTGGCTCAAAACTATCAATTTTGGAACTTTAGCTCACTGGATTTTCAAGTCTTGGAAAATTGTTTAAGTTTGCTAATTGCGTGCGGAATTCTAATCTCGTAGTTACATTACAAGCTCTATATTATACATATGTCTTTTGAAACGTCGACTAATTGCTATATGTCGATTAGTCTGGGTTGCACATATCTGTGATGTTGTTGTGATGGTTTGTGTATTTGAACTTGTTGGATCGTTGTGGATGAATAGCCAGGGATGTGAGATGAGGGTTTCATTCTTTCATTCGATGTAAAATTTGTAAAGTGATGTAATATTATTTTTGCGGGGCACATCCGGGTTGAGATTATAGCCATCGTTGTATTATTTCTTTTACTGTTTTTTGCTCCTAGGATAGACCCAAGGTGGGGTGCACAAATTACCGGGTACTTTGAAGTGTCGAGTGTCTTGCTCACTTTGTTGAGGGAGGTTGCTTCACTTCGGGTATTTGGCTGGTATTATGCCACACCCGTAGGGTTCTAGGGTGGGGTTTGGCTATTCATCACGACCGTGGAATCTGTCTTTCGTTACAGGCTCAAACGAAACGCAGAATTCCAAGTATATCCAATGTGTTCATCTGTGATCTGGAATGCCTATCATTGCGTATGACAAATGGATATTATTATATATTTATTATATAATAGACGTTGCTTATGTTTTCCATCCGCGCTAGACCAGCCCCCGCTCTGTCGTTAGTTAAGCAACCTAACGGGTGATGACAGGGCCCCGAGGCGAATGCAGATCGCATAAGCGTGCGTTGTATTTTCGTTGTTTTCTACAATGGTACGTTAATTGATGGGACCACATTAAATTAATGCAAAGTAAACAAGCCAAAGCTGAATCGTTGGAACAAATTTTAAAACCACTCGGTTATTTTAAAACAGCGGACTTTTAAATGCGGAGCTTAAACCACTCCTTTTAAAAGCTATCAGGTTCCTTCGATTATATCAAATTCACTGCATTCACAGTTTCTCCAAAACCATCCATAGCTCTCTGTCATTTCATATGAATATTCAATAGTATTCAAGCTATGTTTGTTGACCTTCGTCAAGGCGTAGTGATTGGTAGCTGCTGGGTGTTCATATGTAGCATAGATAGATAAGTTGGTTTGGCATAGTTGTATTACCTTGTTGACTTTCGTCATGGGTATATACGGGTGGGTTTAAATTAACCTGGACAATGATGGGTAGAACTTGACATGTGACTTATGATTTGTTGACCTTCGACAAGATCATAAGAGCATGGGGAAAAAATCCACATCGGGAGTTTCTAAAGAAACTGAAACTTGCTAGTGCTGCATACCATTTGGAGTTTGATAATGTTGGTAGGATTCCTTCAGTATTATCACACAATGATATTTGGATCCTGATCCTACTGTGAGTATCCGCTACTCCTTGGGACATTCTTCACTTAACGATCAATGCAATAAACCAAGTAGGTGTCTAGAGCAGTATTAGCAGGGCTACGCCTCCAGGAAAAAGAGGTTATTTAATTAAGGAACTTCGCGAAAGCATCGTATAACCTCCCTCGAAGTACCGACACTAGCTGTCACGACCCAAAATTCGGCACATGACTGGCACTTAAACTACGTAACGTCAATAGGAGTAACGCAATTAAGTAAGCCGAAAAAACCAGCAATATAAACCATTACAAGAAAGATAGATCACTTTTAAAACCTCAATGCAAAACTTTAAACTTAGGTTTTTTTTTTCATAAAAATTTTGGCAGCACCTCCTTTGTGAAAACTAGCTCCGAAACAGGTACAAACATAAGATAAAAGTAAAGCATCACCAAATGGGAGCAAATCTCGCCCAACGGCGGAACAACCACCACAACAGATATACGACGCCGTAGCGAAGAAAAGATAAACCACATATATAAAAGGCAGATTCACATGAGCACGACAACCAGAGTCATAAGAATATACAACATCGATCCTCACAACTCGCCTCTAAGTCAATACATGAAGGTGGTAGATGGAGAGTAATAGATACAAGAAATATACAATGTACATCATTGGATAACCGCAACCCACCTATAGAAAATGGCTTCACAGCCAACCGTAGCGGTATCCGCAAAAGTAGAGATAATAAGGTGACCTGCCGCGACCACTCTGATGATCAGACCTGAAAAACCTTGCGGCACAACGGGGGTGAGTTGCCAACTCATTAATAGTAAATAACATATACAGTAATCGCAAGTATGAACTAACAGCGATAATCTATCACATGTAATCTGATAGCATAAGTATGACAATATGTATATGCAACAGTCATGAAAGGTACTCTATCAGGTACTACTAATACATGCAGCAATGGATATAGAATAAATGTGGAGTACGAGGTAAAACATGTCATCCTCATCGTGGTCGACCAGTGTCCATCAAGACAAATCTAAATCCCTAAATTTCCTCCTCAAACGGCCCCCATATCGGGCACATCGGCCCCTCATATCGGGCATATCGGCCCCTCATATTGGGCACATCAGCCCCTCATATCGCAATGAATAAGAATACATGCACGATCATTATGATGATATATATTATAGGTATACATATATAACAGCGTCCCATACCACTGATATATATATATATATATATATATATATATTAGAGATGTACATATATAACAGCGTCTCATACCACTGATATATAAATATATATTAGAGATGTACATATATAACAATGTCCCATAGCACTGATATATATATATACATGTATATATATTAGAGTCCCATACCACTGATATATATACACAAGAGTAACATCCAGAAACATCATATGAAATCTATATATCAATGCGAAATCCATGAAATGAAATATGCAACATGAAACAGTAATATGAGCATATAAAGGAAATCCGCTATTTAACTGCAACAAGTTATTGAATATATCATGCGGTTCAAAATTCTCTGAAACCAAACGCAACATCATATAAAGGTGAACATGTAGATATAGCCATGTATGCGTAACCATGTCGGTATAGCAAGATATGTGTATCTACCTATCAATAATGATGTAATACCCTCCAGCTGTAAGTGTAGCTATGTCAAGCTAGGTATGTGTATCTACATGTCAATAATGATACAATACCCTCCAGGTATATATGTAGCTAGCATGTAGTTATGGCAAGGTATATGTGTAAGCATGTGGGTATACAGGTATGCTATATGTCATATGCACAATGGAATATGAATCAATGTCTCAATGTCCCTAACCATATCATATCACGTAGGTATAGGTGTTGTGCGTGTCATGGCAATTATTGACGGGGTGAGTGGCATACAATCAGTGCCCGTGCAATATGAGTCGTCAATAATAATACAGTGTCTAAAGGGTACAAGTCCAAGCACAACAAGTAATAATATGCAATGAAGTTTTATGCACAATCTCTATATGTGCAATATAACATGCGGCTAATATCATATCATATCTAGCCCAGACACATAACGCCATGCGGGCGAATTCTCCGTAGATGTTAAATCTACTCACCGACAGTCGCGGGCTAGGTAAATCCAATCACCTGCTTTCCTTTCTTCGTAGCATCCGAAGTCCCCACCTGCAATCCTATTAACAAAAAACATAACCAGTGCAAAATCTTAGAAAACGATCAATATAACGTACACAAGACGTTTTACCAACGCACCAACTCCAATTCGACCCACAAGTGTTCGTCTAATGACTAACGTGCATAACGACATGCCAATACCAGCCCAAGTGTAGCAGCACACCATATCACAAACCGTGTCGGATAACGTAACACGCGTATACAAAACACAAGAATAAAGCAAAGTAGTCCCAGATTTTGATACACAAATAATGGTAAAAGTTGCAAGTACCACGAGACTACAAACAACTACGGAGACCCTACGCCCAAACCCCAACACCCCAGCCCCCACTCTGGCCGCAATTTGTGCCAAAACTAATAAATTTGCGGCCTGTCTTTAGACGGGTGGTCTCAGGTTTTTATGGTGGGTTCTATACCTCAACACTATTTCACTGTGATGGGAACTTTCCCAGAAAATACCTGGTTCTACAGCAGATCTCAGAGACTCAAAGTTGACACTAAAAATACGGTTTTTAAACAAAAATGCTACCTTCAGTGTTCTAATCCACAACAACAAGGCAACACAACAATATTACTCCTAATTATCAGTTTGAGGTCATTACCTAGCCACTCTTGCTCAAAAATCCTAGCTTTCCAAGCTCCAAGGCAACCAAGTGGCTAAAACAAGACTTTTGAAATGTTTAAATGGAATTTTGTGAAGTTTAGCAAGGTTTTTGTGAAGAGGGAGTGAGGTTTCAGTTTGGGAGTTGAGAGAATGAACAACAATGAAAATGAGAGAAGAATGAGAGAGTGAGAGATCAATATGGTGAGAGTTGAGTGTAGGGTGAGTCAAAAACCTTATGCTCACTCTCCTCCCCTCACCTCATTAATGCCCATTAATGCATCAGGACTCACTAGCCACCTCTCTCAAATCCAAACAAAATATTTTCTCATACACAAACACTAGTAAAATAAGGAGTTGCCCCTACGGATAATAACATCCGTAGGGGCAGTTAAAGTTTGGCCCTACGGATTAATCCGTAGGGCAAAACGGTTGCCCCTACGGTCCTTCAATATTTATTTAAAATTTATTAAATCTTAAAGTGTTGTTTGCCCCTACGGAGCCGCAAACCAAGCACCAACGGGTATATCCGTAGAGGCATATAAATAGGGATTTAAGAGATCGATCCTTACGCTGATTATTTCTTTTTCTTATTCTCGCGCGAAACCAAATTTTCCTAAATCGAGATCGTCGTCGCCGCCGCGCTGCAGTGATCTCGTCGTTGCCGAATCCAAGCCGAATTGTCGTCGCCACGCCTGCGCAGTGATCTCGTGGTCGCCACCGTGCTCCGTTCTCGTTGTCGCCACCGCCCTCGTCGTCGCCGATTGCGTCTCCGTCGTCTCCTACAGGTAATTAGTTAAACATTATTATAATGATGTTAGGGTAGCGATCGATGAGGGTTAAGATTAGGTATCGGTTGGGGTTAGGGTTAGGATTAGGGTTAGGGTACGGGTTCGATCAGCGGTTGGGGTTCGACGACTGGTGTTGGGGTTAGGGTTAGGTTGGGGTTTTGTGTTGGGATTGGGGTTCGGCTGGGGCTGGGTTGGGGTTAGGGTTAGGCCGTGTTAGGGTTTGGTGTTGGGTTGGGGTTCGGCTGGGGCTGGGTTGGGGTTAGGATGAGTTGGAGAGATTGAAGGCGAGCTGGGTTTTGGGAGAAGAGAAGGAAATGGCACTGCTTGCTGCTTCAATTTTTTGATACAGATAGATAAGGTTCTTTTGGGATTTTGGAGGGGTTTTGGGGGAAATAAATAGCTTTGGAGATGAAATGGGGCATTTCGGTAATTTGATTCTCTGTTGCAAATATTATTTATCAATATATTTAATTATAAATATTAAATAAAATAAAGTAAACTATAAATAATATGAAACCAATATATGATACTCGATGATAATATGAAACCTTCATATTCCCATCGATACTCATATATGAAACTAAAGGCGCCACTTAGTCCCCGTCTATCGGTTAACATACGTGCGATGCTCGTCGTGACCTAGAACTATACGAAGGTTGTAAAAATATCAGACAGTATAGCTCGATACTAACAACCGTCATATAGTCTACGCGACGAGAAAATTCAATCATATGGTAACCCATAGATTTGTCCCGTGTGGACAAGTTAAGAATGTATAAAGCAAACGCCTTCATTCACTTATGTTTTCATCCGTTTCGAGATATTTCGTCGGTACCTTTCCGCTGGTTCTCCGTGTACAAAGATAGATTAGATGTTCATTTCAACGTTGTTTCACAGCTTTGAAATGATTATCTATTCTATTACAGTGTACTCGGAGAACAGCGGGGAGGTGCTGCCGAAATTTACTCGAAACGGTTGAAAGCACAAGTGATGGGCGTTCGCTCTATACATTCTTAATGGGATAGAAGCCTACCCCCGACAGCCGGAACACACACATACAACAAGAATACACAACAAACGCATAATTAGAGAGCGATTCGAGATGTTCGGGTTAAAACCAATATATGATACTCGATGATAATATGAAACCTTCATATTCCCATCGATGCTCATATATGAAACTAAAAGCGCCACTTAGTCCCCGTCTATCGGTTAACATACGTGCGATGCTCGTCGTGACCTAGAACTATACGAAGGTTGTTAAATATCGGACAGTATAGCTCGATACTAACAACTGTCGTATAGTTTACGCGACGAGAAAATTCAATCGTATGGTAACCCATAGATTTGTCCCGTGTGGACAAGTTAAGAATGTATAAAGCAAACGCCTTCATTCACTTGTGTTTTCATCCGTTTCGAGATATTTCGTCGGTACCTTTCCGCTGGTTCTCCATGTACAAAGATAGATTAAATGTTCATTTCAACGTTGTTTCACAGCTTTGAAATGATTATCTATTCTATTACAGTGTACTCGGAGAACAGCGGGGAGGTGCTGCCGAAATTTACTCGAAACGGTTGAAAGCACAAGTGATGGGCGTTCGCTTTATACATTCTTAATGGGATAGAAGCCTACCCCCGACAGCCGGAACACACACATACAACAAGAATACACAACAAACGCATAATTAGAGAGCGATTCGAGATGTTCGGGTTAAAACCAATATATGATACTCGATGATAATATGAAACCTTCATATTCCCATCGATACTCATATATGAAACTAAAAGCGCCACTTAGTCCCCGTCTATCGGTTAACATACGTGCGATGCTCGTCGTGACCTAGAACTGTACGAAGGTTGTTAAATATCGGACAGTATAGCTCGATACTAACAACCGTCGTATAGTCTACGCGACGAGAAAATTCAATCGTATGGTAACCCATAGATTTGTCCCGTGTGGACAAGTTAAGAATGTATAAAGCAAACTCCTTCATTCACTTGTGTTTTCATCCGTTTCGAGATATTTCGTCGGTACCTTTCCGCTGGTTCTCCGTGTACAAAGATAGATTAGATGTTCATTTCAACGTTGTTTCACAGCTTTGAAATGATTATCTATTCTATTACAGTGTACTCGGAGAACAGCGGGGAGGTGCTGCCGAAATTTACTCGAAACGGTTGAAAGCACAAGTGATGAGCGTTCGCTCTATACATTCTTAATGGGATAGAAGCCTACCCCCGACAGCCGGAACACACACATACAAACGCATAATTATAGAGCGATTCGAGATGTTCGGGTTAAAACCAATATATGATAATATGAAACCTTCATATTCCCATCGATACTCATATATGAAACTAAAAGCGCCACTTAGTCCCCGTCTATCGGTTAACATACGTGCGATAATTTATTCTTTTCAACGACGAACGCACACACAAAGCATATACACGGATTTTCTCCTTTGTCAGTAACTATCCCGTTCTTATATTTCTCAATATAGTCAGCATAACCTACAATTTATATGTTATTCAGTCTAACATGGCCCATGAGTACGTCAGAGATAAGGACTGGATGTATGTGGATTGGAAACAACGTATGCAACCTAAGTTTGTCGCAGAAGTTGCTGATTTCCTTGAATTTGCACGCGCACATAATAAGATCATAATAGAGAAGATTCTCTGTCCGTGCGATAGATGTGGCAATAAGTACTGGCAGAAGGTAGAATTGGCAGAGCTTCATATTGTAAAACATGGGTTTAGTAGACTTTATTCAACTTGGAAATATCACGGGGAAGGAGAAGAATGCAGTACTTGTACGGTAGTGTTACTGGTTGGATTCACTGGAGTGTGAGCGGGCTTGCTCGTCGATCTTCAGATCGCTCAATGCCCGGGTGGCCGTTACGTTTAGCAGACCGCTTGCGGCTTGTGGATGTTTGATATGATCATCATCCGCTGCCGGCGTATTGACGAGTCTTTAGAGTCCTACACAGAGGTTTCCTGGCTCAAGCGAAACGAAATAGGAGCGCATATGAGATATGTGCGGGACCGAGAATAATGCGTGTATGTGATACCGTATTCCATTCTCGCGATGAATGTATCGAAAGGTTGTATGTGATATAACCTAGTTATCGAATCAAGGGTTGGTTCGATAAGCCGATACATAGAATACTAGTCGGTTATATGCGATATGACCGGATCGTTAAATCAAGTGTTGATTTAATGATTTAATGCATAATTATATATTTGATATATTATTTTGCATTAACTAGTATTGGTTCACTTTAAGATGGATTTTCTCACTCGGATGTGCGCATTGCATATACGATATGATTTTATGCACTTGCTTGTATCATGTTTGATGATACATGCCTTTTGGTTAAGTGTAAAGAATTAAACCTTGGTTAACGAAATGGTTAGGGTTTACTATTTCCTTATTCATTTTATTCATTTATTTATTCTTTTGGAAAAAGAAAAGCAAATGAGAAAATGGTGGCTTGTTTGTTTTGTTCATGAAGCTTCATGAAGACTTTGACCAAGTGACCATTTTGTCTCATGCTTAACCCTAACCATCCCACTAACCATGATTCATTCTCTACACTTGACCATAGTTTGGTTATGATAAGTATTCTTTTATTTTTCTTTTTGGAATTAACTTAACATAACATTTTACCTTCTTCTTCTTCATTTCTTCAAGTGAAGAAAGCTTGCCTCCATCAATGGCAAGTGATGAAAAAGAGTGAGAAATCCAAATCTAAAGTCTACCCACTTCCTATTTCTTCATCCTCTACCTCTTGCCAAGTAGTAGAGTGTGTTTTCTTCACAAGTTTCATGACTTGGTGAAGTGAGAGCTTGATCTTGCGATGCTTCGACGTAGATCATCTTCGGCATGGACATCGACGACCTAGCTCGCCATTTCTCCGATGAAGCCGACGCTAGAGCCCGGATTTTGATTTGGACAGCGGAGAGGACTTCATCACGGTGCCGTGGAGGTGGTGGACCGGATCTACAAAGGTTGTATATCCGTTCCCTTAGTTAAAATGTTAACTAGTTTGCTTTTTCGCCTAGACATCGAGCGAACGATCCGTAGTCTAGGGTTTCTCGGCACCTAGAATTTTTGAAATTGGCATGGTTGATGCCTTGTGAGACCTCTAGTGTGTGCCTAGGAACCCTACAGTGGTATCAGAGCCTAGTTAGAGCCTTAGGCGAAGTTTAGACGGAATTTGAAGTCCGAACGAACCCGAAACCCCAATACAAATTGCTCTCTGTACTTTTTCTGAAAACGTGGATTTTTCCAGATTAAAAGTTACCAAAAAATTCAGCAGGTAATTGCATGAGTTACTGTGAATCACGTGATACTAACTCGACTACAGAGGCGCGGAACCGCGGCCCCCAACATGGGATTCGCGGCGGTTCCGCGGCCACTGTGTCGAGTTACACCACGTGGCTTGCACAGTAATTCATGTTTTGTAATGCTGAGTCTTCTGGAAATTTTTTGTATTTATTCAAAAGTTGAATTTTCTGGGGTAGTGTTGGGACTTCGTATATTCGATCGGAGTATCAAATTTTGTCTGTGTGGCTTTCCGGATAATTTTTTAGAATATGTTAAAAAGTTCGACCGGATATAAATACCCAATTTTTCCCCTGTGGGGAAATTTCCAAGTGTTGGATTTTTCCGTAGTTTAACGACGTTCTAAGTAGTGCAAGTAACGCGATGGACCCTCTAGAAGACAACAAACCTTAACTCGATTATGTGACCGTCTTGAACTGCCCTTTGAACCTTCGGGTTTGGGGCAGTACGGCGTGCCACATGTGAGGCGTTGGCTTGACCCTTCTACGGCTGGACCGTTGGTACTGAGGCACGAACGGAATGTTGTTAGACTTATTTCATGTGTTGAGCTGTATCGGGAAAACTTGGGTGTTCGATTGTTCGATCGAAAAGTTTAACATTTTCTGTTTATCTGGAATGGGATACAATAATTGGAATTCACAAAAGTTATGTGATAACTGAATGAATGTTATAAATCTAGCAATTTAGTCTCACTTGATCGGTTGCTACGGAATTTTGATGCGATCAAAAGTCCGTCGCAATCACGTAGCGTACGCGGATATTCGCCGATAAACTTAATAGACAGCCTCACTCCATAACCCCGACCAAGTGACTGTAGGAGAACCCCATCGCCGAAAGCATCCGTCCGGGTGCTCGCGGTAGCGGTGTTCCGCCTTGGTGCACTTCGTCGACGGTTTCAGGGGTGCGGCCGTCTACTAAAGTTTGCGACGAGCATTCGATCAGAATGTCGGGAATCCTGTTGAATTACCCGACTTGATATTGAAAAGTGTTTTCGATTTTGAGACTAAAATGCGGGGTTTATAATTGTTAGGCATGCGATGTCTAAGTAATTCATTTGGTCAGGCATGCAATGTCTGAGGTGGTTGCGGATTCCAACTGTTGTAGTTTTATACTTTCTTTTCTATGACCGTAAGTGTAATATGTGATATCGCCGGTTTCGTTGCTATATGTCAACGACAATTGGGATGCGCATATTTACTTACGTTGATGACATGTGTTGTTATGTGTTGCTGGATATGTTATATTGGATCGTCGTGTTTGAATAGCCGGGGGTTTTTATGTGAGATGAGTGTTTTTCATTTTCATTCATGTGAAAACTTGTATGTAATATTCTTTTATTGGGGCACTTCCAGGTTGCGGAAGATGTCACCGTTTGTATATTATTTACTTTTCCGCACTAGGATAGACCCAAGGAGAGGAGCACAAGTAACCAGGTTCTGGAGTCCAGTGGGAGACCAACTCGAGGAGTCGAGTCCGGGTCTCCTAACTCTAGAATTGGTAGGGTTTCTTGCCGCTCTCGTAGGGGTCTAGGGGTGTGGGTTTGGCTATTCATCACGACCGTGGAATCCGTGTTTTATACTGGCTCGTATTGAAAACACGGACGTCCTAGTATATCCAATATTTCATATGTTTCTTCTGCTGCGATATCTGTGATAGATACAGTATATAGTATATATGATATATTATATAGGCGTTACTTATGTTTTACACCCGCGCTAGCCCTGCCCCGCTCTGTCGTTAGTTACCTAACCTAACGGTGCACGAGGGGACATCGAAGCGAATGCGGATGGCATAAGTGTACGTTGTATTTATCTGTGATGTTTAGGTACTTAAATGATGGGACTTCATTAATGTGATTAATGAAAGTGAAAGAAACCTAAAGATGTTGTAGAATCGAATTTCAAAATAAAACAGGTAGCTACAGTTCTTGCTTTGCACAGAGGTATATGTGATATATCCTGCACCTTATTCGATGAGGAAAGGACCGAGATCCCTTCACCGGGAGTGACTCCTTTAGCAATAACTGGCAGATGCTACACACTCGGTTTGTCTTTTGATTGCTTTTAAGAGTTTTTGCTTTGCACGGTGATATATACGATATATCCCGCACCTCATTCGACGAGGAAAGGACCGACGATCCCTTCACCGGGAGTGACTCCTTTAGCAAAACTAGAAAAGCCTCAAAAGCACTCCATTTTAAAAATCATTTGATTCTACAACGATATCAAGTTCATTACGCAATAGGTTTTCAGAAAAACCTGTCGTAGCCCTCCGTCATTTCAGATATGTACTGGTTAGTATTCGTGCTGCGTTTGTTGACCTCTGTCAAGGCGTAGTGTGCGGTAGCTGATTAGTGCTTATCTGCATAAGCATATGATGTGATTGATTTAGGGTAGTCGTGCGACCTTGTTGACCTCTGTCAAGGGTCGTGCGGGTGGGTTTACTTCAATCAGGAAATGACGGGTTGAACTTGACTAGCAGCCTATGGTTTGTTGACCTCTGTCAAGGTCATAGGACGCTAGGGGCAAAATATTATCGGGAATTTCAAGTGTTGAAATTTGCAATGAGATTGCATACCTTCTATGAGATAGTTGGATCCCGATACCCGCTGCGAGTAATTGTTACTCCTGGGAGAGTTTTATACATTACAATTAGCCGATCAAGTAGGTGTCTAGAAAGGTGTTAACGAGGTTACGCCTCTGGGAAAACGAGGTTTACATTAATTAGGTTCGTGCGAAAGCACGGGGGACCTCCCTCAAAGTACCGACACTGGCCTGGCTGAAAGATTGGCGAACTTGTAGTGTGTAATTAATCCCGGCTGGTCTTTCCTTTTAGGGTTTGAAGGAAGATTTGATAAAAAGCAGTGGGAGCCATCCTGATTAGATAAAATAATAACCAATATATTCTTGACAGAGCGCACGCTGAGTGTTTTCTTCTCTCTCTCTCCAGGTAGCGACCATATCACGCCTTAATCAAGATAATAATACGGAATATTGACCGAACCCGCTTGTTATACTGAGCTGGGGAACGTTGGTCCCGCTCCAAACTTATAATTGTTATAAGACAGAGCAGGAAATTGGGGAATACCAGATTTCCCGTGCCGCCCAAACGAGGAGAGTGCATGATGATGCATCATCTTCGGGTGTGTTCATTATATAGAACTGTTTCTCAGTATCCTTTACGTCCTGGGTATGTGATACCGGATCAGGATCCCAGATATGTAATATGTTACATAGGGCTATAGATAGGTAGAGAACTGAGAACGGGTGATAAGTTTCATGAGGCAGAAAACGGGGCAAGAGTTGCAGCCGAGTCTGTCGGTCACTGTCACCCTGTATTACCAATACATTGATTCTGAACGAATGTTATTAGATACCGAACCTGATATACCAAATCATATCACTCTCTTTCATAGAAAAGAAAGGATATAATTTTGTATTGATGGATAATGTTTTGAACATTTCCTATATCAAAAGTTGATCGGTTCAGGCACGTTATCTAAAAGCATTGATGTTCTAAATCAAATTACAGTTCTTAGTATATGGAACACACAGAAGAGGAAGAGTTCAGAAATGAACGGATCCTTCTTCAGGCATTGTAGACTAGGTCATATCAATGCGACCCGACTGGCTGAAGTTACATTTAGATGCATATTTAAATTAGTTTGAATTTACATCTTGTGAAACTCGCCAGTCATGTCACAAAGATATGATGACCACAGCTCTGTTTATTAGAAACAGAGAAAGAGTTAGTAAACTCTTGGGATGATACATGTTGATGTATGTAGGTCCCCTGTCTACACATGCCAAGACTGGTTCTTTATACTTCATTACGTTCTCTGATGATCTCTTTAGATTCAGACATATGTTCTTGTTGAAACAAAAGTCCGAACCTTTTGAGATATTCACGGAATATAAGTTAGAAGTAGAGAACCAATATACGGGTATAAGTATTATGTCCTTTAATGTGATCAAGGAGGAGAATACTTGAGCACGGAAATCCTGGACTATTCCAAAGGAGAATGAGATTCTCTCTAGGCATTACTCCTCCGAATACACCATAGCACGATGGTATATCGGGGCGGAGCAATCACACCCTATATGATATGGTGTGCTCTATGATGAGTATTACTGAGTTACCTATTTCCTTTTAGGGGTTATGCACTTGAGAAGCTGCATACCAATTGAATAGGTTCGAATCAAATCAGTTGCCTACCACTCCATATGAGATATGGAAAGGGAAGAGCCCATGTCTTAAGCTAGTTAAGATTTGGGGTTGTCCGGCCTATGTCTAAAAGCAAAATCTGGACAAGCTCGAGGCAAAGTCTGTTATGTAGAACTGGAAAGGTTCCAGCTATACAAACTACAGTAGATGATTTGATAGAGCCAAAGGATTCAGTAGATTCCAATGAACCTCAGCCTCTCCGCCGATCTAGTAGGGTTCCTCACCCACCTGAGAGATACTTCGGTTTCTCTATGACAGTGGGAGCAAGGACTGCATCATGAGATGATGACCCAACTAGTTTCGAGCTGGCCATCAGGAGTAAGACTCTGTAAGAATGGCTGGATGCTTAGTGATCTGAGATGGAATCCATATACACCAACAAAGTATGGACTTTGGTTGCTATATCTGAAGGGTTAAATCCCCATCAGGAGCAAGTATATCTTGAGAAGATTACTTGGTGTACATGGAAGAGTTGAGACTTTCAAAGCTAGACTTGTTAAAGGTCTACATCATTGACCATGTGTGGATGATGATGAAACCTTTTCTAAGTAGCTATGCTTAAGTCCATCCAGATCCTACTTGCCACGACTACATACCATGACTACGATATCTGGTGGTTGGGTGTCATGACAGCTTTTCTAAATGATGTTTGGAAGAAAGCGTCTATAAGTACACAGCCAGAGGGCTTCATAGACAGTGGGAGCAGCGGAAACGTGTGCAAGATGTTTTATAGGATAAAGCAGGCATCGCGGAGTTGGAACATCTGTTTTGATGGATTAGTCAAAGAAGTTGACATCATCAAAATGGTAGATGAACCTTGTATATACAAAAGGTAGTAAGGAGTATGGTGGTTATCCTCGTAGAATACGTGGATGACATACTCTTGATAGGGAAGGAGTTTCCTATGCTACGCTCGGTCATTCTCCGCTTATCACAATGATTCTCCATAAAGGATCAAAGTGATACCTCCTAAATCCTGGGTTTTGGATCTATGAGATAGATCTAATTGGATGTTAGGATTCTCACTAGTTGTAGTGAGATGGTATCAACCGATCCTGGGGAGAATCACTGGAAGGGTTCCAGGGTGATAATTACGACTGAATGTCAATCGCAGGCATTGTCTTTACCCTCAATAAAGGGACGGTATGTTGGAAGGGTTCCAAGCTAGATACCGTGACATACTAGACGATAAAGGCAGGATACATCGCTACTTAAGATGCTACCAAGGAGGATGTTTGGGTGTATATTGGTTCATGAGATGAACTACGTTCCTACCATTGTGAGACAATGGAGTTGTGGCTTATGCCAAGGAACGCCGGTCCCATCAGTGATCCAGACATATTCTAAGGCAGTGTCACCTGATCATGGAGACGGTTGATCTCCAGGGTGATCGAGGTTTGGAGAGTAGACTCAGAGGACAACACAGCGGATCCACTCACAAAGGCCTGTTCCCAGAGAGAGATTTTTATGGGATGGTTGAGTATGAGATACTACAACCACTGCTACAGATGGCCCTAGTGCAAGTGGGAGATTGTTAGTTATATGTATGCCCTAGAGGCCATTACTGTACATTGGATGTATATTGTAGTGGATGCTGGGACATATATAGGGAGGACTTTCTTGCTCGACATGATAGTATGCTATCTGGTTGCTCTTTACCTTAACGTGTACACAGATTATCTCTCTATTACATGTTGGTAAAGCCCTTAGGATGTGTACTTGACTACCTGGACTATGATGCGGATCATACTAGTGGGGACATGGTAGTCCATAAGTACATCCTTCAAAGTCCCTAGTCGTGGGTGTATCGAGACGGGGCATCGATATACCAGAGTAGACTAGTGTATACCTTCTCGACCCATACAGATGGGCGATTGATGATCCCATATCCATTGGTGTTTGACATCAGAGATGATATACGGGTGCTCAGTAGAGACTGGGTACACTGGACGGACTCGCCGAGAACTCCCAGATGGTATTATACCTCACATCAGATGGCAGTTCTCTGGTGACACTGGTACAGGTTAGTCTGTAAACCCGAGATCGTCATAGAGTCTTGTGTGGTTCCCACTGTGCTTTGATTTCCATCTTACCACGTCCAACAGGGCGTGCAAAATGGTGGTTTTTGGGTACAGTCCCGAGTCACATGGAGGCAATGAGCGATAGGAGGGGATTCGTCTCTCCCGGTATAGGGGGTTGATATTGCGCTGTGTTCGATTGGCTATAACAGGAAATCCCTGGCCAGGGTTGCTGAGATTTACTGGTAAGTGTTACCAGTAGTTTCTCGAATTGTTATAGACCTCATATCGACACGACTTATCGAGCTATTGGGGTCTGACGTTTACCACCCCTAGGCGAGATATGCGACATATCAGACGATCAGACCGGACTGTACGGTAGTGTTACTGGTTGGATTCACTGGAGTGTGAGCGGGCTTGCTCGTCGATCTTCAGATCGCTCAATACCCGGGTGGCCGTTACGTTTAGCAGACCGCTTGCGGCTTATGGATGTTTGATATGATCATCATCCGCTGCCGGCGTATTGACGAGTCTTTAGAGTCCTACACAGAGGTTTCCTGGCTCAAGCGAAACGAAATAGGAGCGCATATGAGATATGTGCGGGACCGAGAATAATGCGTGTATGTGATACCGTATTCCATTCTCGCGATGAATGTATCGAAAGGTTGTATGCGATATAACCTAGTTATCGAATCAAGGGTTGGTTCGATAAGCCGATACATAGAATACTAGTCGGTTATATGCGATATGGCCGGATCGTTAAATCAAGTGTTGATTTAATGATTTAATGCATAATTATATATTTGATATATTATTTTGCATTAACTAGTATTGGTTCACTTTAAGATGGATTTTCTCACTCGGATGTGCGCATTGCATATGCGATATGATTTTGTGCACTTGCTTGTATCATGTTTGATGATACATGCCTTTTGGTTAAGTGTAAAGAATTAAACCTTGGTTAATGAAATGGTTAGGGTTTACTATTTCCTTATTCATTTTATTCATTTATTTATTCTTTTGGAAAAAGAAAAGCAAATGAGAAAATGGTGGCTTGTTTTGTTTTGTTCATGAAGCTTCATGAAGACTTTGACCAAGTGACCATTTTGTCTCATGCTTAACCCTAACCATCCCACTAACCATGATTCATTCTCTACACTTGACCATGGTTTGGTTATGATAAGTATTCTTTTATTTTTCTTTTTGGAATTAACTTAACATAACATTTTACCTTCTTCTTCTTCATTTCTTCAAGTGAAGAAAGCTTGCCTCCATCAATGGCAAGTGATGAAAAAGAGTGAGAAATCCAAATCTAAAGTCTACCCACTTCCTATTTCTTCATCCTCTACCTCTTGCCAAGTAGTAGAGTGTGTTTTCTTCACAAGTTTCATGACTTGGTGAAGTGAGAGCTTGATCTTGCGATGCTTCGACGTAGATCATCTTCGGCATGGACATCGACGACCTAGCTCGCCATTTCTCCGATGAAGCCGACGCTAGAGCCCGGATTTTGATTTGGACAGCGGAGAGGACTTCATCACGGTGCCGTGGAGGTGGTGGACCGGATCTACAAAGGTTGTATATCCGTTCCATTAGTTAAAATGTTAACTAGTTTGCTTTTTCGCCTAGACATCTAGCGAACGATCCGTAGTTTAGGGTTTCTCGGCACCTAGAATTTTTGAAATTGGCATGGTTGATGCCTTGTGAGACCTCTAGTGTGTGCCTAGGAACCCTACAGTACTGCGGTAGAAGAAGAAGGAGAACACGATAATGCGGCAGGAGAAGAAGAAGAATTCGGTAATACGGCAGGAGACGGAAATTTATTTCCATCAGAAGAAATGGAGGATATGGTAGAGGCTGCCCTAGGTGAATCTATTCGTACCGAAGATGACATTCCTTCCGGTCAAGGACCGCGTGCGGATAAATATGAAAATTTCATGAATGATGCTAGGAAACCAATTTATGAGAATGCGAAGTATTCCACCCTCTCATGGTTCGTCCAACTTTTCTAGATTAAGTGCTTAAATGGATGGAGCAACAAGTCATTCACAATGCTTCTTTCGTTCTTGAAAGATTCTATGCCTCCGGGAAATAATGTGCCCGAAAGCTGGTACGAAGCCCAGAAGATTATGTCTGATTTGGGTCTAAAGTGCGAGAAGATTCAAGCATGTCCTAAAAATTGCGTGTTGTACCGGAAAGAGAATTCAGATTTGAAAGTGTGTCCAACATGCGGAGAGGCCAGGTATAAGCCGAAAGATTCTGATAAGAAGCCTGATATACCTGTGAAGATAACACGATACTTTCCCATAACACAGAGGCTACAGAGGCTATTCAGGTGCAAGAAAACAGCCGAGGCAATGATTTGGCATCACCGTGCTCCTCCAAGCGAAAATGGAAAAATGAGCCATCCAAGAGATTCACCGGCATGGAAGGATTTCGATAGGAGGCACGCAATATTCAGCAGCGATCCTCGCAATGTCCGGCTCGGACTGGCTACCGATGGCTTCTGCCCATTCAATTATATAGCTGGAAGTCACAGTACATGGCCCGTTGTAATGATAATTTATAATCTGTCGCCTTGGTTGGCTATGGACCAATCATACTTTATGATGCCTCTTCTTATCGACGGACCAAACTCACCGGGGAACAATATCGACGTCTATCTCCGACCTCTGATCGAGGAGCTGAAAACTTTGTTCATTGATGGTGTAGAGACATATGATTCAAACACAAATACAACCTTCATACTGTGTTTGATTGTCTAGTTGTTGGTGATGCGTCCACATCTGGGACAGAGGCCACCCCCGCTCCTCCAGGTATGTTTATATATCATATAGTGTATGTATATTGATTTAGAATACTATATCATAAATACACACATTCCTTTTGCTCTTACTTAGCAATTTTTATTATTGTCTAGCTGTAGGTGGTGACACCACCGCACCTGCGGGTATGTTTATATATCCTATAGTGCATGCATATTGATTTAGAACGTTGTATTATTGATCTACACATTCTTTTTGCAATTACTCATATAATCTATTTTTAATTGTCTAATTATAGGTGGTGCGTCCACACCTTCCGCAGGGGCCACTCCTGCCGCTTCCATACCCTCCGCATCGTCTGTAGGTTAGTATGAATAAATTTAAAATATTTACTCATTTTACATATGCTCTATAGAATAAATATGAACTTCATGGAAATTTAGCGTCGATGTTTATTTTCTAGTTGGAGGGGATGCGTCCGTATCCGGGACCCCGGTTGTTCCTCACCGGAGGAACTATCATCCCGCTCGTGCTGCTGCCCGGGCCCAGGCTCGTGCGATAGTCACCGGAGGTATATATCACACTTGAATTTTCATTTAACCTTGATTTCTTAATACAACTTTGTCTTATTATTGATTGTCTTGATATTTCGTGCAGACGCAGAGCCTCCCCATCCCAAGAAGGGGACTCGAGGCCCGAATCAGTTCCATAGGCTGAGGCCTGACAGAGCTAGGGGGAGGCAGCATTCCCCCTTTTTTTTTACCCTTGACTATCGCTATACCGGTCCTCATGCCAAGAGGTCCGGCCGGTATTTGGGGGACGAGAGCCGGCTCGTGAAGAACTATCCACTTCACGTTGAGTGGGGCGAGCAGCACCAGCGCTCATTCGCCCTCTTCTTTGATCAGGCTCGGGTATGTATTAATATATATTTTTATTTGATCTATCTAATATATTTATTATTAACACTTGCAATCTAATAACAATGTTTTTTTGTATTTTCAGTTGGATTACGATTTTCAGCCTGTAGCCGACCCTGATCACCCGGGGAGGGTGCTCGACCTTCATGCTCTGTACAATGGCCTGATGAAGAACATGCAGGCCAAGATCCGATACAACAGGAATGAGCTGAAGGCCGACTGCTACTCCCTGTGGATGGCGACCCCCGAGGCAGAGAGAGCGGCCCTCCTATCTACTCCGGCGTTTGCGAGAGTCGACGTAGAGACATGGCCTCTATTGTGCGCTTATTTCGACTCCCAACGCAAACAGGTATGTATTTTAAATGTAATTTATTATTTATGATATAATTTATTTCTTTGTGTTTCTTAATTAGAAAACTAAATATTAATGCGTTGTGCAGAAACAGGCCGCTCAGAATACAGAGAACAGGAAGTCGGCGAAGAGGGGTCGCCCCACTTACACAGGTGGCTCGAGGAACATTACTCGAGCCATGGAGTTATCGGTAAATTACAATAGACCGACGTTTGTGATATTCTGCAATATTAAGAGTTATTTTCTAATATTTCTAATATTAAGAGTTACTTTCTAATATTGCAGACATCTCGGACCGTGGCGTCAGGTGGTACACCGAGCGTGCTGTCTGCATATCTTGCCGTCCACGGCACCTCGACAGATCCTGCCACGGGCGAGGTTCGATATCCCGACGTCGCTACCCAGGAGTACTGCGTAAGTGTTAATATTATTTCTACCCAAATTTGAAATTTTAGTTTTGGAAGGTTCAAGTTTAAATCTTATACTTATACTTTACTGCTTAATGTGGGTGTAGGAGCGGGTGGTTGAGCAGGCCCAGGCCTCGGGGATCGATTTTACCGGACAGAGCGATCCGAGGCTGCTGACCCCAGTTCTGGACGCCGCACACGGAGGGCACCACGGAGGTTGGGAGAGAGGCCGGGGACTGGGCCCTAGCAGGGCCCATATGAGGTTGGACTCCACCCCGGCGGTTACTTCCTCCGTCTCCGGTGACCGACGTGTCCATCAGGAATTGGAGAGCTTGAGGGCCACCGTTCAGGAGTTGAAGGAGATGCTGGTATGTATACTGCTTTATAGTAAAATATCATGTCATATTATATAGATATCAACATATCCATAATTAGTACGTAGCTTGAGCTTATTTGGTTTTAGACTTAAGTTTGATTAATCATACATACAGATGTAATTAAAATAAACTACAAACTAGATATCCAAACGGGGTTTCGAAATAACTTAATAATGATACGAATTCGAATAATACACAGTTCTTACATGCTTATTACACACGTTAGGTCCAGACGCGACAGGGTACATCGGCCGAGCCTCCACATGCATCTCCTTCGGCTGTGGCTCCGCAAGCCACTACATCGGCTGCGCTTCCGCAGACAGCTCCTGTAGCTCCACCGCCCACTCAGACTCCCGCAGCCGCGGCTCCGCAAGAGACTACCTCAACGGCGGCTGCGCAGACCACATCGCCAGCTCCACAGGCCGCTCAGACTCCCGCTCGCGCCGAATTGCAGAGTTTATTGACCGAGGAGCAGGCGATCGTTATTCTATCGTTATTCAGAGGTGGAGCTGGACCGAACTAGGGTAGCTTTTTGGTTCTTATTTTTTGAAACATGTATTTATTTATATCATACACATTGTACTACATTTTGAAACGATATCGATATTGGTTTATATTTATATAATATTCAGTTTTTGGATTTCCTTTGTATATTATATGCGTGAGATGTGATTATGAATACTGCGATATATGTTGTGTGATGATTATTTTTATATTTGATTGATGTATATATTATTGTGCACAGGGCGGGAAAAAATCAAGCAGCCCATTTTTCAAAAAAAAATAGAGATAATATGTACCTACGGATTAATCCGTAGGTACACATGTTGCCTCTACGGAGATATCTGTAGGGGCAAAATATCAGCAGTAACTGATATTTCCCCCCTGATCTCAGTACCAGGGGGTTGGGAGTGCCCCTACGGACATATCCGTAGGGGCCACTGCCTCTCCCCTACGGAGCTATCCGTATGGGCAAAATATCAGGAATCCTGACATTTTGCCCCTAGGGATAAGTACCTAAGTATATATCCGTAGGGGGTATAACTTGGACCTACGGATATATCCGTAGGTACACTTAATATATTAAAAAACCGTAAATAATATAAATTTTTGTACCCCACGGCTTAGTCCGTAGGGGCAATTGGACCTACACAGTAATCCGTAGGGGCAAAAAATTGCCCGTAGGGGCAAGTTCAGGGCCTCAACTTGCACCTACGGGGTATTTTTTTGCCCCTACGTATATATCCGTAGGGGCAGTGGGTTGCCCCTACGGATAAATCCGTAGGGGCAACCCTTATATGTAGTAGTGAAATATCTTGGGAAGGTTAAGGCAAGGTTAATTGGCAATGGTTTAGCTTAAGGTGTTATGGTTAAACAAGGTTAACACTAAATATACCCTCACATTAACATGCACGTGTGTGTGCAAGCCATATCAAATAATAATAAAATATTAATTGATTGATTTAAAATGTGACGAACCCAATTTGGTAAACTTTTCCTTAAAACCGCGCATTATCGCTTAATTAACACTAATCGCATTCCAAGGTGTTACACTAGCCTGGCTGAACAGTTAACCAAGAATTGTACAGTGAGATTAATCCTGACTAATTCTTCTTTTATCGTTTGAGGAACAGTGGGAGCCATCCTGTTTAGATAAATTAAAAACCAATCTAAACTTGCAAAAGCATCATGCTAAGTGTTTTCTTCTCTCTCTCATAATTGCAGCAACCTAGTGACCAAGACTAGGTTACATCTAGATAATAAAATGACTGAATCTGACTATAATGACTGGCAAAGGTCTGTCCAGATGTCCATTACCTATGACAAGCTGGGACACCTCTTTACTACTCAATCCCCCGCCATCTCAGGTCCAGTTTCAATCGTCGCGGATATTGATATCCGTAAGTCATCGGAAAAGGGCTGTGCGAATGCCAAGTGCCACGTGTTGACCTCAGTGGATGTTGTAAACCAGAGGCAGCACGAGAAGATGGACTTAGCTTCCATCTTCTTCCATATCAAAGATTTATATGAAGAGCAATCTCATATCGCTTGATATGAGACCTCGAAGGAATTGCTTCAAGCGAGGTTGGCCGTCGGGTCATCTGTAAGGGACAATATCCTTACGATGACTAGCTATATTGATGAGCTCACGGGCCTGGAGACAACATTGGGAAACAGGTCATATGCTGACTTGTTTCTACAGTCCCTACCATCTACTTTTGCCCAGGGGAAGAAAGTTATACTTCCAGTTGAGGGCATCCTGAAGGAAACCAGGATGACACCTACTCAGCATATTGTGGAATCTTCCTCTTCTGCATTCAAGGCGAAAGCAAAGGGTGAGAAGTAGAAGACCTCCATAAAGCCGATATGTGGTGTTAGTATGGTAGAAGGACAGGGAAGGGCAAAAGTTTCTGGGCTGACAGTAGGGAAAGAGGGATATTCCTATTATCATGGGAAAGGGCATTGGCAGAGGGATTACAGGGCTTTGAAAGCAAGAATCCAGGATCCGAAGCATGTTGTGGTTTCGACTTCGGATGTGTTTGTAATAGAAAACTGTATGTCAACTAACTCTACTTCCTGGGTACTAGATACCGGATCAGGATAAATCTGTAACTTATTACAGGCTTTAAGAAACCGTAGAGTTATCAAGTTAGGTGATATGACTCTTAGGGTTGCTAACAGAATGAGCATGGACACTGAATCCGTAGGGAAATATCACCTTGGATTGACAAGTGGGAAGATATTGATTCTACGTAACTGTTTGTATGTACCTAGTCTAGCTTGTAACATCATATCTGTATCCTTACTTTCTAAGGAACGATATGATTTTACATTTGTAAACGATGTGGTCCACATCCACCTAAATCAAGATTTGATTGGGTCAGGTACATTAGATAACGGTATATACGTATTAAATCAAGCTCAGGTTTTTCAGTGTCCAAAACACACTTAAAAGAAAGTCTCCGGAATTAAATCAGGCTTTCTTATGGCATTGTAGATTGGGTCACATCAATGAAACACGGTTTACGGAGCTACATAAAGAGGGATATTTGGATCCGTTCGAATATCAGTCTTATGCAACTTGTCAATCTTGTCTCATGGGAAAGATGACAAAGACTCCATTCATCGGACACGGAGTAAGAGCGAGCGAGCCATTGGGACTCATACACAGCGATGGGTGTGGTCCAATGTCTACACATGCACGAAGTGTTTATTCCTATTTTATTACTTTTACGGATGATTTCTCTAGGTATGGACATGTTTTCTTGATGAAGCATAAATCCGAGGCCTTTGAGAGATTCCAAGAATACAAGAATGAAGTGGAAAAACAAACAGGCAAAATTATTAAGACACTGAGATCTGATCGAGGTGGTGAATACTTAAGTGCCGAGTTCCTGGACTACTAAAAAGAGAATGGAATTCTCTCTCGGCTTACTCCTCCATACATGTCACAACATAATGGTGTATCGGAAAGGCGGAACAGATTCCTATTGGATATGGTTCGTTCAATGATTAGTAAGGCTGAGTTGCCGCGATCTTTCTGGGGATATGCACTAGAATCAGCTGCATATCTTTTGAACCAGGTTCCTACTAAGTCAGTGCCTACAACACCATATCAGATGTGGAGTGGGAAGAAACCCTGTCTTAAACACTTTAAGACATGAGAATGTCCAGCTTTTTGTCAAAAAGCAGCATGCGGACAAACTTGAGGCACGCTCAGTACAGTGTAAGTTTGTGGAATACCTAAAGAACTCCAAGGGGTATCTTTTCTATTACGCAGAGGAGCAAAAGGTCTTTGTTTCTCGTGATGCCTGCTTCTTGGAAATTGAATTTTTAGAAATTCAGATAAGTGGGAGAGCAATAGAACTGGAAGAAATTCCAGAACCACAAGCTATTACTGAAAGCTTGGTAGAACCAGAGGTTTCAGAAGAACCAGACATTCTAACGCCACTCCGTAGAACTAGCAGGCAGTCTCAACCGCCCGAGAGATACTACGGTTTTCTCATAGACGGGGATCGAGAGTATTGTATCATTGACAATGATGAGCTTACTAGCTTCCAGCAAGCCATTCAAAGCGGCGACTCGATAAAATGGCTGGATGCAATGCTGACCGAGATGGAGACCATGTACACCAACCAAGTATGGACTTTGGACATTGCTACAGAAGGGGTAAAACCTGTAGGCTGCAAATAGATCTTCAGAAAGAAGATTGGTGTAGATGGACAGGTTGAAACCTATATGGCTAGACTTATTGCAAAAGGTTTTCGTCAAAGACCTGGTTTGGACTATGATGAAACCTTTTCTCCAGTGGCTATGCTCAAATCCATTTGGATCCTTCTTGTTATTGCTGCCTTCCACGATTATGAGATCTGACAGATGGACGTAAAAACGGATTTTCTAAATGGAAATTTGGAAGAGTGCGTCTATATGGATCAGCCAAAGGGTTTCATTCAAAGTGGGAGCAGCGGGAAATTGTGCAAGTTGCTTAAGTCCATTTATGGACTAAAGCAGGCATTGCGGAGTTGGAACATCTGTTTTGATGATACAGTCAAAAAATTCGACTTTATCAAAAATCCAGATGAACCATGCATATATAATAAGATTGTAGGGAGAAATATGGTATTCCTAGTCTTGTATGTGGATGACATTCACTTGATAGGAAATGACATTCCTATGCTACAATCAGTCAAGGGATTCTTGTCACAGAGGTTATCCATGAAAGAACTGGGTGATGCCAACTACATTCTGGGGATCCAAATCCATCGTGATAGATCTAAAAGGATGTTAAGACTTTCGCAGTCAAGGTACATCAACACCATACTAAAAAGATTCAGTATGAAAGATTCAAAGCACGGTAATCTACCTGCTTGTCATGGAATCACCATCTCCAAAAAGATGTCTCCAAAGACTGATTTGGAAAGGGCTCACATGTCAACTATACCCTACGCATCTGCGAAAGGCTCTATAATGTCTGCGATGTTGTGTACCAGACCAGATATAGCATACGCATTAAGCGTTGTAAGCGAGTATCAGTCAAACCCAGGGGAGAAGCTCTGGATAGCAGTTAAGAACATTCTCAAGTACCTGAGAAGGACTATGGAGATGTTTTTGGTGTATGGCGGACCTCCAGATCGAGGCCTTTGCTGACTCCAGCTTCCAGAGTGACAAGGACGACTCCAAGTCCATGTCGGGTTATGTCTTTACCCTTAATGGAAAGGCGGTCTGTTGGAAGTGCTCCAAGAAAGACACCGTTGCTGACTCGACGATGGAAGCGGAGTACATAGCTGCTTGCGATGCCTCAAAAGAAGCTGTCTGGATGAAGAAGTTCCTCACAGAACTTCAGGTGTTTCTGACCATTGTTGATCCAATACTTATGTATTGTGACAACAACTGCACTATAGCTTTAGCGAAGGAACTCAGGTCCCATCAGAAGTCTAGACACATTTTGAGGCGGTACCACCTGATTAGGGAGATCGTAGATCACTGAGAGGTCGAGGTGAGGAGAGTAGATACGGAGAATAACACTGCAGATCCACTCACGAAGGCCATCCTTTAGACACGGTTCGAGCGGTTGATCGAGATGATAGGTCTGCGATACGCCAGTACATGGCCTTAGTGCTAGTGGGAGATTATTAGTGATGTATGCCCAAGAGTCCATTATTGTATCATACTGGTTTGTAATTTACTCAATGGAAGCTTGGGATATTCACAGTTGTATTAACAGTCTTGCTCAAAATAGTAGTATGCTACTTGGCTTGTTTCTACTTCAATATGTGCATGTGTTTCTTTTAGCACATCGCTTATATATATTAGTACAACCCTTACGATCCTTGCTTGATTACCAGCGTTGTGATGGCAGTCACACTAGTGGGGGATGGGTAATCTACAAGCCCATCCTTATACAGGTTCCTAGTCATAGGATTATCGAGACGGGGCATCGATACTCCGGAGTAGACTAGTGTATACGCATCTCATCCCAGCAGGGGAGATGGTCTGTCCCACAGCCATTAGTACGTCGTACTGGAGATAGTATGCATGTTCTTGTTAGGTTACGAGTACACTGGACAGGACTCGTCGGGAACTGTTGGTTGGTATTATACATATCGTCGGGTAGCAGTTCCTAGGTGACATGAGTACAGCTTAGTCCGTCGACTTGACACTGCAACTTCTCCTCGAGTGTGTTCCCACTGTACTTTGATTACTACCCTACCACGGCTCAAAGGAGTCATGGAAACAGGTAGTAGTTGGGTGCAGTCCAGAAGCACTTGGAGGCAGTGGCGGTTAGATAGGATTCGTCTCTCCCGGTATTGGTGGTTGATATCATGTTGTGTTCGGAGAGCCATTACATAAATTCTCTGCCAGGGCAAGCGAGATTTACTGGTAGGTATTCCAGTAGTTTCTCTAGGTGTTTTGGGCTACACTCCGGCATGACTTATTGCGCTATTGGGGGTTTGACGATTACCGCCCTCTAGGCCCGATATGCGATACTCTTAGACGAACAGACCGGAATGTACAGAGATTGTCACATTCAGGCTTAGTAGGAGTTCAGATGGGTTTTCCTCATCGGCCTTCTTATCGACATCTAGCTAGGGACCGTTACGTGCAGCTAGTACCGCTTGCGGCCTGTGGTTAAAACCACGGCCAGCGTAGTGTCGAGTTTTTAGAGTCCCACATAGAAAGTTTCCCTGCACCGGGCAAAAGGTGTAGAGGTTGTATGTTTTTACGACAGGGCTTAGATCACTTACATGCACTTGTGCGCATATGATGTTCGGGCGGATAATACTAGTGGCTTTGGTTTAAGCCGGATCCTAGTATTATATTGATGGATCAGTTTCGTCTCTTTGTATTCGTGTTTCTTGGAACACGAATGCGAGTATGTATATATGGATGAGAGGGGCATAGAAGGAGACACCTCATTAGGGTTTTGACCATTTACTTGATAAAACAATTATGAGGCAGAGAAAAGTATTTGTTATTTCTGCAAATGATAATTGTGGCATGGCTACTTTTTTTGACTTCTTGACTTGGTTTGACTATTTGACTTAAATATTTTTGTGAGATATTTTGTAGGGATGAGATATTTTTCTTGCCATGCTTGTAGTCAAGTCAAGGTAGCCATCTCATTTTTTTTATTATCATTATCAAAAATCATTTCTCTTTCCTCAAGCTAGCTCTCTTCTTCTTCCTCACATCAAAACCTTAAAAGCTCTCATGTGTTAAGAATCCTAGGGTTTCAAGAGACAAATAAATCTATCTTCATACTCTATATCACCCAGGCTATCAAGTTTAGCAAGCTTGTTGCCCTAGTTACCTCGGTTTTGAGGTGGAGCTCGGACTATAGACTCTCGGGTGGATCGTCTTTGACTTGAGGAGGCCGTCGAAGAAGCTACGATGCGGATCGATCCTTGGAGCCTACGAGGACGAGGAGGACAGCGATGAAGACCCGAAGGACATGTATCGTGAGGTATAACTTCATATCCGAGTAGTTAAACCTCAAGTAGTTTGCTAGCTAGGGTTTATAGATGATCCTTGGTTCTAGTCGGTGTTGCGAAGCTCGTAAAAATCATTTTTTGCAAATTCCGCCTCGCCGCGAACACATGGGGTGTGCGACATCGACTTACAGTGCTATGCTGAATTGGCTGTAACTGGAAGTCCCTGGTCAGGGCTGTTGATGAGATTTACTGGTGAGTGTTATCAGTAGTTTCTCGAACCGTTATAGGCCTTACAACGGCATGACTTATTATGTTATTGGAGTCTGACGATTCCACCCCCAGACTCGATATGCGACATATCAGACAAAGAGACCAGACTGTACGGTAAGTGTTACTTATAGGCTTCATGAGATTTTGGACAAGCTTGCTTGTTGATCTTCTAATCGCTCAATACCTGGGTAGCCATTATGTCCAGCTAGTACCGCTGAAGTCTTGTAGGTGACTGATATGATCATCACTGATTGATCAAAGAAAAGTAGTAAGTAACCGCAATCAATAACGCTTCGAGAAACTACCGGTAACACTTACCAGTAAATCTCATCAGCCCTGGCCGGTTTGAAAAGTTTGTGATTGAAAGGGGTGCTAACTATATGGTGGTTGCTGTTGCTGTGGAGGAGCCCTTTGATAGTTATTTTGGTTTGGAACCGTATTTTGAGTTTGTTGTTGGTTCTAAGAAAAATTAGGGTGATTCCTCCAATCCTGATTATATGTGGATGAGTAAGGATCGTTTCAAGGTCGCTGCTGAAAAGCAGCATTAGTGTGTTCTTGACCTTGAAATGAAGAATTCAAAGGACATTCTTCCGTCAAATGTGATGGATCAGAACAGAATCCACACATGGTTTTAGGGAGCGTCACCTGGTTTAGGGAGGCTAATAAATTTTTTTTCCATAACTCGAGTTTCATTTGCATCGCTGCCATTTCGGCTTTTACTGCGATCGAAACATCGAGCTGATGAATTCCACACCTAGATGATGGACTAACGCTTTCCCATTGTAAAGTGTTTTCAGCAAAATCTTCCAAAAATTTCCAAGCATCACCATCGTCTTTAGACATGAAATTGCCTTGACACATGGTTTCAAGCATCTGCTTTGTCACTGGATTAATGCCCTTATATATAATTCGGCAAAGATCCCATCTATGGATTCCGTGATGAGGACATTGAACAAGCAGATCCTTAAACCGTTCAAAGAATTTCCAAAATGGTTCATTTGGAAGCTGAGCAAACTGGTTGATTTCGCTCCGAACACGGGCGGTCTTATGATTGGTATAAAATTTCTTAAGGAATGCTATAACGAATTCATCCCAATTGGAAATAGACTGTGCGGTCGTGTTATAAAGCCATTTTTCGGCTAAATCGCACAAAGTAAATGGGAGAAGACGTAAACGCATAGCATCCACAGAAAGTTGTGAAGTGCCCATAATAGCGCATACGTTTTCGAATATGGTGATAAAAATGTATGCGTCTTCAGACTCAATACCGTGAAATTTAAGCATAAGATTGATAAAGTATGGTTTGATTTCAAAATTATCCCTATTGGCTGGTGGAATAGAAAGATAAGTAGGAAGGGGACCACGTATAGGGTAGCATCTCTCTTGGGGAGATATACGTGGTGGATTCTGCGCACCTGCGGATGGTGGCAGAGTGGTGTTATTAAAATTTGATGGATAACCGTCCATCTCGGTAGTTGTGGTGGGTGGTGAGGAAAAAGAAAATGAAGAAGTACCAACTTTGGAGTCGATAGAAGAAACGCGGACAAGACGGGCACTAGAATCCCGTGTCCAGCTGAGCATGCACTAAGCGGGTTTAGCACAAGTGATAGCGTATGTGTAAATTAAAAGAAAGGTTTGTTTTTGAAAAAGACGGATTTAGACAAATCACAAAAATGCACAATCAACCCTAGATCTAAAATCACTTAGGTCAAGTCACTAGACCGCTCCTAGACTTCCAGAAGACAAATCGCAGGATCAATCCTCTACTACCTCTTTATCCCTCTTGTGGCCAGGTAAGTGCCAAGTAAGTGGGAGGTATCCGCTATGGCGGGCCTAATTATAACCACTTACCTTAGACACACTTTCCTGGACACCACAAAAGAAATATGGATAATCAGTAGATTACCCACGACCCTCCTCTGTCCTATTTGAGCGCGACAGTCCTTTGAGTCTTGGTCTAGATATTTTTTTAATTAATGAAGGATGATCCGAATGATAGTTTTGTGAATTGTGGGGCATAGGAAGGGTAATGAAATCCCCACCTAATCTAAATTTGATCTTTGCCCCTTAATTTTCCGTATTACAATATGCAAAAACAACCTACTAACAAAACACGCAACAAGAATTTTTTTAAGCGGCGAATTTTTGCAAAGAATCCTGCAGAGAAATTGTTATTGGACGTTTGTATAGGAGAGATAAGAAGATAGGATATATACCAGAGAAAGATGAAGCCAAGAATCGCTTATCCCACCGCGGGTCCACGGCGAGAATGGCCTTCTTGCCACGGTTCCATGGCCAACTTGATGGTTCTTTGAACTATTTTTGGTACGGGTGCTTCCCTTGCTCCTCTGGTCTTGATGAATTGCCCTGAATATTTATCTCCCTGCTTCAATGATTCCAGATTCCCTTGCAAAAATTCACACACTAATCGTTAAGCACAAGATGCGTTCTTGATTTATATTTTGATGGAATAATAATATTTCAACCCAAATAGCAAGAAAGAAAAAATTACGCACGTATCCTCGGCAAACGGAGCCATTTAATTGATCAAAGAAAAGTAGTAAAGTAACCGCAATCAATAATGGTGTCGTGTGTAGCGAGCGTTAGTGACTACGGATCGTCCTTTGGGATTCGAAGAATTCGTAAATTCTTGCTTTAGATGAGTCGAAAGGACTGGTAAAGAAATTCAAGAAATGGTTCAAGATTTAGTTGAAGTAATAGTTTCAAAAAAATCAAGAAATTGTTTTCAAGAAAGGAAATCAAGAAAATGTTCAAGATCTAATTATCAAGAAAATATGAAGAATGCTTGTCAGATTCGATTGGATTTAGTAGCCCTGGATGATGACTCAAGATGACTCCTCTTATCTATTGATAGATTTAATACTAGATTGATGGTGATGAATGAGAATTAGGATTCTTTTGGAAGAAACTAGAGTTTCTTCTCTATTGACCCTTGTCCTTTCATTGATCGCCATTCACTATATAGTCCTTAACAAAAGGAACGTCAATCTTATCTCAAATTGAGGTCAAGATTATCAAGAAATTGATATCGAGCCCGATGACGATGTTGATGATACTTTTGTTTAGGTTTATAAACTTCATAACAATTAAAAGGAGTATGGAATTTTCTCACCCAATGATCTACCCTAACCCTGCGAATCCAATCGAGTGGAGAATTACTCGTGCATCATGAAAATAATATAAAGAATCAAGAAAGAATTCATAATGCGGAAATAAAAAGAAAGCGAAATTAAAACTAATTATCACCTTTATTATTCAACTTCAAATTACAACTTTTTCAATCTGATATTACAAGAAGAATTGCTTTCAATCACTCCCTTGAAAAGGTAATTTTTCCGACGATCTTCACGTCGCTCAATCACCGTGAGGCTTGGACCTGTCGTGGATCGCGTGCTCGATGATGATTGGCTTTGTGTAAAGGATCTTTTATTGAATCTCTTGATGAAATTCTCAATGATTCTTGATTTTGGATCTTGGATTTGATGTTGTTCTTGGATTTATATTGAATTGGATGAAAAATTGGATGAAATTCCCGGATCTCCCGCATATCAAGCCCTCCATCCTTTCTATAGCCCCAAATCAAGCTTCCCCAACAAGCTAGGTTGTTATAAAGAAGCTTCCAGAACAAGTTAGGTTGTTATAAAGAAGCTTTCTCAACAAGCTAGGTTGTTACAAAGAAGCTTCCAGAGAACTCCCGAACCCCAAGTCCCTGAATCAGCCACGGATCCATGGCGGATCGGCCTGACTCGGCCGCGGTTCCGTGGCCAATTGGTGGCTTCATTGATTGAAACATCAGGTATTTTCTTCTGTTGGTCTTTGGGTCTTCTTGTAATATCTGGAATCTTCTAATCTTTTCTGAGTCTCTACCAGAATTTAATTCTTCGGTTTCCTGTATTTTACCGGCAGATTTTTGATTCCCGATAACTGACCTGAGCAAACTTCGCACAAGATCTCATTGACGAATGTTAGAGATACAAAAATAGTATGCGTAAAATATTAAACATACAATTTCCTTCAAAATGTTGATTATAATGTATATCACATGATAAATGATATTTTGCAGATGAACTTCTAATATGTGTTATATTTATAACAAACACCATTTTATGATTAAGAAAAGTAAGAAAATTGTTATGTTAAAAGTGCAATATTTTTGACTGAACAAATACCCCCAAACTTGACTTTGATCATCCTGATCAAACTATTTATTCAAGAGAAGGAGAAAATAGAAGGAAAAAAACTAACTTGCACACTTTCGTAGGCAACACGATTGCACTGAGCACTTACAACAAACCGTTAAACCTCTAGGTGTCCCTAGTAGGAGGAGTGTTGTCTCCTGAGGGTTTTCAGCGGATTACTTCCACAAAATCCTATAATGAAAGAAAGATGGTGAAAGTAACATATAAAGATAAGAATGATAAAAGAAAGAAATTGAAAATAACAGTTTCCAATTACACTAGCTTTTCGGTTGCTATGAGCCCTATCTTAATAGTTATGAAAAGATATTAGAAATCACATCATCCCTCAATAAAACATCGCCTTTAGTCTTCCTCCCTACCTTTCTTCCGAACACCGATCATATACCCCTACATGTGTGTAAAAGACATCCCTACACTCAGAGAATTCAATTCAAGCTATCATACTCTTGTCCATCTACCTCAGTACTTTTTAGTCGGTGAATGTTTTGGAAGGGATTGCTCATACATTCTTCATGCGACCGTTAATACATCTTGAGGTACTAACCGACCGATTACTAAATGTGCTTGCTTATTAGGCGTAATTAGCAATTTTCTCATCTTGCAACACCTAAGGCTTACCAGTGGCTCCCAAACCAATTGGTCTAAGGCACTAGGTGATAAACCACCCTCGCTATATTTTTTTTATGCTGCCTTGGTGATTACAAAACCAGTGTTTATTTTTCTACACCATTTTATACACTTATTTTTCATTCTTATTTTCTTCGTACTTTTGTCTTTTAGACAAGACCATTTCAAGGTATCCTCTACTATCCCGAGTTTCGAGACGTGTATAAGTGCGTATAGTAGGTTATCAACGTTCGGATGTTTGGCCTCAAGAATAGGGACAATTTTTCAGACTTATTTTTATCCTCAGATTAGTGACTTCCTTCATCTTACTAACCCTTATGACAACGGCTTATAACTACTGATTACTAGTTTTGTTTAAGAAAACATCTCAACTATCCGACGAGTTGCAAGTCATACTCGATCATGACCATGCCCGGAGTCTTACAAGATTTTCAAAAACACGAACCCAGCATCTCTAATATTCTGTAAAAGAATCTAACTAAGCTCACCTTCAAAAACTCGTCCAACTTGGTCGGAGGAAAACTTATTGTACGATCTCTTCCTCAAGCGACTTATATTTGGCCAGAGCAAGACCCAACGGAAGAAACAAATCAATTTCACCGATCTCGTAACAGGAGCGCCACAACGGATTAAAAGTCCTAATCATTCCACCTCTGAACGACTACTACTCCTTCTGATCCATTTACACTTGTAAATATCATTAACTTTTAAATTCATGAACTCTGGAAGCAACATCTCGATAACTTCAGCAGTGATTGGTACCGCTATCTGAACAGTACGCGACACCACGATCTTCGAAGAGGAGAAAACAACGCGTCTCGAGTCCGACTGATCTCTAGCAATGACTCCACCATCTGGTGCAAATCCCGAAGAAACTCGCTTCAATATTAGAACTCAATCAAATATAAATAAACGACGTGTCTCTATATCACCGAAAAGTCTCCCCAGTCAGTCCTTGTCCCAGACAAGTCTTCACTGACCGTATCTCTAACTGCAGCCCTCTCGGACCTGATAAACATGGTGATCGAAACAATCAATCATGCACTAATGAAGATATATCAATGGAAGGAATAGAACGAAGATCTCAACATATTGTTCCTAAGGTATCTTAGGCGGAGTATCATATCGTAAATATGCCGTGGAACATAAGTACGGTATGTCACTCTACTTAGTACCTACTCCATCAACAAAGGTCATCCTATATAACGAAAGTTCGGGTATAAGACCACCAAAGTCACGTCTATGTCCTATAAGGTAAAGCCCAGTTAACAAAATGTATGCCCAGACTCCATATAGTCAACCTAGACTCGAACAAATGTTAAACCAAACGCTCTGATACCAACTTTGTCATAACCGAAATGTGGCATGTGACCGGCACATAAATCACATGACATCTAAAGACGTCGATGTGATTCAAGTAAGCCGAAACTCGGAATCTAAACCCTTTTGAAAATATTGGAAGTGAGTTTATAATATTCATTAGATGGAATCAGTTTAAATAATATTTAAATTTAACTAAGTATGTTTGAAAAACATCTACGACGTTTTGAAAATCTGACAGCACCTCCTTTGAAAATTTTATATAAAAACCCGGTACACTACAACAATAAAATAGCATCCCAACGGGAGCTAGCTTTCACGTCCAAGAGACGGAACAGCCAAACGACCTATATCAGAAGTCAACTCTAAAGATTGCGACCTCATAATTTCTAAGTCTCACTTCTAAGTCGACAATATACCATTTCTAAGTTGATGGAGTTTCCGCTAGATACAAGAATATATGAATAATCAAGAGTGAGTACGATACAATAATAACCCACTTACCAATATATCATCGAAAAGAATGTGTGCCCAAGCCGCTGACAATCCAAGCGGTGAAAGCTGCAAGAAACTGTGGCACAACGGGGATGAGTTGCCAACTCAGTGAATAAAAGTACATCTAAAGGTAGAAATCGAAATGCATGACGATACCTAGGTCATAAGTATAGTCCTATTATAATCCATACCAATATACTACATAATATGCATATGTGCAACACTAACTATCATGCAATCCCAAGTGTAATATCTCAATGTCATATGAGTCAAAATCATGAATCTATAGTTCGTGTTGGAATCCCTTTTTGCATATGAATGTCTGTACAAATATATGCAGGTACTGTTCTCTGGATCAGTTCTGGTTGAATCCACTAAATAATATCTAACTGTGTAACTCATGATAATGATCATATCAATATATATATATAGATGTCCAGTATCGACATCGAAATCCGAAATCTCTCGTGTCCAGCATCGACACGTAAATGTAGATACCGTCGACATCATCTCAACAGATGATCGCCACCCGATATCCTGGCTACGATCAGTATCCCCTGGATATCTGCCGTGCCTAATCGAACCCCGATCAGTATCCCCTGAATATCTGCCATGCTCATCTCAATCTACGGTATCGAGTATCCTCATTAGGCTCCCCGCCTATAATGCGGCCATCTTACCCCTCGACCTCGAACTGGGTCCACCATGTATCCCACTGTATAGCTACCCCACTCAGTACGGATATTTCATAAATCTGGAACCTATAGCTACCCCACTCGGTCCGAGATCAAAATCAGAAAACACAAAACTCATGGTGGACGTTTAACTCATCATATCAAAAATTTCAAGTAAGGAATAAGAATACTTGCATAAATTTAATTGATGATATATTATATATATACATATATAACAGTGTCCCATACCACCGATATATATCATCAGGAGTAAAATATACAGAAAATCCATAAGAATCAAATACAGAATCTATAGTACTAATATTCATAATCTACAACGGAATAAGAAAAGACTACGTAATTATATCACATAAGCTTAATGATCTCAATTCTACTGTGTCATGGTACTACTAATGATGTGTAGTGTAACATACACGTCCGTGCTCGTGCAACATTGCAATCATTAGTATTTGTGCAAGTGTTCTATGGTGTAACAACCTATTTTTATTAACACATGTACATATACGCATTCTACAACAGAATGGTTCTACACTGACATGGCAGTACCAATGAGTTGTAGTGTAACATATATTTACGTGCTTATGCAGCATAGTATTCATTGGTATTTGGTGCAGTGTTCTATCAGAGTGTGCATAACGCAGAAACGTATAATATTGATAATATAATGCAAACATGTAAAGTAATCTAAACGTAACTATTATAATTACTTGCTATGAGCTATACCATTTTCTTTAGAAATGATCGAAACGTTAAGTTTGAAATAAGGAAGCTGCCCTAGATTTAAAATAGATATCCGTTTTAGAAACTGGCACGTATCCTAGTATTTTATTTAAAAGACAAATGAATCGTAGTTTTTAAAAGAATATAGCTCACACAAGTATTACATCCTAAAACAGAATATAACCTAACTCTACGAGTCAAAAGATAAATTGGCCATTATTCGGCATACAAATTTCATCATTTCCAATACGTATAAATCCTTGTATTCATCATATTGCTATATCTGTATCATCTTAAGTACGGCATGATCTCTCGTACAAAATCATCAAATCATATCCATGTCGTACGGATCTAACATACGTACATGTCTCACTTAAAACCATAAATGAACTATATGCAAATGAAGGACATATAAGATGCGATATTATATCAATACCTTGAATAACCACTATACTAATTAGAGATCAATAATATTTATAAGGTTGCGGGGATGCTATACGCCATCCACCCGACTTCCCCTGTAGATGTAAATCTACTCACCAACTTAAAAGTTCGCTGAATCCACGTTGCTACATCGCCAACTCCGTCTCGGAATCCTCGAATCGTACCTCTATTCGTATTTAAATCGCATTGATGGAAATATCATATCAAAAACCAAAATAACAAGCTAAATGCCCGTAGGTTAGAACCTACAGCACACTTCACCAAAAAACGACAATATAATTCTTTCGTTAACGTATAAACATCAACGGTTCAGCTGCAACATCAAAATACGAAAACTCCGTATCGTAAATATCTTAAATTTGATAAAACCATTTCTAAAACATTCCATGATTTTACTGTATAAATATTTAGACAACACAAACAATACAGAGATTTGTAAAATACCAACTCAAAGCTACAGAAGAAGAATCAACACCAAAAGACATAGGATGGCCGGCGTCGCCGGAATTTTGGTGTGTGTCGCCGGATGGAATAGGAAGTTTGGGGATAGGGTCTTAAGTGGTGTCTTCTAGTGATCTTATTGTTGGATATGTATGCCCTAGAGGCCATTATTGTATAGTAGTAGTTTGTATATTACATTTTGGAAGCTTGTGATATATACATGGATTGACGACAGTCTTGCTCGATATTGTAGTCTGCTACTTAGTCTGTATCAATCTTAATATATGTATTGTTTCTTTTAACATATCGCTAATACATATTGATGGAGCCCTTAGGATCTTTGCTTGACTACCAACGTTGTGATGGTGATCACACTAGTGGGGGCTGGGTAGTCAATAAGCACATCCTTATACATGTCCCTAGTCGTAGGATTATCGAGATAGGGCATCGATACTCCAGAGTAGACTAGTGCATACGCTTCTCATCCCAGCAGAGGAGATGGTCTGTCCCACAGCCATCAGTACGTCGTACTGGAGATAGTATGCAGGTGCTCGTTAGGTCGCGAGTACACTGGATAGGACTCTTCGGGAACTGTTGGTTGGTATTATACCTATCGCCAGGTAGCAGTTCCCAGGTGACATGAGTACAGCTTAGTCGATTGACTTGACACTGCTACTTCGCCTCAAGTGTGTTCCCACTGTTTTTTGATTGCTACCCTACCACGGCTCTATTGAGTCGTGCAAACAGATGGTAGTTGGGTGCAGTCCCGAAGCACTTGGAGGCAGTGGCGGTTAGACAGGATTCGTCTCTCCCAGTATTGGGGGTTGATATCGTGCTGTGTCTAGGAGAGCCATTACACAAAGTCCCTGGCCAGGGCAAGCAAGATTTACTGGTAGTGTTTCCAATAGTTTCTCAGGGTGTTCTAGGCTACACTCCAACACGACTTATACCACTATTATGGGTCTGACGTTTACATCCCCTAGGCCCGACATGCGATACTCTTAGACGAACAGACCAGACTGTACAGAGATTGTCACATTCAGGCTCAGTAGGAGATCGGATGAGTTCACCTCATCGATCTTCTTATCGAAATCTACATGGGGACCGTTAGGTACAGCTAGTACCGCTTGCGGCCTGTGGTTAAACCCACTGCCAGTGTAGTATCGAGTCTTTAGAGTCCCACACAAAGGGTTGTTCACCTTTGGGCGGAACGTAGTAGAGGTCGCATGGTTTTACGACAGGGTCCGTTCACATACGCGCACTTGTGCGTGTTTGGTGTTCGGGCAGTTGTTACTAGTGGGCTTTGGTTTAAGCCAGATCCTAGTATTTGGTTTTGGGTTGGTTCGGTCTCATTGTATTCTTGTTCCTCGGAACACTGATGCGGGTATGTATATACTGTTGACAGAGGCAGAGAAATCTCATTAGGGTTTTGACCATTGACTTGATTAAAACCATAATGAGATGGAGAAAATTGATTAATGAGTTTTAATTAGATATAATTGTATCATGGTTGATGGGTTTGACCATTTGACTTGTTGACTTTTGTTGACTTAGATATTTTTGTTAAGCATGAGATATTTTGTGCTTAGCATTAATTGTGACATGATAATGGTCAAATCAACATCAACCATGACAATTATCCTAATTAAAATTTTCATCATATGAGAGCAAACACCTCATTTTATCAATATACATTCTCTCTCTTGCTTGCTCTCTCCTCTTCCTCTCTCAAGGCTCTCTTGTTTCATGACTTGAAAATCAAGAGCATTGTGAGATAAAACCACCAAAACAATTCTCTACTCACTCTAGGGTTCTTAGTATAGCACACCAAGCACCTTTGTTACTTCAAGATAGAGGTTAGAGCTCAAGGTAGAGGCCTTCGGGTGGATCTTTCTTTGTCATAGAGAAGACGGTGAGGAGGAGCCATCTACACCACTCCAAGGAGCTCACAACAAGGAGAAGCAACACAAGAAGAGAAGGAGTTCAAGCTTTAAGTATAACTTTCTATCATAGTAGATAGAACTCTTTTGTGCTAACTAGGTTTATGGTAAAGATCCGGTTTAAGGTTTATTCTAGCGCCAAGTTTTGTATCGTAGTAAAATTTTTGTTCCGCATTTGGCCACGGAAGTTGGCCGGGGTGCTAGTGTACCCATTCATGGTATCAAAGCCTACCCATAAACTCTACTGGCTAGTTTGCACAAGGTTAAAATCTTGATTGACAAATTTTTCCGAATCACGAATCTATGTTCATGAGCTTACTGTCGATTTTCAAAGTTGTTCTAAAATTTTTTTAGGTATCTTAGAATTATGTGCAGGCAAAACTATAGCTACAGAAAAAATTTGGGAGCTTAACTCCAAAATTCCTCCGTGGAAAGTCAGAAAAATGTCACATTTTGCGGTCCTTCCGCGGCGCTTTTTGGGCTACAGTACCCCAAAATTTTTATGGGGCTCTAGGTCATGAAAATATGATATTTGTGATATATAGTTTTGGCCCAGGTTTATTTGAGTGCTGGATTTGCATTTAGGGCCTATTTGGAAAGTTTAGTTGATCGAAATTTTAAATGTGTATTTTACAGTACATTCACTTTTATCTGCGACCGTGAATGTCACTCGATTGGAAAAACTCGTCTGATTGCTATATGTTCTTTTAGACAGGTTTTGCGAACGTGACATTCGCGTTGATGTTTTGTGCTTGTGCTGTGATTGTGGTTGGATAGTCGTGATGGATAGCATGTGGTGCAATGTTAGTAGTACAGTTTATATTCAATTGTACATTTGTTATTGCGGGGCGAGCGCCCGACAAGTGGACTGCCGTATTTGCCAGGTTGTATATTATTTTCGGGCACAACCGGGTTGAGGTCGCTGTCACCGGTTATACATATTATTTTCTTTTTCTGTATTAGGATTACCCCACGGTGGAGTGCATGAATAGCCAGGTTCTAGAAGGCAACAAGCCCGCATCTCATGGCGTTGAGACGGAGGGGGCTTCATTCTAGAATTGGCGGGCTATTCGCCGCACTCGTAGGGGGTATAGGATGACCCACGGAGGGGCGCCCAAGTTACCGGATTTCATGAAGTGCTGGGTGGCCCATTCACTTTGTTGAAGGGAGCTGCCTCGCTTCTGGGATTGACGGGTAACTTGCCGTGCTCGTAGGGGCCCAGCTTTTCATTGCACAGGCTATCCACACGACAGGGAACATTGGGTTTTATTTGCGGCTCAAATGAAACCCGGGGCTCCAAGATTATCCACTGTTGGATGTATATGCCCTAGAGGCCAGTATTGTGTTGGATATATATGCCCTAGAGGCCTATATTGTATAGGATGCTTGGGATATGTATGTACATGACAGTCTTGCTTGATATGATAGTACGCTATTTGGTTTGACTTTGTCTTAACGTATGATATTTTTTACTTGATATATATATGTTGATAAAGCCCATAGGGTGTTTTGTCTGACTACCGCCATTGTGATGGTAGTCATACTAGTGGGAGCTGGTGATTGACAGATTATGTTCGTGTTCAAGTTCTAGTTTAAATACCGCAATCAAGACGGTTTCGCTTGTAGCTAGCCGGTTGAGTACGGGTCGTCCGCAGGGAGATGGGAGTCTTTTTCATTCTTGTCTTAGACGAGTCAATAAAGAATTTGTGTATGAGTTGTTCGATTCTATCCTAAGTGTATTATTTGCAAGTATAAAGTTGTTAAGAAAAAGATACGAGATTATAAGCTAAAGAAATCCGTACTCAAAACCTTTGAGCCGAATCTTGACCAATTGAAGCTAGAGCAATCGGCAACAACGTGGATTAGGGGATTTAAGCGCGGTATTCGTGGAATACGGCTTATTTACCCTTGTCCTTCCGTTCTTGTCTCTTGCTTTCGCCTCCGGCCAAACCGAACGCAACCGGTCGCGGTTAGGAATCACCGTTACCTTGTCAGGGTACGGTGCCTAACGGAGCACTTGCGTATGGTTTGGGCGGAGTTCAATGGAAAATACGGGAAAAGGAAATGGGCAAAGAAACGTTAACTTATAATACCGTATTTCATCTTAACGATAATAATTACATTCATTCACAAGAAAGAACCAAAAAGAGAGAACAAAAAGAAAAGAACAAAGAAAAGAAAAGATTACAAGTAATTAAGTGCATGAATAAAATTGCAAGAAAGTAAAGCAAGATAATAATAAGCAAGTAATAAAAAGCGATAACAAGGATTCCATCTAGTGCATCATACAATGATAGTTGAATCCCGATCCCACTGATGAGTAAGATTACTCTTGGGAGATTTTTTCACTTAAACAATTAATGCTATAAACCAAGTAGGTGTCTAGAAAGGTGTTAGCAGAGCTACGCCTCCAGGGAAAAGAGGTTATATAATTAAGGAACATCGCGAAAGCATTGGAAAACCTCCCTCGAAGTACCAACACCGGCCTGGCTAAAAGGTTAAGCAAGTATTGTGACGTGCGATTAATCCTGACTAGTTCTTCTTTTAGGGTTTGAAGAAGAATTTGAGGAAACAGTGGGAGCTATCCTGATTAGATAAATTAATAAACCAATCTAATCTTGCAAGATCGCACACTGAGTGTTTTCCCTCTCTCTCCATGTAGCAACCATTTCACGCCCTAATCAAGATAATAAAATGTATTGCTTGACCGATCCGAATTCTTATTCGGGGCTGAGGAACGTCGGTTCGACTCTAACTAATGACAACGGTCATGAGTATGAGCAAGGGAAAGTGGAAAGTTTGAATTCCTTGAAAACCCCATCGAAGAAGAAACATATTGTTGCATCTTCTTCAGGCATTCTTGTTATTGAGAACTGTTTTTCGGTCAGTCCTACCTCCTGGGTACTCGATACCGGATCAGGATCTCATATCTGTAATTTATTGCAGGGACTGAGAAAAAGTAGGATAGTTGGACCTGGTGATATGTCCCTCAGAGTAGGGAACGGAGCACAAGTTATTGCTGCAGCCGTCGGTGAATATCACCTAGTATTGCCAAATAGAAATACTATGATTTTGAACAATTGCTATTATGTGCCTTCCATGCTTTGCAACATCATATCAGTTTCTTTACTTAATAAAGATGGATATAATTTTGTTCTTGATAGAAATATCATGAACATTTACCTTGATAAGGTACTGGTTGCAGAAGGTACACTGTGTAATGGTATCCATGTTCTAAATCAAAACACAGTTCTCAATATACAAAACGCACGCAAGAGGAAGAGTTCAGATACGAACGAATCCTACTTGTGGAATTGTAGACTTGGTCATATCGGAGAGAAAAGACTAAGTAAGTTACATAAAGATGGACTCTTGAATACGTTCGAATTTTCATCTTATGAAACTTGTCAGTCTTGTCTCAAAAGAAAGATGACCAAATCTCCGTTCACCGAGCATGGAGAAAGAGCAGCAGAGCTCTTGGGGCTCATACACAGTGATTTGTGTGGTCCGATGTATGTACATGCAAGGGGTGGGTTCTCGTACTTCATCACATTCACTGACGATCTCTCTATATTCGGATATGTGTATCTTATGAAACACAAATCTGAAGCTTTTGAGAAATTCAAGGAATTCAGAAACGAAGTAGAAAACCAGACTAGCAAAAGTATCAAGATCCTCTGATCTGATAGAGGAGGAGAGTACTTAAGCACGGAATTCCTAGAATACTTAAAAGAGAATGGAATTCTCTCTCAGCTTACTCCTCCGTATACACCACAGCACAATGGTGTGTCGGAGAGGAGGAATCGTACCCTATTGGACATGGTACGCTCCATGATGAGTGATGTTGAGTTGCCTCTTTCATTCTGGGGACATGAGCTTCAAACAGCGGCATATCTTTTGAATCAGGTTCCTTCCAAATCTGTGCCTAAAACTCCGTATGAAATATGGAAAGGAAAGGTGCCATTTCTTAAGGGTATTAATATGAGGATGTCCGGCCTATGTAAAAACACAGAAACCGGACAAGCTAGAGACACGGTCAGTCTTATGTAAGTTTGTTGGATATCTAATGCATTCGCATGGATACCTATTCTACCACACTGAGGAACAAAAGGTGTTTGTTGCTCGCCACGCTGTCTTCTTAGAAAAGGAATTTCTTGAAAAAGAAATTAGTGGGAGCACGGTAGAACTGGATGAAATTCCAGAAGAACAAACTATAGCTGAAGGTTTGGAGGAACCAAAAGATTCAATAACCCCGGACGAACCTAGCCACTCCGCAGATCTAGTAGGATTTCTCATCCGCACGAGAGATACTACGGTTTTCTCATAGATGGGGATCGATAGGATTGCATCTTGGAAGAAGATGATCTTACTAGTTTCAGGCAGGCCGTTATCAGTAGGGACTCTGATAAGTGGCCGGATGCTATGCAATCTGAAATGGAGTCCATGTACACCAATAAAGTGTGGACCCTGGAAGTTGCTCCACCTGGGGTAAAACCCGTTGGATGCAAATGGATATACAAGAAGAAACTTGGTGTAGATGGGCTGGTGGAAACCTATAAGGCTTGACTCGTTGCAAAAGGTTTTCGCCAAAGACCAGGAGTGGACTATGACAAAACCTTTTCTCCAGTGGCTATGTTCAAATCCATTAGGATCCTGCTTGCTATTGCTGCCTTCCATGACTATGAGATCTGGCAGTTGGACGTAGAAACGCCTTTTCTAAATGGAAGTTTAGAAGAGTGCGTTTATATGGATCAGCCGGAAGGTTTTGTAGACAGTGGGAGCAGCGGAAAGGTGTGCAAGCTGCTCAAGTCTATTTATGGATTGAAGCAAGCATCGCGGAGCTGGAACATCTGTTTTGATGAGACAGTCAAGGACTTTGACTTCATCAAGAACGAAGATGATCCATGTATTTATAAGAAGATTGTAGGACGAACTGTCGTATTCCTATTCTTGTACGTGGACGACATTCTTTTGATAGGAAATGACATTCCTATGCTACAATCGGTCAAGCTATTCTTATCATAAAGGTTCTCTATGAAAGACCTAGTTGATGCCTCGTACATTCTGGGGATCAAGATTTATAGAGATAGATCCAAGAGACAACTGGGACTATCACAGTCCAAGTACATAGAGACCGTACTAAAGAGATTTAGTATGGAAGATTCTAAGCGCGGTAACATACCCGCATTGCACGGAATCACCCTCTCCAAGGAGATGTCTCCCAAGACTGACGAGGAGAGGGTTCGCATGAGCACTATACCCTACGCTTCGGCGGTAGGATCTATAATGTATGCGATGCTATGTACAAGACCAGATGTATCTTACGCACTAAGCGTGGTGAGCCGGTATCAGTCAGACCCAGGTGAGGACCACTGGACAGCAGTAAAGAACATTCTCAAGTACCTGAGAAGGACTAAGGAGATGTTCCTGATTTACGGTAATGGAGACCTCAGGGTCGAGTCCTATACCGACTCAAGCTTCCAGAGTGACAAGGATGACAGCAAGTCTGTCTCGGGTTTTGTGTTTACCCTCAACGGAGGAGCAGTATGTTGGAAGAGTTCCAAACAAGATACCGTCGCAGACTCGAGGATGGAGGCTGAATACATTGCTGCAAGCGATGCCGCAAAAGAGGCGGTCTGGATGAAGAAGTTCATAGCTGAACTTCAGGTAGTTCCGTCCATTGTTGATCCAATACCAGTGTATTGTGATAACAATGGGGCTATAGCTTTAGCGAAAGAACCACGGTCCCATCAGAAATCCAGGCACATCTTGTTGGAGATAGTGCCCTCAAAGTCAATTATTGGATCGCAGGTACGTGATTGCAATGATTGAGGCAAGACCTATACCGATATGACAGTCTTGCTCGAGATGATAGTATGCTATCCGGTTTGTCTTTATCATCGTATACATGCTTTAGTTTACTATTGCATGATGATAGAGCCCATAGGATTCTTGCTTGACTACCAGCAGTATGATGGCGATCATATACGTGGGAGCTGGGGTCTGTAAGCACATCCTTAATGTGTCCCTAGTCGTGGGAGTTTCGAGACAGGGCATCGATACTCCAGAGTAGACTAGTATGTACAGTCGAGACCCCGACGAGGGGCGGTGGCCGGTCTCATAAGCCACTGGTGTCAGTTGGATCACCTAAGATGTATACAGGTGCTCATTGGGTTATGAGTACACCGGACAGGACTCGCCGGGAACATGCTAGTTGGTATTATACATATCGTCAGATAGCAGTTCCCTGGTGACATGTGTACAGGTTAGTTTGTTGACCTGAGATCGTCATTTGTCTCGTGTGAGTTCCCACTGTGCTTAGATTACTACCCTACCACGCTCAAAGGAGTTGTGCAAACAGGTTTTAGTTGGGTACAGTCCCGAGCCATATGGAAGCAGTGAGCGGATCGTCGGGGATTCGTCTCTCCCGGTATTGGGGGTGAGATCGCGCTGTGTCTAGGAGAGCCATTACACAAAGACCTCGGCCGAGGCAGGAGATTTACTGGTAGCTACTCCAGTAGTATCTCAGGGTGTTCTGGGCCACTCTCTGACACGACTTATACTGCTATTGGGGGTCTGACGTTACCAGCCCCCTAGGCAGATATGCGATACTCATAGACGAACGAACCAGACTGTATGTATATTGTCACTGTTAGGCTCAGTAGGGTTTATGGATGAGTTCGCTCGTCAGCTTCCCTTCCAATCAATACATAGGCAACCGTTACGTACAGCTCGTACCTCTGACGTGCTAAAGGTTATACCCAGTGCCAGTGTGTTGATGAGTCATTAGAGTCCCCCACAGACCGTTTCCCAAGTTCGGGCGAAACGTTATAGAGGCCGTATGTCACGTCCCGAAAGTACAGAACATGACCGGCACTTAAACTACGAAACGTCTCGAGGCGTACGTAATCTAAGTAAGCCGAAAATCCAGAAATGCAAACCAAGAAAAGTAGTAGAGTGAAGGAAAACCAATTTAAACAAGTAGTTTTAATAGCATAAGCAGAATTATGCGGTTTAAAAAAAACATCAATATTTCCCGAAAATTTCGGCAGTCTCCTTTGTAAATACTGGCTCCCAAACGGGATACAACATGAATAGTATACGAAATCAATAAAAGGCATCCCCAAGCGGGAGCTAGCTCTTCGTCAATTGACGGTCACAACCACACAAGCAATATAATATACAACGCCAACGGCGAGGATCAAAACTCAAAACCACAAGAAAACCACAGAAATAAAACGCGCGACTCTAAGGTCGAAAGAATAACATCACTGGTCTCTATCTCTGAAATAAATACATGTTTGGTTGATGGAACTTCTAGATACAACAGAGTAATAATATACAAGTTATATAATGGGGGGTACGATACAAGTAAACCCACCTACAAGCAAATCACCCGAAGGAAACTATGCCCGCAAGCCGTAATGAAACCTGTACGGCAAACCTGCAAGAAACTGGGGCACAACGGGGGTGAGTTGCCAACTCATGAATAGAAAAACATCTACGCACAGAAATCGCATAAATAACGCAACCTAGGTCAAAGATCATAATATATCCTCAAATATATGAATAACATGCAGCCTATAACAATGGCTAGGGTAATATCTAACCCGAGTGTGATCTCATGTGCCCGTGTCAGTGCCTCAGGTAGCAATATATCATATGAATGAGGTATGAATGCATGAAAACAGAATACATGTAAATGAAGAAACTGTTTTCATAAATTAGTGAGATTTCCTTTGTATTTTTAAAATGAGGTATCATAAATGAAATCAACATCAACAGTGTCTAGCATCGACACAAAACATAAATCTCAATGTCTCAAAACCTCAGGCTCCGGCTATCCGGACTGGCCTGTATCATCAAATCTCAGTACCTCAATATCTCGAAATCTCAATGTCTCAATCTCAATATCTAGGGCGCCGTCAGTCCAGACCGGCCCCTACTATCCATCTCAAGACCACGACGGTATCCTCCGGATATCCGACGCGTCGGGTAAAATCACCGGTAGGTAGTCTCCCCCTGCCAGGCTCATCGTCATCACCATGAGCTTCTTGCCCCGGGGTACCTTACCGGGTCCACCATGTACCCGAAACGGTTCATCCAACTCCTCGAATCGGGTCTCGAAATCCATCAGCAAACTCATGGTGGACGACTCATACATCATGGGAAAAACCGCGCTTTTTATTTAAAAAGAGAAAGAAGAAGTTTGTATATGTTTTGCGGTTTTCCCCAAATCCAGAAAATCTCATGGAAATCCGAATCCAAAACCTCAATAGCACGTAAAAAGTGAATATATGTATGAGAATCCATGAATGCGGCATAACAATGAATAATAGTATGCATCAAGTAGCAGGTAATAACTACAATGTCTAAACTAACATATAAGGCAAGTACACTAATATCATGTCTAAACTATTAGCTAACAGGCGATGTCAAGCAATAATATTTTCTAAGGTGTACGTGACATGGCAATTACCGATGAAGATGTGTGTGAGCCGGCAAGTAAGTGTACGTGGTACATACGCATCATCGGTAATGGTGCTGGTGTCCTAACCACAAGATATCAACAGTAGAATATGAAGCATAATATAAGCATGTGATGCGGAGCAAACAACAATAATGAGCGGAAGCTGAATACTAGACGCAACGATAACTAATCTGCTTTAACCTAATATAAGTCCTACAATGGTGCCTTTTGAAATAACACGAATCGTGGGGTTTTGAAAATAGGGGCTACGGTGTTTTTAAGAAAAGATACGTTTTTTTTTTGAAATATCCGTAGAATCCCTTGACTTGTCTTTTAAAATACGCACGATTCGTAAGCTTTGAAATAGGTAGGAACCGAATCTAATCTAACAACTAACTAAACTAAAGGGCTAAGCTACAAGCTAGACTACAGGTAAGGAAACCGCCTAACATCTGAGTCGATACATATATATACCTGTATATATATTAGTCGGTGATCCCGCCTCAATAATATCATATCCGATACCATATCTATAATCAGATATCTCAAGTCAAGAGTGCGGATCAATCATCAAGATATAGCTCGTACGTAAATCCGTCGTACGACATCCCCAAATCTGGGTACGGGTCAATATCATATTCCTCACACTATTCCTCTGGTATCCTCTTTATCCAAGATCATAGTCTAGGGTACTGACCTATGTCTGGTACAATACTAATATCCTCAATATACTCATGATCTGACTACTGATCGACAATCTCGTACAAACCGATATCGTCAGCACATATCATGATCAAGGGGTATACATCGCCCGATACGGCCTAATATCAATATCCGAGCATATCATGCCTCATATCACGATCACATGTCGACCATTTTATTTATAACACTATTCACCCGTATCGCCGCACCAAGATCCGCTATAACACCAGGACGTACCTCAAGTACGAATCCTGCCATATCACCGATATCACAACCACAAACAAATCTCATCGACTCAGCTCAATCTCAAGTATCATCCTCAAATCCGTATGTGAACACATAGTCCCATACCCATGTGAACATATAACTATAAAGAATCCCATGAGCACATATAAATAGGAATGTATGCAAGTATGTATGTGTGTATGTGTAGTGCAACACTACCCTAGGGTTCGCGACACTAAAATAATCCAACACACCAATATCCATCCTAAACATCGTTATTAATCCCAAATGACATATAATAATTGTTGGTGTGTATACGCATCCGTATACACCACCACGGACTGCGGGTGTGCTATACGCCATCCACCCGACTTCTCCCCGTAAATATAAATCTACTCACCTGGTCCTCGCTCGCCGGTGCCGACGTCGCCACGCGCTTGCTTGCCGTCTCGAAGTCCACATGGGGGTACCTACATATCACAACGCATCGTATCGCATTAAAATCCGACTCATGACCAAAACGACACACGAATCCCACATAGGTCAAAACCTATGGTTGCTTCCACAAATCAACCCAAAAACCCTCGACGTCGGCGTACAAACGCCAAACCATCGAGAAAAACCCAAATACACTCATTTGCACATTCACGAACACTAATTTTAATATAAAATAGGTTAAAACTCACAAAAACCCCAAATTCACTTTAAAAGCCGTTTTTCCGAAAAACTAGCAAGCAAAATTACCCGTTTTAGTACAAAACTCGACGTTTAAACAATTCTAGCGGCCGTAATACTTATTAAATAACTTAATTAAGTCATATAACCTATAACCACAATTTTATCTCATCAAACTATATACGTTCAAAAAAACTAGTTTGCAATTTTACCCAAATTTCAACCATTTTAGCAAAAATGCACAAACAACAATTTAGCTAGGATTTTCATGAACTAAAGACATTAAACCACACTTAATAATGTTAATGAATTCATAAAAAAACTAATTATAATTTTAAACCCAATTATTTAACCATTTCCAAAAACCTAGATAGCAAATTAGTGTAATTATCACAATTTTTAAACTAACAATTAACAACTAGCTACTAACTTGTTTTAACATGTCATAAGAGCTTAAACACATTACACAACCATACACCAATTTCACAAAACCCTAACTTGCATTCAAGTTCTTCTCTTGAATTTTCATCACACAAACCACAACAACCAATTTAACACTTATAAACAAAATCATATAAGCAACTAATCAACAAACCACCATGGGGCACAAAAATTTATACCTCACAAATCCATGATCAAACATGAAATCTAGACCTCCAAAATGAAATCCTTGCACCAAGATCCATGCATCTAAGGCTACACTAAAATGGGTAAGAACTAGATTTAGATTTTGGGATTTTTTTTGATGGGTATTTGATGAATTTTTTGAAGCAAAAGAGATGGAACAATGGGGGGAGAAAGAGGGCTGTTGGTGCAGGAATTTTTGGCCAGAAAGGGAGTGGGGGAGGAGAGAGAGGGAGGTGGAGAAAAATGGGGAGAAAAAGACAAAGTCTACACCCCCTTTTGACTTTCTTTCATTTCCCTTTTTCTTTTCTTTTCTTTTCTTTTTTGTGTGGAATGGAGTGGGGAAATGGGGGGGATGTGCTGCTGAATTCAGCCACATGGGGATGGGGGTGAGTGAGTGTGGGTGTGGGTGTGGGGGAAAAAGATAAATGTTATACCCCAAACAACCATTTACACTAATTTCACCGAAAAAGCCTTTTTTCGATATTTTCTAAACCGTTTTGGCAAACGATTTCGTTTCAAAAACCATATGATAAAATTTTATTTAATGTTTTATGATGCACAAAATTTGTTTCAACTCATTCCAATTTGTAATTTTCCCTAATTAAATGTATTAGTGACGGCTTAAAATAATAATAAAATAATTTTTTTTCAGAAAATTTGAAATTTCACCAGTGGCTCAATAAACACCAAATACTAGCAATTACATAGCTATAATATGTATATTTAATTTTTATAATAAGATATTTGCATTTTGACTTTTTACAGAAAATCCCCTTATTTTACCGATTTTCCGAAATTTCACCGAAACGATTTTCAAAACGCTACACCGTATGGGTTTATGGCAAGGTTCGGAAAATGCACGTGCATTTTCGCACGTGTCATTTTTCGGGCAGATAATATTGGTCGGCTTTGCTTTAAGCCGGATCCGAGTATTATACTGTGTAGATATAATATCTTTGTCTCAGTTGTATTCGTATTCGGTCGTAATACAAATGCGGGTATGTTTATACTGATACGGGGTTATCCTGAAATTCGTTTCGGGATCGCTTTTGGAAGTTGCCAGTTTCCAGTTTTCTATCGGCCGTATTTAACATTCGGTTAAATACGGATTTATCTTTTCTTCTTGGGTGAGTCATGAGGGTGGGTCATGCTTCTAGAAGGTTCTAGAAGTGGTGATTAGGCTTGTGACTCATTTGTTCATTAATGGTGCAATTAATGTTGTGATGACTAGGTTTATTATCATTGGTTTGCATTAATTGTGTTCATACTAGGTGTTATGATAAGTATTGTGCTTATGGTCACCTCTCCCTCTCCTACACTCACCCCCACCTCCTTATATAGTGGCCGGCCCCCTTGGTGTGGGATAATGGTTGCTTGAGAGAAAAAGATGAAAGTTTAAGTGTATGGAAATTTGATAAATACTCATTTCACATTTCCACCCGATCCAAAAGGAAACTTCATTAACCGTTCGTCCATAGCCTTGGACGTAACGAGACAAAGTGTTCTACTCATTCTCTACAAACATCTTGGTCGTCTCCTTTAGCAAACTTGACGACCGAGTTGCCTCGGTTCAGAGGCGGGAGCCCGTTTAAAGATCCGTCGACGTGGTGCCACCTGGACGAGAAGACTGGAGATTCAGGAGATCGGAGCAGCCGCAACGAGCGTGGGATGATGGTTGAAGACCGAAGGACTCGGATCGTTCGGTATAACTCTTCTACCCACTTTGTAGTTTGCTAGTTTATCTTTAATGGCAGATCCGGGTTATAGTACATGATAGCGCCAGTTGTAAAAAGATTTTGTTCCGCATTTGGCGTCTGTTAGACGGCCGGGGCGCTACCGTGGACTTACATATCTTAAGACGGTATCACCTAATCAGGGAGATCGTAGATCGCTAGGAGATCAAGGTCCGGAGAGTAGATACAAAGGACAACACGGCGGATCCATTTACAAAGGCCCCCCTCAAGCACAGTTCAAGCGACCTTTTGGGTTGTTGGGTATGCGGTACGCCAGCAGCTGGCCTTAGAGCAGACGTTGGGTATTCGGTACGCCAATCACTGGCCTTTAGTGCAAGTGGGAGATTGTTGGATGTATATGCCCTAAAGGCCAGTATTGTATATGTATACATATGGATACTACGGATATGTATGTACAGAACAATCTTGCTCAGTTTTATAGTATATTATTTGACTTGTCTTTATCAGGATATGTGTATTTATTGTTATTATATCTGGTTTGCACATATTGATAAAGACTCGATACGGTAGTATACTATTGTGGTTTGTCTTTATCTTAACATGGCATATGTCATACTCGTTATTACATATTGCGGTTACATGTTAATAAAGCCCATAGGATCTTGCTTGACTACCTGCGTTGTGATGGCGATCATACTTGTGGGAGCAGGGTAGTCCATAAGCACATCCTTGAATGGTCCCTAGTCACGTGAGTATCGAGACTGGGTACTGATACTCTAGAATAGACTGGTGTGTACGTTTCTTGCCCCGTCGGGGGATGGTTGGTCCCGCAGACATTGGTCTGATGCACCTAAGATCTTATACAGGTGCTCACTGGGTGTGAGTACACTGGACGGACTCGCCGAGAATTTCCATATGGTACTATACCTATCGTCAGATGGAAGTTCTCAGGTGACATGTGTACAGGTTAGTCTTTGGACCTGAGATCAGCATTTGTCTTGTGTGAGTTCCCACTGAACTTTGATCACTACCCTTCCACAGCTCTACTGAGTCGTGCAAATAGGTTTTGGTTGGGTTCAGTCCCGGGCCATATGGTGGCAGTGAGCGATTGTCGGGGATTCGTCCCTCCCAGTATAGGGAGTCGATATCGCACTGTGATTCGATTGGTCAGGACCATAAGACCTTGGCCAAGGCAGTTGGGATCTACTGATAGGCTGATCAGGAGTTTCCAGGATTGTTCCTGAGCCACATCGGCATAACTTATCAGGTTGTTAGGGTCTGACGTTCGCCATCCCCTAGACCCGGTATGCGATACTCTTTTGACGAAGAGACCGGACTGTACGGACATTTTCACGGATAGGCTCAGTAGGAGATCCGGATGAGTTTGCTCGTCGGCCTTCCTTTTCGACAGGTACCTGTGCAGCCGTTACGTACAGCTAGTGCCGCTGACGTGCTTATGGTTAAACCCACTGCCAGAGTACTGTCGAGTTTTTAGAGTCCCACACAAAGGGTTTCCCTGATCCAGGCAAAACGATGTAGTAACCGTATTGGATACGTGCAGGGTTCGATCGATTGATGTACTTGGTACTCGGATTTTCGATCGGACAGTTTGTAATACTAGCCGGCTCTGGTTTGAGACGGATTATTAAATCAGGTATTGATTTAATAATTTACATATATGTATTTCGATATATATATTTTAGTATTACGTTCTTCATGTTATTCTATCTCTTTTGGGCGTTCAGATTTTTATCTGATTGCCGGTATATTTGTACAGTAGTTGGAAATCCGAATTTATTATAGTTTTCCTTCTAGAAGGTGGCCACCTCATTTTGGATTTTCCTTTTATTTGATAATTGGAAATGAAGTGTAAAGTAAAAGGTATGGGAGGAATGGTGATGACCATGCTTTAATAATTCACAAATGAATTTATAATTCATTTGGAGTTACTATTGAAGCATGGTTGTTAATTGTTTATTGAAAGAATTCACACACAAAACTAAGGTGTGTGATTTTCTCTCACTTCATGCTTCATTTCTCTTTGAGCTCTCATCTTTCTTGAGTTCCTCCCTCCTCTTGCTTTCTTCCACCTTCATCTTCTTCCTCTTCACGAACATTCTCATGTGTTGAGAAACAAGTGAAGAGGTTAGAAAAGAGATAGCAAACACTTAGACACCCTCCACTACATCCTAGATTACTTGGACTAGCATCCCAAGTTCACTAGTTGCTCTTTTGATATATTGCAAAGAGCTAGAGCCATGGATCATACTCCCCGGGTGGATCATCAAGGACCAAGGATGGCCGGAGAACAAGCTCGATCCCGGAGGACCGACGGAGCAAGGAAAGAAGTTCAAGCATGTTCAAGGCGCTTGCTAGGAGGTAAGGATGAAGAAAGAAGACCGAAGGACTTCGTTCGTTTGGTGAGGTTTCTATCATAGTAGATAGCTCTCTTAGTGTAGCTAGTTAGTTTTATGGAAAATTCGATTTTAGGGTTTAGTCTAGCGCCAAGTTTTATTCGTAAGAAATTTTTTTGTTCCACATTTGGCCACGTGAGATGGCCGGGGCGCTAGGGTAACCCTTCATCCACCATCCTGTATTGTTGGCTGAGATTCTGTGATGTTGATTATTATCATGCCTGGGACGAATGTTGCATATACTAGTAGATGTTGTATATGTTTTGTACCCGCGCTAGTCCAGCCTCTGCTCTGTCGTTAGTTAAGTAACCGAACGGGTGATAACGGGGCCCAGTGGCGAATGCGGATGGCATATACGTACATCATATTTTCGTTCTTTTCTGGTGTGATAGGTTATATTGATGGGACCGTATTAATTTTAATTAATGCAAGAAAATAAACCTAAAAGATGTTGTTGGAACCAAGTTTTAAAAACAGACATTACAGACGTTCTCTTTTGCTTTGCACAGTGGTATTCGGTTATGAATATCCAGCACCTCATTCGATGAGGCAAGGGCCGAGATCCCTTCATCGGGAGTGACCCCTTGAGTAAATGTTTGCGTCAACGTAATAACTTCACTATAGTCGATTATTTTTGCTATGCATCATGGTATTCAGTTTGGAATATCCTACACCTCATTCGACGAGGAAAGAGCCGAGATCCCTTCACAGGGAGTGATCTCTTTAGCAAAAGTTTTCGCCACTATATATTTGTAAAACCACTCAGGTTCATTCAACGATATCAAGTTCATTACGTTAACGGGTTTTTCGCCAAAAACCCAACAGTAGCCCTCCGTCATTTCGGATTGGTATTGCTTAGTATTCGTGCTATGCATTTCGTGCTCCACCGAGGCATAGTGTTCGGTAGTTATGTAATATTTTTATGTAGCAAATAAAGTGATTGGTTGGGACAGTCGTGCGGTCATTTTGGCTCAGTCAAGGACTCATACGGGTGGGTCTAATGCAATCAAGAAAATGATGGGTTGAACTTGACTAGGATCCTTTGATATGTTGGCTCAGTCAAGGTCACTTAGGTCCTAGGGGCAAAAACCAAATCGGGAGTTTCAAATATACAGGAAATTTGCAGATTTAGCATACCTTTTGGAGTGTGGTGACTAGAGTGGATTCCATCTAGGTCATCACACAATGATAGTTGGACCACGATCCCACCAATGAGTTGGATTACTCTCGGGAGATTATTTCACTTAACAATCAATGCTATAAACTAAGTAGGTATCAGAACGGTGTTAGCGGGGCTACGCCTCCAGGGAAAAGAGGTTATGTAATTAAGGAACTTCGCAAAAGCGTTGGAAAACCTCCCTCGAAGTACCAACACTAGCCTGGCTGAAAGGTTAAGCAAGTATTGTGACGTGCGATTAATCCTGACTAGTTCTTCTTTTAGGGTTTGAAGAAGAATTTGAGGAAACAGTGGGAGCCATCCTGGTTAGATAAATTAATAACCAATCTAATCTTGCAAGAGCGCACGCTGAGTGTTTCTTTTCTCTGTCTCCAAGTAAAAACCATTTCACGCCCTAATCAAGGTAATAAAATGTATCACTTGACCGATCTAAATTCTTATTCGGGGCTGGGGAACGTCGGTTCGGCTTTAACTTACGACAACAGTCATAAGTGTGAGCAAGGGAAAGAGGATTGTATAGATTCCAAGGAGACCCCATTGAAGAAGAAGCATACTATTACATCTACTTCAGGTGTTCTTGTAATTGAGAACTGCTTTTCGGTCAGTCCTACTTGTTAGTTATATGTATTCCCTAGAGGCCATTACTGTACATACGATGTATATTGTAGTGGATGCTTGGACATATATAGGGAGGACTTTCTCACTCGACATGATAGTATGCTATCTGGTTGTACTTTATCTTAACAAGTACTCTGATTGTCTCTATGTTACATGTTGATAAAGCTCTTAGGATATGTACTCGACTACTGGGACTATGATGAGATCATACTAGTGGGGCCACGGTAGTCGACGAGTACATCCTATAACTGTTCCTAGTAGAGGGTGTATCGAGAAAGGGCATCGATCCACCAGAGTAGACTAGCGTATACGCATCTTGACCCATATAATGGGCGATGGAGGATCCTATATCCATCGGTGTTTGACATCAAGGATGGTGTACGAGTGCTCAGTAGAGACTGGGTACACTGGAAGGACTCGCCGAGAACTCCCGGATGGTATCATACCTCACGTCAGATGGCAGTTCTCTGGTGACACTGGTACAGGTTAGTCTGTAGACCCGAGATCGTCATACAGTCTTGTGTGATTCCCACTGTGCTTTGATTTCCATCATACCATGTCCAAGAGGGCGTGCAAAAAGGTGGCTTTTAGGCACAGTCCCGAATCATATGGAGGCAATGAGCGATAGGAGGGGATTCATCTCTCCCGGCATAGGGAGTTGATGTTGCGCTGTGTTCGATTGGCTATAACTGGAAATCCCTGGTCAAGGTTGCTGAGATTTACTGGTAAGTGTTATCAGTAGTTTCTCCAACTGTTATAGACCTCATATCGACACGACTTATCAAGCTACTGAGGTCTGACGTTTACCACCCCTAGGCGAGATATGCGACATATCAGACGAAGAGACCGGACTGTACGGGAGTGTTACTGATTGGATTCGCAGGAGAATGTACAGGCTTGCTTGTTGATCTTCTGATCGCTCAATACCTGGGTGGCTGTTACGTTTAGCTGACCGCTTGCAGCTTGTAGGTGTTTTATATGATCATCACCTACTGCCGGCGTATTGACGATTATTTAGAGTCCTACACAGAGGTTTCTTGGCTCAGGCAAAACGGAGTAGGAGCACATATATGATATGTGCGGGACCGAGAACAATACGTGCATGTGATACTCTATTAGATTCTCGCGATATGAGATATCGGCCGGGTATATATGATATAGCCGAGTCATCGGATCAAGGGTTGATTCGATGAACTGATACAGATTATATTAGTCGGTTATTTATGAAATAGCCGGATTATCGGATCAAGTGTTGATTCGATAATTTAATGTATAATTATATATATGATATATTAAATTACTTTAACTGATATAAGCTCACTAAAAGATTCTTTTTCTCACTCGGGTAATACATTGATATATATGCGATATATGTTAATTGTATTATATTATTTTTTTATAATAAATATTGTATATGTGATATATAATATTGTAACATGTTATGGTTGTTAATGCAACATGTTTAGTGGAGATTAAACATGGTTAGGGTTTGATTTGGGTTAATCTTTTCTAGAACCTTCTAGAAGGTTTTGTTTTGTTTTGAGCAAAGATATTTGTGTTGATATTTGTTTAACCCAACCAAACCTTTTAACCATGGTTCAATCTCTACAAGGGTTAGTTCTTCTAACATATACCATGGTTGCATTTCTAACCTCACACTAGAGTTTCATTATTCATCACAAAAGGTTTTGGATATTCTTCTTCTTCTTCTTTGATAAAAAGATTTCTAGCTTTTTGCTTAGTGATGAAAATGAGTGAGATTAAGAAAACAAATGAGAGCTAAAATTCTACTTCATCATCCTAATCTATCCTAGCCATTTAGATTAGGGTGTTCACTTCATTTGTGAGTGAGAACTTGTGTTAAAGAAACTTCAAGGTAGATCATCTTTGTTATCGAAGATCGGAAGCAAGCTTGCATCTTTCTCTTCGTGGAGCCTCTCTAGAGTCCGGAAACTCGATGATCGCAGCGAAGGGACCTCAACACGGAGCTTTAGAAGTGAAGGACCGGACTACAAAGTTTGTAATCCCAAACTCTTAGATGTTAAAGTGTTTAACATACTTTGTTTCGCCTAATCTCTAGTTTAAAGATCTTGGTTAGGGTTGTTCGGCACGTCTAAATTTTAAATCGGGCATGGTTGATGCCTTATAGACCCTTGTGAGAGTACCTAGTAACCCTACAGTGGTATCAGATCCAAGCTAGAGCTTTAGGCGAAGTCTAGGCGAAGTTTAAAGTCCGATCGAACTCTGAATACCCGATAAAACCTAGTTTCTGGAAATTTTATAAAAATGTTGATTTTTTCATATTAAAAATACTCAAAAAAATCAGCAGGGAAATACAAGAATCACTGTGCAACACGTGCCACTAATCTCATTAAAGAGCCATGGAACCGCGGCTGTAACATAGCTTGCGCGGCGGTTCCGCGGCCAAACTATAGCAATTGGGTTTGTTTTTGGCACAGTAATATCCGTATGAATTTCCTGATTGTTCTGGGAATTTTTAATTCTATTCATGTGTTGAGTTTTCTGGGTTGTATTGGGAGCTCATTGATTCGATCGGAAAGTATAACTTCGTTTACTTTTTCCGGGTAATTTTAGAACGTGTTAAAAAGTTCCAATGGATATCAATAACTCACCTTTTCCCCTATCAGAAAATTTTCAAAAGTTGGATTTTTTATCGAGTTTGAAACTTTCGGAAAATCGTGCAAGTAACGCGGTGGACCCGCTAGAAGAACACAAACCTTAACTCGATTATGTGACCATCAGAACCGTCTCTGAACTTTAGGGTTTGGGGCAGTACGGCGTTGCCACATGTGAGGCGTTGGCTTGATCGTTCTGCGGTTGGACCATTGGTACTGTAGCATGTGATGGATGTTTTTAAACTAATTTCAAGGGTTGAGAACTATTTGGGAAAACTTGGGTGTTTATTTATTCGATCGGAAAGTTTAATATTGTCTGTTTATCTGGAATGTGATACAATATTTGGAATCCACAAGTATTTATGAGATAACTAATTTGAATGTTATAAATCTAGCAGTTTAGTCTCATTTGATGGGTTGCCATGGGATTTTGATGCAATCAAAAGTCTGTCGCAATCACGTAGCATACGCGGATACTCGCCGGGTAAACTTAATAAATAGCCACGCCCCATAACCCCGACCAAGTGACTGTAGGAGAACCCCATCGCCAAAAGCATCTGTTCGGGTGCATGCGGCAGCGATGTTCCGCCTTAGTGCACTTCTTCGACGGCATCCGGGGGTGCGGCCGTCTACTAAAGTTTGCGACGAGCATTCGATCAGGTTATCGGGAATCTTATTGAATTGCCCGACTTGATATTGAAAAGAGTTTTCGATAATTGAGACTAAAACGCGAGGTTTATAATTGTTAGGCATGCGATGTCCAAGGAATTCATTTGGTTAGGCATGCGATGTCTAAGGAGGTTGCGAATTCCAACTGTTGTAGTTTTACACTTTTTTTTCTGCAATCGTAAGTGTAGTATGTAGTTGTATTGCCGGTTTTCGTTGCTATACATCAACGACAATCGGTGTATGCATACTTACATACGTTGATGATATGAGATATTATGTATTGCTGTAATATGTTATATTGGATCGTCGTGTTCTGAATAGCCAGGGTTTTATGTGAGATGAGAGTTTTTTATTCTTCATTCATGTAAAATTCATTTGTATGTAATATTCTTTTATTGGGGCACTTCCAGGCTGAGGATGATGTCACCATTGTATATTATTTACTTTTCCGCATTAGGCAGACCCAAGAAGGGGAGCATAAGTAACCGGGTTCTAGGGTCCAGTGGGAGACCAGCTCGAGGAGACAAGACCGGCTCTCCTAACCGTAGAATTGGCAGTGTTGTTTGCCGCTCTCGTAGGGGGCTAGGGATGTGGGTTTGGCTATTCATCGCGACCGTGGAATCCGTGTTTTATACAGGCTCGTATTAAAATACGGACATCCTAGTATATCCAATATTTCATATATGTTCTTCTGCTGTAATGTTCTGTGATGAGATCATATTACTGCCTGAAACGAATGTTTATATTATATATATGAGATATATGTTGTATTGCAGATTTCGTTTCAAATGTGATGCTTGTGAAGCATAATAAAATGGGACTTCATTAGTGAGATTAATGAAACTAAAAGAAACCTAAAGATGTTATAGAAACTTGTTTAAAAACTGGTAGCTCTAGTTCTTGTTTTGCATAGCGGTGTTCCTTTTAGAACATCCAACACCTTATTCGATAAGGAAAGAGCCGAGATCCCTTCACCGGGAGTGACCTCTTTAGTGAAACTAGCAGATGCTGCATAATCGGTTTGTCTTTTGATTGCTTCTATAGTTTTTGCTTTGCATAGTGGTATTTTTGAAATATCCTCCACCTTATTCGATAAGGAAAGAGCCGACGATCCCTTCACCGGGAGTGACCTCTTTAGCAAAATTAGAAAAGGCCTCAAAAACATTCCATTTAAAATCACTCAATTCTACAACGATATCAAGTTCATTACGCAAAGGGTTTTCTTAAAAACCTGTCGTTGCCCTCCGTCATTTCAGATAAGTACTACTTAGTATTCGAGCTGCGGTAGTTTGGCATGCGTCAAGGCATAGTGTACGATAGCTAACTAGTGCTTATCTGCTAGGATACGATGCGATTGGATTAGGGTATTCATACGGCGTTGTTTGGCATGCGTTAAAGCTCGTGCGGGTGGGTTTAATTCAATCAAGAAATGTACGGGTTGAACTTGACTAGTGGACTATGGGTTGTTTGGCATGCGTCAAGGTCATAGCACGCTAGGGGAAAAATATTTTTGGGAATTTCAAGTGTTGAAATTTGCAATGAGATTGCATACCTTCTATGAGATAGTTGGATCCCGATACCCGCTGCGAGTAAGAGTTACTCCTGGGAGAGTTTTACACATTACACTTAGCCGATCAAGTAGGTGTCTAGAAAGGTGCCAATGGCGTTACGCCCCTGGGAAAACGAGGTTTACTTTAATTAGGTCTGTGTGAAAGCACGGGGAACCTCCCTCAAAATACCGGCACTGGCCTGGCTGAAAGATTGGCGAACTTGTAGAGTGTAATTAATCCCGGCTAGTCTTTCCTTTTAGGGTTTGAAGGAAGATTTGACTAAAACAGTGGGAGCCATCCTGATTAGATAAATTGATAACCAATCTAATCTTGTAAAAGCACACGCTGATTGTTTTCTTCTCTCTCTCTCTCCTGGTTGCGACTAAATCACGCCTTAATCAAGATATAATACGGATGTATTGACCGAACCCTCTTGTTATACTGCGCTAGGGAACATTGGTCCCGCTCCAACTTATAATTGTTATAAGACAGAGCAGGAAATAGGGGATTACCAGAATTCCCGTGCTGCCTAAACGAAGAAAGTGCATGCTGATGCATCATCTTCGGGTGTGTTCATTACACGGAACTGTTTCTCAAAATCCTTTACGTCCTGGGTATTTGATAACGGATCGGGATCCCACATATGTAATTTGTTACATGGGCTACAGATAGGTAGAGAACTGAGAACGGGTGATAAATTTCATGAGATAGAAACGGTGCAACTGTTGCAGCCAAGTCTGTTGGTAGTTATCATCCTGTATTACCAGAATGCATTGATTCTGAAAGAATGTTATTAGATACCGAACCTGATGTACAACATCATATCAGTCTCTTTATTAGTAAAGAAGGATATAATTTTGTATTATTGTATAATGTTTTGAACATTTCCTATATCAAGAGTTGATCGGTTCAGGCACGTTATCTAAAAGCATTGACGTTCTAAATCAAACCACAATTCTTAGTATAGAGAACACACACAAGAGGAAGAGTTCAGAAATGAACGAATCCTTCTTGAGGTATTGTAGACTAGGACATATCAATGCGACCCGACTAGCTAAGTTGCATTTAGATGCGTATTTAAATTAGTTTGAATCTACATCTTGTGAAACTTGCCGGTCAGGTCACAAAGATAAGATGACCACAGCTCCGTTTATTAGAAACAGAGAAAGAGTTAGTGAACTCTTGGGATTGATACATGCTGATGTATGAGATCCCCTGTCTACACATGCCAAGAACGGTTCTTTATACTTCATTACATTCACTGTTTATCTCTCAAGATTCGGACATATGTTCCTGTTGAAACACAAGTCTGAACCTTTTAAGATATTCACAGAATATAAGTTGGAAGTAGAGAACCAAAAACTGGGTATAAGTATTATGTCCTTTGATGTGATCAAGGAGGAGAATACTTGAGCACGGGATTCCTGGACTATTCTAAAGGAGAATGAGATTCTCTCTCAGCATTACTCCTCCGTATACACTATAGCACGATGGTATATCGGGGCGGAGCAATCACACCCTATTTGATATGGTGCGCTCTATGATGAGTACTACTGAGTTTCCTATTTCCTTTTGAGAGTTATGCACTTGAGAAGCTGCATATCTATTGAATAGGGTTCCAATCAAATCAGTTACCTACCACTTCATATGTGATATGGAATGGGAAGAGACCATATCTTAAGTTTGTTAAGATTTGGGGTTGTCCAGCCTATGTCTAAAAGCAAAATCCGGACAAGCTCGAGGCAAAATCAGTTCTGTGGAAGTTTGTTGGATATCCAAAGCATTCACAAGGGAATATCTTCTACCAAATCGAGAAACAAAAGATGTTTTGTTTCTCAGCATGCCACCTTTGTGAAAGGGAATTTCTTGTGAAGAAATTATTGGTCATGAGATAGAACTGGAAAGAGTTCCAGCTATACAAACTGCAGCTGATGATTTGGTAGAACCAAAGGATTCAATAGTTTCCAACGAACCTCAGCCTCTCCGCCGATCTAGTAGGGTTCCTCACCCACCTGAGAGATACTTCGGTTTTCTCTATGACAGTGGGAGCGAGGATTGCATCATGAGATGATGACCCAACTAGTTTCGAGCTGGCCATCAGGAGTGGGACTCTATAAGAATGGGCGGATGCTTAGCGATCTGAGATGGAATCCTTATACACCAACAAAGTATGGACTTCGGTTGCTTTATCTGAAGGGTTAAATCCCCATCAGAAGCAAGTATATCTTGAGAAGATTACTTGGTGTACATGGAAAAGTTGAGACTTTCAAAGCTATGCTTAAGTCCATCCAGATCCTACTTGCCACGGCTACATACCATGACTACGATATCTGGCGGTTGGGTGTCATGACTGCTTTTCTAAATGATGTTTTGGATGAGAGCGTCTATAAGTACACAGCTAGAAGGCTTCGTAGACAGTGGGAGCAGCGGAAACATGAGCAAGTTGTTTTATGTGATAAATCAGGCATCGTGGAGTTGGAACATCTGTTTTGATGTAGTAGTCAAAGAGTCTGACTTCATCAAAATGGTAGATGAACCTTATATATAAAAAAAAGGTAGTAGGGAGTATGGTGATGATCCTCATAGAGTACGTGGATGACATACTCTTGATAGGGAAGGAGTTTCCTATGCTACGCTCGGTCAATCTCCGCTTATCACAAGGATTCTCCATATAGGATCAAAGTGATACCGCCTAAATCCTGGGTTTTGGATCTATGAGATAGATCTAATTGGATATTAGGATACTCACTAGTTGTAGTGAGACGATATCAATCGATCCTGGGGAGAATCACAAGAAAGGTTCCAGGGTGATAAGAACGATTGAATGTCAGTCGCAGGCATTGTCTTTACCCTCAGTGGAGGGACGGTATGTTGGAAGAGTCCCAAGCTAGATACCGTGACTTACTAGACGATTAAAGACAAGATACATCGTTACCAAGGATGCTACCAAATAGGCAGTGTGGATAGATATAAGTTCATGAGATGAACTTCGTTCCTACCATTGTGAGACAATGGAGTTGTGGCTTTTGCCAAGGAACCCCCGTCCCATCAGAAATCCAGATATAATTCTTAGGCAGTATCACCTGATCATGGAGATGGTTGATCTCCTGGGAGATCGAGGTTAGGAGAGTAGACACAGAGGACAACAGCGCTGATCCACTCACAAAGGCCTTTATTCCCAGTAGAGACTTTTATGGGATGGTTGAATATGAGATACTTCAACCGCAGCTAATTGTTGGGTATGCGATACCACAAAAGATGGACCTAGTGCAAGTGGGAGGTTGTTAGTTATATGTATGCCCTAGAGGCCATTACTGTACATACGATCTATATTGTAGTGGATGCTTGGACATATATAGGGAGGACTTTCTCGCTCGACATGATAGTATGCTATATGGTTGTACTTTATCTTAACATGTACTCTGAATGTCTTTATGTTACATGTTGATAAAGCCCTTAGGATGTGTACTCGACTACTGGGACTATGATGAGATCATACTAGTGGGGCCACGGTAGTCGACGAGTACATCCTATAACTGTTCCTAGTCGAGGGTGTATCGAGACAGGGCAACGATACACCTGAGTAGACTAGCGTATACACATCTTGACCCATATGATGGGCGATGGATGATCCCATATCCATCGGTGTTTGACATCAAGGATGGTGTACGGGTGCTCAGTAGAGACTGGGTACACTGTACGGACTCGCCGAGAACTCCCGGATGGTATTATACTTCACGTCAGAAGGCAGTTCTCTGGTGACACTGGTACAGGTTAGTTTGTAGACCCAAGATCGTCATAGAGTCTTGTGTGATTCCCACTGTGCTTTGATTTCCATCATTCCACGTCCAAGAGGGCGTGCAAAAAAGTGGCTTTTGGGTATAGTCCCCAATCACATGGAGCCAATGAGCGATAGGAGGGGATTCGTCTCTCCCGGTATAGGGAGTTGATGTTGCGCTGTGTTCGATTGGCTATAACCGGAAATCCCTTGCCAGGGTTGCTGAGATTTACTGGTAAGTGTTATCGGTAGTTTCTCGAACTGTTATAGACCTCGTATCGACACGACTTATCAAGTTACTGGGGTCTGACGTTTACCACTCCTAGGCGAGATATGCGACATATCAGACGAAGAGACCGGACTGTACGGGAGTGTTACTGATTGGATTCGCAGGAGAATGTACAGGCTTGCTTGTTGATCTTCTGATCGCTCAATACCAGGGTGGCTGTTACGTTTAGCTGACCGCTTGCAGCTTGTGGGTGTTCGATATGATCATCACCTACTGCCGGCGTATTGACGATTCTTTAGAGTTCTACACAGAGGTTGAAGCACATATATTATATGTGCGGGACTTAGAACAATACGTATATGTAACACCTTAGGATGTGTTTAGTGTCTATTTATATTTAAGTAATGGGTTTTTAACAAAAAGTTTACCAAATTGTGTTTCAAATATTTTTCCTAATTTAATAAATATTTTTCTAAAATTTTCCTAGGCTTGCACACACATGTGCATGTAAACTAGGGTTTTTAAATGAGTTATTACCATAATTAGTAACCATGGTGGTTTAATCATGAGGATTAAGTCTTTTAGGTTTTAATTAAGTTTAATTAAAATTTAATAGTTGCTTTAATTTGAATTTCCTTGGGGTGTTGACTTGGTGAGAGAGAGAGAGAGTGCATCATGGCTTAAGCCAAACTTGCAATTAATGAGGAGAGAGAGAGGAGGGGTTGACATTGGGGTGATGATTTTTCCTCTCTGTTCTTTTTGTTCTTCTCTCAAACCTCACTCTCACACTCACACACACACTAACCTCTTCACACACAGCAGCAGAAGCAAGCAGCACAGCAGCAGCCAGCAATACAGCAACACACAGCAGCAGAAATCAGCAGCAGCAACAGTGAAATCAGCAGCAGCAGTGTGCAGCAACAGCAGCAGCTTCAACTACAGCCCCTTCCCTTCACTTCTTCTTCTTCCTCCAGCTTCCTAGGGTCGAGTGTGGGGTATATTTCCTAAACTTACTCCCTAGTTTACTTGTTTAGTGTAGTTTTGCTTCGGTTAGTGGGTTTTGGTGCGATTTAGTGAGATATGAGGTGTTTAGTGAGAACCTTGGCCAAGTGATGTGTGTTGTGATGTTAGTAAGTTGTTAGAGTGTTGTTAGGGCCATATTAACCCAGCTTAAACCCCAATTGCACTAAAATACCACCAGATCCCTATTGGATGCAAATTCATAATTTTTAAGCAAAATTTGAGTTTCTGAAATCTGCTATCGACCCGGTGAGTTCAGAATAATTTTGAGAAGACTACAGTATGTTGGTTAGGTGTTGATCCCCCATGTAGAACCCGACCCCCTTTCTTCACGGTTTGGCCGCCGAAATATTCTATCTGGCCGCAATTTGCAACCAGATGGGGAGGGTTTGGGTTGGGGTTTGGTCCTATGGGTGTCTGCTGCTTTGTGGAGTTTTGTGATATATATATTTTTGCATTTTAAGTTCTGTATAAAAATCTGGGACTAAATACCTATTTCTCATATTTTTAAACCTTCGCGACACGCGTGATACGTGTGTGGGTTTGGGGTTTTTGCGTATCGCGACGCGTCAGGGTATTTTCTGGCGCGTGATCACACATTCTAGCGTATCGCGCACACGCGCGATTGGTTTACGACACGGGTGTCTAGTTGGACCGTAATATCACGTTTTTATGAAATTGAGCTTATGTGTGATATATGTTATGTGATTCTAGGTTCGCAGGCGAGTGAGACGGACGCTGCGAAGAAGGGCAAGCAAGTCGTCGGCTACACTTAGCGCGAGACTTCGGTGAGTAGATTTCACATCTATGGGGATATCGCCCGCATGGCGTTATGCGTCAGGGCTGATAGGACCTTATTATTTTATGTTGCATTTACCTCATGGACTGTCATTGCATGTTGCATTCCCTGCTATACATATGCTTAGAATTGATAGAACACCGCACTATTACTAACGGTTTATGTTGCACGAGCACTAATCTGCATGTTACACACACACCGTTAGTAATTGCCATGACACACTCACTGTAGAACTGCCATGATTATATTGCTGTAGTTCATTTCATATATGATTCGATATGACTTTCATGGAAATTGGGAGTCGCATGATATCTTTAAAAACGGAAACTAATTTTAAAAAGCGGTTTCCCTTATACCTATATCATGGATTGATGTACATAGCACATCGCATTGGATTTACTTCTTCGTGTTGGATTTTCATGTGATTTCTGGTTTTGAGGACCGTGGGATTTTTAAGAAAAGATGCACTATTTGAAAACCCGGTTCCTCGTGATATGATATTTTGGTGCGTCCACCACGCGTTTTCTCGGTGCTGAGACGTGTGCTTGAAACCCGATTCGAGGAGATGGATGATCCGTTTGCGGGTTCGTGGTGGACCCGGTATGGTTCCCCGGGGCGAGAAATGTTTTTCGTGGAGTAGACGATGAGCCTGGCAGGGTGGCGAGTACCTACCGGTGATTGGTTGGACCTGGCGGTTATCCGGAGGATACTGACCAGAGTCGAGAGATGGATGCGGGATGATCCGTACTGCCGGGGCCGAGGGCCGATACCGCAGACGGAGCCCGTGGGCTGATCCGGACTGACAGAGCCCGATATATGAGGATTTGCGTGTCGATGCTGGACACGAGTATTTTATGATATTTTGGGTGCCGATGTTGGGCACTCGTGATTTCTCAAAGATTTACAGGATTTGAGGGCCGATGGGTGTGCCAGCGCCTGAGTTATTTGGGATTTGGGTGCAGTTGTGGGCACCGATTGTTGTTCACGTTGATATTCCGTGTAAATGTTGTTTATCCCATGCTCAGCATTGATTACCATATATCTCATCCTGTAGTTATTTTACCTGACAGAGCATCTGCATGATTATAGCACATACTGCTTATTTCGCATTGATATCATCTGCTGGCATTTGTTAGAGTAGCGCAATACGTGCATGCTCGCGATTACCTTTATATGTTATCTCTATTCACGAGTTGGCAACTCACCCCCGTTGTGCCACAGTATTTCCAGGTTGCCCTCAGCGTTGTCGCGGCAGGCTGTCTTTTGCATCTTTTGGCTACAGATACCACTACAGTTGCGGCGAGAGCTGTTTTGCATTTAGGTGGGTTGTGGTATCTGATTACTTTTATTGTATCCCTTTTTGTATCTAGTACTCTCCATCCACCATTTATGTACTGGACTTAGATACTATGTTAGGACGATGATGTATATTTTGTATTCTGGTGTCGAGCTCGTAGGAGCCGACTGTTTTTATATGCAGTTTATATTCTGTGATGTTTACTTATTGTTCATTCTTCGCTACGGCGTCGTATATTACTCTTGTGATGACGGTTTCCGCCGTTGGGCGTGATTGCTCCCGTTTGGGAATGTTTTGTTTCATTATATCTCATTTTTACTCATATCCTCTTTTATACCTGGCCTCGGGGCTACTTTTACAAAGGAAATGCTGCCAAAATTATTTAAATGATTAAGTAACTTTAAAAGAACTTATTGAATTATTTAAGGTTTTCTAAATGTTTTACTAAATGTTTTCAACACTCACTATTTTTTTTAATGGTTTTGATTTCTGGGTTCGGCTTACTTAGTCGCGTTACGCCTGTAGACATAGCGTGGTTAAGTGCCGGTCACGAGTCGAAATATTCGGGTCGTGACAAAGTTTGTATCAGAGCGTAGGTTTTACCTTTCGGAGTGTAGGATGACCTTGGTATGATGGAGTAGGTAGCTGAAGAAGAGTGGCGTAGCGTGCGTATGTTCGCGGCATACTCACGACACGGTACTCCGCCTATGCGACCTTAGGACTTATTAATTTAATTCCTTCTTGAGTATATATATTCTTGTGATTTGATTTCCGTATTCTTATCGAATCCTAATTTCCTTTCAGCCATTATGCCGCCAAAGACTACGAGGGCGCAGAGAGCGGCCGCGAGGGCCGAGATTCGAGTTGACTCGTCCGAGACGAGGACTGATCCGGGCAGTGAACCCGTTGTACCCGAGCAGACTGTTCCTCCTGTGACAGATCAGATTGCCACACTAGGGGCTGGTGTGCAGGAGATACGCCAGACGGTGGGATCCAGCATACAGGAGATGCGCCAGATGATAGGATCACTAGTTGAGACACTTCGAGCACAGCGACCAGAGGTAGCTCCACCCGTTCTAGACACCGCGATGGTACCTACCGCACAGCCAGTTGCCCCTGCAGCCATGGAGGTGATTATAGTATCGCTGTTAGAGTTCATGAGGCTGAAGCCTCCGGTCTTCACAGGCACCGATACAGCCGAGGACCGACAGTCTTTCATCGACAGGATGGCCCGGATATACCGTTCCCTCAGATGCACAGATGCGAGAAGGGTTGAGTTCGCGAGCTTTCGCCTGGAAGGTCTTGCGCAGAAGTCGTGTGATTCAGTTGAGAAGGGCAGAGCAGCAGGTCTTCCTCCTATGACCTGGACGGAGTTCGTGACAGTATTTCTAGCCCGTTTCCTTCCCCAGAGTGTTAGGGATGCCTGAGCACGCAGATTTGAGTCCTTACGCCAGACGCCAGGGATGACAGTGGCAGAGTATGACGTGCTGTTTACAGAGCTAGCGGCTTATGTCCCGTATTTAGTGGCTACCGAGGAGTTGCGAGTCAAGAGATTTGTTCGAGGCTTTCTTACACCACTATTTCTTGCGATTAGCGCGCTGCACTACGAGACCTATGCAGCAGCTGTAGACGCAGCCCTATTAGTCGAGGAGCACCTTGCTGAGACTTTGGTAGTTCCAGAGCCGAAGAGAGTTCGTACTAATATATCCGCACGGAGGCAGTCATTCAGACGCCGCGATAGGTATCGTTCTGGTACGAGGAGTAGCAGAGATTCGGGACGAGGTCAGATGTTTAGTTCGTATCCCCAGGAAAGTCAGCAGTCGCCACGTGGTTGCTTTAGATGCGGCAGTCTACTTCACCTCGTTAGAGATTGTCCTGAGATACAGCGGAGGGAGGCGGCACCACCGCATGTTACCTTACCACCTTCACCACCCCAAAGGCCGTTGCCTGTTGTACCTATCGTTGCTCCGCGCCAGACTCATACACAGAGAGGTCGTGGGCGTGGGGGAGTTGTTCAGAGAGGACGGGATGACCGAGGAAGAGGGCAGTCAGTCGCAGGTGGTGGACAGGCGCGGGTTTTTGCTTTGACGCATCAGAACGCGCAGGCGTCCAATGCAGTTGTTTCAGGTATCCTTCCAGTATGTTTAGTTGATGCACACGTTTTGTTCGATCCCGGATCCATGCACTCGTACGTATCTACACACTTTATGCCGAGTTTGGGTAGAGAGTCCGGTTTGCTTGATCAGCCACTTGTTGTGACCACTCCTGTGGGAGAGTCGTTTGTTGCTACGCACGTGTTCCGGTCCTGCACCGTCTGTATTGGCGAGAGAGAGTTGCCTGTCGACTTGATCCTTCTGGAGATGTTGGAATTCGACGTTCTTTTAGGTATGGATTGGTTAGCCACGTGCTATGCTTGTGTGGACTGCCATGAGAAGACAGTTAGATTTTGTTTTCCCGGCGAGTCGGTTTTTGTTGTGTTGGGGGACCGTGGTGCCGCCCCTCACAGTGTGATTTCTTCTTTTCGCGCTGGACAGCTTTTGAGGAAGGGATGTCAGGGATTTCTCGCCTATGTTTGCGATGCTAGTGCTACACAGGTTCCATTGGATCAGGTTCCGATCGTTAGCGAGTTCCCTGATGTGTTCCCTGGCGAGCTTCCTGGGCTACCGCCCGAGCGCGACATTTCTTTCTGTATTGATTTGGTTCCTGGCTCGAGGCCTATTTCCATACCGCCTTATCGGATGGCCCCGGCGGAACTTAGAGAGTTGAAGGGTCAGTTGCAAGATTTGCTGGACAAGGGACTTATTCGACCCAGTGTTTCTCCTTGGGGTGCTCCAGTCCTGTTCGTCAAGAAGAAGGATGGCAGTTTGCGTCTGTGTATCGACTACCGCCAGCTGAACAGGGTGACAGTGCGGAACAGGTATCCTTTGCCGCGCATCGACGATTTGTTCGACCAGCTTCAGGGGGCAGGGTACTTTTCGAGGATCGATTTACGATCGGGCTATCATTAGCTGCGGGTTCGACAGGAGGACATTCCCAGGACAGCTTTCCGTACGCGCTACGGCCATTATGAGTTTTTGGTGATGTCGTTCGGACTCACCAATGCGCCAGCAACATTCATGGACTTGATGAACCGTATTTTCCGGCCATATTTGGATCTGTTCATCATAGTCTTCATTGACGATATCTTGGTGTATTCCCGGAGTAGTGAGGAGCACGAACAGCACCTGCGGATTACACTGCAGACTTTGAGGGAGTACCAGCTTTATGCGAAATTCTCCAAGTGTACTTTCTAGCTGGACAGCGTAGACTTCTTGGGGCATGTGATTTCATGAGACGGTATATGTGTGGACCCGAGGAAGATCGAGGCCGTGCAGCGTTGGCCCAGACCCACATCGGTTACGGAGATTCGCAGCTTTTTGGGGTTGGCCGGTTACTACAGGCGATTTGTGCAGGACTTCTCCAGTATTGCTACAACTTTGACCGGGTTGACCCGGAAGGGAGTCCCTTTCGATTGGACGGAGGAGTGCGAGCACAGTTTTCAGCAGCTATTGACTCGGCTGACGACGGCACCGGTATTATCATTACCTTCAGGCTCAGGCGGATTTGTGGTCTATTGTGATGCTTCTCGAGTGGGGATAGGGTGCGTTTTGATGCAGCATGACAGGGTGATCGCGTATGCTTCGCGACAATTGAAGAAACATGAACAAAACTACCCCACTCATGACTTGGAGATGGCTGCAGTGGTCTTTGCACTTAAGATCTGGCGATATTACCTTTACGGCGAGTCATGCCAGATATTCACGGATCACAAGAGTCTAAAATATATATTTCAACAGCGGGACCTGAACCTTAGACAGCGCCGATGGATGGAGTTAGTGAAGGATTACGACTGCGAGATCTTATATCACCGGGCAAGGCAAATGTGGTGGCGGATGCTTTGAGCAGGAGGTCCGGGGGTAGTCTATCTTGTTTGAGCGCAGTACAGGGGCAGTCGTCGGCAGATTGGCAGATATTATGCGACAGCCGGATACAGTTCGAGTTCATGCCGATTGGAGGATAGACCGCGCATGTTCGTGCACGCCCACAGTTACTTGACCGCATACATGAGGCACAGCGCAGTGATGACCGATGTTCGGAGATCATGGCACAGATTGGACAGGGCAGATTTTCCGAGTTCGTGATCGATGATCAGGGGGTACTATGATTTGGGACTAGACTGTGCGTACCAGATGCTGAGGGACTGCGGTGCGAGATTCTTGAGGAGGCACATTGATCGGTATATAGTGTCCATCCCGGTTCCACCAAGATGTATCATGATATGAGAGGTGTTTACTGGTGGAACGGAATGAAGAGGGACATCGCAGATTTCGTGTCGAGATGCCTGACTTGTCAGCAAGTCAAGGCTGAGCACCAGAGGCCCGCGAGAGAGCTACAGCAGTTACCTATTCTGGAGTGGAAGTGGGAGCAGATTTCGATGGATTTCGTTGTGGGTCTACCCAGGACTAGGCGAGGGTACGACTCCATTTGGGTGATCGTAGATCGTTTGACGAAAGCGGCTTACTTCCTGCCAGTGAAGACGACTTTCAGATTTGCTCAGTACGCCCAGATTTACTTTGACGAGATAGTACGACTGCACGGAGTCCCGACATGTATTGTGTCCGACAGAGGCACCCAGTTTACCAGTCGACTATGGCAGAGGCTTCTGGAGGCTTTGGGCACTCGCTTGAGTTTCAGCACAGCTTTTCATCCGCAGACCGACGGACAGTCAGAGCGGACTATTCAGACTCTCGAGGACATGCTCAGAACTTGTGTATTAGATTTCGGAGGTAGCTGGGATCATCATTTGCCCTTAGTAGAGTTCTCCTACAATAACAGCTACCAGGAGACCATTCAGATAGCACCATTTGAGGCTCTTTATGGGAGGAGATGCAGATCGCCCGCCTGTTGGACAGAGCTCAGTGAGAGCAGTATCTTAGGGCCACAGATTGTTGAGGAGACGACCTCGAAGATCCAGTTGATTCGCGATAGGATGAGAGCAGTCCAGAGTAGGCAGAGATCTTATGCGGACCGTCAGCGACGCAGACTTGAGTTTTCTGTTGGTGATCATGTTTTCTTGAGGGTCTCCCCAATGAAAGGTGTGATGAGGTTTGGGAAGAAGGGGAAGCTCAGTCCCAGATATGTGGGCCCCTTCGAGATCCTCGAGCGTGTTGGTGCAGTTGCATACCGGTTAGCCCTTCCGCCCAGTTTTCCAAATGTGCACCCCGTATTTCACGTATCGATGCTCCGTAGATATCGTCATGATCCCTCGCATGCGATTCAGCATCCGACGATCCAGCTTGAGTGCGACCTTTCCTATGCAGAGCAGCTGGTGATGATTTTGGATCGACAAGTGAAGAAATTGAGATCAAAGGACATTCCGTCAGTCAAGATACTTTGGCGTGGTCAGGGCCGTGAGGAGGTCACTTGGGAGACCGAAAGCGAGATGAAGAAGAGGTATCCCCATCTTTTCGAAGGTACGTGTAGTTAGATTTTGAAATTCGGGGACGAATTTCTTTAAGGTGGAGAGATTGTAACACCTTAGGATGTGTTTAGTGTCTATTTATATTTAAGTAATGGGTTTTTAACAAAAAGTTTACCAAATTGTGTTTCAAATATTTTTCCTAATTTAATAAATATTTTCCTAAAATTTTCCTAGGCTTGCACACACATGTGCATGTAAACTAGGGTTTTTAAATGAGTTATTACCATGATTAGTAACCATGGTGGGTTAATCATGAGGATTAAGTCTTTTGGGTTTTTAATTAAGTTTAATTAAAATTTAATAGTTGCTTTAATTTGAATTTCCTTGGGGTGTTGACTTGGTGAGAGAGAGAGAGAGTGCATCATGGCTTAAGCCATGCTTGCAATTATTAAGGAGAGAGAGAGGAGGGGTTGACATTAGGGTGATGATTTTTCCTCTCTGTTCTTTTTGTTCTTCTCTCAAACCTCACTCTCACACTCACACACACACTTACCTCTTCACACACAGCAGCAGAAGCAAGCAGGACAGCAGCAGCCAGCAACATAGCAACACACAGCAGCAGAAATCAGCAGCAGCAACAGTGAAATCAGCAGCAGCAGTGTGCAGCAATAGCAGCAGCTTCAACTACAGCCCCTTCCCTTCACTTCTTCTTCTTTCTCCAGCTCCCTAGGGTCGAGTGTGGGTTATTTTTCCTAAACTTACTCCCTAGTTTACTTGTTTAGTGTAGTTTTGCTTCGGTTAGTGGGTTTTGGTGCGATTTAGTGCGATATGAGGTGTTTAGTGAGAACCTTGGCCAAGTGATGTGTGTTGTGATGTTAGTAAGTTGTTAGAGTGTTGTTAGGGCCAAATTAACCCAGCTTAAACCCCCAATTACAATAAAATACCATCAGATCCCTATTGGATGCAAATTCATCGTTTTTAAGCAAAATTTGAGTTTCTGAAAACTGCTATCGACCCGGTGAGTTCAGAATAATTTTGAGAAGACTGCAGTATGTTGGTTAGGTGCTGATCCCCCAGGTAGAACCCGACCCCCTTTCTTCATGTTTTGGCCGCCGAAATATTCTATCTGGCCGCAATTTGTGGCCAGATGGGGAGGGTTTGGGTTGGGGTTTGGTCCTATGGGTGTCTGCTGCTATGTGGAGTTTTGTGATATATATATTTTTGTAATTTAAGTTCTGTATAAACATCTGGGACTAAATACCTATTTCTCATATTTTTAAACCTTCGCAACACGCGTGATACGTGTGTGGGATTAGGATTTTTGCGTATCGCGACGCGTCAAGGTATTTTCTGGCGCGTGATCACACGTTTTAGTGTATCGCGCACACGCGCGATTGGTTTACGACACGGGTGTCTAGTTGGACCGTAATATCACGTTTTTGTGAAATTGAGCTTATGTGTGATATATTTTATGTGATTCTAGGTTCGAAGGCGAGTGAGACGGATGCTGCGAAGAAGGGCAAGCAAGTCGTCGGCTACACTTAGTGCGAGACTTCGGTGAGTAGATTTCACATCTACGGGGATATCGCCCGCATGGCGTTATGCGTCAGGGCTGATAGGACATTATTATTTTATGTTGGATTTACCTCATGGACTGTCATTGCATGTTGCATTCCCTGCTATACATATGCTTAGAATTGATAGAACACCGCACTATTACTAACGGTTTATGTTGCACGAGCACTAATCTGCATGCTATACACACACCGTTAGTAATTGCCATGACACACTCACTGTAGAACTGCCATGATTATATTGCTGTAGTTCATTTCATATATGATTCGATATGACTTTCATGGAAATTGGAAGTCGCATGATATCTTTAAAAACGGAAACTAATTTTAAAAAGCGGTTTCCCTTATACCTATATCATGGATTGATGTACATAGCACATCGCATTGGATTTACTTCTTGGTGTTGGATTTTCATGTGATTTTTGGTTTTGAGGACCGTGGGATTTTTAAGAAAAGATGCACTATTTGAAAATCCGGTTCCTCATGATATGATATTTTGGTGCGTCCAGCACGCGTTTTCTCGGTGCTGAGACGTGTGCTTGAAACCCGATTCGAGGAGATGGATGATCCGTTTGCGGGTTCGTGGTGGACCCGGTATGGTTCCCCGGGGCGAGAAATGTTTTTCGTGGAGTAGACGATGAGCCTGGCAGGGTGGCGAGTACCTACCGGTGATTGGTTGGACCTGGCGGTTATCCGGAGGATACTGACCAGAGTCGAGAGATGGATGCGGGATGATCCGTACTGCCGGGGCCGAGGGCCGATACCGCAGACGGAGCCCGTGGGCTGATCCGGACTGACGGAGCCCGATATATGAGGATTTGCGTGTCGATGCTGGACACGAGTATTTTATGATATTTTGGGTGCCGATGTTGGGCACTCGTGATTTCTCAGAGATTTACAGGATTTGAGGGCCGATGGGTGTGCCGGGACATGAGTTATTTGGGATTTGGGTGCAGTTGTGGGCACCGATTGTTGTCCACGTTGATATTCCCTCTAGATGTTGTTTATCCCATGCTCAGCATTCATTACCATATATCTCATCCTATAGTTATTTTACCTGACAGAGCATCTGCATGATTATAGCACATACTGCTTATTTCGCATTGATATCATCTGCTGGCATTTGTTAGAGTAGCGCAATACGTGCATGCTCGCGATTACCTTTATATGTTATCTCTATTCACGTGTTGGCAACTCATCCCCGTTGTCCCACAGTATTTGCAGGTTGCCCTCAGCGTTGTCGCGGCAGGCTGTCTTTTGCATCTTTTGGCTACAGATACCACTACAGTTGCGGCGAGAGCTGTTTTGCATTTAGGGGGTTGTGGTATCTGATTACTTTTATTGTATCCCTTTTTGTATCTGTTGGTGTATATGCCCTAGAGGCCATTACTGTATCATACTAGTATGTATATTACTTGATGGAAGCTTGGGATATTCACAGTTGTACAGACAATCTTGCTCAATATAGTAGTTTGCTACTTGGTTTGTCTCTGCTTTAATGTGTACATGTGTGTTTATTTATCACCTATACGCATTAGTAGAGCCCTTAGGATCTTTTGCTTGATTACCGGCGTTGTGATGGCGATCACACTCGTGGGGGCTGGGTAATCTACAAGCACATCCTTATACACGTCCCTAGTCGTGGGAGTATCGAGATAGGGCATCGATACTCCAGAGTAGACTAGCGTATGCGCTTCTCATCCCAGCACGGGAGACGGTCTGTCCCACAGCCGTCAGTACGTCGTACTTGAGATAGTATGCGGGTGCTCGTTAGGTTACGAGTACACTGGACAGGACTCGTCGGGAACTGATGGTTGGTATTATACCTTTCGTCAGTTATCAGTTCCCAGGTGACATGAGTACAGCTTAGTCCGCTGACTTGACACTGTCACTTCGCCTCGAGTGTGTTCCCACTGTTCTTTGATTACTACCCTACCACGGCTCTACTGAGTCGTGCAAACAGGTAGTAGTTGGGAGCAGTCCCGAAGCACTTGGAGGCAGTGACGGTTAGACAGGATTCGTCTCTCCCGGTATTGGGGGTTGACATCGCGCTGTGTCTAGGAGAGCCATTACACGAGTAGTCCCTGGCCAGGGCAAGCGAGATATACTGGTAGGTTTCCAGTGTTATCTCAGGGTGTATTGGGCTTCACTCCGACACGACTTGTACCGCTATTAGGGGACTGACGTTCACCGCCCCCCTAGGCCCGCCATGCGATGTATCAGACGAACAGACCGGACTGTACGGAGATTGTCACATACAGGCTCAGTAGGAGTTCGGATGGGTGTACCTCATCGGCCTTCTTATCGACATCTACCTGGGGACCGTTACGTACAGCTAGTGCCGCTTGCGGTCTGTGGTTAAACCCACTGCCAGCGTAGTGTCGAGTCTTTAGAGTCCCACACAGAGAGTTTCCCTGCACTGAGCGAAACGTGTAGAGGCCGTATGGTTTTACGGCAGGGCTGCGATCAATTACGTACACTTGTGTGCGTATGGTGTTCGGGCAGGCAATACTAGTGGGCTTTGGTTTAAGCCGGATCCTGGTATTGCATGGATGGATTTGTTTTGTCTTCTGTGCATCCGCATTCTACGGAATACGGATGCAGGTGTGTATGCACAGTTTTCTGGAGCGATGAAGGAGGAGGTGCCTCATTAGGGTTTTGGCAGTTGGTTCGGCCAAAACCATTATGTGGCAGGCTCATTAGGGTTTTGACAGTTCGTTTGGTCAAAACCATTATGAGCAGCGGACATCATTTACTAATCCTATTAGTGATAATCTTATGATGGCTAATTGCATTGACCATTTGACCCCGTTGACCCCCTCTTGACTTTGTTGACCGGTTGACCGAGTTGACCATTGACTTTCAAGAGGATTCCACACTCTTCTTTTTATTTTCTATTTTCTTTTGGATTATGATAATGGTCATTTCAATTGTAGCCATCAACTTTATCTTGATGGAATTAGTAATGATGTGGTTTTTGCATTATTGCAACCATGGTTAGCTTTTCTCTTGGTTAAGCTTATCATAATTTCATTCTCTTTCTCTCTCTTGAAAAGAGAAGCTCCATGGTTGCTAAAAACCTCCTTCTTCTTCCTCCTCTTGTTTTCTCCTTTGATCTCATGTGTTGAGAGAAAAAGGTTTTCACTTGACAAACACATCCATACATCCTCTCTACACAACCTAGAGCTTCTAGATTAGCAATCTCCTTGCCCTAGTTACCTCGGCTTGAGGTGGAGCTCGGCGCACATCTCTCGGGTGGATCGTCTTCGACTCAAGGAGGCCGCGGAGGTGACCGAAGTCCGGATCAACCTTTGAGCAAGCCATGAAAAGAACAACAAGAAGAGAAGAACATCATAGAAGAACAACAACTAGAAGTGAAGGAGTTCAAGTTGAGGTATAACCCCTAACCGAGTAGATACATCTCTTGTTAGGTTGCTAGTTTATAGTTTAGTAAAGATCCGGCTTTTACGGTCCATGTTACAAAGCTTAGAAAAAAATTTTGATTTACCGTTTCCGCAACCCCGAAAGTACCGGGAGAGGTAACGTGGACCTAACAGTGGTATCAGAGCCTAACTAAACATAAACTAGCTTGGTAGTAAAGTGTATCGAAGTTCGAAACGGAAAAGTCGAAAAAACCAAGTTATAAAAAATCTGAGTTTCTGTTAAAACTTTTTCTGGTCAAAACAAAATTTGTTATATCCCAAAAATCATCTCAGGCTTTTTAGAAGAAACCCACCAAAAACGACACAGTAACTCACCAGATCGGCCGCGCTTCCGCGGCAATAGCTTGCTATTGCCGCGGAAGCGCCGCTCTCTGGTAGAGTTGCTGTATCGTTTTTGGTGCAGTGTGTTTCTGACATGGTTTTAGGATTTTTCAGATATATTATATGTGCCCAGATTTTCCAGAACACAAATTTGTTTTTGGGGGCCTATAATTCCGTATTTTTTTCCGAACTTCAATATACTTTGACTATAGAGGTTATATCTGTGATGTTCTTATGTATTGAACGTCGGCTAATCGCTATATGTCGATTAGTCGGGGTTATACATATCTGTGATCTGTGATTGTTGTTGATGGTTTGTGTATATGAACTCGTTGGATTGTCGCGGATGAATAGCCGGGGTGGATGTGAGATGAGAGTTTCTTTTTCTTTCATTCATGTAATAAATTTGTAAATTGATGTAATATTATTTGTTTGGCCGCACAACCGGGTCGGGGTTGTAGCCGTCATTGTATAATTCTTTTTACTGTTTTTGCTCCTAGGATAGACCCATGGAGGGGTGCACAAACTACCGGGTAGCTCGAAGTGCCGAGTGGCCTACTCATGGCATTGAGGGAGGTTGCTTCGCTTCGGGTACTTGGCGGGTAGTTTGCCGCACCCGTAGGGGTTTTGGGTGGGGTATTGGCTATTCATCGCGACCGTGTAATCCGTTTTTCGTTGCAGGCTCGAACGAATTGCGGATTCCTAGTATATCCAAAGTGTTCATCTGTGATCTGGATTGGCTATCATTGCTATATTGCTATATATAATAACTATTTAGGCGTTGCTTATGTTTTTCAGCCGCGCTAGCCCAGCCCCCGCTCTGTCGTTAGTTAAGTAACCTAACGGGTGATGACGGGGCCCCGTGGCGAATGCGAATGGCATAAGCGTACGTCATATTTTGGTTGTTTTCTGCAATGGTAGGTTTTAAATGATAGGACGCATTAAAAGAACTAATGCAAGAAAATAAACCTAAAAGACGTTGTTGGAACAATTTTTCAAAAAGCTGTTATTGCAAGGACGTTCATTTTTGTTTTGCATCGCGGTATTCGGTTATGAATGCCCAGCACCTCAATCGACGAGGCAAGGGCCGAGATCCCTTCACCGGGAGTGACCCCTTGGACAAAACTTTGCGTCAGGGTAATAACTTCACCATAGTCGATTATTCTTGCTTTGCATCGAGGTATTCATCTTACGAATGCCCAGCACCTCACTCGACGAGGAAAGAGCCGAGATCCCTTCACAGGGAGTGACCTCTTTAGCAAAAGTTTTCGCCACTATGTTTTTCAAAAACACTACCAGGTTCCTTCAACGATATCAAGTTCATTACGTTAACGGGTTTTTCGCCAAAAACCCAGCCGTAGCCCTCTGTCATTTCTTACAAGTAACACTTAGTATTCGTGCTGCGTTTGTTGACTCCGTCAAGGCGTAGTGTACGGTAGCTAAGTGCTGCTTGTTTGTATCGGTATATGGGATTGATTAGGACAGTCGTATAACCTTGTTGACTCCGTCAAGGGTTATGCGGGTGGGCTTAATGCAATCCAGATAATGACAGGTTGAACTTGACTAGGACTCTTTGATTTGTTGACTCCGTCAAGATCACTTGGGTCCTAGGGGCAAAAACCACATCGGGAGTTTCAAAAGTACTGAAACTTGCAGATTTAGCATACCTTCTGGAGTGTGGTGACTAGAGTGGATTCCATCTAGGTCATCACACAATGATGGTTGGATCCCGATCCCACTGATGAGTTGGATTACTCTCGGGAGATTATTTCACTTAACGATCAATGCTATAAACCTAGTAGGTGCCTAGAAAGGTGTTAGCGGGGTTACGCCCCCAGGGAAAAGAGGTTCTTTAATTAAGGAACTTCGCGAAAGCGTTGGAAAACCTCCCTCGAAGTACCGACACTAGCCTGGCTGAAAGGTTAAGCAAGTATTGTGACGTGAATTAAAACCCGGCTAGTTCTTCTTTTAAAAGGTTTTAAGAAGAATTTGAGTAAACAGTGGGAGACATCCTGGTTAGATAAATTAATAAACCAATCTAATCTTGCAAGAGCATACGCTGAGTGTTTCTTTTCTCTCTCTCCAGGCAGCAACCTTTTCACGCCCTAATCAAGATAATAAAATGTATCGCTTGACCGATCCGAATTCTTATTCGGGACTGGGGAAAGTTGGTTCAGCTCTAACTTGTGACAACAGTCATAAGTATGAGAATGGGAAAGAGGAAAGTATGGATTTCCAGGATACCCAGTTGAAGAAGAAGCATGGTTTTGCATCTACTTCAGGTGTTCTTGTAATTGAGAACTGTTTTACGGTCAGCCCTACCTCCTGGGTACTTGATACCGGATCAGGATCTCATATCTGTAATTTATTGCAGGGACTGAGAAAAAGTAGGAAAGTTGCACCGGGTGATATGTCGCTCAGAGTAGCGAACGGAGCACAAGTTAATGCGGCAGCCGTCGGTGAATATCACCTAGTATTGCCTAATGGCAAGACTATGATTTTGAACGATTGCTACTATGTACCCTCCATGGTTTGCAACATCATATCAGTTTCTTTACTCGATAAAGATGGATATGACTTTGTTCTTGAAAAGAATATCATGAACATTTACCTTCATAAGGTACTGGTTGCAGAGGGTACACTGTGTAATGGTATCTACGTTCTAAATCAGAATACAGTTCTCAATATACAAAACACACGCAAGAGGAAGAATTCAGATACGAATGAATCCTACTTGTGGCATTGTAGGCTTGGTCATATCGGAGAGAAAAGACTGAGTAAGTTGCATAAAAATGGACTCTTGAATACGTTCGAGTTTTCATCTTATAAAACTTGTCAGTCTTGTCTCAAAGGGAAGATGACCAAATCTCCGTTCACCGGACATGGAGAAAGAGCAAGAGAGCTCTTGGGACTCATACACAGTGATGTATGTGGTCCGATGTCTATACATGCAAGGGGTGGGTTCTCGTACTTCATCACATTCACTGACGATCTCTCTAGGTTCGGATATGTGTATCTATTGAAACACAAATCTGAAGCTTTTGAGAAATTCAAGGAATTCAGAAAGGAAGTAGAGAACCAGACAGGCAAAAGTATCAAGATCCTCCGGTCTGACAGGGGAGGGGAGTACTTAAGCACGGAATTCCTAGATTACTTAAAAGAGAATGGTATTCTCTCTCAGCTTACTCCTCCTTATACACCACAGCACAACGGTGTTTCGGAGCGGAGGAATCGTACCCTATTGGATATGGTTCGCTCCATGATGAGTAGTGCTGAGTTGCCTCTTTCATTTTGGGGACATGCGCTTCAGACAGCGGCGTACCTATTGAACTATGTTCCATCCAAATCAGTGCCTAAGACTCCATATGAAATATGGAGTGGAAGAAATCCGTATCTTAAGCGATTTAAGATATGGGGTTGTCCGGCCTATGTGAAAACACAGAAACCGGACAAGTTAGAGGCACGGTCAGTTCTCTGTAAATTTGTGGGATATCCTAAAGACTCACTAGGATATCTGTTCTACCACACTGAGGAACAGAAGGTGTTTGTATCTCGCCACGCTACCTTCTTGGAAAGGGAGTTTCTTGCAAAAGAAACTAATGGGAGTTCGGTAGAACTGGAAGAAATTCAGCGACCACAAAATGTAACTGAAAATTTGGAGGAACCGCTAGATTCAATAACCCCAAACGAACCTCAGCCACTCCGCAGATCTGGTAGGATTTCTCATCCGCCCGAGAGATACTACGGTTTTCTCATAGACGGGGATCGAGAGGATTGCATCTTGGAAGAAGATGACCCTACCAGTTTCAGGCAGGCCATTATCAGTAGGGACTCTGATAAGTGGCAGGAAGCAATGCAATCCGAAATGGAGTCCATGTACGCCAATAAAGTGTGGACCTTGGATATTGCTCCAGCCGGGGTAAAACCCGTTGGATGCAAATGGATCTACAAAAGGAAACTTGGTGTAGATGGGCAGGTGGAAACCTATAAAGCTAGGCTCGTTGCAAAAGGTTTCCGTCAAAGACCTGGTTTGGACTATGACGAAACTTTTTCTCCGGTGGCTATGCTCAAATCCATTCGGATCCTACTTACCATTGCTGCCTTCCATGACTATGAGATCTGGCAGATGGATGTTAAAACGGCTTTCCTAAACGGTTGTTTGGAAGAGTGCGTTTACATGGATCAACCAGAAGGTTTCGTAGACAGTGGGAGCAGCGGAAAGGTGTGCAAGTTGCTTAAATCCATTTATGGATTAAAGCAGGCATCGCGGAGCTGGAACATCTGTTTTGATGAGGCAATCAAAGAATTTGATTTCATCAAGAACGAAGATGAACCCTGTGTTTATAAGAAGATTGTAGGACGAACTGTCGTATTCCTAGTCTTGTACGTGGACGACATTCTTCTGATAGGAAATGACATTCCTATGCTACAATCGGTCAAGCTGTTTTTGTCACAAAGGTTCTCCATGAAGGACCTGGGTGATGCCTCGTACATTCTGGGGATCAAGATCTATAGAGATAGATCCAAGAAACTATTGGGACTTTCGCAGTCCAGGTACATAGAGACCGTACTAAAGAGATTTAGTATGGAGGATTCCAAGCGCGGTAACATACCCGCATTGCACGGAATTACCCTCTCCAAGAAGATGTCTCCTAAGACTGACGAGGAGAGGGTTCGCATGAGCACTATACCCTACGCTTCGGCGGTAGGATCTATAATGTATGCGATGCTATGTACAAGACCAGATGTAGCTTACGCGTTGAGCACGGTGAGCCGGTATCAGTCGGACCCAGGGGAGGACCACTGGACAGCAGTGAAGAACATTCTCAAGTACCTGAGAAGGACTAAGGAGATGTTCCTGGTTTACGGTAATGGAGACCTTAGGGTCGAGTCCTTTACCGATTCAAGCTTCCAGAGTGACAAAGATGATAGCAAGTCCGTCTCGGGTTTTGTGTTTACCCTCAACGGAGGGGCGGTATGTTGGAGGAGTTCCAAGCAGGATACCATCGCAGACTCGACGATGGAGGCTGAATACATTGCTGCAAGCGATGCCGCAAAAGAAGCGGTCTGGATTAAGAAGTTCATTAGTGAACTTCAGGTGGTTCCGTCCATTGTTGACCCAATACCTTTGTATTGCGATAACAATGGGGCTATAGCTTTAGCAAAGGAACCAAGGTCCCATCAGAAATCCAGGCACATCTTAAGGCGGTATCACCTGATCAGGGAGATCATTGATCGACAAGAGATCGAGGTGCGGAGAGTGGACACAAAGGACAACACTGCGGACCCATTCACGAAGGCTTTACCCCAGACTCAGTTCGAGCGGCTGATCGAGATGATAGGTCTTCGATACGCCAGTACATGGCCTTAGTGCAAGTGGGAGATTGTTGGTGTATATGCCCTAGAGGCCATTACTGTATCATACTAGTATTCATATTACTTGATGGAAGCTTGGGATATTCACAGTTGTACAGACAATCTTGCTCAATATAGTAGTTTGCTACTTGGTTTGTCTCTGCTTTAATGTGTACATGTGTGTTTATTTATCACCTATACGCATTAGTAGAGCCCTTAGGATCTTTTGCTTGATTACCGGCGTTGTGATGGCGATCACACTCGTGGGGGCTGGGTAATCTACAAGCACATCCTTATACACGTCCCTAGTCGTGGGAGTATCGAGATAGGGCATCGATACTCCAGAGTAGACTAGCGTATGCGCTTCTCATCCCAGCACGGGAGACGGTCTGTCCCACAGCCGTCAGTACGTCGTACTTGAGATAGTATGCGGGTGCTCGTTAGGTTACGAGTACACTGGACAGGACTCGTCGGGAACTGATGGTTGGTATTATACCTTTCGTCAGTTATCAGTTCCCAGGTGACATGAGTACAGCTTAGTCCGCTGACTTGACACTGTCACTTCGCCTCGAGTGTGTTCCCACTGTTCTTTGATTACTACCCTACCACGGCTCTACTGAGTCGTGCAAACAGGTAGTAGTTGGGAGCAGTCCCGAAGCACTTGGAGGCAGTGACGGTTAGACAGGATTCGTCTCTCCCGGTATTGGGGGTTGACATCGCGCTGTGTCTAGGAGAGCCATTACACGAGTAGTCCCTGGCCAGGGCAAGCGAGATATACTGGTAGGTTTCCAGTGTTATCTCAGGGTGTATTGGGCTTCACTCCGACACGACTTGTACCGCTATTAGGGGACTGACGTTCACCGCCCCCCTAGGCCCGCCATGCGATGTATCAGACGAACAGACCGGACTGTACGGAGATTGTCACATACAGGCTCAGTAGGAGTTCGGATGGGTGTACCTCATCGGCCTTCTTATCGACATCTACCTGGGGACCGTTACGTACAGCTAGTGCCGCTTGCGGTCTGTGGTTAAACCCACTGCCAGCGTAGTGTCGAGTCTTTAGAGTCCCACACAGAGAGTTTCCCTACACTGAGCGAAACGTGTAGAGGCCGTATGGTTTTACGGCAGGGCTGCGATCAATTACGTACACTTGTGTGCGTATGGTGTTCGGGCAGGCAATACTAGTGGGCTTTGGTTTAAGCCGGATCCTGGTATTGCATGGATGGATTTGTTTTGTCTTCTGTGCATCCGCATTCTACGGAATACGGATGCAGGTGTGTATGCACATTTTTCTGGAGCGATGAAGGAGGAGGTGCCTCATTAGGGTTTTGGCAGTTGGTTCGGCCAAAACCATTATGTGGCAGGCTCATTAGGGTTTTGACAGTTCGTTTGGTCAAAACCATTATGAGCAGCGGACATCATTTACTAATCCTATTAGTGATAATCTTATGATGGCTAATTGCATTGACCATTTGACCCCGTTGACCCCCTCTTGACTTTGTTGACCGGTTGACCGAGTTGACCATTGACTTTCAAGAGGATTCCACACTCTTCTTTTTATTTTCCATTTTCTTTTGGATTATGATAATGGTCATTTCAATTGTAGCCATCAACTTTATCTTGATGGAATTAGTAATGATGTGGTTTTTGCATTATTGCAACCATGGTTAGCTTTTCTCTTGGTTAAGCTTATCATAATTTCATTCTCTTTCTCTCTCTTGAAAAGAGAAGCTCCATGGTTGCTAAAAACCTCCTTCTTCTTCCTCCTCTTGTTTTCTCCTTTGATCTCATGTGTTGAGAGAAAAAGGTTTTCACTTGACAAACACATCCATACATCCTCTCTACACAACCTAGAGCTTCTAGATTAGCAATCTCCTTGCCCTAGTTACCTCGGCTTGAGGTGGAGCTCGGCGCACATCTCTCGGGTGGATCGCCTTCGACTCAAGGAGGCCGCGGAGGTGACCGAAGTCCGGATCAACCTTTGAGCAAGCCATGAAAAGAACAACAAGAAGAGAAGAACATCATAGAAGAACAACAACTAGAAGTGAAGGAGTTCAAGTTGAGGTATAACCCCTAACCGAGTAGATACATCTCTTGTTAGGTTGCTAGTTTATAATTTAGTAAAGATCCGGCTTTTACGGTCCATGTTACAAAGCTTAGAAAAAATTTTTGATTTACCGTTTCCGCAACCCCGAAAGTACCGGGAGAGGTAACGTGGACCTAACAGTATCTAGTACTCTCCATCTACCATTTATGTACTGGACTTAGATACTATGTGAGGACGATGATGTATATTTTGTATTCTGGTGTCGAGCTCGTGGGAGCTGACTGTTTTTTTATGCAGTTTATATTCTGTGATGTTTACTTATTGTTCATTCTTCGCTACGGCGTCGTATATTACTCTTGTGATGATGGTTTCCGCCGTTGGGCGTGATTGCTCCCGTTTGGGAATGTTTTGTTTCATTATATCTCATTTTTACTCATATCCTCTTTTATACCTGGCCTCGGGGCTACTTTTACAAAGGAAATGCTGCCAAAATTATTTAAATGATTAAGTAACTTTAAAAGAACTTATTGAATTATTTAAGGTTTTCTAAATGTTTTACTAAATGTTTTCAACACTCACTATTTTTTTTTAATGGTTTTGATTTCTGGGTTCGGCTTACTCAGTCGCGTTACGCCTGTAGACGTAGCGTGGTTAAGTGCCGGTCACGAGTCGAAATATTCGGGTCGTGACAGTGTATGTGATACCGTATTAGATTCTCGCGATATGAGATATCGGCCGAGTATATGTGATATAGCCGGGTCATTGGATCAAGTTTGGATTCGATGAACTGATACAGATTATATTAGTCGGTTATTTGTGAAATAGCCGGATTATCGGATTAAATGTTGATTCGATGATTTAATGTATAATTATATATTTGATATATTAAATTACATTAACTGATATAAGCTCACTAAAAGATTCTTTTTCTCACTCGGGTAATACATTGATATATATGCGATATATGTTAATTGTATTATTTTATTTTGTTACAATAAATATTGTATATGTGATATATAATATTGTAACATGTTATGGTTGTTAATGCAACATGTTTAGTGGAGATTAAACATGGTTAGGGTTTGATTTGGGTTAATCTTTTCTAAAACCTTCTAGAAGGTTTTGTTTTGTTTTGAGCAAAGTTATTTGTGTTGATATTTGTTTAACCTAACCAAACCTTTTAACCATGGTTCAATCTCTACAAGGGTTAGTTCTTCTAACATATACCATGGTTGCATTTCTAACCTCATACTAGAGTTTCATTATTCATCACAAAAGGTTTTGGATATTCTTCTTCTTCTTCCTTGATAAAAAGCTTTCTAGCTTTTTGCTTAGTGATGAAAATGAGTGAGATTAAGAAAACAAATGAGAGCTAAAATCCTACTTCATCATCCTAATCTATCCTATCCATTTAGATTAGGGTGTTCACTTCATTTGTGAGTGAGAGCTTGTGTTAAAGAAACTTCAAGGTAGATCATCTTTGTTATCGAAGATCGGAAGCAAGATTGCATCTTTCTCTTCGTGGAGCCACTCTAGAGTCTGGAAACTCGATGATTGCAGCGAAGGGACCTCAATACGGAGCTTTAGAAGTGAGGACCGGACTACAAAGGTTGTAATCCCAAACTCTTAGATGTTAAAGTGTTTAACATGCTTTGTTTCGCCTATGCTCCAATTTAAAGATCTTGGTTAGGGTTGTTCGGCACGTCTAAATTTTAAATCGGGCATGGTTGATGCCTTATAGACCCTTATGAGAGTGCCTAGTAACCCTACACTACCTCCTGGGTACTAGATATCGGATCAGGATCTCATATCTGTAATTTATTGCAGGGACTGAGAAAAATTAGGAAAGTTGCACCTGGTGATATGTCCCTCAGGGTAGGGAACGGAGCACGAGCTAATGCTGTAGTCGTCGGTGAATATCACCTAGTGTTGCCAAATGGCAATACTATGATTTTGAACAATTGCTGCTATGTACCTTCTATGGTTTGCAACATCATATCAGTTTCTTTACTTGATAAAGATGGATATAACTTTGTTCTTGATAGAAATATCATGAACATTTACCTTGATAAGGTACTGGTTGCAGAAGGTATACTGTGTAATGGTAGCTATATTCTAAATTAGAATAGAGTTCTCAATGTACAAAACACACATAAGAGGAAGAGTTCAGATACGAACGAATCCTACTTGTGGCATTGTAGACTTGGTCATATCGGAGTGAAAAGACTAAGTAAGTTACATAAAGATGGACTCTTGAATACATTCAAATTTTCATCTTATGAAACTTGTCGGTCTTGTCTCAAAGGAAAGATAACCAAATCTCCTTTCACCGGACTTGGAGAAAGAGCAACAGAGCTCTTAAGACTCATACACAGTGATGTGCGTGATTCGATGTCTGTACATGCAAGGGGTGGGTTCTCGTACTTTATCACATTCACTGACAATCTCTCTAGATTCAAATATGTGTATCTTATGAAACACAAATCTGAAGCTTTTGAGAAATTCAAGGAATTGAAAAACGAAGTAGAGAACCAGACTGGCAAAAGTATCAAGATCCTCCGATCGGATAGGGGAGCGGAGTACTTAAGCACGGAATTCCTAGATTACTTAAAAGAGAATGGAATTCTCTCTCAGCTTACTCCTCCTTATACACCACAGCACAACGGTGTCTCGGAGTGGAGGAATCGTACCCTATTGGATATGGTTTGCTCCATGATGAGTAGTGTCGAGTTGCCTCTTTCATTTTGGGGACATGTGCTTTTGACAGTGGCATATCTATTGAATAATGTTCCGTCCAAGTCCGTGCCTAAGACACCATTCGAGATATGGAATGGAAAAAGGCCGTATCTTAAACGTATTAAGATATAGGGTTGTCCAGCCTATGTAAAAGTACAAAATCCGGACAAATTGGAGGCACGTTCAGTTTTATGCAAGTTTGTGGGATATCCTAAAAATTCAATAGGATATCTGTTCTACCACACCGACGAACAAAAGGTGTTTGTATCTCACCACGCTACCTTTTTAGAGTGGCAATTTCTTGCAAAATAAACAAGTTGGAGTTCGGTAGAACTGGAAGAAATTTAGCGACAAGAAACTAAAACTGAAGATTTAACAGAACCTCAAGATTCAATAACCCCGGACGAACCTCAGCCACTCCGCAGATCTGGTAAGATTTCTCATCCGCCCAAGAAATACTACGATTTTCTCATAGACGAGGATCGAGAGGATTGCATCTTGGAAGAAGATGATCCTACCAGTTTCAGGCAGGCCATTATCAGTAGGGACTCTGATAAGTGGCCGGATGCTATGCGATCCGAAATGGAGTCCATGTACGCCAATAAAGTGTGGACCTTGGATATTGCTCCACCTGGGATAAAACCCGTTGGATGCAAATGGATCTATTAAAGGAAACTTGGTGTAGATGGGCAGATGGAAACCTATAAGGCTAGACTCGTTGCAAAAGGTTTTCGTCAAAGACCTGGTATGGACTATGACGAAACATTTTCTCCAGTGGCTATACTCAAATCCATCCGGATCCTACTTGCCATTGCTGCCTTCCATGACTATGAAATCTGGCAGATGGACGTAAAAACGGCTTTTCTAAACGGCAGTTTGGAAGATTACGTTTATATGGATCAGCCAGAAGGTTTTATAGACAGTAGGAGCCGCGGGAAGGTCTGCAAGTTGCTTAAATCCATTTATGGATTAAAGGAGGCATCGCGGAGCTGGACCATCTGTTTTGATGAAACAATCAAAGAATTTGACTTCATCAAGAACGATGATGAGCCTTATATTTATAAGAAGATTGTAGGACGAACTGTCGTATTCTTAGTCTTGTACGTGGACGACATTCTTTTGATAGGAAATGACATTCCTATGCTACAATCGGTCAAGTTATTCTTGTCACAACGGTTCTCCATGAAGGACCCAGGTGATGCCTCGTGCATTCTAGGGATCAAGAGATACAGAGATAGATCCAAAAGATTACTTGGACTTTCGCAGTCCAGGTACATAGAGACCGTACTAAAGAGATTTAGTATGGATGATTCCAAGCATGTTAATATACCCGCATTGCACGGCATCACCCTCTCCAAGAAGATGTCTCCCGAGACTGACGAGGACAGGGTTCGCATGAGCACTATACCTTACGCTTCGACGGTAGGATCTATAATGTATGCGATGCTATGTACAAGAGCAGATGTAGCTTACGCACTAAACGTGGTGAGCCGGTATCAGTCAAACCCAGGTGAGAACTACTGGACAGAAGTAAAGAATATTCTCAAGTACTTAAGAAGGACTAAGGAGATGTTCCTAGTTTACGGTAATGGAGACCTCAGGGTCGAGTCCTCTACCGATTCAAGCTTCCACGGTGACAAGGACGACAACAAGTCTATCTCAGATTTTTTGTTTACCCTCAACGGAGGGGCGGTGTGTTGGAGGAGTTCCAAATAGGATACCGTCGCAGACTCGATGATGGAGGCTAAATACATTGCTGCAAGCGATACCGCAAAAGAAGCTGTCTAGATGAAGATGTTCATTAGTGAACTTCAGGTGTTTCCGTCCATTGTTGACCCAATACCTTTGTATTTGCGATAATAATGGGGCTATAGCTTTAGCGATAGAACCGCGGTCCCATCAGAAATCCAGACACATCTTAAGGCGGTATCACCTGATCAGGGAGATCATTGATCGCCAGGAGATCGAGGTACGGAGAGTGGACACTAAAGACAACACGGCGGATCCATTCACAAAGGCCCTCCCTCAAATACAGTTCGAGTGACTTTTTGAGCTATTGGGTATGCGTTACGCCAGCAGTTGGCCTTAGTGCAGACGTTGGGTATGCGGTACACCAATTACTGGCCTTTAGTGCAAGTGGGAGATTGTTGGATATGTATGCCCTAGAGGCCATTATTGTATAGTACCAGTTTGTATATTACATTTTGGAAGCTTGAGATATATACATGGATTGACGATAGTCTTGCTCGATATTGTAGTATGCTACTTGGTTTGTATCTATCTTAATATTTGTATATGTTTCTTTTAACATATCGCTAATACATATTGATGGAGCCCTTAGGATCTTTGCTTGACTACGAGCGTTGTGATGGCGATCACTCTAGTGGGGACTGGGTAGTCTATAAGCACATCCTGTTACAGGTCCCTAGGCGTAGGATTATTGAGACAGGGCATCGATACTCCAGAGTAGACTAGTGCATACGCTTCTCATCCCAGCAGGGGAGATGGTCTGTCCCACAGCTACCAGTACGTCGTACTGGAGATAGTATGCAGGTGCTCGTTAGGTTGCGAGTACACTGGACAGGACTCGTCGGGAACTGTTGGTTGGTATTATACCTATCGTCAGGTAGCAGTTCCCAGGTGATATGAGTACATCTTAGTCCGTTGACTTGACACTGTTACTTCGCTTCAAGTGTGTTCCCACTGTTCTTTGATTGCTACCCTACCAAGGCTCTATTGAGTCGTGCAAACAGATAGTAGTTGGGTGCAGTCCCGAAGCACTTAGAGGCAGTGGCGGTTAGACAGGATTCGTCTCTCCCGGTATTGGGGGTTGATATCACGCTGTTTCTAGGAGAGCCATTACACAAAGTCCCTGGCCAGGGCAAGCGAGATTTACTGGTAGTGTTTCCAGTAGTTTCTCAGGGTGATCTGGGCTACACACCGACACGACTTGTATCGCTATTAGGGGTCTGACGTTTACCGCCCCCTAGGCCCGACATGCGATAATCTTAGACGAACAGACCGGACTGTACGGAAATTGTCACATTCAGGCTCAGTGGGAGTTCGGATGAGTTCACCTCATCGGTCTTCATATCGGCATCTACCTGGGGACCATTACGTATAGGTAGTACCGCTTGCGGCCTGTGGTTAAACCCACTGTCAGCGTAGTGTCGAATATTTAGAGTCCTACACAGAGGGTTGTTCACCTTTGAGCGAAACGTAGTAGAGGTCGTATGGTTTTGCGACAGGGTCTGTTCACATACGCGCACTTGTGCGTGTTTGGTGTTCGGGCAGTTGTTACTAGTGGGCTTTGTTTTAAACCAGATCCTAGTATTTGGTTTTGGGTTGGTTCGATCTCATTGTATTCGTGTTTCTCGGAACACCGATGCGGGTATGTATATACTGTTGATAGAGGCAGAGAAACCTCATTAGGGTTTTGACCATTGACTTGATTAAAACCATAATGAGATGGAGGAAATTTAATAATGAGTTTTAATTAGAGATAATTGTGTCATGGTTAATTGGTTTGACCATTTGACTTGTGGACTTGTGTTGACTTAGATATTTTTGTTAAGCATGAGATATTTTGTGCTTAGCATTAATTGTGACATGATAATGGTCAAATCAACATCAACCATGACAATTATCCTAATTAAAATTATCATTATTCTTTTTCATCATATGAGAGCAAACACCTCATTTTATCAATATACATCCTCTCTCTTGCTTGCACTCTCCTCTTCCTCTCTCTCAAGGCTCTCGTGTTTCATGAGTTGAAAATCAAGAGCATTGTGAGATAAAACCACCAAAACAATTCTCTACTGACTCTAGGGTTCTTAGTCTAGCACACCAAGCACCTTAGTTACTTCAAGATAGTGGTTGGAGCTCAAGGTAGAGGCCTTCGGGTGGATCTTTCTTTAGCATAGAGAAGACGGTGAGGAGGAGCCATCTACACCACTCCAAGGAGCTCACAACAAGGAGAAGCAACACAAGAAGAGAAGGAGTTCAAGCTTTAGGTATAACTTTCTATCATAGTAGATAGAACTTTTTTGTGCTAACTAGGTTTATGGTAAATATCCGGTTTAAGGTTTATTCTAGCGCCCAGTTTTGTATCGTAGTAAAATTTTTATTCCGCATTTGGCCACGGAAGTTGGCCGGGGCGCTAGTGTAACCCTTCACTTATTGTACTATTGGTCTTGCAAGTTTTCTGGTAATTATACCTGTTAGTTCCAGATTCAATTACAGTAGCTAAATTTACACAAAAACTTAGTTTATGATACTACACAACTAACATGCTACGTATCGTATATAAAATTTTACCCCCAATTTGATATTAGCTTACAGATTTAACCTACTGAAAAATTAACTTATTTAAACAATACCAAACATACCCAAACACCTACAAAGAGATACCCAAAAACCCACAACACCTAATTCCCTCACAAATCCGGCGAGCTCGGATTTTCCCTTCATGTCGCCGGCCAAAATCCGAGGTTCATGGGTCAGTTTTCTATGGTTTATTCTAGGTCTAGTCTATAAGATTATTTAGTTGTTTGATTACTTTATTTATCAACTAAACTAGAGCAGATTCCAACAGAGGCTAAAAACATCAAAATACGATATCCGATTTCTAAAACACAACAGTTACAGAATTAAATCCTACAGTGATTAAAGATTATACCTACAGAGGTTTGCTGGTAGATCTTCCTCCAAGATGCACAAGCTCCTAGTTCCTAGCTAGAGGGTGGTGATAGTGATCTTTAGTACTTAGTCTCTCCTTCCTTTTTTTTCTTTGATTTAATGAAGGATTTAAATTTGGGGAATAAGGTGTTTGGCTCAGTTTGAGATATAGTATTTTATTTAGGAGATAAGAATAGGTGTAAGAATTTGTGGTAGAGAAAGGAGGAGGTGGCATGGAGGAAGGAGAATGTGTCATTAGGATGAACCATGGGCATTCGTGCAACGTGGAGGTGGTGTGCATGAGGTGTGCATGCAAGAAGGAGGTGTCCATGCCTTATCACTCTAAGTTGTGGTGTCTTGTGCACATTTCTGAGCTAAAACATTACCTAACCCTTTTTCACTTACACCCTCAACATTTCCAAGTTTACACAATTTCCTAAACTTTACATAAAGACCCTTCACTACATATGTTATTATATAACACCATTCATATTAAAATGAAGCTAAATTTCCCTCTAAAACCCTAGAAATTTACTAATGTTACAAAATAAAATTTAACTTTAATTAGTTTCACATACTACTTATGAAAATGTCATATTTTGTTTTAATAACTTTTCAAATTAACAATTTATTATTTAATTAATTAATTTTATTTATTTCTAAATTTTCAAAATATTACAAAATCATCCTCCAAACTTATTTTTGATCACTTACCTCCATTCTTAGGATGAGACAATATTATCGAGACATGGAGGTGAGGCGGAGGAAATTTAGTTATGATAAAGCGGCTCCTGTAAAAATAGGAGCTCCTCCGTGGGGCCAGTGAAAAAATACGGTTTTAATCTATGTCCATTCACTTTAAAAATATAACCGTTTTTTATATTTTCGACTTCAAGTGCCCCGTGCGGGTATACATATCGCACCACAAATGGTTCTTTCCAACGAGATCTTAGCTTACCCACATGAAGATGGAGAAGGGAATCGTAAAGAAGGACTTGTTGTCCCGGGGTAAAAGTTTTTCTAAAAATATTTTTATCGTGGAACAGTTTAGTTTGATTCTTCACAATAACCGCATTATCGTAAGCTTCATCGCAGAGTTCGCTTAGCTCATTTAATTGCAGCTTCCGAAAGTTGCAAGCTTGATTTAAATCGAAATTAAGCTCTTTAATAGCCCCATTGCTTTATGTTCGATCTCGACAGCAAGGTGGCAAGCCTTTCCAAACACTAGACGGTAAAGAGACATACCAAGATCAGTCTTATAAGCGGTGCGGAATGCCCAAAGAGCATCCGTCAATTTGGTTGACCAATCTTTACGATTTTTTGAAACCGTTTTCTCAAAAATTTGTTTTATCTGCCTATTGGAAATCTCAGCTTGCCCACTCATTTGGGGATGATGGGGCGTAGAAAGCTTATGGTTGATTGAATATTTCTGCATCAAAGTCCCGAAAGACCGATTACAGAAATGCGTCTAGTTGTCGCTAATTATAGCGCGAAGGTGTCCGTATCGCGAAAAGATATTTTTTTAAGGAACCTAATAACAACCTTGTTGTCATTAGTGCGACATGGTATCTCTTCTACCCATTTCGAGACATAATCAACCGCTAACAAGTTATATAAATTCCCAAAAGAGTTGGGAAAAGGGCCCATAAAATCAATACCCGAAACGTAAAAAATTTCCACAACCAAGATAGGTTGAAGTGGCACTTCATTTTTTCAAGAAATCCGACCCGTGTGTTGACACCGTGGACAAGTTTTGCAATGATCATATGCATCTTTAAATAATGTGGGCCAGTAAAAACCACATTGCAAAACTTTCTCTGCCGTTTTACGTGGACCAAAGTGACCACCACATGCCAGATCATGAGAGAAAGACAATATACTCTTGAATTCATCATTAGGGACACATCTGCAAATGATTTGGTCTGGATAATACTTAAACAAATAAGGTCCATCCCAGTAAAAGTGCTTTACTCGGGTTAGAAATCGATGATTGTCTTGTTTAGACCATTCGCTAGGTATAAGTCCCGTTGCACGATAATTCACAATATCCACGAACCAAGGTTTGCAGGATATGGTCAAGAGTTGTTCATCAGGGAAAGATTCGTTTATTGGCAAGGTCACCGTAGGTGCAAAAGAGATGCATGAAAGATGGTTGACTACTACGTTTTCACATCCACTCTTATCTCATATGACAAGATCAAATTCTTGTAATAATAGGATCCAACGTATTAACCTAGCCTTAGCATCCTTCTTCGATAAAAGATGTTTTAGGGCAGAGTGATCGGTGTAAACCACTATCGGTGAGCCAATCAAGTAAGGCCTGAATTTTTCTAATGCAAATACAACTGCCAAGAGTTCTGTCTCGGTAGTTGTATAATTAATTTGGGCATCATTCAAGGTCTTACTGTAAGTCTACGGTAGCGCCCCGGCCGTCTAACAGACGCCAAATGCGGAACAAAAACCTTTTAACTGGTGCTATCGTATACTATAACCCGGACCTGCCATTATTACTAAACTAACAAACTACAAAGAGGGTAGAAAGGTTATACCGAACGATCCGAGTCCTTCGTTCTTTAACCATGATCCCACGCTTTGTTGCGGCTGCTCCGATCTCGTCGATCTCCGATCTCCTTGTCCAGGTGGCACCATGTCAACGGATCTTTAAACGGGCTCCCGCCTCTGACTCGAGGCAACTCGGTCATCAAGTTTGCTAAAAATGATGACCAAGATTAATGTAGAGAAAGAGTAGAACACTTTGTCTCGTTACGTCCAAAGCTATGGACGAACGGTTAATGAAGTTTCCTTTTTGGATCGGGTGGAAATGTGAAATGAGTATCTATTATATTTCCATACACTAAAATTATCATCTTTTTCTCTCAAGCAACCATTGACCTTTACCAAGAGGGGGCCGGCCATATTTGTAGAGGGGGGAGGTGAGTGTAGGAGAGGGGAGGATCACCATAACAATAATGAAGAGGATGAGTCATTTAAACACCTTGTATGAACACAATAAATGAAACAATGAATCATAACCCTTAGTCATCATATCATTAAATGAACATTTAAAGCACTAATGACTCACTAGCCTAGTCACCATCCTAGTCACCATCTAGAAGCTTCCACACTCATCTCAAGAAAAGATAAATCTGCATTTAACCGAATGTCAAATACGGGTGATAGAAAACTGGAAACTGGAAACCGACAACTTCCAAAAGCGATCCCGAAACGAATTTCAGGATAACCCCGTAACAGTATAAACATACCCGCATTTGTATTACGACCGAATACAAATGCAACTGAGACAAAGATATTATATCTACACAGTATAATACTCGGATCCGGCTTATACCAAAGCCCACCAGTATTATCTGCCCGAAATATGACACGTGCATAAACGCACGTGCATTTTCCGAACCTTGCCATAAAACCATACGGCCTCGACAACGTTTCGCCCGAACTTGGGAAACTATCTGTGGGGGACTCTAATGACTCGTCAGTACCCTGGCAGTAGGTTTAACCACAACCGTCAGCGGCACTAGCTGTGCGTAACGGCTGCCCATGGACTGACCTCAAGGGATGCCGATAAGCGAACTCATCCGGAAACCCTACTGAGCCTAACAGTGACATTGTATATACAGTCCGGTCCATTCGCCTACGAGTATCGCATATCGGCCTAGGGGGATGGTAACGTCAGACCCCCAATAGCAGTATAAGTCGTGTCGGAGTGTAGCCCAAAAACACCCTGAGATACTACTGGAGTACCTACCAGTAAATCTCCTGCCACGGCCGTGGGCTTTGTGTAATGGCTCTCCTAAACAGCGTGATCTCACCCCTAATACCGGGAGAGACGAATCCCCTGCCGACCCGCTCACTTGCCTACATGTGGCTCGGGACTGTACCCAAAAAATACCTCTTTGCACGACTCCTTTGAGCCATGGTAGGGTAGAAATCAAAGCACAGTGGGAACTCACATGAGACAAATGACGACCTTAGGTCGATGAACTAACCTGTACACATGTCACCAGGGAATTACTATCTGACGATAGGTATAGTACCAACTAGCAGATTTCCGGCGAGTCCTTTCCGGTGTACTCATAACCCAATGAGCACCTGTATATATCTTAGGTGATCCAACTGACACCAGTGGCTTGTGAGACCGCCCACCGCCCCTCGTCGGGGTCTCGACTGTATACACTAGTCTACTCCAGAGTATCGATGCCTTGTCTCGAAACTCCTACGACTAGGGAAAAATTAAGGATATGCTTATAAACCACCCAACTCTCACGTATATGATCGCCATCATACTGTTGGTAGTAAAGCAAGATCCTAAGGGCTCTATCAAAGTGTAACAGTGATAAGTCACCTGAACCTGTACACGACTGATAAAGGTAAACCAGATAGCATACTATCATCTCGAGTAAGATTGTCCTACCGGTATAGGTCCTCCGCAATCATTGCAATCACGTGCCTGCGATCCAATAATTGACTTTGAGGGCACTATATCCAACACTTACTTGCATAATAAATTTCATGTGGCATCTTATCAATGTGTTGTCCTAGGACTACACCAACAGCAAAATATGATGCATCACACATAAGCTCAAACGGGTGGATCCAATCAGGAGATGATAGAACGGGGTCTGTAGTGGGAGATCTCTTAAGTGATTCAAAAGCAGCCTCACAATCCGAATCAAAGAGAAATGTTGTATCCTTGGCCAAGAGAAGAGTTAAGGGTCTAGCAATTTTGCTAAAATTCTTAAGGAATCTCCAATAAAATCCTGCATGACCAAGGAAGGATCGTATATCTTTGACGCATTTAGGATGAGGAAGGTTATGGATGACATCTATTTTAGCTCTGTCTACCTCAATGCCCTTTTTTGAAATGGCATGTCCTAGAACGATACCTTCTTGGATCATGAAATGGCATTTTTCCCAATTTAATGTTAAGTTCTTATCCTTTTTGCGGGTAAGAACCGCATCAAGATTACATAGGCAATCCTCAAAGGAGTCCCCAAATATAGAGATATCGTCCATAAAGATCTCCAGAAAATTCTCGACCATGTCTGAGAATATCCTCATCATACACCGCTGAAATGTAGCTGGAGCGTTGCATAACCCAAAGGGCGTGCGCCTATAAGCAAAGGTACTGAAAAGACAAGTAAATGTTGTTTTATCTTGATCTTTTTCGGCGATGGAGACCTGGTTATAGCCAGAGTATCCGTCCAAGAAACAATAATATTCATGTCCAGCTAATTGTTCCAACATCTGGTCAATGAAAGGTAGAGGGAAGTGATCTTTCCTCGTTGCGGCATTGTGTTTCCTATAGTCAATACATATACTCAATTTGGGTACGTGTTTGGATCAACTCTTTAGCCTCATTAGTTATGACTGTGATGCCAGACTTCGTAAGGACTACATGAATAGAACTTACCCATTGGCTTTCAGAGATTGGGTAAATTATACCACTATCTAAGCAATTGACGATTTCTTTCTTTACCTCTTCCTTCATGACGGGATTTAACCGTCTTTGTGGGTCTCGGGTTCGTTTGGCTTCATCCATCAAATGTATATGATGTTCAACAATCAAGGGACTAATCGCTTTGATGTCTGCTATTGTCCAACCAAATGCTTGCCTATTTGATCTCAAGACCGTTAAAAGAGCGTTCTCTTGCTCTAAAGTTAGAGAAGCGGATATGATCACGGGCAAAGACTCATTCTCATCTAAATATGCATATTTAAGATGAGAAGGTAGCATTTTGAGATCTAATGTCAGTGGAGAGACAATAAAAGGTGGGGTAAGGGAATGATATTCGGATTCCCTAAGAAGTTCATAACCTGCATAAGATATTGACTAGGAAAATGCTACTGACTTTTGTGATGAGTCAAAAGGTTCGAACTCAAGGGTGGACTTGTCAAAGGTATCCTCACTATAATAATTTTCCAGATCAAACAATGACGCAATAGTGTCGTCAAGATCATTAGAGCAAAATGCTTCAGCTTCGCAGCTGTCGGAAGCTATCTCGTTGATGGAAAAGACATCAAGTATATGAGCAGAAGGTTCAAATGGTTGACTTCCTAGCTTGTAAATATTAATCTCAATTGTCATCTTCCCGAAGGATAAGTTCATAGAACCATTACGACAATTAATGACAGCATTGGTAGTTGCTAAGAAGGGTCGACCGAGAATCACCGGAATTTAGTATCGTGGGTTCGCTACAGGTTGTATATCTAGAACAATAAATTCTACAGGGAATATAAATTCCCCGACTTTTATCAACACATCCTCAAGCTCACCCCTAGGTTTGGTGATAGATCGATCTGCCATCTGGAGAGTGCAGTGGGCAGGTTTCAACTCTCCAATACCTAACTTCTCGTAGACAGAGTAAGGAAGAAAGTTAACACTAGCGCCAAGATCGAGTAGAGCACGATTGGTATTTTTACTCCCAATAGAAATAGAGATTGTAGGACAGCCGGGGTCCTTACATTTTTTGGTAATTACTGGGTAAAAGCTGTGCTTACATTACTCGTCATGAACACTTTTTCGGCACTTGAGTTTTCCTCTTCCTAGTGCACAAGTCCTTAAGTATTTTCGCATAAGCCAGAACTTGTTGTATAGCATCTAGGAGAGGGATATTTATGTTAAGCTGTTTAAAAATTTCTACAATCTTCTTCATTTATGGACTTGGTTTGTTTCCCCTTAACCTATTTGGATAAAGAGCTTTATCAATAAGAGCTGGGTCCAACATTGGAGAAGGTCATGGGGGTGGAACAGATCCCAGAATAGGAGTTGGGATCGTGTCCGTTTGACTCAATGAGGCGGGTGGAGGACTCGAGCCTAGGGGAAAACGGAGAATAAGCTCGGAAGGAGATGGACTAGATGAAATAGGGTCAGAAGTGGAAGCCGGGGTATCATTGATTGATTCCTCATTATCAACCCGTTCACCAACTTGGTTGCTCAGCACTCTCCCCGATCTCAACATGGTAATGGCATTCACATTATGATATTGTGAGTGGCCAGGATTCGTTAGGGGTTGAAATGGAAGTTTCCCTTTCTCTTTAGCACGCATTGCGGCATTTAATTGTGCAATTTGTGCTTCCATCGATTTTATACTCTCACTGTGGGAGGCAGAGTCTTTCCTTATGGTGTCGATGGAAGACCTTATATCAGTTGACATTTGCATGGTATGTTTCATAAACAAATCCAAGGTTCGTTCGAGTTTAGAGGGGTTTTCGGTACCAGCCGTTTGGAAATAATTATTATAAGGTGCAGAATTGTTGGCCGGATTTTGAAAAGTTTGTAGTTGAAAGGGGTGCTGACTTTGTGGTGGTTTTTGTTGCTGTGAAGGAGCCTTTTGATAGTTATTTTGGTTTGGAACCGTATTTTGAGTTTGGTGTTGGTTCCAAGAAAAATTCGGGTGATTCCACGAACCCTGATTATATGTGGAAGAATAAGGATCGTTTTTAGGTCGCTGCTGAAAACCAGCATTAGTGTGTTCTTGACCATGAAATGAAGAATTCAAAGGACATTCTTCCGTCAAATGTGATGGATCAGAACAGCATCCACACACTATTTTAGGGAGCGTCACCAGGTTTAGGGAGGCTAATAAAAAAAAAATTCCATAGCTTCGAATTTCTTTTGCATCGCTACCATTTCGGCTTTTACTACGATCAAAAAATCGAGCCGATGAATTCCACCCCTAGATGATGGACTAACTCTTTCCTATTGCAAAGTGTTTTCAGCAAAATCTTCCAAAAATTTTCAAACATCACCATCATCTTTAGACATGAAATTGCCTTGACATATGGTTTCAAGCATCTGCTTTGTCACTGGATTAATGCCCTCATATATAATTCGGCACAGATCCAATCTATGGATTCCGTGACGAGGACATTGGAAAAGCAGATCCTTAAACCATTCGAAGCATTTCCAAAATAGTTCATTTGAAAGCTGGGTAAACTGGTTGATTTCGCTCCGAACACAGGCGGTCTTATGATTGGTATAAAATTTCTTAAGGAATGCTATAACGAATTCATCCCAATTGGAAATAGACTGTGCAGCCATGTTATAAAGCCATTTTTCAGCTAAATCGCACAAAGTAAACGGGAGAAGACGTAAACGCATGGCATCCATAGAAAGTTGAGAAGTGCCCATCATAGCGCATACGTTTTTGAATTTGGTGATAAAAACGTATGTGTCTTCAGACTCAAGACCGTGAAATTTAGGCAAAAGATTGATAAAGTGTGGTTTGATTTCAAAATTATCCCTATTGGCTGGTGGAATAGAAAGACAAGTAGGAAGGGGACAACGTATAGGGTAGCATCTCTCTTGGAGAGATATGCGCGGTGGATTCTGCGCACCTACGGATGGTGGAAGAGTGGTGTTTTAAAAATTTGATGGATAACTGTCCATCTCGGTAGTTGTGGTGGGTGGTGAGGAAAAAATGAAGAAATACCGACTCAGAGTCGATAGAAGAAACGCGGACAAGACGGGCACTAGAATCTCATGTCCAGCCGAGCATGCACTAAGTGGATTTAGCGCAAGTGATAGCGTATGTGTAAATTAAAAGAAATGTTTGTTTTTGAAAAAGAAGGATTTAGATAAATCACAAAAATGCACAATCAACCCTAGATCTAAGGTCACCTAGGTCAAATCACTAGACCGCTCCTAGACACCTAGAAGACAAATCGCAGGATCAATCCTCTACTACCTCTTTATCTCTCTTGTGGCCAGGTAAGTATCAGGTAAGTGGGAGGTATCCTCTATGTAAATAGCGGTCATAATTAAGTAACCACTTACTTTAGACACACTTGCCTAGACACCACAAAAGAAATGCGAATAAGTAGTAGATTGCCCACGACCCTCCTCTGTCCTATTTGAGCGCGACGGTCCTTAGAGTCTTGGTCTGGATATTTTTTTAATTAATGAAGGATGATGCGGATGCTAGTTTTGTGATTTGTGGGGCTTAGGAAAGGTAATGAAATCCCTACCTAATCTGAATTTGGTCTTTTCCCCTTAATTTTCCGTATTACAATATGCAAAAACAACCCACAAACAAAACACGCAACAAGAATTTTTTTAAGCGGCGAATTTTTGCAAAGAATCCTGCAGAGAAATTGTTATTGGGCTTTTGCAGAGGAGAGAGAAGAAGATGGGATATATACCAGAGAAAGATGAAGCCAAGAATCGCTTATCCTACCGCGGTTTCGCCGCTAAAATGGCCTTCTTGCCACGGTTCCGCGGCCAACTTGATGGTTCTTTGAACTATTTCTGGTACGGGTGCTTCCCTTGCTCCTTTGGTCTTGATGAATTGCCCTGAATCTTTATCACCCCGCTTCAATGATTCCAGATTCCCTTGCAAAAATTCACACACTAATCGTTAAGCACAAGATGCGTTCTTGATTTATATTTTGATGGAATAATAATATTCCAACCCAAATAGCAAGAAAGAACAAATTACGCACGTATCCCCGGCAACGGCGCCATTTGATTGATCAAAGAAAAGTAGTAATGTAACCGCAATCAATAACGGTGTCGCGTGTAGCGAGCGTTAGTGAGTATGGGTCGTCCTCTGGGATTCGAGGAATTCGTAAATTCTTGCTTTAGATGAGTTGAAAGAACTAGTAATGAAATTCAAGAAATGGTTCCAGATTTAGTTGAAGTAATAGTTTCAATAAAATCAAGAAATTGTTTTCAAGAAAGGAAATCAAGAAAATGTTCAAGATCTAATTATCAAGAAAATATGAAGAAGTCTTGTCAGATTCGATTGAATTTAGTAGCCCAGGATGATGACTCAAGATGACTCCACTTCTCTATTGATAGATTTAATACTAGATTGATGGCGATGAATGAGGATTAGGATTCTTTTGGAAGAAACTAGGGTTTCTTCTCTATTACCCTTGTCCTTTCATTGATCACCATTCACTATCTAGCCCTTAACAAAAGGATTGTCGATCTTATCTCAAATCAAGGTCAAGATTATCAAAAAATTGATATCGAGCCCGATGAGGATGTTGATGATTCTTTTGTTAAGGTTTATAAACTTCATAAGAATTAAAAGGAGTATGGAATTTTCTCACCCAATGATCTACCCTAATCCTGCGAATCCAATCGAGCAGAGAATTACTCGCGTATCATGAAAATAATAGAAAGAATCAAGAAAGAATTCATAATGCGGAAATTAAAAGAAAGCGAAATTAAAACTAATTATCACCTTTATTATTCAACATCAAATTACAACTTCTTCAATCTGAGATTACAAAAAGAAATTCTCTCGATCACTCTCTTGAAGAGGTAATTTTTCCGTCGATCTTCAAGTCGCTAGATCACCGTGAGCTTGGACCTGTCGTGGATCGCGTGCTCGATGATAATTGGCTTCGTGTAAAGGATCTTTTGTTGAATCGCTTGATGAACTTCTCAATGATTCTTGATTTTGGATTTTGTATTGAATTGGATGAAAAATTGGATGAAATTCCCGGATCTCCCGCATCTCAAGCCCACGGTCCTTTTTATAGCCCCAAATCAAGCTTCCCCAACAAGCTAGGTTGTTATAAAGAAACTTCCAGAATAAGCTAGGTTGTTACAAAGAAACTTTCTCAACAAGTTAGGTTGTTACAAAGAAGCTTCCAGAGAACTCCCGAACCCCAAGTCCCTGAATCGGCTATGGATCCGCGGAGTATCGGCCTGACTCGGCCGCGGTTCCGTGGCCAATTGGTGGCTTCATTGGTTGAAACTTCAGGTGTTTTCTTTTGTTGCTCTTTGGGTCTTCTTGTGATATCTGGAATCTTCTAATCTTTTGTGAGTCTCTGCCAGAATTTAATTTTTCGGTTTCCTATATTTTATGGGCAGATTTCTGATTCCCGATATCTGACATGAGCTAACTTTGCACAAAATCTCAATGAAGAATGTTAGAGATACAAAAGTATTATGCGTAAAATATTAAACATACAATTTCCTTCAAAATGTTGATTATAATGTATAACACATGGTAAATGATATTTTGCAGATGAGCTTCTAATATATGTGTTTTATTTATAACAAACACCTTTATATGATTAAGAAAAGTAAGAAAATTGGTATGTTAAAAGTGCAATATTTTCGACTGATCAATCACATACTGCTGGCATATTGACGAGTCTTTAGAATCCCACACAGAAGTTTCCTAGTTCAAGCGAAACGAAGTAGGGCACATATGCTGATATGTGCGGGGGCCTGACTAAATACGAGTATGAGATACGTATTCTAATCTGGCGGTTATTTGTTATCGGTCAGGTTATATCTGATATAACCAGATTATCAAATCAAGTGTTGATTTGATAATGTGATATACAGATAAATGATATTAGTCGGTTATATGTGAAATAACCGGATTATTAAATCAAGTGTTGATTTAATAATATGATATATATTTATATTTGATATAATTATATATTAACTAATATTATTAGCTCACTAATTATTTTCTTTATATATGTGTATTAATATATATATATATATATATATAATGAAGCATGGTGTATTTTCTATTTTGAGAAAATGGAAATATGAGGTGGATAATGAGGAGAACGGGGTGAAGCATGGATTGATGAATATTATATTCATCTTACTTCACTATTGTAGTATGGCTTCAGTTTATTATTGAATAAAATGAATGCTTCAATAAGTGAACCTTAGCCATTCTACACTTGGCCTTCTTCTTGAGTTCATTTTTTTCTTCATATGAGCTCATGAGCTCTCTAGCTCTCTTCTTCTTCCTCCCCTTGATGCTTCAAGCTCCAACCCCTCACATGTGATGTGAACCTTGGAGCTTAGATAATATCTAGTGAGCAAAAAAAATCCCTACTTCACCATCACACATTAGATTAGCACTTTGATGTGGTGTGTTTCCTTCTCTAAAAAGTTTAGTGAAGAGGTAGCTTTGATTGGCGGACTTCGGGTGGATCATCTTCGGTACAAAGGTCATCGGAGGAGGTTTGTTCAACTTTCAAGTGGAGCCTAGTGGAGTCGCGTGGACTACAACCCAGAGCATTAGAAGAGAAGGACACGGTCTACAAAGGTTATAGCTGTAAGTCGATGTACAACACCCCACGACTTGCGGGGAGGCGGAAATATGAAAAACGATCTTGTTCTTTTCTTAAACATCGACTAACCGCATGAATCGAAGCTAAACGATAACTAACATCAAACATAGAAGTTCTAAAGTACTATGTAAAGGGATTATACCTAAAGAACCGTGTCCTTCATCTTTACGAACTCCACCTCCTCCTCGGCCTTCTCCAAGTAGTAGACGATCCACCACGAGAGCTTAACTCCAAGCTTTGCCTCTAAACTTGAGGCAACTAGGTATCTTTAAGTGCTAATCAAAGTACCTAGATGAAATAGAGTATGGTTATGGATTAAGTAGTCTAACTAATCCTTGTACTCAATACATGAGAGGGGAGAATTAGGGTTTGAAGAGAGAGAGCTTGAGGAGAGAAAAGATGAACATAATAATGAGAAGAGAAAATGAGTTATCATAATATATATCAAGCATTTTATTTTATCAAGAAAAGAAAAGAAAATGATTTACAACCATGCTTGATAAATATCTTGTGGTGATTCATCTCCATGAGTCATTAAGCAATTATGAAGCATTAATGACATGGATGAATCATCCATATGACTCACTAATCCCATTCAATGTATATGCCACCTAAACCTCCTTAGTCACCATCTTCTAGAAGCTTCTCGCGCAATTACGAGAACGCCCCTCCTATCCGTGAAAACACAGAAAAACTTTAGTCTGTATAAATCCAATAACCAGATACTAGTAACTGGCTTAAACCAAAGCCGACTAGTAAAAACTGTCCGAAAGTCGTACGTGCGTAAACACACGTATGCGTCCGAACCCTTGTCGTAAAACCATACGACCTCTATATCGTTTCGCCTGGAGTAGGGAAACTCTCTGCGTGGGACTCTAGAGACTCGACTACTACGCTGGCAGTGGGTTTAACCACAGACCGCAAGCGACACTAGCTGTACGTAACGGTCCCCAGGTAGATGTCGATAAGAAGGCCGATGAGGAAACCCATCCGAACTCCTACTGAGTCTGATGTGACAATCTCCGTACAGTCCGGTCCGTTCGTCTAAGACTATCGCATATCGGGCCTAGGGGGCGGCAAGCGTCAGTCCCCTAATAGCTGTATAAGTCGTGTCGGAGCGAAGCCCATTACACCCTGAGAAACTACTGGAACCTACCAGAAAATCTCGCTTGCCCTGGCCAGGGACTTTGCGTAATGGCTCTCTGACACAGCGCGATATCAACCCCCAATACCGGGAGAGACGAATCCTGTCTAACCGCCACTGCCTCCAAGTGCTCGGGACTACACCCAACTGCTACCTGTTTGCACGACTCCTTTGGGCCGTGGTAGGATAGCAATCTAAGAACAGTGGGACACACTCGAGGCGAAGTAGCAGTGTCAATTCTACGGACTATGCTGTACTCATGTCACCTGGGAACTATTCACTAACGACTGGTATAAAACCATCCAACAGTTCCCTGTGAGTCCTGTCCGGTGTACCCGTAACCCAACGAGCACCTGCATACTATCTCTAGTACGACGTACTGACGGCTGTGGGACAGACCATCTCCCCAACTGGGATGAGAAGCGTACACACTAGTCTACTCCGGAGTATCGATTCCCTGTCTCGATAATCCAACGACTAGGGACCTGAATAAGGATGTGCTTGTAGACTACCCAGCCCCCACTAGTGTGACTGCCATCACAACGCTGGCAGTCAAGCAAGATCCTAAGAGCTCTATCAATACGTATACTCACATATTAAGATAGAAAAACCAAGTAGCATACTACCATGGTTAGCAAGACTGTTATAAATATGTGAATATCCCAAGCTTCCATTAAGTAATATTCAAACTAGTATGATACAATAATGGCCCCTAAGGCATATACACTAACAATCTCCCACTTGCACTAGGGCCATGTACTGGCATATCGAAGACCGATGATCTCGAGTAGCCTCTCGAACTGAATCTGAGGTAGGGCCTTTGTGAATGGATCAGCAATGTTCTCTTCAGAAGCAACTCTCCGAACCTCGATCTCCCGACGATCAATGATCTCCCTGATCAGGTGATACCGCCTTAAGATGTGTCTGGACTTCTGATGGGACCTTGGTTCCTTCGCTAAAGCTATAGCTCCGTTGTTGTCGCAATACAGAGGTATTGGATCAACTATGGTAGGAACCACCTGAAGTTCTGTTAGGAACTTCTTCATCCAGACTGCTTCTTTTGCGGCATCGCAAGCAGCTATATACTCCGCTTCCATCGTCGAGTCAGCAACGGTGTCCTGCTTGGAGCTCTTCAAGCACACCGCCCCTCCATTGAGGGAAAAGACATAACCCGACATGGACTTGGAATCGTCCTTATCACTCTGGAAGCCGGAATCAGCAAAGGCCTCCAACCTGAGGTCATTTCCGCCGTAAACCAAGAACATCTCCTTAGTCCTTCTTAGGTACTTGAGAATGTTCTTTACTGCTATCCAGTGCTCCTCCCCTGGGTCTGACTGATACCGGCTTACCACACTCAGTGCGTAAGCTACATCTGGTCTGGTGCACAACATCGCATACATTATAGAGCCTACCGCAGAAGCGTAAGGTATAATAGACATGCGTTCCCTTTCCAAATCAGTCTTGGGAGACATCTCTTTGGAGAGGGTGATTCCGTGACAAGCCGGTAGATTACCGCGCTTAGAATCTTCCATACTGAATCTTTTCAGTACAGTGTCGATATACCTGGACTGCGAAAGTCCCAACATCCTCTTGGATCTATCACGATAGATCCGGATCCCCAGAATGTAAGAGGCATCACCCAGGTCTTTCATGGAGAACCTGTGTGACAAGAATCCTTTGACAGATTGTAGCATAGGAATGTCATTTCCTATCAATAGAATGTCATCCACGTACAAGACGAGGAATACGACACTTCTGGCTACAACTTTACTATATATGCACGGTTCATCTGGATTTTTGATAAAGTCATATTCTTTGATTGTTTCATCAAAACAGATGTTCCAACTCCGCGATGCCTGCTTTAGTCCATAAATGGATTTAAGCAGCTTGCATACTTTCCCGCTGCTCCCACTCTGATTGAAACCCTCTGGCTGATCCATATAGACGCACTCTTCTAAATTTCCATTCAGAAAAGCCGTCTTTACGTCCATCTGCCAGATTTCATAATCATGGAAGGCAGCAATAGCAAGAAGGACCCGAATGGATTTGAGCATAGCCACTGGAGAAAAAGTTTCGTCATAGTCCAAACCAGGTCTTTGACGAAAACCCTTTGCAACAAGTCTAGCCTTATAGGTTTCCACCTGTCCATCTACACCAATCTTTTTCTTGAAGATCCATTTCCATCCTATGGGTTTTACCCCATCTGGAGCAAAGTCCAAAGTCCATACTTTGTTGGTGTACATGGACTCCATTTCGGTCCGCATTGCATCTAGCCATCGTACCGAGTCGCCGCTCTGGATGGCCTGCTGGAAGTCAGTAGGTTCATCATCTATGATGCAATCCTCTCTATCCCCATCTATGAGAAAACCGTAGTATCTCTCAGGCGGATGAGACGGCCTACTACTCCTGCGGAGGGGTGCGGGAATGTCCTGTTCTTCTTGAACTACCGGTTCTACCAAACTTTCAATATTAGTTTGTGGTTCTGGAATTTCTTCCAGTTCTATTTCGCTCCCACTTGATTCCTTTTCTAAAAACTGATGTTCTAGAAAATGGGCATTACGAGAAACAAATACCTTTTGTTCCTCTGCGTAATAGAATAGATATCCTCTGGAGTTCTTTGGATATCCCACAAACTTACACTTTACTGATCGTGCCTCGAGCTTGTCCACATGCTGCTTTTTAACAAAAGCTGGATATCCCCAAATCTTTATATACTGTAGATGGGGTTTCTTCCCGCTCCATATCTGATATGGAGTGGTAGGCACAGTCTTAGTAGGAACCATGTTCAAAAGATATGCCGCTGATTCTAGCGCATAACCCCAGAAAGATTACGGTAACTCAGCATTACTCATCATGGATCGTACCATATCCAATAGGGTTCGATTCCGTCTCTCCGATACACCATTATGATGTGGAGTGTATGGAGGAGTAAGCTGAGAGAGAATTCCTTTCTCTTTTAGGTAACCTAGGAACTCGGCACTTAAGTATAAACCACCTCGATCAGATCTAAGTGTCTTGATACTTTTGCCGGTTTGGTTTTCTACTTCATTTTTATACTCTTGGAATTTCTCAAAAGCCTCGGATTTATGTTTCATCAGATAAATGAATCCGTATCTTGAGTAATCATCCGTGAAAGTAATGAAATAGGAAAAACCACCTCTTGCATGTGTAGACATTGGACCACATACATCGCTGTGTATGAGTCCTAAAAGCTCGCTCGCTCTTACTCCATGTCCAGTAAATGCAGTCTTTGTCATCTTTCCGTTGAGACAAGATTGACAAGTGTCATAAGTTTGATATTCGAACGAGTCCAAATATCCTTCTCTATGCAACTTAGTCAACCTTCTCTCATAGATGTGACCCAGTCTACAATGCCATAAGAAAGCTTTATTTAAATCTGGAGACTTTCTTTTTAGTGTGTTCTGGACATTGAAAATTTGGAGTTGGTTTAAAACATATATACCGTTATTTAGTGTACCGGACCCAATCAAACCATGATTAAGGTGGATGTTAACAACATCTCTTACAAACGTGAAATCATAACCTTTATTTGATAACAAGGAAACTGATATGATATTACACGTTAAGCTTGGTACAAAAAAACAGTTATGTAAAACCAAAATGTGTCCACTCGTCAATCCTAGGTGATAATCCCCGACGGACGCAGCTCCCACGCTAGCTCCGTTAGCAACCTTTAGGGTCATATCACCTTCCTTCAGCACTCTACGGTTTCTCAGTGCCTGCAATGAATTGCAAATATGAGATCCTGATCCGGTATCCAATACCCAGGAAGTAGAGTTAATTGACAGACAATTCTCAATTACAAACACACCTGAAGTCGAAGCCACAGCTTGCTTCGGTTCCTGGTTCTTGGCGTTCCACGCCTTGCAATCTTTCTTCCAGTGCCCTTTCCTGTGACAATGGAAGCACTCATCCTGCCCACTACCGGTACCGCAAACGTTTTCTTTCCCTTCCCTCCCACCTTACTAACACCTCCTCTAGGTTTGGTGGCGGCCTTCTTCTTCCTTCCTTTGGCCTTAGCCTTGGACCCGGAAGAAGATGCACCGCCAACAAACATAGCGGGTGTTTCCCTTGTCTTCTGCAAGGTGCTCTCTGCACTCCTTAACATGTTCAGGAGTTCCAGAAGTTCAACTTCTTTTCTTTGAATGTTGAAGTTCAGGATAAACTGGGCGTAGGTGTGAGGAAGGGACTGGAGAATAAGGTCTGTATAGAGCTCATTATCCAAAGTCGTCCCAAGGTCTGCGAGCTCTTCTATATAGCCGATCATCTTTAGGACATGTTCTCCTACCGATGACCCGACAGTCAACCTCGCTCGAAACAAGTTCTTAGAGATCTCGTATCTTGCTATACGAGATTGCTCTCCAGAAAGTTCCTTTGTATGGAGAAATATGACATCTAGTTCCATATCCTCGTGCCTCCTTTGATGTTCATTGTTCATCGAGGCAAGAACGATGCACTTGGCTTTCGCGCAATCGAAATCCCAGGTTTTGCGGATTTCCTTATCCGCATTACTGGATTTGGGACCAGGGACAGCAGGTGCCGTAGCGGTGAGGACGTACCCCAATTTGTCATAGGTCAAAGCCATTTTGACATTCCGCAGCCAATCTTTATAGTTTGGCCCTGTCAGTATATTTTTCTCTAAAAGTAACTTAAGTCCAGTCATTTTCAGGGTCACTGCAAATAGGAGAGAGAGAAGAAAACTCTTCAGCATGATGCTCTTGCAAGTTTAAAGTGGTTTTTAGTTTATCTGAACTGGATGGCTCCCACTGTTTCTCGAATCCTTCCTCAAACCATAAAAGAAGAATTAGCCAGGACTATTCTCACCGTACAATAATTGCTTAACCGTTCAGCCAGGCTAGTGTCGATATTTCGAGGGAGGTTTTCCAACGCTTTCGCGAAGTTCCTTAATTAAATAACCTCTTTTCTCTGGGGGCATAACCCCGCTGACACCTTTCTTGACACCTACTTGGTTTATAGCATTGATCGTTAAGTGACGAATATCCTGATAAGTAGTCTATACTCACAGTAGGATCGGGATCCAAATATCATTGTATGATAATGTTGAAGGAATCCTACCAACATTCATCAAACTCCAAATGGTATGCAACTCTTTGCAAATTTCAGTTTCTTTAGAAATTCCCGATATATATTTTTGCCCCATGCTCTTATGACCTTGGCGTTGGGTCAAAATGACATAAGTCACATGTCAAGTTCTACCCATCATTATCTTGTCAATTTGAACCCATCCGTATATATCCTTGACGTTCGGCCAAAATGATAATACGACTGTCCCAAACTAACTCATCTATCTATGCAACAAATGAATACCCAGTAGCTACCAAACACTATGCCTTGGCGTTAGGTCAAAATACATAGCTTGAATACTACTGAATACCCAGATGAAATGATGGAGGGCTACGAATGGTTTTGGCGAAACCGTGAACGTAGTGAACTTGATATAACCGAAGGAACCTGATAGCTTTTAAAAGGGGTGGTTAAAGCTCCGCATTTAAAAATATCTGTTTTTTTTTTAAATTAACCGAGTGGTTTCTTTTAAATTGTTCCAACGATTAAACTTTTTGGTTTATTTTCTTTGCATTATAAATAATGCGTCCCATCATTAACCTATCATTGCAGAAAACAATGAAAATACAACGTCCTCTTATGCCATCCGCATTCGCCACGGGGTCCCGTCATCACCCGTTAGGTTACTTAACTAACGACAGAGCGGGGGCTGGGCTAGCGCGGGTGTAAAACATAAGTGATGTCTAAATAGCTATCATATATAGATATTGTACATTCGTCAGACGCAATAATAGGCATTCCAGATCACAGATGAACTTTATTGGATTTGCAAGTAATCCGTGTTTGTTTTGAGCCTGCAACAAAAGACGGATTACACAGTTGTTATGAATAACCATGTACAACACCCCACGACTTGCGGGGAGGCGGAAATATGAAAAACGATCTTGTTCTTTGCTTAAACATCGACTAACCGCATGAATCGAAGCTAAACGATAACTAACATCAAACATAGAAGTTCTAAACTACTATGTAAAGGGATTATACCTAAAGAACCGTATCCTTCGTCTTTACGAACTCCACCTCCTCCTCGACCTTCTCCAAGTAGTAGACGATCCACCACGAGAGCTTAACTCCAAGCTTTGCCTCTAAACTTGAGGCAACTAGGTATCTTTAAGTGCTAATCAAAGTACCTAGATGAAATAGAGTATGGTTATGGATTAAGTAGTCTAACTAATCCTTGTACTCAACACATGAGAGGGGGGATTAGGGTTTGAAGAGAGAGAGCTTGAGGAGAGAGAAGATGAACATAATAATGAGAAGAGAAAATGAGTTATATTATATATATCAAGCATTTTATTTTATCAAGAAAAGAAAAGAAAATGATTTACAACCATGCTTGATAAATATCTTGTGGTGATTCATCTCCATGAGTTATTAAGCAATTAGGAAGCATTAATGACATGGATGAATCATCCATATGACTCACTAATCTCATTCAATGTATATGCCACCTAAACCTCCTTAGTCACCATCTTCTAGAAGCTTCTCGCGCAATTACGAGAACGCCCCTCCTATCCGTGAAAACACGGAAAAACTTTATACTGTATAAATCCAATAACCGGATACTAGTAACTGGCTTAAACCAAAGCCGACTAGTAAAAACTGTCCGAAAGTCGTACGTGCGTAAACACACGTATGCGTCCGAACCCTTGTCGTAAAACCATACGACCTCTATATCGTTTCGCCTGGAGTAGGGAAACTCTCTGCGTGGGACTCTAGAGACTCGACTACTACGCTGGCAGTGGGTTTAACCACAGACCGCAAGCGGCACTAGCTATACGTAACGGTCCCCAGGTAGATGTCGATAAGAAGGCCGATGAGGAAACCCATCCGAACTCCTACTGAGTCTGATGTGACAATCTCCGTACAGTCCGGTCTGTTCGTCTAAGACTATCGCATATCGGGCCTAGGGGGCGGCAAGCGTCAGTCCCCTAATAGCTGTATAAGTCGTGTCGGAGCGAAGCCCATTACACCCTGAGAAACTACTGGAACCTACCAGCAAATCTCGCTTGCCCTGGCCAGGGACTTTGCGTAATGGCTCTCTGACACAGCGCGATATCAACCCCCAATACCGGGAGAGACGAATCCTGTCTAACCGCCACTGCCTCCATGTGCTCGGGACTGCACCCAACTGCTACCTGTTTGCACGACTCCTTTGAGCCGTGGTAGGGTAGCAATCTAAGAACAGTGGGACACACTCGAGGCGAAGTAGCAGTGTCAAGTCTGCGGACTATGCTGTACTCATGTCACCTGGGAACTGTTCACTGACGACTGGTATAAAACCATCCAACAGTTCCCTATGAGTCCTGTCCGGTGTACCCGTAACCCAACGAGCACCTGCATACTATCTCTAGTACGACGTACTGACGGCTGTGGGACAGACCATCTCCCCAACTGGGATGAGAAGCGTACACACTAGTCTACTCCGGAGTATCGATGCCCTGTCTCGATAATCCAACGACTAGGGACCTGAATAAGGATGTGCTTGTAGACTACCCAGCCCCCACTAGTGTGACTGCCATCACAACGCTGGTAGTCAAGCAAGATCCTAAGAGCTCTATCAATACGTATACTCACAAATTAAGATAGAAAAACCAAGTAGCATACTACCATGTTTAGCAAGACTGTTATATACATGTAAATATCCCAAGCTTCCATTAAGTAATATACAAACTAGTATGATACAATAATGGCCCCTAGGGCATATACACTAACAATAGACATCTATCTTGTGTAGTTTTAGTGATATCATGTTTAAACCCAAATATTCCAGTTAGATCATGGTTAGTGTTCATTAGCACCAGAAATTTTTTTAAATTGCATGTGTGATGCCAGTTTTAACCGTGTCGCGGTGCTAGCAGACACTTTCTTGGTATCAAAGCCAAGCTAGAACATTAGGAAAGGTCTTTACAATGTTAAGGTGTTCGATCGAATTTTCGAGACCCGGATTTAGCAAGTTTCTGTCGTTTTTTCAAAAGTTGGAATTTTTGTGTTTAAAAATATGCAGAAAAATGTGCAGGCTTTTTAATGGATCTCCAAGAAAATTCAAGCCCTAACTACTCATAAGCGTCGTGGAACCGCGGCCCAAACCCATGTTTAGCCGCGGTTCCGCCATAATTTTGTAGCGTTCAGGGATTATTTTTCTTGTGTAGATCCAATTGTTATATTTGGCACTTTCTAGATGTTTTTAATGATGCTCAAGTTGTTAAGGTCTCTGGAATTTGTGGGTGTTTGAGAATCGATCGAAATCTTTAGCGTCGTATAGATGATGATCATATGTGATACAATTTTTAGAATCTAAATAATTGGTGTTGTGAAAACTAGTTAGTATTTTGTAAATCTAGCATTGTAGTCTCTTTTGATCGATTGCTACGAAGTTTCAATTCAGATCGAAACTCCGTCGCAATCACGTATCGTACACGAATACTCGCCGAATAACTTTACTAGGTAGCCACGCCCTATAGCCTCGACCAAGTGACTGTAGGAGAACCCCGTTGCCAAAAAGCATCCACTCGGATGCTCGCGGCCACGGTGTTCCGCCTAAATGTGCTTCGTCGAAGGCATCGGTAGTGTGGCCATCTACTAAAGTTTTTGACGAGCATTCGATCGGGTAGTCGGGAATCTTGTTGAATTGCCCGACTAAATTATTGAAAAGTGTTTTCGATTTGAGACTAAAATGCAAGGTTTATATGTTAGGCATGAAATTCGGAATATGAGATGTTCCAGGTTTATGATGTCTAAGGAAATACGGATTCAAATTATTGTAGTTTTTCAATTTTTTTCTGCGACCGTAAGTGTAATAAATGGGGTATCCCAAATCTCGTTGCTATATGTCAACGGAATTTAGGATACGCGTATTTACTTACGTTGATGACATGTGATGTTATGTGTTCTTGTGATAAGTTATATTGGATCGTCGTGAATGAATAGCCGGGGGTTTTATATGAGATGGGTGTTTTTCAATTTTCATTCATGTAAAATTTGTATGTAATATTCTTTTATTAGGACACTTCCGGATTGAGGATGATGTCACCACTGATGTATATTATTTACTTTTCCATATTAGGATAGACCCAAGGCGGGGAGCACAAGTAACCGGGTTTTGTAGTCCAGTGGGAGACCATCTCGAAGAGTCGAGACCGGGTCTCCTAACTCTAGAATAGGCAGGGTTGCTTGCAACTCTCGTAGGGGTCTAGAGATGTAGGTTTGTCTATTCATCAGGACTATGGAATCCGTGTTTTTCATTATTGGCTTTATTTAAAACACACACCTCCTAATATATCCAATATTTTATATGTTGACCTTTGCTTCTTGGTTCTTTGATGTGATCATATTACTGCGTGAGAAGAATGCTATATATATATATGATATATATAATAAACGTTGCTTATGTTTTTCACCCGCGCTAGTCCAGCCTCCCGCTCTGCCGTTAGTTAAGTAACCTAACGGTGCATAACGGGGCCCCATAGCGAATGCAGATGGCATAAGCGTACATTCTATTTTCGTTTCATTTTCTGTGATGTTTAAGAAACATTAAATGATGGGACTTCATTAATAAGATTAATAAAAGAAAAGAAAGCTAAAGATGTTGCAAAATCAAAAGTTTTTAAAAAGGTAGCTCTAGTTCTTGCTTTGCAAGTGGTATTCCTTGATGAATATCCAACACCTTATTCAATGAGGAAAGAGCCGAGATCCCTTCACCGGGAGTGAACTCTTTAGCAAAATTAGCAAATGCTACAACCCACTCGGTTTATTATCATAGCTTCTGTAGTTCTTGCTTTTCATAGTGGTGTTCCTTGATGGATATCCAGCACCTCATTCGATAAGGAAAGAGTCGAGATCCCTTCACCGGGAGTGACCTCTTTAGCAAAAGCTAGTAAAAGCTATTCGGTTTCTTTTTGAAAACTTCTCGATTTTAAAAGCGGAGCTTAAACCACTCCTTTTCAAAATCACTAGATTCTACAATGATATTAAGTTCATTACGTTAAAGGTTTTCTTCAAAATCAGTCGTAGCCCTCCGTCATTTCAGATAAGTGTTATTTAGTATTCGTGCTACGTTTGTTGACTATGTTAAGGCGTAGTGTGCGGTAGCTAATTACTGTTTATCTGCAACCATATGATGCGATTGGATTAGGGTTGTCATACGGCTTTGTTAACTATGTTAAGGGTCATACGGGTAGGTTTAATTCAATCAAGAAATGATGGGTTGAACTTGGCTAGCGCTTATGATTTGTTGACCTTGTTAAGGTCATAAGTGGATAGGGGTAAAAACAATATTGGGATTTTTAAGTGCTGAAATTTGCAATAAGATTGCATACCTTCTATATGATAGTTGGATCCCGATACCTATTGCGAGTAAGTGTTACTCCTGAGAGAGTTTTACACTTTACAATTAGCCAATCCTTTAGCTGTCTAAGAAAGGTGTTAATGAGGTTATGCCGCTGCGGAAACGAGGTTATTTAATTAGTTCCATGTGAAAGCATGGGGAGACTCCTTCGGAGTACCAATACCTGCCTGGCCGAATGATTGGCGAACTTGTAAGGTGTAATTAATCCTGGCTAATCTTACCTTTTAGGGTTTGAAGGAAAATTTGATAAAAACGGTGGGAGCCATCCTGATTAGATAAAATAATAACCAATCTAATCTTGCAAAGAGCGCACGCAAAGTGATTATCCTTCTTTCTCTCCTGATAGCGACCAATGGCACGCCTTAATCAAGAAAATAATATGGATGTGTTGACCGAACCCACTTATTATACTGGATTAGGTTCCGCTCTATCTTATGATTGTCATAAGTCTGAGCAAGGAATAGTGGAATATGAAGATTCTCACGCCACCCAAACGAAGAATAAGTATGTTGATGCATCTTCTTCAGGTGTGTTCGTTACCAAGAACTGTTTCTTAGTTAACTCTACGTCCTGGGTATTGGATACCGGATCAGGATCCCACGTATGTAATTTGTTACATGGGTTAAAGAGAGGTATTAAAAAAAGAAAGGGTGATATGTTGAGTGTTGGCTATAGTGCCCTCAAGGCAATTATCATTGTCGCGGGCAGGTGATTATGATGATTGAAGGAGGACCTATACCGGTAGAACAGTCTTACTCGAGATGATAGTATACTATTTGGTTTGTCTTTATCATCATGTACAGCATTAGGTGGCATTACAGATCACTAATACATGTTGATAGAGCCCATAGGATTCTTGCTTGGCTACCAGCAGTATGATGACGATCATATACGTGGGAGCTGGGTGGTCTATAAGCACATCCTTAAATGTCCCTAGTCGTGGGAGTTTCGAGACTGGGCATCGATACTCCATAGTAGACTAGTGTATACTGATCGAGACCCCGACGAGGGGAGGTGGCCGGTCCCACAAGCCATTGGTGTCAGTTTGTTCACCTAAGACGTATATAGGTGCTCATTGGGTTATGAGTACACCGGACGGACTCGCCGGGAACATGCTAGTTACTATTATACCTATTGTTAGATAGCAGTTCTCAGGTGACATGTGTACAGGTTAGTCTATCGACCTGAGATCATCATTTGTCTCGTGTGAGTTCCCATTATGCTTTGATTACTACCCTACCACGGCTCAAAGGAGTCGAGCAAACAGGTTTTAGTTGGGTACAGTCCCGAGCCACATGGAGGAAGTGAGCAGATCGTCAAGGGATTCGTCTCTCCTCATATTGGGGTTGATGTCGCGTTGTGCACAGGTGGCCATCACCAGAAATCCTTGGCCAAGGTAGTCAAGAATTACTTATTCGGATCAGTAGTTTCTCAGTGGGTGATGGGCTTCATACCGACACTAAATGTCATGTTAGTAGGGGTCTAACTTTATCCACCCCCTAGACTCGATATGTGATACTCATATACGAACGGACTGGACTATATGGAGATTGTCACTATCAGGCTCAGTAGGGGTACGGATGAGTTTGCTCGTCGGCCTTCCTTTCGCTCAATACCTGGGTAGCTGTTACGTACAGCCAGTGTCGCTGACGTGCTTGTGGTTAAACCCACTGCCAGAATATTGACGTGTCTTTAGAGTCCCGCATAGAGGGTTTTCACGGTTCAGGGGATATGGTGTAGATGGCATAGTTTGGTACATATAGGTGTCCGATTAAATATGTGTACAAGCTACACAGACTTTAATCGGATGGTTGATAATACTAACGGCTTAAGATTAAGCGAGATTATTAAATCATGTTTTTATTTAATAATTTATATATATGTATTTATATATATGTATTCTATTATTATTGTTAGCTATTCATTTTCTCTCTTGGCTATTCGTATTTTGGTATCAATACGCGTATATATATTTCGATACGTGTACCGGGTTGTGTTCCATATTTATATGGAATTACTTCTAGAAGTGGACACCTCATTTGTATGATTTTCTTTTTAGGAAATCATTTGTCTTACAAATGAGGTGGAGGGGTGACATGGCATGAACAATGCAATGGCATGTTGTGAAGCATGGTGGGTGTTTGTTTATTAGTAAAATGGAGAGGAGATATTTTGATTGAATGATTGAAATGGGCAGCCACAATTCTTTACATGCCATGCTAGTTATTTTCTTCACTTGATTGATTCACTCTCATTCTTGAGACTTAGCCATTTTTCCATGGTTGCTCATGCCGCTTGTTTTCCTCACCTCCTCTTCATCTTCTATGGTTGCTCTTTTGAGCATTAGGGATGAGAGAAAATTATAGTGAGACATTCCTACACCTTCACTCTCCATTGGTAGCAACCTTGGAGCGTCGGTTCCCTTGCTAGGTAAGGCTGAAGCTTGCGCCGTTTCCCTCGGGTGGATCATCATAGATGGAGGAAGACCGGCAACCAAATTCGATCTGCGACTTCATGGAGCTTGGGAGATGGTAGAAGACCGAAGGACTTGGTTCATTAGGTATAACCATTCTAACTCCTTTGCATGTTTTGTTATCTGGGGCTTATAGGTCGATCCGGGTTATGAGGTTGTGTTAGCGCCGGTTTTTGAAAATTTTTGTTCCTCATTTGGTCACGGATTGATGGCCGGGGCATTTGCATAACCCAACATGGTATCAGAGACACTCCATAAGCCTTAGTTAATTCAATGCGGCATTAGAAATCCACCGTTTTTGTCGTGCAAAAACTGCCGACAAAAACAGTTCCAAAAACTGAAAGTTTTGGATGTTTGCACACCCGGCGGGCTTACGGTTTGAACTGAGAAGACGTGGGGTGGTGCATGGGCACCCCGGGGAGACCCTGGGGGGACCAAACAGCTGGGCCCACTCCACAAGACCACCACAAGGTGGTCTTGGCGGTGGGGACCCGAAACCGCCCCACCTTAGGCAGTTACGGGTCTGCCTCATCCCCTGGCCACCTCGTGGTGGCCTCGGGGGTAGGGTACCCCCTTTAGGCCCCCCGACTCGAAGTTAATTTCATACTCTAACTCCCCGTGAAGGTTCGGGTGCGTTTTGTTTTTATTTGGACTTCCGAATTGGCTTTAAACGGTCGGTTTTTGGAACTTTAGCTCACTGTTTTTTCATGGTTTTTGAAATTAGTTTAGTTTGCTAATTGCGTGCGGAATTCTAATGTCGTAATTTTCAGTACATACATTACTATCTGCGACCGTGAATGTCATTAGAACGGTACAACTCAACTAATTGCTTTATGACTTTTAGTCGGGTTTGCGAACGTGACATTCACGTTCATATTCTGTGTTGTGCTGTGGTTATGGTTGGATCGTCGTGGTGGATAGCTTGGGAGCAATGGTAGTAAAGTTTAGTTTCATTTGTACATTTGATATTGCGGGGTGAGCGTCCGACATGTGGACTGCCGTCACTGCTCGTTTCTATATTATTTATTTTGGGCACGACCGGGTTAAGATCGATGTCACCCTTGTACTTATTTTCTTTTATGTACTAGGATTACCCCAAGGTGGAGTGCATGAATAGCCGGGTTCTAGAGGGCAACGGGCCCGTATCTTATGGAGGTGAGACGGAGGGGGCCTCATTCTAGAATTGGCGGGCTATTCGCCGCACTCGTAGGGGGTATAGGTTGACCCAAGGAGGGGTGCTCAAGTTACTGAATTCCATGGAGTGCTGGGTGGCCCATTCACGTTGTTGATTAGGGTTGCCTCGGTTTTGGGATTGGCGGGTAACTTGTCGCGCTCGTAGGGGTCTAGGTTTTCATTGCATCGGGTATCCATACGACAGGGAACGTCGGGTCTCATTTGCGGCTCAAGTGAAACCCGAGGCTCCAGGATTATCCACCACTCTGTGTTGCTTGGCTGAGATTATGTGATGTTGCTATATATCATGCCTGGGACGATTGTTATATATATTTATATATATACTAGTAGATGTTGTATATGTTTTGCACCCGCAGTAATCCAGCCCCACTCTGTCGTTAGTTAAGTAACCTAACGGGTGATGACGGGGCCCAGTGGCCAATGCAGATGGCATATACGTACATCATATTTTTCGTTCTTTTCTGGTATGATTAATTGATGGGACTGCGTTGATTCTGATCAATGCAAGGAAAACAAACCAATATATGATGTTTTTGAAACCAAGTTTTTTAAAAACAAACATTACAGACGTTCTCTTTTGTTTTGCACAGTGGTATTCGGTTATGAATATCCAGCACCTCATTCGATGAGGCAAGAGCCGAGATCCCTTCATCGGGAGTGACCCCTTAGGCAGAAGTTTGCGTCAGGGTAATAACTTTAATATAGTCAATTATTTTTTTGCTTTGCATCATGGTATTCAGTTTGGAATATCCTGCTCCTCATTCGACGAGGAAAGAGCCGAGATCCCTTCTTCAAGAGTAACCTCTTTAGCAAAAATTTTCGCCACTATACTTTTGTAAAACCACTTGGATTCTTTCAGCGATATTGAGTTCATTACGTTAAAGGTTTTTCGCCAAAAACCAGCTGTAGCCCTCCGTCATTTCAGACGGGTAGTGCTTAGTATTCATGCTATGTTTGTTGGCCTTCGTCTAGGCATAGTGTATGGTAGCTATGTGTTACTTTTCTGTTTCATGAATTTGCATTAATCTAGTACAGTCGTACAGCTTTGTTGGCCTTCTTCAAGGGCGAGTACGGGTGGGTTTAGATTAATCGGACAATGACGGGTAGAACTTGACATGTGACTTACGATTTGTTGGCCTTCGTCAAGGTCATAAGAGCATGGGGCAAAAATCCACATCGGGAGTTTCTAAAGAAACTGAAACTTGCCAGGCATGCGCATACCTTCTGGAGTGTGATAACTTGACTGGCTTTCATCAAGTTATCATACAATGATAGTTGGATTCCGATTCCCACTGATGAGTTGGTTTACTCCTCGGGTGATTTTAGATGATCCGGACTAATTCTTCTTTTGGGTTTAGAGGAGAATTCGAGGAAACAGTGGGAGCCATCCTGATTAGATAAAATGATTAACCATTCTGATCTAGGTTAGAGTGCACGCTGAGTGATTCTTCTCTCTCTCTCTCTCTGTCTGGCAGCGGCCATGGCTCGACCCTAGACTAAAACTCATGAACCAAGTTAACCGAACCTTCTTAAATCACAACGGCTTTTGAATTGTCATAGTTTCATATATCATTGCAACTCCTAGATTTACCCTTTGCATTTCTCCGGAACATTCTGTATCACTATGAAGATCCACATTTATTGGATATTACCATCGTATAGTTACACATGTGTTAGTTATATGTATGCCCTAGAGGCCATTACTGTACATTGGATGTATATTGTAGTGGATGCTGGGACATATATAGGTAGGACTTTCTTGCTCGACATGATAGTACGCTATCTGGTTGCTCTTTATCTTAACATGTATACTTTCTATCTCTCTGTTACATGTTGATAAAGCCCTTAGGATGTGTACTCGACTTCCAGGACTATGATGCAGATCATACTAGTGGGGCTTGGGTAGTCCATGAGTACATCCTTCAATGTTCCTAGTCGTGGGAATATCGAGACGGGGCATCGATATTCCATAGTAGACTAGCGTATATCTTCTCGACCCATATGATGGGCGATGGATGATCCCATATCCATTGGTGTTTGACATCAGAGATGGTATGCGGGTGCTCAGTGGAGACTGGGTACACTGAACGGACTCGCCGAGAACTCCCAGATGGTATTATACCTCACGTCAGATGGCAGTTCTCTGGTGACACTGGTACAGCTTAGTCTGTTGACCCGAGATCGTCATAGAGTCTTGTGTGTCTCCCACTGTGCTTTGATTTCCACCCTACCACGGCTCTACTGAGTCGTGCAAAAAGGTGGTTTTTGGGTACAATCCCGATTCACATGGAGGCAATGAGCGATAGGAGGGGATTCGTCTCTCCCGGTATTGGGGGTTGATGTTGCGCTATGCTCGAATGGCCATAACAGGAAATCCCTGGCCAGGGTTGCAGTGATATACTGGTAAGAGTTATCAGTAGTTTCACGCTTGTTATGGACCTCACGTCGGCATGACTTGTCAAGCTATTGGGGTCTGACGTTTACCACCCCTAGGCGAGATATGCGACATATCAGACGAACAGACCGGACTGTACGGTAAGTGTTACTGGTTGGATTCACAGAAGTGTGAGCGGGCTTGCTCGTCGATCTTCTGATCGCTCAATACCCGGGTGGCCGTTACGTTTAGCAGACGGCTTGCGGCTTGTGGATGCTTGATGTGATCATCATCTGCTGCCGGCGTATTGACGAGTCTTTAGAGTCCTACACAGAGGTTTCCTGGCTCAAGCGAAACGAAATAGGAGCGCATATGAGATATGTGCGGGACCGAGAATAATGCGTGTATGTGATACCGTATTCTATTCTCGTGATGAATGTATCGATTGGTTGTATGCGATATAACCTAGTTATCGAATCAAGGATTGATTCGATAAGCCGATACATTGAATATTAGTCGGTCATATGCGATATGACCGGATCGTTAAATCAAGTGTTGATTTAATGATTTAACGCATAATTATATATTTGATATATTACTTTGCATTAACTAGTATTTGTTCACTTTAAAAGGATTTTCTCACTTCATGTGCACATTGTATATGTGATATATTTTTGTGCACTTGATTGTATCATGTTTGATGATACATGAATGTTTGGGTGTATTTTTAGTTTAAACCATGGTTATGTTAATGGTTAGGGTTTTTATTTACTTATTCATTTATTTATTTATTCATTTTGAAAAGATAAAAAGAATGGTGGCTTATTTTGTTGTTTTGTTGAAACTTCTTGAAGTGTTGAAAGCTTGACCATTCTTGTTCTTTTCCTTAACCTAACCATTTAACCTAACCCTAGTTTAGTCTCTACACCTAAACATGGTTGCTATATGATAAGTATTCATTTTATTTTTTATTTTGGATATACTTATCATATTCCTTCTTCTTCTTCTTCTTCTTCAATAAAGAAGAAAACCTTGCCTCCATCAATAGCAACATGAGAAAAAGAGTAAGAAATCCAATTCTAAAGTGAACCCACTTTCTATTTCTTCATCCTCTACCACTTGCCAAGTAGTATAGGGTGTTTTCTTCACAAGTTTCATGACTTGGTGAAGTTGGAGTTTGATCTTGAGTTGCCTCGACGTAGATCATCTTCGGCATCGAAGTCGACGACCTAGCCCGCCCATTTCTCCGATGAAGCCGATGCTAGAGTCCGGGATCCGATATAGACAGCGGAGGGACGTCATCACGGAGGCTAGGAGGTGGAGGACCAGATCTACAAAGGTTGTAGTCACTTTCCTTTAGCAATAAAGTAGTTTACTTGCTTGCATCGCCTCATTATCTAGTTAACGATCCGTATTAGGGTTTGTAGGCACATGATAAATTTGAATTGGGCATGTTTGATCTGTTGTGAGACTTCATTATTGTGCCTAGGAACCCTACAGTGGTATCAAAGCTACCAGGCAGTAGATGTCGAACTATGGGGGGTTCTCACTGTGTGACAGTGTAGCGAAGCATAGGCTCTTGCCCCCAGGGTGTCCCGAGACCGGAAGGTGTTCCGGCGGGTTGTAGTCCTCGCGAGGGGGCATGCGTAAAAAGTAGCTGCTGAGGGACCCGTTGGTGCCACGGTGACCCCATTGGATGGGGTGGCTGCCTGACCTACAGTGGTATCAGAGCCTAGCTAGAGCCTTAGGCGATGCACAGACGGAGTTAGAAGTCCGATCGAACCGAAACCCTAACTCAAAAATGCTCTCTGTACATTTTTTGAAATCGAGGATTTTTTCGAATTAAAAATATGCAGAAAAATCAGCAGGAGATTGTAAGAGTTACTGTGAAATTCGTGTTAGTTATATGTATGCCCTAGAGGCCATTACTGTACATTGGATGTATACTGTAGTGGATGCTGGGACATATATAGGTAGGACTTTCTTGCTCGACACGATAGTACGCTATCTGGTTGCACTTTATCTTAACATGTATACTTTCTGTCTCTCTGATTACATGTTGATAAAGCCCTTAGGATGTGTACTCGACTTCCAGGACTATGATGTAGATCATACTAGTGGGGCCTGGGTAGTCCATGAGTACATCCTTGAAATGTTCCTAGTCGAGGGAATATCGAGACGGGGCATCGATATTCCAGAGTAGACTAGCGCATATCTTCTCGACCCATGCGATGGGCGATGGATGATCCCATATCCATTGGTGTTTGACATCGAAGATGGTATGCGGGTGCTCAGTGGAGACTGGGTACACTGAACGGACTCGCCGAGAACTCCCAGATTGTATTATACCTCACGTCAGATGGCAGTTCTCTGGTGACACTGGTACAGCTTAGTCTGTTGACCCGAGATCGTCATAGAGTCTTGTGTGTCTCCCACTGTGCTTTGATTTCCACCCTACCACGGCTCTACTGAGTCGTGCAAACAGGTGGTTTTTGGGTACAGTCCCGATTCACATGGAGGCAATGAGCGATAGGAGGGGATTCGTCTCTCCCGGTATTGGGGGTTGATGTTGCGCTATGCTCGACTGGCCATAACAGGAAATCCCTGGCCAGGGTTGCCGTGATATACTGGTAAGAGTTGTCAGTAGTTTCACGAATGTTATGGACCTCAAGTCGGCATGACTTATCAAGCTACTGGGGTCTGACGTTTACCACCCCTAGGCGAGATATGCGACATATCAGATGAACAGACCGGACTGTACGGTAAGTGTTACTGGTTGGATTCGCAGGAGTGTGAGCGGGCTTGCTCGTCGATCTTCTGATCGCTCAATACCCGGGTGGCCGTTACATTTAGCAGACCGCTTGCGGCTTGTGGGTGTTTGATATGATCATCATCCGCTGCCGGCGTATTGACGAGTCTTTAGAGTCCTACACAGAGGTTTCCTGGCTCAAGCGAAACGAAATAGGAGCGCATATGAGATATGTGCGGGACCGAGAATAATGCGTTTATGTGATACCATATTCTATTCTCGCGATGAATGTATCGATTAGTTATATGCGATATAACCTAGTTATCGAATCAAGGATTGATTCGATAAGCCGATACATTGGATACTAGCCGGTTATATGCGATATGACCGGATCATTGAATCAAGTGTTGATTTAATGATTTAATGCATAATTATATATTTGATATATTACTTTGCATTAACTAGTATTGGTTCACTTTATGAGGATATTCTCACTTGATGATGCACATTGTGTATGTGATATATTCTTGTGCACTTGTTTGTATCATGTTTGATGATACATGCAACCTTGGGTTTGTGTAAAGACTTGAACCATGATTAGTGAATGGTTAGGGTTTCTTTTCTTTTAATTCTTTATCCATTTATTTATTTATTCATTCTTTTTGGGCAAAAGAAAAGGATGGTGGCTTTCTTTGTTTTACATTGAAGCTTCTTGAAGCTTTGAATCAGTCCACCATTCTTATCTCATGTCTAACCCTAACCACTCATCTAACCTAAGTTAAGTCTCTACACTAAACCATGGTTGAAGATATGATAAGTATTGTATTTTCTTTTCTATTTTTATTTAACTTATCATATCTTTTCTTCTTCTTCTTCATCTTCTTCAAGTTGAAGAAAGCTTGCACCTTCAATGGCAACTAGCCAAATCAAGTGAGAAATCCAAATCTAAAGTCTACCCACTTCCTATTTCTTCATCCTCTACTACTTGCCATGTACTAGAGTGTGTTGTCTTCACAAGTTTCTTGACTTGGCGAAGGCGGAGCTTGATCTAGCGATGCTTCGACGTAGATCATCTTCGGCATGGACATCGACGACCTAGCTCGCCTATTCTCCGATGAAGCCGACGCTAGAGCCCAAGATATGATTTGGACAGCGAGGGGACTTCATCATGGAGCTTAGGAGGTGGTGGAACGGATCTACAAAGGTTGTAGCCCCTTTCCTTTAGCTTTATTTCCATTTGCTTGCTTGCTTCGCCTATTTATCTAGTTAACGATCCGTATTAGGGTTAATAGGCACTTGTAAAATTTTAATTGGCCATGTTTGATCACTTGTGAGACTCCATTAGAGTGCCTAGGAACCTTACAGTGGTATCAGAGCCTAGCTAGAGCCTTAGGCGAAGTCCCGACGGAATCAGAAGTCCGATCGACCCAAAACCCGACTTTGAAAATGCTCTCTGGACATTTCTGTAAAATGTGGTTTTTTCGAGATTAAAAATATTCAGAAAAATCAGCAGGAAGATCTAAGAGATACTGTAAAATTCGTGGTTGTGATTCCATAAAGTAGGCGCGGATCCGCGGCCTTACAGAAGGCTGATGCGGCGGATCCGCTGCTATTTTGTCGTTTTGTGCATCTATCTCTGCACAGTAATTCTTATTTTTATGTGCTGATTTTCCTGGAAATTTTTAATAATTTTTCCAGAGTTGCATTTTCTGGGTTGTATTGGGAACTCGGTGTATCGATCGGATTGTCTAATTTTGTCGGTGTGTTTTTCCGGATAAATCTTAGAATATGTTAAAAAGTTCGACCGGATATAAATACCCACTTTTTCCCCTGCCGGGAAATTTCCAATTGTTGGATTTTTCCATAGTTTAACGACGTTCTAAGTAGTGCAAGTAACGCGATGGACCCTCTAGAAGACAACAAACCTTAACTCGATTATGTGACCGTCTTGAACTGCCTTTTGAACCTTCGGGTTTGGGGCAGTACGGCGTGCCACATGTGAGGCGTTGGCTTGACCCTTCTACGGCTGGACCGTTGCTACTGAGGCACGAACTGAATGCTGTTAGACTTATTTCATGTGTTGAGCTGTATCGGGAAAACTTGGGTGTTCGATTGTTCGATCGGAAAGTTTAACATTTTCTATTTATCCGGAATGTGATACAATAATTGGAATTCATAAATAGTTATGAGATAACTGAATGAATGTTATAAACATAGCACTTTAGTCTCACTTGATCGGTTGCCACGGAATTTTGATGTGATCAAAAGTCCGTCGCAATCACGTAGCATACGCGGATACTCGCCGGGTAAACTTAATAGACAGCCTCACTTCATTGCCCCGACCAAGTGACTGTAGGAGAACCCCGTCGCCGAAAGCATCCGTTCGGGTGCTCGCGGTAGCGGTGTTCCGCCTTGGTGCACTTCGTCGACGGTTTCGGGGGTGCGGCCGTCTACTAAAGTTTGCAACGAGCATTCGATCAGAATGTCGGGAATCTTGTTGAATTGCCCGACTTGATATTGAAAAGTGTTTTCGACTTTGAGACTAAAATGCGGGGTTTATAATTGTTAGGCATGCGATGTCTAAGTATTTCATTTGGTCAGGCATGCGATGTCTGAGCAGGTTGCGGATTCCAACTGTTGTAGTTTTACACTTTCTTTTCTGTGACCGTAAGTGTAATATATGATATCGCCGGTTTCGTTGCTATATGTCAACGACAATTGGGATGCGCATATTTACTTACGTTGATGACATGAGATGTTATGTGTTGCTGGATATGTTATATTGGATCGTCGTGTTTGAATAGCCGGGGTTTTTTTATGTGAGATGAGTGTTTTTCATTTTCATTCATGTAAAAACTTGTATGTAATATTCTTTTATTGGGGCACTTCCAGGTTGCGGATGTTGTCACCATTTGTATATTATTTACTTTTCTGCACTAGGATAGACCCAAGGAGGGGAGCACAAGTAACCGGGTTCTGGGGTCCAGTGGGAGACCAACTTGAGGAGTCGAGTCCGGGTCTCCTAACCCTAGAATTGGTAGGGTTGCTTGCCGCTCTCGTAGGGGTCTAGGGGTGTGGGCTTGGCTATTCATCACGACCGTGGAATCCATGTTTTATACTGGCTCGTATTGAAAACACGGACGTCCTAGTATATCCAATATTTCATATGTTTCTTCTGCTGTGATTTATCTGTGATCATGTGATGTTCTGTGACAGGTATTATATATAGTATATATGATATATTATATAGACGTTGCTTATGTTTTACACCCGCGCTAGCCCTGCCTCGCTCTGGCGTTAGTTACCTAACCTAACGGTGCAGACGGGACATCAAGGCGAATGCGGATGGCATAAGCGTACGTTATATTTATCTGTGATGGTTAGGTGCACTTAAATGATGGGATATTCATTAATAAGATTAATGAAAGAAAATAAACCTAATTGATGTTGTGGAATCGAATTTCAAAATAAAACAGGTAGCTACAGTTCTTGCTTTGCATCGCGGTGTTCATTATAGAACATCCAGCACCTTATTCGATGAGGAAAGGACCGAGATCCCTTCACCGGGAGTGACTCCTTTAGCAATAACTGGCAGATGCTACACACTCGGTTTGTCTTTGATCGCTTCTATAGTTTTCGCTTTGCACAGTGATATATATGATATATCCCGCACCTCATTCGACGAGGAAAGGGCCGACGATCCCTTCACCGGGAGTGACCCCTTTAGCAAAACTAGAAAAGCTTCAAAAACATTCCATTTAAAAACCATTTGATTCCGCAACGAAATCAAGTTCAAAGCGTTAAAGGTTTTCACAAAAACCATTCACAACCCTCCGTCATTTTAGGAAGTAGAGTACTTAGTATTCGTGCTGTGTTTGTTGACCATAGTCAAGGCACAGTGTACGGTAGCTAAGTGATGTCTTCCTACACAGCATATGATGCGATTAGTTAGGACAGTCATGTGGCTTTGTTGACCTTAGCCAAGGGTCATGTGGGTGGGTCTAATTAATCACGAAATGACGGATAGAACTTGACTAGTACCTATGATTTGTTGACCTTAGCCAAGGTCATAGGTGCTAGGGGTAAAAACCATTATCGGGAGTTTCAAGTGTTGAAATTTGCAATGAGATTGCATACCTTCTATGTGATAGTTGGATCCCGATACCCACTGAGAGTAATTGTTACTCCTGGGAGAGTTTTACACTTTGCAATTAGCCGATCAAGTAGGTGTCTAGAAAGGTGTCAACGGGGTTACGCCTCTGGGAAAACGAGGTTTACAGTAATTAGGTCCGTGCGAAAGCACGGGGAACCTCCCTCAAAGTACCGACACTGGCCTGGCTGAAAGATTGGCGAACTTGTAGAGTGTAATTAATCCCGGCTAGTCTTTCCTTTTAGGGTTTGAAAGAAGATTTGATAAAAACAGTGGGAGCCATCCTGATTAGATAAAATATATAACCAATCTGATCTTGTAAGAGCGCACGCAGAGTGTTTTCTTCTCTCTCTCTCCTGGTAGCGACCATATCACGCCTTAATCAAGATAATAATACGGATGTATTGACCGAACCCGCTTGTTATACTGAGCTGGGGAACGTTGGTCCCGCTCCAACTTATAATTGTTATAAGACAGAGCGGGAAATTGGGGAATACCAGAATTCCTATGCCGCCCAAACGAAGAAAGTGCATATGATGCATCTCCTTCGGGTGTGTTCATTACAAAGAACCGTTTCTCAGTATCCTCTGCATCCTGGGTATATGATACCAGATCAAGATCCCAGATATGTAATCTGTTACATAGGGCTACAAGAGGGTAGAAAAACTGAGAACGGGTGATAAGTTTCATGAGGCAGAAAACGGGGCAACTGTTGCAGCCAAGTCTGTTGGTCACTGTCACCCTGTATTACAAATACATTGATTCTGAACAAATGCTATTTGATACCGAACCTGATATACAAAATCATATCAGTCTCTTTATTAGTAAAGAAAGGATATAATTTTGTATTGATGGATAATGTTTTGAACACTTCCTATATCAAAAGTTGATCGGTTCAAGCACGCTATCTAAAAGCATTAACGTTCTAAATCAAACTACAGTTCCTAGTATACTGAACACACACAAGAAAAAGAGTTCAGAAATGAACGAATTCTTCTTGAAGTATTGTATACTAGGTCATATCAATGCGACCCGACTGGCTGAAGTTACATTTTAGATGCATATTTAAATCAATTTAAATTTACATCTTGTGAAACTTGCCAGTCATGTCACAAAGATATAATGACACCAGCTCTGCTTACTAGAAGCCGAGAAAGAGTTAATGAACTCTTGGGACTGATACATGATGATGTATGTAAAGTCTCCTGTGTACACATGCCAGGACTGGTTCTTTATACTTCATTATATTCTCTGATAATCTCTCAAGATTCAGTCATATATTCCTGTTGAAACATAAGTCCGAACCTTTTGAGATATTCACAGAATATAAGTTAGAAGTAGAGAACCAAAATACGGGTATAAGTATTATGTCCTATGATAAGATCAGGGAGGAGAATACTTGTGCATAGAATTCCTGGACTATTCTAAAGGAGAATGAGATTTTCTCTCAGTGTTACTCCTCTGAATACACCACAGCACAACGGTGTATCAGGGCGGAGCAATTGCACAATATTAGATATGGTGTGCTCTATGATGAGTATTACTGAGTTACCTATTTCCTTTTGGGGTTATGCACTTGAGAAGCTGCATACCTATTGAATTAGGTTTGAATCAAATCACTGCCTACCACTCCATACAAGATATGGTATGGGAAGAACCCATCTCTTAAGCGAGTTAAGATTTGGGGTTGTCTGGCCTATGTTTAAAGCAAAATCCGGACAAGATCGAGGCAGGATCAGTTCTGTAGAACTGGAAAGGTTCCAGCTAAGCAAAACTGCAGTTGATGATTTGACAGAACCATAAGATTCTATAGTTCCCGACGAACCTCAGCCTCTTCCCCGATCTAGTAGGGTTCCTCATCCGCCTAAGAGATACCTCGGTTTCTCGATGACAGTGGGAGCGAGGAATGCATCATAAGATGATGACCCAACTAGTTTCGAGCAGGCCATCGAGAGTAGGGACTCTGTAAGAATGGCTGGATGCTTAGCGATCTGAGATGGAATCCATGTACACCAGCAAAGTATGGACTTTAGCTGCTATATCTGAAGGGTTAAATCCCCATCAGGAGCAAGTATATCTTGAGAAGATTACTTGGTGTAGATGGAAAAGTTGAGACTTTCAAAGCTAGACTTGTTAAAGGTTTTCGTCATCGACCAGGCGTGGATAATGATGTAACCTTTTTCCAGTAGCTATGCTTAAGTCTGTCCAGATCCTACTTACCACGGCTACATACCATGACTACGATATCTGGCGGTTGGGTGCCATGACTGCTTTTCTAAATACAGATTTAGAAGAGAACGTCTATAAGAACACAGCCAGAGAGCCTCGTAGTCAGTGGGAGCAGCGGAAACGTGTGCAAGATGCTTTATAGGATAAAGCAGGCATAGCGGAGTTGGAACATCTGTTTTGATGGATTAGTCAAAGAAGTTGACATCATCAAAATGGTAGATGAACCTTGTATAAACAAAAAGGTAGTAGGGAGTATGGTGACGATCCTCGTAGAGTACGTGGATGACATACTCTTGTTAGGGAAGGAGTTTCCTATGCTACACTCGATCAATCTCCGCTTATCACAAAGATTTTCCATAAAGGATCAAAGTGATACCTACTAAATCCTAAGCTTTGGATCTATGAGATAGATGTAATTGAATATTAGGATACTCACTAGTTGTAGTGAGATGGTATCAATCGATCCTGGGGAGAATCACTGGAAGTGTTCCAGGGTGATAAAGACGACTGAATGTCAGTCACAGGCACTGTCTTTACCCTCAGTAAAGGGACGGTATGTTGGGAGAGTTCCAAGCTAGATACCGTGGCAAACTAGACGATAAAGGCTGATAACATCGCTATTAAAGATACTACCAAAGAGGCAGTTTGGGTGTATATTGGTTCATAAGATGAACTAGGTTCCTGCCATTGTATGACAATGGAAGCGTGGCTTCGACCCTGGAACCCTGGTCCCATCAGTGACCCAGACATATTATGAGGCAGCATCACCTGATCATGGAGATAGTTGATCTCCAGGGTGATCGAGGTTAGGACAGTAGACTCAGAGGAGAACACGGCGGATCCACTCACGAAGGCCTTTTCCCAAAGAGAGATTTTATGGGATGGTTGAGTATGTGATACTGCAACCACTGCTACAGATGGCCCTAGTGCAAGTGGGAGATTGTTAGTTATATGTATGCCCTAGAGGCCATTACTGTACATTGGATGTATACTGTAGTGGATGCTGGGAAATATATAGGTAGGACTTTCTTGCTCGACACGATAGTACGCTATCTGGTTGCACTTTATCTTAACATGTATACTTTCTGTCTCTCTGATTACATGTTGATAAAGCCCTTAGGATGTGTACTCGACTTCCAGGACTATGATGTAGATCATACTAGTGGGGCCTGGGTAGTCCATGAGTACATCCTTGAAATGTTCCTAGTCGAGGGAATATCGAGACGGGGCATCGATATTCCAGAGTAGACTAGCGCATATCTTCTCGACCCATGCGATAGGCGATGGATGATCCCATATCCATTGGTGTTTGACATCGAAGATGGTATGCGGGTGCTCAGTGGAGACTGGGTACACTGAACGGACTCGCCGAGAACTCCCAGATGGTATTATACCTCACGTCAGATGGCAGTTCTCTGGTGACACTGGTACAGCTTAGTCTGTTGACCCGAGATCGTCATAGAGTCTTATGTGTCTCCCACTGTGCTTTGATTTCCACCCTACCACGGCTCTACTGAGTCGTGCAAACAGGTGGTTTTTGGGTACAGTCCCGATTCACATGGAGGCAATGAGCGATAGGAGGGGATTCGTCTCTCCCGGTATTGGGGGTTGATGTTGCGCTATGCTCGACTGGCCATAACAGGAAATCCCTGGCAAGGGTTGCCGTAATATACTGGTAAGAGTTGTTAGTAGTTTCACGAAAGTTATGGACCTCAAGTCGGCATGACTTATCAAGCTACTGGGGTCTGACGTTTACCACCCCTAGGCGAGATATGCGACATATCAGATGAACAGACCGGACTGTACGGTAAGTGTTACTGGTTGGATTCGCAGGAGTGTGAGCGGGCTTGCTCGTCGATCTTCTGATCGCTCAATACCCGGGTGGCCGTTACGTTTAGCAGACCGCTTGCGGCTTGTGGGTGTTTGATATGATCATCATCCGCTGCCGGCGTATTGACGAGTCTTTAGAGTCCTACACAGAGGTTTCCTGGCTCAAGCGAAACGAAATAGGAGCGCATATGAGATATGTGCGGGACCGAGAATAATGCGTGTATGTGATACCATATTCTATTCTCGCGATGAATGTATCGATTAGTTATATGCGATATAACCTAGTTATCGAATCAAGGATTGATTCGATAAGCCGATACATTGGATACTAGCCGGTTATATGCGATATGACCGGATCATTGAATCAAGTGTTGATTTAATGATTTAATGCATAATTATATATTTGATATATTACTTTGCATTAACTATTATTGGTTCACTTTATGAGGATATTCTCACTTGATGATGCACATTGTATATGTGATATATTCTTGTGCACTTGTTTGTATCATGTTTGATGATACATGCAACCTTGGGTTTGTGTAAAGACTTGAACCATGATTAGTGAATGGTTAGGGTTTCTTTTCTTTTAATTCTTTATCCATTTATTTATTTATTCATTCTTTTTGGGCAAAAGAAAAGGATGGTGGCTTTCTTTGTTTTACATTGAAGCTTCTTGAAGCTTTGAATAAGTCCACCATTCTTATCTCATGTCTAACCCTAACCACTCATCTAACCTAAGTTAAGTCTCTACACTAAACCATGGTTGAAGATATGATAAGTATTGTATTTTCTTTTCTATTTTTATTTAACTTATCATATCTTTCTTCTTCTTCTTCATCTTCTTCAAGTTGAAGAAAGCTTGTACCTTCAATGGCAACTAGCCAAATCAAGTGAGAAATCCAAATCTAAAGTCTACCCACTTCCTATTTCTTCATCCTCTACTACTTGCCATGTACTAGAGTGTGTTGTCTTCACAAGTTTCTTGACTTGGCGAAGGCGGAGCTTGATCTAGCGATGCTTCGACGTAGATCATCTTCGGCATGGACATCGACGACCTAGCTCGCCTATTCTCCGATGAAGCCGACGCTAGAGCCCAAGATATGATTTGGACAGCGAGGGGACTTCATCATGGAGCTTAGGAGGTGGTGGAACGGATCTACAAAGGTTGTAACCCCTTTCCTTTAGCTTTATTTCCGTTTGCTTGCTTGCTTCGCCTATTTATCTAGTTAACGATCCGTATTAGGGTTAATAGGCACTTGTAAAATTTTAATTGGCCATGTTTGATCACTTGTGAGACTCCATTAGAGTGCCTAGGAACCTTACAATTCGATCGCCTAAATCCATCAAACCGCCGCGGTTCAGCGGCACGAGCATGGCTCGTGCGGCGGTTCCGCGGCCGTACGGTCTCCTTGTTCAATGAATTTTACACAGTAATTCCTATTTTGCGGTGCTGGTTTTCCTGGGAATTTTTAATCTGAACTCAAGAGTTGAGTTTTCTGGGTTGTATTGGGAGTTCGTAGATTCGATCGGATTGTCAAACTTTGTCTATGTGTTTTTCCGGGTAATTTTAGAATATGTTAAAAAAGTTCGACCGGATATAAATACCCACTTTTTCCCCTACCGGGAAATTTCCGATTGTTGGATTTTTCCGTAGTTTAATGACGTTCCAAGTAGTGCAAGTAACACGATGGTCCCTCTAGAAGACAACAAACCTTAACTCGATTATGTGACCGTCTTAAACTGCCCTTTGAACCTTAGGGTTTGGGGCAGTACGGCGTGCCACATGTGAGGCGTTGGCTTAACCCTTCTACGGCTGGACCGTTGGTACTGAAGCATGAACTGAATGTTTTTAAACTTATATCATGTGTTGAGCTGTATCGGGAAAACTTGGGTGTTCGATTGTTTGATCGGAAAGTTTAACATTTTCTATTTATCCAGAATGTGATACAATATTTGGAATCCACAAGTAGTTATGAGATAACTGAATGAATATTATAAACATAGTGGTTTAGTCTCACTTGATCGGTTGCCACGGAATTTTGATGTGATCAAAAGTCCGTCGCAATCACGTAGCGTACGCGGATACTCGCCGGGTAAACTTAATAGACAGCCTCACCCATAGCCCCGACCAGGTGACTGTAGGAGAAGCCCGTCGCCGAAAGCATCCGTTCGGGTGCTCGCGGCAGCAGTGTTCCGCCTTGGTGCACTTCGTCGACGGTATCGGGGGTGCGGCCGCCTACTAAAGTTTGCGACGAGCATTCGATCATGATGTCGGGAATCTTGTTGAATTGCCCGACTAGATATTGAAAAGAGTTTTCGATAATGAGACTAAAATATGGGGTTTATAATTGTTAGGCATGCGGTGTCTAAAGAATTCATTTGGTCAGGCATGCGATGTCTGAGGAGGTTGCGGATTCCAACTGTTGTAGTTTTACACTTTCTTTTTTGTGACCGTAAGTGTAATATGTGATATCGCCGGTTTCGTTGCTATATGTCAACGACAATTGGGATGCGCATATTTACTTACTTTGATGACATGTGATGTTATGTGTTGCTGGATATGTTATATTGGATCGTCATATTTGAATAGCCGGGGTTTTTTTATGTGAGATGGGTGTTTTTCATTTTCATTCATGTAAAAACTTGTATGTAATATTCTTTTATTGTGGCACTTCCAGGTTGCGGATGATGTCACCATTTATATATTATTTACTTTTCTGCACTAGGATAAACCCAAGGAGGAGGGCACAAGTAACCGGGCTCTAGGGTCCAGTGGGAGACCAACTCGAGGAGTCGAGTCCGGGTCTCCTAACCCTAGAATTGGTAGGGTTGCTTGCCGCTCTCGTAGGGGTCTAGGGGTGTGGGATTGGCTATTCATCACGACCGTGGAATCCGTGTTTTATACTGGCTCGTATTAAAAACACGGACGTCCTAGTATATCCAATATTTCATATGATATTTTCTGCTGCGTTATCTGTGATGTGATCATGTGATTTGTTCAGATAGATATGGTATATAGTATATATGATATATTATATAGACGTTGCTTATGTTTTACACCCGCGCTAGCCCTGCCTCGTTCTGGCGTTAGTTACCTAACCTAACGGTGCAGACGGGACATCGAGGCTTATGCGGATGGCATAAGCGTACGTTATATTTATCTGTGATGTTTAGGTGGACTTAAATGATGGGATATTCATTAATGAGATTAATGAAAGAAAATAAACCTAATTGATGTTGTGGAATCGAATTTCAAAATAAAACAGGTGGCTTCAGTTCTTGCTTTGCATCGAGGTGTTCCTTGTAGAACATCCTGCAACTTATTCGATGAGGAAAGGACCGAGATCCCTTCACCGGGAGTGACTCCTTTAGCATTAACTGGCAGATGCTACAACCCTCGGTTTGCCTTTTGATCGCTTCTATAGTTTCCGCTTTGCACAGTGATATATATGATATATCCCGCACCTCATTCGACGAGGAAAGGGCCGACGATCCCTTCACCGGGAGTGAACCCTTTAGCAAAACTAGAAAAGCCTCAAAAACATTCCATTTAAAAACCATTTGATTCCGCAACGAGATCGAGTTCAAAGCGTTAAAGGTTTTCTTAAAAACCATTCGCAACCCTCCATCATTTTAGGAAGTAGAGTACTTAGTATTCGTGCTACGTTTGTCGACCATAACCGAGGCGTAGTGTGCGGTAGCTAAGTGATGTCTTCCTACACAGCATATGATGTGATTAGTTAGGACAGTCATGTGGCTTTGTTGACCTTAGCCAAGGGTCATGTGGGTGGGTCTAATTAGTTACGAAATGACGGGTAGAACTTGACTAGTACCTATATTTTGTTGACCTTAGCCAAGGTCATAGGTGCTAGCGGTAAAAACCATTATCGGGAGTTTCAAGTGTTGAAATTTGCAATGAGATTGTATACCTTCTATGTGATAGTTGGATCCCGATACCCACTGCGAGTAATTGTTACTCCTGGGAGAGTTTTGCACTTTACAATTAGCCGATCAAGTAGGTGTCTAGAAAGGTGTCAACGGGGTTACGCCTCTGGGAAAACGAGGTTTACTGTAATTAGGTCCGTGCGAAAGCACGGGGAACCTCCCTCAAAGTACCGACACTGGCCTGGCTGAAAAATTGGCGAACTTGTAGAATGTAATTAATCCCGGCTAGTCTTTCCTTTTAAGGTTTGAAGGAAGATTTGATAAAAACAGTGGGAGCCATCCTGATTAGATAAAATATATAACCAATCTAATCTTGCAAGAGCGCACGCAGAGTGTTTTCTTCTCTCTCTCTCCAGGTAGCGACCATATCACGCCTTAATCAAGATAATAATATGGATGTATTGACCGAACCCGCTTGTTATACAGTGCTGGGGAACGTTGGTCCCGCTCCAACTTATAATTGTTATAAGACAGAGAAGGAAATAGGGAAATACCAGAATTCCTATGCCACCCAAACGAAGAAAGTGCATACGATGCATCTCTTTCGGGTGTGTTCATTACAAAGAACTGTTTCTCAGTATCCTCTGCATCCTGGGAATTTTATACCGGGTCAAGATCCTAGATATGTAATCTGTTACATAGGGCTACAAAAAGGTAGAAAAACTGAGAAAAGGTGATAAGTTTCATGAGACAGAAAACGGGGCAAGTGCTGCAGCCAAGTCTGTTGGTCACTGTCACCCTGTATTACCAATACATTGATTCTGAACAAATGCTATTAGATACCGAACCTGATATACAAAATCATATCAGTTTCTTTATTAGTAAAGAAATGATAAAATTTTGTATTGATGGATAATGTTTTGAACATTTCCTATATCAAAAGTTGATCGGTTAAGGCACGTTATCTAAAAGCATTGACGTTCTAAATCAAACTACAGTTCCTCGTATACAGAACACACACAAGAGGAAGAGTTCGGAAATGAACGAATCATTCTTGAGGCATTGTAGACTAGGTCATATCAATGCGACCCGACTGGCTGAAGTTACATTTTAGATGCATATTTAAATCAGTTTGAATTTACATCTTGTGAAACTTGCCAGTCATGTCACAAAGATAAGATGACCATAGCTCTGTTTATTGGAAACAGAGAAAGAGTTAGTGAACTCTTGGGACTGATACATGATGATATATGTAAGGTCTCCTGTCTACACATGCCAGGACCGGTTATTTATACTTCATTACGATCTCTGATGATCTCTCAAGATTCAGACATATGTTCCTGTTGAAACACAAGTCCGAACCTTTTAAGATATTCACAGAATATAAGTTAGAAGTAGAGAACTAAAATACGGGTATAAGTATTATATCCTACGATGAGATCAGGGAGGAGAATACTTGTGCATAGAATTCCTGGACTATTCTAAAGGAGAATGAGATTCTCTCTCAGCATTACTCCTCCGTATACACCGTAGCACGATGGTATATCGGGGTAGAGCAATCACACCCTATATGATATGGTGCGCTCTATGATGAGTACTACTGAGTTTCCTATTTCCTTTTAGGGAGTTATGCACTTATGAAGTTGCATACCTATTGAATAGGGTTCGAATCAAATCAGTGCCTACCACTCCATATAAGATATGGTATGGGAAGAGCCTATCTCTTAAATAAGTTAAGATTTGGGATTGTCCGGCCTATGTCAAAAGCAAAATCCGGACAAAATCAAGGCAAGGTCAGTTCTGTAGAACTGGAAAGGTTCCAGCTATACAAAACTGCAGTTGATTTGACTGGACCAAAGGATTCTATAGTCCCCAACGAACCTCAAGCCTCTCCGCCGATCTGGTAGGGTTCCTCACCTGCCTGAGAGATACTTCGGTTTCTCGATGACAGTGGGAGAGAGGACTGCATCATGAGATGATGACCCAACTAGATTCGAGCAGGTCATCAAGAGTAGGGACTCTGTAAGAATGGCTGGATGCTTAGCGATCTGAGATGGAATCCATGTACACCAGCAAAGTATGGACTTTAGCTGCTATATCTGAAGGGTTAAATCCCCATCAGGAGCAAGTATATCTTGAGAAGATTACTTGGTGTAAATGGAAAAGTTGAGACTTTCAAAGCTAGACTTGTTAAAGGTTTTAGTCATCAACCAGGTGTGGATAATGATGAAACCTTTTCTAGGGACTATGCTCAAGTCCATCCAGATCCTACTTGCCATTGCTACATACCATGACTACGATATCTGGTGGTTGGGTGCCATGACTACTTATCTAAATAGTGATTTAGAAGAGAACGTCTATAAGAACACAGCCAGAGGGCTTCGTAAACAGTGGGAGCAGCAGAAACGTGTGCAAGTTGCTTTACAGAATAAAGCAGGCATCGCGGAGTTGGAACGTCTATTTTGATGTGATAGTCAAAGTGTTTGACTTCATCAAAATGGTAGACGAACCTTGTATATACAAAAAGGTAGTAGAGAGTAAGGTAGTCATCCTCGTATTGTACGTGGACAACACTCTTGATAGGAAAATAGTTTCCTATACTACGATCGGTCGATCTCCTCTTGTCATAAGGATTCTCCAAATAGGATCAAAGTGATACCTCCTAAACCCTGAGTTTTCATCTATGAGATAGATGTAATTGGATGCTAGGATTCTCACTAAATGTAGTGAGATGGTATCAATCGATCCTGGGGAGAATCACTGGAAGGGTTCCAGGGTGATAAAGACGACTGAATGTCAGTCACAGGCATTGTCTTTACCCTCAGTAAAGGGACGGTATGTTGGAAGAGTTCCAAGCTAGATACCGTGGCAAACTAGACGATAAAGGCTGGTAACATCGCTATTAAAGATACTACCAAAGAGGCAGTTTGGGTGTATATTGGTTCATAAGATGAACTAGGTTCTTACCATTGTGTGACAATGGAAGTGTGGCTTTGGCCCGTGAACCCCGATCCCATCAGTGACCCAGACATATTCTGAGGCAGTATCAAATGATCATGGAGATAGTTGATCTCCAGGGTGATCAAGGTTAGGAGAGTAGACTCAGAGGATAACACGGCGGATCTACTCACGGAGGCCTTTTCCCAAAGAGAGACTTTTAGGGGATGGTTGAGTATTAGATACTACAACTACTGCTACATATGGCCCTAGTGCAAGTGGGAGATTGTTAGTTATATGTATACCCTAGAGGCCATTACTGTACATTGGATGTATATTGTAGTGGATGCTGGGACATATATAGGTAGGACTTTCTTGCTCGACATGATAGTACGCTATCTGGTTGCTCTTTATCTTAACATGTATACTTTATGTCTCTCTGTTACATGTTGATAAAGCCCTTAGGATGTGTACTCGACTTCCAGGACTATGATGCAGATCATGCTGGTGGGGCCTGGGTAGTCCATGAGTACATCCTTCAATGTTCCTAGTCGTGGGAATATCGAGACGGGGCATCGATATTCCAGAGTAGACTAGCGTATATCTTCTCGACCCATGTGATGGGCGATGGATGATCCCATATCCATTGGTGTTTGACATCAGAGATGGTATGCGGATGCTCATTGGAGACTGGGTACACTGAACGGACTCGCCGAGAACTCTCAGATGGTATTATACCTCACGTCAGATGGCAGTTCTCTGGTGACACTGGTACAGCTTAGTCTGTTGACCCGAGATCGTCATAGAGTCTTGTGTGTCTCCCACTGTGCTTTGATTTCCACCCTACCACGGCTCTACTGAGTCGTGCAAACAGGTGGTTTTTGGGTACAGTCCCGATTCACATGGAGGCAATGAGCGATAGGAGGGGATTCGTCTCTCCCGGTATTGGGGGTTGATGTTGCGCTATGCTCGACTGGCCATAACAGGAAATCCCTGGCCAGGGTTGCAGTGATATACTGGCAAGAGTTATCAGTAGTTTCACGATTGTTATGGACCTCACGTCGGCATGACTTGTCAAGCTATTGGGGTCTGACGTTTACCACCCCTAGGCGAGATATACGACATATCGGACGAACAGACCGGACTGTACGGTAAGTGTTACTGGTTGGATTCACAGGAGTGTGAGCAGGCTTGCTCGTCGATCTTCTGATCGCTCAATACCCGAGTGGCCGTTACGTTTAGCAGACCGCTTGTGGCTTGTGGATGCTTGATGTGATCATCATCTGCTGCCGGCGTATTGACGTGTCTTTAGAGTCCTACACAGAGGTTTCCTGGCTCAAGCGAAACGAAATAGGAGCGCATATGAGATATGTGCGGGACCGAGAATAATGCGTGTATGTGATACCGTATTCTATTCTCGCGATGAATGTATCGATTGGTTGTATGCGATATAACCTAGTTATCGAATCAAGGATTGATTCGATAAGCCGATACATTGAATATTAGTCGGTCATATGCGATATGACCGGATCGTTAAATCAAGTGTTGATTTAATGATTTAATGCATAATTATATTTGATATATTACTTTGCATTAACTAGTATTTGTTCACTTTAAAAGGATTTTCACACTTCATGTGCACATTGTATATGTGATATATTTTTGTGCACTTGATTGTATCATATTTGATGATACATGAATGTTTGGGTGTATGTTTAGTTTAAACCATGGTTATGTTAATGGTTAAGGTTTTTATTTACTTATTAATTTATTTATTCATTCATTTTGAAAAGATAAAAAGAATGGTGGCTTATTTTGTTGTTTTGTTGAAACTTCTTGAAGTGTTGAAAGCTTGACCATTCTTGTTCTTTTCCTTAACCTAACAATTTAACCTAACCCTAGTTTAGTCTCTACACCTAACCATGGTTTCTATATCATAAGTATTCATTTTATTTTTTATTTTGGATATACTTATCATATTCCTTCTTCTTCTTCTTCTTCAACAAAGAAGAAAACCTTGCCTCCATCAATGGCAACATGAGAAAAAGAGTGAGAAATCCAATTCTAAAGTGAACCCATTTTCTATTTCTTCATCCTCTACCACTTGCCAAGTAGTATAGGGTGTTTTCTTCACAAGTTTCATGACTTGGTGAAGTTGGAGTTTGATCTTGAGTTGCCTCGACATAGATCATCTTCGGCATCGAAGTCGACGACCTAGCCCGCCCATTTCTCCGATGAAGCCGATACTAGAGTCCGGGATCCGATATGGACAGCGGAGGGACGTCATCACGGAGCCTAGGAGGTGGAGGACCGGATCTACAAAGGTTGTAGTCACTTTCCTTTAGCAATAAAGTAGTTTACTTGCTTGCATCGCCTCATTATCTAGTTAACGATCCGTATTAGGGTTTGTAGGCACATGATAAATTTGAATTGGGCATGTTTGATCTGTTGTGAGACTTCATTAATGTGCCTAGGAACCCTACAATATGAACTCGAAGAAACTTATTTCAGATTCGAGGATGGTTTCCAGTTCTGGAGAAATTGAATAGGACTATTCAGTTGTCTTTTGCCTTTACCTTCTCTCAGGTTGCGAGAGCTCCCGGTATTTAGGAGAGTACACCTATTACGCTTATTGGATAGTCTTCTTCCAAACCATAGGCTGGTGTTGAAAGATATGGAAGGAAGAAAACCAATTAGCCTAAGTTTGGTGTACAGAATGTAACAAGTAAAGACAAATAAAGGGATTAGAAAGAGGGAAAAGTAAAATACGACTGCTATCATTCACGACGAAACAGCGTATATCACCGCGTAAAATACTCTTACTTCACCTTTGCAATTCTCCTGAACATTCTGTATCACTACGAAGATCCATATTTATTGGATAAGCCATCGTATAGTTACATACGAACTCGAAGGAACTTGTTCCGGTTCGAGGATGGATTCCGGTTTAGGAGAAATCGAATAAGATTATTCGGGTTGTCTTTTATTTTTACCTCCTCTAAGGTTGTGAGGGATCCTAGGATTAGGAGGGTACACCTATTACGCTTATTGGATAGGCTTCTTCCAAACCATAGGCTGGTGTCGAAAGGTAGGGAAGCAAGAAAACCATTTAGCCTAAGGGTGGTGTACAGAAGGTAATATGTAAAGACAAATAAAGGGATTGGAGAGATGGAAAAGAAATATACGGTTAAAGTCATGAATCTGGATAGTGGATGAGGCATTACTAGGAATACCCGGATACCCCTTCGAAACATTTTCATGTTTCAATTTCACTGTGCGTTGTTAATTGAAAACTGATTTCCCAATTTGATTCTTACTCGAGGGTATGTATTTACCAAACTTGATTCTCACATCTGTATAGTATTACAGATAATGAGTGAGAGTAAGATATTGGGAATTGGGTTATTATATCCTCATTATATCGGAATTCGTTGTAATTGGTGATATTTGAGGAAATCACCTGGGTTTTTGCCTGACGACAAATATTTGGTTTTAAATATCCGTTGTTATGCACCAATTTCAAACTGATATATCTATACGTTTATTTTATAAAGTGAGATATAACTTTTTAAAATTATATCTAAGATATTTACCTATATCAGTTGGTAATTGGGTAAGAAGCATTCAAAAGCGGTATAATTCTTCTTAACCATAGTACAGTTTTCAACCTACGACGCACAGGGTTTGAGTAATTAAACTCGGGGGACTTATACAAATTATTGTATGTTTTCCAGTGTCCATAAGGACAAAGGGGTTGGTGCTCTTACTATATTTTGTTTACTTGTGCCTTCTCTAGTTTTAGACATGTATTTTCTTTTAAATACAAAGTCCAAGTTTTGAGAAGTTATAGGTATATGAATAAAGTAGAGAACCACATGTTGCAAGTATCAGGATTCTTCAAGGTGATCGAAGATGTAGATACTTGTGCTAGGTATTCCATTGATAGTAATGGTTTTGAGAACTTTCTTCTCTTTCAGGTTACTTATATGTGGATCCACTCCTAGATGAGTAATGTTGCTTGGCCTCATTCCACTTAGTTGACATGCACTTGAGACAGCTGCATGATTTGAATCTGGTTCCAATTAAATTAGTGCATTTATTTCTATATTATATATAGAATGGTTCATATCTTAACGATGTTAAGGTATACGGAGTTGTCCGGCATATGCTTAAAACCAGACTCTGGATAAATTCAAGTCACGTTTCAGTAATGGTTTTTTGTGGGTTATCCCGGGCTATGTCGAGGGTTAATTTTCTACCATCCGGAAGATCAATAGATATATTGTTCTTGACTCACCACAGTTTTAGTAAAATGGATTCTTTTCAGAAAACATTAGTGGGAGTATGGTAGAACTGGAAGTGATTCCAGAACCACAAACGATTACTGAAAATTTAATAGAACCGAAGATTCAATTGGTATTGACATTCCATTAGCCACTCCGCAGATATAGGGGGTAACCCCGGGCACCCGAAAGGTAATTCGGTGTTCTCAGAGAAGGTGACAGGGAGTTCTTGTTTACCCAGACTTGCCATTGCTGCTATTCTAGACTATGAGAACCGGCAGGAGGATGAGTATAGCGTCGTTCTAAACTAGTTTTAGAAGTGCACGTGTATATGACTCTGCTAGAGGATCATTGTAGTCCGTGGGAGCAGTGGAAGCATAGTGGACAAGTAGCTTGTGTCTATTTATAGACTAAAGCAAATATAGCGGAGATAGATCATCTATTTTTTATGTGACAGTCATAGGCTTTGACCTCATCAGAATAGGAGATGGATCTGGTAAGAAGGTAGTAGGTTGTGATGTCCTGGTATTTGTATGACATGCACTTTATAGGAAGTGAAATTCCTATACTACGATCGGTTATACTGCGGTTGTCGCAAAGTTGTTTCTCCACATAGGATATGGATATAATATCAGGTTTTCTGGTTACTAGATCTATGGTTTTAGATCTAGATTTGGGAAGTGTCCCAATATGAGTACTTTGACATTATTCTAAAGGTGTTTTAGAATGGTTGACTCCTGACATGGTGGTGTACCTGCAGGTGATGGAGTCACCCTCTCTAAAGGATGTCTTTCAGACTAATGGGAAAAGAATTTGCATGATTGGCATATCACTTGCTTAGGCAATTGAGTCAATCATGTGATGTCAAGTATGACACCAGATGTTGTTGTTGCACTAGCTGCAATAAGCATATATATTAATCCAATCCTGGAGAAACATTGGGAAGCAGTTAAGAACATAAGTGGATGCTCTTGGGATATGGTAATGGCAGAGTCCTTCAGGAGACGGTTATCATTTTAGGATTCCAAGGTGACCTGGATGACATAGTGACTGTAAGAGTTTTAGTTTTCCCTCTTTTGAGGGACAGTATGTTGAACAGGTGGTCCAAGCAGATACTGAGGATGGCATGGCGCAGGATATTAATTAAATTCAGTGGAAAATACAGTCTAAGAAGTTTGCTGGATTTGGAGTTCATTTATGAACTGGGTCCCATCAGATATCCAGACATATTCTAAGACGGGTATTGCTCATTTTGGGAGATAGCTTTCTCCGTGAAAGTTAAGATATAGAGAGATACAGAAAGAAACATTGGAGCGGATCCACTCACTGAGGCTAATTTTCGAACACAAATAGTTTCGCAAACGAGTTTTGCCAGACTGATTAGTAGAGGAGTTGGGAGTTCGGTATCACATAGGCTGTGAGTATGCGACATTGTAATAATTAGCCTTAAGTGCAAGTGGGAGATTGTTGGCTATAGTGCCCTTAAGGCAATTATCATAGTCGCAGGCAGGTGATTATGATGATTGAGGGAGGACCTATATCGGTATAACAGTCTTACTCGAGATGATAGAATGCTATCTGGTTTGTCTTTATCATCATGTACAGCATTAGGTGGCATTACAAATCACTATTACATGTTGATAGAGCCCATAGGATTCTTGCTTGACTACCAGCAGTATGATGGCGAGCATATAAGTGGGAGGTGGATGGTCTATAAGCACATCCTTAAATGTCCCTAGTCATGGGAGTTTCGAGACTGGGCATCGATACTCCATAGTAGACTGGTGTATACTGATCGAGACCCCGACGAGGGGTGGTAGCCAGTCTCACAAGCCATTGGTGTCAGTTTGTTCACCTAAGATGTATACAGGTGCTCATTGGGTTATGAGTACACCGGACGGACTCGCCGGGAACATGCTAGTTGGTATTATACCTATTGTCAGATAGCAGTTCCCAGGTGACATGTGTACATGTTAGTCTATCGACCTGAGATCATCATTTGTCTCGTGTGAGTTCCCACTGTGCTTTGATTACTATCCTACCATGGCTCAAAGGAATCATGCAAACAGGTTTTAGTGGGGTACAGTCCCAAGCCACATGGAGGCAGTGAGCGGATCAACAGGGGATTCGTCTCTCCCGGTATTAGGGGTTGATGTCGCGTTGTGCACGGGTGGCCATCACCAGAAATCCTTGGCCAAGGTAGTCGAGAATTACTGATTTGGATCAGTAGTTTCTCAGTCCGTGATGGGCTTCATACCGACACTAAATATCGTGTTATTAGGGGTCTGACTTTATCCACCCCCTAGACTCGATATGCGATACTCATAGATGAACGGACCGAACTGTACGGAGATTGTCACTATCAGGCTCAGTAGGGGTATGGATGAGTTTGCTCGTCGACCTTCCTTTCTCTCAATAAATGGGTAGCCGTTACGTACAGCTAGTTCCGCTGACGTGCTTTTGGTTAAACCCACTGTCAGCGTATTGACGAGTCTTTAGAGTCCCACACAGAGGGTTTTCACGATTCAGGCGATATGGTGTAGATGACGTATGTTGGGATATACAGGTGTCCGATTAAATATGTGTACAGGCTACACAAACTTTAATCATACGATTGATAATACTAGCGGCTTAGGATTAAGCCGGATTGTTAAATCAGGTTTTGATTTAATAATTTATATATATGTATTTATATATATGTATTCTAGTATTATTGTTCACTATTCATTTTCTCTCTTGGCTATTCGTATTTTGGTACGAATACACGTATATGTATTTCGATACGTGTACCGGGTTGTGTTCCGTATTTATACGAAATTACTTCTAGAAGTGGACACCTTATTTGTATGATTTTTTTTTAGGAAATCATTTGTTTTAAAAATGAGGTGGAGGGGTGACATGGCATGAATAATGCAATGGCATGTTGTGAAGCATGGTGGGTGTTTGTTTATTAGTAAAATGGAGAGGAGATATTTTGATTGAATGATTGAAATGGGCAGCCACAATTCTTTACATGCCATGCTAGTTATTTTCTTCACTTGATTGATTCACTCTCATTCTTGAGACTTAGACATTTTTCCTTGGTTGCTCATGCCGCTTGTTTTCCTCACCTCCTCTTTATCTTCTATGGCTCTTTTGAGCATTAGTGATGAGAGAAAATTATAGTGAGACATTCCTACACCTTCACTCTCCATTGGTAGCAACCTTGGAGCGTCGGTTCCCTTGCTAGGTAAGGCTGAAGCTTGCGCCGTTTCCCTCGGGTGGATCATCGTAGATGGAGGAAGACCGGCAACCAAATTCGATCCGCGACTTCATAGAGCTTGGGAGATGGTAGAAGACCGAAGGACTTGGTTCATTTGGTATAACCATTCTAAATCCTTTACATGTTTTGTTATCTAGGTCTTATGGGTCGATTCGGGTTATAGGGTTGTGTTAGCTCCGGTTTTTGAAAATTTTTGTTCCGCATTTGGCCACGGATTGATGGACAGGGCGCTTGCATAACCCAACATAGAGAACCAGACGGGTGTTCCTGTTGAAAAGAGAGAGGTATTAAAAAGAGAATGGGTGATCTCTCAAGATTCGGATATGTGTTCCTGTTAAAACACAAATCTAAAGCTTTTGATAAATTCAAGGAATATAAGTACAAAGTTGAGAACCAGACGGGTAAAAGTATTAAAATCCTTCGATCTGATCGGGGAGGAGAATAATTGAGCACGGAATTCAGAGGCTACTTAAAAAGAAAATGAGATTCTCTCTCAGCTTACTCCTCCATATACACCACAACACAACGGAGTTTCAGAGTGGAGGAATCACACCCTACTAAATATGGTGCGCTCTATGATGAGTAATACTGAGTTGCCTATTTCTTTTTGGGGTTATGCACTTGAGATAGCTGCATACCTATTGAATAGAGTTCCGACCAAATCCGTTGACTACCACTCCATATGAGATTTAGAATGGGAAGAGACCATCTCTTAAACGAGTTAAGATATGGGGTTGTCCGGCTTATGTTAAAAAGCAAAATCCGGATAAGCTCGAGGTAAGGTCGGTTCTATGCAAGTTTGTAGGATATCCCAAAATAACGTGAGGGAATATCTTCTACCACACCGAAGAACAAAGAGTGTCTGTTTCTCGACATGCCATATTTTAAAAAGGGGAATTTTTTTGTGAAAGAAATCAGTGGAAATGAGGTAGAACTGGAAGAAGTTCCAGCAACGCAAACTATAAATAACAATTTGGTGGAACCGGAGGATTTAATAGTCCCCAACGAACCTCAGCCACTCCGCAAATCTAGTAGTGTTTCTCATCCACTTGAGAGATACTACGGTTTTCTCGTAGACAGTGGGAGCGAGGATTGAATCATGGAAGATGATGACCCAACTAGTTTGAAGTAGGCCATCACAAGTGGAGACTCTGTGAAATGGCTGGATGCTATGCGATCTGAGATGGAATCCATGTACACCAACAAAGTATGGACTTTGGAAGTTGCTCCTAAAAGGGTAAAACCTATCGGGAGCAAGTAGATCTTGAGAAGATAATTGGTGTAGATGGTGTAATCGATGTTGCGCACCCCGCAGGTTCGCGGGGAAGTGAAATACGTAAAAAAACGATTTTTACGGGTGTCGCAACACCGGCTTGAACTCCAGGATCGATGCTAAACCCTAACTAGCTAACTATAAAGAGGTTAACTTCTCGGAAAAAAGTTTATACCTCACGTTACATGTCCTTCGGGTCTTCATTGCTATCCTCCTCCTCGTCATAAGCTCCGAGGATCGTAACGGATCGATGCTTCCTCGTCAGCCTCCTCGAGTCAAAGACGATCCACCCGAGAGTCAATAGTCCGAGCTCCTACCTCAAATCCGAGGTAACTAGGGCACCTAGTTCGCTAAACTAGATGGCCTAGATGATGTAGAGAGTGTAGATGGATTAATATATCTCTAATAGCCTTAGGTTTCCCAACACATGAGACATTAAAGGCTTGAGGAAGAAGTAGGAGACTTGAGGAAATGAGAGTGAAGTGAAGAGATAAAAATAAAGATGGCTCATTTGTGATGAATAGATGAAGCATATAATAATTCATGAGATAAAATATCACACAAAATATCTAGCATGCTTCACAAATATCTAATGAGTGAGTCATAGCCATGAGTCACCAAGAGCCATGCTTCATTTAATGTAAACCTCCACCTCATTTCCTCCACCTCATTAATCTTTAATCAAAAGATTAAAATCCAAATGAGGTGTCTTCTTCTAGAAGCTTTCTTGAGTAAATTACGAGAATGCCCCTCAACCGTATATACATATCTGTATCTGTATTACGAAGAATACGAATACAATGAGACGAAAATAATCCGTCAATATAATATTAGGATCCGGCTTAAACCAAAGCCCACTAATACTATCCGCCCGAACATCATACGTGCACAAGTACACGTATGTGATCGAAGCCCAGCCGTAAAACCATACGGCCTCTACATCTTTTCCCGATGCAGGGAAACCCTCTGTGTGGGACTCTAAAGACTCGACACTATGCTGGCAGTGGGTTTAACCACAAGCAGCAAGCGGTACTAGCTGCACGTAACGGCTACCCAGGTATCTGTCGATAAGAAGGCCGATGAAAAACTCATCCGAACTCCTACTGAGCCTATCTGTGACAATCTACGTACAGTCTGGTATGCTCGTCTAAGAGTATCGCATATCAGGCCCAGGGGGTGGTAAACGTCAGACCCTTAATAGTACAATAAGTCGTGTCGGAGTGTAGCCCAAAACACCCTGAGAAACTACTGGAGTACCTACCAGTAAATCTCGCTTTCCTTAGCCAAGGACTTTGTGTAATGGCTTCCGAACACAGCGCGATATCAACCCCCAATATAGAGAGAGAAGAATCCTATCTAACCGCCACTGCCTCCAAGTGCTTCGGGACTGCACCCAACTACTACCTGTTTGCACGACTCCTTTGAATCGTGGTAGGGTAGTAATCTAAGAACAGTGGGAACACACTCGAGGCAAAGTAGTAGTGTCAAGTCGACGGACTAAGCTGTACTCATGTCACTTGGGAACTTCCACCCGACGATAGGTATAGTACCCACCAACAGTTCCCTACGAGTCCTGTCCAGTGTACTCACACCTGCATACTATCTCCAGTACTACGTATTAATGGCTATGGGACAGACCATCTCCCCTGCTGGGATGAGAAATACACTAGTCTACTCTAGAATATCGATGCCCTGTCTCGATAATCCTACGACTAGGGACCTGTATAGGATGTGCTTATAGACTACCCACCCCCCACTAGTGTGACTGCCATCACAACGCTAGTAATCAAACAAAGATCCTAAAGGCTCTACTAATATGTATAAGCGATATGCTAAAAGAAACACATGCACATATTGAGATAGAAACAAACTAGGTAGCATACTACCATTTCAAGCAAGACTGTTACTATATCCAAGTATATCCCTAGCTTCCATTAAGTAATATACATACCAGTATGATACAATAATGGCCTCTGGGGCATATATCACTAACAGTTGGAAAAGTTGAGACTTTCAAAGCTAAACTTGTAGCAAAAGGTTTTCGTCAACGACCAGGTGTCGACTATAATGAAACCTTTTATCCAGTAGCTATACTTAAGTCCATCAGGATCCTACTTGCCGTTGCTGCATACCATGACTACGAAATCTATTAGCTGCATGTCAAGACCACTTTTCTAAATGGTGATTTAGAAGAGAGCGTGTACATGACACAGCCAGAGGGCTTCATAGACAGTGGGAGCAGTGGAAGCGTGTGCAAGCTGCTTAAATCAATCTACGGATTAAAGCAGGCATCGCAGAGCTGGAACATTTGTTTTGATGAAGCTGTCAAAGAGTTTGACTACATCAAAAATGTAGATGAAACATGTATATATAAGAAGGTAGTAGAGAGTAAAGTTGTCTTCCTCGTATTATACGTGGATGACATACTAATGATAGGAAACGTTGTTCCTATGCTACACTCGGTCAAGCTCTTCTTATCACACAAGTTCTCTATAAGTGATCTAGGTGATGCCTCCTACATCCTGGGGATTAAGATCTATAAAGATAGATCTAGACGGGAGTTGAGATTGTCCCAATCCAGGTACATTGACACCATACTAAAGAGATTTAGTACGGAAGATTCTAAGCATGGTAATGTACCCGCTTGATTGGGAATCACTCTTTCCAAAAAGATGTCTCCCAAGACTGATTAGGAGAGAGTTCGCATGCAAGGGATACCCTATTCTTTGGCAGTCAGGTCAATCATGTATGCGATGTTATATACCAGACCAGATGTAGCTTACTCACTAGGTGTAGTAAGTAGGTATCAATCAGATCTAGGGGAGAAATATTGGACAGCTGTGAAGAACATTCTTAAGTACTTAAGAATGACTAAGGAGATATTCTTGGTGTATGGTAATGGTGAACTCCAGGTGGAGTCCTTTACCGATTCGAGCTTCCAGAGTGATAAAGACGACAGTAAGTCGGTCTCGGATTTTGTCTTCATCCTCAGTGGAAGGACAGTATGTTGGAAGAGTTCCAAGCTATATATCATAGCAGACTCGTTGATGGAGGCTGAATACATCACTACCAACGATGCTACCAAAGAGGCTGTCTGGATGAACAAGTTCATAGATGAACTTAGTGTGGTTCCTACCATTGAGCATCCAATACCTGAGTATTATGATAACAATGGAGCTATGGCTTTGGCCTAGAAACCCCGGTCCCATCAGCAATCCAGACATATTCTTAGGCAGTATCACCTGATCAGGGAGATAGTAGATCTCCAGGAGATTGAGATCAGGAGAGTTGACATTGAGGATAATACAGCTGATCCACTCACCAAGGCCCTCCCCCAGATGCTAATCGAGAAACTTTCTTGGATGTTTGGTATGAAATACTACAACAACTAGTCTTAGTGCAAGTGGGAGATTGTTAGTGATAGGTATGCCCTAGAGGCCATTATTGTATGATATAGTGGATGCTTGGACATATATATAGAGGACTTTCTTGCTTGACATGATAGTATGCTATCTGGTTTCCTTTATCTTAACATGTTCACTGGTATTATTATACCGTCTCTCATATACATGTTGATAAAGCGCTTGGGATGTTGGCTTGACTACCAGGACTATGATGCGGATTATACTACTGGGAACTGGGTAGACCACAAGCACATCCTTCAATTGTTCCTAGTCGAGGGGATGTCGAGACAGGGCATCGATATTTCAGAGTAGACAAGTGTGTACGTTTCTTGACCCTGTATGGGGCGATGGTTGATACCATATCCATTAATGTTTGACATCAAAGATTGTACACAGGTGCTCATTAGAGAATGGGTACACCGAACAGGACTCGCCGAGAACTCCTAGATGGTACTATACTTATCGTTAGATAGTAGTTCTCTGGTGACACTGGTACAGGTTAGTCTGTAGACCCGAGATCGTCATAGAGTCTTATGTGGCTCCCACTGTGCTTTGATTTCCTCCCTACCACGGCTCAAAGGAGTCATGCAAATATGTGGATTTTGGGTACAGGCCCGAGTCTCATGGAGGCAATGAGCGATAGGAGGAGTTTCGTCTCTCCTTTTATTGGGAGTTGATGTTGCGCTATGCTCGATTGGCTATAATTAGAAGTCCCTGGCCAGGGCTACTGATGAGATTTACTGGTAAGTGTTATCAGTAGTTTCTCGAACCGTTATAGGCCTTACATCGGCATGACTTATCAAGTTGTTGGGGTCTGACGATTCCACCCCCTGACTCGATATACGACATATCAGACGAAGAGACCGGGCTATACGGTAAATGTTGCTTATAGGCTTCATGAGATTTTGGACAAGCTTGCTTGTTGATCTTCTAATCGCTCAATATCTGGGTAGCCGTTACGTCCAGCTAATACCGCTGACGGCTTGTGGGTGACTTATGTGATCATCACCTACTGCTGCCGTATTGACGAGTCTTTAGAGTCCCACACAGAAGTTTCCTGATTCAAGTGAAACGAAGTAGGGCACATATGTTGATATGTGCGGGGGCCTGACTAAATATGAGTATGAGATACCGTATTCTAATCTAGCAGTTATTTGTTATCGGTCAGATTATATATGATATAACCAGATTATCGAATCAAGTGTTGATTTGATAATGTGATATATAGATAAATAATGTTAGTCGGTTATATGTGATATAATCGGATTATTAAATCAAGTGTTGATTTAATAATATGATATATATTTATATTTGATATAATTATATATTAACTAATATTATTAGCTCACTAATTATTTTCTTTATATATATGTATTAATATATATATATAATGCAGCATGGTGTATTTTCTATTTTGAGAAAATGGAAATATGAGATGGATAATGAGGAGAATGGGGTGAAGCATGGCTTGATGAATATTATATTCATCTTACTTCACTATTGAAGTATGGCTTCATTTTATTATTGAATAAAATGAATGCTTCAATAAGTAAACCTTAGCCATTTTACACTTGGCCTTCTTCTTGAGTTCATTTTTTTTCTTCATATGAGCTCATGAGCTCTCTATCTCTCTTCTTCTTCTTCCTCTTGATGCTTCAAGCTCTAACCCCTCACATGTGATGTGAACTATGGAGCTTGGATAATATATAGTGAGCAAATAAAATCCCTACTTCACCATCCCATATTAGATTAGCACTTTGATGTGGTGTGTTTCCTTCACTAAAAAGTTTAGTGAAAAGGTAGCTTGGATTGGCGGACTTCGGCTAGATCATATTCGGCACGAAAGTCATCGGAGGAGGTTCGCTAACCTTTCAATTGGAGCCTAGTGGAGTCACGTGGACTACAGCCCGGAGCATTAGAAGAGAAGGACATGGTCTACAAAGGTTGTAGCCATCCATCTCTTAGTGTAGTTTTAGTGATATCATTTTTAAACCCTAATATTCTAGTTAGATCTTGGTTAGTGTTCATTAGCACCCAGAATTTTTTAAAATTGCATGTGTGATGCCCATTTTAACCCCGTCGCGGTGCTAGCAGACACTTTCGCTCACCACGTCTTTCCTTAAGAAATTTTTGGTCGTATCGAACGCCTCTGCGTGTGTAGTAAATCTCTAGCGTCCACGGAGTGGAATGACAACTCATGAAAATCTCGCACGAACTTCTTACTCCGCTTCCCTTCAATATGGACCAATTCGGAATCATCTCTTCATAGCTGTGTGGACTGCGCTCCAACTGGCTGTACTTATATCTAGAGTCTCTTACGAAACTACGAACTTGGCATCTCTAATATCCTGTAGAAGGCATCTGGCCAATTACGCCCTCGGGAACTCATCCAACGCCTTTGCTCGTCCTTTCTTGATCGAGGTCCCCTTCTAGCTGAAGCTAGTCAATTTGAGACCTTGCATAGGAGCATCCAAATGAACAAACTGTCCTAGTCATTCATCTAAGGTGACTAGTGGTCTTCCATCACATCTCTGTGTATAACCTCATGCTGCATTAGCTATATAGGTCTGGGGCGATATCTTATCAAACTCAGCAACTGCTGGCTCATCTGTCCGCACGGTAGACAACGCCTTAATCATCTGGAGTACATGGTACCTTAATAATCTTCGCAATAAGGCAGGCCTCTAGCAATGGCCCGATCATCTGGTGCAGATCTCGAACGTTCGTGTCAATGAGAAAACATAGTAAAACAATAAATCAGTGTGTTTGTGTGTCACAGGAATACATCCTGGTCAGTCCCCATCCATGACGAGCTCGTTCTGACCGCATCTCTAGCCGCAGCTCTCTCTGCTCGTGAACCACGGTAACGTAAACCACGATCCAATATCTATGAGGATAGATCAGAGGAACGAGTAGAAATATGGTGCATAAGAAATGTACATCCTAAGGCTACTTAAGCGAAGTAGTGTATCGTAAGTATGCCGCGGAACATACATACGATACGTCACTCTACTTAAATTACCTACTCCATCAACCAAGATCAACCTATACGAAGAAATTTCGGGTCTAATACACCCTCGGCCAAGTCTAAGTGTAACATTTCAGAAAAATAAAATATTATTTTTGGGAATTTTTATAATTAAATAATAAATATTATGAATATTTTAATAGTGCGATATAATTAAATACCGATAAATTGGGGAAAATTAGGAAAATTATAGAAATTACTGAAATGAGGGTGTTTTAAATAAATTAAGCAAATTATGAATTTTTATGATTAATTATATTCCATTTTAATGCTAATCGCGATTAAATATCGATAATCGTGTATTAAGCCGGATTTGTGCACATGACATGCACCATGTCAAATTACACATGTTACATTTTCTTTCAAGGTTTCTTTCTTTTTAGCATGCATGGTTTTTAATTTTTTTAAAAAGAAAAGAAATGAAAAGAAAAGAAAAAGGGAAAATGATAAAGAATGTGGCATGGTGAGAGGTATGGGCAAGAGAGAAAGTGAGAGGGGTTTTCTTTGACTTAGCCATTCCTTCATCTTCATCACTTCACCATGACTGCTGCACTCCTCCCTCCACCATCTCAACCCCTCACTTCATCATGAAAAATCCATCAAAACATCATCCTCACTTCATTAAAAACATGCACAAGCTCACTAGATGCACTTTGGACCAAGAAATGATGAATTTTGGAGACTTGGGGCAACTCAAGAAAATTCTTGAGTTCCCAAATGAGGTAATTTCTGCACCTTTAGTATTTTATTTCGATTTCCTTAGCAACCATACAAGTTTAAAGGTGGTTTATTGCGGCTTAGTGAACATTGAAATTTCCTAGAAGAGGTTATATGGAATTCTTGAGTTGTGTTTGTGCTAATGAGCTTTATTATTGACTTTAAACCCCGCTTGGTGTTAGAAACCCAGACCAACCCCAGAAGAAAACCTGAAACCCAAAAACAGAAACTTTCCAATGTCGGTTTTGTGGAATTGTGATGCCTACAGGAAATCTGGAGTGATCTGGAGAATTTTTGAGAAACACAAACAAACCAAGTGGACTAGGATTCACACTAGGAGACCCCCCTCTTGACACGAACCCAAACGGAGCCAGTATGGCCGAGGAGGCCGGATTTTAGGGGGTAGGGGCCGGCCACATTGATGAATTTGGTGCCCAGGTTCCTTCTGTAGGTCATATACACCCTATACATCACCCCAGTACTGTTTGTGCACCTAGTTTTGACCTGAACAAAAATCTGGGAACACTTTTATGGGTTGCTGCCTTGTATTTCATAATGTTTATGAATTTAAGTTTTTATATTTGTGTTTGGTATCGGTCACTTGACGTTTGTACGTCGATATCGGGCGTTTTTGGGCCCTTTTATGTAAGTAGACCATAGGTTTTGACCTATGTGAGATTCGTGTGTCGTTTTGATTTTGGATTGGACTTTAATGCGGCACGATATGTTATGATATGTAGGTACCATCGTGAAGACTTCGAGACGACAAGAGAGCGCGTGGCGACATCGGCATCGGCAAGCGAAAATCAATGTGAGCAAATATATATCTATAGGGGAAGTCGGGTGGATGGCGTATAGCACCCCCGCAGTTCGAAGTGTAGTATACTATATATACGATATTATATATATATATATGTGTTTATTATGAGACCATGATTATCTTGATAGGGTTAGTTTAGTGTAATTAGAAGTAACTTAGTTTAGCTTCTTAGTCGCGAAACCCTAGATTAGTGATTTGCATACACGCACACATACACACATGCATTTTATTTACTTGTGCATATATGGGGATATGTATATATATAGACACACATAGGTATGGGACTATGTGTATGTGTGTGTGTATACATATACATAGATGATGAGGATAGTATATGGTATTTGGAGATGAGTCGATGAGATTGGGCATGGTACCATGTGATCGGTGATATGTTTTGGTTCGTATTATGAGATACGACATGATATTGCAGGTCCTTGGGCGATGTGTTTCATACACATGCATATAAATATGTAGATGGTATCAGTATTGTACTAGACTTAGATCAGTACCCAGATGATGATATGATGATAAGGATACCAGATAATTGATGAGATGATCTGATATTGACCCATGCCCAGATTGCGATGCTGTACGATGGATTTACCGTACGAGCTATATATATTGATGATAGATCTGCACCCTTGACTCGAGGATGTCATATGATATGTTGTATCGTACGCGATACTATTGAGGCGGAATCACCGACTATTATATATATATATATAAATATATCGACTCAGACTTAGGTGGTTTTCCTTACCTTTTCGATTAACCTGTTAGTTTAGCCATGTAGTTTACTTGTAAATGTTAGACTAGACTCGAGTCATACCTATTTCAAAACTAACGAATCGTGAGTATTTTAAAGACATGCCAAGGGATTCTACGGATATTTCAAAGGACGTACCTTTCTTAAAAACACCGTAGCCCTTATTTTATAAACGCCACGATTCATATTATTTCAAATGTCAAAACTATATGATTCACATATATAGTAATGTATATTCTTTATGTTGCGTTTACTGTTCATTTTTTCTGTATATTTCTTGTTGTTGCATTGCATTGCATCCTCTATTGTGTTATCATTGTTATTGTGAAACCATGCTGTCAGGACACCGGCACCATTACTGATGATGCGTATGCTCCACGTACACTTGCTTACCGGCTCACACACATCATCATCAGTAATTGCCATGTCACGTACACTTTAGAGATAATTAAATTCATTGATATCGCTTCTTAGCTGATAGTTTCGACATGATACTATTGAGCATGCCATTATATGATAGCTTAGACATTGCATTTATTTACTGTGTAATTTCGTGCATATATATTCATATTCATTGCCATGCAATAATTTTGGGTCAGTCCGAATTGCCGGATCCCAGTGTTCACTATTTATTTACATCATGATTTATGATTTCGAATTTCCATGAGATTTCTGGATTTAGAGAAATCGCAAAGATTTTATAAACTGATTATCACTTTCAAAAGATAAAAGTGTTGTTTTCTCGTGATATGATTTAAGATATGTCCAACATGATTTTTCTCGGCTCTTGAGCGATATCATACACCTGATTCGAGGAGGAGGAGGAACCGTCTGTGGGTGCATGGTGGACCCGGTGCGGTACCCCGGGGCGAGAAGATCGCAGATGATGGCGTTGAGCTTGAGACAGGGGAGCACTACTGACCAGTGATTGTATTGTGACTCGACGGATATCCGGAGGATACCGATCGGAGTATAAGCCAGTCAGGATAGCCTGAGCCCTGTGGTTTTGAAATTTGATGATATGGGCCAGTCTGGATAGCCGGAGCCCTAAATATTGAGATTCGAGATTACAGGCAAGTCCGGATTGCTGGAGCCTGAGATATTGAGATATTAGGATATTGGGATTTATATTTTGTGTCGATACTTGACACTGATTTCATTGATGATACCTCGATTTTATAAATTTACAGAAATCTCACTAAATAAAGAAAATAGTCTTCATATTCAAGATGCATTCTGTTTTCAGTATATTGCATTCATACCTCATATTTATGATATGTTGCTACCTGAGGCACTGACACGAGCACTTGGTACTACACTTATGTATAGATGTTTACCCTTTCCACCTTATCATACTTCAGAATTTATCATTTTGAGAATATACATATTATGATCGTATTGACCTAGGATTGAGTCATATATACGATTTCTGCTCTGTGATGTTTTCTACTCACGAGTTGGTAACTCACCCCCGTTGTGCCACAGTTTCTTGTAGGTTTTTCCGTAAAGGTTCGTTGCGGCTTTTCGGCACACTGCTTCCATTCCGGGTGATTGCTTTGGTAGGTGGGTTCACTCGTATTGTGACCACCATTGTACCTTATTTATAATCTGTTGTATCTAGAAACATCATCAACCAGACTTATATATTTATAACCTTAGAAGACCAGTTGTATATTCTTTCGACTTTAGAGTCGCGCATTGTATTATTATGGTTTTCTTGATGAGTTGAGTTTCCTTTTGAGTTTTGATCTTCTCCCTTCGGCGTGGTATACTATATTTCTTGTGTGGTTGTGACCGTCAATTGACGAAGAGCTAGCTCCCGTTTAGGGATGCCTTTATTCGTATTATGTATGTTGTACCCTTTTGGGTCCAGTATTTACAAAGGAAACTTTGCCGAAATTTTCGGAAAAAACTTGAGAATTTAAAAATGCATATTCGGCTTATGTTATTAAAACCACTTATTTTAAATTAAATTTTCTTCACTTCTATTTAAAATGGTTTAGATTTCTGGGAATTTTTGGCTTACTTGAATTAGATGGGGTCCTATAGACTTCATATGATTCAAGGGCCAGTCACGTGCCATTTCGGGTCGTGACAAAGTTGGTATCAGAGCGCTAGGTTAACCTTGGTTTGAGTCTATGTTTGACTATGTGGAATCTAGAGCGTTTGTATATATATGGAATCTAGGCTTGACCTTACGGAACGTAGACTTAGTCGAGGGGGTATTAGACCCAAACCAGTTTGGGCAGGAGGAAATCGACATTCTTTCGTCGCGTAGGTTGACCTTGGTTGATGGAGTAGGTGACTTAAGGAGAGTGGCGTACCGTGTGTATGTTCCGCGGCATACTTACGATACGCTACTCCGCTTAAGAAGCCTTAGGATGTACATTTCCTTGCACGGCATTATATTCATTCATGATCTATCCTCATCGATATCGGTTTATGGTTTTGCTGCCACGATTACACAGGCAGAGAGAGCTACGGCTAGAGTTGTGGTCAGCATGAGCTCGTCACGGACGAGGACTGACCAGGGTATGATTCCAGGGGCATACGATTTGCATAGATGCGTCGTTATTGTGTTTTCGCACCATGAGCGCTTGATGGATCGCTTTTACGAGATTTCTCGGACGTGCAGATCAGCACCAGAGGATCAGGCTACTGCTAGAGGCCAACCAGAATGTGATGACCGTCGATGCACCGATTATTTGATGATTGAGGCACTGTTCAACGTGCAGAAAAATGAGCCAGTTGCTGCTACGAATGACGAGATATCATCCCAAATATTGAAGCTAATGCCACACGAGTTGTACTTAGAGATATGATAGAAGATCGCTAGTCACCTAAGGAAGAATGAGTAGGACATATGATTCATTGCCTACCCTGATGCAAGGTCATCAGATTGATTGATTCCAGCTAGAGACAACTTCACGCAGGTACGTTGAGAGTCGATAGAAGACGATCGAATGTCAGGAACCTATTTTCTAAGTTTAAAATATTCGAAAAAATATACAAGTAATTCTATGGACCCTCTAGAAGAATGAAACCCTAACTTGATATAATGACCATGAGAATGCTTTGAAACCTTAGGGTTTGCGGCAGTTCCGCGGTGCCATTGATGAGGCATGGGTTTGCCCTTCTACGGTTGGTCCACAGGTACTGTGGCATGTACTCGATACTATTAAAATGTACTAAAGACGTTGAGCTCTTGGGGGATTATGGAACCTTGACAAATCGATCGAAAGGTTCGACGTCATTCGAATATCATATGATGGGATACATTGCTTGGGAGACTCCAGATACGAGTATAGCCATTGGAGCGCAGTCCATGCAGCCATGAAGAGACGAGTCCGAATCAGTCGACATTAGAGAAAAGTGGAGTAAGAGGTTCGTACGAGATCTTGATGAGATGACGTTCCACTCCGCTGACATCAGAGATGTGATACGCATGCAGAGGCATTGTATATGGATCTTCCAGACAGAGTCGCGATGAGTATGCAGCCGTTCCGGAGCAAGAAACAGATTTAGCCAAAAAAATGATAGCTTCGGGCATTTCATCAGAAACGAGATCGGGAGAGACCTCGACAACACCTTTCTAGAATACAACACTGAAGATTTGGACCCAGGAGCGGTCATATGACGCACACCCAGCCGGCCAGAGTTCGGCATCGTCGATGAGACATGTTATGAGTTACCATGACAGTCGGCCAGAGATCTTTAGAGGATGTGCTTGAGTGGGACTGTTTCCGCTATCTTGATTTTGGTATTTTGGGAAATTTATTTGCATGATTGAGATTTTGTGCATCTCAGCTGCACTTGACTTCGATTTGATGTCATTCGAGATGTTGATTTGATTTCATACCTATGATATGCATGTGATTTGACTTATGCTTTCGACATAGTTTTCATGCACTCTTAGTATTTGATTCGATTTTCTGCACGTTGATGCACATGGTTGTGAGATTATATACCACGGTATACCTGATTTGGATTTGGATTGAGATATGTTGTATACCATCGATTTCGATTGTGGTAATCGATATTTGTTTTCGTGCACCTTGTGCACTTGAGTTGAATTTTGCGCACACTGGACGCGCTTGATGCGATTTTGTTGCACACCAGATGCACTAAATCGAGATTCTTCGTGCATATCAGATGCACCTGATATTGCTGTCAGGCACACCCGTTGCCTTTGACAGGTGTTTAGTGCACACCCGTTGCACATAGATTTTGTTTCTGTGCACATGTATGGCACACTCATGGATTTCGATCTCCGTGCGCACCATACGCACGCGGCATCCTTATATACATTTTGGGATTGATTTTCCCTTGAGCTGAAGTTTTTTATATTTACCATTTGGTATAGTAGCTGAGCAGGACTAGTCCGAGAACAGTACCTGAACATATTTTTGCATGCATTGATAGTTATCGAAGGGATTTCCAAAGAAAGAGCTATAGTCTCAGCATTTACCTACGTGTCCGAGGTGACACGAAACATTTTTACAAGGGAAACCCTCCTAAATTATTTTTCAAACGGCGGGACGTATGTTAAACAAAGATATATATACACAGGTATATAGAATTATTTCTTACAATAAACGTCCGCCACTTGTGCTGTGATACGCGCATCGCGCAGCGAAAAAAGGTTTGGCATGCATTTATTCAGAGGTTTTGACGAATTTACAACGATGTTTACATGTATAATTTGATCTATATCTTGTTGATTTTCGTATTGGGTTTTAACATTGGTGTCTTCACCATCACTCCGATAATTGGGAGATGCTTGATGGGGTTTTGATTTTGAGTTGTATGCTCATTTTTCATGCGCACGCATTGCGCTACGATATGATGTATGTATTTATGATTTCGGAGCCCCGACGACGGGATCATTTTACTGAAATGTTTTAGTAATTGAGGGGTTTAAATTTAAATTCGGGGACCGAATTTCTTTAACGGGGGAAGACTGTAACATTTCAGAAAAATAAAATATTATTTTTGGGAATTTTTATAATTAAATAATAAATATTATGAATATTTTAATAGTGCGGAATAATTAAATACCGATAAATTAGGAAAAAATTGGAAAATTATAGAAATTACTGAAATGAGGGTGTTTTAAATGAATTAAGCAAATTATGAATTTTTATGATTAATTATATTTCATTTTAATGCTAATCGCGATTAAATATCGCTAATCGTGTATTAAGCCGGATTTGTGCACATGACATGCACCATGTCAAATTACACTTGTTACATTTTCTTTCATGGTTTCTTTCTTTTTTAGCATGCATGGTTTTTAATTTTTTTAAAGAGAAGAGAAAAGAAAAGAAATGAAAAGAAAAGAAAAAGGGGAAATGATAAAGTATGTGGCATGGTGAAAGGTATGGGCAAGAGAGAAAGTGAGAGGGGTTTTCTTTGACTTAGCCATTTCTTCATCTTCATCAACTCATCTTCATCACTTTACCATGGCTGCTGCCCTCCTCCCTCCACACCCTCAACCCCTCACTTCATCATGAAAAATCGATCAAAACATCATCCTCACTTCATTAAAAACATGCACAAGCTCACTAGATGCACTTTGGACCAAGAAAGGATGAATTTTGGAGACTTGGGGCAACTCAAGAAAATTCTTGAGTTGCCAAATGAGATAATTTCTGCACCTTTAGTATTGTATTTCGATTTCCTTAGCAACCATACAAGTTTAAAGGTGTTTTATTGCGTTTAGTGAACATTGAAATTTCCTAGAAGAGATTATGTGGAATTCTTGAGTTGTGTTTGTGCTAATGAGCTTTATTAGTGACTTTAAACCACACTTGGTGTTAGAAACCCTGACCAACCCCGGAAGAAAACCTGAAACCTAAAAACTGAAACTTTCCAATGTCGGTTTTGTGGAATTGTGATGCCTACAGGAAATCTGGAGTGATCTGGAGAATTTTTGAGAAACACAAACAACCCCAGTGGACTAGGATTGACACTAGGAGACCCCCCTCTGCATACGAACCCAAACGGAGCTAGTATGGCCGAGCAGGCCGGATTTTAGGGGGTAGGGGCAAGCCACATTGATGAATTTGGTGCCCAGGTTCCTTCTGTAGGTCATATACACCCTATACATCACCCCAGTACTGTTTGTGCACCTAGTTTTGACCTGAACTAAAATTTGGGAACACTTTTATGGGTTGCTGCCTTGTATTTCGTGATGTTTATGAATTTATTTTTTGATATTTGTGTTTGGTATCGGTCACTTGACGTTTGTACGTCGATATCGGGTGTTTTTGGGCTCTTTTATGTGAGTAAACCATAGGTTTTGACCTATGTGAGATTCGTGTGTCGTTTTAGTTTTGGATTGGACTTTAATGTTGCACGATAAGTTATGATATGTAGGTACCATCGCGAAGACTTCGAGACGACAAGCGAGCGCGTGGCGATATCGGCATCGGCAAGCGAAGATCAATGTGAGTAGATATATATCTACGGGGGAAGTCGGGTGGATGGCGTATAACACCCCCGCAGTTCGAAGTGTAGTACACTATATATACGATATTATATATATATATATATGTTTATTGTGAGACCATGATTATCTTGATAGGGTTAGTTTAGTGTAATTAGAAATAACTTAGTTTAGCTTCTTAGTCGCGAAACCCTAGATTAGTGATTTGCATACACGCACACATACACACATGCATTTTATTTACTTGTGTGTATATAGGGATATGTATATATATATATATACATACATAGGTATGGGACTATGTATATATATATATATATATATATATACACGTATACATATACACAGATGATGAGGATAGTATATGGTATTTGGAAACGAGTCGATGAGATTGGGCATGGTGCCATAAGATCGGTGATATGTTTTGGTTCGTATTATGAGATACAACATGATATTGTAGCGGGTCCTTAGGCGATGTGTTTCATACACATGCTTATATATATGTAGATGGTATCAGTGTTGTACTAGACTTAGATCAGTACCCAGATCATGATATGATGATAGGATACCAGATAATTGATGAGATGATGTGATATTGACCCGTGCCCAGATTGGGATGCCGTACGATGGATTTACCGTACGAGCTATATATATTGATGATAGATCCGCACTCTTGACTCGAGGATGTCATATAATATGGTGTATCGTACGCGATACTATTGAGGCGGGATCACCGACTATTAAATATATATATATATATATCGACTCTGACTTAGGTAGTTTTCCTTACCTTTTCGATTAACCTGTTAGTTTAGCCATGTAGTTTCCTTATAAATGTTAGACTAGACTCGAGTCATACCTATTTCAAAACTAACGAATCGTGAGTATTTTAAAGACATGCCAAGAGATTCTACGGATATTTCACAGGACGTACCTTTCTTAAAAACACTGTAGCCCTTATTTTATAAACGCCACAATTCGCATTATTTCAAATGTGAAAACTATATGATTCACATATATAGTAATGTATATTCTTTATGTTGCGTTTACTGTTCATTTTCCGTATATTTCTTCCTGTTGCATTGCATTGCATGCTCTATTGTGTTATCATTGTTATTGTGAAACCATGCTGTCAGGACACCAGCACCATTACCAATGATGCGTCTGCTCCACTCACACTTACTTGCCGGCTCACACACATCATCATCGGTAATTACCATGTCACGTACACTTTAGAGAATATTAAATTCATTGATATCGCTTCTTAGCTGATAGTTTCGACATGATACTAGTGAGCCTGTCATTATATGATAGCTTAGACATTGCATTTATTTACTGCGTTATTTCATGCATATATATTCATATTCATTGCCATGCAATAATTTTGGGTCAGTCCGGATTGCCGGAGCCCAGTATTCACTATTTATTTACATCGTGATTTATGATTTCGGATTTCCATAAGATTTCTGAATTTCGAGAAACCGCAAAGATTTTATAAACTGATTATCACTTTTAAAAGATAAAATTGTAGTTTTCTCATGATATGATTTGAGATATGTCCACCATGAGTTTTCTCGGCTCTTGAGCGGTATCATACACCCAATTCGAGGAGGAGGAACCATCTGTGGGTGCATGGTGGACCCAGTGCGGTACCCCGGGGCGAGAAGGTCGCAGATGATAGCGTTGAGCCTGAGACAGGGGAGAACTACTGACCGGTGATTGTAATGTGACTCGACAGATATCCGGAGGATACCGATCGGAGTATGGGCCAGTCCGGATAGCCGGAGCCCTGTGGTTTTGAGATTTGTTGATATGGGCCAGTCTGGATAGCCGGAGCCTTTGATATTGAGATTCGAGATTATAGGCCAGTCCGGATTGCCGGAGCCTGAGATATTGAGATTTTGGGATATTGGGATTTATGTTTTGTGTCGATACATGACACTGATTACATTGATGATACCTCGATTTTATAAATATACAGAAATCTTACTAAATAAAGAAAACAGCCTTCACATTCAGGATGAATTCTGTTTTCAGTATATTGCATTCATACCTCATATTTATGATATGTTGCTACCTGAGGCACTGACACGAGCACTTGGTACTACATTTATGTATAGATGTTTACCATTGCCACCTTATCATACTTCAGACATTATCATTTTAAGAATATACATATTATGTTCGTATTGACCTAGGATTGAGTCATACATACGATTTCTGCTCTGTGATGTTTTCTACTCACGAGTTGGCAACTCACCCCCGTTGTGCCACAGTTTCTTGCAGGTTTTGCCTACAGGTTCGTTGTGGCTTTCTGGCACATTACTTCCATTCTGGGTGATTGCTTTGGTAGGTGGGTTCACTCGTATCGTGACCACCATTGTACCTTATTTATACTCTGTTGTATCTAGAAACTCCATCAACCAGACTTGTATATTTATAACCTTTGAAGACCAGTTGTATATTCTTTCGACCTTAGAATCACGCATTGTATTATTATGGTTTTCTTGATGATTTGAGTTTCCTTTTGAGTTTTGATCATCGCCCTTCGGCGTGGTATACTATATTGCTTGCGTGGTTGTGACTGTCAATTGACGAAGAGCTAGCTCCCGCTTGGGGATGCCTTTATTCATATTATGTATGTTGTACCCTTTTGTGTCCAGTATTTACAAAGGAAACTCTACCGAAATTTTCGGAAAAGACTTGAGAATTTAAAAATGCATATTCGGCTTATGTTATTAAAACCACTTGTTTTAAATTAAGTTTTCTTCACTTCTATTTAAAATGGTTTAGATTTCTAGGATTTTTTGGCTTACTTGGATTAGATAGGGCCCTATAGACTTCATATGATTCAAGGGCCAGTCACGTACCATTTCGGGTCGTGACACTAAATTCCATAAGGTCAAGTCTAAGTTCTGAAATATATATACGCCTTAGACTCCACATAGTCAAATCTAGACTCGAACCAAGGTTAAACCTAACGCTCTAATACCAACTTTATCACGATCCGGAAAAGGCACGTGACTGGCACTTGAATCACGTGAAGTATATAGAACCCCACTTAATTCAGGTAAGGTAAAAACCTAGAAATCTAAACCTTTTTACGGAAAAAAATAGTGGAGGTGAAGTTTTGAAATAAAAGTTTAATAAAATCAGGTTCTTTCTTTAAAGTCATAGGTAATATAATATGAAAACAATGTTTTGTAGATATCTTGAAAACAAGTTTCGTTATTGAAAATTTGGGCAGCATCTCCCTTGTATATTTTAACCCGAAATGGTACAAGCAAAATAATAAAAGGCATCCCCAAGCTGGAGCTAGCTCTTTGCCCATTGGCGGAAACAACCACGCAAGTAATATAAATATACAATGCCGAAGGTGAGGATCAAAACTTAGAATAGAGCAAAGAAACTAAGCATCAACAAGAAAACCAGAAATAACAAATAATACATGAGCGTGACTCTAAGGCCGAAAGCATATACAATAAAGGTTTCTAACTCTATAAATATATACATAGTCTGGTTGATGGAGCTTTTGACTAGATACAACTGAAATGAAATATACAAGTATAAAATGGCGGTCACGATGCAATGTGTCCCACCTATCAATGAAATCACCCGGAAGAGAGCGGTATGCCAGCAAGCCGCAACGGAACCTGTGCGGTCAAACCTGCAAGAAAACTGTGGCACAGCGGGGGTGAGTTGCCAACTCGTGAGTAGAAGATATCACCGAGTAGAAACTGAATGTTTTACTATCTCCTAGGTCATACAGTACGATACAGTAATAATAGTAACATAATAACATCGAGTAGCAGTAAAGGTAATAATATAAGCATGTGTGTAATCCAAGTACTCGTGTCCGTATCACAAAATAACTACATGTCTTGTGTATCATGTATAAATGCATCATCCAACGTGTGTCAGCAACGACACACAAAATCATAATAAAACATGAGTGCCAAACATCGACACTCGAAAACATCATGAAAACCGTGTCCATCAGCTACACATAATCCTCGTATCTCGGGCTCCGTCAGTCCGGATCGGCCCATATCATCTGAATCTCGGGCCCCGTCAGTCCGGATCAGCCCATATCATCTGATCTCATGACTACAGCCGGTATCCTCCGAATATCCGCCGCGCCAACTATCTTGGGCTCCTTCAGTCCGGATCGGCCCAAACTATCACCGGTCGGTAGTGCTCCCCTGCCGGGCTCAATGTATCTATCTCTCTATATACGTCAATCTTGCCCTGGGGTACCGCACCGGGTCCACCATGTACCCGCAGACGGTGTCTCCCTTGCTCATCATGGCCGGTAATCATATATCATATATGCTCCAGAACCGAGAAATCTCATGGTGGACGCCACACATCATATCAAGGGAAAACCACATTTTCTTTTAAAAAGGAGTATAAGTTTTTAGTTTCACATGCGGTTTCCCAAATCCAAAAATCTCATAAAAATAGGAATCTCATAATCATGAGCTAATAATGAGCAATGAACATCGGCATAGAGCCCAATTACAATACATAACCAGAATGTATGTTTGTGAATGCATGTAGTATCTAAGAAATACGAAGCCTAAACTAGCATATAATTGTAACATTTCAAAAAAAATTAAAAGATTATTTTTGGGAATTTTTATAATTTAATATTAATTTTTAATGATTATTTTAATATTTCGGTATAATTAAATACCGATAAATGGGGAAAATTTTGGAAAAATTATGGGAAATTCTAAAATAGGGTATTTTATGGAATTATGCCACTTTTAAGTTTTTATGATTAGTTATACGCTAATTTAGTGCTAATCGCGATTAAAAATCGCTAATCGGATTTTTAGTATTTTTGTGCAAAACATGCACATGTCATTTATCCACAGTTGCTACATTTTCTTACATGTTTTGGGTGCATGGTTTGTTTAGGTTACTATTGTGAGGAGAAGGAAATGAAAGGAAAAGAAAAGAAATGAAAAAGTGAAGGAATGATTAAGAGAGAGAAAGGGTGGGTGAGGGGTTTACCTTTGACTTGTTGAACCATTCCTCCATCATTCCTCAACCCATTTTCTCTCCCCTCTTCCCTTTAAGCTGCTGCTGCTCCAGCTCCTCCCTCTTCCTCCTCCATCTTCAATCCCCCATAACACCATGGATACAACTCCAAAACCCCATTCCCACTTCACAAAAATCGTTCCCAAGCTCACTAGCTACACCATGGACCAAGAAAGAGAGGATTTTGAGGACTTTGAGCAACTCAAGAAAATTCTTGATTTGCCAAAGGAGGTAATTTCTGCACCCTTAGAGTAGTATTTCGATTCCTTATGCATCTATACTTGTTTCATGTCGATATTGTGTGTTTTAATGAACTTTGGAAATTTCAAGTTAGGGTTTAGGGTTTGAAATGAAATCAAAGGTGTGAATTGAGGTGTAATTAGGGACTACAACCCCTGTTGTGATGTTATATTAGACTAAACCAGAAACTAGAACCCGGAATACAGATTTAGAAAAGCGATATCGGGAAAAACTGTAATTCTGTGAGTGTTTTTGGAAATCTGCTTACACCCCAAGACTCCTAAAATATTTTTGGTTTGACAGTGAGATGTGCAGGCAACTAGGAACCATCACCCAAGACCCCAGCCCCTGACTCCACTTTTTGGCCGCAAATAAATCCTTTCTGGCCGCAATTTGTGGCCAGACCTGGTCCAAATTGGTTCGTGCTTGTTCAGTAGGTCCATCTCCAGTAAACTAGACCTTTGGTATTTACAATTTTGACAGATTCCTTATAGGATAGAATCTGGGGTAATTGTCTTGTGTTGGCGCATGTTTACAACTTGTTTTAGCATGGATTTTGGTATTTGATGATTCGTTTCTGTCGGGTGGCGTTTGAACGTCAACGGCAAAGGGTTATTGGTCGTGTTTGCATGCGAGACTATAGGTTTTTACTTATGAGAGTAGCGTGTGCCGTTTTAGTTTTCCGATATGATTTTCAAATGCTTTTGTGATTGTGTTATCTTTGTAGGTACCTCACGTGATATTGTCACGACCCAAAATTGGCCCGTGACGGCCCTAATACTACGCAATGCCAAAAGACGTAACGCAGTAAAAGAAAGCCAAGAACCCAGAAATCTAAACCAAAAAAAAATACGGAAAAGATAATATAAGTTTTTAAAACATTTGAAATCGCAACCCAAATTCTTTAAAAGGTCTACTTTCTTTCTTTAAAATTTTGGCAACACCCCCTTTTGTAAAAACTAGCCAAGATGAATACAATACAAATATACGACGCCGTAGCGAAGAAATAAAGACAATAGAGAGAAAGCTGTATATAAAAGACAACAAATCCACAATTAATATACAATAACGTCCTCACCAAGTCTCTAAGTCAACAACATACTAGTAGATGGAGAGTACAAAATACAACAAATGTACAATATGAAATACAGATAATCATCTAACCCACCTAAGCAAAATAGTACTGTGAGCTGATGTGGTATCTGTAGCAAAAGACGATAGCTGGATAGCTGAATAGCTGAATAGCGGAATAGCCTGCCTCGATTACTCTGGGGAATAACCGGAAACACCTGTGGCACAACGGGGGTGCGTTGCCAACTCGTGAATAGTAGATAATATATGCAGGTAATCGCAGGAATGTACGTACAGCATGAATCTAAGATATGCGATTACAGTAATAACATGTCATGTGAATGCAAGGTAATGGAAAGCACACTAGCAGGTACAATCAATATGTGAAGAAATGATGACATGATAATAGTATGCAAGAACTATGCAATAGGGATATGAAAAAGTAGATATGCAACTATCATAAGGGTACGCTAACAGGTACAACCAATATATGAATCTGTGCAAAGAATAGATAAGTGTGAGGTATGGGGTGGAATATGTCATTTCTACGGAAACCTGACATCGTAGCCGGATAACAATCCATCAAGACACTCAATTCCCAAATCCTCAAATCAGCCCCCAAGTTGGGCTCTCATATCATATAAGTCTCACACCTCCTCAATGTACAATATCGAAAAGATCTCCTATATCCCGAATGTACAAATCATCAATCTCTTTCATATCCAATATCCAATCTCAATAAATCACCTATATCCCAAGTCGAATCTCAAATGATTTCTAACATCCTATATATATATATATACAGAAGTAAAATATGATGGGGGCAATACACATATATTAGCGTCCCATTCCACTAATATTGGTGCAAGGGTATATATAACAACGGCTAAATCCCCTGTTATATATACAAAGGTATTAAAAGAAATATCATGAAAACCAATCTGCCAAGCATCGACACAGAAATCCTGATCACGTATCATACGCTATCCCGAAAGCACGAGTGCCTAGCTCTGACCCTCGCATTTCGACGTATGCATACGTACATGACTCCCAGCAGTGTCTCCGTGATCCCCCGCCGAGTCATGGGTACTGTCACCGGTAGGTACTCGCCCGCCTCCAGGCTCAATCGGCAAAATCCATCGATCATCTTGCCGAGGGGAACCATACCGGGCCCCACCATGTACTCTCATACGGCAACCACACCTCGTATGGAGTATATAATCAGCACCGATAAAACTCATGGTGGACGTGCAAATATCATATCAAGGAAACCGGGTTTTTCAATGTATGCATAATTTCATGAACTCTCACGGTTCCCAAATCCAGAAAACACCATGTAAAATCCAAATAACCAAAGAGCAAATCCAGGAACAAATAAATGCGATATATCTGAATGTGAGCATATAAATGAGAACATGTAACTGAAACCAGATGTATGCGAAATCAATAAGGTACAGCTAAGTATAGGTATCTACCTATAAGTAAAATATGTGCATGGTATACCTGTAGCTGTATCGCAAGGTGTATATGTACCTATCACTAATGGTAAGATACACTACAGGTATACCGATAAGCTAGATGTCATGTATGATAAGCAATATAGTATCACTAAGGGGTTGTGTGTGACATGGCAATTATTGACGGTGTGTGTGTAGCATACAATCCGTGCTCGTGCAACATGAACCGTCAATAATATGTGTAGTATCCTACGGCTGCTAGTTACAGTACAACTATATCAAAGAAATACAGTAAAGGCACAAATCTAACAATGACGTAGAATATGCGACAGGTATTTGAATCCTAGCCCAGACGCATAACGCCATGCGGGCGATTCCCCTGTAGATGTTAAATCTACTCACATACGCTCCACGCTAGGTGAATCCTACCATCTGCTCCCCCCTGTAGTAGTGTCCGTAGTCCTTGCCTGCAAACCTGCAAATAAGACACGGAAATCATTTATAAGCCAAATATTCCGCGAAACGCGATATCGAACCAAAACGAGAAACTCGCGTCGCGAACTAAACGCGCGTGTGCACGATACACTAAAACGTGTGTATACGCGTCTAAAACCATCGCGACACACCGCGATACGCTGGATCACAGAACCAACTCACGTATCGCGCGTATCGCGCAAACACAACGAACACCAAATATGATATATAGACCCAGATTTTCCTACAGGTCAAAACTTATAAAACTAGACATGCCAAAACACTAGACAACCCTACAGACAACCCTAGCCAAGACCCCAACACCCCAGCCCCCTACTCGGCCGCAATTTGCGGCCAAACATATTAAATCTGCGGCCTGGGTAGGGAAATTGGGGCTCGTGTTTGTGTGGTTGTGTCTATATCTAGTGTACATGTCCCAGTTTCCTCAATTTTGTCCTGAAGGCCCCGGGTCAAAAGCAGATTCCAGATTGCCAATATATCGCTTTAAAAACGCTAATTTAGCACAATATGGAAAACCTATGGTATTTTTGTGAAACCTGGGTTGAATCTCAGTTGAGGTGACCTAACAACACTAGAATGAGCTAGGTTAACCAACTCAAACACATTCTAACCAAAATTCCACATAAAACACCATAATCTAGCACTAAACTCACATAAATCGCAAACCGAAACTAAACTAACACACAACTAAGCAAACTAGGAATTGGGTTTCAGAATTATACCCTAATGAACCCTAGAGAGCAGGTGATGAAGTGTATGGAGGAGGTGAGAGCTTCTGCAAGTGCTAGGGCTCCTCCTGCTGCTGTTGATGCCTGCTGTTGCTACTGCTGCTGCTTGCTGATGTTGCTGTTGTTTCTGTTGTTGTTGCTGATGGTGCTGCTGTTGCTCGAGCTGCTTGCTGCTGCTGCCTCTCGAGTTGGTGGAGCTAATGCTGGAGTTGTTGTTGTGGTTGATGCTGTGGCTGCTGCTGTGCTGTCTGGAGCTGCTTTCTGCAAGCTGATGCTGATGTTGCTGTTGTTGTTGTTGTTGTTGTCACTGCTGTTGATGCTGCTGTCTTTTGCTGCTGCTGCTTCTCTCTTTGTGTGAGTGTGTGTGTTAGCTTGAGAGTGAGAGGATGAGAGAAAGGAGTGAGAATGAGGGAACACAAACAAGTCAACCCCCTCCTCTCTCTCTCTCTTCATTTAATGAGGCATGGCAAAGGCCATCATGCCCCATAATGCACTCTCTCTCTCCAAGGTCAACACAAAGAAAGTCAATTTAAAAACCTTTTTCAAATTCATTTTAAAACAACCATCATACTTAAAACCTATAATACTTAAAACAAAACTAAAAGCTGGATTAGAGAAAATGGTTAGTTAACCATGATTGATAATCATGGTTAAACCCCAAAAACAACTCTAGTTATCATGCACAAGTGTGTGCAAGCTTTGGAAAAATCTAATAAAATATTCATTAAATAGGATAAAATATTTAAAATCCAATTTGGTAAACTTTTTATTAAAAACCATATATATAAAATATAATTAGCTACAAAACAAATTCTAAGGTGTTAGAATCTCCCCCCTTAAAAGAAATTCGTCCCCGAATTTAAAAATATACTGCTGGTCGTACATTCAAAAAGAAGACTACAATTCTCAAATCTCGCTCGCAGCCTCCCAAGTGATTACCTCACTGTACGATTACATCCAAGAAAACCCTCCACAGATTGCAAGACCCTTGACCGATGTTCCTCCACCTGCTGAGCCATTACCACAATTGACTGCTGGTGAACAAAAGATCGCGTCCAAGCCAAAAGGTCTGGTGCTAAATCATGTGAGAAAGGTCAAGAAGGTAACTATAGAGTATCATCATAAGGAATACGGGGTGAAAATCCAATAATCTGGGCGGAAGAGCCAAATTAAAGGCAACAAAACTAACTCGCTTATAGGATCTCGAAAGGACCTAAAATCCTGGGACAAGCTTCCCAAAATCCAACACGTCATTCATCGGAAAGTCCATAGGAATACATGATCTGTCCCTGCGAACTCGAGTCTATGGCTAACACAGTCGGCATAAGACCTCGGTTCGCAATGGACAATTTCCATCCCGACCTAACACAACTGGACCATCTCCGAAGCTCTAGACTAGCTGGGGTCCAAAATCCTACTTACGCAGAGTCAGAAAAACAACAGACTGGTGATCGACACGACCTAACCCCTAAACCTAAAGGTGGCCAATTGGAGTGTCTCCTGATAACAGCTATCGAAGGAGAACCCTAACGATGGCGAGTGACGATCCCCAACTGCCGATAACAATCAAACAAACACATAACTTAAGAAGAACCAACTGAGCACATCAAGTATAACCGGACGACAAGAATCCGAATGGAGTCACACCCTGACTGAATTTGGGTAGAAACCATAACGAAATTCGTGGAGATCTGCTCACACTCCTACTTCGGAACGGTAAAAGGTTGCAACTCTCCAGCCGGCCTCAGATGCTCGACCCAAACACATAACAAGACAGACACCTTGAAACGAAACCTGAAACTTCTCTTTACATCCCTGTCCACCCGTAACTATCGCACAAGTCACGCTAAATGTTAGTGGAACTTGAATGCATATAGAGAGTTGACAGATGTGCAAGTTCTAGGATTACACGTCTCTACCCGATGATACCAGGTACACAAACGCGTCCCTAACTTAACACACTATTGTCACAAATCAAGGTCTCCGAATCATTACCCAGCCGAGTATGCTCAAGTATCACTAACGAACGAGCATGGGCGGGCCGTGTCTCGCAAAAACGATTAAGGACAAGTGGTCGGGTGATCAGTCGAAAATATTGCATCTTTTAACCGACAATTTCCCTATCATTTGCACTCATTTAGAAGTGTTCGGTATTCATATTTCACATATTAGCAAATCAGTCGTTAAATATCAGATTTCATGTGTTAGACTTTTAAACCGGCACTTTAAGGGAAATTGACCGCATTTCATGGCATCGCATCATCTCTGTATTTGCGCAACACTTGTGTCAAGATTTGTGCAGGAAATTGCAGGAGCAAAGCCAAAAGAGCTGATCAAAAATACGCTAACTCAATGATTTCAGATCTGGTAGTAATTCAAAAGGCAATAAAAAAATCAACATATCAAAGAAAGGCCTATAATTCAGCCCAAAGAAACACCAGAAGTTGCAAGCAACAAAGCTTCAAAAGAGCCGCGGAACCGCGGCGGGAGCCGGCTTGAGCCACGGTTCCGCGGCTGTTTGGACACATCGGCAAGCCATTTTTGGTGCATAATTCTTCAATCAGTGGCCACAGCTCAGAAATACATGTCAAATTCCAGAAAACCCTCGAAGCTTCTACCAGATCAGCAAAGATCATTAAGCAAAGCTAATCCTAATTAAGCTCCTAACTAACCACTTCTAGAAGCTCCCTCCTAACTAATCACATCTAGAAGCTTCTCCTCTAACTAACTTTTGGAGGGAAATTCTAAATCTCCTCAACAAACTTTTGGAGGGAAACTTAAAATTCAAATCGTAGATCTAGGGTTTTGATGGCTATAAATAGGAACCTAGATCTAAGGGTTGAGGTTGTTCAATTTTAGTTCTTCATTAGTTCCTTAATCTTTACATCTTTCTTCATCTTCTTCCACAAGTCTAGTGACAAGACTTGTGCAAAACCCTAACCCTAATTCCAATCCAAATTCAAGATCCCGAGTACCAATCAAGCAAGAAGCCTTCAACCTTTTAGGAGCCGAGCCGATCTTCAATCGAGCAAGTGATCCAAGCCGATCCGCAACTCACGGGGACGAGCGAAGCCAAATCGACGATCGAGTTCTTCCTCTTGTAGTTCTTGAGCGAATGTAATGAAATTGTTGATATAAATAAAAGGTGAAATTCTTTAATCTTGCTTTCTTTTAATTCTTGCATCATGATTGGATCTCAATTTGGGATTGTGGTTCTTGTTGTGATGTTCGAGTAAAACTCCGCTCGTTAAGGAGTCGAGACGATCAATAGAATGATGATGTAATAAATCTTTAAACGATTCTTGAATCCTACGACTTTTGTAAACCCTAGAAAGTTCAAGAATCAATGATCTAGTTTCGTTGCGATGCTTTCTTGATTGTTATCACTCAAAATTAGGGATCTACGATCGTTTCTTGAATTTACTAGAGGCTAGAATGTGAATGATATCGATGAAAGAACAAGGGATAAGATGAAACCCTAGTTTCATAAGAAATCCCTAATTCTCGATCGATCATCATCGATCTAGTATCAATTCATCGAAGGATAAGAATACGTAATTGTAAGATTACATCACATCTATAGATCCGATCGATTCCTACGAGCCTCATTTAGATTCTTGATATTTGGTTGGAAAAATCATCAAACTATCAATTCTTGATTCTATCTTTTTCTTGTTATTAGATCTAGATTTTCAAATTCTTGAACTTCAATTACAAATCATGAATTGTTTTGTTTTCTTTTCCTTAAAGTTTCGACTCATCTAATTCAAAAGACGAACGGTTACACTTTCCCTGTGGACGATCCGCACTTACTAACGCGCTACAACCGACACCGTTATTGATTGCGGTCAAATATTTTTGGTTGTGATTTCTCTACAAATTTTCTCAAACTCGCACAACGAAATCTTCTCAATCATCGGGCGCGGACATGAGCAAGCTGTCCCCTCCGTAGAGACGAACTAAGCTGTACTCAACGATCACACAAGAACTGTAAATCTGCAGAAGATTATCACAACAATCAAAATCCGCTGCAGGAAGATGTACATTAAGCTCTAGTAGTCCGTGGAAATCTGACATGACTCTCGAACAAGTAGCGTCTCCAAATCTCCAACGCAAAACCACCGCGGCCATCTCCAGATCATGAGTGGAATATCCTTCTCGTACTTCCTCCAAATGTAGGGAAGCAAAAGCGATAACTCTATAGTGTCACCTCAGTACACACTCGAGCCCACTCAAGAAACATTACAGTTAAACAACAAAGTCGCCCGAACCAAAAGCAAGGAAAGGACTAATGCAGTTGTTAACAGAATCTTCAACTGCCGAAAATTCCTCACACATGCCTCAGTCCAAAGAAAGAAACCTCCTTTCCGGTCAATTCAGTCGACGGTGCAGCGCTACTCTAGCAATCCTGCATGAAACGGCGGTAGAAGCCTGCTAAGCCCAACAATCTGTGGATCTTCGTCCAGCACACATGTCGGGACCTAAGCTGTACGGCCAGATCTCCCTCGGAACCATACGAAACCGTCTCCCGTGACTACAAGACCTAGGAGTCAACACAAAACAAGCCTGAAGAAACACTCTGAGAATTTAGCAAACTGCTGGTGCTCTCCCAGTATCTGCATAACAAATCCTCAGGTGCTACTCCTGTTCCTCAAGACACATTAGGTAGACCAAAATGTCGTAAATAACACAACAATAACTGGTCGAGGAATGGCCTAAAGAAATCTGGTTCATCACATTTACAAATGCTACTAGGGCATCAGTGAATCCAATGACTCACTAAAACACCCAAAGCCCGTAGCACGCATAAGGCAGTTTTCGGAATGCCGTCACTCCGAACCGTAATAATGATGACCTGATCCCAAGAAAACTTAGAAAATGTCTCGCACTCTGGGGCTGATCGAAGAAATCGTCTATGCGAGGTAAGGGATACCTATCCGCACCGTAAGCCGGTTCAATTAACGATCCGTCTATACACAATCCTAAACTGCTGCCTTTCTCCTTGACGAACAGAAATAGGAGCTTCCAAAAGTGAAACACTCCGACGCACAAAACTTCCCAACAAACAACTCTGCAGCTGATCCTTAAGCTCCCTAAGCTTCGCCGGCTTATCCGGAACAACGTCGGAAAAACTCTCGCACGAAAGGAACCCGGTCCAACAATCCCACTGTGGCTCCAGTATCACAAATGAACGCCAAGAATCCACAACATCACCTCAGTAGCCGACTAGCGAAAAAGGCTGAATTCAAGCTGTGAGAGGAGGCACAACTATCCACCTGCACAACAAGAACTGACTTGCCGGGAAAAACAAAACCTAACTTGTTTCCTCACGGTAGTCCACAGACGCCTAGCACGTAGTTAACCAGTCCGTGCCCAGGAGAACGTCAAATCCAATATCTCTAGAAGGACCAAAACGACGGACGAATCTCTATCTCCTATCCGGTTGGCACACAACTGAAATACGTGTTGCGCAACAAAAGAATCGCTGACAGAAGTTAAAACAACTATGACTAATCTACCCAACCACAATACAAGTATGAAAACAACGAATACATCAAAAGAACAAGCAAATTAAAGATACCTGAAAACTCCACACTGGACGCCTGCGCGTCCCGATGAGTAGAAGCAAACTCCTGTGTATGCCCTCTACTCGCAGCTGGATGAACTCCTCTGGTAGCCTGAGCCCTCTGAGCAAATCTTCCACGTCCACGGCCTCTCTGAAAACGATCATGACGAGGTTCTAAGGAACAATCCCTGATGAAGTGCTGAAGGCTCCCGCATCGAAAACATCCACGCGCTGACTGCTGACCATCCTGGGGATGAGAGCTGAACGACTGTCCCCGTCCTAAGCTTCTGCTACTCCTGCGACGACCACGAAATCTGTCTCGATGACCAAACCTCTGCCTCTGGGCTGGTACACTGGTACGAGTCCTCTACTGTCCTGGAATATGTGCCTCGTCAACTGGAGCTGCAACCACTGGTGCTATGTAGGTGACGGACTGCTGCATGCTGATCGTAAGTGACAACTGAGTAACAGGGGTGATAACCTCCTGTCGTAGCTCCCGAACGATATCAACCAATGAACTCATAGTCTGGCGGAAGTCCTGCATCTCTGCCACAAGCCTATCAATAGTATATATCGCAGGCTGATCCGTCTGCACCTGTGCAACTAGAGTGCTATCCTGGTCAGTACTCATCTCGCCCAAGCCAACTCTGACCTCGGCCCTCGCTGCATCACTCTGAGTCCCCATAGTCATCGGTGGCAAGGCTATAAATAGATATAAGATTCGATGAGAATAAGGAATCGAATCTCAAGGATATGAATCATCAAGGAAAGAATTTCAAGCAAATTGTACTTCGGTCACTTAATGCAAGGTACCGCACCGTGGGTATGCTGCAGACATGCACACACTACGTTACTCTGCTTAAGCTACCTACTCCATCATACTAAGGTCATCCTACACTCCGAAAGGTAAAACCTAGCGCTTTGATACCAACTTTGTCACGACCCAAAATTGGCCCGTGACGGCCCTAATACTACGCAACGCCAAAAGACGTAATGCAGTAAAAGAAAGCCAAGAACCCAGAAATCTAAACCAAAAAAAATACGGAAAAGATAATATAAGTTTTTGAAACATTTGAAATCGCAACCCAAATTCTTTAAAAGGTCTACTTTCTTTCTTTAAAATTTTGGCAACACCCCCTTTTGTAAAAACTAGCCAAGATGAATACAATACAAATATACGACGCCGTAGCGAAGAAATAAAGACAATAGAGAGAAAGCTGTATATAAAAGACAACAAATCCACAATTAATATACAATAACGTTCTCACCAAGTCTCTAAGTCAACAACATACTAGTAGATGGAGAGTACAAAATACAACGAATGTACAATATGAAATACAGATAATCATCTAACCCACCTAAGCAAAATAGTACTGTGAGCTGATGCGGTATCTGTAGCAAAAAACGATAGCTGGATAGCTGAATAGCTGAATAGCGGAATAGCCTGCCTCGATTACTCTGGGGAATAACCTGAAACACCTGTGGCACAACGGGGGTGAGTTGCCAACTCGTGAATAGTAGATAACATATACAGGTAATCGCAGGAATGTATGTACAGCATGAATCTAAGATATGCGATTACAGTAATAACATGTCATGTGAATGCAAGGTAATGGAAAGCACACTAGCAAGTACAATCAATATGTGAAGCAATGATGACATGATAATAGTATGCAATAACTATGCAATAGGGATATGAAAAAGTAGATATGCAACTATCATAAGGGTACGCTGACAGGTACAACCAATATATGAATCTGTGCAAAGAATAAATAAGTGTGAGGTATGGGGTGGAATATGTCATTTCCACGGAAACCTGACATCGTGGCTGGATCACAATCCATCAAGACACTCAAATCCTAAATCCTCAAATCAGCCCTCAAGTTGGGCTCTCATATCATATAAGTCTCACACCTCCTCAATGTACAATATCGAAAAGATCTCCTATATCCCGAATGTACAAATCATCAATCTCTTTCATATCCAATATCCAATCTCAATGAATCACCTATATCCCAAGTCGAATCTCAAATAATTTCTAACATCCTATATATATATATACAGAAGTAAAATATGATGGGGGCAATACACATATATTAGCGTCTCATTCCACTAATATTGGTGTAAGGGTATATATAACAACGGCTAAATCCCCTGTTATATATACAAAGGTATTAAAAAAAATATCATGAAAACCAATGTGCCAAGTATCGACACAGAAATCCTGATCACGTATCATACGCTATCCCGAAAGCACGAGTGCCTAGCTCTGACCCTCGCCTTTCGACGTATGCATACGTACATGACTCCCAGCGGTGTCTCCGTGATCCCCCGCCGAGTCATGGGTACTGTCACCGGTAGGTACTCGCCCGCATCCAGGCTCAATCGGCAAAATCCATCGATCATCTTGCCAAGGGAAACCATACCGGGCCCCACCATGTACTCTCATACGGCAACCACACCTCGTATGGAGTATATAATCAGCACCGATAAAACTCATGGTGGACGCGCAAATATCATATCAAGGAAACCGGGTTTTTCAATGTATGCATAATTTCATGAACTCCAACGGTTCCCAAATCCAGAAAACACCATGTAAAATCCAAATAACCAATGAGCAAATCCAGGAACAAATAAATGCGATATATCTGAATGTGAGCATATAAATGAGAACATGTAACTGAAACCAGATGTATGCGAAATCAATAAGGTACAGCTAAGTATAGGTATCTACCTATAAGTAAAATATGTGCATGGTATACCTGTAGCTGTATCGCAAGGTGTATATGTACCTATCACTAATGGTAAGATACACTACAGGTATACCGATAAGCTAGATGTCATGTATGATAAGCAATATAGTATCACTAAGGGGTTGTGTGTGACATGGTAATTATTGACGGTGTGTGTGTAGTATACAATCGTGCTCATGCAACATGAACCATCAATAATATATGCAGTGTCCTACGGCTGCTAGTCACAGTACAACTATATCAAGGAAATACAGTAAAGGCGCAATTCTAACAATGACGTAGAATATGTGACAGGTATTTGAATCCTAGCCCAGACGCATAACGCCATGCAGGCGATTCCCCTGTAGATGTTAAATATACTCACCTACGCACCACGCTAGGTGAATCCTACCATCTGCTCCTCCCTGTAGTAGTGTCCGTAGTCCCTACCTGCAAACCTGCAAATAAGACACGGAAATCATTTATGTAACACCAGAGCCCAATGCTACTAATTTCAGTTACCGTTCGAACGTAGTTTGGCACTTATTTCATTTATCTTGCTTGATGGTTAATTATTGTAAATTCTACCTGGAAATTAATTTCTGCATATAACAATTTTTGGCATCTAAAATAAAATTAAAATTATTCATCTTGGCCTGCTTGACACCCCTAACCCTGTTGTAGCGTCCGTGCATCGTGTTCTCGTCCCGTTCTGTGAAACGGGCGAGTTTGGACGGCTACGTGCACGTACGTGTGTCCGTTTTGGGGGTATGCTTTTGATCATAAAACACTTCATTTTAAATTTTGGATCCCGCCTAAAATTCTATTATTTCAATTTCAAATTTTTGGACCCGACCCGGGCGCGATTTGGAAATGTTTTATTTGGCGCCAAAATCCCAAATTTTAATATTATTAAAACCATCGCATATATTTTTCTAACTAACCTGATATCTTACTGTTCATTACCTATCTTTTAAATCTTTAAATTAACCTATATATATATCCTACTGTTCCTTAAAATGTTTTGAATCTTTAATTAATATTTATCCCTAACTAACGATTCCCCTTTAGCCAATCGCGTTCCTTTTAATTCCGTGGCCCCCCACCTGCAGCTCTCTCTCTCTCCACTTTTTCTCTCTCTCTCATATATTCTCTCGTACTTCTCTTTATCATTCTTTCTCTTCTTGCTTCATGTCTCGTTTCTCATTTTTTTTAACTGTTCTTTTGTTGCCAGAATTCCGTCATGCCGGTGATGCTTCTCGATGTTCCAGTGAGGTACCCTGACCCGTGTGGTTCCTTTGTTCGTCGTTTGGGTTCATTCCGTGAACCGTGCGGCCGTCGCGAGTTTTCCCCGCCGACGGTTAACGTTCCGTTTTCCCGATTCGCGACCCATCGAGACAAGTTAATCTTGCTACATACTATATAATTCATTTTATACCTATTTAAATAAATACCATACATATAGTTTAAATCTAGTGCCCCATGTTTAATTTTATAACGTTTCGATGTTCCGTTTGCATCCGTTTATATCATATTAAATCTAGATCATGAAAACTTATCTTGTGACATACTAGATTACATTATACTGCATCCATATCAATTAAAATATACATCGTCATAATATTTCTTATTATTATCTTTAATTAGTTTATAATCTGCATTTTATGATATTATATATTTAAAATATTATAGTTTACACATGAAACGTCGTTGAAAAAGCGGATACGACAAATCTGAAATTTACTGTACACGTTACCGTATAAAATTCATTATAAATCATAGAAAAATCATTAGTATACGTTCTTTAGTTTGTTACGAAGCTAACTCAGAATAATATAACCCTATGAAATATTTACTTGCAAAATAAATTTTTTAAATAACGTAAAATGCAAATGAAAATGTCTCCAAACTGCTGTCCAGGGAAATTCCAGCAGCAAACTTTCAACTTCGAATGTTCATAACTTTTTGTAGGGACAACCTGAGATGTTTATACTTATAAAACTGAAAACCTTATTGAATTATCTTTGTTTTGGTATAAGACACGTCCCTTTTGGAGAACGTTTGTTATTTTTTAAGCTATTTTACAAATTAGGGTGATGCTGAATTTCTGAACGGAACTTTCTTGTGCATGATTAATCAATACCACTTTTATAGTTATTAATCGCTTTGAATATGATATCCATATTAATATTATTATATCAATATTTATATCACATATTGCTTAGTTGTACATCCCACATTACCATTTTATAGTTTTATAACATTTCGGATACCCGTTTGCATCCATCGCATTTAAGATACATATAATTGCATCCATAGACCATATTACTACATAATAATGTAATATTAACACTCCATGTTTAATAAATTGCATCCTAATTAATATTGGAACAATAAATGTAACCCTAATCGATAACTGTGCATCCATATCCTTGAAATTATATCGATTTGCATATCATATTACATGTTCCAGTTTATTGTTCTGATAGTACTCATGCTTGTTTATTTATACACATGCTTATGTTAGTTTGATTATGAGCACCCACATGACATCTTGTGCTTCCTGACATGACCTGTTACACTTCCTACTTGACATGACATGGTACCGTACACTCTTGACATGACATGACACCTTTATACATTACCTGGCTTGACCTGATGTACCATGGCTTTACCTGTTACCTGATCTTGTGTCTAATGCCAACAAACATAACATGTAGTCCTCATGGACCGTTCCTGTTGTCTATCCAGACAAACCTGCTTTTACCTGATCCTGTGTTGGCTTTAGTTCTTGATTACTGAATACCTGACTCGACATACATAACTTGGGGGTATGGGGAAATCAAAGGTGAAACCGACTTGTAACTCAACAGTTCGATACCTGTTCTGATCAGTCTTACGGGCTAGGCCAGCCCCGGAGTGATGATGCTGACATCACTCGCCCATCCTGCTACTTGTTACTGCCTAGCGGCACGTCTCGGATTCAGCCCCGAGAATCTTGACCGTGGTCCCGGGCACGCACGGGATACTATTGAGTTACATCGACGATTCATCAATTGATTTCAAAGACTTTAGAATAGAAAACCTGATAGAACAGTTTAGTTTACCCACTGCACGCTACCCTGTACTGGTATGATTCATATTATTGTTATTCTTGCTGTATTCATGTTTATATTACATTGCCTGCTACACTGTTCATATTATATTACTTGATGACATGACGCGCTGACGTCTGGGTTTTGCATGGCCCAGATTCCTTACCGCTGTTGCAGTCCAAGCAGGAGTACTTCAGCCAGCAGGCTGAGCTGTGAGTTCAGTAGTAGTTAGTTTTATTTCCTGCATTTATTTCCTGATGTGAGCCCGCATTATGGGACACACTTTTCAGTTATTTGTATTGGATCATTTGCTTCCGCATTTATTTATTATTGACTCCTGTTATTCTGGATTATGGACATGTTTTAGATAGTTTTATCTTGTTCTTGATATCTCTACAGCCGTAATGTGACTGTGGATGGATACTTCCTACCCACAGGTAGCATGGTTGGCTATGTCACGTGCCCAATCTAGCAAACTCTGGGAAGCGGGGCGTGACAATTTATAAGCCAAATATTCCGCGAAACGCGATATCGAACCAAAACGAGAAACACGCGTCGCGAACTAAACGCGCGTGTGCACGATATACTAAAACGTGTGTATACGCGTCTAAAACCATCGCGACACGCCGCGATACGCTGGATCACAGAACCAACTCACGTATCGCGCGTATCGTGCAAACACAACGAACACCAAATATGATATATAGCCCCAGATTTTCCTACAGGTCAAAACTTATAAAACTAGACATGCCAAAACACTAGACAACCCAACAGACAACCCTAGCCAAGACCCCAACACCCCAGCCCCCTACTCGGCCGCAATTTGCGGCCAAACACATTAAATCTGCGGCTTGGGTAGGGAAATAGGGGCTCGTGTTTTGGTGGTGGTGTCTATATCTAGTGTACATGCCCCAGTTTCCTCAATTTTGTCCTGAAGGCCCCGGGTCAAAAGCAGATTCCAGATTGCCAATATATCGCTTTAAAAACGCTAATTTAGCACAATATGGAAAGCCTATGGTGTTTTTGTGAAACCTGGGTTGAATCTCAGTTGAGGTGACCTAAGAACACTAGAATGAGCTAGGTTAACCAACTCAAACACATTCTAACCAAAATTCCACAAAAAACACCATAATCTAGCACTAAACTCACATAAATCGCAAACCGAAGCTAAACTAACACACAACTAAGCAAACTAGGAATTAGGTTTCAGAATTATACCCTAATAAACCCTAGAGAGCAGGTGAAGAAGTGTATGGAGGAGGTGAGAGCTTCTGCAAGTGCTGGGGCTCCTCCTGCTGCTGTTGATGCCTGCTGTTGCTACTGCTGCTGCTTGCTGATGTTGCTGTTGTTTCTGTTGTTGTTGCTGATGGTGCTGTTGTTGCTCGAGCTGCTTGCTGGTGCTGCCTCTCGAGTTGGTGGAGCTAATGCTGGTGTTGTTGTTGTGGTTGATGCTGTGGCTGCTGCTGTATTGTCTGGAGCTGCTTTCTGCAAGCTGATGCTGATGTTGCTGTTGCTGTTGTTGTTGTTGTTGTCACTGCTGCTGCTGCTGCTGCTTCTCTCTTGGTGTGAGTGTGTGTGTTAGCTTGAGAGTGAGAGGATGAGAGAAAGGAGTGAGAATGAGGGAACACCAACAAGTCAACCCCCTCCTCTCTCTCTCTCTCTTCATTTAATGAGGCATGGCAAAGGCCATCATGCCCCATAATGCACTCTCTCTCCCCAAGGTCAACACAAAGAAAGTCAATTTAAAAACCTTTTTCAAATTCATTTTAAAACAACCATCATACTTAAAACCCATAATACTTAAAACAAAACTAAAAGCTGGATTAGAGAAAATGGTTAGTTAACCATGATTGCTAATCATGGTTAAACCCCAAAAACAACCCTAGTTATCATGCACAAATGTGTGCAAGCCTAGGAAAAATCTAATAAAATATTCATTAAATAGGATAAAATATTTAAAAACCAATTTGGTAAACTTTTTATTAAAAACCATATATATAAAATATAATTAGCTACAAAACAAATTCTAAGGTGTTACAGATATCGAGGCATTGAAGATGAAGATGGCGACATCGGCATCGGCACACAAGAAGCGAGGTGAGTAGATTTATATCTACGGGGAGAAGTCGGGTGGATGGCGTATAGAACCCCCGCAGTTCGTGGTGATGTATACGAATACGTATACACACATATATTTATTATATGTTGATTGAGTTTATTGATGATAAAGATGGATTTTAGGTGTTCTTGGATTGGTTTAGTGTTAGTTGCGAAACCCTAGAGTAGTGGTTGCACCTATACATACACGCACGCACATACTTGCATACATCCTTTCTTTTACATATGCGTATATGGGATTATATATCTATGTGTTCACATGGGTCTGGGACTATGTGATCATATACTGGATTTGAGGATAGTACTTGGGATTGAGATGAGTCGATGAGATTTGATTTGAGGCCGTGAGATCGGTGATTTGGCAGGGTTTGTATTTGAGATACGACATGACGTTGTAGCGGGTCCTTTGATGTAGTGTTTCACACACGTACATGCATACTTAGGTGGTATCAGTATTGTACTAGACGTAAATCAGTACGCCGGATTATGATCTTTGATAAATAGGATACCAGATGAATAATGTGATGAATGTGATTTTGACCCGTACATGGATTTGGGATGCCGTACGACGGATTTACGTACGAGCTATATATTGATGATAGATCCGCACTCTTGACCTGGGAATGTCTGATTATAGATATAGTATCGGATGTGATATTATTGAGGCAGGGATTATCGACTAATATGTGTGTGTGTGTGTGTGTCGACTCAGATATTTGGCGGTTTCCTTCCCTTCAGTTAGCCTGTTAGTTCAGCCCTATAGTTTAGTGTAGTTGTTAGACTAGATTTGATTCCTACTTATTTCAAAAACTAACGAATCGTGGGTATTTTAAAAGACAGGTCAAGGGATTCTACGGATATTTCAAAGGACGTATCTTTTCTTAAAAACACCATAGCCCTTATTTTCAAAACACCGCGATTCGTGATATTTCAAATGGCACTACTCTATGACTTATATTTATATTAAATGCAGATTAGTTATCGTTGTGTCTAGTATTCAGCTCCCGCATATTATTGATGTTCGCTCCGCATCACATACTTATATTGTGATTCATATACCGTTATTGATATCATGCTGCTAGGACACCAGCACCATTACCAATGATGCGTATGTCCACGTACACTTACTTGCCGGCTCACACACATCATCATCGGTAATTGCCATGTCACGTACACTTTAGAGAATACTATTTCATAGACATAGCTTGTTAGCTAATAGTTTCGACATGATATTAGTGTACTTGCCTTACATGCCAGTTTAGACTTTGTAGTTATTACTTGCTGTTTCATGCATATTGTTATTCACTGTTATGCTGCATTCATGGATTTTATACCTATATTCACTGTTTTACGTGCTATTGATGATTTGGATTCGGATTCGGATTTTCATGAGATTTCCTGGATTTGGGGGAAAACCGCAAGAACATATGTAAACTTCTTCTCTCTCTCTTTTTAAAATGAAAAGTGCGGTTTTCCTATGATGTATGAGTCGTCCACCATGAGTTTGCTGATGGATTTCGAGACCCGATTCGAGGAGTTGGATGAACCGTCTTGGGTACATGGTGGACCCGGTAAGATACCTCAGGGCAAGAAGTTCGAGTAGTAGACGATGAGCCTGGCAGGGGAAGACTACATACCGGTGATTTTACCCGATGCGTCGGATATCCTGAGGATACCGTCATGGTCTTGTGATGGATGTTAGGGGCCGGTCTGGACTGACGGCGCCCTAGATAGTGAAATTGAGATACTGAGATTTTGAGATATTGAGGTACTGAGATTTGATGATACAGGCTAGTCCGGATAGCCGGAGCCTGAGATTTTGAGACATTGGGATTTATGTTTTGTGTCGATGCTAGACACTGTTTATGCTGATTTCATTTATGATACCTCGTTTTAAAAATACAGAAATCTCACTAAGTTATGAAAGCGGTTTCTTTATTTTCATGTATTCTGTTTTCATGCATTCATACCTCATCTATATGATATATTGCTACCTGAGGCACTGACACGAGCAAATGGGATTACACTTGGGTTAGATATTTACCCTTGCCTCCTTTTCTTGCCCAGACTTGTCATTTTGAGGATTATATATATAGTGATCGTATGACCTAGGATTGCGTTGTTCATGCGATTTCTGCTCGTAGATGTTTTCTACTCACGGGTTGGCAACGCACCCCCGTTGTGCCATAGTTTCTTGCAGGTTTTGGCGTACAGCTTTCATTACGACTTGGCTGGCACACAGCTTCCTTTCCGGATGATTTGCTAGTAGGTGGGTTCACTTGTATCGTGACCATCATTATATTTTGTATATTATTATTCTGTTGTATCTAGAAGCTCCATCAACCAAACATGTATTTATTTGAGATAGAGACCAGTGATATTTATTCTCTCGACCTTAGAGCCGCGCGTTGTATTTCTATGGATTTCTTGCTGTTTTGAGTTTTCTTTTCTGTTGTGATCCTCGCCCTTCTGCGTTGTATATTATATTGCTTGCGTGGTTGTGTCCGTCGATTGACGAAGAGCTAGCTCCCGCTTGGGGATGCCTTTATTCATTATATATGCTTTATCAGGTTTTGTACCCGTTTGGGGTCTGTTTTTGCAAAGGAAACACTGCCGAAATTTTTAGAAAAGACTCGTGATTTTAAAAATGCACATTTCGGCGTATGTTGCAAACTCTTGATTTAAATTGGTTTTTTCCTTCACTCTACTACTTCTTGGTTTGGATTTATGGGTTTTTCGGCTTACTTAGATTACGTACGCCTCGAGACGTTTCGTAGTTTAAGTGCCGGTCATGTTCCTTACTTTCGGGTCGTGACAAAGTTGGTATCAGAGTGTTAGGTTTTACCTTCGGAGCGTAGGATGACCCTTGGTTGATGGAGTAGGTAGCTTGAGTAGAGTGACGTACTGTACGTATGTTCCGCGGCATATTTACGATACGCTACTCCACTTAAGAAGCCTTAGGATGTACATTTCTTTGCTCATTATTATATTCATTCATGATCTAGCCTCATCGGTACCAGTTATGGTTTTGCTGCCACGATTACGGGCAGAGAGAGCTACGGCTCGAGTTGCGGTCAGCACGAGCTCGTCACGAACGAGGACTGACCAGGGCGTGATTCCGACGACACACAATTGCAGAGATGTGTCTTTTTATTATGATTTTGCGCCACGAGCGTTGGATGGATCGCTGTAAGAGATTACTCGGACGTGCAGATCAGCACCAGACGATTGAGCCACTGACAGAGGACCGTTGATGTATTGCATATTCATGATGATTGAGGCACTGTTCAGCGTGCAGACAAGTGAGCCAGTTATTGCTGCGAATGACGAGATATCTCCCCAGATGCTGGAGCTATTGCAGTAAGAGTTGTACTAAGAAATGATAGAAGGTCGCTAGTCATCGAGGATGAATGACTAGGACATGTGGTTCGTTCGCCTACCCCAATGCGAGGTCATCAGATCGATTGATTCCAGCTAGAGACGACTTCATGCGGATACGTTGAGAGTCGATAGAGGCGATCGAATGTCAGAAACCTATTATTCCAAATTTAAAGTATTCGGAAAGACATGCAGGCACCCTCTAGAAGAATGAAACCCTAACTCGATATAATGACCGTGTGAAAGCCTTTGAACCTTAGGGTTTGCGGCAGTTCCGCGGCGCCATTAGTGAGGCTTGGGTTTGCCCTTCTACGGCTGGACCACCGATGCTGTGGTATGTACTCGATACTATTAAACTGTACCTAAGATGTTGAGCTCTTGGGGGATTATGAGGTTTTGACGAATCGATCAAATGGTTCGACTTCCTTCGAATGCTATGTGGTGAGATGCACTTCTTAGGAGACCCCAGATACGAGGATAGCCGTTGGAGCTCAGTCCATGCAGCCACGACGAGATGTGTCCGAAGCAGTCGACATTAGAGAAAAGTGGAGTAAGAGGTTCGTACGAGATCTCGATGATACAACGTTCCACTCCGCCGACATCAGAGATGCGATACGCATACCGAGGCATTGTACTTGGATATACCTTCCAGAAGGAGTCGCGATGAGTATGCAGCCGTTCCGGAGCAAGAAACAGATATAGTAAAGGACGATGACTTCCGGACAGTTAGACAGAGACGAGATTTGGGAGAGACCTCGACAAGACCTTTCTGGAATAAATTACGAGAAGACTTGGACCCAGGAGTGGTCATGTTACGCACACCAGCAGGCCAGAGTTCAGGGTCGTCGACGAGACATGCTATGAGTGACCACGACAATTGGCCAGAGATTCTTAGAGGATGTGCTTCAGTGGGACTATTCCGCCATACTTGATTTCGGTATTTTGGGCGATCTATTCGCATGATTGATTTTGATGATTGAGCTTCATGATATTTGTTTTCATGCACCATGGTTGCACCTACTGAGTATTTACGATTTTTGCACAGTTGTTGCATTTGATATCGTTTTTGTGCCTTGGTTTCTCATGTTTATGATTTTATGGGTTTCATACAGTTGAGTTGATTTTGTGCACTTAGATGCACTGGACTTCGATTTCGATGGTGATGCTCGGTAATTGTTTTGTGCACCTTGTGCACCTGATTTGGACTTTCACGCATGTTGGGCGCATGTTATGAGATACGATTTTGGTGCACACCAGATGCACTAAATCGAGATTCTTTGGGCATGTCAGATGCACCTGATTTTGCTGGCAGGCACACACGTTGCCTATGACAGATATTGTGTGCACACCCGTTGCACCTAGATGTTATTTATGTGCACATGTATGGCACATATATGGATTTTGATTTCCGTGCGCACCAGACGCACGTAGTATTCATATGTATATTTTGGGATTAATTTCTTATGGAGCAGTACGTTTTTATGGTATTTGCTATGTTTTTTTGTACTGAGCAGGACTAGTCAGAGGACAGTACCTGAATATATTTTGCATGCATTGATAGTTATCGACGGGATTTCCAAAATCGAGCTATAGTCTCAGTATTTACCTACGTGTCCGATATGACACGAAAAGTTTAAAATAAGGAAACCCTTCTAAATTGTTTCCAAAACGGCGGAACGTACATATTAAACAAAAGATATATACGTACATGGTTATTTTCTTATGATAGACGTCCGCCCCTGTGCAGTGTTATGCGTATTGCACAGCGACTTTAAAAGATTTGGCATGCATTTCCTTCATATATTTACATGTATAGATTTGATATTTACATATATAGTTCCGAGTTATATCATATTGGTTTTGCTTTGGATTTGGCATTCGTGTCTTTACCTTGACTCCGATGATTGCGGGATGCTTGACGGAGTTTCGATTTTGAGATATCTGCTCATTACTCATGCGCATGCATTGCGCTATGATGCGTTTTATGTATTGATGATTTCGGAGCCCCGACGACTTGGGCATTTTATTAAAATGTTTTAGATTTTGGGGGGTTTAAATTTAAATTCGGGGACCGAATTTCTCTAAGGGGGGAAGATTGTAACATTTCAAAAAAAATAAAAGATTATTTTTGGGAATTTTTATAATTTAATATTAATTTTTAATGAATATTTTAATATTTCGGTATAATTAAATACCGATAAATGGGGAAAATTTTGGAAAAATTATGGGAAATTCTAAAATAGGGTATTTTATGGAATTATGCCATTTTTAAGTTTTTATGATTAGTTATATGCTAATTTAGTGCTAATCGCGATTAAAAATCGTTAATCGGATTTTTTGCATTTTTGTGCAAAACATGCACATGTCATTTTTCCACACTTGCTACATTTTCTTACATGTTTTGGGTGCATGGTTTGTTTGGGTTACTATTGTGAGGAGAAGGAAAAGAAAGGAAAAGAAAAGAAAAGAAATGAAAAGGTGAAGGAATGATTGAGAGAGAGAAAGAGTGGGTGAGGGGTTTACTTTTGACTTGTTAAACCATTCCTCCATCATTCCTCAACCCATTTTCTCTCCCCTCTTCCCATTGAGCTGCTGCTGCTCCTGCTCCTCCCTCTTCCTCCTCCATCTTCAATCCCCCATAACACTATGGATACAACTCCAAAACCCCATTCCCACTTCACAAAAATCGTTCCCAAGCTCGCTAGCTACACCATGGACCAAGAAAGAGAGGATTTTGAGGACTTTGAGCAACTCAAGAAAATTCTTAAGTTGCCAAAGGAGGTAATTTCTGCACCTTTAGAGTTGTATTTCGATTCCTTATGCATCTATACTTGTTTCATGTCGATATTGTGTGTTTTGATGAACTTTGGAAATTTTAAGTTGAGGTTTAGGGTTTGAAATGAAATCAAAGGTGAATTGAGGTGTAATTAGGGACTACAACCCCTGTTGTGATGTTATATTGGACTAAACCAGAAACTAAAACCCGCAATACGGATTTAGAAAAGCGATATCGGGAAAAACTGTAATTCTGTGAGTGTTTTTGGAAATCTGCTTACACCCCGAGACTCCTAAAATATTTTTGGTTTAACAGTGAGATGTGCAGGCAACTAAGAACCATCACCCAAGACCCCAGCCCCTGACTTCATTTTTGGCCGCAAATAAATCCCTTCTGGCCGCAATTTGCGGCCAGACCTGGTCCAAATTGGTTCGTGCTTGTTCTGTAGGTCCATCTCCAGTAAACTAGACTTTTGGTATATGTAATTTTGACTGATTCCTTATAGGATAGAATCTGGGGTAATTTTCTTATGTTGGCGCATGTTTATGACTTGTTTTAGCATGGATTTGGGTATTTGATGATTCGTTTCTGTCGGGTGGCATTTGAACGTCAACGGCAAAGGGTTATTGGTCGTGTTTGCATGCGAGACTATAGGTTTTTACCTATGAGAGTAGCGTGTGCCGTTTTGGTTTTCCGATGTGATTTTCATATGCTTTTGTGATTGTGTTATCTTTGTAGGTACCCCACGTGATATCGAGGCATTGAAGATGAAGATAGCGACATCGGCATCGGCACACAAGAAGCAAGGTGAGTAGATTTATATCTACGGGGAGAAGTCGGGTGGATGGTGTATAGCACCCCCGCAGTTCGTGGTGATGTATACGAATACGTATACACACATATATTTATTATATGTTGATTGAGTTTATTGATGATAAAGATGGATTTTTGGTGTTCTTGGATTGGTTTAGTGTTAGTTGCGAAACCCTAGAGTAGTGGTTGCACCTATACACGCACGCACGCACATACTTGCATACATCCTTTCTTTTACATGTGCGTATATGGGATTATATATCTATGTGTTCACATGGGTATGGGACTATGTGATCATATACTGGATTTTAGGATAGTACTTGGGATTGAGATGAGTCGATGAGATTTGATTTGAGTCCGTTAGATCGGTGATTTGGTAAGGTTCGTATTTGAGATACGACATGACGTTGTAGCGGGTCCTTTGACGTAGTGTTTCACACACATGCATGCATACTTAGGTGGTATCAGTATTGTACTAGACGTAAATCAGTACGCCGGATTATGATCTTTGATAAAGAGGATACCAGATGAATAATGTGATGAATGTGATTTTGACCCGTATACGGATTTGGGATGCCGTACGACGGATTTACGTACGAGCTATATATTGATGATAGATCCGCATTCTTGACTTGGGAATGTCTGATTATCGATATGGTATCGGATGTGATATTATTGAGGCGGGATCACCGACTAATATATATGTGTGTGTGTGTGTGTGTGTATCGACTCAGATATTAGGCGGTTTCCTTACCTTCAGTTAGCCTGTTAGCTCAGCCCTATAGTTTAGTGTAGTTGTTAGACTAGATTTGATTCCTACCTATTTCAAAAACTAACGAATCGTGGGTATTTTAAAAGATAGGTCAAGGGATTCTACGAATATTCAAAGGACGTATCTTTTCTTAAAAACACCGTAGCCCTTATTTTCATAACACCGCGATTCATGTTATTTCAAAAGGCACTACTGTATGACTTATATTTATACTAAATGCAGATTACTTATCGTTGTGTCTAGTATTCAGCTCCCGCATATTATTACTGTTCGCTCCGCATCGCATACTTATATTGTGATTCATATACCGTTATTGATATCATGCTGTTAGGACACCAGCACCATTACCGATGATGCGTATGTTCCACGTACACTTACTTGCCGGCTCACACATATCATCATCGGTAATTGCCATGTCATGTACACTTTAGAGAATACTATTTCATGGACATAGCTTGTTAGCTAATAGTTTCGACATGATAATAGTGTACTTGCCTTACATGCCAGTTTAGACATTGTAGTTATTACTTGTTGTTTCATGCATATTGTTATTCACTGTTATGCTGCATTCATGGATTTTTTGCCTATATTCACTGTTTTACGTGCTATTGATGATTTGGATTCGGATTTTCATGAAATTTCCTGGATTTAGGGGAAAACCGTAAGAACATATGTAAACTTCTTCTCTCTCTATCATTTTAAAATGAAAAGTGCGGTTTTCCCATGATGTATGAGTCTTCCACCATAAGTTTGCTGATGGATTTCGAGACCCGATTCGAGGAGTTAGATGAACCGTCTCGGGTACATGGTAGACCCGGTAAGGTATCCCGGGGCAAGAAGTTCGAGTACTAGACGATAAACCTGGCAGGAGAAGACTACCTACCGGTGATTTTACCCAACGCGTCGGATATCCGGAGGATACCGTCGTGGTCTTGTGATGGATGTTAGGGGCCGGTCTGGACTGACGGCGCCCTAGATAGTGAGATTGAGATACTGAGATTTTGAGATATTGAGGTACTGAGATTTGATGATACAGGCGAGTCCGGATAGCCGGAGCTTGAGATTTTGAGACATTGGGATTTATGTTTTGTGTCGATGCTAGACACTGTTTATGCTGATTTCTTTTATGATACCTCGTTTTAAAAATACAGAAATCTCACTAAGTTATGAAAGCAGATTCTTCATTTTCATGTATTCTGTTTTCATGCATTCATACCTCATCCATATGATATATTGCTACCTGAGGCACTGACACGAGCACATGGGATTACACTTGGGTTAGATATTTACCCTTGCCCCCTTTTCATGCCCAGACTTGTCATTTTGAGGATTATATATATAGTGATCGTATGACCTAGGATTGCGTTATTCATGCGATTTCTGCTCGTAGATGTTTTCTACTCACGAGTTGGCAACTCACCCCCGTTGTGCCACAGTTTCTTGCAGGTTTTGCCGTACAGCTTTCATTACGGTTTGGCTGGCACACTGCTTCCTTTCCGGGTGATTTTCTAGTATGTGGGTTCACTTGTATCATGACCATCATTATATTTTGTATATTATTATTCTGTTTTATCTAGAAGCTCCATCAACCAAAAATTTATTTATTTGAGATAGAAACCAGTGATGTTTATTCTTTCGAGCTTAGAGTCGCGCGTTGTATTTCTATGGATTTCTTGCTGTTTTGAGTTTCCTTTTCTGTTGTGATCCTCGCCCTTCGGCGTTGTATATTATATTGCTTGCGTGGTTGTGACCGTCGATTGACGAAGAGCTAGCTCCCGTTTGGGGATGCTTTTATTCATTATATATACTTTATCAGGTTTTGTACCCGTTTGGGGTTTATTTTTACAAAGGAAACTCTGCCGAAATTTTTAGAAAAGACTCATGATTTTAAAAATGCAAATTTCGGCGTATGTTGCAAACTACTTGATTTAAATTGGTTTTTCCTTCACTCTACTACTTCTTGGTTTGGATTTCTGGGTTTTTCGGCTTACTTAGATTACGTACGCCTCGAGACGTTTCGTAGTTTAAGTGTCGGTCATGTTCCGTACTTTCGGGTCGTGACAATAATATCATGAATGCAAAACATCACTACTTAGCTACAATTATCAGTGTATACAATGGAATAGAGTTTACTACAGTGTACGTGACATGGCAATTACCGAAACTGATGTGTGTGAACCAGCAAGCCGGTGTACGTGCAACATACGCATCATCGGTAATGGTGCAGGTGTCCTAGAAGACGAGATCATAACAGAAAGTAAACAGTAAAAGCAACAACAAAGTATATAAATTATCTATATACGAGCCATACCGTTTATCGTGTTTAAAAACAACGAATCGTTATTTTTAGAAAAGTAGGGACTAAGGTGTTTTGAGAAAAGAGATGTCTTTTGAAAATCCGTAGCGTTCCTCGGTTTATCCTTTGAAAATGCCTACGATTCAATAGTTTTGAAAATAGGTATGACTCGAGCTTAAGCTAACATCTATATCAGCAACTAAAGACTAAACTTAGAACCGAATCGAAAGTGATAAGAAAGTCTATAGCATATCCAAGAATAGTCGGCGATCCAGCGTTATAGCGTTATGTACGGTATAATCTATCGTACAGCATCCTCGAGTCAAAAGTGTGGATCAATCATCATATATGCATTTCGTACGGTATAGTTCGTCGTACGGCATCCTCAAAATCGAGGGTACGGGTCAAATACCATATATATCATCATTCGTTCGGTATCATCCATCGTACAAAAATCAAAATCAAGGGTATGGATCTAAGGTCTCGTACAATCTATTATATATCAAGTCACATGTTATCGCATGTATGTATATAACGCCCAACGATCCGCTAATATATCGCATCATAAACGATGTCTCATCCTAAATCATATATCAATTATCTCTTGACATCCTGCTCGATCGTATCGACTCCAACCATATAATACATCATATCCTCATCATACACGTATATATATACATCACATCCCCATATATGTACATATATTTATATATATACACATATACACATATACACACGTATCATAACAAGTGAGCGTGCGAGCGACGAAGTAAACCGATGACTCATGACTAAGGAATTAAACTAAGAGTAAACTATCCTACAAGTATGCTTAATCTAACCTATAGTCTCCTAGTAACCCTATTTGCTAGATATCCATGTCTAGCATCAACACATATCTACAATATAAATAATAACCTATTCTACGGTTGCGGGGGTGCTATACGTCATCCACCCGACTTTCCCCGTAGATATACATCTACTCACCTCGATCCTCACTTGCCGAATTCGATGACGCCACGCTCTCCCTTTTCGTCTGAAGTCCACACAAGGTACCTACAGTTTTCAATACGTTATATCGTAAACACGAATCAATACGAAAATTAAAGCGGCACACGAAACACACATAAGTTAGAACCTATGGTCTATGCATGCAAAAATAGCCAAATAACCTTCGTTGTTGACGTACAAACGTCCAACGACCAAATCCAAATTCAAATACCAAAAACTAAGTTTTAGAAATCGGAAAATATAGTCAAAACCAACTCAAAAATGCTTCCAGATTTTTGCTCAAGTATACTGGGACAAAACTAACAATACAGGGGCTAGGTTATAAGATGTGTGAACTACAGGCCAAACCCCATCACCTACACCGAAGGTTGACCCGGCGAGAAAGCCATGCTACCCGGTTTCGCCGACCACACATGCAAATCCTTGACTCGTTCTTCTGTGGTGGTCATCTAGTGGTCCTACTAGGTCAATGAAGTTGTTTGATTTTTTTAAAAGAACCCAGGTTGCTCTAGATTCATAATATCATCACAATTCCACAAAATACGATATCGGAAACAATTCTAAGTTCCAATCCTTTGTTTGGTCTCTAATGCATCACTAAGGTCATGCAACATACACTACACCTCAATTACACTTTCACAATTCCAACTCAAACCCTAAACCTCATCTAGGAATCTTCCAAGATCACCAAACCTCACAAGTTTAACTCTAAACTACACTAGAACATAAGGGAAACTAAAAACATAACTAAAGGTCTAGGAATATACCTCATTTGGCAACTCAAGAATTTTCTTGAGTTGCCCAAAGTGTTCAAAGTCTTGACTTGATGCCTCCATAGGGTTTGTAGTGAGCTTGTGCACATTTTTTGTGAAGGGATTATAAGGTTTTGTATGAGTTTTGGTGGTGTTTTGTGGGGTGTAGTGGAGGTGATGGAGGAGGATGAAGAGAAGAAGATGAAGAAGAATAAAGAAGGGAATGAAGGAAGAGATATGATAAGCCATGGTGTGTGGGTGTGTGTAGAATTTTCTCCTTTCTCTCTCTCTCTCTCTCTCTCTCACATCTAAGACCATACCTCCATGTCCCCATCCTCGCTCTAAATATCTTTACTTTTCTTTTTTCTTTTTTTAAAAACAAAACAAAAATGCAACAGCATTTTAAATAAAACCATGGTTCATATAATTTGTAACAAGTGTATGCAACATGATTTGTTGCATGACATGCACAAAATACAATCAATGCATAATTAGAGAAGTATTAATAGAGTTTAGTAATAATCTCTTATACAAATAATTGTATAAATAATTATAAAATATCCAAACCAACTAAACACTTTCCAAATCAATATTTCATTTAAATTTCCAAATATTTCCAAACTATTGGTATATAATTATACCATTTCATTAAAACCAATTTCCATATTTTCTAATATTCATAAAATTTATTATTTTATTTATTTAAATTCCGAAAATAATATTTTATTTTCCTGAAATATTACAACTGCCTCCAAGTGCTTCGGGACTACACCCAACTACTACCTGTTTGCACGACTCCTTTCAGCTGTGGTAGGGTGGTAATCTAAGAACAGTGGGAACACACTCGAGGTGAAATAGCAATGTCAAGTCGACGGATTAAACTGTACTCATGTCTCCTGGAAGCTGTTACCCGACGATAGGTATAATACCCACCAGCAGCTCCCTACGAGTTCAGTCCAGTGTACTCATAACCCAATGAGCACCTGCATACTATCTCCAGAACGACGTACTAATGGTTATGGGACAGACCATCTCCCCTGTTGGGATGAGAAGCGTATACACTAGTCTACTCTGGAGTATCGATGCCCCATCTCAATAATCCTACGACTAGGGACCTGTATAAGGATGTGCTTATAGACTACCCAGCCCCCACTAGTGTGACTGCCATCACAACGCTGGTAATCAAGCAAAGATCCTAAGGGCTTTACTAATATGTATAAGTAATATGCTAAAACAAACACATGCACATATTGAGCTAGAAACAAACCAGGTGGCATACTACCATTTCGAGCAAAACTGTTACTATATCCATGTATATCCCAAGCTTCCAATATGTAATATACAAACCAGTATGATACAGTAATGGCCTCTAGGGCATATATCACTAATAGACCCACGCGTATGATCGTCATAACGACTCTAGTAGTCAAGCAAAGATCCTACTGGCTTTACCAACATGTACTAGAGATACGTAATATAAATAGAACATATACACATGTTGAGGCAAAAACAAAGAAGATAGCATACTATCATATCGAGCAAGACTATCATGTACATATATATCGCAAGTATCCACACGTAAAATACAATCATGTACTATACAATAATGTCCTCTAGGGGATACATATCCAACAATACTATCATATCGAGTAACACTGTTTTACCAGTACAAGCCCTCATTCAATTTTCAAAATCGCCTGTTTTCGATTACAATAATTGCCTTGAGGGCACTTGTCATGACCCGAAAAGTACGGAACATGACCGGCACTTAAACTATGAAACGTCTCGAGACGTACGTAATCTAAGTAAGCCAAAACCTAGAAATCCAAACCAAGTAAAGCAGTAGAGTGAAGGAAAATAGCAAGAAGTTTAACAACATAAACCGAAGTATGCATTTTTAAAATCTCTAGTCTTTTCTGAAAATTTCGGCGGAGTTTCCTTTGTAAAAACTGACCCAAATGGGTACAAACCTGATAAAGCATATATATAATGAATAAGTGCATCCCCAAGCGGGAGCTAGCTCTTCGTCAATTGACGGTCACAACCACGCAAACAATATAATATACAACGCCGAAGGGTGAGGATCAAACTCAGGATAAAAATCCAAAATCATCAAGAAACCCAGAGGAAAACTATAATAATACAGCGCGCAACTCTAAGGTCGAAAGAATATACACAGGTCATCTATCTCTGTCAAATATACAAGTCTGGTTGATAGAGTTTTACTAGATACAACTGAAATAACAAATATACAATGGTGCTCTTGATGCAAAAGAACCCACCTACCAAAGCAATCACCCGGAAGGAACAGTGTGCCAGTAAAACCGCAACGAAACCTGTACGGCAAAACCTGCAAGAAACTGTGGCACAACAGGTGTGAGTTGCCAACTCGTGAGTAGAAAACATCTACGAGTAGAAATCGCATTCATGACGCTATCCTAGGTCATATCAAGTAATATCCTCAAATAAATATCCCGATCCATCTATGTATAAGTGTATACTACATGCTCATGTCAGTACCACAGATAGCAACATATCAGATAAATGACGTATGAATGCATTACAAATGAAACAGAATACATCATGAATGAGACATCCATTTTCTTTATTTAATGAGATTTCTGCATGTATATAAATCGCGTATCATCAATGAAATCGATAGATAAAACAGTGTCCAGCATCGACACAAAACATAAATCTCAGTATCTCAATACCTCAGGCTCCGGCTATCCGGACTGGCCTGTATCATCAAATCTCAATATCTCAGTGTCTCAAGTCTCAATATCTCAATACCACGGGCTCCGTCAGTCCGGATCGGCCCATATCATCAATCACACGACCACGAACGGTATCCTCCGAATATCCGTTGCGCCAGGTAAAATCACTGGTAGGCAGTCTGCCCCTGCTGGGCTCATCGTCTACAACTCGAGCTTCTTTCCCCGGGGTACCTTACCGGGCACACCATGTACCCTAGACGGTTCATCCAACTCCTCGAATCGGGTCTCGAAAACATCTCAGAACCGAGAAAACATCATGCTGGACAATACGCATCATATCAAGGAAAACCGCATCAATCTTTTTAAAACAAATCATCAGTTTATAAAACTCTCACATGCGGTTTCCAAATCCAAAAATCTCAAGAAGGATCCGAAATCATAAAAATCATGATATCAATAAACAGTGAATACCAGCATAAATCCCCATAATATTGCATGACCGATGAATATATGAATGCATCTGATATCATGCAATAAATGCAATAGTTAAACTAGCATAGGAAAGCTATAACATGTTGCAACTATCAACCAGCAAGCTATGTCAATGAATAGTATTTTCTAAAGTGTATGTGACATAGCAATTACCGATGATGATGTGTGAGCCGGCAAGCAGGTGTACGTGGAACATACGCATCATCGGTAATAGTGCTGGTGTCCTGACAGCAGGCTTTCATGATAATTACAGATAACATATGCACAAGCATGCAATGCGATGAAACATCATGAATATACAGAAAGTGATATAGTAACAGCAACACTGAAGAATAAACCTACCCAATATACGAGTCATACAGTTTGGTACTTTAAAGTACTCACGATTCACTGCATTTGAAAACAGGTATGACTCGAGCCCAGTCAAAAAGGTAAGGAAATCCACCTAGTCTGAGTCGATCTATATATATCTAGTAGTCGGTGATCTCGCCTCAATAGTATCACGTACAATACAATATACACATATGGCATCCTCAAGTCAAGAGTGCAGATCTAACATCATAATTATATCTCGTACGGTAAATCTATCGTACGGCATCCCAAATCCGGGTACGGGTCAAATATCATATTTATCTCATTACTCATCTGATATCCTTATGATCACATATCGTGAACAGGGGGTACTGATCTAAGTCTAGTACAATACTAATATCATCAACATATGTGTGTGTGTGTCTGATGATATCCGTATCTCCTAATACGAACCAAATCACATCACCGATCTCATAGCACCATGCCAAATCTCATCAACTCATCTCCAAATACCATATACTATCCTCAATCATCCGTGTATACATATGTGTGTATATATATAAACCCATGCATCCACATCTATCTATAAACATATAACATAAACACCTAAAACCACATCCCATGCGTGTATGTGTATGTGTAACAACCTTACTCTAGGTTTCATGACTATGAAACCAACTAAATCACCTTGCTCAAATCTCGCTAACACTAACTCATAATCTCCTAACCTTTTCTTGATAAGTGTTCAATCTCTCCATAACATATAAATGCATATCTATAACATACCACATCATTTCTTACGACTTTGCGGGGGTGCTATACGCCATCCACCCGACTTCTCCCCGTAGATATATATCTACTCACCAGTTTCTTGCGTGCCGATGCCGATGTCGCCATCTCCTTCTTCAGCGTCTCGATATCCACGTAGGGGTACCTACACATATAATCCAATCGAAATACGTGTTAAAATCCAATCGGAAAAGCAAAACGGCACACGCTACGCTCATAGGTAAAAACCAATAGCCCCACACGTAAAACACGACCAATAATCCTAGTCGTTGACGTTCAAATGCCACACGACGGAAACACACTATCAAATACCAAAAATCAAGTCAAAACAAAGTCGTAAAACAATACATCAACTCATGGAAATGGTTCCAGATTTTACCGTAATAGAAATTAGTCAATTCTGCATATGCCAAGGGTCTAGTTTACTGGAGATAAAGCTACAGAACAAATACGAGACCAAAAGCTCCTACCCTGGCCTTAAATTGCGGACATATTGATTAAATCTGCGGCCTGGCAAGGGAGTTAGGGTCCTGGGTCTTGGGGTTTGCATCTAGGTGGCCTGCTCAACTCTCTGTATTTACTAAATAATTTTCAGAGGCCCGGAGTGTTAGCAGATTTCATTTTCCTAACACAATTTCTAAAATTTCAATGTCGGAAGAAATTCAAAGTTCGTGTTCCGGGGTTAAGTCTCAAGTTTGGGTCTGAATTCTAGTACTAGGGGGTTTGTGTGGCCTCTACTAAACTCAATTTCCCAACACAACTCAAGAATTCCACAAAACCCTAACTACAAATTTTCAAAGCTCACCAAAAAATACTATATCGATGCTAAACATGTATAGGTGCTAAGGTAAATGGAATGCAATATAATCGGTGTAGAAATTACCTTATTTGGGCAACCCAAGAAAACCCTAGTTTGCCCAAGTTGTCAAAATCCCTCTTTTCTTGGTCCATTGTGTAGAGGAGAAAGGGGGAACACTTTTAATGAAAGGGGTTTAGGGTTTTGATGGAGATTTGCAGATGGTTTCTTGGGGTGAAGGTGGAGGGAGAACTTGAGGAAGAAGGAGATGAGAAAATAATGGGGAAGGGTTATGGTGGCAGCACTCTCTCTCTCTCACTTTATTCCTCTCTCTCACACTTTATTCTCACCCACTCTCACTAAATTACCCTTTTTGCCATTTCTCTTTTCTTTTCTTTTCTCTTTTGAAACCAAAGCACAATAATACCCATAAAACAACACGAATGCGGCAACATGTCACCAAATGCAACATGACATGGTGCACTAGCCACGTAAAACTGTAAAATCACAGATTTGGCTTAATCGCAATTAGCAGTGCACTAATCGGGTTTTTATCAAAACTGCGCATAATAAATTTTTAAAGATGCCAAATCCGATAAATATCTTTTTAAATGAATAAATCATTTTAATGTTGGATATAGTGCCCTCAGAGTCAATTATTGGATCACAGGCACATGATTGCAATGATTGAGGGAGGACCTATACCGGTAGGACAGTCTTACTCAAGATGATAGTATGCTATCTGATTTATCTTTATCATCGTGTACTGCTTAGGTGACCTTACAGGTCGCTATTACACGTTGATAGAGCCCTTAGGATTCTTGCTTGACTGCCAGCAGTATGATGGCGATCATATACGTGGGAGCTGGGGTCTATAAGCACATCCTTAAAAGGTCCCTAGTCGTGGGAGTTTCGAGACTTGGCATCGATACTCCATTAGTAGACTAGTGTATACAGTCGAGACCCTGACGAGGGGCGGTGGCCGGTCTCACAATCCATTGGTGTCAGTAGGATCACCTAAGATGTATCTCGCCGGGAACATGCTAGCTGGTATTATACCTGACGTCAGATGGCAGCTCCCTGGTGACATGTGTACAGGTTAGTTCATCGACCTGAGATCGTCATTTGTCCCGTTTGAGTTCCCACTATGCTTTGATTACTACCCAACCACGGCTCAAAGGAGTCATACAAACAGGTTTTAGTTTGGTACAGTCCCGAGCCACATGGAGGCCGTGAGCGGATCGGCAGGGGTTCGTCTCTCCCGGTATTGGGGGTGAGATCACGCTATGTCTAGGAGAGCCATTACACGAAGTCCTTAGCCAAGGCAGGAGATTTACTGGTAGGTATTCCAGTAGTATCTCAGGGTGTTCTGGGCTACACTCCGACACGACTTGTACCGCTTTTGGGGGTCTGACTTTTACCAACCCCCTAGGCCCGCCATGCGATGCTCATAGACGAACGGACCGGACTGTACGGATATTGTCACTGACAGGCTCAGTAGGGTGTCAGGATGAGTTCGCTCATCGACCTCCCTTTTGGTCTATAACTGGTAGCCCGTTACGTACAGCTAGTATCTCTGACGAGCTAGTGGTTAAATCCACAGCCAAAGTATTGACGAGTCTTTAGAGTCCCCCACAGACAGTTTCTCAAGTTTCGGGCGAAACGTTGTAGAGGCCGTATGATATATGGCAGGGTTCGATCATATACGTGCGATAGTGCACAGATCATGATCGGACGGATCATACTAGTGGGCTTTGGTTTAAGCCGGATCCTAGTATTAGATTTGTTGGATTACTTTAGTCTCGTCGCATTCGCATTCAGTCGGAATGCGGATGCAGGTATGTATATACAGGTGAGGGGTATCCTTGTGATCCGTCATGAGTTTACTTTAGATGTTGCCGTATCTTTTTATTGTTGTAAACATTTGGATTAATGTTTACAAATGGAAATTCTGAGCTTATTTCATCATTTTGTGCATTAAATGATACATGTACTTCATAGATGACTCATGGTATCATTTCTTGTGCAAATGTCACCTTATGTGATTGATTAGTGAGATGAAATGAGAGGAAGATAGAGAAGGGCAGCCATATGAAGAGTTTTAGTCTTGTATTTTTAAAAACTCACTCTCATTTTTTTTAGCATAACAAAATGAAAGAATATGGCTACTTCTTCTTCCTCCTCCTCTAGATCATAAGCTCCATTAATGGAAACACCTTCAACCTCCATCAAAATCAATGGATGCAAGAGATAAAGTGATCACAAACATTCTCTACATCATCTTGGACACGTCGACTAGCACACTTCGTGCCCGAGTTTCTTCGGATGAAGCGGGAGCCCGTAAAAAGACTCGTAGATATGGTCCCTTTCCGACGAGGAAATCGAGACCGGAGTTGCCTCGAGGAGCTTGGGATGGTGGCCAAAGACCGAAGGACATGGATCGATCGGTATAGCCTTTCTATCTCTTCTCTAGATTGCTAGTTGTAGATTAATGGTTCGATCCGGGAAAAGGTATACGATAGCGCCAGTTTCAAGTTAAGAAAAAGTTTTTGTTTCCGCATTTTGGCCTCGGATAGACGGCCGGGGCGCTACTGTAGACTTACATGGTATCAGAGCCACGCCATTAACCTTTACTAGCTTGCTCTAACGTGTTTAAAACTTCGATCGACCGAATTTTCCAAAACCGCGATTTCAAAAAGTGCAGTTTCTGTCGAATTTTTTTTGTTGTCAAAAAATTATTTGGAGTATTGCAGAAATATGTGCAGGCGTTTTAAGAAAACTAAGAAATTTTGGTTCACTGTTGGCACTGTAGCGCCGCGGAACCGCGGCCGTACCCACGTTTTGGTCGCGGTTCCGCCGCCGTACAGTAGCATTAGTGCACTAAACTTTCAGCAGTTCTCTATTACTTGGAATTGTGGTTTCTGGTATTTTTGTTTTAGGCCCAGATTTGTTTGAGGACTGGGAATTGTGCTTGGGGCCCACTTCAGGAAACTTTGTCGATCGAAAATTTTAAAACATGTTAGTTCACAGTATTTACATTATATCTGCGACCGTGAATGTCATTTGATCAGTAAATCCTGTCTAATTGCTATATCTCTTTCAGACATATTTACGAACGTGACATTCACGTTGATGTTCTGTATTGTGTTGTGATGTTGCGGATTTGTCGTGGTGGATAGCCTGGATGCAATGGTAGTACAGTTTGGTTGTATTTGTACATTTGATATTGCGGGGTGAGCGTCCGACATGTGGACTGCCATCACTGTCTGTTTGTATATTATTCTTTTGGGGCACGACCGGGCTGAGGTCGATATACCCGTTGTATATTTTACTTTCTGTACTAGGATTACCCTAAGGTGGGGTGCACAAATAGCCGGATTCTAGAGGGCAACGGGCCCGCATCTCATGGCTTTGAGACGGAGGGGGCTTTACTCTAAAATTGGCGGGCTATTCGCCACACTCGTAGGGGGTACAGGTTGACCCAAGAAAGGGTGCTCAAGTTACCGGATTCCGTGAAATGCTGGGTGGTCCATTCACGTTGTTGAAGGGGGCTGCCTCACTTCAGGTTTTGGTGGGTAACTTGCCGCGCCCGTAGGGGTCTACGATTTCATTGCACAGGTTATCCATACGACCAGGGGAACGTCGGGTTTCAGTAGCGGCTCTATGAAACCCGGGGATCCCAGATTATCTGTATTGTTCTATGATGCTTATTACATTTCTGTGATATTTCATGTTATCACGCCTGAAGCGATTATTATATATTGCTATATATATACTAGTAGATGTTGTATATGTTTTACATCCGCGCTAGTCCAGTCCCCGCTCTGTCGTTAGTTAAGTAACCTAATGGGTGATGACGGGACCCAGTGGCGAATGCGGATGGCATATACGTACATCGTATTTTCGTTCTTTTGTGGTGTGATTAATTGATGGGACTGCATTGATTCGGATCAATGCAAGCTAAACAAACCTATTCTGATGCTGTTGGATCATTTTTCAAAAAAAAACTGTTGTTGCAAGGACGTTCTCTTTTGTTTTGCACAGTGGTATTCGGTTATGAATATCCAGCACCTCAGTCGACGAGGCAAGGGCCAAGATCCCGTCACCGGGAGTGACCCCTTGGACAGAAGTTTGCGTCAGGGTAATAACTTCACTATAGCCGATTGCCTTTTTCTTTGCATCACGGTATTCAGTTGGAATATCCGGCACCTCATTCTATGGGGAAAGAGCCGAGATCCCTTCACCGGGAGTGACCTCTTTAGCAAAGGTTTTCACCACTATATTTTTATAAAAAGCTATCCGGTTCCTTCAACGATATCAAGTTCATTACGTTAAAGGTTTTTCGCTAAAAACCATTCGTAGCCCTCCGTTATTTCAGAAGGGTACCACTTAGTATTCATGCTATGTTTGTTGGCCTTCGTCAAGGCATAGTGAATGGTAGCTGCTTATTATCTTTCTGTTGCATAGATAGATGCGTTGGTTTAGGACAGTCGTATTGCCTTGTTGACTTTCGTCAAGGGCTTGTACGGGTGGGTTCAAATTAACCTGGACAATGATGGGTAGAACTTGACATGTGACTTATAATTTGTTGACCTTCGTCAAGGTCATAAGAGCATGGGGTAAAAATCACATCGGGAGTTTCTAAAGAAACCGAAACTTGCCAGATATGCGCATATCTTCTGGAGTGTGATAACGTGAGTGGATTCCATCGCGTTATCATGCGATGATAGTTGGATCCCGATTCCCACTGATGAGTTGGTTTACTCCTCGGGTAATCCCGACTAATTCTTCTTTCAGGTTTGGAGGAGAATTTGAGCTTACAGTGGGAGGTTTCCTGATTAGATAAATTGATAACTATTCTGATCTAGGTTAGAGTGGACGCAGAGTGTTTCTTTTCTCTCTCTCTTTGGCAGCGACCATGACCCGACCCTTGACTATGACTCAGTGACCAAGTTAACCGAACTTTCTTAAAACACCGGCTTTTGGATTGTCTGAGTTGCATACCTCATTGCCACTCCTACTTTTACCCTTTTCTCCAGAACACCCCGTATTACTACGAACATCCACTTCCATTGGATAAAACCATCGTATGGTTATATACGAACTCGAAGGAACTTATTCCAGATTCGAGGATGGTTTCCGGTTCTGGAGAAAATGAATAAAACTATTCAGTTGTCTTTTCCTTTTACCTTCTCTCAGGTTGCGAGTGCTCCTTGGATTAGGACAGTACACCTATTACGCTAATTGGATAGTCTTCTTTCAAACCATAGGCAGGTGCCGAACGGTAGGGAATGAAGAAAACCAATTAGCCTAACGATGGTGTACAGAAGGTAATAAGTTAAGACAAATAAAGGGATTAATAAGAGGGCAAAGTAAACTGCGAATGCTATTCACGACCAAACCAAGTATTTCATCGCCGCTCCTACTTCACCTTTGTATTTCTCCAGGACACTCCGTATCACTATAAAGATCCACAGTTATTTGGATACTCCATCGTATGGTTATATACAAACTCGAAGGAACTTGTTCCAGTTCGGGGATGGATTCTGATTCAGGAGAAATAGGAATAAGGTTTTATTCAGTTGTCTTTTATCTTCACCTTCTCTCAGGTTACGAGTACTCCTAGGATTAGGAGAGTACACCCATTATGCTTATTGGATAGTCTTCTTTCAAACCATAGGCTGGTGCCGAACGGTAGGGAAGGAAGAAAACCATTTGGCCTAAAGGGGTGTACAGAAAGTAATGACTAAAGACATATAAAGGGATTTGGAGAGATGGCAAAGAAATATACGGTTATAGTTCTGAATCTGATAATGGAAGAGGCATTACTAAGAATACCTGGATACCCCTTCGAAATATTTATATGTTTCAGTTTCACTGTTGTCACGTCCCGAAAGTACGGAACATGACCGGCACTTAAACTACGAAACGTCTCGAGGCGTACGTAATCTAAGTAAACCGAAAACCCAGAAATCCAAACCAAGAAAAGTAGTAGAGTGAAGGAAAACCAATTTAAAATCAAGTAGTTTTAATAGCATAAGCCGAATTATGCGGTTTAAAAAAAACATCAAATATTTCCTGAAAATTTCGGCAGAGTCTCCTTTGTAAATACTGGCTCCCAAACGGGATACAACATGAATAGTATATGAAATCAATAAAAAGGCATCCCCAAGCGGGAGCTAGCTCTTCGTCAATCGACGGTCACAACCACACAAGCAATATAATATACAACGCCAAGAGCGAGGATCAAAACTCAAAAGGGAACCCAAACCTACAAGAAAACCACAGAAATACAACGTGCGACTCTAAGGTCGAAGGAATAACATCACTGGTCTCTATCTCAAAATAAATACATATTTGGTTGATGGAATTTACTAGATACAACTGAATAATATTATACAAAGTAATATGATGGGTACGATACCAATAAACCCACCTACTAGCAAGTCACCCGAAAGGAGCAGTGCCAGCAAAGCCGTAATGAAACCTGTACGGCAAGCCTGCAAGAAACTGGGGCACAACGGGGGTGAGTTGCCAACTCGTGAATAGAAAAATATCTACGCACAGAAATCGCATAAATAACGCAACCTAGGTCAATGATCATAATATATCCTCAAATATATGAATAACACGTAGCCTATAACAAGAATAGGGTAAATATCTAACCCGAGTGTAATCTCATGTGCCCGTGTCAGTGCCTCAAGTAGCAATATATCATGGATGATGTATGAATGCATGAAACAGAATGCATGTGCTGAATAAAGCTACTTTCATCAATCAGTGAGATTTCTGTATTTTAAAAGCGAGGTACCATAAATGAAATCAGCATAAAACAATGCCCAGCATCGACACAAAACAAGTGTCCAAATATCTCGATATCTCTGTATCACAATCTCTGTACCTCAATATCTCAAAATCTCAGTATCTCAATCACAATATCTAGGGCGCCGTCAATCCAGACCGGCCCCTACCATCCATCTCAAGACCACGACGGTATCCTCCGGATATCCGACGTGTCGGGTAATATCACCGGTCGGTAGTGCTCCCCTGCCGGGCTCAACGTCAACAACACATTCCTCTTGCCCCGGGATACCGCACCGGGCCCACCATGTACCCGAAACGGTTCCTCCATTCCTCGAATCGGGTCTCGAAATCCATCAGCAAACTCATGGTGGACGACTCATACATCATGGGAAAACCGCACTTTTTATTTTTAAAGAGAGAAAAGGTTTATTTATGTTTTTGCGGTTTTCCTCCAAATCCAGAAAATCTCATGGAAATCCGAATCCAAAACCTCAATAACACGTAAAATAGTGAATATATGCATGAGAATCCATGAATGCGGCATAACAATGAATAACAGTATGCATGAAGTAGCAGGTAATAACTACAATGTCTAAACTATTAGCTAACAGGCTATGTCAAGCAATAATATTTTCTAAGGTGTAAGTGACATGGCAATTACTGATGAAGATGTGTATGAGCTGCAAGTAAGTGTATGTGGTACATACGCATCATCGGTAATGGTGCTGGTATCCTAACAGCATGATATCAATAATGGAGTATGAAACATAATATAAGCATGCGATGCGAAGCGAACCACAATAATGAGCGGGAGCTGAATACTAGACGCAACTATAACTAATCTGCATTATCCTAATATAAGTCCTACAAATGGTGCCTTTTGAAATAACACGAATCATGGGGTTTTGAAAATAGGGGCTACGGTGTTTTTATGAAAAGATACGTCTTTTGAAATATCCGTAGGATCCCTTGGGCTGTCTTTTAAAATACCCACGATTAGTTTGTTTTTGAAATAGGTAAGAATCGAATCTAATCTAACAACTAAACTAAACTAAAGGGCTAAGCTAACAAGCTGGACTACAGGTAAGGAAACCGCCTAACATCTGAGTCGATCCATATACATACCTGTATATATATTAGTCGGTGATCCCGCCTCAATAATATCATATCCGCTACTATATCTACAATCAGACATCCCAAGTCAAGAGTACGGATCAATCAGCAAAATATAGCTCGTACGTAAATCCGTCGTACGGCATCCCCATATCTTGGTACGGGTCAAAATCATATTCATCACACTATTCATCCGGTATCCTCTTTATCAAAGATCATAGTCTAAGGTACTGACCTATGTCTAATACAATACTAATATCATCAATATAGTCATGATCTGACTACTCATCGACTCAGCTCAATCCCAAGTATCATCCTCAAATCCGTATGTGAACACATAGTCCCATACCCATGTGATCACATAACTATAAAGAATCACATGAGCACATATAAATAGGAATGTATGCAAGTATGTATGTGTGTATGTGTAGTGCAACACTACCCTAGGGTTCGCAACACTAAAATAATCCAACACATCAATATCCATCCTAAACATCGTTATTAATCCCAAATAACATATAATAATTGTTGGTGTGTATACGCATCCGTATACACCACCACGGACTGCGGGGGTGCTATACGCCATCCACCCGACTTCTCCCCGTAGATATAAATCTACTCACCTGGTCCTCGCTCGCCGGTGCCGACGTCGCCATGCGCTTGCTTGCCGTCTTGAAGTCCACATGGGGGTACCTACATATCATAATGCACCGCATTGCATTAAAATCCGACTCATGACAAAACGACACACGAATCCCACATAGGTCAAAACCTATGGTTGCTTCCACAAATCAACCCAAAAACCCTCGACATCGGCGTACAAACGCCAGACCATCGAGAAAACCCAAATACACTCATTTGCACATTCACGAACACTAATTTTAATATAAAATAGGTTAAAACTCACAAAAACCCCAATTCACTTTAAAAGCCGTTTTTCCAAAAAACTAGCAAGCAAAATTTCCCGTTTTAGTACAAAACTAGATGTTTTAAACAAAACTAGCTGCCACAATATCCACTAAATATCATAACTAATTCATACAAACCATTTCTATAATTTATTCTTATCAATTTGCATAAATTCCAAAATCCTAGTTTGCAAAAATATCAATTTTTAACACTTTTTAAAGCAAAATTCATAATTCAACCATTAAGCTTAGTTTTGCATAACCTAAGATATTAAACCACTCATTATAATGTTAATGATGTCATGAAAAACTAATTGAAATTTTTATCTCACCAAAATACATATATTTTAAAAACCTAGTTTGCAATATATATAATTATTACAAATTTAAATTAACAAATTGCAAACTAGTAACTAGATTAGTTTTAGCATTCTATTAACATGTTAATCCCCATATTAAAATCATAAACTAATGATAAAAACCCTAATTAAATTCAAACCCTTCTCTTAGAATTTCCAAATCTAGAAATTAAACCACAATAATACCTAATTAGGCTAGATTTAGATAATTTATCAACAATGAAAACATGAGTTGAGATTTATACCTCACAATTTTGTAGATCTACAAGAAACTTAGCCTCCCAAATCTAGCTTCATTGCCCAAGATCCACACTTGATTGGCCAAGGAAATAAAGAGTTAGGAGTTAACTAGGAATTAGTGGTAATTTGGAAGCATTTTAATGGAAATGAGAAGATTTTTGAGCCAAAATGAGGAGGAGAATTTTTTTTTGGGCTGATCATGGAGGAGGCTCGGCCATGTTGCAGGAAATGGGAGAGAGAAAGAGAGTGGAAATATGGGTGTATGTGTAGAACCACCTTATTTAATGCATCTTTTCAAATAAACCCTTCATTACACCCTTTTTACAATTCCCTTTTTCTATTAAATGATGAGAGAATGTGATGAGAATTGTGAAGAGGGAGGGAGGGCTGCTGTCATGTGGTGGTGGGGCCGGCCATGTGAGTGGGTGAGGAGAGAGGGTGTGTGTGTGGAGCAATGAACACCAAACACCAATACAATATGCACCAAAACCCTTTTATTTTCATAAAATAAGCCTTTTTCTTCAATATTTTCTAAACCGTTTTGGCAAACGATTTCATTTCAAAAACCACATGATAAAATTTTATTTAATTTTTTATGATGCACAAAATTTGTTTCAACTCATTCCAATTTGTAATTTTCCCTAATTAAATATATTAGTGACGGCTTAAAATAATATTAAAATAATTAATTTCGGGAAATTTTTCAGAAAATTTGAAATTTCACCAGTGGCTCAATAAACACCAAATACTAGAAATTACATAGTTAGAATATGTATATTTAATTTTATAATAAAGATATTTGTATTTTGACTTTTTACAGAAAACCCCCTTATTTTGCCGATTTTCCAAAACTTCACCGAAATGATTTTCAAAACGTTACAACTGTGTATTATTAAAAGAAAACTGATTTCCCAATTAGTCCTTACTTCAGGGTATGCATTTAGCAGGTCTGATTCTCACATCTGTATGGTTTTATAGATGATGGGTGGGAGTAAGTTATTGGGAATTGGGTGATCATCCTCAATATATCGGGATTCGTTGTAATTGGTGATATTTGAGGAAATCGCCTGGGTTGTTTGCCAGACGGCAAATATTTGGTTTTGAATATCCGTTGTTATGCGCCAATTTCAAATTGATATATCTGTACGTTTATTTTTATAAAGTGAGATATAACTTTTTGAAATTATGTCCATGACATTTACCTATATCAGTGGATGTTTAGGTAAGGAGCATTAAACAGCGGTGTAATTCTTCTTAACCATAAGTACAGTTTTCAACCTACGACATACAGGGAATGAGTTGACTCAGGGGACTTATACAGAGTATTGTATGTTGTCCAGTGTCCATAAGGACAGAGGGGTTGGTACTCGTACTATATTCTATTTACTTGTGACTTCTCTGGTTCTTAGACATGTGTTTCGTAGAAATGCAAGGTCTAAGTTTTGAGAAGTTATAGGTATAAGAATAAAGTAGAGAACCAGGCGTTGCAAGTATCAGGATTCTTCAAGGTGATCGAAGATGTAGATACCTGTGTATAGTATTCAGTTGATAGTAATGATTATGAGAACTTGCTTCTCCTTCAGGTTACTCATAATTGGATGCACTCCTAAGTTGAGTAACGCTGATCGGCCTCCTTCCATTTAGTTGACATGCACTAGAGACAGCTGCATGATTTGAATCTGGTTCAAATTAAATCAGTGCCTCTGTTTCTATATTGGATATAGAATAGTTCATATCTTAACATTGTTAAGGTACGGGGAGTTGTCCGGCTTATGCTTAAAACTAGACTCTGGATAACTCAAGGCACGTTTCTGTAATGGTTGTTTGTGGGTTGACCCGGACTATGACGAGGGTTGATTTTCTACCATCTGGAAGATCAATAGTGATATTGTTCTTGACTCGCCACAGTTTTAATAAAAATGGATTTTTTCAGAAAACAGTAGTGGGAGTATGGTAGAACTGGAAGTGATTCCAGAACCGCAAACGATTACTGAAAATTTGATAAGAACCTAAAAATTCAATCTGGTTTGACGTTCCATTGGCCACTCCGCAGATATGATGGGTAACCTCAAGCACCCGAGAGGTACTTCGGTAGCCTCAACGACAGTGACAGGGAGGTTCTTGTTTGCCCAGATTTGACACTACTGTTGTTACAGGCTATGAGACCCAGCAGGAGGATGAGTATAGCGTCGTTCTAAACTAGCTTTAGAAGTTACGTATATATGACTCTGCTAGAGGGTTATCGTAGTCAGTGGGAGCAGCGGAAACATTGGTGAACAAGTACCTTATGTCTATTTATGGACTAAAGCAGAATATAGTGGTGATAGATTATCTATTTCTGATGTGACAGTCATAGGTTTGACTTCATCAGAATAGGGGATAGATCTATTAAGAAGGTAGTGGGGTGTGACGTCCTGGAATTTGGATGACATACACAGAGTGGGATGTGAAATTCCTATACTGCGATCGGTTATGCTTTGGTTGTCACACAGTGGTTTCTCCATATAGGACTTGGATATTATATCAGACATTCTGGTTACTGGATCTATGGTTTTAGATCTAGATTTGGGTAGTTTCCCCAATCTGGGTACTTAGACAGTATTCTAAAGGTGTTTTGGAATGGACGACTCCTAGCACGGTAGTGTACCTACAGGTGATAGAGTCACCCTCTCTAAAGGTGTCTTACAGACAAAAGGGGAGAGGGATGTGCATGATTGGCAGATCACTTGCTTAGGCAATTGAGTCAATCATGAAATGTCAAGTACCACACCAGATATTGTTTTTGCACGAGATGCAGTAAGTTGATATTAATCCTAACCTGGAGAAACGTTCGGAAGCAGTTTTAGAACATAAGTGGATGTTCTAGGGAAATGATAACGGCAGCCTCCTTCGGGAGACAGTTATCATTCCAGGCTTCCAAGGTGACCTGGATGACAGAGTGACTGTCAGAGTTATAGTTTTCCCTCTGACGAGGAGCAGTATTTTGGACAGGTGGTCCAAGGGAATACTAAGGGAGACATGGTGCAGGATACTGATTAAGTTCAGTTGACGATACAGTCTAAGAAGTTTGGATTTGGAGTTCATTTATGAACTAGGTCCCATCAGATATCCAGACATATTCTAAGACAGGTATTGCTCATTTCGGGAGATGGTTTTCTCCGCGAACTTGAGATAAAGAGAGACATAGAAAGAAACATCAGGGCGGATCCACTCACTGAGGCTATTCCTCGAACGCAATAGTTTCGCAAACGGGCTTTGTGAGACTAATTAGCAGAGGAGATGGGTGTTCGGTATCACACGGGTTGTGAGTATGCGACATCGCAATAATTAGCCTTGAGTGCAAGTGGAAGATTGTTGGATATAGTGCCCTCAGAGTCAATTATTGGATCACAGGCACGTGATTGCAATGATTGAGGGAGGACCTATACCGGTAGGACAGTCTTACTCAAGATGATAGTATGCTATCTGGTTTATCTTTATCATCGTGTACTGCTTTAGGTGACCTTACAGGTCGCTATTACATGTTGATAGAGCCTTTAGGATTCTTACTTGACTGCCAGCAGTATGATGGCGATCATATACGTGGGAGCTGGGGTCTATAAGCACATCCTTAAAAGGTCCCTAGTCGTGGGAGTTTCGAGACTGGGCATCGATACTCCATTAGTAGACTAGTGTATACAGTCGAGACCCCGATGAAGGACGGTGGCCGGTCAAACAAGCCATTGGTGTCAGTAAGATCACCTAAGATGGATACAGGTGCTCATTGGGTTATGAGTACACCGGACAGGACTCGCCGGGAATATGCTAGTTGGTATTATACCTGACGTCAGAAGGCAGTTCCCTGGTGACATGTGTACAGGTTAGTTCATCGATCTGAGATCGTCATTTGTCTCATGTGAGTTCCCACTGTGCTTTGATTACTACCCAACCACGGTTCAAAGGAGTCGTGCTAACAGGTTTTAGTTGGGTACAGTCCCGAGCCACATGGAGGCAGTGAGAGGATCGGCAGGGGTTCGTCTCTCCCGGTATTGGGGGTGAGATCGCGCTGTGTCTAGGAGAGCCATTACATGAAGTCCTTGGCCAAGGCAGGAGATTTACTGGTAGGTATTCCAGTAGTATCTCAGGGTGTTCTGGGCTACACTCCGACACGACTTGTACCGCTTTTGGGGGTCTGACTTTTACTAACCCCCTAAGCCCGCCATGCGATGCTCATAGACGAACGGACCGGACTATACGGATATTGTCACTGACAGGCTCAGTAGGGTGTCAGGATGAGTTCGCTCATCGAGCTCCCTTTTGGTCAATACCTGGTAGCCCGTTACGTACGGCTAGTACCTCTGACGAGCTAGTGGTTAAATCCACAGCCAAAGTATTGACGAGTCTTTAGAGTCCCCCACAGACAGTTTCTCAAGTTTCGGGCGAAACGTTGTAGAGGCCGTATGATATATGGCAGGGTTCGATCATATACGTGCGATAGTGCACGGATCATGAGCAGACGGATCATACTAGTGGGCTTTGGTTTAAGCCAGATCCTAATATTAGATTTGTTGGATTACTTTAGTCTCGTCGCATTCGCATTCAGTCGGAATGCAGATGCAGCTATGTATATACAGGTGAGGGGTATCCTTGTGATCCGTCATGAGTTTACTTTATATGTTGCCGTATCTTTTTATTGTTGTAAACATTTGGGTTAATGTTTACAAATGGAAATTCTGAGCTTATTTCATCATTTTGTGCATTAAATGATACATGCACTTCATAGATGACTCATGGTATCATTTCTTGTGCAAATGACACCTTATGTGATTGATTAGTGAGATGAAATGAGAGGAAGAGAGAGAAGGGCAGCCATATGAAGAGTTTTGGTCTTGTATTTTTAAAAACTCTCTCATTTTTTTTTGGCATAACAAAAAGAAAGAATATGGCTACTTCTTCTTCTTCCTCCTCTAGCTCATAACCTCCATTAATGGCAACACCTTCAACCTCCATCCAAATCAATGGATGCAAGAGATAAAGTGATCACAAACATTCTCTATATCACCTTGGACACGTCGACTAGCACACTTCATGCCTGATTTGTTTCGGATGAAGCGGGAGCCCATAAAAAGACTCGTAGATGTGGTGCCCTTTCCGACGAGGAGATCGAGACCGGAGTTGCCGCGAGGAGCTTGGGATGGTGGCCAAAGACCGAAGGACACGGATCGATCGGTATAGCATTTCTATCCCTTCTCTAAATTGCCAGTTGTAGGTTAATGGTTCGATCCGGGAAAAGGTATACAATAGCGCCAGTTTCAAGCTAAGAAAAAGTTTTTGTTTCCGCATTTTGGCCTCGGACAGACGGCCGGAGCGCTACCGTAGACTTACATTTAATTCCCAATTATTTCACAATTATTGGTATATATTTATACCCTTTTCCGAAATCCCCAATTTCGCAAATCGGTAGTTTTCGGAAAAAATATTATTTTAATATTAAATTCCAAAAATAATATTTTATATTTTCTGAAATGTTACAGTCTTCCTCCCTTAAAGAAATTCGGTCCCCGAATTTAAATTTAAACCCCTCAAATAATAAAACATTTCAATAAAAAGTCCAAGTCGTCGGGGCTCCAAAATCATCAACACATAAAACGTATCATAGCGCAATGCACACACATGAACAATGAGCAGATAACTCCAAATCAAGACTCCATCAAGCATCCCGCAATCATCGGAGTCATGGCGAAGGCATCAATGTCAAAGACCAAAACGAAACCAATCATGATATACATCAAAACCATACATGTAAACATCAAAACTATACATGTAAACATCAGAAGGAAATGCATACCAAACCTTTCATGTTGTTGTGCGATGCGCATATCGCGGCATAGTAGCGGACGTCTATTGTAAGAAAATAACTATATATATACTTATCCTTTGTTTAATATGTATGTCCAGCCGTTCTGAAATAATTTAGAAGGGTTTCCTTTATAAAATGTTTCGTGTCATCTCAGACGTAGGAAAATACTGAGACTATAGCTCTCTTTTTGGAAATCGCTTCGATAGCTATCAATGCATGCAAAACATATCCAGGTACTATCCTCTGACTAGTCCTGCTCAGTACGAAAACAAATAGTAAATATCATAAAAATGTACTGCTCCATAAGAATCAGTCCCGAAATGTGCATATGAATGCTACGTGAGTCTGATGCGCACGGAAATCAAAATCCATAAATGTGCCATACATGTGCACAGAATCAACATCTAAGTGCAACGGGTGTGCACGAAAGCATCTGTCTAGTGCAACGAGTGTGCACGACAACAATATCAAGTGCATCTGATATGCATAAAGAAGCCCGATTTAGTGCATCTGGTATGCACCAAAATCGTATCTCATATCATATGCCCAACATGCGCGAAAATCCAAATCAGTTGCATCCATCATGCACGAATAAAATCTAAATCAAGTGCATCCAACATGCACGAAATCACGAAATCCAATATCAAGCGCCGAACATGCACAAAATACAATCCAAGCGCGTCAGTCCGTGAAAAGTATCTAGTGCAGTAACATGCATGAAAATGAACATCAAGTGCAGACGCGCACAAAACACAAATCTGGTAACGCAAATGCTCAAGACATATATCGGATGCAACCGAGGTACGGGGTATATGTCCGATGCAAACAATGCACAAAATGCCTAGCTGAGGCAACAAATGCTCGAAATACGAATCCGATGCATCCGATGCATCCAGTGCACGAAATATCAAATACAGTGCATCCAGTGCATGAAATACTAAATCCGGTGCAACAAGTGCACGGAAATGCATCAATAACTCAAATGCGTATAAAAAGAAACACCGAGTGTGCCAAGGTGTATAAAATCATAAACGCGTGCAACTACGTGCACAAAACACGTATCAATGCACTGCAAGCACATGTAAGCTATACCGAGTGCAAAAACCAAGTCGGGTGCATACCATATGCACAAAAATCAAATCAACCATAGGAAATCTACGAAATCATAAACATGTGCAGCCAAGGCACAAACCGATATCAAGTGCAATAAATACGCACAAATCATAAATCAACACAACGGTGTACAAAGACATATCTCAAGTGCAATAACTATGCGTAAAAAACGTAAATACCCAGTAGATGAAACCATGGTGCACAAAAGCAAATATCATGAAACTCAGTCATCAAAACTCAATCATGCAATAAATCACCCAAAATGCCGAAATCCAAAGTGACTGATACGTGATAGTCAACTCACGAAATCACCAATCGTAGATACTGTCGTCGATATTTCCTTCCTTCAAGGTCGAGAAGGTGTCGATGCGTCCAATGCTAGCAGAGCAAGATATCTACTTGCCTCCTGATCATGGCCTGTCATCTGGTGCCCTTAGGCTCTCATCTCTCACTGCGAATTGCTAAGTACATAGCTCCCCGGCTCAACGGTCCAATATAGAAACGATAATGGTGTTAGTGTATATGCCCTAGGGGCCATTATTGTATCATACTAGTTTGTATATTACTTAATGGAAGCTTGGGATATTCACATGTATATAACAGTCTTGCTAAACATGGTAGTATGCTACTTGGTTTTTCTATCTTAATATGTGAGTATACGTATTGATAGAGCTCTTAGGATCTTGCTTGACTACCAGCGTTGTGATGGCAGTCACACTAGTGGGGGCTGGGTAGTCTACAAGCACATCCTTATTCAGGTCCTTAGTCGTTGGATTATCGAGACAGGGCATCGATACTCCGGAGTAGACTAGTGTGTACGCTTCTCATCCCAGTTGGGGAGATGGTCTGTCCCACAGCCGTCAGTACGTCGTACTGGAGATAGTATGCAGGTGCTCGTTGGGTTACGGGTACACCGGACAGGACTCACAGGGAACTGTTGGATGGTTTTATACCAGTCGCCAGTGAACAGTTCCCAGGTGACATGAGTACAGCATAGTCCGCAGACTTGACACTGCTACTTCGCCTCGAGTGTGTCCCATTGTTCTTAGATTGCTACCCTACCACGGCTCAAAGGAGTCGTGCAAACAGGTAGCAGTTGGGTGCAGTCCCGAGCACTTGGAGGCAGTGGCGGTTAGACAGGATTCGTCTCTCCCGGTATTGGGGGTTGATATCGCGCTGTGTCAGAGAGCCATTACGCAAAGTCCCTGGCCAGGGCAAGCGAGATTTGCTGGTAGGTTCCAGTAGTTTCTCAGGGTGTAATGGGCTTCGCTCCGACATGACTTATACCGCTATTAGGGGACTGACGCTTGCCGCCCCCTAGGCCCGATATGCGATAGTCTTAGACGAACGGACCGGACTGTACGGAGATTGTCACATCAGACTCAGTAGGAGTTCGGATGGGTTTCCTCATCGGCCTTCTTATCGACATCTACCTGGGGACCGTTACGTACAGCTAGTGCCGCTTGCGGTCTATGGTTAAACCCACTGCCAGCGTAGTAGTCGAGTCTCTAGAGTCCCACACAGAGAGTTTCCCTACTCCAGGCGAAACGATATAGAGGTCGTATGGTTTTACGACAAGGGTTCGGACGTATACGTGTGTTTACGCACGTACGACTTTCGGACAGTTTTTACCAGTCGGCTTTGGTTTAAGCCAGTTACTGGTATCCGGTTATTGGATTTATACAGTCTAAAGTTTTTCCGTATTTTTGCGGAAAGGAGGGGCGTTCTCGTAATTGCGCGAGAAGCTTCTAGAACGTGGTGACTAAGAGGGTTTAGGTGGCATATACAATGAATGTGATTAGTGAGTCATATGGATGATTCATCCATGTCATTAATGCATCATAAATGCTTAAGGACTCATGGAGATGAATCATCACTAGATATTATCAAGCATGGTTGTTAAATTGATTTATTTTCTTTTCTTGATAAAAAGAAATGCTTGATATATATTATCATAACTCATTATTCTCACTTCATTATTATGTTCACCTTCTCTCTCCTCAAGCTCTCCCTCTTCAAACCCTAATCCTCCCCTCTCATGTGTTGAGTACAAGGATTAGTTAGACTTATTAAACCATAACCCTCACTCTATTTCACCTAGCTTCTTTGATTAGCACTTAAAGAAGTTTAGTTGCCTCAAGTTTAGAGGCTAAGCTTGGAGTAAAGCTCTCGGGTGGATCGTCTACTACTTCGAGAAGGCCGAGGAGGAGGTGGTGTTCGCAAAGATGAAGGACACGATTCGATAGGTATAATCCCTAAACATAGTATAGAACTTCTATGTTTGATGTTAGTTATCGTTTAGCTTCGATTCATGCGGTTAGTCGATGTTTAAGCAAAGAACAAGATCGTTTTTCATATTTCCACCTCCCCGCAAGTCGTGGGGTGTTGTACATCGACTTACAGTGGTATCAGAGCCTCGCTAAACAATAAATAACTTACTTGCAAATTTGAATGAATTTCGAACGAAAAAAACGAAACCGGGAAAGCCCGAAATCATAAGTTTCTGTCGATTTTTAAATGAAGTCCAAAAATTTTTCAGGGATGTTCAGAAAGCTTGAAAAGACAGTAGAAGAACACCCAAGAAAATTGGGCCCCTGAATCGCCTAAAGCGCCGCAGAACCGCGGCGGATCCCACCGATCCGCCGCGATTCCGCCGCCGAGTTGGCGATTCAGGAACCCAATTTTTCTGTGTTGGTTCTCTGGGATATTTGGTATTTTCTGGAATTTTTTATTTTTCCTCAGGTTTCAGATTTACAGAGAAGTATTGGAGCAAAATTAAAAGTGTTTAATCGATCGAAATTATACAGTATTTGCTTGTTAGATTATATCTGTGTTTGTATAATGTGTTCGTAAACCTCCCCTTACTGCTGGTATATCGGTTGGCAGGGGGTTGCACATTTCTGTAATGGATTTTATCTGTTTGTGTATATGAACTGTGTTGGACTGTTGTGATGTATAGCCGGGGTTATGTGATGGGTCATTATTTAATTCATTTGATATAAATGTAATTTGTTGTAATATTATTTTGCGGGGCACATCCAGGTTGCGGTTGTAGCCACCGTTGTATTATTTCATTTTACTGTTTTTGCTCCTATGACAGACCCAAGGTGGGGTGCACAAACTACCGGGCGGGTAGTTTGCCGTACCCGTTGGGGTCTTGGGTGGGGTAATGGCTATTCATCACAACTGTGTAATCCGTCTTTTGTTGCAGGCTCAAAACAAACACGGATTGCTTGCAAATCCAATAAAGTTCATCTGTGATCTGGAATGCCTATTATTGCGTCTGACGAATGTACAATATCTATATATGATAGCTATTTAGACGTCACTTATGTTTTACACCCACGCTAGCCCAGCCCCCGCTCTGTCGTTAGTTAAGTAACCTAACGGGTGATGACGGGACCCCGTGGCGAATACGGATGGCATAAGAGGACATTGTATTTTCGTTGTTTTCTGCAATGATAGGTTAATGATGGGACGCATTATTTATAATGCAAAGAAAATAAACCAAAAAGTTTAATCGTTGGAACAATTTAAAAGAAACCACTCGGTTAATTTTAAAAACAGATATTTTTAAATGCGGAGCTTTAACCACTCCTTTTAAAAGCTATCAGGTTCCTTCGGTTATATCAAGTTCACTACGTTCACGGTTTCGCCAAAACCATTCATAGCCCTCCGTCATTTCATCTGGATATTCAGTAGTATTCAAGCTATGTATTTTGACCCAACGCCAAGGCATAGTGTTTGGTAGCTATTGGGTATTCATTTGTTGCATAGATAGATGAGTTAGTTTGGGACAGTCGTATTATCATTTTGGCCGAACGTCAAGGATATATACGGATGGGTTCAAATTGACAAGATAATGATGGGTAGAACTTGACATGTGACTTATGACATTTTGACCTAACGCCAAGGTCATAAGAGCATGGGGCAGAAAAATATATATCGGGAATTTCTAAAGAAACTGAAATTTGCAAAGAGTTGCATACCATTTGGAGTTTGATGAATGTTGGTAGGATTCCTTCAACATTATCATACAATGGTATTTGGATCCCGATCCTACTGTGAGTATATGCTACTTATCAGGAGATTCGTCACTTAACGATCAATGCTATAAACCAAGTAGGTGTCAAGAAAGGTGTCAGCGGGGTTACGCCCCCAGAGAAAAGAGGTTATTTAATTAAGGAACTTCGCGAAAGCGTTGGAAAACCTCCCTCGAAGTATCGACACTAGCCTGGCTGAACGATTAAGCAAGTATTGTACGGTGAGAATAGTCCAGGCTAATTCTTCTTTTATGGTTTGAGGAAGGATTCGAGAAACAGTGGGAGCCATCCAGTTTAGATAAACTAAAAACCACTCTAAACTTGCAAGAGCATCATGCTAAAGAGTTTTCTTCTCTCTCTCCTATTTGCAGCGACCCTGAAAATGACTGGACTTAAGTTACTTTTAGAGAAAAATATACTGACAGGGCCAAACTATAAAGATTGGCTGCGGAATGTCAAAATGGCTTTGACCTATGACAAATTGGGGTACGTCCTCACCGCTACGGCACCTGCTGTCCCTGGTCCCAAATCCAGTAATGCGGATAAGGAAATCCACAAAACCTGGGATTTAGATTGCGCGAAAGCCAAGTGCATCGTGCTTGCCTCGATGAACAATGAACACCAGAGGAGGCACGAGGATATGGACCTAGATGGCATATTTCTCCATACAAAGGAACTTTATGGAGAGCAATCTCGTATAGCAAGATACGAGACATCTAAGAACTTGTTTCGAGCGAGGTTGGCTGTCGGGTCATCGGTAGGAGAACATGTCCTAAAGATGATCGGCTATATTGAAGAGCTCGCAGACCTTGGGACGACTTTGGATAATGAGCTCTATACAGACCTTATTCTCCAGTCCCTTCCTCACACCTACGCCCAGTTTATCCTGAACTTCAACATTCAAAGAAAAGAAGTTGAACTTCCGGAACTCCTGAACATGTTAAGGAGTGCAGAGGGCACCTTGCAGAAGACAAGGGAAACACCCGCTATGTTTGTTGGCGGTGCATCTTCTTCCGGGTCCAAGGCAAGGGCCAAAGGAAGGAAGAAGAAGGCCGCCACCAAACCTAGAGGAGGTGTTAGTAAGGTGGGAGGGAAGGGAAAGAAAAAGTTTGCGGTACCGTTAGTTGGCCAGGATGAGTGCTTCCATTGTCACAGGAAAGGGCACTGGAAGAAGGATTGCAAGGCGTGGAACGCCAAGAACCAGGAACCGAAGCAAGCTGTGGCTTCGACTTCAGGTGTGTTTGTAATTGAGAATTGTCTGTCGATCAACTCAACTTCCTGGGTATTAGATACCGGATCAGGATCTCATATTTGCAATTCATTGCAGGCATTGAGAAACCGTAGAGTGCTGAAGGAAGGTGATATAACCCTAAAGGTTGCTAACGGAGCTAGCGTGGGAGCTGCGTCCATCGGGGATTATCACCTAGGATTGACGAGTGGACATATTTTGGTTTTACATAACTGTTTTTTTGTACCAAGCTTAACGTGTAATATCATATCAGTTTCCTTGTTATCAAATAAAGGTTATGATTTCACGTTTGTAAGAGATGTTGTTAACATCCACCTTAATCATGGTTTGATTGGGTCCGGTACACTAAATAACGGTATATATGTTTTAAACCTGTTAGTTATATGTATGCCCTAGAGGCCATTACTATACATAGGATGTATATTGTAGTGGATGCTGGGACATATATAGGGAGGACTTTCTTGCTCAACATGATAGTATGCTATCTGGTTACTCTTTACCTTAACGTGTACACTGATTGTCTCTCTGCTACATGTTGGTAAAGCCCTTAGGATATGTACTTGACTACCTGGACTATGATGCGGATCATACTAGTGGGGACATGGTAGTCCATAAGTACATCCTTCAAAGTCCCTAGTCGTGGGTGTATCGAGACGGGGCATCGATATACCAGAGTAGACTAGCGTATACCTTCTCGACCCATACAGATGGGCGATGGATGATCCCATATCCATTGGTGTTTGACATCAGAGATGATATACGGGTGCTCAGTAGAGACTGGGTACACTGGACGGACTCGCCGAGAACTCGCAGATGGTATTATACCTCACGTCAGATGGCAGTTCTCTGGTGACACTGGTACAGAGTAGTCTGTTGACCCGAGATCGTCATAGAGTCTTGTGTGGTTCCCACTGTGCTTTGATTTCCATCTTACCACGTCCAAGAGGGCGTGCAAAACGGTGGTTTTTGGGTACAGTCCCGAGTCACATGGAGGCAATGAGCGATAGGAGGGGATTCGTCTCTCCCGGTATAGGGGGTTGATGTTGCGCTGTGTTCGATTGGCTATAACAGGAAATCCCTGGCCAGGGTTACTGAGATTTACTGGTAAGTGTTACCAGTAGTTTCTCGAAATGTTATAGACCTCATATCGACACGACTTATCGAGCTATTGGGGTCTGACGTTTACCACCCCTAGGCAAGATATGCGACATATCAGACGATCAGACCGGACTGTACGGTAGTGTTACTGGTTGGATTCACTGGAGTGTGAGCGGGCTTGCTCGTCGATCTTCAGATCGCTCAATACCCGGATGGCCGTTACGTTTAGCAGACCGCTTGCGGCTTGTGGGTGTTTGATATGATCATCACCTGCTGCCGGCGTATTGACGAGTCTTTAGAGTCCTACACAGAGGTTTCCTGGCTCAAGCGAAATGAAATAGGAGTGCATATGAGATATGTGTGGGACCGAGAATGATACCAGTATGTGATACTGTATTCGATTCTCGCGATATGTGACATTGATCGGTTATATGCGATATAGTCGGGTTATCGGATCAAGTGTTGATTCGATAAGTTGTTACTGTTGATATTAGTCGGTTATATGCGATATGACCGGATCATTAAATCAAGTGTTGATTTAATGATTTAATGCATAATTATATATTTGATATATTACTTTGCATTAACTAGTATCGGTTCACTTAAGATGGATTTTCTCACTCGGATGTGCGCATTGTATATGCGATATATTTTTGTGCACTTGATTGTATCATGTTTGTGTTGGAGATAGTGCCCTCATAGTCAATTATTGGATCGCAGGTACGTGATTGCAATGATTGCGGAGGACCTATACCGGTAGGACAGTCTTACTCGAGATGATAGTATGCTATCTGGTTTGCCTTTAGCAGTCGTGTACATGTTCAGGTGACTGATTACATGTTACACTTTGATAGAGCCCTTAGGATCTTGCTTTACTACCAACAGTATGATGGCGATCATATACGTGAGAGTTGGGTAGTTTATATGCATATCCTTAATTGTGGTCCCTAGTCGTGGGAGTTTCGAGACAGGGCATCGATACTCCGGAGTAGACTAGTGTGTACAGTCGAGACCCCGACGAGGGGCGGTGGCCGGTCTCACAAGCCACTGGTGTCAGTTGGATCACCTAAGATGTATACAGGTGCTCATTGGGTTATGAGTACACCGGACAGGACTCGCCGGGAATCTGCTAGTTAGTACTATACCTATCGTCAGATAGCAGTTCCTGTTGGAGATAGTGCCCTCAGAGTCAATTATTGGATCACAGGCACGTGATTGCAATGATTGAGGGAGGACCTATCCCAGGACGACAGTCTTACTCGAGATGATAGTATGCTATCTGGTTTACCTTTATCATCGTGTACTGCTTTAGGTGACCTGACAGGTCGCTATTGCACGTTGATAGAGCCCCTTGGATTCTTGCTTGACTGCTAGCAGTATGAGGGCGATCATATAAGTGAGAGCTGGAGTCTATAAACACATCCATAAAAGGTCCCTAGTCGTGGGAGTTTTGAGACAGGGCATCGATTCTCCAGAGTAGACTAGTGTATACAGTCGAGACCCCGACGAGGGGCGGTGGCCGGTCTCACAAGCCACTGGTGTCAGTTGGATCACCTAAGATGTATACAGGTGCTCATTGGGTTATGAGTACACCGGACAGGACTTGCCGGGAACATGCTAGTTGGTCTTATACCTGACGTCAGATAGCAGTTTCCAGGTGACATGTGTACAGGTTAGTTCATCGACCTGGGGATCGTCATTTGTCTCGTGTGAGTTCCCACTGTGCTTTGATTACTACCCTACCACGGCTCAAAGGAGTCGTGCAAACAGGTTTTAGTTGGGTACAGTCCCGAGCCACATGGAGGCAGTGAGCGGATCTTCAGGGGTTCGTCTCTCCCGGTATTGGGGGTGAGGTCGCGCTGTGTCTAGGAGAGCCATTACACGAAGTCCTTGGCCAAGGCAGGAGATTTACTGGTAGGTATTCCAGTAGTATCTCAGGGTGTTCTGGGCTACACTCCGACACGACTTGTACCGCTTTTGGGGGTCTGACTTTTACCCACCCCCTAGGCCCGCCATGCGATGCTCATAGACGAACGGACCGGACTGTACGGATATTGTCACTGACAGGCTCAGTAGGGTGTCTGGATGAGTTTGCTCATCGACGTCCCTTTTGGTCAATAGCTGGTGGCCCGTCACGTATTGGCTTATACCTCTGACGTGCTAGTGGTTAAATCCACAACCATAGTATTGATGAGTCTTTAGAGTCCACCACACTTTCAGTTACTCAGCTTTCGGGCGAAACGCTGTAGAGGCCGTATGGAGATATGGCAGGGTCCGATCAGATACGTGCGGTATTGCACGGATCAGGATCGGACGGTTTGTACTAGAGGCCGTATAGATATATGGCAGGGTTCGATCAGATACGTGCGGTATTGCACGGATCAGGATCGGACGGATATTACTAACCGGCTTTGGTTTAAGCCGGATCCTAGTTTAGTACAGTGTAGATTTTGTCTCTTTGCATTTGTATCCGGACGGAATACAGATGCGGGTGTGTATGCACAGTATCGGGGTTTTCCTGTAATTTATTACGGGACCAGTTTTCTGGAGTTGCCAGTTTGCATTCGGTTCCGGCCGGTTTTCGTTTGTTCTTTCCCGACCGGACTTTTCCGATGGAAGGGGTTATTTGCAATTGTGCAAATAACATTTTGTGGAGGGGGTTTCTTGCAAATGTATTCATTATGATAGCATCTTTAGATTCCTTTTCCATCTTTTCTTTTGTTGCACTATTACTTGCATTAAATGAGATTTGAAAGGTTAAGGTTTGGATGTATGTTTGTTATGATGAGGTTTTTGGATATGGTCACCATTCTCTTTATCCTACACTCACCTCCCTTCATGAGTTTTGATTTATCCCTCCTCCATTCTCATTTCATGATGGCCGGCCACAATTTTGGAGAGGGGAGGAAAAATGAGAGGGTTTCATTTTGATAAGGATAATTTGGTTCATCTCATTTTTCTTGCTACACACATTCTAGCTCCACTTGAAAATTCCTTTCCTCCATCAAGGCAACTACAAACCCCAAATGAGACTAGCTGATCTACACTACATTCTACAGCATATCTTGGGCATGTCGACTTGCCAGCTTCATGCCCGAGTTGCCTCGGTATTGAGGTGGGAGCCCGTAAAAGATGCAGGCGATGTGGTGCCCTTCCGGCGAGGAAGCGACGACCGGAGTTTCCGCAAGAGATCGGGACGTTGACGCGAAGACCGGAGGACTCGGATCACTCGGTATATCTCTTCCCTATCTTGTTACTTTGCTAGATCTAGTTTAATGGCCCGATCCGGGGTTTAGTGCGCGGTGGTGCCGGTTTGCTAAGTTCGCAAAATTAAAGTTTATCACCGTTTCCGCATTTGGCCGTCGGATTGACGACCGGGGCGCCGCCGTGCACTTACAGTGGTATCAGAGCCTCGCCATTAACTTCGTCTAGCTTCGTTTGATGTGTTTGCATTTCCGATCGACCAAAATTCCAAAAAAAAAAAATCACGTTTTTCTTTACATCAGTTTTCTGTTGAAATTTTTTGAAGTCCAAAAATTTTTCAGGTTGTAGAAAACTAATGTACTGGAAATTCTAAGACTACTGGAAAAATTCGACACAGTCAGTCGATGACTGAAGCACGGAACCGCGGCCAAACCCCCCCTTGGGCCGCGGTTCCGCCGCGCATTGGTGTCTTCACTGTATCGTATTTTTCCAGTGGGCTTCTGGGCTAATTTTAGGGGTTTTGGAATATTAATATTGGGCCCAGATTTTCTGTGAGTGCTACAGTAATAGCTTAGGGGCCCACTTGTTAATTTTTGATCGATCGGATATTTTAAACACATTATTTCACAGTATTTACATTATATCTGCGACCGTGAATGTCACTTGATCGGTAAATCCAGTCTAACTGCTATAGCCCGGTTAGACGGATTTGCGAACGTGACTTTCACGTTGATGTTCTGTGTTTTTGCTGTGATGTTGCGGATCGGTCGTGAGGATAGCCTGGATGCAATGCTAGTACAGTTTTGTTGTATTATGTATATTTGATGTTGCGGGGCGAGCGTCCGACATGTGGACTGCTGTCACTGCCTGTTTGTATTATTCTTTTGGGGCACGACCTGGTTGCGGTCGATGTACCCGTTGTATTTATATTTTATTTTCTGTACTAGGGTTACCCCACGGAGGGGTGCACGGATAGCCGGGTTCGAGAGGGCAACAAGCCCGCATCTCATGGCATTGGGACGGAGGGGGCTTCAGTCTGGAATTGGCGGGCTATTCGCCGCACTCGTAGGGGGTATAGGTTGACCCAGGAGGGGTGCCCAAGTTACCGGATTCCGTGAAGTGCTGGGTGGTCCATTCACGGTGCTGAAGGGGGCTGCCTCGCTTCAGGTTTTGGCGGGTAACTTGCCGCGCCCGTAGGGGTCTAGGATTTCATTGCACAGGCTATCCACACGACCAGGGGAACGTCGGGTTTCAGTAGTGGCTCTGTGAAACCCGGGGATCCCAGATATCTGTATTGTTCTGAGATGCTGTACATTTCTGTGATGTTGCATTTTATCACGCCTTGAGCGAAATACTATATACTGGTATATATATTAGTTGATGTTGTATATGTTTTTCATCCGCGCTAGTCCAGTCCCCGCTCTGCCGTTAGTTAGCTAACCTAACGGGTGATGACGGGACCCAGTGGCGAATGCGGATGGCATATACGTACGTCAGTATATTTTCGTTCTTTGTGGTGTGATCAATTGATGGGACTGCGTTGATTCGGATCAATGCAAGTTAAACAAACCTATTCTGATGTTGTTGGAACACTTTTCAAAAAGCTGTTATTGCAAGGACGTTCACTTTTGTTTTGCATCGTGGTATTCATTTGGAATATCCTGCTCCTCAGTCGACGAGGCAAGGGCCGAGATCCCTTCACCGGGAGTGACCCCTTGGACAGAAGTTTGCGTCAGGGCATTAACTTCACTATAGCCGATTACTTTTGCTTTGCATCGTGGTATTCATTTGGAATATCCTGCACCCTATTCTACGGGGAAAGAGCCGAGATCCCTTCACCGGGAATGACCTCTTTAGTAAAGGTTTTCGTCACTATATTTTCTAAAAAGCTATCCGTTCCTTCAACGATATCAAGTTCATTACGTTAAAGGTTTTCGCCAAAAACCATTCGTAGCCCTCCGTCGTTTCAGACAGGTAGCACGTAGTATTCATGCTATGTTTGTTGACCTTCGTCAAGGCATAGTGCATGGTAGCTGCTTGTTGTCTTTCTGCTGCATAGATAGATGTGTTGGTTTGGGACAGTCGTATAGCCTTGTTGACCTTCGTCAAAGGCTTGTACGGGTGGGTTCAAATTAACCTGGACAATGACGGGTGGAACTTGACATGTGACTTATGATTTGTTGACCTTCGTCAATGTCATAAGAGCATGGGGCAGAAATCACATCGGGAGTTTCAAAAGAACTGAAACTTGCCAGATATGCGCATACCTTCTGGAGTGTGATACCGTGAGCGAATTCCGTCACGTTATCATGCGATGATAGTTGGATCCCGATTCCCACTGATGAGTTGGTTTACTCCTCGGGTGACCCCGACTAATTCTTCTTTCAGGTTTGGAGGAGAGTTTGAGGTACAGTGGGAGGTTTCCAGATTAGATAAATTGGTAACCATTCTGATCTTGGTTAGAGTGCACGCTGAGTGTTTCTTTTCTCTCTCTTTGGCAGCGACCATTGACCCGACCCTAGACTATGACTCAGTGACCAAGTTGACCGAACCTTCTTAACACTGGCTTTTGGATTGTCAGAGTTGCAGACCTCATTGCCACTCCTACTTTTACCCTTTTCTCCAGGACACCCCGTATTACTGCGAACGTCCACTTCCATTGGACAAAGCCATCGTATGGTTAGATACGAACTCGAAGGAATTCGAGGATGGTTTCCGGTTCTGGAGAAAATGGATAGGAATACTCAGTTGTCTTTTCCCTTTTACCTTCCCTCAAGTTGTGAGTACTCCTTGGTTTAGGAGATAGTACACCTATTATGCAAATTGGATAGTCTTCTTCCAAACCTTAGGCTGGTGCCGACCGGTAGGGAATGAAGAAAACCAATTAGCCTAAACGGTGTGCAGAAGGTATTAAGATTAAGACAAAGCAAGGGATTAGTAAGAGGGCAAAGCAAATTGCGACTGATGTTCACGACCAAACCAAGTATTCCTTCGCCAATCCTAAATCACCTTTGTATTTCTCCACGACACTCCGTATCACTACGAAGATCCACAGTTTATTTGGATACTCCATCGTATGGTTATATACGAACTCGAAAGGAACTTGTTCCAGTTCGGGGATGGATTCTGGTCCAGGAGAAATAGGAATAAGGTTTATTCAGTTGTCTTTTATCTTCACCTTCTCTCGCATTGCGAGTGCTCCTAGGACTAGGACAGTACACCCATTATGCTTATTGGATAGTCTTCTTCCAAACCATAGGCTGGTGCCGAACGGTAGAGAAGGAAGAAAACCAATTGGCTTAAAGGGGTGTGCAGAAGGTAATGACTAAAGACATATAAAGGGATTTAGAGAGGTGGCAAAGAATTATACGGTTATAGTTGTGAATCTGGATAATGGTAGAGGCATTACTAGGAATACCAGGATACCCCATCGAAACATTTCAATGTTTCAGTTCAACTGTGTACTGTTAAAAGAAAACTGATTTCCCGATTAGATACTTACTCCAGGGTATGTATTTACCAGGTGTGATTCTCACATCTGTATGGTTTTACAAATGATGAGTGGGAGTAGGTTATTGGGAATAGGGTGATCATCCTCATTATATCGGGATTCGTTGTAATCGATGATATTTGAGGAGATCATCTAGGCTGTTTGCCGGTCGGCAAATATTTGGTTTTGAATATCCGCTGTTGTGCACCAATTTCAAATTGATATATCTGTACGTCTATTTTCATAGAGTGAGATATACCTTTTGATATTATGTCGATGACATTTACCTATATCAGTGGATGGTTAGGTAAGGAGCATTAAACAGCGGTGTAATTCTTCTTAACCATAAGTATAGTTTTTAACCTACCACACACAAGTGAAAGAGTTGTTAGACTCAGCGGACTTATACAGAGTATTGTATGTTGTCCAGTGTCCATTAGGACAGAGGGGTTGGTCCTCATACTATATTATGTTTACTTTTAACTTCTCTAGTTCTTAGACATGTGTTTCGTAGAAACACAGGGTCTAAGTTTTGAGGAGTTATAGGTATTTGAATAGAGTAGAGAACCAGGTGTAGCAAGTATCGGGATTCTTCAAGGTGATCGAAGATGTAGATACTTGTGTATGGTATTCAGTTGATAGTAACGATAAAGAGAAATTGCTTCTCTTTCAAGTTACTCATAATTGGAAGCATTCCTAAGTTGAGTAACGCTGATCGGCCTCTCTCCATTTAGCTGACATGCACTGGAGACAGCTGCATGATTTGAATCTGGTTCAATTAAATCAGTGCCTCTGGTTCTATATTGGATATAGTACAGTTCATATCTTAACATTGTTAAGGTACGGGGAGTTGTCCGGATTATGATTAAAACCAGACTCTGGATAACTCAAGGCACGTTTCTGTAATGGCTGTTTGTGGGTTGACCCAGGCTATGACGAGGGTTGACTTTCTACCATCTGGGAGATCAATAGAAATATTGTTCTAGACTCGCCACAGTTTTATTAAAAATGGATTTTTTTTCAAAAACAGTAGTGGGAGTATGGTAGAACTGGAAGTGATTCCAGAACCGCAAACGATTACTGAAGATTTGATAAGGAACCTAAAGATTCAATCTGATTTGACATTCCATTGGCCACTCCGCAGATACGGTGGGTAACTTCAGGCACCCGAGAGGTACTCCAGTAGCCTCAAGGACGGTGACAGGGAAGTTCTTGTTTACCCACACTTGCCATTGCTGTTGTTCCAGGCTGCGAGACCCGGTGGGAGGATGAGTATAGCGTCGTTCTAAACTAGCTTTAGAAGTGCACATCTATATGACTCTTCCAGAGGGTTGTCGTAGTCAGTGGGAGCAGCGGAAGCATTGGTGGACATCAGGCTTATGTCTATTTATAGACTAAAGCAGATATAGCGGAGATAGATCATCTATTTCTGATGTGACGGTCATAAGTTTGACGTCATCAGAATAGGGGATGGATCTGTTGAGAAGGTAGTAGGGTGAGACATCCGGGATTTGGATGACATACACAAAGTAGGAAGTGACATTCCTATACTATGATCGGTTGTACTTTGGTCGTCACACAGTGGTTTCTCCACAAAGGACTTGGACATTATATAAGACATACTGGTTACTAGATCTATAGTTTTAGATCTAGATTTGGGTGGTTTGCCAATCAGGGTACTTTGACGGCATTCTAAGAGTATTTAGAATGGACGACTCCTGGCACGGTAGTGTACCTGCAGGTGATGGAGTCACCCTCTCTAAAGGTGTTTTATAGACTAAAGTAGAGAGGGATGTGCATGATTGACAGATCACTTGCTCAGGCAATTGAGTCAATCATGAGATGTCAAGTACCACACCAGATGTTGTTCTTGCACTAGATGCAATAAGTTGACATTAATCCAATCCTGGAGAAACAGTCGGAAGCAGTTTTAGAACATAAGTAGATGTTCTAGGGATATGATAACGACAGCCTCATTTGGGAGACAGCTATCATTCCAGGCTTCCAAGGTGACATGGACGACAAGGAGGTTGTCAGAGTTATTGTTTTCCTTCTGACGAGGGGCAGTATTTTGGACAGGTTGTCCAAGGCAATACTGAGGGTGGCATGGCGCAGGATACTGATTAAGTTCAGTTGACGATACAGTCTGAGAAGTTTGGATTTGGAGTTCATTTATGAGCTAGGTCCCATCAAACATCCAGACATTCTAAGACAGGTATTGCTCATTTCGGGAGATGGCATTCTCCGCGAACTTGAGATATAGAGAGACATAGAAAGAAACATCTAGGCGGATCCACTCACTGAGGCTATTCCTCGAACGCAAGAGTTTCGCAAACAGGCTTTGTGAGACTGACTAGTAGAGGAGTTGGGTGTTCGGTATCACACGGGCTGTGAGTATGCGACATCGCAATAATTAGCCCTGAGTGCAAGTGGGAGATTGTTGGAGATAGTGCCCTCAGAGTCAATTATTGGATCACAGGCACGTGATTGCAATGATTGAGGAAGGACCTATCCCAGGACGACAGTCTTACTCGAGATGATAGTATGCTATCTGGTTTACCTTTATCATCGTGTACTGCTTTAGGTGACCTGACAGGTCGCTATTGCACGTTGATAGAGCCCCTTGGATTCTTGCTTGACTGCTAGCAGTATGAGGGCGATCATATAAGTGAGAGCTGGAGTCTATAAACACATCCTTAAAAGGTCCCTAGTCATGGGAGTTTCGAGACAGGGCATCGATTCTCCAGAGTAGACTAGTGTATACAGTCGAGACCCCGACGAGGGGCGGTGGCCGGTCTCACAAGCCACTGGTGTCAGTTGGATCACCTAAGATGTATACAGGTGCTCATTGGGTTATGAGTACACCGGACAGGACTCGCCGGGAACATGCTAGTTGGTCTTATACCTGACGTCAGATAACAGTTCCCAGGTGACATGTGTACAGGTTAGTTCATCGACCTGGGGATCGTCATTTGTCTCGTGTGAGTTCCCACTGTGCTTTGATTACTACCCTACCACGGCTCAAAGAAGTCGTGCAAACAGGTTTTAGTTGGGTACAGTCCCGAGCCACATGGAGGCAGTGAGCGGATCTTCAGGGGTTCGTCTCTCCCGGTATTGGGGGTGAGGTCGCGCTGTGTCTAGGAGAGCCATTACACGAAGTCCTTGGCCAAGGCAGGAGATTTACTGGTAGGTATTCCAGTAGTATCTCAGGGTGTTCTGGGCTACACTCCGACACGACTTGTACCGCTTTTGGGGGTCTGACTTTTACCCACCCCCTAGGCCCGCCATGCGATGCTCATAGACGAACGGACCGGACTGTACGGATATTGTCACTGACAGGCTCAGTAGGGTGTCTGGATGAGTTTGCTCATCGACGTCCCTTTTGGTCAATAGCTGGTGGCCCGTCACGTATTGGCTTATACCTCTGACGTGCTAGTGGTTAAATCTACAACCATAGTATTGACGAGTCTTTAGAGTTCACCACACTTTCAGTTACTCAGCTTTCGGGCGAAACGCTGTAGAGGCCGTATGGAGATATGGCAGGGTCCGATCAGATACGTGTGGTATTGCACGGATCAGGATCGGACGGTTTGTACTAGAGGCCGTATAGATATATGGCAGGGTTCGATCAGATACGTGCGGTATTGCACGGATCAGGATCGGACGGATATTACTAGCCGGCTTTGGTTTAAGCCGGATCCTAGTTTAGTACAGTGTAGATTTTGTCTCTTTGCATTTGTATCCGGACGGAATACAGATGCGGGTGTGTATGCACAGTATCGGGGTTTTCCTGTAATTTATTACGGGACCAGTTTTCTGGAGTTGCCAGTTTGCATTCCGTTCCGGCCGGTTTTCGTTTGTTCTTTCCCGGCCGGACTTTTCCGATGGAAGGGGTTATTTGCAATTGTGCAAATAACATTTTGTGGAGGGGGTTTCTTGCAAATGTATTCATTATGATAGCATCTTTAGATTCCTTTTCCATCTTTTCTTTTGTTGCACCATTACTTGCATTAAATGAGATTTGAAAGGTTAAGGTTTGGATGTATGTTTGTTATGATGAGGTTTTTGGATATGGTCACCATTCTCTTTATCCTACACTCACCTCCCTTCATGAGTTTTGATTTATCCCTCCTCCATTCTCATTTCATGATGGCCGGCCACAATTTTGGAGAGGGGAGGAAAAATGAGAGGGTTTCATTTTGATAAGGATAATTTGGTTCATCTCATTTTTCTTGCTACACACATTCTAGCTCCACTTGAAAATTCCTTTCCTCCATCAAGGCAACTACAAACCCCAAATGAGACTAGCTGATCTACACTACATTCTACAGCATATCTTGGGCATGTCGACTTGCCAGCTTCATGCCCGAGTTGCCTCGGTATTGAGGTGGAAGCCCGTAAAAGATGCAGGCGATGTGGTGCCCTTCCGGCGAGGAGGCGACGACCGGAGTTTCCGCAAGAGATCGGGACGTTGACGAGAAGACCGGAGGACTCGGATCACTCGGTATATCTCTTCCCTATCTTGTTACTTTGCTAGATCTAGTTTAATGGCCCGATCCGGGGTTTAGTGCGCGGTGGTGCCGGTTTGCTAAGTTCGCAAAATTAAAGTTTATCACCGTTTCCGCATTTGGCCGTCGGATTGACGACCGGGGCGCCGCCGTGCACTTACAGTTCCTAGGTGACATGTGTACAGATTAGTTCATCGACCTGAGGTCGTCATTTGTCTCGTGTCAGTTCCCACTGTGCTTTGATTTCTACCCTACCACGGCTCAAAGTAGTCGTGCAAACAGGTAGCTTTTGGGTACAGTCCCGAGCCATATGGAGGTACGTGAGCGGATCGGCAGGGGATTCGTCTCTCCCGGTATTGGGGGCGAGATCGTGCTGTGTTTAGGAGAGCCATTACACATAGTCCATGGCCATGGCAGGAGATTTACTGGTAGGTACTCCAGTAGTATCTCAGGGTGTTATTGGGCTACACTCCGATACGACTTATACTGCTATTGGGGGTCTGACGTTTCTAGCCCCCTAGGCAGATATGCGATACTCATTGACGAACGGACCGGACTGTATATACATTGTCACTGTTAGGCTCAGTAGGGTTTCTGGATGAGTTCGCTCATCAGCCTCCCTTGAGGTCAGTCCATGGGCAGCCGTTACGCATAGCTAGTGCCGCTGACGGTTTATGGTTAAACCCACTGCCAGGGTACTGACGAGTCATTAGAGTCCCCCACAGACAGTTTCCCAAGTTCGGGCGAAATGTTGTAGAGGCCGTTTGGTTTTATGGCAGGGTTCGGAAAATGCACGTGCGTTTACGCACGTGTTATTTTTCGGGCAGCAGATACTGGTCGGCTTTGGTTTAAGCCGGATCTGAGTATTATATTGAGTAGATATAATATCTTTGTCTCAGTTGCATTTGTATTCGGTCGTAATACAAATGCGGGTATATTTATACAGTTACGGGGTTATCCTGAGAGTCGTTTCAGGATCACTTTTGGAAGTTGCCAGTTTCCAGTTTTCTATCAGCCGTCTTTTAACATTCGGTTAAAGACGGATTTATCTTTTCTTGGATGAGGTGAGTCGTGCTTCTAGAAGCTTCTAGATTGGTGACTAGATTCATGCATCTTCTTTTGCATTTATTAAATGGTGACTAGGTTTTTGTGACTCATGGTTTTAATTAATGTCTTTTGGATTGCTTAAGATCTTTTGTTATGATAAGGATCATTTCTTGTGGTCACCCCTCTCTCCTACACTCACCTCCCCATCCATATAAGTGTTCGGCCCTCTCTCTTCTCCCTCACTCTCTCACTTGATGTTTCATTTGGTAGAAAAGGATTATGATAGATTTTGGGGTGTATGGAATTTCACAGCTCATTTCATTCCATCACCCGATTCTCTCGGCAACTTCATTAACCGATCGTCCACGGATTTGGACGAAGTGAGACAAAGTCATCTACTCATTCTCTACATCATTCTTGGTCGTCTCTTCTAGCAAACTTGACGACCGAGTTGCCTCAAGTCAGAGGCGGGAGCCCGTTTAAAGAATCAGTGATGTGGTGCCACCTGGACGAGCAGATCGGAGATCGACGAGATCGGAGCAGCCGCAACGGAGCGTGGGATGATGGTTAAAGAACGAAGGACTCGGATCGTTCGGTATAACCTTTCTACACTCTTTACATTTTGTTAGTTTAGCAATAATGGCAGATCCGGGTTAAAATATACGATAGTGCTAGTTAAAAAGTTTTTGTTCCGCATTTGGCGTCTGTCGACGGCCGGGGCGCTACCGTAGACTTACAGTGGTATCAGAGCCTAACCATTTTGCTATACTAACTTGTGCTAACGCGTTTAAAATATCAATCGAACCGAAAATCAAAAATCGCAATTTTTCAGCTTGACAGTTTCTGTTGATTTTAAATGGTGTCCTAAAAATATTTCACACATCTCAGAAAACTGTGCAGGGTTTTTTAAGAACGACGTACAAATTTGAGCACGTGAATCGACAAGACAGCCGCGGAAACGCGGCCAAACCCATGGTTTGGCCGCGCATCCGCGGCCGTTCTGAGCGATCATGCCCCCAAATTTGTACAGTGTGTTCCCCTCTGGAAATTGGGGGTTTTGGTATATATCTTTTGGGCCCAGGTTTTGTTACTGTGCTGCAGATTTGCGTGGGGCCCACTTCGGGAAATTTAGTCGATCGAAATTTAAACATGTTAGTTTACAGTGCTTACATTATATCTCCGACCGGGAATGTCATTTGATCGGTAAACCGCGTCTGATTGCTATAGTTCTTTTAGACGGGTTTGCGAACGTGACATTCGCGTTGATGTTCTGTGTTGTGCTGTGATGTTGCGGATTTGTCGTGGTGGATAGCAGTGTGCAAAGGTAGTACAGTTTGAGTTTATTTGTACATTTGATATTGCGGGGCGAGCGTCCAACATGTGGACTGCCGTCACTGCCTGTTGTATAATATTCTTTTGGGGCACGACCAGGTTGCGGTCGATGTACCTGTTGTACTATTTTTCATTACTGTACTAGGTTTTGCCCCGCGATGGAGTGCACGGATAGCCGGGTTCTGAGGAGCAACGGGTCCGCATCTCATGGCTTTGAGAGGCAGAGGGGTCCCACTCTAGAATTGGCAGACTATTCGCCGCACTCGTAGGGGGTACAGGTTGACCCATGGAGGGGTGCTCAATTTACCGGATTCCGTGAAGTGCCGGGTGTTCCATTCATTATGCTGTGGAGGACTACCTCACTTCAGGTTTTGGCAGGTAACTTGCCGCACCCGTAGGGGTCTAGGTTTCATTGCACAGGCTATCCACACGACAGGGGAACGTCGGGTTTCAGAAGCGGCTCTGTGAAACTCGGGGATCCCAGATTATCTGGGTTGTTCAGTGATGCTTATTACTTTTCTGTAATGTTGCATATTATCACGCCTGGAGCGATTATGTATATTGGTTTATATACTATTAGATGTTGTATATGTTTTACACCCGCGCTAGTCCAGTCCCCGCTCTGTCGTTAGTTAAGTAACCTAACGGGTGATGACGGGACCCAGTGACGAATGCGGATGGCATATACGTACATTTTATTTTCGTTCTTTTCTGGTGTGATTGATTGATGGGACTGCATTGATTCTGATCAATGCAAAAAGTTAAACAAACCTGTTTTCAGTTGTTGGAACAAATTTAAAAAGTGTTATTGCAAAGACGTTTTCTTTTGTTTTGCATAGCGGTATTCAGTGGAATATCCTGCACCTCATTCGACGGGGCAAGGGCCGATATCCCTTCACCGGGACTGACCCCTTGGGCAGAAGTTTGCGTCAGGGTAATAACTTCACTATAGTCGATTACAAGTTGCTTTGCATCGCGGTATTCAGTGGAATATCCTACACCTCATTCCACGAGGAAAGAGCCGAGATCCCTTCACCGGGAGTTACCTCTTTAGCAAAGGTTTTCGCCACTATATTTTAAAAAGCTATCAGGTTCCTTCAGCGATATCAAGTTCACTACGTTAAAGGTTTTTCGCCAAAAACCAGCCGTAGCCCTCTGTCACTTCTTTTGGGTATTCAGTAGTATTCAAGCTATGTATTTTGACCAACGCCAAGGCATAGTGTTTGGTAGCTGCTGGGTATTCAATTGTTGCATAGATAGATGAGTTGGTTTGGGACAGTCGTTCTGCCATTTTGGCCAACGTCAAGGGCATGTGCGGGTGGGTTCAAATTGACAAGATAGTGACGGGTAGAACTTGGCATGTGACTTATGACATTTTGACCAACGCCAAGGTTATAAGAGCATGGGGCATAAATCGTATCGGGAGTTTCTAAAGAAACTGAAACTTGCCAAGTATGCGCATACCTTCTGGAGTATGAGTAACGTGGATGCATTCCATCACGTTATCATGCGATGAGAGTTGGATCCCGATTCCCACTGATGAGTTGGTTTACTCTTCGGGTGATCCCGATTGATTCTTCTTTAGGTTTGGAGGAGAATTTGACAGGACAGTGGGAGGTTTCCGGATTAGATAAAGTGATAACCATTCTGATCTAGGTTAGAGTGCACGCAGAGTGTTTCTTTTCTCTCTCTCTCTTTGGCAGCGACCTTTGACCGACCCTAGACTATGACTCAGTGACCAAGTTGACCGAACCTTCTTAAAATACTGGCTTTTGGATTGTCGATGTTGCATAAGTCATTGCCACTCCTTCTTCTACCCTTTGAATTTCTCAGAACACCCGTATTACTACGGATATCCACTTCCATTGGATAGATCCATCGTATGGTTATATACGAACTCGAAGGAACTTCTTCGAGGATGGATCAAGGTTCAGGAGAAATAGAATTGGTTTATTCAGATTGTCTTTTATTATCACCTTCTCTCAGGTTGCGAGGGCTCCTTGGTTTAGAAGAGTACACCTATTACGCTTATTGGATAGTCTTATTCCAAACCATAGGCAGGTGCCGAAAGGTAGGGAATGAAGAAAACCAATTAGCCTAAGTAGGGTGTGCAGAAGGCAATAACTAAAGACAAAATAAAGGGATTAGAAAAAGGGCAAAGTAAATTGCGACTGATATCATTCACGACCAAACCGCGTACTTCATCGCCACTCCTATTTCACCTTTAAAAGAATAAGGTATTATTCAGTTGTCTTTTATCATCACCTTCTCTCAAGATACGAGTACTCCTTGGTTTAGGAGGGTACACCTATTATGCTTACTGGATAGTCTTCTTCCAACCCATAGGCTGGTGCCGAACGGTAGGGAAGGAAGAAAACCATTTAGCCTAACGATGGTGTACAGAAGGTAATGACTAAAGGCAAATAATGGGATTTGGAGAGATGGCAATAAAATATACGGTTGTAGTCATGAATTGGATTATGGAAGAGGCATTGCTATGAATACCAGGATACCCCTACGAAACATTTTCATGTTTCAGTGCATTGTTATAGGAAAACTGTTTTCCCGATTGGATACTTACTCCAAGGGTATGTATTTACCAGGTTTCATTCTCATATCTGTATGGTTTTACAGATGATGAGTGGGAGTAAGTTATTGCGAATTAGGTGATTATCCTCATTATATCGGAATTCGTTGTAATTGGTGATATTTGAGGAAATCGCCAGGGTACAGTTTTAAACCTACGACGCACAGGTTTTGAGTTGTTTAACTCAGCGGACTCATACAGAGTATTGTATGTTGTCCAAGTGTCCATCAGGACAAAGGGGTAGGTCCTCGTACTATGTTCTGTTTACTTATAACTTCTCTAGTATTTAGACAAGTGTTTCATAAAAATACAAAGTCTAAGTTTTGAGAAGTTGTGGGTATAAGAATAAAGTAAAGAACCAGCTATCACAAGTATCGGGATTCTTCAAAGAGATCGAAGATGTAGATTCCTGTGATTGGTATTCAGATGATAGTAATGGTTTTGAGAAACGTGTTTCTCTTTCAGGTTACTCTTAATTGGATGAATTCCTAAGTTGAGTAATGCTGATTAGGCTCTTTCCATTAAAGCGATATGCACTGGAGACAGCTGCATGATTAGAATATGGTTCCAATTAAATAAGTGCCAAAGTTTCTATATTGGATATAGAATGGATCGTACCTTAAAAGATATTAAGGTATGGGGAGTTGTCCAGCTTATGCTTAAAACCAGACTCTGGATAACTCAGGGCACGTTTCTGTAATGGCTGTTTGTGGGTTGACCCTGGCTATGACGAGGGTTGATATTCTACCATTTGGAAGATCAATAGTGATATTGTTCTTGACTCGCCACAGTTTTAGTAAAATGGATCTTTTTCAGAAAACAGTAGTGGGGGTATGGTAGAACTGGAAGTGATTCCAGAACCGCGAACGATTACGGAAAATTTAATAGGACCTATATATTCAATCAGGTTTGACATTCCAATAGCCACTCCGCAGATATGGTGGGTAACCTCAGACACCCGAGAGGTACTTCGGTAGCCTCAAGGACGGTGACAGGGAGGTTCTTATCTACCCAGACTTGACACTACTGTTGTTCCAGGCTATGAGACCCGGTAGGAGGGTTGTCGTAGTCAGTGGGAGCAGCGGAAGCATAGTGGGCAAGATGCTTATATCTATTTATAGACTTGAGCAGTTATAGCGGAGATAGACCATCTATTTTGATGTGATAGTCATGGGTTTGACTTCATCAGAATAGGGGATGGATCTGTTAAGAAGGTAGTAGGGTGTGATGTCATGGTATTTGGATGACATACACAGAGTAGGAAGTAAAATTCATATACTACGATCGGTTGTACTGTGGTCGTCACACAGTTGTTTCTCCAGACGGGATATGGATATAATATTTGACATTCTGGTTTCTGGATCTATGGTTTTAGATCTAGATTTGGGTAGTTTCCCAATGTGGGTACTTTGACAGATATTCTAATGGTTTTTAGAATAGTTGACTCCTAGCATGGTGGTGTACCTGCAGGTGATGGAGTCACCCTCTCTAAAGATGTCTTACAGACTAAAGGGGAGAGGGATGTGCATGATTGGCAGATCACTTGCTTAGGCAATTGAGTCAATCATGAGATGTCAAGTACCACACCAGATGTTGTTTTTGCACTAGATGCGATAAGTTTGTATTAATCCAATCCTGGAGAGACATAAGGAAGCAGTTTTAGAACATAAGTGGATGTTCTACGGATTTGATGATGGCAGCCTCCTTCGGGAGACGATTATCATTCCAGGCTTCAAAGGTGACATGGTTGACAGAGAGATTGTCAGAGTTATAGTTTTTCCCTCTGACGAAGAGGAACAGTATTATGGACAGGTGGTCCAAGAGGATACTGTGGGTGGCATGGTGCCGGATACTGATTAGGTTCAGTGATCGATACAGTCTAAGAAGTTTGGATTTGGAGTTCATTTATGAACTAGGTCCCATCAGATATCCAGACATATTCTAAGACAGGTATTACTTAATTCGGGAGATGGCTTTCTCCGCGAACTTGAGATTAAGAGAGATATAGAAAGAAACTTCTAGGCGGATCCACTCACTGAGGCTATTTCTCGAACACAATAGTTTTACAAACGGGCTTTGTGAAACTGATTAGTAGAGGAGTTGGATGTTCGGTTTCACACGGGCTGTGAGTAGTCGACATTGCAATAATTAGCCTTGAGTGCAAGTGGGAGATTGTTGGAGATAGTGCCCTCATAGTCAATTATTGGATCGCAGGTACGTGATTGCAATGATTGCGGAGGACCTATACCGGTAGAACAGTCTTACTCGAGATGATAGTATGCTATCTGGTTTGCCTTTATCAGTCGTGTACATGTTCAGGTGACTGATTACATGTTACACTTTGATAGAGCCCTTAGGATCTTGCTTTACTACCAACAGTATGATGGCGATCATATACGTGAGAGTTGGGTAGTTTATATGCATATCCTTAATTGTAGTCCCTAGTCGTGGGAGTTTCGAGACAGGGCATCGATACTCCGGAGTAGACTAGTGTGTACAGTCGAGACCCCGACGAGGGGCGGTGGCCGGTCTCACAAGCCACTGGTGTCAGTTGGATCACCTAAGATGTATACAGGTGCTCATTGGGTTATGAGTACACCGGACAGGACTCGCCGGGAATCTGCTAGTTAGTACTATACCTATCGTCAGATAGCAGTTCCCAGGTGACATGTGTACAGATTAGTTCATCGACCTGAGGTCGTCATTTGTCTCGTGTGAGTTCCCACTGTGCTTTGATTTCTACCCTACCACGGCTCAAAGGAGTCGTGCAAACCGGTAGCTTTTGGTTACAGTCCCGAGCCATATGGAGGCACGTGAGCGGATGGGCAGGGGATTCGTCTCTCCCGGTATTGGGGGCGAGATCGTGCTGTGTTTAGGAGAGCCATTACACATAGTCCATGGCCATGGCAGGAGATTTACTGGTAGGTACTCCAGTAATATCTCAGGGTGTTATTGGGCTACACTCCGACACGACTTATACTGCTATTGGGGTCTGACGTTTCTAGCCCCCTAGGCAGATATGCGATACTCATTGACGAACGGACCGGACTGTATATACATTGTCACTGTTAGGCTCAGTAGGGTTTCTGGATGAGTTCGCTCATCAGCCTCCCTTGAGGTCAGTCCATGGGCAGCCGTTACGCATAGCTAGTGCCGCTGACGGTTTGTGGTTAAACCCACTGCCAGGGTACTGACGAGTCATTAGAGTCCCCCACAGACAGTTTCCCAAGTTCGGGCGAAACGTTGTAGAGGCCGTATGGTTTTATGGCAGGGTTCGGAAAATGCACGTGCGTTTACGCACGTGTTATTTTTCGGGCAGTAAATACTGGTCGGCTTTGGTTTAAGCCGGATCCGAGTATTATATTGAGTAGATATAATATCTTTGTCTCAGTTATATTTGTATTCGGTCGTAATACAAATGCGGGTATATTTATACAGTTACGGGGTTATCCTGAAAGTCGTTTCAGGATCACTTTTGGAAGTTGCCAGTTTCCAGTTTTCTATCAGCCGTCTTTTAACATTCGGTTAAAGACGGATTTATCTTTTCTTGGATGAGGTGAGTCGTGCTTCTAGAAGCTTCTAGATTCGTGACTAGATTCATGCATCTTCTTTTGCATTTATTAAATGGTGACTAGGTTTTTGTGACTCATGGTTTTAATTAATGTCTTTTGGATTGCTTAAGATCTTTTGTTATGATAAGGATCATTTCTTATGGTCACCCCCTCTCCTACACTCACCTCCCCATCCATATAAGTGGCCGGCCCTCTCTCTTCTCCCTTACTCTCTCACTTGATGTTTCATTTGGTAGAAAAGGATTATGATAGATTTTAGGGTGTATGGAATTTCACAGCTCATTTCATTCCATCACCCGATTCCCTCGGCAACTTCATTAACCGATCATCCACGGATTTGGACGAAGTGAGACAAAGTCATCTACTCATTCTCTACATCATTTTTGGTCGTCTCTTCTAGCAAACTTGACGACCGAGTTGCCTCAAGTCAGAGGCGGGAGCCCGTTTAAAGAATCAGTGATGTGGTGCCACCTGGACGAGCAGATCGGAGATCGACGAGATCGGAGCAGCCGCAACGGAGCGTGGGATGATGGTTAAAGAACGAAGGACTCGGATCGTTCGGTATAACCTTTCTACACACTTTACAGTTTGTTAGTTTAGCAATAATGGCAGATCCGGGTTAAAGTATACGATAGCGCCAGTTAAAAAGTTTTTGTTCCGCATTTGGCATCGGTAGACGGCCGGGGCGCTACCGTAGACTTACAGTTTGATGATGCATGCAACATTGGTTAGTGTAAAGAATTAAACCTAGGTTAAGTAAATGGTTAAGGTTTCTATTTATTTGTCCATTCATTTATCTTTTTATTTGGATTAAAATGAAATGACAAAAGAAAACAAAATGGTTATCATTCTTTCTTTCTTTCATGAAGCTTGATGAAACTTCATGAAGCTTTGACCATATGACCATTTTGTCTTTTAGCTTAACCCTAACCATTGCATTAAACCATGATTAGTTCTCTACACTTAACTATGGTCATGTTATGATAAGGATTGATTATTCTTTTCTTTTTTAATTAACTTATCATAACATAATTCTTCTTCTTCTTCCTTTCTTCACTTGAAGAAAGCAAGCTCCATCAATGGTGATTGATGGAAATGAGTGAGAAATCCAATTCTAAAGTCTACCCACTTCCTATTTCTTCATCCTCTACCTCTTGCCAAGTAGTAGAGTGTGTTTCCTTCACAAGTTTTCATGACTTGGTGAAGGTGGAGCTTGATTTAGCGATGCCTCGACGTAGATCATCTTCGGCATGGACATCGACGACCTAGCTCGCCATTTCTCCGATGAAGCCGACGCTAGAGCCCGGGGTTCGACTTGGACAGCGAGGAGACTTCATTGCGGAGCTATGGAGGTGGAGCACCGGATCTACAAAGGTTGTATTTCCGTATTCTAGTAGTTAAGTGTTAACTAGTTTTGTTTCGCCTAGAAATCTAGCCAACGATCCGTAGTCTAGGGTTTCTCGGCACCGTAAAATTTAAAATTGGCATGGTTGATGCCTTGTGAGACCTCATTAGGATGCCTAGGAACCCTACAGTGGTATCAGAGCCTAGCTAGAGCCTTAGGCGAAGTCTAGACGGAGTTTGAAGTCCGAACGACCCGAAAACCCAAACCCAAATTTGCTCTCTGGACAATTTTGAAAAACTGGGATTTTTCCAGATTAAAAATATTCAGAAAACTCAGTAAAATAATCTAAGAATTACTGTTTAAAACGGGGGCTCTGAATAGTTAATAGTGCGGCGGAACCGCCGCATATGCATGCCTAATGCCGCGGTTCCGCGGCAGGTTTGACTCTTCAGTCACTTTTATCTGCACAGTAATTCTTATATATTATTTCTGGTGTTTCTGGGAATTTTTAATATTTATTCAAGAGTTGAATTTTCTGGAGTTGTTTTGGGGATTCGGTGTTTCGATCGGAGTATCAGATTTTGTCTATGTGGCTTTCCGGATAAATTTTAGAATATGTTAAAAAGTTCGACCGGATATAAATACCCACTTTTTCCCCTGCCGGGAAATTTCCAAGTGTTGGATTTTTCCGTAGTTTAACGACGTTCTAAGTAGTGCAAGTAACGCAATGGACCCTCTAGAAGACAACAAACCTTAACTCGATTATGTGACCGTCTTGAACTGCCCTTTGAACCTTCGGGTTTGGGGCAGTACGGCGTGCCACATGTGAGGCGTTGGCTTGACCCTTCTACGGCTGGACCGTTGGTACTGAGGCACGAACGGAATGTTGTTAGACTTATTTCATGTGTTGAGCTGTATCGGGAAAACTTGGGTGTTCGATTGTTCGATCGAAAAGTTTAACATTTTCTGTTTATCTGGAATGGGATACAATAATTAGAATTCACAAAAGTTATGTGATAACTGAATGAATGTTATAAACATAGAAGTTTAGTCTCACTTGATCGGTTGCCACGGAATTTTGATGTGATCAAAAGTCCGTCGCAATCACGTAGCGTACGCGGATACTCGCCGGGTAAACTTAATAGACAGCCTCGCCCCATAGCCCCGACCAAGTGATTGTAGGAGAACCCCGTCGCCGAAAGCATCCGTTCGGGTGCTCGCGGTAGCGGTGTTCCGCCTTGGTACACTTCGTCGACGGTATCGGGGGTGCAGCAGCCTACTAAAGTTTGCGACGAGCATTCGATCAGGATGTCGGGAATCTTGTTGAATTGCCCGACTTGCTATTGAAAAGTGTTTTCGATAATGAGACTAAAATGCGGGGTTTATAATTGTTAGGCATGCGATGTCTAAAGAATTCATTTGGTCAGGCATGCGATGTCTGAGGTGGTTGCGGATTCCAACTGTTGTAGTTTTACACTTTCTTTTCTGTGACCGTAAGTGTAATATGTGATATCGCCGGTTTCGTTGCTATATGTCAACGACAATTGGGATGCGCATATTTACTTACGTTGATGACATGTGATGTTATGTGTTGCTGGATATGTTATATTGGATCGTCGTGTTTGAATAGCCGGGGTTTTTTATGTGAGATGAGTGTTTTTCATTTTCATTCATGTAAAAACTTGTATGTAATATTCTTTTATTGGGGCACTTCCAGGTTGCGGAAGATGTCACCGTTTGTATATTATTTACTTTTCCGCACTAGGATAGACCCAAGGAGGGGAGCACAAGTAACCGGGTTCTGGAGTCCAGTGGGAGACCAACTCGAGGAGTCGAGTCCGGGTCTCCTAACTCTAGAATTGGTAGGGTTGCTTGCCGCTCTCATAGGGGTCTAGGGGTGTGGGTTTGGCTATTCATCACGACCGTGGAATCCGTGTTTTATACTGGCTCGTATTTAAAACACGGACGTCCTAGTGTATCCAATATTTCATATGTTTCTTCTGCTGCGATATCTGTGATGTGATCATGTGATGTTCTGTGATAGATACAGTATATAGTATATATGATATATTATATAGACGTTACGTATGTTTTACACCCGTGCTAGCCCTGCCCCGCTCTGCCGTTAGTTACCTAACCTAACGGTGCACGAGGGGACATCGAGGCGAATGCGGATGGCATAAGTGTACGTCGTATTTATCTGTGATGTTTAGGTACTTAAATGATGGGACTTCATTAATGAGATTAATGAAATAAAAGAAACCTAAGATGTTGTAGAATCGAATTTCAAAATAAAACAGGTAGCTACAGTTCTTGCTTTGCACAGCGGTATATGTGATATATCCTGCACCTTATTCGATGAGGAAAGGACCGAGATCCCTTCACCGGGAGTGACTCCTTTAGCAATAACTGGCAGATGCTACACACTCGGTTTGTCTTTTGATTGCTTTTAAGAGTTTTTGCTTTGCACAGTGATATATACGATATATCCCGCACCTCATTCGACGAGGAAAGGACCGACGATCCCTTCACCGGGAGTGACTCCTTTAGCAAAACTAGAAAAGCCTCAAAAACACTCCATTTCAAAATTCATTCGATCCTACAACGATATCAAGTTCATTACGCAATAGGTTTTCAGAAAAACCTGTCGTAGCCCTCCGTCATTTCAGATAAGTACTAGTTAGTATTCGTGTTGCGGTTGTTGGCATGCGTCAAGGCGTAGTGTACGGTAGCTAACTAGTGCTTATCTGCTAGCATACGATGCGATTGGATTAGGGTATTCGTACGGCGTTGTTTGGCATGCGTCAAGGGTCGTGCGGGTGGGTTTAATTCAATCAAGAAATGTACGGGTTGAACTTGACTAGCAGACTATGGGTTGTTTGGCATGCGTCAAGGTCATAGCGAGCTAGGGGCAAAAGATTATCGGGAATTTCAAGTGTTGAAATTTGCAATGAGATTGCATACCTTCTATGAGATAGTTGGATCCCGATACCCGCTGCGAGTAAGAGTTACTCCTGGGAGAGTTTTATACATTACAATTAGCCGATCAAGTAGGTGTCTAGAAAGGTGTCAACGGGGTTACGCCTCTGGAAAAACGAGGTTTACATTAATTAGGTTCGTGCGAAAGCACGGGGGACCTCCCTCAAAGTACCGACACTGGCCTGGCTGAAAGATTGGCGAACTTGTAGTGTGTAATTAATCCCGGCTAGTCTTTCCTTTTAGGGTTTGAAGGAAGATTTGATAAAAAGCAGTGGGAGCCATCCTGATTAGATAAAATAATAACCAATCTATTCTTGCAAGAGCGCACGCTGAGTGTTTCCTTCTCTCTCTCTCCTGGTAGCGACCATATCACGCCTTAATCAAGATAATAATACGGATATTTGACCGAACCCGCTTGTTATACTGAGCTGGGGAACGTTGGTCCCGCTCCAACTTATAATTGTTATAAGACAGAGCAGGAAATTGGGGAATACCAGATTTCCCGTGCCGCCCAAACGAAGAGAGTGCATGCTGATGCATCATCTTCGGGTGTGTTCATTATACAGAACTGTTTCTCAGTATCCTTTACGTCCTGGGTATATGATACCGGATCAGGATCCCAGATATGTAATCAGTTACATAGGGCTACAGAAAGGTAGAGAACTGAGAACGGGTGATAAGTTTCATGAGGCAGAAAACGGGGCAAGTGTTGCGGCCAAGTCTGTTGGTCACTGTCACCCTGTATTACCAATACATTGATTCTGAACGAATGTTATTAGATACCGAACCTGATATACAAAATCATATCAGTCTCTTTATTAGTAAAGAAATGAAATAATTTTTTATTGATGGATAATGTTTTGAACATTTCCTATATCAAAAGTTGATCGGTTCAGGCACGTTATCTAAAAGCATTGATGTTCTAAATCAACCTACAGTTCTTAGTATATGGAACACACACAAGAGGAAGAGTTCAGAATTGAACGATTCCTTCTTAAGGTATTGTAGACTAGGTCAGATCAATGTGACCCGACTAGCTAGAGTTACATAAAGATGCATATTTAAATTAGTTTGAATTTACATCTTGTGAAACTCGCCAGTCATGTCACAAAGATAAAATGACCATAGCTCCGTTTATTGGAAACAGAGAAAGAGTTAGTGAACTCTTGGGATGATACATGTTGATGTATGAAGGTCCCCTGTCTACACATGCCAGGACTGGTTCTTTATACTTCATTACGTTCTCTGATAATCTCTCAAGATTCAGTCATATGTTCCTGCTGAAACATGAGTCCGAACCTTTTGAGATATTCACAGAATATAAGCGAGAAGTAGAGAACCAAAATACGGGTATAAGTATTATGTCCTTTGATGAGATCGAGGAGGAGAATACTTGAGCACGGAAATCCTGGACTATTTTAAAGGAGAATGAGATTCTCTCTCGGCATTACTCCTCCGTATACACCATAGGACGTTGGTATATCGGGGCGGAGCAGATACACCCTATTTGATATGGTGTGCTCTATGATGAGTACTGCTGAGTTACCTATTTCCTTCTTGGGGGTTATGCACTTATGAAGTTGCATACCTATTGAATTAGGTTCCAATCAAATCAGTTGCCTACCATTTCATATGTGATATGGAAAGGGAAGAGCCCATGTCTTAAGCTAGTTAAGATTTGGGGTTGTCCGGCTAATGTCTAAAAGCAAAATCCGGACAAGCTCGAGGCAAGGTCTGTAATGTAGAACTGGAAAGGTTCCAGCTATACAAAATACAGCAAATAATTTGGTAGAACCAAAGGATTCAGTAGATTCCAACGAACCTCAGCCTCTTCGCCGATCTAGTAGGGTTCCTCACCCACCTGAGAGATACTTCAGTTGCTCTGTGACAGTGGGAGCGAGGATTGCATCATGAGATGATGACCCAACTAGCTTCGAGCTGGCCATCAGGAGTAAGACTCTGTAAGAATGGCTGGATGCTTAGCGATCTGAGATGGAATCCTTATACACCAACAAAGTATGGACTTTGGTTGCTATATCTGAAGGGTTAAATCCCCATCAGGAGCAAGTATATCTTGAGAAGATTACTTGGTGTGCATGGAAAAGTTGAAACTTTCAAAGCTAGACTTGTTAAAGGTTTGCATCATTGACCAGGTGTGGATCATGATGAAACTTTTTCTAAGGATCTATGCTTAAGTCCATCCAGATCCTACTTGCCACGGCTACATACCATGACTACGATATCTGGTGGTTGGGTGTCATGACAGCTTTTCTAAATGATGTTTTAGAAGAGGGAGTCTATAAGTACACAGCCAGAGAGCTTCGTAAACAGTGGGAGCAGCGGAAACGTGTGCAAGATGCTTTATAGGAATAAAGCAGGCATCGCGGAGTTGGAACATCTGTTTTGATGGATTAGTCAAAGAGTTTGACATCATCAAAATGGTAGATGAACCTTGTATAAACAAAAAGGTAGTAGGGAGTATGGTGGTGATCCTCGTAGAGTACGTGGATGACATACTCTTGATAAGAAAGGAGTTTCTTATGCTACGCTCGATCAATCTCCGTTTATCACAAAGATTCTCCGTGTAGGATCAAAATGATACCTCCTAAATCCTGAGTTTTGGATCTATGAGATAGATTTAATTGGATGTTAGGATTCTCACTAGTTGTAGTGAGATGATATCAAACGATTCTGGGGAAAATCACTGGAAAGGTTCCAGGGTGATAAAGACGACTGAATGTCAGTCGCAGGCATTGTCTTTACCCTCAGTAAAGGGACGGTATGTTGGAAGAGTTCCAAGCTAGATACCGTGACATACTAGATGATAAAGGCACGATACATCGCTACTTAAGATGCTACCAAAGAGGCTGTTTGGGTTTATATTGGTTCATAAGATGAACTATGTTCCTCCCATTGTGTGACAATGGAGTTGTGGCTTATGCCAAGGAACGCAGGTCCCATCAGTGATCCAGACATACTCTAAGGCAGTATCACCTGATCATGGAGATAGTTGATCTCCAGGGAGATCGAGGTTAGGAGAGTAGACTCAGAGGACAACACAGCGGATCCACTCACAAAGGCCTGTTCCCAGAGAGAGACTTTTATGGGATGGTTGAGTATGAGATACTGCAACCACTGCTATCAGATGGCCCTAGTGCAAGTGGGAGATTGTTAGTTATATGTATGCTCTAGAGGCCATTACTATACATAGGATGTATATTGTAGTGGATGCTGGGACATATATAGGGAGGACTTTCTTGCTCAACATGATAGTATGCTATCTGGTTACTCTTTACCTTAACGTGTACACTGATTGTCTCTCTGCTACATGTTGGTAAAGCCCTTAGGATATGTACTTGACTACCTGGACTATGATGCGGATCATACTAGTGGGGACATGGTAGTCTATAAGTACATCCTTCAAAGTCCCTAGTCGTAGGTGTATCGAGACGGGGCATCGATATACCAGAGTAGACTAGCGTATACCTTCTCGACCCATACAGATGGGCGATGGATGATCCCATATCCATTGGTGTTTGACATCAGAGATGATATACGGGTGCTCAGTAGAGACTGGGTACACTGGACGGACTCGCCGAGAACTCCCAGATGGTATTATACCTCACGTCAGATGGCAGTTCTCTGGTGACACTGGTACAGAGTAGTCTGTTGACCCGAGATCGTCATAGAGTCTTGTGTGGTTCCCACTGTGCTTTGATTTCCATCTTACCACGTCCAAGAGGGCGTGCAAAATGGTGGTTTTTGGGTACAGTCCCGAGTCACATGGAGGCAATGAGCGATAGGAGGGGATTCGTCTCTCCCGGTATAGGGGGTTGATGTTGCGCTGTGTTCGATTGGCTATAACAGGAAATCCCTGGCCAGGGTTACTGAGATTTACTGGTAAGTGTTACCAGTAGTTTCTCGAAATGTTATAGACCTCATATCGACACGACTTATCGAGCTATTGGGGTCTGACGTTTACCACCCCTAGGCAAGATATGCGACATATCAGACGATCAGACCGGACTGTACGGTAGTGTTACTGGTTGGATTCACTGGAGTGTGAGCGGGCTTGCTCATCGATCTTCAGATCGCTCAATACCCGGGTGGCCGTTACGTTTAGCAGACCGCTTGCGGCTTGTGGGTGTTTGATATGATCATCACCTGCTGCCGGCGTATTGACGAGTCTTTAGGGTCCTACACAGAGGTTTCCTGGCTCAAGCGAAACGAAATAGGAGTGCATATGAGATATGTGCGGGACCGAGAATGATACCAGTATGTGATACTGTATTCGATTCTCGCGATATGTGACATTGATCGGTTATATGCGATATAGCCGGGTTATCGGATCAAGTGTTGATTCGATAAGTTGTTACTGTTGATATTAGTCGGTTATATGCGATATGACCGGATCATTAAATCAAGTGTTGATTTAATGATTTAATGCATAATTATATATTTGATATATTACTTTGCATTAACTAGTATCGGTTCACTTAAGATGGATTTTCTCACTCGGATGTGCGCATTGTATATGCGATATATTTTTGTGCACTTGATTGTATCATGTTTGATGATGCATGCAACATTGGTTAGTGTAAAGAATTAAACCTAGGTTAAGTAAATGGTTAAGGTTTCTATTTATTTGTCCATTCATTTATCTTTTTATTTGGATTAAAATGAAATGACAAAAGAAAACAAAATGGTTATCATTCTTTCTTTCTTTCATGAAGCTTGATGAAGCTTCATGAAGCTTTGACCATATGACCATTTTGTCTTTTAGCTTAACCCTAACCATTGCATTAAACCATGATTAGTTCTCTACACTTAACTATGGTCATGTTATGATAAGGATTGATTATTCTTTTCTTTTTTAATTAACTTATCATAACATAATTCTTCTTCTTCTTCCTTTCTTCACTTGAAGAAAGCAAGCTCCATCAATGGTGATTGATGGAAATGAGTGAGAAATCCAATTCTAAAGTCACCCACTTCCTATTTCTTCATCCTCTACCTCTTGCCAAGTAGTAGAGTGTGTTTCCTTCACAAGGTTTCATGACTTGGTGAAGGTGGAGCTTGATTTAGCGATGCCTCGACGTAGATCATCTTCGGCATGGACATCGACGACCTAGCTCGCCATTTCTCCGATGAAGCCGACGCTAGAGCCCGGGGTTCGACTTGGACAGCGAGGAGACTTCATTGCGGAGCTATGGAGGTGGAGCACCGGATCTACAAAGGTTGTATTTCCGTATTCTAGTAGTTAAGTGTTAACTAGTTTTGTTTCGCTTAGAAATCTAGCCAACGATCCGTAGTCTAGGGTTTCTCGGCACCGTAAAATTTAAAATTGGCATGGTTGATGCCTTGTGAGACCTCATTAGGATGCCTAGGAACCCTACAAAACCAACTCCAAATTTTCAATGTCCAGAACACACTTAAAAGAAAGTCTCCAGATTTAAATAAAGCTTTCTTATGGCATTGTAGACTGGGTCATATCAATGAGAGAAGGTTGACTAAGTTGCATAGAGAAGGATATTTGGACTCGTTCGAATATCAAACTTATGACACTTGTCAATCTTGTCTCAAAGGAAAGATGACAAAGACTCCATTTACTGGACAAGGAGTAAGAGCGAGTGAGCTCTTAGGACTCATACACAGTGATGTATGTGGTCCAATGTCTACGCATGCAAGAGGTGGTTTTTCCTATTTCATTACTTTCACGGATGATTACTCAAGATACGGATTCATTTATCTGATGAAACATAAATCCGAGGCTTTTGTGAAATTCCAAGAGTATAAGAATGAAGTAGAAAACCAAACCGGCAAAAGTATCAAGACACTTAGATCTGATCGAGGTGGTGAATACTTGAGTGCCGAGTTCCTAGGTTACCTCAAAGAGAAAGGAATTCTCTCTCAGCTTACTCCTCCATACACTCCACAGCACAACGGTGTATCGGTGAGACGGAATCGAACCCTATTGGATATGGTACGATCCATGATGAGTAATGCTGAGTTACCGCGATCTTTTTGGGGTTATGCGCTAGAATCGGCAGCATATCTTTTGAACATGGTTCCTACCAAGACTGTGCCTACCACTCCATATCAGATGTGGAGCGGGAAGAAATCCCATCTACAGTATATAAAGATTTGGGGATGTCCAGCTTTTGTTAAAAAGCAGCATGTGGACAAGCTCGAGGCACGATCAGTAAAGTGTAAGTTTGTGGGATATCCAAAGAACTCCAGGGGATATCTATTCTATTACGCAGAGGAACAAAAGGTATTTGTTTCTCGTAATGCCCATTTTCTAGAACATCAGTTTTTAGAAAAGGAATCAAGTGGGAACGAAATAGAACTGGAAGAAATTCCAGAACCACAAACTAATACTGAAAGTTTGGTAGAACCGGTAGTTCAAGAAGAACAGGACATTCCCGCACCCCTCCGCAGGAGTAGTAGGCCGTCTCATCCGCCTGAGAGATACTACGGTTTTCTCATAGATGGGGATAGAGAGGATTGCATCATAGATGATGATGAACCTACTGACTTCCAGCAGGCCATCCAGAGCGGCGACTCGGTACGATGGCTAGATGCAATGCGGACCGAAATGGAGTCCATGTACACCAACAAAGTATGGACTTTGGACTTTGCTCCAGATGGGGTAAAACCCATAGGATGCAAATGGATCTTCAAGAAAAAGATTGGTGTAGATGGACAGGTGGAAACCTATAAGGCTAGACTTGTTGCAAAGGGTTTTCGTCAAAGACCTGGTTTGGACTATGACGAAACTTTTTCTCCAGTGGCTATGCTCAAATCCATTCGGGTCCTTCTTGCTATTGCTGCCTTCCATGATTATGAAATCTGGCAGATGGACGTAAAGACGGCTTTTCTGAATGGAAATTTAGAAGAGTGCGTCTATATGGATCAGCCAGAGGGTTTCAATCAGAGTGGGAGCAGCGGGAAAGTATGCAAGGTGCTTAAATCCATTTATGGACTAAAGCAGGCATCGCGGAGTTGGAACATCTGTTTTGATGAAACAGTCAAAGAATATGACTTTATCAAAAATCCAGATGAACCGTGCATATATATTAAAGTTGTAGCCAGAAGTGTCGTATTCCTCGTCTTGTACGTGGATGACATTCTATTGATAGGAAATGACATTCCTATACTACAATCTGTCAAAGGATTCTTGTCACACAGGTTCTCCATGAAAGACCTGGGTGATGCCTCTTACATTCTGGGGATCCGGATCTATCGTGATAGATCCAAGAGGATATTGGGACTTTCGCAGTCCAGGTATATCGATACTGTACTGAAAAGATTCAGTATGGAAGATTCTAAGCACGGTAATCTACCAGCTTGTCACGGAACCACCCTCTCCAAAGAGATGTCTCCCAAGACTGATTTGGAAAGGGAACGCATGTCTATTATACCCTACGCTTCTGCGGTAGGCTCTATAATGTATGCGATGTTGTGCACCAGACCAGATGTAGCTTACGCACTGAGCGTGGTAAGCCGGTATCAGTCAGACCCAGGGGAGAAGCACTGGATAGCAGTAAAGAACATTCTCAAGTACCTGAGAAGGACTAAGGAGATGTTCTTGGTTTACGGCAGAAAAGACCTCAGATTGGAGGCCTTTGCTTATTCCGGCTTCCAGAGTGATAAGGACGATTCCAAGTCCATGTCGGGTTATGTCTTTACCCTCAATGGAGGGGCGGTGTGCTGGAAGAGCTCCAAGCAGGACACCGTTGCTGACTCGACGATGGAAGCGGAGTATATAGCTGCTTGCGATGCCGTAAAAGAAGCAGTCTGGATGAAGAAGTTCCTAACAGAACTTCAGGTGGTTCCTACCATAGTTGATCCAATACCTCTGTATTGCGACAACAACGGAGCTATAGCTTTAGCAAAGGAACCAAGGTCCCATCAGAAGTCCAGACACATCTTAAGGCGGTATCACCTGATCAGGGAGATCATTGATCGTCGGGAGATCGAGGTTCGGAGAGTTGCTTCTGAAGAGAACATTGCTGATCCATTCACGAAGGCCCTACCTCAGATTCAGTTCGAGAGGCTACTCGAGATCATCGGTCTTCGATATGCCAGTACATGGCCCTAGTGCAAGTGGGAGATTGTTAGTGTATATGCCCTAGGGGCCATTATTGTATCATACTAGTTTGTATATTACTTAATGGAAGCTTGGGATATTCACATGTATATAACAGTCTTGCTAAACATAGTAGTATGCTACTTGGTTTTTCTATCTTAATATATGAGTATACGTATTGATAGAGCTCTTAGGATCTTGCTTGACTACCAGCGTTGTGATGGCAGTCACACTAGTGGGGGCTGGGTAGTCTACAAGCACATCCTTATTCAGGTCCCTAGTCGTTGGATTATCGAGACAGGGCATCGATACTCCAGAGTAGACTAGTGTGTACGCTTCTCATCCCAGTTGGGGAGATGGTCTGTCCCACAGCCGTCAGTACGTCGTACTGGAGATAGTATGCAGGTGCTCGTTGGGTTACGGGTACACCGGACAGGACTCACAGGGAACTGTTGGATGGTTTTATACCAGTCGTCAGTGAACAGTTTCCAGGTGACATGAGTACAGCATAGTCCGCAGACTTGACACTGCTACTTCGCCTCGAGTGTGTCCTACTGTTCTTAGATTGCTACCCTACCACGGCTCAAAGGAGTCGTGCAAACAGGTAGCAGTTGGGTGCAGTCCCGAGCACTTGGAGGCAGTGGCGGTTAGACAGGATTCGTCTCTCCCGGTATTGGGGGTTGATATCGCGCTGTGTCAGAGAGCCATTACGCAAAGTCCCTGGCCAGGGCAAGCGAGATTTGCTGGTAGGTTCCAGTAGTTTCTCAGGGTGTAATGGGCTTCGCTCCGACACGACTTATACCGCTATTAGGGGACTGACGCTTGCCGCCCCCTAGGCCCGATATGCGATAGTCTTAGACGAACGGACCGGACTGTACGGAGATTGTCACATCAGACTCAGTAGGAGTTCGGATGGGTTTCCTCATCGGCCTTCTTATCGACATCTACCTGGGGACCGTTACGTACAGCTAGTGCCGCTTGCGGTCTGTGGTTAAACCCACTGCCAGCGTAGTAGTCGAGTCTCTAGAGTCCCACACAGAGAGTTTCCCTACTCCAGGCGAAACGATATAGAGGCCGTATGGTTTTACGACAAGGGTTCGGACGCATACGTGTGTTTACGCACGTACGACTTTCGGACAGTTTTTACCAGTCGGCTTTGGTTTAAGCCAGTTACTGGTATCCGGTTATTGGATTTATACAGTCTAAAGTTTTTCCGTATTTTTGCGGAAAGGAGGGGCGTTCTCGTAATTGCGCGAGAAGCTTCTAGAAGGTGGTGACTAAGGGGGTTTAGGTGGCATATACAATGAATGTGATTAGTGAGTCATATGGATGATTCATCCATGTCATTAATGCACAATAAATGCTTAATGACTCATGGAGATGAATCATCACTAGATATTATCAAGCATGGTTGTTAAATTGATTTATTTTTTTTTCTTGATAAAAAGAAATGCTCGATATATATTATCATAACTCATTATTCTCACTTCATTATTATGTTCACCTTCTCTCTCCTCAAGCTCTCCCTCTTCAAACCCTAATCCTCCCCCCTCATGTGTTGAGTACAAGGATTAGTTAGACTTATTAAACCATAACCCTCACTCTATTTCACCTAGCTTCTTTGATTAGCACTTAAAGAAGTTTAGTTGCCTCAAGTTTAGAGGCTAAGCTTGGGGTAAAGCTCTTGGGTGGATCGTCTACTACTTCGAGAAGGCCGAGGAGGAGGTGGAGTTCGCAAAGACGAAGGACACGATTCGATAGGTATAATCCCTAAACATAGTAGTATAGAACTTCTATGTTTGATGTTAGTTATCGTTTAGCTTCGATTCATGCGGTTAGTCGATGTTTAAGCAAAGAACAAGATCGTTTTTCATATTTCCGCCTCCCCGCAAGTCGTGGGGTGTTGTACATCGACTTACAAATGGAAGTGGTCCGCTCTGGCACGTCCTCTAAAAATCTCTGGCCAACTCTTATGGTCACTCATAACATGTCTCCTCGATGATACTGAACTCTGGCCTGCTGGGCGTGTGCAATATGACTGATCCTGGGTCCAAGTCTTCTCGTATAGTATTTCCAGAAAGGTCCTGTCAAGGTCTCTCCACAATCTCGTTCCTGCCGAACTGCCCGGAAGCCATCATCTTTACTATATCTATTTCTTGTTCCGGAATGGCTGCATACTCAGCACGACTCCTCCTGGAAGATATACCCATAGTCAACGCCTCTGCTTGCATATCACATCTCTGATGTCAGCGGAGTGGAACGTCCTCTCGTCACGATCTCGTACAAACCTCTTACTCCACATTCCTTCAATGTCGACTGATTCAGACTCGTCTCCTCGTGGCTGCATGGACTGCGCTCCAACGGCTATACTCGTATCTAGAGTCTCCCAAGCAATATATCCCATCACATGATATCCGAATGATGTTGAACTTTTCGATCGATTCGTCCAGGCTCCACAATCCCCCAAGAGCTCAACATCTTGGGTATAGTTTAATAGTATCAAATACATGCCACAACACCTATGGACCAACCGTAGAAGGGCAAACCCAAGCCTCACTAATGGCACCGCTGAACTGCCGCAAACCCTAAGGTTCACCGGCATTCCATGGTCATTATGTCGAGTTAGGGTTTCATTCTTCTAGAGGGTCCATAGAATTACTTTTGTTTTCCGAACACTTTAAATTTGGAAAATGAGTTCCTGATATTCGATCGTCTATATCGACTCTCAACGTATCAGCGTGAAGTCGTCTCTAGCTGGAATCAATCAATCTGATGACCTCGCAACGGGGTAAGCGAACGAACAACATATCCTAGTCATTCATCCTCGGGTGACTAGCGATCTTCTATCATATCTCGATGTATAACTCGCGCGGTATTAGCTCCAAACATCTGAGGTGATATCTCATCCTTCACAGCAGCAACTGGCTCATTCGTCCGCATGCTGAACAGTGCCTCAATCATTAAATAATCTGTGCATGGACGGTCATCACGTTTTGGCTGGCCTCTAACAGTGGCCCCATCCTCTGGTGCTAATCTACACATCCGAGAAATCTCGTAAAAGCGATCCATCAAACGCTCATGGCGCAAAAACGCAAATAAACGACACGTCTATGCAATCGTATGTCCCTGGAATCACGCCGTGGTCAGTCCTCGTCCATGACGAACTCGTGCTGACCGCAACTCTAGCCATAGCTCTCTGTGCATGTATAACCGTGGTAACAAAACCATAACCGGTACTGATGAGGATAGATCATAGGAATGAATATAATACTGTGCAAGGAAATGTACATCCTAAGGCTTCTTAAGCGGAGTATCGTATCGTAAGTATGCCGCGGAACATACACATGGTACGTCACTCTACTTGAGTCACCTACTCCATCAACCAAGGGTCATCCTACACTTCGAAGGTAAAACCTAACGCTTTAATACCAACTTTGTCACGACCCGAAAAGTACGGAACATGACCGGCACTTAAACTACGAAACGTCTCGAGGCGTACGTAATCTAAGTAAGCCAAAACCCAGATATCCAAACCAAGTAAAGCAGTAGAGTGAAGGAAAAACCAATTTTTTTAAGCAAGAAGTTTAACAACATAAACCGAAGTATGCATTTTTAAAATCTCAAGTCTTTTCAGAAAATTTCGGCAGAGTTTCCTTTGTAAAAATTGACCCCAAACGGGTACAAACCTAATAAAGCATATATATAATGAATAAGGGCATCCCCAAGCGGGAGCTAACTCTTCGTCAATTGACGGTCATAACCATGCAAGCAATATAATATACAACGCCGAAGGGCAAGAATCAAACTCAGGATAAAAATCCAACATCAGCAAAAAGCTAGAGGAAAACCATAATAATACAGCGGCGACTCTAAGGTCGAAAGAATATACACAGGTCATCTATCTCTGTCAAATATACAAGTCTGGTTGATGGAGTTTTACTACATACAACTGAAAGAACAAATATACAATGGTGGTCCTGATGCAAAAGAACCCACCTACCAAAGCAATCACCCGAAAGGAACAGTGTGCCAGCAAAACCGCAACGAAATCTGTACGGCAAAACCTGCAAGAAACTGTGGCACAACGGGGGTGAGATGCCAACTCGTGAATAGAAAACATCTACGAGTAGAAATCGCATGCATGACGCTATCCTAGGTCATATCAAGTAATATCCTCAAATAAATGTCCTGGTCCATCTATGTATAAGTGTATACTACATGCTCGTGTCAGTACCTCAAATAGCAACATATCAGATATATAATGTATGAATGCATTACAAATGAAACAGAATATATCATGAATGAGACATCCGTTTTCTTTATTTAATAAGATTTCTGTATGTATATAAATCATGTATCATCAATGAAATCGACAGATAAAACAGTGTCCAGTATCGACATAAAACATAAATCTCAGTATCTCAATACCTCAGGCTCCGGCTATCCGGACGGGCCTGTATCATCAAATCTCAATATCTCAGTGTCTCAAGTCTCAATATCTCAATACCTCGGGCACCATCAGTCCGGATCAGCCCATATCATCAATCACACGACCACGAACGGTATCCTCCAGATATCCGCCGCGCCAGGTAAAATCACCGGTAGGCAGTCTGCCCCTTCCGGGCTCATCGTCTACAACTCGAGCTTCTTTCCCCGGTGTACCTTACCGGGCCAACCATGTACCCAAGACGGTTCATCCAACTCCTCGAATCGGGTCTCGAAAACATCTCAGAACCGAGAAAACATCATGGTGGACAATACGCATCATATCAAGGAAAACCGCATCAATCTCTTTAAAACAAATCATCAGTTTATAAAAATCTCACATGCGGTTTCCAAATCCAGAAATCTCAAGAAGGATCCGAAATCATAAAAATCATGATATCAATGAACAGTGAATACCATCATAAATCCCCATAATACTGCATGACCAATGAATATATGAATACATCTGATATCATGCAATAAATGCAATAGTTAAACTAGCATAGGAAAGCTAGAACATGTTGCAACTATCAACCAGCAAGCTATGTCAATGAATAGTATTTTCTAAAGTGTACGTGACATGGCAATTACCGATGATGATGTGTGTGAGCCGGCAAGCAGGTGTACGTGGAACATACGCATCATCGGTAATGGTGCTGGTGTCCTGACAGCAGGCTTTCATGATAATTACAGATAACATATGCACAAGCATGCAAGCGATGAAACATCATGAATATACAGAAAGTGATATAGTAACAGCAACACTGAAGAATAAACCTACCCGATATACGAGTCATACAGTTTGGTACTTTAAAGTACTCACAATTCACTGCATTTGAAAACAGGTATGGCTCGAGCCTAGTCTAAAGGGTAGGGAAATCCACCTAGTCTGAGTCGATCGATATATATTTAGTAGTCGGTGATCTCGCCTCAATAGTATCACGTACAATACAATATACACATATGGCATCCTAGAGTCAAGAGTGCGGATCTAACATCATAATTATATCTCGTACGGTAAATCTATCGTACGGCATCCCAAATCCGGGTACGGGTCAAATATCATATTTATCTCATTACTCATCTGATATCCTTATCATCAAATATCGTGAACAGGGGGTACTGATCTAAGTCTAGTACAATACTAATATCATCAACGTATGTGTGCGTGTGTCTGAAACACATCGCCTAAAGATCCGCTATAACATCATGCCGTATCTCCTAATACGAACCAAATCACATCACCGATCTCATAGCACCATGCCAAATCTCATCGACTCATCTCCAAATACCATATACTATCCTCAATCATCCGTGTATACGTATGTGTATATATATATAAACCTACGCACCCATATCTATCTATAAACATATAACATAAACACCCAAAACCATATCCCATGCGTGTATGTGTATGTGTAAAAACCTTATTCTAGGTTTTATGACTATGAAACCAACTAAATCACCTTGCTCAAATCTCGCTAACACTAACCCATAATCTCCTAACCTTTTCTTGCTAAGTGTTCAATCTCTCCATAACATATAAATGCATATCTATAACATACCACATCATTTCTTACGACTTTGCGGGGGTGCTATACGCCATCCACCCGACTTCTCCCCGTAGATATATATCTACTCACCTGTTTCTTGCATGCCGATACCGATGTCGCCATCTCCTTCTTCAACGTCTCGATATCCACATGGGGGTACCTACACATATAATCCAGTCGAAATACGTGTTAAAATCCAATCGAAAAACCAAAACGGCACACGCTACGCTCATAGGTAAAAACCTATAGCCCCGCATGTAAAACACGACCAATAATCTTAGTCGTTGACGTTCAAACGCCACACGACGGAAACACACTATCAAATACCAAAAATCAAGTCAAAACGAAGTCGTAAAACAATGCATCAACTCATGGAAATGGTTCCAGATTTTACCCTAATAGAAATTAGTCAATTCTGCATATGCCAAGAGTTTAGTTTACTGGAGATAAACCTATAGAATAAATACGAGACCAAAAGCTCCTACCCTGGCCGCAAATTGCGGCCAGATTGATTAAATCTGCAGCCTGGCAAGGGAGTTGGGGTCCTGGATCTTGGGGTTTGCATCTAGGTGGCCTGCTAAACTCTCTGTATTTGCTAAATAATTTTCAGAGGCCCCGAGTGTTAGCAGATTTCATTTTCCTAACACAATTTCCAAAATTTCAATATCGGCAGAAATTCAAAACTCGTGTTCCGGGGTTAAGTCTCGGGTTTGGGTCTGAATTCTAGCATTATGGGGTTTGTGTGGGCTCTACTAAGCTCAATTTCTCAACACAACTCAAGAATTCCACAAAACCCTAACTACAAATTTTCAATGCTCACCAAACAACACTATATCGATGCTAAACATGTATAGGTGCAAAGGTAAATGGAATACAATACAATCGGTGCAGAAATTACCTCATTTGGGCAACCCAAAAATGCCCTAGTTTGCCCAAGTTGTCAAAATCCCTCTTTTCTTGGTCCATTGTGTAGAAGAGAAGGAGAGGAACACTTTTAATGAAAAGGGTTTAGGGTTTTGATGGAGATTTGGAGATAGTTTCTTAAGGTGAAGGTGGAGGGAGAACTTGAGGAAGAAGAAGATGAGAAAATAATGGGGAAGGGTCATGGTGGCAGCCCTCTCTCTCTCATTTTATTCTCATCCACTCTCACTAAATTACCCTTTTTACCATTTCTCTTTTCTTTTCTTTTCTCATTTGAAACCAAAGCACAATAATACCCATAAAACAACACGAGTGCGGCAACATGTCACCAAATGCAACATGACATGGTGCACAAGCCACGGAAAACTGTAAAAACATGAATTTGGCTTAATCGCGATTAGCAGTGCACTAATCGGGTTTTTATCAAAACTGCGCATAATAAATTTTTAAAGATGCCAAATCCGATAAATATCTTTTTAAATGAATAAATCATTTTAATTCTCAATTATTTCACAATTATTGGTATATATTTATACGCTTTTTTGAAAACCCCAATTTCGCAAATCGGTAGTATTCGGGAAAAATATTATTTTAATATTAAATTCCAAAAATAATATTTTATATTTTCTGAAATGTTACAACACTATAGCCAACAGTACCCAACTAAAACTTATTTGCACGACACAGTAGAGCCGTAGTAGGATAGTAATCTAAGTACATGGGGAACTCACACGAGACAAAAGACGATCTCAGGTCAACGGATTATCACTACTCATGTCACCAGAGAACTACTATCTGACGATAGGTATAATACCATTTAGAAGTTCTATACGAGTCTGTCCGGTGTACTCACCTCCAGTGAGCACATGTATATAATCTCAGGTGCAACACACCAATGGCTATAAGACCTGCCACAACCCCTCGTCGACATCTAGAAACATATACACTATTCTACTCTAGAATATCAATGCCCAGTTCCGATACTCGCACGACTAGGGACATTTAAGAATGTGCCTATGGACTACCCAGCTCTCACAAGTATGATCATCATCACAACTCAGGTAGTCAAGTAAAGATCTTACGGACTTTATCATTATGTTTTAGCGACATGTAATAACGAGTAAAACATATACATATTAATAATAAAGACAAATCAGATAGCATATTATCATCTTAAGAAAGACTGTTATAATCGTATAAGTCCTCCTGCAATTGCCATAATTGCCTACCTGCAATTACAATAATTGTTTTAAGGGCACCATATCGAACAAAATGTTTTAGATCAATCATTTTTTCTGTTAGTTTCAGTCCCAGTTCTGTTCATGATTAACACCAAATTTAGAATTTTAAGTTCCGGTTCTAATTGACTAAAACTAAATAATATATTATCCCGGTATGTTACGGTTCTGACTCTTTGATCCAATTGACCACCCCGAAGTAAATTTTTTATGGCTAAATTTCACTTAAAAACTTTTAACTAGTGTTTCTCACTTATATACCTTAAAAGTATAAAAATTACAGATAAATACATTAAATTAACCATGATTTTTAACTAAACCCCTCGCCTGGTTTTCTACCCAATCTGTTGCAATGATCATGATTTGGCAATTTTTATGAGGAAAATAACACAGCTACAGTGATGATTTGGCTTTTTAAAACCCTCCTAAAAAAATCACTTTTCCGTTCTTTCCTTTTTCTTTCCCGCCATTTATTTCGTCTATATAATGTCATTTCATTCCCTCAAATCACACCATGTACTTCCAACTTCTCTCTCCTTTCTTTTGTTTTGTGGTTTTCGGCAAGGTTTTTTGGTAGACATTTGAGATTATTTTTAGGGGATATTTTATAATGAAGAGGTTAGGTGAGGGTGTTTTGCTTTTAAGTTGCCTATGATGTGCCAGGGGCAATAATGTAAAACACCCAATTTCCTTTGACATATCTGCTAAGTGGATAGTTTAAGATATTTATCAGTAATTTCTAAATTCTAAGGAATATAAGTGAAAAAATGCCAATAGTTAAGGGCATTTAAGTGAAATTCAGTCATTTTTTTTATCCTATACTAGAATATTTTCTATTTTTTTATACACATTTGATATAGAGTATTTAGACTATCAGCAGTTCCACCGGTTCATGAGTAATCTTTTCGAAAATGGAACCCACCATGTATGTTATCTTCCACGTCTGCTGGGTACTAGTAGCAGAACAATGCCCATGTAGAAAAAGTATTTCTCCATGTGAAATTGGAAGTTGCAACAGCAGCCATTCACAATTTGCCAACTGCCCGTTTCCAATGAAGAAAAACAAGGAACAGATACCCATAGAAAAAATCCTTAATTCCTTTTTTCCATTGGAATAGTTCAATCCAAGAAATTGGTTGTATGGATAATGATGATACTCAATATTGGCGATCTCCATGATCAGGACGCGTGGCAGGTGACGTGTCCCAGAACTCAGAAGAAAGGGCCCACAGAGGCCGACCAGGACCCCCTATACCCGACCTGCAAACGCAAGCTAGCCCTCCTCAGGGCCCCCGGCAAATTGGCCTCCTCGGCCTCTCAGCTCGCCCCGAGCTGCCGCAAGACCGAGACTCCTCAGCCCTCGTGCTCGCCTCTGAGCTCCCCAGCCGAGGCCGTCTTCCTCGGTCCCTCCGACCGACCAACTCCACCACTCACAGGTGTAACCGCCACTTCGCAAATCTCGCCACGCGCAGATTCTCCGCCAGCAATGCCCTACGTTCCACGCCATCACGATCCCCATTAATGGGCGATCCGCTCTTTATGCGGGCGTGACGTCGGGAGCATAACTGCCGGCGAGATTCTCGCGCCTGCTGCTGCGAGCTACCGCCGCTATATAAACCCCTCTCCCAGAGGGATCAAGTAAGCCATCTTTTACTCTTTTAAGCCGTTACTCTGCTCGGATCTCATCACTAACTTGATCGTCGGAGGGTCCTTGGTGGTACCAATCCACCCCGGGACTTCTTTGCAGGTACTCGGCACCAAACTCCTCACTCTACTTCTTCCTCCAAAACCCATTGAGACCCGCACGCAATAGGAGATAATTAACAAAGTCCACCGCGAGATCAACGTAAGACAACATCTGACGGAGGCCCGAAAAGGAGCTCCATCAGTTGGCGTCGTCTGTAGGAACAAAACTCCACAAAAACAAAAGTTGGCCTTCCGATCTCCGCCCAAATGGCAAGCAACCACCCTGAAGATCCCGGTACCAGCCGCCGCCTTCCACTCACCGAAGGCGGGGATGAGCCACCTCCCATAACCGTCATCAACGCCCTCGCAGGCCGGATAGATCGGCTGCAATCCCTCGTGGAGGCCCTCGTCCGCATCCAAACGACCGGGCCTGGGCCCCAGGTCGCCGCTCTACCGCCTCCAGAAGGCTCTGCCCCTGTCTGGACGGCTGACCACCAGCAGGCTGCGTCCCATGGCCACCGATCTCTCGAGCCGATACTCCCTGAGGCCCGCTGGGCGCCCCAGGGCTCCACGCCAAGGTCCGCCGTCAGAACGCCTCGCCTCGAGCCTCCTCGTGACCCTTATCCCCTTGATGAGATGTCAGTCACCTTGCCTATCCACAGGCATGGTCAACCGCACCGCCATCGGCGGGGCCGCACAGAAGGGGTCTGCCCTGGCGACTCGAGAGCTACCTCACCCCGGGACCTGAGGTGCCTCATAGAGAGGAACCGGGGCCGCTCCCAGACGCAGGTCACCAGCAGCGGAAGCTAGGGATCCCATGGCGCCGATTCCTCGGGATACCGCGGTCGGCTCGACGCCCTCGAGAAGAAAATCGAGGGCATGCGACGGGAGGCTTACCTCTCGAGCGACGGAGCTAAGTACGCCTCCGACTAGCTCACGAAGCCCTTCACCAGGGAATTGCTCGCCGTCCACGTCTCCTCGCGCAACAAGCCCCCAAAGGTCTCTCTGTTCGACGGGAAAACCGTCCCGAAGGACTATTTGGACACTTTCACAGCGGGGATGAGCTTCCAGGATCACTCCGACGCCGCCCAGTGCAGGGCCTTTCCGGCCACCCTTATCCGTGCAGGTCGGGACTGGTTCCGGAGGCTCGAGCCCCGCTCGATTTTGACCTTCGACGAGCTAGCTACTCAGTTCCTCGTCCATTTCGTAGGGAACCGTCGACAGAATCGCACGGTCGACCTCCTCTTCACAGTTAAGAGTGGGGACAAGGAAACGTTCAAGGCCTACATTACCCGTTTCTACAACGCCCTTCTCGAGGTGCCCGAGCACCGGGACGAAACCGTCATCACAGCACTTATATCCGATCTGAGGCACAGGGAATGGTTACGCTCCTTCGCGTTGGCGCAACCTAAGACCATGGCCGAGATCAAGGCGTGGACCGAGCGCGAGGTTCAGCTGGAATCCGAGGTGAATGCTAACCTCCCCCGGGCAGAACGGCCTGACCAGAAGAAGAGAGCTCGGGAGGAGAGGCCGGAGCGTCAGTAGCCCTACCACCCGAAGTTCTAGGAGTATACCCCCCTCAACGTCTCCCTTGCAGTGTTGCTGGAGGAGGCTTAGAACGAGGGGTTCTTCAAGTTCCCTCCGATCCCGCGTCAGGCCGCGAAGCGAACCCGGGGCCCCTACTGCGCTTTCCACCGGGTACTGGGCCACGCCACGGATGACTGCAAGCAACTGAGGGACTACATCGAAGAGCTCATCCGGTCTGGGCACCTCGCCGCCTACTTGAGGGACAAACGGCAGGCCGACCACGAGCAGGAGCAACATCACCCTCCCGCCGACCTGACCAGCTCAGGGAGCCCCATACCCTATGCCACGCGCGGGGGCCAACAGTCCTTCAGGGAGCTCGGCCCGAGCCAATAAAGTCATCTACCAGCCTGTACCTTTCTTTTAAAGCAATGTAAACTCTTCCTGAGACCTATTGTTAATTTAATAAAGATCAATGGAGCATTGCGAAAAGGAAAGAAAAGCTCTGTTTATTCAAAAGGTATTATGGGCTCCTCATCCGTACATGCAAAAATAAAAGAAAATTACAACAGTGGGGGGATGGGTGCAGCGAGCACTGCTCGTGGTACTCGGTGAAGAACTCCACCAACCGAGGCCGCTCAAGGTCCAACCTTTGTCCCCGGTTCCCCCCGCGCGCGTCGACCCCGAGCCTCAGCTCGTAGCATTCGCGGACGAGCGCCTCTGAGCTGGCCTGCCGGTTCACGGAGATTAGGCCGAAGCGCCTCAAAGACCGCAGCATGCCCACGGCCTCGTTATAGAGCAGCTCAGACAGGGGGTTGTAAAGCCCCGGCGACGCCCTCCAGATGGAGTACATCAGCAGTTGCAGCAGGGGGGAGCGTCGGGGGAGCAACCGGCCGAAATGGTCCTCAATGCTCCCGCAGACCAGCCGCACCCTGTCCTCGGTGCAGTACGGGTCGTACAGGTACACGTCTTCGAAGTGGACGATGTCGGGGATGGAAAATGGGAAGTCCTTCATTCTCGACGACCTGTTTATGAAGGATGGAAAGATCGGTACTCCTTTGGCCTTATATAGCCCACTGCGCAGCTCAATAGTCGCCCGCTTTCACCCAAGGAGTCACTGCCACGCGGCAGCCGTCGAGCCTTCTCCGGCGGAATCGAAGCGACGCGCCCCTAGCGCTTCGCCTCCCCCCTCCCCCGCATTCAATGTGCTGGCTACGCGCGTCGTTTCCCCGACCGTCCCCATTCCCCGCACCTACAGCTGGACGGTCGGGCTACACCATGCCAAGATTCTGCCCAGCAGCTACCATGCTCGGTCACCCCTGGCGGGTAGCTTCCCTACCGCAACACCAGGGATCAAAAAGTCCTCCCAGAGGCAGTCGAGCCCGAGGATCCCTCGCTCGGCTATCCCCAGCGGGCAGCTTCCCTGCCACAATGCCGGGGATCAAAAAAAGCCCTCCCAGAGGAAGTCGAACCCGAGGATCCCTCGCTAGGCTATCCCCAGCGGGCAGCTTCCCTGCTACAACGCCGAGGATCAAAAAGCCCTCCCAGAGGCAGTCGAGCCTGAGGATCCCTCGCTCGGCTATCGTTCAGGACAAAAGCCCTCGCCAAGAGGCACCGGGAAGTAACCCTGCCCGGCCAAGGGTCCTTGGTAGGCTTCTAAAGCCCCTCCCACGCTAAGGACCAAAGTCCTCCCATAGGCAGTCGAGTCCTTTCTCGGCTATCCCCGGCTGGTAGCTTCCTACCACAACCGACAGGGATCAAAGTCCTCGCCAAGAGGCACTGGCAGTAACCCAGCTCGGTCCCCATCCTGAAGGATCAAAGGCCCTCGTAAGAGGCAACCGAGCGGCTACCCTGCTCGATCAACTTCGGCTGGTAGCTCCCTACCCTCGACGCCAGGGATCGAAAACCCTCACAAGAGGCACCAAAGCGGCTACCCCGCCCGTTCATCCCAGGCTAGTAGTTTTCTACCCACGACACCAGAGATCAAAGCCCTCGCCAAGAGGCAACCGCGTAGCTTCGCTGCCCTGTCATCCTTAGTGGGCTTCTTACAGCCCTCTTGCTCTTGCTCGGCGATCCCTGGAGGGTAGCTCCCCTACCGCAGTGCCTGAGACTAGAAAGCCCTTGCAAGAGGCGACTGCATAGCTACCCTGTCCAGTCACCCCCGGATGGTCGTCAACATTCAAAATCGGAGATGCCTTGTGACCCGCGGAGGATCCGAGACCCCAGTGAGGGGCGTCAGGTCTGTCCAAGCCTAAACGATCTCCCCTCGAATCCGGGGACCATGGGGATACCTCCTCGGCAGCGCTTGGCACGCTCATCGGCCAGTGATTGAAGTCAACTCGACGGACAATCGCCAGGCAGACGGCCAACCTGACATGAAAGCACATCGGTACAGACAAAAATATCTTGCAAACAGATGGCAGAGTGCAATTCTATGGAGCCGAAGAAAAACTTTATTACTGCCAAAGATGAAGTTTTACAAAGGGTAATTTTTGGGCTCCCCAGCCTTACAAAATTCAAGAAAACAAAATAAAAGGAGGAGAGCGGGGGCTCTACGCCTCGGGGCCAGGTACGACCTCGAGGTCCTCGACCTCCACTACGTGGCTCGCTGGGTCCTCGGCAACCTCCTCGCCAGGAACCTCTTCACCCTGCTCGTCGGCGCCCATGAGGGGGAACTCAGCCTGGAGATCTGCGTCGGCGAACTCCGGCATCCGAGACTTAACGGCATCGAGGGCGTCGTGCCAAATGCGGGTCATGGCTACGGCCAAGTCATCATAGAAGTCTTTCGACTTCTTATAGCCGTCCACTACTCTCGATTCGGCCGACTTGGCCGCCTCGGCCGCCGCCCCCAGCTCCTTCCAGAGGGCCTTCACCGTCCTCCTCAGGTTGCCGGCGAGCACCTGGACATCCTCGAGCTTGCCCTCGGCGATCACCGCAGCCTCGGGGTGCTGGGCCACCTCCTGTTCCCGGCCTCCACCTCGCCTTCCAAGGCGGCGACCCTCGCCAACATCTCCTCCAGCTTCCGCTTGGAGCTCTCTTGCAGCGAGGCGAACTGACCCGCAGTCTCCAGTGCCGGGGCTACCACCTCAGCCTCCATGCACAGGGCGAGGGCTACGTGCTGGAGAACCTGGAAAACACGGAAAAGATCAGAAAGATGAGGGGAGCACTGAATCTCACCATGAACAAACAAAAACTTACCTGCACGGACTCCTGGACGATGGACGCCAGCTGAGCCCTGAGGGTCCCCCCGTGGAATCTGCCCCCTGCCGAGGTCTCCATCTCGTGCAGGAGGCTGTCCGCCATGGACAGTCCCGATGGCACCGCAAATCGGAAGCCCCCTTCCTCCACGATGGTCGGCGAGGACCGGCCCCGGGAGGGCCTCTTGGAGCTTCTCTTGAGCGGCTCCGAAGGAGAGCCGGTCTCCTCTTCCGAGGCCGAGTCCTCCAGAATTAGGGCCCGCTTCCGGCCCGATGCTCTGCTGGGATCCAGGGAGGGATCCGCCACCGAGTGCTCACGGGGCGCCTCCACTGGAGCGGTAGGAGCCGGGGCGGGCTTCGCACGGGAAGAAATGGCGCCCCCAGCCCTCGTAGGCTGCCTCGGCTAGCGCATGGAAGCTTGGAGCAAGACGAAGTCCATGGATCCTGCATAAAACAAATACCTAACAAATCAGCGACACGAGTAAAACAGAAACCCAAAAAAACAAGCCTAACTTACCGACGAACTCGACGGGGCTAAACCCGGCCTAGCTCAAGACCCTCTCGGACAGCAGCACATCGGATCGAGGGATGGGCTCCCACGACGCCACTCTCACTGCGGCGGGGTCGTCGGACTGGTTCCCCGGCAGACACTTATCCCTCGACCACTTGGTAGGCACGGGTCAGTCCTCGCCCTCGGGAGGGGAAACGAAGAAAAATTTCTTTTTCCAATCATGAATGGAGGAGGGCAAGGTAACGACCCCGGTCCCGGCGGCGCCCCCCGGCCGCTTCCTGAAGTTGAAATAAACCAATCTCGGGTCGCCCGCTCGACCACCAGGGTGACTTTTGAAGACGAGGAAGGAATCGAGAAGGGAAAGGCTGAAGGGGACCGCCTGCAACTTCAGGCGGATCAAGAACCCAAGGAGGATCCTCCACGAGTTCGGCACTAACTGGCCGGGGGCCAAACCGAAGAAATTCAGCGTGGCGACGACTTCAGGAGAGAAGGGCAGACGCATTCCGCCCCGAAAAGCTTCCAAATACAGGGCATTCTCTCTATCCTGTACCTGATCTGCCCTATCTCCCTCCTTGGCCAGTCAAAGCGTTTAGCGCGAGGGGATGTGGAAGCGAACCCATGGGTTGGTGAGCTCGTCCTCATGCCTCACCCAGCATAAGGTGCTGGGGGAAACATTTGCCTCCTCCTCCATGGAGGCGGCCCCCGCCTCACGATCCCGGGGAGAGGATCCAACCCCTGCTCCCCGAGGAGACTCAGACACAGCTAAAGGAACCCTAGCACCTACTCCTACAATGTCTACTGATTCTATAGAGGAAGACATCTAACCTTGGAAAAGAAAATCTTCAAAGGCTGAAAACGAGAGAAGGGAGACGAGCTCCGAGCATCCAAGACTTGAGAGAGGGAAATATAGAGGAGTAAGGGCCCTAAAGCGGGCTCCACATCTATTTATTGCTGCACACGGCTTCATCCAACAGCGCCCGTCGTCTCCCGCCGAAACGGCTCTTCGCGCCCAGCGGCCCCGATCGCTCCACGTATCAGTTCTGCGCTGGGCCGCGTTCCATCAGACGCCGCAGGCCTGCATACGTCGCATCAGCCAATCGACGCTCGACACGTGGACCGTCGCTTTAGTTGCAGAGTTCACGAACCGGCGCACTTTCTTTAAATGCGGAGATCTCGTCTTGATTCGCTAGCGAGAAAGACAACCGACGGCCCGAAGAATCATCCCGATAAAACCCTGGAAAGGAGCTCACCTCGGGAGGCTCGGCGATCCACTCCTGACCCGACCCGCTAGCTGGTCAGGACAAGAGTGGGGGGCTAATGATGATGCTCAATATTGGCGATCTCCATGATCAGGACGCGTGGCAGGTGACGTGTCCTAGAACTCAAAAGAAAGGGCTTACAGGGGCCGACCAGGACACCCTATACCCGACCTGCAAACGCAAGCTGGCCCTCCTCAGGGCCCCTGGCAAATTGGCCTCCTCGGCCTCTCAGCTCGCCCCGAACTGCCGCAAGACCGAGACTCCTCGGCTCTCGTGCTCGCCTCTGAGCTCCCCAGCCGAGGCCGTCTTCCTCGGTCCCTCCGACCGACCAACTCCACCACTCACAGGTGTAACCGCCACTCCGCAAATCTCGCCACGCGCAGATTCTCCGCCAGCAACGCCCCACGTTCCACGCCATCACGATCCCCATTAATGGGCGATCCGCTCTTTACGCGGGCATGACGTTGGGAGCATAACTGCCGGCGAGATTCCCGCGCCTGCTGCTGTGAGATACCGCCGCTATATAAACCCCTCTCCCAGAGGGATCAAGTAAGCCATCTTTTACTTTTTTAAGCCGTTACTCTGCTCGGATCTCATCACTAACTTGATCGTCGGAGGGTCCTTGGTGGTACCAATCCACCCCGGGATTTCTTTGTAGGTACTCGGCACCAAACTTCTCACTCCACTTCTTCCTCCAAAACCCATTGAGACTCACACACAACAGGGGATAATCAACAAAGTCCACCGTGAGATCAACGGAAGACAATATCTGACGGAGGCCCGAAAAGGAGCTCCATCAGATAAAATTTTTTATAAAGAATTCCAATGGGAAAAGACCCAAAAATATTCTTAACCCATTGAATTCTAAAAATTGGTAAAAACCCAATTTTTCTAATCCAAAACTATCTCTTTTTGAAATGTCACGTCATTACATCAATCATTTTTTCTCTCTCCCTCACTTTAAGCCAAGTCATTCTTCCAATTTGGATTGCACTCCACTCTCTCACTCTCTCTCTCTCTCTCAAACAAAGAAGTTAGATTTCTTACAAATAAATGAATAAGCTAACAAAAGAAGGGTTTTTTTTCGAAATAGGGTATAATAATATTAAAATTAAAAAAATAAAATCATTTAATTTTTATTTACCAAAGTAAGGCGGTTTCACACCCCCCATCCGCACCCACAAGCAGAGAGCGGGTTCCAAAAACCCGCCTCCACCCTCCTAAAGAAGAGGGCTGTCACGTCCCGAAAGTACGGAAAATGACCGGCACTTAAACTACGAAATGTCTCGAGGCATACATAATCTAAGTAAGCCGAAAACCCAGAAATCCAAACCAAGAAAAATAGTAGAGTGAAGGAAAACCAATTTAAAATCAAGTAGTTTTAATAGCATAAGCCGAATTATGCGGTTTTAAAAACAACATCAAGTATTTCCTTAAAATTTCGGCAGAGTCTCCTTTGTAAATACTGGCTCCCAAACGGGATACAACATGAATAGTATACGAAATCAATAAAAAGGCATCCCCAAGCGGGAGCTAGCTCTTCGTCAATCGACGGTCACAACCACACAAGCAATATAATATACAACGCCAAGGACGAGGATCAAAACTCAAAAGGAACTCAAAACAACAAGAAAACCATAGAAATACAACGCGCGACTCTAAGGTCGAAAGAATAACATCACTGGTCTCTATCTCAAAAATAATACATGTTTGGTTGATGGAACTTCTAGATACAACAGAATAATAATATACAAGATATATAATGGGGGTACGATACAAGTAAACCCACCTACTAGCAAATCACCCGAAGGAAACTATGCCCGCAAGCCGTAATGAAACCTGTACGGCAAACCTGCAAGAAACTGGGGCACAACGGGGGTGAGTTGCCAACTCATGAATAGAAAAACATCTACGCACAGAAATCGCATAAATAACGCAACCTAGGTCAATGATCATAATATATCCTCAAATATATGAATAACATGTAGCCTATAACAATGGATAGGGTAATATCTAACCCGAGTGTGATCTCATGTGCCCGTGTCAGTGCCTCAGGTAGCAATATATCATATGAATGAGGTATGAATGCATGAAAACAGAGTACATGTAAATGAAGAAACTGTTTTCATAAATTAGTGAGATTTCCTTTATATTTTTAAAATGAGGTATCATAATGAATCAGCATAAAACAGTGCCTAGCATCGGCACAAAACGTAATCCCAATATCTCGATATCTCTGTATCACAGTCTCTGTACCTCAATATCTCGAAATCTCAATGTCTCAATCACAATATCTAGGGCGCCGTCAGTCCAGACCGGCCCCTACCATCCATCTCAAGACCACAACGGTATCCTCCGGATATCCGACGCGTCGGGTAAAATCACCGGTAGGTAGTCTCCCCCTGCCAGGCTCATCGTCATCACCATGAGCTTCTTGCCCCGGGGTACCTTACCGGGTCCACCATGTACCCGAAACTGTTCATCCAACTCCTCGAATCGGGTCTCGAAATCCATCAGCAAACTCATGGTGGACGACTCATACATCATGGGAAAAACCGCACTTTTCATTTAAAAAGAGAAAGAAGAAGTTTGTATATGTTTTGCGGTTTTCCCCAAATCCAGAAAATCTCATGGAAATCCGAATCCAAAACCTCAATAGCACGTAAAAAGTGAATATATGCATGAGAATCCATGAATGCGGCATAACAATGAATAACGGTATGCATGAAGCGACAGTAATAACTACAATATCTAAGCTGGCATATAAGGTAAGTACACTAATATCATTTCAAACTACTAGCTATCAAGCGAAGTTAAGCAATAATATTTTCTAGGGTGTGCGTGACATGGCAATTACCGATGAAGATGTGTGTGAGCCAGCAAGTAAGTGTACGTGGTACATACGCATCATCGGTAATGGTGCTGGTGTCCTAACAACATAATATCAACAATGCAATATGAAATAACAATGTAAGTATGCGATGCGGAGCGAGCAACCATAATGAGCAGGAGCTAAATATTAAACAATGGTGCCATTTGAAATAACACGAATCGCGGGGTTTTGAAAATAGGGCTACGGTGTTTTTATGAAAAGATACGTCTTTTGAAATATCCGGAGGATCCCTTGGGCTGTCTTTTAAAATGCCCACGATTCGTTAGTTTTTTGAAATAGGTAAGAATCGAATCTAATCTAACAACTAAACTAAACTAAAGGGCTAAGTTAACCAGCTGGACTACAGGTAAGGAAACCGCCTAACATCTGAGTCGATACATATACATACATGTATATATATTAGTCGGTGATCCCACCTCAATAATATCATATCCGATACCATATCTAAAATCAGACATCCCAAGTCAAGAGTGCGGATCAATCATCAATATAGCTCGTACGTAAATCTATCGTACGACATCCCAAATCTGGGTACGGGTCAATATCATATTCATTACACTATTCATCCGGTATCCTCTTTATCAAAGATCATAGTCTAAGGTACTGACCTAGGTCTAGTACAATACTGATATCCTCAATATACTCATGATCTGACTACTGATCGACAATCTCGTACAAACAGATATCGTCAGCACATATCATCGTCAAGGGGTATACATCGCCCGATACGGCCTAATATCAATATCCTAGCATATCATGCCTCATATCACGATCACATGTCGACCATTTTATTTATAACACTATTCACCCGTATCGCCGCCCCAAGATCCGCTATAACATCAGGACGTACCTCAAGTACGAATCCTGCCATATCACCGATATCACAACCACAAAACAAATCTCATCGACTCAGCTCAATCCCAAGTATCATCCTCAAATCCGTATGTGAACACATAGTAATATACCCATTTGAACACATAACTATAAAGAATCCCATGAGCACATATAAAAAGGAATGTATGCAAGTATGTATGTGTGTATGTGTAGTGCAACACTACCCTAGGGTTCGCAACACTAAAGTAATCCAACACACCAATATCCATCCTAACATCGTTATTAATCCCAAATAACATATAATAATTGTTGGTGTGTATACGCATCCGTATACACCACCACGGACTGCGGGGGTGCTATACGCCATCCACCCGACTTCTCCCCATAGATATAAATCTACTCATCTGGTCCTCGCTAGCCGGTGCCGACGTCGCCACGCGCTTACTTGTCGTCTCGAAGTCCACATGGGTACTTACATATCATAACGCACCGTATCGCATTATAATCCGACTCAAGACCAAACGATACACGAAACCCACATAGGTCAAAACCTATGGTTGCTTTCACAAATCGACCCAAAAACCCTCGACATCGGCGTACAAACGCTAAACCATCGAGAAAACTCCCAACACACTCATTTGTACAGTTACAAGCACTAATTATAATATAAAATAGTTTAAAATTCACAAAAACCCCAATTTCACTTAAAAAGTCATTTTTCCGAAAATCTAGCAAGCACCAATCACCGTTTTAGTACAAAACTCGATGTATAAACGAATCTAGCGGCCAAAATATTCACTAAATATCTTAAATAAGTCATAAAAAAATTCCCATAATTTAATCTCGTTAAATTCCAAAAACCCTAAAATTCTAGTTTACAAAATACCTAAATTTTAACAATTTTATAGCAAAATGCACAAACAACAATTTAGGTTGGACTTGAATGATCTAAAGTATTAAACTACACTTAATAATGTTAATGAAGTGTCACGACCCGAAAGTACGGAACGTGACCGGCACTTAGATTACGAAGCGTCTAGAGGCGCCACGTGACCTAAGTAAGCCGAAGCCCAGAGATCTAAACCATAAAAGAAGAAAAAGAAGAAAAGAAAAGAAAACAAGTAAAAAAAAACATCAGCAAATTTTACCAAAAATTTCGGCAGAGTCTCCTCTGTAAAAACTGGCCCCCAAACGGGTACAACAAGTATAATATGAATAAACAATAAAAAGCATCCCCAAACGGGTGCTAGCATCAACGCCAACAGGCGGAAACAACCACAACAAGCACAATAATATACAACGCCAGAGGGCGAGGCTCAAAACTCAAAAGAAAGCAAAACCACCAGATCAGAATAATACAGGCGCGACTCTAAGGTCGAAGTAAAAGACTGGTCCAATAACTTATCAAGTAATACAAATATGGTTGATGGAGCTTACTAGATACAAATGAATGAATAAAAGTACAATGGTGGTTCAGATACAAGTGAACCAACCTACCGTGCCAATCGCCCTGAAGAAAAGATGTGCCAACAAGCTGCCACGGGAAACCTGTACATCGAACCTGTAAAGAATTTGGCACAACGGGGGTGAGTTGCCAACTCGTGAGTAGAAGACATCTACGAAAAGAAATCGAATGCACGACGCTATCCTAGGTCATAATAATACACTACTATATCCCAAACATCTAGTAATAGCAGGGTAATACTACGTGTAAGTGCAAATACTCCGTGTCGTGTCAGTGCCTCATATAGTACTAAGTCATATGAAATGAAATGCATGCACCATGAATGTAAAGTCACAAATCCTGAAATCCAGATATATATGTATGAGAACCTTTAGCCGTTATCATAGTAAAGTGTGTATAAGCATCTGAAATCTCAACAATGAAATCCATGGAAATCCGTGTCAAGCATCGACACAACACATGTAACCTCAAGTATCAATATGTCGGGCTCCGTCAGTCCGGATCGGCCCATATCATCAAATCCCACGACAACAGTCGGTATCCTCCGGATATCCGCCGCGCCAGACATCACCGGTAGGTAGCCTTCCCCTGCCAGGCTCATCGTCTACAACTCGATCTTCTTGCCCCGGGGTACCATACCGGGCCCACCATGTACCCGAGACGGTTCATCCACTCCTCGAATCGGGTCTCGAAATCCATCACAAAACATGAAATACTCATGGTGGACGACACATACATCACGAGAAAACCGCATCTTATTTTAAAAAAAAGAGAAGAGGAGAGAGAGAGAAGTTTTTATATATTTTTGCGGTTTTCCCCAAAAATCCAGAAATCTCATAGAAATCCAAATCTCAAAATCATGAGTACTATATGATAAGTGTCGGCATATGCCCATAATACTGCATGATAACACGAAAATATGAATGCATGAATGTCTAAGTAATGAATGTCATGTCTTATACTTAACATCAGAGAGTGATCACAATACTACATCGGTTTAGTTGTTAACTGATTCTATCAATAAAAGATAATATGATCTAAAGTGTACGTGACATAGCAATTACCGATGATGATGTGTGTGAGCCGGCAAATAAGTGTGCGTGGAATATGCGCATCATCGGTAATGGTGCTGGTGTCCTAACAGGTAAGGTTTATACTATTTATAGCAACATATGTATGAACATGCAACATTATGATTACAGTGTGAAAGTAAAGACGAATGTATATTAGCTACTCATTTAATATACTAATACTACTACCACTATATGACTCGAACCTAACCTAGTGTCCATCTAACCTCCTAAGGAAAACTAAACCTAAGAACTAGTCAATAGAAATAAGAGTCTACCTAAGGTCTGAATCAATATCTCTAATAGTCGGCGATCCCGCCTCAACAGCGTCACGTACGTAGTACGGCTTCCTCGAATCAAGAGTGCGGATCAATCATCAAATCTAAGCCTCGTACGGTAAAATCCATCGTACGGCATCCCAATGTCGGGGTACGGTCCAGTATCTCCTAGGTGTCTCCTCATTCGTATAATGTCATATGTATCATATTGTGATTAAGTCATACTCATATGATATCGGCATCAGGTCACACCAATATAATGTCGAAATCAAGTTATACATATATCATATCGTAATCAGTCACAAGTTACAGTCCGAGTACTATTCTAGAGTCCCATGTACATCAATATCACCACCACTCTTTGTAATTTATATATTCAAGTTCATTATCTCATTCCCTAATGATCCGCTAACACTTTATTACGACTGTATAGTCAAAAATCACGGCATCAAGCCCAGTTATACTATTTCATCATACCTCGGATATCATATCACATCACTGAATCACCTATATGTGTTGTATATATATGTATATACCTATACCTAGTTCTATATATATACACATACACGTACCCCATGTCGATTTTCAGTGTGTGCGCGGGTGTGTTTCTATCTGAAACCTACGAACCTCTTCCAAGGTACTCATCCTCTGATATAGTTTTCCTAAATCGGTCTAGTCCAGCCTAGGGTCAATACTAGGGTCCTACTAGGGTCACGTCTGGTTTCCTAATGTCAATAAGTACTATTCCTATTCTACGTTGCGGGGGTGCTAAACGCTATCCACCCGACTTCCCCCCGTAGATATGCATCTACTCACCTGGTCCATGTCTGCCGAAGACAGTGTCGCCATCCTCCTCTTCATCGCCCGCAGTCCACATGAGGGTACCTAGACGCAAACATATAAATAGCATCGTAAACCGAATCACATACAAAAGTCAAACGATACGAAGAGCAAGCACAGGTTAAAACCTATGTCCCGTCCACGCAAAAGAACCAAATACCGCTCGATATCGGCGTACAAACTCCGATGGATCGAGATAACATCATCAAACAACTTGTAGTTTTAAAACACATTACTTATATTGTAAAACATGATCAAATTCATCGAAACACTAAAATCGATCAAATCGTCCGTTTTCGAAAAACCCGAAAATGCCAATTTACCGTTTTTCATCGAAACTTGACATTTAAATGAAACCAATGGTCATAAAACTCATTAAATAGCATTACTAGACTATACAAACCATTACTATATTTTTATTACACAATTTTGCATTTATTTGAAATTTCTAGTTTGCAACTTTTAACAATTTTAACATTTTCCAAGCAAAATACCACAATTCCACCTCAAAACATGATTTTGCATAAATTAATCACTTAAACCACAATTTATGATGATAATGATGTAATGAAACTATAATTATATTTTTAATCACATTTATTTAGAAATTCCTAAAATCTAGTTTACAAAATAATAGCATTTTATTACTATTTTTCCAATTATCAAAATAATCTAGTGATCAAACTAAGTTTTTCATTCAATTAATATGCTAATATTCTCACTAAAATTACCATCTAATGATAACACCCTTAATAAGAATTTTATTTTACCCACAACACATTTTAGAAAAAATCTAGTTAGCTAAATAGTTTAAATTAAACAATTTCGATCAACAATTTATTATACCACCACCATGCAAGAATTTTCCACTCTAAAAGATGTTAAACTAGCTATTATAACCCTAATTAATTAACAAAAACCACCTCTTGAATTTTCAAACCCTAACTTGAATTTTAGAATTTGCAACAAGAATTAATCTAATTAATCTAATTATGCTTTAAAAGAAATATCTAATAGAAATAAAACAAAAGAGAAGGATTTATACCTCCACAACCTCATGTCCAAACTTGAAAATGAGCCTCAAAAATACATGCTTTCCCACTCCAAAATCCATGTAGAGAAGAGTAGAGAATAAAGGGTATGAAATAATTAGGTTTTTGTGGAATTTAAATTGGATTTTTGTAGTATTTTTGATGATTTTTGAATAAAAATGAGGTGGAAAATGGGGGGGGCAGCCATGGTGATGGGGAGGCCGGCCACAATAAGGGGAAGAGGGAGAAACACATGAGAAATGGTGTAGAAACTTCTCCAAAATGTCATCATCTTAATGTCTTTTCATGCTTTATTCATTTTCTTTTAATTCTTTTCTAAAATAACTCAAGAAAGATCTAGAAACAAGGAAAAATTTGCAAATAAATTTTGCATGATACACACTAAATTCTAATATGCCATGGTTCATTTTTACAATTTAAAACCATTTAAATTTGTAATTTACACTAATTTAGTGTAAAAATAAAGCTTATGTTAATATTTAAAATAATTAATTTAGGAAAAATATTTTATTAAACCAAAAATTTATAAGTGGCTAAATAAACACTATTTACTAGTAATTTCATAATTAAAATAGATATTTTTAAATTTACAGTGAAAAACAATCACGGTTTGGTTTTACGAAAAATACATTTTACTTTACCGAAAATCCTAAAATTCACTTAAACACTTTTATTCATTTAATTATTTATTTAATTATTTTTAAAATGTTACAATCTTCCCCCCTTTAAGAAATTCGGTCCCCGAATTTAAATTAACACTCCCCTTCCAAATACTAAAACATTTAGCAAAATACTCAAATCGTCGGGGCTCCGAAATCATTAATACATAACGAAAATCAACTCCGTCAAGCATGACGCAATCATCGGAGTTATGGCGATAATAAAATATCATAACCCAATGTGAAAACCATCATAATATACATCAATCTATAACTTATATATAGTTCGCATCCTAGTAAAATCGCCGAATCATCATAATAAAGCAGCATACAAAAACCCCTTCTTGAAAATCGCCGTGCAATGCACGTGTCACGGTCTAAGTAGCGGACGTTTAATTTTTTAAAAAATATAGCTACATATATATCTTTTTTTTAACATACACGTCCCGCCTGGTTACTAACTCAAATAATAATGATCATGAAAACATACTGCTCAAACTAAAATCAATCCCAATCACATCAATAAAATGTCATGTGCGTCCGGTGCGCACTGAAATCGAAACCAAATGCAGAAACCATGAATACCCACAAAACAAAACTAAGTGCAACAGGTGTGCACCAAAAACATCTGTCAAGTGCAACGGGCGTGCACGACTCACTATCAGGTGCATCTAATCTGCACAAAACCCCGATTTAGTGCATCTGGTGTGCACAAAATCGCATCAAGTGCGCCAAGTATGCGCAAGAATCCTAATCAGGTGCACATGGAGCACGAAAACATACATTGAATATCAAAATCGAAATCACAGCATAAAAATGCATGAAAATTAGGTCGAAACATATGTCAAAATCACGTGTAACCCCTATGCACGAAATCAAATCAAAAAATCTCTAAAAAATATATAAAACCAAATCAAGTGTACTGGGTGTGTACTAAACCACATCAATACAACTGATATAAGAAACACAGATAGAATGAAGGTACACACAGGAAATACCAATCGTAGAACAAGTCCTCAAAATACAAAAATCCAATCAACGAAAATAGGAAATTCAAATCACTAAATCACAATCGTAAATACTATCGTCAATGTGCGCCTCTTTCCTCTGATGTCGACCGCTTCGAACTCATTCTTTCATAGGTGTGCTGACTGCGCTACCAACGGCAATACTCATGTCTAGAGTCTCCCACATAGTCGATCCCTTCACTTGATATCCGGACTACATTAAACTTCTCGATCGATCCATCAAAATCCCATAATTCCCCGAGAGCTCAACACTCAAGTACAGTTTAAAAATATCCGGTACATACCCCAACATCGATGATCCAGCTGTAGAAGGGCAAACCCAAGCTTCACTAATGGCACAGCGGAACTGCCGTAAACCCTAAGGTTCAAGGGCGTTCTCGTGGTCATTATGTCGAGTTAGGGTTTCATTCTTCTAGAGGGTCCATCGAAATACCTGCATGTTCTTCCGGATACTTTAAACTTAGGAAATGGTTTTCTGATAATCGTTCGAACCCTTTAACTTCATCCGGACGGCATGTGAGTACCCTTCGTCCGCACGCTAAGCAATGCTTCAGTCCTCAAGAATAACCAATACTCTAATGGTTACTGCATTCGAGCCGCATCTCCCTCTGCCCGTGGTAACAGAAACCACCATCCGACATTGACGAAGATAGATCAAAGGAACGAATGAAATACGGTGCAAACAATGTAAATCCAAGGGCTCCTTAAGCAGAGTAGCGTATCGTAAGTATGCCGCGGACCATACCCACGGTACGTTACTCTACCTAACTCGCCTACTCCATCAACCAAGGGTCACCTAGACTTATACAAAGTTAAACTAGCGCTCTGATACCAACTTTGTCACGACCCGAAAGTACGGAACGTGACCGGCACTTAGATTACGAAGCGTCTAGAGGCGCCACGTGACCTAAGTAAGCCGAAGCCCAGAGATCTAAACCATAAAAGAAGAAAAAGAAGAAAAGAAAAGAAAACAAGTAAAAAAAAACATCAGCAAATTTTACCAAAAATTTCGGCAGAGTCTCCTCTGTAAAAACTGGCCCCCAAACGGGTACAACAAGTATAATATGAATAAACAATAAAAAGCATCCCCAAACGGGTGCTAGCATCAACGCCAACAGGCGGAAACAACCACAACAAGCACAATAATATACAACGCCAGAGGGCGAGGCTCAAAACTCAAAAGAAAGCAAAACCACCAGATCAGAATAATACAGGCGCGACTCTAAGGTCGAAGTAAAAGAATGGTCCAATAACTTATCAAGTAATACAAATATGGTTGATGGAGCTTACTAGATACAAATGAATGAATAAAAGTACAATGGTGGTTCGGATACAAGTGAACCAACCTACCGTGCCAATCGCCCTGAAGAAAAGATGTGCCAACAAGCTGCCACGGGAAACCTGTACATCGAACCTGTAAAGAATTTGGCACAACGGGGGTGAGTTGCCAACTCGTGAGTAGAAGACATCTACGAAAAGAAATCGAATGCACGACGCTATCCTAGGTCATAATAATACACTACTATATCCCAAACATCTAGTAATAGCAGGGTAATACTACGTGTAAGTGCAAATACTCCGTGTCGTGTCAGTGCCTCATATAGTACTAAGTCATATGAAATGAAATGCATGCACCATGAATGTAAAGTCACAAATCCTGAAATCCAGATATATATGTATGAGAACCTTTAGCCGTTATCATAGTAAAGTGTGTATAAGCATCTGAAATCTCAACAATGAAATCCATGGAAATCCGTGTCAAGCATCGACACAACACATGTAACTTCAAGTATCAATATGTCGGGCTCCGTCAGTCCGGATCGGCCCATATCATCAAATCCCACAACAACGGTCGGTATCCTCCGGATATCCGCCGCGTCAGACATCACTGGTAGGTAGCCTTCCCCTGCCAGGCTCATCGTCTACAACTCGATCTTCTTGCCCCGGGATACCATACCGGGCCCACCATGTACCCGAGACGGTTCATCCACTTCTCGAATCGGGTCTCGAAATCCATCAGAAAACATGAAATACTCATGGTGGACGACACATACATCACGAGAAAACCGCATCTTATTTTATAAAAAAGAGAAGAGGAGAGAGAGAGAAGTTTTATATATTTTTGCGGTTTTCCCAAAAAATCCAGAAATCTCATAGAAATCCAAATCTCAAAATCATGAGTACTATATGATAAGTGTCGGCATATGCCCATAATACTGCATGATAACACGAAAATATGAATTCATGAATGTCTAAGTAATGAATGTCATGTCTTATACTTAACATCAGAGAGTGATCACAATACTACATCGGTTTAGTTGTTAACTGATTCTATCAATAAAAGATAATATGATCTAAAGTGTACGTGACTTAGCAATTACCGATGATGATGTGTGTGAGCCGGCAAATAAGTGTGCGTGGAATATGCGCATCATCGGTAATGGTGCTGGTGTCCTAACAGGTAAGGTTTATACTATTTATAGCAACATATGTATGAACATGCAACATTATGATTACAGTGTGAAAGTAAAGACGAATGTATATTACCTACTCATTTAATATACTAATACTACTACCACTATATGACTCGAACCTAACCTAGTGTCCATCTAACCTCCTAAGGAAAACTAAACCTAAGAACTAGTCAATAGAAATAAGAGTCTACCTAAGGTCTGAATCAATATCTCTAATAGTCGGCGATCCGGCCTCAACAGCGTCACGTACGTAGTACGGCTTCCTCGAATCAAGAGTGCGGATCAATCATCAAATCTAAGCCTCGTACGGTAAAATCCATCGTACGGCATCCCAATGTCGGGGTACGGTCAAGTATCTCCTAGGTGTCTCCTCATTCGTATAATGTCATATGTATCATATTGTGATTAAGTCATACTCATATGATATGGGCATCAGGTCACACCAATATAATGTCGAAATCAAGTTATACATATATCATATCGTAATCAGTCACAAGTTACAGTCCGAGTACTATTCTAGAGTCCCATGTACATCAATATCACCACCACTCTTTGTAATTTATATATTCAAGTTCATTATCTCATTCCCTAATGATCCGCTAACACTTTATTACGACTGTATAGTCAAAAATCACGGCATCAAGCCCAGTTATACTATTTCATCATACCTCGGATATCATATCACATCACTGAATCACCTATATGTGTTGTATATATATGTATATACCTATACCTAGTTCTATATATATACACATACACGTACCCCATGTCGATTTTCAGTGTGTGCGCGGGTGTGTTTCTATCTGAAACCTACGAACCTCTTCCAAGGTACTCATCCTCTGATATAGTTTTCCTAAATCGGTCTAGTCCAGCCTAGGGTCAATACTAGGGTCCTGCTAGGGTCACGTCTGGTTTCCTAATGTCAATAAGTACTATTCCTATTCTACGTTGCGGGGGTGCTAAACGCCATCCACCCGACTTCCCCCCGTAGATATGCATCTACTCACCTGGTCCATGTCTGCCGAAGACAGTGTCGCCATCCTCCTCTTCATCGCCCGCAGTCCACGTGAGGGTACCTAGACGCAAACATATAAATAGCATCGTAAACCGAATCACATACAAAAGTCAAACGATACGAAGAGCAAGCACAGGTTAAAACCTATGTCCCGTCCACGCAAAAGAACCAAATACCGCTCGATATCGGCGTACAAACTCCGATGGATCGAGATAACATCATCAAACAACTTGTAGTTTTAAAACACATTACTTATATTGTAAAACATGATCAAATTCATCGAAACACTAAAATCGATCAAATCGTCCGTTTTCGAAAAACCCAAAAATGCCAATTTACCGTTTTTCATCGAAACTTGACATTTAAATGAAACCAATGGTCATAAAACTCATTAAATAGCATTACTAGACTATACAAACCATTACTATATTTTTATTACACAATTTTGCATTTATTTGAAATTTCTAGTTTGCAACTTTTAACAATTTTAACATTTTCCAAGCAAAATACCACAATTCCACCTCAAAACATTATTTTGCATAAATTAATCACTTAAACCACAAGTTATGATGATAATGATGTAATGAAACTATAATTATATTTTTAATCACATTTATTTAGAAATTTCTAAAATCTAGTTTACAAAATAATAGCATTTTATTACTATTTTTCCAATTATCAAAATAATCTAGTGATCAAACTAAGTTTTTCATTCAATTAATATGCTAATATTCTCACTAAAATTACCATCTAATGATAACACCCTTAATAAGAATTTTATTTTACCCACAACACATTTTAGAAAAAATCTAGTTAGCTAAATAGTTTAAATTAAACAATTTCGATCAACAATTTATTATACCACCACCATGCAAGAATTTTCCACTCTAAAAGATGTTAAACTAGCTATTATAACCCTAATTAATTAACAAAAACCACCTCTTGAATTTTCAAACCCTAACTTGAATTTTAGAATTTGCAACAAGAATTAATCTAATTAATCTAATTATGCTTTAAAAGAAATATCTAATAGAAATAAAACAAAAGAGAAGGATTTATACCTCCACAACCTCATGTCCAAACTTGAAAATGAGCCTCAAAAATACATGCTTTCCCACTCCAAAATCCATGTAGAGAAGAGTAGAGAATAAAGGGTATGAAATAATTAGGTTTTTGTGGAATTTAAATTGGATTTTTGTAGTATTTTTGATGATTTTTGCATAAAAATGAGGTGGAAAATGGGGGGGGGGAAGCCATGGTGATGGGGAGGCCGGCAACAATAAGGGGAAGAGGGAGAAACACATGAGAAATGGTGTAGAAACTTCTCCAAAATGTCATCATCTTAATGTCTTTTCATGCTTTATTCATTTTCTTTTAATTCTTTTCTAAAATAACTCAAGAAAGATCTAGAAACAAGGAAAAATTTGCAAATAAATTTTTCATGATACACACTAAATTCTAATATGCCATGGTTCATTTTTACAAATTAAAACCATTTAAATTTGTAATTTACACTAATTTAGTGTAAAAATAAAGCTTATGTTAATATTTAAAATAATTAATTTAGGAAAAATATTTTATTAAACCAAAAATTTATAAGTGGCTAAATAAACACTATTTACAAGTAATTTCATAATTAAAAAAGATATTTTTAAATTTATAGTGAAAAACAATCACGGTTTGGTTTTACGAAAAATACATTTTACTTTACCGAAAATCCTAAAATTCACTTAAACACTTTTATTCATTTAATTATTTATTTAATTATTTTTAAAATGTTACAATCTTCCCCCCTTTAAGAAATTCGGTCCCCGAATTTAAATTAACACTCCACTTCCAAATACTAAAACATTTAGCAAAATACTCAAATCGTCGGGGCTCCGAAATCATTAATACATAACGAAAATCAACTCCGTCAAGCATGACGCAATCATCGGAGTTATGGCGATAATGAAATATCATAACCCAATGTGAAAACCATCATAATATACATCAATCTATAACTTATATATAGTTCGCATCCTAGTAAAATCGCCGAATCATCATAATAAAGCAGTATACAAAAACCCCTTCTTGAAAATCGCCGTGCAATGCACGTGTCACGGTCTATGTAGCGGACGTTTAATTTTTTTAAAAATATAGCTACATATATATCTTTTATTTAACATACACGTCCCGCCTGGTTACTGATCATGAAAACATACTGCTCAAACTAAAATCAATCCCAATCACATCAATAAAATGTCATGTGCGTCCGGTGCGCACTGAAATCGAAACCAAATGCAGAAACAATGAATACCCACAAAACAAAACTAAGTGCAACAGGTGTGCATCAAAAACATCTGTCAAGTGCAACAGGCGTGCACGACTCACTATCAGGTGCATCTAATCTGCACAAAACCCCGATTTAGTGCATCTGGTGTGCACAAAATCGCATCTAGTGCGCCAAGTATGCGCAAGAATCCTAATCAGGTGCACATGGAGCACGAAAACATACATTGAATATCAAAATCGAAATCACAGCACAAAAATGCATGAAAATTAGGTCGAAACATATGTCAAAATCACGTGTAACCCCTATGCACGAAATCAAATCAAAAAATCTCTAAAAAATATATAAAACCAAATCAAGTGTACTGGGTGCGTACTAAACCACATCAATACAACTGATATAAGAAACACAGATAGAATGAAGGTACACACAGGAAATACCAATCGTAGAACAAGTCCTCAAAATACAAAAATCCAATCAACGAAAATAGGAAATTCAAATCACTAAATCACAATCGTAAATACTATCGTCAATGTGCGCCTCTTTCCTCTGATGTCGACCGCTTCGAACTCGTTCTTTCATAGGTGTGCTGACTGCGCTACCAACGGCAATACTCATGTCTAGAGTCTCCCACATAGTCGATCCCTTCACTTGATATCCGGACTACATTAAACTTCTCGATCGATCCATCAAAATCCCATAATTCCCCGAGAGCTCAACACTCAAGTACAGTTTAAAAATATCCGGTACATACCCCAGCATCGATGATCCAGCTGTAGAAGGGCAAACCCAAGCTTCACTAATGGCACAGCGGAACTGCCGTAAACCCTAAGGTTCAAGGGCGTTCTCGTGGTCATTATGTCGAGTTAGGGTTTCATTCTTCTAGAGGGTCCATCGAAATACCTGCATGTTCTTCCGAATACTTTAAACATAGGAAATGGTTTTCTGATAATCGTTCGAACCCTTTAACTTCATCCGGACGGCATGTGAATACCCTTCGTCCGCACGCTAAGCAATGCTTCAGTCCTCAAGAATAACCAATACTCTAAAGGTTACTGCATTCGAGCCGCATCTCCCTCTGCCCGTGGTAACAGAAACCACCATCCGACATTGACGAAGATAGATCAAAGGAACGAATGAAATACGGTGCAAACAATGTAAATCCTAGGGCTCCTTAAGCAGAGTAGCGTATCGTAAGTATGCCGCGGACCATACCCACGGTACGTTACTAACTCACCTACTCCATCAACCAAGGGTCACCTAGACTTATACAAGGTTAAACCTAGCGCTCTGATACCAACTTTGTCACGACCCTAAAGTACGGAACGTGACCGGCACTTAGATTACGAAGCGTCTAGAGGTGCCACATGACCTAAGTAAGCCGAAGCCCAGAGATCTAAACCATAAAAGAAGAAAAAGAAGAAAAGAAAAGAAAACAAGTAAAAAAAACATCAGCAAATTTTACCAAAAATTTCGGCAGAGTCTCCTCTGTACTGGCCCCCAAACGGGTAAAACAAGTATAATATGAATAAACAATAAAAAGCATCCCCAAACGGGTGCTAGCATCAACGCCAACAGGCGGAAACAACCACAACAAGCACAATAATATACAACGCCAGAGGGCGAGGCTCAAAACTCAAAAGAAAGCAAAACCACCAGATCAGAATAATACAGGCGCGACTCTAAGGTCGAAGTAAAAGACTGGTCCAATAACTTATCAAGTAATACAAATATGGTTGATGGAGCTTACTAGATACAAATGAATGAATAAAAGTACAATGGTGGTTCGGATACAAGTGAACCAACCTACCGTGCCAATCGCCCTGAAGAAAAGATGTGCCAACAAGCTGCCACGGGAAACCTGTACATCGAACCTGTAAAGAATTTGGCACAACGGGGGTGAGTTGCCAACTCGTGAGTAGAAGACATCTACGAAAAGAAATCGAATGCACGAAGCTATCCTAGGTCATAATAATACACTACTATATCCCAAACATCTAGTAATAGCAGGGTAATACTACGTGTAAGTGCAAATACTCCGTGTCGTGTCAGTGCCTCATATAGTACTAAGTCATATGAAATGAAATGCATGCACCATGAATGTAAAGTCACAAATCCTGAAATCCAGATATATATGTATGAGAACCTTTAGCCGTTATCATAGTAAAGTGTGTATAAGCATCTGAAATCTCAACAATGAAATCCATGGAAATCCGTGTCAAGCATCGACACAACACATGTAACCTCAAGTATCAATATGTCGGGCTCCGTCAGTCCGGATCGGCCCATATCATCAAATCCCACGACAACGGTCGGTATCCTCCGGATATCCGCCGCGCCAGACATCACCGGTAGGTAGCCTTCCCCTGCCAGGCTCATCGTCTACAACTCGATCTTCTTGCCCCGGGGTACCATACCGGGCCCACCATGTACCCGAGACGGTTCATCCACTCCTCGAATCGGGTCTCGAAATCCATCAGAAAACATGAAATACTCATGGTGGACGACACATACATCACGAGAAAACCGCATCTTATTTTAAAAAAAAGAGAAGAGGAGAGAGAGAGAAGTTTTTATATATTTTTGCGGTTTTCCCCAAAAATCCAGAAATCTCATAGAAATCCAAATCTCAAAATCATGAGTACTATATGATAAGTGTCGGCATATGCCCATAATACTGCATGATAACAGGAAAATATGAATGCATGAATGTCTAAGTAATGAATGTCATGTCTTATACTTAACATCAGAGAGTGATCACAATACTACATCGGTTTAGTTGTTAACTGATTCTATCAATAAAAGATAATATGATCTAAAGTGTACGTGACTTAGCAATTACCGATGATGATGTGTGTGAGCCGGCAAATAAGTGTGCGTGGAATATGCACATCATCGGTAATGGTGCTGGTGTCCTAACAGGTAAGGTTTATACTATTTATAGCAACATATGTATGAACATGCAACATTATGATTACAGTGTGAAAGTAAAGACGAATGTATATTACCTACTCATTTAATATACTAATACTACTACCACTATATGACTCGAACCTAACCTAGTGTCCATCTAACCTCCTAAGGAAAACTAAACCTAAGAACTAGTCAATAGAAATAAGAGTCTACCTAAGGTCTGAATCAATATCTCTAATAGTCGGCGATCCCGCCTCAACAGCGTCACGTACGTAGTACGGCTTCCTCGAATCAAGAGTGCGGATCAATCATCAAATCTAAGCCTCGTACGGTAAAATCCATCGTACGGCATCCCAATGTCGGGGTACGGTCAAGTATCTCCTAGGTGTCTCCTCATTCGTATAATGTCATATGTATCATATTGTGATTAAGTCATACTCATATGATATCGGCATCAGGTCACACCAATATAATGTCGAAATCAAGTTATACATATATCATATCGTAATCAGTCACAAGTTACAGTCCGAGTACTATTCTAGAGTCCCATGTACATCAATATCACCACCACTCTTTGTAATTTATATATTCAAGTTCATTATCTCATTCCCTAATGATCCGCTAACACTTTATTACGACTGTATAGTCAAAAATCACGGCATCAAGCCCAGTTATACTATTTCATCATACGTCGGATATCATATCACATCACTGAATCACCTATATGTGTTGTATATATATGTATATACCTATACCTAGTTCTATATATATACACATACACGTACCCCATGTCGATTTTCAGTGTGTGCGCGGGTGTGTTTCTATCTGAAACCTACGAACCTCTTCCAAGGTACTCATCCTCTGATATATAGTTTTCCTAAATCGGTCTAGTCCAGCCTAGGGTCAATACTAGGGTCCTACTAGGGTCACGTCTGGTTTCCTAATGTCAATAAGTACATTCCTATTCTACGTTGCGGGGGTGCTAAACGCCATCCACCCGACTTCCCCCCGTAGATATGCATCTACTCACCTGGTCCATGTCTGCCGAAGACAGTGTCGCCATCCTCCTCTTCATCGCCCGCAGTCCACGTGAGGGTACCTAGACGCAAACATATAAATAGCATCGTAAACCGAATCACATACAAAAGTCAAACGATACGAAGAGCAAGCACAGGTTAAAACCTATGTCCCGTCCACGCAAAAGAACCAAATACCGCTCGATATCGGCGTACAAACTCCGATGGATCGAGATAATATCATCAAACAACTTGTAGTTTTAAAACACATTACTTATATTGTAAAACATGATCAAATTCATCGAAACACTAAAATCGATCAAATCGTCCGTTTTCGAAAAACCCGAAAATGCCAATTTACCGTTTTTCATCGAAACTTGACATTTAAATGAAACCAATGGTCATAAAACTCATTAAATAGCATTACTAGACTATACAAACCATTACTATATTTTTATTACACAATTTTGCATTTATTTGAAATTTCTAGTTTGCAACTTTTAACAATTTTAACATTTTCCAAGCAAAATACCACAATTCCACCTCAAAACATGATTTTGCATAAATTAATCACTTAAACCACAATTTATGATGATAATGATGTAATGAAACTATAATTATATTTTTAATCACATTTATTTAGAAATTCCTAAAATCTAGTTTACAAAATAATAGCATTTTATTACTATTTTTCCAATTATCAAAATAATCTAGTGATCAAACTAAGTTTTTCATTCAATTAATATGCTAATATTCTCACTAAAATTACCATCTAATGATAACACCCTTAATAAGAATTTTATTTTACCCACAACACATTTTAGAAAAAATCTAGTTAGCTAAATAGTTTAAATTAAACAATTTCGATCAACAATTTATTATACCACCACCATGGAAGAATTTTCCACTCTAAAAGATGTTAAACTAGCTATTATAACCCTAATTAATTAACAAAAACTACCTCTTGAATTTTCAAACCCTAACTTGAATTTTAGAATTTGCAACAAGAATTAATCTAATTAATCTAATTATGCTTTAAAAGAAATATCTAATAGAAATAAAACAAAAGAGAAGGATTTATACCTCCACAACCTCATGTCCAAACTTGAAAATGAGCCTCAAAAATACATGCTTTCCCACTCCAAAATCCATGTAGAGAAGAGTAGAGAATAAAGGGTATGAAATAATTAGGTTTTTGTGGAATTTAAATTGGATTTTTGTAGTATTTTTGATGATTTTTGAATAAAAATGAGGTGGAAAATGGGGGGGGGGCAGCCATGGTGATGGGGAGGCCGGCCACAATAAGGGAAAGAGGGAGAAACACATGAGAAATGGTGTAGAAACTTATCCAAAATGTCATCATCTTAATGTCTTTTCATGCTTTATTCATTTTCTTTTAATTCTTTTCTAAAATAACTCAAGAAAGATCTAGAAACAAGGAAAAATTTGCAAATAAATTTTGCATGATACACACTAAATTCTAATATGCCATGGTTCATTTTTACAAATTAAAACCATTTAAATTTGTAATTTACACTAATTTAGTGTAAAAAATAAAGCTTATGTTAATATTTAAAATAATTAATTTAGGAAAAATATTTTATTAAACCAAAAATTTATAAGTGGCTAAATAAATACTATTTACTAGTAATTTCATAATTAAAATATATATTTTTAATTTTATAGTGAAAAACAATCACGGTTTGGTTTTACGAAAAATACATTTTACTTTACCGAAAATCCTAAAATTCACTTAAACACTTTTATTCATTTAATTATTTATTTAATTGTTTTTAAAATGTTACATGAAGTCATGAAAAACCTAATTAGATTTTTAGTCTAACATTTACAATAAATTTCCAAAACCTAGTTTGCATAAAATTCCAATTTTAACAATTACAAGCCTCATTTAGTAAACTAGCAACTAGTTTAGTTTTAGCATCACATTAACATGTTAATCCACTCATTTTAACCATGATTACATGATAAGAACCCTAATTGCAATTCAAAACTCTTTCTTGAATTTTCTAAATAAGCAAATAAACCTAATAAACACCTAATTAGCTTCACTTTAAGTATGATAGCAACAATTAAGTAACTAATCAATAATCAAACCATGGAACAAAGATTTATACCTCACAAAACTTGTAGATCTACATGCAACTTAGCCTCCCAAATTAGCTTCTATACCCTAAGATCCATGCTAGATGAGCTAAAGAATAATGGGTAAGTGTTGCATTTGGATTTAGCTTTGATTTTTTTGTGGATTTGAAGCATTTTTGGTGAATTTTTTGATGAGAAATGAGAAGGGGAAATGAAGGGGCTGTTGCTGTTGGGGGAGGGGAAGGAGCTCGGCTACAATGGGGGGAGTGAGAGGAGAGAGAGTGAGGTAGGGAAAAAGTCATCTAGTCAACCCAAGGTCAAAGTCATACCCCTTTTTGACTTCATTCCTTACTATTTCCTTTTTTTTTTCTCATTTCTTTTCTCATGAAGTGTGAAGTGTGTGGGTGAGGGGCAGCCATGTCCTTGTGGGTAGGTGTGTGTGGGTGAGTGGGTTGGGAAAGGATAAATGTTATACCCCAATTCCATTAACACGAATTTCACCGAAAAAAGCCTTTTTCTTCGATATTTTCTAAACCGTTTTGGCAAATGATTTCGTTTCAAAAACAACATGATAAAATTTTATTTAATGTTTTATGATGCACAAAATTTGTTTCAACTCATTCCAATTTGTAATTTTCCCTAATTAAATATATTAGTGACGGCTTAAAATAATATTAAAATAATTAATTTCGGAAAAATTTTCAGAAAATTTGAAATTTCACCAGTGGGTCAATAAACACCAAATACTAGCAATTACATAGCTAGAATATGTATATTTAATTTTATAATAAAGATATTTGTATTTTGACTTTTTACAGAAAACCCCCTTATTTTACCGTTTCTTCGAAATTTTACCGAAACGATTTTCAAAACGTTACAATCTTCCCCCCTTAAAAAAATTCGGTCCCCGAATTTAAATTAAAACTCCCCCCAAATACTAAAATATTTCAGCCAAAACCATCAAATCGCCGGGGCTCCGAAATCATAAATACATAAACGCATCATAGCACAATGCATACGCATGAGTAATGAGTAGATAACTCGAAATCAAAACTCCGTCAAGCATCCCACAATCATCGGAGTCAAGGTGAAGACACGAATGCCAAATCTCAAGCAAGACCGATATGCTATAAATCGGAACTATACATGTAAATATCAAATCTATATATGTAAGTATCTGAAGGAAATGCATGCCAAATCTCCTTAAGTCGCTGTGCAACGCGTATAACATTGCACAGTGGCGGACGTCTATCATAAGAAAATAAGTATATACATATATACCTTTGTTTGAAATGTACGTTCCGCCGTTTTGGAAACAATTTAGAAGGGTCTCCTTGTTTTAAACATTTCGTGTCATATCAGGCACGTAGGTAAATACTGAGGCTATAGCTCGCTTTTTGGAAATCCCTTCAATAACTATCAATGCATGCAAAATATATTCAGGTACTATCCTCTGACTAGTCCTGCTCAGTACGAAAACACATAGCAATATCATAAAAACGTACTGCTCTATAAGAAATCAATCCCAAAATACGCGTATGAATACTACGTGCGTCTGGTGCGCACGACAATCAAAATCCATATACGTGCCATACAAGTGCACAGAAACAAGATCTAAGTGCATCGGGTGTGCACAAAGCATCTGTCGTAGGCAACGTGTGTGCCTGACAGCAAAATCAGGTGCATCTGACATGCACGAAAAAAATCTCGATTTAGTGCATCTGGTGTGCACCAAAATCGCATCTCAAGACATGCGCTCAACATGCGCGAAAACCCAAAACCAGGGGCAACCATAATGCACGAAATCATGAAATCCAATATCAAGCGCCGAACATGCGCAAAATCAAATCAGGTGCACAAGGTGCACAAAACAAATATCGAGTATCACAATCGAAATCGAAGTCCAGTGCATCTAAGTGCATAAAATGCGTATCACTGCAGTGCAAGCATATGTGAATCATACCGACTGCAAAAACCAAATCGTGTGCGTATATACGCACAAATCAACTCAACTGTATGAAATCCATATAATCACAAATATGAGAACCAAGGCACGAAAACGATATCAAGTGCAACAACCGTGCAAAAATCTTAATTCCTCAATCATCAAAACCAAATCATGCGAATAAATCACCCAAAATATCGAAATTTAGTATGGCGGAATAGTCCCGCTCAAGCACATACTCAAGAATCTCTGGCCAACTGTCGTGGTCACTCATAGCATGTCTCGTCAATGATCAAGAACTCTGGTCTGCTGGCGTGCGTAACATGACCACTCCTGGGTCCTAGTCTTCTCATAATTCATTCCAGAAAGGTCCTGTCGAGACTCTCCCAAATCACGTCTCTGCCGAACTGTCCGGAAGTTATCGTCCTTTACTATATCTGTTTCTTGTTCCGGAACGGCTGCATACTCATCGCGACTCCTTCTGGAAGGTAAATCCAAGTACCATGCCTCGGCATGCGCATCGCATCTCTGATGTCGGCGGAGTGGAACGTCATTTCATTAGATCTGGTACGAACCTCTTCACTTTTCTCTAATGTCTTCTGCTTTGGACTCGTCTCGTCGCGGCTACATGGACTGAGCCCCAACGGCTATCCTCGTATCGGGAGTCTCCCAAGAAATGCATCTCACCACCTAGCATCCGAATTAAGTCGAACCATCCAATCGATTGTCAAAACCTCATAATCCCCTAAGGGCTCAACATCTTGGGCACAGTTTAATAGTATCGAGTACATACCACAGCATCGGTGGTCCAGCCGTAGAAGGGCAAACCCAAGCCTCACTAATGGCGCCGTGGAACTGCCGCAAACCCTAAGGTTCAAAGGCTTTCACACGGTCATTATGTCGAGTTAGGGTTTCATTCTTCTAGAGGGACCATAGAATTGCCTGCATGTCTTTCCGACTACTTAAACTTGGAAAAATAGGTTTCTGACATTCGATCGTCTCTGTCGACTCTCAACGTCTCCGCGTGAAGTCGTCTCTAGCGGGAATCAATCTATCTGATGACCTCGCATCGGGGTAGGTGAACGATCCACATGTCCTAGTCATTCATCCTCGATGACTAGCGACCTTCTATCATCTCTTAGTACAACTCCTACTGCAATAGCTCCAGCATCTGGGGAAAATCTCGTCGTTCGCAGCAATAACTGGCTCGCTCGTCTGCACGCTGAACAGTGCCTCGACCATCATGAATAAGCAATACACCAACGGTCATCAAAATCTGGCTGGCCTCTGTCGGTGGCCCAATCCTCTGGTACTGATCGGCACGTCCGAGAAATCTCATAAAGGCGATCCGCCAAACGCTCGTGGCGCGAAACACAGTAAAAAGACACATCTCCATAATCGTGTGTCGCCAAAATTACGCCCTGGTCAGTCCTCGTTCGGGACGAGCTTGTGCTGACCGCAATTCTAACCGTAGCTCTCCCTGCCCGTAATCGTGGCAGCAAACCGTAACTGGTACCGATGAAGCTAGATCAGGAATGAATATAATACTGAACAAAGAAATGTACATCCTAAGGCTTCTTAAGTGGAGTAGCGTATCGTAAGTATGCTGCGGAACATACCCACGGTACGTCACTCTACTTTAGTCACCTATTCCATCAACCAAGGGTCATTCTACGCTCCGAAGGTAAAACCTAACGCACTGATACCAACTTTGTCACGTCCCGAAAGTACGGAAAATGACCGGCACTTAAACTACGAAACGTCTCGAGGCGTACGTAATCTAAGTAAGCCGAAAACCCAGAAATCCAAACCAAGAAAAGTAGTAGAGTGAAGGAAAACTAATTTAAAATCAATTAGTTTTAATAGCATAAGCCGAATTATGCAGTTTTAAAAAAAACATCAAGTATTTCCTTAAAATTTCGGCAGAGTCGCCTTTGTAAATACTGGCTCCCAAATGGGATACAACATGAATAGTATACGAAATCAATAAAAAAGCATCCCCAAGCGGGAGCTAGCTCTTCGTCAATCGACGGTCACAACCACACAAGCAATATAATATACAACGCCAAGGGCGAGGATCAAAACTCAAAAGGAACTCCAAACAACAAGAAAACCATAGAAATACAACTCGCGACTCTAAGGTCGAAAGAATAATATCACTGGTCTCTATCTCAAAAATAATACATGTTTGGTTGATGGAACTTCTAGATACAACAGAATAATAATATAAAAGATATATAATGGGGGTACGATACAAGTAAACCCACCTACTAGCAAATCACCCGAAGGAAACTATGCCCGCAAGCCGTAATGAAACATGTACGGCAAACCTGCAAGAAACTGGGGCACAACGGAGGTGAGTTGCCAACTCGTGAATAGAAAAACATCTACGCACAGAAATCGCATAAATAACGCAACCTAGGTCAATGATCATAATATATCATCAAATATATGAATAACATGTAGCCTATAACAATGGCTAGGGTAATATCTAACCCGAGTGTGATCTCATGTGCCCGTGTCAGTGCCTCAGGTAGCAATATATCATATGAATGAGGTATGAATGCATGAAAACAGAGTACATGTAAATGAAGAAACTGTTTTCATAAATTAGTGAGATTTCCTTTGTATTTTTAAAATGAGGTATCATAATGAAATCAGCATAAAACAGTGCCTAACATCGGCACAAAACGTAATCCCAATATCTCGATATCTCTGTATCACAGTCTCTGTACCTCAATATCTCGAAATCTCAATGTCTCAATCACAATATCTAGGGCGCCGTCAGTCCAGACCGGCCCTTACCATCCATCTCAAGACCACGACGGTATCCTCCGGATATCCGACGCGTCGGGTAAAATCACCGGTAGGTAGTCTCCCCCTGCCAGGCTCATCGTCATCACCACGAGCTTCTTTCCCCGGGGTACCTTACCGGGTCCACCATGTACCCGAAACGGTTCATCCAACTCCTCGAATCGGGTCTCGAAATCCATCAGCAAACTCATGGTGGACGACTCATACATCATGGGAAAAACCGCGCTTTTCATTTAAAAAGAGAAAGAAGAAGTTTGTATATGTTTTGCGGTTTTCCCCAAATCCAGAAAATCTCATGAAAATCCGAATCCAAAACCTCAATAGCACGTAAAAAGTGAATATATGCATGAGAATCCATGAATGCGGCATAACAATGAATAACGGTATGCATGAAGCGACAGTAATAACTACAATATCTAAGCTGGCATATAAGGTAAGTACACTAATATCATGTCAAACTACTAGCTATCAAGCGAAGTTAAGCAATAATATTTTCTAGGGTGTGCGTGACATGGCAATTACCGATGAAGATGTGTGTGAGCCGGCAAGTAAGTGTACGTGGTACATACGCATCATCGGTAATGGTGCTGGTGTCCTGATAACATAATATCAACAATGCAATATGAAATAACAATGTCAGTATGCAATGCGGAGCGAGCAACCATAATGAGCGGGAGCTAAATATTAAACAATGGTGCCATTTGAAATAACACGAATCGCGGGGTTTTGAAAATAGGGCTACGGTTTTTTTATGAAAAGATACGTCTTTCGAAATATCCGTAGGATCCTTTAGGCTGTCTTTTAAAATGCCCACGATTCATTAGTTTTTTGAAATAGGTAAGAATCGAATCTAATCTAACAACTAAACTAAACTAAAGGGCTAAGCTAACCAGCTGGACTACAGGTAAGAAAACCGCCTGACATCTGAGTCGATACATATACATACCTGTATATATATTAGTCGGTGATCCCGCCTCAATAATATCATATCCGATACCATATCTAAAATCAGACATCCCAAGTCAAGAGTGCGGATCAATCATCAATATAGCTCGTACGTAAATCCGTCGTACGGCATCCCAAATCTGGGTACGGGTCAATATCATATTCATTACACTATTCATCCGGTATCCTCTTTATCAAAGATCATAGTCTAAGGTACTGACCTAGGTCTAGTACAATACTGATATCCTCAATATACTCATGATCTGACTACTGATCGACAATCTCGTACAAACCGATATCGTCAGCACATATCATCATCAAGGGGTATACATCGCCCAATACGGCCTAATATCAATATCCTAGCATATCATGCCTCATATCACGATCACATGTCGACCATTTTATTTATAACACTATTCACCCGTATCGCCGCCCCAAGATCCGCTATAACACTAGGACGTACCTCAAGTACGAATCCTGCCATATCACCGATATCACAACCACAAAACAAATCTCATCGACTCAGCTCAATCCCAAGTATCATCCTCAAATCCGTATGTGAACACATAGTCCCATACCCATGTGAACACAAAACTATAAAGAATCCAATGAGCACATATAAAAAGGAATGTATGCAAGTATGTATGTATGTATGTGTAGTGCAACACTACCCTAGGGTTCGCAACACTAAAGTAATCCAACACACCAATATCCATCCTAATATCGTTATTAATCCCAAATAACATATAATAATTGTTGGTGTGTATACGCATCCGTATACACCACCACGGACTGCGGGGGTGCTATACGCCATCCACCCGACTTCTCCCCGTAGATATAAATCTACTCACTTGGTCCTCGCTAGCCGGTGCCGACGTCGCCACGCGCTTGCTTGTCGTCTCGAAGTCCATATGGGTACCTACATATCATAACGCACCGTATCGCATTATAATCCGACTCATGACCAAACGACACATGAAACCCACATAGGTCAAAACCTATGGTTGCTTTCACAAATCGACCCAAAAACCCTCGACGTCGGTGTATAAACGCCAAACCATCGAGAAAACTCCCAACACACTCAATTATACAGTTACAAGCACTAATTATAATATAAATAGCTTAAAATTCACAAAAACCCCAATTTCACTTAAAAAGTCATTTTTCCGAAAATCTAGCAAGCACTAATCACCGTTTTAGTACAAAACTCGATGTATAAACGAATCTAGCGGCCACAATATTCACTAAATATCTTAAATAAGTCATAAAAACAATTCCCATAATTTAATCTCGTTAAATTCCAAAAAGCCTAAAATTCTAGTTTACAAAATACCTAAATTTTAACAATTTTATAGCAAAATGCACAAACAACAATTTAGGTTGGATTTACATGATCTAAAGTATTAAACTACACTTAATAATGTTAATGAAGTCATGAAAAACCTAATTAGATTTTTAGTCTAACATTTGCAATAAATTTCCAAAACCTAGTTTGCATAAAATTCCAATTTTAACAATTACAAACCTCAATTAGTAAACTAGCTACTAGGTTAGTTTTAGCATCACATTAACATGTTAATCCACTCATTTTAACCATGATTACATGATAAGAACCCTAATTGCAATTCAAAACCCTTTTTTGAATTTTCTAAATAAGCAAATAAACCTAATAAACACCTAATTAGCTTCACTTGAAGTATGATAGCAACAATTAAGTAACTAATCAATAATCAAACCATGGAACAAAGATTTATACCTCACAAAACCTGTAGATCTACATGCAACTTAGCCTCCTAAATTAGCTTCTATACCCTAAGATCCATGCTAGATGAGCTAAAGAATAATGGGTAAGTGTTGGATTTGGATTTAGCTTTGATTTTTTTTGTGGATTTGAAGCATTTTTGGTGAAATTTTTGATGAGAAATGAGAAGGGGAAATGAAGGGGCTGTTGCTGTTGGGGGAGGGGATGGAGCTCAGCTACAATGGGGGGAGTGAGAGGAGAGAGAGTGAGGTAGGGAAAAAGTCATCTAGTCAACCCAAGGTCAAAGTCATACCCCTTTTTGACTTCATTCCTTACTCTTTCCTTTTTCTTTTCTCATTTCTTTTCTCATGAAGTATGAAGTGTGTGGGTGAGGGGCAGCCATGTCCTTGTGGGTGTGTGTGTGTGGGTGAGTGGGTTGGGAAAGGATAAATGTTATACCCCAATTCCATTAACACTAATTTCACCAAAAAAAGCCTTTTTCTTCGATATTTTCTAAACCGTTTTGGCAAACGATTTCGTTTCAAAAAAAACATGATAAAATTTTATTTAATGTTTTATGATGCACAAAATTTGTTTCAACTCATTCCAATTTGTAATTTTCCCTAATTAAATATATTGGTGATGGCTTAAAATAATATTAAAATAATTAATTTCGGAAAAATTTTCAGAAAATTTGAAATTTCACCAGTGGGTCAATAAACACCAAATACTAGCAATTACATAGCTAGAATATGTATATTTAATTTTATAATAAAGATATTTGTATTTTGACTTTTTACAAAAAACCCCCTTATTTTACCGTTTCTTCGAAATTTCACCGAAACGATTTTCAAAACGTTACAAGGGCGGCTTCCTAGAACCGGAACCCGTACTATTCTATAGAGGGTGGGGGGCGGGTTCTAGGAACCCGCTCTTATTAATAAAAAAATTAAATAAAAAATACAATTTAATAAATATCGTTTAAAAAAAATTAATAAATAATAATATTGTTGTTGTTCCGGACAATTGTTATTACATTTCATATAGAATTACTATAAATATGAATCGTATACACTCCAATAAAAAATTAATCCGTCAAATTTATAATGCAAAAAAATCATATCTGTTTGTAAAAGGTAAATTGTACAAGTTTCTTTACAAGCGCTAACCGATTTTCTTCCGATGCACTTGTCACGATCTCGAAGGTCCCGTCCCTATTGACTATCCTAGACATCTGGTCCTATAATGACCTAGTTGTTTGCATAGGCTACATCTGTCGTGCCTTTGCTGAGAATCAGCATCTATTGTCATTCGATCTCGACGCACTTTAGGTCTTCGGGTCCTATATTTTTGTCTGGCGGTAATACAGTCGGTGTTTGTCTGTTCCTAATATAATAGTGCCAATAGCGACTGTCTGGTATATGATGAAATTTTGGATCGTATGCGCCTTGGTAATTGGAAACTGTATAGTAATGGGAAGCAAAATTGTAATGTGAGTTATGCATGTTGCTCGCAGCAGCAATTGCGTGGGCACAAGATAAATGTTATTGCTGGAAAACATCGTATGTGCACGAAAAGAGCCCTTCATCTCTAAAATTTACGGTATATTGATTCCCATTATTCCCCGTAACTTGAAACTCCACTGTGTCAAACCTTTCAAATCTGTAGTATTGTGCTCTGTGCTATCTTTTCCGGAATATATCTTCGTAATACGCGGTGAGTGGAGTCTCCATCGCCAAGGACTTTTCCCTTCTTTGCACAAAGTAAGTATTCACTCCGAAAAAGGTTCGAATAATCAACCCCTGTATCGGTAAACCTCTAACACCTTTAAGGGCCCCATTGAATCTTTCAGACATATTAGTGGTCCTTAGTAGATATCTGCATCCATTATCATGTGCTTATGACCACATGTGTACTGGATACTCATCTAACCATACTTTCGCGGCTTGACTCATCTCTCCAATTTTCGTCATGTACATGTCATGAACATTAGGGTCAGACGCTTCACCGGCTTTGTACATAAGCTTATATAGATCCGAATTTTTAAATTTTCTATCAAAATTTTGCCTAAAGTGCCGCAGGTAAAACCTATGTGGATTCGTCGGAAATGCAGCTCTCATTGCAGCTAGTATTCCTAGATGTCTATCAGATATGATGCATAAATCTATTTTATCAATAACAGATGGGATATTTTTGAGTTGACGGAAAAACCATGACCAAAATGATGTATTTTCACTCTCGACGATAGAAAATCTCAATGGAAATATACCGTTATTAGCATCAACACTTGTAGCAATTAACATGCAACCTCTGTACTTACCATATAGATACGTCCTATCCAAGCACAATAACGACCGACAGTGCGCACAAGGAGCACAGCACCAGAAAATTCTTTGAAACCTGACACAGCTATCGACATCTGTTTCTGTGGCTTTTAACCGGTATACAGACCCCGGATTTGATGCTTTCATGGCTTCCATAAAAGGGAATAGTGAGTTGTACGAGCTTTCCCAATCCCCAAATATCTTGCATAAAGCCTTTCTACGAGCATCCCATGCCTTCACATACGAAATCTGAATTTTGTGCTCTCCGCCGACATAGAACCATATCTCCCGGGGAGTCATCGCCACATCTGTACGGATTAGTGGCATGATTAGTGAGCAAATGTAAGATGAAGTGCAATTCCTGTGATCTTTTAAACATAATATAATTGATGCAAGTATGTTCTTGGTTGTATTTCGTGACCTTCCAAGATTTGTCTCTTTCGGAACAACATGCATGCAATCTCCACTTACATTCAGGAGCTTTCGTACATACCACGGTATAGTATGTCTTATTTGACTCTTCGGTTTTAAATGTAATATTTTTTTGAATAGCCCACGACTTCAGCTTACAAATAAGATCTCCTTTTTCCTGAAACATATCTCCAATAGTGACGCAATCTTCGCTTGCTACAGTCGCTTCGAAATAGTGTTCAGTATTTACTTCTGCCATGGTTAAGTCTACCAAACTATCATCTTCCAGCGGATCGAGACCGGGATCTTCTAGTTCGACAAAACCATTATTCACAGCCATATCATCAAATCAATGCTACTTCATTCATTCCAGTTGCATATTCCAGGCTATCCTCCCCTTGCTTCACCAGTTTCATCATCATCACTGCCACCCATATAAATGTCACCCGTAGCAACATAAGGCTCGGGTGCAATATATGATGGTTGAGGTCAGTGTAATGTGGATGGTTCGAGATGAAAAGACCGGAAAGATGTGGATGGACATGCTTGGAATGCACTACTTGGATCGTGTTGGAATGATGCGGGAGTATGGAAAAATCTGCGTTTAGTATTAAATTGTTCTTATATAATTTTTCCTTAATATTTTCGTATTACGAATAATATAAACTTAATCACCACTTATTTCATATTTATTTACCTTTGGAAGGTTGTATATAGTAATCCTTGTTGTTCTTCAAGGGTGCATGCAACTGCAGCAATCGATTGGAAAAATCTGTATTTAATATATAAAATATATTAGTATTTTGGTATTACAAAAAGTGGATTTATAAAATGTTTACCTTTGAGTTTGAAGGTTTGAATAATGTTGTGTATAGTCGTATCCACTGAGACTAACGATATCATCGTTAACCATGGGACCGTACCCCCAGGAACTACCTCCAGCATTACCATCAGTATTACCCGTTGGAGCGACATCTGATACTTCCAATTGTTCCTTCTGAACTAAAAGTTCAAAAGAATGCGGGTGTTTGCCAGACCGAAGTCTATCATCGAAGATATTGATGCATCGTCTATAATTTCAACCAATACATTTCGACTAAACATAGGCCATATACAACTTAACTTAAGCTTAATTTCATGGGGATCGTATTTCATGATTTTAAACAGTTTATTCTCGATTTCATTATAAGTCGTTGATTGTTCTAATCGCATAATTCTTGCACACCCACCCATATACTCGGGACCTTGTGCACTTGTGACAATCTAGCCATCGTATTTACATACAACAAATAAACTTGAACTTGTCATTATCTGCATCAAACAATATCAACCCAACAATAAAAAAAGCGTTAACAACTTATATAATGATTATATTCATTGAAAAATAAATAAACGTTAGAATAAATTTACATACATTTGAAGAGGTGCATATGAGATTTTGTAGGAGGTGCAGATGCAAATCGGAGCAGGATGAGATTTTGTAGGAGGTGCAGATGCAAATTGGAGCAGAATTGAGAGCAAATAGGAGAAGAGTGCAGATGCAAATTGGAGCGGAATGGAGAGAAAATGGGAGGAGAGAGAGGGGGTTTTATAGGTTTTTAGTGGTAAAGGGGTCACGGGTTTTAAGAACCCGCCCTCTCCTTTTTAAATGAGAGGGCGGGTCCTTGTAACCCGCTATTCCCATGTGACAAATTCGATTTGACAATTCAATGGGTCAGAATCACGGGAGTCACGGGATATTTACATTCTTTAATTTTAATTTAGAGGGCGGGTTTTAGGAACCCGCTGTCATAAAATTATTGAAGGAGGCGTATTCTAAGAACCCGCCCTCTTCTTTGCAAATTAGCTTGGGATCGAAGAATAAATTTGACAACAAATTACTTTAAAAAACAAATTACGATGTGACAACACAATATGATTTAAGAAAAAAAACAAAAGATTTGACAACACACGACATTATGTTTTAGGGAAAAACAGAAGAGATGAGGGTAGGATCTTGGAACCCGCTGGTATAAAATTATAGAAGGGAGCGTGTTCTAAGAACCAGCTCTCTTCTTTGCAAAATGATATGACAACACATAATTTTTAAAAGTACGATTTGACCACACAATATGATTTAAGAAAAAAACAAAAGATTTGACAACACACGACATTAGATGAGGGCGGGTTCTTAGAACCCGCTGGCATAAAATTATTGAAAGGGGCGTAATCTAAGAACCAGCCCTCTTCTTTGCAAAATGATATGACAACACAAAATTTTTAAAAGAACGATTTGACAACACAATATGGTTTAAGAAAAAACAAAAGATTTGACAACACACGACATTATGACATAGGGAAAAACAGAAGATATGAGGGCGGGTTCTTGGATCCCGCTGGCATAAAATTATTGAAGGGGGCGCGTTCTAAGAACCCGCACTCTTCTTTGCAAAATGATATGACAACACATAATTTTTAAAAGTACGATTTGACAACACAATATGATTTAAGAAAAAACAAAAGATTTGACAACACACGACATTAAATGAGGGCGGGTTCTTAGAACCCGCTGGCATAAAATTATTGAAGGGGGCGCGTTCTAAGAACCCGCCCTCTTCTTTGCAAAATGATATGACAACACATAATTTTCAAAAGTAGGATTTGACAACACAATATGATTTAAGAAAAAAACAAAAGATTTGACAACACACGACATTATGTTTTAGGAAAAAACAGAAGAGATGAGGGCGGGTTCTTGGAATCCGCTGGTATAAAATTATTGAAGGGGGTGCGTTCTAAGAACCCGCCCTCTTCTTTGCAAAATGATATGACAACACATAATTTTTAAAAGTACGATTTGACAACACAATATGATTTAAGAAAAAAATAAAAGATTTGACAACACAATGTTTTATGAAAAAACAGAAGCGTTCTGTGGGCAAAGATGAGGGCGGGTTCTTGGAACACGCCCTCCTTTTCCTATAAAACCCCGCCCTCTTCACTCTGATTTTCACTATTTTTTTCACTATCTTTATCCAAATTCCCTTCTAAACCCACCAACTGTCTCAATCTTTCAGTAATTGTAATATCAAAATAATTTCAATAGAGAATCAACCATTCGACAAAACATTGCTCGTAAATCAAAACGAACATAAATCTTTCAGTATATTACACGGGGAGGAAAGATTCAAAACTTATTAAATTTGTTTTAATTCCCCATTTGTTTTAATTCTAATAGTTGAGAATAATATGATTAAATTTTGCACGGTGGAGATAATCTTACAGTCGTCAGTCATAGTTCTGACAAGTGGCAAGTTACTGATTATCGTATAATCAAGCGGATTCGAAGAGCCGGATTTTATGAAGCTTCATTGCTTCGTCATATCCAAATCGACTACAGTCTCTTTACCTCTCTTGTTGAGCGTTGGAGAAAAGTGACTCACACTTTTCATCTTAGATGGGGTGAGGCCACTATCACACTCTAGGATATTGGCCTCTTACTTGGTTTACGGGTGAATGAGCTAAGATTGGTCGGAGGTAAAATTGTGGGTCCAGATACCGAGCACCCATATTGGGATACATATGCGGAGTCTGCTCTCGGATATGTATAATTCGTAATTTTTTTAATCAAAAGTTTAAGTATGTTACAGTGATATTAATTAACAATTATTTGTAAAATTCAGGCACACAGGAGGCTATACTAAGGGGTATAAGATCAGTTTAAACTGGCTCAAAAATACATTTACTGATATCCCTGATGAAACTACCGATGATGTCTTGGATAGACATGCACGTTCCTACATTTTGTACATGATCGGTTCTTGGTTGATGCCGGACCAATCGGCAACGCATGTCCATCCTTTATACCTTGGGTTTCTTACGAATTTTGATGTGTGTGGCCAGTATGCTTAAGGAGCAGGGGTCATGGCCTATCTTTACAAGGAACTAGATAAGGCATGTGCTCCTACGAAGAAGAAAATGTGTGGCTGCATTACATTACTTCAGGTACATTCCTTATTTTTAATAGCTAGACATTTGCAAAATTGTAATATTGGTTCTTTCTCTTCTCATCTGACATTTTATATATAGATTTGGTTATGGGAGCACATGTGTATGGGAAGATCAGATCGCATTAATATTTCTGCCGTGGATACCCCTGGAAAGGCTCTCAGCTCTTGGTGGAGTGGCAAGAAATCTTATAAGGCTCCTCGTCGAGTACTTAAGTATTATAGAGATGAGTTGGATTGTATGGAGGCGACTCAGGTAAGCATATCTTAGGTAATTAACTTTATTTAAAATTTTAAATTAGCTTCATTATAATTTTTGCACTATGTTATTTGCGCAGTTCTTGTGGATGCCTTATACAGCAGATCGTCTGCAAGGATTACCCGATATCTGTATCGAAAGAGTGCCGGTTTGGCAGGCTCGATGCCCACTACTCTGCATTAATATCGTGTTCATGCACATACCGGACCGGGTGTTGCGACAGTTCAGTAGATTGCAACATATTCCTGTTCCGCCGCCTGCGCCTATGACAATAGAGGGAGACATGCGAGGAGGAAAGGCGGAGCGTGATTGGAGGGAGCATCATCATCAATATTTGTTGAGATGGGAGGATAGGTAGTGTGATATTGCCTTACAACAAATAGGTGACCAAACAACCACCGACGCTACAGAAACATATCTACAATGGTATAAGCGTGTCACTATAAGATATCTTTCTGCTCCCCCTAACGACTTTCCAAACATCCAGCAGTACGAGCCTAGAGGCCACGTGGAACGAGAAATGGTAAGTTAAATTCTTAAAATTAGATTAGTTTTTAAAATCCGGCAGTATGAGTCAATAATTATATCTTATTTTTAATGTAACGACAGACTCGTGGGTTGCATCATATACAATCATTGATACAGGATCCATATCCGACTGATACTGGTCCAGATACTCAGGCTTTATTTTCTACTATAGACTCATATATTGATACTATATTCGGTTCATATAATATGCTTCTACATTTATCGCCAGCACCAAGAGCAGCAGCATGAGCCAGCACCAGAGCAGCAGCATGAGCCGGCACCAGAGCCGTAGCATGAGCCGGAACCAGAGCCGCAGCATCAGGGAGATCCAGAGTAGCGGGATCAGTGGTCCGGAACACCATACTGTCAGCAGCAACCCTGGCATACTGAACAAGCGCAACAACCGGAGGAACAACAGTTTTGGGGGACAGGTTTTGCGCAACAAAAGCAGTCTTGGGGGTCAGGTTTTGCGCAACAACAGCAGTCTTGGGGGTCAGGTTTTGAGCAGCCATGGGGCCAGGTTTTGTGCAACAGCAGCAGCATGAAACCAGGACAGGTTCTTCGCAACAACAGCCCAGTTGAGAGACGGATTTTTCGTCGTACATACCGTTGTTGGTGTTGCGCCACGGCAGCGCCCCGGCCGTCTATCCGAGGCCAAAATGCGGAATCAAAATTTTCTTAACTTTTAAACTGGCGCTACCGCGGACAAAATACCCGGATCGTAACCATTAACCGATACTAGCTAACAAGAGAAAGGGTGAGAGATATACCGAGTGATCCGAGTCCTCCGGTCTTCTCGTCATCGTCCCGATCTCCCGCGGAAACTCCGGTCGTCGCCTCCTTGCCGGAAGGGCACCACATCGTCTGTATCTTTTACGGGCTCCCACCTCAATACCGAGGCAACTCGGGCACGAAGCTGGCTAGTCGACGTGCCCAAGCTTTGCTGTAGAATGTAGTGTAGATGATGCTTGTCTCATATGGGGTAATGAAGTTGCCATTGGACGGAGGGAAGTGAAGAATGAAATGGAGATGAACTTTGGTGTAACCAAATGAGATGATAATTTTCCCCATTTCACCAAATGAAAAATCCCTCATCTCTCATTCTCAAGTGGCCGGCCATCTTGTTATGGAAATGGTGGAGGGAAAAAGGAGCAAATGCAAGAAGGAAGGTGAGTGTAGGAAAAGGTGGAGGGTGACCACATCCAAAGCAAACCTCACATCATTAACCAAATCAATCTCTTCACAATAACCATCATGAATAATGCAAGTGATGTAAAGAGAATAAAATGATGATGGTCATATCATAATCCCACATATGCAAGAAACCCCCTCCCCAAAAGTAATTTGCAAAACTGCAAATTACCCCCTCCATCGGAAAAGTCCGGCCGGGAAAGAACAAAGGAAAACCGGCCGGAACGGAATGCAAACTGGCAACCTCAGAAAACTGGTCCAGTAATAAATTACAGGAAAACCCCGATACTGTGCATACACACCCGCATCTGTATTCCGACCGGATACAAATGCAATGAGACAAAATCTACACTGTACTAAACTAGGATCCGGCTTAAACCAAAGCCGGCTAGTAATATCCGTTCGATCCTGATCCGTGCAATACCGCACGTATCTGATCGAACCTTGCCATATATCCATACGGCCACTAGTACAAACCGTCCGATCCTGATCCGTGCAATACCGCACGTATCTGATCGGACCCTGCCATATCTCCATACGGCCTCTACAGCGTTTCGCCCGAAAGTCTGAGTAACTGAAAGTGTGGTGGACTCTAAAGACTCGTCAATACTATGGCTGTGGATTTAACCACTAGCACGTCAGAGGTATTAGCCAATACGTGACGGGCCACCAGCTATTGACCAAAAGGGACGTCGATGAGCGAACTCATCCTGACACCCTACTGAGCCTGTCAGTGACAATATCCGTACAGTCCGGTCCGTTCGTCTATGAGCATCACATGTCGGGCCAGGGGGTTGGTAAAAGTAAGACCCCCAAAAGCGGTATAAGTCGTGTCGGAGTGTAGCCCAGAACGTCCTGAGATGCTACTGGAATACCTACCAGTAAATCTCCTGCCTCGGCCGAGGGCTTTGCGTAATGGCTCTCCTAGACACAGCATGACCTCACCCCCAATACCGGAAGAGACGAACCCCTGAAGATCCGCTCACTGCCTCCATGTGGCTCGGGACTGTACCCAACTAAAACCTGTTTGCACGACTCCTTTGAGCCGTGGTAGGGTAGTAATCAAAGTACAGTGGGAACTCACACGAGACAAATGACGATCCCCAGGTCGATGAACTAACCTGTACACATGTCACCAGGGAACTGCTATCTGACGTCAGGTATAAGACCAACTAGCATGTTCCCGGCGAGTCCTGTCCGGTGTACTCATAACCCAATGAGCACCTGTATACATCTTAGGTGAACCAACTGACACCAGTGGCTTGTGAGACCGGCCACCGCCCCTCGTCGGGGTCTCGACTGTATACACTAGTCTACTCTGGAGAATCGATGCCCTGTCTCGAAACTCCAACGACTAGGGACCATTTAAGGATGTGCTTATAGACCTCTAGCTCTCACGTATATGATCGCCATCATACTGCTGGCAGTCAAGCAAGAATCCTAGGGGCTCTATCAGCGTGTAATAGCGACCTGTAAGGTCACCTGAAGCAGTACACGCTGATAAAGGTAAACCAGATAGCATACTATCATCTCGAGTAAGACTGTCTTACCGAGATAGGTCCTCCCTCAATCATTGCAATCACGTGCCTGTGATCCAATAATTGACTCTGAGGGCACTATCTCCAACAGTTGGGAGGAAGCACATATTCGACACCTGTCCCACATTCAGGATTTGCTGAACAACAGCCTGTCCAAGACGATGTTGAAGACGAAGCAGAAGTGCAGACGCCGCCGCCGCCGCCATATACCCAAGAAACGGAAGGATCGTCCAGTCATCCCAAGAGGCATAGGCTTATGTCAAGCCTCCTCGGATTGGGAAAGGGAAAGTGTAACATTTTGAAATATTTTAGATAATTAATTATTTTATTTATTAAATTAAAAATGTTATTTTAAATTTTATTGTAATAAAAAGACCTTTTAATATGTGGTAAGTAATTTAGTAAAGAAAGTAGTTTGTTTATATAATAATAAGTGTCACGCGGGGTTTTAGTGAAATGTTGGCTTCCTTGTGTTAATTAATATTATGTGAGGGTTATTATGTAAAAGGATTAGGTCATGGTTAAGGATAATTCAACCTCATAGATATCATACCCTAGGTTAAACATCAAGCCCACACCTCCTACTTGCATGAATGCACCACTCTACTTCATGGTGACACCTCCACCTAAATTAACACTTCATATCCTTATCTACTCCATAATTGTTCAGATGGAAATTAGGTTTAGAAAACAAAAATATACTTAGTAAGAATCCTCTACCTCAATTTGAATGAAAGAAAAAGAGAAGCTAAGTACTAGGGAATCCTTACCTCAACCCTCAAGCTAGGATTACATGTGCTTGTACATCTTTGAAGGAGCCTTTCAGTGATCATTAAATTGTTATAAGTTTCAACCATGTAGTTTTTAGTTCAATACTGTTTTAGTATAGAAGTTTGATATCGGTATATATCGTTTTTAGATAAGTTATAACTCTGTTTTGAATCTGCTATAGGTTAGTTAATCCTTAGCAAAATCAAGTAATACAGTAACCTTGTAATTTGGACATAGAATATACACAAGAAACACGGACCAATTCTATGGATTTTCGACCGGGGACATTCCCCACTTTTCCGAGATCGCCGGTTTTTCTAGGGAATTGGCTGTTGATTTTTCTAGGGTAGCTCTCTATATATATTTTAGGTTATCTTGTATGGTTAGATTAGGTTTTATGTTCTGTATATAAAATCTGGAAGCAAATTCTTGTTTTGGGTTATAATTCTAAATACGATACGGATATTTTGTGTCACGATTCTGTTTTTCCTGTTACGAACAGTGAAGGGTTAGCTCAGGTTAGTATAAGTTTTAGATAGTTCACTATATTCGCACGTAGCATGTTTAGTATGTAAGTCTTGTGTTTCATGTTTTCGCCGTATCGGAGTTTAGCCGTTTACGAAAGTTAATTTTGATGTTAGGTTCGACCGCGGGGACTTCGGAAGCCGCAAGAAAAGGAAAGGGGTTGATGGCATCCGAGTAGATTCGACGTATTCCGGTGAGTAGACTAAATATCTACCAGGGGATTTTGTATGGATGACGTAATACGCCCGTGATTTTAAGTTAATTAATAATTTTTTATGTTTACATTGTGTATAAAATTAGAATTTTAGAAACTTCATGTGCATTCATATCTATAAATCGCCATGTTTAACAATTGCTAGGACACTGCACTAATTATCGATAAGTCATGTTGCACATGAACATACTTACATGTCACACTACACCTCATCGGTATTGACATGTCACATAACCACTTAGAACCTGCTATGTCACATATGATTCAGTTCATACAATAAGCATCATTAATAGTAGTTGTTTTGCATTGCTTTCATTATTGACACTTATCATGTTTCCCTTTCAATTGTTATTAATTGTAGCACAAGATGTATTGGATTTTGAGAATTTCTGGTTTTGAGTTTTATACACTATTAAGTTATATTCAGTGGTTCTTCATGATTGATGTGATATTTCCACCATGAGATGTCGTTTTTATGATTTAGTTTTATTCCGGACCGAGTGGGGGAGCTATACGGTTGCGGATTCTTACGTTATCCGGACTGAGTGGGGGAGTATACAATCGGATTCATGGTGGACCCGGTCGAGACCGAGGGGCAGGAAAGCCGCATTTAAGGTGGGGAGCCTAGCGAGGATACTCGATACCGGAGATAGTTGTAAAACACGGCGGATATTTGGTGGATATCGATCGATGTTACTGATTAATAGGATCGTTCGCGGAATGATGTCTGCTAAAATAGAAGATTTGTGTCGTTGTTGGACACAGAAAATGAATCTTAAATTGGAAATGACCGATATTCAGAGATATTTGATGAGATTTCAGTATTGTGTTATACATTTATTTAGTGCATATTCATGCATCGATGTGATACTATGCATCATGCTTATCTTGTCATTTTTACCATTATTCCGGTATGCTTACAATATCAACTGTTAGATATTAATTTTGCTCACTGAGTTGGTAACTCACCCCCGTTGTGCCTTAGTTTCTTGCAGGAGACACGTGGACGCATAGCAGCAGTGCGGATCCACTTGTCAGCTTATATCGCTTATTTTGCTAAGTAGGTTACATATACAGTGATCGCCTATTTTTTGATATATGTATTTTGGATCTAGTATCACTCCATCAGACCCTGTATATTTGACTTAAAACGAAATATGTTTGTATTTGTTTTGTTTTGATTGAGTGAGATCATTTAGTTTTGTTAAGTTATGCTTTCTTTACTTATGCATGAAAGTCATCGCTTAAGCGTCGTATTGTTGTTGCGTATTGATTTCCACTGTTTGGCGTTATTTTGCTCCCAACTAGGGACGCAACGTATTTAAACATTTTATAACTGCTTTTATTAATAATTAAATAGGATGTGCTGTCAAAATTTTAAATGCTAAAATCAGTTGTTTAGATTTCATTTCTTAAAAATCATTCGACATGCTACCTCATTCTTTTTACTTAAAAACTGAAATTTTCTTAATTCCGCAAATGGGTTTTTGATCTTGGTTTCTGGCTTACTCAGATTATGTCGGCATCTTTAGGTGTCATACAATCTAAGTGTCGGTCACGCATCAAATTTCGGGTCGTGATAAGGTTGGTATCAAAGCTTAGGATTAACCTTACGGAACCGAGTAGTGATTTGAAGTTAGTAGGCTTTAAATTTCGTTTTGTAGGTTGACCTTTGGTTTGATGGAGTAGGAGATTTAGGATGAGTAGAGTACCGTACATATGTTCCGCGGCATATTTACGCTACGATACACAGCCTAAGTAGCCTTAGGACGTATGTCGTGATTTATCCTTCCTTTGACTCCCTATTATTGCTGATCCTATTCGTACACCTTATCAACTCTCGTTTCTTGTTCCAGTTGCTATGGCTACGCAAGCTAGCCTAGCCGCATCCAGGGATGCAGCTAGGATATATCCGCCTGTGACGGTGACTGACGCCAGGACATTCCGGCGGTACCAAAGCATGTTGATCCTCCTCCTCCAGATAGACTGACTAGGATAGAGGAGGGCATGTTGGGCTTACAGCAGATGGTAGGGCAGTTGACTGAGGCCACCCGTGTTCAGTGAAAGGATCAGGCATCGACGATGGTAGAGCCCGTTGTACAGCCCGTGCAGACTGTCACACTTGTAGACTCGAGGGTTATGGAGGTATCACTTCCGGAGTTTATGAGGTTAAGACCTCCGGTGTTTACGAGGATAGACGCAGCAGAGGATCCTCAGTCATTTCTTGATAGAATGGCTAGGATCGGCAGGTCATTGAGATGTTCAGATGCGAGGTCGGTGGAGCTGACTAGCTTTCGATTAGAAGGACTTGCACAGACATGGTGTGAGTCGATGGAGAGAGGGCGAGCCACAGGTCTTCCTCCGATGTCATGGACAGAGATTTCTGAGGTTTTCCTTGCCAGATTTCTTCCGCAGAGCGTGAGAGATGCCAGAGCCAGCAGTTTCGAAGCATTGCGAAAATCTGCAGATATGCCGGTGGCAGAGTATGACTTGCAGTTCACCCAGTTATCACGCTATGCTCCATACTTAGTTCCTACGGATGAAGTGGTTTGTGAGGATCCTAGATACACAGCTATTCATTGCTATAGGCTCCCAGCATTTCGATACTTATACACAGGCCATGGACGCAGCGATGCAAGTGGAGGAGCGTCTGAACGAGACAGCGATTGTTCCGAAGCCGAAGAGGACCGGACCTATTGGGTCAGTTACCAGGCAATTTGGCAGAGGTTGAGGCAGACACCTTCCACACCGCAGTTTTGGTCGAGGTTGGGCTCAGGGCCAGATGTTCAGCTCGTACCCCAATGAGCAAAGGCCGCCACTGACATGATTTAGTTGTGGACGTCCAGGGAATTACGCTAAGGATTGTAGACTTCACGGAGGGACTGAATTTCCACAGGTTGCTTTACCCCCCCACCTTCTACTTCGATGGCATTACTTCCTCCACTAGTTGGTACTATGCGCCAGGCCGTTTCACCGCGAGGTCGGGGTTTTGCAGGATGTTTTCAGAGAGGAGGAGGAGACCGAGGGAGAGGATGTAAGTGTTGGATATATGTATGCCCTAGAGGCCATTATATGATATTGGATGTATTTATACATGTATATATATATTCAGTGTACATTCTTGCTCGACATGATAGTATGCTATCTGGTTCTTCTTTATCTGACATGTTGACTTGATCATGCTTTTATTTATTCACACATGTTGATAAAGCCCTGAGGATATTGACTTGACTACTGTGACTATGATGGAGATCATACTATATCCTGAAATGTCCCTAGTCGTAGGTGTATCGAGATGGGGCATCGATATACCAGAGTAGACTAGCGTATATGATACTAGACCAATATGATAGGCGATGGATGTTCCCACATCCATTGATGTTTGACATCGAGATCGTATACGGGTGCTCAGTGGAGACTAGGTACACTGGACGGACTCGCCGAGGACTCCTATATGGTATTATATCTATCGTCGGATAGCAGTTCTCAGGTGACACTGGTACAGGTTAGTCTGTAGACCCGAGATCGTCATAGAGTCTTGTGTGCTCTCCCACTATACTTTGATTACCACCCTACCACGACTCTACTGAGTCATGCAAACAGGTGGCTGTTGGGTACAATCCCGAGACACACGAAGGCGATGAGCGATAGGAGGGGTTTCGTCTCTCCCGGTATTAGGAGTTGATGCTGTGCTGTGCTCGATTGGCTATATCAGTAAGTCCCTGGCCAGGGTTATTGAGATTTACTGATAAGTGTTATCAGTAGTTTCTCGATCTGTTATAGACCATTCATCGGCATGACTTATTGAGTTATTGGGGTCGACGTTACCATCCCTAGACTCGATATGCAACATATCTGACGAAGTGACCGGACTGTACGGTAGTGTTGCCGGTTGGCTCGACGGGAGTTGTGACAGGTTCGCTTGTTTTCTTCTGATCGCTCAATACTCGGGTGGCCGTTACGTTTAGCTGACCTCTTGCGGCTTGGGGGTACTTGATATGATCATCACCTACTGCTGGCGTATTGACGAGTCTTAGAGTCCCACAATGGAGTTACCTAGTCCAGGCGAAATGATGTGGTGTGCATATGGGATATGCGCGGGGACCCGATTAAATGCGCATATGAGATACCGTATATTAATCGGGCGGTTTGCTATTAGTCAGGTCGTATGTGATAGGACCGGTTTGCTAAATCAAGTGTTGATTTATCATTAACCATTAGCTTTTTCACTTTAAACCCTTCTTGTATTTTGTTGTATGCATGCATGTATGCATTTTTTCTCATTGATGCGCATATGGATGTGCATGCACACATACATGCATACATAATTCTATCATGGTTGTTGATCTAGTGGATGGTGGCAATATAAGACTCACACCTTAATAAATGTGTTGATATTTATATTTGGAAAAGAAAATGGAAATGGAAATTATTATCATGCTTGATTATTTTATTCACCCACTAACCTTTGTATTAACCTTGAGTTAATTTCCATGGCCATTATGCATCCAAAAGAAAATATCTAGATATTTATTAACTTGAGTTAAGAGTGAGAAGAAGAAAATATATATTTTTTCTTTTCTCATTCTTATCTTGATCTTTATCATTATCTCTTGAGCTCTCATTAGCCATTATCTTCTTCCTCCTCTCTCTTGCTCTCTAGCCTTCACTTGTGAGCAAAAGAGTGATAAAGTTAGGGTTTTGAAGTGAGAAAACAAACCACATCATCATTCTACACTAGTCTTGCCCATTAATTTAGAGTGTTAGCTTCTACTTCTTCTCTTGATCTAGTGCAGCTTCAAGCTTGGACAAAGAGGACTCCGGGTGGATCGTCGTGGACCTAGAGGATCTCAAGCGAGCCTTTCTCAACCCTCAAGTAGCCAAGGAGTCTAGCGTAGGGAGCTACAAAGGTTGTACTCTCAAAACCCTAGCTTTTACTACTTGTGTTAGAGTTAAAGTTTTGTTACCCTAGCTTTTCTAGTATGATCCTTAGGTTAGTTTCTCTAGCACCCTAAAAATTTAAATATGGCATATGTGATGCTACCAAACCCTTGTAGTGGTGCTGTAGAAACTCCTTCAGTCAGGATGCTGGTAGGGGCTAGGCTCGGGTTTTTGCTTTGACTCCACAAGATGCCCAGGCATCCAATGCAATTATGACAGATACTCTTTCCGTATGTTCCTTAGATGCACATATTTTATTTGATCCCGGTTCTACGCACTCTTACATGTCTGCATACTTTGCACTTTCTCTAGGGAGAGAGTCGTCGTCGTTAGAATTACCGCTTGTTATGATTACTCCTGTGGGAGATCCTTTTGTAGCCCGACACGTATTCAGGTCCTGTTCAGTATGTATTGGTGATAGGGATTCGTTAGTCGATTTGATTCTCCTGGATATGCTAGATTTTGATGTACTTCTCGGTATGGATTGGCTGGCCGCTTGTCATGCTTACGTTGATTGTCGGGGAAAAGCGGTCACATTCTGTTTCCCAGGAGAACCGATTTTTATTGTGCAGGGAGACTACAGTATAACTCCTGCCAACCTGATTTCTGCTCTTTGTGTGGGACGGCTCTTGAAGAAAGGTTGTCGTGGGTTCTTAGCGTTTATTCAAGATGTGGGAGCCGCTGAGGTCCCGTTGGACCAGGTTCCGATCGTACGAGAATTTCCTGATGTGTTCCCTGCCGAGTTACCAGGATTGCCGCCTGATCGCGATATCGAATTTTGCATTGACTTGATTCCGGGTGCGGGGCCTATTTCTATACCACCTTATCGGATGGCCCTGACGGAGCTGAAGGAGCTCAAGGGTTAGTTGCAAGAATTGCTTGATAGGGGGCTTGTTCGTCCGAGTGTATTGCCATGGGGAGCTCCTGTCTTATTCGTTAAAAAGAAGGACGACAGCATGAGATTGTGCATCGACTACAGGCAGCTGAATCGAGTTACGGTGCGAAATAGGTATCCATTATCTCATATTGATGACTTATTCGATCAGCAGCAGGGAGCTGGCTATTTCTCGAAGATCGATTTGCGTTTAAGGTATCACCAATTAAGAGTTCGGAGGGATGACATTTCGAAGACTGCTTTTCGCACACGATATAGGCATTATGAGTTTTTGGTGATGTCGTTCGGGCTCACCAATGCCCCAGCAGCTTTCATGGATATGATGAACTGCATTTTCAGGCCGTTTCTTGATCAGTTCATTATTGTATTCATTGATGATATTTTTATATACTCTCGTAGTCGAGAGGAGTATGAGCAGCACTTGCGAATTACTTTGTAGATTTTGAGAGAACATCAGTTGTTCGCTAAATTCTCCAAGTGTGCTTTCTGGCTGGTAAGTGTGGATTTCTTGGGTCATGTAGTTACGAGAGATGGTATACATGTAGACCCAAAGAAGATCGAGGCAGTACAGCACTGGCCCAGACCTGTATCAGTTACAGAGATTCGAAGCTTCTTGGGTTTGGCCGGTTACTACCGATGTTTTGTGCAAGATTTTTCTCGTATCGCTGCACCACTGACCGGGTTGACCAGGAAGAAAGTTCCATTTCTTTGGACAGAGGCATGCGAATAGAGTTTTCAGCAGTTAAAGACTCGGTTGACGACTGCACCAGTCTTATCTTTAATTTATGGGTCAGGTGGTTTTGTTGTCTATTGTGACGCCTCTCGAGTGGGTTTAGGCTGTCTGTTGATGCGGCACGGCAGGGTCGTCGCTTATGCTTCTCGGCAGTTGAAGAAGCACGAGTAGAACTATCCCACTCATGACTTAGAGATGGCCGCGGTGGTCTTCACACTCAAGATTTGGAGGCATTACTTATACGGTGAGTCATGCCAGATATTTACAGACCACAAGAGCTTAAAGTATATCTTTCAGCAGCGGGATCTGAATTTGAGGCAGCGCCGTTGGATGGAGCTCGTGAAGGACTATGAATGTGAGATTCTTTATCATCCGGGCAAGGCAAATGTTGTGGCAGATGCTTTGAGTCGGAGGCCTGGAGGTAGCTTATCTTATTTGAGCACAGTGCAGAGATAGTCTTCCGCAGATTGGAAGATTCTATGCGATAGCCGAGTACAGTTTGGGTTTCCGTCGACGAGGGACAGCTCGCTCATATCCGCACCCGTCCACAGTTACTTGATCGCATCCAAGAGGCACAGCCCGCCGATGCTCGCTTGTCGGAGATCATAGAGCAGGTTAGACAGGGTAAAGATTCTAAGTTCATGATCGATGACCATGGAGTGTTACGGTTTGGGACTCGTCTTTGCATGCCAGATTCTGAGAGACTGAGACGGGAGATCTTAGAGGAGGCGCATCGATCTGCATATAGTATTCATCCGGGTTCCACCAAGATGTATCATGACTTGAGAGATGTCTACTGGTGGGAAGAGATGAAGAAAGATGTCACAGAGTTTGTTTCGAGATGCTTGACTTGCCAGCAAGTCAAGGCCGAGCACCAGAGGCCGGCAGGAAAGTTACAGCCCTTGCCCATTCCGGAGTGGAAATGGGAGCAGATCTCCATAGATTTCATTGTGGGTCTGCCCAGGACTAGCAGAGGGTATGATTCCATCTGGGTGATTGTGGATCGATTGACAAAGAGATCTCACTTTCTTCTGGTGAAGACGACTTATGGATACGCGCAGTATGCCCAGATCTACATGGACGAGATTATGCGATTGCATAGAGTTCCGACTTGCATTGTGTCCGATAGGGGCACACAGTTCACCAGCTGATTATGGCAGAAACTTCATGAGGCTCTAGGCACCCAATTGAGTTTCAATACAGCTTTCCACCCGCAGACCGACGGTCAGTCAGAATGGACCATATAGACTCTTGAGGATATGCTCCGAGTCTGCAGTCTAGATTTCGGTGGCAGTTGGGATCGTCAGTTGCCCTTGATAGAGTTCTCCTATAATAACAGCTTCCAGGAGACGATTCAGATGGCCCCTTTCGAAGGTTTGTATGGGAGAAAGTGTCGATCGCCCATTTGTTGGACAAAACTCAGCGAGAGTAGCATTTTGGGACCGCAGCTAGTGCGGGAGACTACAGAGAAGATCTAGTTGATTCGGGACAGGATGAGGGCGGCCCAGAGCAGATAGAAATCTTATGCTGATCGACGTCGTCGCAGACTTGAGTTTGATGTGGGAGACCATGTGTTCCTCCGTGTCTCTCCGATGAAGGGTGTGATGCATTTCGGGAAAAAGGGGAAGCTCAGTCCCAGATATGTCAGACCCTATGAGATTCTGGAGAGGGTGGGTGTTGTAACTTATCGTTTAACACTTCCACCAAGTTTTCCCGATGTACATCAAGTGTTCCATGTGTCTATGCTTCGCAAGAGCTTTCACGATCCCTCTCACGCGATCCAGCATCAGACTTTACAGCTTGAGCGGAATTTATCCTATACTGAGCAGCCGGTAGCTATTCTAGACCGGCAGGTAAAGAAACTAAGATCAATGGTACTTCCATCCGTAAAGGTTCTTTGGCGAGGATAAAATAGCGAGGAGGTCACTTGGGAGGCCGAGGATGACATACAGAAGAAATTCCCGCATCTTTTTGAAGGTATGTGTACTTAAATTTTAAATTCGGGGACCGAATTTTCTTAAAGGGGAAATATTGTAACATTTTGAAATATTTTAGATAATTAATTATTTTATTTATTCAATTAAAATGTTATTTTAAATTTTATTGTAATAAAAAGACCTTTTAATATGTATTAAGTAATTTAGTAAAGAAAGTAGTTTATTTATATAATAATAAGTGTCATGAGGGGTTTTAGTGAAATGTTACCTTCCTTGTGTTAATTAATATTATGTGAGGGTTATTATGTAAAAGGGTTAGGTCATGGTTAAGGCTAATTCAACCTCATAGATATCATACCCTAGGTTAAACATCAAGCCCACACCTCCTACTTACATGAATGCACCGCTCTACTTCATGGTGACACCTCCACCTAAATTAACACATCATTTCCTTATCTATTCCATAATTGTTCAGTTGGACATTAGGTTTAGAAAACAAAAATATACTTAGTAATAATCCTCTACCTCAATTTGAATGAAAGAAGAAGAGAAGCTAAGTACTAGGGAATCCTTACCTCAACCCTCAAGCGAAGATTACATGTGCTTGTGCATCTTTGAAGGAACCTTTCAGTGATTATTCAATTGGTATAAGTTTCAACCCTGTAGTTTTTAGTTCAATACTGTTTTAGTATAGAAGTTTGATATCGGTATATATCGTTTTTGGATGAATTATAACTCAGCTTTGAATCTGCTATAGGTTAGTTAATCTTTAGCAAAATTAAGTAATACAGTAATCTTGTAATTTGGACCTAGAATATACACAAGAAACACGGACCCATTCTATGGATTTTCGACCGGCGACATTCCCCACTTTTCCGAGCACTCCGGTTTTTCTAGGGAGTTGGATGTTGATTTTTCTAGGGTGGCTCTCTATATATATTTTAGGGTATCTTGTATAGTTAGATTAGGTTATATGTGTTGGGTTTCTCTCGACGACAGCGAGGTTTCGAGAGGCATCGTCCATGCCATTTTAAAAAAAAATTGCCGTTAAAAGGAACTCTTAACATGATCGTTAGCTAGAATACAATACGGAAACAAAGCAAACCATTTACTATCTAAGTGAAAAAGGAAATACAACCTTTGTAGATCGGTCCTTCACTTCATAAGCTCCTTGTAGTAGTCCCTTCGCTGCGATCGTCGAGCTTCCGGACTCTTGCATGGCTTCGCGTAAAGAAATGGGCGACCTTGCTTGAAGTCTTCGAGGCCGAAAATGATCTATGTCGAGAGGATGCCAACTCAAGCTACTACTTCACTAACTAAAGAATTAGTGAAACAAACACCCTATACTAAAGTGCTAATCTAGTAGAGGATGGAGAAATAGGAAGTGAGCTCATTTTAGAATTTCTTTTCTCACTATACTTTCTCACTTAATCAAAACCCTAGCAAGCTTTTTGAGCTTGAGAAAGAAGATGAACTAAAATGAGATGAGAATAATGATCAAGTGAGTGAGTGAACCATGGTGAGTGAGTATCATATACTAACTCATGTAGAGACATAACCATGGCTAATCCAAATGGTTAGGTTAACAAATATCTAAAGTAAAAACAAAATTAGTGGACTTTGTCAAAGCAAAACAAGCTTCTACAAGCTTCATGCTCTTTCCAAATATCCACTAATTTTGTAATTAATTTAAATAATTATAACCCACCATTATAAATAGAATGGTGTGTGTCTCATACACCCATGTATGATGTATCAACAACCATGATACAAAAAGAAAACACAAATAAATATATATCACATATATATTAAGTTGTGCACAAGTGAGAAAAACAAATGCTTAAGTGAACCAATGTTAGTTAATGCAAATTAGTATATCATATATACTGTTGGAGATAGTTCCCTCAAAGTAAATTATTGGATCGCAGATAGGTGATTGCAATGATTGAGGCAGGACCTATACTGATATGACAGTCTTGCTCAAGATGATAGTATGCTATCTGCTTTGTCTTTATCATCGTATACATGTTTTAGTTCACTATTGCATGATAATAGAGCCCATAGGATTCTGCTTGACAGCCAGCAGTATGATGGCGATCATATACGTGGGAGCTGGGGTCTATAAGCACATCCTTAAAAGTGTCCCTAGTCGTGGGAGTTTTGAGACAGGGCATCGATACTCCAGAGTAGACTATACAGTCGAGACCCCGACGAGGGGCGGTGGCCGGTCTCACAAGCCATTGGTGTTAGTTGGTTCACCTAAGATGTATACAGGTGCTCATTGGGTTATGAGTACACCGGACAGGACTCGCCGGGAATCTGCTTGTTGGTATTATACATATCGTCAGATAGCAATTCCCTGGTGACATGTGTACAGGTTAGTTCATCGACCTGAGATCGTCATTTGTCTCGTGTGAGTTCCCACTGTGCTTAGATTACTACCCTACCACGCTCAAAGGAGTTGTGCAAACAGGTTTTAGTTGGGTACAGTCCCGAGCCACATTGGAGGCAAGTGAGCGGATCGTCGTGGCTTCGTCTCTCCCGGTATTGGGGGTTGATGTCGCGCAGTGCACGGGTGGCCATCACTAGGAATCCTTGGCCGAGGTAGTGGAGAATTACTGATTTGGATCAGTAGTTTCTCAGGAGGTGATGGGCTTCATACCGACACGATTTATCGCGTTATTAGGGGTCTGACTTTATCCACCCCCTAGACTCGATATGCGATACTCTTTAGACGAATGGACCGGACTGTATATACATTGTCCCTGTCAGGCTCAGTAGGGTTTATAGATGAGTTCGCTCGTCAGCTTCCCTTCCAATCAATACATAGGCAAAACGTTACGTGCAGCTTGTACCTCTGACGTGCTAGGGGTTATACCCAGTGCCGATGTGTTGATGAGTCATTAGAGTCCCCCACAGACACTTTCCCAAGTTCGGGCGAAACGTTGTAGAGGCCGTATGGGTTTATGGCAAGGTTCGGAAAAAGCACATGCGTTTTCGCACGTGTCGTTTTTCGGATAGATAATACTGGTAGGCTTTGGTTTAAGCCGGAACCCAGTATTATACTGTGTAGATATAATATCTTTGTCTCTGTTACATTTGTATTCGGTCGTAATACAAATGCGGGTATGTTTATACTGATACAGGGTTATCCTGAAATTTGTTTCAGGATCACTTTTGGAAGTTGCCAGTTTCCAGTTTTCTATCAGCCGTATTTAACAGTCGGTTAAATGCGGATTTATTTTTTATTCTTGGGTGAGTCATGAGGGTGAGTCATGCTTCTAGAAGTTTCTAGATATGGTGACTCTTGGTTTGCATTTATTGCATGGTGACTAGGTTAATGACTAGGTTAAGTTTCATTGGTTTGCATTTTTTATTATTTGGTGACTCATTCATTTCATTAAGTGAGATGATAAGCTTCTTGGTTATGGTCACCCCCTCCTCTCTCCTACACTCACCACCCTCCCTCTTCAAATATGGCCGGCCACTTCATTGTGGAGAATGCTTGGTTATTTGCTTGAAAAGATTATGATATTTTTGTGTATGGAAATTTCATATAGTTCAATTTCCATTTACCCGATTCCAAATGGCAACTTCTTTTAACCGTTCGTCCATAGCCTTGGACGTAACGAGACAAAGTGTTCTACTCATTCTCTACTTCATCTTGGTCGTCTCTTTTAGCAAACTTGACGATCGAGTTGACTCGGTTCAGAGGCGGGAGCCCGTTTAAAGATCCGTCGACGTGGTGCCACCTGAACGACGAAACTGGAGTTTCAGAAGATCGAAGCCGCCGCAACAAAGCGTGGGATGATGGTTGAAGACCGAAGGACTCGGATCATTCGGTATAACGTTTCTACCTATTTGTAATTTGTTAGTTTAGCTTTAATGGCAGATCCGGGTTACGGTACACGATAGCGCCAGTTGTAAAAAGTTTTTGTTCCGCATTTGGCATCTGTTAGACGGACGGGGCGCTACCGTGGACTTACATATACAATTGTACACTAAATTATTAAATCAATACTTGACTTAATAATCTGGTTATATCAGATATAACCGACTAAAATCTAATGTATCGACTTATCGAATCAACCCTTGATTAGATAACCCGGCTATATCACATATAACCGACTGATACAAATGATGTGAGAATAGAATACGGTATCACATACACGCATTATTCTCGGTCCCGCATATATCACATATGTGCTCCTATTTCGTTTTGCCCGAACCAGTAAAACCTCTATGTAGGACTCTAAAGACTCGTCAATACGCCGGCAGTAGGTGATGATCACATCAAGCACCCATAAGCCGTCAGCGGTACTTGCTGGACGTAACGACTACCCAGGTATTGAGCGATCAGAAGATCAGCAAGCAAGCCCACTCCAACTCCTCCAAAAGCCTGACGGTAACACTTGTCGTACAGTCCGGTCTCCTCGTCTGATATGTCGCATATCAAGTCTAGGGGTGGTAAACATCAGACCACAATAACCGATAAGTCATGCCTATGTGAGTCTCATAACGGGTCAAGAAACTACTAGTAACACTTACCAGTAAATCTCTAAATTAGCCCTGGCCAGGGACTTCCCTGTTATGGCCAATCGAGCACAGCGCAACATCAACCCCCAATACCGGGAGAGACGAAACCCCTCCTATCGCTCATTGCCTCAATGTGACTTGGGACTGTACCCAAAAACCACCGTTTTGCACACCCTCTTGGACGTGGTAAGGTGGAAATCAAAGCACAGTGGGAATCACACAAGACTCTATAACGATCTCGGGTCTACCGACTAACCTGTACAAGTGTCACCAGAGAACTGCCATCTGACGTGAGGTATAATACCATCTGGGAGTTCTCGGCGAGTCCGTTGAGTGTACCCAGTCTCCACCGAGCACCCGTATACCATCTCTGATGTCAAACACCAATGGATATGGGATCATCCACCGCCCATCTCATGGGTCGAGAAGCGTATACGCTAGTCTACTCTGGTATATCGATGCCCCGTCTCGATACACCCACGACTAGGGACATTAAAGGATGTACTTATGGACTACCATGGTCCCACTAGTATGATCTCTATCATAGTCCTGGTAGTCAATTACACATTCTAAGGGCTTTACCAACATGTAACCATAAGACAGTATCAAGAAACAAGTATACATGTTAAGATAAAGAGCAATCAGATAGCATACTATCATATCGAGCAAGAAAGTCCTCTCTATATACGTCTAAGCATCCAATATAATATACATCATATGTACAGTACTGGCCTCTAGGGCATACATATAACTAACAATCTCCCACTTGCACTAGGGCCAGCTGCTGTAGTATCGCATACCGAGTATCCCGAAGAGTCTCTCGAACTGTATCTGGGGAATGGCCTTTGTGAGTGGATCTGCTGTATTGTTCTTCGTGTCAACCCTCCTGACCTCGATCTCCCGGCGATCAACTATCTCCCGGATCAGGTGATACCGCTTCAGAATATGCCTGGATAGCTGCCGGGACCTGGGTTCCTTGGCCAAAGCCACCGCTCCATTGTTATCGCAATACAAAGGTATTGGATCCTTAATGGATGGAGCCACTCCAAGTTCAGTTAGGAACTTCTTGATCCAGATAGCCTCTTTGGCAGCATCGTTGGCAGCGATGTATTCAGCCTCCATCGTCGAGTCTGCCACGGTTTCCTGCTTGGAACTCTTCCAGCTTACCGCCCCTCTGTAAAGAGTGAAGACAAATCCTGAGTGCGACTTAGAGTCGTCCTCATCACTCTGGAAGCTCGAATCGGTAAAGGACTCCACTTGGAGTACTCCGTTACCATACACCAAGAGCATCTCTTTAGTCCTTCGTAAGTACTTGAGAATGCTCTTCACAGCTGTCCAGTGACTCTCTTCAGGATCTGCTTGATACCTACTCACAACACTTAGTAAGTGTGCTACTTCGGGTCTGGTACATAGCATCGCGTACATGATAGAGCCTACTGCCGAAGCATAGGGTATCCCTTGCATGCGAGCTCTCTCCAAATCAGTCTTGGGAGACATCTCTTTGGAGATAGTGAGTCCAGAGATTGTGGGTAAAAACCCACGCTTGGATTCTTCCATACTAAACCGCTTTAGTATGGTGTAAATGTACCTGGATTGGAACAATCCCAGTATCCGTTTAGATCTATCTCTCTAGATCTTGATCCCCAAGATGTAGGAGGCATCCCCTAGATCTTTCATTGAGAATCATTGTGATAAGAAGAGCTTGATCGATTGCAGCATAGGAATTTCATTTCCTATCAAGAGTATGTCATCCACGTTCAATACGAGGAAGACAACCTTACTCTCTGCTACCTTCTTGTATATACAAGGTTCATCTACGTTTTTGACGAAATCAAACTCTTTTATAATAACATCAAAGCAGATGTTCCAACTCCGCGATGCTTACTTTAATCCATAGATGGATTTAAGCAGCTTGCACACCTTCCCGCTGCTCCCACTAGCTACGAAGCCCTCCGGCTGAGTCATGTACACGCTCTCTTCTAAATCACCGTTTAGAAAGGCGGTCTTAACATCCATTTGCGAGATTTCATAGTCATGATATGCAGCGATGGCAAGCATGATCTGAATGGATTTAATCATAGCCACTGGAGAAAAGATTTCGTCATAATCCATACCTGGTCGTTGACGAAAACCCTTTGCAACAAGTCTAGCTTTGAAAGTCTCCACTTTCCCATCTACACCAAGTTTTTTCTTGAAGATCCACTTGCTCCCGATGGGTTTTACCCCTTCAGGAGCATCTTCCAAAGTCCATACTTTGTTGGTGTACATGGATTCCATCTCGGACCGCATTGCATCCAGCCATTTTACCGAGTCTCCACTCGTGATGGCCTGCTCGAAGCTAGTTGGGTCATCATCCTCCATGATGCAATCCTCGCTCCCACCATCCATGAGAAAACCGTAGTATCTCTCAGGTGGGTGAAGAACCCTACTAGATCGGCGAAGTGGCAGGGGTTCATCGGGAACTACCGAATCCGCTGGTTCCACCAAATCTTCTGTTGTGGTTTGTGTATCTGGAACCTCTTCCAGTTCTACCACTTTGCCACTAATTTCTTTAACAAAAAATTTCTTTTCTAAAAAGGTGGCATGTTGAGCAACAAACACCTTTTGTTCCTCACTATGGTAGAAAAAATATCCATATAAGATTTTTGGATATCCCACAAACTTGCAAAGAACTGACCGTACCTCGAGTTTGTTCGGATTTTGTCTTTTGACATAGGCTGGACAACTCCATTGTTGGATATATGTATGCCCTAGAGGCCATTATATGATAGTGAATGTATTTGTACATGTATATATATATATTCAGTATGCATTCTTGCTCGACATGATAGTATGCTATCTGGTTCTTCTTTATCTGACATGTTGGTTTGATCATGCTTTTATTCATTCATATATGCTGATAAAGCCCTGAGGATATCGGCTTGACTACTCTGATTATGATGGAGATCATACTAGTGGGACATCTGTAGTCTATAAGCATATCCTGGAAAGTCCCTAGTCGTAGGTATGTCGAGACGGGGCATTGATATACCAGAGTAGACTAGCGTATATGATACTAGACCCATACGATGGGCGATGAATATTCCCACATTCATTGATGTTTGACATCAAGATCATATACGGGTGCTCAGTGGTGACTGGGTACACTGGACGGACTCACCGAGAACTCCTATATGGAATTATATCTATCGTCGGATAGCAGTTCTCAGGTAACACTGGTACATGTTAGTCTGTAGACCCGAGATCGTCATAGAGTCTTGTGTGTTCTCCCACTGTACTTTGATTGCCACCCTACCACGGCTCTACTGAGTCGTGCAAACAGGTGGTCGTTGGGTACAGTCCCGAGACACACGAAGACAATGAGCGATAGGAGGGGTTTCGTCTCTCCCGGTATTGGGAGTTGATGCTGTGCTGTGCCCGACTGGTTATATCAGTAAGTTCCTGGCCAGGGCTGCTGAGATTTGCTGATAAGTGTTATCAGTAGTTTCTCGATCTGTTATAGACGATTCACCGGCATGACTTATTGAGTTATTGGGGTCGACGTGACCATCCCTAGGCTCGATATGCAGCATATTTGACGAAGAGACCGGACTGTACGGTAGTGTTGCCGGTTGGCTCGACGGGAGTTGTAACAGGTTCGCTTGTTTTCTTCTGATCGCTCAATACCCGGGTGGCCGTTACGTTTAGCTGACCGCTTGCGGCTTGGGGGTGCTTGATATGATCATCACCCTCTGCCGGCGTATTGATGAGTCTTAGAGTCCCACAAAGGAGTTACCTAGTCCAGGCGAAACGTTGTGGTGCGCGTATGCGATATGCGCATGGACCCGATTAAAATGCGCGTATATGATACCGTACATTGATCGGGCGGCTTGCTTTTGGTAGGGTCATATGTGATATGGCCGAATTGATAAATCAAGTGTTGATTTATCATTTAACCATTAGTTTTCTTACTTAAAACCTTTTCTTGGATGATGGATGTGTGCATGCATGTATGTTTTTCTTCCTTTCTTTGTTACTAGTTTCATGCACATATGGATGTGCATACATACATACATACATACACCCATCTATCATGGTTGTTTACACATGGAAATGGTGGCAATATAAGACTCACACCATGGTTGAATATATGGGTTATTATTTGATTTATTGTTTAAAACAAAATTAGAAAAGGAAAGGATAATTCTTGAGTTGTTTCTACACTCTTCTTTAACCTAACCATTCTCACCTACCCTTAACCTTGGATTAAACTTTCCTTATGTGTTTTAAACCCTAATTAAATAATAACTCAAAGGTTTAACCATGGTTTGAAGTGAGAAGAAATAAAATATATAAAGATATATTTCATTTTCTTTTCATGGTTATCATTCTAACTCTTGTTAAAAAGAAAGCCTCCATCTTCTTCCTCCTTCAATATTTGCTCTCTAGTTTCTTCTAGTGAGTAAAATACACATAAAGAAAGGTTTTTGAAGTGAGAATCTTAACCACAAAATCATTCTACACAAGGTTAGCCAAATTCTTTAGAGTGTTCTCTTCGATTCTCGAAGTTGCGAGCTTGGACGGGGAACTTCGGGTGGATCGTCGTGGACGTGAGAGGACTTCAAGAGGACCTTCTTCCAACACCCAAGAGACCAAGGAGTCCAGCAAAAGGGAGCTACAAAGGTTGTAGTCTCGAAACCCTAATTTTATTAGCTTTAAGTTTTGTAACCCTAATTTTCTAGGATCGATTCATTTGCATGCTTGTTTAGCACCATCAAAATCCAAACTTTGTGACATGTGATGCTTCAAAACTCATTATAGGGTGCTGAAAAAACCTTTCATTGGTATCAGAGCTGACCTCGAACATTAGGCGATGCTTTTACGAAGTAAAAATCCCGATCGGACAAAAATACGCCTTTTTTAGACCCTTTCTGGACAAATTTTAAAATCTGACCTTTTTCAGAATTAAAAATACTTAAAAAATACAGCAGGGAAAACTAAGAAATATGGTGAAATTCGATGCCATGAACAGTTCAAATGGCCACGGAACCGCGGCAATTCCTTGCTTAGGCCGCGGCTCCGCGGCCGTACAGTGGTATCATTGCATGAAAATTACACTATAATTCTTATGTCTGCTTGTACAGTGTTTTAGGTATGTTTAATCTGAATATAGTACTGTATTTTCTGGAGATGGTTTTGGACGTGTAGATTCGATCGGAATTTTCATTTCGTTGTTTATCTGGGTAAATAAGAAAGTATTGAAGTGTTTGAACGAGTGTCATTTGCTCACTATTCACGGGGTTTAAATACTTTGGAGATACGTGCAAGTCTTTTTGTGGTGGACCCTCTAGAAGACAACAAACCTTAATGTAAGTCGATGTACTACACCCCAATACTTGTGGGGAGGCGGAATTTTCAAAAACGAACTTGTTTAGTGAACGAACATCGACTCACCGCTTGAATCGAAGCTAAACGATAACTAACTAAACATATAGTTATACTAAACTACTATGCTTAGGGATTATACCTATCGAAACTGGTCCTTCGTCTTTACGATCTCCTTGTTCTCCTCGGCCTTCTCTAGGTAGTAGACGATCCACCCGAGAGCAAAACTCCAAGCTTAGCCTCTAAACTTGAGGCAACTAACCTTCTTGGATTGCTAATCAAAGAAGCTAGAATGAAATAGAGTGATGGTTATGGATTGATTAGTCTTTCTAATCCTTTGATCTCAACTCATGAGGTGTAAGGATTAGGGTTTGAAGATGAGAGCTTGAGGAGAGAGAAGATGATAATAATAATGAGATGAGATTGTGAGTATCATAATATATTATGAAGCATTCTCATTTAAAGAATAAATGAATAAATGTGATGAATAAGCATGCTTCATAAATGCTAAGTGGTGATTCATTAAGCATGTGTCATTATCATTTATGGTGCAATAATGATAATGATGAATCACCCTCATGACTCACAATCTTATCCAAAGTAACCTCCTTAGTCATATCTTCTAGAAGCTTCTCGCACAATTACGAGAACGCCCCTCCGATCCGCAAAAATACGGAAAAACTTTAGACTGTAAAAATCCAATAACCGGATACCAGTAACTGGCTTAAACCAAAGCCGACTGGTAAAAACTGTCCGAAAGTCGTACGTGCGTAAACGCACGTATGCGTCCGAACCCTTTGTCGCAAAACCATGCAACCTCTATATCGTTTCGCCTGGAGTAGGAAACTCTCTGTGTGGGACTCTAGAGACTCGACTTCTACACTGGCAGTGGGTTTAACCACAGACCGCAAGCGGCACTAGCTGTACGTAACGGTCCCCAGGTAGTTGTCGATAAGAAGGACGATGAGGAAACCCATCCGAACTCCTACTGAGTCTAATGTGACAATCTCCATACAGTCCGGTCCGTTCGTCCAAGACTATCGCATATCGGGCCTAGAGGGGCGGCAAGCGTCAGTCCCCTAATAGCGGTATAAGTCGTGTCGGAGGGAAGCCCATTACACCCTGAGAAACTACTGGAACCTACCAGCAAATCTCGCTTGCCCTGGCCAGGGACTTTGCGTAATGGCTCTCTGACACAGCACGATATCTACTCCCAATACCGGGAGGGACGAATCCTGTCTAACCGCCACTGCCTCCAAGTGCTCGGGACTGCACCCAACTGCTACCTGTTTGCACGACTCCTTTGAGCCGTGGTAGGGTAGCAATCTAAGAACAGTGGGACACACTCGAGGCGAAGTAGCAGTGTCAAGTCTGCGGACTATGCTGTACTCATGTCACCTGGGAACTGCTCACTGACGACTGGTATCAAACCAACCAACAGTTCCCCGTGAGTCCTGTCCGGTGTACCCGTAACCTAACGAGCACCTACATACTATCTCCAGTACGACGTACCGACGGCTGTGGGATATACCATCTCCCCAACTGGGATGAGAAGCGTACACACTAGTCTACTCCGGAGTATCGATGCTCTGTCTCGATAATCCAACGACCAGGGACCTGAATAAGGATGTGCTTGTAGACTACCCAGCCCCCACTAGTGTGACTGCCATCACAACGCTGGTAGACAAGCAAGATCCTAAGAGCTCTATCAATACGTACACTCACATATTAAGATAGAAAAACCAAGTAGCATACTACCATGTTTAGCAAGACTGTTATATACATGTGAATATCCCAAGCTTCCATTAAGTAATATACAAACTAGTATGATACAGTAATGGCCTTCTAGGGCATAAACACTAACAATCTCCCACTTGCACTAGGGCCATGTACTGGCATATCGTAGACCGATGTTCTCGAGTAGCCTCTCGAACTGAATCTGAGGAAGGGCCTTCGTGAATGGATCAGCAATGTTCTCTTCAGAAGCAACTCTCCGAACCTCGATCTCCTGACGATCAATGATCTCCCTGATCAGGTGATACCGCCTTAAGATGTGTCTGGACTTCTGATGGGACCTTGGTTCCTTTGCTAAAGCTATAGCTCCGTTGTTGTCGCAATACAGAGGTATTGGATCAACTATGGTAGGAACCACCTGAAGTTCTGTTAGGAACTTCTTCATCCAGACTGCTTCTTTTGCGGCATCGCAAGCAGCTATATACTCCGCTTCCATCGTCGAGTCAGCAACGGTGTCCTGCTTGGAGCTCTTCCAGCACACCGCCCCTCCATTGAGGGTAAAGACATAACCCGACATGGACTTGGAATCGTCCTTATCACTCTGAAAGCCGGAATCAGCAAAGGCCTCCAACCTGAGGTCTTTTCCGCCGTAAACCAAGAAAATCTCCTTAGTCCTCCTCAGGTACTTGAGAATGTTCTTTACTGCTATCCAGTGTTTCTCCCCTGGGTCTGACTGATACCGGCTTACCACGCTCAGTGCGTAAGTTACATCTGGTCTGGTACACAACATCGCATACATTATAGAGCCTACCGCAAAAGCTTAGGGTATAATAGACATGCGTTCCCTTTCCAAATCAGTCTTGGGAGACATCTCTTTGGAGAGGGTGATTCCGTGACAAGCCGGTAGATTACCGCGCTTAGAATCTTCCATACTGAATCTTTTCAGTACAGTGTCGATATACCTGGACTGCGAAAGTCCCAACATCCTCTTGGATCTATCACGATAGATCCGGATCCCCAGAATGTAAGAGGCATCACCTAGGTCTTTCATGGAGAACCTGTGTGACAAGAATCCTTTGACAGATTATAGCATAGGAATGTCATTTCCTATCAATAGAATGTCATCCACGTACAAGACGAGGAATACGACACTTCTGGCCACAACTTTACTATATATGCACGGTTCATCTGGATTTTTGATAAAGTCATATTCTTTGACTGTCTCATCAAAACAGATGTTCCAACTCCGCGATGCCTGCTTTAGTCCATAAATGGACTTAAGCAGCTTGCATACTTTCCCGCTGCTCCCACTCTGATTGAAACCCTCTGGCTGATCCATATAGACGCTCTCTTCTAAATTTCCATTCAGAAAAGCCGTCTTTACGTCCATCTGCCAGATTTCATAATCATGGAAGGCAGCAATAGCAAGAAGGACCCGAATGGATTTGAGCATAGCCACTGGAGAAAAAGTTTCGTCATAGTCCAAACCAGGTCTTTGACGAAAACCCTTTGCAACAAGTCTAGCCTTATAGGTTTCCACCTGTCCATCTACACCAATCTTTTTCTTGAAGATCCATTTGCATCCTATGGGTTTTACCCCATCTGGAGCAAAGTCCAAAGTCCATACTTTGTTGGTGTACATGGACTCCATTTCGGTCCGCATTGCATCTAGCCATCGTACCAAGTCGCCACTCTGGATGGCCTGCTGGAAGTCAGTATGTTCATCATCATCTATGATGCAATCCTCTCTATCCCCATCTATGAGAAAACCGTAGTATCTCTCAGGCGGATGAGACGGCCTACTACTCATGCGGAGGGGTGCGGGAATGTCTTGTTCTTCTTGAACTCCTGGTTCTACCAAACTTTCAGTAGCAGTTTGTGGTTCTGGAATTTCTTCCAGTTCTATTTCGCTCCCACTTATTTCCTTTTCTAAAAACTGATTTTCCAAAAAATGGGCATTACGAGAAACAAAAACCTTTTGTTCCTCTGCGTAATAGAAATAATATCCCTTGGAGTTCTTTGGATATCCCACAAACATACATTTTACTGATCGTGCCTCGAGCTTGTCCACATGCTGCTTTTTAACAAAAGCTGGACATCCCCAAATCTTTATATGTTGAAGATGGGGTATCTTCCCAGTCCACATCTGATATGGAGTGGTAGGCACAGTCTTGGTAGGAGCCCTGTTCAAAAGATATGCCGCTGATTCTAGCGCATAACCCCAGAAAGATCGCGGTAACTCAGCATTACTCATCATGGATCGTACCATATCCAATAGGGTTCGATTCCGTCTCTCCGATACACCGTTATGCTGTGGAGTGTATGGAGGAGTAAGCTGAGAGAGAATTCCTTTCTCTTTTAGGTAACCAAGGAACTCGGCACTCAAGTATTCACCACCTCGATCAGATCTTAGTTTCTTAATACTTTTGCCGGTTTGGTTTTCTACTTCATTCTTATACTCTTGGAATTTCTCAAAAGCCTCGGATTTATGTTTCATCAGATAAATGAATCCGTATCTTGAGTAATCATCCGTGAAAGTAATGAAATAGGAAAAACCACCTCTCGCATGTGTAGACATTGGACCGCATACATCACTGTGTATGAGTCCTAAGAGCTCGCTCGCTCTTACTCCTTGTCCAGTAAATGGAGTCTTTGTCATCTTTCCTTTGAGACAAGATTGACAAGAGTCATAGGATTGATATTCGAACGTGTCCAAATATCCTTCTCTATGCAACTTAGTCAACCTTCTCTCATTGATGTGACCCAGTCTACAATGCCATAAGAAAGCTTTATTTAAATCTGGAGACTTTCTTTTTAGTGTGTTCTGGACATTGAAAATTTGGAGTTGGTTTAACACATATATGCCGTTATTTAGAGTACCGGACCCAATCAAACCATGATTAAGGTGGATGTTAACAACATCTCTTACAAACGTGAAATCATAACCTTTATTTGATAACAAGGAAACTGATATGATATTACACGTTAAGCTTGGTACAAAATAACAGTTATGCAAAACCAAAATATGTCCACTCGTCAATCCTAGGTGATAATCCCCGACGGACGCAGCTCCCACGCTAGCTCCGTTAGCAACCCTGAGGATCATATCACCTTCCTTCAGCACTCTACGGTTTCTCAGTGCCTGCAATGAATTGCAAATATGAGATCCTGATCCGGTATCCAATACCCAGGAAGTAGAGTTGATCGACAGACAATTCTCAATTACAAACACACCTGAAGTCGAAGCCACAGCTTGCTTCGGTTCCTGGTTCTTGGCGTTCCATGCCTTGCAATCCTTCTTCCAGTGCCCTTTCCTGTGACAATGGAAGCACTCATCCGGGCCAACTATCGGTACTGCTATCTTTTTCTTTCCCTTCTTTCCCACCTTACTAACACCTCCTCTATGTTTGGGTGCGGCCTTCTTCTTCCTTCCTTTGGCCCTAGCCTTGGACCCGGAAGAAGATGCACCGCCAACAAACATAGCGGGTGTTTCCCTTGCTTTCTTCAAGGTGCCCTCTGCACTCCTTAACATGTTCAGGAGTTCCGCAAGTTCAACTTCTTTTCCTTGAAGATTGAAGTTGAGGATAAACTGGGCGTAGGTGGGAGGAAGGGACTGGAGAATAAGATGTGTATAGAGCTCATTATCCAAAGTCGTCCCAAGGTCTGCGAGCTCTTCAATATAGCCGATCATCTGTAGGACATGTTCACCTACCGATGACCCGACAGCCAACCTCGCTCGAAACAAGTTCTTAGAGGTCTCGTATCTTGCTATACGAGATTGCTCTCCATAAAGTTCCTTTGTATGGAGAAATATGCCATCCAGGGACATATCCTCGTGCCTCCTCTGATGTTCATTGTCCATAGAGGCAAGCACGACGCACTTGGCTCTCGCGCAATCTAAATCCCAGGTTTTGCGGATTTCCTTATCCGCATTGCTGGATTTGGGACCAGGGACAGCAGGTGCCGTAGCGGTGAGGACGTACCCCAGTTTGTCATAGGTCAAAGCCATTTTGACATTCCGCAGCCAATCTTTATAGTTTGGCCCCGTCAGTATATTTTTTTCTAAAAGTAACTTAAGTCCAGTCATTTTCAGGGTCGCTGCAATTAGGAGAGAGAGAAGAAAACTCTTTAGCATGATGCTCTTGCAAGTTTAGAGTGGTTTTAAGTTTATCTAAACTGGATGGCTCCCACTGTTTCTCGAATCCTTCCTCAAACCATAAAAGAAGAATTAGCCAGGACTATTCTCACCGTACAATACTTGGTTAACCGTTCAGCCAGGCCAGTGTCGATACTTCGAGGGAGGTTTTCCAACGCTTTCGCGAAGTTCCTTAATTAAATAACCTCTTTTCTCTGGGGGCGTAACCCCGCTGACACCTTTCTGGACACCTACTAGGTTTATAGCATTGATCGTTAAGTGACGAATATCCTGATAAGTAGCATATACTCACAGTAGGATCGGGATCCAAATATCATCGTATGATAATGTTGAAGGAATCCTATCAACATTCATCAAACTCCAAATGGTATGCATCTCTTTGCAAATTTCAGTTTCTTTAGAAATTCCCGATATATATTTCTGTCCCATGCTCTTATGACCTTGGCGTTAGGTCAAAATGTCATAAGTCACATATCAAGTTCTACCCATCATTATCTTGTCAATTTGAACCCATCCGTATATATCCTTGACGTTCGGCCAAAATGATAATACGACTGTCCCAAACTAACTCATCTACCTATGCAACAACTGAATACCCAGTAGCTACCAAACACTATGCCTTGGCGTTAGGTCAAAATACATAGCTTGAATACTACTGAATACCCAGATGAAATGACGGAGGGCTACGAATGGTTTTGGAGAAACCGTGAACGTAGTGAACTTGATATAACCGAAGGAACCTGATAGCTTTTAAAAGGAGTGGTTAAAGCTCCGCATTTAAAAAATATCTGTTTTAAAAATAACCGAGTGGTTTCTTTTAAATTGTTCCAACGATTTAAACTTTGGTTTGTTTTTCTTTGCATTATAGATAATGCGTCCCATCATTAACCTATCATTGCAGAAAACAACGAAAATACAACGTCCTCTTATGCCATCCGCATTCGCCACGGGGTCCCGTCATCACCCGTTAGGTTACTTAACTAACGACAGAGCGGGGGCTGGGCTAGCGCAGGTGTAAAACATAAGTGACGTCTAAATAGCTATCATATATATAGATATTTTACATTCGTCTGACGCAATGATATACATTCCAGAACACAGATAAACAATATTGGATTTGCAAGCAATCTGTATTTCTTTTGAGCCTGCAAGAAAAGACAGATTACACAGTTGTGATGAATAGCCGTTACCCCACCCTCGACCCCTACGGGTACGGCAAACTACCCGCCCGGCAGTTTGTGTACCCCACCTTGGGTCAGTCCTAGGAGCAAAAACAGTAAAATGAAATAATACAACGGTGGCTACAACCGCAACCTGGATGTGCCCCGCAAAAATAATATTACAACAAATTACATTTACAACAAATGAATTAAACAATAACCCATTGCAAACCCCGGCTATACACCACAACAGTCCAATACAGTTTATATGCACAAACAGATATAACCATTACAGAAATGTGCAACCCCCTGCCAACTGACATACTAGCAGTTAGGGGAGGTTTACGAACACATTTATCAATCACAAATATAATCCAATATGCAAATATTGTACAATTTCGATCGATTAAACATCTTTAATATTGCTCCAAAAACTGCTCTGTTAAACTAAAACCTGAGCAAAATTAAAATATTCCAGAAAATCCCAAATATTACACAGAAGCAACAGAAGAAAAATTGGTTCCTGACTCGCCAACTCGGCGGCGGAACCGCGGCGACTCGGTAGGGTGAGGCCGCGGTTCCGCGGCGCGTTAGACGATTCAGGCGACTGTTTTTCTTGGGTGTTCTACTGTGGTCATTTCAAGCTTTCTGCACTCACCTGAAAAATTTTTGGACATCATTTTAAATTCGACAGAAACTGAATTTTTCGGGACTTTCCGGTTTCGTTTTTTCCGTTCGAAATTCGTACAAATTTGCAATTAAGTTATTTATTGTTTAGCGAGGCTCTGATACCACTGTAAGTCGATGTACTACACCCCAATACTTGTGGGGAGGCGGAATTTTCAAAAACGAACTTGTTTAGTGAACGAACATCGACTAACCGCTTGAATCGAAGCTAAACGATAACTAACTAAACATATAGTTATACTAAACTACTATGCTTAGGGATTCTACCTATCGAAACTGGTCCTTCGTCTTTACGATCTCCTTGTTCTCCTCGGCCTTCTTTAGGTAGTAGACGATCCACCCGAGAGCAAAACTCCAAGCTTAGCCTCTAAACTTGAGGCAACTAACCTTCTTGGATTGCTAATCAAAGAAGCTAGAATGAAATAGAGTGATGGTTATGGATTGATTAGTCTTTCTAATCCTTTGATCTCAACTCATGAGGTGTAAGGATTAGGGTTTGAAGATGAGAGCTTGAGGAGAGAGAAGATGATAATAATAATGAGATGAGATTGTGAGTATCATAATATATTATGAAGCATTCTCATTTAAAGAATAAATGAATAAATGTGATGAATAAGCATGCTTCATAAATGCTAAGTGGTGATTCATTAAGCATGTGTCATTATCATTTATGGTGCAATAATGATAATGATGAATCACCCTCATGACTCACAATCTTATCCAAAGTAACCTCCTTAGTCATATCTTCTAGAAGCTTCTCGCACAATTACGAGAACGCCCCTCCGATCCGCAAAAATACGGAAAAACTTTAGACTGTAAAAATCCAATAACCGGATACCAGTAACTGGCTTAAACCAAAGCCGACTGGTAAAAACTGTCCGAAAGTCGTACGTGCGTAAACGCACGTATGCGTCCGAACCCTTTGTCGCAAAACCATGCAACCTCTATATCGTTTCGCCTGGAGTAGGAAACTCTCTGTGTGGGACTCTAGAGACTCGACTTCTACGCTGGCAGTGGGTTTAACCACAGACCGCAAGCGGCACTAGCTGTACGTAACGGTCCCCAGGTAGTTGTCGATAAGAAGGACGATGAGGAAACCCATCCGAACTCCTACTGAGTCTAATGTGACAATCTCCATACAGTCCGGTCCGTTCGTCCAAGACTATCGCATATCGGGCCTAGGGGGCGGCAAGCGTCAGTCCCCTAATAGCGGTATAAGTCGTGTCGGAGGGAAGCCCATTACACCCTGAGAAACTACTGGAACCTACCAGCAAATCTCGCTTGCCCTGGCCAGGGACTTTGCGTAATGGCTCTCTGACACAGCACGATATCTACTCCCAATACCGGGAGGGACGAATCCTGTCTAACCGCCACTGCCTCCAAGTGCTCGGGACTGCACCCAACTGCTACCTGTTTGCACGACTCCTTTGAGCCGTGGTAGGGTAGCAATCTAAGAACAGTGGGACACACTCGAGGCGAAGTAGCAGTGTCAAGTCTGCGGACTATGCTGTACTCATGTCACCTGGGAACTGCTCACTGACGACTGGTATCAAACCAACCAACAGTTCCCCGTGAGTCCTGTCCGGTGTACCCGTAACCTAACGAGCACCTGCATTCTATCTCCAGTACGACGTACCGACGGCTGTGGGACATACCATCTCCCCAACTGGGATGAGAAGCGTACACACTAGTCTACTCCGGAGTATCGATGCTATGTCTCGATAATCCAACGACCAGGGACCTAAATAAGGATGTGCTTGTAGACTACCCAGCCCCCACTAGTGTGACTGCCATCACAACGCTGGTAGACAAGCAAGATCCTAAGAGCTCTATCAATACGTACACTCACATATTAAGATAGAAAAACCAAGTAGCATACTACCATGTTTAGCAAGACTGTTATATACATGTGAATATCCCAAGCTTCCATTAAGTAATATACAAACTAGTATGATACAGTAATGGCCTTCTAGGGCATAAACACTAACACTTAACTCGATTATGTGACCGTCTTGAACTGCCCTTTGAACCTTAGGGTTTGGGGCAGTACGGCGTGCCACATGTGAGGCGTTGGCTTGACCCTTCTACGGCTGGACCGCTACTACTGTGTCACACTCCGGATTTTTGAACCCTGCTCAAGTGTTGAGCTTTAGTGAATCTTGGGTACTTGATCGTTCGTTCGAAAACTTTAATACTATCTGTTTATCTGGAATGTGATACAATATGTGGAATTCATATAGTTTAGGCATGAAATACGAAATATGTGATATTTCGCATTTATGATGTCTAAAGAAGAATGTGGATTCCAAATATTGTAGTTTTACACTTTCTTTTCTGTGACCGTAAGTGTAGTATGTACGATATCGCCGGTTTCGTTGCTATACATCAACGACAATTGGGGTATGCATACTTACGTTGATGATATGAGATATTATGTGTTGCTGAGATATGATGTGCAGGATTGTCGCAATTGAATAGCCGGGGTTTTTCTTTTGTGAGATGAGAGTTTTATATTTTCATTCATGTAAATTCAAATGTAATGTAATATTCTTTTATTTGGGGCACTTCCGGGTTGAGGTTGTGTCACCAGTGTTGTATATTATTTACTTTTCCGCATTAGGATGGACCCGAGGAGGGGAGCACAGGTGACCGGGTTCTGGGGTTCAGTGGGAGGCCATCTCGAGGAGTCGAGACCGGGTCTCCTAAACTCCAGAATTGGCAGGGTCACTTGCCGCTCTCGTAGGGGTCCAGGGTGTGGGCTTGGCTATTCATCGCGACTGTGGAATCTGTATTTTCTATTCTGGCTAAATACTAAATACGGACGTCCTAGTATATCCCACGTTATATCTATGTTTCTGTTGCCTGTGTTCTGTGATATCTGAGACGAATGACGTATTATATATATGATATATAGTAGACGTTGCTTATGTTTTACACCCGCGCTAGTCCCGTCCCGGTATGCCGTTAGTTAAGTAACCTAACGGTGCATAACGGAACATTGCGGCGAATGCGGATGGCATAAGCGTACGTGTTATTTTCGTTTCTTTTCTGTGATTGGCTTAAGGACTTAAATGATGGGATTACATTAATGTGATTAATGTAAAGAAAATAAACCTAAAAAGATGTTGTGGAATCGGATTTAAAAACCACTCGGCTATTTATGAAAAAGCTATATTTCAAAACTGCGGAGCTTAAGCCACTCCTTTTGAAAACCATTTGATTCTACAACGATATCAAGCTCAAAGCGTTAAAGATTTTCTTAAAAATCATCCGCAACCCTCCGTCATTTTAGGAAATAGAGTACTTAGTATTCGTGCTACATTTGTTGACCTTAGCCAAGGCGTAGTGTACGGTAGCTAAGTGATGTCTTCCTACAAATGCATATGATGCAGATTAATTAGGACGGGCATATGACTTTATTGACCTTAGCCAAGGGTCACGTGAACGGGTCTAATTAATCAAGAAATGACGGGTTGAGCTTGACTAGTACTCGTAATTTGTTGACCTTAGCCAAGGTCACGAGTATTAGGGGTAAAAACCACATCGGGAATTTCAATAGTTGAAATTTGCAATGAGATTGCATACCTTCCATGTGATGGTTGGATCCCGATCCCACTGTGGGCAATAGTTGCTCCTAGGAGCGTTTAACAGTTTACAATTAGCTAACTCATTAGGTGTCTAGAAAGGTGTTAACGGGGCTCCGCCTTTGGGAAAACGAGGTTTACTTTAATTAGGTCCGTGCGAAAGCACGGGGAACCTCCCTCAAGTACCGACACTAGCCTGGCTGAACGGTTAGCGAAGTTGCAGATTGTAATTAATCCTGGCTAGTTTTTCTTTTTAAGGTTTGAAAGAAAAACTCGATAAAAGCAGCGGGAAACATCGATTAGATAAGACAATAACCAATCTGATCTATGCAAAGAGCTTTCGCTGAGTGTATTCTTTTCTCTCTCTTAATGGCAGATACCCATGACTGGACTCAAGCTTTTACTAGATAAAAACAAACTGAATGGGACCAACTATAAAGACTGGCTGAGGAATCTGAAAATCGCCTTGACTTATGATAAAGTATCATATGTCCTCACGGCTTCAGCCGCGCCCGTCCCAGGTCCAAAATCCTCAGTTGCGGACATTGAAGTCCGCAAGACATGGGACGCTGACTGTGCCACGGCAAAATGCCTCGCGCTTACATCGATGGATAACACACATCAAAAGCAGCACGAGGATATGGACATTCAAGGTATATTGCTCCATACAAAGGAATTGTATGGAGAGCAATCCCGCGTATTACGATACGAAGCATCAAAGAAATTGTTTCAGATGCGAATGGCCCCTGGCACACCAATAGGAGACCATGTTCTGAAGATGATAGCTCTTATAGAAAAGCTTGAGGACCTTGGATGGACGATGGACAATGAACAATATATAGATATTATTCTGCAGTCCCTTCCCTCCACCTTTGCTCAGTTCATAGTGAACTTCAACATGCATGGCATGGAGAAGGAACTCCCTGAACTCCTTAACATGTTAAGGAGTGCAGAGAGCACTATGAAGTCAGCAAGAACTCCCGTTATGACAGTTGGACAATCTTCTTCTTCTCGCCCGAAAGCTAAGGCCAAGGGAAAGAAAAAGAAGAAGCCCACCAATCCTAAAGGTGGAGTTAAAAAGGTGAAAGGAAAGGAAAAGTCCAAGGCTGGAGACTCGGGGAAGGGCGAATGTTTTCATTGCCACAAGACAGGACATTGGAAGCGCAACTGCACGGAGTACTTAAGTCTCAAAAAGAAGCATGGGGATGCTTCTGCTTCAGGTGCGTTTGTGACAGAAAACTGTTTTTCAATAAACTCTGCTTCCTGGGTATTAGATACCGGTTCAGGTTCTCACATTTGCAATTCTATGCAGGGGCTGAGAAATAGCAAGGTTTTGAAGACAGGTGACCATACTCTCCGCGTTGGAAATGGTTCCAATGTACATACAGTCGCAGTGGGAGAGTATCACTTGGGGTTGCCATCTGGATGTATTTTGGTTTTGAATCCATGTTATTTTGTACCAAGTATGCTATGTAATATAATATCCGTTTCTTTGTTGGATAATGAAGGATATAATTTTGTATTGCAGAACAATGTTATGAACATTCACCTGAATCAAATGTTGGTTGGGTATGGTACGCTTAATAACGGAATATATGTCCTAAATCAACACACAGTTTTCAGTATACAACACACTAATAAAAGAAAACTTTCAGAATTTAATGAAGCTTTTCTTTGGCACTGTAGACTTGGTCATATTAACGAAACAAGACTAAACAAGTTACACAAAGATGGATATTTAAACTCTTTTGAATATAAATCTTATGCGACTTGCCAGTCTTGTATCAAGGGTAAAATGACCAAAACTCCGTTTACCGGAACCGGAGAAAGAGCTACTCAGCTCCTAGGCCTCATACATAGTGATGTATGTGGGCCAATGTCTACACAGGCTAGAGGCGGTTTTTCATACTTCATTACATTCACTGACGATTTCTCAAGATTCAGTCATGTATTTTTATTAAAGCACAAGTCCGAAGATTTCGAGAAATTCATTGAATATAAACAAGAAGTAGAAAAACAAACCGGCTTGAGTATCAAGATGCTTCGATCAGATCGAGGTGGTGAGTATCTCAGTACAGAATTTGCAAACATCCTAAAAGAGAATGGGATTCTCTCTCAGCTCACTCCCCCTTACACACCACAGCACAACGGTGTGTCAGAACGACGGAATAGGACCCTATTAGATATGGTCCGGTCCATGATGAGTGACGCTGAGATACCCGTCTCGTTTTGGGGGCATGCATTGGAGACTGCAGCATTTCTGCTAAACAGGGTTCCAACCAAAACCGTATCTACCACGCCATATGAGATATGGCATGGGAAGAGACCATCTCTTAAGAGAATTAAGATTTGGGGTTGCCCGGCCTATGTTAAAAAGCAGAATCCGGACAAACTCGAGACACGGTCAGTCATGTGTAACTTTGTGGGATATCCAAAGAATTCTTATGGATATCTATTCTACCACAAAGAGAAACAAAAAGTGTTTGTTTCTCAACATGCCACATTCTTGGAAAAAGAGTTTTTCACAGATAAAGATGATGGCAAGGTGGTGGATCTAGAAGAGGTTCTAGAGAAACAAACTACAAATGACGATTTGGTTGAACTGGCTGTTGCAACAGAAACTGAAGAACCTCGGCCACTCCGTAAGTCTGGTAGGACTTCTCGCCTACCGGAGAGGTACTACGGTTTCCTCATTGATGGTGACAGAGAAGATTGTATCATGGATGATGATGATCCTACCAGTTTTCAGCATGCTATCACGAGTAGAGACCATGTGAAGTGGCTGGATGCCATGAGATCCGAAATGGAGTCTATGTACACCAACAAAGTATGGACCTTGGACGTTGTACCTCCTGGGGTAAAACCTGTGGGGTGCAAATGGATCTTTAAACGAAAGATTGGTGTAGATGGGCTGGTAGAGACCTATAAGGCAAGACTTGTGGCGAAAGGCTTTCGTCAAAGACCAGGTTTGGACTATGACGAAACTTTTTCGCCCGTAGGCATGCTTAAATCCATTCGGATCCTACTTGCTATTGCTGCTCACTACGACTATGAAATCTGGCAGATGGACGTTAAAACAGCATTTCTAAATGGAGATTTACAAGAATGTGTTTATATGGATCAGCCAGAGGGCTTCATTGACAGTGGGAGCAGCGGGAAAGCATGTAGATTGCTTAAATCATATATGGGTTAAAGCAGGCATCTCGGAGTTGGAACATCTGTTTCGATGATGTTATCAAAGAGTTTGATTTCATCAAAAAATCCAGATGAACCTTGTATTTATAAGAAGGCTGTAAGAAGAGCTGTCACATTCCTCGTATTGTACGTGGATGACATTCTTCTGATAGGAAATGATATTCCTATGCTACAGTCGGTCAAATCTTCCTTATCACTAAGGTTCTCCATGAAGGACCTGGGTGATGCCACATACATCCTGGGCATAAGGATCTATAGAGATAGATCCAAAAAGTTATTGGGATTGTCCCAAACCAGGTACATTGACACCATCCTAAAAAGGTTTAGTATGGAAGACTCCAAGCGGGGTGCCTTACCCGCTTGCCATGGGATCACTTTTGGAAGTTGCCAGTTTCCAGTTTTCTATCAGCCGTATTTAACAGTCGGTTAAATGCGGATTTATTTTTTCTTCTTGGGTGAGTCATGAGGGTGAGTCATGCTTCTAGAAGTTTCTAGATGTGGAGACTCTTAGTTTGCATTTATTGCATGGTGACTAAGTTAATGACTAGGTTAAGTTTCATTGGTTTGCATTTTTTGTTATTTGGTGACTCATTCATTTCATTAAGTGAGATGATAAGCTTCTTGGTTATGGTCACCCCCTCCTCTCTCCTACACTCACCTCCCTCCCTCTTCAAATATGGCCGGCCACTTCATTGTGGAGAATGCTTGGTTATTTGCTTGAAAAGATTATGATATTTTTGTGTATGGAAATTTCATATAGTTCAATTTCCATTTACCCGATTCCAAATGGCAACTTCTTTTAACCGTTCGTCCATAGCCTTGGACGTAACGAGACAAAGCGTTCTACTCATTCTCTACTTCATCTTAGTCGTCTCTTTTAGCAAACTTGACGATCGAGTTGCCTCGGTTCAGAGGCGGGAGCCCGTTTAAAGATCCGTCGACGTGGTGCCACCTGAACGACGAAACTGGAGTTTCAAAAGATCGAAGTCGCCGCAACAAAGCGTGGGATGATGGTTGAAGACCGAAGGACTCGGATCATTCGGTATAACGTTTCTACCCATTTGTAATTTGTTAGTTTAGCTTTAATGGCAGATCCGGGTTACGGTACACGATAGCGCCAGTTGTAAAAAGTTTTTGTTCCGCATTTGGCGTCTGTTAGACGGCCGGGGCGCTACCGTGGACTTACATATACAATTGTACACTAAATTATTAAATCAATACTTGACTTAATAATCTGGTTATATCAGATATAACCGACTAAAATCTAATGTATCGACTTATCGAATCAACCCTTGATTAGATAACCCGGCTATATCATATATAACCGACTGTTACAAAAGAGGTGAGAATAGAATACGGTATCACATACACGCATTATTCTCGGTCCCGCATATATCACATATGTGCTCCTATTTCGTTTTGCCCGAACCAGTAAAACCTCTATATAGGATTCTAAAGACTCGTCAATACGCCGGCAGTAGGTGATGATCACATCAAGCACCCATAAGCCGTCAGCGGTACTTGCTGGACGTAACGACTACCCAGGTATTGAGCGATCAGAAGATCAGCAAGCAAGCCCACTCCAACTCCTGCAAAAGCCTGACCGTAACACTTGCTGTACAGTCCGGTCTCCTCGTCTGATATGTCGCATATCAAGTCTAGGGGTGGTAAACATCAGACCACAATAACCGATAAGTCATGCCTATGTGAGTCTCATAACGGGTCAAGAAACTACTAGTTACCAGTAAATCTCTAAATTAGCCCTGGCCAGGGACTTCCCTGTTATGGCCAATCGAGCACAGCGCAACATCAACCCCCAATACCGGGAGAGACGAAACCCCTCCTATCGCTCATTGCCTCAATGTGACTCGGGACTGTACCCAAAAACCACCGTTTTGCACACCCTCTTGGACGTGGTAAGGTGGAAATCAAAGCACAGTGGGAATCACACAAGACTCTATGACGATCTCGGGTCTACCGACTAACCTGTACAAGTGTCACCAGAGAACTGCCATCTGACGTGAGGTATAATACCATCTGGGAGTTCTCGGCGAGTCCGTCTAGTGTACCCAGTCTCCACTGAGCACCCGTATACCATCTCTGATGTCAAACACCAATGGATATGGGATCATCCACCGCCCATCTCATGGGTCGAGAAGCATATACGCTAGTCTACTCTGGTATATCGATGCCCCGTCTCGATACACCCACGACTAGGGACATTAAAGGATGTACTTATGGACTACCATGGCCCCACTAGTATGATCTCTATCATAGTCCTGGTAGTCAAGTACACATTCTAAAGGCTTTACCAACATGTAACCATAAGACAGTATCAAGAGACAAGTATGCATGTTAAGATAAAGAGCAATCAGATAGCATACTATCATATCGAGCAAGAAAGTCCTCTCTATATACGTCCAAGCATCCAATATAATATACATCATATGTACAGTACTGGCCTCTAGGGCATACATATAACTAACAATCTCCCACTTGCACTAGGGCCAGCTGCTGTAGTATCGCATACCGAATATCCCGAAGAGTCTCTCAAACTGTATCTGGGGAATGGCCTTTGTGAGTGGATCTGCTGTATTGTTCTTCGTGTCAACCCTCCTGACCTCGATCTCCCGGCGATCAACTATCTCCCGGATCAGGTGATACCGCTTCAGAATATGCCTGGATAGCTGCTGGGACCTGGGTTCCTTGGCCAAAGCTACCGCTCCATTGTTATCACAATACAAAGGTATTGGATCCTTAATGGATGGAACCACTCCAAGTTCAGTTATGAACTTCTTGATCTAGATAGCCTCTTTGGCAGCGATGTATTCAGCCTCCATCGTCGAGTCTGCCACGGTTTCCTGCTTGGAACTCTTCCAGCTCACCGCCCCTCTGTAGAGGGTGAAGACAAATCCTGAGTGCGACTTAGAGTCGTCCTTATCACTCTGGAAGCTCGAATCGGTAAAGGACTCCACTTGGAGTTCTCCGCTACCATACACCAAGAGCATCTCTTTAGTCCTTCGTAAGTACTTGAGAATGCTCTTCACAGCTGTCCAGTGACTCTCTCCAGGATCTGCTTGATACCTACTCACTACACTTAGTAAGTGTGCTACTTCGGGTCTGGTACATAGCATCGCGTACATGATAGAGCCTACTGCCGAAGCATAGGGTATCCCTTGCATGCGAGCTCTCTCCAAATCAGTCTTGGGAGACATCTCTTTGGAGATAGTGAGTCCAGAGATTGTGGGTAAAAACCCACGCTTGGATTCTTCCATACTAAACCTCTTTAGTATGGTGTAAATATACCTGGATTGGAACAATCCCAGTATCCGTTTAGATCTATCTCTCTAGATCTTGATCCCCAAGATGTAGGAGGCATCCCCTAGATCTTTCATTGAGAATCATTGTGATAAGAAGAGCTTGATCGATTGCAGCATAGGAATTTCATTTCCTATCAAGAGTATGTCATCCACGTTCAATACGAGGAAGACAACCTTACTCTCTGCTACCTTCTTGCATATACAAGGTTCATCTACGTTTTTGACGAAATCAAACTCTTTGATAATGACATCAAAGCAGATGTTCCAACTCCGCGATACTTACTAAATCCATAGATGGATTTAAGCAGCTTGCACACCTTCACGCTGCTCCCACTAGCTACGAAGCCCTCCGGCTGAGTCATGTACACGCTCTCTTCTAAATCACCGTTTAGAAAGGCGGTCTTAACATCCATTTGCGAGATTTCATAGTCATGATATGCAGCGATGGCAAGCATGATCCGAATGGATTTAAGCATAGCCACTGGAGAATAAATTTCCTCATAATCCACACCTGGTCGTTGACGAAAACCCTTTGCAACAAGTCTAGCTTTGAAAGTCTCCACTTTCCTATCTACACCAAGTTTTTTCTTGAAGATCCACTTGCTCCCGATGGGTTTTACCCCTTCAGGAGCATCTTCCAAAGTCCATACTTTGTTGGTGTATATGGATTCCATCTCGGACCTCATTGCATCCAGCCATTTTACCGAGTCTCCACTCGTGATGGCCTGCTCGAAGCTAGTTGGGTCATCATCCTCCATGATGCAATCCTCGCTCCCACCATCCATGAGAAAACCGTAGTATCTCTCAGGTGGGTGAAGAACCCTACTAGATCGGCGAACTGGCTGGGGTTCATCGGGAACTACCGAATCCGCTGGTTCCACCAAATCTTCTGTTGTGGTTTGTGTATCTGGAACCTCTTCCAGTTCTACCACTTTGCCACTAATTTCTTTTACAAGAAATTTCTTTTCTAAAAAGGTGGCATGTTGAGCAACAAACACCTTTTGTTCCTCACTATGGTAGAAAAAATATCCATATGAGTTTTTTGGATATCCCATAAACTTGCAAAGAACTGACCGTACCTCGAGTTTGTTCGGATTTTGTCTTTTGACATAGGCTGGACAACCCCATTGTTGGATATATGTATGCCCTAGAGGCCATTATATGATAGTGAATGTATTTGTACATGTATATATATATATATATTCAGTATGCATTCTTGCTCGACATGATAGTATGCTATCTGGTTCTTCTCTATCTGACATGTTGATTTGATCATGCTTTTATTCATTCATACATGCTGATAAAGCCCTGAGGATATCGGCTTGACTACTCTGATTATGATGGAGATCATACTAGTGGGACATCTGTAGTCTATAAGCATATCCTGGAAAGTCCCTAGTCGTAGGTATGTCGAGACGGGGCATTGATATACCAGAGTAGACTAGCGTATATGATACTAGACCCATACGATGGGCGATGAATGTTCCCACATTCATTGATATTTGACATCAAGATCATATACGGGTGCTCAGTGGTGACTGGGTACACTGGACGAACTCACCGAGAACTCCTATATGGAATTATATCTATCGTCGGATAGCAGTTCTCAGGTAACACTGGTACAGGTTAGTCTGTAGACCCGAGATCGTCATAGAGTCTTGTGTGTTCTCCCACTGTAGTTTGATTGCCACCCTACCACGGATCTACTGAGTCGTGCAAACAGGTGGCCGTTGGGTACAGTCCTGAGGCACACGAAGACAATGAGCGATAGGAGGGGTTTCGTCTCTCCCGGTATTGGGAGTTGATGCTGTGCTGTGCCCGACTGGTTATATCAGTAAGTCCCTGGCCAGGGCTGCTGAGATTTGCTGATAAGTGTTATCAGTAGTTTCTCGATCTGTTATAGACCATTCACCGACACGACTTATTGAGTTATTGGGGTCGACGTGACCATCCCTAGGCTCGATATGCAGCATATTTGACGAAGAGACCGGACTGTACGGTAGTGTTGCCGGTTGGCTCGATGGGAGTTGTAACTGTAGGGTTCCTAGGTACACTATAGAGGTCTCACAAGGCATCAACCATGCCAATTTCAAATTTTATAGGTGCCGAGAAACCCTAATACGGATCGTCGACTAGAAATTTAGGCGATAAACGAAACTAGTTAACATCTTAACTAAAGGAGAGAGGCTACAACCTTTGTAGATCCGGTTCTCCACATTCTTAGCTCCACGTAGGCGTCCTCTCGCTGTCCTTCTCGAATTCCGAGCTCAAACGTCGGCTTCATCGGAGAATTGGGCGGACTAGGTCGTCGGCTTCGTGCCGAAGATGATCTACGTCGAGGCATCACAAGTTCAAGCTCCGACTTCACAAATTTGTGAAACTTGTGAAGAAAACACCCAAAACAACTTGGCAAGAGGTAGAGGGTGAAGAAATAGGAGGTGGGTTCACTTTAGAATTGGATTTCTCACTTTAGAACTCAAGTTTCCATTGATGGCATCAAGCTTTCTTGAAGAAGAAGATGATGAAGAAGAAGAAATAATATGATAAGTGTTGAATTAAAATGAAAAATAATTCAATACTTATCATAAGCAAACCATAGTTGAGTGTAGAGAATAGACCATGGTTACTTGGATGGGTTAGGGTTAAGCATGAAGACAAGAATGGTTAAGAAGTCAAAGCTTCATGAAGCTTCAACTAAAAACAAACATATTCACCATTCTTATCTAAATCTTTTCCAAATAAATAAATGAACAAATAAATAAATAAATGAATATGCAAAACCCTAATTATCAAATTAACCATGGTTTAATTCTATACACTTAACTAAATTATCAAGTATCATTCAAACATGATACAAATATGTGCACAAAAGTATATCACATATACTTCTTGCACATCAAGTGAGAAAATCCATTTAAAGTGAACCAATACTGGCTAATGCAAAGTAATATATCAAATATATAATTATACATTAAATCATTAAATCAACATTTGATTCAATGATCCGGTCATGTCGCACATAACCGACTAGTATCCAATGTATCGATTTATCGAATCAATGATTCGATAACTAGGTCATATCGAATATAACCAATCGATACATCCATCGCGAGAATGAAATACGGTATCACATACACGCATTATTCTCGGTCCTGCACATATCTCATATGCGCTCCTATTTCGTTTCGCTTGAGCCAGGAAACCTCTGTGTAGGACTCTAAAGACTCGTCAATACGCCGGTAGCAGATGATGATCATATCAAGCACCCACAAGCCGCAAGCGGTCTGCTAAACGTAACGGCCATCCGGGTATTGAGCGATCATAAGATCGACGAGCTAGCCCGCTCACACTCCTGTGAATCCAACCAGTAACACTTACCGTACAGTCCGGTCTGTTCGTCTGATATGTCGCATATCAAGTCTAGGGGTGGTATACGTCAGACCCCAATAACCGATAAGTCGTGCCGATGTGAGGCTCATAACGGGTCGAGAAACTACTGGTAACACTTACCAGCAAATCTCTGATCAGCCCTGGCCAGGGACTTCCCTGTTACGGCCAATCGAGCACTGCGCAACACCAACCCCCAATACCGGGAGAGACGAAACCCCTCCTATCGCTCATTGCCTCCATGTGACTCGGGACTGTACCCAAAGACCACCGTTTTGCACGCCCTCATGGACGTGGTAAGGTGGAGATCAAAGCACAGTGGGAATCACACAAGACTCTATGACGATCTCGGGTCTACAGACTAACCTGTACAAGTGTCACCTGAGAACTGCCATCTGACGTGAGGTATAATACCATCTGGGAGTTCTCGGCGAGTCCGTCCAGTGTACCCAGTCTCCACTGAGCACCCGTACACCATCTCTGATGTCAAACATCAATGGATATGGGATCATCCATCGCCCATCTCATGGGTCGAGAAGCGTATACGCTAGTCTACACTGGTATATCGATGCCCTGTCTCGATACACCCACGACTAGGGACCTTGAAGGATGTACTTATAGACTACCATGTCCCCACTAGTATGATCTGCATCATAGTCCAGGTAGTCAAGTACACATCCTAAGGGCTTTATCAACATGTAACTATAAGACAGTTTAAAGAGACAAGTGTACATGTTAAGATAAAGAGTAACCAGATAGCATACTATCATATCGAGCAAGAAAGTCATCTCTATATATGTCCAAGCATCCAATATAATATACATCATCTGTACAATACTGGCCTCTAGGGCATACATACAACTAACAGTAACAGGTTCGCTTGTTTTCTTCTGATCGCTCAATACCCGGGTGGCCGTTACGTTTAGCTGACCGCTTGCAGCTTAGGGGTGCTTGATATGATCATCACCCTCTGCCGGCGTATTGACGAGTTTTAAAGTCCCACAAAGGAGTTACCTAGTCCAGGCGAAACGTTGTGGTGCGCGTATGCGATATGCGCATGGACCCGATTAAAATGCGCGTATATGATACCGTACATTGATCGGGCGGCTTGCTTTTGGTAGGGTCATATGTGATATGGCCGGATTGATAAATCAAGTGTTGATTTATCATTTAACCATTAGTTTTCTCACTTAAAACCTTTTCTTGGATGATGGATGTGTGCATGCATGTATGTTTTTCTTCCTTTCTTTGTTACTAGTTTCATGCACATATGGATGTGCATACATACATACATACATACACCCATCTATCATGGTTGTTTACACATGGAAATGGTGGCAATATAAGACTCACACCATGGTTGAAAATATGGGTTATTATTTGATTTATTGTTTAAAACAAAATTAGAAAAGGAAAGGATAATTCTTGAGTTGTTTCTACACTCTTCTTTAACCTAACCATTCTCACCTACCCTTAACCTTGGATTAAACTTTCCTTATGTGTTTTAAACCCTAATTAAATAATAACTCAAAGGTTTAACCATGGTTTGAAGTGAGAAGAAATAAAATATATAAAGATATATTTCATTTTCTTTTCATGGTTATCATTCTAACTCTTGTTAAAAAGAAAGCCTCCATCTTCTTCCTCCTTCAATATTTGCTCTCTAGTTTCTTCTAGTGAGTAAAATACACATAAAGAAAGGTTTTTGAAGTGAGAATCTTAACCACAAAATCATTCTACACAAGTTTAGCCAACTTGTTTAGAGTGTTCTCTTCGATTCTCGAAGTTGCGAGCTTGGACGGGGAACTCCGGGTGGATCGTCGTGGACGTGAGAGGACTTCAAGAGGACCTTCTTCCAACACCCAAGAGACCAAGGAGTCCAGCAAAAGGGAGCTACAAAGGTTGTAGTCTCGAAACCCTAATTTTATTAGCTTTAAGTTTCGTAACCCTAATTTTCTAGGATCGATTCCTTTGCATGCTTGTTTAGCACCATCAAAATCCAAACTTTGTGACATGTGATGCTTCAAAACTCATTATAAGGTGCGGAACTTAAACTACGTAACGTCTACAGGCGTACGCAACTCAAGTAAGACGAAACCCAGAAATCTAAACTATCCAAATCTGGATCAACGGAGAAAAATATAGTTTTAACATTGGAAAATCACAAGTAAAATCTCTAACTCTAGTTTTCTTTCTTGAAAATTTCGGCAGCACCTCCTTTGTAAAAACTAGCCCCGAAAACGGGTACAACACAGATAATTTATAAAGCATCCCAAACGGGAGCAAAATCACGTCCAACGGTGGAGACAATCACCACAACATGTATACGACGCCAAAGCGAAGAAATATCAAAGAAACGACTATAATAAGAAGTAAACTTTCCCAAAACAAAACCGGCTCCCACGAGCACGGCACCCAAAGTCACCAAAATAATACAACACCGAATCCTCACAAGTCGTCTCTAAGTCATATACAAACAGTGGTAGATGGAGAATACTAGATCCAACAAAAAGATATACAATGTATAAGCAGATAACCGCAAACCCACCTAAAAGCAAAAGCCTCACTGCCTAACGTAGCGGTATCCGCAAAAGTAGAGATGATAAGACGCCCTGCCATGACTACTCTGAGGGTAAGTCCTACAAAACACTGTGGCACAACGGGGGTGAGTTGCCAACTCATGAATAGTAAATAACATCATACTGTAATCGCAGGTATGCACGAATAGCGATTTATCTATCACACGTAATCCGATAGCATAAGTATGATAAGTGAATATGCAACAATCATGTAAAGGTACATCATCCGGGTACTATAACTACATGAAACAATGCATAACAACATAATCCTGAGTGTGGGGTAATATAATATAAAATCTCATGCAAATCATCAGCATTGAAAAACACCAGTGTCCCTCACTGACACGTTAAATCCTAAATCCTCAGGCACCGCATCCTCAGATCGGCCCTCATATCCTGTAAGTCTCATAGAACCTGAGTGTCTAACATCGACACCCGAAACATCATGAAAACCCGTGTCTAGCATCGACACATAAATCCCCATAACTCAGGCGCCGTCATCACGACTGGCCCTGACGAAATGTCATACCTCACTCCGGTCGATATTCCCACGATAACCACCGAGTCCAAATACTATCACCAGTAGGTAGTGGTCCTACTGCCAGGCTTATCGTCTACACCACGAAATCACCACTCTCCCCGGGGTACCATACCGGGTCCACCATGTACCCGCAGACGGTGCCTCCCGCTCCTCGAATCGGGTATCACAAGCCAAATCTCAGAACCGAGAAATCACATGGTGGACACACTGAAATATCATATTAAGAGAAACCGGGTTTTCAAACAATACATAGTTTTCTTGAAATACCCCTACGGTTCTCAAATCCATAAATCATATGAAATTCATATCTCAATGCGTAAATCCATGAAAAACTGATATATGCAACATAAAATAACAATATGAGCATATCAAGGGAAATTCGCTCTTTTAAATGAATCCATCTTTAAAATATATCTTGCGGTTCCTAAAATCCTCCGAAAAACAAGTGCAGCATCATATGTGGTGTACATGTAAGTGTAGCAAGGTTTAAATATCTACATATAAGCAAGTATGTATGATGCATTTCATAAGCGCAATGATCAACAACTCAATATCACCTATCAAAACGATACCACTTGGGGTACATACAACTATAGCGAAAATATGCGAGTGTACATGTCAATATGTGTGCATGATATATATGTAGCTGTAATAGACTATGTGGCTGTACATGTCAATATGTGTGCAAGATGTACAAGTAACTATAGTAAGATATACGCGAAATGGATTAAGAGTTACTATCTTAACTATCCATGTCAAACATAATAACACGTATGTAGGTATCAACAATATCTCCTATGCACAAAGGAATAAGAGTTACTACCTCCACTATCCCTATCCACTACCATATCACGTATGTAGGTGGTTTGTGCGTGTCATGGCAATTACTGACGATGTGGGTGTAGCATACAATTTAGTGCTCGTGCAACATGAATCGTCAGTAATGTGTTATATCTAAAGGTACAACAGATACTACTATGCAATGACATTCATATGAAATTAACCAATATGCAATAACATGCAGCTATCCTATCATATCAGCCCCGACGCATAACGCCATACGGGCGATTTCGCCATAGATGTTAAATCTACTCACCAATGGTCTCCAGCTATGAAAATCCAACCACCTGCTTCGCCTTGTTCGCAGCGTCCGAAGTCCCCGCTTGCGACACTATAAATTCATAAACACACAAAAAGTGCAAACATCTCAGAATCGACTAATATAACATAAAAGTACACTTTAACGACGCATCAACACTAAACTAACTCACAAGTCTCCGTCTAGTGGTTAACGTGCATTGCGACATTACTAAACCAAACTGAGTACAGCAGCTGCATCAGATCACGATTCGTGTCGGATTACGTAACACGCGGATTCAAAACACTAGATTATAGGTAAACGATTCCATATTTTTAATACTGCAATTACTAAAAAAGTAAACAGTACCAAACACTCCTAACCAACAGCAGACAACTACCCACAAAAGCCAAACCCCAGCATCTCCCTACATCGCCGGCGTCGCCGAAATTCGTCAAAGAGGTCGCCGGCCCCGGCCGGTGGGGTGGTCCTTATGTCTCAGGTGGTGCTCCAGGACCACTAGTACATTACTATAATTTTGTTTGGTCACTCACTAAAATTTCCATATCACAGCAGGTACAGAGGCTCTAAAAAGATACTAAAAACCCGATATTGCACTAATCAATATTGAAAGTGTTTTAAACCATAATCAATGAGCTATACAACATAAAAACTCCTATTTATCAGTGTAGGGATTATACCTATCAACTTTAGCTCACAAGATCCAAGCTTTCCTAGTTCCCAAGTGATCAAAGAGCAAGTACAAAGACTTGAACTATTTTTGTGATTTATTTGGGAATTTTGGAGATTTATTGGCTTTGAAATTGTAGCAAATGGAGAAAGAAAGATCAAAGGCAGAAGAGAGAGGGAGGGATTCGGCCAGGTGAGGAAGGAGAGGTTTTGTGTGGAATTTCCTAGAAATTTCTAGCATTAAATGCAATAAATGCATTCACATGCACATTCATGCACCTCTTGCATTTCTTTTCTTTTCCTTTAATCTAAATTCTAATTCCAACCAAATATCTAGATATGGTGCGAAGGGTTTGAATTAACTCAAGTTGATTTATGGAAAAGATTACATAGAGAAATTTCCCAAAAAGCAAATACCGCATTAAAATAATATTAAAATTGGGAAAAATTCTAATTGAACCAAAACGTCTCATATACCCCCAAAGCTTGCGCACTAGCTTTATTTTAGCTAAACTAGGTGCTGGCAGGTCTATATGGTCGTTTGAACACAGTCGGGTTAAAATGAAAAATACCGACAATTTAACCCTAAAACGGAAAAATTCGAATAACGATTTCTAAAACGTTACAATCTCCCTCCCCCCTATAGAAATTCGGTCCCCGAATTAAAATTTCATACTAAGCGTACCTTCAAAGAGATGAGGGAATTTCTTCTGCATCTCACTCTCGGCCTCCCAAATGATCTCCTCACCAGTAGGGCTATGCCAAAGAACCTTCACAGACGGCAAGACCTTTGACCGAAGTTTCTTCAACTGCCGATCCAAAATAACTACCGGCTGCTCGGTGAACGAAAGATCACGCTCAAGCTAAACGGTCTCATGCTGAATCATGTGAGAAGGATTATGAAGGTATCTACTGTAAGTCGATGTAGTACACCCCAGTACTTGTGGGGAGGCGGAATTTTCAAAAACGATCAAGTTTAAAGAACGAACATCGACTAACCGCTTGAATCGAAGCTAAACTATAAATAACCGTACACAAAGAGTTTCTTAACTATTGTGTTTAGGGATTATACCAAATGAAACTAGTCCTTCGTCTTTACGATCTCCTTGTTCTCCTCGGCCTTCTCTAGGTAGTAGACGATCCACCCGAGAGCAAAACTCCAAGCTACACCTCTAACTTGAGGCAACTAATCTACTTTGATTGCTAATCAAAGAAGAAAGGATGATATAGAGTGAAGGTAATGGATGTTTAAGTCTAACTAAACCTTTGATCTCAACACATGAGGATTAAGGATTAGTCTCTTGAAGATGAGAGCTTGAGGAGAGAGAATGTGAGATGAGATCATGAGATGAGAGAGAGTGTATCATAATATATTATGAAGCATTCTTATTTTAGAATAATGAATAAAAGAAATGAATAAGCATGCTTCATAAATGAAAAGAGGTGATTCATTAACATGAGTCATTAAGCATTTATGGTGCATTAATGACCATGATGAATCACCCTCATGACTCACTAATCTTATCCAAAGCTTATGTCACCTTAACCTCCTTAGTCACATCTTCTAGAAGCTTCTCGTACAATTACGAGAACGCCCCTCCAATCCGCAAAAATACGGAAAAACTTTAGACTGTAAAAATCCAATAACCGGATACCAGTAACTGGCTTAAACCAAAGCTGACTGGTAAAAACTGTCCGAAAGTCGTACGTGCGTAAACGCACGTATGCGTCCGAACCCTTTGTCGCAAAACCATGCGACCTCTATATCGTTTCGCCTGGAGTAGGAAACTCTCTGTGTGGGACTCTAGAGACTCGACTACTACGCTGGCAGTGGGTTTAACCACAGACCGCAAGCGGCACTAGCTGTACGTAACGGTCCCCAGGTAGTTGTCGATAAGAAGGCCGATGAGGAAACCCATCCGAACTCCTACTGAGTCTGATGTGACAATCTCCATACAGTCCGGTCCGTTCGTCCAAGACTATCGCATATCGGGCCTAGGGGGCGGCAAGCGTCAATCCCCTAATAGCGGTATATGTCGTGTCGGAGGGAAGCCCATTACACCCTGAGAAACTACTGGAACCTACCAGTAAATCTCGCTTGCCCTGGCCAGGGACTTTGCGTAATGGCTCTCTGACACAGCACGATATCTACTCCCAATACCGGGAGGGACGAATCCTGTCTAACCGCCACTGCCTCCAAGTGCTCGGGACTGCACCCAACTGCTACCTGTTTGCACGACTCCTTTGAGCCGTGGTAGGGTAGAAATCTAAGAACAGTGGGACACACTCAAGGCGAAGTAGCAGTGTCAAGTCTGCGGACTACGCTGTACTCATGTCACCTGGGAACTGCTCACTGACGACTGGTATCAAACCAACCAACAGTTCCCTGTGAGTCCTGTCCGGTGTACCCGTAACCTAACGAGCACCTGCATACTATCTCCAGTACGACGTACTGACAGCTGTGGGACAGACCATCTCCCCAACTGGGATGAGAAGCGTACACACTAGTCTACTCCGGATATCGATGCTCTGTCTCGATAATCCAACGACCAGGGACCTGAATAAGGATGTGCTTGTAGACTACCCAGCCCCCACTAGTGTGACTGCCATCACAACGCTGGTAGACAAGCAAGATCCTAAGAGCTCTATCAATACGTACACTCATATATTAAGATAGAAAAACCAAGTAGCATACTACCATGTTTAGCAAGACTGTTATATACATGTGAATATCCCAAGCTTCCATTAAGTAATATACAAACTAGTATGATACAGTAATGGCCTTCTAGGGCATAAACACTAACAATCTCCCACTTGCACTAGGGCCATGTACTGGCATATCGTAGACCAATGATCTCGAGTAGCCTCTCGAACTGAATCTGAGGAAGGGCCTTCGTGAATGGATCAGCAATGTTCTCTTCAGAAGCAACTCTCCGAACCTCGATCTCCTGACGATCAATGATCTCCCTGATCAGGTGATACCGCCTCAAGATGTGTCTGGACTTCTGATGGGACCTTGGTTCCTTCGCTAAAGCTATAGCTCCGTTGTTGTCGCAATACAGAGGTATTGGATCAACTATGGTAGGAACCACCTGAAGTTCTGTCAGGAACTTCTTCATCCAGACTGCTTCTTTTGCGGCATCGCAAGCAGCTATATACTCCGCTTCCATCGTCGAGTCTGCAACGGTGTCCTGCTTGGAGCTCTTCCAGCACACCGCCCCTCCATTGAGGGTAAAGACATAACCCGACATGGACTTGGAATCGTCCTTATCACTCTGGAAGCCGGAATCAGCAAAGGCCTCCAACCTGAGGTCTTTTCCGCCGTAAACCAAGAACATCTCCTTAGTCCTCCTCAGGTACTTGAGAATGTTCTTTACTGCTATCCAGTGTTTCTCCCCTGGGTCTGACTGATACCGGCTTACCACGCTCAGTGCGTAAGCTACATCTGGTCTGGTACACAACATCGCATACATTATAGAGCCTACTGCAGAAGCGTAGGGTATAATAGACATGCGTTCCCTTTCCAAATCAGTCTTGGGAGACATCTCTTTGGAGAGGGTGATTCCGTGAAAAGCCGGTAGATTACCGCGCTTAGAATCTTCCATACTGAATCTTTTCAGTACAGTGTCGATATACCTGGACTGCGAAAGTCCCAACATCCTCTTGGATCTATCACGATAGATCCGGATCCCCAGAATGTAAGAGGCATCACCCAGGTCTTTCATGGAGAACCTGTGTGACAAGAATCCTTTGACAGATTGTAGCATAGGAATGTCATTTCCTATCAATAGAATGTCATCCACGTACAAGACGAGGAATACGACACTTCTGGCCACAACTTTACTATATATGCACGGTTCATCTGGATTTTTGATAAAGTCATATTCTTTGACTGTCTCATCAAAACAGATGTTCCAACTCCGCGATGCCTGCTTTAGTCCATAAATAGACTTAAGCAGCTTGCATACTTTCCCGCTGCTCCCACTCTGATTGAAAGCCTCTGGCTGATCCATATAGACGCTCTCTTCTAAATTTCCATTCAGAAAAGCCGTCTTTACGTCTATCTGCCAGATTTCATAATCATGGAAGGCAGCAATAGCAAGAAGGACCCGAATGGATTTGAGCATAGCCACTGGAGAAAAAGTTTCGTCATAGTCCAAACCAGGTCTTTGACGAAAACCCTTTGCAACAAGTCTAGCCTTATAGGTTTCCACCTGTCCATCTACACCAATCTTTTTCTTGAAGATCCATTTGCATCCTATGGGTTTTACCCCATCTGGAGCAAAGTCCAAAGTCCATACTTTGTTGGTGTACATGGACTCCATTTCGGTCCGCATTGCATCTAGCCATCGTACCGAGTCGCCGCTCTGGATGGCCTGCTGGAAGTCAGTAGGTTCATCATCATCTATGATGCAATCCTCTCTATCCCCATCTATGAGAAAACCGTAGTATCTCTCAGGCGGATGAGACGGCCTACTACTCCTGCGGAGGGGTGCGGGAATGTTCTGTTCTTCTTGAACTTCCTGTTCTACCAAACTTTCAGTATTAGTTTGTGGTTCTGGAATTTCTTCCAGTTCTATTTCGCTCCCACTTATTTCCTTTTCTAAAAACTGATTTTCCAGAAAATGGGCATTACGAGAAACAAAAACCTTTTGTTCCTCTGCGTAATAGAAATAATATCCCTTGGAGTTCTTTGGATATCCCACAAACAAACATTTTACTGATCGTGCCTCGAGCTTGTCCACATGCTGCTTTTTAACAAAAGCTGGACATCCCCAAATCTTCATATGCTGAAGATGGGGTTTCTTCCCAGTCCACATCTGATATGGAGTGGTAGGCACAGTCTTGGTAGAAGCCCTGTTCAGAAGATATGCCGCTGATTCTAGCGCATAACCCCAGAAAGATCGCGGTAACTCAGCATTACTCATCATGGATCGTACCATATCCAATAGGGTTCGATTCCGTCTCTCCGATACACCGTTATGCTGTGGAGTGTATGGAGGAGTAAGCTGAGAGAGAATTCCTTTCTCTTTTAGGTAACCTAGGAACTCGGCACTTAAGTATTCTCCACCTCGATCAGATCTCAGGTTTTCTACTTCATTCCTATACTCTTGGAATTTCTCAAAAGCCTCGGATTTATGTTTCATCAGATAAATGAATCCGTATCTTGAGTAATCATCCGTGAAAGTAATGAAATAGGAAAAACCACCTCTCGCATGTGTAGACATTGGACCGCATACATCGCTGTGTATGAGTCCTAAGAGCTCGCTCGCTCTTACTCCTTGTCCAGTAAATGGAGTCTTTGTCATCTTTCCTTTGAGACAAGATTGACAAGTGTCATAAGATTGATATTCGAACGTGTCCAAATATCCTTCTCTATGCAACTTAGTCAACCTTCTCTCATTGATGTGACCCAGTCTACAATGCCATAAGAAAGCCTTATTTAAATCTGGAGACTTTCTTTTTAGTGTGTTCTGGACATTGAAAATTTGGAGTTGGTTTAACACATATATGCCGTTATTTAAAGTACCGGACCCAATCAAACCATGATTAAGGTGGATGTTGACAACATCTCTTACAAACGTGAAATCATAACCTTTATTTGATAACAAGGAAACTGATATGATATTACACGTTAAGCTTGGTACAAAATAACAGTTATGTAAAACCAAAATGTGTCCACTCGTCAATCCTAGGTGATAATCCCCGACGGACGCAGCTCCCACGCTAGCTCCGTTAGCAACCCTGAGGATCATATCACCTTCCTTTAGCACTCTACGGTTTCTCAGTGCCTGCAATGAATTGCAAATATGAGATCCTGATCCGGTATCCAATACCCAGGAAGTAGAGTTGATTGACAGACAATTCTCAATTACAAACACACCTGAAGTCGAAGCCACAGCTTGCTTCGGTTCCTGGTTCTTGGCGTTCCATGCCTTGCAATCCTTCTTCCAGTGCCCTTTCCTGTGACAATGGAAGCACTCATCCTGGCCAACTAGCGGTACTGCTATCTTTTTCTTTCCCTTCTTTCCCACCTTACTAACACCTCCTCTAGGTTTGGGTGCGGCCTTCTTCTTCCTTCCTTTGGCCCTAGCCTTGGACCCGGAAGAAGATGCACCGCCAACAAACATAGCGGGTGTTTCCCTTGCTTTCTTCAAGGTGCCCTCTGCACTCCTTAACATGTTTAGGAGTTCCGCAAGTTCAACTTCTTTTCCTTGAAGATTGAAGTTGAGGATAAACTGGGCGTAGGTGGGAGGAAGGGACTGGAGAATAAGGTCTGTATACAGCTCATTATCCAAAGTCGTCCCAAGGTCTGCTAGCTCTTCAATATAGCCGATCATTTGTAGGACATGTTCACCTACCGATGACCCGACAGCCAACCTCGCTCGAAACAAGTTCTTAGAGGTCTCGTATCTTGCTATACGAGATTGCTCTCCATAAAGTTCCTTTGTATGGAGAAATATGCCATCCAGGGACATATCCTCGTGCCTCCTCTGATGTTCATTGTCCATAGAGGCAAGCACGACGCACTTGGCTCTCGCGCAATCTAAATCCCAGGTTTTGCGGATTTCCTTATCCGCATTGCTGGATTTGGGATCAGGGACAGCAGGTGCCGTAGCGGTGAGGACGTACCCCAGTTTGTCATAGGTCAAAGCCATTTTGACATTCCGCAGCCAATCTTTATAGTTTGGCCCCGTCAGTATATTCTTTTCTAAAAGTAACTTAAGTCCAGTCATTTTCAGGGTCGCTGCAATTAGGAGAGGGAGAAGAAAACACTTTAGCATGATGCTCTTGCAAGTTTAGAGTGGTTTTTAGTTTATCTAAACTGGATGGCTCCCACTGTTTCTCGAATCCTTCCTCAAACCATAAAAGAAGAATTAGCCAGGACTATTTTCACCGTACAATACTTGCTTAACCGTTCAGCCAGGCCAGTGTCGATACTTCGAGGGAGGTTTTCCAACGCTTTCGCGAAGTTCCTTAATTAAATAACCTCTTTTCTCTGGGGGCGTAACCCCGCTGACACCTTTCTGGACACCTACTAGGTTTATAGCATTGATCGTTAAGTGACGAATATCCTGATAAGTAGCATATACTCACAGTAGGATCGGGATCCAAATATCATCGTATGATAATGTTGAAGGAATCCTACCAACATTCATCAAACTCCAAATGGTATGCATCTCTTTGCAAATTTCAGTTTCTTTAGAAATTCCCGATATAAGTTTTTGCCCCATGCTCTTATGACCTTGGCTTTGGTCAAAATGTCATAAGTCACATGTCAAGTTCTACCCGTCATTATCTTGTCAATTTGAACCCATCCGTATATACCCCTGACTTTGGTCAAATGGTAATACGACTGTCCCAAACCAACTCATCTATCTTATGCAACAAATGAAAACCCAGCAGCTACCAAACACTATGCCTTGACTTTGGCCAAAATGCATAGCTTGAATACTACTGAATACCCAAATGAAATGACGGAGGGCTACGAATGGTTTTTGCGAAACCGTGAACGTAGTGAACTTGATATAACCGAAGGAACCTGATAGCTTTTTAAAGGAGTGGTTAAAGCTCCGCATTTAAAAATATCTTTTTTTTAAAAAATAACCGAGTGGTTTCTTTTAAATTGTTCCAACGATTAAACTTTGGTTTGTTTTCTTTGCATTACAGATAATGCGTCCCATCATTAACCTATCATTGCAGAAAACAACGAAAATACAACGTCCTCTTATGCCATCCGCATTCGCCACTGGGTCCCGTCATCACCCGTTAGGTTACTTAACTAACGACAGAGCGGGGGCTGGGCTCGCGCGGGTGTAAAACATAAGTGACGTCTAAATAGCTATCATATATATAGATATTTTACATTCGTCTGACGCAATGATATTCATTCCAGAACACAGATAAACAATATTGGATTTGCAAGCAATCTGTATTTCTTTTGAGCCTGCAAGAAAAGACAGATTACACAGTTGTGATGAATAGCCGATACCCCACCCTCGACCCCTACGGGTACGGCAAACTACCCGCCCGGCAGTTTGTGTACCCCACCTTGGGTCAGTCCTAGGAGCAAAAACAGTAAAATGAAATAATACAACGGTGGCTACAACCGCAACCTGGATGTGCCCCGCAAAATAATATTACAACAAATTACATTTACAACAAATGAATTAAACAATAACCCATTGCTAAACCCCGGCTATACACCACAACAGTCCAATACAGTTTATATGCACAAACAGATATAACCATTTCAGAAATGTGCAACCCCCTGCCAACTGACATACTAGCAGTTAGGGGAGGTTTACGAACACATTAAACAATCACAGATATAATCCAACATGCAAATACTGTACAATTTCGATCGACTAAACAACATCAATATTGCTCCAAAATCTGCTCTGTTAAACTGTAACCTGAGCAAATATTAAATATTCCAGAAAACCCCAAATAATACACAGAAGCAACAGAAGAAAAATCGGCTCCTGACTCGCCAACTCGGCGGCGGAAGCGCGGCGACTCAGTAGGCTGAGGCCGCGGTTCCGCGGCGAGTTAGGCGATTCAGGTGACTGTTTTTCTTGGGTGTTCTTCTGGTGTCTTTACAAGCTCTCTGAACTTACCTGAAAAATTTTTGGACATCATTTTAAGTTCGACAGAAACTGAACAGATTTAGGGTTTTCCGGCTTCGTTTTTCCGTTCGAAATTCGTACAAATTTGCAATCAAGTTATTTAGTGTTTAGCGAGGCTCTGATACCACTGTAAGTCGATGTAGTACACCCCAGTACTTGTGGGGAGGCGGAATTTTCAAAAACGATCAAGTTTAAAGAACGAACATCGACTAACCGCTTGAATCGAAGCTAAACTATAAATAACCGTACACAAAGAGTTTCTTAACTATTGTGTTTAGGGATTATACCAAATGAAACTAGTCCTTCGTCTTTACGATCTCCTTGTTCTCCTCGGCCTTCTCTAGGTAGTAGACGATCCACCCGAGAGCAAAACTCCAAGCTACACCTCTAACTTGAGGCAACTAATCTACTTTGATTTCTAATCAAAGAAGAAAGGATGATATAGAGTGAAGGTAATGGATGTTTAAGTCTAACTAAACCTTTGATCTCAACACATGAGGATTAAGGATTAGTCTCTTGAAGATGAGAGCTTGAGGAGAGAGAATGTGAGATGAGATCATGAGATGAGAGAGAGTGTATCATAATATATTATGAAGCATTCTTATTTTAGAATAATGAATAAAAGAAATGAATAAGCATGCTTCATAAATGAAAAGAGGTGATTCATTAACATGAGTCATTAAGCATTTATGGTGCATTAATGACCATGATGAATCACCCTCATGACTCACTAATCTTATCCAAAGCTTATGTCACCTTAACCTCCTTAGTCACATCTTCTAGAAGCTTCTCGTACAATTACGAGAACGCCCCTCCAATCCGCAAAAATACGGAAAAACTTTAGACTGTAAAAATCCAATAACCGGATACCAGTAACTGGCTTAAACCAAAGCCGACTGGTAAAAACTGTCCGAAAGTCGTACGTGCGTAAACGCACGTATGCGTCCGAACCCTTTGTCGCAAAACCATGCGACCTCTATATCGTTTCGCCTGGAGTAGGAAACTCTCTGTGTGGGACTCTAGAGACTCGACTACTACGCTGGCAGTGGGTTTAACCATAGACCGCAAGCGGCACTAGCTGTACGTAACGGTCCCCAGGTAGTTGTCGATAAGAAGGCCGATGAGGAAACCCATCCGAACTCCTACTGAGTCTGATGTGACAATCTCCATACAGTCCGGTCCGTTCGTCCAAGACTATCGCATATCGGGCCTAGGGGGGCGGCAAGCGTCAGTCCCCTAATAGCGGTATAAGTCGTGTCGGAGGGAAGCCCATTACACCCTGAGAAACTACTGGAACCTACCAGTAAATCTCGCTTGCCCTGGCCAGGGACTTTGCGTAATGGCTCTCTGACACAGCACGATATCTACTCCCAATACCGGGAGGGACGAATCCTGTCTAACCGCCACTGCCTCCAAGTGCTCGGGACTGCACCCAACTGCTACCTGTTTGCACGACTCCTTTGAGCCGTGGTAGGGTAGCAATCTAAGAACAGTGGGACACACTCGAGGCGAAGTAGCAGTGTCAAGTCTGCGGACTACGCTGTACTCATGTCACCTGGGAACTGCTCACTGACGACTGGTATCAAACCAACCAACAGTTCCCTGTGTGTCCTGTCCGGTGTACCCGTAACCTAACGAGCACCTGCATACTATCTCCAGTACGACGTACTGACGGCTGTGGGACAGACCATCTCCCCAACTGGGATGAGAAGCGTACACACTAGTCTACTCCGGATATCGATGCTCTGTCTCGATAATCCAACGACCAGGGACCTGAATAAGGATGTGCTTGTAGACTACCCAGCCCCCACTAGTGTGACTGCCATCACAACGCTGGTAGACAAGCAAGATCCTAAGAGCTCTATCAATACGTACACTCATATATTAAGATAGAAAAATCAAGTAGCATACTACCATGTTTAGCAAGACTGTTATATACATGTGAATATCCCAAGCTTCCATTAAGTAATATACAAACTAGTATGATACAGTAATGGCCTTCTAGGGCATAAACACTAACATCTACGAAGTATCGACACATGAAAAACAGGGTGAACATCCGGAAAACTGGGCAGGAGCGCCAAACGATAAGCAACAGAACCCACTGGCTCAAGGATCTCGAAAGGACTGATAAATCTGGGACTGAGCTTCCCCCTCTTCCCAAATCGCATAACGCCCTTCATCGGAGAAATCCTCAGGAATACATGATCCCCCACTGCGAACTCAAGTCTGCGACGACGACGGTCGGCATAAGACTTCTGCCTGCACTGGGCTGCTCTCATCCTGTCCTGAATCAACTGGATTTTCTCCGTAGTCTCCTGAACTAGCTGGGGTCCCAAAACCAGACTCTCACTAAGTTCGGTCTAACAGACTGGCGATCGACACTTCCTACCATATAGAGCCTCAAATGGTGACATCTGAATATTCTCCTGAAAGCTGTTGTTGTAGGAGAACTCAATCAACGGTAAGTGACGATCCCAACTGCCACCAAAATCCAACACGCATGCACGGAGCATATCCTCCAGAGTCTGAATAGTCCGCTCCGACTGACCATCGGTCTGGGGATGAAAAGCGGTGCTAAAACTCAACCGGGTACACAAGTCTTCCTGAAGCTTCTGCCAAAGACGGCTAGTAAACTGGGTGCCTCTGTCGGATACTATGCATGTGGGAACACCGTGCAAACGCACAATCTCATCTATATATAGCTGTGCATATTGAGCATACCCGAAAGTGGCCTTCACTGGAAGAAAGTGAGCCGCTTTCGTCAACCGGTCAACAGTCACCCAAATAGAGTCATACCCTCTACTGGTCCCGGGTAGAGCCACAATGAAGTCCATGGAAATCTGCTCCCATTTCCACTCCGGAATGGGTAAAGGTTGCAACTCTCCAGCTGGTCTCTGATGCTCAGCCTTGACTTGCTGACAAGTCAGGCACCTCGAAACGAAGTCCAAAATATCGCGTTTCATCCCTTCCCACCAGTAAAAGTCTCTCAAGTCACGGTACATCTTGGTGGAACCTGGATGAACGCTAAAGGCCGACTGATGTGCCTGCTCTAGGATCTCGCGTCTCAACCCATCAGCATATGGTACACACAAGTGAGTCCCGCATCGTAGCACACCCTGGTCATCAATCATGAACTCCGAAACTGTAACCTGTCGAACAAGCTCAAGAATCTCGGACAAACGGGCATCACTGGGTTGCGCCTCACGGATACGATCAAGTAGTAGTGGACGGGCGCGGACATGAGCAAACTGTCCCCCAGCGGAAGTGAACTCGAACTGCACTCTACCATCACACAAGAGCTGCCAATCTGCAGACGACTGACGCTGAACTGCGCAACTGGGATAAGCTACCCCCGGGCCTACGACTCAAAGCATCAGCTACCACATTTGCCTTGCCTGGGTGATAAAGGATCTCACAATCATAATCCTTCACTAGCTCCATCCATTGGCACTGTCTCAGGTTCAGATCCCGCTGCTGGAAGATATACTTCAAGCTCTTATGATCCGTGAAGATCTGACACGACTCCCCATACAAGTAGTGTCTCCAAATCTTCAACGCAAAGACCACCGCGGCCATCTCAAGATCGTGAGTGGGGTAATTCTGCACGTGCTTCTTCAGCTGCCTAGAAGCGTAAGCAATCACTCTATCGTGCTGCATCAATACACAGCCGAGCCCCACTCGAGAAGCATCACAATAAACAACGTAGCCGCCTGATCCAGAAGGTAAAGAAAGAACTGGTGCTGTCGTCAACCGAGTCTTCAACTGCTAAAAACTCTGCTCGCATGCGTCAGTCCAAAGAAAAGAAACTCCCTTCCGGGTCAGTCCAGTCAGCGGTGCAGCGATACTCGAGAAATCCTGCACAAAACGGCGATAATAACCAGCTAAGCCCAAAAAGCTGCGGACCTCAGTCACCGATACAGGTCTGGGCCAAAGCTGTACAGCCTCGATCTTCCTCGGGTCCACAAGAATACCATCACCAGTCACCACATGACCCAGGAAGTCAACTCTATCAAGCTAAAATGCGCACTTTGAGAATTTAGCATATAGCTAGAGCTCTCTCAATATCTGCAAAATAATCCTCAAGTGCTGCTCATGCTCCTCACGACTCCTAGAGTAGACCAGTATGTCATCAATAAAAACTATAATAAACTGGTCGAGAAACGGCTTGAAAATCCGGTTCATCAGATCCATGAACGCTGCTGGCGCATTAGTGAGTCCGAACGACATCACCAAAAACTCATAATGCCCATAGCGCGTACGAAAAGCAGTCTTCGGAATGTCTTCATTCCGAACCCGCAACTGATGATAACCCGAACGTAAATCAATCTTAGAAAAATATTTCGCACCCTGGAGCTGATCAAATAAATTGTCAATGCGAGGTAAAGGATACCTGTTCTGCACCATAACTCGGTTCAACTGACGATAATCCACACATAGCCTCAAACTGCCGTCCTTCTTCTTGACGAACAGAACAGGAGCTCCCTACGGCGAAACACTCGGACGTACAAGTCCCAAATCAAGAAACTCTTGCAATTGATCTTTAAGCTCTCTAAGCTCTGTCGGAGCCATCCGATAAGGCGGTATAGAAATAGGCTCCATGCCAGGAATCAGATCAATGCAGAACTCAATATCGCGCTCTGGCGGCAACCCAGGTAACTCATCGGGAAAGACATCAGGAAACTCTCGCACGGTAGAAACCTGGTCCAACGACTCCACTGTGGCTTCAGTATCATGAATGAAAGCCAAGAATCCCCGACATCCCCTCCTTAAAAGCCGACTAGCACACAAGACAGAAATCAAACTGTAAGGGGCGGCACTACGGTCCCCCTGCACAACAAACACTGACTCGCCGGGAAAACAAAACCTAACTGTCTTCTCTCGGCAGTCCACGGACACGTAGCAAGTAGCTAACCAGTCCATGCCCAACAGAACGTCGAAGTCCAACATCTCAAGAAGGATCAAGTCGACAGACAGATCTCTGTCCCCTATACGGACAACACAAGACCGGAACACCTGTCGCGCAACAAACGACTCGCCTACAGGAGTAGTCACGACAAGCGACTGATCTAGCAAACACGACTCTCGGCCTAACCTCGGCACAAAATGCGTAGAAACATACGAATGCGTAGATCCCGGATCGAAAAGAACATGTGCATCATAAGAACATACAGAAAGGGTACCTGAAACCACAGCATTGGACGCCTGAGCGTCCTGGTGAGTCAAGGCAAAAACCCGTGCCTGCCCTTTACCGGCTACTGGCTGTCCTCTGCCTCCGCCACCTCGACCTCTCGGTACAAAACCCCCGCGACCATGACCTCTCTGAACAGGAGTCTGACGCGGCGCAACAACAGGAATAAAAGGCAACGCTCTCTGAGGCGGAGAAGGTGGTAAGGTAACCTAGGGTACTGCTGGCCCTCTCTGACGCACTACGGTACAATCCCGAACAAGATGATGTAGACTGCAACGTCCGAAGCACCCATAAGACGGTCGCTGGCCCTCCTGGGAATAAGAACTGAATAACAGGCCCCGTCCCATGTCTCTGCTACTCCCCGAGTCTGAAGGAACTCTGCCTTGGCGTACAAACCTCTGTCTCCGTGCTGGTATATCCGTATGAGTCCTCTTTGGTTCCAGAACAACTGATGACTCAGCAAGACGCTCCTCCACCAATAGGGCTGCATCAACAGTTGCCGCATACGTGTCGCAATGCTGAATGCTGATGGCTAGGAACAACTAGGTAAGCAGGCCTCGAACAAACCTCTTCACCCTCATCTCCTCAGTCGCCACCAGGTACGGAGCATACACAGACAGCTCGGTAAACAATACATCATACTCAGACACCGTCATCCCCGGAGTCTGACGTAAGGACTCAAATTTGCGCGCTCGCGCATCGCTGACGCTCGGTGGAAGAAAACGGGTGAGAAACACAGTCACAAACTCAGCCCAGGTCATAGGAGCAAGACCGGTGGCTTTGACCCTCTCCAACAACCCACACCACTTCTGGGCCAGACCCTCCAACCGAAAACTCGCAAACTCTACCCACCTCTCGTCGGAGCATCGGAGCGAACGACAAATCCTGGACATCTGGTCGATAAACGACTGCGGATCCTCAGTAGTATCTGTGCCAGTGAACACCGGAGGCCTCAGCCTCATAAAATCTGTCAGTGACACGGTAATAACCTCTGGAGCTGTAACTGCGACTGCCAGAACTGTAGGTACCATCGTGGTCCTTGCAACGGATGGAACAACTGCCGACCCCTGCGCTCGAATGGCCTCTACTAAGGTCCCCATCATCTGGCGCAGGTCCTGCATACCGGCCCCAATCATAGCAATATGCTCCAGTACAACAGGCGTACCGCCCTGGTCAGTCCTCGCCTCAGACGAGTCAACTCTGACCTCGGCCCTCGCAGCCGCTCTCTGTGCCCTCGTAGTCTTCGGCGGCATATACGCTGGAAATTGAAACAAGATTCGATAAGGAAACAGGAATCGAATCACAAGGATGTATATCATCACGGAAGAATATCAATCAATAAGTCCTAAGGTCCCTTAGGCGGAGTACCGTGTCATAAGTATGCCGCGGAACATACACACGCTACGTCACTCTGCTTAAGCTACCAACTCCATCATACCAAGGTCATCCTACACTCCGAAAGGTGAAACCTAGCGCTCTGATACCAACTTTGTCACGACCCAAAAGTTTGGTCCGTAACCGGCACTTAAACTACGTAACGTCTACAAGCGTACGCAACTCAAGTAAGCCGAAATCCAGAAATCTAAACCACCAAAATCTGGATCAACGGAGAAAAACATAGTTTTAACATTTGGAAAATCACAAGTAAAATCTCTAACTCTAATTTTCTTTATTGAAAATTTCGGCAGCACCTCCTTTGTAAAAACTAGCCCCGAAAACGGGTACAACACAGATAATATATAAAGCATCCCAAACGGGAGCAAAATCACGCCCAATGGCGGAGACAATCACCACAACATATATACGACACCGAAGCGAAGAAATATCAAAGAAACGACTAGAATAAGAAGTAAACTTTCCCAAAACAAAACCGGCTCCTACAAGAACGGCATCCAAAGTCATCAAAATAATACAACACCGAATCCTCACAAGTCGTCCCTAAGTCATATACAAACAGTGGTAGATGGAGAATACTAGATCCAACAAAAAGATATACAATGTGCAAGCAGATAACCGCAAACCCACCTAAAAGCAAAGACCTTACTGCCTAACGTAGCGGTATCCGCAAAAGTAGAGATGATAAGATGCCCTGCCGCGACTACTCTGAGGGTAAGTCCTGCAAAACACTGTAGCACAACGGGGGTGAGTTGCCAACTCGTGAATAGTAAATAATATCATACTGTAATCGCAGGTATGAATGAATAGCGATTTATCTATCACACGTAATCCGATAACATAAGTATGATAAGTGAATATGCAACAATCATGTAAAGGTACATCATCAGGGTACTATAACTACATGAAACAATGCATAACAACATAATCCTGAGTGTGGGGTAATATAATATAAAATCTCATGCAAATCATCAGCATGGAAAAACACCAGTGTCTCTCACTGACACGTCAAATCCCAAATCCTCAGGCACCGCATTCTCAGATCGGCCCTCATATACTGTAAGTCTCATAGAACCTGAGTGTCTAACATCGACACCCGAAACATCATGAAAACCCGTGTCTAGTATCGACACATAAATCCCCATAACTCAGGCGCCGTCACCACGACTGGCCCTGACGATATGTCATACCTCACTCCGGTCGATATTCCCACGATAACCACCGAGTCCAAATACTAGCCCGGTAGGCAGTGGTCCTACTGCCAGGCTTATCGTCTACACCACGAAATCACCACTCTCCTCGGGGTACCATACCGGGTCCACCATGTACCCGCAGACGGTGCCTCCCGCTCCTCGAATCGGGTATCACAAGCCAAATCTCAGAACCGAGAAATCACATGGTGGACACACTGAAATATCATATCAAGATAAACCGGGTTTTCAAACAATACATAGTTTTCTTGAAATACCCCCACGGTTCTCAAATCTATAAATCATATGAAATCATATCTCAATGCGTAAATCCATGAAAAACTGATATATGTAACATAAAACAACAATATTAGCATATCAAGGGAAATCCGCTCTTTTAAATGAATCCATCTTTAAAATATAACTTGCGGTTCCCAAAATCCTCCGAAAAAGAAGTGCAGCATCATATGTGGTGTACATGTAAGTGTAGCAAGGTTTAAGTATCTACATGTAAGCAAGTATGTATGATGCATTTCATAAGCGCAATGATCAACAACTCAATATCACCTATCAAAACGATACCACTTGGGGTACATACAACTATAGAGAAAATATGCGGGTGTACATGTCAAGATGTGTGCATGATATACATGTAGCTGTAATAGACTATATGGGTGTACATGTCAATATGTGTGCAAGATGTACAAGTAGCTATAGTAAGGTATACGCGAAATGGATTAAGAGTTACTATCTTAACTATCCATGTTAAACATAATAACACGTATGTAGATGTCAACAATATCTCCTATGCACAAAGGAATAAGAGTTACTACCTCCACTTTCCAAATCCACTACCATATCACGTATGTAGATGGTTTGTGCGTGTCATAACAATTACTGACGATGTGGGTGTAGCATACAATTTAGTGCTCGTGCAACATGAACCGTCAGTAATGTGTTATATCTAAAGGTAAAACAGATACTACTATGCAATGACATTTATATGAAATTAACCAATATGCAATAATATGCAGCTATCCTATCATATCAGCCCCGACGCATAACGCTATACGGGCGATTTCCCCGTAGATGTTAAATCTACTCACCAATGGTCTTCAGCTATGAAAATCCGACCACCTGCTTCCCCTTATTCGCAGTGTCCGAAGTCCCTGCTTGCGACGCTATAATTCACAAACACACAAAAAGTGCAAACATCTCAGAATCGACTAATATAACGTAAAACTACACTTTAACGACGCACCAACACTAAACTAACTCACAAGTCTCCGTCTAGTGGTTAACGTGCATTGCGACACTACTAAACCAAACTGAGTACAGCAGCTGCATCAGATTACGATTCGTGTCGGATTACATAACACGCGGATTCAAAACACTAGATTATAGGTAAACGATTCCAGATTTTTAATACTGCAATTACTAAAAAAGTAAACAGTACCAAACACCCCTAACCAACAGCAGACAACTACCCACAAAAGCCAAACCCCAGCATCTCCCTACATCGCCGACGTAGCCGGAATTCGTCAAAGGGGTCGCCGGCCCCGGCCGGTGGGGTGGTCCTCGTGTCTCAGGTGGTGCTCCAGAATCACTAGTACATCACTATAATTTTGTTTGGTCACTCACTAAAATTTTCAGATCACAGCAGGTACAGAGGCTCTAAAAAGACACTAAAACCCCGATATTGCACTAATCGATATTGAAAGTGTTCTAAACCATAATCAACGAGCTATACAACATAAAAACTCCTATTTATCAGTGTAGGGATTATACTTATCAACTTTAGCTCAAAAGATCCAAGTTTTCCTAGTTCCCAAGTGATCAAAGAGCAAGAACAAAGACTTGAGCTATTTTTGTGATTTATTTGGGAATTTTGGAGATTTATTGGCTTTGAAATTGTAGCAAATGGAGAAAGAAAGATCAAAGGCAGAAGAGAGAGAGAGGGATTCAGCCAGGTGAGGAAGGGGAGGTTTTGTGTGGAATTTCCTAGAAATTTCTAGCATTAAATGCAATAAATGCATTCACATGCACATTCATGCACCTCTTGCATTTCTTTTCTTTTCCTTTAATCTAAATTCTAATTCCAAACAAATATCTAGATATGGTGAGAAGGGTTTGAATTAACTCAAGTTGATTTATGGAAAAGATTACATAGAGAAATTTCCCAAAAAGCAAATACCGTATTAAAATAATATTAAAATTGGGAAAAATTCTAATTGAACCAAAACATCCCATATACCCCCAAAGCTTGCGCACTAATTTTATTTTAGTTAAACTAGGTGCTGGCAAGTCTATATGGTCGTTTGAACACAGTAGGGTTAAAATGGAAAATACCGACAATTTAACCCTAAAACGGAAAAATTCGAATAACGATTTCTAAAACGTTACAAGTATCCATCTCAACATATCAAATGATCACATCATAGATATCGCAGCAGAAGAAACATATAAAATATTAGATATACTAGGAGGTCCGTGTTTTATTTTGAGCCTAGATAAAATACGGATTCCACGGTCGCGATGAATAGCCAAACCCACATCCGTAGACCCCTACGAGAGCGGCAAGCAACCCTACCAATTCTAGAGTTAGGAGACCCGGACTTGAATCCTCGAGTTGGTCTCCCACTGGACTCTAGAACCCGGTTACTTGCGCTCCCCTCCTTGGGTCTATCCTAATGCGGAAAAGTAAATAATATACATATAGTGACATCAATCTCAACCCGGAAGTGCCCCAATAAAAGAATATTACATACATTTAATTTTACATGAATGAAAATAAAAACTCTCATCTCACATAAAACCCTCAGGCTATTCAAAACGCGACGATCCAATATAACATATCCAGCAGTACATAACATCACATGTTATCACATCACAGATAAAACTAGACGATGTTAAACATTCCAATCGAATCAACGAACACCCAAGATTACCCAAAAAGCTCAACACTTGAGCGTAGTTTAAAGTTATTCAGCACACGCCACGGTACCAATGAACCAGCCGTAGAAGGGCCAAACCAACGCCTCACATGTAGCACCGCTGAACCACCACAAACCCGAGGGTTCAGTGGCGGTTCTGACGGTCACATAATCGAGTTAAGGTTTTGTTCTTCTAGAGGGTCCATCGCATAACTTGCATGATCTTTGAAAGCTTTTTAACTACGGGAAAAATCCGAACACTTGGAAATTATCGCGGCAAGGGTTAAAGCGGGTATTTGACATCCGATTGAACTTTTTAACAACGTCTAAAGTATCCCGAAAATAGTTAAAATACGACTATGAAACACTCTGAATTGTTATTATAGTAAATTAACATCATATGACAATTTATCAAAAATAAACAACAACTGAAGCACCAAAACCCATGCAATAGAACACTGGAAAAATTTGGAGGGGGGCTTAGATTTGGCCGGGGGGGGTGTCGCCGGCCCAAAAGTTGCCAAATGCCTCCAAATTTCATCAGTGTTCATGTTATCACACATTTATGATTCTATACTTGTTTAAAAAAATTTTAGGGCTCGTTTTAAAAACGACAGAAACATGGATTTTAGGGTTTCAAGTTCGGAGTTTGTTTCGTTTTCGTAATCTAACATTATCCGTATAATTTCCTAGTTAGGCTCTGATACCACTATTGGGTTCCTCTCGACGGCAGCGAGATTTCGGGAGGCATCGTCCATACCATTTTTATAAAAAAATTCCGTTAAAAGAAACTCTTAACATGATCGTTAGCTAGAATACAATACGGAAACAAGGTAAACCATTTACTATCTAAGTGAAAAAGGAAATACAACCTTTGTAGATCGGTCCTTCACTTCATAAGCTCCTTGTAGTAGTCCCTTCGCTGCGATTGTCGAGCTCTCGGACTCTTGCATGGCTTCGCGTAGAGAAATGGGCGACCTTGCTTGAAGTCTTCGAGGTCGAAAATGATCTACGTCGAGGGGATGCCAACTCAAGCTACTACTTCACCAATTAAAGAATTAGTGAAGCAAACACCCTATACTAAAGTGCTAATGTAGTAGAGGATGGAGAAATAGGAAGTGGGCTCACTTTAGAATTTCTTTTCTCACTATACTTTCTCACCTAATCAAAACCCTAGCAAGCTTTTTGAGCTTGAGAAAGAAGATGAACTAAAATGAGATGAGAATAATGATCAAGTGAGTGAGTGAACCATAGTGAGTGAGTATCATATACTAACTCATATAGAGACATAACCATGGCTAATCCAAATGGTTAGGTTAACAAATACCTATACTAAAAACAAAGTTAGTGGACTTTGTCAAAGCAAAACAAGCTTCTACAAGCTTCATACTCTTTCCAAATATCCACTAATTTTGTAATCACCTTAAATAATTATAACCCACCATTATAAATAGAATGGTGTTTGTCTCATACACCCATGTATGATGTATCAACAACCATGATACAAAAAGAAAACACAAATAAATATATATCACATATATATTAAGTTGTGCACAAGTGAGAAAAACAAATGCTTAAGTGAACCAATGTTAATTAATGCAAATTAGTATATCACATATACAATTATACACTAAATTATTAAATCAATACTTGAATTAATAATCCGGTTATATCAGATATAACCGACTAACATCCAATATATCGACTTATCGAATCAACCCTTGATTTGATAACCCGGCTATATCACATATAACCGACTGATACAAAAGAGATGAGAATAGAATGCGGTATCACATACACACATTATTCTCGGTCCCGCACATATCACATATGTGCTCCTATTTCGTTTTGCCTGAGCCAGTAAAACCTCTATGTAGGACTCTAAAGACCCGTCAATACACCGGCAGTAGGTGATGATCACATCAAGCACCCACAAGCCGTCAGCGGTACTAGCTGGACGTAACGGCTACCCGGGTATTGAGCGATCAGAAGATCAACAAGCAACCCCGCTCCAACTCCTGCAAAATCCTGACGGTAACACTTGCCGTACAGTCCGATCTCCTCATCTGATATGCCGCATATTAAGTTTAGGGGTGGTAAAAGTCAGACCCCAATAACCGATAAGTCATGCCGATGTGAGGCTCATAACGGGTCAAGGAACTACTGGTAACACTTACCAGTAAATCTCTAAATCAGCCCTAGCTAGGGACTTCCCTGTTATGGCCAATCAAGCACAGCGCAACATCAACCCCTAATACCGGGAGAGACGAAACCCCTCCTATCGCTCATTGCCTCCATATGAATCGGGACTGTACCCAAAAACCACCGTTTTGTACGCCCTCTTGGACGTGCTAAGGTGGAAATCAAAGCACAGTGGGAATCACACAAGACTCTATGACGATCTCGGGTCTACAGACTAACCTGTACAAGTGTCACCAGAGAACCGCCATCTGACGTGAGGTATAATACCATCTGGGAGTTCTCGGCGAGTCCGTCCAGTGTACCCAGTCTCCACTGAGCACCCGTATACCATCTCTGATGTCAAACACCAATGGATATGAGATCATCCACCGCCCATCTCATGGGTCGAGAAGCATATACGTTAGTCTACTCTGGTATATCGATGCCCCGTCTCGATACACCCACGACTAGGGATATTAAAGGATGTACTTATGAACTACTATGGTCCCACTAGTATGATCTCTATCATAGTCCTGGTAGTCAAGTACACATCCTAAGGGCTTTACCAACATGTAACCATAAGACAGTATCAAGAGACAAGTATAAATGTTAAGATAAAGAGCAACCAGATAGCATACTATCATATCGAGCAAGAAAGTCCTCTCTATATACGTCCAAGCATCCAATATAATATACATCATATGTACAATACTGGCCTCTAGGGCATAGATACAACTAACAATTGTTCTGTATATAAAATATGGAAGCAAATTCTTGTTTTGGGTTATAATTCTAAATACGATACGGATATTTCGTATCACGGTTCTGTTTTTCCTGTTACGAACAGCGAAGGGTTAGCTCAGGTTAGTATAAGTTTTAGATAGTTCACTATATTCGCACGTAGCATGTTTAGTATGTAAGTCTTGTAGTTTCACATTTTCGCCGTATCTGAGTTTAGTTGTTTCTTATACAAAAGTTAATTTCGATGTTATGTTCGACCACGGTGACTTCGGAGACCGCAAGAAAAAGAAAGGGGTTGATGACATCTGAGTAGATTCGACGTATTCCGGTGAGTAGACTCAACATCTACCGGGGGATTTTGTATGGATGGCGAATACGCCCGTGATTTTATGTTTAGTTATAATTGTTTCCATTTACATTGTGTATAAAATTAGAATTTTTGAAACTTCATCGTGTGCATTCATATCTATAAACCGCCATGTTTAACAATTGCTAGGACACTGCACTAATTATCGATGAGTCATGTTGCACGTGCACATACCTACATGTCACACTACACCTGATCGGTATTGACATGTCACGTAACCACTTAGAACCTGCTATATCACATATGATTCAGTTCATACTATAAGCATCATTAATAGTAGTTGTTTTGCATTGTTTTTATTATTGACACTTATCATGTTTCCCTTTCAATTGTTATTAATTGTAGCACAAGATGTATTGGAGTTTGAGAATTTCTGGTTTGAGTTTTATGCACTATTAAGTTATATTCAGTGGTTCTTCATGATTGATGTGATATGTCCACCATGAGATGTCGTTTTTATGATTTGGTTTTATTTCGGACCGAGTGGGGGGTTATACAGTTGCGGATTCTTACGTTATCCGGACTGAGTGGGGGAGTATAGAGTCGGATTCATGGTAGATCCGGTCGAGACCGAGCGGCAGGAAAGCCGCATTTGTGTCGGGGAGCCTAGCGAGGATACTCGATACTGGAGATAGTTATAAAACACGACGGATATCTGATGGATACCGACCGATGTTACTGATTGACAGGTTCGTTCGGGAAACGATGTCTGCTAAAACAGAACATTTGTGTCGATGTTGGACATGGAAAATGAATCTTAAATTGGAAATGACCGATATTCAGAGATATTTGATAAGATTTCAGTAATGTGTTATACATTTATTTAGTACATATTCATGCATCAATGTGATACTATACATCATGCTTATCTTGTCATTTTTACTATTATTCCGGCATGCTTACAATATCAACTGTTAGATGTTAGTTTTGCTCACTGAGTTGGCAGCTCACCCCCGTTGTGCCTTAGTTCCTTGTAGGAGACGCGTTGACGTATAGCAGCAGTGCGGATCCACTTGTCTGCTTATATCGCTTATTTTGCTAGGTGGGTTACTAATACAGTGACCGCCTATTTTTTGATATATGTATTTTGGATCTAGTATCACTCTATCCAACCCTGTATATTTAACTTAGAACGAAATATGTTTGTATTTGTTTTGTTTTGATTGAGTGAGACCATTTAGTTGTGTTAAGTTATGCTTTCTTTACTTATGCATGAAAGTCTTCGCTTGAGCGTCGTATTGTTGTTGCGTATTGATTTCCGCTGTTTGGCGTTATTTTGCTCCCAACTAGGAACGCAACTTATTTAAACATTTTATAACTGTTTTTATTAATAATTAAAAAGGAGATGTTGTCAAAATTTTAAATGCTAAAATCAGTTGTTTAGATTTTATTTCTTAAAAATCATTCGACATGCTATCTCATTCTTTTTACTTAAAAACTGAAATTTTCTTAATTCCGCAAATGTGTTTTTGATCTTGGTTTCTAGCTTACTCAGATTGTGTCGGTATCTTTAGGTGTCATACAATCTAAGTACCGATCACGCACCAAATTTCAGGTCGTGACAGAAAGGGAAAAGGCAAAGGAAAGCGATAATTGTATGCTTTTACAAACAGATATGATTTTTTTATATTATAAATTTGACGGATTCATTTTGTTATTGGAGTGTATACAAGATTCATATTTATAGTAATTCTATATAAAATGTAATAACAATTGTCCGGAACAAAAACAACAATATTATTATTTATTAATTTTTTTTAAACGATATTTATTAAATTCTGTTTTTTATTTAAATTTTTTTTATTAATAAGGATAGGTTCCTAGAACCCGCCCTCTTCTTTAGAGGGTGGAGGCGGGTTCTTGGAAACCGCTCTCTGTTTGTGGGTGCGGATGGGGGTGTGAAACCGCCCTACTTTGGTAAATAAAAAATAAATGATTTTATTTTTTTAATTTTAATATTATTATATGTTCTATTTCGAAAAAAAAACCCACAAAAGAAAGATGATTGTCAGAGAAGAAAACCCTACATATTTAGCAAAGGATCAGATAGGATATCGTCTCACTGCTCTATTATTAAAATCCCCCACCAAATCACAAACAGGCTTCCCTTTCATTGATGGCTACAACTTGCCAAACACTGGATAAATGCTAATAATTATGAATTTTCCTTTGTTTTTTTTATATAAAGCATAAATTTCGTCAAGATGGACGCTATGATTAACTTTCTGATAGTGCCGTAGTGGGGTCAACATTTTCAATCATAAACATCATCTTAATCAACTTTCCTGTATATAAATATATTAGATTAATATCCATTTTGGCAGTTTTGCAAACCTTTCTACTCGATTTATTTTGCACGTCACTTCCTTTGTCCTTGCTAAACTCATAGTTATAGGAAAACTCTTTGCCTCAGTACTAACAAAGTTTTTATTATATTTTACTTGGCTCATCCGTTCTGAAACTTAAAATTTACGACACAAAGAGAACATAGATAAGATATTTACGGCACTGTAGTCGGCTAAAGATAATTCAGGAAGGAGTTCGGGGTCGCGGAGTTCCGTTAGGAAGGGATGGGACACAACACGGGGCCATTTTTGTCTTTATATCAAAGATGAGTTCAAGATGTGCCAGTACATAAATATACTACTGATGGAGGGTGGAATCTCCTTCAGATGTTGCTTCTTGTTGATCTGCGGATGGCTGTGATGTGTGGCTGAGATTAGATCTGGAGGCTGTTGCTCCTGAAGCGTGTGGATCTCAATGGGTTAAGGTTGTGGTTGCCGAGTTACCTGCAAGGAAGTCCTGGGGTGGTTGTACCACCGAGGACCCTCTGACGATCAAGTTAGTCTGGAGATCCGAGCAGAGTAACAGCTTAGTGGAGTAAAATTGGCTTACCTTGACCGTCTGAAAGAGGGGTTTAAGTAGCGGTGGCAGCAGGTGCAGCAGGCGCGAGAATCACGCCGGCCGTTACGCTCCCGACATCACGCCCGTGTGAAGAATGGGACCTCCCATTAATGGCGAGACAGGCTCGTTAATGGAGGATCGTGGTGGCGTGGAACGTGGGATGTGGCCGGCGGAAATCTCACGCATGGCAAGATTCGCGGGATGGTGGTTACGCCTGCAAGCGGTGCTGTTGGTCGGTCGATGAGACCGAGGAAGATGACCTCGGCGGGACAGCTCGCGGGCGAGCGGGAGAGCCGAGGTATCTAATTTCTGCGGTTGCTCGGGAACGAGCTGTGAGGCCGAGGAGGCCCATCGTGCTGGGGCTCGGAAGCGAGCTAGCGTCTGCTCAGTAAGACGAGCATAGGGGTGGTTTGGTCGGCTGCTGTAGGCCATTTCTTGCATGCTCTGGGACACGTCATCTGCCACGTGTCATGATCTGGGAGATCGCCGATATCAAGCATCATCATCAGCCCCCCACTCTCGTCCCGACCAGCTGACGAGTCAGGTCGAGAGTGGTCTGCTGGGTCACCTGAGGTGAGCTCTCTTCCGAAGATATCGTCGGGCGTGTCCCCGGGCAATCCGTTGTCTTTTTCTGGGTGACGCGAGCGAATCAGGGCGAGACCTTCTGCATTAAAGAGGGTGTGCCGGTTCGTGCGTTCCGCCACTGAAGCGAGGGTCCACGTGTCGAGCGTCGGTTGGGCGACGCGACGTGTTGCAGACCTACGGCGTTTGATGGGATGTTGTCCAATGCGCGTGCGCCATGTGGAGCGATCTGGGTCGTCGTATATGAGGGGTTGTTTTTGGAGGGAGTCGACGGTCGCCGTTGGATAGGGCCGCCGGAGGCTATAGGTAGAGGTAGGGCCCGCTTCAGGGCCCATCCCTCTTCATATTTCCCTCATCTTTCATCTCGTAAGCTCGGCGCTCTCTTCTTAGGTCGGATCTTCAGCTTTCCCGACAATCAGATTAGATGTCTTGTTTTTTTTTTCTTCTGCTTCTTCTACTTCTGAGTCGAGCCTCTTCTCCCTTTTGGCATGACGGATGGTTCGATCCTAGACTCTTAGTGCCTTCGGCGCTCAGTCCCGAAAGGAGGACCGCGGTGGGGCCTTGCCTCTGACTGACTTGAGCCCCGCGCTGGGTGTGCCCCCGCAGCGGGGCCACCTACCCCGCCACGGGCTCTTGGTGATTGTTCCGGTGGCGGCCAAAGGCGTACACGGGTTCCTGACATTCAGACGAAGGATGCAGGGGAGAGCGAAGACGGGGTTCCTCTCAAGCGGAAGAGGACGGTCTCTCGTGCACCGCCGGCGGACATTCTGGAGGGGACCCCCGTGCAGGAGGGGGACGCCCAGTTCATGGTCCCGTCGGGGATCTCCGTTGCGGCCAGTCTTCTCGCTGGCATGGAGGAGTCGGCCGGGGGACGGATGCCACGGGGGACCTTGAGGGCCCGAATGGCTACTATCGCAGAGGAGGCGGTTTAGGTATGCACTCCCTCATGTGTTGCTTCGGGCGACCTTTTCTTAGTTCTGGTTTCCTTAGATTTTCCTTCCATTTTTCGCCAGGTCCTTCAGCACTGCGCCCTTATCACTCATATGGAAGCCGAGGGGGCTATTCGGGCCGCGGGGTCAGCAGAAGAGTCTTCTTCAGAGGTCAAGGGTCTGCGACTCGAGCTGAGTCTAGAGAGGCAGAGGTCACTCGCCCTCAAAGCTCGGTCGGAAGTTGCGGACCTCACCGTTTCGAGGTGCCGGAAGCCCTACCGCCGCCTGAGCGAGTCCCACCGAGTTGTTGAGGCGATGTTCGTGGAACTGGCCAATCGTTTTGCAGCCATGAAGAGGGCAAGGGATGCCAGCAGGCGAGATGCCGACACGGCGCGTCAAGCGGCGGAGGCCGCCGAAGCCCGGGCTAGGAGGGCGGTGACGGATTACAAGGAGTCGGACCAGTTTTACGTCGACCTCGGCGAGGCCTCTGCCTTTGCATGGAATAAGGCTCTTGATGCCGTCAAGGAGCAGCTTCCGGAGTTCGCCGACGGTGAGCTCCGTGGTCGGGTCCTACTCTCGGTGGTCCCGCCTCCGGCCGATAGTGATGAGGGGAGTGAGGTCTAGACGGGGCTTGCTGCCCAATCTTTTTGGTTTTTCCTCCTCTCTCTCTCTCTTGTAAACCTCCGGGTAATTTGATAAGGCTGGGAGCCCATAGTACCCTTGTAAAAGCTGACTTTTTTAAATAAAAACTTTTTGTTTTTGCAGTAGTGTCTGTGCTTGCATTTTCTTTTGTTGGTAGACACTTGTATCTGCACAGTACTGCTTTATGGTCGGCATGTCCCTCGTCTAGCGATTACTTGTCGACTTGACTCTGATCATTTGCCGAGTGTGCGAGGACCGGCGAGAAGACGGTGTCTTCATGGCCCCAAAGTTGAAGTGTAGATCGCTAAGACGTTGATAGATTGGATGCCTCTTGTTGAGTTCACGTTTCTTAGTTGTTGGAGATGCCGTGAGAGGCCTGCTAAGGATTGTGCCGAGCAGGGTAGCTGCTCGGTGCCTCTTGGCGAGGGCTTCGATCCTTAGCTGTTGGAGGGGCTGTAATAGGCCTGCTAAGGATGGCCGAGCAGGGTAGCTACTCGGTGCCTCTTGGCGAGGGCTTTGGTCCTCAGCTGTTGGAGGGACCGTGAGAGGCCTGCTAAGGACGGCTGAGCAGGACTGCTCGGTGCCTCTTGGCGAGGGCTTTGATTCTCAGCGTGAGAGGGGCCGTGAGAGGCCTGCTGAGGATGGCCGAGCAGGGTAGCTGCTTGGTGCCTCTTGGCGAGGGCTTTGATCTTCAGCGTGAGAGGGGCCGTGAGAGGCCTGCTGAGGATGACCGAGAAGGGTAGCCGCTCGGTGCCTCTTGGCGAAGGCTTTGATCCTTAAAGATGCCCGAGCGGGGTTGCCGCCCGGTGCCTCTTGGCGAGGGCTTTGATCCCTGGGTTTGCTAGGAATAACCGAGCACGGATCGTGCTAAGCGGTTTCCTCTTTCGAGGGCTTTTCATCCTTAGCGCGGGAGGGGCGTAGGAGGCCTACTAAGGATGTCCGAGCGGGGTTGCCGCCCGGTGCCTCTTGGCGAGGGCTTTGATCCCTGGTGGTGTGCCAGGGATAACCGAGTATGGTTGTGCTAAGCGGTTGCCTCTTTCGAGGGCTTTTGAGTCCTTAAGGATGGCCGAGCAGGGTTGCTGCCCGGTGCCTCTTGGCGAGAGCTTTGATCCCTAGCGTCGCGGGGTAGGGAAGCTACCAGCCAGGGATAGCCGAGTAGGGTAGCTGCAGGGCTGCCTCTTGGCGAGGGCTTTGATTCCTGGCGTTGTGGGGTAGGGAAGCTACCGGCTAGAGGCAGCCGAGCAGGGTAGCTGCTCGGCTGCCTCTAGGTGAGGGCTTAGATCCTTGGCATCCTGGGTTGGGAAGCTACCGGCCAGCGATAGCCGAGCACGGTAGCTGCGCGACGCCTCTTTCGAGGGCTTTGACCCTTAGCTGCTGGCGGGGCCGAAATTGGCCAACTAAGGATGGCCGAGCAGGGTAGCCGCTCGGCTGCCTCTGGGTGAGGGCTTAGACCACAAAGATAGAACTCTTCCTTTTTGCAATGCTGTAACGTTCCCTTCTTGTTATTCGGATGAAAAGGACTTCTTAGAAAAAATTTACATTGTCTTTATGACAAGAGGGGTGGACACTCGTAGGTAGTGAGTTCACTGGTACAGCTTGAGCTTTTCGGCGTTGTAAGGCCATGGAAACTTGCGCCCGTCCGCGTCCTATAAGCTGTAGGCTCCGCCGGGAAGTGCCTCGGCGACGAGGAAATGACCCTCCTATTTCGGAGAAAACTTATGCAACCTGCCTTGATCGCCGAACTCGTTCCTCCGTAGGACCAGGTCTCCAGTCTTGAAGGAACGAGGCTTGACCCGCGCGTTATAGTATCGGGCAGTTTGCTGCTGATAGGCGGCAGCCCTGATCTGAGCCCGGTCCCGTTTCTCCAATAATATGTCCAGGTTGGTCCGCAATGCCGTGGTGTTTGCTTCGTCGTCGAAGTGTTCGACCCGGTGACTGGGTAGCCCAATCTCCGTTGGGACCATCGCCTCGGTCCCGTAGCAGAGGCTGAAAGGGGTTTCCCCGGTGGGGGTCTTCTTCGACGTGCGCAGGACCCATAAGACCCGGGGCAACTCCTTGACCCAACTGCCTTGGCGTCCCTCCTAGCGGGTCCGGAGACCCCGGAGGACATCCCGGTTGGCGACTTCGGCCTGCCCGTTGCATTGAGGGTGTGTGACCGCGGCAAATTTCATGAGGATATGATATTCGCTGCAGAAATCTTTCACCTTCTCGTTCTCGAAGTTCGTCTCGTGGTCGGTAATGATACATCTCGGGATGCCGAACCGGAATATCAGGTTGTTCTGCAGGAACTTGATGGTCGTGGCAGCGTCCGGTTTTCTGATGGGGACGGCCTCGATCCACTTTGTGAAGTAATCCACTGCGACGAGAACATATTTGTGCCCGCCCATGCCGGTAGGGAACTGGCCTATCATGTCCAATCCCCATTGAGCGAACGGATACGATGAGGTCAGCGCGGTTAGCTCGGTGGCCGGGAGGCGAGGTATGCTTCCGTGGAGTTGGCAGCTTTTACATCTCCGGACGAGCTTCTAGGCGTCCTCGTGAATAGTGGGCCAGTAATACCCCTGGAGCAACGCCTTCTGGATTAAGGTTCGGGCCCCTTGGTGTGCGCCGCCGGCCCCTTCATGAATTTCGTCAGCTTCGTAAGGGTCGACGCACTGGAGCAGGGGCTGAGTGAAGGATTTCTTGTAAAGGTTCCCATTGCTCCAGACGAAGTGACGGGCTTTGGCTCGGAGACGGCGGGCTGCTTCCCGATCTTCTGGGAGCGTGCCATCCCGTAGGAATTCCACGAGGGGCTTCCTCCAGTCTTGGTCGCCCACCTGCGCTGCATATACATGAAGCATCATCACCCCGTCTTCCACGCTGGGCCGGGACAAGGTCTCGAAAAGGATAGATCGCTTGTTGTTGGCCGAGTAGGATGAAGCCAGTTTGCTCAAGGCGTCGGCTTAGACGTTTAGCTGCCTGGGTATTTGCTCTACCTGGACATCGTCGAAGTTCTTCCGAAGTTTTCTTATCTCGGCCAGGTACTTTACCATTAGAGGTTCCCGGGCCTCAAAGTGGCCGGTCACTTGGCCAACAACTAGAGCTGAGTCGCTGCGGATTCGAATTATTTTCAGCCCCAGCCCAGAGGCCATGCGCAGTCCGGACAGCAGGGCCTCGTACCCCGCCGCGTTGTTTGAGGCTCTGAACCCAAGCTTTAGGGAGTACTCCATTTCTGCCTCGTTCGGGCCCCGAATGATGAGGCCGGCGCCACAGCCTTCCTCGGTTGAGGACTCGTCGACGTAAATGACCCATTCTGGGAACGAGTCGGGTTTCCTCACGATTGGGTGCTGAGCCGCGAGGGCCGGCGTGGGCTCCGGCCCCTTGCTGGGGATGGTGCATTCGACGATAAAATCGACCAAGGCTTGTGCTTTGATGGCCTGCCTTGGGCGGTATTTTATGTCGAACTAGGACAGTTCCCACCTCCACTTCTCTAATCGACCTGAGGATTCGTGTGAGGCGAGGATAGCCCCCAGCGGGCGCTCAGTGAGAATGAGGATAGTATGCGCCTGGAAGTAGTGTCGCAGCATCCTTGAGGCCACAACGAGTGCCAAGATAATCTTTTCTATGGCAGGGTATCTCGTTTCTGCGTCTTTGAAGACGTGGCTCACGTAGTACACCGGTTTTTGTGCTCCATCGACCTCTCGTATGAGCACTGAGCCTGCTGCTTGGTCGAATACCGCCAGGTACAGAGATAGCTCATCTCCCTCAACTGGTCGGGTGAGCAGAGGTGGCGTCGCAAGATGCCTTTTTAACTGGTCAAAGGCGGTCTGCCACTCTTCTGACCACTCGAACCTGGTAATTTTCCTTAGAGCTTTGAAGAATGGGAGGCATTTTTCCCCAGACCTCGACATGAAGCGGCTCAGAGCGGCTACCCGCCCTGTCAGTCGCATGATCTCGACGTTGGTCTTGGGCGCGGTCATGTTGAGGATAGCGTCGATTTTTTCCGGGTTAGCCTCGATCCCGCGGTGGGAGACCATGAAACCGAGGAACTTTCCCCCGGTGACCCCGAATGCGCACTTGGCCGGATTTAGCTTCATCTTGAACTTGCGGAGTATCTCGAAGGCCTCACCCAGGTCCTTGGCATGGTCGGTCGACAAGACTGATTTGACTAGTATATCGTCGACGTAGACCTCCATGTTCCTGCCGATATATGGCTTGAACATGCGGTTGACCAGCCGTTGGTATGTAGCCCGGCATTTTTGAGTTCGAAGGGCATCACCTTATAGCAGTATACCCCCCGGTCCATCGTGAATGCGGTGAGATCTTTGTCTGCCGGATTCATGCGGATCTGATTGTAGCCAGAGAAGGCATCCATGAAGCTCAATAGCTCATGGCTTGCCGTGCCGTCGACGAGCTGATCTATCCGAGGCAGGGTATAGTTATTTTTGGGGCAGGCCTTGTTGAGGTCGGTGAAGTCGACGCATATGCGTCACTTCCCTCTTGACTTCTTGACCAGGACGACGTTCGCTAGCCATTCTGAATAGGGCACATTTCGAATGAAGTTGGCGGTGAGGAGCCGATCTACCTCGTCCTCAATAGCCTTCTGTTTGGCCAAGGCGAAGCTTCGCTTCTTCTGTCTGACGGGTTGGGCCGTAGGGTCTATCCCGAGCTTGTAAGATATAATTTTGGGGTCGATCTCCGGCATGTCAGCAGGTGCCCAGGCAAACACGTCGGAGTTGTTCTGAGGAAATGAACCAGGTCGTCTCGCTGAGGACCTGTCAGAAGCGACCTGATCTGAACGAGTCTTTCGTCGTCCCCTTCTACAAGGGGGACCGCTGTCAGAGGCTCCACTGGGGTCCCTCGGATCTCTTTTTGCTCGTCTCGAGTGTCGAGGGAACCCCTGATGTCACCCCCGCTCTCGACATCGTCTGCCGGCTCCTCCGATGAAGATGTTGCGGTGAAGCAAACCTTTGCAACCTGCTGGTCTCCGTAGACCCGATCTATCCCGCCCTGCTCGAGAGGGAACTTCATCGCCAGGTGGTAGGTCGATATATGGGCTCGGTAGGGGATTCATCGTAGCAAGAATCCCCTCGGCCTACAACATCCTCTTCGGCCGCCCGACGCTGAACTCCCACCGACACTGTCCGCGTATGGCCGGTCTCTCCGACGTTGAACTGTAGAGTGATTACTCCTTCCGCCGGAATGGAGTGGTTAGTGAATCCTGAAAGGACGTGGGAGGTCGGCCTTAGGTCTGCTGCGGTGAGCCCCATACGCAGAAAGCAGTCGTGGAAGAGGATGTCTGCCGAGCTTCCCGAGTCGACCAGGATCTTGTGCACCTCGCATTGATGGATCCGACCCATGATCACCAGGGGGTCATTGTGGGGCAGGGATATGCCGTGAAAGTCCCCGTCGTCAAAAATGATCGGCTCGGTCTCCCTGGCCTTCTTCCTTGGCAGGCCGTCGACCCCCGCAGCTGGCGTGGGATGCCGAGTCTCGTAGGCACTCGATGTACCCCCCGCCGTCGCGACCATTATTTTGGACGAGCCTCGGCTCCTTTCGCTGGGGTCCCTTACGTTCCCTGGTGGGGCTGTTTTCGAGCTGCTGTGGGGAGTCTCGCGTACGCGACCCCATCGAGGGAGAGGGTGCCGGTCGTGCCTGCGAACAGGCGAGCTGACCGCCACCGCCTCGGAGGGGACAGGGGTGCGACGAGAGTCGAGGCGAAACTATCTGGCGTAAGGCCTCGGAGCCAAACTTAGTGGTGCCCACCGGGTTTTCGAGTACGTCGGCTCGAGAAAGCCGCGGTTGTCGGAAATGATGAGGCGGCGATCGGCAGGGCCGACGTGGACGGAGCCCTCTCTTCCCCCGTAGGGGTCCTGGCCCCGAGGCGAGGGAGCGACGACATGGGGATTTTGCCCCGCCATTTGGATGCGTACGAGCGCCTCCACAAAGAATGCGAGTCGGTCTATCCGGCCGGCGAGGGCGTTGATGGCATTCGGCGGAGGAGGCTCGTCTGTACCACCGTTGAGAGGGAGGCGGCGGTTGGCGCTTGGATCGTCTTGATGATCGTTCGCCATTGGGGTGAGATCGGGAGGCGAACTTTTATTTTTGTAGAATCTACTTTCCCACAGACGACGCCAGCTGATAGAGGGTGGAATCTCCTTCAGATGTTGCTTCCCGTTGATCTACGGGTGGCTGCGATGTGTGGCTGAGATTAGATCTGGAGGCTGTTACTCCTAAAGCGTGTGGATCTCAATGGGTTGAGGTTGTGGTTGCCAAGTTACCTGCAAGGAAGTCCCGGGGTGGTTGTACCACCGAGGACCCTCCGACGATCAAGTTAGTCTGGAGATCCGAGCAGAGTAACGGCTTAGTGGAGTAAAAATGACTTACCTTGACCGTCTGATAGAGGGGTTTAAGTAGCAGTGGTAGCAGGTGCAGCAGGCGCGAGAATCATGCCGGCCGTTACGCTCCCGACGTCACGTCCGCGTGAAATGCGGGACCTCCCATTAATGGCGAGACATGCTCGTTAACGGGGGATCGTGGTGGTGTGGAACGTGGGATGTGGCCGGCGGAGATCTCGCGCATGGCGAGATTCACGGGATGCAGGTTATGCCTGCAAGCGGTGTTGTTGGTCAGTCGATGAGACCGAGGAAGATGACCTCGACGGAAGAGCTCGCGGACGAGCGAGAGAGCCGAGATATCTAGTTTCTGCGGTAGCTCGAGAACGAGCTGTGAGGCCGAGGAGGCCCATCGTGCTGGGGCTCGGAGGCGAGCCAGCGCCTGCTCGGTAGGACGAGCATAGGGATGGTTTGGTCGGCTGCTGTAGGCCCTTTCTTGCATGCTCTGGGACACGTCATCTTCCACTTGTCATGATCTGGGAGATTGCCGATATCGATCATCATCAACTACAGATTCACCGTGTTGAGGGTAAACACAATTGACCTGAAAATCTACAGATTTACCTGAACTTAAAGTAAATAACGGTTGACAAGCACTACACAGTTAAAATTTCCTCTGTATTGGGTATAAGGTTTCAAGCATCAACATGCAACGTTTCTTAAAAACAAATGTAATTGATCTGACGGCTATTAAGGCAACTAATCCAAAACTAACCTCAATTGAAACACAGACGCATAGACGGTAAGAGGATAAGGATTTTATTTTATTTTATTTGGATGATAAAGCAGTAGCGTCAACGAAATGCTAATCCAACTCATCATCGTTAATCGTCGACTGCCTTTCACCATTGAAAGATCAAGGCATCATAAGCTTTTTGCATTCCCCTGTCCGAACATATTGACTAGGAACAGTTCATAACCAAGAAAATGTTGCTTTGCAAACATAAATGACCGATGGACATGCTCCAAAGGGATAGGTTAAGGCTATAAAAAGGGGAGGGACACAAAAAAGATGATAGAATTTCATTTCAACACTAAAGCATACTACACAAGTAAACCAAAATGCAAAAACAAGTTTCATAAGTTATAGTGTCTCAAATGCGATTAGTCCTAAATTTCCCACTCTAACAAGTCTGCCAAGTAATTCTATGAGTTGGAAACGCGATACAGAATTGAAACTGCAGACCTAAAAAACAGCTTATAGAAGCAAAGCACAGCAATTTGGAACTTAGTGAAATGGGTGTTGTGTTATCAACAAGAACTAAAAAGCTAAAAAATTTGGGTTGTAAACCAATAGGCTGCAGCTAACATTTCATCATAATTCAAACACTTCTGTATACTTGTTCAATATTCATAGACACCACCAACAAGACCAACATGATAACACTTTCAGGAACCAAACCAGAGCCCATTCAGCACATAACACACAATTCAAGTTCTTAACACTTATTCCTATCATCACAAATTTAACAATACCCAATTCCACAAATATACTCGGGAAAAAAACAACATAATAAAGTTCTCCATACCTCATCTCATGATGCTCTGTTGCTCTGCTTTGCCTCCTCCGATATAACCGTCTGGTACTGAGCTGTCATCTGACCTGTCATCAAAGCTGGCATCGAAGGTGAGGATGTTGCCTGTGTATAATATACCTGAGCTTGATGCCCCATGTCAACAGCTGTGGCCGCAGCATTGCTGTATTCAAATCCATAACCCGCCATTTGCTGAGCCATTTGAGGGGCTGCAGCCACTGAAGGATTTTGATGTTGCATAACATGACGGTACCCCATTCCCGAATATTGATCGGCTGACATTTGCATCATCGGGGCCGGAAGGGCCATTGTTCCATACATATTCGGTTGCAGTTGCATTTCAGATTTCTGGGCCACTTTTGGAAGCTGAACAGCCGAAACGGGTTGCGGGTTATGGCGAACGGGGATATAGTACATAGGGATCGAGGGGTCAAACTGCTGGGATTGTTGCATTGGGTGAGGCACCTGGTAGTAGGATTGGATTGGGACAAATTGAGGGTTTGTATGGATAAATTGCTGCTGTTGCTGTAGCTGCTGCTGTTGCTGTAGCTGCTGCTGCTGCTGGTGTTGAGATTGAAGGTGTTGATTTGCGAGAAGATGTGGGTGTAATTGATCTGGTGCCGTCATTGTTGGCATCATGTAGCCGGATTCGGGCATGGGAACTTGCTGTACCCGACAAGCAGCAATCGGATCCGACACCACCGGGATCTCCCGTTTCTGATCCGGGTTCAGCTGAGCCGCAGCAGGCATCCTCTCTTGGTAGTAAATTGGCCTGCAGAATGACGGATAAATATTTACGGAATTGCCACTGGGACACTGAAACTAGGTACAAACCAATGCCAAAAATGTCAAAAACCAACCTAGAGTCTGCAACCGGAGCTTCAACAGGAGTAGGTTTCAGCTGACTAGCTAACTGCGGCTGCACCAGTTTCCGGTAATCGGGATTCTCATCATCCGACCCTAAAACCCGGTTAGGGTTCGGATTCTCCGTAGGCGAGATCGTCGGCGTCGAAGAATTGGCCATCGAAATCATCGGCGGAGTAATCACCGCCTGATTGTTGAGATTCATCTGCTGAAAGTGATCATCAAGATTACCATACCTGCTATCGGGCAAGCGATCAGCGACCCGTACCCGAATCGGGGGCAGATTCGACAGGGAAGGCGCCGACGAAGCCGACCCAAACGACGAGGTCGTCTCCAACATCGGCGAATCCGGCACCGAGTGAACATCCTGCCCATGCCTCCCAAGCTTCCCCGACGAGTCGGGTCGTGGCAAAACCATCCGATCCGCATCGCCGCCACCGCCGCCAACCGTATTGGATCCGCCTCCGACGCGAGAATGAACCGACGAATCTTCCTCAAGCCCTAAGAGACAGTTAACGGACGTAGAGTCAGTAGATCCGCGAGCCAAGCCATCGATCCCCCCAATCCCCATGGCTCCATTCAACGCGTCAACGAACCAAGTCTCAGATTTGGAGTCGTCGAGCAAAGATCCAATAGAGGACGAAGCGGAATCGGGTTTCGTAGGGAAGAGGAAGAGCCTGATCCTCGAGGACTTTGACGATTTTGCGTCGGAAGAGGCGGCTGCGGCGGAAATGCGGTCGTACTCTTCGACCATGTTCTCGAGGTCCTCGTCGGTGGTGACGGAGATGAGAGAGTCGAGGTCCTCGTTGGGGAGCTGGTACTTGAGGGTGAAGGGGGAGTTGTTGAGGAGCGAGCGGGAGAGCTTCGAGTGGAGGTCGGAGAGAGAGGAGTGGCGGTCGAGGGCCACGATGCGAGTGTCGCCGCCGAGGTAGCAGAGGGACTTGTCCGTGGGGCGAGGGACGATGCGGCCTCCGTAGCTGCACATGAGGAGGAGCTTGGGGGCGGCGGCTGCGGCGGAGGTGGGGAAGGGCTCGTCCCATGACTCACCACCGCGGGAGCGGGGGGAGGAGTCCACCGAGTCTGGGTACGAGAAGACGCCGGCGGTGGCGGGATCCATCACCGGAGATAAATTTTTTAGAGAGAGAAGAGAGAGAGAGAGATATTTGGGGGATAATTAAGGGATTTGAAGGTGGGGAGGAGAAAGGAGCACCGTTGGATTTGGGGGTAAAAGGCGGTAAAGGACTCACACATGATTAGCGACAGCTGGGTACAGCTTAGAATGGGGTCCATGTGTCATTGAGTTGGTGGATTATGGTGGTGATTTTTGAGGGGGATAATTCACGTCTGCAGTCGTCTTCCCTCTCACCTCTCAGAATCTGATAGACAATTGTACAAAACATCAGGAATCTGACTGTGTTTCCCACTTCACCTTTTATTCTTATAAAAAAAATATTATTTATATTAAAATTGCAAGCAGAGTTCAGGTATTTAAAATTTTGTTAAATCTAAATATTTCTTAAAACTAGTTATTATTTTTCTAAAAATAACTAACGTTCTTATTTGTACAGGTTGCTGGTGGCTCTTCCCTCTCGATAGGTCGGAAAGGGTCTCAAACTTGTGTTTTTTCTCTTATCTTGTTAAAAACCTTTTGAGCCCAATCAAAACCCCATGTATACAAGTTACTTGTAATATTTAAACAGTTTTCTGTAAATCTAAGCAGTTGTCTGTAATATACAAGCAGTCGAGGGAATACAAGGACTAAATGAAATAAAGTCTAAGGGTTTTTTCACAAAGATTTTAAACAGTAGGCCCTTCCTAACAATTTCGGAAATTTCAAGGGTTTTTAGACAACTCCCGAGCTGTCACGACCCGAATTTTGGCCCGTGACCGGCACTTAACCACGTAACGTCTACAGGCGTAACGTGACTAAGGGAACCGGAAACCCAGAAATCAAACCAGTGAAAGTATAGAGTGTGGTAAGAATTAAATGAAAGCACCAACTAACATGATAAGAAATCTAAGTAAACAATCTCCAAGATAACAATATACGACGCCGTAGCGAAGCTCAAGATCCACAAGTGGGAACATCACAGATAGAATAAAACTGCATAAGAAAAGTCGGCTCACAACGAGCACGACACCAGAATACAAATAAAGTACAACATCGTCCTCACACTGTCTCTAAGTCAAATACATACATGGTAGATGGAGAATACTAGATACAACAATGTACATACAGAAAGATAAACAGATACCGCACAAAACCCACCTATCAGCAAAAGAGCTAGTACACCAACTATGGGGGTATCTGTGTCAAAAGATGCAACCGCAGCCTGCCGCGACTACTCCGGAGGGCAACCTGCAAACACTGTGGCACAACGGGGGTGAGTTGCCAACTCGTGAATAGAGATAACATATAAAGGTAATCGCGAGTATGCACGTACTACGCTACTCTATCATATGCCAACAGAGGATATCAATATGTGATGAGCAGTATGTGCAATAATCATGCAAGTTCTCTATCAGGTGCTGTACTACTGGATGAGGTACAAATGCTCTATCAGGTAATGCATCTACAGGATGAGGTACAAATGTAATGCTGAGCAGGGGCAATATAATATCTACACGGAATATCAACGTGGAATATATATAATCGGTTTCTCAATGCACCCAGATCTCCCAAAAATAGCTCATGCGCCGGCACTCTCATCGGCCCTCAAATCCTGTACATCTCTGAGAATCCCGAGTGCCCAACATCGGCACCCAAATATCATAAATACTCGTGTCCAGCATCGACACGCAAATCCTCATCCATCGGGCCCCGTCAGTCCGGGTCAGCCCACGGGCTCCGTCTGCGGTATCGGCCCTCGGCCCCGGCAGTACGGATCACCCCACATCCATATATAGACTCTGATCAGTACACTCCGGATAACTGTCAGGTCCAACCAATCACCGGTAGGTAGTGGTCCCTCTGCCAGGCTCACCGTCTACTGCACAGCGAAACCGTTCTCGCCCCGGGGTACCATACCGGGTCCACCATGTACCCGTAATCGGCCTCAACCGCCTCCTCGATTCGGGTTTCCATATATCACTCTAGCACCGAGAAAATACATGGTGGACACACCGAAATATCATATCAAGGGAACCGGGTTTTTAAATGATTTCACATTTGAAATGGCCACGGTTCCCAAATCCAGAAATCACATATAATCCACACAAAATACAAGCCAATGATCCGATATGATATGTGCGTCAAAATGTAAATATCCAGTCAAGTTACATATAGATAAGCGACAAGATAATGATCCGGTGTGATATGTGTAGCAGGTATGAATATCAAGTCATGTCACATATAATGAGCTACAATGCAATGACCCGATGTGATATGTGTAGCAGGTATGAATATCAAGTCATGTCACATATAATGAGCTACAATGCAATGATCCGATGTGATATGTGTAGCAGGTATGAATATCAAGTCATGTCACATATGATGAGCTACAATGCAATGATCTGATGTGATATAGGCATCAAGTATGAATATCTAGTCATGTCACATATAGATGAGCTATAATGCAATGATCCGATGTGATATGTGTAGCAGGTATGAATATCAAGTCATGTCACATATGATGAGCTACAATGCAATGATCCGATGTGATATAGGCATCAAGTATGAATATCTAGTCATGTCACATATAGATGAGCTATAATGCAATGATCCGATGTGATATGTGTAGCAGGTATGAATATCAAGTCATGTCACATATAATGAGCTACAATGCAATGATCCGATGTGATATAGGCATCAAGTATGAATATCTAGTCATGTCACATATAGATGAGCTATAATGCAATGATCCGATGTGATATGTGTAGCAGGTATGAATATCAAGTCATGTCACATATGATGAGCTACAATGCAATGATCCGATGTGATATAGGCATCAAGTATGAATATCTAGTCATGTCACATATAGATGAGCTATAATGCAATGATCCGATGTGATATGTGTAGCAGGTATGAATATCAAGTCATGTCACATATAATGAGCTACAATGCAATGATCCGATGTGATATAGGCATCAAGTATGAATATCTAGTCATGTCATATATAGATGAGCTATAATGCAATGATCCGATGTGATATATGATTCCTACGTGTCATGGCAATTACTAACGGTGTGTGTGTAACATACAGGATAGTGCTCGTGCACATGGACCGTTAGTAATGGTGCGGTGTTCTATCAATTCTAATTTATATCTGTGTAGTAGGGAATGCAATACGCACAAAATAGTAACCATGAACATGCAATATATATATGGAACACTATAAGGTCCCATCAGCCCTGACGTAGAACGCCATGCGGGCGATATCCCCGTATATGTGAAATCTACTCACTGTAGTCTCTCGCTAGGTGTAGCCAACAACCTGCTTCCCTTTCTTCGCTGCGTCCGCCGTACTCGCCTGCGAACCTAGAATTACAGAATATATCATATGTAAGCTCGAAATCACACAAACGCGACATTAAAGCCGTACTAGTAACTCGTGTCGCGAACCAAGCGCGCGTGTGCGCGATACGCTAAAACGTGTGGTTACGCGTCTGAAATCACTCCGACGCGTCGCGATACACAGAAACCCAAAACCCACACACACGCATCACGCGTGTCGCGAAAGGTTGAAAATACGGGAAAATAGGTATTCAGCTCCAGATTTTTATACAGGAAATATATAGCAAAACTATATATACCAAAATAACCCACATACAAGCAGAGACCCACACCCCAAACCCCAACCCAAATCTCCCCGATCTGGCCGCAATTTGCGGCCAGAATGCCCATTTCGGCGGCCAGACTTGGGAATTGGGTCCCCAGGTTTGGTTTGTGCACTCTACACCATACATACATGCTACAGTAATCACTAGTTTTGTTCTGAAAAGTCTCGGGTAGTAGCAGATTTCCTACAGTGCCTAATATCAGTTCAAATCACACAATTTGCACAAAACTGGAACTTTATGGTATTTTGATGAAATCTGAAACAAGTCTAGGTCTAATCCCACACTAATAACTCATTAACAAGCTAATCAAGCCACCACAACATAAATTTTAACATTTTAACACTAAACCCCCTTCAAAAGCACTAAAATGGTACAAAAACGTGATATTTCTAAGTTAAACATGCAAGTTATGAAAATTGGGTGCTAGGATTAAGATTTTATACCTTTAAATGACCTTAAAACACCAAGGGTTCCAGCTTTACCCTCAGTTGTGCAGATTGGCCCTTGAACACCTCAAAAACCTCAATTTTTCATGTTTTATTGAAGGAAAAAGAGTTGATTGTGTAGGGTTTTTGGTGTAGGATTCAAAGAGGAATGAAAAGAGAGAGAAGAGGAGAAGAGAGAGATGTTTGCTCTGCTGAATTTCTGCAGAGAATTCAGATGAGGAAAAGAGAGAGAGAGAGGAGAAGAAAATGGTCAAAAGGTCCACCCTTCACCTAACCACCATACCCATTTGTTTTATTAGGATTTGACTTCTAAAAAGAATGGTTTATGCAAGGATTAATTGATGGGGAAAAATATAAACTTGCAACCATACACAAAAGAATGGTTAACAAGTCACAAAATGCCTAAGTATGCAAGGGCCACCCTACAAAGGAAAAATTTCCAAAATGCTAACACTACCAATAATAGCTATAACTAAAAATCCAAGAACACATATATAAAACATGCACGACTACTAATTGTCACCAAACATTCAAACGGAAAAACTCAAAGTGTTACAATCTACCCCCCTTAAAGAAATTCGGTCCCCGAATTTAAAAATCTACCCATACGCACCTTCAAAAGGATGGGGATATCTCTTTCTCATCTCGCTCTCGGTCTCCCAAGTGACCTCCTCCCTGCTCTGGCCGCGCCAAAGTACCTTGACGGACGGTATCTCATTCGACCTCAATTTCTTCACTTGTCGATCCAAGATCATCACTGGCTGCTCTGCATAGGAAAGATCGCGCTCAAGCTGGATCGGCGGGTGATGAATCGCATGCGAAGGATCATGAAGATATCGGCGGAGCATCGAAACGTGAAATACGGGGTGCACGTCTGGAAAACTGGGCGGAAGGGCTAATCGATACGCAACTGCACCAATACGCTCAAGGATCTCGAAGGGGCCTACGTATCTGGGACTAAGCTTCCCCTTCCTTCCAAATCTCATCACGCCCTTCATTGGGGAGACCCTCAAGAAAACATGATCACCAACAGAAAACTCAAGTCTGCGTCGACGACGGTCCGCATAAGATTTCTTCCTACTCTGGGCTGCTCTCATTCTATCGCGAATCAACTGAATCTTTGCTGTCGTCTCCTCAACGATCTGTGGCCCTAAAATACTGCTCTCACTGAGCTCTGTCCAACAAGTAGGCGACCTGCATTTTCTCCCATAAAGAGCCTCAAACGGTGCCATCTGAATGGTCTTCTGGTAGCTGTTGTTGTAGGAGAACTCTACTAAGGGCAAATGATGATCCCAGCTACCTCCGAAGTCTAAAACGCATGCTCTGAGCATGTCCTCGAGAGTCTGAATAGTCCGCTCTGACTGTCCGTCGGTCTGCGGATGGAATGCTGTGCTGAAACTCAAGCGAGTTCCCAAAGCCTCCTGAAGCCTCTGCCATAGCTGGCTGGTAAACTGGGTGCCTCTATCGGACACGATGCATGTCGGAACTCCGTGCAGTCGCACAATCTGATCAATGTAAACCTGGGCATACTGAGTAAATCCGAAAGTCGTCTTCACCGGTAGGAAGTGAGCCGCTTTAGTCAAACGATCCACGATCATCCAGATGGAGTCATACCCTCGACTAGTCCTGGGTAGACCCACAATGAAGTCCATAGATATCTGTTCCCATTTCCACTCCGGAATGGGCAACGGCTGTAGCTCTCCTGCGGGCTTCTGGTGCTCAGCCTTGACTTGCTGACAAGTCAGGCATCTCGACACAAAATCTGCAATATCTCTCTTCATACCGTCCCACCAGTAAACATTTCTCATATCGTGGTACATCTTGGTGGAACCGGGGTGAATACTATATACCGACCGATGTGCTTCCTCAAGAATTTCGCGCCGCAATCCCTCAGCATCTGGTACGCACAGTCTAGCTCCAAATCGTAGTATCCCCTGATCGTCGATCACGAACTCGGAAAATCTGCCCTGTCCCATCTGTGTCCTGATCTCTGAACAGCGGTCATCACCGTGCTGTGCCTCGTATATACGGTCAAGCAACTGTGGGCGTGCACGAACATGCGCCATCTGTCCCCCGAGCGGCGTAAACTCAAACTGTACCCGGCTGTCGCATAAGATCTGCCAATCTGCCGACGACTGCCTCTGTACTGCGCTCAAACAAGATAGACTACCCCCGGGCCTCCTGCTCAACGCATCTGCCACTACATTCGCCTTGCCCGGGTGATACAAGATCTCACAATCGTAGTCTTTCACTAACTCCATCCATCGGCGCTGTCTAAGGTTCAGGTCTCGCTGCTGAAATATGTACTTTAAGCTCTTGTGGTCGGTGAATATCTGGCACGACTCTCCATACAGATAATGTCGCCAGATCTTGAGTGCAAAGACCACTGCAGCCATCTCCAGATCATGAGTAGGGTAATTCTGTTCATGTTTCTTTAATTGCCGTGAAGCATACGCAATCACCCTGTCATGCTGCATCAAAACGCATCCCAGCCCCACTCGTGAAGCATCGCAGTAGACCGCAAATCCGCCTAATCCTGAAGGCAATGATAGCACTGGTGTCGTAGTCAGTAGAGCCCGTAACCGCTGGAAACTGTGCTCACACTCCTCCGTCCAATCAAAGTGAACTCCCTTCCGGGTCAACCCGGTCAACGGTGTAGCAATGCGAGAGAAGTCCTGCACAAATCGCCTGTAATAACCTGCCAGCCCTAGAAAGCTGCGAACCTCCGTCACTGACGTGGGTCTAGGCCAACTCCGAACTGCCTCTATCTTCCTCGGGTCGACACATATACCATCTCGTGTAATCACGTGGCCCAAGAAGTCTACGCTGTCTAGCCAGAAGGCACACTTGGAGAATTTGGCGAAAAGCTAATGCTCCCTTAAGGTCTGCAGTGAAATCCGCAGGTGCTGCTCGTGCTCCTCTCTACTCCGAGAATACACCAAGATATCGTCAATAAACACTATAATGAACAGATCAAGATACGGCCGAAAAATACGGTTCATCATGTCCATAAATGCTGCTGGCGCGTTGGTGAGTCCGAACGACATCACCAAAAACTCATAATGGCCGTAACGTGTGCGGAAAGCTGTCCTAGGAATGTCCTCCTGTCGAACCCGCAGCTGATGGTAGCCTGATCGCAAATCGATCCTCGAAAAGTATCCTGCCCCCTGAAGCTGGTCGAACAAATCGTCGATGCGTGGAAAAGGATATCTGTTCCGCACTGTCACCTTGTTCAGCTGGCGGTAGTCAATACACAAACGCATGCTGCCGTCCTTCTTCTTGACGAACAGGACTGGAGCACCCCAAGGAGAAACACTGGGTCGAATAAGTCCCTTATCCAGCAAGTCCTGCAACTGACCCTTCAACTCTCTAAGTTCCGCCGGGGCCATCCGATAAGGCGGTACTGAAATAGGCCCCGTGCCAGGAACCAAATCAATGCAGAAAGAAATATCACGCTCGGGCGGTAGCCCAGGAAGCTCGTCAGGGAACACATCAGGGAACTCGCTAACCACCGGAACCTGATCCAGAGGAACCTCTATAGCTCTAGTATCGCAAACATATGCGAGAAATCCCTGACATCCCTTCCGCAAAAGCTGTCCAGCGCGAACAGAAGAAATCACACAGTGAGGGGTGGCACTACGGTCCCCCAACACAACAACAACCGACTCGTCGGGAAAACAAAATCGAACTGTCTTCTCGCGGCAGTCAACAGAAGCATAGCACGTGGCTAACCAATCCATGCCCAAAAGGACGTCGAAGTCCAACATATCAAGAAGGATCAAGTCGACCGGCAACTCTCTCTCGCCAATACGGACGGTACAGGATCGGAACGCGTGCCTAGCGACAAACGACTCTCCCACAGGAGTAGTCACAACAAGCGGCTGGCCAAGCAAACCGGACTCTCTACCCAAACTCGGCACAAAGTGTGTGGATACGTACGAGTGCGTGGATCCGGGATCGAATAACACGTGTGCATCAACCGAACATAAAGAAAGGATACCTGAGACCACCGCATTGGACGCCTGCGCGTCCTGATGCGTCAAAGCAAAAACTCGCGCCTGTCCTCCACCTGCAACTAACTATCCCCTGCCGGCCGCTGGCTGTCCTCTACCTCGGCCCCCTCGTCCTCTACGAACAAATCCTCCGCGACCATGACCTCTCTGTGCATGCGTCTGATGTGGGGTAACAGTAGGTACTATCGGCAATGCCGTCTGGGGTGGCGAAGGTGGTAATGTAACATGCGGTGCTGCCGCCCCACTCCGGGGTACCTCAGGACAATCTCGCACACGATGATAAGAACTCCCGCAACGGTAACATCCCGATGACGGTCTCTGGCCCTCCTGGGAATAGGAGCTAAACAATCGGCCTCGTCTCGAATCTCTGCCACCTGCAAGGTGCCTGTCACGACGCCGGAACGGCCGTCTCTGCACTGACGTATCTGCACGAACTCTCTTCGGCCCTGGAACTGCCGAAGTCTCAGCAAGGCGTTCCTCAACTAATAATGCTGCATCTACCGCTGCTGCGTATGTCTCGTAATGCTGTGCGCTGATAGCAAGGAATAGTGGTGTAAGCAAGCCTCGGACAAATCTCTTGACTCGCAACTCCTCAGTAGCCACTAGATACGGAGCATAAACGGATAGCTCGGTGAACAACACATCGTACTCTGCCACTGACATCCCTGGCGTCTGGCGTAAGGACTCGAATCTGCGTGCTCTAGCATCTCTGACACTCAGGGGAAGAAAGCGGGCAAGGAATAGCGCCACGAACTCTGTCCAGGTCATAGGAGGAAGACCTGCTGCTCTACCCTTCTCGACTGATTCGCACCATTTCTGAGCAAGACCTTCCAGGCGAAAGCTCGCGAACTCAACCCATCTCGAATCTGCGCATCTAAGTGAACGACATATCCGCGCCATCCTATCGATGAAAGACTGTGGATCCTCGGCCACATCGGTGCCTGTGAAGACCGGAGGCTTCAGCCTCATAAATTCTGACAGCGATACTGTAATAACCTCTGTAGTCGCAGGTGCAACTGCCGGAACTGTGGGTACCACCGCGGTCTCCGCAACGGGTGGGACTATCTCTGGTCGCTGCGCTCGAAGTGTCTCGACTAGAGATCCCATCATCTGGCGCATCTCCTGCATACTGGACCCCATCGTCTGGCGTATCTCCTGCACACCAGCCCCTAACATAGCAATCTGATCTGTCACGGCAGGAACAGCCTGCTCGGGCACAACCGGTGTACTACCCGGATCAGTCCTCGTCTCGGACGAGTCAACTCGAATCTCAGCCCTCGCGGCCGCTCTCTGCGCCCTCGTAGTCTTTGGCGGCATATTGGCTGAAAGGAACAATAGGATTCGATAAGGATACGGAAATCGAATCGCGAGAATGTAAATACTCAAGAAGGAAATTTATATCAACAAGTCCTAAGGTCGCGTAGGCGGAGTACCGTGTCGTGAGTATGCCGCGGAACATACACACGCTACGCTACCCTGCCGCAGCTACCTACTCCATCATACCAGGGTCATCCTACACTCCGAAAGGTAAAACCTACGCTCTGATACCAACTTTGTCACGACCCGAAGTTTGGCCCGTGACCGGCACTTAACCACGTAACGTCTACAGGCGTAACGTGACTAAGGGAACCGGAAACCCAGAAATCAAACCAGTGAAAGTATAGAGTGTGGTAAGAATTAAATGAAAGCACCAACTAACATGATAAGAAATCTAAGTAAACAATCTCCAAGATAACAATATACGACGCCGTAGCGAAGCTCAAGATCCACAAGTGGGAACATCACAGATAGAATAAAACTGCATAAGAAAAGTCGGCTCACAACGAGCACGACACCAGAATACAAATAAAGTACAACATCGTCCTCACACTGTCTCTAAGTCAAATACATACATGGTAGATGGAGAATACTAGATACAACAATGTACATACAGAAAGATAAACAGATACCACACAAAACCCACCTATCAGCAAAAGAGCTAGTACACCAACTATGGGGGTATCTGTGTCAAAAGATGCAACCGCAGCCTGACGCGACTACTCCGAAGGGCAACCTGCAAACACTGTGGCACAACGGGGGTGAGTTGCCAACTCGTGAATAGAGATAACATATAAAGGTAATCGCGAGCATGCACGTACTACGCTACTCTATCATATGCCAACAGAGGATATCAATATGTGATGAGCAGTATGTGCAATAATCATGCAAGTTCTCTATCAGGTGCTGTACTACTGGATGAGGTACAAATGCTCTATCAGGTAATGCATCTACAGGATGAGGTACAAATGTAATGCTGAGCAGGGGCAATATAATATCTACACGGAATGTCAACGTGGAATATATATAATCGGTTTCTCAATGCACCCAGATCTCCCAAAAATAGCTCATGCGCCGGCACTCTCATCGGCCTTCAAATCCTGTACATCTCTGAGAATCCCGAGTGCCCAACATCGGCACCCAAATATCATAAATACTCGTGTCCAGCATCGACACGCAAATCCTCATCCATCGGGCCCCGTCAGTCCGGGTCAGCCCACGGGCTCCGTCTGCGGTATCGGCCCTCGGCCCCGGCAGTACGGATCACCCCACATCCATCTATAGACTCTGATCAGTACACTCCGGATAACTGTCAGGTCCAACCAATCACCGGTAGGTAGTGGTCCCTCTGCCAGGCTCACCGTCTACTGCACAGCGAAACCGTTCTCGCCCCGGGGTACCATACCGGGTCCACCATGTACCCGTAATCGGCCTCAACCGCCTCCTCGATTCGGGTTTCCATATATCACTCTAGCACCGAGAAAACACATGGTGGACACACCGAAATATCATATCAAGGGAACCGGGTTTTTAAATGATTTCACATTTGAAATGGCCACGGTTCCCAAATCCAGAAATCACATATAATCCACACAAAATACAAGCCAATGATCCGATATGATATGTGCGTCAAAATGTAAATATCCAGTCAAGTTACATATAGATAAGCGACAAGATAATGATCCGGTGTGATATGTGTAGCAGGTATGAATATCAAGTCATGTCACATATAATGAGCTACAATGCAATGACCCGATGTGATATGTGTAGCAGGTATGAATATCAAGTCATGTCATATATAATGAGCTACAATGCAATGATCCGATGTGATATGTGTAGCAGGTATGAATATCAAGTCATGTCACATATGATGAGCTACAATGCAATGATCCGATGTGATATAGGCATCAAGTATGAATATCTAGTCATGTCACATATAGATGAGCTATAATGCAATGATCCGATGTGATATGTGTAGCAGGTATGAATATCAAGTCATGTCACATATGATGAGCTACAATGCAATGATCCGATGTGATATAGGCATCAAGTATGAATATCTAGTCATGTCACATATAGATGAGCTATAATGCAATGATCCGATGTGATATGTGTAGCAGGTATGAATATCAAGTCATGTCACATATAATGAGCTACAATGCAATGATCCGATGTGATATAGGCATCAAGTATGAATATCTAGTCATGTCACATATAGATGAGCTATAATGCAATGATCCGATGTGATATGTGTAGCAGGTATGAATATCAAGTCATGTCACATATGATGAGCTACAATGCAATGATCCGATGTGATATAGGCATCAAGTATGAATATCTAGTCATGTCACATATAGATGAGCTATAATGCAATGATCCGATGTGATATGTGTAGCAGGTATGAATATCAAGTCATGTCACATATAATGAGCTACAATGCAATGATCCGATGTGATATAGGCATCAAGTATGAATATCTAGTCATGTCACATATAGATGAGCTATAATGCAATGATCCGATGTGATATATGATTCCTACGTGTCATGGCAATTACTAACGGTGTGTGTGTAACATACAGGATAGTGCTCGTGCACATGGACCGTTAGTAATGGTGCGGTGTTCTATCAATTCTAATTTATATCTGTGTAGTAGGGAATGCAATACGCACAAAATAGTAACCATGAACATGCAATATATATATGGAACACTATAAGGTCCCATCAGCCCTGACGTAGAACGCCATGCGGGCGATATCCCCGTAGATGTGAAATCTACTCACTGTAGTCTCTCGCTAGGTGTAGCCAACAACCTGCTTCCCTTTCTTCGCTGCGTCCGCCGTACTCGCCTGCGAACCTAGAATTACAGAATATATCATATGTAAGCTCGAAATCACACAAACGCGACATTAAAGCCGAACTAGTAACTCGTGTCGCGAACCAAGCGCGCGTGTGCGCGATACGCTAAAACGTGTGGTTACGCGTCTGAAATCACTCCGACGCGTCGCGATACACAGAAACCCAAAACCCACACACACGCATCACGCGTGTCGCGAAAGGTTGAAAATACGGGAAAATAGGTATTCAGCTCCAGATTTTTATACAGGAAATATATAGCAAAACTATATATACCAAAATAACCCACATACAAGCAGAGACCCACACCCCAAACCCCAACCCAAATCTCCCCGATCTGGCCGCAATTTGCGGCCAGAATGCCCATTTCGGCGGCCAGACTTGGGAATTGGGTCCCCAGGTTTGGTTTGTGCACTCTACACCATACATACATGCTACAGTAATCACTAGTTTTGTTCTGAAAAGTCTCGGGTAGTAGCAGATTTCCTACAGTGCCTAATATCAGTTCAAATCACACAATTTGCACAAAACTGGAACTTTATGGTATTTTGATGAAATCTGAAACAAGTCTAGGTCTAATCCCACACTAATAACTCATTAACAAGCTAATCAAGCCACCACAACATAAATTTTAACATTTTAACACTAAACCCCCTTCAAAAGCACTAAAATGGTACAAAAACGTGATATTTCTAAGTTAAACATGCAAGTTATGAAAATTGGGTGCTAGGATTAAGATTTTATACCTTTAAATGACCTTAAAACACCAAGGGTTCCAGCTTTACCCTCAGTTGTGCAGATTGGCCCTTGAACACCTCAAAAACCTCAATTTTTCATGTTTTATTGAAGGAAAAAGAGTTGATTGTGTAGGGTTTTTGGTGTAGGATTCAAAGAGGAATGAAAAGAGAGAGAAGAGGAGAAGAGAGAGATGTTTGCTCTGCTGAATTTCTGCAGAGAATTCAGATGAGGAAAAGAGAGAGAGAGAGGAGAAGAAAATGGTCAAAAGGTCCACCCTTCACCTAACCACCATACCCATTTATTTTATTAGGATTTGACTTCTAAAAAGAATGGTTTATGCAAGGATTAATTGATGGGGAAAAATATAAACTTGCAACCATACACAAAAGAATGGTTAACAAGTCACAAAATGCCTAAGTATGCAAGGGCCACCCTACAAAAGAAAAATTTCCAAAATGCTAACACTACCAATAATAGCTATAACTAAAAATCCAAGAACACATATATAAAACATGCACGACTACTAATTGTCACCAAACATTCAAACGGAAAAACTCAAAGTGTTACACGAGCGGACCGGGGGCTTTTTGAAAATTTACCAAAGAAAACGGTTACTTCATTTTACTATGTTAACTATAACAAAATTGATCTCGCTTTCTAATCCTAATCCAGCATCTTCATCTCAGCACGCAGCAGAAACAAAAACAATAATGTCCTACAATATTAGTTAAGGAACTCAAATGATTTGGATCAAGTTGGAGTTCGGTACCCGAGCCGCGGCCGAGACGGAAGCGATAACAAAAATTTTATGTGAGTACCGAACACGCATAACCCAGGATATGATCCATACACCTAAACCAGCAAACTAAAACATGCAAAAGGTATGAAATTACAACTTTCGACGTATGTTCATCCAATTGTGGAAGACCCCTCTAAGCTCGTAACCGACGAGATCGCGCTTGAAAGTCGACTGCCCTCGCCGAAGAAGATCCACCTGAAGGAAACCGGAAAAAGCTCCGACCGACGATCCAAACTTGCTAAGAATGGATGGTCGGCGATGTAAGAATTTTCCCACTAAATTTTTCCTCTCTAAATCATGCTCACCAGAAAGCAAGAAGAAGGAGAATGGGATGATGAGAGAATGGCAAGTCTCACAGCCATGAAGCATCTCCCTAGAGTAGAATGAAAATCATCATACTAGTGTAGAAAGAATGGAATTGTCACGACCCGAAATATTAGCTCATGACCAGCACTTGAATCACGCAACGTCTAAAGGCGTAATGGAATTTAAGTAAGCTGAAACCCAGAAATCTAAACCTTTTTAAGAAAATAAAGTAGGTGAAGTATTGAAATAAAGGTATAAAAAAATCAAGTTTTCTCAATGCATAGAAAAGGAACATAAAAATGCAAGTGAAATTTACAAGTTTGAAAACGTGTTTCGTCTTTTTAAAAATTTGAGCAGCACTTCCTTTGTATATTTTGATCCAAAACCATAATACAAGATGATAATAAAGGCATCCCCAAGCGGAAGCTAGCTCTTCGCCAACCGGCGGATCACAACCATGCAAGACAATATATATAAGTATACGACGCCCAACGGCGAAATTCACCACAAAAGATAAATAAATAAATAAGACATCAAACCACAAGTAGCGGAAAATTCCTCGCTCTAAGTCTCGCAACCACAATCCCACTAAGTCTCATTACTTATACAATTTACTAATTTTGATTGATGGAGTCGACTAGATACAATATGAAATATAAATACAAGAGTGGGTACGATACAAATGCCCCACCTATCAATGCAAAACACCCAAATGAAGCAATGTGCCAGCGATGCCGCTACTGATCCGTGCGGTCAACCTGCAAGAACTGTGGCACAACGGGGGTGAGTTGCCAACTCATGAGTAGAAAAATATCAAAAGATAGAAATCGAATAAACAACGACTTCTAGGTCAACTATATCATAAAGGTAATACTATGATATCTAGGGTGACCGGGTCATCATATGTGCCAACCATGAAATCAATACCTATATATATGCGGATACAATCCAATAATAAAATCAAGGTATGTATGCATGTAGATCTCGTCCAACCATATAATCAATATATGTATGCATGTGGATCTCGTCCACCAATATAATCAATATATGTATGCACGTAAATATCATAAAAGAGTGTGCATGAAAGTATGAGGATATAAATCTACGGTGTCCCTCACGACACATCGAAATCATGGAACCTGGATGTCCAACGTCGACACCCGAAAACATCATGAAACCCGTGTCCAGTATCGACACGTAAATCCTCATATCTCGACTCTGTCAGTCCAGATCGGCCCACGGGCTCCGTCAGTCTGGATCGGCCCATATTATCTCTCGACTCCGGTCGGTATCCTCCGGATATCTGCTAGGTCCAACCAATCACCGGTAGGTAGTAGTCCCTCAGCCAGACTCACCGTCTGTATACACAGCATCCCTTTCTTGCCCCGGGGTACCATACCGGGTCCACCATGTACCCGCAATCGGCCTCATCCGCCTCCTCGAATCGGGTTTCACATGTCGCTCTCAGAACTGATAAAACACATGGTGGACGCACTGAAATATCATATCAAGAGAAACCGGGTTTTTAAAACAGTACATGCTTTCTTTTGAAATCGCCACGTCTCTCAAATCCAGAAATCTCATAAAAACAGCATATCTCAATGCGTAAAATCATAAAGCATGATGTATGCGACATATAATAGAAATATAAGTATATCCGTATATCATACTGTTAGTTATATGTATGCCCTAGAGGCCATTACTGTACATGAAATGTTTATTGTAGTGGATGCTGGGACATATATAGGTAGGACTTTCTTGCTCGACATGATAGTACGCTATCTGGTTGCTCTTTATCTTAACATGTATACTTACTGTCTCTCTGTTACATGTTGATAAAGCCCTTAGGATGTGTACTCGACTTGCAGGACTATGATGTAGATCATACTAGTGGGGCCTGGGTAGTCCATGAGTACATCCTTCTGTTCCTAGTCGTGGGAATATCGAGACGGGGCATCGATATTCCAGAGTAGACTAGCGTATATCTTCTCGACCCATGTGATGGGCGATGGATGATCCCATATCCATTGGTGTTTGATATCAGAGATGGTATGCGGGTGCTCAGTGAAGACTGGGTACACTGAACGGACTCGCCGAGCACTCCCAGATGGTATTATACCTCACATCAGATGGCAGTTCTCTGGTGACACTAGTACAGCTTAGTCTGTTGACCCGAGATCGTCATAGAGTCTTGTGTGTCACCCACTGTGCTTTGATTTCCACCCTACCACGACTCTACTGAGTCGTGCAAACAGCTGGTTTTTGGGTACAGTCCCGATTCACATAGAGGCAATGAGCGATAGGAGGGGATTCGTCTCTCTCGGTATTGGGGGTTGATGTTGCGCTATACTCGACTGTCCATAACTGGAAATCCCTGGCCAGGGTTGTTGTGATTTACTGGTAAGTGTTATCAGTAGTTTCACGCTTGTTGTGGACCTTACATCGGCATGACTTATCAAGTTTCTGAGGTTTGACGTTTACCACCCCTAGGCGAGATATGCGACATATCAGACAAACAGACCGGACTGTGCGGTAAGTGTTACTGATTGGATTCGCAGGAGTGTGAGCAGGCTTACTCGTTGATCTTCTGATCGCTCAATACCCGGGTGGCCGTTACGTTTAGCAGACCGCTTGCGGCTTGTGGGTGATTGATATGATCACCACCTACTGCCGGCGTATTGACGAGTCTTTAGGTACCTACACAGAGGTTTCCTGGCTCAAGGGAAACGAAATAGGAGCACATATGAGATATGTGCGGGACCGAGAATAATACCAGTATGTGATACTGTATTCTATTCTCGCGATTTGTTTCATCGGTCGGTTATATGAGATATAGCCGGGTTACCGAATCAAGTGTTGATTCGATATATTGATACACTTGATATTAGTCGGTTATATGCGATATGACCGGATCATTAAATCAAGTATTGATTTAATGATTTAATGTATAATTATATATTTGATATATTATTTTACATTAACTAGTATTTGTTCACTTAAGATTGATTTTCTCACTTGATGTTCACAAGTTGTATATGTGATATATATTTGTGCACTAGTTTGTATCATGATTGATGATACATGCAAACTTGGGTGTGTGTATGACCTACACCATATTTGAGATAATGGTTAGGGTTTTATTTATTTTGGTAAAACATAATGGTAGTTTTTCTTTGTCTTTGCTTGAAGCTTCATGAAGCTTTCTAGCATCTTTGATAAAGTCCAACCATTTTGTTTTGCATGAGATTTTCATTAACCTAACCATTAACTCAAACTAGAGTTTAGTCTCTACAAAGGTTAACTCACCCATGATTGCATTATGATAGACTTCACTTGAAAATTCTTTTGTCATAATTCATTATTCATTTTCTTATTCTTTTCTTCTTCTTCTTCTTTTTCAAGAAGAAGAAAGCTTGCTAGAAAAATTTTCAAGTGAAGATTTAGAGTGAGAAATCCAAATCTAAAGTGAACTCACTTCCTATTTCATCATCCTCTACTACTTTCCATTTATTTTAGGGTGTTCTCTTCATAAAGTTCTTGACTTAGTGAAGATGGAGCTTGAGTTTGAGTCTGCTCGACGTAGATCATTTTCGGCCTCGAAGTCAACGACCTAACCCGCTCATTTCTCCAAAGAAACCATCGCTAGAGTCCGGGATCCCGATGATCGCAGCGAAGGGACGTCAACACGGAGCTTTAGAAGTGAAGGACCGGATCTACAATGGTTGTAATCCCTTTCACTTGTAGTTAAAGTTGTTTGCTTGCTTTTAGTTTCGCCTAATCTCTAGTATACGATCTTGCATAGGGTTGTTCGGCACATAAAAATTTGATTTTGGCATGGTAGAAGCCTTGTAGAACCTTGTTAGTATGCCTAGGAACCCTACAGTGGTATCAGAGCCTAGCTAGAGCTTTAGGCGAAGTATAGACGAAGTTAGAAATCCGATCGAACCCCGAAACCCTAATCTATACCCTTCTCTGTACATTTTTTAAAACTGTGGATTTTCCTAATTAAAAATGCTCAGAAAAATAAGCAGGGTTTTCTAGGAATTACTGTGCAGCACGTGCTCCTAAGTCGATTAATGCGCCGCGGAACCGCGGCATGAGCATGCTCCTGTGGCGGTTCTACGGCCGTAGAGTCACATCATTCATTGTATTTTGCACAGTAACCTCCATATGTGTTTCCTGATTCTTCTGGGAATTTTTAATTTATACTCAAGTGTTGAGTTTTCTGGGTTGTATTAGGGATTCATTGATTCGATCGGATAATTTAACTTCGTTTAAGTTTTTCCGGGTAATTTTAGAAAGTGTTAAAAAGTTCGACCGGATATCAATAACTCACTTTTTCGCCAGCCGGAAAATTTTCAAGTGTTGGATTTTTCCGTTGTTTAAGAACGTCTAAATCTTGCAAATAACGCGATGGACCCTCTAGAAGACAACAAACCTTAACTCGATTATGTGACCATCTTGAACTGCCTTTTGAACCTTAGGGTTTGGGGCAGTACGGCGTGTCACATGTGAGGCGTTGGCTTGACCCTTCTACGGCTGGACCGTTGGTACTGTGGCATGAAATGGATGTTTTTAAACTCCCCTCAAGTGTTGATCTATTTGGGAAAACTTGGGTGTTTGATTATTCGATCGGAAAGTTTAACATTGTCTATTTATCTGGAAAGTGATACAATATTTGGAATGCACAAGTAATTATGAGATAACTAATTTGAATGTTATAAACATAGCAGTTTAGTCTCATTTGATCGATTGCCACGGAATTTTGATGTGATCAAAAGTCCGTCGCAATCACGTAGCGTATGCGGATACTCGTCGGTAAACTTAATAGACAGCCACGCCCCATAGCCCCGACCAAGTGACTGTAGGAGAACCCCGTCGCCAAAAGCATCCGTTCGGGTGCTCGCGGCAGCGGTGTTCAGCCTTAGTGCACTTCGTCGACGGCATCCGGGGGTGCGGCCGTCTACTAAAGTTTGCGACGAGCATTCGATCAAGATGTCGGGAATCTTGTTGAATTGCCCGATTTGATATTGAAAAGAGTTTTCGATAATGAGACTAATATGCGCGGTTTATAATTGTTAGGCATGCGATGTCTAAGGAATTCATTTGATTAGGCATGCGATGTCTAAGGAGGTTGCGGATTCCAACTGTTGTAGTTTTACACTTTCTTTTCTGCGACCATAAGTGTAATATATGATATCGCCGGTTTTGTTGCTATATGTCAACGACAATTGGGATGGGCATATTTACTTACGTTGATGACATGTGATGTTATGTGTTGCTGGATATGTTATATTGGATCATCGTGTTTGAATAGCCGGGGTTTTTATGTGAGATGAGAGTTTTTCATTTTCATTAATGTAAAAACTTGTATGTAATATTCTTTTATTGGGGCACTTCCGGGCTGAGGATGATGTCACCATTGTATATTATTTACTTTTCCGCATTAGGATAGACCCAAGGAGGGGAGCACAAGTAACCGGGTTCTAGGGTCCAGTGGGAGACCGTCTCGAGGAGTCGAGTCCGGGTCTCCTAACTCTAGAATTGGTAGGGTTGCTTGCCGCTCTCGTAGGGGTCTACGGGTATGGGATTGGCTATTCATCACGACCGTGGAATCCGTGTTTTATATAGGCTCAAAATAAAACACGGACGTCTTAGTATATCCAATATTTCATATGATATTTTCTGCTGCGTTATCTGTGATGTGATCATGTGATATGTTCAGATAGATACTGTATATAGTATATATGATATATTATATAGACGTTGCTTTTGTTTTACACCCGCGCTAGCCCTGCCCCGCTCTGCCGTTAGTTACCTAACCTAACGGTGCAGACGGGACAACGAGACGAATGCGGATGGCATAAGTGTACGTTATATTTATCTGTGATGTTTAGGTGGACTTAAATGATGGGACATTCATTAATGAGATTAATGAAAGAAAATAAACCTAAAAGATGTTGTGGAATCGAATTTCAAAAATCAGGTAGCTCTAGTTGTTGCTTTGCATAGCGGTGTTCCTTGTAGAACATCCAGCACCTTATTCGATAAGGAAAGAGCCGAGATTCCTTCACCGGGAGTGACCTCTTTAGCAATAACTAGCAGATGCTGCAACCTTCGTTTTGTCTTTTGATTGCTTTTCTAGTTCTTGCTTTGCATAGTGGTATTGTGAATATCCTGCACCTCATTCGACGAGGAAGAGCCGAGATCCCTTCACCGGGAGTGACCTCTTTAGCGAAACTTGCAAAAGCCTCAAAAGCACTCTATTTAAAACTATTTGATTCTGCAACGAGATCAAGTTCAAAGCGTTAAAGGTTTTCTTAAAAACCATCCGCAACCCTCCGTCATTTTAGGAAGTAGAGTACTTAGTATTCGTGCTGTGTTTGTTGACCTTAGTTAAGGCACAGTGTACGGTAGCTAAGTGATGTCTTCCTACACCGATATGATGCGATTAGTTAGGACAGTCACGTGACTTTGTTGACCTTAGTTAAGGGTCATGTGGGTGGGTCTAATTAATCACGAAATGACGGATAGAACTTGACTAGTGCTTATGATTTGTTGACCATAGTTAAGGTCATAAGTGCTAGGGGTAAAAACCTTTATCGGGAGTTTCAAGTGTTGAAATTTGCAATGAGATTGCATACCTTCTATATGATAGTTGGATCCTGATACCCACCGCGAGTAATTGTTACTCCTGGGAGAGTTTTGCACTTTACAATTAACCGATCAAGTAGGTGTCTAGAAAGGTTTCAACGGGGTTACGCTCCTGGGAAAACGAGGTTTATTTTAATTAGGTCTGTGCGAAAGCACGGGGAACCTCCCTCAAAGTACCGGCACTGGCCTGGCTGAAAGATTGGCGAACTTGTAGAGTGTAATTAATCCCGGCTAGTCTTTCCTTTTAGGGTTTGAAGGAGGATTTGATAACAACAGTGGGAGCCATCCTGATTAGATAAAATATATAACCAATCTAATCTTGCAAGGGTGCACGCAGAGTGTTTACTTCTCTCTCTCTCCAGGTAGCGACCATGTCACGCCTTAATCAAGATAATAATATGGATGTATTGACCGAACCCGCTTGTTATACTGAGTTGGGGAACGTTGGTCCCGCTCCAACTTATAATTGTTATAAGACAGAGCAGGAATTAAGGGAATACCAGGATTCCTGTGCCACCCAAACGAAGAAAGTGCATGATGATGCATTTTCATCGGGTGTGTTCATTATATAGAACTGTTTCTCAGTATCCTCTACGTCCTGGGTATTTGATACCGGATCAGGATCCCAAATATATAATCTGTTAAATGGGCTACAGAAAGGTAGAGAACTGAGAACGGGTGATAAGTTTCAAGTTTTGAAAATGGTGCAATTGTTGCAGCCAAAGTGTTGGCAGTTATCACTCTGTATTACCAGAATACACTGATTCTGAACGAATGTTATTAGATACCGAACCTGATATACAACATCATATCGGTCTCTTTATTTACTAAAGAAGGATATAATTTTGTATTGTTGGATAATGTTTTGCACATTTCCTATATCAAGAGTTGATCGGTTCAGGCACGTTATCTAAAGCATATACATTCTAAATCAGACCACAGTTCTTAACATACAGAACACGCACAAGAGGAAGAGTTCAGAAATGAACGAATCCTTCTTGAAGTATTGTAGACTAGGTCATATCAATGTGACCCGACTAGCTAAAGTTACATTTAGATGCATATTTAAATCAGTTTAAATTTATATCTTGTGAAACTTGCCAGTCATGTCACAAAGATAAGATGACTATAGCTCTGTTTACTCGAAACAGAGAAAGAGTTAGTAAACTCTTGGGACTGATACATAGTGATGTATAAAGGTCCCCAGTCTACATATGCCAGGACTGGTTCTTTGTACTTCCTTACATTCACTGATGATCTCTCAAGATTCGGACACATGTTCCTGTTGAAACACATGTCTGAAGATTTTGAGAAATTCAAAGAATATAAGTCAGAAGTAGAGAACCAATACAGGTATAAGTATTATGTCCTATGATGAGATCAGGGAGGAGAATACTTGTGCATGGAATTCTTGGACTATTCTAAAGGTGAATGAGATTCTCTCTCAGCATTACTCCTCCGTATACACTACAGCACGTAGGCGTATCGGGGCGGAGCAATCATACCATATTGGATATGGTGTGCTCTATGATGAGTATTACTAAGTTACCTATTTCTTTTTGGGGGTTATGCACTTGAGAAATTGCATACCTATTGAATTGGGTTCGAATCAAATCAGTGCCTACCACTCCATATGAGATATGGCATGGGAAGAACCCATCTCTTAAGCAAGTTAAGATTTAGGGTTGTCCAGCCTATGTCAAAAGAAAAATCCGGACAAGATCGAGGCAAGGTCAGTTCTGTAGAACTGGAAGGATTTCAGCTATACAAACTACAGCTGATGATTTGATAGAACCAAAGGATTCAATAATCTCCGACGACCCTCAGCCTCTCCGCCGATCTATCAGGGTTCCTCATCCGCCTGAGAGATACTTCGGTTTCTCGATGACAGTGGGAGCGAGGATTGCATCATGAGATGATGACCCAACTAGTTTCGAGCAGGCCATCAAGAGTGGGGACTCTGTAAGAATGGCTGGATGCTTAGCGATCTGAGATGGAATCCATGTACACCAATAAAGTATGGACTTTGGATGCTATATCTGAAGGGTTAAATCCCCATCAGAAGCAAGTATATCTTGAGAAGATTACTTGGTGTAGATGGAAAAGTTGAGACTTTCAAAGCTAGACTTGTTAATGGTTTTCGTCATCGACCAGGCGTGGATAATGATGAAACCTTTTCCAGTGGCTGTGCTTAAGTCCATCCAGATCCTACTTGCCATGGCTACATACCATGACTACGATATCTGGTGGTTGGGTGTCATGACTGCTTTTCTAAAATAATGATTTAGAAGAGAACGTCTATAAGAACACAGCCAGAGGGCTTCGTAAACCGTGAGAGCAGCGGAAACGTGTGCAAGTTGCTTTACAGGATAAAGCAGGCATCGCGAAGTTGGAACGTCTGTTTTGATGTGGTAGTCAAAGAGTTTGACTTCATCGAAATGGTAGATGAACCTTGTATATACAAAAAGCTAGTAGAGAGTAAGGTGGTTATCCTCGTATTGTACGTCGACAACATACTCTTGATAGGAAAAGAGTTTCCTGTGCTACGCACGGTCAATCTCCTCTTATCACAAGGATTCTCCATATAAAATCTGTCACGACCCAGAATTGGCCCGTGACGGCCCTAATACTACGCAACGCCCAAAGACGCAACGCAGTAAAAGAAAGCCAAACCCAGAAATCTAAACCATGAAAAATCCGGAAAAGATAATATAAGTTTTGAAACAATTGAAATCGCAACCCAAATTCTTTAAAAGTCTTACTTTCTTTCTTTAAAGTTTTAGCAACACCCCCTTTTTGTAAAGACAAGTCAAGATGAATGCAACACAAAAATAATGACAGTAGAGAAAAAGCTGTATATAAAAGACATCAATCCACAATAATACACACTAACGTCCTCACCAAGTCTCTATGTCAACAATACAGTAGTAGATGGAGAGTACAAAATACAACGAATATACAATATGAAATACAGATAACCATCTAACCCACCTAAGCAAAATGGTACTGTGAGCAGATGCGATATCTGTAGCAAAAGGTGGTAGCTGGATAGCTGAATAGAGGAATAGCCTGCCTCGACTACTCTGGGAAAAACCTGAAACACCTGTGGCACAACGGGGGTGAGTTGCCAACTCGTGAATAGTATAAAACATATGCAGGTAAGCGCAGGAATGCACGTACAGCATGAATCTAAGATATGCGATTACAATAATAATATGTCATGCAAAGGCTGAAATAAGGAGAGTACGCTAGCAGGTACAATCAATATATGAAGTAATGATGGCATGATAATAGTGTGCAATGACTATGCAATAGAGATATGAGAGAGCAATATGCAACCATCATAAGGGTACACTACAAGTACTACCAATATATGAATCTGTGCATAAAGTAGGTAAAAGTGAGGTATGAGGTGGAATATGTCATTTCCCACGGAAACCTGACGTCGTGGCAGGATCACAATCCAACAAGATACTCCAATCCCAAATCCTCAAACCAGCCCCCACATTGGGCACTCACATCATATAAGTCTCACATCTCCTCAATGTACAATATCGAGTAATCTCCTATATCCCGAATGTACAAATCACCAATCACATAGGTATATCCAATGTCCAATCCCAATGAATCACCTAGTATCCCAAGTCCAATCTCAAGTAAGTTTCTAGCATCCTAAAGATATATATGTACAGAAATAAATATGATGGGGGCAATACACATATATTAGCGTCCCATTCCACTAATATTGGTGTAAGGGTATATATAACAACGGTTAAATCCCCTGTTATATATACAAAAAGGGGTTAAAGAAATATCATGAAACCGTGTGCCAAGCATCGACACAGAAATCCTCGTATATCGGGCTCCGTCAGTCCGGATCAGCCCACGGGGTCCGTCTGCGGTATCGGCCCTCAGCCCTGCCAGTACAGATCCTCCCGCATCCATCTCTCGACTCTGGCCAGTAGCCTCCGGACAACTGCCAGGTCCAAACAATCACCGGTAGGTACTCGCCCGCCTCCAGGCTCAATCGGCAAACCCATCGATCTTCTTGCCGAGGGGAACCATACCGGGCCCCACCATGTACTCTCATACGGCAACCACACCTCGTATGGAGTAGATAATCAGCACCGATAAAACTCATGGGGGACGCTCAAATATCATATCAAGGAAACCGGGTTGTTACATGTATGCATAATTTCATGAACTCCCGCGGTTCCCAAATCCCGAAAACATCATATAAAATCCAGATAAACAATGCATAAATCCAGGAATAAATGTATGCGATATATCTGAATGCGAGCAGGTAAACACAAGTATATAGCTGAACCAGATGTATGCGAAATCATGATAAGGTACAGCTAAGTAACATCAGTAAATGTGAATATGCAACAACAACTGAATATGTATCTAACATACAGGTGTAGCAAAGTATAGGTATCTACCTATAGGAACTGATGTCGTATACCCCCCTGGGTATAAGTAACATATGTAGGAAATCCCTCCCGGTGTAGGTAAAATATGTAGGAGGTATACCTGTAGCTGTATCGCAAAGTGAAAATATACCTATCACTAAAGGTATGATACACTATAGGTATACCGATAAGCTAGGTGTCAAGTGTGACAAGCAATGGTAGCTATAAGGGGTAGTGTGTGACATGGCAATTATTGACGGTGTGTGTGTAGCATACAATCCGTGCTCGTGCAACATGAACCGTAAATAATGTGTGCAGTGTCCTACGGCTGCTAGTCACAGTATATAACTATATCAAGGAAATGCAGTAAATGCGCAATTCTACAATGACGTAGAATGTGCGGCAGGTAATTGAATCCTAGCCCAGACGCATAACGCCATGCGGGCGATTCCCCTGTAGATGTTATATCTACTCACCTATACTCCACGCTAGGTGAATCCTACCATCTGCTCCCCCTGTAGCCGTGTCCGTAGTCCCTGCCTGCAAACCTGCAAATAAGATATGGAAATCACATATAAGCCAAATATCTCGCGAAACGCGATATCGAATCGAAACGAGAAACTCACGTCGCGAACTAAACGCGCGGGTGCACGATACGCTGAATCGTGTGTATACGCGTCTAAAACCATCGCGACACGCCGCGATACGCTGGATCACAGAACCCACTCACGTATCGCGCAAACACAACTAAACACAAAAGCGACATATAGTCCCAGATTTTCCTACAGGCCAAAACTTACAAAACTAGACATACCAAAACACTACACTACACATCAGAGAACACTACCCAAAACCCCAAGTCCCCAGACCCCTTCCTGGCCGCAAATTGCGGCCAGAATGGCTAAATTGGCGGCCCCAGTATGGGGGTAGGGGCTCGTGTTCATTTGGTGTGCTCTAGACCTAGGTAGCATGTCCCAGTCCTCTCAATTTTATTCTGTAGGCATCGGGTCACCAGCAGATCACAAATATCCATTATATCGCTTAAAAACGACAATTTGCACAATACACAAACCCTATGGTAATTTAGTGAAATCCAGGGAATTTCTCAGTATGAGTGACCCTACTAACACTAGATTTACCTAAGGTAGCTAAACAATCATCAATTTGTCATCACAACTCACAATACACCAAAACTAGCACTAAATTAGCTATTTAGCACTAATCGACACAAAACCACACACCAATAAGCAAACTAGGGATTGGGTTCAGGAAGTATTCCCAAAAGACCTCCAAGGAGCAGGTGAAGAAGGGAAAGGAGCTGCTGTTGCTTGCCTCTGCTGCTTCTACTGCTTGCTGTTGCTTCTGTTGTTGCTTCTGCTTCTTCTTCTGCTACTGCTTCTACTTCTGCTGCTGCTGCTATTGGAGATGATGATGATGATGCTGATGATGTTGTCGTGGTTGTTGTTGTTGAGCTTCTGCAAGTGATGAGAGCTCCTGCTGCTCCTGCTGCTGCCCTTGCTATTGTTGTTGTTGTTGTTACTGCTGCTGCTGCTGCTGCTGAAGTGTGAGTGTGTGTGTGTGTTTGAGAGAGTGAGGGAATGAGAGATGGAAAATGAGAGGAGAATGAGAGCAAGCAACCAAGACCCCCCCTTCTCTTTCTCTTTCTCATTAAATGAGGCATGGGCAAAGCCATAATGCCCATGCTCTCTCTCTCTCTCTCTCTCTCTCAAAGTCAACCAAGCACAAAACAAAAATTCAAAATAAAACCCCTTTTTAAATTCATTTACATTTAAAAACCATCATGCTTAAAACCCATACTATTAACAACCATAACTCTTAAACTAATCTTAAAACTAACTTAAGACAAATGGTTAGCTAACCATGATTGCTAATCATGTTTAACCCCAAAAACAACCCTAGTTATCATGCACAAGTGTGTGTGTGCCTAATAAAATTCTAATAAAATACACAATAATTAGGATAAAATATTTAAAACTTAATTTGGTAAACTTTTTATTAAAAACCATATATTAAAATATAATTAGCTACAAAACACATTCTAAGGTGTTACAATCTCCCCCCCTTAAAAGAAATTCGTCCCCGAATTTAAAAATATTCCGATACGCATACCTTCAAAGAGAAGATTAAAATCCTCAAATCTCGCTCGCAGCCTCCCAAGTGACTACCTCACTATACGGCTACGTCCAAGAAAACCCTTCACAGATGGCAAGACCTTTGACCGACGTTTCTCCACCTGTCAAGCCATTAACACACATGGCTGCGGGTGAACGAAAGATCGCGTCCAGCTAAATGGTCTGGTGCCAAATCATGTGAGAAAGGTCAAGAAGGTAGTTGTAAAATATCATCACAAGGAATACGGGGTGAAAATCCAATAATCTGGGCGGAAGTGCCAAATTGAAGGCAACGAAACTAACTCGCTTATAGGATCTAAAAGGACTTAAAATCCTGGGATAAGCTTCCCAACATCCAACACGTCATTCGTCGGAAGGTCCATAGGAATACATGATCTGTCCTACGAACTCGAGTCTATGACCAACACCGTCGTCATAAGACCTCAGTTCGAAATGGACAATTCCCATCCAGTCCTAACACAACTGGACCGTCTCCGAAATCTCAAGACTAGTTGGGGTCCAAAGTCCTACTTACGCAGAGTCAGAAAACAACAGGTTGGCGATCGACACGACCTAACCCTTAAGCCTAAGGGTGGCCAATTGGAGTGTCTCCTGATAACTGCTATCGAAGGAGAACCCTAACAATGGCGAGTGACGATCCCCAATTGATGCCAACAAACAAACAAACACACAAACTTAACAAAACAACTGAGCAAACTGAGTATAACCGGATGACAAGAATCCGAATGGAGTCACACCCTAACTAACTGGGTAGAAACCATAACGGAATTCATGGAGATCTGCTCCCATTCCTTCTTCGGAACGGTAAAAAGATTGCAATTCTCCAGCCGGCCTCAGATGCTCGACCCAAAGCACACAACAAGACAGACACTTGAAACGAAACCTGAAACTTCTCCTTACATTCCTGTCCACTTGTAACTATCTCACAAGTCACGCCAAAGCTGGTGGAACTTGAATGCATAGAGGGAGTTGACAGATGTGCATGTTCTAGGATTACACGTCTCTACCCGATGAAACCAGGTACACAGACGCATCCTTAACTTAGCACACCCTTGTCACCATCAAGGTCTCCGAATCATTACCCAGCCGAATATGCTCAAGTATCTCTGACGTACGAGCTTCGACGGGCAGTGTCTCGCGAAAACGATTTAAGGAAAGTGGTCGGGCGCGGACATGAGCAAGCTGTCCCCTCCGTAGAGACGAACTAAGCTATACTCGACGATCACACAAGAACTGTAAATCTGCAGAAGACCATCACAACAATCCAAATCTGCTGCAGGAAGATGTACATTAAGCTCTAGTGGTCCGTGGAAAAATCTGACACGACTCTCAAGCAAGTAGTGTCTCCAAATCTCCAACGCAAAACCACCGCGGCCATTTCCAGATCATGAGTAGAATACCCTCCTCGTACTTCCTCCAAACGTAGGGAAGCAAAAGCGATAACTCTATAGTGTCACCTCAGTACACAATCGAGCCCACTCAAGAAACACTACAGTTAGACAACAAGGTCGCCCGAACCAAAAGCAAGAAAGACTGATGCAGTCGTTAACTGAATCTTCAACTGCAGAAAACTCCGTACACATGCCTCAGTCCACAGAAAAGAAACCTCCTTTTTGGTCAATTCAGTCGACGGTGCAGCACTACTCTAGCAATCCTGCATGAAACGGCGGTAAAAACCCTGCTAAGCCCAAGAATCTGCGGATCTCCGTCCTGCACACAAGTCTGGGCCTAAGCTGTACGGCTACGAACTCCCTCGGAACCATACGAAACCATCTCCCGTGACTACAAGACCTAGGAGTCAACACAAACAAGCCTGAAGAAACACTCCGAGAATTTAGCAACTGCTGGTGCTCTCCCAGCATCTGCATAACAAATCCTCAAGCGCTACTCCTGTCCCTCAAGACACATTAAGTAGACCAGGGTGTCGTAAGTAACACAACAGAAACTGGTCGAGGAACGGCCTGCAAAAATCTGGTTCATCACATCTACGAATGCTGCTAGGGCGACAGTGAATCCAACGACTCACCAAAAACACACAAAGCCCGTAGCACGCATAAGGCAGTCTTCGGAATGCCATCATCCGAATCCGCAATAATGATGACCCGATCCCAAACACACTTAGAAAAATGTCTCGCACACTGGAGCTGATCGAAGAAATCGCCACGGCAAGGTGAAGGATACCTATCCGCACCGTAAGCCGGTTCAATTGACGATCCGTCGATACGCAACCCTAAACTGCCGTCTTTCTCCTCGACGAACAGAAATAGGAGTTTCCAAAAGCGAAACACTCAGACGCACAAAACTCCCCAAACCAAAACTCTGTAGCTGATCCTGTAGCTCCCAAGCTTCGCCGGCTCACCCGGAACAACGTCGGAAAAACTCTCGCACGAAAGGAATCCGGTCCAACAATCCCACTGTGGCTCCGGTATCACGAATGAATGCCAAGAATCCACGACATCTCCTCAGTAGCCGACTAGCGAAAAAGGCTGAATTCAAGCTGTGAGAGGCGGCACAACTATCCACCTGCACAACAAGAACTGACTTGCCGGGGAAAACAAAACCTAACTCGTTTCCTCACGGTAGTCCACAGATGCCTAACATGTAGTTAACCAGTCCGTGCCCAGGAGAACGTCAAATCCAACATCTCTAGAAGGACCAAAACGACGGACAAATCTCTATCTCCTATCCGATTGGCACGAAACTGAAATACGTGTCGCGCAACAAAAGAATCGCTGACAGAAGTTAAAACAACTACTACTAATCTACCCAACAACGGTACAAGCAAGAGGACAACGATTACATCAAAAGAACAAATAACTCGAGGTACCTGAAAACTCCATATTGGACGTCTGCGCGTCCTGATGAGTAGAAGCAAACTCCTGCGTCTGCCCTCCACTCGCAGCTGGAGGAACTCCTCTGGTAACCTGAGCCCTCTGAGCGAATCTTCCACGTCCACGGCCTCTCTGAAAACGATCATGACGAGGGGCTAAGGAACAGTCCCTGACGAAGTGCTGAAGGCTCCCGCATCGAAAACATCCACGTGCTGACTGCTGACCATCCTGGGGATGAGAGCTGAACGACTGTCCTCGTCCTAAGCCTCTGTTACTCCCGCTACGGCCACGAAATCTGTCTCGACGACCAAACCTCTGTCTCTGGGCTGGTACGCTGGTACGAGTCCTCCACTGTCCTGGAATATGTGTCTCGTCAACTGGAGCTGCAACCACTGGTGCTATGTAGGTGACGGACTGTTGCATGCTGACTGTAAGGGACAGCTGAGTAACAGGGGTGACAACCTCCTGTCGTAGCTCCCGAACGACGTCAACTAAAGAACTCATCGTCTGGCGGAACTCCTGCATCTCTACCAAAAGTCTATCCATGGTATAGGTCGTAGGCTGATCCGTCTGCACCTGTGCAACTAGAGTGCCATCCTGGTCAGTACCCGACTCACCCGAGCCAACTCTGACCTCGGCCCTCGCTGCATCGCTCTGAGTCCCCATAGTCATCGGCGGCAAGGCTACAAATGGATATAAGATGAGATTCAATAAGAATGAGGAATTCGAATCTCAAAGATATGAATCATCAAGGAAGGAATGTCAAGCAAATTGTACTTAGGTCACTTAATGCAAAGTACCGCGCTGTGGGTATGCTGCAGACATACACACACTACGTTACTCTGCTTAAGCTACCTACTCCATCATACTAAGGTCATCCTACACTCCGAAAGGTAAAACCTAACGCTCTGATACCAACTTTGTCATGACCCAGAATTGGCCCGTGACGGCCCTAATACTACGCAACGCCCAAAGACGCAACGCAGTAAAAGAAAGCCAAACCCAGAAATCTAAACCATGAAAAATCCGGAAAAGATAATATAAGTTTTGAAACAATTGAAATCGCAACCCAAATTCTTTAAAAGTCTTACTTTCTTTCTTTAAAGTTTTAGCAACACCCCCTTTTTGTAAAGACAAGTCAAGATGAATGCAACACAAAAATAATGACAGTAGAGAAAAAGCTGTATATAAAAGACATCAATCCACAATAATACACACTAACGTCCTCACCAAGTCTCTATGTCAACAATACTGTAGTAGATGGAGAGTACAAAATACAACGAATATACAATATGAAATACAGATAACCATCTAACCCACCTAAGCAAAATGGTACTGTGAGCTGATGCGATATCTGTAGCAAAAGGTGGTAGCTGGATAGCTGAATAGAGGAATAGCCTGCCTCGACTACTCTGGGGAAAAACCTGAAACACCTGTGGCACAACGGGGGTGAGTTGCAAACTCGTGAATAGTATAAAACATATGCAGGTAATCGCAGGAATGCACGTACAGCATGAATCTAAGATATGCGATTACAATAATAATATGTCATGCAAAGGCTGAAATAAGGAGAGTACGCTAGCAGGTACAATCAATATATGAAGTAATGATGGCATGATAATAGTGTGCAATGACTATGCAATAGAGATATGAGAGAGCAATATGCAACCATCATAAGGGTACACTATAAGTACTACCAATATATGAATCTGTGCATAAAGTAGGTAAAAGTGAGGTATGAGGTGGAATATGTCATTTCCCACGGAAACCTGACGTCGTGGCAGGATCACAATCCAACAAGATACTCCAATCCCAAATCCTCAAACCAGCCCCCACATTGGGCACTCACATCATATAAGTCTCACATCTTCTCAATGTACAATATCGAGTAATCTCCTATATCCCGAATGTACAAATCACCAATCACATAGGTATATCCAATGTCCAATCCCAATGAATCACCTAGTATCCCAAGTCCAATCTCAAGTAAGTTTCTAGCATCCTAAAGATATATATATGTACAGAAATAAATATGATGGGGGCAATACACATATATTAGCGTCCCATTCCACTAATATTGGTGTAAGGGTATATATAACAACGGCTAAATCCCCTGTTATATATACAAAAAGGGGTTAAAGAAATATCATGAAACCGTGTGCCAAGCACCGACACAGAAATCCTCGTATATCGGGCTCCGTCAGTCCGGATCAGCCCATGGGGTCCGTCTGCGGTATCGGCCCTCGGCCCCGCCAGTACAGATCCTCCCGCATCCATCTCTCGACTCTGGCCAGTAGCCTCCGGACAACTGCCAGGTCCAAACAATCACCGGTAGGTACTCGCCCGCCTCCAGGCTCAATCGGCAAACCAATCGATCTTCTTGCCGAGGGGAATCATACCGGGCCCCACCATGTACTCTCATACGGCAACCACACCTCGTATGGAGTAGATAATCAGCACCGATAAAACTCATGGGGGACGCTCAAATATCATATCAAGGAAACCGGGTTGTTACATGTATGCATAATTTCATGAACTCCCGCGGTTCCCAAATCCCGAAAACATCATATAAAATCCAGATAAACAATGCATAAATCCAGGAATAAATGTATGCGATATATCTGAATGCGAGGAGGTAAACACAAGTATATAGCTGAACCAGATGTATGCGAAATCATGATAAGGTACAGCTAAGTAACATCAGTAAATGTGAATATGCAACAACAACTGAATATGTATCTAACATACAGGTGTAGCAAAGTATAGGTATCTACCTATAGGAACTGATGTCGTATACCCCCCTGGGTATAAGTAACATATGTAGGAAATCCCTCCCGGTGTAGGTAAAATATGTAGGAGGTATACCTGTAGCTGTATCGCAAAGTGAAAATATACCTATCACTAAAGGTATGATACACTATAGGTATACCGATAAGCTAGGTGTCAAGTGTGACAAGCAATGGTAGCTATAAGGGGTAGTGTGTGACATGGCAATTATTGACGGTGTGTGTGTAGCATACAATCCGTGCTCGTGCAACATGAATCGTCAATAATGTGTGCAGTGTCCTACGGCTGCTAGTCACAGTATATAACTATATCAAGGAAATGCAGTAAATGCGCAATTCTACAATGACGTAGAATGTGCGGCAGGTAATTGAATCCTAGCCCAGACGCATAACGCCATGCGGGCGATTCCCCTGTAGATGTTATATCTACTCACCTATACTCCACGCTAGGTGAATCCTACCATCTGCTCCCCCTGTAGCCGTGTCCGTAGTCCCTGCCTGCAAACCTGCAAATAAGATATGGAAATCACATATAAGCCAAATATCTTGCGAAACGCGATATCGAATCGAAACGAGAAACTCGCGTCACGAACTAAACGCGCGGGTGCACGATACGCTGAATCGTGTGTATACGCGTCTAAAACCATCGCGACACGCCGCGATACGCTGGATCACAGAACCCACTCACGTATCGCGCGTATCGCGCAAACACAACTAAACACAAAAGCAACATATAGTCCCAGATTTTCCTACAGGCCAAAACTTACAAAACTAGACATACCAAAACACTACACTACACATCAGAGAACACTACCCAAAACCCCAAGTCCCCAGACCCCTTCCTGGCCGCAAATTGCGGCCAGAATGGCTAAATTGGCGGCCCCAGTGTGGGGGTAGGGGCTCGTGTTCATTTGGTGTGCTCTAGACCTTGGTAGCATGTCCCAGTCCTCTCAATTTTATTCTGTAGGCATCGGGTCACCAGCAGATCACAAATATCCATTATATCGCTTAAAAACGACAATTTGCACAATACACAAACCCTATGGTAATTTAGTGAAATCCAGGGAATTTCTCAGTATGAGTGACCCTACTAACACTAGATTTACCTAAGGTAGCTAACACAATCATCAATTTGTCATCACAACTCACAATACACCAAAACTAGCACTAAATTAGCTATTTAGCACTAATCGACACAAAACCACACACCAATAAGCAAACTAGGGATTGGGTTCAGGAAGTATACCCAAAAGACCTCCAAGGAGCAGGTGAAGAAGGGAAAGGAGCTGCTGTTGCTTGCCTCTGCTGCTTCTACTGCTTGCTGTTGCTTCTGTTGTTGCTTCTGCTTCTTCTTCTGCTACTGCTTCTACTTCTGCTGCTGCTGCTATTGGAGATGATGATGATGATGCTGATGATGTTGTCATGGTTGTTGTTGTTGAGCTTCTGCAAGTGATGAGAGCTCCTGCTGCTCCTGCTGCTGCCCTTGCTATTGTTGTTGTTGTTGTTACAGCTGCTGCTGGGGCAGCTGCTGCTGCTGCTGCTGAAGTGTGAGTGTGTGTGTGTGTTTGAGAGAGTGAGGGAATGAGAGATGGAAAATGAGAGGAGAATGAGAGCAAGCAACCAAGACGCCCCCTTCTCTTTCTCTTTCTCATTAAATGAGGCATGGGCAAAGCCATAATGCCCATGCTCTCTCTCTCTCTCTCTCTCTCTCTCAAAGTCAACCAAGCACAAAACAAAAATTCAAAATAAAACCCCTTTTTAAATTCATTTACATTTAAAAACCATCATGCTTAAAACCCATACTATTAACAACCATAACTCTTAAACTAATCTTAAAACTAACTTAAGACAAATGGTTAGCTAACCATGATTGCTAATCATGTTTAACCCCAAAAACAACCCTAGTTATCATGCACAAGTGTGTGTGTGCCTAATAAAATTCTAATAAAATACACAATAATTAGGATAAAATATTTAAAACTTAATTTGGTAAACTTTTTATTAAAAACCATATATTAAAATATAATTAGCTACAAAACACATTCTAAGGTGTTACAGGATCAAAGTGATACCTCCTAAATCATAGGTTTTATATCTATGAGATAGATCTAAATGGATGTTAGGATTCTCACTAGTTGTAGTGAGATGGTATCAATCGATCCTGGGGAGAATCACTGAACAGCTTCCAGGATGGTAAGGTTGACTGAATGTCAGTCACAGGCATTGTCTTTACCCTCATTGGAGGGATGGTATGTTGGAAGAGTTCCAAGCTAGATACCGTGGCAAGCTAGACGATAAAGGCTGGTGACATCACTATTAAAGATACTACCAAAGAGACAGTTTGGGTGTATATTGGTTCATGAGATGAACTAGGTTCCTACCATTGTATGACAATGGTGTTGAGGCTTTGGCCTAGGAACCCCGGTCCCATCAGTGACCCAGACATATTCCAAGGCAGTATCACCTAATCATGGAAAGTTGATCTCCAGGGTGATCGAGGTTAGGAGAGTAGACTCAGAGGACAACACGGCGGATCTACTCACAAAGGCCTTTTCCCAGAGAGAGACTTTTATGGGATGGTTGAGTATGAGATACTGCAACCACTGCTACAGATGGCCCTAGTGCAAGTGGGAGATTGTTAGTTATATGTATGCCCTAGAGGCCATTACTGTGTTAGTTATATGTATGCCCTAGAGGCCATTACTGTACATAAGATGTATATTGTAGGGGATGCTGGGACATATATAGGGAGGACTTTCTTGCTCGACATGATAGTATGATATCTGGTTACTCTTTACCTTAACGTGTATACTAATTGTCTCTCTGTTACATGTTGGTAAAGCCCTTAGGATGTGTACTTGACTACCTGGACTATGATGCAGATCATACTAGTAGGGACATGGTAGTCCATAAGTACATCCTTTAAGGTCCCTAGTCGTGGGTGTATCGAGACGGGGCATCGATATACCAGAGTAGACTAGCGTATACCTTCTCGACCCATATGGGAGATGGAAGATCCCATATCCATTGGTGTTTGACATCAGAGATGATATATGGATGCTCAGTGGAGACTGGGTACACTGGACGGACTCGCCGAGAACTCCCAGATGGTATTATACCTTACGTCAGATGGCAGTTCTCTGGTGACACTGGTACAGGTTAGTCTCTAGACCCGAGATCATCATAGAGTCTTGTGTGATTCCCACTGTGCTTTGATTTCCACCTTACCACGTCCAAGAGGGCGTGCAAAACGGTGGTTTTTGGGTACAGTCCCGAATCGCATAGAGGCAATGAGCGATAGGAGGGGATTCGTCTCTCCCGGTATAGGGAGTTGATGTTGCGCTGGGTTCGATTAGCTATAACAGGAAATCCCTGGCCAGGGTTGCTGAGATTTACTGGTAAGTGTTACCAGTAGTATCTCGAACTGTTATAGACCTCATATCGACACGACTTATCGAGCTATTGGGGTCTGACGTTTACCACCCCTAGGCGAGATATGCGACATATCAGACGATCAGACCGGACTGTATGGTAAGTGTTACTGGTTGGATTCACAGGAGTGTGAGCGGGCTTGCTCGTCGATCTTCTGATCGCTCAATACCCGGGTGGCCGTTACGTTTAGCAGACCGCTTGCGGCTTGTGGGTGTTTGATATGATCATCACCTGCTGCCGGCGTATTGACGAGTCTTTAGAGTCCTACACAGAGGTTTCCTGGCTCAAGCGAAACGAAATAGGAGCGCATATGAGATATGTGCGGGACCGAGAGTAATGCGTGTATGTGATACCGTATTCTATTCTCGCGATGAATGTATCGATTGGTTGTATGCGATATAACCTAGTTATCGAATCAAGGATTGATTCGATAAGTCGATACATTGGATATTAGTCGGTCATATGCGATATGACTGGATCATTAAATCAAGTGTTGATTTAATGATTTAATGTATAATTATATATTTGATATATTACTTTACATTAACTAGTATTGGTTCACTTAAGATTATTTTCTCACTTGATTGTGCACATTGTATATGTGATATATTTTTGTGCACAAGATTGTATCATATTTGATGATACATGCAAACTTGGGTTAGTGTTTGCTTTAAACCATGTTTAGTTAATGGTTAGGTATAAGGTTTTATTTTATTTATTTATTTTATGAAAATATAATGAAATGGTGGCTTTCTTTTCTTTCTTTGCTTGAAGCTTCTTGAAGCTTCAAAGCATCTTTGAATAAGTCTTCCATTTTGTTTTACCCTTAACCTAACCATTTAACTAAACCCTAGTTTATTCTCTACACTAAACCATGGTTGCATTATGATAACTCTTCACTTGATTTTTCATTTTCAATTTTAATTGATTATTCTTTTCTTCTTCATCATCTTCATGAGAAAGAAAAGAAAAGCTTGCTTCAAAAATGTCAAGTGATGATTCCAAGTGAGAAATCCAAATCCAAAGTGAAACCACTTCCTATTTCTTCATCCTCTACCACTTGCCAAGTAGTATAGGGTGTTTTCTTCATAAGTTTCATGACTTGGTGAAGTTGGAGCTTGATCTTGAGTTGCCTCGACGTAGATCATCTTTGGCATCGAAGTCGACGACCTAGCCCGCCCATTTCTCCGATGAAGCCGATGCTAGAGCCCGGGATCCGATGATCGCAGCGAGAGGATATCATCACGGAGCTATGGAGGTAGAGGACCGGATCTACAAAGATTGTATTTTCCGTTCACTCATAGTTAAGTTGTTAACTAGTTGCTTGTTTCGCCTAATCTCTAGTCAACGACCGCATTAGGGTTTCTCGGCACCGGAAATTTTTGAATTTGGCATGGTTGATGCCTTGTGAGACCACATTAGTTTGCCTAGGAACCCTACAGTGGTATCAGAGCCTAGCTAAAGCCTTAGGCGATGCGTAGACGATGTTAGAAGTCCGATCGAACCCGAAACCCGAATCCCAAATCACTCTCTGTACAATTTTTGAAAACTGGGATTTTTCAATATTAAAAATATGCAGAAAACTAAGCAGGAAATTATAAGAATAACTGTGCAAAACGACACTGTTTGGAGCTCAAACCGCCGCGGAACCGCGGTACGAGCATGGCTTGTGCGGCGGTTCCGCCGCCATTTCGTGACGTCACCATATAAAATTTGCACAGTAATGTTTCTTATGGAATCCTATGTTTTCTGGGTAATTTTAATCTTTACTCAAGAGTTGAGTAATCTGGGGTCTTTTGGGGATTCGATGATTCGATCGGAATCTTTAACTTCGTCTATGTGTTTTCCGGATAATTTTTGAATATGTTGAAAAGTTCGACCGGATATAAATACCCACTTTTTCCCCTATCGGGAAATTTCCAAGTGTTGGATCTTTCCGTAGTTTAATGACGTTCTGAGTAGTGCAAGTAACGCGATGGTCCCTCTAGAAGACAACAAACCTTAACTCGATTATGTGACCGTCCTGAACTGCCCTTTGAACCTTCGGGTTTGGGGCAGTACGGCGTGCCACATGTGAAGCGTTGGCTTGACCCTTCTACGGCTGGACCGTTGGTACTGAGGCATGAACTGGATGTTTTTAAACTTATTTCATGTGTTGAGCTGTTTCGGGAAAACTTGGGTGTTTGAATGTTCGATCGGAAAGTTTAACATTTTCTATTTATCTGGAATGGGATACAATACTTGGAATCCACAAGAAGTTATGAGATAACTGATATGAATGTTATAAACATAGCACTTTAGTCTCACTTGATCGGTTGCCACGGAATTTTGATGCGATCAAAAGTCCGTCGCAATCACGTAACGTACGCGGATACTCGTCGGGTAAACTTAATAGACAGCCACGCCCCATAGCCCCGACCAAGTGACTGTAGGAGAACCCCGTTGCCGAAAGCATCCGTTCGGGTGCTCGCGGAAGCGGTGTTCCGCCTTGGTGCACTTCGTCGACGGTATCGGGGGTGCGGCCGCCTACTAAAGTTTGCGACGAGCATTCGATCAGTTTTTCGGGAATCTTGTTGAATTGCCCGACTTGATATTAAAAAGTGTTTTCGATAACGAGACTAAAATGCGGGGTTTATAATTGTTAGGCATGTGATGTCTAAGGAATTCATTGGTTTAGGCATGCGATGTCTAAAGAGTTTGCGGATTCCAACTGTTGTAGTTTTACATTTTCTTTTCTGTGACCGTAAGTATAATATGTGATATCGCCGGTTTCGTTGCTATATGTCAACGACAATTGGGATACGCATGTTTACTTACGTTGATGACATGTGATGTTATGTGTTGCTGGATATGTTATATTGGATCGTCGTGTTTGAATAGCCGGGGTTTTTTTTATGTGAGATGAGTGTTTTTCATTTTCATTCATGTAAAAACTTGTATGTAATATTCTTTTATTGGGGCAGTTCCAGGTTGCGGAAGATGTCACCTTTTGTATATTATTTACTTTTCCGCACTAGGATAGACCCAAGGAGGAGGGCACAAGTAACCGGGTTCTGGAGTCCAGTGGAAGACCAACTCGAGGAGTCGAGTTCGGGTCTCCTAACTCTAGAATTGGTAGGGTTGCTTGCCGCTCTCGTAGGGGTCTAGGGGTGTGGGTTTGGCTATTCATCGCGACCGTGGAATCCGTGTTTTATACTGGCTCGTATTGAAAACACGGACGTTCTAGTATATCCAATATTTCATATGTTTCTTCTGCTGCGATATATGTGATGTTCTGTGATAAATACAGTATATAGTATATATGATATATTATATAGACGTTACTTATGTTTTACACCCGCGCTAGCCCTGCCCTGCTCTGCCGTTAGTTACCTAACCTAACGGTGCACGAGAGGACATCGAGGCGAATGCGGATGGCATAAGTGTACGTCGTATTTATCTGTGATGTTTAGGTACTTAAATAATGGGACTTCATTAATGTGATTAATGAATGAAAAGAAACTTAAGATGTTGTGGAATCGAATTTCTAAATAAAACAGGTAGCTACAGTTCTTGCTTTGCATCGCGGTGTTCCTTGTAGAACATCTTGCACCTTATTCGATAAGGAAAGGACCGAGATCCCTTCACCGGGAGTGACTCCTTTAGCAATAACAGGCAGATGCTACACCCCTCGGTTTGTCTTTTGATTGCTTCTATAGTTTTTGCTTTGCACAGAGGTATATATGATATATCCTGCACCTCATTCGATGAGGAAAGGGCCGACGATCCCTTCACCGAGAGTGACCCCTTTAGCAAAACTAGAAAAAGCCTCAAAAGCACTCCATTTTAAAATCATTTGATTCTACAACGATATCAAGTTCATTACGCAATAGGTTTTCAGAAAAACCTATCGTAGCCCTCCGTCATTTCAGATAAGTACTAGTTAGTATTCGTGCTGCGGTTGTTTGGCATGCGTCAAGGCGTAGTGTACGGTAGCTAACTAGTGCTTATCTGCTAGCATACGATGCGATTGGATTAGGGTATTCGTACGGCGTTGTTTGGCATGCGTCAAGGGTCGTGCGGGTGAGTTTAATTCAATCAAGAAATGTACGGGTTGAACTTGACTAGCGGACTATGGGTTGTTTGGCATGCGTCAAGGTCACAGCACGCTAGGGGCAAAATATTATCGGGAATTTCAAGTGTTGAAATTTGCAATGAGATTGCATACCTTCTATGAGATAGTTGGATCCCGATACCCGCTGCGAGTAAAAGTTACTCCTGGGAGAGTTTTACACATTACAATTAGCCGATCAAGTAGGTGTCTAGAAAGGTGTTAACGGGGTTACGCCTCTGGGAAAACGAGGTTTACATTAATTAGGTTCGTGCGACAGCATGGGGGACCTCCCTCAAAGTACCGACACTGGCCTGGCTGAAAGATTGGCGAACTTGTAGCGTGTAATTAATCCCGGTTAGTCTTTCCTTTTAGGGTTTGAAGGAAGATTTGATAAAAACAGTGGGAGCCATCCTGATTAGATAAAATAATAACCAATCTGATCTTGCAAGAGCATACGCTGAGTGTTTTCTTCTCTCTCTCTCTCCAGGTAGCGACCATATCACGCCTTAATCAAGATAATAATACAGATGTATTGACCGAACCCGCTTGTTATACTGAGCTGGGGAACGTTGGTCCCACTCCAGCTTATAAATGTTATAAGATAGAGCAGGAATTAGGGGATTACCAGAATTCCCGTGCCGCCCAAACGAAGAAAGTGCATGTTGATGCATCATCTTCGGGTGCGTTCGTTATAAAGAACCGTTTCTCAGTATCCTCTACGTCCTGGGTATTTGATACCGGATCAGGATCCCGCATATGTAATTTGTTATATGGGCTACAGATAGGTAAAGACTGAGAACGGGTGATAAGTTTCATGAGACAGAAAACGGGGCAAGTGTTGCAGCCAAGTTTGTTGGTCACTGTCACCCTGTATTCCAAATACATTGATTCTGAACGAATGTTATTAGATACCGAACCTGATATACAAAATCATATCAATCTCTTTATTAGTAAAGAAAGGATATAATTTTGTTTTGTTGGATAATGTTTTGAACATTTCCTATATCAAAAGTTGATCGGTTCAGGCACGTTATCTAAAAGCATTGATGTTCTAAATCAAACTACAGTTCTTAATATACGGAACACGCACAAGAGGAAGAGTTCAGAAATGAATGGATCCTTCTTGAGGTATTGTAGACTAGGTCATATCAATGCGACCCGACTAGCTAAGTTACATTTTAGATGCATATTTAAATCAGTTTGAATTTACATCTTGTGAAACTTGCCAGTCATGTCACAGAGATAAGATGACCATAGCTCTGTTTACTGGAAACAGAGAAAGAGATAGTGAACTCTTGGGATGATACATGTTGATGTATGTAGGTCCCCTGTCTACATATGCCAAGACCGGTTCTTTGTACTTCATTAAATTCTCTGATGATCTTTCGAGATTCAGACCTATGTTCCTGTTGAAACACAAGTCCGAACCTTTTGAGATATTCATAGAATATAAGTTAGAAGTAGAGAACCAATACGGGTATAAGTATTATGTCCTTTGATGAGATCAAGGAGGAGAATACTTGAGCACGGAAATCCTGGACTATTCTAAAGGAGAATGAGATTCTCTCTCAGCATTACTCCTCCGTATACACCATAGCACGATGGTATATCGGGGCGGAGCAATCACATCCTATGTGATAAGGTGTGCTCTATGATAAGTACTACTGAGTTACCTATTTCCTATTGGGTGTTATGCACTTGAGAAGTTGCATACCTATTGAATAGGGTTCCAATCAAATCAGTTGCCTACCACTTCATATATGATATGGAAAGGGAAGCGCCTATATCTTAAGTTTGGGGTTGTCCGGCCTATGTCTAAAAAGCAAAATCCGGACAAGCTCGAGGCGAGATCTGTTATGTAGAACTGGAAATGTTCCAGCTATACAAACTGCAGCTGTTGATTTGATACAACAAAAGGATTCAGTAGATTCCAACGAAACTCAGCCTCTCCGCTGATCTAGTAGGGTTCCTCACCCACCTGAGAGTTACTTCGGTTTCTCTATGACAGTGGGAGCGAGGATTGCATCATGAGATGATGACCCAACTAGTTTCGAGCAGGCCATCAAGAGTAGGACTCTGTAAAATGGCTGGATGCTTAGCGATCTGAGATGGAATCCTTATACACCAACAAAGTATGGACTTTGGTTGCTATATCTGAAGGGTTAAATCCCCATCAGAAGCAAGTATATCTTGAGAAGATTACTTGGTGTACATGGAAAAGTTGAGACTTTCAAAACTAGACCTGTTAAAGGTTTTCGTCATCGACCAGGCGAGGATAATGATGAAACCTTTTCCAGTGTCTATGCTTAAGTCCATCCGGATCCTACTTGCCACGGCTACATACCATGACTACGATATCTGGCGGTTGGGTGCCATGACTGCTTTTCTAAATGATGTTTTAGAAGAGTGCGTCTATAAGTACACAGTAATAGGGCTTCGTAGACAGTGGGAGCAGCGGAAACGTGAGCAAGATGTTTTATGTAATAAAGCAAGCATCGCGGAGTTGGAACGTCTGTTTTGATGTGTTAGTCAAAGAGTTTGACATCATCAAAATGGTAGATGAACCTTGTATATATAAAAAGGTAGTAGGGAGTATGGTGGTGATCCTCGTAGAGTACGTGGATGACATACTCTTGATAGGGAAGTAGTTTCCTATATTACGCTCGGTCAATCTCCGCTTATCACAATGATTCTCCATATAGGATCAAAGTGATACCTCCTAAATCCTGAGTTTTCATCTATGAGATAGATGTAATTGGATGCTAGGATTCTCACTAGCAGTAGTGAGATGGTATCAATCGATCCTGGGGAGAATCACTGGAAAGGTTCCAGGGTGATAAAGACGACTGAATGTCAGTCGCAGGCATTGTCTTTACCCTTAGTAAAGGGACGGTATGTTGGAAGAGTTCCAAGCTAGATACCGTGGCAAACTAGAAGATAAAGGCTAGATACATCGCTACTTAAGATGCTACTAAAGAGACAGTCTGGATGTATATTAGTTTATGAGATGAACTTCGTTCCTACCATTGTGTGACAATGGAGTTGTGGCTTATACTAAGGAACGCCCGTCCCATCAGTGATCCAGATATAATTCTAAGGCAGTATCACCTGATCATGGAGATAGTTGATCTCCAGGGTGATCGAGGTTAGGAGAGAAGACTCAGAGGACAACACGGCGGATCCACTCACAAAGGCCTTTTCCCAGAGAGAGACTTTTATGAGATGGTTGAGTATGAGATACTACAACTACTGCTACAGATGGCCCTAATGCAAGTGGGAGATTGTTAGTTATATGTATGCCCTAGAGGCCATTACTGTACATAAGATGTATATTGTAGTGGATGCTGGGACATATATAGGGAGGACTTTCTTGCTCGACATGATAGTATGCTATCTGGTTACTCTTTACCTTAACGTGTATACTAATTGTCTCTCTGTTACATGTTGGTAAAGCCCTTAGGATGTGTACTTGACTACCTGGACTATGATGCAGATCATACTAGTGGGGACATGGTAGTCCATAAGTACATCTTTCAAGGTCCCAAGTCGTGGGTGTATCGAGACGGGGCATCGATATACCAGAGTAGACTAGCGTATACCTTCTCGACCCATACAGATGGGCGATGGAAGTGTAAGTCCACGTTGCGACCCCCGGTTCTTACGGGGAGGCGGAAACGGTATAAAAATCAAATTTTTAGCGCAGGGGGCAACATGGACTAACAAAGTCGGGATCTTTTCCTAAACTAAAACTAGCAAACTTGCTAAAGAGAGTTAGCTACTCGGAAAGATGGTTATACCTAAATTTGAACTCCTTCTTCTTGAAACCTTGTAGAGGTTGATGGTTCTCTTCTCGTCGCCTTCTTCCGTCGAAGATGGATCCACCTGAGGGTTCAACCTTCGGGCTCTTTCTCGAACTTTGAGTGAACTAGAATCTCCGGCTTGCTAAACCTTTGATCCTAGAGTGAGTAGAGAGTGTCTAAGGGGTGCTTTTGTTTTAAGGAGAGGGATTCTCAACACATGAGAAGGGTTCTCCTTTTGCTAGAGGAAGAAGAAGATGAAGTGAGGAGAGAGAAGCTAAATGATAGAATGAGCTCTTTCTTTTTGCAACCATAACAAAAAGCAAAAGAATTATCAAATTAATAATAATAATGAAAATGAAAAGGTTGATGGAAAGTTTAGGAATGACCATTATCATTTCAAACATTAAATGAATTTGCTAGAATCAAAGAGCATCTTTCTTTTGTAATGATGATGGTCAAAACTTTAACCATGGTCAACAAGTCAACCATGGTCAACAAGTCAACATAAAAACCAACCATGACACAATTTCATTTTATTAATATTATTAATTCATATAACACAAATCCATTAGGGTTTGGAAAAAGACGACCGTCAACTGTGCATACGCACCCGTTCCGAAACCCTAATGAAAGTCCTCTTCCTCTTCCTCAAATAACTGTGCATACACACCTGCATCCTTGTTCCGAGGAACATGAATACTGAGAGATAAAAAAAGCAACCCCAAAACATATACCAGTATCCGACTCAAACCAGAGCCAGCCAGTAATATTCGTCCGGACTCCAAACGTGCACAAGTGCGCGGATGAGAACGAACCCTGTCGCAAAACCATGCGACCTCTACTCTGTTTTGCCCAGAGGCGAATACCCTCTGTGTGGGACTCTAAAGACTCGACACTACGCTGGCAGTGGGTTTAACCACAGACCGCAAGTGGCACTAGCTGTGCGTAACGGTCCCCAGGTAGATGCCGACAAGAAGGCTGACGAGGTGAACCCCATCTGAACTCCTACTGAGTCTGAATGTGACATTCTCCGTACAGTCCGGTCTGTTCATCTGATACATCGCATGTCGGGCCTATGGGGCGGTAAAACGTCAGTCCCCCAATAGCGGTACAAGTCGTGTCGGAGTGAAGCCCAAAACACCCTGAGATAACACTGGAAGCCTACCAGTATATCTCGCTTGCCCTGGCCAGGGACTACTCGTGTAATGGCTCTCCTAGACACAGCGCGATGTCAACCCCCAATACCGGGAGAGACGAATCCTGTCTAACCGTCACTGCCTCCAAGTGCTTCGGGACTGCACCCAACCACTATCTGTTTGCACGACTCCTTTGAGCCGTGGTAGGGTAGTGATCAAAGTGCAGTGGGAACACACTCGAGGCGAAGTGCCAGTGTCAAGTCAGTGGACTAAGCTGTACTCATGTCACCTGGGAACTGATAACTGACGATAGGTATAATACCAACCTGTCAGTTCCCGACGAGTCCTGTCCAGTGTACTCGTAACCTAACGAGGACCCGTATACTATCTCCAGTACGACGTACTGATGGCTGTGGGACAGACCATCTCCCACACTGGGATGAGAAGCGCATACGCTGGTCTACTCCGGAGTATCGATGCCCTGTCTCGATAATCCTGCGACTAGGGACCTGTATAAGGATGTGCTTATAGATTACCCAGCCCCCACTAGTGTGACTGCCATCACAACGCTGGTAATCAAGCAAAAAATCCTAAGGGCTCCACTAATGCGTATAGGTGATATCGCAAAATAAACACATGTACACATTGAAGTAGAAACAAACCAAGTAGCATACTACTATATTGAGCAAGATTGTTTATACAAGGTGAATATCCCAAGCTTCCATTAAGTAATATACACATTGGTGTTTGACATCAGAGATGATATACGGGTGCTCAGTGGAGACTGGGTACACTGGACGGACTCGCCGAGAACTCCCAGATGGTATTATACCTTACGTCAGATGGCAGTTCTCTGGTGACACTAGTACAGGTTAGTCTGTAGACCCGAGATCGTCATAGAGTCTTGTGTGATTCCCACTGTGCATTGATTTCCACCTTACCACGTCCAAGAGGGCGTGCAAAACGGTGGTTTTTGGGTACAGTCCCGAATCGCATAGAGGCAATGAGCGATAGGAGGGGATTCGTCTCTCCCGATATAGGGAGTTGATGTTGCGCTGGGTTCGATTGGCTATAACCGGAAATCCCTGGCCAGGGTTGCTGAGATTTACTGGTAAGTGTTACCAGTAGTATCTCGAACTGTTATAGACCTCATATCGACACGACTTATCGAGCTATTGGGGTCTGACGTTTACCACCCCTAGGCGAGATATGCGACATATCAGACGATCAGACCGGACTGTACGGTAAGTGTTACTGGTTGGATTCACAGGAGTGTGAGCGGGCTTGCTCGTCGATCTTCTGATCGCTCAATACCCGGGTGGCCGTTACGTTTAGCAGACCGCTTGTGGCTTGTGGGTGTTTGATATGATCATCACCTGCTGCCGGCGTATTGACGAGTCTTTAGAGTCCTACACAGAGGTTTCCTGGCTCAAGCGAAACGAAATAAGAGCGCATATGAGATATGTGCGGGACCAAGAATAATGCGTGTATGTGATACCGTATTCTATTCTCGCGATGAATGTATCGATTGGTTGTATGCGATATAACCTAGTTATCGAATCAAGGATTGATTCGATAAGCCGATACATTGGATATTAGTCGGTCATATGCGATATGACTGGATCGTTAAATCAAGTGTTGATTTAATGATTTAATGTATAATTATATATTTGATATATTACTTTACATTAACTAGTATTGGTTCACTTAAGATTATTTTCTCACTTGATTGTGCACATTGTATATGTGATATATTTTTGTGCACAAGATTGTATCATGTTTGATGATGCATTCAAACTTAGGTTAGTGTTTGCTTTAAACCATGTTTAGTTAATGGTTAGGGTTTAGGGTTTTATTTTATTTATTTATTTTATGAAAATATAATGAAATGGTGGCTTTCTTTTCTTTCTTTGCTTGAAGCTTCTTGAAGCTTCAAAGCATCTTTGAATAAGTCTTCCATTTTTTTTTACCCTTAACCTAACCATTTAACTAAACCCTAGTTTATTCTCTACACTAAACCATGGTTGCATTATGATAACTCTTCACTTGATTTTTCATTTTCAATTTTAATTGATTATTCTTTTCTTCTTCTTCTTCTTCATGAGAAAGAAAAGAAAAGCTTGCTTCAAAAATGTCAAGTGATGATTCCAAGTGAGAAATCCAAATCCAAAGTGAACCCACTTCCTATTTCTTCATCCTCTACCACTTGCCAAGTAGTATAGGGTGTTTTCTTCATAAGTTTCATGACTTGGTGAAGTTGGAGCTTGATCTTGAGTTGCCTCGACGTAGATCATCTTCGGCATCGAAGTCGACGACCTAGCCCGCCCATTTCTCCGATGAAGCCGACGCTAGAGCCCGGGATCTGATGATCGCAGCGAGGGGACATCATCACGGAGCTATGGTGGTGGAGGACCGGATCTACAAAGGTTGTATTTTCCGTTCACTCATAGTTAAGTTGTTAACTAGTTGCTTGTTTCGCCTAATCTCTAGTCAACGATCGCATTAGGGTTTCTCGGCACCGGAAATTTTTGAATTTGGCATGGTTGATGCCTTGTGAGACCTCATTAGTTTGCCTAGGAACCCTACATACTGTACATGAAATGTGTATTGTAGTGGATGCTGGGACATATATAGGTAGGACTTTCTTTCTCGACATGATAGTACGCTATCTGGTTGCTCTTTATCTTAACATGTATACTTACTGTCTCTCTGTTACATGTTGATAAAGCCCTTAGGATGTGTACTCGACTTGCAAGACTATGATGTAGATCATACTAGTGGGGCCTGGGTAGTCCATGAGTACATCCTTCAATGTTCCTAGTCGTGGGAATATCGAGACGGGGCATCGATATTCCAGAGTAGACTAGCGTATATCTTCTCGACCCATGTGATGGACGATGGATGATCCCATATCCATTGGTGTTTGACATCAGAGATGGTATGCGGGTGCTTAGTGAAGACTGGGTACACTGAACGGACTCGCCGAGAACTCCCAGATGGTATTATACCTCACGTCAGATGGCAGTTCTCTGGTGACAATAGTATAGCTTAGTCTGTTGACCCGAGATTGTCATAGAGTCTTGTGTGTCTCCCACTGTGCTTTGATTTCCACCCTACCACGACTCTACCGAGTCGTGCAAACAGGTGGTTTTTGGGTACAGTCCCGATTCACATGGAGGCAATGAGTGATAGGAGGGGATTCGTCTCTCTCGGTATTGGGGGTTGATGTTGCGCTATACTCGACTGGCCATAACTGGAAATCCCTGGCCAAGGTTGTTGTTATTTAATGGTAAGTGTTATCAGTAGTTTCACGCTTGTTGTGGACCTTACATCGGCATGACTTATCAAGCTTCAGGGGTCTGACGTTTACCACCCCTAGGCGAGATATGCGACATATCAGACGAACAGACAGACTGTGCGGTAAGTGTTACTGATTGGATTTGCAGGAGTGTGAGCAGGCTTACTCGTTGATCTTCTGATCGCTCAATACCCGGGTGGCCGTTACGTTTAGCTGACCGCTTGTGGCTTGTGGGTGATTGATATGATCACCACCTACTGCCGGCGTATTGACGAGTCTTTAGAGTCCTACACAGAGGTTTCCTGGCTCAAGCGAAATGAAATAAGAGCACATATGAGATATGTGCGGGACCGAGAATAATACCAATATGTGATACTGTATTCTATTCTCGCGATTTGTATCATCGGTCGGTTATATGAGATATAGCCGGGTTACCGAATCAAGTGTTGATTCGATATATTGATACACTTGATATTAGTCGGTTATATGCGATATGACCGGATCATTAAATCAAGTATTGATTTAATGATTTAATGTATAATTATATATTTGATATATTACTTTACATTAACTAGTATTTGTTCACTTAAGATTGATTTTCTCACTTGATGTGCACAAGTTGTATATGTGATATATGTTTGTGCACTAGTTTGTATCATGATTGATGATACATGCAAACTTGGGTGTGTGTATGACCTACACCATATTTGAGATAATAGTTAGGGTTTTATTTATTTTGGTAAAACATAATGGTGGTTTTTCTTTGTCTTTGCTTGAAGCTTCATGAAGCTTTCAAGCATCTTTGACAAAGTCCAACCATTTTGTTTTGCATGAGATTTTCATTAACCTAACCATTAACTCAAACTAGGGTTTAGTCTCTACAAAGGTTAACTCACCCATGGTTGCATTATGATAGACTTCACTTGAAAATTCTTTTGTCATAATTCATTATTCATTTTCTTATTCTTTTCTTCTTCTTCTTCTTTTTCAAGAAGAAGAAAGCTTGCGAGAAAAATTTTCAAGTGAAGATTTAGAGTGAGAAATCCAAATCTAAAGTGAACCAACTTCCTATTTCATCATCCTCTACTACTTGCCATTTAGTTTAGGGTGTTCTCTTCATAAAGTTCTTGACCTAGTGAAGATGGAGCTTGAGTTTGAGTCTGCTCGACGTAGATCATCTTCGGCTTCGAAGTCAACGACCTAGCCCTCTCATTTCTCCGAAGAAACCATCGCTAGAGTCCGGGATCCCGATGATCGCAGCGAAGGGACGTCAACACGGAGCTTTAGAAGTGAAGGACCGGATCTACAAAGGTTGTAATCCCCTTCAGTTGTAGTTAAAGTTGTTTGCTTGCTTTTAGTTTCGCCTAATCTCTAGTATACGATCTTGCATAGGGTTGTTCGGCACATAAAAATTTGATTTTGGCATGATAGAAGCCTTGTAGAACCTTGTTAGTGTGCCTAGGAACCCTACACATGCAACATAGAACAGTGATGCGACAATATCAGGGAAAACCGCTCTTTTAAAATGAATCACGTTTTTAAATATATACTGCGGTTCCCAATTTCTCCAAGTCAAATACAGCATCATATAAAGGTCCATATACAACAATAACAAGTAAATTATGCAACATGGAACAGTGATGCGACAATATCAGGGAAAACCGCTCTTTTAAAATGAATCACGTTTTTAAATATATACTGCGGTTCCCAATTTCTCCAAGTCAAATACAACATCGTATAAAGGTGCATATGCAACAATAGCAAGTAAATTATGCAACATGGAACAGTGATGCGACAATATCAGGGAAAACCGCTCTTTTAAAATGAATCACGTTTTTAAATATATAATGCGGTTCCTAATTTCTCCAAGTCAAATACAACATCGTATAAAGGTGCATTTGCAACAATAGCAAGTAAATTATGCAAAGAGTCAAATCATGATGTAGCAATCCTACTGTATAGTGACATGACAATTATCGATGATGAAGTGTGTGTGCCGGCAAATCTGTGTACGTGTAATATACGCATCATCGATAATGGTGTAAGTGTACTAACATAGGTACATGCAATGCAATAATAATATCATGAATGCAGCATAAGGTAAATCATCAGCTAAAAGCTATAAGGTATACGTAACTATCATATGTCTGAGTCGGTGAATCTATCAATCGGCATCTAGCCTCACGGCATCTAGCCTAGCATCGCGTATGGTATAATCTATCGTATGGCAACCTCTAGTCAAGGGTATGGATCAATCATCAAGTCAAACTCATTACGAATGAAAAATCATCGTACGGCGGCATAATACCAATAGGGATCCTATCAACCTTTACGACAATGAGGGTGCGAACCTAACGTCTCGTACGACTTATCATTCCAGATTCACCACAAAATAAATATCTATATACATATGTCCCAGGTCACATCCATAAAAATCTCATATCAGGGGACCGGCAAGGTATCAATCATCTCAATCGACTCGCATCCGTATACCAACATATCATCAGGTCATCATATTCGTCTTATATTCTTGTCATCACATTTATATCTCATATCAATTCGAGTTCACATAAACATTCTATCTCTACATAAGTATAAGTATCTAATCTAAGATACACACCCGAACCATACAATCAGATTTTTAAAGAAGCGAATCGTAGTTTTGAAAATAGGGGTTACGGTGTTTTTACGGAAAGATATCATTTGAAATTCCATAACTCCTTCAAGGTAACTGTTTAGAAGATGCATACGATTCTTCAGTTTAGAAATATGTATGGTTCGGATGACACATCTACGTCGACTATCTAGTCCTGTGGTATCCTAAACGGCAATATCGTCAAACATCATCCTCAAATACCGTCATCACATATTAGCCGTATTATATCATTTCTAACTATCTTTAATTTCTAATATGGTTTCACTAATTATCAGTTAACTCTAACCCTAGTTTCCAAATCTAGGTTTTCTTAACCATAAGCTACAAATCGGTTTCCACCAAAACTTTGCGGGGGTGCTATACGCCATCCACCTGACTTCCCCCGTGGATATAGATCCACTCACCTTGCTTCTTCCTTGCCGAAGTCGATGACATCATGCTCCGTCGCCTCGGAATCGACGTGAAGGTACCTACAATAATAAACAATCGCAATGCGTGTTAAAAATCAAGGCGGAAAACCAAAACGGCACACGTTTCGCTCATAGGTTAAAACCTATAGCTTCGCGTGCAAAACACGACAAATTACCCCTAGTCGTTGATGTACAAACATTCAACAACCAAAAAAAAATCTAAATATCAAAACTTGTCATTCAAAATACGGAAAACATAGCCAAAAACACCCCAATGTGCTCCCAGATTTTACCCTAGGCCAAATTGGTCAATTCTGCACATATGGAGGGTCTAAATTACTGAAGATAAAGCCCTGGAAACAACATGGATCAATTCTACCATACTCTTGCCGCAAATTACGGCCAGAATGATTAAATCTGCGGCCATTTGGTGAAGTTGGGGTCTCGGGTCTCTGTGATAGCTTCCTGGGTGCCTGCATGTGTCACTGTGTTCGCTAAATAATTTTTAGTACCCCCGGGTTACTCCAGATTTCCATATACCCTCACAAATCAATATAAAACCGACATAATCAATTCCTAAATCCGTATTTTGGTTTCTAGGCTATGGTCCAGGTCAAGAATCCCCTCAAAAGTCTCATTGACAGCTACAAAACATCATCAATCCACAATTTCACTCAAACCCTCACTAGGATTTTCCAAGTTTACAAATCCACATCTTAAACCCATTTCTAACTAACTAGAATATAAAGAAACTTAAAATTATCTAAATGGTAGAAATTATACCTCATGGATGCAACTCAAGAAAAACCCTAGCTCTTCAAGGTTGTCAAAATCTAACTTTTCTTGGTCCAATGTGTAGAAGGGAAGGAGGTGATCAATTTTTGTAAAAGAGGTTTAGGGTTTTGATTGATATTTTGAGATGATATCATGGGGTGAAGGTTGAGGTAAGTGGGGAAGAAGAAGGAGAAGAAAATGACGGGGGAGGTGAAAATGAGGCAGCCCCTCTCTCTCCTCTCTTATTCTCACACACTCTTTCATCTATTTACCCTTTTACCCTTTTCTCTTTTCTTTTCTCATTTCTTTTAAAACCAAACCATAAAATACCCAAAACAACATGTAACCTAAATGAAACATGACATGGTTCACTAGCCATGAAAAACTGTAGAAACACGGATTTGGCTTAATCGCGATTAGCAGTGCACTAACCGGGTTTTTATCGAAACTGCATATAAAAATTTTAAAAATACCAAATCCTTTAAATATACTATTAAATGAATAAATTATTTTAATTTCCATTTATTTCATAATTATTGGTATATATTTATACCCTTTTTCGAAAACCCCAATTTCGCAAATCGGGCAGTTTTCGGGAAATGTATTATTTTAATATTAAATTCAAAAAATAATATTTTATATTTTTTGAAATGTTACAATCTTCCCCCCTTTAAATAAATTCAGTCGTCGAATTTAAATTTAAACCCCCAAAATCTAAAACATTTCAATAATCAGCTCAAAACAACGGGGCTTCGAAATCATGGAAAACGCAGAAATAACACAACGCGTCAAGTGCGCATGAAAACGAGTATAAAGCTCAAAATCGAACTTCGTCAAGCGTCACATAAATTATTGGATTCGCACGCATATCTTCGGAGTTACAATAGAGAAACAAATCTCGAAATCCACTACTGAAATCCAATATACACTAGTCAAATACTATAATTCGTGTATAGTATGCATCTTTGAAAATTCCAAAATCTGAATAAAATACATGCAAAATCTTTTCTAAATCGCCGCTCGAATGCTTAACTCACTGTATAACTGATGGACGCTCATTTTAAAATAATAATATATGTCCATATATGTTTTCCTAAACACACGTTCCGTCGTTTTCAAACTATCCCAAAAGGTTTTCCTTTATAAACGTTTGTGTTGCTCACGGACACGTAGAAAATAGCGAGACTATAGCTCCTTCTGAAAACCTTTTTTGGTAATCTTTAATGCAGGCAAAGTACTCAGGTATTGTTCTCATATTAGTCCTGTTCGGTTACTATAGAATATATAGTACCTATCATGAAACAAAGGTGCTCAAAAGCAAAATCAGCCTCAAAAGGCGTATCCAATAATCACGTGCGACTGGTGCACACGGAAATCAAATCCAAATACTGGTGCTACGATATGCACAAAAGTCAAAACTAAGTGCAATGGATGTGCACGAAAGCATCTTTCTAGTGCAACGGGTGTGCACGACAATAAAATCAAGTGCATCTAGAGTGCACGAAAATCTCAATCCAGTGCAACTGACGTGCACAAATAAAAATCCTAAATCAAGTGCATCCGGTGTGCACAAAATCACATCTCATATCATGCACCCAACATGCGCGAAAATCTAATTCAGGTGCATCCATCATGCACGAAAGAAATCTAAATCTAGTGCATCCGGCATGCACGAGTAAAAATCTCACTCAAGTGCATCCGATGCGCACAAAATCCAAAATCAAGCGCCTAATATGCGCAAAAATCCAGCCAAAGTGCGTCGGGTCCGTAAAAGCATATAGTGCAGTAGCATGCACAAAAACGAACGACAAGTGCCAACGTGCACGAAAACACAAATCTGGTAACACAAATGCTTAAAGACATAAATCAGTGCAACAATGTACGGAGTATAAATCTAGTGCACCAATGCACAAAATACCGAACTGGCGCAACCAATGCACAAAACATAAATCCAGTTCCACAAATGTACGAAAAGGAAATCTTGTGCAACAAATGCACGAAACACAAATCCGGTGCATCCAGGGCACGAAATACAGTGCATAAATGTGTAAATACAAATCTGGTGCATCGAGTGCACGATGTACAAATACGGTGCATCGAGTGCACGAAGTACAAATCCAGTGCATCCAATGCACGAAATACTAATACAGTGCATCCTATGCACAAAATACCGATCAATAACTCAAATGTGTAAACAGCAACACCGAGTGTAATAGGGTGTATAAAATCATAAATGTGTGCAACTGTGTGCACAAAACACATATCAATGCACTACAAGCACATATAAGCTATACCGAGTGCAAAATCAAATCGACCACGTACCACACGCGCAAAATCGAATCAACTGTATGAAATCCACGAAATCATAAACATTTGCAGCCAAGGCACAAAACCGATATCAAGTGCAATAAATATGCACAAATCAAAAACCAACACAACGGTGTATAAAAACATATCTCAAGTGCAATAACTATACACGAAATGTAAATACCCAGTAGGTGCAGCCATGGTGCACGAAATCAATGTCAGGAAACTCATCATCAAAACTCAAATCCAAGTGATATAAGCGTGATACTCAGATCACAAACGCAAATCGCAACAAAGGACATTGAGGTACACCTCCTACAATGTCGAAGAATAAATCGGTGCGCCTAAAACCGGCAGAACAAGAACATCCGCTTGCCTCCTGTTCATGGTCTGGCGTCCTCGGTCTCTGGGTCCTTATCTTCTCTATGGATTTACCAATCTCGCAATCTATCTGCTCGTTGGCCCTGTCCGGTGTGCTAACAGGGATGATTCCGTTCTGGCACTTCTCTGGTCGTATCTCGGTCAATCATCATGACCACACGTGAGGCAGCACATTACTGGCGTCGGCCTCTGGTCCTCTGAATACACGTGACACAACTGATCCTGGGTGCAAATCTCATTGCAGCAGTGTCCTGGAAGGAATCCTGCTTAAGGTCTTTTCCGATCTCGCCTATGCTGAACTATATGGAGGCTAGTACTCTTACATAATCCTTGTAGGGTTAGCTTAGCACCTTATGAAGGTTTTGGAAAGCATCAAACATGCTAATTTAAAATTTTGGGGTGCTAAACAAACCCTAACCAAGATCTTAACTAGAGTATTAGGATTAACAAAGCATGTAAACAACTTTACATCTAAGAGAGAGGGATTACAACCTTTGTAGTCCGCTCCTTCGCTTCATAAGCTCCGTGTTGAGGTCCCTTCGCTGCGATCATCAAGTACCTGGACTCTTGAGAGGCTCCATGAAGAGAATGATGCAAGCTTCTTTCCAATCTTCAACTACTAAGATGATTTACCTTGTAGAATCTCAAACCCAAGCTCTTGCTCCACTAATCAAGTATTAGCAAAGCAAACACCCTAATCTAAGTGGCTAGAATAGATGAGAATGATGAAGTAGGAATTTAGCTCTCTTTTGTTTTCTTTATCTCACTCAAAATCATCACAAACCCAAAATCTAGAAAGCTTTTCGAGAGGAAGAAGAAGAAGAAATCTATTTGTGATGAATAATGAAATCATTGTGTGGTTACAAATCTAACCATGGGTTAAGAATGAAAGCTTAACCCTTGTAGAGAATTAACTAAGGTAAAGGGTTTGGGTTGGGTTAAGAAATATCTATACAAAATATCAATACAAAATATCTTAGTTTAAAACAAAATAAAGCTTCTAGAATCTTCATGAAAAAGCTAACCCAAATCAAACCCTAACATGTTTAATCTCCACAAATCATGTTGTATTTGTAACCCTAACTTGTTACAATATTATATATCATATATATAATATATTTTTGTAACAAAAGAATATAATACAATTAACATATATCGCATATATATCAATGTATTATCCGGTGAGAAAATGAATCAATAAAGCGAGCTTATATTAGTTAATATAATGTAATATATCTCATATATAATTATACATTAAATTATCGAATCAACACTTGATTCGACAATCCGGCTGTATCGCATATAACTGACTAATATAACATGTACCGATTCATCGAATCAACACTTGATCCGATGACCTGGCTATCACATATACCCGTCCGATATATTTCGCAAGAATAGAATACAGTATCTCATATCGTATTATTCTCGGTCCCGCACATATCACATATGTGCTTCTACTCCGTTTTGCCTGAGCCAGGAAACCTCTGTGTAGGACTCTAAAGAATCGTCAATACGTTAGCAGTAGGTGATGATCATATCAAACACCCACAAGCTGCAAGTGGTCAGCTAAACGTAACAGCCACCGAGGTATTGAGTAATCAGAAGATCAACAAGCAAGCCTGTACATTCTCCTGTGAATCCAACCAGTAACACTTCCGTATAGTCCGGTCTCTTTGTCTGATATGTCGCATATCTTGCCTAGGGGTGGTAAACGTTAGACCCCAGTAGCTTGATAAGTCGTGTCGATATTGTTAGTGTATATGCCCTAGAGGCCATTACTGTATCATACTAGTATGTATATTACTTAATGGAAGCTTGGGATATTCACCTTGTATTGACAATCTTGCTCAAAATAGTAGTATGCTACTTGGTTTGTTTCTACTTCAATGTGTACATGTGTTTATTTTTGTATATCGCTTATACACATTAGTAGAGCCCTTAGGATCTTTGCTTGATTACCAGCGATGTGATGGCCGTCACACTAGTGGGGCTGGGTAATCTATAAGCACATCCTTATGCAGGTCCCTGGTCGCAGGACTATCGAGACAGGGCATCGATACTCCGGAGTAGACCAGCGCATGCGCTTCTCATCCCAGTGTGGGAGACGGTCTGTCCCACAGCCGTCAGTACGTCGTACTTGAGATAGTATGCGGGTGCTCGTTAGGTTACGGGTACACTGGACAGGACTCGTCGGGAACTGACTAGTTGGTATTATACCTATCGTCAGTTATCAGTTCCCAGGTGACATGAGTACAGCTTAGTCCGCTGACTTGACACTGTCACTCCGCCTCGAGTGTGTTCCCACTGTACTTTGATCACTACCCTACCACGGCTCAAAGGAGTCGTGCAAACAGGTAGTGGTTGGGTGCAGTCCCGAAGCACTTGGAGGCAGTGACGGTTAGACAGGATTCGTCTCTCCCGGTATTGGGGGTTGACATCGCGCTGTGTCTAGGAGAGCCATTACACGAGTAGTCCCTGGCCAGGGCAAACGAGATATACTGGTAGGTTTCCAGTGTTATCTCAGGGTGTATTGGGCTTCACTCCGGCACGACTTGTATCGCTATTGGGGGACTGACGTTTACCGCCCCCTAGGCCCGCCATGCGATGTATCAGACGAACAGACCGGACTGTATGGAGAATGTCACACTCAGGCTCAGTAGGAGTTCAGATGGGTTTCGCCTCGTCGGTCTTCTTGTCGGCATTACCTGGGGACCGTTACGCACAGCTAGTGCCGCTTGCGGTCTGTGGTTAAACCCACTGCCAGCGTAGTGTCGAGTCTTTAGAGTCCCACACAGAAAGCTTTTCGCCTTTAGGCAAAAGAGTAGAGGTCGCATGGTATTGCGACAGGTCGCATGGTTTTGCGACAGGGTTCGGTCACATCCGTGCACTTGTGCACGTACAGTGTCCGGGCAGTTTACACTAGCGGGCTTTGGTTTAAGCCAGATCCTAGTGTACCTTATGGGATTGGATTTATCCAGTTTGCATTCGTGTTCCTCGGAACGCGGATGCGGGTGTGTATGCACAAATGACAGGGAGGCAGAGGCAGCGGATTCTCATTAGGGTTGTTGACAGTTGACCGTTGACTTTTTGACTTTATGCTCAACCCTAATGAGAATATGATATGTGATTAACTATTATATTAATTAAGTATTATGGTGATATGGTTGTTGACTTGTTGACTTTTGTTGACTTGTTGACTTTGGTGACTTGTTGACTTTTGTTGACTTGTTGACCGGTTGACTAGGCTTGACTAGTTGACCATCATGATAACCATGGTTATCATTTCATGCCAAAGACTTTTTCTTGCTTGTTCTTTTGAGTAAAATGAGTGCATGACATGATAAGGTTATGGTTACTTCAACCATCACATAAGACTTTTGTTGATATGATGAGTTATCATTGCTTTGGATTATGAGAGGGTGAAAGACAAAAGAGTTGCTCATTCTTTCTTGCTCATTCTCTCTCTTGTTCTTGAGCTCTCCTCTTGCTCTCACCCTCAACCTCTTGCTCCCTCTCTTGATCTATGGTTCTCTTGTCTCATGAGTTGAGAATCAAGAACCATAGATAAAATCCCATTCTATTTCCTCTCTACTCATTCTAGTTCACTAGGTTTAGCAAACCAAGTGAACTAGTTTCTTCAAAGACCGAAGAAGGAGCTAAAGGTTGGAGCTTTCAAGTGGATCTATCTTCGGCGTACGGAGACGACGAGAAGGAGCCATCGGACCACCACCGGAGCTTGAAGAGAAGGAGTTCAAGTTTAGGTATAACCATCTTCATCCGAGTAGCTAAATATCTTTAGCTTAGTTTGCTAGTTTTAGTTTAGGTAACGATCCCGACCATAATTAGTCCATGTTGCCTCTTGCGTTAAAATTTTGATTTTATACCGTTTCCGCCTCCCCGTAAGAACCGGGGGTCGCAACGTGGACTTACAGTGGTATCAGAGCCTAACTAAACTTAAACTAGCTTGGTAGTGAAGTGTAACGAAGTTCGGAACCGGAAAAATCCAAAAACCAAACTTTACAAAAACCTGAGTTTCTGTTGAAATATTTTCTGGTCAAAATGAAAAAATTTATACTTGTAAATTCGGCTCAGGGTTTTGTGTGAACACCCAAGAAAAACGATACAGTGATTCGTCTAAACTGCCGCCCTTCCGCCGCGTGAGCCTTCTTAGCCGCCGCGGAACCGCCGCGAGTTTTTGTCTTCTCTGCATCGTTTTTCGTGCAGTGTGTGTCTGTGTTGGTTTTGAGATTTTTGGAATATATTATATGTGCCCAGATTTTCCAGAAAAGAAATTTCCTTTTGGGGTCCTATAATTCCGTATTTTTTTCCGAACTTCACTGCACTTTGACTATGATGGTTATATCTGTAATGTTTGCATGTATTGAACGTCGGCTTATCGCTATAAGTCGATTGGTCGGGGTTATACATGATCTGTAATGTGCTGGAATGTGTATATAAATATGTTGGATTGTCGCGGGTGAATAGCCGGGGGTTGTGAGACGAGAGTTTTCTTTTCTTGCAATTCATGTAAATTTGTAAATTGATGTAATAATTATTTGTATGGCCGCACAACCGGGAAGGGGTTGTAGCCGTCATTGTATAATTTCTTTTTACTGTTTATGCTCCTAGGATAGACCCATGGAGGGGTGCACAAACTACCGGGTATGCCGAAGTGTCGAGTGGCCTACTCATGGAGTTGAGGGAGGTTGCTACGCTTCGGGTACTTGGCGGGTAGTTTGCCGCACCCGTAGGGGTCTTGGGTGGGGTTTTGGCTATTCACCGCGACCGTGTTATCTGTTTTTGTTACAGGCTCGTACAAATTACAGATTGCTAGTATATCCAATGTATTTATCTGTGATCTGTAATGTCTATCATTGCTTACTATTTAGGCGTTGCTTATGTTTTACAGACGCGCTAGCCCAGCCCCCGCTCTGTCGTTAGTTAAGTAACCTAACGGGTAATGACGGGGCCCCGTGGCGAATGCGAATGGCATAAGCGTACGTCATATTTTGGTTGTTTTCTGCAATGATAGGATTAAATGATGGGACGCATTAAAAGAACTAATGCAAGAATATCACGCATTAAAAGAACTAATGCAAGCAAAACATGCACTAAAAGAACTAATGCAAGAAAATAAACCAAGTATAAGTCGTTGGAACATTTTCGAAAAACCACTCGGTTCTTTTCAAAACAAACTTTTAAAATGCGGAGTTTGAGCCACTCCATTTAAAAGCTATCTCGTTTCATCGACTAAATCAAGTTCACTACGTTCACGGTTTCGCCAAAACCATTCGTAGCCCTCCGTCGTTTCATATGAATATTCAACAGTATTCAAGCTGTGTTTGTTGGCCTTAGTCAAGGCACAGTGTTTGGTAGCTGGTGGGTATTCATATGTTGCATAGATAGAATGCGTTGGTTTGGGACAGTCGTATTACCTTGTTGGCCTTAGTCAAGGGTATATACGGGTGGATTCAAATTAACCTGGACAACGACGGGTAGAACTTGACATGTGACTTATGATTTGTTGGCCTTAGTCAAGGTCATAAGAGCATGGGGCAAAAAATATACATCGGGAGTTTCATAAGTACTGAAACTTGCTAGATTTGCATACCATTTGGAGTGTGATGATTCTGGTAGGATTCCTTCAGTTTCTTCACGCGATGATATTTGGATCCCGATCCTACTGTGAGTATATGCTACTCCTCGGAAAATTTCTCACTAAACGATCAATGCTATAAACCTAGTAGGTGCCTAGAAAGGTGTTAGCGGGGCTACGCCCCCAGGGAAAAGAGGTTCTTTAATTAAGGAACTTCGCGAAAGCGTTGGAAAACCTCCCTCGAAGTACCGACACCGGCCTGGCTGAACGGTTAAGCAAGTATTGTGCGGTGGGATTGATCCCGACTAATTCTTCCTTTATGGTTTGAGGAGGGATTCGAGAAACAGTGGGAGCCATCCTGTTTAGACAAACTAAAAACCACTCTAAACTTGCAAGAGCATCATGCTGAGTGTTTCTTCTTCTCTCTCTTAATTGCAGCGACCCTGTGACCGCACCTAGGTTACATCTAGATAAAAATATGACTGAACCTGACTGTTATGACTGGCAAAGGTCTGTCCAGATGTCCATTGCCCATGACAAGCTGGGACACCTCTTAACTAATCAAATCCCTGCTGTCTCAGGTCCAGTTTCCCCTGTCACGGATGTTCACATCCGCAGGACACCGGAAAAGGATTGTGCGAAAGCCAAGTGCCTCGTGTTAGCCTCAGTTAATGGTACAAACCAGAGGCAGCACGAGAAGATGGACTCAGTTTCTATCTTCCTCCATAACAAAGTTTTATATGGAGAGCAATCTCGTATCGCAAGATATGAGACCTCGAACGAATTGCTTCAAGCGAGGTTGGCTGTCGGGTCATCTGTAGGGGGCAACGTCCTTACAGAGACCAGCTATTTTAAGCTCACGGACCTGGAGACCACGTTGGAGAATGGGTCAAGTACTGACCTAATTCTACAGTCCCTGCCCTCTGCTTATACCCTGAAAGAAACCAGGGAAGAAAAAGGAAAAACAAGGGCAAAAGTTTCGGGACAGGATATGATTAAAGAGGGACGTTCCTATTGTAACGGGAATGAACTATGGCAGAGAGATTGCAGGGCTTGTAAAGCCAGTAGCCAGAATTCGAAGCATGTTGTGGCTTCGGCTTCGAGTGTGTTTGTAATTGAGAACTGTTTGTCAGTTAACCCTACTTCCTGGGTATTGGATACCGGATCAGGATCTCACATCTGTAATTCGTTACAGGGTCTGAGAAACCGTAGGGTTATCAGGAAAGGTGATATGACTCTCAGGGTTGCTAACGGAATGAGCATGGATGCTGTATCCGTAGGGGAATATCACCTAGGACTGACAACTGGGCAGATATTGATTCTGCGTGACTGTTTGTATGTACCAGGTGCGACTTGCAATATCATATCTGTATCCTTACTTTCTAAGGAAGGATATGATTTTGCTTTTGTAAGCGATGTAGTAAACATCCACCTAAATCAAGCACTGATTGGGTCAGGTACATTAAATAACGGTATATACGTATTGAATCAAGCTCAGATATTCAGTGTCCAGAACACACTTAAAAGAAAGTCTCCAGAATTAAATCAGGCTTTCTTATGGCATTGTAGACTGGGTCACATCAATGAGACACGGTTGACTAAGTTACATAAAGAAGGATACTTGGATCCGTTCAAGTACCAGTCTTATGCCACTTGTGAATCTTGTCTCATGGGAAAGATGACAAAGACTCCGTTCACTGGACACGGAGTAAGAGCGAGCGAGCTCTTGGGACTTATACACAGTGACGTGTGTGGTCCAATGTCTACACATGCGCGAAGCGGTTATTCATACTTCATTACTTTCACAGATGATTTCTCTAGGTTTGGACATGTCTTCTTAATGAAGCACAAATCCGAGGCCTTTGAGAAATTTCGAGAATATAAGAATGAAGTAGAAAAACAAACAGGCAAAAGTATCAAGATCCTAAGATCGGATCGAGGTGGTGAATACTTGAGTGCCGAGTTTCTGGACTACTTAAAAGAGAATGGAATTCTCTCTCAGCGTACTCCTCCATACACACCACAACACAACGGTGTATCGGAAAGAAGGAATCGAACCCTACTAGATATGGTTCGTTCCATGATGAGTAAGGCTGAGTTACCGCGATCTTTCTGGGGTTATGCACTGGAAACAGCTGCACATCTCTTGAACCAAGTTCCTACTAAGACAGTGCCTACCACACCATACCAGATGTGGAGTGGGAAGAAACCCTGTCTTAAATCCTTTAAGACATGGGGATGTCCGGCTTTTGTAAAAAAGCAACATGCGGACAAGCTCGAGGCACGCTCAGTACAGTGCAAGTTTGTGGGATACCCAAAGAACTCCAAAGGGTATCTTTTCTATTACGCAGAGGAGCAAAAAGTCCTTGTTTCTCGTCATGCCCGCTTCATGGAAACTGAGTTTTTAGAAAATCAGATAAGTGGGAGCGCAATAGAACTGGAAGAAATTCCAGAACCACAAGCTATTACTGAAACCTTAGTAGAACCAGAAGGTTCAGGGGAACCGGACATTCCTACGCCACTCCGCAGGAGTAGTAGGCAGTCTCATCCGCCCGAGAGATACTACGGTTTTCTCATAGACGGGGATAGAGAGGATTGCATCATAGATTGTGATGAGCCTACTAGCTTCCAGCAAGCCATTCAGAGCGGTGACTCGGTAAAATGGCTGGATGCAATGCGGACCGAGATGGAGTCCATGTACACCAACAAAGTTTGGACTTTGGACTTTGCTCCAGAAGGGGTAAAACCCGTAGGCTGCAAATGGATCTTCAGAAAGAAGATTGGTGTAGATGGGCAGGTTGAAACCTATAAGGCTAGGCTCGTTGCAAAGGGTTTTCGTCAAAGACCTGGTTTGGACTATGACGAGACTTTTTCTCCGGTAGCCATGCTTAAATCCATTCGGATCCTTCTTGCCATTGCTGCCTTCCACGATTATGAGATCTGGCAGATGGACGTTAAGACGGCTTTCCTAAATGGAAATTTAGAAGAGTGCGTCTATATGGATCAGCCAGAGGGATTCAATCAGAGTGGGAGCAGCGGTAAAGTGTGCAAGTTGCTCAAGTCCATCTATGGACTTAAGCAGGCATCGCGGAGTTGGAACATCTGCTTTGATGATACTGTCAAAGAATTCGACTTTGTCAAAAACCCAGATGAACCTTGCATTTACAGTAAGATTGTAGGGAGAAATGTGGTATTCCTCGTCTTGTACGTCGATGACATTCTCCTAATAGGAAATGATATTCCTATGCTACAGTCAGTCAAAGGATTCTTGTCACAGAGGTTCTCCATGAAGGACCTGGGCGATGCCAACTACATTCTGGGGATCCAGATCTATCGTGATAGATCTAAAAGGATGTTGGGACTTTCACAATCAAGGTACATCGACACCATACTGAAACGATTCAGTATGGAAGATTCCAAGCGCGGTAATCTACCGGCTTGTCACGGAATCACCCTCTCCAAAGAGATGTCTCCCAAGACTGATTTGGAAAGGGCTCGCATGTCATCAATACCCTACGCATCTGCGGTAGGCTCTATTATGTATGCGATGTTATGTACCAGACCAGATGTAGCATACGCATTGAGCGTTGTAAGCCGGTATCAGTCAGACCCAGGGGAGAAACACTGGATAGCAGTAAAGAACATTCTCAAGTACCTGAGAAGGACTAAGGAGATGTTCTTGGTGTATGGCGGAAAAGACCTCCAGATTGAGGCCTTTGCTGACTCCAGCTTCCAGAGTGACAAGGATGACTCCAAGTCCATGTCGGGTTATGTCTTTACCCTCAATGGAGGGGCGGTTTGCTGGAAGAGTTCCAAGCAGGAAACCGTTGCTGACTCAACCATGGAAGCGGAGTACATAGCTGCTTGCGATGCTGCAAAGGAAGCTGTCTGGATGAAGAAGTTCCTCACGGAACTTCAGGTGGTTCCTACCAGTGTTGATCCAATACCGCTGTATTGTGACAACAACGGCGCTATAGCTTTAGCGAAGGAACCAAGGTCCCATCAGAAGTCCAGGCACATTTTGAGGCGGTTCCACCTGATCAGGGAGATCATTGATCGCCAGGAGATCGAGGTAAAGAGAGTAAAATCAGAAGATAACACTGCAGATCCATTCACCAAGGCCTTGCCCCAGACTCAGTTCGAGCGGCTGATCGAGATGATAGGTCTTCGATACGCCAGTACATGGCCTTAGTGCAAGTGGGAGATTGTTAGTGTATATGCCCTAGAGGCCATTACTGTATCATACTAGTATGTATATTACTTAATGGAAGCTTGGGATATTCACCTTGTATTGACAATCTTGCTCAAAATAGTAGTATGCTACTTGGTTTGTTTCTACTTCAATGTGTACATGTGTTTATTTTTGTATATCGCTTATACACATTAGTAGAGCCCTTAGGATCTTTGCTTGATTACCAGCGATGTGATGGCCGTCACACTAGTGGGGCTGGGTAATCTATAAGCACATCCTTATGCAGGTCCCTGGTCGCAGGACTATCGAGACAGGGCATCGATACTCCGGAGTAGACCAGCGCATGCGCTTCTCATCCCAGTGTGGGAGACGGTCTGTCCCACAGCCGTCAGTACGTCGTACTTGAGATAGTATGCGGGTGCTCGTTAGGTTACGGGTACACTGGACAGGACTCGTCGGGAACTGACTAGTTGGTATTATACCTATCGTCAGTTATCAGTTCCCAGGTGACATGAGTACAGCTTAGTCCGCTGACTTGACACTGTCACTCCGCCTCGAGTGTGTTCCCACTGTACTTTGATCACTACCCTACCACGGCTCAAAGGAGTCGTGCAAACAGGTAGTGGTTGGGTGCAGTCCCGAAGCACTTGGAGGCAGTGACGGTTAGACAGGATTCGTCTCTCCCGGTATTGGGGGTTGACATCGCGCTGTGTCTAGGAGAGCCATTACACGAGTAGTCCCTGGCCAGGGCAAACGAGATATACTGGTAGGTTTCCAGTGTTATCTCAGGGTGTATTGGGCTTCACTCCGGCACGACTTGTACCGCTATTGGGGGACTGACGTTTACCGCCCCCTAGGCCCGCCATGCGATGTATCAGACGAACAGACCGGACTGTATGGAGAATGTCACACTCAGGCTCAGTAGGAGTTCAGATGGGTTTCGCCTCGTCGGTCTTCTTGTCGGCATTACCTGGGGACCGTTACGCACAGCTAGTGCCGCTTGCGGTCTGTGGTTAAACCCACTGCCAGCGTAGTGTCGAGTCTTTAGAGTTCCACACAGAAAGCTTTTCGCCTTTAGGCAAAAGAGTAGAGGTCGCATGGTATTGCGACAGGTCGCATGGTTTTGCGACAGGGTTCGGTCACATCCGTGCACTTGTGCACGTACAGTGTCCGGGCAGTTTACACTAGCGGGCTTTGGTTTAAGCCAGATCCTAGTGTACCTTATGGGATTGGATTTATCCAGTTTGCATTCGTGTTTCTCGGAACGCGGATGCGGGTGTGTATGCACAAATGACAGGGAGGCAGAGGCAGCGGATTCTCATTAGGGTTGTTGACAGTTGACCGTTGACTTTTTGACTTTATGCTCAACCCTAATGAGAATATGATATGTGATTAACTATTATATTAATTAAGTATTATGGTGATATGGTTGTTGACTTGTTGACTTTTGTTGACTTGTTGACTTTGGTGACTTGTTGACTTTTGTTGACTTGTTGACCGGTTGACTAGGCTTGACTAGTTGACCATCATGATAACCATGGTTATCATTTCATGCCAAAGACTTTTTCTTGCTTGTTCTTTTGAGTAAAATGAGTGCATGACATGATAAGGTTATGGTTACTTCAACCATCACATAAGACTTTTGTTGATATGATGAGTTATCATTGCTTTGGATTATGAGAGGGTGAAAGACAAAAGAGTTGCTCATTCTTTCTTGCTCATTCTCTCTCTTGTTCTTGAGCTCTCCTCTTGCTCTCACCCTCAACCTCTTGCTCCCTCTCTTGATCTATGGTTCTCTTGTCTCATGAGTTGAGAATCAAGAACCATAGATAAAATCCCATTCTATTTCCTCTCTACTCATTCTAGTTCACTAGGTTTAGCAAACCAAGTGAACTAGTTTCTTCAAAGACCGAAGAAGGAGCTAAAGGTTGGAGCTTTCAAGTGGATCTATCTTCGGCGTACGGAGACGACGAGAAGGAGCCATCGGACCACCACCGGAGCTTGAAGAGAAGGAGTTCAAGTTTAGGTATAACCATCTTCATCCGAGTAGCTAAATATCTTTAGCTTAGTTTGCTAGTTTTAGTTTAGGTAACGATCCCGACCATAATTAGTCCATGTTGCCTCTTGCGTTAAAATTTTGATTTTATACCGTTTCCGCCTCCCCGTAAGAACCGGGGGTCGCAACGTGGACTTACAGATATGAGGTCCATAACAGTTTGAGAAACTACTGATAACACTTACCAGTAAAGCTCAGCAACCCTTGCCAGGGATTTCTAGTTATAGCCAATCGAACACAGCGCAACATCAACTCCCTATACCGGGAGAGACGAAACCCCTCCTATCGCTCATTGCCTCCATGTGATTCGGGACTGTACCCAAAAGCCACCGTTTTGCACGCCCTCTTGGACGAGGTATGATGGAAATCAAAGCACAATGGGAATCACACAAGACTCTATGACGATCTCGGGTCTACAGACTAACTTGTACCACTGTCACCCGAGAACTGCCATCTGACGTGAGGTATAATACCATCTGGGAGTTCTCGGCGAGTCCGTCCAGTGTACCCAGTCTCCACTGAGCACCTGTATACCTTCTCTGATGTCAAACACTAATGGATATGGGATCATCCATCGCCCATCATATGGGTCAAGAAGCGCATACGCTAGTCTACTCTGGAGTATCGATACCCTGTCTCGGTACTCCCACGACTAGGAACAATTGAAGGATGTACTTAGCGACTACACTGTTCCCACTAGTATGATCTGCATCATAGTCCTGGTAGTCAAGTACTCATCCTAAGGGCTTTATTGTAACGTTTCAGAAATCGTTTTGTGAATTTTCCCGTTTTAGGGCAAAATTTTCGGTTTTTCCCGTTTTAGCCCGATTTCGATCAAACGTCCGTAGAAACTTACCGGCACCTATTTTAGCAAAAATAAAGCTTGTGCGCGAATTTTAGGGGTATTTGGGAGGTTTTGGTTCAGATAAATTTTTTTTCCTAATAAAATATTATTTTAATATTTTTTTTGTGCATATCTTTTTTGGCCAAATTCCATTTTTTTCCTTCATCATTATCTTGGCCGAAATCATCTGTGAGTTGGCAAATTTGAGGGTGAGTCATTGAGTGAGGCACTTGTTTAATTAATGCAAGCATGGTTGTCATTAAAAGTTTTGTTTTGCTTTAGGATATTTTGTAGTTGATAAGGTTGTGAATGTGGTCACCTCCTTCAACACTTTGGCTCACCCCTTCCTTTTCTCTGTGTGTGGCCGGTCCCCCTCCCATTATTTGCACATAAATTGTTTATATTAATTTGATGTGTGCTTTCATTTATATATTCATTCCCTCCACATGTTTTGCTTCTCATTTCCACAGCACAATTTAACCCCCATTTCCAACAAGCATTTTGAAGTGGCCGGCCCCATTTTCTTTTTTCCAAGTGAGCTCATTTCCTTTGCAAAAATTCCATAGCTCATTTCATCCAAAATCAATTTAGAGGTATAAAATCCTAACCCTAATCTTTATAAGTTGTGTTTAATCTTTAAGCTTGCTTATTTAGTGTTTATTATTGCTAAAAAAATTTATGTTTTGCTGATTCATGATAATTAGTATAAATTGCAAGTTAGGATTTTGTATGGTTAAAGTGGTTAATCTTGAAGCTTAGATTTGGAAAAGTGAAGTATTTTGTGAAAATGATAATTGTTATTTTCCTAATCGCCTATTAAGCTTAATTACAAACTAGACTTTTTGCTAATCCTAATTAGTGAAAACAAAATTTTTAATAAAGGTTTAAATGGTTTAACCATGCTATTTGAAAATATTTGTAAATTATAGTTTTGGTAAAACTTGTACTTTTGTGCTAAAATGATAAATACTACTTACTAGATTTTGGTAACTTTTAGGCGTGGATTTCTTTTGACGTTGCGACGTTATTTATATTGAGACCACATTTATTGTTGTGTTTTGAATGCGCGATCGGGACGATCGGAATCTAGACTAGGTGTTTCGTAGTTTGGCGACCCTAGTTAGGATTTTTGACCGATGTCGTGCGCGTTAGATGCGCTAAGCGCGCAGTGTGATTTTCAGGGCGTTATTCTTGCGTTTCGATATCTTTTCGTCGATGTAGAATATATGCTTATGTGATGTGTTTGTGAAATTTTAGATTCGCAAGCGGGGACTTCGGACGCTACGACAAGGGGATACTGGTGGTAGGCTTCACCTAGCTTGGAGCGTTGGTGAGTAGATTTAACATCTACAGGGGAATCGCCCGCATGGCGTTATGCGTCAGGGCTAGAGATTTTATTACTTGTCGCATATTCTACATTATTGTTAGAATTGCGCCTTTACCCTATTACTTAGATGTAGTTGTGCCTGGACTAGTAGTAGTAGGACACTGCACATATTATTGACGATTCATGTTACACGAGCACTGATTATATGCTACACACACCGTCAATAATTGCCATGTCACACACAAACCACTTATTGATGTTATATTTCTTGGTTAGGGACATTGTGACATTGATTCATACTGCTTATCATATATGGCATTTAGCATACCTGTATTCCTATAGAGTATTGTACCATTAGTGATAGGTACATGCACACTCTCTGTCATAGCTACAGGTATACCTTGCACATACTGTTCTTATACCCATGGGGTATACTATATCATTGCTTATAGGTAGACACATTATCTTGCTATACCTTATTGATTTCACATACATCTGGTTTTAGCTACATGTTTACCTTCACTTGATGTTATTTAGGAGTGGATAAATAGGAACCGCATGATATTTGTATTAACTTGATGCAGTTAATTAGCGGTTTTTCCTTTATATGCTTGCATTTCAGATATGGCGCACATATTATATTCATGGATTTTCGCATTGTTATATGGATTTTTCATGATGTTTTCTGGATTTGGGGACCGTGGTAGTTCATGAAATTATGCATTATTTGAAAGACCCGGTTTCCTTGATATTGATGTTTCCGCAGCCACCATGAGATTTATCGGTTCTTATATATGCCCGATTCTAGGAGTGAGGAGGCACCGTCTGTGGGTACATGGTGGGGCCCGAGGGTACCCCGAAGCAAGAACGATTTCGCGGTGATAGGCGATGAGGCTTAGGGGAACCATACCATCCGGTGACAGGACCAATGACTCATCGGCTATCTAGTGGATACCGATGGGAGTCATGTGCGTATGGATACGTCGAGAGGCGAGGGTCAGAGCTAGGCACTCGAGCTCTCGGGATAGCGTATGATACGTACCCATCAGGAGGGCCAGTCATGGAGACAGCCCATGATGGATCAGCATTTCTGTGTCGATACTTGGCACATTGGTTTCATGATATTTCCAATTACTCATTTGTATATAAAACAGGGGATTGAGCCGCTGTTATATATACCCTTACACCAATATTAGTGGAATGGGACGCTAATATATGTGTATTGCCCTCATCATATTTATTTATGTCATTATATTTAGGATGTTAGAGCTGTGCTGGAGATTTGATTTGGGATATAAGAGATTCATTGGGATTGAATGTTGATATTGTACATACTAGATATGTGAGATCCACTTGATGTTGTACATACTAGATATGTGAGATCATTTGATATATATGAGATATACCTGATATTGTACATACGAGATACGTGAGATCCACTTGATGTTGTACATTTGATATATGTGAGATATACCTGATGTTGTATATACGGGATATGTGAGATCCACTTGCAGTTGTACATTTGATATAGGTGAGATATACCTGATATTGTACATACTAGATATGTGAGATCCACTTGATATTGTACATTTGATATATGCGAGATATACCTGATATTGTACATACTAGATATGTGAGATCTACTTGATGATGTACATTCGATATATGTGAGATATACTTGGTGTTGTACATTCGATTTATATACGAGATACACTAGATATTGTGCAGTTGAGGAGATGTGACACTTAGATGATATGAGAGCCAATTTGGGGCTGATTGAGGAATTAGGATTTTGATTTGTCTTGCTGGATTGTGATCCTACCACGATGTCAGGATTCCGTGGAAATGACATATTTCACTCCATACCTCATCTTTATATACTTGTGCACTGTTCCATGTATTAGGAGTACCTGTGAGTGTACCTTCATGAGTGTTGCACATTTACTTTCTCATATCCCCAGTGCATGACTTTGCATACTGTTGTCATATTATTATTGCTTTATATATTGGTGGTACTTGTTAGTGTACTTTCCATTATTTCGTATTCATATGACCTGTTATTACTGCAATTGTCATATCTTAGATTCACGCTGTACGTACATTCTTGCGATTACCTGCATATGTTATTTACTATTCACGAGTTGGCAACTCACCCCCGTTGTGCCACAGGTATTGCAGGTGTTTTCCCAGAGTAGTCGAGGCTGGCTATTCACTTATCTATCATCTTTTGGCTGCGGATACCACTTCGCCTGTTAGTGTGCAGTTTTGCCCAGGTGGGTTTGGTGGTTATCTGAGATTGTATTGTATATTCGTTGTATCTTGTACTCTCCATCTACTACCAGTATGTTGTGACTTAGAGACTTGATGAGGACGATATTGTATATTATTGTGGATTTGTGTCTTTATACAGTTTCCTTTCTTTTGTCTCTTATTTCTTCGCTACGGCGTCGTATATCTGTTGTGGTGTTGTTTTCCGCCATTGGGCGTGGATTTTGCTCCCGTTTGGGATGATTTACTTTATATTTATGTTGTACCCTTTTTGGGGGCTTGTTTTACAAAGGAGGTGCTGCCAAAATTTTAAAGAAAAAGTGGACTCTTTTAAAGAATTTGGGTTGTGATTTCAAATGTTTCCAAAACTTTTATTATCTTTTCCGTATTTTTATGGTTTAGATTTCTGGGTTTTTGCTTTCTTTTACTGCGTTACGTCTGGAGGCGTTGCGTAGTATTAGGGCCGTCACGTGCCAATTTCGGGTCATGACATTTATCAACATGGAACATAGAGACAATCAGAGCACATGTTAAGATAAAGAGCAACCAGATAGTATACTATCATGTCGAGCAAGAAAGTCCTCCCTATATATGTCCAAGCATCCACTACTATATACATCGTATGTACAGTAATGGCCTCTAAGGCATGCATATCACTAACAATCTCCCACTTGCACCAGGGCCATCAGTTGTGGTATCGCATACCCAACAATCAGCTGTGGTTGAAGTATCTCATACTCAACATCCCATAAAAGTCTCTACTGGGAAATAGGCCTTTGTGAGTGGATCTGCGTTGTTGTCCTCTGTGTCTACTCTCCTAAACTCGATCTCCCTGGAGATCAACCATCTCTATGGTCAGGTGATACTGCCTAAGAATATGTCTGGATCTATGATGGGACGTTGGTTCCTAGGCCTAAGCCACAACTCCATTGTCACACAATGGCAGGAACGAAATTCATCTCATGAACTCATATATATCCAGACTGCCTCTTTGGTAGCATCCTTGGTAACGATGTATCTTTCCTTTAATCGTCTAGTATGTCACAGTATCTAGCTTAGAACTCTTCCAACATACCGTCCCTCCTCTGAGGGTAAAGACAATACCTGTGACTGACATTCAGTCGTCCTTATTACCCTGGAACCTTTCCAGTGATTCTCCACAGGATCGATTGATACCATCTCACTACAACTAGTGAGAATCCTAACATCCAATTAGATCTATCTCATAGATCCATAACCCAGGATTTAGGAGGTATCACTTTGATCCTATATAGAGAATCTTTGTGATAAGAGGAGATTGACCGAGCGTAGCATAGGAAACTCCTTCCCTATCAAGAGTATGTCATCCACGTACTATACGATGATCACCACCATACTTCCTACTACCCTTTTGTATATACTTGGTTCTTCTACCATTTTGATGAAGTCAAACTCATTGACTACTACATCAAAACAAACGTTCCAACTCCGCGATGCCTGATTTATCCCATAAAACATCTTGCACACGTTTCCACTGCTCCCACTGTTTACGAAGCCCTATGTCTATGTACTTATAGACGCACTCTTCCAAATTATCATTTAGAAAAGCAGTCATGACACCTAACCGCCAGATATCGTAGTCATGGTATGTAGCAGTGGCAAGTAGGATCTGGATGGAATTAAGCATAGCTTTGAAAGTCTCAACTTTTCCATGTACACCAAGTAATCTTCTCAAGATATACTTGCTCCTGATGGGGATTTAACCCTTCAGATAAAGCAACCAAAGTCCATACTTTGTTGGTGTATAAGGATTCCATCTCAGATCGCTAAGCATCCAGCCATTCTCACAGAGTCCCCACTCCTGATAGCTTGCTCGAAACTAGTTGGGTCATCATCTCATGATGCAATCCTCGTTCCCACTGTCATAGCAAAACCGAAATATCTCTCAGGTGGATGAGGAACCCTACCAGATCGGCGGAGAGGCTGAGGTTCGTTGGAAACTATTGAATCCTCCGGTTCTACCAAATCATCAGCTGCAGTTTGTATAGATGGAACTCCTTCCAGTTCTACTTTACGACCACTAATTTCTTCACAAGAAATTCCCTTTCCAAAGGTGGCATGCTGAGAAAACAAAACATTTTTCATTCCTCAGTTTGGTAGAAGATATTCCCTTGTGAATGCTTGGGATATAAAACAAACTTCCACAGAACTGACCTTGTCTCTATCTTTTCCGGATTTTGCTTTTGACATAGGCCGGACAACCCCAAATCTTAACTTCCTTAAGAGATGGGCTCTTCCCATACCATATCACATATGGAGTGGTAGGCATCTGATTTGGTTGGAACCCTATTCAATAGGTATGCAACTTCTCAAGTGCATAACCCCAAAAGAAAATAGGCAACTCAGTAGTACTCATCATAGTGCACACCATATCACATAGGGTGCGATTGCTCCGCCCTGATACACCGACGTGCTGTGGTGTATACGGAGGAGTAATGCTGAGAGAGAATCTCATTCTCCTTTAGAATAGTCCAGGAATTCCGTGCTCAAGTATTCTCCTCCTTGATCTCATCAAAGGACATAATACTTATACCCGTTTTTGGTTCTCTACTTCTAACTTATATTCTGTGAATATCTCAAAAGCTTCGGGCTTATGTTTCAGCAGGAACATATGTCTGAATCTTGAGAGATCATCAGTGAATGTAATGAAGTACAAAGAACCGGTCCTTGCATATGTAGATAGGGGACTTTCATACATCAGCATGTATCAATCCCAAGAGTTCAGTAACTCTTTCTCTGTTTCCAATAAACGGAGCTATGGTCATCTTATCTTTGTGACATGACTGGTAAGTTTCACAAGATGTAAATTCAAACTGATTTAAATATGCATCTTTATGTAACTTTAGCTAGTCGGGTCGCATCGATATGACCTAGTCTACAATGCCTCAAGATGGATTCGTTCATTTCTGAACTCTTCCTCTTGTGTGTGTTCTGTATGTTAAGAACCGTGGTTTGATTTAGAACGTCTATGCTTTTAGATAACGTGCCCGAACCGATCAACTCTTGATATAAGAAATGTTCAAAACATTATCCAACAATACAAAATTATATCCTTCTTTACTAATAAAGAGACTGATATTGTAACATTTCGAAATAATAAAAATATTATTTTTGGGAAATTCATAATTTAATATTATTTTATTGAATATTTTAATAATTCGATATAATTAAATACAAATAAATGGGGGAAAAATTTGGAAAATTATGGAAAATTCTAAAATAGGGTAAATTAGAGAATTATGCCGTTTCTAAGTTTAATTGATTAGTTATATGCTAAATTAGTGCTAATCGCGATTAAAAATCGCTAATCGGTTTTTAGCTTTTTGTGCAAAACATGCACATATCACTTTTTCACATTTGTGCATTTTCTTGCCATGGTTCACTTTGGGTTTACTATTCTTGGGAGAAGGATTTTGAGAGAATAAGAAAAAGAAAAGGAAAAGAAAATGGGAAAAGAATAAAGAATGAGGTTTGGTGAGAAAGAGAGGTATGGTCTTCTTTGACTAAACACTTAGCCATTTTTCCTTCCCTCATTTCCCTCCCTCTCCCTCCATTGCCGCTGCTGCCCCTGCACCTCACCTCCCTCCCCTCTTCAAGCCCTCTAAACACCTCTAAAACAACTCCAAAACCCCACTCTCATTTCATTAAAAATGTGCACAAGCTCAAAATCTATATATTGGACCAAGAAAGCAAGGATTTTGGCCACTAGGGGCAACTCAAGAATTTTCTTGAGTTGCCAAATGAGGTATTTTCTGGATCATTAACTTAGTTTTAGCATTACTTATACCCCCATGTTTAGATTGAACCGATATTGTTTGATATGGTGGAGTTAAGGAAAACCTAGTTAGGGTTTGAGGAAATTATGAGTTCTGATGTGAAATTGAGTTCAGTAGAGGCTACACCAACACCCTAGTGCATGAATTGAGACCACAACCTGAGAGTTGAAACCCGAATTACGGATTTAGAAACCGATATCGGAGAAATTGTGGAATCTGTGAAGGGTATATTGAATCTGCTATCACCCGAGACATCCTAAATTAAAATTGATTGGACAGTGACATGCGCAGGCACCCAGGAAGCTACCACCAAGACCCAACCCCTAACTCATCAAGTCGGCCGCAGATTTATTCCAATTGGCCGCAATTTGCGGCCATACCTGCACCAAACCTTCTTGTTTTGGTTCTGTAGCTCCTACATGCATAGATTAGACCCCTGGTATATATAGATTTGTCCAATTTGACCTAGGGTGAAATTTGGAACATATTTCCTAAGTTGCTGTTTTGGATTCGTGTTTCCGTATGACGTATTCTTAATTCTGAATTTTTGTTTGGTGTTTTACCTCGACTATTTGGCGTTTATACGACGATATCGAGGGTTGTTGATGGTTTTGGAAGGCGTTGTCCATTGGTTCTAACCTATAGATCTTAGCGTATCGTTTTGAGTTTCGTATGCCGTTTTAGTTCAGAATTGGTTTTGATACGCAATTGCGATACGTTAATGTGTAGGTACCCCATGAAGACTTCGGGACGACAAGGAAACGCGTGGTGACGTCGACAATGAAGACGCAAGGTGAGTATATTATATCTACAGGGGGAAGTCGGGGGATGACGTATAGCACCCCCGCAGTCCGTAGTTGATATATTATATATGATAGTTATAGTGTGTCATGGATACTGTGTTAGGTGTTTTATGGATAGTTTAGGCTTAGAAGTAAACTAGTGTAGTTCATAGCCATAAACCCTAGAATAGGTTTACACCCACACGCACACCCTTGCATATTCATTATACTTACACTGTGCTGATGATGATATTGGATGACTTTGGAGATGAGTCGATGATATTGGGCTTGGTGCCGTGAGATCGGTGATTTGATATGATTCGTATTTGGGATACGATATGTGATTCTTAGCGGGCCTTTGGGCATGTGTTTTACCCCCGCATTCATAATTATATAGATGGTATCAGTTGTACTAGACTTAGATCAGTACCCCAGATTATGTGATATGATGATAATGATACCTGATATTTGATGAGAGGAATGTGATATTTACCCGTACCCATCTATTGGGATGCCGTACGACGATTTACCGTACGAGCTTTATATTAATGATAGATCCGCACTCATGACTTGAGGATGCCATATGATATACTGTATCGTACGCAATACTATTGAGGCGGGATCACCGACTATATATATATACTGACTCAGATTTAGGTGGATTCCATACCCCTCTCGGTTGACCTGATACTTAGATCTGTAGTTTGCACCGTAGATGTTAGACTAGACCCGAGTCATACTTATTTCAAGTGGCAAGCTGCATTACTATTCATTTACTATTCACTCTACGGCTCGCATTGCATTGCATGCTTATATGTTATTGATTCATATTCCTTGTGCATATGCCTTTACAAAGTTCTATGCTCATATTAGTGTTTCATGTTGCATGTATTATAATTCATGGATTTCACACTGTGATATGGTTGCATATGATGATTCTGGATTGTCTTACTCCTGCGTATATATATCAGTGGTATGGGACGCTGAAATGTATATGTATACCCATAGTATATATATATTAGTGGTATGGGACGCCTATATATATATATATACAACTACTTAATATATCATCATGATGATCTATGCAAACTTATATATGCATTTCGATATATTGAGAGGGGGCTGATCCGGACTGACGGATGCCCGATATATTGAGAGAGGGCTGACCCGGACTGACGGATGCCCGATATATTGAGAGAGGGCTGACCCGGACTGACGGATGCCCGATATATTGAGAGAGGGCTGACCCGGACTGACGGATGCCCGATATATGAAAGGAGCCTATGTGCTCGATATGAGAGGAGCCTTTATGGCTGATGGTATATTATATCTTCCCTACCCCACATTTATTTTATATGCATTGCATCATGTATTAGAGTACCTTCATGCATGTTGCATACATATCGGATACACGATAGATGGGATTCACTTGATATTGAGATATATAGTTTGCGTCGATGCTCGACATTGATTTCTTGATGACTTCATTCATGATATCTTCTGTTTTCATTTTACCGCATACATACATCATATTTATGATATGTTATTACGTGAGGCACTGGCGCGAGTTCTTGGCACTACACTTATGTTTAGATGTTACATTGCTACTTTACTATGCTTCAGACTTATTCATTTGAGGGTTATATTATATACTGATCGTATTGACCGAGGATTATGTCTTGCTTTCGATTTCTGCTTGTAGATATTTTCTATTCACGAGTTGGCAACTCACCCCCGTTGTGCCACAGTTCTTGCAGGTTTTCCGTACAGGTTCCATAGCGGCATTTCTGGCACACTGCTTTCCTTTGCGGGTGATTTGCTTGGTAGGTGGGTTCCTTGTATCAGAACCGCCATTGTACATGTATTATTCATTGTATCTAGAAATTCCATCAACCAAAACTTGTATATTGTTTCAGACTTAGACACTAGTGATGTATTATTTCGACCTTAGAGTCGCGCTTAGTAGTGTTGCAGTTTTCATGCTTAACTGGGTTTCTTTTGAATTTTGATCCTCGCCATTCGGCGTTGTATAGTATATTGCTTGTCGTTTATTTATCCTTAATATGGTTTTAAATTTCTGGGCTTTTGGCTTACTTGGATCAGATGGAGTCCTATAGACTTCATATGGTTCAAGGGCCAGTCACGTGCTCTTTCGGGACGTGACAAAGTTGGTATCAGAGCGCTAGGTTGACCTTGATTCGAGTCTAAGTTTGACTATATGGAGCCTAGGGCGTTTATATATATATATATACGGAACTTAGGCTTGACCTTACGGAACTTAGACTTAGTCGAGGGGGTATTAGACCCGAACTTTCATCGCGTAGGATGACCCTTGGTTGATGGAATAGGTGACTAAAGTAGAGTGACGTACCGTGGGTATGTTCCACGACATACTTACGACACGCCACTCCGCTTAAGGAACCTTAGGATGTACATATTTTCGAGATCAGTGATTCTTGTTAGTGTATATGCCGTAGGGGCCATTATTGTATCATACTAGCATGTATATTACTTAATGGAAGCTTGGGATATTTACAGTTGTATATAACAGTCTTGCTAAACATGGTAGTATGCTACTTGGTATTGAGTCTACTTTAATATGTGCATATGTTTCTTGTAACGTATCACTTATACATATTAGTAGAGCCCATAGGATCATTGCTTGATTACCAGCGTCGTGATGGCAGTCACACTAGTAGGGGCTGGGTAGTCTGTAAGCAACATCCTATACAGGTCCCTGGTCATAGGATTGTCGAGATAGGGCATCGATATTCCGGAGTAGACTAAGTGTATACGCTTCTCATCCCAGTTGGGGAAATGGTCTGTCCCACAGCCATCAGTACGTCGTACTGGAGATAGTATACAGGTGCTCGTTAGGTTACGGGTACACCGGACAGGACTCGCCGAGGAACTGATTGGTTGGTATTATACCCATCGTCAGTTATCAGTTCCCAAGTGACATGAGTACAGCATAGTCCGCAGACTTGACACTGCTACTTTGCCTCGAGTGTGTCCCACTGTTCTTAGATTGCTACCCTACCACGGCTCAAAGGAGTCATGCAAACAGGTAGCAGTTGGGTGCAGTCCCGAGCACTTGGAGGCAGTGGCGGTTAGATAGGATTCGTCTCTCCCAGTATTGGGAGATGATATCGCGCTGTGTCAGAGAGCCATTACACAAAGTCCCTGGCCAGGGCAAACGAGATATACTGGTAGGTTCCAGTAGCTTCTCAGGGTGTAATGGGCTTCGCTCCGACACGACTTATACAGCTATTAGGGAACTGACGCTTGCCGCCCCCTAGGCTTGATATGCGATAGTCTTAGACGAAAAGACCGGACTGTACGAAGATTGTCACATCAGGCTCAGTGGGAGTTCGGATGATTTTCCTCATCGGCCTTCTTATCGACATCTACCTGGGGACCATTACGTACAGCTAGTGCCGCTTGCGGTCTGTGGTTAAACCCACTGCCAGCATAGTGTCGAGTCTTTAGAGTCCCACACAGAGAGTTTCCCTGCTCCAGGCGAAACGATATAGAGGTCGTAGGGTTTTACGACAAGGGTTCGGATGCATACGTGTGTTTACACACGTACGACTTTTCGGACAGTTTTTACTAGCTGGCTTTGGTTTAAGCCAGATTCTAGTATCAGGTTATTGGATTTATACAGTCTAAAGTTTTTCCGTGTTTTCACGGATTGGAGGGGCGTTCTCGTAATTTGTCGAGAAGGTTCTAGAAGAGTGGTGACATGAGGGGTTGAGGTGGCTTTTTCATGATTGCTTTGTGTGACTCATTTATATGATTCATCATATCATTAATGCTTCATTAATGATCTAATGACTCACATGATGAATCACTCTCCTTGATTAAATGAAACATGGTGAATAATCAATTAATTGATATTATTTGATAATTCATTATGTATCATATATTCAAGTGAGAAGGACTTTTGTTCTTATTATCATTCTCACCTTCTCTCTCCTCAAGCTCACTCTCTCTTGAAACCCTAACCCTAACCTCTCATGTGTTGAGATCAAGGGTTAGATAGACTAAAACATCCATAACCTCACTCTATATTCTCTAGGTAGCTTAGATTAGCACTTTAAGCAACCTAGTTATCTCAAGTTTGAGATTAAGCTTGGCGTAGAAGCTTTCGGGTGGATCGTCTTTGATTTGAGGAGGCCGTGAAGTTGTCGATGTTCCAAGGAGCCTACGAGGAGTGGAGGACAGCGATGAAGACCTGAAGGACACGGTTCTTGAGGTATAATCACTTCACATAGTAGTTTAGAACTTCTATGATAGTTGTTAGTTATCGTTTAGCTTCGATTCATGCGGTTAGTCGATGTTTAAGCAAAGAACAAGATCGTTTTTCATATTTCCGCCTCCCCGCAAGTCGTGGGGTGTTGCACATCGACTTACAGTGGTATCAGAGCCTCGCTAAACAATAATTAACTCACTTGCAAAATTGTATGAATTTCGAACGGAAAAAACCAAAACCTGAAAACCCCGATATCATGGTTTCTGTCGATTTTTAAATAAAGTCCAAAAATTTTTCAGGCAGGTTCAGAAAGCCCAAAATGATAGTATAAGAACACCCAAGAAAACTGGGCTCACGAATCGACTAAACCACCGCGGATCCCCCCGATCCGCCGCGATTCCGCCGCTGAGTTGCCGATTCACCAGCCCAGATTTCCTGTGATGGTTCTCTGTGATATTGGGTATTTTCTGGAATTTTTTAATGTTTGCTCAGGTTTCAGATTTACAGAGAAGTATTGGAGCAAAATTAAATGTGTTTAATCGATCGAAATTATATGGTATTTGCTTGTTGGATTATATCTGTGTTTGTATAATGTGTTCGTAAACCTCCCCTAACTGCTAGTATGTCGGTTGGCAGGGGGTTGCACATTTCTGTAATGGATTTTATCTGTTTGTGTATATGAACTGTGTTGGACTGTTGTGATGTATAGCCGGGGTTATGTGATGGGTTATTATTTAATTCATTTGATGTAAATGTAATTTGTTGTAATATTATTTTGCGGGGCACATCCAGGTTGCGGTTGTAGTCATCGTTGTATTATTTCATTTTACTGTTTTTTGCTCCTAGGACAGATCCAAGGTGGGGTGCACAAACTGCCGGGCGGGTAGTTTGCCGTACCCGTAAGGGTCTTGGGTGGGGTAATGGCTATTCATCACAACTGTGTAATCCGTCTTTTATTGCAGGCTCAAAGCAAATGCGGATTGCTAATAAATCCAATAAAGTTCATCTGTGATCTGGAATACTTATTATTGCGTCTGACGAATGTACAATATCTATATATGATAGCTATTTAGACGTCACTTATGTTTTACACCCGCGCTAGCCCAGCCCCCGCTCTGTCGTTAGTTAAGTAACCTAACGGGTGATGACGGGACCCCGTGGCGAATGCAGATGGCATAAGAGGACGTTGTATTTTCGTTGTTTTCTGCAATGATAGGTTAATGATGGGACGCATTATTATAATGCAAATAAAATAAACCAAAGTTTAAATCGTTGGAACAAATTTAAAAGAAACCACTCGGTTATTTTAAAAAGAGCAGAATTTTTAATTGCGGAGCTTTAGCCACTCCTTTTAAAAAGTATCAGGTTCCTTCGATTATATCAAGTTCACTACGTTCACGGTTTTGCCAAAACCATTCGTAGCCCTCCGTCATTTCATTTGGGTATTCAATAGTATTCAAGCTGTGTTTGTTGGCCAAAGTCAAGGCACAGTGTTTGGTAGCTATTGAATATTCATATGCAGTATAGATAGATGCGTTGGTTTGGGACAGTCGTACTGCTTTGTTGGCCAAAGTCAAGGGTATGTACGGATGGGTTCAAATTAACCTGGACAATGACGGGTAGAACTTGACATGTGACTTATGATTTGTTGGCCAAAGTCAAGGTCATAAGAGCATGGGGCAAAAATCCATATCGGGAGTTTCAAAAGAAACTGAAATTTGCAGAGAGATGCATACCATTTTGGAGTTTGATGAATGTTGGTAGGATTCCTTCAACATTATCTTATGATGATATTTTGGATCCCGATTCTACTGTGAGTACATGCTACTTATCAGGAGATTCATCACTTAACGATCAATGCTATAAACCAAGTAGGTGCCTAGAAAGGTGTCAGCGGGGCTACGCCCCCAGAGAAAAGAGGTTATTTGATTAAGGAACTTCGCGAAAGCGTTGGAAAACCTACCTCGAAATATCGACACTAGCCTGGCTGAACGGTTAAGCAAGAATTGTACGGTGAGAATAGTCCTGGCTAATTCTTCTTTTATGGTTTGAGGAGGGATTCGAGAAATAGTGGGAGCCATCTTGTTTAGATAAATTAAAAACCAATCTAAACTTGCAACAGTATCATGCTAAAATGTTTTCTTCTCTCTCTCTTAATTGCAGCGACCCTGTGACCACACATAGATTACATCTAGATAACAAATTGACTGAATCTGACTTATATGATTGGCAAAGGTCTGTCCAGATGTCCATTGGCTATGACAAGCTGGACCACCCTATTACTACTCAAGATCCCGCCGTCTCAGGTCCAGTTTCCACTGTCGCGGATATGGATATCCGTCAGACAAGGGAAAAAGATAAAGCGAAAGCTAAGTGCTTCGTGTTAGCTTCAGTTGATGGTGTATACCAGAAGCAGCACGAGAAGATGGAATTAGTTTCCATTTTTCTCCATAATAAAGATTTATATGGAGAGCAATCTCATATCACTAGATATAAAACCTCAAACGAATTAATTCAAGCGAGGTTAGCTGACGGGACATCTGTAGGGGACAACGTCCTTACAATGACTAGCTGTATTGATGAACTCCAGGACCTGGAGACCGTGTTGGGAAACGAGTCAAACACTGACTTGATTCTACAGTCTCTGCCTTCTACCCTGAAGGAAACCAGGGAAGGAAAAGGAAAGAGAAAGGCAAAAGTTTCGGGACTGGATATAGTAAAACAGGGACGTTCCTATTGTTACAGGAATGAACATTGGCAGAAAGATTGCAGGGCTTTAAAAGCCAGTAACCAGGATACGAAGCATATTATGGCTTCGACTTCGGGTGTGTTTATGATAGAGAACTGTATGTCAGTTAACCCTACTTCCTGGGTATTGGATACCGGATCAGGAACTCACATCTGTAATTCATTACAGGCTCCGAGAAATCGTAGGGTTATCGGGATAGGTGATATGTGTAAGTCCATGCTACCTCTCCCGGTACTTTCGGGCATGCGGAATTTGATAAAAAACGATTTTCTTAGAGGTGGTAACATGGACTTAAAACCCGGATCTTTGTTAAACATCTAACTAACAACCTAACTAGGAGTCGTTAACTACTCGGTTAGGGGATTTATACCTTGCTTGTCTTGAACTCCTTCGTCTTCAAGCTCCGATGGTGGTCCGGATCGGCTTCTTCCTGTCGTCTGCTTACGCCGAAGATAGATCCACCTGAAAGCTCCAACCTTTGGCTACTTCTTCGAACTTTGAAGAAACTAGTTCACTCGGTTTGCTAAACCTTGTGAACTAGAGTGAGTAGAGAAGAGTTTGTATGGGATTTTATCTATGGTTCTTGGTTCTCAACTCATGAGACAAGTGAACCATAGAATCAAGAGAGGGAGCAAGAGGAAGAGGGTGAGAGCAAGAGTATGAGAGCTCAAGAACAAGAGAGAGAATGAGCAAGTGAGAATGAGCCTCTCTTTTGTCTTTCACCCTCTCATAATCCAAAACAATGATAACATATCATATAGATCAAGTGTTATGTGATGGTTTAAGCAACCATAGCCATATCATTTCATGCACTCATTTTGCACAAAAGAGCAAGCAAGCAAAAGTCTTTGCCATGAAATGATAGCTATGGTTATCATGATGGTCAACTAGTCAAGCCTAGTCAACCGGTCAACAAAGTCAACAAGTCAACAAAGGTCACCAAGTCAACAAAGTTAACAAGTCAACAACCATGTCACCATAATACTTAATTAATATAATTGTTAATCACATATCATATTCTCATTAGGGTTGAGCAAAAAGTCAATAGTCAACGGTCAACTGTCAACAACCCTAATGAGAATCCTCTGCCTCTATCTCTCCGTCAACTGTGCATACACACCCGCATCCGCGTTCCGAGGAACACGAATACATACTGGATAAATCCAATCCCAAAAGGTACACTAGGATCTGGCTTAAACCAAAGCCCGCTAGTGTAAACTGTCTGGACACTGTACGTGCACAAGTGCACGGATGTGACCGAATCCTGTCGCAAAACCATGCGACCTGTCGCAAAACCATGCGACCTCTACTCTTTTGCCTAAAGGAGAAAAGCTTTCTGTATGGGACTCTAAAGACTCGACACTACGCTGGCAGTGGGTTTAACCACAGACTGCAAGCGGCACTAGCTGTGCGTAACGGTCCCCAGGTAATGCCGACAAGAAGACTGACGAGGCGAAACCCATCTGAACTCCTACTGAGCCTGAATGTGACATTCTCCGTACAGTCCGGTCTGTTCGTCTGATACATCGCATGGCGGGCCTAGGGGGCGGTAAACGTCAGTCCCCCAATAGCGGTACAAGTCGTGTCGGAGTGAAGCCCAAAACACCCTGAGATAACACTGGAAGCCTACCAGTATATCTCGTTTGCCCTGGCCAGGGACTACTCGTGTAATGGCTCTCCTAGACACAGCGCGATGTCAACCCCCAATACCGGGAGAGACGAATCCTGTCTAACCGTCACTGCCACCAAGTGCTTCGGGACTGCACCCAACTATCACCTGTTTGCACGACTCCTTTGAGCCGTGGTAGGGTAGTAATCAAAGTACAGTGGGAACACACTCGAGGCGAAGTGACAGTGTCAAGTCAGCGGACTAAGCTGTACTCATGTCACCTGGGAACTGATAACTGACGATAGGCATAATACCAACTAGTCAGTTCCCGACGAGTCCTGTCCAGTGTACTCGTAACCCAACGAGCACCCGCATACTATCTCAAGTACGACGTACCGACGGCTGTGGGACAGACCGTCTCCCACACTGGGATGAGAAGCGCATGCGCTAGTCTACTCCGGAGTATCGATGCCCTGTCTCGATAGTCCTGCGACCAGGGACCTGCATAAGGATGTGCTTATAGATTACCCAGCCCCACTAGTGTGACTGCCATCACAATGCTGGTAATCAAGCAAAGATCCTAAGGGCTCCACTAATGTGTATAGGCGATATACTAAAATAAACACATGTACACATTGAAGTAGAAACAAACCAAGTAGCATACTACTATTTTGAGCAAGATTGTATATACAAGGTGAATATCCCAAGCTTCCATTAAGTAATATACAAACTAGTATGATACAGTAATGGCCTCTAGGGCATATACACTAACAATCTCCCACTTGCACTAAGGCCATGTACTGGCGTATCGAAGACCTATCATCTCGATCAGCCGCTCGAACTGAGTCTGGGGCAAGGCCTTGGTGAATGGATCTGCAGTGTTATCTTCTGAAGCGACTCTCCGAACCTCGATCTCCTGGCGATCCACGATCTCCCTGATCAGGTGATACCGCCTTAAGATGTGTCTGGATCTCTGATGGGACCTGGGTTCCTTTGCTAAAGCTATAGCCCCGTTGTTGTCGCAATACAGAGGTATTGGATCAACAATGGACGGAACCACCTGAAGCTCTTTCAAGAACTTCCTCATCCAGACAGCTTCTTTTGCGGCATCAGATGCAACGATGTATTCCGCTTCCATCGTCGAGTCTGCAACGGTTTCCTGTTTGGAACTCTTCCAACACACCGCCCCTCCATTGAGGTTAAAGACAAACCCCGACATGGACTTGGAATCATCCTTGTCACTCTGGAAGCTGGAGTCAGCAAAGGCCTCGATCTGGAGGTCTTTTCCGCCATACACCAAGAACATCTCCTTAGTCCTTCTCAGGTACTTGAGAAAGTTCTTTACCGCTATCTAGTGTTTCTCCCCAGGGTTAGACTGATACCGGCTTACCACACTCAGTGCATAAGCTACATCCGGTCTGGTACACAACATCGCATACATTATAGAGCCTACCGCAGAAGCGTAGGGTATAATAGACATGCGATCCCTCTCCAAATCAGTCTTGGGAGACATCTCTTTAGAGAGGGTGATCCCGTGACAAGCCGGTAGGTTACCGCGCTTGGAATCTTCCATACTGAACCTCTTCAGTATGGTGTCGATGTACCTGGACTGTGAAAGTCCTAATATCCTCTTGGATCTATCACGATGGATCCGGATCCCCAGGATGTATGAGGCATCACCCAGGTCTTTCATGGAGAACCTGTGTGACAAGACCCCTTGACAGATTGTAGCATAGGAATGTCATTTCCTATTAAGAGAATGTCATCCACGTACAAAACGAGGAATACTACAGTTCTCGCTACAAATCTACAATAGATGCATGGTTCATCTGGATTTTTGATAAAGCCAAATTCCTTGACCGTCTCATCAAAACAGATGTTCCAACTCCGCGATGCCTGCTTTAGTCCATAGATGGACTTAAGCAACTTGCACACCTTTCCGCTGCTCCCACTCTGAATGAAACCCTCTGGTTGGTCCATATAGACACACTCCTCTAAATTTCCATTTAGAAAAGCGGTCTTTACATCCATTTGCCAGATCTCATAATCGTGGAAGGCAGCAATGGCAAGAAGGATCCGAATGGATTTCAGCATAGCCACTGGAGAAAAGGTTTCGTCATAGTCCAAGCCAGGTCTTTGACGGAAACCTTTTGCAACAAGTCTAGCTTTATAGGTCTCAACCTGTCCATCTACACCAATCTTCCTTTTGAAGATCCACTTGCATCCTACGGGTTTTACCCCGTCTGGAGCAATGTCCAACGTCCATACTTTGTTGGTGTGCATGGACTCCATTTCGGTCCGTATTGCATCCAGCCATTTTACTGAGTCAACGCTCTGAACGGCCTGCTGGAAGCTAGTAGGCTCATCATAATCTATGATGCAATCCTCTCTATCCCCGTCTATGAGAAAACCGTAGTATCTCTCGGGTGGATGAGACTGCCTACTACTCCTGCGGAGCGGCGTAGGAATGTCCTGTTCTTTTAAACCCTCTGGTTCTACTAAACTTTCAGTAATAGTCTGTGGTTCTGGAATTTCTTCCAGTTCTACTGCGCTCCCACTAATTTCCTTTTCTAAGAACTGGCGTTCTAGAAAGTGGGCATGACGAGAAACAAGGACTTTTTGTTCCTCTTTGCAGTAGAAGAAATATCCCTTGGAATTCTTTGGATATCCCACAAACTTACACAGTACTGAGCGTGCCTCGAGCTTGTCCGCATGCTGCTTTTTGACAAAAGCTGGACTTCCCTATGTCTTAATGTGATTAAGATGGGGTCTCTTCCCACACCACATTTCATATGGTGTAGTAGGCACAGTCTTAGTAGGAACTCGGTTCAAAAGGTATGCAGCTTGTTAGTTATATGTATACCCTAGAGGCCATTACTGTACATAGGATGTATATTGTAGTGGATGCTGGGACATATATAGGGAGGACTTTCTTGCTCGACATGATAGTATGCTATCTGGTTGATCTTTACCTTAACGTGTATACTGATTGTCTCTCTGTTACATGTTGGTAAAGCCCTTAGGATGTATGCTTGACTACCTGGACTATGATGCGGATCATACTAGTGGGGACATGGTAGTGCATAAGTACATCCTTCAAAGTCCCTAGTCGAGGGTGTATCGAGACGGGGCATCGATATACCAGAGTAGACTAGCGTATACCTTCTCGACCCATACAGATGGGCGATGGATGATCCCATATCCATTGGTGTTTGACATCAGAGATGATATACGGGTGCTCAGTAGAGACTGGGTACACTGGACGGACTCGCCGAGAACTCCCAGATGGTATTATACCTCACGTCAGATGGCAGTTCTATGGTGACACTGGTACAGAGTAGTCTGTTGACCCGAGATCGTCATAGAGTCTTGTGTGGTTCCCACTGTGCTTTGATTTCCATCTTACCACGTCCAAGAGGGCGTGCAAAACGGTGGTTTTTGGGTACAGTCCCGAGTCACATGGAGGCAATGAGCGATAGGAGGGGATTCGTCTCTCCCCGTATAGGGAGTTGATGTTGCACAGTGTTCGATTGGCTATAACAGGAAGTCCCTGGCCAGGGCTGATCAGAGAATTGCTGGTAAGTGTTACCAGTAGTTTCTCGACCCGTTATGAGCCTCGTATCGACACGACTTATCGAGCTATTGGGGTCTGACGTTTACCACCCCTAGGCAAGATATGCGACATATCAGACGATCAGACCGGACTGTACGGTAGTGTTACTGGTCGGATTCACTGGAGTGTGAGCGGGCTTGCTCGTCGATCTTCAGATCGCTCAATACCCGGGTGGCCGTTACGTTTAGCAGACCGTTTGCGGCTTGTGGGTGTTTGATATGATCATCACCTGCTGCCGGCGTATTGACGAGTCTTTAGAGTCCTACACAGAGGTTTCCTGGCTCAAGCGAAACGAAATAGGAGCACATATGAGATATGTGCGGGACCGAGAATAATGCGTGTATGTGATACCGTATTCCATTCTCGCGATGAATGTATCGATTAGGTTATATGCGATATACCCTAGTTATCGAATCAAAGGTTGATTCGATAAGCCGATACATAGGATACTAGTCGGTTATATGCGATACGACCGGATCGTTAAATCAAGTGTTGATTTAATGATTTAATGTATAATTATATATTTGATATATTACTTTGCATTAACTAGTATTGGTTCACTTTAAATGGATTTTCTCACTTGAAGTTCACATGTTGTATATGTGATATACTTTTGTGCACTTGATTGTATCATGTTTGATGATACATGTTTACTTGAGTTTGTGTGAAGATTAAACCATGGTTATTTAAATGGTTAGGGTTTTGTTTTTCATATCTATTTATTTATTTATTTATTTTCTTTTTGGAAAAAGAAATGAGAAGAATGGTGGCTTTCTTTGTTTGTATTTGAAGATTCATGAAGCTTTGACTTTGTCCACCATTCTTATCTCATGCTTAACCCTAACCATTTGATTTAACCCTAGTTTAATCTCTACACTTGACCATGGTTTGCTTATGATAAGGATTGATTTTCTTTTCTATTAAGATTATTCTTATCATAACATTTCTTCTTCTTCTTCCTTGAACTCAAGAAGAAAAAGCTTTCTTCATCAATGGTGAATTGAGCAAACAAGTGAGAAATCCAATTCTAAAGTCTACCCACTTCCTATTTCTTCATCCTCTACCTCTTGCCAAGTAGTAGAGTGTGTTTCCTTCACAAGTTTTAGGGCTTGGTGAAGGTGGAGCTTGATTTAGCGATGCCTCGACGTAGATCATCTTCGGCATGGACATCTACGACCTAGCTTGCCCATTCTCCGACGAAGCCGACGCTTGAGCCCGGATTTGATTTGGACAGCGGAGAGGACCTCATTGCGGAGCTATGGAGGTGGAGCACCGGATCTACAAAGGTTGTATTTCCGTATCTTGTAGTTAAGTGTTAACTAGTTAGCTTTTTCGCCTAGTTTTCTAGCAAACGATCCATAGTCGGGTCTCTCGGCACCCATAAATTTTTATATTGGCATGTTCGATGCCTTGTGAGAACTCATTAGGGTGCCTAGGAACCCTACAGTGGTATCAGAGCCTAGCTAGAGCCTTAGGCGAAGCGTAGACGGAATTTGAAGTCCGAACGACCTAAAACCGAAACCCAAAATATGCTCTCTGTACTTTTTTGAAAACAGTGGATTTTTCCAAATTAAAAATTGCTAAAAAATTCAGCAGGGAAAAATAAGAATTACGGTGCAAAAAGTTTCTGGTGAACAGTATTTTTCGCGGCGGATCAGCGGCAGAAGCATGGCTTCTGCGGCTGATCAGCGGCCCCTTGGTGACGTCAGCCCACTTTGTTTGCACAGTAACTCCTGATAAATTCTGCTGAGTTTTCTGGGAATTTTTAATATTTATTCAAGAGTTGAATTTTCTGCAGTTGTTTTGGGAATTCGGTGTTTCGATCGGAGTATCAAATTTTGTCTCTGTGGCTTTCCGGATAATTTTTAGAATATGTTAAAAAGTTCGACCGGATATAAATACCCAACTTTTCCCCTGTCGGGAAATTTCCAAGTGTTGGATCTTTCCGTAGTTTGACGACGTTCTAAGTAGTGCAAGTAACGCAATGGACCCTCTAGAAGACAACAAACCTTAACTCGATTATGTGACCGTCTTGAACTGCCCTTTGAACCTTCGGGTTTGGGGGAGTACGGCGTGCCACATGTGAGGCGTTGGCTTGACCCTTCTACGGCTGGACCGTTGGTACTGAGGCACGAACTGAATGTTGTTAGACTTATTTCATGTGTTGATCTGTATCGGGAAAACTTGGGTGTTCGAATATTCAATCGGAAAGTTTAACATTTTCTGTTTATCTGGAATGGGATACAATAATTGGAATTCACAATAGTTATGAGATAACTAAATGAATGTTATAAACATAGCAGTTTAGTCTCACTTGATCGGTTGCCACGGAATTTTGATGTGATCAAAAGTCCGTCGCAATCACGTAGCGTACGCGGATACTCGCCGGATAAACCTAATAGACAGCCTCACTCCATAGCCCCGACCAAGTGACTGTAGGAGAACCCCGTCGCCGAAAGCATCCGTTCGGGTGCTCGCGGTAGCGGTGTTCCGCCTTGATGCACTTCGTCGACGGTATCAGGGGTGCGTCCGTCCAGTGAAGTTTGCGACGAGTATTCGATCAGGATGTCGGGAATCTTGTTGAATTGCCCGACTTGATATTGAAAAGTGTTTTCGATTTTGAGACTAAAATGCGGAGTTTATAATTGTTAGGCATGTGATGTCTAAGGAATTCATTTGGTCAGGCATGCGATGTCTGAGGTGATTGCGGATTCCAACTGTTGTAGTTTTACACTTTCTTTTCTGTGACCGTAAGTGTAATATGTGATATCGCCGGTTTCGTTGCTATATGTCAACGACAATTGGGATGCGCATATTTACTTACGTTGATGACATGTGATGTTATGTGTTGCTGGATATGTTATATTGGATCGTCGTGTTTGAATAGCCGGGGGTTTTTATGTGAGATGAGTGTTTTTCATTTTCATTCATGTAAAAACTTGTATGTAATATTCTTTTATTGGGGCGCTTCCAGGTTGCGGAAGTTGTCACCCGTTGTATATTATTTACTTTTCCGCACTAGGATAGACCCAAGGAGGAGGGCACAAGTAACCGGGTTCTGGAGTCCAGTGGGAGACCAACTCGAGGAGTCGAGTCCGGGTCTCCTAACTCCAGAATTGGTAGGGTTGCTTGCCGCTCTCGTAGGGGTCTAGGGGTGTGGGTTTGGCTATTCATCACGACCGTGGAATCCGTGTTTTATACTGGCTCGTATTGAAAACACGGACATCCTAGTATATCCAATGTTTCATATGATTCTTCTGCTGCGATATCTGTGATGTGATCATGTGATGTTCTTTGATAGATACAGTATATAGTATATATGATATATTATATAGGCGTTACTTATGTTTTACACCCGTGCTAGCCCTGCCCCACTCTGCCGTTAGTTACCTAACCTAACGGTGCACGAGGGGACATCGAGGCGAATGCGGATGGCATAAGTGTACGTCGTATTTATCTGTGATGATTAGGTATTTAAATGATGGGACTTCATTAATGTGATTAATGAAATAAAAGAAACCTAAGATGTTGTAGAATCGAATTTCAAAATAAAACAGGTAGCTACAGTTCTTGCTTTGCACAGCGGTATATGTGATATATCCTGCACCTTATTCGATGAGGAAAGGACCGAGATCCCTTCACCGGGAGTGACTCCTTTAGCAATAACTGGCAGATGCTACACACTCGGTTTGTCTTTTGATTGCTTTTAAGGGTTTTTGCTTTGCACAGTGATATATATGATATATCCCGCACCTCATTCGACGAGGAGAGGACCGACGATCCCTTCACCGGGAGTGACTCCTTTAGCAAAACTAGAAAAGCCTCAAAGACACTCCATTTCAAAACTCATTCGATCCTACAACGATATCAAGTTCATTACGCAATAGGTTTTCAGAAAAACCTGTCGTAGCCCTCCGTCATTTCAGATAAGTTGTAGTTAGTATTCGTGCTACGTTTGTTGGCCTGCGTCAAGGCGTAGTGTGCGGTAGCTAACTGGTGCTTATCTGCATAAGCATATGATGTGATTGGATTAGGGTAGTCGTGCGACTTTGTTGGCCTGCGTCAAGGGTCGTGCGGGTGGGTTTAATTCAATCAGGAAATGACGGGTTGAACTTGACTAGCGGACTATGGTTTGTTGGCCTGCGTCAAGGTTATAGGACGCTAGGGGCAAAATATTATCGGGAATTTCAAGTGTTGAAATTTGCAATGAGATTGCATACCTTCTATGAGATAGTTGGATCCCGATACCCGCTGTGAGTAATTGTTACTCCTGGGAGAGTTTTATACATTACAATTAGCCGATCAAGTAGGTGTCTAGAAAGGTGTTAACGAGGTTACGCCTCTGGGAAAACGAGGTTTTACATTAATTAGGTTCGTGCGAAAGCACGGGGGACCTCCCTCAAAGTATCGACACTGGCCTGGCTGAAAGATTGGCGAACTTGTAGTGTGTAATTAATCCCGGCTAGTCTTTCCTTTTGGGGTTTGAAGGAAGATTTGATAAAAAGCAGTGGGAGCCATCCTGATTAGATAAAATAATAACCAATCTATTCTTGACAGAGCGCACGCTGAGTGTTTTCTTCTCTCTCTCTCCAGGTAGCGACCATATCACGCCTTAATCAAGATAATAATACGGATTATTGACCGAACCCGCTTGTTATACTGAGCTGGGGAACGTTGGTCCCGCTCCAACTTATAATTGTTATAAGACAGAGCAGGAAATTGGGGAATACCAGATTTCCCGTGCCGCCCAAACGAAGAGGGTGCATGCTGATACATCATCTTCGGGTGTGTTCATTACAAAGAACTGTTTCTCTGTATCCTCTACGTCCTGGGTATGTGATACCAGATCAGGATCCTAGATATGTAATCTGTTACATAGGGCTACAGATAGGTAGAGAACTGAGAACGGGTGATAAGTTTCATGAGGCAGAAAACGGGGCAAGAGTTGCAGCCAAGTCTGTCGGTCACTGTCACCCTGTATTACAATACATTGATTCTGAACGAATGTTATTAGATACCGAACCTGATATACAAAATCATATCAGTCTCTTTATTAGTAAAGAAATGATATAATTTTGTATTGTTGGATAATGTTTTGAACATTTCCTATATCAAAAGTTGATCGGTTCAGGCACGTTATCTAAAAGCATTGCTGTTCTAAATCAAACTACAGTTCTTAGTATACAGAACACACAAAAGAGGAAGAGTTCAGAACTGAACGAATTCTTCTTGAGGCATTGTAGACTAGGTCAGATCAATGTGACCCTACTAGCTAGAGTTACATATAGATGCATATTTAAATCAGTTTGAATTTACATCTTGTGAAACTCGCCAGTCATGTCACAAAGATAAGATGACCATAGCTCCGTTTACTGAAAACAGAGAAAGAGTTAGTAAACTCTTGGGATGATACATGTTGATGTATGTAGGTCCCCAGTCTACACATGCCAAGATCGGTTCTTTGTACTTCATTACATTCTCTGATAAATCTCTCAAGATTCAGACATATGTTCCTGTTGAAACACAAGTCCGAACCTTTTGAGATATTCACAGAATATAAGTTAGAAGTAGAGAACCAAAAGAAGGGTATAAGTATTATGTCCTATGATGAGATCAGGGAGGAGAATACTTGTGCACGGAAATCCTGGACTATTCTAAAGGAGAATGAGATTATCTCTCAGCATTACTCCTCCGAATACACCATAGCACGATGGTATATCGGGGCGGAGCAATCTCACCCTATATGATAAGGTGTGCTCTATGATGAGTACTACTGAGTTTCCTATTTTCTTTTGGGAGTTATGCACTTGAGAAGCTGCATACCTAATGAATAGGGTTCAAATCAAATCAGTTGCCTACCACTTCATATGTGATATAGAAAGGGAAGAGCCCATATCTTAAGTTAGTTAAGATTTGGGGTTGTCCGGCCTATGTCTAAAAGCAAAATCCGGACAAGCTCGAGGCAAGGTCTGTAATGTACAACTGGAAAGGTTCCAGCTATACAAATTACAGCAGATGATTTGAAAGAACCAAATGATTCAATAGTTACCAACGAACCTCGGCCTCTCCGCCGATCTAGTAGAGTTCCTCACCCACCTGAGAGATATTTCGGTTTCTCTATGACAGTGGGAGCGAGGATTGCATCATGAGATGATGACCCAACTAGTTTCGAGCTGGCCATCTGGAGTGGGACTCTGTAAGAATGGCTGGATGCTTAGCGATCTGAGATGGAATCCATGTACACCAACAAAGTATGGATTTTGGTTGCTATATCTGAAGGGTTAAATCCCCATCAGGAGCAAGTATATCTTGAGAAGATTACTTGGTGTAGATGGAAAAGTTGAGACTTTCAAAGCTAGACATGTTAAAAGTTTGCATCATTGACCAGGTATGGATAATGATGAAACCTTTTCAAGTAGCTATGCTTAAGTCCATCCAGATCCTACTTGTCACGGCTACATACCATGACTACGATATCTGGTGGTTGGGTGTCATGACTGCTTTTCTAAATGATGTTTTAGAAGAGTGCGTCTATAAGTACACAGCCAGAGGGCTTCGTAGACAGTGGGAGCAGCGGAAACGTGTGTAAGATGCTCTATAGGATAAAGCAGGCATCGCGGAGTTGGAACATCTATTTTGATGGATTAGTCAAAGAAGTTGACATCATCAAAATGGTAGATGAACCTTGTATAAACAAAAAGGTAGTAGGGAGTATGGTGTAGATCCTCGTAGAGTACGTGGATGACATACTCTTGATAGGGAAGGAGTTTCCTATGCTATGCTCGATCGATCTCCGCTTATCACAAGGATTCTCCATATAGGATCAAAATGATACCTCATAAATCCTGGATTTTGGATCTATGCGATAGATCTAATTGGATGTTAGGATTCTCACTAGTTGTAGTGAGATGGTATCAACCGATCCTGGGGAGAATCACTGGAAGGGTTCCAGGGTGATAAAGACGACTGAATGTCAGTCACAGGCATTGTCTTTACCCTCAGTAAAGGGACGGTATATTGGAAAAGTTCCAAGCAAGATACCGTGGCATACTAGACGATAAAGGCAGGATACATCGCTACTTAAGATGCTACCAAAGAGGCTGTTTGGGTGTATATAGGTTCATGAGATGAACTATGTTCCTACCATTGTGTGACAATGGAGTTGTGGCTTATGCCAAGGAACGTCCGTCCCATCAGTGATCCAGACATATTCTAAGGCAGTATCACCTTATCATGGAGATAGTTGATCTCCAGGGTGATCGAGGTTTGGAGAGTAGACTCAGAGGACAACACAGCGGATCCACTCACAAAGGCCTGTTCCCAGAGAGAGACTTTTATGGGATGGTTGAGTATGAGATACTGCAACCACTGCTATCAGATGGCCCTAGTGCAAGTGGGAGATTGTTAGTTATATGTATGCCCTAGAGGCCATTACTGTACATAGGATGTATATTGTAGTGGATGCTGGGACATATATAGGGAGGACTTTCTTGCTCGACATGATAGTATGCTATCTGGTTGATCTTTACCTTAACGTGTATACTGATTATCTCTCTGTTACATGTTGGTAAAGCCCTTAGGATGTATGCTTGACTACCTGGACTATGATGCGGATCATACTAGTGGGGACATGGTAGTGCATAAGTACATCCTTCAAAGTCCCTAGTCGAGGGTGTATCGAGACGGGGCATCGATATACCAGAGTAGACTAGCGTATACCTTCTCGACCCATACAGATGGGCGATGGATGATCCCATATCCATTGGTGTTTGACATCAGAGATGATATACGGGTGCTCAGTAGAGACTGGGTACACTGGACGGACTCGCCGAGAACTCCCAGATGGTATTATACCTCACGTCAGATGGCAGTTCTATGGTGACACTGGTACAGAGTAGTCTGTTGACCCGAGATCGTCATAGAGTCTTGTATGGTTACCACTGTGCTTTGATTTCCATCTTACCACGTCCAAGAGGGCGTACAAAACGGTGGTTTTTGGGTACAGTCCCGAGTCACATGGAGGCAATGAGCGATAGGAGGGGATTCGTCTCTCCCGGTATAGGGAGTTGATGTTGCACAGTGTTCGATTGGCTATAACAGGAAGTCCCTGGCCAGGGCTGATCAGAGAATTGCTGGTAAGTGTTACCAGTAGTTTCTCGACCCGTTATGAGCCTCGTATCGACACGACTTATCGAGCTATTGGGGTCTGACGTTTACCACCCCTAGGCAAGATATGCGACATATCAGACGATCAGACCGGACTGTACGGTAGTGTTACTGGTCGGATTCACTGGAGTGTGAGCGGGCTTGCTCGTCGATCTTCAGATCGCTCAATACCCGGGTGGCTGTTACGTTTAGCAGACCGCTTGCGGCTTGTGGGTGTTTGATATGATCATCACCTGCTGCCGGCGTATTGACGAGTCTTTAGAGTCCTACACAGAGGTTTCCTGGCTCAAGCGAAACGAAATAGGAGCACATATGAGATATGTGCGGGACCGAGAATAATGCGTGTATGTGATACCGTATTCCATTCTCGCGATGAATGTATCGATTAGGTTATATGCGATATACCCTAGTTATCGAATCAAAGGTTGATTCGATAAGCCGATACATAGGATACTAGTCGGTTATATGCGATATGACCGGATCGTTAAATCAAGTGTTGATTTAATGATTTAATGTATAATTATATATTTGATATATTACTTTGCATTAACTAGTATTGGTTCACTTTAAATGGATTTTCTCACTTGAAGTTCACATGTTGTATATGTGATATACTTTTGTGCACTTGATTGTATCATGTTTGATGATACATGTTTACTTGAGTTTGTGTGAAGATTAAACCATGGTTATTTAAATGGTTAGGGTTTTGTTTTTCATATCTATTTATTTATTTATTTATTTTCTTTTTGGAAAAAGAAATGAGAAGAATGGTGGCTTTCTTTGTTTGTATTTGAAGATTCATGAAGCTTTGACTTTGTCCACCATTCTTATCTCATGCTTAACCCTAACCATTTGATTTAACCCTAGTTTAATCTCTATACTTGACCATGGTTTGCTTATGATAAGGATTGATTTTCTTTTCTATTAAGATTATTCTTATCATAACATTTCTTCTTCTTCTTCCTTGAACTCAAGAAGAAAAAGCTTTCTTCATCAATGGTGAATTGAGCAAACAAGTGAGAAATCCAATTCTAAAGTCTACTCACTTCCTATTTCTTCATCCTCTACCTCTTGCCAAGTAGTAGAGTGTGTTTCCTTCACAAGTTTTAGGGCTTGGTGAAGGTGGAGCTTGATTTAGCGATGCCTTGACGTAGATCATCTTCGGCATGGACATCGACGACCTAGCTTGCCCATTCTCCGACGAAGCCGACGCTTGAGCCTGGATTTGATTTGGACAGCGGAGAGGACCTCGTTGCGGAGCTATGGAGGTGGAGCACCGGATCTACAAAGGTTGTATTTCCGTATCTTGTAGTTAAGTGTTAACTAGTTAGCTTTTTCGCCTAGTTTTCTAGCAAACGATCCGTAGTCGGGTCTCTCGGCACCCATAAATTTTTATATTGGCATGTTCGATGCCTTGTGAGAACTCATTAGGGTGCCTAGGAACCCTACACAGCTGATTCTAGTGCATACCCCCAGAATGATCGCGGTAACTCAGCGTTACTCATCATGGACCGTACCATATCCAATAGGGTTCGGTTCCGTCTCTCCGATACACCGTTATGTTGCGGAGTGTATGGAGGAGTAAGCTGAGAGAGAATTCCATTCTTTTTTAAGTAATTCAGGAATTCGGCACTTAAGTATTCTCCACCTCGATCCGATCTTAGAATCTTGATACTTTTGCCGGTTTGTTTTTCTACTTCATTCTTATACTCCTGGAATTTTCCAAAGGCTTCGGACTTATGTTTCATTAAGAAGACATAACCGTACCTTGAAAAGTCATCCGTAAAAGTGATGAAGTAAGAATAACCGCTTCGCGCATGTGTAGACATTGGACCGCACACGTCGCTGTGTACGAGTCCCAAGAGCTCGCTCGCCCTTACTCCGTGTCCAGTAAACGAAGTCTTTGTCATCTTTCCTTTGAGACAGGATTGACAAGTGGCATACGATTGATATTCGAACGGATTCAAATATCCTTCTGTATGTAACTTCGTCAACCTTCTCTCATTGATGTGACCCAGTCTACAATGCCACAAGAAAGTCTGATTTATTTCCGGAGACTTTCTTTTGTGTGTATTCTGGACATTGAAAATCTGTGGTTGGTTTAATACGTATATACCATTGCTCAATGTACCTGACCCAATCAAAACTTGATTAAGGTGAATGTTTACAACATTACTTACAAACGCAAATTCATAACCTTCTTTAGAAACTAAAGATACAGAAATAATATTACAAGTTGCGTTGGGTACAAAAAAGCAATTACGCAAAACCAAAACATGTCCATCTGACATTCCCAGGTGATAGTCCCCCACGGCTTTAGCATCCATGCTAGCTCCGTTCGCAACTCTGAGGGTCATGTCACCTGCCTTCAAAACCCTACGGTTTCTCAACGCCTGCAATGAATTACAGATATGAGATCCTGATCCGGTATCCAGTACCCAGGAAGTAGAGTTTATTGAAAAACAGTTTTCAATAACATACACACCTGAAGCTGAAGCTGCAACCTGCTTCAATTTCTGTGCCCTGGCTTTCCAAGCCCTGCAATCATTCTTCCAGTGTCCTTTCTTATGACAATAGAAGCATTCTTCCATCCACAAGCTTCCCCGCTTTCTTTGTTGCTTTTGCTTTTCCTTTCGTATCCACTGTACTAACACCGCCTCTTGGTTTGGCGGGGGCTTTCTTCTTCTTTCCCTTGGCTTTCGCCTTGGACCTAGAAGAAGATGATCCTCCTACAAACAAAGTGGATGTTTCCCTACCTTTCTGTAGGGTGCCCTCTGCGCTCCTCAGCATGTTGAGGAGCTCTGAAAGTTCAACTTCCTTTTCTTGTAAGTTGAAGTTCAGTATAAACTGGGCGTAAGTGGAAGGAAGGGACTGGAGAACTAAGTCCGTATAGAGCTCACTCTCCAATGTGGTCCCTAGGTCCGCGAGCTCCTCAGTGTAGCTGATCATCTTTAGCACGTGCTCTGCTACTGATGATCCGACGGCCATCCTTGCCGAAAATAACTTTTTCGACGCTTCGTATCTTGCGATACGAGATTGCTCTCCATACAGTTCTTTTGTATGAAGAAATATGGATTCCAAGTCCATATTCTCGTGCCTCCTCTGATGTTCATTGTCCATAGAGGCAAGTACGAAGTATTTGGCCTTCGAGCTATCAATCTCCCAAGTCTTACGGATTTCCTTATCCGCGACGCTGGAAGTTGGACCAGGGACATGGGGGCTTTGGTGGTAAGAAGATACCCCAGCTTGTCGTAAGTGATTGCCATCTTGACATTCCTGAGCCAATCTTTGTAGTTTGGCCCTGTCAGTATGTTTTTATCTAGAAGTAACTTAAGTCCAGTCATGTTGATTGGTCGCTGCAATTAGGAGAGAGAAGAAACACTCAGCTTGATGCTCTTGCAAGTTTAGAATGGTTTTTAGTTTGTCTAAACAGGATGGCTCCCACTGTTTCTCGAATCCCTCCTCAAACCAAAAAGGAAGAATTAGTCGGGATCAATCTCACCGCACAATACTTGCTTAACCGTTCAGCCAGGCCAGTGTCGGTACTTCGAGGGAGGTTTTCCAACGCTTTCGTGAAGTTCCTTTATTCAAGAACCTCTTTTCCCTGGGGGCGTAGCCCCGCTAACACCTTTCTAGGCACCTACTAGGTTTATAGCATTGATCGTTTAGTGAGAAATTTCCCGAGGAGTAGCATATACTCACAGTAGGATCGGGATCCAAATATCATCGCGTGACGAAACTGAAGGAATCCTACCAGAATCATCACACTCCAAGTGGTATGCAAATCTAGCAAGTTTCAGTACTTATGAAACTCCCGATGTGGATTTTTGCCCCATGCTCTTACGACCTTGACTTTGGCCAAAATATCATAAGTCACATGTCAAGTTCTACCCGTCATTATCCAGGTTAATTTGGATCCATCCGTACCTACCCTTGACTTTGGCCAAAATGGCAGTACGACTGTCCCAAACCAACGCATCTATCTATACTACACATGAATACCCAATAGCTACCAATCATTATGCCTTGACTTTGGCCAACATACACAGCTTGAATACTATTGACTATTCATGTGAAACGACGGAGGGCTACGAATGGTTTTGGCAAAACCGTGAGCGTAGTGAACTTGATATAATCGATGGAACGAGATAGCTTTTAAAAGGAGTGGCTCAAGCTCCGCATTTAAAAGTTAGTTTTGAAAAGAACCGAGTGGTTTTTCGAAAGTGTTCCAACGATTTCAACTTGGTTTATTTTCTTGCATTAGTTCTTTTAATGCGTGATATTCTTGCATTAGTTCCTTTAATGCGTCCCATCATTTAATCCTATCATTGCAGAAAACAACCAAAATATGACGTACGCTTATGCCATTCGCATTCGCCACGGGGCCCCGTCATTACCCGTTAGGTTACTTAACTAACGACAGAGCGGGGGCTGGGCTAGAGCGGCTGTAAAATATAAGCAACGCCTAAATAATATCATATATAGATATATTGCAATGATAGCCATTTCAGATCACAGATGAACACATTGGATATACTAGGAAGCTGCAATTCGTACGAGTCTGTAACGAAAAGCAGATTACACGGTCGCGGTGAATAGCCAAGACCCTACCCAAGACCCCTACGGGTGCGGCAAACTACCCGCCAAGTACCCGAAGCGAAGCAACCTCCCTCATCCCCGTGAGTAGGCCACTCGGCACTTCGGCATACCCGGTAGTTTATGCACCCCCTCCATGGGTCTATCCTAGGAGCAAAAACAGTAAAAAGAATTATACAATGACGGCTACAACCCCACCCGGTTGTGCGGCCATACAAATAATTATTACATCAATTTACAAATTTACATGAATTGAAAGAAAAGAAAACTCTCGTCTCACAACCCCCGGCTATTCACCCGCGACAATCCAACATATTCATATACACATTCCAGCAACATTACAGATCACAGATTTGTATAACCCCCACTAATCGACATATAGCGATTAGTAGACGTTCAATACAAATATCACATCACAGAAAAATCCGTCAGCTTAAGTCTTTTAGAAGTTCGATCAAAAATACGGATTTTCGGGACCCCAAAAATAAAATTTTCGTTCTGGAAAATCTGGGCAGAAAACACATATTCCAAAAATCCCAAAACAACCCCAGAAACACACTGCACCAAAGATGGACCTCGGCCGAGTCAACTCGGCCGCGGAACCGCGGCGGGAGCGTGCTCCCGCCGCGTTTCCGCGGCTCTTTGACTCGATTGTTGGACCAAATTTGGTGGTTATTCTAACAAAAGCCTGAGCCGATTTTTAAGATGAAAATTATCAACTTTTGAACAGAATAAAAATCGGCAGAAACTGGACAGTTTTGGGTTCGTTTTGCGACTTTGCTTTGATCGATCTTCTAACTACTTTGCTAACATGTTAGATAGAGTTTAACTAGTCTCTCATACCACTGTAAGTCCATGCTACCTCTCCCGGTACTTTCGGGCATGCGGAATTTGATAAAAAACGATTTTCTTAGAGGTGGTAACATGGACTTAAAACCCGGATCTTTGTTAAACATCTAACTAACAACCTAACTAAGAGTCGTTAACTACTCGGTTAGGGGGTTTATACCTTGCTTGTCTTGAACTCCTTCGTCTTCAAGCTCTGATGGTGGTCCGGATCGGCTTCTTCCCGTCGTCTCCTTACGCCAAAGATAGATCCACCTGAAAGCTCCAACCTTTGGCTACTTCTTCGAACTTTGAAGAAACTAGTTCACTCGGTTTGCTAAACCTTGTGAACTAGAGTGAGTAGAGAAGAGTTTGTATGGGATTTTATCTATGGTTCTTGGTTCTCAACTCATGAGACAAGTGAACCATAGAATCAAGAGAGGGAGCAAGAGGAAGAGGGTGAGAGCAAGAGTATGAGAGCTCAAGAACAAGAGAGAGAATGAGCAAGTGAGAATGAGCCTCTCTTTTGTCTTTCACCCTCTCATAATCCAAAACAATGATAACATATCATATCAATCAAGTGTTATATGATGGTTTAAGCAACCATAGCCATATCATTTCATGCACTCATTTTGCACAAAAGAGCAAGCAAGCAAAAGTCTTTGCCATGAAATGATAGCTATGGTTATCATGATGGTCAACTAGTCAAGCCTAGTCAACCGGTCAACAAAGTCAACAAGTCAACAAAGGTCAACAAGTCTACAAAGTCAACAAGTCAACAACCATGTCACCATAATACTTAATTAATATAATTGTTAATCACATATCATATTCTCATTAGGGTTGAGCAAAAAGTCAATAGTCAACGGTCAACTGTCAACAACCCTAATGAGAATCCTCTGCCTCTATCTCTCCGTCAACTGTGCATACACACCCGCATCCGCGTTCCGAGGAACATGAATACATACTGGATAAATCCAATCCCAAAAGGTACACTAGGATCTGGCTTAAACCAAAGCCCGCTAGTGTAAACTGTCCAGACACTGTACGTGCACAAGTGCACGGATGTGACCGAATCCTGTTGCAAAACCATGCGACCTGTCGCAAAACCATGCGACCTCTACTCTTTTGCCTAAAGGCGAAAAGCTTTCTGTGTGGGACTCTAAAGACTCGACACTACGCTGGCAGTAACCACAGACTGCAAGCGGCACTAGCTGTGTGTAACGGTCCCCAGGTAATGCCGACAAGAAGACTGACGAGGCGAAACCCATCTGAACTCCTACTGAGCCTGAATGTGACATTCTCCGTACAGTCCGGTCTGTTCGTCTGATACATCGCATGGCGGGCCTAGGGGGTGGTAAACGTCAGTCCCCCAATAGCGGTACAAGTCGTGTCGGAGTGAAGCCCAAAACACCCTGAGATAACACTGGAAGCCTACCAGTATATCTCGTTTTCCCTGGCCAGGGACTACTCGTGTAATGGCTCTCCTAGACACAGCGCGATGTCAACCCCCAATACCGGGAGAGACGAATCCTGTCTAACCGTCACTGCCTCCAAGTGCTTCGGGACTGCACCCAACTACCACCTGTTTGCACGACTCCTTTGAGCCGTGGTAGGGTAGTAATCAAAGTACAGTGGGAACACACTCGAGGCGAAGTGACAGTGTCAAGTCAGCGGACTAAGCTGTACTCATGTCACCTGGGAACTGATAACTGACGATAGGCATAATACCAACTAGTCAGTTCCCGACGAGTCCTGTCCAGTGTACTCGTAACCCAACGAGCACCCGCATACTATCTCAAGTACGACGTACCGACGGCTGTGGGACAGACCGTCTCCCACACTGGGGTGAGAAGCGCATGCGCTAGTCTACTCCGGAGTATCGATGCGCTGTCTCGATAGTCCTGCGACCAGGGACCTGCATAAGGATGTGCTTATAGATTACCCAGCCCCACTAGTGTGACTGCCATCACAATGCTGGTAATCAAGCAAAGATCCTAAGGGCTCCACTAATGTGTATAGGCGATATACTAAAATAAACACATGTACGCATTGAAGTAGAAACAAACCAAGTAGCATACTACTATTTTGAGCAAGATTGTATATACAAGGTGAATATCCCAAGCTTCCATTAAGTAATATACAAACTAGTATGATACAGTAATGGCCTCTAGGGCATATACACTAACAATATGACCCTCACAGTTGCTAATGGAATGAGCATGGACGCTGAATCCGTAGGAGAATATCATCTTGGAATGACAACTGGGCAGATATTGATTCTGCGTAACTGTTTTTATGTACCAAGTACGACTTGTAATATCATATCTGTACCCTTACATTCTAAGGAAGGATATGATTTTTCTTTTACAAGAGATGTAGTTCACATCCACCTAAATCAAGATTTGATTGGGTCAGGTACATTAGAAAATGGAATATACGTATTAAATTAAGCTCAGATTTTCAGTATCCAGAACACACTTAAAAGAAAGTCTCCGGAAACAAATCAGGCTTTCTTATGGCATTGTAGACTAGGTCACATCAATGAGAGAAGGTTGACTAAGTTACATAGAGAAGGATATTTAAATCCGTTCGAATATCAATCTTATGCTACTTGTGAATCTTGTCTCATGGGAAAGATGACAAAGACTCCGTTTACTGGACACGGAGCAAGAGCAAGCGAGCTCTTGAGACTCGTACACAGTGACGTGTGCGGTCCGATGTCTACACATGCGCGAGGTGGTTATTCCTGCTTCATTACTTTCACAGATGATTTCTCTAGGTATGGACATGTCTTCTTGATAAAGCATAAATCCGAGGCTTTTGAGAAATTTCAGGAATACAAAAATGAAGTTGAAAAACAAACAGGCAAAAGTATCAAGACACTGAGATCTGATCGAGATGGTGAATACTTAAGTGCCGAATTCCTAGGTTACTTAAAAGAGAATGGAATTCTCTCTCAGCTTACTCCTCCATACACACCACAACATAACGGTGTATCGGAGAGACGGAACCGAACCCTATTGGATATGGTACGTTCCATGATGAGTAACGCTGAGTTGCCGCGATCATTCTAGGGATATGCACTAGAATCAGCTGCATATCTTTTGAACTGAGTTCCAACCAAGACTGTGCCTACCACACCATATCAGATGTGGAATGGGAAGAAACCTAGTCTTAAGTATCTTAAGACATGGGGATGTCCAGCTTTTGTAAAGAAGCAGCATGCGGACAAGCTCGAGACACGCTCAGTAAAATGCAAATTTGTGGGATATCCAAAGAACTCCAAGGGATATTATTTCTATTACACAGAGGAACAAAAGGTCTTTGTTTCTCTTCATGCCTGCTTCTTGGAAACTGAATTTTTGGAAAATCAGAAAAGTGGGAGCGCAATAGAACTGGAAGAAATTCCAGAACCACAAACTGTTACTGAAAGTATGGTAGAACCAGAGGTTTCAGAAGAAAGGAACATCCCAATGCCACTCCGCAGGAGTAGTAGGCAATCTCATCCGCCCGAGAGATACTACGGTTTTCTCATTGACGGGGATAGAGAGGATTGCACTATTGACTATGATGAGCCTACTAGCTTCCAGCAAGCCATTGGGAGCGGTGACTCAGTAAAATGGCTGGAAGCAATGCGGACCGAAATGGAGTCCATGTACACTAACAAAGTATGGATTTTGGACATTGCTCCAGATGGGATAAAACCCGTAGGATGCAAATGGATCTTCAAAAAGAAGATTGGTGTAGATAGACAGGTTGAAACCTATAAGGCTAAACTTGTTGCAAAGGGTTTCCGTCAAAGACCTGGTTTGGACTATGACGAAACCTTTTCTCCAGTGGCTATGCTTAAATCTATTCGGGTCCTTCTTGCTATTGCTTCCTTCCACTATTATGAAATCTGGCAGATGGACGTAAAGACGGCCTTTCTAAATGGAAATTTGGAAGAAAGCGTCTATATGGATCAGCCAGAAGGATTCATTCAGAGTGGGAGCAGCGGTAAAGTATGCAAGTTGCTTAAGTCCATTTATGGACTAAAGCAGGCATCACGGAGTTGGAACATCTGTTTTGATGATACTGTCAAAGAATTTGACTTTATCAAAAATCCAGATGAACCATGCATATACAGTAAGATTGTAGGGAGAGCTGTAGTATTCCTCGTCTTGTACGTGGATGACATTCTCCTAATAGGAAATGATATTCCTATGTTACAGTCAGTCAAAAGATTCTTGTCACATAAATTCTCCATGAAAGACTTGGGTGATGCCACCTACATTCTGGGAATCCGGATCTATCGTGATAGATCAAAGAGGATATTAGGACTTTCGCAGTCCAGGTACATAGACACTATAGTGAAGAGATTCAGTATGGATGATTCTAAGCGCGGTAACCTACCGGCTTGTCACGGAATCACCCTCTCCAAAGAGATGTCTCCCAAGACTGATTTGGAAAGGGATCGCATGTCAATTATACCCTACGCTTCTGCGGTAGGCTCTATAATGTATGCGATGTTATGTACCAGACCAGATGTAGCATACGCATTGAGCGTTGTAAGCCGGTATCAGGCAAACCCAGGGGAGAAGCACTGGATAGCAGTAAAAAACATTCTCAAGTACCTGAGAAGGACTAAGGAGATGTTCTTGGTGTATGGTGGAAAAGACCTTCAGATGGAGGCCTTTGCCGACTCCGGCTTCCAAGTGACAAAGATGACTCTAAGTCCATGTCGGGTTATGTCTTTACCCTCAATGGAGGGGCGGTCTGTTAGAAGAGTTCCAAACAGGAGACCGTTGCTGACTCAACGATGGAAACAGAGTACATAGCTGCTTGCGATGCCGCAAAAGAAGCAGTCTGGATGAAGAAGTTCCTCATAGAACTTCAGGTGGTTCCTACCAGTGTTGGTCCAATACCTCTGTATTGTGACAACAACGGTGCTATAGCTTTAGCGAAGGAACCCAGGTCCCATCAGAAGTCCAGACACATCTTAAGGCGGTATCACCTGATCAGGGAGATCGTAGATCGCCGGGAGATCGAGGTGAATAGAGTAGAGACGGAGAATAACATTGCTGATCCATTCACAAAGGCCCTTCCTCAGACGCAGTTCAAGAGGCTATTCGAGATGATAGGTCTACGATATGCCAGCTCATGGCCCTAGTGCAAGTGGGAGATTGTTAGTGTATATGCCCTAGGGGCCATTATTGTATCATGAGTACAGTATACTGTACTCATGCCTGCTTCTCATCCCAGTTGGGGAAATGGTCTGTCCCACAGCCATCAGTACGTCGTACTGGAGATAGTATACAGGTGCTCATTAGGTTACGGGTACACCGGACAGGACTCGCCGAGGAACTGATTGGTTGGTATTATACCCATCGTCAGTTATCAGTTCCCAGGTGACATGAGTACAGTATAGTCCGCAGACTTGACACTGCTACTTCGCCTCGAGTGTGTCCCACTGTTCTTAGATTGCTACCCTACCACGGCTCAAAGGAGTCGTGCAAACAGGTAGCAGTTGGGTGCAGTCCCGAGCACTTGGAGGCAGTGGCGGTTAGATAGGATTCGTCTCTCCCGGTATTGGGAGATGATATCGCGCTGTGTCAGAGAGCCATTACACAAAGTCCCTGGCCAGGGCAAACGAGATATACTGTTAGGTTCCAGTAGCTTCTCAGGGTGTAATGGGCTTCGTCCGACACGACTTATACAGCTATTAGGGGACTGACGCTTGCCGCCCCCTAGGCTTGATATGCGATAGTCTTAGACGAACAGACCGGACTGTATGAAGATTGTCACATCAGGCTCAGTGGGAGTTCGGATGATTTTCCTCATCGGCTTTCTTATCGACATCTACCTGTGGACCGTTACGTACAGCTAGTGCCACTTGCGGTCTGTGGTTAAACCCACTGCCAGCATAGTGTCGAGTCTTTAGAGTCCCACACAGAGAGTTTCCCTGCTCCAAGCGAAACGATATAGAGGTCGTAGGGTTTTACGACAAGGGTTTGGATGCATACGTGTGTTTACGCACGTACGACTTTTCGGACAGTTTTTACTAGCTGGCTTTGGTTTAAGCCAGATTCTAGTATCAGGTTATTGGATTTATACAGTCTAAAGTTTTTCCGTGTTTTCACGGATTGGAGGGGCGTTCTCGTAATTTGACGAGAAGGTTCTAGAAGAGTGGTGACATGAGGGGTTGAGGTGGCTTTTTCATGATTGCTTTGTGTGACTCATTTATATGATTCATCATATCATTAATGCTTCATTAATGATCTAATGACTCACATGATGAATCACTCTCCTTGATTAAATGAAACATGGTGAATAATCAATTAATTGATATTATTTGATAATTCATTATGTATCATATATTCAAGTGAGAAGGACTTTTGTTTTTATTATCATTCTCACCTTCTCTCTCCTCAAGCTCACTCTCTCTTGAAACCCTAACCCTAACCTCTCATGTGTTGAGATCAAGGGTTAGATAGACTAAAACATCCATAACCTCACTCTATATCCTCTAGGTAGCTTAGATTAGTGTCACGACCCGAAAGTACGGAACGCGACTGGCACTTAGATTACGAGACGTCTAAAGGCGTACCGTAACCTAAGTCAGCCAAAGCCCAAAAGAATCTAAACCAAAATCAAAAGAGAGTGAAGGAAAACCTTTAATGAAAATGGTTTTTAAAATCATTTAGGTTGCATAGAATCCAAAAAAAAAAAAATCATAAATTTCTGAAAATTTCGGCAGAGTCTCCCCTGTATTTTCTATCCCCCAAAATGGGTACAACAAGATAATAACCCTGTAATCATAAAAATGGCATCCCCAAGCGGGAGCTAGCTCTTCGCCCAAGGCGGATCACAACCACATGCAATATAATAGTAATATCAAGAAAAAGAGCATAAAAGAAACGCAAAATATCAGAAAACACAACGCCGGCTCAAGTGAGCTCGACCCAAAAGAAACCACATATATATACCATCTCTCAGTCTCATCACTAGGTCGCATATACAATATAAAGTGGTAGATGGAGAATACTAGATACAATGATAAAGCAAAAGAAATAAAGTGTGCTCGCAACCCACCTACGGGCGATGTCGCGAGTCTGAGCAAAAGGAGCTGATGATAAGATAGCCGCTGCTACAAGACTGATGAGTCTGACCTGCAAGACACTGTGGCACAACGGGGGTGAGTTGCCAGCTCGTGAGTAAATATAACATCTAATAAGGCAATCGTAAGAATGCACGCAATGCACCACAACATGCATGTCCATATGTGATATAATATCTCTAGTATGCATGCACAGGTATGCAATGTCATTATTAAGTCTTTAAGTGTTTTAAATGCTAAGGGTATTGAATTCTTAACTTTAAAAATGAATATCTGTATAAAAGCTAAGTACCATCAAGAAATCATCTGAAAACCCGTGTCAAGCATCGACACCAAATAGGAATCATATCTGTCTCAATATCGGGCTCCGTCAGTCCGGATCGGCCCATATCATAAATCTTACGACAACAGTCGGTATCCTCCGGATATCCGCCGCGCCAGACATCACCGGTAGGTAGTCTTCCCCTGCCAGGCTCATCGTCTACATCTCGATCTTCTTGCCCCGGGGTACCATACCGGGCCCACCATGTACCCGAGACGGTTCATCCACTCCTCGAATCGGGTCTCGAAATCCAACAGAAAACATGAAAACTCATGGTGGACGACACATACATCACGAGAAAACCGCAACTTTGTTTTAAAAATGATGAATATAAGCTTTTGTTAAATTCTTGCGGTTTTCCCCAAAAATCCAGAAATCGCAGCAATACTGAAATCCTCAAGAAAATCATAATGTTCACATGTTATATATGATAAATGTCTATGATCTCAATGTATATGATGTGATTTTTGGCAAGAAATCTATGTAGATATGATGGTAATGCGAGGTATATGCATGCTATGCAATTCCATATATCATGTATGAATGCAAATGGCGTTATTAAGTTAAACAGGTTCTATAGTGCACGTGGCATGGCAATTACCAAAGGCGTGTGTGTCACATGAATAGTGCGCGTGCAACAGATGCCAATGGTAATGGTGTTCGTGTCCTACGAAGTGATATCGCATAAGTATAGATGAATGTCCATGCAATTTAATATACTGTTCGCTATAAGGGTATGCAGTGTACATGAATGGATAAGCTAGCTAACAATATAAATCTTGCAAAAAAGTAGGGTAATCCTAACTGGGGGGGGGCGCATCGCGCCATTCAGACGATTCCCCCATAGATGAATACATCTACTCACCTGAAATCTCCGCTAATCCGATCCGGCCACCGCGTTGCCTTTTTGCGCCGTGTCCGATGTTTCCCCGACCGATCCTATATTTGCACAATATCAAGCATAAGATTACAAAACCTAAGACGATGCAAGTCACAATATACAATTATCAACGCTCTCGAATTAAACATAACATACACTCGGTGCGCGGGAAAACGCACGAAAATCGCTAATCGTTAACTAAAATCGTCATTTCGGGGAAATCGACAAAACTTAAACCCGACTAGACAAAACCCCGTGTTCGCGCACTCTAATAGTCTTATACAAAGCTAATTATATCGCTAACATAACACAATTTGATCGCTTTCTAATTTTCGTAAAAATCTAGTAAGCAAATTCAATACCGATTCGATGCAAACATCAAAATTTAATCGATTTAGCGAGCATATCATTACACAATTAACCACTCTAATCAATTAGATAACCAAAACCCTAACTTAATTCTAACAACCATGTTTCAAACCCTAACTCAACATCAAAACCCCTTCTTGATTTTCATGAACAATAATTTACAACTAAATTAATACTTCAAAATTAAATTCTAGCATATATAAACTACAAGTTAGCAACTAGTTTAGGATTTTACCTTACAAGTGGAAACCTAGCATGATCAAGTCACCAAGAAAGCCTCCTTTCATCAAGTTTTTGAACTAATTTGGGTTGAAGAGAGAATGGATTAGGGTTTTGCTTTGAATGGGTGAATGAAATTTGTTGATTTTTAATGGATTTTAGCATGAAAATGAAGCAAAAAAGAAGTGAGAAGAGGGGGTTTGCTGCAGGATTGGGGTCGGCCAGCAGCAAGGGAGAGGAGATGGGGAAATTTGGAGAAGTTTCTAGGTCCCAAAACACCCCATGTTGTCATTTAATGCTTTCATATCAACATTTTACAAAAAAAACCTTATTTTACATCATTTTTCCATTAAATTTCCCACCCTAAAACCAAAAGTTTGCAAGTCATGATATAATTTTATTAACACCATATTTTTGCTTATAAAGACTCCTAATTATGAAATTTACCTAATTAAATTTGTATTTATCACTAATTTAATGTATTTAAAAAGGCTTAAAATAATAAAAAAAATAATTAATTACGAATTTTTTTTTATTTAACTAGATAATTATAAGTGACATTTTAGTGACAAAATTATAGTAATATCTTATCTAAATTTTGTATAATTAGATCTACAATGAAAAATACCTATTTTGACTTTTTACGGAAAAAGCCAAAAAATTAGCCGATTACCGAAAAACTGCCTAAACGATTTTCGAAGGGTTACAATCTTCCCCCCTTAAAGAAATTCGGTCCCCGAATTTAAAATTTAACTACGCGTACCTTCAAAAAGATGGGGATATCTCTTCCTCATCTCGACCTCGGTCTCCCAGGTGACCTCCTCGCTGTTCGGGCCACGCCAAAGGACCTTGACGGACGGTATGACCTTCGACCTCAATTTCTTCACCTGCCGATCCAAGATGACCACCGGCTGCTCGGTGAAAGAAAGATCACGCTCTAGCTGGATTGTCTGGTGCTGAATCTCCTGGGAAGGATCATGAAGGTACTTGCGGAGCATCGAGACATGGAATACGGGGTGAACATCTGGGAAGCTGGGCGGAAGAGATAACCGATAAGCGACTGGACCAACACGCTCTAGGATCTCGAAAGGACCAACATATCTAGGACTCAGTTTCCCTTTCCGCCCAAATCTCATCACACCCTTCATCGGAGAGACCTTCAGGAAAACATGATCGCCAACAGCGAACTCGAGTCGGCGACGACGCTTGTCAGCATATGATTTCTGCCTGCTCTGTGCCGCTCTCATCCTGTCCCGAATCAGCCGTATCTTCTCGGTCGTCTCCTGTATGATCTGCGGCCCCAAAATACTGCTCTCCCTGAGCTCTGTCCAACATACAGGCGATCGACATCTCCTCCCATATAAAGCCTCAAAAGGTGCCATCTGAATCGTCTCCTGGAAGCTATTATTGTAGGAAAACTCGATCAAAGGCAAATGACGATCCCAGCTACCACCGAAATCTAAAACACAAGCTCTGAGCATGTCCTCAAGAGTCTGAATAGTACGCTCCGACTGACCGTCAGTCTGCGGATGGAAGGCTATGCTAAAACTCAATCGGGTGCCTAAAGCTTCCTGGAGTTTCTGCCACAATCGGCTGGTAAACTGGGTGCCACGGTCGGACACGATGCAAGTCGGAACACCATGCAGTCGCACTATCTCATCAATATAAACCTGGGCGTACTGAGAAAATCCAAAAGTGGTCTTCACTGGCAGGAAGTGAGCCGCTTTCGTCAGTCGATCAACAATCACCCATATAGAGTCATACCCTCGACTAGTCCTGGGTAGACCGACAATGTAGTCCATGGAGACCTGCTCCCACTTCCACTCAGGGATGGGCAAAGGCTGTAACTCGCCGGCTGGCCTCTGGTACTCGGCCTTGACTTGCTGATAAGTCAGGCATCTGGACACAAAGTCTGTAACATCCTTTTTCATCCCGTCCCACCAGTAAACCTCTCTCAAATCACGGTACATCTTGGTGGAACCTGGATGCACGCTGTATACTGATCTATGTGCCTCCTCGAGAATATCACGCCTCAGTCCCTCTAAATCTGGCACACACAGTCGAGTCCCAAATCGAAGTATCCCCTGATCATCAATCACGAACTCAGAAACTCTGCCCTGCCGAATCTGCTCAATAATCTCTAAGATACGGGCATCGTAGGACTGGGCCTCGCGGATACGGTCAAGTAACTGCAGGCGTGCTCTGAAATGGGCTAGCTGTCCCCCTATAGGAGTAAACTCAAACTGCACTCTGCTGTCACATAAAACCTGCCAATCCGCCGTCGACTGCATCTGTACTGCGCTCAAACAAGATAAGCTACCTCCAGGCCTCCTACTCAAAGCATCTGCCACCACATTTGCCTTGCCCGGATGGTATAGAATCTCGCAGTCATAATCTTTCACCAACTCCATCCAACGGCGCTGTCTCAGGTTCAGGTCTCGCTGCTGGAAGATATACTTCAAACTCTTGTGGTCAGTGAATATCTGGCACGACTCACCGTATAGGTAATGTCTCCAGATCTTAAGTGCAAATACCACTGCAGCCATCTCTAAATCATGGGTGGGGTAGTTCTGCTCGTGTTTCCTCAGCTGCCGAGAAGCATACGCGATAACTCTGTCGTGCTGCATCAACACACATCCCAGCCCCACTCTAGAAGCATCACAATATACCACGAACCCGCCTGATCCTGAAGGCAATGCTAACACTGGTGCAGTAGTCAGACGAGTCTTCAACTGCTGGAAACTATCCTCACATGCCTGGGTCCAATCAAAAGGAACCCCCTTCCGGGTCAACCCGGTAAAAGGTGCAGCATTGCGGGAGAAATCCTGGACAAAACGTCGATAGTAGCCGGCCATACCTAGAAAACTGCGAACCTCTGTAACTGATACTGGTCTAGTCCAACGCTGAACTGCCTCGACCTTCTTCGGGTCCACACAAATACCATCTCTCGTCACCACATGACCTAAGAAATCGACACTGTCTAGCCAGAATGCGCACTTGGAAAATTTGGCGAACAGCTGATGCTCCCTTAAAGTCTGCAATGTGATACGTAAGTGCTGCTCATGCTCCTCCCGGCTCCGAGAATAAACCAAGATGTCGTAAATGAACACAATAATGAACTGATCGAGATACGGCCTGAATACATGGTTCATCAAATCCATAAATGCTGCCGGGGCATTGGTGAGCCCGAACGACATCACCAAGAACTCGTATTGACCATATCGAGTACGGAAAGCGGTCTTCGGAATATCCTCCTTCCGAACCAGCAACTGGTGATAACCTGACAGTAAATCAACCTTCGAGAAGAACCCTGCACCCTGGAGCTGATCGAATAAGTCATCAATGCGGGGTAGGGGATACCTGTTCCGCACAGTAACCCGGTTCAGCTGACGATAATCAATGCATAAGCGCATACTTCCGTCCTTCTTCTTAACAAACAAGACGGGAGCACCCCAAGATGACACACTCGGTCGGATAAGCCCTTTGTCCAGCAAGTCCTGTAACTGATCCTTTAACTCTCTCAGCTCCGCCGGGGCCATCCGATAAGGCGGTATAGAGATAGGCCCCGTGCCGGGGATCAAGTCAATACAGAACTCAATCTCGCGCTCTGGTGGCAGACCAGGCAGCTCGTCAGGGAATACATCAGGAAACTCTCTCACAATAGGGACCTGGTCCAAAGGAACCTCTGTGGAGCTAGTATCACAAACATAGGCTAAGAATCCCTGACACCCTTTCCTTAAGAGCTGACCAGCGCGAAGAGAAGAAATCAAGCTGGGAAGGGTAGCACTACGATCTCCCTGAATAACAAGAACCGGCTCACCAGGAAAACTGAATCTGACTGCTTTTTTACGGCAGTCCACGGATGCATAACAGGTGGCTAGCCAGTCCATACCAAGAAGAACGTCAAAGTCTAGCATATCGAGGAGAATCAAATCAACTGAAGAATCTCTCTCCCCGATACGAACGAAACACGATCGATACACAAAACAGGCAACAAAAGACTCGCCTACCGGGGTAATAACGACAAGCGGCTGATCTAACGGAGAAGACTCTCGGCCCAACCTCGGTGCAAAATACGTGGATACATAGGAATGTGTGGAGCCTGGATCAAATAATACCCGTGCATCAAAAGAACATACTGGCAGAGTACCTGTCACGACGGCATTATATGCCTGTGCATCCTGAGGAGTCAATGCGAACACTCGGGCCTGTCCACCACTAATAGCTGGCTGTCCTCTGCCTCTACCTCGGCCTCTGCCTCTGCCTCTGTCGCCTCGTCCTCTCGGAACCGGACCGCCACACCCACGGCCTCTAGAAGCATCTGGCTGGCGTGAAGCATCATCAGGAGTAGGAAGTAAAGCTCTCTGCGAAGGTGGTGAGGGTGGTAAAGTCACATGCGGGACTGTCGCCGCGCCCGGACGTCCCATGGTACAGTCTCTGACACGGTGATACTGACTCCCGCACCGAAAAGATCCTGGAGACGACTGCTGGGACTATGGATATGAACCAAATAACTGACCTCGTCTCAATCCTCTGCCTCCACCATCTCCCGGAAATAATCTATCACGATGTCTGCCCATCTGCCGCTGAGCTGGCGTATCAGTACGGATCCTCTTCGGCCCAGAAACGACCGGAGTCTCAGAAATACGCTCCTCCAAAAGAAAGGCTGCATCCATCGCGGCTGCGTATGTATCAAAGTGCTGGGTGCCGATGGCAAGGAATAACTATGTATCAAGCCCTCGTACAAACCTCTTTATTCTCTTCTCTTCTGTGTCGACTAGGTACGGAGCATATCGAGACAACTGGGTAAACTGTATATCATACTCTGACACTGTCATCCCAGGAGTCTTGCGCAAAGACTCAAAACTACGGGCTTGAGCATCTCGGACACTCTCCGGAAGAAAACGGGAAAGAAATGCAGCTGTAAACTCATCCCAGGTCATAGAAGGCAGACCTGCAGCTCGGCCTCTCTCTACTGAGTCGTACCATGTCTGGGCAAGACCCTCCAGACGAAAACTCGCAAACTCCACCAATCTATCATCAGAACACCTCAACGAACGGCAAATCCGAGCCATCCTATCAAGAAATGCCTGTGGGTCCTCTGTCGCATCTGTACCGGTAAAAGCTGGAGGTCTCAATCTCATGAACTCCTGTAGTGAAACAGGGATAGTCTCCATAGTAGCAGCAGGAGTGACCATCTGTGCAGCAGGTACGATCGTGGTCTGTGCGGTGGAAAGAACGTCTTCGGATCTCTGTGCCCGCTGGACTCAACTAAAGATCCCATCATCTGTCGCAACTCTTGCATGCCGGCCTCTAATCTGGCAATACGGTCAGGATAAGGCGGATCAGTATGACCCTGAGGGGTAGGCGTATCCTCCCGCTCGATCCTCGCCTCAGACGGGCCCGCCCGAATCTCATCCCTAGCGGCAGCCCGCTGAGCTCTCGTAGTCTTTGGCGGCATCGAAGCTGGAATAAGAAACAGGGCTGATAAGGACATTGCAATTGAATCAAGGAATGCAAAGAATCAAGAAAGGAAATACAAGCAATTATGTCCTAAGGTCACTTAGGCGGAGTACCCTATCGTAAGTATGCCGCGGATCATACCCACGCTATGCCACTCTGCTTAAGTCACCTACTCCATCTACCAAGGTCGTCCTACACTCAGAAAGGTAAAACCTACGCTCTGATACCAACTTTGTCACGACCCGAAAGTATGGAACGCGACTGGCACTTAGATTACGAGACGTCTAAAAGCGTACGTAACCTAAGTCAGCCAAAGCCCAAAAGAATCTAAACCAAAATCAAAAGAGAGTGAAGGAAAACCTTTAATGAAAATGGTTTTTAAAATCATTTAGGTTGCATAGAATCCCAAAAAAAAACATCATAAATTTCTGAAAATTTCAGCAGAGTCTCCCCTGTATTTTCTATCCCCTAAAATGGGTACAACAAGATAATAACCCTGTAATCATAAAAATGGCATCCCCAAGCGGGAGCTAGCTCTTCGCCCAAGGCGGATCACAACCACATGCAATATAATAGTAATATCAAGAAAAAGAGCATAAAAGAAACGCAAAATATCAGAAAACACAACGCCGGCTCAAGTGAGCTCGACCCAAAAGAAACCACATATATATACCATCTCTCAGTCTCATCACTAGGTCGCATATACAATATAAAGTGGTAGATGGAGAATACTAGATACAATGATAAAGCAAAAGAAATAAAGTGTGCTCGCAACCCACCTACGGGCGATGTCGCGAGTCTGAGCAAAAGGAGCTGATGATAAGATAGCCGCTGCTACAAGACTGATGAGTCCGACCTGCAAGACACTGTGGCACAACGGGGGTGAGTTGCCAGCTCGTGAGTAAATATAACATCTAATAAGGCAATCGTAAGAATGCACGCAATGCACCACAACATGCATGTCCATATGTGATATAATATCTCTAGTATGCATGCACAGGTATGCAATGTCATTATTAAGTCTTTAAGTGTTTTAAATGCTAAGGGTATTGAATTCTTAACTTTAAAAATGAATATCTGTATAAAAGCTAAGTACCATCAAGAAATCATCTGAAAACCCGTGTCAAGCATCGACACCAAATAGGAATCATATCTGTCTCAATATCGGGCTCCGTCAGTCCGGATCGGCCCATATCATAAATCTCACGACAACGGTCGGTATCCTCCGGATATCCGCCGCGCCAGACATCACCGGTAGGTAGTCTTCCCCTGCCAGGCTCATCGTCTACATCTCGATCTTCTTGCCCCGGGGTACCATACCGGGCCCACCATGTACCCGAGACTGTTCATCCACTCCTCGAATCGGGTCTCGAAATCCAACAGAAAACATGAAAACTCATGGTGGACGACACATACATCACGAGAAAACCGCAACTTTGTTTTAAAAATGATGAATATAAGCTTTTGTTAAATTCTTGCGGTTTTCCCCAAAAATCCAGAAATCGCAGCAATACTGAAATCCTCAAGAAAATCATAATGTTCACATGTTATATATGATAAATGTCTATGATCTCAATGTATATGAGGTGAGTTTTGGCAAGAAATCTATGTAGATATGATGGTAATGCGAGGTATATGCTTGCTATGCAATTCCATATATCATGTATGAATACAAATGGCGTTATTAAGTTAAACAGGTTCTATAGTGCACGTGGCATGGCAATTACCAAAGGCGTGTGTGTCACATGAATAGTGCGCGTGCAACAGATGCCAATGGTAATGGTGTTCGTGTCCTACGAAGTGATATCGCATATGTATAGATGAATGTCCACGCAATTTAATATACTGTTCGCTATAAGGGTATGCAGTGTACATGAATGGATAAGCTAGCTAACAATATAAATCTTGCAAAAAAGTAGGGTAATCCTAACTGGGGGGGGGCGCATCACGCCATTCATACGATTCCCCCATAGATGAATACATCTACTCACCTGAAATCTCCGCTAATCCGATCCGGCCACCGCCTTGCCTTTTCGCGCCGTGTCCGATGTTTCCCCGACCGATCCTATATTTGCACAATATCAAGCATAAGATTACAAAACCTAAGACGATGCAAGTCACAATATACAATTATCAACGCTCTCGAATTAAACATAACATACACTCGGTGCGCGGGAAAACGCACGAAAATCGCTAATCGTTAACTAAAATCGTCATTTCGGGGAAATCGACAAAACTAAAACCCGAATAGACAAAACCCCGCGTTCGCACACTCTAATAGTCCTATACGAAGCTAATTATATCGCTAACATAACACAATTTGATCGCATTCTAATTTTCGTAAAAATCTAGTAAGCAAATTCAATACCGATTCGATGCAAACATCGAAATTTAATCGATTTAGCGAGCATATCATTACACAATTAACCACTCTAATCAATTAGATAACCAAAACCCTAACTTAATTCTAACAACCATGTTTCAAACCCTAACTCAACATCAAAACCCCTTCTTGATTTTCATGAACAATAATTTACAACTAAATTAATACTTCAAAATTAAATTCTAGCATATATAAACTACAAGTTAGCAACTAGTTTAGGATTTTACCTTACAAGTGGAAACCTAGCATGATCAAGTCACCAAGAAAGCCTCCTTTCATCAAGTTTTTGAACTAATTTGGGTTGAAGAGAGAATGGATTAGGGTTTTGCTTTGAATGGGTGAATGAAATTTGTTGATTTTTAATGGATTTTAGCATGAAAATGAAGCAAAAAAGAAGTGAGAAGAGGGGGTTTGCTGCAGGATTAGGGTCGGCCAGCAGCAAGGGAGAGGAGATGGGGAAATTTGGAGAAGTTTCTAGGTCCCAAAACACCCCATGTTGTCATTTAATGCTTTCATATCAACATTTTACAAAAAAAACCTTATTTTACATCATTTTTCCATTAAATTTCCCACCCTAAAACCAAAAGTTTGCAAGTCATGATATAATTTTATTAACACCATATTTTTGCTTATAAAGACTCCTAATTATGAAATTTACCTAATTAAATTTGTATTTATCACTAATTTAATGTATTTAAAAAGGCTTAAAATAATAAAAAAAATAATTAATTACGAATTTTTTTTTATTTAACTAGATAATTATAAGTGACATTTTAGTGACAAAATTATAGTAATATCTTATCTAAATTTTGTATAATTAGATCTACAATGAAAAATACCTATTTTGACTTTTTACGGAAAAAGCCAAAAAATTAGCCGATTACCGAAAAACTGCCTAAACGATTTTCGAAGGGTTACAATTAGCACTTTAAGCAACCTAGTTATCTCAAGTTTGAGATTAAGCTTGGCGTAGAAGCTTTCGGGTGGATCGTCTTTGATTTGAGGAGGCCGTGAAGTTGTCGATGTTCCAAGGAGCCTACGTGGAGTGGAGGACAGCGATGAAGACCCGAAGGACACGGTTCTTGAGGTATAATCACTTCACATAGTAGTTTAGAACTTCTATGATAGTTGTTAGTTATCGTTTAGCTTCGATTCATGCGGTTAGTCGATGTTTAAGCAAAGAACAAGATCTTTTTTGATATTTCCGCCTCCCCGCAAGTCGTGGGGTGTTGCATATCGACTTACAATTCTCTTCATATCCATAATTATACATCCATTTGAGATCCCCGATTTTATTAGTTTCATGATCATACATTTATTGATGCTGTTCCTTCTTATGATCATGTATCCACTCTGGATCTGCTGTTCTCTTTCTTGCCATTGATCTGCTCTCTTCGGTACTCGATTGAGGTTCCTGTCACCATGTTGAGCGCAGTTTGGACTGCTGCTAGGGTTACGGTCAGTGCGAGCTCGTCTGGTACGAGGGCCGACCATTGTGTTTTCTGGTGACATGGGAACGTCTCGAGTTAGTATTGGTGACTGTGACCTCTAGTGGAGGCGAGTGCTTGGTCTTGCACCGGATGATCGGGCCATTGTTAGAGCTGCCAGTTGAGAGAGGACTGTTGATGTACAGCATACCTCAGAGATTATGACGTCGCCTACCGTGCAAACAGATGGACCAGCTGTTGCTGAGATTGGCAGGATGTCTCTTCCAGAGCTTACGAGCTGAGGTTGCCGGAGCTTTCCAGGCAGATATGAGACAAATGATCGCTAGTCTACCCGATTTGAGAGACGAAGGTGATTCGCCCGATTTATGCGCCGGAGCGGGCCCAGTTGAGTTGAAGATTTCCAGTGTGGAGAGTCTTACTCAGATCTAGAGCAGAACGATTCAGAGATGACCGCAAATGTATTGCCTTTCCTGGAGGATTGAGGCGTTGTTCGGCGTACAGGCGAATGAGCCAGTTGCTGCTGCAAATGATGAGATATCGCCCAGATGGTTGGAGCTACTGCAGCATGAGCATATATTTAGAGATATGATGGATGGTCGCTAGTCACCTGAGGATGAATGACTAGGACATGTGGTTCGTTCACCAATGCGAGGTTATCAGATAGATTGTTTCCAGCTAGAGGTGACTTCACGCAGGTTCGTTGAGAGTCGATAGAGACGATCGAATGTCAGGAGCCCATTTTCCAAGTTTAAAGTATACGGAAAGACATGCAGGTGATTCTATAGACACTCTACAAGAATGAAACCCTAACTCGACTTAATGACCGTGTGAAAGCCTTTGAACCTTAGGGTTTGCGGCAGTTCCGCGGCGCCATTGGTGAGGCTTGGGTTTGCCCTTCTACGGCTGGACCACCGACGCTGTGGCATATACTCGATACTATTAAACTGTACTCAAGATGTTGATCTCTTAGGGGATTATAAGGCTCTGACAAGTCGATCGAATGATTCGACATCTTTCGGATATCATGTGATGGGATGCTTTGCTTGGGAGACTCCAGATACGAGTATAGCCATTGAAGCACAGTCCATGCAGCCACTATGAGACGAGTCCAAATCAGTCAACATTGAAGCAGAGTGAAGTAAAGAGTTTGCAAGAGATTTCGACACGATGACGTCCCACTCCGCTGACATCAGAGATGCGATACGCACGCAGAGGAATTGTATATGAACATACCTTCCAGAAGGAGTTGCGACGAGTATGCAGCCTTTCCGGAACAAGAAATTGACTCAGCAATGGATGAAGACTTCCGGGCAATTCGGCAGGAATGAGATTTGAGAGAGACCTCGACAGGACTTTTCTGGAATACTATACGAGAAGACCTAGACCCAGGAGTGGTCATATTGCGCACACCCAGCAGGCCAGCGTTCGGCATCGTCGACGAGGTAGTTAACCAGGTTCAGATAAAGGACCTTACCCAGATGTGTTGCGAGTTGATCGAGGACAGACGAGTATTGAGTATTCATCCGATGGTTGGGACGTGTTCTCGAGGACCTGTTCGGCCAGACATCTTCTACAGAATGATGAAGTTACAGAGTACGCGATTTTGAGTCCGTGCGAGAGACATCGGATTGACCGTGGCCGAGAGCAGTGAAGTGCGTAGATAACATGGCGTGACGTCATAGTGGACAATGATAGAGACAAGTGGAACCAGAGGTTCGTGTGAGACGCTGACGAGCTGTCGTTACTTCCCGTCGAGACTAGAGACCTGATATACTTACAGAGGCGTTGGGATGCGACCGATTTCCGAGAAAATGCTGTGCTGAGGATGCAGATGTCCATCGAGCGAGAAAAGCGATATGCAAAAGTACCAGCCTCCGTACAGACCGGCATAGGCAAGATCGGAATAGACCTTGAGCGGGATTCCTTTTAGGACACTGCTGCCATGATATTTGCACCCAGGATCGGATGTGTAATGTGTATTCAGAGGACCAGAGGCCGACGCCAGTGACATGCTTCTTTACGAGTGGTCGTGAGGATTGACCGAGAGATGACCAGAGAAGTGCCGGAACGGAATCGTCCCCGTTAGCACACCTGACAGGGTCGATTGACTGCGAGATAGGTAATCCGCAGAGAAGATAAGGACCCAGAGTCAGAGGACGCCAGACCGTGAGCAAGAGGCAAGTAGATATCTTGCGCTACTAGTATTGGATGCACCGACTCCTTCTCGACCTTGAAGGAGGAACTACCGACGACGGTATTTATGATTTATGATTTTGTGATTCGATTATCACGTATCCGACAACTTGGATTGTTACTGAATGTTTTAGTAGTTGGGGGTTTAAATTTAAATTCGGGGACCGAATTTATTTAAGGGGGGTAGATTGTAACATTTCGAAATAATAAAAATATTATTTTTGGGAAATTCATAATTTAATATTATTTTATTGAATATTTTAATAATTCGGTATAATTAAATACAAATAAATGGGGAAAAAATTTGGAAAATTATGGAAAATTCTAAAATAGGGTAAATCAGAGAATTATGCCATTTCTAAGTTTAATTGATTAGTTATATGCTAAATTAGTGCTAATCGCGATTAAAAATCGCTAATCGGTTTTTAGCTTTTTGTGCAGAACATGCACATATCACTTTTTCACACTTGTGCATTTTCTTGCCATGGTTCACTTTGGGTTTACTATTCTTGGGAGAAGGATTTTGAGAGAATAAGAAAAAGAAAAGGAAAAGAAAATGGGAAAAGAATAAAGAATGAGGTTTGGTGAGAAAGAGAGGTATGGGCTCCTTTGACTAAACACTTAGCCATTTTTCCTTTCCTCATTTCCCTCCCTCTCCCTCCATTGCTGCTGCTGCCCCTGCACCTCACCTCCCTCCCTTTTTCAAGCTCTCTAAACACCTCTAAAACAAGTCTAAAACCCCACTCTCATTTTATTAAAAATGTGCACAAGCTCAAGATCTACATATTGGACCAAGAAAGCAAGGATTTTGGCCACTAGGGGCAACTCAAGAATTTTCTTGAGTTGCCAAATGAGGTATTTTCTGGATCATTAACTTAGTTTTAGCATTACTTATACCCCCATGTTTAGATTGAATCGATATTGTTTGATATGGTGGTGTTAAGGAAAACCTAGTTAGGGTTTGAGGAAATTATGAGTTGTGATGTGAAATTGAGTTCAGTAGAGGCTACACCAACACCCTAGTGCATGAATTGAGACCCCAACCTGAGTGTTGAAACCCAAATACGGATTTAGAAACCGATATCGGAGAAATTGTGGAATCTGTGAAGGTTATATTGAATCTGCTATCACCCGAGACATCCTAAATTAAAATTGATTGGACAGTGACATGTGCAGGCACCCAGGAAGCTACCACCAAGACCCCAACCCCTAACTCATCAAGCCGGCTGCAGATTTATTTCAATTGGCCGCAATTTGCGGCCATACCTGCACCAAACCTTCTCGTTTTGGTTCTGTAGTTCCTACATGCATAGATTAGACCCATGGTATATATAGATTTGTCCAATTTGACCTAGGGTGAAATTTGGAACATATTTCCTAAGTTGCTGTTTTGGATTCGTGTTTCCGTATTCCGTATTCTTAATTCTGAATTTGTGTTTGGTGTTTTACCTCGACTATTTGGCGTTTATACGACGATATCGAGGGTTGTTGATGGTTTTGGAAGGCGTTGTCCATAGGTTCTAACCTATAGATCTTAGCGTATCGTTTTGAGTTTCGTATGCCGTTTTAGTTCAGAATTGGTTTTGATACGCAATTGCGATACGCTAATGTGTAGGTACCCCATGAAGACTTCGGGACGACAAGCAAACGCGTGGTGACGTCGACAATGAAGACGCAAGGTGAGTAGATTATATCTACAGGGGGAAGTCGGGGGATGACGTATAGTACCCCCGAAGTCCGTAGTTGATATATTATATATGATAGTTATAGTGTGTCATGGATACCGTGTTAGGTGTTTTATGGATAGTTTAGGCTTAGAAGTAAACTAGTGTAGTTCATAGCCACGAACCCTAGAATAGGTTTACACCCACACGCACACCCTTGCATATTCACTATACTTACACTGTGCTGATGATGATATTGGATGACTTTGGAGATAAGTCGATGATATTGGGCTTGGTGCCATGAGATCGGTGATTTGATATGATTCGTATTTGGGATACGATATGTGATTCTTAGCGGGCCTTTGGGCATGTGTTTTACCACCGCATTCATAATTATATAGATGGTATCAGTTGTACTAGACTTAGATCAGTACCCCAGATTATGTGATATGATGATAATGAACCTGATATTTGATGATAGGAATGTGATATTTACCCGTACCCAGCTATTGGGATGCCGTACGACGATTTACCGTACGAGCTTTATATTAATGATAGATCAGCACTCATGACTTGAGGATGCCATATGATATACTGTATCGTACGCAATACTATTGAGGCGGGATTAGCGACTATATATATATACCGACTCAGATTTAGGTGGATTCCATACCCCTCCCGGTTGACCTGATACTTAGATCTGTAGTTTGCACAGTAGATGTTAGACTAGACCCGAGTCATACTTATTTCAAGTGGCAAGCTGCATTACTATTCATTTACTATTCACTCTACGGCTCGCATTGCATTGCATGCTTATATGTTATTGATTCATATTCCTTGTGCATATGCCTTTACAAAGTTCCATGCTCATATTAGTGTTTCATGTTGCATGTATTATAATTCATGGATTTCGCACTGTGATATGGTTGCATATGATGATTCTGGATTGTCTTACTCTTGCGTATATATATTAGTGGTATGGGATGCTGAAATGTATATGTATACCCATAGTATATATATATTAGTGGTATGGGACGCCGATATATATATACACCTACTTAATATATCATCCTGATGATCTATGCAAACTTATATATGCATTTCGATATATTGAGAGAGGGGATGACCCGGACTGACGGATGCCCGATATATTGAGAGAGGGCTGACCCGGACTGACGGATGCCCGATATATTGAGAGAGGGCAGACACGGACTGACGGATGCCCGATATATTGAGAGAGGGCTGACCCGGACTGACGGATGCCCGATATATTGAGAGAGGGCTGACCCGGACTGACGGATGGCCGATGTATTGAGAGAGGGCTGACCCAGACTGACGGATGCCCGATATATTGAGAGAGGGCTGACCCGGACTGACGGATGCCCGATATATGAAAGGAGCCTATGTGCTCGATATGAGAGGAGCCTTTATGGCTGATGGTATATTATATCTCCCCTACCGCACATTTATTTTATATGCATTGCATCATGTATTAGAGTACCTTCATGCATGTTGCATACATATCGGATACACGATAGATGGGATTCACTTGATATTGAGATATATAGATTGCGTCGATGCTCGACATTGATTTCCTGATGACTTCATTCATGATATCTTCTGTTTTCATTTTACCGCATACATACATCATATTTATGATATGTTATTACGTGAGGCACTAGCGCGAGTTCTTGGCACTACACTTATGTTTAGATGTTACATTGCTACTTTACTATGCTTCAGACTTATTCATTTGAGGGTTATATTATATACTGATCGTATTGACCAAGGATTATGTCTTGCTTTCGATTTCTGCTTGTAGATATTTTCTATTCACGAGTTGGCAACTCACTCCCGTTGTGCCACAGTTCTTGCAGGTTTGCCGTACAGGTTCCATTGCGGCATTTCTGGCACACTGCTTTCCTTTGCGGGTGATTTGCTTGGTAGGTGGGTTCCTTGTATTAGAACCGCCATTGTACATGTATTATTCATTGTATCTAGAAATTCAATCAACCAAAACTTGTATATTGTTTCAGACTTAGACACCAGTGATGTATTATTTCGACCTTAGAGTCGCGCTTAGTAGTGTTGCAGTTTTCATGCTTATCTGGGTTTCTTTTGAATTTTGATCCTCGCCATTCGGCGTTGTATAGTATATTGCTTGTCGTTTATTTATCCTTAATATGGTTTTAGATTTCTGGGCTTTTGGCTTACTTGGATCAGATGGAGTCCTATAGACTTCATATGGTTCAAGGGCCAGTCATGTGCTCTTTCGGGACGTGATAGATATGATGTTGTATATCAGGTTCGGTATCTAATAACATTCATTCAGAATCAATGTATTTGTTAATACAGGGTGATAACTGCCAACAAACTTGGCTGCAACACTTGCAACATTTCCAACTCTTGAAACTTATCACCCGTTCTCAGTTCTCTTCCTATCTGTAGCCCATGTAACAAATTACATTTGCGGGATCCTGATCCGGTATCTCATACCTAGGACGTAAAAGATACTGAGAAACAGTTCTCGGCAATGAACGCACCCGAAGAAGATGCATCAGCATGTACTTTCTTCGTTTGGGCGGCACGGGAATTCTGGAAATCCCCTATTTCCTGCTCTGTCTTATAACAATTATAAGTTGTAACGGGACCAACGTTCCCCAGCTCAGTATAATAAGCGGGTTCGGTCAATACATCCATATTATTATCTTGATTAAGGCGTGACATGGTCGCTACCTGGAGAGAGAGAGAAGAAAACACTCAGCGTAAGCCCTTGCAAGATTAGATTGGTTATTATTTTATCTAATCAGGATGTCTCCCACTGTTTTAGTCAAATCTTCCTTCAAACCCTAAAAGGTAAGCCTAGCCGGGATTAATTACACCCTACAAGTTCGTCAATCTTTCAGCCAGACTAGTGTCGGTACTTTAAGGGAGGTTCCCCGTGCTTTCGCACGGACCTAATTAAAATAAACCTCGTTTTCGCAGGGGCGTAACCCTGTTAACACCTTTCTAGAGACCTACTTGATCGGCTAATTGTAATGTGTAAAACTATCTCAGGAGTAACTCTTACTCGCAGTGGGTATCGGGATCCAACTATCTCATAGGAGGTATGCAATCTCATTGCAAATTTCAACACTTGAAATTCCCAATAAAGCTTTTACCCCTAGTGACTTATGACCTTAACTATGGTCAACAAATCATAAGCACTAGTCAAGTTCTACCCGTCATTTCTTGATTAATTAGACCCACCCACATGACCCTTAACTATGGTCAACAAAGTCATATGACTGTCCTAATTAATCACATCATATGTTATATAGGAAAATATCACTCAGCTACCCTACACTGCGCCTTAACTATGGTCAATAAACACAGCACGAATACTAAGTACTTTATTTCCGAAAATGACGGAGGGTTACCCAGGTTTTTCAGAAAACCCTTTGCGTAATGAACTTGATATCGTCGTAGAATCGAGTGATTTTAAATGGAGTGTTTTTGAGGCTTTTACTAGTTTCGCTAAAGAGGTCACTCCCGGTGAAGGGATCTCGGCTCTTTCTTCATCGAATAAGGTGCAGGATATTTCATAAATACCGCCATGCAAAGCAAAAAATATAAAAGCAATTAAAAGACAAACCGAGCTTGTAGCATCTGATAGTTTCGCTAAAGTGGTCACTCCCGGTGAAGGGATCTCAGCTCTTTCCTTATCGAATAAGGTGCTGGATATTCTACAAGAAATACCGCTATGCAAAGCAAGAACTGGAGCTACCAGTTTTTAAACAAGTTTCTACAACATCTTTAGCTTTCTTTTATTTCATTAATCTCATTAATGAAGTCCCATTTTATTACGCTTCACAAGCATCACATTTGAAACGAAATCAGCAATATAACATATATCTCATATATATAATATAAAATTCGTCTCAGGCAGTAATATGATCTCATCACAGAACATTGAAGCAGAAGATAACATATGAAATATTGGATATACTAGGATGTCCATGTTTTATTTCAAGCCTGTATAAAACACGGATTCCACGGTCGCGATGAATAGCCAAACCCACATCCCTAGACCCCTACGAGAGTGGCAAGCAACACTGCCAATTCTAAGGTTAGGAGACCCGGTCTCGACTCCTCGAGATGGCCTCCCACTGGACCCTAGAACCTGGTTACTTGTGCTCCCCTCCCCGGGTCTATCCTAATGCGGAAAAGTAAATAATATACAATGGTGACATCATCCTCAACCCGGAAGTGCCCCAATAAAAGAATATTACATACAATGAATTTTACATGAATGAAAAAGAAAAACTCTCATCTCACATAAAACCCCCGGCTATTCAAAACGCGACGATCCAATAACATATCACAGCAACACATAACATCACATGTCATCAACGTAAGTAAATATGCGTATCCCAATTGTCGTTGATGTATAGCAACGAAACCGGCGATACACCACATATTACACTTACGGTCGCAGAAGAGGAAGTGTAAAACTATAACAGTTGGAATCCGCAACCTCCTTAGAAATCTCATGCCAAACCAAATGAATTCCTTAGACATCGCATGCCTGACAATTATAAACCCCGCATTTTAGTCACAATATCGAAAACTCTTTTCAATATCAAGTCGCGCAATTCAAAAAGATTCCCGACATCCTGATCGAATGCTCGTTGGAAACTTTAGTAGACGGCTGCACCCCCGGATGCCGTCGACGAAGTGCACTAAGGCGGAACACCGTTGCCGCGAGCACCTGAACGGATGCTTTTGGCGACGGGGTTCTCCTACAGTCACTTGGTCGGGGCTATGGGGTGTGGCTATCTATTAAGTTTACTCGGCGAGTATCCACGTATGCTACGTGATTGCGACGGACTTTTGATCACATCAAAATCCCGTGGCAACCGATCATATGAGATAAAAACTGCTAGATTTATAATATTCAAATCAGTTATCTCATAACTACTTGTGCATTCCAAATATTGCATCACATTCCAGATACATAGACAATGTTAAACATTCCAATTGAATAAACAAACACCCAAGATTTCCCAAATAGTTCTCAACACTTGAAATTAGTTTAAAAGCATCCATCACATGCCACAGTACCAATGGTCCAGCCGTAGAAGGGTCAAACCAACGCCTCACATGTGGCAACGCCGTACTGCCACAAACCCCAAGGTTTAAAGGCGGTTCAGACGGTCACATAATCGAGTTAAGGTTTTAGTTCTTCTAGAGGGTCCACCGCGTTACTTGCACGACTGTGAATGTTCTTTAACTAAGGAAAAAATCCAACACTTGGAAATTTTCCGGCAAGGGAAAAAGTGAGTTATTGATATCCGTTCGAACTTTTTAACATGTTCTAAATTACCCAGAAAAACTTAAACGAAATTAAACTTTCCGATCGAATAAATGAGTTCCCAATATATCCCAGAAAGCTCAACACTTGAGTAGAATTAAAAATTCCCAGAAGCATGAAAAAGTACCCAAGAATAAACCCCTGAAGTATTAGCCCCCAACTCCAAAAGTTGGCCGCGGAACCGCCGCCAAACACATGGTTTGGCCGCGGTTCCGCGGTCTCTTGAGTGAATAATGGCTTCGTACTTCACAGTAATTCTTACAATTCCCTGCATGATTTTATGAGTATTTTTAATATGAAAAATTTCAACTTTTGAATTTTTTTCCAGAAACTAGGATTTCTCGGGGTTTCGGAGTTCGATCGGACTTCAAACATCGTCTAGACAACGCCTAATGGTCTAGCTTGGCTCTGATAGCACTGTAGGGTTAGCTTAGCACCTTATGAAGGTTTTGTCAAGTATCAAACATGCTACTTTAAAATTTTTGGGGTGCTAAACAAACCCTAACCAAGATCTTAACTAGAGTATTAGGATTAACAAAGCATGTAAACAACTTTACATCTAAGAGAGAGGGATTACAACCTTTGTACTCTGCTCTTTCGCTTCATAAGCTCCATGTTGAGGTCCCTTCACTGTGATCATCAAGTACCCGGACTCTTGAGAGGCTCCATGAAGAGAAAGATGCAAACTTGCTTCCAATCTTCAACTACTAAGATGATCTACCTTGAAGAATCTCAAACCCAAGCTCTTGCTTCACTAATCAAGTATTAGCAACGCAAACACCCTAATCTAAGTGGCTAGAATAGATGAGGATGATGAAGTAGGAATTTAGCTCTTTTTTGTTTTCTTTATCTCACTCAAAATCATCACAAACCCAAAAGCTAGAAAGCTTTTCGAGAGGAAGAAGAAGAAGAAATCTATTTGTGATGAATAATGAAATCATTGTGTGGTTACAAATCCAACCATGGGTTAAGAATGAAGGCTTAACCCTTGTAGAGAATTAACTAGGGTAAAGCGTTTGGGTTGGGTTAAGAAATATCTATACAAAATATCAATACAAAATATCTTAGCTTAAAACAAAATAAAGCTTCTAGAAGCTTCATGAAAAAGCTAACCCAAATCAAACCCTAACATGTTTAATCTCCACAAATCATGTTGTATTTGTAACCCTAACTTGTTACAATATTATATATCACATATATAATATATTTTTGTAACAAAAGAAAATAATACAATTAACATATATCGCATATATATCAATGTATTATCCGGTTAGAAAATGAACCAATAAAGCGAGCTTATATTAGTTAATATAATGTAATATATCTCATATATAATTATACATTAAATTAACGAATCAACACTTGATCCGACAATCCGGCTATATCGCATATAACCGACTAATATAACATGTACTGATTTATCGAATCAACACTTGATCCGATGACCCGGCTATATCACATATACCCGGCCGATATATTTCACGAGAATAGAATACTGTATCTCATATCGTATAATTCTCGGTCCCGCACATATCACATATGTGCTCCTACTCTGTTTTGCCTGAGCCAGGAAACCTTTGTGTAGGACTCTAATGAATCGTCAATACGCCGGCAGTAGGTGATGATCATATCAAACACCCATAAGCTGCAAGCGGTCAGCTAAACGAAACAGCCACCCAGGTATTGAGCAATCAGAAGATCAACAAGCAAGCTTGTATATTCTCCTGTGAATCCAACCAGTAACACTCCCATATAGTCCGGTCTTTTTGTCTGATATGTCGCATATCTCGCCTAGGGGTGGTAAACGTCAGACCCCAGTAGCTTGATAAGTCGTGTCGATATGAGATCCATAACAGTTCGAGAAACTACTGATAACACTTACCAGTAAATCTCAGCAATCCTGGCCAGGGATTTCCAGTTATAGCCAATCGAACACAGCGCAACATCAACTCCCTATACCGGGAGAGACGAAACCCCTCCTATCGCTCATTGCCTCTATGTGATTCGGGACTGTACCCAAAAACCACCATTTTGCATGTTGGATATATGTATGCCCTAGAGGCCATTATGTGATAGTGGATGTATTTATACATGTATACATACATATATTCAGTGTACATTCTTGCTCGACATGATAGTATGCTATCTGGTTCTTCTTTATCTGACATGTTGATTTGATCATGCTTTTATTCATTCATACATGTTGATAAAGCCCTGAGGATATAGGCTTGACTACTGTGATTATGATGGAGATCATACTAGTGGGACATTTATAGTTTTTAAGCATATCCTGGAATGTCCCTAGTCGTGGGTGTATCGAGACGGGGTATCGATATACCAGAGTAGACTAGCGTATATGATACTAGACCCATATGATGGGCGATGGATGTTCCCATATTCATCGACGTTTGACATAGAGATCGTATACGGGTGCTCAGTGGTGACTGGGTACACTGGACGGACTCTCCGAGAACTCCTATATGGAATTATATCTATCGTTGGATAGCAGTTCTCAGGTGACACTGGTGCAGGTTAGTCTGTAGACCCAAGATCGTCATAGAGTCTTGTGTGTTCTCCCACTGTACTTTGGTTACCACCCTACCACGGCTCTACTGAGTCGTGCAAACAGGTGGACGTTGGGTACAGTCCCGAGACACACGAAGGCGATGAGCGATAGGAGGGGTTTCGTCTCTCCCGGTATTGGGAGTTGATGCTGTGCTGTGCTCGACTGGCTATATCAGTAAGTCCCTGGCCAGGGCTGTTGGGATTTGCTGATAAGTGTTATCAGTAGTTTCTCGATCTGTTATGGACCTTTCATCTGCACGACTTATTGAGTTATTGGGGTCGACGTTACCATCCCTAGACTCGATATGCAGCATATCTGACGAAGAGACCGGACTGTACGGTAGAGTTGTCGGTTGGCTCGACGGGAGTTGTAACAGGTTCGCTTGTTTTCTTCTGATCGTTCAATACCCGGGTGGCCGTTACGTTTAGCTGACTGCTTGCGGCTTGGGGGTGCTTGATATGATCATCACCCACTGCCGGCGTATTGACGAGTCTTAGAGTCCCACAAAGGAGTTACCTAGTCCAGGCGAAACGTTGTGGTGCGCATATGCGATATGCGCATGGACTCGGTTAAAATGCGCGTATGAGATACCGTATGTTAATCGGGCGGCTTGCTTTTGGTCAGGTCGTATGTGATATGACCGGATTGCTAAATCAAGTGTTGATTTATCATTTGACCATTAGTTTCTCACTAGAAATCCTTTCTTGTCTTTTTGGGTGTATGCATGCATGTATGCATTCATTCTTGTTCATGCACATATGGATGTGCATGCACACATACATGCATACATCATGTTATCATGGTTGATTATATACTAGATGGTGGCAATATAAGACTCACACACTTTGTGAAATATATAGATATTAATTTTGGAAAAGAGAAATGAAAATAGAAATTGATTCATGGTTTAATGCTTTACTCTTTCTTTAACCCTTTGTGTTAACCATGATTTATTTTCTATGCTCATTTTTGTTCCAAAATAAAATATCTAAGATATATATATTTTCATTTTCTCATTTTCTAAACAAGCTTATCATTATCTTGAGCTTTGAAAGCCATCATCTTCTTCCTCCTTTCTCTCTTGCTCTCTAGTTCTTTCAAGTAAGCAAAAGAGTAATCAAGTTAGGATTTTGAAATGAGAAAAGCAACCACAACACCATTCTACACTAGTCTTGCCCATTTGTGAAGAGTGTTAGCTTCCATTTTCTTCTCTTGATCTTGTGAAGTTACAAGCTTGGACAAAGCGGACTCCGGGTGGATCATCATGGACCTAGAGGAGCTCAAGCGGACTTTTTCCAACCCTCAGGTAGCCAAGGAGTCTAGCGTAGGGAGCTACAAAGGTTGTATTCTCAAAACCCTAGTTTTTCCTACTTGTGATGATGGACTTGTAATGAAACCCTAAATTTTCTAGCATGATTCTTTGTATGTTCACTTAGCACCTTAAAAATTTAATCTTTGGCACATGTGATGCTTCCAAACCCTTCATGAGGTGCTAGGTAAACCTAACATTGGTATCAGAGACGACCTAGAACTTTAGGCGATGCTTTAGCGAAGTTAAAACTCCGATCGAACCAAAATACGGACTTTTAGAACCCTCTCTGGACATTTTTTCAAACCTGTGAATTTTCAGAATTAAAAATCATTAAAAAATTCAGCAGGTAAATATAAGCACAACTGTAAAAAACGAGCCCATGAACAGTTACTTCCACCGCGGAACCGCGGCCAAAGCTTGCTTGGGCCGCGGCTCCGCGGCCGTACAGAGGCTATATTTTGTTATTTTTATACAGTAATGCTTATAACCGCTTGAATATATTTTTGAGTATTTTTAATCTGATTCATGTGTTGAATATTCTGGGGATGGTTTTGGATTCGGTGATTCGATCGGAATTTTAATCTCGTGCCTTTTTCGGATACTTTAGAATGTATTAAAAAGTTTGAACGGATATCATTAACTCACTTTTTCCCGGCACGAAAAATTTTCAAGTGTTGAATCTTTTCTCGAGTTTAAATCTTTCGGAAATACGTGCAAGTTTTGTGGTGGACCCTCTAGAAGAAAACAAACCTTAACTCGATTATGTGACCGTCTTGAACTGCCTTTTGAACCTTAGGGTTTGAGGCAGTACGGCGTGCCACATGTGAGGCGTTGGCTTGACCCTTCTACGGCTGGACCGCTACTACTGTGCCACATTCCGGGATCTTTGAACTCCGCTCAAGTGTTGAGCTTTAGGGAATTTTGGGTATTTGATCATTCGTTCGAAAACTTTAATATTGTCTATTTATCTGGGATGTGATACAATATGTGGAATTCATATAGTTAGGCATGGAATACGAAGTATACGATATTTCGCATTTACGATGTCTAAAGAGAATGTGGATTCCAAATATTGTAGCTTTACACTTTCTTTTCTGTGACCGTAAGCGTAGTATGTCGGTATCGCCGGTTTCGTTGCTATACATCAACGACAATCGGGGTACGCATACTTACTTACGTTGATGATATATGATATTATGTATTGCTGAGATATGATGTGCAGGATTGTCGCGATTGAATAGCCGGTGTTTTTTTATGTGAGATGAGAGTTTTATTTTTCATTCATATAAAATTCAAATGTAATGTAATATTCTTTTATTTGGGGCACTTCCGGGTTGAGGTTGATGTCACCAGTTTTGTATATTATTTACTTTTCCGCATTAGGATAGACCCAAGGAGGGGAGCACAAGTGACCGGGTTCTGGGGTTCAGTGGGAGGCCATCTCGAGGAGTCGAGACCGGGTCTCCTAAACTCCAGGATTGGTAGGGTCGCTTGCCGCTCTCGTAGGGGTCTAGGGGTGTAGGCTTGGCTATTCATCGCGACTGTGGAATCCGTATTTTCTATTGTTGGCTAAATACTAAATACGGACGTCCTAGTATATCCCACATTATATATATGTTTCTGCTGCCTGTGTTCTGTGATATCTGAGACGAATGATATATTATATATGAGATATATAGTAGACGCTGCTTATGTTTTACACTCGCGCTAGTCCCATCCCGATATGCCGTTAGTTAAGTAACCTAACGGTGCATAACGGAACATTGCGGCGAATGCGGATGGCATAAGCGTACGTTGTATTTTCGTTTCTTTTCTGTGATTGGCTTAAGGACTTAAATGATGGGATTACATTAATATGATTAATGTAAAGAAAATAAACCTAAAAAGATGTTGTAGAATCGGATTTGAAAACCACTCGGCTCTTTATGAAAAAGCTACTTTTCAAAACTGCGGAGCACAAGCCACTCCTTTTGAAAACCATTTGATTCTATGACGATATCAAGTTCAAAGCGTTAAAGATTTTCTTAAAAATCATCCGCAACCCTCCGTCATTTTAGGAAGTAGAGTACTTAGTATTCGTGCTACGTTTGTTGACTTTAGTTAAGGCGTAGTGTACGGTAGCTAAGTGATGTCTTCCTCCACTGCATATGATGCAGATTAATTAGGACATTTATGCGACTTTGTTGACCATAGTTAAGGGTCATATGGGTCGGTCTAATTGATCAAGAAATGATGGGTAGAACTTGCCTGGTGCTTATGATTTGTTGACCATAGTTAAGGTCATAAGTACTAGGGGTAAAAATCACATCGGGAATTTCAAGTGTTGTGATTTGCAATGAGATTGCATACCTTCCATATGATGGTTGGATCCTGACCCTACTGTGGGCAATAGTTGCTCCCAGGAGAGTTTTGCAGTTTACGATTAGCTAACTCATTAGGTGTTAACGGGGCTATGTCTCTGGGAAAACGAGGTTTACTTTAATTAGGTCCGTGCGAAAGCACGGGGAACCTCCCTCAAGTAACGACACCGGCCTGGCTGAACGGTTAGGGAAGTTGTAGATTGTAATTAATCCTGGCTAGTTTTCTTTTTAAGGTTTGAAAGAAAAACTTGATTAAAGCAGTGGGAGACATCGATTAGACAAGATAATAACCAATCTGATCTTTGCAAGAGCTTTCGATGAGTGTATTCTTTTCTCTCTCTTAATGGCAGATATCAATGACTGGACTCAAGCTTCTACTAGATAAAAATAAACTGAATGGGACCAATTATAAAGACTGGCTAAGGAATCTGAAAATTGCCTTGACTTATGATAAAGTATCATATGTCCTCACGGCTTTAGCCCCGCCCGTCCCAGGTCCAAAATCCTCAGTTGCGGACATTGAAGTCCGCAAGACATGGGATGCTGACTGTGCCACGGCCAAATACCTCGCGCTTGCATCGATGGACAACACACATCAAAAGCAGCACGAGAATATGGACATACAAACCATATTCCTCCATACAAAGGAGTTGTATGGAGAGCAATCCCGAGTATTACGATACGAAGCATCAAAGAAATTGTTTCAGATGCGAATGGCCCCTGGCACACCGGTAGGAGACCATGTTCTGAAGATGATAGCTCTTATAGAAGAGCTTGAGGACCTTGGATGGACGATGGACAATGAACAATATACGGATATTATTCTGCAGTCCCTCCCCTCCACCTTTGCTCAATTCATAGTTAACTTCAACATGCACAACATGGAGAGGGAACTACCTGAACTCCTTAATATGTTAAGGAGTGCAGAGAGCACATTGAAATCAGTGAAAACTCCCGTTATGACTGTTGGACAATCTTCCTCTTCTGGCCCAAAGGCTAAGGCCAAGGGAAAGAAAAAGAAGAAGCCCACCAATCCTAAGGGTGGAGTTAAAAAGGTTAAGGGGAAGGAAAAGTCCAAAACTAGAGAATCGGGGAAAGGTGAATGTTTTATTTGCCACAAAACAGGACATTGGAAGCGCAACTGTACGGAGTACTTAAATCTCAAGAAGAAGCATGGGGATGCTTCCGCTTCAGGTGTGTTTGTGACAGAAAACTGTGTTTCAATAAACTCTGCTTCCTGGGTATTAGATACCGGTTCAGGTTCTCACATTTGCAATTCTATGCAGGGGCTGAGAAATAGCAAGGTTTTGAAGACAGGTGACCATACTCTCCGCGTTGGAAATGGTTCTAATGTACATACAGTCGCAGTGGGAGAGTATCACTTGGGGTTGCCATCTGGGTGTATATTGGTTTTGAACCCATGTTATTTTGTACCAAGTATGCTATGTAATATAATATCTGTTTCTTTGTTAGACAATGAAGGATATAACTTTATATTGCAGAACAATGTTATGAACATTCACCTGAATCAAATGTTGGTTGGGTATGGTACACTTAAGAACGGGATATACGTCATAAATCAACACACAGTTTTCAGCATACAACACACTAATAAAAGAAAACTTTCAGAAATAAATGAAGTTTTTCTTTGGCACTGTAGACTTGGTCATATTAACGAAACAAGACTAAACAAGTTACACAAAGATGGATATTTAAACTCCTTTGAATATAAATCTTATGCGACTTGCCAGTCTTGTATCAAGGGTAAAATGACCAAAACTCCGTTTACCGGACACGGAGAAAGAGCTACCGAGCTCCTAGGACTCATACATAGTGATGTATGTGGGCCAATGTCTACACAGGCTAGAGGCGGTTTTTCATACTTCATTACGTTCACTGACGATTTCTCAAGATTCGGTCATGTATTTTTATTAAAGCACAAATCCGAAGCTTTCGAGAAATTCACTGAATATAAACAAGAAGTAGAAAAACAAACTGGCTTGAGTATCAAGATGCTTCGATCAGATCGAGATGGGGAGTACCTCAGTACGGAATTTGCAAACTTCCTAAAAGAGAATGGGATTCTCTCTCAGCTCACTCCTCCTTACACACCACAGCACAACGGTGTGTCTGAACGACGGAATATGACCCTATTAGATATGGTCCATTCCATGATGAGTGATGTTGAGTTACCTGTCTCATTTTAGGGGCATGCATTGGAGACTGCAGCGTTTCTACTGAACAGGGTTCCAACCAAAACCGTGTCTACCACGCCATATGAGATATGGCATGGGAAGAGACCATCTCTTAGGAGAATTAAGATTTGGGGTTGCCCGGCCTATGTTAAAAAGCAGAATCCAGACAAACTCAAAACACGGTCAGTCATGTGTAACTTTGTGGGATATCCAAGGAACTCTTATGGACAATGAGGAACAAAAGGTGTTTGTTTCTCAGTATGCCACATTCTTAGAAAAAGATTTTTTCACAGATAAAGATGATGGCAATGTGGTGGATCTAGAAGAGGTTCTAGAGACACAAACTACAAATGACGACTTGGTTGAACAGGCTGTTGCAATAGAAACTGAGGAACCTCAGCCACTCCGTAGGTCTGGTAGGGCTTCTCGCCCACCATAGAGGTACTACGGTTTCCTCTTTGATGGTGACAGAGAAGACTGCATCATGGAGGATGATGATCCTACCAGTTTTCAGCAAGCTATCACGAGTGGTGACTCTGTGAAGTGGCTGGATGCTATGAGATCCGAAATGGAGTCTATGTACACCAACAAAGTTTGGACTTTGGACGTTGTACCCCCTGGGGTAAAACCTATGGGATGCAAATGGATCTTTAAAAGAAAGATTGGTGTAGATGGGCAGGTAGAGACCTATAAGGCAAGACTTGTGGCGAAGGGTTTTCGTCAAAGACCAGGTTTGGACTATGACGAGACTTTTTCGCCCGTAGCCATGCTTAAATCCATTCGGATCCTACTTGCTATTGCTGCTCACTACGACTATGAAATCTGGCAGATGGACGTTAAAACGGCATTTCTAAATGGGGATTTAGAAGAATGCGTTTATTTGGATCAGCCAGAGGGCTTCATTAACAGTGGGAGCAGCGGGAAAGCATGTAGATTGCTTAAATCCATATATGGGTTAAAGCAGGCATCACAGAGTTAGAACATCTGTTTTGATGATGTTATCAAAGAGTTTGATTTCATCAAAAATCCAGATGAACCTTGTGTTTATAAGAAGGCTGTAGAAAGAGCTGTCACATTCCTCGTATTGTACGTAGATGACATTCTTCTGATAGGAAATGATATTCCTATGCTACAGTCGGTCAAATCTTTCTTATCACTAAGGTTCTCCATGAAGGACCAGGGTGATGCCACATACATTCTGGGAATAAGGATCTATAGGGATAGATCCAAGAGGTTATTGGGAATGTCCCAAACCAGGTACATTAACACCATCCTAAAAAGGTTTAGTATGGAAGACTCCAAGCGGGGAGCCTTACCTGCTTTCCATGGGGTCACTCTCTCCAAGGATTCTTGCCCAAAGACCGATGAAGAGAGAGCTCGCATGAGCATTATACCCTATGCTTCGGCAGTAGGATCTATAATGTATGCGATGTTATGTACACGCCCAAATGTAGCTTATGCACTTAGTGTTGTAAGCAGGAATGAATCCAACCCAGGGGAGAATCACTGGATAGCTGTGAAGAACATTCTTAAGTACTTGCGAAGGACTAAAGAATTGTTCTTGGTGTATGGTAATGGAGATCTCCAAATGGAGGCCTTTACTGATTCGAGCTTCCAGAGCGATAAGGATGACAACAAATCTATCTCAGGGTTTGTATTTACCCTCAATGGAGGGACGGTAAGTTGGAAGAGTTCCAAACAGGATACCGTTGCAGACTCTACGATGGAAGCTGAGTACATTGCTGCAAATGATGCCGCCAAGAAAGCCGTCTGGATGAGGAAATTCGTCTCGGAGCTAGGAGTAGTTCCAACCATTATTGATCCAATACCATTGTATTGTGATAATAATGGAGCTATGGCGTTAGCCAAGGAGCCCAGGTCCCATCAGCGATCCTGACACATCCTGAGGCGCTTTCATTTGATCCGGGAGATTGTAGATCGCCGCGAGATCGAGATTAAGAGAGTAGACACAAAGAATAACGCCGTGGATCCACTCACCAAGGCCCTCCCTCAGCCGCAGCATGAGCGACTTTTTGAGATGTTGGGTATGAGATACGCCAATAACTGGCCTTAGTGCAAGTGGGAGATTGTTCGATATATGTATGCCCTAGAGGCCATTATGTGATAGTGGATGTATTTATACATGTATATATATATATTCAGTGTACATTCTTGCTCGACATGATAATATGCTATCTGGTTCTTCTTTATCTGACATGTTGATTTGATCATGCTTTTATTCATTCATACATGTTGATAAAGCCCTGAGGATATAGGCTTGACTACTGTGATTATGATGGAGATCATACTAGTGGGACATTTGTAGTTTATAAGCATATCCTGGAATGTCCCTAGTCGTGGGTGTATCGAGACGGGGCATCGATATACCAGAGTAGACTAGCGTATATGATACTAGACCTATATGATGGGCGATAGATGTTCCGACAATCATCGATGTTTGACATCGAGATCGTATACGGGTGCTCAGTGGTGACTGGGTACACTGGACGGATTCACCGAGAACTCCTATATGGAATTATATCTATCGTCGGATAGCAGTTCTCAGGTGATACTGGTGCAGGTTAGTCTGTAGACCCGAGATCTTCATAGAGTCTTGTGTGTTCTCCCACTGTACTTTGATTACCACCCTACCACGGCTCTACTGAGTCGTGCAAACAGGTGGCCGTTGGGTACAGTCCCGAGACACACGAAGGTGATGAGTGATAGGAGGGGTTTCGTCTCTCCCGGTATTGGGAGTTGATGCTGTGCTCGACTGGCTATATCAGTAAGTCCCTGGCCAGGGCTGTTGGGATTTCCTGATAAGTGTTATCAGTAGTTTCTCGATCTGTTATAGACCTTTCATCGGCACGACTTATTGAGTTATTGGGGTCGACGTTACCATCCCTAGACTCGATATGCAGCATATCTGACGAAGAAACCGGACTGTATGGTAGTGTTGCCGGTTGGCTCGACGGGAGTTGTAACAGGTTTGCTTGTTTTCTTCTGATCGTTCAATACCCGGGTGGCCGTTACGTTTAGCTGACCGCTTGTGGCTTGGGAGTGCTTGATATGATCATCACCCACTGCCGGCGTATTGACGAGTCTTAGAGTCCCACAAAGGAGTTACCTAGTCCAGGAGAAATGTTGTGGTGCGCATATGCGATATGCGCATGGACCCAGTTAAAATGCGCGTATGAGATACCGTATATTAATCGGGAGGCTTGCTTTTGGTCTGGTCGTATGTGATATGACCGGATTGCTAAATTAATTGTTGATTTATCATTTGACCATTAGTTTCTCACTAGAAATCCTTTCTTGTCTTTTTGGGTGTATGCATGCATGTATGCATTCATTCTTGTTCATGCACATATGGATGTGCATGCACAAATACATGCACACATCATGTTATCATGGTTGATTATATACTAGATGGTGGCAATATAAGACTCACACACTTTGTAAAATATATAGATATTAATTTTGAAAAGAGAAATGAAAATAGAAATTGATTCATGGTTTAATGCTTTACTCTTTCTTTAACCCTTTGTGTTAACCATGATTTATTTTCTATGCTCATTTTTGTTCCAAAATAAAATATCTAAGATATTTTACAACCATGGTTTAGAATGAGAGAGTGAAAATATATATATTTTCATTTTCTCATTTTCTAAACAAGCTTATCATTATCTTGAGCTTAGAAAGCCATCATCTTCTTCCTCCTTTCTCTCTTGCTCTCTAGTTCCTTCAAGTAAGCAAAAGAGTAATCAAGTTAGGATTTTGAAGTGAGAAAAGCAACCACAACACCATTCTACACTAGTCTTGCCCACTTGTGAAGAGTGTTAGCTTCCATTTTCTTCTCTTGATCTTGTGAAGTTACAAGCTTGGACAAAGCGGACTCCGGGTGGATCATCGTGGACCTAGAGGAGCTCAAGCGGACTTTTTCCAACCCTCAGGTAGCCAAGGAGACTAGCGTAGGGAGGTACAAAGGTTGTACTCTCAAAACTCTAGTTTTTCCTACTTGTGATGATAGACTTGTAATGAAACCCTAAATTTTCTAGCATGATTCTTTGTATGTTCACTTAGCACCTTAAAAATTTAATCTTTGGTACATGTGATGCTTCCAAACCCTTCATGAGGTGCTAGGTAAACCTAACATTGCACGCCCTCTTGGAAGTGGTATGATGGAAATCAAAGCACAGTGGGAATCACACAAGATTCTATGATGATCTCGGGTCTACAGACTAACCTGTACCAGTGTCAACAAAGAACTGCCATCTGACGTGAGGTATAATACCATCTGGGAGTTCTCGGCGAGTCCTTCCAGTGTACCCAGTCTCCATTAAGCACCCGTATACCTTCTGTGATGTCAAACACCAATGGATATGGGATCATCCATCGCCCATCATTTGGGTCAAGAAGCGCATACGCTAGTCTACTCTGGAGTTTCGATGCCCTGTCTCTGTACTCCCACGACTAGGAACAATTGAAGGATGTACTTAGTGACTATACTGTCCCCACTAGTATGATCTGCATCATAGTCCTGGTAGTCAAGTACTCATCCTAAGGGCTTTATCAACATGTAACATAGAGACAATCAGAGCACATGTTAAGATAATGAGCAACCAGATTGCATACTATCATGTCGAGCAAGAAAGTCCTCCCTATACATGTCCAAGCATCCACTACTATATACATCGTATGTACAGTAATGGCCTCTAACGTATACATATCACTAACAACCCTTTCGCGTTTTCTGGACATTTGCGTTATCAGCACACATTTTCTTGGAAACTGGCCGTATCCTAACGCCTCTTTATGCATATCAGATCTCTAATCTCGACGGGGAGTAACAATAGCTCGTCAGCGTCTCTCATGAACTTCTGGTTCCACTCGTCTGTATCATCGTCCACTATGACGTCACGTCTTGCTGTCTGTGTACTGCTACTATTATCGGCCACGGTCATTCCGAAGTCTCTCACACGGACTTGAAATCACGTACTCTGTATCTTCATCACTCTATAGAAGATATCTGGCCGAACACGTCCTCGGGAACTCGTCCCAACCATCGGAGGAATACTCAATACTCGTCCGTTCTCGATCAACTCCCAACGGATCTGGGTAAGGCCACCTATCCGAAGCTGGTCAGCTTGCTAATCTCTTATCACATGATATCTGGACGACGTCAAACTTTTCGATCGTGTCATCGAGGTCCCAAAATTTCCCGAAAGCTCAATACCTGAGCACAGTCTAAAAATATCTGGTACATACCACAATACCTCTGGACCAGCCGTAGAAGGGCAAACCCAAACCTCACTGATGGCACCGCTAAACTGCTGCAACCTCTAAGTTTCAAAAGCTGTTCCATGGTCATCATATCGAGTTACGGTTTCATTCTTCTAGAGGGTCCACATAATTACCTGCTTGTTCCTCCGAACACTTTAAACTTGGGGAAAATGGGTTTCTGACACTCGTTCGAACTTTTTTACTTCGCCTAGGTGACATGCAAATACTCTTCGTCCGCACGCTAAACAATGCCTCAATCCTCCAGGAAAGGCGATACATCGGCGGTCCTCTCTGGATCGGTCTGCTCTAGATCTGAGTAAGACTCTCCATACTGAAAATCTTCAACTCAACTGGGCCTGCGTCGATGCATCAATCTGACGAATCACCTTCGTCTATCAAATCGGGGTAGACTAGCTATCATCTGTCGTATTTCTGCCTGGAAGCTCCAGCGATCTCAGCTCGTAAGCTATGGAAGCGACATCCCATCAATCTCAGAAACAGCTGGGTCATCTGTCCACACGGTAGATGACATCACAATCTCTGAGGTAGGCTGTATATCAACAGTCCTCTCGCAACTGGCAGCCTCTGTCAATGGCCCGATCATCCGATGTAAAACCAAACACTCGCCTCTAGAAGAGGTCACAACACAAACACTACATCGAGACGTTCCCATGTCACCAGAAAACACATTGGTCAGCCCTCGTACCAGACGAGCTCGCCAATATGGTGACAGGAACCTCAATCGAGTATCGAAGAGAGCAGATCAATGGAAAGAAAGGAAACGACAGATCCAGAATGGATACATGATCATAAGAAGGAACAATATCAATGAGAGTATGATCATGGAAACGAATAGAATCAAGGATCTCAAATGGATGTATAATCATGGGTATGAAGAGAATCATAAGTCTCAAAAATATGTACATCCTAAGGTTTCTTAAGTGGTGTATCGTATCGTCAATATGCCGCGGAACATACGTACGGTATGTCACTCTACTCAAGCTACCTACTCCATCAATCAGGGTCAACCTATGAAACGAATGTTCGGGTCTAATACCCCCCCGTTCAAGTCTAAGTTCCGTAAGGTCAAGCCTAGGTTCCGAAATACATACCCTCCCTAGACTCGGCATAGTCAAACATAGACTCGAACCAAGGTTAAACCTAACGCTCTGATACCAACTTTGTCACGTCCCGAAGTGTCACGTCCCGAAAGTACGGAACATGACCGACACTTAGACTACGAACGTCTCGAGGCGTACGTACTCTAAGTAAGCCGAACCTAGAAATCCAAACCAATAAAAGTGGTAGAGTGTAGGAAAAACCATTTTAAATCAACCAGTTTGCAACATAATATACAACGCCTAAAGGCGAGGATCACAACAGAAAAGAAATCAACAGCATGAAATCCATAGAATATAACGCGCGACTCTAAGGTCAAAAGAATAAACATCACAGGTCTCTATCTCAAATAAATACATGTTTGGTTGATGGAACTTCTAGATACAACTGAAATATCATATACAATGTATAATGATGGGTACGATACAAATAAACCCACCTAGTACCAAATCACCAGAAAGGAGCAGTGCCCGCAAAGCCGTAATGAATTCTGTACGGCAAACCTGCAAGAAACTGGGGCACAACGGGGGTGAGTTGCCAACTCGTGAGTAGAAAAAGATCTACGAACAGAAAATCGCATGTATGACGCAATCCTAGGTCATACGATCATAAAATATAATCCTCAAATATATAACCAGCAATCAATAACCTGGGCTAGGGTAAATATCTAACCCAAGTGTAATCCCATGTGCCCGTGTCAGTGCCTCAGGTAGCAATGAATCATATGAATGATGTATGTGTTGGAGATAGTGCCCTCAAAGTCAATTATTGGATCGCAGGTACGTGATTGCAATGATTGAGGCAGGACCTATACCGATATGACAGTCTTGCTCGAGATGATAGTATGCTATCTGGTTTGTCTTTATCATCGTATACATGCTTTAGTTCACTATTGCATGATGATAGAGCCCATAGGATTCTTGCTTGACTACCAGCAGTATGATGGCGATCATATACGTGGGAGCTGGGGTCTGTAAGCACATCCTTAAAAGTGTCCCTAGTTGTGGGTGTTTCGAGATAGGGCATCGATACTCCAGAGTAGACTAGTGTATACAGTCGAGACCCCAACGAGGGGCGATGGCCGGTCTCGCAAGCCATTGGTGTTAGTTGGTTCACCTAAGATATATACAGGTGCTCATTAGGTTATGAGTATACCGGACAGGACTCGCCGGGAATCTGCTCGTTGGTATTATACATATCGTCAGATAGCAATTCCCTGGTGACATGTGTACAAGTTAGTTCATCGACCTGAGATTGTCATTTGTCTCGTGTGAGTTCCCACTGTGCTTAGATTACTACCCTACCATGTTCAAAGGAGTTGTGCAAACAGGTTTTAGTTGGGTACAGTCCCGAGCCACATTGGAGGCAAGTGAGCGGATCGTCGGGGATTCGTCTCTCTCGGTATTAGGGGTTGATGTCGCGCAGTGCACGGGTGGCCATCACTAGGAATCCTCGGCCGAGGTAGTGGAGAATTACTGATTTGGATCAGTAGTTTCGCAGGTGGTGATGGGCTTCATGCCGACACGATTTATCGTGTTATTAGGGGTCTGACTTTATCCACCCCCTAGACTCGATATGCGATATTCTTTAGACGAATGAACCGGACTGTATATACATTGTCACTGTCAGGCTCAGTAGGGTTTATAAATGAGTTCGCTCGTCAGCTTCCCTTCCAATCAATACATAGGCAAAACGTTACGTGCAGCTTGTACCTCTGACGTGCTAGTGGTTATACCCAGTGCCGATGTGTTGATGAATCATTAGAGTCCCCCATAGACACTTTCCCAAGTTCGGGCCAAATGTTGTAGAGGCCGTATGGGTTTATGGCAAGGTTCGGAAAAAGCACGTGCGTTTTCGCACGTGTCGTTTTTCGGGCAGATAATACTGGTAGGCTTTGGTTTAAGCCGGAACCTAGTATTATACTGTGTAGGTATAATATCTTTGTCTCAGTTGCATTTATATTCGGTCGTAATATAAATGCGGGTATGTTTATACTGATACGGGGTTATCCTGAAATTCATTTCAGGATTGCTTTTGGAAGTTGCCAGTTTCCAGTTTTCTATCAGCTGTATTTTGAAATTCGGTTAAATACGGATTTATCTTTTCTTGATGAGGGCGAGTCATGGATCTAGAAGGTTCTAGATTTGGTGACAAGGCTTGATGATTCATTGTTAGCATTAATTGTTCATTTAATGCTTGATGACTAAGCTTAAATGATTCATCACTTTCTTTAATTGTATTCATACTATGTGTCATGATAAGCTTCATTCTTATTCTCACCCACCTTGCTCCTACACTCACCCCCTCCCCTCTATTTAGTGGCCGGCCACCCTTGGTGAGGGTTATGGTTTTTGCTTGAAAGAAAAATATGATAGCTTTGGTGTATGGAAATTTCATTGCTCATTTCATTCCATCACCCGATCTAAATGGCAATTTCATTAACCGTTTGTCCATAGCCTTGGACGTAACGAGACAAAGTGTTCTACTCATTCTCTACTTCATCTTGGTCGTCTCTTTTAGCAAACTTAACGATCGAGTTGCTTCGGTTCAAAGGCGGGAGCCCGTTTAAAGATCCGTCGACGTGGTGCCACCTGGACGACGAGACTGGAGATTCAGGAGATCGGAACAACCGCAACAAGCGTGGGATGATGGTTGAAGACCGAAGGACTCGGATCGTTCGGTATAACTCTTCTACCCACTTTGTAGTTTGTTAGTTTAGTTTTAATGGCAGATCCGGGTTACGGTACACGATGGCGCCAGTTTGTAAAAAGTTTTTGTTCCGCATTTGGCGTCTGTTAGACGGCCGGGGCGCTACCGTGGACTTACAGTGGTATCAGAGCCTCACCATTAAGCTACACTAACTTGTGCTAACGCGTTTAAAATATCGATCGAACCGTATTTCGAAAATCACATTTTTCCATGTTCAAAGTTTCTGTCGATTTTTAACAGGGCCCAAAAATTATTTTGAACATACCAGAAAACAGAGCAGGCTTTTATTAGAAAACTGGTGAAATTTGGAGGCCCAATTCCACAGAACCGCCGCGGATCCGCGGCCCAAACAAGGGTTTGGCCGCGGATCCGCCGTAGTTTTGTGATTTTGGCACTCCAAATTTCTACAGTGAGTTCTGCTTGGGAAATTGTGGCTTTTGATATATTTCTTTTAGGCCCAGATTTTATTACTGTACACCAGATGTACGTGGGGCCCACTTCGGAAAATTTAGTCGATCGAAATTTTAAACTTGTTAGTATGCAGTATTTACATTATATCTCCGACCGGGAATGTCATTTGATCGGTAAACCGCGTCTGATTGCTATAGTTCTTTTAGACGGGTTTGCGAACGTGACATTCGCGTTGATGTTCTGTGATGTGCTGTGATGTTGCGGATATGTCATGGTGGATAGTAGGGTGCAATGATAGAGCAGTTTGGATTTATTTGTACATTTGATATTGCGGGGCGAGCGTCCAACATGTGGACTGCCGTTACTGCCTGTTTGTATAATATTCTTTTGGGGCACGACCGGGTCGAGGTCGATGTACCTGTTGTACATATTTTTATTTCTGTACTAGGTTTATCCCGTGAAGGAGTGCACGGATAGCCGGGTTCTGGAAAGCAACGGGTCCGTATCTAATGGCTTTGAGAGGCAGAGGGACCTCACTCTAGAATCGGCAGACTATTCGCCGGACTCGTAGGGGGTACAGGTTGACCCAAGGAGGGGTGCTCAATTTACCAAATTCCGTGAAGTGCCGGGTGTTCCATTCACTATGTTGTGGGGACTACCTCGCTTCAGGTTTTGGCGGGTAACTTGCCGCACCCGTAGGGGTCTAGGTTTCATTGCACAGGCTATCCACACGACCAGGGGAACGCCGGGTTTCAGTAGCAGCTCTGTGAAACCCAGGGATCCCAGATTATCTGTATTGTTCTGTGATGCTTATTACTTTTCTGTAATGTTGCATATTATCACGCCTGGAGCGATTATTGTATATTGGTATATATACTATTAGATGTTGTATATGTTTTATACCCGCGCTAGTCCAGCCCCCGCTCTGTTGTTAGTTAAGTAACCTAACGGGTGATGATGGGACCCAGTGGCGAATGCGGATGGCATATACGTACATTTTATTTTCGTTCTTTTCTGGTGTGATTGATTGATGGGACTGCATTGATTCTTATCAATGCAAGGATAAAACAAACCTATATTTGATGTTGTTGGAACGAATTTTTAATGGTGTTATTACAAAGATGTTTCCTTTTGTTTTGCATAGCGGTATTCAGTTGGAATATCCTGCACCTCATTCGACGAGGCAAGGGCTGATATCCCTTCACCGGGAAAAACCTCTTGGGCAGAATTTTACGTCAGGGTAGTAGCTTCAATATAGTCGATTACAAGTTGCTTTGCATCGTGGTATTCAGTTGGAATATCCTGCACCTCATTCCACGAGGAAAGAGCCGAGATCCCTTCACCGGGAGTGACCTCTTTAGCAAAAGGTTTTCGCCACTATATTTTTATAAAAAGTTATCAGTTTCCTTCAACGAGATCAAGTTCATTACGTTAAAGGTTTTCCGCCAAAAACCAGTCGTAGCCCTCCGTCATTTCTTATGGATGGTCAGTAGTATTCAAGCTATGTATTTTGACCAACGCCAAGGCATAGTGTTTGGTAGCTGCTGGGTATTCATCTGTTGCATAGATAGATGAGTTGGTTTGGGACAGTCGTTCTGCCATTTTGGCCAACGTCAAGGGCATGTGCGGGTGGGTTCAAATTGACCTGGATAGTGACGGGTAGAACTTGGCATGTGACTTATGATATTTTGACCAACGCCAAGCTCATAAGAGCATGGGGCAAAAATCACATCGGGAGTTTCTAAAGAAACTGAAACTTGCCAGATATGCGCATACCTTCTGGAGTGTGATAACTTGAGTGGCTTCCATCAAGTTATCATGCGATGATAGTTGGATCCCGATTCCCACTGATGAGTTAGTTTACTCTTCGGGTGATCCCGACTAATTCTTCTTTCAGGTTTGGAGGAGAATTTGATATTACAGTGGGAGGTTTCCTGATTAGATAAAGTGATAACCATTCTGATCTAGGTTAGAGTGCACGCAGAGTGTTTCTTTTCTCTCTCTCTCTCTTTGGCAGCGACTTTGACCGACCCTAGACTATGACTCAGTGACCAAGTTGACCGAACCTTCTTAAAATACTGGCTTTTGGATTGTCCGAGTTGCATAAGTCATTGCCGCTCCTTCTTTTACCCTTTGCATTTCTCAGAACACCCCGTATTACTACGGATATCCACTTCCATTGGATAGATCCATCGTATGGTTATATACGAACTCGGAGGGACTTCTTCGAGGATGGATCCAGGTTCAGGAGAAATAGAATTAGTTTATTCAGTTGTCTTTTATTATCACCTTCTCTCAGGTTGCGAGAGCTCCTTCGTTTAGGAGAGTACACCTATTAGGCTTATTGGATAGTCTTATTCCAAACCATAGGCTGGTGCCGAAAGGTAGGGAATGAAGAAAACCAATTAGCCTAAGTAGGTTGTACAGAAGGTAATATGTAAAGACAAAAATAAAAGGGATCGGAAAGAGGGCAAAGTAAATTGCGACTGTTATCATTCACGACCAAACTGCGTACTTCATTGCCACTCCTATTTCACCTTTAATAGAATAAGGTTTTATTTAGTAGTCTTTTATCATCACCTTCTCTCAAGTTGTGAGTAATCCTAGGATTAGGAGGGTACACCTATTATGCTTACTGGATAGTCTTCTTCCAAACCATAGGCTGGTGCCGAATGGTAGGGAAGGAAGAAAACCATTTAGCCTAACGATGGTGTACAGAAGGTAACGACTAAAAACAAATAAAGGGATTTGGAGAGATGACAAAGGAAATATATGGTTAAAGTCATGAATTGGATTATGGAAGAGGCATTACTAAGAATACCAGGATACCCCTACGAAACATTTTCATGTTTCAGTTTCACTGTGCATTGTTAGAGGAAAACTGATTTCCCGATTAGATACTTACTCCAGGGTATGTATTTACCAGGTTTTATTTTCATATCTGTATGGTTTTTACAGATGATGAGTGGGAGTAAGTTATTGGGAATTAGGTGATCATCCTCATTATATCGGAATTCGTTGTAATTGGTGATATTTGAGGAAATCACCTGGGTACAGTTTTCAACCTACGATGCACAGGTTTTGAGTTATTCAACTCAGCGGACTTATACAGAGTATTGTATGTTGTTCAGTGTCCGTCAGGACAGAGGGGTAGGTCCTCGTACTATGTTCTGTTTCTTATGACTTCTCTAGTTTTTAGACAAGTGTTTCGTAGAAATACAATGTCTAAGTTTTGAGAAGTTGTGGGTATAAGAATAAAGTAGAGAACCAGTTGTCGTAAGTATCGGGATTCTTCAAAGAGATCGAAGATGTAGATTCTTATGATTGGTATTCAGATGAAAGTAATGGTTTTGAGAAACTTGTTTCTCTTTCAGGTTACTCATAATTGGATGGATTCTTAAGTTGAGTAATGCTGATTAACCTCTTTCCATTAAGTTGTTATGCAATGGAGACAGCTGCATGATTTGAATCTGGTTCCAATTAAATTAGTGCCTCTGTTTCTATATTGGATATAGAATGGTTCATATCTTAACGATGTTAAGGTAAGGGGAGTTGTCCAGCTTATGCTTAAAACCAGACACTGGATAACTCAAGGCACATTTCTGTATTGGCTGTTTGTGGGTTGACCCTGGCTTTGACGAGGGTTGATATTTCCGCCATCTGGAAGATCAATAGTGATATTGTTCTTGACTCGCCACAGTTTTAGTAAATTGCATTTTTTCAGAAAAAAGTAGTGGGAGTATGGTAAAACTGGAAGTGATTCCAGAACCGCAAACGATTACGGAAAATTTAATAGGACCTATATATTCAATCAGGTTAGACATTCCAATAGCCACTCCGCAGATATAGTGGGTAACCTCATACACCCGAGAGGTACTCAGGTAGCCTCAAGGACGGTGATAGGGAGGTTCATGTTTACCCAGACTTGACACTACTGTTGTTCCAAACTATGAGACCCGACAGGAGGATATGTATAGTGTCGTTCTAAACAAGCTTTAGAAGTGTACGTATATATTATTCTGCCAGAGGGTTGTCGTAGTCAGTGGGAGCAGCGGAAGCGTAGTGGACAAGTAGCTTATGTCTATTTATAGGCTTGAGCAAATATAGTGGAGATTAGATCATCTAATTTTGATGAGACAGTCATAGCTTTGACTTCATCATAATAGGGGATGGATCTGTTAAGAAGATAGTAAGGTGTGATGTCATGGTATTTGGATGACATACACAGAGTAGGAAGTAAAATTCCTATACTACGATCGGTTGTACTGTGGTCGTCATGCAGTTATTTCTCCAGACAGGACATGGATATAATATAAGACATTCTGGTTACTAGATCTATGGTTTTAGATCTAGATTTGGGTAGTTTCCCAATTTGGGTACTTTGACAGTATTCTAATGGTATTTAGAATAGATGACTCCTGGCATGGTAGTGTACCTACAGGTGATGGAGTCCCCCTCTCTAAAGGTGTCTTAAAGACTAAAAGGGAGAGGGATGTGCATGATTGGCAGATCACTTGCTTAGGCAATTGAGTCAATCATGAGTTGTCGATAAGTTTATATTAATCCAATCCTGAAGAAACATAAGGAAGCAGTTTTAGAACATAAGGTGCATGTTCTATGGATTTGATGACGGCAGCCTCCTTCAGGAGACGGTTATCATTCCAGGCTTCAAAGGTGACATGGATGATAGAGTGATTGTCAGAATTATAGTTTTCCCTCTGACGAGGGACAGTATTATGGACAGGTGGTCCAAGAGGATACTGTGGGAGGCATGGTGCTGGATACTGATTAGGTTCAGTTATCGATACAGTCTAAAAAGTTTGGATTAGGAGTTCATTTATGAACTAGGTCCCATCAGATATCCAGACATATTCTGAGACAGGTATTACTCAATTCGGGAGATGGCTTTCTCCGTGAACTTGAGATTTAGAGAGATATACAAAGAAACATCAGGGCGGATCCACTCACTGAGGCTATTTCTCGAACACAAGAGTTTTATAAACTACCTTTGTGAAACTGATTAGTAGAGGAGTTGGATGTTCGGTATCACACGGGCTGTGAGTATGCGACATCGCAATAATTAGCCTTAAGTGCAAGTGGGAGATTGTTGGAGATAGTGCCCTCAAAGTCAATTATTGGATCGCAGGTACGTGATTGCAATGATTGACGCAGGACCTATACCGATATGACAGTCTTGCTCGAGATGATAGTATGCTATCTAGTTTGTCTTTATCATCGTATACATGCTTTAGTTCACTATTGCATGATGATAGAGCCCATAGGATTCTTGCTTGACTACCAGCAGTATGATGGCGATCATATACGTGGGAGCTGGGGTCTGTAAGCACATTCTAATAGTGTCCCTAGTCGTGGAAGTTTCGAGATAGGGCATCGATACTCCAGAGTAGACTAGTGTATACAGTCGAGACCCCGACGAGGGGTGATGGCCGGTCTCGCAAGCCATTGGTGTTAGTTGGTTCACCTAAGATGTATACAGGTGCTTATTAGGTTATGAGTACACCGGACAGGACTCGCCGGGAATCTGCTAGTTGGTATTATACATATCGTCAGATAGCAATTCCCTGGTGACATGTGTACAAGTTAGTTCATCGACCTGAGATCGTCATTTGTCTCGTGTGAGTTCCCACTGTGCTTAGATTACTACCCTACCACGCTCAAAGGAGTTGTGCAAATAGGTTTTAGTTGGGTACAGTCCCGAGCCACATTGGAGGCAAATGAGCGGATCGTCGGGGATTCGTCTCTCCCGGTATTGGGGGTTGATGTCGCGCAGTGCACGGGTGGCCATCACTAGGAATCCTCGGCCGAGGTAGTGGAGAATTACTGATTTGGATCAGTAGTTTCTTAGGTGGTGATGGGCTTCATGCCGACCCGATTTATCGTGTTATTAGGGGTCTGACTTTATCCACCCCTAGACTCGATATGCGATACTCTTTAGACGAATGAACCGGACTGTATATACATTGTCACTGTCAGGCTCAGTAGGGTTTATAGATGAGTTTGCTCGTCAGCTTCCCTTCCAATCAATACATAGGCAAAACGTTACGTGCAGCTTGTACCTTTGATGTGCTAGTGGTTATACCCAGTGCCGATGTGTTGATGAGTCATTAGAGTCCCCCACAGACACTTTCCCAAGTTCCGGCGAAACATTGTAGAGGCCGTATGGGTTTATGGCAAGGTTCGGAAAAAGCACGTGCGTTTTCGAACGTGTCGTTTTTCGGGCAGATAATACTGGTAGGCTTTGGTTTAAGCCGGAACCCAGTATTATACTGTGTAGGTATAATATCTTTGTCTCAGTTGCATTTATATTCGGTCGTAATATAAATGCGGGTATGTTTATACTGATACGGGGTTATCCTGAAATTTGTTTCAGGATCGCTTTTGGAAGTTGCCAGTTTCCAGTTTTCTATCAGCCGTATTTTGACATTCGGTTAAATACGGATTTATCTTTTCTTGATGAGGGCAAGTCATGGATCTAGAAGGTTCTAGATTTGGTGACAAGGCTTGATGATTCATTGTTAGCATTAATTGTTCATTTAATGCTTGATGACTAAGCTTAAATGATTCATCACTTGCTTTAATTGTATTCATACTATGTGTCATGATAAGCTTCATTCTTATTCTCACCCACCTTGCTCCTACACTCACCCCCTCCCCTCTATTTAGTGGTCGGCCACCCTTGGTGAGGGTTATGGTTTTTGCTTGAGAGAAAATATGATAGCTTTGGTGTATGGAAATTTCATTGCTCATTTCATTCCATCACCCGATCCAAATGGCAACTTTATTAACCGTTCGTCCATAGCCTTGGACGTAGCGAGACAAAGTGTTCTACTCATTCTCTACTTCAACTTGGTCGTCTCTTTTAGCAAACTTGACGATCGAGTTACTTCGGTTCAGAGGCGGGAGCCCGTTTAATGATCCGTCGACGTGGTGCCACCTGGACGACGAGACTAGAGATTCAGGAGATCGGAGCAACCGCAACAAGCGTGGGATGATGGTTGAAGACCGAAGGACTCGGATGTTCGGTAAAACTCTTCTACCCACTTTGTAGTTTGTTAGTTTAGCTTTAATGGCAGATCCGGGTTATGGTACACGATAGCGCCAGTTTGTAAAAAGTTTTTGTTCCGCATTTGGCGTCTGTTAGACGGCCGGGGCGCTACCGTGGACTTACAGTTCCGCGGATCCGCGGCCCAAATAAGGGTTTGGCCGCGGATCCGCCGCACTGTAAGTCCACGGTAGCGCCCCGGCCGTCTAACAGTTTGAATGCATGAAACAGAATGCATGTACTGAAGAAAACTGCTTTCATAAATTTGTGAGATTTCTGTATTTTTAAAATGAGGTATCATAAATGAAATCAGCATAAACAGTGCCTACCATCGGCACAAAACATAAATCCCAATATCTCGATATCTCTGTATCACAATCTCTGTACCTCAATATCTCAAAATCTCAATGTGTCAATCACAATATCCAGGGCGCCGTCAGTCCAGACCGGCCCCTACCATACATCTCATGACCATGACGGTATCCTCCGGATATCCGTCGCGTCGGGTAAAATCACCGGTCAGTAGTGCTCCCTCCGCCAGGCTCAACGCCATCTCCTGCGATCTTCTTGCCGCCGGGTACCGCACCGGGCCCACCATGTACCCGAAACGGTTCATCCGCCTCCTCGAATTGGGTCTCGAAATCCATCAGCAAATCTCATGGTGGACGACTCATACATCATTGGAAAACCGCACTTTTTATTTGAAAAGAGAGAAAGCAGTTTATATAAGTTTTGTGGTTTTCCCCCAAATCCAGAAAACATCATGGAAATTCGAATCTAAATCATCAATAGCATGTAAAGCCATGAATATAAGCATGAGAATCCATGAATGCGGCATAAAATGAGTAACAGTATGCAAGAAGTGACAGGTAATAACTACAATGTCAATCTGGCATATAAGGCAAGTACACTAATATCATGTCAAACTGCTAGCTAACAAGCTAAATCAAGCAATAATATTCTCTAAATGTACGTGACATGGCAATTACCGATGCAGATGTGTGTGCGCCGGCAAATAAGTGTACGTGATACATACGCATCATCGGTAATGGTGCTGGTGTTCTAACAGCAGGATATCAATAATAGAATATGAATCACAACGATAAGCGATGCAAAGGTGTTGGATATAGTGCCCTCAAAGTCAATTATTGGATCGCAGGTACGTGATTGCAATGATTGGGGGAGGACCTATACCGATAGAACAGTCTTACTCGGGATGATAGTATGCTATCTGGTTTGTCTTTATCACTGTTACACTTTGAAAGAGCCCATAAGATTCTTACTTGACTGCTAGCTGTATGATGGCGATCATATATGTGGGAGCTGGGATCTATAAGCACATCCTTAAAGTGTCCCTAGTCATGGGAGTTTCGAGACAGGGCATCGATATTCCAGAGTAGACTAGTGTATACATTCGAGACCCCGACGAGGGGAGGTGGCCGGTCTCACAAGCCATTGGTGTTAGTTGATTCACTTAAGATGTATACAGGTGCTCATTGGGTTATGAGTACACCGGACAGGACTCGCCGGGAAGTTGCTAGTTGGTATTATACCTAGCGTCAGAAAGCAGTTCCCTGGTGACATGTGTACAGTTTAGTTCATCGACCTGAGGACGTCATTTGTCTCGTGTGAGTTCCCACTGTGCTTTGATTTATACCTTACCACGGGTCAAAAGAGTCGTGTAAACAGGTATATTTTGGGTACAGTCCTGAGCTACATGGAGGCAGTGAGCAGATCTTCGGGGATTCGTCTCTCCCGGTATTGGGGGTGAGATCGCGCTGTGTTTAGGAGAGCCATTACACGAAATCCCTGGCCTGGGTAATCGAAATTTACTGGAAGGTATTCCAGTAGTATCTCAGGGTGTTATGGGCTGCTCTCTGACATGACTTATGCAGCTATTGGGGGTCTGACGTTTACCGGCCCCCTAGGCGTAATATGCGATACTCATAGACGAATGGACCGGACTGTACGGATATTGTTACTGTCAGGCTCAGTAGGGTTTCTGGATGAGTTCGCTCGTCAGCTTCCCTTCTAATCAATACATAGGCAACCGTTACGTACAGCTTGTACCTCTGACGTGCTAGTGGTTATACCCAGTGCCAGTGTGTTGATGAGTCATTAGAGTCCCCCACAGACACTTTCCCAAGTTCGGGCGAAACGTTGTAGATGCCGTATGATATTATGGCAGGGTTCGGAAAATGCACGTGCGTTTTCGCACGTTTCATTTTTCGGGCAGTTAATACCGGTAGGCTTTGGTTTAAGCCGGATCCCAGTATTATACCATGTAGATATAATATCTTTGTCTTAGTTGCATTTGTATTCGGTCGTAATACAAATGCGGGTATGTTTATACTAATACGGGGTTATCCTGAAATCCGTTTCGGGATCGCTTTTGGAAGTTGCAAGTTTCCAGTTTTCTATCGGCCGTATTTAACATTCGGTTAAATGCAGATTTATATTTTCTTCTTGGGTGAGTCATGAGGGTGAGTCTTGCTTCTAGATGGTTCTAGAAATGGTGACTAGCATCATGAGTCATTTGTTCCTTAATGATGCATTTAATGATGGAGGATGACTAAGGTTATGAGCCATTGTTTCCATTAATGCAATTTTGGAATACTTAGGATATTTTCTCCTTGATCTTTTGCTTACACACACCCTCCCCTCTCCTACACTCACTCTCCCTCTTCTATATAGTGGCCGGCCCTCATTGTGAGGGATGATGGATTCATTCTTGGCAAAAAGATTATGATAGTTTAGTTCATGGAAATTTCATATAGCTCAATTTCTATTTACCCGATTCCAATTGGCTACTTCCATAACAGTTCGTCCGTAGCCTTGGACGTAACGAGACAAAGTGTTCTCCTCATTCTCTACATCAATCTTGGTCGTCTCTTTTAGCAAACTTGACGATTGAGTTGCCTCGGTTCAGAGGCGGGAGCCCGTTTAAAGATCCGTCGACGTGGTGCCACATGGACGACGAGACTAGAGTTTCAGAAGATCGAAGCCGCCGCAACAAAGCGTGGGATGATGGTTAAAGACCGAAGGACTCGGATCGTTCGGTATAACAATTCAACCCTCTTTACAATTTGTTAGTTTAGCTTTAATGGCAGATCCGGGTTAAAGTACGCGATAGCGCCAGTCGTAAAAGTTTTGTTCCGCATTTTGGCGTCTGTTAGACAGCGGGGGCGCTATGTGAACTTACAGTGGTATCAGAGCCTCACCATTAAGCTTTACTAACTTGTGCTAACGCGTTTAAAAGATAGATCGAACGGAATTTCCGAAACTACATTTTTCTGTACACTAAGTTTCTGTTGATTTTTAAACAGTTCTAAAAATTATTTTACATATCACAGAAAAACCAGCAGGCTTTTTTAAGCAATCCGTACAAATTTGGTCACGTGATCCCATATAACCACCGCGGAAACGCGGTCAAACCTAGGGTTTGACTGCGTATCCACGGCGGTTTAGTAAGAACAGTGCTCCAAACTTGTACAAGGGATTCTTTACAGGAAATTGTGGTTTTTGGTAATATTTTCTTGGGCCCATATTTTGTTACTGTACAGCAGATGTACGTGGGGCCCACTTCGGAAAGTTTTGACGATCGAAATTTTAAACTTGTTAGTTTATAGTACTTACTTTATATCTCCGACCGGGAATGTCATTTGATCGGTAAACCGCGCCTGATTGTTATAGTTCTTTTAGACGGGTTTGCGAACGTGACATTCGCGTTGATATTCTGTGTTGTGCTGTGATGTTGTGGATTTGTCGTGGTGGATAGCAGTGTGCAATGATAGTGCAGTTTGGATTTATTTATACATTTGATATTGCGGGGCGAGCGTCCAACATGTGGACTGCCGTCACTTCCTGTTGTATAATATTCTTTTGGGGCACGACCGGTTTGAGGTCGATGTACCCGTTGTACATATTTTTATTTCTGTACTAGGTTTATCCCGCGAATGAGTGCACGGATAGCCGGGTTCTGGAGGGAAACGGGTCCGTATCTCATGGGTTTGAGAGGCAAAGGGACCTCACTCTAGAATTGGCAGACTATTCGCCGCACTCGTAAGGGGTACAGGTTGACCCAAGGAGGGGTGCTCAATTTACCGGATTCCGTGAAGTGCCGGGTGTTCCATTCACTATGTTGTGGGGACTACCTCGCTTCAGGTTTTGGCGGGTAACTTGCCGCACCCGTAGGGGTCTAGGTTATATTGCACAGGCTATCCACACGACCAGGGGAACGTCGGGTTTCAGTAGCGGCTCTGTGAAACCCGGGGATCCCAGATTATCTGTATTGTTCTGTGATGCTTATTACTTTTCTGTAATGTTGCATATTATCACGCATGGAGCGATTATTGTATATTAGTCTATATACTATTAGATGTTGTATATGTTTTACACCCGCGCTAGTCCAGCCCCCGCTCTGTCGTTAGTTAAGTAACCTAACGGGTGATGATGTTGGAGTTAGTGCCCTCAGAGTCAATTATTGGATCACAGGCACGTGATTGCAATGATTGAGGGAGGACCTATCCCGGTAGGACAGTCTTACTCGAGATGATAGTATGCTATCTGGTTTATCTTTATCATCGTGTACTGCTTTAGGTGACCTGACATGTCGCTATTGCACGTTGATAGAGGCCCTAGGATTCTTGCTTGACGACCAGCAGTATGATGGCGATCATATACGTGGGAGCTGGGGTCCATAAGCACATCCTTAAAAGGTCCCTAGTCGTGGGAGTTTCGAGACTGGGCATCGATACTCCATTAGTAGACTAGTGTATACAGTCGAGACCCCGACGAGGGGCGGTGGCCGGTCTCACAAGCCACTGGTGTCAGTTGGTTCACCTAAGATGTATACAGGTGCTCATTGGGTTATGAGTACACCGGACAGGACTCGCCGGGAACCTGCTGGTTGGTCTTATACCAGACGTCAGATAGCAGTTCCCAGGTGACATGTGTACAGGTTAGTTCATCGACCTGAGATCGTCATTTGTCTCGTGTGAGTTCCCACTGTGCTTTGATTACTACCCTACCACGGCTCAAAGGAGTCGTGCAAACAGGTTTTAGTTGGGTACAGTCCCGAGCCACATGGAGGCAGTGAGCGGATCTTCAGGGGTTCGTCTCTCCCGGTATTGGGGGTGAGGTCGCGCTGTGTCTAGGAGAGCCATTACGCAAAGCCCTCGGCCGAGGCAGGAGATTTACTGGTAGGTATTCCAGTAGTATCTCAGGGCGTTCTGGGCTACACTCCGACACGACTTGTACCGCTTTTGGGGGTCTGACTTTCACCAACCCCCTAGGCCCGCCATGCGATACTCATAGACGAACGGACCGGACTGTACGGATATTGTCACTGACAGGCTCAGTAGGGTGTCAGGATGGGTTCGCTCATCGACGTCCCTTTTGGTCAATAGCTGGTGGCCCGTCACGTATTGGCTTATACCTCTGACGTGCTAGTGGTTAAATCCACAGCCATAGTATTGACGAGTCTTTAGAGTCCACCACACTTTCAGTTACTCAGCTTTCGGGCGAAACGCTGTAGAGGCCGTATGGAGATATGGCAGGGTCCGATCAGATACGTGCGGTATTGCACGGATCAGGATCGGACGGTTTGTACTAGTAGCCGTATAGGTATATGGCAGGGTTCGATCAGATACGTGCGGTATTGCACGGATCAGGATCGAACGGATTTTACTAGCCGGCTTTGGCTTAAGCCGGTCCTAGTCTAGTACAGTGTAGATTTTGTCTCATTGCATTTGTATCCGGTCGGAATACAGATGCGGGTGTGTATGCACAGTGTCGGGGTTTTCCTGTAATTTATTACGGGACCAGTTTTCTGGAGTTGCCAGTTTGCATTCCGTTCCGGCCGGTTTTCCTTTGTTCTTTCCCGGCCGGACTTTTCCGATGGAGGGGGTAATTTGCAGTTTTGCAAATTACTTTTGTGGGGGGGGTTTCTTGCATAAAGTTTGATTATGATAGATTTCATTTCTTTCATCCATCACTTGATTTAAATGAGAAGTGAAAGGTTATGGAGTGCATAGTGTTTTAAGCATGGTTGATGTTTTCTTTGACCTTGGATGTGGTCACCACTTCCTTCATCCTACACTCACCTCCCTTCTTGCTTCATATATTCTTTCCTCCACCTTATTCTTCACTTGATGAATATGATAAGTCTTTCATGGTTATGAGAAAGAAAAGAAAAAGAAAGAGAGGAAGAAAAAGAAAGAGAGAGTTCATCTTTGTTATGGGAGGAATTCTTCATCTCCTTCTTCTTCTTGTTTCGGAAAAATGAAAGCACCATTTTTCCTAACCCCAATCCTCCATCATGGCAACTACAAACCCCAAATGAGACTAGCATCATCTACACTACATTCTACAGCACTTCTTGAGCATGTCGAGTTGCCGGCTTCATGCTCGAGTTGCCTCGGTATCGAGGCGGGAGCCCGTAAAAGACGAAGGCGATGTGGTGCCCTTTCCGGCGAGGAGGCGACGATATGGAGACTACACTTTCCGCGGGAGATCGGGGCGATGATGAGAAGACCGGAGGACCGGATCTCTTGGTATACTTCTCTTCCCATCTCTTGTTAGCTAGCGTAGGTTAATGGTTAACGATCCGGGTTTTCTTTGTCCGCGGTAGCGCCGGTTTCCGAGTAAGGAAAAATTTTGATTCCGCAATTTGGCCTCGAGTAAGACGGCCGGGGCGCTGCCGTGGCGCAACATGGTATCAGAGCCACGCCATTAACCTTACCTAGCTTCGTTTGATGTGTTTGCGTTTCCGATCGACCGAAATTTCCAAAAACCGTATTTTATTGCACATCAGTTTCTGTCGAAATTTTTTGGAGTCTAAAATTTTTTCAGGTGGTCTCAGAATGATGTGCAGGGAGTTCTAAGAACTCTGGAAAAAAACGACAAAGTGAACCCTTACTTGGAGCGCGGAAGCGCGGCAATACCCCCATTTATGCCGCACTTCCGCCGCACTATGGTGGGCCCACTTGATCATTTTTCTTCAGTTGTCTTATGGGCTGAAAATAGGGGTTTTGGGATATTAAAATTGGGCCAGTTATTTCTGTGAGTGCTACAGTTTTCTTTTGGGGCCCGCTTGTTAATTGTTTGATCGATCGGATATTTTAAACACATTATTTCACAGTATTTACATTATATCTGCGACCGTGAATGTCACTCGATCGGTAAATCCGGTCTGACTGCTATAGCCCGGTTAGACGGATTTGCGAACGTGACTTTCACGTTGATGTTCTATGTTTATGCTGTGATGTTGCGGATCGGTCGTGGGGGATAGCCTGGATGCAATGCTAGTACAGTTTTGTTGTATTATGTACATTTGATATTGCGGGGCGAGCGTCCGACATGTGGACTGCCGTCACTGCCTGTTTGTATTATTCTTTTGGGGCACGACCTGGTTGCGGTCGATGTACCCGGTGTATGTATATTTTTACTTTCTGTACTAGGTTTGCCCCGCGGTGGGGTGCACGGATAGCCGGGTTCTGTAGGGCAACGGGCCCGCATCTCAGGGCATTGAGACGGAGGGGGCTTCAGTCCAGGATTGGCGGGCTATTCGCCGCACTCGTAGGGGGTACAGGTTGACCCAGGAGGGGTGCCCAAGTCACCGGATTCCGTGAAGTGCTGGGTGGTCCATTCACGGTACTGAAGGGGGCTGCCTCGCTTCAGGTTTTGGCGGGTGACTTGCCGCGCCCGTAGGGGTCTAGGATTTCATTGCACAGGCTATCCACACGACCAGGGGAACGTCGGGTTTCAGCAGCGGCTCTGTGAAACCCGGGGCTTCCAGATATCTGTATTGTTCTGTGATGCTGTACATTTCTGTGATGTTGCATTTTATTCACGCCTTGAGCGAAATACTATATATTGGTATATATATTAGTAGATGTTGTATATGTTTTACACCCGCGCTAGTCCAGTCCCCGCTCTGCCGTTAGTTAGCTAACCTAACGGGTGATGACGGGACCCAGTGGCGAATGCGGATGGCATATACGTACGTCAGTATATTTTCGTTCTTTGTGGTGTGATCAATTGATGGGACTGCATTGATTCGGATCAATGCAAGATAAACAAACCTAATCTGATGTTGTTGGAACATTTTTCAAAAAAAGCTGTTATTGCAAGGACGTTCACTTTTGTTTTGCATCGTGGTATTCATTTGGAATATCCTGCTCCTCAGTCGACGAGGCAAGGGCCGAGATCCCTTCACCGGGAGTGACCCCTTGGACAAAAGTTTGCGTCAGGGCATTAACTTCACTATAGCCGATTACTTTTGCTTTGCATCGTGGTATTCAGTTGGAATATCCTGCACCTCATTCTACGGGGAAAGAGCCGAGATCTCTTCACCGGGAGTGACCTCTTTAGTAAAGGTTTTCGTCACTATATTTTCTAAAAAGGTTATCCAGTTCCTTTAACGATATCAAGTTCATTACGGTAAAAGGTTTTTCGCCAAAAACCATCCGTAGCCCTCCGTCATTTCAGATTAGTATTACTTAGTATTCGTGCTACGTATGTCGTGCATTGCCGAGGCGTAGTGTTCGGTAGCTGTGTAATATTTTTCTGTCGCTTGGATAAGTGGATTGGTTAGGACAGTCGTACAGTTATGTTGGCATTGTCAAGGACTCGTACGGGTGGGTTTAATGCAATCAAGATAATGACGGGCTGAACTTGACTAGGACTCTTTGATATGTTGGCATTGTCAAGGTCACTTGGGTCCTAGGGGTAAAAACAGACATCGGGAGTTTCAAAAGAACTGAAACTTGCCAGGCATGCGCATACCTTCTGGAGTGTGGTGACTTGAGTGGATTCCGTCAAGTTATCATGCGATGATAGTTAGGATCCCGATTTCCACTGATGAGTTGGTTTACTCCTCGGGTGATCCCCGACTAATTCTTCTTTCAGGTTTGGAGGAGAATTTGAGATACAGTGGGAGGTTTCCTGATTAGATAAATTGGTAACCATTCTGATATAGGTTAGAGTGCACGCTGAGTGTTTCTTCTCTCTCTCTTTGGCAGCGACCATTGACCCGACCCTGGACTATGACTCAGTGACCAAGTTGACCGAACCTTCTTAACACTGGCTTTTTGGATTGTCAGAGTTGCAGACCTCATTGCCACTCCTACTTTTACCCTTTTCTCCAGGACACCCCGTATTACTACGAACGTCCACTTCCATTGGACAAAACCATCGTATGGTTATATACGAACTCGAAGGACTTCGAGGATGGTTTCTGGTTCTGGAGAAAACGGATAGGATTATTCAGTTGTCTTTTCTTTTCACCTTCTCTCAGGTTGCGAGTACTCCTTGGTTTAGGAGTAGTACACCTATTACGCAAATTGGATAGTCTTCTTCCAAACCTTAGGCTGGTGCCGAACGGTGGGGAATGAAGAAAACCAATTAGCATAACGATGGTGTACAGAAGGTATTAAGTTTAGACAAAGCAAGGGATTAGTAAGAGGGCAAAGTAAATTGCGACTGATATTCACGACCAAACCAAGTATTTCTTCGCCAATCCTAAATCACCTTTGTATTTCTCCAGGACACTCCGTATCACTACGAAGATCCCATTTTATTGGATACTCCATCGTATGGTTATATACGAACTCGAAAGGAACTAGTTCCAGTTCGGGGATGGATTCTGGTTCAGGAGAAATAGGAATAAAGTACATTCAGGTGTCTTTTATTTTCACCTTCTCTCGCGTTGCGAGTGCTCCTAGGATTAGGACAGTACACCCTTTATGCTTCTTGGATAGTCTTCTTCCAAACCATAGGCTGGTGCCGAACGGTAGGGAAGGAAGAAAACCATTTGGCCTAAAGGGTGTACAGAAGGTAATGACTAAAGACACAGAAAGGGATTTAGAAAGATGGCAAAGAATTATACGGTTATAGTTGTGAATCTGGATAATGGTAGAGGCATTACTAGGAATACCAGAATACCCCACAGAAACATTTTTAATGTTTCAGTTTTACTGTGTAATGTTAAAAGAAAACTGATTTCCCGATTAGACACTTACTCCAGGGTATGTATTTACCAGGTTGGATTCTCACATTTGTATGGTTTTACAGATGATGAGTGGGAGTAAGTTATTGGGAATTGGGTGATCATCCTTATTATATCAGGATTCGTTGTAATCGGTGATATTTGAGGAAGTCACCTGGGTTGTTTGCCGGTCGGCAAATATTTGGTTATGAATATCCGCTGTTGTGCACCAATTTCAAATTGATATATCTGTACGTCTATTTTCATAGAGTGAGATATACTTTTTGATATTATGTCGATGACATTTACCTATATCAGTGGATGGTTAGGTAAGGAGCATTAAACAGCGGTGTAATTCTTCTTAACTATAAGTACAGTTTTCAACCTACGACACACAGTGAAAGAGTTGTTAGACTCAGCGGACTTATACAGAGTATTGTATGTTGTCCAGTGTCCATCAGGACAGAGGGGTTGGTCCTCATACTATATTCTGTTTACTTTTAACTTCTCTAGTTCTTAGACATGTGTTTCGTAGGAACACAGGGTCTGAGTTTTGAGGAGTTATAGGTATTTGAATAGAGTAGAGAACCAGGTGTTGCAAGTATCGGGATTCTTCAAGGTGATCGAAGATGTAGATACTTGTGTATGGTATTCAGTTGATAGTAATGATGAAGACAGATTGCTTCTCTTTCAGGATACTCATAATTGGAAGCGTTCCTAAGTTGAGTAACGCTGATCGGCCTCTCTCCATTTAGTTGACATGCACTGGAGACAGCTGCATGATTTGAATCTGGTTCAATTGAATCAGTGCCTCTGTTTCTATATTGGATATAGAACAGTTCATATCTTAACGATGTTAAGGTACGGGAAGTTGTCCGGCTTATGCTTAAAACCAGACTCCGGATAACTCAAGGCACGTTTCTGTAATGGCTGTTTGTGGGTTGACCCAGGCTATGACGAGGGTTGACTTTCTACCATCTGGCAGATCAATAGAAATATTGTTCTAGACTCGCCACAGTTTTATTAAAAATAGATTTTTTCAAAAACAGCAGTGGGAGTATGGTAGAACTGGAAGTGATTCCAGAACCGCAAACGATTACTGAAGATTTAATAAGGAACCTAAAGATTCAATCTGATTTGACATTCCATTGGCCACTCCGCATATAAGGTGGGTAACTTCAGGCACCCGAGAGGTACTCCGGTAGCCTCAATGACGGTGACAGGGAAGTTCTTGTTTACCCACACTTGCCATTGTTGTTGTTCCAGGCTGCGAGACCCGGCAGGAGGATGAGTATAGCGTCGTTCTAAACTAGCTTTAGAAGTGCACGTCTATATGACTCTGGCAGAGGGTTGTCGTAGTCAGTGGGAGCAGCGGAAGCATTGGTGGACTTTTGTGCTTATGTCTATTTATAGACTAAAGCAGATATAGCGGAGTAAGATCATCTGTTTCTGATGTGACAGTCATGGGTTTGACGTCATCAGAATAGGGGATGGATCTGTTGAGAAGGTAGTAGGAAGTGATATTCCTATACTACGATCGGTTATACTTTGGTCGTCACACAGTGTTTTCTCCACAAGGGACTTGGACATTATATCAGACATACTGGTTACTAGATCTATGGTTTTAGATCTAGATTTGGGTGGTTTCCCAATCAGGGTACTTTGACAGCATTCTAAGAGTATTTAGAATGGACGACTCCTGGCACGGTAGTGTACCTGCAGGTAATGGAGTCACCCTCTCTAAAGGTGTCTTACAGGCTAAAGGGGAGAGGGATACGCATGATTGACAGATCACTTGCTTAGGCAATTGAGTCAATCATGAGATGTCAAGTACCACACCAGATGTTGTTCTTGCAGTAGGTGTAATAAGTTGATATTGATCCAATCCTGGAGGAACAGTGGGAAGCAGTTATAGAACATAAGTGAATGTTCTAGGGATATGATAACGGCTGTCTCCTTTAGGAGACGGTTATCACTCCAGGCTTCCAAGGTGACATGGACGACAAGGAGGTTGTCAGAGTTATAGTTCTCCCTCTGACGAGGGGCAGTATTTTGGACAGGTGGTCCAAGGCAATACTGAGGGAGGCATGGCGCAGGATACTGATTAAGTTCAGTTAACGATACAGTCTAAGAAGTTTGGATTTGGAGTTCATTTATGAGCTAGGTCCCATCAGACATCCAGACATATTCTAAGACAGGTATTGCTCATTTCGGGAGATGGTTTTCTCCGCGAACTTGAGATATAGAGAGACATAGAACGAAACATCACAGCGGATCCACTCACTGAGGCTATTCCTCGAACGCAATAGTTTCGCAAACGAGTTTTGTGAGACTGACTAGTAGAGGAGTTGGGTGTTCGGTATCACACGGGCTGTGAGTATGCGACATCGCAATAATTAGCCTTGAGTGCAAGTGGGAGATTGTTGGAGTTAGTGCCCTCAGAGTCAATTATTGGATCACAGGCACGTGATTGCAATGATTGAGGGAGGACCTATCCCGGTAGGACAGTCTTACTCGAGATGATAGTATGCTATCTGGTTTATCTTTATCATCGTGTACTGCTTTAGGTGACCTGACATGTCGCTATTGCACGTTGATAGAGGCCCTAGGATTCTTGCTTGACGACCAGCAGTATGATGGCGATCATATACGTGGGAGCTGGGGTCCATAAGCACATCCTTAAAAGGTCCCTAGTCGTGGGAGTTTCGAGACTGGGCATCGATACTCCATTAGTAGACTAGTGTATACAGTCGAGACCCCGACGAGGGGCGGTGGCCGGTCTCACAAGCCACTGGTGTCAGTTGGTTCACCTAAGATGTATACAGGTGCTCATTGGGTTATGAGTACACCGGACAGGACTCGCCGGGAACCTGCTGGTTGGTCTTATACCAGACGTCAGATAGCAGTTCCCAGGTGACATGTGTACAGGTTAGTTCATCGACCTGAGATCGTCATTTGTCTCGTGTGAGTTCCCACTGTGCTTTGATTACTACCCTACCACGGCTCAAAGGAGTCGTGCAAACAGGTTTTAGTTGGGTACAGTCCCGAGCCACATGGAGGCAGTGAGCGGATCTTCAGGGGTTCGTCTCTCCCGGTATTGGGGGTGAGGTCGCGCTGTGTCTAGGAGAGCCATTACGCAAAGCCCTCGGCCGAGGCAGGAGATTTACTGGTAGGTATTCCAGTAGTATCTCAGGGCGTTCTGGGCTACACTCCGACACGACTTGTACCGCTTTTGGGGGTCTGACTTTCACCAACCCCCTAGGCCCGCCATGCGATACTCATAGACGAACGGACCGGACTGTACGGATATTGTCACTGACAGGCTCAGTAGGGTGTCAGGATGGGTTCGCTCATCGACGTCCCTTTTGGTCAATAGCTGGTGGCCCGTCACGTATTGGCTTATACCTCTGACGTGCTAGTGGTTAAATCCACAGCCATAGTATTGACGAGTCTTTAGAGTCCACCACACTTTCAGTTACTCAGCTTTCGGGCGAAACGCTGTAGAGGCCGTATGGAGATATGGCAGGGTCCGATCAGATACGTGCGGTATTGCACGGATCAGGATCGGACGGTTTGTACTAGTAGCCGTATAGGTATATGGCAGGGTTCGATCAGATACGTGCGGTATTGCACGGATCAGGATCGAACGGATTTTACTAGCCGGCTTTGGCTTAAGCCGGTCCTAGTCTAGTACAGTGTAGATTTTGTCTCATTGCATTTGTATCCGGTCGGAATACAGATGCGGGTGTGTATGCACAGTGTCGGGGTTTTCCTGTAATTTATTACGGGACCAGTTTTCTGGAGTTGCCAGTTTGCATTCCGTTCCGGCCGGTTTTCCTTTGTTCTTTCCCGGCCGGACTTTTCCGATGGAGGGGGTAATTTGCAGTTTTGCAAATTACTTTTGTGGGGGGGGTTTCTTGCATAAAGTTTGATTATGATAGATTTCATTTCTTTCATCCATCACTTGATTTAAATGAGAAGTGAAAGGTTATGGAGTGCATAGTGTTTTAAGCATGGTTGATGTTTTCTTTGACCTTGGATGTGGTCACCACTTCCTTCATCCTACACTCACCTCCCTTCTTGCTTCATATATTCTTTCCTCCACCTTATTCTTCACTTGATGAATATGATAAGTCTTTCATGGTTATGAGAAAGAAAAGAAAAAGAAAGAGAGGAAGAAAAAGAAAGAGAGAGTTCATCTTTGTTATGGGAGGAATTCTTCATCTCCTTCTTCTTCTTGTTTCGGAAAAATGAAAGCACCATTTTTCCTAACCCCAATCCTCCATCATGGCAACTACAAACCCCAAATGAGACTAGCATCATCTACACTACATTCTACAGCACTTCTTGAGCATGTCGAGTTGCCGGCTTCATGCTCGAGTTGCCTCGGTATCGAGGCGGGAGCCCGTAAAAGACGAAGGCGATGTGGTGCCCTTTCCGGCGAGGAGGCGACGATATGGAGACTACACTTTCCGCGGGAGATCGGGGCGATGATGAGAAGACCGGAGGACCGGATCTCTTGGTATACTTCTCTTCCCATCTCTTGTTAGCTAGCGTAGGTTAATGGTTAACGATCCGGGTTTTCTTTGTCCGCGGTAGCGCCGGTTTCCGAGTAAGGAAAAATTTTGATTCCGCAATTTGGCCTCGAGTAAGACGGCCGGGGCGCTGCCGTGGCGCAACAGATGATGGGACCCAGTGACGAATGCGGATGGCATATACGTACATTTTATTTTCCTTCTTTTCTGGTGTGATTAATTAATGGGAATGCGTTGATTCTTATCAATGCAAGATAAAACAAACCCATATTTGATGTTGTTGGAACAAATTTTAAAAGGAGTTATTACAATGATGTTTCCTTTTGTTTTGCATAGCGGTATTCAGTTAGAATATCCTGCACCTCATTTGACGAGGCAAGGGCCGAGATCCCTTCACCGGGAGTGACCCCTTGGGCAGAATTTTACGTCAGGGTAATAACTTCAATATAGTTGATTACAAGTTGCTTTGCATCGTGGTATTCAGTTAGAATATCCTGCACCTCATTCCACGAGGAAAGAGACGAGATCCCGTCACAGGGTGTGATCTCTTTAGCAAAGGTTTTTCGCCACTATATTTTTTATAAAAATACTATCACGTTCCTTTAACAAGATCAAGTTCATTACGTTAAAGGTTTTTCGCCAAAACCAGCCGTAATCCTCCGTCAATTCTTATGGATGGTCACTAGTATTCAAGCTATGTTTATTGGCCTACGTCAAGGCGTAGTGTTTGGTAGCTGCTGGGTATTCATTTATTGCACAGATAGATGCATTAGTTTAGGACAGACGTACAGCCTTGTTGGCCTACGTCAAGGGCATGTACGATGACCTAAATTAATCAGGACAACAATGGGAAGAACTTGACATGTGGCTTATGATTTGTTGGCCTACGTCATGGTCATAAGAGTATGGGATAAAAATTATATCGAGAGTTTCAAACATGCAGGAAACTTGCCAGACTTGCGCAAACCTTCTGGAGTGTGTTAACTTGAGTGGTTTCCATCAAGTTATCATGCGATGATAGTTGGATCCCGATTCTCACTGATGAGTTGGTTTACTCTTCGGGTGAACCCGACTAATTCTTCTTTCAGGTTTGGAGGAGAATTTGAGATTACAGTGGGAGGTTTCCTAATTAGATAAAGTGATAACCATTCTGATCTAGGTTAGAGTGCACGTAGAGTGTTTCTTTTCTCTCTCTCTCTTTGGCAGCGACTTTTGACCGACCCTAGACTATAACTCAGTGACCAAGTTGAACGAACCTTCTTAATATACTGGCTTTTGGATTGTCCTAGTTGCATAAGTCATTACCGCTCCTTCTTTTACCCTTTGTATTTCTCAGGATAACCCGTATTACTACGAACATCCACTTCCATTGGATAGATCCATCGTATGGTTATATACGAACTCGGAGGGATTTCTTCGAGGATGGATCCAGGTTTAGGAGAAATAGAATAAGGTATTATTCAGTTGTCTTTTATCATCACCTTCTCTCAAGTTGCGAGTACTCCTTGGTTTAGGAGAGTACACCTATTACGCTTATTGGATAGTCTTATTCCAAACCATAGGCAGGTGCCGAAAGGTAGGGAATGAAGAAAACTAATTAGCCTAAGTAGGGTGTGCAGAAGGTAATATGTAAAGACAAATAAAGGAATTAAAAAGAGGGCAAAGTAAGTTGCGACTACTAACATTCACGACCAAACCATGTATTTCATCGCCACTCCTGCTTCACCTTTAATTTCTCCCGAACAACTTGTATCACTACGAACATCAAATTCCATTGGATAAATCCATCGTATGGTTATATACGAACTCGAAGGATATTTTTTCGAGGATGGATTCTGGTTCAGGAGAAAAAGGAATAAGGTTTATTCAGTTGTCTTTTATCATCACCTTCTCTCAAGTTGCGAGTACTCCTAGGATTAGGAGAGTACACCTATTATGCTTACTGGATAGTCTTCTTCCAAACCATAGGCTGGTGCCGAATGGTAGGGAAGGAAGAAAACCACTTAGCCTAATGATGGTGTACTGAAGGTAATGAATAAAGACAAATAAAGGGATTTGGGGAGATGGCAAATAAATATACGGTTAAAGTCATGAATTGGATTATGGAAGAGGCATTACTAGAAATATCTGGATACCCCTACGAAACATTTTTTATGTTTCTGTGCATTGTTAATAGAAAACTGATTTCCCGATTAGATACTTACTCCAGGGTATGTATTTACCAGGTTTCATTCTCACATCTGTATAGTTTTACAGATAATGAGTGGGAGTAAGTTATTGGGAATTAGGTAATCATCCTCCTTATATCGGAATTCGTTGTAATTGCTGATATTTGAGGAAATCGCCTGGGGACAGTTTTCAACCTACGACGCACAGGTTTTGAGTTATTAAACTCAGCGGACTTATACAGAGTATTGTAAGTTGTCCAGTGTCCATCAGGACAAAGGGGTTGGTTCTCGTACTATATTCTATTTACTTGTGACTTCTCTAGTTTTTAGACAAGTGTTTCGTAGAAATACAATGTCTAAGTATTGAGAAGTTGTGGGTATAGGAATAAAGTAGAGAACCAGGTGTCACAAGTATCTGGATTCTTCAAAGAAATCGATGATGTAAATTCTTGTGATTGGTATTCAGATGACAGTTATGGTTTTGAGAAACTTGTTTCCCTTTCAGGTTACTCATAATTGGATAGATTCCTAAGTTGAATAATGCTGATTAGCCTCTCTCCATTAAGTTGATATGCACTGGAGATAGCTGCATGTTTTTTGGATCTGGTTCCAATTAAATATGTGCCAAAGTTTCTATATTGGATATAGAATGGATCATATCTTAACGATGTTAAGGTAAGGGGAGTTGTCCAGCTTATGCTTAAAACCAGACACTAGATAACTCAAGGCACGTTTCTGTAATGGCAGTTTATGGGTTGACCCTAGCTTTGACGAGGGTTGATTTTCTACCATCTGGAAGATCAATAGTGATATTGTTCTTGACTCGCCACAGTTTTAATAAAATGGATTTTTTCAGAAAACGATAGTGGGAGTATGGTAGAACTGGAAGTGATCCAGAACCGCAAACGATTACGAAAAATTTAATAGAACCTATATATTCTAATAGGTTTGACATTCCAATAGCCACTCCGCAGGTATGGTGGGTAACCTCAGACACCCGAGAGGTACTCAGGTAGCCTTAAGGAAGGTGACAGGGAGGTTCTTGTTTACCCAGACTTGACACTACTGTTATTCCAGACCATGAGACCCGGTAGGAGGATATGTATAGCGTCGTTCTAAACTAGTTTTAGAAGTGTACGTATATATTATTCTGCCAGAGGGTTGTCGTAGTCAGTTGGAGCAGCGGAAGCATAGTGGGCAAGTAGCTTATGTCTATTTATAGACTCGAGCAATTATAGCGGAGATAGATCATCTAATTTTGATATGACAGTCATGGGTTTGACTTCATCAGAATAGGGGATGGATCTGTTAAGAAGGTATTAGAGTGTGATGTCTTGGTATTTGGATGACATACACAGAGTAGGAAGTAAAATTCCTATACTACGATCGGTTGTACTGTGGTCGTCACACAGTTGTTTCTCCACAAGGGACATGGATATAATATTTGACATTCTGGTTACTAGATATATGTTTTTAGATCTAGATTTGGGTAGTTTCCCAATGTGGGTACTTTGACAGTATTCTAATAGTATTTTAGAATAGATGACTCCTGGCATGGTGGTGTACCTGCAGGTGATGGAGTCACCCTCTCTAAAGGTATCTTACAGACTAAAGGGGAGAGGGACGTGCATGATTGGCTGATCACTTGCTTAGGCAATTGAGTCAATTGTGAGATGTCAAGTACCACACCAGATGTCGTTATTACACTAGATGCGATAAGTTTATATTAATCCAATGCTGAAGAAACATACGGAAGCAGTTATAGAACATAAGTACATGTTCTACGGATTAGATGATGGAAGCCTCCTTCGGGAGACGGTTATCATTCCAGGCTTCACAGGTGACCTAGATGACATGGTGATTGTCTGAGTTATAGTTTTCCCTCAGACGAGGGACAGTATTATGGACAAGTGGTCCAAGAGGATACTGTGGGAGGCATAATGCTGGACACTGATTAGTTTCAGTTATCGATACAGTCTAAGAAGTTTGGATTTGGAGTTCATTTATGAACTAAGTCCCATCAGATATCCAGACATATTCTAAGACAGGTATTACTCGATTCGGGAGATGGTTTTCTCCACGAACTTGATTATAAGAGAGACATAGAAAGAAACATCACGGCGGATCCACTCACTGAGGCTATTTCTCGAACACAATAGTTTTGCAAACGAGTTTTTGTGAAACTGATTAGTAGAGGAGTTGTATGTTCGGTATCACACGAGCTGTGTGTATGCGACAACGCAATAATTAGCCTTATGTGCAAGTGGGAGATTGTTGGATATAGTGCCCTCAAAGTCAATTATTGGATCGCAGGTACGTGATTGCAATGATTGAGGGAGGACCTATACCGATAGAACAGTCTTACTCGAGATGATAGTATACTATCTGGTTTGTCTTTATCACTGTTACACTTTGATAGAGCCCATAGGATTCTTGCTTGACTGCCAGCAGTATGATGGCGATCATATATGTGGGAGCTGGGGTCTATAAGCACATCCTTAAAGTGTCCCTAGTCGTGGGAGTTTCGAGACAGGGCATCGATACTCCAGAGTAGACTAGTGTATACATTCGAGACCCCGACGAGGGGCGGCGGCCGGTTTCACAAGCCATAGGTGTTAGTTGATTCACTTAAGATGTATACAGGTGCTCATTAGGTTATGAGTACACCGGACAGGACTCGCCGGGAACTTGCTAGTTGGTATTATACTTAGCGTCAGATAGCATTTCCCTGGTGACATGTGTACAGGTTAGTTCATCGACCTGAGGTCGTCATTTGTCTCGTGTGAGTTCCCACTGTGCTTTGATTTATACCCTACCACGGATCAAAGGAGTCGTGCAAACAGGTATATTTTGGGTACAGTCCCGAGCCACATGGAGGCAGTGAGCAGATCTTCGGGGATTCGTCTCTCCCGGTATTGGGGGTGAGATCGCGCTGTGTTTAGGAGAGCCATTACACGAAATCCCTGGTCAGGGTAATCGAGATTTACTGGAAGGTATTCCAGTAGTATCTCAGGGTGTTATGGGCTGCTCTCTGACACGACTTATGCAGCTATTGGGGGTCTGACGTTTACCGGCACCCTAGGCCTGATATGCGATACTCATAGACGAATGGACCGGACTGTATGGATATTGTCACTGTCAGGCTCAACAGGGTTTCTGGATGAGTTCGTTCGTCAGCTTCCCTTCTAATCAATACATAGGCAACCGTTACGTACAGCTTGTACATCTGACGTGCTAGTGGTTATACCCAGTGCCAGTGTGTTGATGAGTCATTAGAGTCCCCCACAGACACTTTCCCAAGTTCGTGCGAAACGTTGTAGATGCCGTATGATATTATGGCAGGGTTCGGAAAATGCACGTGCGTTTTCGCACGTGTCATTTTTCGGGCAGTTAATACCGGTAGGCTTTGGTTTAAGCCGGATCCCAGTATTATACCGTGTAGATATAATATCTTTGTCTCAGTTACATTTGTATTCGGTCGTAATACAAATGCGGGTATGTTTATACTGATACGGGGTTATCCTGAAATCCGTTTCGGGATCGCTTTTGGAAGTTGCCAGTTTCCAGTTTTCTATCGGCCGTATTTAACATTCGGTTAAATGCGGATTTATCTTTTCTTCTTGGGTGAGTCATGAGGTTGAGTCATGCTTCTAGATGGTTCTAGAAATGGTGACTAGCTTCATGAGTCATTTGTTCCTTAATGATGGAGGATGACTAAGGTTATGAGTCAATGTTTCCATTAATGCAATTTTGGAATACTTAGGATATTTTCTCCTTGATCTTTTGCTTACACTCACCCTCCCCTCTCTTACACTAACCCCCCCTTTTCTATATAGTGGCCGGCCCTCATTGTGAGGGATGATGGATTCATTCTTGGCAAAAAGATTATGATAGTTTAGTTCATGGAAATTTCATATACCTCAATTTCCATTTACCCGATTCTAATTGGCAACTTCTATAACCGTTCGTCCATAGCCTTGGACGTAACGAGACAAAGTGTTCTACTCATTCTCTACATCAATCTTTGTCATCTCTTTTAGCAAACTTGACGATCGAGTTGCCTCGGTTCAGAGGCGGGAGCCCGTTTAAAGATCCGTCGACGTGGTGCCACCTGGACGACGAGACTGGAGTTTCAGAAGATCGAAGCCGCCGGAACAAAGCGTGGGATGATGTTTAAAGACCGAAGGACTTGGATCGTTCAGTATAACAATTCTACCCTCTTTACAATTTGTTAGTTTAGCTTTAATGGAAGATCCGGGTTAAAGTACGCGATAGCGCCAGTCGTATAAGTTTTATTCCGCATTTTGGCGTCTGTTAGACGGCCGGGACGCTATGTGGACTTACAAGAGCAACAATAATATGTGCGGGAGCTGAATACTAAACACAATGATGGCTAAACTGCATCAATGTCATAAGAGTCATACAGCTACTCTAACTATAGGGCTGAGCTAATAGGCTAACTGCAGGTAAGGGAAACCGCCTAACCTCTGAGTCGATACATATATATACATATATAGTCGGTGATCCCGCCTCGATAATATCACATCCGATACCATATCTCGATAATCAGTTATCCCCAACTCAAGAGTGCGGATCAAACATCAAAATATAGCCTGCACGTGAATCCGTCGTACGGCATCCCCAAATCTGGGTACGGGTCAATATCACATTCGTCATATCATTCATCTGGTATCCTTTTTAACAAAGATCAAATCTGGGTACTGACCTATGTCTAGTAAAATGCTAATATCATCACTATAGTCATGATCTGACTACTGATCGACAGTCCCGTATGAATCGATATCATCAGCACATATCATCACAAAGGAGTATACATCGCCTAATGCGGCCTATCATAATTATCTTGTCATATCATATCATATCATATCTCGCAAAATAATCACATGTCGATCACTTTATATATATAATTCACTATTCAAATGGCATCATCAACCAAAATCCGCTAAAGCATCAAGACGTATCTCAAATACGAATATTTCCATATCACCGATATCATAATCTCAGATCAAATATCATCGACTCATCTCAATCCCAAGTATTATCCACATGTCCGTATGCGAACACATAGTCCATACCCATGTGAACACATAACTATATAGAATCCCATAAGCACATATGAAATAAGGATGTATGCAAGTATGTATGTGTGTGTGTATGTGTTGTGCACACACTACTCTAGGGTTTCGCTACACTAAATCGATCCAACACACCAATATCCATCCTAAACATCATTATTAATCCCAAATAACATATAATAATAATTGTTGGTGTGTATACGCATCCGTATACATCACCACGAACTGCGGCGGTGCTATACGCCATTCACCCGATTTCTCCCCGTAGATATAAATCTACTCACTTTGCTTTATGCGTGCCGATGCCGATGTCGCCATTTGTATCTCCAACGCCTCGATGCCACGTGGGGTACCTACAAGGATATCACACGCTAAAACACATGAAAACCGTGTCGGAAACCAAAACGGTGCACACTACGTTTATAAGTAAAAACCTGTAGTCTCGCATACAAACACAGCCAATATCCCTCTGCCGTTGGCTTCAAATGCCACCCGACAGAAACGAATCATCGAATACCAAAAATCCATGCCAACAAGTCGTAAATCATGCGCCAACTCAAGAAAATCAACCCAGATCCTACCCTGATTGGAATCAGACAAAACTAGACATACCAGGGGTCAAGTTTACAGGGTATAAGGCTACAGAACCAAAACGAGCACCAGAGCCCCTGCTCTGGACGCAAATTGCGGCCAGGAGGAATTAATCTGCGGCCATAGGAAGGTGGTTGGGGCTAGGTCTTTGGGTGTTGGTTTCTATCTACCTGCATATCTCACTGCCAAGTCAATTTTATTTTAGGGTATCTCGGGTTGTAGCAGATTCCAGAAAGGTCATAAAATCGACAAAATTTCTAATTTACACCAACTCTCACAAAATCTGGTATTTTACTGGAATCTGGGTTAGATCTAGGGTAACTGGTCTCAACAGCCCCTAATTAGGCTATACTAACCATTACAACCATCACTTGGCCAAATCTCTCTCAAATTTACCTAAACTAGCACTAATCTACTTAATAACACTAAATTTTCAGCTTCATAACCATAACCAAGCAAGAAGGGAGTTGGGTTGCAAGATTATACCTCAAGGGGTCCTAGAATGAAGGAGTAGGGAAGGAGGAGGAGAAGTGGGTTGGTGCTGCTGAAGTGCCCTGTAGCAGCTCCAAGTGTTGCTTTGCTGCTACTGCCATAGATCTTGGCTGATGCTGCTGCTTGCAAATTGTTTTCTTGTTGCTGTTGCAGCAGCAACTGCTGTTGTTTTTGGTGTTAAGGGCTGATGCTGTGTTGGGGCTGATGTTGTGTTGGCCGATGTTGTGTTGGCTGATTGGCTGATGTTGTGTTGGCTGATGTTGTGTTGGCTGATTGGCTGATGTTGTGTTGGCTGATGTTGTGTTGGGCTGCAGCCGCTGCTGTTATTTTATTGTTGCTGAAATTGTAGCAGCAGTTGTTGTTGTTTTTGGGCTGATGTTTGTGGTATATGTTGTTGTTGTGGTGGTTGAGTGTGAGGTTATGAAGCTGTTGTTGATGCTGTAACAGTGGCTGAAGTGTTGGTGTGGGTGCTGTTGCTACAGCAGAGCCGCTTCTTATAGCTGGGTTATCTTTGGTGGCTGATGGTGTTGCTGCTCAGGCTGCTGATGATTATTTTTGGGTGTGTTGTTGCAGCTGCTACTGCTGTTGTTGTTTCAGGTTGGGGTGTTTGTGTAGTATTTGATGGTGTGTTGTTGTTGTGCTATGGTGTTGAGGCTGTTCTTGCTGCTGTTGTAGCAGTTGCTGATGCTGCTGCTTGCAAATTTGCTTTCTGTTGCTGTTTGCAGCAGCTACAGCAGTGGCTATGGTGTTAGGGTGAAGTGGTCGTTTAGTTGTGTGTAGCTGTTGTAGTTGTGGGGTGTTGGTTTGTAGTGAAGTTGAAGTATTTGATGTTGTGTTGACGTTGTTCATGGGGTTGCTGCTGGTGCAGCAGAGGTTTGGGCTGAAATGTGCTGATGGTGGCTGATGTTGTAAGTGCACGGTAGCGCCCCGGCCGTCGATCCGACGCCGGAATGCGGAAACGAAAAACTTTGCAAACTACCAAACCGGCACCACCGCGCACTTTTAACCTGGATCGGGCCATTAACCTAGCTACTAGCAAACTAGAATAAGGGTAGAGAAGTATACCAAGCGATCCGTGTCCTTCGGTCTTCGTCTCCACACCGATCTCCCGCGGAATCTCCATCCGTCACGTCCTCATCGGAAAGGGCACCACGTAGCCGATTTCTTTTACGGGCTCCCACCTCTAGACCGAGGCAACTCGGGTGCGAAGTTGGCTAGCCGACGCGTCCAAGGGAACTGTAGGTATAGTGTAGAAACTTGTCTCTTTGGGATTTGGGAAGTTGCCATGGTGATGGAGGTAAAGAGAGAAAAAGCTATGGAGGAAAGAAAATAGTGCTTTCAACTTTTAGCAAGGAATATGAGATGAGGAAAAATCCTACACCAAAATGAACCTCTCTCTCCTTTTCCCCCCAAGTGGCCGGCCCTATACGGAAATGGGTGAGGGAAAAGGGAATAATGGAAGTGGGGATAATGTATGATGATATGAATGGATAAAAGTCACACCATATGCTAATCTCAAGCCAAATCAATTCCCATCCAAATCCATTCTCATTTAAAGCAAGTGTAGAGATTAAAATGGAATCTCATGATGATAAGAAGCCACAAATGCAAGAAACCCCTCCACAAATAAGTTATTTGCAAACTGCAAATAACCCCCTCCAACGAAAAGTCCGGCCGGGAAGGAACAAAAGAAAACCGGCCGGAACAGAATGCAAACTGGCAACTTCAGAAAACTGATCCCGTAATAAATTATAGGAAAACCCCACTACTGCAAATACATGTCCGCACTTGTATTCCCACTGAACACAAATGCAAAGAGATAAAACTACACTGTTTAATACTAGGATCCGGCTTAAACCAAAGCCGGCTAGTAAAATCCGTCCGATCACGATCCGTGCAATACCGCACGTATCTGATCGAACCCTGCCATATCTCCATACGGCCTCTACAGCGTTTCGCCCGAAACCTGAGTAATTGAGTGTGGTGGACTCTAAAGACTCGTCAATACTATGGCTGTGGATTTAACCACTAGCACGTCAGAGGTATCATCCATACGTGACGGGCCACCGGCTATTGACCAAAAGGGACGTCGATGAGCGAACTCATCCTGACACCCTACTGAGCCTGTCAGTGACAATATCCGTACAGTCCGGTCCATTCGTCTATGAGCATCGCATGGCGGGCCTAGGGGTTGGTAAAAGTCAGACCCTCAATAAGTCGTGTCGGAGTGTAGCCCAGAACACCCTGAGATACTACTGGAATACCTACCAGCAAATCTCCTGCCTTGTCCAAGGACTTTTCATGTACTGGCTCTCCTAGACACAGCGCGATCTCACCCCCAATACTGGGAGAGACGAACCCCTGCAGATCCGCTCACTGCCTCCATGTGGGTCGGGACTGTACCCAACTAAAACCTGTTTGCACATCTCCTTTGAGCGTGGTAGGGTAGTAATCAAAGCACAGTGGGAACTCACACGAGACAAATGACGATCTCAGGTCGATGAACTAACCTGTACACATGTCACCAGGGAACTGCTATCTGACGTCAAGTATAATACCAACTAGCAGGTTCCCGGCGAGTCCTGTCCGGTGTACTCATAACCCAATGAGCTCCTGTATACATCTTAGGTGAACCAACTGACACCAGTGGCTTGTGAGACCGGCCACCGCCCCTTGTTGGGGTCTCGACTGTATACACTAGTCTACTCTGGAGAATCGATGCCCTGTCTCGAAACTCCCACGACTAGGGACCTTTTAAGGATGTGCTTATAGACTCCAGCTCTCACGTATATGATCGCCCTCATACTGCTGGTAGTCAAGCAAGAATCCTAGGGGCTCTATCAACGTGTAATAGCGACTCGTAAGGTCACCTAAAGCAGTACACGATGATATAGATAAACCAGATAGCATACTATCATCTCGAGTAAGACTGTCCTACCGGCATAGGTCCTCCTCAATCATTGCAATCACGTGCCTGTGATCCAATAATTGACTCTGAGGGCACTATATCCAACAATCTCCCACTTGCACTTAAGGCTAATTATTGCGATGTCGCATACTCACAGCCCGTGTGATACCGAACACCCAACTCCTCTACTAGTCAGTCTCACAAAGCTCGTTTGCGAAACTATTGCGTTCGAGGAATAGCCTCAGTGAGCGGATCCGCTGTGATGTTTCTTTCTATGTCTCTCTATATCCCATGTTCGCGGAGAAAGCCATCTCCCGAAATGAGCAATACATGTCTTAGAATGTCTGGATGTCTGATGGGACCTAGCTCATAAATGAACTCCAAATCCAAACTTCTTAGACTGTATCGTCAACTGAACATAATCAGTATCCTGCGCCATCCTTCCCTCAGTATCCGCCTGGACCACCTGTCCAAAATACTGCCCCTCGTCAGAGGGAAAACTAAAACTCTGACAGCCACTCTGCCATCCAGGTCACCTTGGAAGCTTGGAATGATAACTGTCTCCCGAAGGAGAATGCTGTTATCATATCCCTAGAACATCATCTTATGTTCTAAAACTGCTTCCGACTGTTTCTCCAGGATTGGATCAATATCAACTTACTGTATCTACTGCAAGAACAACATCTGGTGTGGTACTTGACATCTCATGATTGACTCAATTGCCTAAGCAAGTGATCTGCCAATCATGTACATCCCTCTCCCTTTTAGTCTGTAAGACAGCTTTAGAGAGGGTGACTCCATCACCTGCAGGTATACTACCATGCCAGGAGTCGTCCATTCTAAATACTCATAGAATGTTGTCAAAGTACCCAGATTGGGAAACTAACCAAATCTAGATCTAAAACCATAGATCCAGTAACCAGAATGTCTGATATAATATCCAAGTCATATGTGGAGAAACTACTGTGTGACGACCAAAGTATAACCGATCGTTGTATAGGAATATCACTTCCTACTCTGTGTATGTCATCAAATACCAGGACATCACACTGTACTACCTTCTTAAAAGATCCATCCCTTATTCTGATGAAGTCAAACCTATGACTGTCACATCAGAAATAGATGATCTATCTCCGCTATATCCGCTTTAGTCTATAAATAGACATAAGCCAATTGTCCACCAATGCTTCCGCTGCTCCCACTGACTACGACAACCCTCTGGCAGAGTCATATACACGTACGCTTCTAAAGCTAGTTTAGAACGACACTATACTCATCCTCCTGCCGGGTCTCACAGTCTGGAACAACAGCAATGGAAAGTCTGGGTAAACAAGAACCTCCCTGTCACCGTCCTTGAGGCTACCGGAGTACCTCTCGAGCGCCTGAGGTGACCCACCATATCTGCGGAGTTGCCAATGGAATGTCAAACCAGATTGAATCTTTTGGTTCTTATCAAATCTTCAGTAATCGTTTGCGGTTCTGGAATCACTTCCAGTTCTACCATACTCCCACTACCGTTTTCTGAAAAAAATCCATTTTTATTAAAACTGTGGCGAGTCAAGAACAATATCACTATTGATCTTCCAGATGGTAGAAAGTCAACCCTCGTCATAGCCCGGGTCAACCCACAAACAGCCACTACTGAAACATGCCTTGAGTCATCCAGAGTCTGGTTTTAAGCATAAGCTGGACAACTCCCCGTATCTTAACAATGTCAAGATATGAACTGTTCTATATCCAATACAGGAACAGAGGCACTGATTTAATTGAACCAGATTCAAATCATGCAGCTGTCTCTAGTGCATGTCAACTAAATGGAAAGAGGCCGATCAGCGTTACTCAACTTAGGAATGCTTCCAATTATGAGTAACCTGAAAGAGAAGAAAGTTCTCATTACTATCAACTGAATACCATACACAAGTATCTACATCTTCGATCACCATGAAGAATCCCGATACTTGCAATACCTGGTTCTTTACTTTAATCTTATACTTATAACTTCTCAAAACTCAGACCCTGTGTTTCTACGAAACACCTGTCTAAGAACTAGAGAAGTGACAAGTAAACAGAATATAGTACGAAGACCAACCCCTCTGTCGTAATGGACACTGGACAATATACAATACTCTGTATAAGTCCCCTGAGTCTAATAACTCATTCACTGTGTGTCGTAGGTTGAAAACTGTACCTATGGTTAAGAAGAATTACACCGCTGTTTAATGCTCCTTACCTAACCATCCACTGATATAGGTAAATGTCATAGACATAATTTCAAAAAGGTATATCTCACTCTATAAAAATAGACGTACAGATATATCAATTTGAAATTGGTGCATAACAACGGATATTCAAAACCAAATATTTGCCGACCGGCAAACTACCCAGGCGACTTCCTCAAATATCACCAATTACAACGAATTCCGATATAATGAGGATGATCACCAATTCCCAATAACTTACTCCCACTCATCATCTGTAAAACCATGCAGATGTGAGAACCAAACCTGGTAAATACATACCCTGGAGCAAGTGTCTAATTGAGAAATCAGTTTTCTTTTAACAGTACACAGTGAAACTGAAACATTGAAATGTTTCGATGGGGTATCCCGGTATTCCTAGTAATGCCTCTTCCATTATCCAGATTCACAACTGTAACCGTATATCTCTTTGCCATCTCTCCAAATCCCTTTATATGTCTTTAGTCATTACCTTATGTACACCCCTTTAGGCCAAATGGTTTTCTTCCTTCCCTACCGTTCGGCACCAGCCTATGGTTTGGAAGAAGACTATCCAATAAGCATAATGGGTGTACTGTCCTAATCCTAGGAGCACTCGCAATGCGAGAGAAGGTGAAGATAAAAGACATCCGAATAAACCTTATTCCTATTTCTCCTGAACCAGAATCCATCCCCGAACTGGAACAAGTTCCTTTCGAGTTCGTATATAACCATACGATGGAGTATCCAATAAACTTTGGATTTTCATAGTGATACGGAGTGTCCTGGAGGAATACAAAGGTGATTTAGGATTGGCGAAGAAATACTTGGTTTGGTCGTGAATAGCAGTCGCAATTTACTTTGCCCTCTTACTAATCCCTTTCTTTGTCTTAACTTAATACCTTCTGTACACCATCATTATGCTAATTAGTTTTCTTCATTCCCCACCATTCGGCACCAGCCTAAGGTTTGGAAGAAGACTATCCAATTTGCATAATAGGTGTACTATCTCCTAAACCAAGGAGTACTCGCAACCTGAGAGAAGGTAAAAGGAAAAGACAACTGAATAGTTCTATTCGTTTTCTCCAGAACCGGAAACCATCCTCGAATTCCTTCGAGTTCGTATATAACCATACGATGGTTTTGTCCAATAGAAGTGGACGTTCGTAGTAATACGGGGTGTCCTGGAGAAAAGGGTAAATGTAGGAGTGGTAATGAGGTCTGCAACTCTGACAATCCAAAAGCCAGTGTTAAGAAGGTTCAGTCAACTTGGTCACTGAGTCATAGTCTAGGGTCGGGTCAATGGTCGCTGCCAAAGAGAGAGAGAGAAAAGAAACACTCAGCGTGCACTGTAACCTAGATCAGAATGGTTATCACTTTATCTAATCTGGAAACCTCCCACTGTAACGTCAAATTCTTCACCAAACCTGAAAGAAGAATTAGCCGGGATCACCCGAGGAGTAAACCAACTCATCAGTGGGAATCGGGATCCAACTATCATCGCATGATAATGTGACGGAATCGGCTCACGTTATCACACTCCAGAAGGTATGCGCATATCTGGCAAGTTTCAGTTTCTTTAGAAACTCCCGATGTGATTTTTGCCCCATGCTCTTTTGACCTTGACTTTGGCCAACAAATCATAAGTCACATGTCAAGTTCTACCCGTCATTCTCCAGGTTGATTTGAACCCACCCGCACAAGCCCTTGAGTTTAGCCAACAAGGCTATACGACTGTCCCAAACCAACGCATCTATCTATGCTGCATATGAATAACCAACAGCTACCAAACACTATGCCTTGACTTTGGCCAACAAACACAGCTTGAATACTATTGACTATCCATATGAAATGACGGAGGGCTACGAATGGTTTCTGGCGAAAACCTTTAACGTAATGAACTTGATATCGTTGAAGGAACCGGATAGCTTTTAAAAATATAGTGACGAAAACCTTTGCTAAAGAGGTCACTCCCGGTGAAGGGATCTCGTCTCTTTCCCCGTAGAATGAGGTGCAGGATATTCCAACTGAATACCACGATGCAAAGCAAAAGTAATCGGCTATAGTGAAGTTACTGCGCTGACGCAAACTTTTGTCCAAGGCGTCACTCTCGGTGAAGGGATCTCGGCCCTTTCCTCATCGACTGAGGAGCAGGATATTCCAACTGAATACCACTGTGCAAAACAAAAGTGAACGTCCTTGCAATAACAGCTTTTTGAAAAATGTTCCAACAACATTAGAATAGGTTTGTTTATCTTGCATTGATCTGAATCAATGCAATCCCATCAATTGATCACACCAATAAAGAACGAAAATAATGACGTACGTATATGCCATCTGCATTCGCCACTGGGTCCCGTCATCACCCGTTAGGTTAGCTAACTAACGACAGAGCGGGGACTGGACTAGCGCGGATGCAAAACATATACAGCATCTACTAGTATATATATAATATATAATTTTCGCTCAAGGCGTGATAAAATGCAACATCACAGAAATGTAACCAGCATCACAGAACAATACAAATATCTGGGATCCCCGGGTTTCATAGAGCCACTACTGAAACCCGACGTTCCCCTGGTCGTGTGGATAGCCTGTGCAATGAAAACCTAGACCCCTACGGGCGTGGCAAGTTACCCGCCAAAACCTGAAGCGAGGCAGCCCCCTTCATTAACGTGAATGGACCACCCAGCACTTCATGGAATCCGGTAACTTGGGCACCCCTCCTGGGTCAACTTGTACCCCCTACGAGTGCGGCGAATAGCCTGCCAATTCTAGAGTGAAGCCCCCTCCGTCTCAATGCCATGAGATGCGGGCCCGTTGCCCTCTAGAACCCGGCTATCCGTGCACTTCTCCGCGGGGTAATCCTAGTACAGAAAGTAAAAATATACATACAACAGGTACATCGACCTCGACCCGGTCGTGCCCCAAAAGAATAATACAAACAGGCAGTGACGGCAGTCCACATGTCGGACACTCGCCCCGCAATATCAAATGTACATATAAAACAAAACTATACTAACATTGCATCCAGGCTATCCCCCCACGACCGATCCGCAACATCGCAGTACAACACAGAACATCAACGTGAATGTCACGTTCACAAATCCGTCTAAAAGGGCTATAGCAGTTGACAGGGTTTACCGATCAAATCACATTCACGGTCGCAGATATAATGTAAATACTGTGAACTAACATGTTTAAAATATCCGATCGAACAAATTTATCGAAGAGGGCCCCAAGCAGTACTGTAGCACTCACAGAAAATCTGGGCCCAAAAAGAATATTCCAAAAACCCTATTTTCTACACAGGAGCTCTCTGTAAAAATTTGGTGTGCTGAACAGTTAAAAGCGCGGCGGAACCGCGGCCCAAGCATGGGTTTGGCCGCGGTTCCGCGGTGGTATGGTGAGATCTCGCGACCAAATTTTCACAGAGTGCTTAGAATTCCCTGCACATCATTCTGAAACAACCTGAAAAATTTTTGGAGCCAAAAAAATTTTGACAGAAACCCAATTTACAAGAAAATACGGTTTTTGGGGTTTTATTGTTCGATCGAGTTCTAAACACGTTAGAGTAAGCTAGGCTAAGTTAATGGCGTGGCTCTGATACCAATGTAAGTCCGCGGCGGCGCCCCGGCCGTCGATCCGACGCCGGAATGCGGAAACGAAAAACTTTGGAAACTAGCAAACCGGCACCACCGCGCACTTTTAACCCGGATCGGGCCATTAATCTAGCTACTAGCAAACTAGAATAAGGGTAGAGAAGTATACTAAGCGATCCATGTCCTTCGGTCTTCGTCTCCACTCCGATCTCCCGCGGAATCTCCGTCCGTCACGTCCTCGTCGGAAAGGGCACCACGTAGCCGATTTCTTTTACGGGCTCCCATCTCTGGACCGAGGCAACTCGGGCGCGAAGTTGGCTAGCCGACGCGTCCAAGGGAACTGTAGGTATAGTGTAGAAACTTGTCTCTTTGGGATTTGGGAAGTTGCCATGGTGATGGAGGTAAGAGAGAAAAAGCTATGGAGGAAAGAAAATGGTGCTCTCAACTTTTAGCAAGGAATATGAGATGAGGAAAAATCCTACACCAAAATGAACCTTTCTCTCCTTTTCCCCCCAAGTAGCCGGCCCTATAAGGAAATGGGTGAGGGAAAAGGGAATAATGCAAGTGGGGATAATGTGTGATGATATGAATGGATAAAAGTCACACCATATGCTAATCTCAAGCCAAATCAATTCCCATCCAAATCCATTCTCATTTAAAGCAAGTGAAGAGAATAAAATGGAATCTCATGATGATAAGAAGCCACAAATGCAAGAAACCCCTCCACAAATAAGTTATTTGCAAACTGCAAATAACCCCCTCCAACGAAAAGTCCGGCCGAGAAGGAACAAAAGAAAACCGGCCGGAACGGAATGCAAACTGGCAAATTCAGAAAACTGATCCCGTAATAAATTACAGGAAAACTCCGCTACTGCAAATACATGCCTGCACTTGTATTCCCACTGAACACAAATGCAAAGAGACAAAACTACACTGTCTAATACTAGGATTCGGCTTAAACCAAAGCCGGCTAGTAAAATTCGTCCGATCACGATCCGTGCAATACCGCACGTATCTGATCGAACCCTGCCATATCTCCATACGACCTCTACAGCGTTTCGCCCGAAACCTGAGTAACCGAGTGTGGTGGACTCTAAAGACTCGTCAATACTATGGCTGTGGATTTAACCACTAGCACGTCAGAGGTATCAGCCATACGTGACGGGCCACCAGCTATTGACCAAAAGGGACGTCGATGAGCGAACTCATCCTGACACCCTACTGAGCCTATCAGTGACAATATCCGTACAGTCCGGTCCGTTCGTCTATGAGCATCGCATGGCGGGCCTAGGGGGTTGGTAAAAGTCAGACCCCCAATAGCGGTACAAGTCGTGTCGGAGTGTAGCCCAGAACACCCTGAGATACTACTGGAATACCTACCAGCAAATCTCCTGCCTTGGCCAAGGACTTTTCATTTACTGGCTCTCCTAGACACAGCGCGATCTCACCCCCAATACCGGGAGAGACGAACCCCTGCAGATCCGCTCACTGCCTCCATATGGCTCGGGACTGTACCAAACTAAAACATGTTTGCACGTCTCTTTTGAGCGTGGTAGGGTAGTAATCAAAGCACAGTGGGAACTCACACGAGACAAATGACGATCTCAGGTCAATGAACTAACCTGTACACATGTCACCAGGGAACTGCTATCTGACGTCAGTTATAATACCAACTAGAAGCTTCCCGGCGAGTCCTGTCCGGTGTACTCATAACCCAATGAGCACCTGTATACATCTTAGGTGAACCAACTGACACCAGTGGCTTGTGAGACCGGCCACCGCCCCTCGTCGGGGTCTCGACTGTATACACTAGTCTACTCTGGAGAATTGATGCCCTGTCTCGAAACTCCCACGACTAGGGACCTTTTAAGGATGTGCTTATAGACTCCAGGTCTCATGTATATGATTGCCCCCATACTGCTGGTAGTCAAGCAAGAATCCTAAGGGCTCTATCAACGTGTAATAGCGACTCGTAAGGTCACCTAAAGCAGTACACGATGATAAAGATAAACCAGATAGCATACTATCATCTCGAGTAAGACTGTCCTACCGGCATAGGTCCTCCTCAATCATTGCAATCACGTGCCTGTGATCCAATAATTGATTTTGAGGGCACTATATCCAACAGATGTGTGTGTAGGTGTGAGAGATGTGAGTATGAGAGAGAGTTGAAATGTGTGTTTGAGAGGCAAACAAAAAGTTTTGAAATGAGATGAGTTAACCCCCATCATCCTCTCTCTCAATAGATGCTTGTCATGGCACATCCATCATGCCCCCCCTTTCTCTCTCTCCTACACAAGTCAACCCCATCCCTAATCCAATTTTTAACAAAACTAAATCCTTAATTAAACCCAATCAACATAACCAAATGGTTTAAGCCACCATGCTCACTCAGACATGGTTCAACTCTAGGTTACCATGAATCCAAAACATGAAACAAGTGTGACAAGTGTGAGAAATGTTATGTGCACATTTTGCACAAAAAGCCAAAAGTCCAATTAGCGATTTTTAATCGCGATTAACACTAAAATAGCATATACTTGACCATAAAAACTTAAAATAGCATATTTCCATAAAATAACCTATTTTAGAATTTCCATAATTTTCTCCAGAATTTGTCCCATTTATCGGTATTTAATTATACCGAAATATTAAAATATTCATTAAAAGTTAATATTAAATTATGAAAATTCCCAAAAATAATATTTTATTTTTTTGAAATGTTACAGTCTTCCCCCTTTAAAGAAATTCGGTCTTCGAATTTAAATTTAAACCCCCAAATTCTAAAACATTTCAATAAAATGTCCAAATCAACGGGGCTCCGAAACCATCAATACATAAAACGCATCGTAGCGCAATACATGCGCATGCGTAACGAGCAGATAACTCGAAATCAAAACTCCGTCAAGCATCCCCCAATCATCAGAGTCAAGGCGAAAACACGAATGCCAAATCCAAAGCAAAACCGATATGCTATAAATCGGAACTATACATTTAAATATCAAATCTGTACATGTAAATATCTTGAAGGGAATGCATGCCAAATTCTTTAAAGCCAATGTGCAATGTGCATAACACTGCACAATGGCGGACGTCTCTACAAGAAAATAGCCATATACGTATATACCTTTTGTTTAATATGCACGTTCCGCCGTTTTGAAAACAATTTAGAAGGGTTCCCTGTTTTAAACGTTTCGTGTCATCTCAGACACGTAGGTAAATAATGAGACTATAACTCGCGTTTGGAAATCCTTTTGAAATCTATCAATGCATGCAAAACACACTCAGGTACTGTCATCTGACCAGTCCTGCTCAGTACGAAAACAAATCGCAATATCATAAAAATGTACCGCTCTATAAGAAATCAGTCCCAAAACATGCATATGAATACCCTGTGCGTCCGGTGCGCACGGAAATCAAAATCCATACATGTGCCAAGCAGGTGCACAAAACGACATCAAGGTGCAACGGGTGTGCACACAACATCGGTCCTAGGCAACGTGTGTGCCTGACAGCAAAATCAGGTGCATCTGACATGCACGAAAAATCTCGATTTTAGTGCATCTGGTGTGCACCAAATCGCATCTCATAACATGCGCCCAACATGCGCTAAAAATCCAAATCCGGTGCATCCATCATGGACGAAATCATGAAATCCAATATCAAGCGCCGAACACGCGCAAATCCAATCAGGTGCATAAAGTGCACAAAACAAATATCGAGCATCACCATCGAAATCGAAGTCCAGTGCATCTAAGTGCACAAAAGCGACTCACTGCACTGCAAGCATATATGGACTATACCGAGTGCCAAAAACCAAATCGTGTGCGTATATACGCACAAAATCAACTCAACTGTATGAAACCCCATAAAATCGTAAACATGTGAAACCAAGGCACGAAAACAATATCAAGTGCAACCCTGTGCAAAAATCGTAAATACTCAATAGGTGCCACCATGGTGCATGAAAAAAAATATCATGAAACTCAATTATCAAAACCATATCATACGAATAAATCGCCCAAAATACCAAAATCAAGTATGGCGGAATAGTTCCGCCCAAGCGCATCGTCCAAGAATCTCTGGCCAACTGTCTTGATCACTCATAGCATATCTCGTCGACGATCCTGAACTCTGGCCTGCTGGTGTCGGTAATATGACCACTCCTGGGTCCAAGTCTTCTCTGTGGATTACCAATCTCATGATCCATCGGCTCATCGGCCCTGTCAGGTGTGCTAACGGGGACAATTCCGTTTTGGCACTTCTCTGGTCATCTCTCGGTCAATCATCACAACCACTCGTAAAGCAGCATGTCACTGGCATCGGCCTCAGGCTCTCTGAATGCACATGGCACATCTGCTCCTAGGTGCAAGTATCATTGTAGCAGTGTCCTGGAAGAAATCCTGCTCAAGGTCTCTTCCAAGTCTCATCTCTGCCAATTGTCCGGAAGTCATCGTCCTTTACTATATCTGCTTCTTGTTCCGGAGCGGCTGCATACTCATCGCGACACTTTCTGGAAGGTATATCCAAGTACAATGCCTCGGCATGCGCATCACATCTCTGATATCGGCGGAGTGGAACATCATCTTGTCTAGATCTTGCACGAACCTCTTACTCCACTTTTCTCTAATATCGACTGCTCCGGACTCGTCTCGTCGTGGCTACATGAACTGAGCTCCAACGGCTATCCTCGTATCTGGAGTCTCCCAAGAACTGAATCTCACCACCTAGCATCCGAATGAAGTCGAGCAGTCCGATCGATTTGTCAAAACCTCATAATCCCCCAAGAGCTCAACATCTTGCGTACAGTATAATAGTATCGAGTACATACCACAGCATCGGTGGTCTAGCCGTAGAAGGGAAAACCCAAGCCTCACTAATGGCGCCGCGGAACTGCCGCAAACCCGAAGGTTCAAAGGCTTTCACACGGTCATTAAGTCGAGTTAGGGTTTCATTCTTTTAGAGGGTCCATAGAATTGCCTGCATGTCCTTCCGAATACTTTAAACTTGGAATAATAGGTTTCTGACATTCGATCGTCTCTGTCGACTCTCAACGTCTCCGCGTGAAGTCGTCTCTAGCTGGAATCAATCTATCTGATGACCTCGCATCGGGGTAGCGAACGAACCACTTGTCCTAGTCATTCATCCTCGGTGACTAGCGACCTTATCATCTCTTAGTACACTCGTACTGTAATAGCTCCAACATCCGGACGATATCTCATCGTTCGCAGCAACAACTGGCTCACTTGTCTGCACGCTGAACAGTGCCTCAATCATCATGAACAAGCAATACACCAACGGTCATCAAAATCTGGCTGGCCTCTATCAGTGGCTCAATCCTCAGGTGCTAATATGTACATCCGAGTAATCTCATACAGCGATCCATCCAACGCTCGTGGCGCAAAACACAATCAAAAGACACATCTCTACAATTGTGTGTCACCGGGATCACGCCCTGGTCAGTCCTCGTTCGTGACGAGCTCGTGCTGACCGCAACTCTAGCCGTAGCTCTCCCTGCCCGTAATCGTGGCAGCAAATCCATAACTGGTACCGATGAGGCAGGATCATAGGAAGGAATATAATACTAAACAAGGAAATGTACATCCTAAGGCTCCTTAAGTGGAGTGGCATATCGTAAATATGCCGCGGAACATACCCACGGTACGTCACTCTACTTTAGTCACCTATTCCATCAACCAAGGGTCATCCTACGCTCCGAAGGTAAAACCTAACGCTTTGATACCAACTTTGCCACGTCCCGAAAGTACAGAACATGACCGGTACTTAGACTACGAACGTCTCGAGGCGTACGTACTCTAAGTAAGCCGAACCCAGAAATCCAAACCAAGAAAAATGGTAGAGTGTAGGAAAAACCATTTTAAATCAACCAGTTTGCAACATAATATACAACGCCTAAAGGCGAGGATCACAACAGAAAAGAAATCAACAGCATAAAATCCATAGAATATAATGCGCGACTCTAAGGTCAAAAGAATAAACATCACGGGTCTCTATCTCAAATAAATACACGTTTGGTTGATGGAATTTCTAGATACAACTGAAATATAATATACAATGTATAATGATGGGTACGATACAAATAAACCCACCTACTAGCAAATCACCAGAAAGGAGCAGTGCACGCAAAGCCGTAATGAATCCTGTACGACAAACCTGCAAGAAACTGGGGCACAACGGGGGTGAGTTGCCAACTCATGAGTAGAAAAAGATCTACGGAAAAAAAATCGCATGTATGACGCAATCCTAGGTCATACGATCATAAAATATAATCCTCAAATATATAACCAGCAATCTATAACCAGGGCTAGGGTAAATATCTAACCCAAGTGTAATGCCATGTGCCCGTGTCAGTGCCTCAGGTAGCAATGAATCATATGAATGATGTATGAATGCATGAAATAGAATGCATGTACTGAAGAAAACTGCTTTCATAAATTTGTGAGATTTCTGTATTTTTAAAATGAGGTATCATAAATGAAATCAGCATAAACAGTTCTTAGAATCGGCACAAAACATAAATCCCAATATCTCGATATCTCTGTATCACAATCTCTGTACCTCAATATCTCAAAATCTCAATGTGTCAATCACAATTTCCAGGGCGCCGTCAGTCTAGACCGGCCCCTACCATCCATCTCATGACCACGACGGTATCCTCCGGATATCTGACGCGTCGGGTAAAATCACCGGTCAGTAGTGCTCCCTCCGCCAGGCTCAACGCCATCTCCTACGATCTTCTTGCCCCGGGGTACCGCACTGGGCCCACCATGTACCCGAAACGGTTCATCCGCCTCCTCGAATCGGGTCTCGAAATCCATCAGCAAATCTCATGGTGGACGACTCATATATCATGGGAAAACCGCACTTTTTATTTAAAAAGAGAGAAAGCAGTTTATATAAGTTTTGCGGTTTTCCCCCAAATCCAGAAAACATCATGGAAATTCGAATCTAAATCATCAATAGCATGTAATGCCATGAATATAAGCATGAGAATCCATGAATGCGGCATAAAATGAGTAACAATATGCAAGAAGTGACAGGTAATAACTACAATGTCAAGCTGGCATATAAGGCAAGTACACTAATATCATGTCAAACTGCTAGCTAACAAGCTAAATCAAGCAATAATATTCTCTAAGTGTACGTGACATGGGAATTACCGATGAAGATGTGTGTGCGCCGGCAAATAAGTGTACGTGGTACATACGCATCATTGGTAATGGTGCTGGTGTCCTAACAGCAGGATATCAATAATAGAATATGAATCACAACGATAAGCGATGCAGAGCAACAATAATAATGTGCGGGAGCTGATTAGTCCAAAAATTTATGTTTACCGTAATCAGAAACGGCGTCGCTTTGCAGCTAGCCGGTGAATACGGGTCGATCCACAGAGATGTGTAATTTTCTAAATTGTGTTTTTACGAGTTGATTCCGATGGTGGTTTAGTTTTTGATGATTGATTTAAAAACTAATTTATACGATATTAAAGAACTTGTTAGGATTAGGTCTAAGGTGGGGTTGATAAGATTAATATAGTCACCTCTTTCAATGCCGTTTGATTAAAGCTTTTTAGAAATCATAACAATTATTAGCAAAGGGGATTAGGATGATTGGGAAGAAACGAAGTTTCTACCTCTAGATCCTTGTCTGTCCTTTCCTATTAATTGCTACAACCTTCATGGACATCATGTATGTCCGGCCATTTATACTACGGTTCACCGTTACCTCGTAGGTAGGGTGCCGTAGGGAGCGGATCATGCATGCATGCATGAAGTTCTAGTTATGAAAATGTGTTGGCATTGAAGGAGGTGAGAGATATTCATCTCTCCCTCCCTCCCTTGTTCCTAACCTTAACAAGCGAGGATTTTACTCGCTCATTAGGGGATCTTCTAAAAATGACATTTTTTGTTGTTTTTAATGTGTTTTGTTTAGATCTAAAGAAGTACTTATTTACTGCAGATTAAAAGAACTACACTAAATTAACTAGGGCAAGTGATATCATTACTCTACTATAAGAATTCTACTAGATAGCTAGGGCAAAAATTAAGTTATAACTAAGGCAGGAATTAAAATAAAAACACTTACAAAAATGATGCTCTAGATCTCCCAATAATTTTGAATTTTATTGATTGAAAAGAGGCATCCGTTTTACAGATTTGTGAGTACAATTTATAAGAAAATAGGGAAGCTAGGGTTACAGATTCTCGCACACATGAATTTACAGATATGCCCACGGAAAATCCCAACACCCGCACCGACGCACCGACACAAGAAGCCGGCGCCGACATGGGCATTAAATGGCCGCGGAACCGCGGCATTTGTTGGCTTGGGCCGCGGTTCCGCGGCCCTTTGGTGAGCTCAGCTCACCAACTTCTCTGGGCTGCATCTTGGTTGTTAGGGCTTCTTAGTTCTTCACAACTTTTCTCTGTTTGGCTTCTCAGTCTTCTTCAGATCTTCAGTGAAATTTGTAGTGATCTTTTAACCGTTTCCTTTAACCTTTCGGACATGCATTGCCTTGTGAATTGTTCTTCGTCTACTTGTTTGTCAAAAATCCCTTTTCTGTATCAACTTTCGTCTTTTTCACTGTGTTCGTATCCAAGAGCCTGTATCTTGTAATATGCAACAAATGTGCGTCAAGAGTACCTGTTTACTTATAAAATGAATAAAAATGGGGAGTACAATAATGCTATATTATAGTATGAACAAATACCCCCAAACTTATCTTTTGCTCGTCCTCGAGCAAACTTATTATTTTATTCTCAATAAAAGCTAACCACACTTTCGCAGGGAAACGCGATTGCACTGAGCTCGTGCAACAAGCCGTTTAAACCTCTAGGTGTCCCTAGTAGGAGGAGTGTTGTCTCCTGAGGGTTTACAGCGGATTACACCCACAAAATCCTATCAATTTGGCTTCTTTGACAATAATTCTCCAATTAGGTTTTCTAACACAGAATTTTATTATCATCGACTCATAAACTATCCACCCATATTCTTCACACTTCCTCATAATTTAACTTAAGATTATATATGCTCGATAGACTCATTCAGCTTTCAGCATTTCTTAGGTTTTCCTCTTAGGGTTCCATCTCCACTTAGGAATTTTTCTATCAACTCAACTAAAGATACAAGTTTTATTCTTCATTCCTTTCTCTTATCTAAACTCTAATCACATATCCCCATGTGTGTGTAAATATCACCCCTGCACTTGGAATTTCAAATCAAGCAATCGTACTCTCGTCCATTGTTCAAAGCACTTATAAATTGGTGAATTTTCGCTTACACATCCTTCATGCGACCGTTAATACTTCTTGAGGTACCAACAACCGATTACAAGATGCGTTAGCACTTTAAAGCGTACTTCCTAGTTTTGCAACACCCAAGGCTTTAGCAGTGACTCCCAAACCAGTTGGTCTAAGGCACTAGGTGATGAAGCACCCTCGCTATATATTTTTCTATTTTTAGCCTTAAGCAATCACAAAACCAGTGTTCATTTTTTTTATTCACTTTTGTATTTTTCATTTTTTAAGGACTTTAGACAAGAGTATTTCAAGGTCTCTTCTACTAATCCAAGTTTCAAGGTGCGTGATTGTGCATTTTGTAGGGTATACATTTTCAGAATCCATACTTAAGCCAGGAATTATTTTTCAAACTTATACTCTAATAAGAATATCAATATTTTTCCTTTATTTCAACTTAGCCCAAAAAGTGAACTCAAAATTTGCCTATTTCTAAATAAACTACAAAGACATATACTTTCTACCGTTAATCTTTAAAGAAGGTTATTTTTAGGGTTTTTAATTTACCAAGTCTAAGATCTAGTTGTTCGTAGCTAGTTAACCTATTTGTCAAACTCAAGTTAAATATGGCCAAAATTGAATACAATAATTTTTATAAAAAATTTTTTGAAATATTTTCAATTTTTATAGGTTTTCAAATAAATATGCAAATGCAAAATATGTACAAATGAATGCGAAGGAAGAAGACGTACCGAGCATACCCCCAGACTTGAACTTGACAGTGTCCTCACTGTCATACTAGACCAAGAGGGTCAAGATGTCGGCATTTCCTGTTTATTCACATTATTACAAATGATACACACCCCCAAACTTATTCTAAATAAAGTTTTTGAAAATTGATTGGAAATTCGGGGATGAAAGTGGAGGAGGATCAATCAGTGTAAATCAGCTCCTGCAAAAACAGGAGCTCCTCCGATGGGTCCGCTGTGAAGAACGGTTTCAGTCGATGCCCATTCAGTTTGAATAAGGTACCGTCTTCAGGATTTTCAAGATCAACCGCACCGTGCGGATAAACGGTGCGGACTACAAAGGGTCCTCTCCATCTAGAACGGAGCTTGCCGGGGTGAAAATGTAACCGAGTGTCATAGAGTAAAACCTGTTGACCAGGTTCAAAAGTTTTTCGCAAAAGGTGTTTATCGTGGAACACCTTGGCTCGGTTTTTAGCAATTATGGCATTATCATATGCCTCATCCCGCAGCTCTTCTAATTCATTCAATTGCAGCTTTCGATTGCTGCCCGCATCTCCTAAAGATAGATTCAGCTCTTTGATAGCCCAAAATGCTTTATGCTCAATCTCCACTGGGAGGTGACAAGCCTTCCCGTAAACAAGCCGGTATGGAGACATACCGAGATCGGTCTTATATGCAGAACGGAAAGCCCATAGTGCATCAATCAGTTTAAGTGACCAATCTTTACGGTTTTTAGAAACCGTTTTCTCCAAGATTTGCTTGATTTGTCGATTCGAAACCTCGGCTTGCCCACATGTTTGGGGGTGATATGGCGTTGACAGCTTGTGGGTGATAGAGTATTTGCGCATTAAGGACTCGAAAGTCCTATTGCAAAAGTGAGAACCATTATCACTTATTATCGCCCGAGGGTGCCCAAATCGAGAAAATATGTGTTCTTTAAGAAATCGAATGACAATCTTGTTATCGTTCGTTCGGCTGGGCACAGCCTCGACCCACTTTGAAATGTAGTCAACGGCCAAAAGAATATACACATTTCCAAAAGAGTTAGGAAATGGTCCCATGAAATCTATACCCCAAACGTAAAAAATGTCCACAACCAAAATTGGTTGGAGTGGCATTTCGTTTCTCCGCGATATCCGGCCCAAGTGTTGGCACTGGGAGCAGGTTTTGCAGCATTCGTAAGCATCCTTGAAGAGTCGTGGCCAATAGAAACCACACTGCAAAACTTTCTCGGCTGTCTTCTTTGGGCCAAAGTGCCCGCCACATACTTGATCGTGGCAAAAAGGCAGCACGCTCTTGACCTCACTTTCAGGTACACACCGACGAATGATTTGGTTGGAACAGTATTTAAAAAGATAGGGTTCATCCCAGTAAAAATGCTTTACTTGGGACAAAAATCGAAGTTTATCCTGTTTCGACCAATCTGTGGGTATCAGGCCGGTGGCTAAGTAGTTTACAATATCGGCGAACTATGGTTCACAAGAAACGGTTAAGAGTTGCTCATCGGGAAAAACATCCGTGATTGGAAGATCAAGCATAGGCGAAGAAGGAAGTCGTGATAGGTGATCAGCTACTACGTTTTCACATCCTTTTTTGTCCTTTATGACAAGGTCAAACTCTTGTAGTAAAAGGATCCAACGTATGAGCCTTGACTTAGCATCCTTCTTCGCAAAAAGGTGGCGAAGAGCTGAATGATCAGTATATACAACGACTGGAGAGCCAATTAAATAAGGCCGAAATTTTTCAAGTGCAAACACAACAGCTAAAAAATCTTTCTCTGTTGTTGTGTAGTTTAGTTGGGCCTCATTTAGTGTTCGGCTAGCATAATAAATCACATGCGGAATTTTATTAATGTGCTGTCCAAGAACAGCGCCAATTGCAAAATCTGATGCGTCGCACATGATTTCGAAAGGGTGCGTCCAGTCGGGAGATGAAAGAATGGGCGCAGAGATGAGGGAATGTTTCAAAGACTCGAATGCTTCAATCATGTGGATTCGAAAGCAAATGTTGTGTCCTTGGCCAGTAAGAGAGTCAAGGGTCTAGCGATCTTGCTAAAGTCCTTGATGAACCGTCTGTAAAAACCGGCATGGCCCAGGAAGGCTCTGATGTCTTTGACGCATTTAGGGGGAGGGAGGTTAGAAATCACTTCGATTTTAGCTCTATCAAACTCGATGCCGTTTTGCGAGATGACATGTCCTAAGACAATGCCTTCTCGCAACATGAAATGGCACTTCTCCCAATTCAATGTTAGGTTCTTATCCCTGCAGCGGGTAAGAATTGCGTCAAGATATCGTAAACACTCGTCGAAGGAGTCGCCAAAGATGGAGAAATCATCCATAAAGATCTCCAAGAACTTTTCAACCATGTCTGAAAAGATCCCCATCATACACCGCTGAAATGTCGCGGGTGCATTGCATAACCCAAAGGGCATGTGACGATAAGCAAAAGTGCCAAAGGGACAAGTAAATGCTGTCTTGTCTTGATCCTCTTTGGCGATGGGGACTTGGTTGTAACCGGAATAGCCATCTAGAAAGCGATAGAACTCGTGCCCTGCCAATCGCTCGAGCATTTGGTCAATGAAAGGTAAAGGAAAGTGGTCTTTCCCTGTCGCGGCATTGAGTTTCCTATAGTCTATGCAGACTCGCCACCCAGTTTGGGTGCGAGTGGAAATTAACTCATTTGCCTCATTGGTAATGATCGTGATGCCTGATTTCTTTGGCACAACGTGGATTGGGCTAACCCATTGGCTATCCGAGATAGGGTAAATGATACCACTATCCAGACACTTGACAATCTCCTTCTTAACAGCCTCTTTCATGATGGGGTTGAGGCGTCTTTGTGGATCCCTTGTCGGCTTAGCATCATCCATCAAGTGTATATGATGTTCGACTATGAGGGAACTGATCCCCTTAATGTCCGCCATAGACCAGCCGAAAGCTTGCCGATTATTATGTAAGACCATCAAAAGAGCCTTCTCTTGCTCAAGAGCTAGAGAGGCCGATATAAAGACGGGTAAGGTCTTATTATCACCTAGATAAGCATATTTTAGGTGCGACGGCAAAAGCTTCAATTCGAGTTTAGGAGGTGAAACAATAGATGGTAACAATGGGGTAACTGTTTCAAACTCGAAGGATTCCATCAAAGGTTCGAATCGAGTGTACGCAACAGAGTCGGATGGTTCAATTAACTCATCCGAAAAAGCAAAAGACTCCAATTCAGGTGATGAGTCTTCAAAGTCGTCAACGAAGGTAAAACACTCAAAATCGTTATCTGCCGTGAAAGCTGTGTCGGATTCTAGGAGGAACGCACTAGTGGCGCTAACATTGCTGTGGTCGAACAAAAAATTCTCGAACTCACAGTCCTCCTCCACGATCTCATTGATCGAGCAAACATCGAGTACACTAGCATTAGGCTCAGCCGGCGGACTTCCCAACTTGAAAATATTAAGCTCAATTGTCATGTTGCCGAAAGATAGGTTCATTGAACCATTACGACAATTGATCACTGCGTTGGAAGTTGCCAGAAATGGTCGACCAAGTATTACCGGAATTTGATTCCGGGGGTTAGCGACAGGTTGTGTATCCATCACAATAAAGTCAACGGGGAAAATGAAATCCCCTACTCTAATTAACACATCCTCCAGCTCTCCCTTAGGATGGGTGATTGACCGGTCGGCTATTTGGAGAGTACAGTGAGTGGGCTTAAGCTCTCCAACGCCCAATTGCTCGTACACAGAATAGGGTAGCAAATTGACACTCGCACCAAGATCTAATAGTGCTCTATTGATGTTCTTGTCCCCAATTGTTATCGAAATGGTCGGACACCCGGGGTCCTTTTGCTTTGGGGGTAAGGAATTTACAAGAGCATCACTAATAGCACTAGCCACAAAAACTTTCTTTGGTACTTGCGACTTCCTCTTTTTGGTGCATAAGTCCTTTAAAATTTTTGCATATGAAGGAACTTGTTGTATTGCATCCAAAAGAGGGATGTTTATGCTAACCTGTTTGAACAACTCAACAATCTTCTCCATCTGTGGAGTTCGTTTATTGGATCTCAACCGATTAGGAAAAGGAACTTTTGAAAGGTGGTTGAGTCCAATTTTTGCGGATCAGATTGTCGAGTTGGAACGACACCCCGTGTAGATGTGTTCGTGTTGTGAGAGATGGGTCCGTTCGAGCTAGAATAAGTAGAGCCGTATGAAGGGTGGAGAATAGGCTCTGAAGAAGAAGAAGTAGGTGAAGAAGATGAAGAAGGGCCACCGGCAGGGGTGTCATTGTTAATACCCACATTGTTTTGCAACACTTTTCCCGATCTCAACGTGGTCACAGCATTTACGTTATGATTCTGCTGTTGATATGCAGCATGTGCGTGACCGGGGTTGGGCAGTGGTTGAGACGGGAGTTTTCCTTTTTCGCGCTCGCTCAAAGCTGCATTGAGTTGTGCAATTTGTGCCTCAATAGATTTGATGCTTTGATCGTGTGAGGCACTGTTTTGCACCAAAGATTGAATAGAAGTCTCTAGTCTTGCTGTAGACTGTGTAGATTGCTTAAGGAACGCATCTAGACTTCTTTCGAGCGAGCTAACCTTATCATTATGAGGTTGAACATAATTGTTTGGCTGGTAAGCATTGTTAGGCACAAAATTGTTCACCTGATTAGGGTAAGGTTGCTGTTGAAAAGGTTGCTGTTGAAATTGAGTTTGTGAAGGTGCTTGTTGTTGTTGTGGAGGAGGAGGTCTTTGAAAATTGTTATTTCCTTGGAATTGTTGATTTTGGTTCCAAGCGAAATTTGGGTGACTCCTCCACCCCGGATTGTATGTCGAAGAGTACGGATCGTTTCTTTGTCGTTGCTGAAATGCAGCATTGACTTGATCCTGTCCTTGAGTAGATGCATTATAAGGACACTCTTCGGTTAGGTGCGATGGATCCGCACAATAAGCACAAACAGTTCGTGGAGGCATAACAGGGGCAGGAGAAGGCGATGAGATTTTGGTCTCAATCGCTTCTAGCTTTTTCGTAAGAGCGGCCATCTCGGCCTTCATAGAAATCGACATCACTACTTGATGTATGCCTGCCCTAGATTGACCACTAGAAGAAGATGATGTGGTCTTGGTACTCTCCCACTGAATTGTTTGCTTACTAAGATCTTCAAGAAACTGCAACGCTTCGTCACTAGACTTGGAGAGAAAATGACCTTGACATATGGTTTCTAGCAACTGCTTCGTTGCCGAGTTCAATCCCTCGTATAATGTTTGGCAAAGTTGCCAAATTTCGATCCCATGATGAGGGCATTGAACGAGTAGGTCCTTAAATCTCTCGAAGCACTTCCAAAATGGTTCGGAAGGAAGTTGTGAAAATTGAATTATTTCATTACGGATTCTGGCAGTTTTGTGATGAGGATAGAATTTTTTTAGAAAAGCTTTCACAAACTCGTCCCAATTTCTAATGGAATGTGATGCGGTGCTGTATAGCCACTTCTCAGCTAGGTCACATAAGGTGAAAGGAACGACCCTTAGCCTTATATCGTCATCACTTAATTGGGCTGTTTTCATCATAGCGCACACATTTTGTAATTTATTGATAAAAATATATGCATCTTCAGATTCCAAACCATGGAATTTTGGCAGCATATTGATGAAATGTGGTTTTATTTCAAAATTGTTCCCATTTGCCGGTGGGAGTGAAAGACAGGTAGGTAAAGAAGTGCGGACGGGGTAAAAGAGATCCTGGAGCGCAACTCGTGTGGGCGCTTCAACAGGCGGTTGGTTCGGGTTATTCGCACCTAACGGAGGTGGAATCCTTCCCGTCGGTAAGTTATTGTTGGGGTTGAATCCCGACATGCCTTCGGTGAAAGAATTTGAAAGTGTAGGTAAGAAAGTAGACGGAATGTCGACTTCGGTGTCGAAAGGTTCGTCGGTCGGTACCAACGAAACACGGACTAATCGGGCGTTAGTATCCCTAGTCCAAAGTGACATACACTAAAGGGGTAGTGTAGTTAGAAAAAAAAGAAAGACAGAAAGTGGAGGTAAGATAACGTCAGTGAAGGGAAGTGGCGGAAGTGAGTTGCAAGTTTCCTTCAGCGACAAGTTGCAAGTTTTGAAAAGATTTTTCTTTTTTTTTATGTGAGAGTTTTGCAAGGAGGTTTTTGAAAAGGGACTTGTGACACAAATGTATCAACCACACATGCACAATCAGGCCTAGATCTAGGGTCACCTAGGTCTGCTAGACAGCTCCTAACTAGGGCTAGAAATAGGACCTCAAACCGCCTCTTCACCGACAAGTACGGCCAGGTAAGTGCCAGGTAAGTGGGAAGGAACCACAATAGTGGGCCTAATTAATAACCACTATCCTAGACACACTTGCCTAGACACCGCAAAGTCAGTTAGGATAAACGGTCGATACCTATACTAGTCCTTTTCCTATTGAACTCGATGTCCTTAAGGCTGAGTCTAGTATTTTTTAATTAATTGTGGTCAATGCAAATGCTTTAAGTGTTTTCTGGGGTCCTGGGAAGGGTGATGAAATCCCCACCCAATCTGAGTTTGGTCAATTAGCCCCTTAAAGTCCGATTAAATTATGGAAAACAATAAAATTCACTTGCAATCAATTTTTTAAGCGCGGCGCAAAGAAACCTGCAGAAAATCTGTTATTTAGAAGGGGGAGGAAGAATTTTTAGCGCAAAGAATTCCTGCAGAAAGTTTTTACAGAGAGATATATGGAGGTTGACAGAGGGGAGAAGGAGAAGACAAACCCTGCAATTTCCAAACAGAGAAGAGACCAAAGGGCCGCGGTTCTGCGGTCGGCTAGAGGGATCAGGCTCTGCAAAAATTTCTACTGCACCCTTGTTCCACTCCTCCTCTGTTCTGATGTTCACTTTTCTGATTTGCATTCTGTAAAATTCCAGATTCGCGATACTTCGCTGTTCCTGCAAGATTCAAACGAAGAACTCTTCAAACAGATAAAAATAATGAAATTTATTTTTTGTACCTTTTATATTTTCAGATTTTTAAAAAATTGTATCAACCCGGCAACGGCGCCATTTGATTAGTCCAAAAATTTATGTTTACCGTAATCAGAAACGGCGTCGCTTTGCAGCTAGCCGGTGAATACGGGTCGATCCACAGAGATGTGTAATTTTCTGATTTGTGTTTTTACGAGTTGATTCCGATGGTGGTTTGGTTTTTGATGATTGATTTAAAAACTAATTTATACGATATTAAAGAACTTGTTAGGATTAGGTCTAAGGTGGGGTTGATAAGATTAATATAGTCACTTCTTTCAATGCCGTTTGATTAAACCTTTTTAGAAATCATAACAATTATTAGCAAAGGGGATTAGGATGATTGGGAAGAAACGAAGTTTCTACCTCTAGATCCTTGTCCGTCCTTTCCTATTAATTGCTACAACCTTCATGGACGTCATGTATGTCCGGCCCTTTATACTACGGTTCGCCGTTACCTCGTAGGTAGGGTGTAGGGTTCCTAGGCACCCTAATGAGGTCTCACAAGGCATCAACCATGCCAATTTCAAATTTTAACGGTGCCGAGAAACCCTAGAACGGATCGTCGGCTAGATGTTTAGGCGAAAATGAAATTAGTTAACAACTTAACTAAAGTTTAAACGGAAATACAACCTTTGTAGATCCGGTGCTCCACCTCCATAGCTCCGCAACGAAGTCCCCTCGCTGTCCAAATGAATTCCCGTGCTCTAGCGTCGGCTTCGTCGGAGAAATGGCGAGCTAGGTCGTCGATGTCCATGCCGAAGATGATCTACGTCGAGGCATCGCTAGATCAAGCTCCACCTTCACCAAGCCATGAAAACTTGTGAAGGAAACACCCTATACTACTTGGCAAGAGATAGAGGATGAAGAAATAGGAGTTGGGTTCACTTTAGAATTGGATTTCTCACTCAAATACATCAATCACCATTGATGAAGAAAGCTTTCTTCTTGTGAGGAAGAAGAAGAAGAAGAAGATGAAAAGTGTTATGATAAGTTATTTGAAAAGAATAATAAAATGATTCTTATCATAAAATTAACCATGGTCAAGTGTAGAGACTAAACTAGGGTTAGTGGGAATGGTTAGGGTTAAGGATAAGATAAGAATGGTTGACTTGATCAAAGCTTCAAGAAGCTTCAACATAAAAACAAAACAAGCCACCATCCTTAAAACTTTCCAAAATGAATATATAAATAAATAAATAGATAATAAGAGAATAAACAAAACCCTAACCACTCTCACAACCATGGTTTAATCTTCACACAAATCCAAGTTAACATGTATCATCAAACATGACACAATCAAGTGCACAAAAGTATATCATATATACAACTTGTGCAATGCAAGTGAGAAAATCCATTTAAAGTGAACCGATACTAGTTAATGCAAAGTAATATATCAAATATATAATTATACATTAAATCATTAAATCAACACTTGATTTAACGATCCGGTCATATCGCATATAACCGACTAACATCCAATGTATCGATTTATCGAATCAATCCTTGATTCGATAACTAGGTTATATCGCATACAACCATTCGACACATTCATCGCGAGAATAGAATATGGTATCACATATACGCATTATTCTCGGTCCCGCACATATCTCATATGCGCTCCTATTTCGTTTCTCTTGATCCAGGAAACCTCTGTGTAGGACTCTAAAGACTCGTCAATACGCCGGCAGCAGGCGATGATCATATCAAACACCCACAAGCCGCAAGCGGTCTGCTAAACGTAATGGCCACCCGGGTATTGAGCGATCTGAAGATCGACGAGCAAGCCCGCTCACACTCCAGTGAATCCAACCAGTAACACTAACCGTACAGTCCGGTCTGATCGTCTGATATGACGCATATCTCGCCTAGGGGTGGTAAACGTCAGACCCCAATAGCTCGATAAGTTGTGTCGAAATGAGGTCTATAACAATTCGAGAAACTACTGGTAACACTTACCAGTAAATCTCAGCAACCCCGGCCAGGGATTTCCTGTTATAGCCAATCGAACACAGCGCAACATCAACCCCCTATACCGGGAGAGACGAATCCCCTCCTATCGCTCATTGCCTCCATGTGACTCGGGACTATACCCACAAACCACCGTTTTGCACGCCCTCTTGGACGTGGTAAGATGGAAATCAAAGCACAGTGGGAACCACACAAGACTCTATGACGATCTCGGGTCAACAGACTACTCTGTACCAGTGTCACCAGAGAACTGCCATCTGACGTAAGGTATAATACCATCTAGGAGTTCTCGGCGAGTCCGTCCAGTGTACCCAGTCTTTACTGAGCACCCGTATATCATCTCTGATGTCAAACACCAATGGATATGGGATCATCCATCGCCCATCTGTATGGGTCGAGAAGGTATACGCTAGTCTACACTGGTATATCGATGCCCCGTCTCGATACACCCATGACTAGGGACTTTGAAGGATGTACTTATGGACTACCATATCCCCACTAGTATGATCCGCATCATAGTCCAGGTAGTCAAGTACACATCCTAAGGGCTTTACCAACATGTAACAGAGAGACAATCAGTATACACGTTAAGGTAAAGACTAATCAGATAGCATACTACCATGTCGAGCAAGAAAGTCCTCCCTATATATGTCCCAGCATCCACTACAATATACATCCAATGTACAGTAATGGCCTCTAGGGCATACATATAACTAACAATCTCCCATTTGCACTAGGGCCATCTGATAGCAGTGGTTGTAGTATCTCATACTCAACCATCCCATAAAAATCTCTCTCTGGGAACAGGCCTTTGTGAGTGGATCCGCTGTGTTGTCCTCTGAGTCTACTCTCCAAACCTCGATCACCCTGGAGATCAACCATCTCCATGATCAAGTGATACTGCCTTAGAATATGTCTGGATCACTGATGGGACCTGAGTTCCTTGGCATAAGCCACAACTCCATTGTCTCACAATGGTAGGAACGTAGTTCATCTCATGAACCAATATACACCCAAACAGCCTCTTTGGTAGCATCTTAAGTAGCGATGTATCCTGCCTTTATCGTCTAGTATGTCACGGTATCTCGCTTGGAACTCTTCCAACATACCGTCCCTTTTCTGAGGGTAAAGACAATGCCTGTGACTGACATTCAGTCGTCTTTATCACCCTGGAACACTTCCAATGATTTTCGCCAGGATCATCTGATACCATCTCACTACAACTAGTGAGTATTCTAACATCCATTTAGATCTATCTCATAGATCCAAAATCCAGTATTTAGTAGGTATCATTATGATCCTATATGGAGAATCCATGTGATATAGCGGAGATTGATCGAGCGTAGCATAGGAAACTCTTTCCCTATCAAGAGTATGTCATCCACGTACTCTACGAGGATCATCACCATACTCCCTACTACCTTTTTGTTTATACAAGGTTCATCTACCATTTTGATGATGTCAAACTCTTTGACTATTTCATCAAAACAGATGTTCCAACTCCGCGATGCCTGCTTTATCCTATAAAGCATCTTGTACACGCGCTGCTCCCACTGTCTACGAAGCCCTCTGGCTGTGTATTTACAGACGTTCTCATCTAAAACATCATTTAGAAAAGCAGTCATGACACCCAACCACCAGATATCGTAGTCATGGTATGTAGCCGTGGTAAGTAGGATCTGGATGGACTTAAGCATAGATTCTTAGAAAAGGTTTCATGATGATCCATACCTGGTCAATGATGCAAACCTTTAACAAGTCTAGCTTTGAAAGTCTCAACTTTTCCATCTACACCAAGTAATCTTCTCAAGATATACTTGCTCCTGATGGGGATTTAACCCTTCAGATATAGCAACCAAAGTCCATACTTTGTTGGTGTATAAGGATTCCATCTCAGATCGCTAAACATCCAGCCATTCTTACAGAGTCTCACTCCTGATGGCCAGTTCGAAACTAGTTTGGTCATCATCTCATGATGCAATCCTTGCTCCCACTATCATAGAGGAACCGAAGTATCTCTCAGGTGGGTGAGGAACCCTACTAGATCGGCGGAGAGGCTGAGGTTCATTGGAAACTATTGAATCCTTTGGTTCTACCAAATCAAATGCTGTAATTTGTATAGCTGGAACCTTTCCAGTCGTACTTAACAGACCTTGCCTCGAGCTTGTCCGGATTTTACCTTTAGACATAGGCCAGACAACCCCAAATCTTAACCAACCTAAGATATGGGCTCTTCCCTTTCCATATCACATATGAAACGGTAGGCAGTTGATTTGATTGGAACCCTATTCAATAGGTATGCAGCTTCTCAAGTGCATAACCCCCTTAAAAGGAAATAGGTAACTCAGTAATACTCATCATAGAGCGCACCTTATCATATAGGGTGTGATTGCTCCGCCCCGATATACCATCGTGCTATGGTGTATACAAAGGAGTAATTCTGAGAGAGAATCTCATTCTCCTTTAGAATTGTCCAGGAATTCCGTGCTCAAGTATTCTCCTCCTCGATCTCATCAAAGGACATAATACTTATACCCGTATTGGTTCTCTACTTCTAACTTATATTTTGTGAATATCTCAAAAGGTTCGGACTTGTGTTTCAACAGGAATATAGGTTTGAATCTTGAGAGATTATCAGAGAATATAATGAAGTATAAAGAACCAATCTTGGCATGTGTAGACAGGGGACCTACATACATCAACATGTATCATCCCAAGAGTTCACTAATTCTTTCTCTGTTTCCGATAAATAGAGCTGTGGTTATCTTATCTATGTGACATGACTGGCAAGTTTCACAAGATGTAAATTCAAACTGATTTAAATATGCATCTAAATGTAACTTCAGCTAGTCGGGTCGCATTGATATGACCTAGTCTACAATACCTCAAGAAGGATTCATTCATTTCTGAACTCTTCCTCTTGTGTGTGTTCCGTATACTAAGAACTGTAGTTTGATTTAGAACATCAATGCTTTTAGATAACGTGCCTGAACCGATCAACTTTTGATATAGGAAATGTTCAAAACATTATCCAACAATACAAAATTTTATCATTTCTTTACTGATAAAGAGACTGATATGATTTTGTATATCAGGTTCGGTATCTAATAACATTCGTTCAGAATCAATGTATTGACAATACAGGGTGACAGTGACCAACAGACTTGGCTGCAACACTTGCCCCGTTTTCTGCCTCATGAAACTTATCACCCGTTCTCAGTTTTTCTACCCTTTTATAGCCCTATGTAACAGATTACATATCTGGGATCCTGATCCGGTATCATATACCAAGGATGCGGTGGATACTGAGAAACAGTTCTGTATAATGAACACACCCGAAGATGATGCATCTCATGCACTTTCTTCGTTTGGGCGGCACGGGAAATCTGGTATTCCTCAATTTCTTGCTCTGTCTTATAACAATTATAAGTTGGAGCGGGACCAACGTTCTCCAGCTCAGTATAACAAGCGGGTTCGGTCAAATATCCGTATTATTATCTTGATTAAGGCGTGATATGGTCGCTACCAGGAGAGAGAGAGAAGAAAACACTCAGCGTGCGCTCTTGCAAGAATAGATTGGTTATTATTTTATCTAATCAGGATGGCTCCCACTGCTTTTTATCAAATCTTCCTTCAAACCCTAAAAGGAAAGACTAGCCGGGATTAATTACACACTACAAGTTCGCCAATCTTTCAGCCAGGCCAGTGTCGGTACTTTGAGGGAGGTGCCCCGTGCTTTCGCACGGACCAAATTAATGTAAACTCGTTTTCCCAGAGGCGTAACCTCGTTGACACCTTTCTAGACACCTACTTGATCGGCTAATTGTAATGTATAAAACTCTCCCAGGAGTAACTCTTACTCGCAGCGGGTATCGGGATCCAACTATCTCATAGAAGGTATGCAATCTCATTGCAAATTTCAACACTTGAAATTCCCGATAATATTTTGCCCCTAGCAGCTATATGACCTTAACATAGTTAACAAATCATAAGTGCTAGTCAAGTTCAACCCGTCATTTCCCGATTGAATTAAACCCACCCGCACGACCCTTAACATAGTCAACAAAGTCGCACGACTACCCTAATCCAATCACATCATATGCTTATGCAGATAAGCACTAATTAGCTACCGCACACTACGCCTTAACATAGTCAACAAACGTAGCACGAATACTAACCAGTACTTATCTAAAATGACGGAGGGCTACGACAGGTTTTTCTGAAAACCTTTTGCGTAATGAACTTGATATCGTTGTAGAATCAAATGATTTTGAAATGGAGTGTCTTTGAGGCTTTTCTAGTTTTGCTAAAGGAGTCACTCCCGGTGAAGGGATCGTCGGTCCTTTCCTCGTCGAATGAGGTGCGGGATATATCATATATATCACTGTGCAAAGCAAAAACTCTTAAAAGCAATCAAAAGACAAACCGAGTGTGTAGCATCTGCCAGTTATTGCTAAAGGAGTCACTCCCGGTGAAGGGATCTCGGTCCTTTCCTCATCGAATAAGGTGCAGGATATATCACATATACCTCTGTGCAATACAAGAACTGTAGCTACCTGTTTTATTTTGAAATTCGATTCTACAACATCTTAGGTTTCTTTTATTTCATTAATCACATTAATGAAGTCCCATCATTTAAGTACCTAAACATCACAGATAAATACGACGTACACTTATGCCATCTGCATTCGCCTCGATGTTCCCTCGTGCACCGTTAGGTTAGGTAACTAACGGCAGAGCGGGGCAGGGCTAGCGCGGGTGTAAAACATAAGTAACGCCTATATAATATATCATATATACTATATACGTATCTATCATAGAACATCACATGATCACATCACAGATATCGCAGCAGAAGAAACATATGAAATATTGGATATACTAGGACGTCCGTGTTTTCAATACGAGCCAGTATAAAACACGGATTCCACGGTCGCGATGAATAGCCAAACCCACACCCCTAGACCCCTACGAGAGCGGCAAGCAACCCTACCAATTCTAGAGTTAGGAGACCCGGACTCGACTCCTCGAGTTGGTTTCCCACTGGACTCCAGAACCCGGTTACTTGTGCCCTCCTTCTTGGGTCTATCCTAGTGCGGAAAAGTAAATAATATACAAACGGTGACATCTTCCGCAACCTGGAAGTGCCCCAATAAAAGAATATTACATACAAGTTTTTACATGAATGAAAATGAAAAACACTCATCTCACATAAAAACCCCCCGGCTATTCGTACACGACGATCCAATATAACATATCCAGCAACACATAACATCACATGTCATCAACCTAAGTAAATATGTCCATCCCAATTGTCGTTGACATATAGCAACGAAACCGGCGATATCACATATTACACTTACGGTCACAGAAAAGAAAGTGTAAAACTACAACAGTTGGAATCCGCAACCACCTCAGACATCGCATGCCTGACCAAATGAATTTCTTTAGACATCGCATGCCTAACAATTATAAACCCCGCATTTTAGTCTCATTGTCGAAAACACTTTTCAATATCAAGTCGGGCAATTCAACAAGATTCCCGACGTCCTGATCGAATGCTCATCGCAAACTTCAGTAGACGGCTGCACCCCTGATACCGTCGACGAAGTGCACCAAGGCGGAACACCGCTACCGCGAGCACCCGAACGGATGCTTTCGGCGACGGGGTTCTCCTACAGTCACTTGGTCGGGGCTATGGAGTGAGGCTGTCTAGTAAGTTTACCTGGCGAGTATCCGTGTACGCTACGTGATTGCGACGGACTTTTGATCACATCAAAATTCCGCAGCAACCGATCAAGTGAGACTAAACTGCTATGTTTATAATATTCATTCAGTTATCTCATAACTTATTGTGAATTTCAATTATTGTATCACATTCCAGATAATTAGAAAATGTTAAACATTCCGATCGAACAATCGAACACCCAAGTTTTCCCTATACAGCTCAACACATGAAATAAGTCTAACAACATTCAGTTCGTGCCTCAGTACCAACGGTCCAGCCGTAGAAGGGTCAAGCCAACGCCTCACATGTGGCACGCCGTACTGCCCCAAACCCTAAGATTCAAAGGGCAGTTCAAGACGGTCACATAATCGAGTTAAGGTTTGTTGTCTTCTAGAGGGTCCATCGAGTTACTTGCACTACTTAGAACGTCGTTAAACTACGGAAAAATCCAACACTTGGAAATTTCCCGACAGGGGAAAAATTGGGTATTTATATCCGGTCGAACTTTTTAACATGTTCTAAAATTTACCCAGAAAGCCACACAGATAAAATTTGATAATCCGATCGAATCCATGAAATCCCAAAACAACCCCAGAAAACTCAACTCTATAGTATATATTAAAATTACCCAGAAAACACAGGAATTAATTATAAACATTACTGTGCAAAAAGGAGTCAAAGAGTCAACAATATGGCCGCGGAACCGCCGCGCCACGTGGGCTCAGGCCACGGTTCCGCGGCGTTATGACGGAGTTAGGTCTCCGTTTTTCACAGTAATTCATAAAAAACCCTGCTTAATTTTCTGCATATTTTTAATATTGAAAAATCCAGATTTTTAAAAATTGGACAGAGAGCATTTTGGAAAATGGGTTTCGGGTTCGTTCGGGTTTCAAATTCCGTCTAGACTTCGCCTAAGGCTCTAGCTAGGCTCTGATACCACTGTAGGGTTCCTAGGCACCCTAATGAGGTCTCACAAGGCATCAACCATGCCAATTTCAAATTTTAACGGTGCCGAGAAACCCTAGAACGGATCGTCGGCTAGATGTTTAGGCGAAAATGAAACTAGTTAACAACTTAACTAAAGTTTAAACGGAAATACAACCTTTGTAGATCCGGTGCTCCACCTCCATAGCTCCGCAACGAAGTCCCCTCGCTGTCCAAATGAATTCCTGGGCTCTAGCGTCGGCTTCGTCGGAGAAATGGCGAGCTAGGTCGTCGATGTCCATGCCGAAGATGATCTACGTCGAGGCATCGCTAGATCAAGCTCCACCTTCACCAAGCCATGAAAACTTGTGAAGGAAACACCCTATACTACTTGGCAAGAGATAGAGGATGAAGAAATAGGAGTTGGGTTCACTTTAGAATTGGATTTCTCACTCAAATACATCAATCACCATTGATGAAGAAAGCTTTCTTCTTGTGAGGAAGAAGAAGAAGATGATGAAAAGTGTTATGATAAGTTATTTGAAAAGAATAATAAAATGATTCTTATCATAAAATTAACCATGGTCAAGTGTAGAGACTAAACTAGGGTTAGTGGGAATGGTTAGGGTTAAGGATGAGATAAGAATGGTTGACTTGATCAAAGCTTCAAGAAGCTTCAACATAAAAACAAAACAAGCCACCATCCTTAAAACTTTCCAAAATGAATATATAAATAAATAAATAGATAATAAGAGAATAAACAAAACCCTAACCACTCTCACAACCATGGTTTAATCTTCACACAAATCCAAGTTAACATGTATCATCAAACATGACACAATCAAGTGCACAAAAGTATATCACATATACAACTTGTGCAATGCAAGTGAGAAAATCCATTTAAAGTGAACCGATACTAGTTAATGCAAAGTAATATATCAAATATATAATTATACATTAAATCATTAAATCAACACTTGATTTAACGATCCGGTCATATCGCATATAACCGACTAATATCCAATGTATCGATTTATCGAATCAATCCTTGATTCGATAACTAGGTTATATCGCATACAACCATTCGACACATTCATCGCGAGAATAGAATACGGTATCACATACATGCATTATTCTCGGTCCCGCACATATCTCATATGCGCTCTTATTTCGTTTCGCTTGAGCCAGGAAACCTCTGTGTAGGACTCTAAAGACTCGTCAATACGCCGGCAGCAGGCGATGATCATATCAAACACCCACAAGCCGCAAGCGGTCTGCTAAACGTAACGGCCACCCGGGTATTGAGCGATCTGAAGATCGACGAGCAAGCCCGCTCACACTCCAGTGAATCCAACCAGTAACACTAACCGTACAGTCCGGTCTGATCGTCTGATATGTCGCATATCTCACCTAGGGGTGGTAAACGTCAGACCCCAATAGCTCGATAAGTCGTGTCGATATGAGGTCTATAACAATTCGAGAAACTACTGGTAACACTTACCAGTAAATCTCAGCAACCCTGGCCAGGGATTTCCTGTTATAGCCAATCGAACACAGCGCAACATCAACCCCCTATACCGGGAGAGACGAATCCCCTCCTATCGCTCATTGCCTCCATGTGACTCGGGACTGTACCCAAAAACCACCGTTTTGCACGCCTTCTTGGACGTGGTAAGATGGAAATCAAAGCACAGTGGGAACCACACAAGACTCTATGATGATCTCGGGTCAACAGACTACTCTGTACCAGTGTCACCAGAGAACTGCCATCTGACGTAAGGTATAATACCATCTAGGAGTTCTCGGCGAGTCCGTCCAGTGTACCCAGTCTTTACTGAGCACCCGTATATCATCTCTGATGTCAAACACCAATGGATATGGGATCATCCATCGCCCATCTGTATGGGTCGAGAAGGAATACGCTAGTCTACTCTGGTATATCGATGCCCCGTCTCGATACTGTTGGAGATAGTGCCCTCAGAGTCAATTATTAGGTCACAGGTACGTGATTGTAATGATTGAGGGAGGACCTATCCCGGTAGGACAGTCTTACTCGAGATGATAGTATGCTATCTGGTTTACCTTTATCATCGTGTACTGTTTTAGGTGACATGACACGTCGCTATTACACGTTGATAGAGCCCCTAGGATTCTTGCTTGACCACCAGCAGTATGAGGGCGATCATATAAGTGGGAGCTGGGGGTCTACAAGCATATCCTTAAAAGGTCCCTAGTCGTGGGAGTTTCGAGACCGGGCATCGATACTCCATTAGTAGACTAGTGTATACAGTCGAGACCCCGACGAGGGGCGGTGGCCGGTCTCACAAGCCACTGGTGTCAGTTGGATCACCTAAGATGTATACAGGTGCTCATTGGGTTATGAGTACACCGGACAGGACTCGCCGGGAACATGCTAGTTGGTCATATACCAGACGTCAGATGGCAGTTCCCTGGTGACATGTGTGCAGGTTAGTTCATCGACCTGGGGATCGTCATTTGTCTCGTGTGAGTTCCCACTGTACTTTGATTACTACCCTACCACGGCTCAAAGGAGTCGTGCAAACAGGTTTTAGTTGGGTACAGTCCCGAGCCACATGGAGGCAGTGAGCGTATCTTCAGGGGTTCGTCTCTCCCGGTATTGGGGGTGAGGTCGTGCTGTGTCTAGGAGAGCCATTACACAAAGTCCTTGGCCAAGGCAAGGAGATTTACTGGTAGGTATTCCAGTAGCATCTCAGGGTGTTCTGGGCTACACTCCGACATGACTTGTACCGCTTTTGGGGTCTGACTTTTACCAACCCCCTAGGCCCGCCATGCGATGCTCATAGACGAACGGACCGGACTGCACGGATATTGTCACTGACAGGCTCAGTAGGGTGTCAGGATGGGTTCGCTCATCGACGTCCCTTTTAGTCAGTAGCTGGTGGCCCGTTACGTATTGGCTTATACCTCTGACGTGCTAGTGGTTAAATCCACAGCCATTGTATTGACGAGTCTTTAGAGTCCCCCACACTTTCAGTTACTCAGCTTTCGGGTGAAACGCTGTAGAGGCCGTATGGAGATATGGCAGGGTCCGATCAGATACGTGCGGTATTGCACGGATCAGGATCGGACGATTTGTACTAGTAGCCGTATAGGTATATGGCAGGGTTCGATCAGATACGTGCGGTATTGCACGGATCAGGATCGAACGGATATTACTAGCCGGCTTTGGTTTAAGCCGGTCCTAGTTTAGTACAGTGTAGATTTTGTCTCTTTGCATTTGTGTCCGGACGGAATACAGATGCGGGTGTGTATGCACAGTATCGAGGTTTTCCTGTAATTTATTACGGGACCAGTTTTCTGGAGTTGCCAGTTTGCATTCCGTTCCGGCCGGTTTTCCTTTGTTCTTTCCCGGCCGGACTTTTCCGATGGAGGGGGTAATTTGCAGTTTTGCAAATTACAATTGTGGAAGGGTTTTCTTGTAAAAGATTGATATGATAGCTTTCATATTTTTCTTTCCTCCATGCTTGCATTTATGAGATTTGATATGAGTATGGGTTGAATAGTGTGTAAGCATGGTGTATGTTTTGGATATGGTCACTCTCCTCCTTTTCCTACACTCACTCTCCTTCATTGTTTTTAGTATGGTTGATTTCCTTTCTTACACCATCATTCTCATCTCCTTTGAGTGTGGCCGGCCTCTTCTTGGAGTGGGAGAGAGAGGAGTTCATTTTTTGGATGAGGGATTAATTCACATATCATTTCAATGCTTGCAAAATTCTTCACTTCATTCCAAAGTCCATTCATGTTTTCTCCATCCAAAGGCAACCAACCCCAAAGAGACATACTCTACACTACACTTCCTACAGCATATCTTGAGCATGTCGAGTTGCCGGCTTCATGCTCGAGTTGCCTCGGTATTGAGGCGGGAGCCCGTAAAAGACGCAGGCGATGTGGTGCCCCTTTCCGACGAGGAGGAGACGGACGAAGATCCCGCGAAGAGATCGGAGTGGAGATGAAGACCGGAGGACTTGGATCAGTCGGTACATTTCTACACTCTTTACTGTTTGTTAGTTTAGCAATAATGGCAGATCCGGGTGAAAGTATACGATAGCGCCAAGTTAAAAAGTTTTATTCCGCATTTGGCGTCTGTAGACTGCCGGGGCGCTAACGTAGACTTACAGTGGTATCAGAGCCTCACCATTTTGCTATGCTAACTTGTGCTAACGCGTTTAAAACTTCGATCCGACCGGAAATCGAAAACTGCAAAAATCCAAGCCGACAGTTTCTGTTGTTTTTAAACGGTCTCAAAAATTATTTCTGGATGTCTTAAAAATCAGAGCAGGAACTTTTAAGAGTCACGACAAAATTTGGGGTCGTGATCCCTCCAAGTTGCCGCGGAAGAGCGGCCAAAACCATGGTTTTGCCGCGCAACCGCGGCCACGTGGGGAGCACGTGCTCCCAAATTTTGTCAGTTGGTTATTGGTTGGATTTTGGGGTTTTTGGTATATATCGTTTTTGCCCAGATTTTGTTACTGTTCACCAGTAAGTCGTGGGGCCCACTTCTTGATATTTTGTCGATCGAAATTTAAACACGTTAGTTTTCACAGTATTTACATTATATCTGCGACCGTGAATGTCACTCGATCGGTAAATCCGGTCTAACTGCTATAGCCCGGTTAGACGGATTTGCGAACGTGATTTTCACGTTGATGTTCTATGTATTTGCTGTGATGTTGCGGATCGGTCGTGGGGGATAGCCTGGATGCAATGCTAGTACAGTTTTGTTGTATTATGTACATTTGATATTGCGGGGCGAGCGTCCGACATGTGGACTGTCGTCACTGCCTGATTGTATTATTATTTTGGGGCACGACCTGGTTGCGGTCGATGTACCCGTTGTATGTATATTTTACTTTCTGTACTAGGGTTGCCCCGCGGAGGGGTGCACGGATAGCCGGGTTCTGGAGGGCAACAAGCCCGCATCTCATGGCATTGAGACGGAGGGGGCTTCACTCTGGAATTGGCGGGCTATTCGCCGCACTCGTAGGGGGTACAGGTTGACCCAGGAGGGGTGCCCAAGTTACCGGATTCCGTGAAGTGCTGGGTGGTCCATTCACGGCGCTGAAGGGGGCTGCCTCGCTTCAGGTTTTGGCGGGTGACTTGCCGCGCCCGTAGGGGTCTAGGTTTTCATTGCACAGGCTATCCACACAACCAGGGGAACGTCGGGTTTTCAGCGGCTCTGTGAAACCCGGGGATCCCAGATATCTGTATTGTTCTGTGATGCTGTACATTTCTGTGATGTTGCATTTTATTCACGCCTTGAGCGAAATACTATATATTGGTATATATATTAGTAGATGTTGTATATGTTTTTCATCCGCGCTAGTCCAGTCCCCGCTCTGTCGTTAGTAAGCTAACCTAACGGGTAATGACGGGACCCAGTGGCGAATGCGGATGGCATATACGTACATCAGTATATTTTCGTTCTTTGTGGTGTGATCCATTGATGGGACTGCATTGATTCGAATCAATGCAAAGTTAAAAACAAACCTAATCTGATGTTGTTGGAACACTTTTCAAAAAGCTGTTATTGCAAGGACGTTCACTTTTGTTTTGCATCGCGGTATTCATTTAGAATATCCTGCTCCTCAGTCGACGAGGCAAGGGCCGAGATCCCTTCACCGGGAGTGACCCCTTGGACAATAAGTTTGCGTCAGGGCATTAACTTCACTATAGCCGATTACTTTTGCTTTGCACCGTGGTATTCAGTTGGAATATCCTGCACCCCATTCTACGGGGAAAGAGCCGAGATCCCTTCACCGGGAGTGACCTCTTTAGCGGAAGTTGTCGTCACTATATTTCTAAAAAGCTATCCGTTCCTTCAACGATATCAAGTTCATTACGTTAAAGGTTTTCGCCAGAAACCATTCGTAGCCCTCCATCATTTCAGTTAAATATTCGGTAGTATTCAAGCTATGTATTTTGACCTCACGCCAAGGCATAGTGTTTGGTAGCTGCCGGGTATTTATCTGTTGCATAGATAGATGCGTTGGTTTGGGACAGTCGTACTACTATTTTGGCCTACGTCAAGGGTATGTACGGGTGGATTCAAATTAACCTGGATAATGATGGGCAGAACTTGACATGTGACTTATGATATTTTGACCTCACGCCAAGGTCATAAGAGCATGGGGCAGAAATCACATCGGGAGTTTCAAAAGTACTGAAACTTGCCAGATATGCGCATACCTTCTGGAGTGTGATACCGTGAGCGGATTCCGTCACGTTGTCATGCGATGAGAGTTGGATCCCGATTCCCACTGATGAGTTAGTTTACTTCTCGGGTGACCCCGACTAATTCTTCTTTTAGGTTTGGAGGAGAATTTGAGGTACAGTGGGAGGATTCCAGATTAGATAAATTGGTGACCATTCTGATCTAGGTTAGAGTGCACGCTGAGTGTTTCTTTTCTCTCTCTATCTGGCAGCGACCATTGACCCGACCCTAAGACTTTGACTCAGTGACCAAGTTGACCGAACCTTCTTAAACACCGGCTTTTGGATTGTCAGAGTTGCAGACCTCATTGCCACTCCTACTTTTACCCTTTTCTCCAGGACACCCCGTATTTCTACGAACGTCCACTTCCATTGGACAAAACCATCGTATGGTTAGATACGAACTCGAAAGAATTTATTCGAGGATGGTTTCAGGTTCTGGAGAAAACGGATAGGATTATTCAGTTGTCTTTTCCTTTTACCCTCTCTCAGGTTACGAGTACTCCTTGGTTTAGGGGTAGTACACCTATTATGCAAATTGGATTGTCTTCTTCCAAACCTTAGGCTGGTGCCGACCGGTAGGGAATGAAGAAAACCAATTAGCATAACGATGGTGTGCAGAAGGTATTAAGTTCAGACAAAGCAAGGGATTAGTAAGAGGGCAAAGTAAATTGCAACAGATATTCACGACCAAACCAAATATTTCGTTACCACTCCCACATCACCTTTGTATTTCTCCAGGACACTCTGTATCACTACGAAGATCCACAGTTTATTTGGATACTCCATCGTATGGTTATATACGAACTCGAATGGAACTTGTTCCAGTTCGGGGATGGATCCTGGTTCAGGAGAAATAGGAATAAAGTACATTCAGGTGTCTTTTATCTTCACCCTCTCTCATTGCGAGTGTTCCTAGGATTGGGACAGTACACCCATTATGCTTATTGGATAGTCTTCTTCCAAACTATAGGCTGGTGCCGAACGGTAGGGAAGGAAGAAAACCATTTGGCCTAAGGGGTGTGCAGAAGGCAAAGACTAAAGACATATGAAGGGATTTGGAGAGGTGGCAAAGAACTATACGGTTACAGTCGTGAATCTGGAAGAGGCATTACTAGGAATACCAAAATACCCCATCGGAACATTTCAATGTTTCTGTTTCACTGTGTAATGTTAAAGAAAAACTGATTTCCCGATTAGATACTTACTCCAGGGTATGTATTTACCAGGTACGATTCTCACATCTTTATGGTTTTACAGATGATGAGTGGGAGTAAGTTATTGGGAATTGGGTGATCATCCTCATTATATCGGGATTCGTTGTAATCGGTGATATTTGAGGAAATCACCTGGGTTATTTGCCGGACGGCAAGTATTTGGTTTTGAATATCCGCCGTCATGCACCAATTTCAAATCGATGTATCTGTACGTCTATTTTCATAGAGTGAGATATGCCCTTTTGAAATTATGTCTATGACATTTACCTATATCAGTGGATGGTTAGGTAAGGAGCATTAAACAGCGGTGTAATTCTTCTTAACCATAAGTACAGTTTTCAACCTACGGCACGCAGTGAATGAGTTATCAGACTCAAGGGACTTATACAGAGTATTGTATGTTGTCCAGGGTCCATCAGGACAGAGGGGATGGTCCTCGTACTATATTCGGTTTACTTATGACTCCTCTAATTTTTAGACCGGTGTTTCGTGGAAACACAGGGTCTAAGTTTTGAGGAGTTATAGGTATTTGAATAGAGTAGAGAACCAGGTATAGCAAGTATCGGGATTCTTCAAAGAGATCGAAGATGTAGATACTTGTGTATGGTATTCAGTTGATAGTAATGATAAAGAGATCTTGCTTCTCTTTCAGGTTACTCATAATTGGAAGTATTCCTAAGTTGAGTAACGCTGATCGGCCTCTTTCCATTTAGTTGACATGCACTGGAGACAGCTGCATGATGTGAATCTGGTTCAATTAAATCAGTGCCTCTGTTTCTATATTGGATATAGAACAGTTCATATCTTAACGATGTTAAGGTACGGGGAGTTGTCCGGTTTATGATTAAAACCAGACACTGGACAACTCAAGGCACGTTTCTGTAATGGCTGTTTGTGGGTTGACCGAGGCTATGACGAGGGTTGATTTTCTGCCATCTGGATGAACAATAGCGATATTGTTCTAGACTCGCCACAGTTTTATAAAAAATGGATTTTTTCAAGAAAACAATAGTGGGAGTATGGTAGAACTGGAAGTAATTCCAGAACCACAAACGATTTCTGAAGATTTGATAAGGAACCTAAAGATTCAATCTGGATTGACATTCCATTGGCCACTCCGCAGATACGGTGGGTAACTTCAGGCACCCGAGAGGTACTGCGGTAGCCTCAAGGACGGTGATAAGGAAGTTCTTGTTTACCCACAATTACCATTGCTGTTGTTCCAGGCTGCGAGACCCGGCGGGAGAATGAGTATAGCGTCGTTCTAAACCAGTTTTAGAAGTGTACGTCTATATGACTCTGCCAGAGGGTTGTCGTAGTCAGTGGGAGCAGCGGAAGCATTGGTGGACAGGTTGCTTATGTCTATTTATAGACTAAAGCAGATGTAGCGGAGATAGATCATCTATTTCTGACGTGACAGTCATGGGTTTGACTTCATCAGAATAGGGGATGGATCTGTTGAGAAGGTAGTAGGGTGTGATATCCTGGTATTTGGATGATATACACAGAGTAGGAAAAGAAACTCCTACACTACGATCGGTTATACTTTGGTCGTCACACAGTGGTTTCTCCACAAAAGACATGGATTTTATATCAGACATACTGGTTACTAGATCTATGGTTTTAGATCTAGATTTGGGTGGTTTCCCAATCAGGGTACTTGACAGCATTCTAAGAGTATTTAGGATGGACGACTCCTGGCACGGTACTGTACCTGCAGGTAATGGAGTCACCCTCTCTAAAGGTGTCTTACAGACTAAAGGGGAGAGGGACGTGCATGATTGGCAGATCACTTGCTTAGGCAAGTGAGTCAATCATGAGATGTCAAGTACCACACCAGATGTTGTTCTTGCACTAGATGCAATAAGTTGACATTAATCCAATCCTGGAGAAACAGTCGGAAGCAGTTTTAGAACATAAGTGGATGTTCTAGGGATATGATAACGACAGCCTCATTCAGGAGACGGTTATCATTCCAGGCTTCCAAGGTGACATGGACGACAAGGAGGTTGTCAGAGTTATAGTTTTCCCTCTGATGTAGGGCAGTATTTTGGACAGGTGATCCAAGGCAATACTGAGGGAGGCATGGCGCGCAGGACACTGATTAAGTTCAGTTGTCAATACAGTCTAAGAAGTTTGGATTTGGAGTTCATTTATGAGCTACGTCCCATCAGACATCCAGACATATTCTAAGACTGATTTTGCTCATTTCGGGAGATGGCTTTCTCCGCGAACTTGAGATATAGAGAGACATAGAAAGAAACAACTAAGCGGATCCGCTCACTGAGGCTATTCCTCGAACGCAATAGTTTCGCAAACGAGCTTTGTGAGACTGACTAGTAGAGGAGTTGGGTGTTCGGTATCACACGGGCTGTGAGTATGCGACATCGCAATAATTAGCCTTGAGTGCAAGTGGGAGATTGTTGGAGATAGTGCCCTCAGAGTCAATTATTAGGTCACAGGTACGTGATTGTAATGATTGAGGGAGGACCTATCCCGGTAGGACAGTCTTACTCGAGATGATAGTATGCTATCTGGTTTACCTTTATCATCGTGTACTGTTTTAGGTGACATGACACGTCGCTATTACACGTTGATAGAGCCCCTAGGATTCTTGCTTGACCACCAGCAGTATGAGGGCGATCATATAAGTGGGAGCTGGGGGTCTACAAGCATATCCTTAAAAGGTCCCTAGTCGTGGGAGTTTCGAGACCGGGCATCGATACTCCATTAGTAGACTAGTGTATACAGTCGAGACCCCGACGAGGGGCGGTGGCCGGTCTCACAAGCCACTGGTGTCAGTTGGATCACCTAAGATGTATACAGGTGCTCATTGGGTTATGAGTACACCGGACAGGACTCGCCGGGAACATGCTAGTTGGTCATATACCAGACGTCAGATGGCAGTTCCCTGGTGACATGTGTGCAGGTTAGTTCATCGACCTGGGGATCGTCATTTGTCTCGTGTGAGTTCCCACTGTACTTTGATTACTACCCTACCACGGCTCAAAGGAGTCGTGCAAACAGGTTTTAGTTGGGTACAGTCCCGAGCCACATGGAGGCAGTGAGCGTATCTTCAGGGGTTCGTCTCTCCCGGTATTGGGGGTGAGGTCGTGCTGTGTCTAGGAGAGCCATTACACAAAGTCCTTGGCCAAGGCAAGGAGATTTACTGGTAGGTATTCCAGTAGCATCTCAGGGTGTTCTGGGCTACACTCCGACACGACTTGTACCGCTTTTGGGGGTCTGACTTTTACCAACCCCCTAGGCCCGCCATGCGATGCTCATAGACGAACGGACCGGACTGCACGGATATTGTCACTGACAGGCTCAGTAGGGTGTCAGGATGGGTTCGCTCATCGACGTCCCTTTTAGTCAGTAGCTGGTGGCCCGTTACGTATTGGCTTATACCTCTGACGTGCTAGTGGTTAAATCCACAGCCATTGTATTGACGAGTCTTTAGAGTCCCCCACACTTTCAGTTACTCAGCTTTCGGGCGAAACGCTGTAGAGGCCGTATGGAGATATGGCAGGGTCCGATCAGATACGTGCGGTATTGCACGGATCAGGATCGGACGGTTTGTACTAGTAGCCGTATAGGTATATAGCAGGGTTCGATCAGATACGTGCGGTATTGCACGGATCAGGATCGAACGGATATTACTAGCCGGCTTTGGTTTAAGCCGGTCCTAGTTTAGTACAGTGTAGATTTTGTCTCTTTGCATTTGTGTCCGGACGGAATACAGATGCGGGTGTGTATGCACAGTATCGGGGTTTTCCTGTAATTTATTACGGGACCAGTTTTCTGGAGTTGCCAGTTTGCATTCCGTTCCGGCCGGTTTTCCTTTGTTCTTTCCCGGCCGGACTTTTCCGATGGAGGGGGTAATTTGCAGTTTTGCAAATTACAATTGTGGAAGGGTTTTCTTGTAAAAGATTGATATGATAGCTTTCATATTTTTCTTTCCTCCATGCTTGCATTTATGAGATTTGATATGAGTATGGGTTGAATAGTGTGTAAGCATGGTGTATGTTTTGGATATGGTCACTCTCCTCCTTTTCCTACACTCACTCTCCTTCATTGTTTTTAGTATGGTTGATTTCCTTTCTTACACCATCATTCTCATCTCCTTTGAGTGTGGCCGGCCTCTTCTTGGAGTGGGAGAGAGAGGAGTTCATTTTTTGGATGAGGGATTAATTCACATATCATTTCAATGCTTGCAAAATTCTTCACTTCATTCCAAAGTCCATTCATGTTTTCTCCATCCAAAGGCAACCAACCCCAAAGAGACATACTCTACACTACACTTCCTACAGCATATCTTGAGCATGTCGAGTTGCCGGCTTCATGCTCGAGTTGCCTCGGTATTGAGGCGGGAGCCCGTAAAAGACGCAGGCGATGTGGTGCCCCTTTCCGACGAGGAGGAGACGGACGAAGATCCCGCGAAGAGATCGGAGTGGAGATGAAGACCGGAGGACTTGGATCAGTCGGTACATTTCTACACTCTTTACTGTTTGTTAGTTTAGCAATAATGGCAGATCCGGGTGAAAGTATACGATAGCGCCAAGTTAAAAAGTTTTATTCCGCATTTGGCGTCTGTAGACTGCCGGGGCGCTAACGTAGACTTACAGATACACCCACGACTAGGGACTTTGAAGGTTGTACTTATGGACTACCATATCCCCACTAGTATGATCCGCATCATAGTCCAGGAAGTCAAGTACACATCCTAAGGACTTTACCAACATGTAACAGAGAGACAATCAGTATACACGTTAAGGTAAAGAGTAACCAGATAGCATACTATCATGTCGAGCAAGAAAGTCCTCCCTATATTTGTCCCAGCATCCACTACAATATACATCCAATGTACAGTAATGGCCTCTAGGGCATACATATAACTAACATAGGGTGCCGTAGTGAGCGGATCATGCATGCGTGCATGAAGTTCTAGTTATGAAAATGTGTTGGCATTGATGGAGGTGAGAGATATTCATCTCTCACTCCCTCCCTTGTTCCTAACCCTAATAAGCGAGGATTTTACTCGCTCATTAGGGGATCTTCTCAAAATGACATTTTTTGTTGTTTTTAATGTGTTTTGTTTAGATCTAAAGAAGTACTTATTTACTGCAGATTAAAAGAACTACACTAAATTAACTAGGGCAAGTGATATCATTACTCTACTGCAAGAATTCTACTAGATAGCTAGGGCAAAAATTAAGTTATAACTAAGGCAGGAATTAAAATAAAAACACTTACAAAAATGATGCTCTAGATCTCCCAACAATTCTGAATTTTATTGATTGAAAAGAGGCATCCGTTTTACAGATTTGTGAGTACAATTTATAACAAAACAGGGAAGCTAGGGTTACAGATTCTCGCACACATGATTTTACAGATATGCCCACGGAAAATCCCAACACCCGCACCGACGCACCGACACAAGAAGTCGGCGCCGACAAGGGCATTAAATAGCCGCGGAACCGCGGCATTTGTTGGCTTGGGCCGCGGTTTCGCGGCCCTTTGGTGAGCTCAGCTCACCAACTTCTCTGGGCTGCATCTTGGTTGTTAGGGCTTCTTAGTTCTTCACAACTTTTCTCTGTTTGGCTTCTCAGTCTTCTTCAGATCTTCAGTGAAATTTGTAGTGGTCTTTTAACCGTTTCCTTTAACCTTTCGGACATGCATTGCCTTGTGAATTGTTCTTCGTCTACTTGTTGGTCAAAAATCCCTTTTCTGTATCAACTTTCGTCTTTTTCACTGTGTTCGTATCCAAGAGCCTGTATCCTGTAATATGCAACAAACGTGCGTCAAGAGTACCTGTTTACTTATAAAATGAATAAAAATGGGGAGTACAATAATGCTATATTATAGTATGAACAAGAGCTGAATACTAAACACAATGATGGCTAAACTGCATCAATGTCATAAGAGTCATACAGCTACTCCAGCTATAGGGCTTAGCTAATAGGCTAACTGCAGGTAAGGGAAACCGCCTAACCTCTGAGTCGATATATATATACATATATAGTCGGTGATCCCGCCTCGATAATATCACATCCGATACCATATCTCTATAATCAGGTATCCCCAAGTCAAGAGTGCGGATCAAACATCAAAATATAGCCCGTACGTGAATCCGTCGTACGGCATCCCCAAATCTGGGTACGGGTCAATATCACATTCGTCATATCATTCATCTGGTATCCTTTTTATCAAAGATCAAATCCGGGTACTGACCTATGTCTAGTACAATGCTAATATCATCACTATAGTCATGATCTGACTACTGATCGAAAGTCCCGTATGAATCGATATCATCAGCACATATCATCACAAAGGAGTATACATCGCCTGTTGCGGTCTATCATAATTATCTTTTCATATCATATCTTATCATATCATATCTCGCAACATAAACACATGTCGATCACTTTATATATATAATTCACTATTCATATGGCATCATCAACCAAAATCCGCTAAAGCATCAAGACGTATCTCAAATACGAATTTTTCCATATCACCGATATCATAATCTCGGATTAAATATCATCGACTCATCTCAATCCAAAGTATCTTTCTCAAGTCCGTATGCGAACACATAGTCCCATACCCATGTGAACACATAACTATATAGAATCCCATAAGCACATATGAAATAAGGATGTATGCAAGTATGTATGTGTGTGTGTATGTGTAGTGCACACACTACTCCCGGGTTTCGCGACACTAAATCGATCCAACACACCAATATCCATCCTAAACATCATTATTAATCCCAAATAATATATAATAATAATTGTTGGTGTGTATACGCATCCGTATACATCACCACGAACTGCGGGGGTGATATACGCCATCCACCCGACTTCTCCCCGTAGATATAAATCTACTCACTTTGCTTTATGCGTGCCGATGCCGATGCCTCCATTTGTATCTCCAACACCTCGATGCCACGTGGGGTCCCTATAAGGATATCACACGCTAAAACACATGAAAACCGTGTCGGAAACCAAAACGGTGCACGCTACGTCTATAAGTAAAAACCTATAGCCTCGCGTGCAAACACAGCCAATATCCCTCTGCCGTTGGCGTTCAAACGCCACCCGACAGAAACGAATCATCGAATACCAAAAATCCATGCTAACAAGTCGTAAATCATGCGCCAACTCAAGAAAATCAACCCAGATCCTACCCTGATTGGAATCAGACAAAACTAGACATACCAGGGGTCAAGTTTACAGGGTATAAGGCTACAGAACCAAAACAAGCACCAGAGCCCCTGCTCTGGCCGCAAATTGCGGCCAGGGGGAATTAATCTGCGGCCATAGGAAGGTGGTTGGGGATAGGTCTTTGGGTGTTGGTTTCTATCTGCCTGCATATCTCACTGCCAAGTCAATTTTATTTTAGGGTATCTCGGGTTGTAGCAGATTCCAGAAAGGTCATAAAATCGACAAAATTGCTAATTTACGCCAACTCTCACAAAATCTGGTATTTTACTGGAATCTGGGTTAGATCTAGGGTAAGTGGTCTCAACAGCCCCTAATTAGGCTATACTAACCATTACAACCATCACTTGGCCAAATCTCACTCAAATTTACCTAAACTAGCACTAATCTACTTAATAACACTAAATTTTCAGCTTCATAACCATAACCAAGCAAGAAGGGAGTTGGGTTGCAAGATTATACCTCAAAGGGTCCTAGAATGAAGGAGAAGGGAAGGAGGAGGAGAAGTGGGTTGGTGCTGCTGAAGTGCCATGTAGCAGCTCCAAGTGTTGCTCTGCTGCTACTGCCACAGATCTTGGTTAATGCTGCTGCTTGCAAATTGTTTTCTTGTTGCTGTTGCAGCAGCAACTGCTGTTGTTTTTGGTGTTAAGGGCTGATGTTGTTGTGTTGAGGGCTGATGCTGTGTTGGGGCTGATGCTGTGTTGGCTGATGTTGTGTTGGCTGATTGGCTGATGTTGTGTTGGCTAATGTTGTGTTGGCTGATTGGCTGATGTTGTGTTGGCTGATGTTGTGTTGGGCTGCAGCTGCTGCTGTTATTTTGTTGTTGCTGAAGTTGTAGCAGCAATTGTTGTTGTTTTTGGGCTGATGTTTATGGTATATGTTGTTGTTGTTGTGGTTGAGTGTGAGGTTATGAAGCTGTTGTTGATGCAGTATCAGTGGCTGAAGTGTTGGTGTGGGTGCTGTTGCTACAGCAGAGCTGCTCCTTATGGCTGGGTTATCTTTGGTGGCTGATGGTGTTGCTGCTCAGGTTGCTGATGATTATTTTTGGGTGTGTTGTTGCAGCTGCTACTGCTGTTGTTGTTTCAGGTTGGGGTGTTTGTGTAGTATTTGATGGTGTGGTGTTGTTGCACTATGGTGTTGAGGCTGTTCTTGCTGCTGTTGCAGCAGTTGCTGCTGCTGCTGCTTGCAAATTTGCTTTCTGTTGCTGTTTGCAGCAGCTACAGCAGTGGCTATGGTGTTGGTGTGAAGTGGTGGTTTAGTTGTGTGCAGCTGTTGTAGTTGTGGGGTGTTGGTTTGTGGTGAAGTTGAAATATTTGATGTTGTGTTGATGTTGTTGATGGGGTTGCTGCTGGTGCAGCAGAGGTTTGGGCTGAAATGTGCTGATGGTGGCTGATGTGTGTGTAGGTGTGAGAGAAGTGAGTGTGAGAGAGAGTTGAAATGAGTGTTTGAGAGGCAAACAAAAAGTTTTGAAATGAGATGAGTTAACCCCCATCATCCTCTCTCTCAATAGATGCTTGTCATGGCACATCCATCATGCCCCCCTTTCTCTCTCTCCTACACAAGTCAACCCCATCCCTAATCCAATTTTTAACAAAACTAAACCCTTAATTAAATCCAATCAACATAACCAAATGGTTTAAGCCACCATGCTCACTCAGACATGGTTCAACCCTAGGCTACCATGAATCCAAAACATGAAACAAGTGCGACAAGTGTGAAAAATGTTATGTGCACATTTTGCACAAAAAGCCAAAAGTCCAATTAGCGATTTTTAATCGCGATTAATACTAAAATAGCATATACTTAACCATAAAAACTTAAAATAGCATATTTCTACGAAATAACCTATTTTAGAATTTCTATAATTTTCTCCAGAATTTGCCCCATTTATCGGTATTTAATTATACCGAAATATTAAAATATTCATTAAAAGTTAATATTAAATTATGAAAATTCCCAAAAATAATATTTTATTTTTTTGAAATGTTACACGAAGTATTAGCTCGTGACCAGCACTTGAATCACGCAACGTCTAAAGACGTAACGGAATTCAAGTAAGCTGAAACCCAGAAATCTAAACCTTTTTAAGAAAATAAAGGATGTGAAGTTTTGAAATAAAGGTATAATCAAATCAAGTTTTCTCAATGCATAAAAAGGAACATAAAAATGCACGTGAAATTTACAAGTTTGAAAACGTGTTTCGTTTTTCTAAAAATTGGGGCAGCACCTCCTTTGTATACTTTGATCCAAAACCATAATACAAGATGATAATAAAGGCATCCCCAAGCAGGAGCTAGCTCTTCGCCAACCGACGGATCACAACCACGCAAGACAATATATATAAGTATACGATACCCAACGGCGAAGTTCACCACAAAAGATAAATAAATAAACAAGACATCAAACCACAAGTAGCGAAAAATCCCTCGCTCTAAGTCTCGCAACCACAATTCCACTAAGTCTCATTACTTATACAATTTACTAATTTTGATTGATGGAGTCGACTAGATACAATTTAAAATATAAATACAAGAGTGGGTACGATACAAATACCCCACCTATCAATGCAAAACACCCAAATGAAGCTGTGTACCAGCGATGCCGCTACACATCTGTGCGGTCAACCTGCAAGAACTATGGTACAACGGTGGTGAGTTGCCAACTCGTGAGTAGAAAAATATCAACAGATAGAAATCGAATAAACAACGACTCCTAGGTCAACTATATCATAAATGTAATACTATGATATCTAAGGTGACCGGGTCATCATATGTGCCAACCATGAAATCAATACCTATATGTATGCGGATATAATCCAACAATAAAATCAAGGTATGTATGCATGTGGATCTCGTCCAACCATATAATCAATGTATGTATGCATGTGGATTTCGTCCACCCATATAATCAATGTATGTATGCATGTGGATCTCGTCCACCCATATAATCAATGTATGTATCCACGTATATCATAAAAGAGTGTGCATGAAAATATGAGGATATAAATCAACGGTGTCCCTCACAACACATCGAAATCATGGAACCTGGGTGTCCAACATCGATACCCGAAAACATCATGAAACCCGTGTCCAGCATCGATACGTAAATCCTTATATCTCGGGCTCCGTCAGTCCGGATCGGCCCATATCATCTATCGACTCCGGTCGGTATCCTCCGAATATCCGCCAGGTCCAACCAATCACCGGTAGGTAGTAGTCCCTCTGCCAGGCTCACCGTCTGTATACAAAGCATCCCTTTCTTGTCCCGGGGTACCATACAGGGTCCACCATGTACCCGCAATCGGCCTCATCCGCCTCCTCGAATCGGGTTTCACATGTCGCTCTCAGAACCGAGAAAACACATAGTGGACGCACTGAATATCATATCAAGAGAAACCGGGTTTTTAAAACAGTACATGCTTTCTTTTGAAATCACCATGGCTCTCAAATCCAGAAATCTCATGAAAACAGCATATCTCAATGTGTAAATTCATAAAGCATGATGTATGCGACATATGATAGAAATGTAAACATATCCGTATATCATGCAACATGGAACAGTGATGTGACAATATCAGGGAAAACCGCTCTTTTAAAATGAATCACGTTTTTAAATATATACTGCGGTTCCCAATTTCTTCAAGTCAAATACAATATCGTATAAAGGTGCGTATGCAACAATAGAAAGTAAATTATGCAACATGGAACAGTGATGCGACAATATCAGGGAAAACCTGTCACGACCCGAAAGTACGGAACATGACCGGCACTTAAACTACGAAACGTCTCGAGGTGTATGTAATCTAAGTAAACCGAAAATCCAGAAATCCAAACCAAGAAAAGAAGTAGAGTGAAGGAAAACCAATTTAAAACAAGTAGTTTTAATAGCATAAGCCGAATTATGCGGTTTTTAAGAACATCAAAATTTACTGAAAATTTTGGCAGAGTCTCCTTTGTAAATACTGGCTCCCAAACGGGATACAACATGAATAGTATACGAAATCAATAAAAAGGCATCCCCAAGCGGGAGCTAGCTCTTCGTCAATCGACGGTCACAACCACACAAGCAAAATAATATACAACGCCAACGGCGAGGATCAAAATTCAAAAGGAAACTCAAATCCACAAGAAAACCGCAGAAAAATAACGCGCGACTCTAATGTCAAAGGAATAACATCACTGGTCTCTATCTAAAAATAAATACATGTTTGGTTGATGGAATTTACTAGATACAACGGAATAATATTATACAAGGTAATATGATGGGTACGATACAAGAAAAACCCACCTACTAGCAAGTCACCCGAATGAAACTGAGCCCGCAAAGCCGTAATTAAACCTGTACGGCAAAACCTGCAAGAAACTGGGGCACAACGGGGGTGAGTTGCCAACTCGTGAATAGAAAAACATCTACGAATAGAAATCGCATGTATGACGCAATCCTAGGTCATACGATCAATATACATCCTCAAATATAAATAACCAGCAGCCTATAACAAGGCTAGGGTAAATATCTAACCCGAGTGTAATCTCATGTACCCGTGTCAGTGCCCAAGGGTAGCAATATATCATATGAATGAGGTATGAATGCATGAAAACAGAATACATGTAAATGAAGAACTGTTTCCATAATTTAGTGAGATTTCCTTTGTATTTTTAAAATGAGGTATCATAATGAAATCAGCATAAAACAGTGTCTAGCATCGGCACAAAACGTAATCCCAATATCTCGATATCTCTGTATCACAGTCTCTGTACCTCAAAATCTCAAAATCTCAATGTCTCAATCACAATATCTAGGGCGCCGTCGGTCCAGACCGGCCCCTACCATCCATCTCAAGACCACGACGGTATCCTCCGGATATCCGACGCGTCGGGTAAAATCACCGGTAGGTAGTGCTCCCCTGCCAGGCTCACATCGTCATCATCACGCGCTTCTTGCCCCGGGGTACCTTACCGGGTCCACCATGTACTCGAAACGGTTCATCCGCCTCCTCGAATCGGGTCTCGAAATCCATCAGCAAACTCATGATGGACGACTCATACAGCATGGGAAAACCGCACTTTTTATTTTAAAGAGAGAAAGAAGCTTATATAAGTTTTGCGGTTTTCCCCCAAAACCAGAAAATCTCATAGAAATCCGAATCCAATCCTCAATAGCATGTAAACAGTGCATATCGGCATAAAAATCCATGAATGCGGCATAACAATGAATATTAACATGCATGAAGTAACAAGTAATATCTACAATGTCTAATCTAGCATATAAGGCGAGTACACTAATATCATGTCTAAATTATTAGCTAACAACCTATGTCAATGCAATAGTATTTCTAAAGTGTACGTGGCATGACAATTACCGATGAAGATGTGTGTGAGCCGGCAAGTAAGTGTACGTGGTACATACGCATCATCGGTAATGGTGCTGGTGTCCTAACAGCATGATATCAATAATATAGTACGAAACATAATATAAGCATGCGATGCGAAGCGAACCACAATAATGAGCGAAAGCTGAAAACTAGACGCAACTATAACTAATCTGCATTAATCTAATATAAGTCCTACAAATGGTGCCTTTTGAAATAACATGAATCATGGGGTTTTGAAAATAGGGGCTACGGTGTTTTTATGAAAAGATACGTCTTTTGAAATCTCCGTAGGATCCCTTGGGCTGTCTTTTAAAATACCCACGATTCGTTAGTTTTTGAAATAGGTAAGAATCGAATCTAATCTAACAACTAAACTAAACTAAAGGGCTAAGCTAACCAGCTGGACTACAGGTAAGGAAACCGCCTAACATCTGAGTCGATGTATATACATACCTGTATATATATTAGTCGGTGATCCCGCCTCAATAATATCATATCCGATACCATATCTATAATCAGACATCCCAAGTCAAGAGTGCGGATCAATCATCAATATATAGCTCGTACGTAAATCCGTCGTACGGCATCCCCAAATCTGGGTATGGGTCAAAGTCACATCAATCACACTATTCATTTGGTATCTTCTTTATCAAATATCATGATCCAGAATAATGTCCTACGTCTAGTACAATATTGATGCCATCTATGTATGCATGGGTGTAAGAATTACTACGTCAGAAGACCCGCTAAAACATCATGTCGTAACTCAATACGAACCAAATCACGTCACCGATCTCCTGGCCTCAAGCCCAATCTCATCGACTCATCTCAAATTCCAAATACTATCCTCAAATCCAGTATATGAACACATAGTCCCATACCCATGTGAACACATAAATATATATTCCCATACACGCACATATGAAATAAGGAATGTATGCAAGTATGTATATGTGTGTATGTGTAAGTGTAGTGCACCCACTAGCTAAGGTTTCGTAACCATGCACCAATCCAACACCAATATCCATCTAAAATCATCAATAATAAATCCTAACAACATATCATAAATTGTTGATGTGTATACGCATCCGTATACATCACCACGGACTGCGGGGGTGCTATACGCCATCCACCCGACTTCTCCCCGTAGATATAAATCTACTCACCTGGTCCTCGCTAGCCGGTGCCGACGTCGCCACGCGCTTGCTTGTCGTCTCGAAGTCCACATGGGGTACCTACATATCATAACGCACCGTATCGCATTAAAACTAAATTCGAAATCGAAACGGCATACAAAAATCAAATCGGCACGCGTATCACGCGTAGGTCCAAACCTATCGCCTATGCATGCAAGAATAGTCAAACCAACCCTCGATGTCGATGTACAAACGTCAAACCACCAAGAAAAATCCAATCACACTCATTTGCACAATTACAAGCACTAATTATAATATAAAATAGCTTACAATTCCCAAAAACCCCAATTTCACTTAAAAAGTCGTTTTTCCGAAAATCTAGCAAGCACAATTCGCCGTTTTTGTACAAAACATGATGTTTAAATGAATGTAGCGGCCAATATACTTATTAAATATCTTAAATAAGTCATAGAAACAATTTCCGGAATTTAATCTCATTAAATTCCAAAAACCCTAATATTCTAGTTTACAAAATACCCTTTTTAACAATTTCATAGCAAAAATACACAAACTACAAATTAGGTTGGATTTCCATGAACTAAAGTGTTAAACTACACTTAATAAAGTTAATAATATGATAAAAACCCTAACCATATTTTTAAATCTCATATTTCGAATTAAATCCAAAAAACTAGTTTGCAACAAAAAGCTTAATTTGGACATTTGTCAAGTAACAACTTGTAATTAACAACTAGATTAGTTTTCTACAAAACTAAATATGTTAATCTACCTCACTAAACCATACACAATCAAACACAACTCATTTCCACAACAAACCCTAACTTGAAATCTTTAACCATGCAATTGAACTCACATAACCCAAATTAACACTTAATTAACTTAGCTTTAAGAAATTAAGTAACAAACTAAGCAAAAAGTTTAGAATTATACCCAAAAACATTTGAAGATCTACAAGCATCCATGGCCCTCCAAAATGCTCTCTTTTCACAAGGATCCATGCTATACGGGCTAAGCTAAAATGGGTAGGAGTCGGATTTGGGTTTTGGGATTTTTTTGATGGATTTTGGGGCAATTTTTGATGAAGTTTTGAAGAGAAAAGAGAAGGGAAATGGGGAGGCTGTTGCTGCAGTAGGAGAAGGGGGGCCGGCTGGAATGGGAGGGGGAGAGGAGAGAGAGGGAGTTAGAGAAAGTGGGGGGAGAAAGTCAAGGTCAAAGCAAAGTTTTTGTCTAACTAATTTATCCATTTTCTTTTCTTTTCTTTCATTTCATTTCCTTTGAAATTCAAGTGAAAAAGATGGTGGCTGCTGAATTCAGCCATGTGGAGAAGTGAATGGGGGTGTGTGGGTGTGGGTACTGGTGTGGGGTGATGAAAAATGATAAATACAATACCCCAAACATCCATTTACGCTAAAAAAAAAGTCTTTTTTCTTCAATAATTTCTAAACCGTTTTGGCAAATGATTTCATTCCAAAAACCACATGATAAAATTTTATTTAATGTTTTATGATGCACAAAATTTGTTTCAACTCATTCCAATTTGTAATTTTCCCTAATTAAATGTATTAGTGACGGCTTAAAATAATAATAAAATAATATTTTTTTCAGAAAATTTGAAATTTCACCAGTGGCTCAATAAACACCAAATAATAGCAATTACATAGCTAGAATATGTATATTTAATTTTTATAATAAGATATTTGTATTTTGACTTTTTACAGAAAACCACCTTATTTTACCGATTTTTCGAAATTTCACCGAAACGATTTTCAAAACGTTACAAAACCGCTCTTTTAAAATGAATCACGTTTTTAAATATATACTGCGGTTCCCAATTTCTCCAAGTCAAATACAACATCGTATAAAGGTGCATATGCAACAACAGCAAGTAAAATATGCAACATGGAACAGTGATGCGACAATATCAGGGAAAACCGCTCTTTTAAAATGAATCACGTTTTTAAATATATACTGCAGTTCCTAATTTCTCCAAGTCAAATACAACATCATATAAAGGTGCATATGCAACAATAGCAAGTAAATTATGCAAAGAGTCATATCATGATGCAGCAATTCTACTGTGCAGTGACATGGCAATTATCGATGATGAAGTGTGTGACCCGGCAAATCTGTGTACGTGTAACATACGCATCATCGATAATGGTGTAAGTGTACTAACACAGGTACATGCAATGCAATAATAATATCATGAATGCAGCATAAGGTAAATCATCAGCTAAAAGTTATAAGGTATATGTAACTATCATATGTCTGAGTCGGTGAATCTATCAATCGGCATATAGCCGTACAGCATCGCGTATGGTAAAATCCATCGTACGGCAACCTCTAGTCAAGGGTATGGATCAATCATCAAGTCAAACTCATTACGTACGGAAAATCATCGTACGGCGGCATAATACCATAGGGATCCTATCAACCTTTACGACAATAAGGATGCGGACCTAACGTATCGTACGGCTTATCATTCTAGATTCACCACAAAATAAATATCTATATACCTATGTCCCAGGTCACATCCATAAAAATCTCATATCAGTGGACCGACAAGGTATCCATCATCTCAATCGACTCGCATCCGTATACCAACATATCATCAGGTCATCATATTCGTCTTATATTCTTGTCATCGCATTTATATCTCACATCAAGTCGAGTTCACATAAACATTCTATCTCTAATATAAGTATAAGTATCTAATCTAACATACACACCCGAACCATACAATCAGATTTTTAAAGAAGCGAATCGTAGTTTTGAAAATAGGGGTTACTGTGTTTTTACGGAAAGATATCATTTGAAATTCCGTAATGTCCCTCAAGGTAACTGTTTAAAAGATGCATATGATTCTTCAGTTTAGAAATATGTATGGTTCGGATGACACATCTATATCAACTATCTAGTCCTATAGTATCCTAAATGGCAATATCGTCAAAAATCATCCTCAAATACCGTCATCACATATTAGCCGTATTATATCACTTCTAAATATCCTTAATTTCTAATATGGTTTCACTAACTATCAGTTAACTCTAACCCTAGATTCCAAATCTAGGTTTTCTTAACCATAAGCTACAAATCGGTTTCCACCAAAACTTTGCGGGGGTGCTATACGCCATCCACCCGACTTCCCCCGTGAATATAGATCCACTCACCTTACTTCTTGCTTGCCGAAGTCGATGACGCCATGCTCCATCGCCTCGGAATCCACGTGAAGGAACATACAATAATAAACAATCGCAATGCGTGTTAAAAATCAAGGCGGAAAACTAAAACGGCACACATTTCGCTCATAGATTAGAACCTATAGCTTTGCGTGCAAAACACGACAAATTACCCCTAGTCGTTGATGTACAAACATTCAACAGCCAAAAACAAATCTAAATATCAAAACTCATCATTCAAAATACGGAAAACATAGCCAAAAACACCCCAATGTGCTCCCAGATTTTACCCTAGGCCAAATTGGTCAATTCTGCACATATGGAGGGTCTAAATTACTGAAGATAAAGCCCTGAAACCAACATGGATCAATTCCACCCTACTCTGTCCACAAATTGCGGCCAGAATGATTAAATCTGCGGCTATGTGGTGGAGTTGGGGTCTCGGGTCTCTGTGATAGCTTCTTGGGTGCCTGCATGTGTCACTGTGTTCGCTAAATAATTTTTAGTGCCCCCGGGTTACTCCAGATTTCCATATACCCTCACAAATCGACATAAAACCAACATAATCAATTCCTAAATCCGTATTTTGGTTTCTAGGCTATGGTCCAGGTCAAGAATCCTCTCAAAAGTCTCATTGACAGCCACAAAACATCATCAATCCACAATTTCACTCAAACCCTCACTAGGATTTTCCAAGTTCACAAATCCACATCTTAAACCCATTTTTAACTAATTAGAATATAAAGAAACTTAAAATTATCTAAATGGTAGAAATTATACCTCATGGATGCAACTCAAGAAAAACCCTAGCTCCTCAAGGTTGTCAAAATCTAACTTTTCTTGGTCCAATGTGTAGAGGGGAAGGAGGTGATCAATTTTTGTAAAAGGGGTTTAGGGTTTTGATGGATATTTTGAGATGATACCATGGGGTGAACGTAGAGGAAAGTGGGGAAGAAGAAGGAGAAGAAAATGATGGGGGAGGCGAAAATGAGGCAGCCCCTCTCTCTCTCTCCACTCTTATTCTCAACCACTCTTTCATCTATTTACCCTTTTACACTTTTCACTTTTCTTTTCTCATTTATTTTAAAACCAAACCATAAAATACCCAAACCAACACAAGAAAATAACATGTAACCAAAATGCAACATGACATGGTACACTAGCCATGAAAAACTATAGAAACACGTATTTGGCTTAATCGTGATTAGCAGTGCACTAATCGGGTTTTTATCGAAACTGCATATAAAAATTTTAAAAATGCCAAATCCTTTAAATATATTATTAAATGAATAGATCATTTTAATTTCCATTTATTTCACAATTATTGGTATATATTTATACCCTTTTTCGAAAACCCCAATTTCGCAATTCGGGCAGTTTACGGGAAATATATTATTTTAATATTAAATTCCAAAAATAATATTTTATATTTTCTGAAATGTTACAGGAATGACTACTATAATTTGCACATGAAGCAATAAATGCACCCATAAATGACCACAACCAATCCATACCTCTCTACAAGCATAACCATCACTCATGCCACCTCATTTCAACCTCATTTGTTTTTCTAAAAAGAAAAACAAATATGAGGTGTCCTTCTTCTAAAAACATTCCCGTATAAATACGGAATACTTCACTCGGTATATGTATCGCTATATATACGTGTATCCGTATAAAAAATACGGATAGCACCAAAGAGAGAAAATGAATAGTGAACAATAATACTAAATTATATATATCAAAAATATATATATAAATTATTAAATAAAAACCTGATTTAATAATCTGGCTTAATCCTAAGCCGGCTAGTATTATCAACTGTCCGATTAAAATTCACGTATCCTGTACACGTATTAAATCGGATCCCTGCACGTACCAACGTACGGCTCCTACCTCTATCGCCTGAACTAGAAAAACCCTCTATCTGGGACTCTAAAGACTCGACAATACATTGGCAGTGGGTTTAACCACAAGCATGTCAGCGGCACTAGCTGTACGTAACGGCTACCCAGGTACTTTCCGAAAGGAGGTCGACAATCAAGTACGTCCTTACCCTACTGAGCCTGAATGTAACAATCTCCGTACAGTCCGGTCTCTTCGTCAAAGAGTATCGCATATCGGGGTCTAGGAAGTGGATAACGTCAGATCCCTATGAACCCGATGAGTCATGTCTGAGTCAAGCTCATCACCAACAGAGATACTACTGATCAACTATCAGTAAATCTTATCCACCGTGGTCACGAGTTTCTGGTGATAGCTAACTGAACTCAGCACGGCATCGACTCCTAATACCAGGGGAGACGAATCCCTAACAATCAACCACTGCCTCCATGTGGCTCAAGCCTGTACCTAACTAAAACCTGTTTGCACGACTCTTTTGAGCCGTGGTAGGGTAGTAATCAAAGTACAATGGGAACTCACACGAGACAAATGACGATCTCAAATCAAAAGACTAACCTATACTCATGCCACCTGAGAAATTCCATCTGATAATAGATATACTACCATCTAGAAGTTCTCGACGAGTCCGTCTGGTGTACTCATCTCCAGTGAGCACCTATATACTATTTTAGGGGACACAATACCAATGGCTTGTGAGACCGGCCACCGCCCCTCATCGGGGTCTAGAAATGTATACACTAGTCTATTCCGGAATATCAATGCCCAGTCTCGATACTGCTAGTGATATGTATGCCCTAGAGGCCATTATTGTATATTATAGTGGATGATTGGACACACACACACACACACACATGAAAGTCTACCCTAGCACTACCATGAGGTCTAAACCGGCATAAAGCATGCAATTTTCAAAAAATTGGAATGCTAAGCTAGACTATGCTAGAATCTAACTAGATGGTTAAGGTTAACTATGACGATATCACAAAAACTAGCTAAGAGAAGGAGATTACAACCTTTGTAGATCGTGTCCTTCTCTTCTAAACCTCCGTGTAGTAGTCTACGCGACTCCACTAGGCTCCACTTGAAGTTGGATCGAGCTTCCTTTATGATCTTCATGCCGAAAATGATCCACTTGAAACTCCTCTAATCCAAGCTACCTCTTCACTAAACTATCTTTAGTGAAGGAAACACACTGCAACAATATGTTAATCAACTGTCGGATGGTGAAGTAGGGGTTCAAAGCTCACTAGGATTTGTCACAAAACCCTATGATTCTGTAACGTTCTAAAAATTCGATTAGGTTAATTGTGTATTAATTATTGATAATACGCGTTTTCCGTAAAATCCAAGATATAATTATTTTTTCACATAGACTTGAATATACCTATTTTAACTATGTAATGGCTAGTATTGGTATTTAATTAGTCACTTATAAATTGCTAGTTTACTTAAATATTTTTCTTAATTAATTATTTTAAATATTATTTGTAAGCTTTCACTAATACATTTAATTAGTGATTATTACAAATTAGAATGGGTTAATCACACACTTGTGCACCATGACAACTTAAATTCTAGTTGTGTAACATGTTTATTTTTAAAAAAATTCTCAAGGGTTCCAGAATTTTCTAAGTCAAAGCTTTATAAGAAAATAAAATAAAATAAAAATAGAATTTGATGTGAGGTGCATTAATGAGGCTTGAAGGGTTTTCTTGACATGGAAATTTCTACACACATACACACACACCCTCTTCTCCTCTCACTTGGCCGAGCCGTCCACTTGCAGCACCCCCCAATTCTTCATCTCATTTTCCACTTCAAAATTCACAAAATTCATTCAAAAATCCACACAAAATCCCATAAATTTCTAATTAAACCTTTACCCATTTTTCCATGGCCAAACTAGTATGGATCTAGGAGCAAGGAAGCTTTTTTTGGAGGCAAGATTGCAAGTTTGATCTCAAACTTGTTGAGATATAATCTTAACCCAATAGTTAATTTGTTGTTTAATTACTTTAAATCAAACTTATTTAGGTATTAATATGATTTTAATTTCAAGTTTGAAATTAAAAGAGAAGGTTTTGAACTAAAGTCAGGGTTTTTATCACTTGATCATGGTTGCAATGAGTAGTTTAACATTTTAAGACATGCAAAATCTAATCTAGTTGTTAAGTTGCTAATTGTTATTTTTTTAAATTGTCCTAATTAAACATTTTTGCAAACTAATTTTATGGATTATGTGTAAATAGGTGAGATTAAATTTTAGTAAATAATTGTGTGACCTAATTAAGATATTAAGTGATCATTATAGCCACTAGAATTGGTAAATCATCTAGATTTGTACTAAAACGGTTAATGGTTGCTTACTAGGTTTTTGGAATAAATCGATTTGAATTAAATCTGAGGTTTTGATGGTTTGCCACCTATTTCATATAATATTTAGAGTGTTGTGAGTACACGACAGGTACGATTGGGTTCTAGGCTTGGTGGTTGCCACATATAGCGACCCTAGTTGTGGTTTGTGGCATTGTCGCGAGCACGTTTTGTGCCCAAGTGTGTGCGCGTCCAGTTAATGCGCGTGGTTGATTTGTATCGTTGTGTCTGTGATTATTTACATATCTATCCTCTTATTTACTTGCGTGCGATTCTAGGATCGGGTGCAGAGGCGTCGGATGTGGCGTGGAAAAGACAAGGCTGTGATCGGATCAGATTAGCCGAGGCGTCCCGATGAGTAGATGTACACATCTATGGGGGGATTGTCTGGATAGCACGACGCACCCGAGAGTTAGGATTACTAGTAGTACTTGCATTTATATACGTAGTTTTCTAGTTAATTATCTCATTAGATTGCATCATCTTATATATATATATGTGTGTGTGTGATATTATCTCATAGGACACTTGCACCATTACCACTGGTCTATGCCGCACGTGCACTATTCACGCGAACACACACGCCTTTGGTAATTGCTATGCCACGAACACTATAGAACTTGCTTAAAGCAGTATCTGAAAAATTTGCATCATATATGATATGTAAACTGGTAATTGTATATTCATTTCATCAAGATTGATACGTAGGATTGCTTGTCATGTGTATATAACTCATTGCATCATACTTCATACATAGTTTCTGGTCATACATTGCATGGTATATACTATCGTATCATAGACATCTACTATCACCGGCATGTTAACATATGGTAATTTTTCTTAGGAATTTCAGTACTTATGAGATTTCTGGATTTTGGGGAAAACCGCAAGGATTTTAAGAACATATTACCATTTTAAAAATATAAGTTGTGGTTTTCTCGTGATATAATGTATGTGTCGTCCACCATGAGTTTTCCTGATCTCTGTTGGTTTTCGAGACCCGATTCGAGGAGTAGGATGAACCGTTTCGGGTATATGGTGGGCCCGGTAAGGTACCCCGGGGCAAGAAGCTCGAGTTGTAGACGATGAGCCTGGCAGGGACAGACTACCTACCGTTGATGTATGATGCGGCGGATATCCTAAGGATACCGACGTGGTCATGAGATTTGATGATATGGGCCGATCCGGACTGATGGAGCCCGAGATATTGAGATATTGAGACATTGAGATATTGAGATATTGAGACATTGAGATATTGGGTTATGTATATATATTGTGTCGATATTTGACACGGATTTTCTATTGATTTCATTGGTGATGCTTTAGTTTATTGCACAGAGGTTTTTCTAAGATAAGAATAAAGATTTTCTCATACCAGACATATTCAGGTTTCGGGTTTGATTTCGCATCCATGTTGCATTCATACTTGTGCATCGCATCATACTAGTATATGTAGGCTGCGATGCATTTGTGTGCACGCTTACGGTAGCCTTATTAAATGTTACTTACTACTCACGGGTTGGCAACTCACCCTCGTTGTGCCACAGTATCTTGCAGATCTAAACCGTCAGCGCAGTAAAGCGGGCGTACTTCCTCTTTTTGCTTTATTGCATTGATTTGCAGTTTTGCTCATAGGTGGGTTGCGAGGATACTTTTATTCCATCTTGTATTATTATTTGTATATAGTGTACTCCATCTACCCTTGTATATTGGACTAGATGGTGAGACTCGTGAGACTTGTATTTGTGGTTTGGTGTCGATGCTCACTTGAGTCGACGTGGTGTTTCTCATTTCTTGCTTTCTAATGCTGATTTCGCACTTTTGATATACATATTGCATGTGGTTGTGATTCCGCCTTTGGCGAAGAGCTAGCTCCCGCTTGGGGATGCCTTTATTCAATATTTATATTTATTTTCATGTGTTGTACCCGTTTAGGGGCCAGTATTTACAATGGAGACTCTACCGAAATTTTCGGGAAAATATGATGTTGCTTTTAAATGTTTAATGCCACTTATTTTGTTAAAACCACTTGCTTTAAAACAAGTTTTCCTTCACTCTAATTATTAAATGGTTTAGTTTTCTGGGCTTTGGCTTACTTAGATTATGTTACGCCTTTAGACGTTTCATAATTTAAGTGCCAGTCACGTTCCATACCTTCGGGTCGTGAAAAAGTTGGTATCAGTGCGATAGGTTTTACCTTTCTGAGTGTAGGATGACCCTTGGTAGATAGAGTAGGTGACTTAAGAAAAGTGACGTAGCATGGCTATGTTCCGCGGCATACTTACGATACGGTTCTCCGCCTAAGTGGGCTTAGGATATATATTTGCTTGTATTTCCTTCCTTGATTCCTATCAATCCTTTGATTCGATCACGATGTTCATATCAATCCTGTTTCTTGTTCCAGCCACTATGCCGCCGGAGACTACGAGGGCCAGAGTGCTGCCGCCAGGGATGAGATTAGAGTAGGCTCGTTTGAGATGAGGACCAATCAGGGCGGTATGCCTACCCCTCAGGGACAGAGTGACCCGCCTTCTCCATGACGAATAGCTAGGCTGGAGTCGAGTATTCAGGACTTGCGACAAATGGTTGGATTGTTAGTTGAGGCTAACTGAGCTCCGAGAGCCGATGATGTCCTTCCTTCTGTAGGGAATGTGATTATACCTGCTGCTCAGGCAGCTATTTCTGTGGTCACCAAGATTATTTCCGTATCCTTATATAAGTTTTTGAGGCTGAAGCCTCTAGTTTTTACAGGCACAGATGCGGTGAAGGATCCGTAGACAATCCTTGACAGGATGGCTAGGAATTGTCATTCACAAAGATGTTCTGACAAGATATGGATTGAGCTTGCGAGTTTTCGTCTAGAGAGGTCTTGCTCAGACGTGGTGCGAGTCAATTGAGAGAGGCCGAGCTACAAATCAACTTCCTATGCCTTCGGATGAGTTCATAGCTATATTTCTTGCTCGTTTCCTTCTGGAGAGCGTTCGAGATTGTTGGGGTCAAAATTTGCACCCCAGTTGACTGGGTCAAAGTCGAGGTCAACCCTAAGTAAGCGGGCCCAAGCCCAAGCAAGTGGGGCCATGCCCAAGTCGAGCCCCGCGGCTGGCCTCCCCGTACCAAAATAAAAATCATGTAACAAATAATTTTGATGTATTTTTTGTACATGAATGTAAGCAAAATGGGCATAAGGCCAAATTTTTGTAAAGCCCATGGCTTATATGCAAAAAGAAATAGCACATGAGACATGAGATGGGAAAAATGCCATTTTGTTAAGCCCAAGGGGCTATATGTAAATGTGTAAGCCTATATAAGGCAACATGATGAAAATATCTAAGACACTTTTCATTCCTCTAAAAAAGATTAGGGTTTTTGTGTCTCCTTCTCCTTCCTCAAGGTTCTAAAACCTTCTTCTTTCTTTTGAATTAAATCAATAGTTTTACTCTTCCTTTTCCAAAACTAAATAGTTTTTCACAGTAAAACCCACAAAGGGAAACTCAGATCTCCCATCAGATCTCAAAAATAAGAGATTTTTAATATCTCGCACTTCTTGTTCTTCAAGATCTAGCCGACAGAAGAGGAGGAAGGATACCCATCTCCAAAATCCCACTTTGGGGAAGATTCAGGGCTCAAGGGAGAAGCCCCTTCATCAGCTCCAAAAATATCTTAGGAGTTCAACTCCTCAAAAATATATATACATATATGTACAAAATAATAAATATTTCCTTTTTAAAGCACAGCTCCCAGTGCAGGGACCAAGTCCCTTTTGCTGCTGGCGCCTAGCGCCCGCGTACTAGGCACGTGGGGCGCTGGCGCTCTGGCGCCCAGCGCCCGCATGCCGGGAACGTGGTGCGCTGGCGCTCTGGAGCCCAGCGCCCTTTTGCCAGGCACATGGTGCGCTGGCGCTCTGGAGCCTAGCACCCGTGCCTAGCTCCCGCGTGCTAGGCACGTGGTGCGCTAGCGCTCTGGTGCAGAACGCTTGCCATATGGGGCGCTAGCGCCTTCTCCCACCCATCCTTTGGATGCCCTTTCCCTTTACATACATACATACATACATACATACACACATACATATACACACACATGCACATACTCCACGACACTGTCCCTTTTAGAAAAAAATTTCTAACGGTGCCCTGCCCCGTACCTCGCAAGGGGGTTGCTAGCCCCCATGACCCCCAGCCCGCAATCCGGGTAGCGGGACCCCCGTAAAAACTCTGCGGGGCCTCCGATATATCCAAAACCCCTTCAAAACACAACACTGCACATTGAGTTCGCATGACAAGTTTAACCCATTAAACGGAGGTTATTTCACTTCAAATGCGAGGGGTAATTAACGGTAGCTTAGTCCGTGGCTGCCGGAGATTCGGATCCCCATAATCATTAAACCCCAGCCTACCCTAGGCAGGGGGAATCTGTAATGCGCCTGACAAGCGCGCGCACATTCCCATCTCAATGGGGTGACAAAATACACCCTACAGATTCTGGCACAGCCGGTGGGACCGATATCTCCTCCTATATTTCGGGTTAAATGTTCATGCGAACTCAATCAATATACATATTTATATTTATACTAAAATAATGCTCTTTCATGCAGGTTTTCAAGCAATCACTTTTCAACAATGTCTCCAAAGATGAACCCATCTCTCAGCACGGCTCCCATCTCCTACACGATGAAGATGGACGCCAGGACGGTCCTTCCGGCTAGTCTCGGGCGACAGTGGGAGGAGCCGCCGCTACCATGTGGCTCTATTCTGTTCGTGTCAGCTAATGCCATCCCAGCTCCTCAAGCCCCGGTGACAGACAAACTGGTCTCGAAAGGAAGGAGGCCAAATGTGGTGGTCTCGAAGGCGCCCCAACTCAAACACAAGTCGATGTTTGAATGGATCTCCTTGTCCCCAGCTGGAGGAAAGGCCATCAACACCAACAAAGCAGCAGGGCGTCTCGAGCAAGCTCCGGCGATGCCCCTGACAACTGCTCGATCGGGTGTCTTCTCTAAACTCCCCGTTAATCGACTCACGGTGGCTTCCCAGGAAACAGATACCCGCCAAGCCCTTAAAATTGAGAAGCTAAGGCAGAAAAGGCTCAGTTATAGAGCCAACAAAAGGGCTAGGGCTCCTGCTAGGCTGAACCTCATGAGGTTCGAAGAACAGGGCTACCCCGCCAAAGATGAGGAAATGGATGGATATGTGGTCCACACTATCTATATGGTGGGCACACACAGCAAGAGCAAGGAGGGGGCCACCGCATCTCAAATCCAATCTGGCTTGAATGTGGTTGCCACTTCCCAAGAACAGCCGCCTCCGCTGGATGATGAAAACCCTCTCGATGAGGATGATAGGAAGAAAGACCTCTCAGTCCATATAGAGTCAAGCTCAGACAGTGAAGAAGAGCTGACTTTCCACCCCAGGACCGCGGAGCAAGAGCTGCTTCAAGAGCTCCGAATGCAGCTCAGAAACAAAGACAAGGAGATGACCAAACTCTACTCCAAAATTGACGACTTGACGAATGTGTGATGCAGCTCATGGCCCGACTTGCCTCTCAGCCGCCCAATCAAGCGCAGGGCTCTGCTCATGAACTGGGAAACGGTGTCCCGAGACAGCCGACACCTATTCCCTCAAATCCAAAGGTGGGTAGACTGCACGAAAGCCAGTCGCATCCTATCTCAGGAAATGTCTTGTCTACCAATGACAGTAGCCCGCTAACTCAAGATCAAATCATGGATTTGGTTGCCAACAAAGTCAAAACATTGGTAGCCAAAGCCGAAGCGGAAAAAGATATCAGCAGCAGTGGGAGACCATATCCTGCTCAGTATGATCTGGTAGAATTTCCTAGCGGCTATGTCATCCCTAAATTCGGAAGATTCGACGGGACGGGAAATGCGAATCTGCACATCGCTCACTTTAAAGCCTCATGCGGGAATACTGGGGGCAATGATGTGCTTCTCCTCTGCCAGTTCGTTAATAGCTTGACCGATGTTGCTTTCGACTGGTACGCGAGTATACCGGAAGGCTCCATCACTACATTAGTCTAAATGGAATCTTTGTTTCGACAAAGGTTCATGAGTGTTAGCGATAAGATCACCATCGCCGACCTCGTAAGGACCAAGCTAAAGAACAATGAAAGCGTCATGGATTTGATAACCCGATGGCGCAATCTCTTCGTCAAATGTGAACCGCCGATAGAGCAGGACCAATCTATCAGTCTCCTTGTCGGAAATCTCAACAATTGGATGGCCCCGTTTCTATGCACCGTGGGTCTCAAAACATTCCAAGAGCTGAACAGGAAAGTTCAGATGCTGGAGCGCTCAAAGCAGGAGTCCTCCTCGGATTCCCAAAATAACAATAGGTCCTGGAGAAACCGAAAAGACGAAAATCGCAAAGGCGGAAACTCCGACGATTCTGAATCTTTCAACACTTTGGCTAACTGAAATAAGTTAGTGATAAGCGGGCCTAATGCCAACCAGCCTCGGAAGCCAGTGTTCGGAGAGGGAGGAGAATCTCCACTGAAAGAGAAGCTGGAAAAGGTCTATTCCTTCAGAAGGGACAAAATTCATAAAATATTCAAAGACGCCCTGAGGAACGGTCTACAACTGCCAGAGTCAAAAAGACCACAGGAAGCGAATATGACCGACGACCCCAAATACTGCCCCTATCACAGAGTGATAGGTCATGCCATTGAGGTCTGCTTCGTCTTCAAAGATTAGGTCGAAAGCAATACAAGGCAGGAGAGATAGAACTGTCTAAAGGCGTCTTAACAAACAGTCAAGCTGCGACCGCCAATTTCATACAAACGGAGACTGAAGTCCTTCGGGAATCTGATTCTCTCAGACATCTGCCTTTCTCTAAAAAGAGTCGATCTCTAAGTCGTTAAACTGAGAATGTAAAAAAAATATGTGTAAATAAATAAAAAGAAAATCCGAAATGATGGGGCAACTCTCAATAAAAATCAGCGAGCAAAATAAAGATGAAAAATAAAGCCGAAATGATAGGGCAACTGCGGATAAAAACCGAAATGATAGGGCAATTGCGACCTTCGCGATAAGAAAAACTAAAATGATAGAGCAATCACGGTAAAAAAAAATAATACCTTCCAAGTGGCGAATGACGAGTCGCTCCTGGTACCATATTCCAGTGCAGCGATGCAGACGCCAACCAAAATCCAAACCTTCATCTGGCGAATGATGAGTCGCTCCTGGTACCATATTCTGGTGTAGCGATGCAGACGCCAAACAAATTCCAAATCCCAAAACGGCGAATGATGAGTCGCTCCTGGTACCATATTCCAGTGTAGCGATGCAGACGCTAACCAAATTCCAAATCCCAAAACGGCGAATGATGAGTCACTCCTGATACCATATTCCAGTGCAGCGATGCAGACGCTAACCAAAATCTAAATCCCCAAACGGCGAATGATGAGTCGCTGCTGGTACCATATTCTAGTGCAGTGATGCAGACGCCAACAAAGTCCCGAAATTTTTCCGTCCCAACTGTCTGGATCATACATCCTGCAAAACCGTATACAATCCATGGGCGTAAAACGATCCCAATCTCTCCTAAGTCCTACCGGCGAGACCACATTCAAAGTCCCACCGGTGGTGAAGATTAAAAAAAAGGGGTATGTGTAGGGTTGCTAGGCACACGCACAAGGGTCTACGAGGCATCAACTATGCCCGATTAAAAATTTAGCCGTGCTGAACAACCCAAAGCCGGATCTTTAAACTAGAGATTAGGCGAAAACAAGTATGTTAAACTCTTTAACACTAAGTGAGAGGGATTACAACTTTTGTAGATCCGGTCCTTCAATTCTTAAGCTCCGTGTTGAGGTCCCTTCACTGCGATCATCGTGTTCCGGACTCTCGAGAGGCTCCGCGAAGAGAAAGATGCAAGCTTGCTTCCGATCTTCGATAACAAAAATGATCTACCCTGAAGTTTCATTAACACAAGCTAACACTCACTAAATGAAGTGAACACCCTCATCTAAATGGCAATGGTAGATGAGGATGATGAAGTAGGATTTTTGCTCTCTTTTATTTTCTTATTCTCACTCATTTTCATCACTTGGAAAAAAGCTAGAAAGCTTTTTCCATGAAAGAAAGAAGAAGAATAAAGAAGAAGATGAATAATAACTGTTAAACCTTTTGTGATGAATAATGAAAGGATAATGATGAATAATGCAACCATGGTTGCTAAAGCTTTGTAGAGAATTAACCAAGGGTGAAGGGTTTGGGTTAGGTTAAAGATGAGTCACTTGTAAATATCTTTTCCAAAGCATTAACCCAAATCAAACCCTAATCTTGTTTAATCTCTACTAAACATGTTGCATTAATAACCATATCATGTTACAATATTATATATCACATATATAATATTTATTGTAACAAAATAAAATAATACAATTAACATATATCGCATATATATCAATGTATTACCCGAGTGAGAAAAAGAATCTTTTAGTGAGCTAATATTAGTTAATGTAATTTAATATATCATATATATTATTATACATTAAATTATCAAATCAACACTTAATCCGACAATCCGGCTATATCGTATATAACCGACTAATATTTATCCGTACCGATTCATTGAATCAACACTTGATCCGATGACCCGGCTGATATCAAATATCGCGAGAATAGAATACGGTATCTCATATCGCATTATCCTCGGTCTCGCACATATCACATATGTTCCTTTACTCCGTTTTTCCTGAGCCAAGAAACCTCTGTGTAGGACTCTAAAGAATCGTCAATACGCCGGCAGTAGGTGATGATCATATCAAACACCCACAAGCTGCAAGCGGTCAGCTAAACGTAACAGCCACCCAGGTATTGAGCGCTCAGAAGATCAACAAGCAAGCCTGTACATTTTCCTGTGAATCCAATCAGTAACACTCCCGTACAGTCCGGTCTCGTCGTCTGATATGTCGCATATCTAGCCTAGGGGTGGTAAACGTCAGACCCCAGTAGCATGATAAGTCGTGTAGATATGAGGTCTACAACAGTTCGAGAAACTACTGATAACACTTACCAGTAAATATCAGCAACCCTGGCCAGGGATTTCCAGTTATAGCCAATCGAACACAGCGCAACATCAACTCCCTATATCGGGAGAGACGAATCCCCTCCTATCGCTCATTGCCTCCATATGATTCGGGATTGTACCCAAAAGCCACCTTTTTGCACGCCCTCTTGGACGTGGTATGATGGAAATCAAAGCACAGTGGGAATCACACAAGACTCTATGACGATCTCGGGTCAAAAGATTACTCTGTACCAGTGTCACCGGAGAACTACCATCTGACGTGAGGTATAATACCATCTGGGAGTTCTCGGCGAGTCCGTCCAGTGTACCCATTCTCTACTGGGCACCAGTACACCATCCTTGATGTCAAACACCGATGGATATGGGATCATCCATCGCCCATCATATGGGTCAAGATGCGTATACGCTAGTCTACTCTGGTGTATCGATGCCCTGTCTCGATACACCCTCGACTAGGAACAGTTATAGGATGTACTCGTCGACTACCGTGGCCCCACTAGTATGATCTCATCATAGTCCCAGTAGTCGAGCACATATCCTAACGGGGCTTTATCAACATATAACATAGAGACAATCAGAGTAAATGTTAAGATATAGGGTAACCAGATAGTATACTATCATGTCGAGCAAGAAAGTCCTCCCTATATATGTCCAAGCATCCACTACAATATACATCATATGTACAGTAATGGCCTCTAGGGTATACATATAACTAACATTCTCCCACTTGCACTAGGGCCATCTGTTGTGGTATCGCATACCCAACAATTAGCTGTGGTTGAAGTATCTCATACTCAACCAGCCCATAAAAGTCTCTACTGGGAGAAAGGCCTTTGTGAGTAGATCCGCGCTGTTGTTCTCTGTGTCGCTCTCCTAACCTCGATTTCCTTAGAGATCAACCATCTCCATGATCAGGTGATACTGCCTAAGAATTATATCTGGATTTCTGATGGGATGGTAGTTCCTTGGCTAAAGCCACAACTCCATTGTCACACAATGGTAGGAGCGAAGTTCATGTCATGAACTTATATATCCAGACTGCCTCTTTGGTAGCATCCTTGGTAACGATGTATCTTGCCTTTAATCGTCTAGTAAGTCACGGTATCTAGCTTGGAACTCTTCCAATGTACCGTCCCTCCACTGAGGGTAAAGACAATGCCTACGACTGACATTCAGTCGTCCTTATCACCCTGAAACTTTTCCAGTGATTTTCCCCAGGATCGATTGATACCATCTCACTACAACTAGTGAGTATCCTAACATCCAATTAGATCTATCTCATAGATCCAAAACCCAGGATTTAGGAGGTATCACTTTGGTCCTATATGGAGAATCCTTGTGATAAGCGGAGATTGACCGAGTGTAGCATAGGAAACTCCTTCCCTATCAAGAGTATGTCATCCACGTACTCTATGAGGATCATCACCATACTCCCTACTACCTTTTTGTATATACAAGGTTCATCTACCATTTTGATGAAGTCAAACTCTTTGAGTACCACATCAAAACAGATGTTCCAACTCCGCGATGTCTGCTTTATCACATAAAATATCTTGCACACGTTTCCGCTGTTCCCACTGTCTACGAAGCCCTCTGGCTGTGTACTTATAGACGCTCTCTTCCAAATCAATATTTAGAAAAGCAGTCATGACACCCAACCGCCAGATATCGTAGTCATGGTATGTAGCCGTGGTAAGTAGGATCGGGATGGACTTAAGCCTAGCTTTGAAAGTCTCAACTTTTCCATGTACACCAAGTAATCTTCTCAAAATATACTTGCTCCTGATGGGAATTTAACCCTTCAGATAAAGCAACCAAAGTCCATACTTTGTTGGTGTATAAGGATTCCATCTCAGATCGCTAAGCATCCAGCCATTCTTACAGAGTCACACTCCTGATGGCCAGCCCGAAACTAGTTGGGTTATCATCTCATGATGCAATCCTCGCTCCCACTGTCATAGAGAAACCGAAGTATCTCTCAGGTGGGTGAGGAACCCTACTACATCGGCGGAGAGGCTGAGGTTCGTTGGAAACTATTGAATCATTTGGTTCTACCAAATCATCTACTGTGTTTTGTATAACTGGAACTCCTTCCAGTTCTACCTCATGACCACTGATTTTTCCATAAAAAAAATTCCCTTTCACAAAGGTAGCATGCTGAGAAACAAAAAAATTTCGTTCCTCGGTTAGGTAGAAGATATTCCCTTGCGTATGCTTGGGATATCCAATAAACTTCCACAGATCTGACTTTGATTTGATCCTTATTCAATAGGTATGCAGCTTCTCAAGTGCATAACTCCCAAAAGGAAATAGGAAACTCAGTAGTACTCATCATAGAGCGCACCATATCAAATAGGGTGTGGTTGCTCCGCCCCGATACGTCAACGTGCTGTGGTGTATACGGAGGAGTATTGCTGAGAGAGAATCTCATTCTCCTTTAGAATAGTCCAAGAATTCCGTGCTCAAGTATTCTCTTCCTTGATCTCATCAAAGGACATAATACTTATACCCGTTTTGGTTCTCTACTTCTAACTTATATTCTGTGGATATCTCAAAAGGTTCGGACATGTATTTCAACATGAACATATGTCTGAATCTTGAGAGATCATTAGTGAATGTAATGAAGTATAAAGAACCAGTCCTGGCATTTGTAGACAGGGGATCTCATACATCAATATGTATCAATCCCAAGAGTTCACTAACTCTTTCTCTGTTTCCAATAAACAGAGCCGTGGTCATCTTATCTCTGTGACATGACTGGAAAGTTTGACAAGATGTAAATTCAAACTAATTTAAATATGTATCTATATGTAACTTCAGCTAGTCGGGTCGCATTGATAAGACCTAATCTACAATACCTTAAAATGGATTCGTTCATTTCTGAACTCTTCCTCTTGTGTGTGTTTTGTATACTAAGAACTGTAGTTTGATTTAGAACGTCAATGCTTTTAGATAACGTGCCTGAACCGATTAACTCTTGATATAGGAAATGTTCAAAACATTATCCAACAATACAAAATTATATCCTTCTTTACTAATAAAGAGACTGATATGATGTTGTACATTAGGTTCGGTATCTAATAACATTCGTTCTGAATCAATGTATTCTGGTAATACAGGGTGATAGTGACCAACAGACTTGGCTGCAACGCTTGCACCGTTTCTATTTCATGAAACTTATCACCCGTTCTCATTTCTCTACATATCTGTAGCCCATGTAACAAATTACATATGTGGGATCCTGATCCGGTATCAAATACCCAGGACGTAAAGGACACTGAGAAACAGTTCTCTGTAATGAACACACCCGAAGAAGATGCATCAGCATGCACTTTCTTCGTTGGGCGGCACAGGAATTTTGGTAATCCCCTATTTCCTGCTCTGTCTTATAACAATTATAAGTTGGAGCGGGACCAACGTTCCCCAGCTCAGTATAACAAGCGGGTTCGGTCAATATATCCGTATTATTATCTTGATTAAGGCGTGACATAGTCGTAACCAGGAGAGAGAGAAGAAAACACTCAGCGTGCACTTTTACAAGATTAGATTGGTTATCAATTTATCTAATCAGGATGTCTCCCACTGTTTTAATCAAATCTTCCTTCAAACCCTAAAAGGAAAGACTAGCCGGGATTAATTACACCCTACAAGTTCGCCAATCTTTCAGCCAGGCCAGTGCCGGTACTTTGAGGGAGGTTCCCCGTGCTTTCGCACGGACTTAATTAAAGTAAAATTCATTTTCCTAGGGGCGTAACCCCATTAACACCTTTCTCGACACCTACTTGATCGGCTAATTGTAATGTGTAGAACTCTCCTAGGAGTAACTCTTACTCGCAGCGGGTATCGGGATCCAACTATCTCATAGAAGGTATGCAATCTCATTGTAAATTTCAACACTTGAAATTCCCAATAAAATTTTTTACCCCTAGCGTGCTATGACCTTGACGCATGCCAAACAACCCATAGTCTGCTAGTCAAGTTCAACCCATACATTTCGTGATTGAATTAAACCCACCCGTACGACCCTTGACGCATGCCAAACAACGCCGTACGAATAGCCTAATCCAATCGCATCGTATGCTAGCAGATAAGCACTAGTTAGCTACCGTACACTACGCCTTGACGCATGCCAAACTACTGCAGCACGAATACTAAGTAGTACTTATCTGAAATGACGGAGGGCTACGCAGGTTTTTAAGAAAACCATGAGCGTAATGAACTTGATATCGTTGTAGAATCGAGTCATTTTAAATGGAGTGTTTTTGAGGCTTTTCTAGTTTTGCTAAAGGGGTCACTCCCGGTGAAGGGATCGTCGGCTCTTTCCTCATCGAATAAGGTACAGGGTATATCATATATACCACTATACAAAGCAAGAACTATAGAAGCAATCGAAAGACAAACCGAGTTTGTAGCATCTTCTAGTTTCACTAAAGAGGTCATTCCAGGTGAAGGGATCTCGGCTCTTTCCTTATCGAATAAGGTGCTGGATGTTCTACAAGGAACACCGCTATGCAAAGCAAGAACTAGAGCTACCAGTTTTTAAACAAGTTTCTACAACATCTTTAGGTTTCTTTTATTTTATTAATCTCATTAATGAAGTCCCATTTTATTATGCTTCACAAGTATCACATTTGAAACGAAATCTGCAATATAACATATATCTCATATATATAATATAAACATTCATCTCAGGCAGTAATATGATCTCATCACAGAACATTGCAGCAGAAGAACATATATGAAATATTGGATATACTAGGACGTCCGTGTTTTAATACGAGCCTGTATAAAGCACGGATTCCACGGTCGCGATGAATAGCCAAACCCACATCCTTAGACCCCTATGAGAGCGGCAAGCAACACTACCAATTCTAGGGTTAGGAGACCCGGTCTCGACTCCTCGAGATGGTCACCCACTAGACCCTAGAACCTGGTTACTTGTGCTTCCCGCCTTGGGTCTACCTAATGCGGAAAAGTAAATAATATACAATGATGACATCATCCTCAGCCCGGAAGTGCTCCAATAAAAGAATATTACATACAATGAATTTTACATGAATGAAAAAGAAAAACTCTCTTCTCACATAAAACCCCCGGCTATTCAGAACGCGACGATCCAATATAACATATCACAACAACACATAATATCTCATATCTTCAACGTAAGCAAGTATGCGTATCCCGATTGTCGTTGATGTATAGCAACGAAGCCGGTGATACACCACATACTACGCTTACGGTTACAGAAAAGAAAGTGTAAAACTACAACAGTTGGAATCCGCAACCTCCTTAGACATCGCATGCCTAACCAAATGAATTCCTTAGACATCGCATGCCTAACAATTATAAACCCCGCATTTTAGTCTCATTATCGAAAACACTTTTCAATATCTAGTTAGGCAATTCAACAAGATTCCCGATATCCTGATCGAATGCTCGTCGCAAACTTTAGTAGACGGCCGCAACCCTGGATGCCGTCGACGAAGTCCACTAAGGCGGAACACCGCTGCCGCGAGCACCCGAACGGATGCTTTTGGCGACGGGGTTCTCCTACAGTCACTTGGTCGGGGCTATGGGGCATGGCTGTCTATTAAGTTTACCCGGCGAGTATCCGCGTACGCTAGGTAATTGCGACGGACTTTTGATCACATGAAAATTCCGTGGCAACCGATCATTTGAGACTGAACTGCTAGATTTATAACATTCAATTTAGTTATCTCATAACTACTTGTGGATTCTAAATATTGTATCACATTCCAGATAAATAGACAATGTTAAACTTTCCGATTGAATAATCAAACACCCAAGTTTTCCCAAATAGTTCTCAACACTTAAAATTAGTTTAAAAACATCCATCACATGCCACAGTACCAATGGTCCAGCCGTTGAAGGGTCAAGCCAACACCTCACATGTGGCATGCCGTACTGCCACAAACCCTAAGGTTTAGAGGCAGTTCAAGACGGTCACATAATCGAGTTAAGGTTTGTTGTCTTCAAGAGGGTCCACCGCGTTACTTGCACGACTTAGAACGTTCTTAAACTACGGAAAAATCCAACACTTGGAAATTTTCCGGCAGGGGAAAAAGTGAGTAATTGATATCCGTTCTAACTTTTTAACAGTTTCTAAAATTATCCGGAAAAAACTTAAACGAAGTTAAATGATCCGATCGAATCAACGAGTCCGCAATAGATCCCAGAAAACTCAACACTTGAGCAAATTAAAAATTCCCAGAAGAATAAGGAATAACAGACGGACATTACTGTGCAAATCACGTGCCATGATACTACTTTTTGGCCGTGGAACCGCCGCCAAAGCCAAGGTACGGCCGCGGTTCCGCGGCGGTTTAATTGAATTGGAGGCACGTGATGCACAGTAACTCTTGTATTTCCCTGCTGATTTTTTTGAGTATTTTTAATCCAGAAAAAATCACTTTTTTAGGAAAAATCCCGAGAGGGGTCTAAGCCGAGGTTTCGGGGTTCGATCGGACTTTAGATTTCGTCTAGACTTCGCCTAAAGCTCTAGCTTGGCTCCGATACCACTGTAGGGTTGCTAGGCACACGCACAAGGGTCTACGAGGCATCAACCATGCCCGATTAAAAATTTAGCCGTGCCGAACAACCCAAAGCCGGATCTTTAAACTAGAGATTAGGCGAAAACAAGTATGTTAAACTCTTTAACACTGAGTGAGAGGGATTACAACCTTTGTAGATCCGGTCCTTCACTTCTTAAGCTCCGTGTTGAGGTCTCTTCGCTGCGATCATCGTGTTTCGGACTCTCGAGAGGCTCCGCGAAGAGAAAGTTGCAAGCTTTCTTCCGATCTTCGATAACAAAGATGATCTACCTTGAAGTTTCATTAACACAAGCTAACACTCACTAAATGAAGTGAACACTCTCATCTAAATGGCAAGGGTATATGAGGATGATGAAGTAGGATTTTTTCTCTCTTTTATTTTCTTATTCTCACTCATTTTCATCACTTGGAAAAAAGCTAGAAAGCTTTTTCCATGAAAGAAAGAAGAAGAAAGAAGAAGATGAATAATAATTGTTAAACCTTTTGTGATGAATAATGAAAGGATAATGATGAATAATTCAACCATGGTTGCTAAACCTTTGTAGAGAATTAACCAAGGGTGAAGGGTTTAGGTTAGGTTAAAGATGAGTCACTTGCAAATATCTTTACCAAAACAAAAGAAAAACCTTCTAGAAACTTCTAGAAAGCATTAACCCAAATCAAACCCTAATCTTGTTTAATCTCTACTAAACATGTTGCATTAATAACCATATCATGTTAAAATATTATATATCACATATATAATATTTATTGTAACAAAATAAAATAATACAATTAACATATATCGCATATATATCAATGTATTACCCGAGTGAGAAAAAGAATCTTTTAGTGAGCTAATATTAGTTAATGTAATTTAATATATCATACATATTATTATACATTAAATTATCGAATCAACACTTGATCCGACAATTCGGCTATATCGCATATAACCGACTAATATTTATCCGTACCGATTCATCGAATCAACACTTGATCCGATGACCCGGCTGATATCAAATATCGCGAGAATAGAATACGGTATCTCATAAGACATTATCCTCGGTCCCGCACATATCACATATGTGCCCCTACTCCGTTTTGCCTGAGCCAAGAAACCTCTGTGTAGGACTCTAAAGACTCGTCAATATGCTGACAGTAGGTGATGATCATATCAAACACCCACAAGCTGCCAGCGGTCAGCTAAACGTAACAGCCACCTAGGTATTGAGCGCTCAGAAGATCAACAAGCAAGCCTGTACATTCTCCTGTGAATCCAATCAGTAACACTCCCGTACAGTCCGGTCTCGTCGTCTGATATGTCGCATATCTCGCCTATGGGTGGTAAACGTCAGACCCCAGTAGCTTGATAAATCGTGTCGATATGAGGTCTACAACAGTTCGAGAAACTACTGATAACACTTACCAGTAAATCTCAGCACCCCTGGCCAGGGATTTCCAGTTATAGCCAATCGAACACAGCGCAACATCAACTCCCTATACCGGGAGAGACGAATCCCCTCCTATCGCTCATTGCCTCCATGTGATTCGGGACTGTACCCAAAAGCCACCTTTTTGCACGCCCTCTTGGACGTGGTATGATGGAAATCAAAGCACAGTGGGAATCACACAAGACTCTATGACGATCTCGGGTCAACAGACTACTCTGTACCAGTGTCACCGGAGAACTGCCATCTGACGTGAGGTATAATACCATCTGGGAGTTCTCGACGAGTCCGTCCAGTGTACCCAGTCTCTACTGAGCACCCGTACACCATCCTTGATGTCAAACACCGATGGATATGGGATCATCCATCGCCCATCATATGGGTCAAGATGCGTATACGCTAGTCTACTCTGGTGTATCGATGCCCTGTCTCGATACACCCTCGACTAGGAACAGTTATAGGATGTACTCGTCGACTACCGTGGCCCCACTAGTATGATCTCATCATAGTCCCAGTAGTCGAGCACATATCCTAAGGGCTTTATCAACATATAACATAGAGACAATCAGAGTACATGTTAAGATATAGGGTAACCAGATAGCATACTATCATGTCGAGCAAGAAAGTCCTCCCTATATATGTCCAAGCATCCACTACAATATACATCATATGTACAGTAATGGCCTCTAGGGCATACATATAACTAACCGTATGTCCATAAGCAAAATGGGCACGGATGAAAACCCGAAAGGGCTCCGTGAGTAAAAATAGCAGGACTGGCGGCGAGTTTGTGAAAACCCGAAAGGGCGCAAACTCGTAAAAAGAGATTAAATGCACTCGCAAAGTCCTTTCGACTTTCTGTGGAGAAAATTCCCGCATGAGATCCTTACGACTCACAAAGGAGCAACACACTTAGAAGTCCCCATAACTTCTAAGGAGAAAATACACCTACGGGATCCTTACGACTCGTAGGGAGAAAATGCTTTTATGGGATCCTTACGGCTCATAAAATTGAAAAGTCTTAGGCGATAGGGACCTAAACCTGTCTCCTAAGCCATCGCTCCCCAACGGGCAATGGCAAATGATGATTCTCTACTGGTACCATATTCCAGTGTAGCGATATGATGCTAAACAAAAACCAATTCCCAAATCCTCCCGGGGCAAATGATGAGTTGCACTTGGCATTATTCCTGTGCAACAATACATATGCCGCCCAAAAACCTAAATCCCCAAATCCTCTCATCACAGATGATGATTCGCTCCTGGTACCATATTCCAGTGTAGCGATGCTGATGTTAACCCAAATCAAATCAAACCAACAACTTCTGCGGCGGAATCATGCTCCGTCCCAGAATTTACCCCGTGTCGAAATCATGCTTCGCCTCGAGATATCTACCTTCCCTGCCGGAATTATGCTCCGTCTCGGAATCAAATCAACAAACCAGCTCTGCATCGAAATCATACTTCGTCTCAGAGTGTACCCCATGTCAAAATCAAGCTTTGCCTCGGTGTATCTGCCTTCCCTGTCGGAATTATGCTTCGGCTCGGAATCAACCAGCGACCACCTCGTCGGAATTAAGCTCTGCCTCGGAATCAAGTCGACCAACAAGCTCTGCACCGGAATCATGCTTCGTCTCAGAGTGTACCCCGCGTCAAAATCATGCTTCGCCTCGGTGTATCTACTTTCCCTGTCGGAATTATGCTTCGGCTCGGAATCAACCAACGACCTCCCCGTAGGAATTAAGGTCCGCCTCGGAATTAAGTCGACTAACAAGCTTCGCGTCGAAATCATGCTTCGTCTCAGAATATACCCCATGTCGAAATCATGCTTCGCCTCAGAGTATTTGCTTTCCCTGTCTGAATTATGCTTTGCCTGGGAATCAACCTCTGCATCGAAATTATGCTTCGGTCCGAATGTCTGCCGCTCGTCGGAGTTATGCTCCGACCCTTTGGAATCATGCTCCGCTCATCGGAATTATGCTCCGATCCCTAGAATCATGCTTCGCTCTTCGGAATGATGCTCCGACTCTCGGAATTATGCTCCGATCCCCGAAGTTATGCTCATTGGAATCATGCTCCGATCCCTGGAATCATGCTCCGCTGTTCGGAATGATGCTCCGATCCTCAGAATTATGCTCCGATCCCCGAAGTTATGCTCACCGGAATCATGCTCCGATCCCTGGAATCATGCTCCGCTCTTCGGAATGATGCTCCGATCCTCAGAATTATGCTCCGATCCCCGAAGTTATGCTCATCGGAATCATGCTCCGATTCCTGGAATCATGCTCCGCTTTTCGGAATGATGCTCCGATCCTCGGAATTATGCTCTGACTCTTCGGAATGATGCTCCGCCCCTGGAATTATGCTCTGCAAATCGGAATGATGCTCCGATCCCCAGGAATCATGCTCCACGAGGGATGCTCCGCCCTTGGAATGATGTTCCACCTCGAAGTCCAGCTTCAAAATCCATCAATTTCATGCACACAACTCATATGCACGGTGTGCATTTATTGATGGGGGGCACTTTGTTGGGATCAAAATTTGCACCCCAGTTGACCGGGTCAAAGTCGAGGTCAACCCCAAGTAAGCGGGCCTAAGCCCAAGCAAGTGGGCCCATGCCTAAGTCGATCCCCGCGGCTGGCCTCCCCGTACCAAAAAAAATTTATGTAACAAATAATTTTGATGTAATTTTTTGTGCATAAATGTAAGAAAAATGGGCATAAGGCCAAATTTTTGTAAAGCCCATGGCTTATGTGCAAAAAGAAATAGCACATAAGACATGGGATGTGCAAAATGCCATTTTGTAAAGCCCAAGGGGCTATATGTAAATGTGTAAGCCTATATAAGACAACATGATGAAAATATCTGAGACACTTTTCATTCCATTCAAAAAGGTTAGGGTTTTTGTGCCCCCTTCTCCTTCCTCAAGGTTCTAAAACCTTCTTCTTTCTTTTGAATTAAATCAAGAGTTTTACTCTTCCTTTTCCAAAACTAAATAGTTTTTCACCACAAAACCCACAAAGGAGAACTCAGATCACCCATCAGATCTCAAAAATAAGAGATTTTTAAAATCTCACACTTCTTGTTCTTCAAGATCCAGCCGACAGAAGAGGAGAAAGGAGACCCTTCTCCAAAATCTCACTTTGGGGAAGATCCAGGGCTCAAGGGAGAAGCCCCTTCATCAGCTCCAAAAATATCTTAGGAGTTCAACTCCTCAAAAATATATATACATATATACACAAAATAATAAAAATTTTCGTTTAGGAGCACAGCTCCCAGTACAGGGACCAAGTCCCTTTTGCTGCTGACGCCTAGCGCCCGCATGCCAGGCACGTGGTGCGCGGGCGCTCTGGCGTCCGGCGCCCACTTGCCAGGCATGTGGTGCGCTGGTGCCCGTCGCCCGCGTGCCTGGCATGTAGGGCGCTGGCGCCTTCTCCCACGCATCCTTTGGATGCCCTTTCCCTTTATACACATACGCATACACATATACACACACATGCACATACTCTACGACACTGTCCCTGTTAGAAAAAAATTTCTAACGGGGCGCTGCCCCGCACCCCGCAAGGGGGCTGCTAACACCTTTGACCCCCAGCCCGCTACCCGGGTAGCGGGACCCCCGTAAAAACTCTGCGGGTCCCCTGATATATCCAAAACCCCTTCAAAACAACACTGCACATTGAGTTCGCATGACCAGTTTAACCCGTTAATAGGAGGTTCCCTCGCTCCAAAGGCGAGGGTTAATTAACGGCAGCTTAGTCCGCGGCTGCCGGAGATTCGGATCCCCATAATCATTAAACCCCATCCAACCCTAGACAGGGGGAATCTGTAATGTGCCTGACAAGCGCACGCACATTCCTATCTCAATGGGGTGACGAAAAACACCCTACAAAGATGTCGAGCCCGTAGTTTCGAGTCTTTGCGTAAGATTTCAGGGATGACAGTGTTCGAGTACGACCTTTAGTTTACTCAGCGGTCCGATATGCCCCTTACCTGGTGGACACTGAAGAGAGATGGATAAATATGTTTGTGTGGTGATTGGACATGCAGTTATTTCTTGCCATTGGCACCCAGAATTTTGATACTTATGCAGCCTCGATGGATGCAGCCTTACTGTTGGAGGAGCGCATTTCTGAGACTTCGGTTGTTTTTAGGATCGAAGCGGATTTGTACCGGTATGCCAGCTCAAGGCGGTTAGATAGACGCCATTGTGACAGGTATACTTTCAGTGTTTTCTTCCAATGCGTATTTCTTTCTAGTGTTGTTTGAAATGGTATCTACATAATTTATATCGAAGTCTAGTTGATAGTAGTCCTTGTTAAATCAGCCGCTTGTGATTTCTTCCGTAAGCTAGTCTTTTGTCGCTCGAAATGTTTCCGTTCGTGTTGTTTGTTCGTATCGGAGATAGATAATTCTTCTGCCATTTGATGCTTCTCGATATGTTTGACTTCGAAGTTCTTCTGGGCATGGATTGGTTAGTCACTTGTTATGCGTCCGTTGACTGCCGTGAGGAGGTAGTCAAATTTAGTTTTTCGGGTGAGCCAGTTCTTGTTTTCGGGGAGACCGTAGAGTCTCCTTTCCCAGTTTGATTTCTTCTTTTCGCGCTAGTCAGTTCTTGAGGAAAGGATGTCAGGGATTCTTAGCATATGTTTGTGATGTTAGAGCCGCAGAGGTCCTGTTGGACCAGGTACCGATTGTGAGGGAATTTCAAGATGTCTTTCCTTACAAGTTGCTTGGTTTGTCGCCAGAGCGCGATATTGAGTTCTGCTTTGACTTGATTCCCGGCACGGAGCCTTTTTCTATACCGCCATATCGGATGGACCCGGCGGAGTTTAAAGAACTGAAGGATCAGTTGCAAGATTTGTTGGATAAAGGGCTTGTTCGTCCGAGTGCGTCACTTGGGGAGTTCCTGTCCTGTTCGTCAAGAAGAAAGACGGCAGTTTGTGTTGGTGCATTGATTATCGTCAGTTGAATCGAGCAACTGTGCAGAACAATTATCCCTTACCTCGTATTGAAGATTTGTTCGATTAGCTCCACGGTGCGGGACATTTCTCGAAAATTGACTTGCGATCAGGTAACTATCAGTTGCGGGTTCGAGAGGATGATATTCCGAAGACTGCTTTTCATACACGTTACGGGCGTTATGAGTCTTGGTGATGTCGTTCGAGCTCACCAATGCCCAGCAGCGTTTATGGACTTGATGAACCATATATTCAGGCTGTTTCTTGATCAGCTATTATCATGTTCGTTGATGACATTTTGGTACACTTTTGAAGCCGAGAGGAGCCTGGGCAGTATTTGAGGATTTCGTTGCAGACTTTGATGGAACACCAGCTATTCACTAAATTATCCAAGTTGGTTTTTGTAGGGTTAGCATAGCACCTTAGAAAGGTTTAGGAAGGCATCACACATGCCATATTGAAATTTTTAGGGTGCTAAATAAACCCTAACCAAGATCTTAACTAGAGAATTAGGGTTAACTATGCAAGTAAACAACTTTACATCTAAGAGAGAGAGATTACAACCTTTGTAGTCCGTTCCTTCGCTTCATAAGCTCCGAGTAGTAGTCCCTTTGCCGCGATCCATGATCTCCCGGACTCAAGTGAGGCTCCACAAGTCGAATGATCCATTTTTGCTTGAAGTCTTCCTTTTCGAAGATGATCTACCTTGAAGAATCTCAAACTCAAGCTCTCACTTTTCTAATCAAGTATTAGTGAAGTGAAGACCCTAATCTAAGTGGCTAGAATATATGAGGATGAAGAAGTAGGAATTCTACACTCTTTTGTTTTCAATTTCTCACTTTAAATCATCACTTCACAAAAGCTAGAATGCTTTTTCAAGGAGGAAGAAGAAGAAGAAAGCTTTTGTGATGAATAATGAATTAATGTTGTGGTTAAAATTGAAACCCTTGGTTAAGAATGAAGGGCTTAACCATTGTAGAGAATAAACCATAGGTAAAGGGTTTGGGTTGGGTTAACAAATATCTACACAAAATATCAAGCTAAATGACAAAAGAAAGCTTCATGAAGCTTCATGAAAAAGCTAACCCAAATCCAAAACCTAACTTTGTTTAAACTTAACAACCATGTTGCATTTGTAACCCTAACTTGTTACAATATTATATATCACATATACAATATTTTTTATAACAAAAGAAAATAATACAATTAACATATATCGCATATACATCAAATGTATTACCCAGTGAGAAAATAAATCAATAAAGCTAGCTTATATTAGTTAACGTAATGTAATATATCACATATATAATTTTACATTAAATTATCGAATAAACTCTTGATCCGACAATCCGGCTATATTGCATATAACCGACTAATATAACATGTACCAATTCATCGAATCAACACTTGATCAGATGACCCGGCCATATCAAATATACCCGGCCGATATCTCATATCGCTAGAGTAGAATACGGTATCTCATATCGTATTATTCTCGGTCCCGCACATATCACATATGTGCTCCTACTCCGTTTTGCCTGAGCCAAGAAACCTCTGTGTAGGACTCTAAAGAATCGTCAATATGCCGGCAGCAGGTGATGATCATATCAAACACCCAGAAGCTGCAAGCGGTTAGCTAAACGTAACAGCCACCCGTGTATTGAGCAATCAGAAGATCAACAAGCAAGCCTGTACATTCTCCTGCAAATCCAATCAGTAACACTCCCGTACAGTCCGATCTCTTTGTCTGATATGTTGCATATCTAGTCTAGGGGTGGTAAACGTCAGACCCAGTAACCGATAAGTCTTGTCGATGTAAGGCTCATAACGGGTCGAGAAACTACTGATAACTCTTACCAGTAAATCTCCATATCAGCCCTGGCCAGGGACTTCCAGTTATAGCTAATCAAACACAGCACAACATCAACTCCCTATACCGGGTGAGACGAAACCCCTCCTATCGCTCATTGCCTCCATGTGATTCGGGACTGTACCCAAATGCCACCGTTTTTCACGCCTTCTTAGACGTGGTAAGGTGGAAATCAAAGCACAGTGGAAATCACACAAGACTCTATGACGATCTCGGGTCTACAGACTAACCTGTACCAGTGTCACCGGAGAACTGCTATCTGACGATAAGTATAATACCATCCAGGAGTTCTCGGCGAGTCCGTTCAGTGTACCCAATCTCCACTGAGCACCCGTACACCATCTTTGATATCCAACACCAATGATATGGGATAATCCATTGCCTATCATATGGGTCAAGATGCGTGTACGCTAGTCTACTCGGGAGTATCGTTGCCCTGTCTCGATACACCCTCGACTAGGAACAGTTATAGGATGTACTCGTTGACTACCCTGGCCCCACTAGTATGATCTCATCATAGTCCTAGTAGTCAAGTACATATCCCAAGGGCTTCATCAACATGTGATCACAAAACAGTATTTGTTAACACGTTAAGATAAAGTGAAACGAGATAGCATATTATCATATCGAGCAAGAAAGTCCTCTCTCTCTATATATATCTAAGCATCCATTATAATATACATCACATGTACAATAATGTCCTCTAGGGCATATATACATAACTAACAATCTCCCACTTGCGCTAAGGCCAGCTGTTGTAGTATCTCATACCCAACATCCCGAAAAGTCTCTCAAATTGTATCGAGGAATGGCATTTGTGAGTGGATCCGCTGTGTTGTCCTTCGTATCAACTCTCTTGACCTCTATCTCCCAGCGATCAACTATCTCCCGGATCAGGTGATACCGCCTCAGAATATGTCTGGACTTCTGATGGGACCTGGGTTCCTTGGCCAAAGCCACAGCTCTATTGTTATCACTATACAGAGGTATTGGATACTCAATGGATGGAACCACACCAAGTTCAGTGATGAACTTCTTTATCCAGACAGCCTCTTTTGCAGCATCGTTGGTAGCGATGTATTCAGCCTCCATCGTCGAGTCTGCCACGGTTTCCTGTTTGGAACTCTTCCAACAAACCGCCCTTCCATTGAGGGTAAAGACAAAACCCGAGTGCGACTTAGAGTTGTCCTTATCACTTTGGAAGCTAGAATCGGTAAAGGACTCCACCTGGAGTTCTCCATTGCCATACACCAAGAACATCTCTTTCGTCCTTCTTAAGTACTTGAGAATGTTCTTCACAGCTGTCCAGTGATTCTTTCCAGGATCTGCTTGATACCAACTCACTACACTTAGTAAGTATGCTACATCGGGTCTGGTACATAGCATCGCGTACATGATAGAGCCTACTGCCGAAGCATAGGGTATCCTTTGCATGCGAGCTCTTTCCAAATCAGTCTTGGGAGACATCTCTTTGGAGAGAGTGAGTCCAGAGATCGTGGGTAAATTCCCACGCTTAGATTCTTCCATACTAAACCTCTTTAGTATGGTGTCAATGTACCTGGATTGGGACAATCTCTGTATTCGTCTAGATCTATCTCTATAAATCTTAATCCCCAAAATGCAGGAGGCATCACCTAGATCTTTCATTGAGAATCTATGTGATAAGAAGAGCTTAACCGAGCGCAGCATAGGAATATCATTTCCTATCAAGAGTATGTCATCCACGTACAATACGAGGAAGACAACTTTACTCTCTGCCACCTTCTTGTATATACAAGGTTCATCTATGTTTTTAATGAAGTAAAACTCTTTGACTACAACATCAAAACAGATGTTCCAACTCCGCGATGCCTGCTTTAACCCGTAGATGGATTTAAGCAGCTTGCACACCTTTCCGCTGCTCTCACTATCTACGAAGCCCTCTGGCCGACTCATGTACACGCACTCCTCTAAATCACCATTTAGAAAGGCGGTCTTAACATCCATTTGCCAGATTTCGTAGTCATGGTATGCAACAATGGCAAGTAAGATCCGGATGGACTTAGGCATAGCCACTGGAGAAAAAGTTTCGTCATAATCCACACCTGTTCGTTGACGAAAACCCTTTGCAACAAGTCTAGCTTTGAAAGTCTCAACTTTTCCATCTACACCAAGTTTCTTCTTAAAGATCCATTTGCTCCCAATGGGTTTTACCCTTTCAGGAGCAATTTCTAAAGTCCATACTTTGTTGGTGTATATGGATTCCATCTCAGATTGCATTGCATCCAGCCATTTCACAGAGTCACCACTCGTGATGGCCTGCTCGAAACTAGTCAGGTCATTATCTTCCATGATGCAATCCTCGCTCCCACCATCGATGAGAAAACCGTAGTATCTCTCAGGTGGATGAGAAACCCTACTAGATCGGCGGAGAGGCGGGGGTTCGTTGGGAACTACCGAATCATCTGGTTTCATTAAATCTTCAGTTGTAGTTTGTGGTGCTGGAACTTCTTCCAGCTCTACCACTTCGCCACTAATTTCTTTTACAGGAAATTCCTTTTCTAAAAAGGTGGCATGCTGAGCAACAAACACCTTTTGTTGTTCACCGTGGTAGAATAGATATCCATTTGAATGTTTAGGATATCCTACAAACTTACAAAGAGCTGATCATGCCTCGAGTTTGTCCGGATTTTGCCTTTTGATATAGGCGGACAACCCCATATCTTAACTCATTTAAGACATGGTCTCTTCCCACTCCATATCTCATATGGTTTGGTAGGTACAGATTTTGATGGAACCTGATTCAATAGGTATGCTGCTGCTTCAAGTGCATAACCCCAAAAGGAAATAGGCAACTCAGCAGTGCTCATCATAGAGCGCACCATATCTAATAGGGTGCGATTCCTCCGCTCCGATACACCGTTTTGCTATGGTGTATAGGGAGGAGTAAGCTGAAAGAGAATCCCATTCTTTTTTAGATAGTCCAGGAACTCATTGCTCAAGTATTCTCTTTCTCGATCAGATCGTAGGATCTTAATACTTTTGCCCGTTTGGTTCTCTACTTCGTGGTTATATTCTCTGAATTTCTCAAAAGCTTCAGACTTGTGTTTCAACAGGAACACTTGTCCGTATCTTGAGAGATCGTCAGTGAATGTAATGAAGTCGGGAGAACCGTTCCTGGCATGTGTAGACAAGGGACTACATACATCACTATGTATCAGTCCCAAGAGTTCTGTAACTCTTTCTCCGTGTCCACTAAACGGAGTTTTGGTCATTTTTCCTTTGAGACATGAATGGAAAGTTTCATAAGATGATAATTCGAATGTATTTAAATAACCATCTTTATGCAACTTAGCAAGTCGTGTCGCATTGATATGACCAAGTCTACAATACCATAAGAAGGATTCATTCATTTCTGAACTTTTCCTCTTGTGTGTGTTCTGTATATTAAGAACTATGTTTTGATTTAGAACGTATATGCCATTATTTAACGAGCCTGATCCAATCAACTTTTGATTTAGGAAGATGTTCATAACATTATCCTGTATTACAAAATTATATCCTTCTTTACTTAATAAAGAAACAGATATAATGTTGCTTAGCGTGTTCGGTATATAATAGCATTCGTTCAGAATTAATGTATTATCACTTGGTAATACAAGGTGATATTCGTCAACTGCTTTGGATGCAACATTTGCATCATTCCCTACTCTTACGGAATGATCACCCATTCCCAGTTCTCTACCTTTCTTTAGCCCATGCAATATATTGCATATGTGGGATCCTGATCCGGTATCTAATGCCCAGGACGTAGAGTGAACTGAGAAACAGTTCTCGGTAACTAACACACCTGAAGAAGATGCATCAACATGCTTATTCTTCGTTTGGATGGCATGAGAATCCAGATATTCTTCTATTCCCTACTCGGATTTATAACAATTATAAGTGGGAGCGGGACCAACGTTCCCCTGCTCAGTACAAAAAGCGGGTTCAGTCAATACATCCATATAATTATCTTGATTAAGGCCTGATATGGTCGCTACCGGGAGAGAGAGAGAGAAGAAAACACTTTAGCATATGCTCTTGCAAGATTAGATTGGTTATTATCTTATCTAATCAGGATGGCTCCCGCTGCTTTTTATCAAATCTTCCTTAAAACCCTAAAAGGTAAGATTAGCCGGGATTAATTACACCTTACAAGTTCGCCAATCTTTCAGCCAGGCCAGTGTTGGTATTTTGAGGGAGGTTCTCTGTGCTTTCACACGGGCCTACTTAAAGTAAACCTCATTTTCCCAGAGGCATCACCCCGTTAACACTTTTCTAGACACCCACTTGATCGGCTAATTGTCCTGTGTAAAATTCTCCCAGGAGTAACTTTTACTCGCAGTGGGTATCAGGATCCATCTATCTCATAGAAGGTATGCAATCTCATTACAAATTTCAACTCTTGAAATTCCTGATAATACTTTTGCCCCTAGTGTGCTATGACCTTGACAGAGGTCAACAAACCATAGTGCACTAGTCAAGTTCAACCCGTCATTTCTTGATTGAATCAAACCCACTCGCACGACCCTTGACAGAGGTCAACAAAGTCGTACGACTACCCTAATCCAATCACATCACATGCTTTACAGATAATTACTAATCAGCTACCGCACACTATGCCTTGACAGAGGTCAACAAACGCAGCACGAATACTAAATAGTCTTTATCTGAAATGACGGAGGGCTACTCAGGTTTTTAAGAAAACAATGAGCGTAATGAACTCGATCTCGTTGTAGAAACAAGTGATTTTGAAAAGAAGTGTTTTTGAGGCTTTTCTAGTTTCGCTAAAGAGGTCACTCCCGGTGAAGGGATCTCGGCTCTTTTCTCATCGAATATGGTGCAGGATATTTCATAAATACCGCTGTGCAAAGCAAGAACTGTAGAAGCGATCAAAAACTAAATGGTGAGTTTGTAGCATCTGCCAGTTTTGCTAAAGAGGTCACTGCCAGTGAAGAGATCTCGGCTCTTTCCTTATCGAATAAGGTGCTAGATATTTTACAAGGAATACCACGGTGCAAAGCAAGAATTGTAGCTACCCATTTTGAAAAATTTGATTCTACAACATCTTCTAGGTTTCTTTTCTTTTATTAATCTCATTAATAAAACCCATTATTTAAGCTTCCTAAGCATCACAGAAGAAACGAAAGCAGCAATATTTATATATCAACAAATAGTATAAGCATTCGTCTCAGGCAGTAATATGATCTCATCACAGAACATTGGAGCAGAAGTCAACATATGAAATATTGGATATACTAGGACATCCGTGTTTTATTTTGAGCCTTTCTAAAACACGGATTCCACAGTCGCGATGAATAGCCAAACCCACATCCCTAGACCTCTACAAGAGCGGCAAGTAAGCCTGCCAATTCTAGGGTTAGGAGACCTGGTCTCGACTCCTCGAGATGGCCTCCCATTGGACCCTAGAACCCGGTTACTTGTGCTCTCCGTCTTGGGTCTATCCTAATGCGGAAAAGTAAATAATATACAATGGTGACATCATCCTCAACCCGGAAGTGCCCCAATAAAAGAATATTACATACAAATGAATTTTACATGAATGAAAAACAAAACTCCCATCTCACATAAAACCCCGGCTATTCAATACACAACGATCCAATATAATGTCACGACCCGAAATATTAGCTCATGACCAGCACTTGAATCACGCAACGTCTAAAGGCGTAACGGAGTTCAAGTAAGCTGAAACCCAGAAATCTAAACCTTTTAAGAAAAATAAAGGAGGTGAAGTTTTGAAATAAAGATATAATGAAATCAAGTTTTCTTAATGCATAGAAAAGGAACATGAATGATGCAAGTGAAATTTACTAGTTTGAAAACATGTTTCGTCTTTTTAAAAATTTTGGCAGCACCTCCTTTGTATATTTTGATCCCAAAACAACAAATACATAATAATGATAATGGCATCCCCAAGCGGGAGCTAGCTCTTCGCCAAACGGTGGATCACAACTACGCAAGACAACATATATAAGTATATGACGTCCAACGGCGAAGTTCACCACAAAAGATAAAGAAAAGCAAGACATATAAATCCCAAGTAGCGGAAAACCCCTCTCTCTAAGTCTTGCAACCATAATCCCACTAAGTCTCATTACTTATACAATTTACAAGTTTTGATTGATGGAGTTAACTAGATACAATATGAAATGTAGATACAAAAGTGGGAATAATACAAATGTCCCACCTACCAATGCAAAACACCCGAATGCGACTGTGTGCCAGCGAAGCCGCTACTGATCCAAGCGGTCAACCTCCAAGAACTGTGGCACAACGGAGGTGAGTTGCCAACTCGTGAGTAGAAAAATATCAACAGATAGAAATCGAATAAACAACGACTCCTAGATCAACTATATCATAAAGGTAATATTATGATATCTAGGATGACCGGGTCTGTATATGTGCCAACAAGGTAGTCAATACCTATGTGCATGTGTATAACATCCAACAGTATAGTTAATGCATGTATGCAAGTGGGTCTCGTCCGCCCATATAATCAAGGTATGTATGCATGTGAATCTCGTCCACTCATATAATCAATGTATGTATGCATGTGGATCTCGTCCACGTGTCAACCACTGACACAACAACATCGTGCATGCGAATATCATAAAAGCATATGCATGACAAAGTGAGGATATAAATCAACATGTGTCCCTCGTGACACCTCAAAATCATGGAACTTTAGTGTCCAGCATCGACACTCGAAACATCATGAAAACCGTGCCCAGTATTGACACGTAAATCCTCCTATATCTCAGGCGCCGCATCTTCAGATCAGCCTTCAGGTGCCGCACACCCTGGTCGGCCCTCATATCCATCTCGCTACTCCGGTCGGTATCCCCCGGATAATCGCCGAGTCCAAATACTATCACCGGTAGGTAGTGCTCCCCTGCCGGGCTCACCGTCTAACATATACCAGTCTTCTTGCCCCGGGGTACCTAACCGGGTCCACCATGTACCCGCAGACGGTGCCTACCGCTCCTCGAATCGGATTTCACATACCACTCTCAGAACCGAGAAAACACATAGTGGACGCACTGAAATATCATATCTAGAGAAACCGGGTTTTTAAAACAATACATGCTTTCTTTTGAAATAGCCACGGTTCTCAAATCTAGAAATCTCATGAAAACAGCATATCTCAATGCGTAAAAGCGTAAAGCATGATGTATGCGACATATAACAGAAATGTAAGCATATCAGTATATCATACAACCTGGAACAGTGATATGACATATTAAAGGAGAAACGCTCTTTTAAATGATTCCAGTTTTTAAAATATAACATGCGGTTCCTAATTTTATCGAATAAAATCAGTTATCTATGTAGGTACAATATGTATATGCGCAAGTATAGATGTACCAATGTATCTGTGCACCAATATGGATATACAAGTGTATATATGCGCAAGTATGGATATATCAATGTGTACGTGCACCGATATGGATATACAATGTGTATGTACGAAAGTATGGATATATCAATATATACGTGCACCGATATGGATATACAATGTGTATGTGCGCAAGTATGAATATATCAATGTATATGTGCACCAATGTGGATATACAATGTGTATGTGCACAAGAATGAATATATCAATGTATATGTGCACCAATGTGGATATACAATATGTATGTGCGCAAGTATGAATGTATCAATATATATGTGCACCAATGTGGATATACAATGTGTATGTGCGCAAGTATGAATGTATCAATATATATGTGCACCAATGTGGATATACAATGTGTATGTGCGCAAGTATGAATGTATCAATCTATATGTGCATCAATATGGATATACAATGTGTATGTGCGCAAGTATGAATATATCAATATATATGTGCACCAATGTGGATATACAATGTATATGTGCACAAGTAGGTTATGCGAAGAGTTATATCATGATGCAGCAAAAGGTAAATCATCAGCTAATAGCTATAAGGTATACGTAACTATCATATGTCTGAGTCGGTGAATCTATCAATTGGCACCAAGCCTCACAGCATCACGCACGGTATAATCCATCGTACGGCATTCTCTAGTCAAGGGTATGGATCAAGATCAAGTCAAACTCATCACTCACGGAAAATCATCGTGCGGCAGCATTAAGCTAATAGGGATCCTAACATCCTATACGACAAATGAGGGTACGACCTAATATCACATACGGCCTATCATCCATAATTCACAACATTCTATATATGGATATATATCTATGTACCTATGTACCGGTTCAAATCTGCAATAATCTCATATCAGGGGACCGGCAGGGTATAAATCATCTCGATCGACTCTCATCCGTATACCAACATATCATCATATCCGTCTTATATTCTTTTCATCGCATTTATAACTCATATCAAGCCGAGTTTACCTAAACCTTCTATCTCTACTATAAGTATAGATATCTAATCTAGCATACACACCCGAATCGTACAAGCAGATTTTAAAAGAAGCGAATCGTAGTTTGAAAATAGGGGTTACGGTGTTTTAAGGAAAACATATCATTTGAAAATCTGTAACATCTCTCAAGGCACATATTTAAAAGATACATACGATTCTTCGGTTTAGAAAAAGGTATGGTTCGGATGACGCATCTACATCGACTATCTAGTCCTACAGTACCCTAAACGGCAATATCGACAAACGTCATCCTATGATAGTAATAACATATCAATTCTAACTATCCTCTAGTTTCTATTATGGTTTCATAACTATCTCATTCTAACCCTAGTTTCCTAGTCTAGGTTTCCTAACCATATTCTATAAATCAGTTTTCCATCAAAACATTGCGGGGGTGCTATACGCCATCCACGCGACTTCCCCCGTGGATATAGATCCACTCACCTGGTCTTCGCTCGCTGAAATCGATGACGCTATGCTCCGTTGCCTCGGAATCCGCGTGAAGGTACCTACAATGATAAACAATCGCAATGCGTGTTAAAATTAAGGCGGAAAACCAAAATGATACACGTTTCGCTCATAGGTCAAAACCTATAGTTTTGCGTGCAAAACACGACCAAAAACCCTGGTCGTGGACGTCCAAATGCCACACGATGGAAACACAAAACCAAATACCAAAATCAAGTCAAAACAAAGTCGAAAACAATGCACCAACTCATGGAAATGGTCCCAGATTTTACCCTAAGCCAAATTGGTCAATTATGCATATATGGAGGGCCTAATTTACATATAAAGGGACCCCAAAACAAACACGGATCAATTCTGACCTACCCTGGCTGCAAATTGCGGCCAGATTGAATAAATTTGTGGCCTGGGGTTGGAGTTTGGGGCTCGGGTCTCAGTAGTAGCTTCCTAGGTGCCTGCACGACTCCTAGTAATTGCAAAATCATTTCTAGTGTCCCCCGATTGCTCCAGATTCCAAAATACCCTCACAAATCACACATTTATCCGATGTAGTGTTTCTAAATCCGTTTTTTTGGGTTTCTAAGCTCTGGTCCAGGTCATTAAACAGCACCCAAGTCTAGTTAACAGCCTCTAACATCACCAATTTCAAATAACACTCAAACCATCACTAGGGTTTCCCAATGTTCACTAATCTTCACAATCTCACATCTAAACGAATATGAATACTAAAGTAAATGAAAAACTACCCAATTGGTGAAGGGATTACCTCATATAGCACCGATGAATCTCTAAGGTCATCAAAATCTGAATTTTCTTGGTCTCGTATGTAGAGGTTGAAGATGGGATTAATTTTTGTGAAGGGTGTGTAGGGTTTTGGGGCTTATTAGGAGATAGATCTAAGGATTCTTTGAGGAGGGTTGTGGGGTTGAGCAGATGAAGAGGGATAAGAAATCAAAGATGGGGGAAAGAATGGCAGCAACCCCCTCCCTCTCTCTCCCAAAATCGCACTCTTTCTCTCTCTCCAAAAGCCTACCTAACCTAATCATTTTGTCCCCTTTGACTTTTTTTTTTCTTTTTCTTTTCTCTCCACCAATAACCCAAATGAAATGAAACATGTAACAAAATGAAACAAGTCATGGTGCACTAACCATGGAAAACTATAGAAAACGCGGATTTGGCTTAATCGCGATTAGTAGTGCAGTAATCGGGTTTTTATCAAAATTGCATATAATAAATTATAAAAATGCCAAATCCTTTAATTATATTATTAAATGAATAAATCATTTTAATTTCCATTTATTTCACAAATATTGGTATATATTTATACCCTTTTTCGAAAACCCCAATTTCGCAAATCGGGCAGTTTTCGCGAAAAATATTATTTTAATATTAAATTCCAAAAATAATATTTTATATTTTCTGAAATGTTACAGTCTTCCCCCCTTAAATAAATTCGGTCCCTGAATTTTTAAACCCCCAAAATCTAAAACATTTCAATAATCGGCTCAAAACACCGTGGCTCCGAAGTCATGGAAAACGCGGAAATAACAAAACGCGCCAAGTGCGCATGAAAACGAGTACAAAACTCAAAATCAACTCCGTCAAGCGTCACGTAAATCATCGGATTTGCATGCATATCCTCGGAGTTACAATAGAGATGCAGATCTCGAAATCCAATATACACTAGTCAAATACTATAGTACGTGTATAGTACGCATCTTTGAAAACTCCAAAATCTGAATAAAATACATGCAAAAAACCCTTTCTAAATCGCCGCGGGAATGCGTAACACACGGCATAACTGACGGACGCTCATTTTAAAATAATAATATATGTCCATATATATTTTGCTAAATACACGTTCCGTCGTTTTCAAAATATCCCAAAAGGTTTTCCTTTATAAACATTCGTGTCGCTCACGGACACGTAGAAAATAGCGAGACTATTGCTCATTTTGAAAACCCTTTTGGTAATCTTTTAATGCATGCAGAGTACTCAGGTACTGTCCTCAGATCAGTCCTGTTTGGCTACTACACAATATAGTGTCCAACATGAAAACAATGTGCCCAAAAGCAAAATCAGCCTCAAAAGGCGTATCTAAAAATCACATGCGTCTGGTGCGCATGGAAATCAAATCCAAATACAGTTTCCACAATACGCACAAAGCAAAACTAAGTGCAACGGGTGTGCAAAAGAGCATCTGTCCACTGCAATGGTGTGAATGACAACAATATCTGGGGCACCTATTGTGCACGAAAATAACATCTGGTGTATCAAATGCACGAAATACTATCAATAACTCAAACGCATAAAAGCAACATCGAGTACACCAAGGTGTAAAAATCAAAATCGTGTGCAACTGCGTGTACAAAACACATATCAATGCACTGCAAGCACATATAAGCTATACCGAGTGCAGAAATCAAATCATCCGTATGAAATCCATGAAATCATAAACACATGCTACGAAGGTACAAAATCAACATCAAATGCAATGGATAGGCACAAATCGCAAATCAACACAACGGTGTATAAAATATATATATGGTGCGATAACTATGCGCAAAAATGTAAATACTCAGTAGGTGCATCCATGGTGCACGAAATCGATATCAGGAAACTTGTCTTCAAAACTCAAATCCAAGTGATATAAGCATGATACTCGGATTACAAACGCAAATCGCAACAAAGGACATCGAGGTACACCTCCTACGATGTCGAAAAATATTCGGTGCGCTTAAAACTGGCAGGGCAAGAACATCTGCTCGCCTCCTGCTCACGGTCTGGCGTCCTCTGTCTCCGGGTACTCATCTTCTCCTCGGATTACCAATCTCGCAATCTATCGGCTCATCGGCCCTGTCAGGTGTGTTAACAGGGACGATTCCGTTCTGGCACTTCTCTGGTCATCTCTCGGTCAATCATCACGACCACTCGTAAAGCAGCACGTTATTGTCTTCGGCCTCTGGCTCTCTGAATGCACGTGACACATCTGATCCTGGGTGCAAATCTCATTGCAGCAGTGTCCCGGAAGGAATCCTACTCAGGGTCTCTTCCGATCTTGCCTATGCCAAACTGTACGGAGGCTGGTACTCTTACATAATCCTTTCTCGTTTTCTGGACATCTGCGTGTTCCGCACACATTTCCTTGGAAACTGGCTGTATCCCAACACCTCTGTAAGCATATCACGTCTCCGATCTCGACGAGGAGTAATAACAGCTCGTCAGCGTCTTCCACGAACCTCTGGTTCCACTCGTCTGTATCATCGTCCACCATGATGTCACACTATGCTATCTGCGCACTGCAACTGTTATCGGTCACGGTCAATCCGAAGTCTCTCGCACGGACTCAAAATCACGTACTCTGTAGCTTCATCACTCTGTAGAAGATATCTGGCCGAACAAGTCCTCGGGAGCTCGTCCCAACCATCGGAGGAATACTCAATATTCATCCGTCCTCGATCAACTCACAATGCCTCTGGGTGAGGTCCTCTATACGAAGCTGGTCTGCTTACTGGTCTCTTATCACATGGTATCCGGACGGCGTCAAACTTTTCGATCGAGTCATCGAGGTCCCAAAATTTCCCGAAGGCTCAACACCTGAGCACAGTCTAAAAATATCTGGTACATACCACAACACCTCTGGACCAGCCGTAGAAGGACAAACCCAAGCCTCACTGATGGCACCGCTAAACTGCCGCAAACCCTAAGGTTCAAAACGGTTCCATGGTCATCATGTCGAGTTAGGGTTTAATTCTTCTAGAGGGTCCACAGAATTACCTGCATGTTCCTCCGAACACTTTAAACTTGGGAAAAATGGGTTTCTGACACTCGTTCGAACCTTTTAGCTTCGCCTATACAACATGTGAATATTCTTCGCCCGCAAGCTAAACAATGCCTCAATCCTCCAGGAAAGGCGATACATCGGCGATCATCTCTGAATCGGTCTGCTCTAGGTCTGAGTAAGACTCTCCACACTGGAAATCTTCAACTCAAATGGGCCTTCATCGGCGCATCAATCTGACGAATCACCTTCGTCTCCCAACTCGGGGTAGGCTAGCTATCATCTGTCGCATTTCTGCCTGGACGCTCCGGCGGTCTTAGCTCGTAAGCTCTGGAAGCGACATCCCATCATCTCAGCAACAGCTGGGTCACCTGTCTGCACTGTAGGCGACATCAAAATCTCTGAGGTATGCTGTACATCAACAGTCCTCTCACAATTGGCAGCTCTAACAATAGCCCGATCATCCGGTATAAAAACAAGAACTCGCCTCCACAAGAGGCCACAACACAACACTATATCGAGACATTCCCATGTCACTAGAAAACACAATGGTCGGCCCTCGTACCAGACGAGCTCGCCCCGACCGCAACACTAGTAGCAGCTCAAACTGCGCTCAAACTATGGTGACAGGAACCTAAATCGAGTTTCGAAGAAAGCAGATCAACGGCATGAGAGGAAACGACAGATCCAGAATGGATACATGATCATAAGAAGGAACGGCATTAATGAAAGTATGATCATGAACTAATAGAATTGAGGATCTCAAATGGATGTATAATCATGGATACGAAGAGAATCACTGGTCTCAAAAAGTATGTACATCCTAAGGTTTCTTAAGTGGAGTATCGTATCGTAAATATGCCGCGGAACATACGTACGGTACGTTACTCTACTCAATCTACCTACTCCATCAATCAGGGTCAGCCTATAAAACGAAAGTTCGGGTCTAATACCCCCCGTCTAAGTCTAAGTTCCATAAGGTCAAGCCTAGGTTCCGAAATACATAACCGCCCTAGACTCCGCATAGTCAAACATAGACTCGAACAAAGGTTAAACCTAGCGCTCTGATACCAACTTTGTCACGACCCGAAATATTAGCTCGTGACCAGCACTTGAATCACGCAACGTCTAAAGGCGTAACGGAGTTCAAGTAAGCTGAAACCCAGAAATCTAAACCTTTTAAGAAAAATAAAGGAGGTGAAGTTTTGAAATAAAGATATAATGAAATCAAGTTTTCTTAATGCATAGAAAAGAAACATGAATGATGCAAGTGAAATTTACTAGTTTGAAAACATGTTTCGTCTTTTTAAAAAATTTGGCAGCACCTCCTTTGTATATTTTGATCCCAAAACCACAAATACATAATAATGATAATGGCATCACCAAGCGGGAGCTAGCTTTTCGCCAAACGGCGGATCACAACCACGCAAGACTACATATATAAGTATACGACGCCCAACGGCGAAGTTCACCACAAAAGATAAAGAAAAGCAAGACATATAAATCCCAAGTAGCGGAAAACCCCTCGCTCTAAGTCTCGCAACCACAATCCCATTAAGTCTCATTACTTATACAATTTACAAGTTTTGATTGATGGAGTTAATTAGATGCAATATGAAATGTAGATACAAAAGTGGGAATGATACAAATGTCCCACCTACCAATACAAAACACCCGAATGCAACTGTGTGCCAGCGAAGCCGTTACTGATCCAAGCGGTCAATCTGCAAGAACAGTGGCACAACGGGGGTGAGTTTCCAACTCGTGAGTAGAAAAATATCAACAGATAGAAATCGAATAAACAACGACTCCTAGGTCAACTATATCATAAAGGTAATACTATGATATCTGGGGTGACCGGGTCTGTATATGTGCCAACAAGGTAGTCAATACCTATGTGCATGTGTATAACATCCAACAGTATAGTCAATGCAAGTATGCAAGTGGGTCTCGTCCGCCCATATAATCAAGGTATGTATGCATGTGGATCTCATCCACTCATATAATCAATGTATGTATGCATGTGGATCTCGTCCACGTGTCAACCACTGACACAACAACATCATGCATGCGAATATCATAAAAGCATATGCATGACAATATTAGGATATAAATCAACATGTGTCCCTCGCGACACCTCAAAATCATGTAACCTAAGTGTCCAGCATCGACACTCGAAACATCATGAAAACCGTGCCCAGCATCGACACGTAAACTCTCATATATCTCAGGCGCCGCATCCTCAGATCGGCCCTTATGCGCCGCACACCCTGGTCTGCTCTCATATCAATCTCGCTACTCCGGTTGGTATCATCCGGATAACCGCCGAGTCTAAATAATATCACCGGTAGGTAGTGCTCCCCTGCCGGGCTCACCGTCTAACATATACGAGTCTTCTTTTCCCGGGGTACCTTACCGGGTCCACCATGTACCCGCAGACGGTGCCTACCGCTCCTCGAATCGGGTTTCACATACCACTCTCAGAACCGAGAAAACACATGGTGGACGCACTGAAATATCATATCAGGAGAAACCGGGTTTTTAAAACAATACATGCTTTCTTTTGAAATAGCCACGGTTCTCAAATCCAGAAATCTCATGAAAACAACATATCTCAATGCGTAAAAGCGTAAAGCATGATATGTGCGACATATAACAGAAATGTAAGCATATCAGTATATCATGCAACCTGGAACAGGGATATGACATATTAAAGGAGAGCCTCTCTTTTAAATGATTCCAGTTTTAAAATATAACATGCGGTTCCCAATTTTATCGAATAAAATCAGTTATCTATGTAGGTACAATATGTATATGCGCAAGTATAGATATACCAATGTATGTGTACACCAATATGGATATACAAGTTTATATATGCGCAAGTACGGATATATCAATGTATACGTGCACCGATATGGATATACAATGTGTATGTGCGAAAGTATGGATATATCAATGTAAACGTGCACCGATATGGATATACAATGTGTATGTGCGCAAGTATGAATATATCAATGTATATGTGCACCAATGTGGATATACAAAATGTATGTGCGCAAGTATGAATATATCAATGTATATGTGCACCAATATGGATATACAATGTGTATGTGCCTGGCAGCGCCCCGGCCGTCTGTACGAGGCCAAAATGCGGAATCAAAAACTTTTCTATAAACTAGAACTGGCGCTACCACGTACTTTGAAACTCGGATCGGGCTATTAACCTACTCCTAGCTAACTAGAGAAGGGGTAGAGAGATATACCGAGCGATCCGTGTCCTTCGGTTTTCTCGTCGTCATCCCGATCTCCCCGCGGAATCTCCGGTCTTCATCTCCTCGTCGGAAGGGCACCACATCGCCGGGTTCTTTTACGGGCTCCCACCTCTGGACCGAGCCAACTCGGGCACGAAGTTGGCGAGCCGACGTGTCCAAGAATTCTGTAAGCTAAGTGTAGATCACTTTTTCTCTACGGGTAGTGAAGTTGCCATTTTGGATGTGGAAAGGAGATTTGAACTTTTGTGGTGGCTTAGGGAATTTTGTAGCAAGCAAATGAGAACCAAAATCCCCTCTAAATGTGTGGCTAGCCATCATGTGGAGAGATGAGGAAGGTCAATAATGCAAGGGAGAATAATGAGTGATGATGAGAAAATAAGTCACACCAAAAAGACCAACTCCAAAGCCTATCACTCAACCCATCATAGCAAGCAATGATGAACAAAAAGAAGTCAATGGAAGCAAGAACCATCATGTAGCAACAATATACAAAGACTACCCTCCACAATTCTAATTTGCACATTTGCAAATAAGCCCCCCTCCACCAATTTTCAACAAAGGAAAATGGCCGAAACGGAATGCAAACTGGCAACTCCAAAAATCGATCCCGTAAGAAATTACAGGAAAACCCCGCGACTGTATATACATACCCGCATTTGTATTCCCACTGAATACAAATGCAATGAGACAAAATCTACACTGTACAATACTAGGATCCGGCTTAAACCAAAGCTCGATAGTGTTATCCGTCCGATCATGATCCGTGCAATACCGCACGTATATGATCGAACCCTGCCATATATCCATACAGCCTCTACAACGTTTCGCCCAAAACTTGAGAAACTTTCTGTGGGGGACTCTAAAGACTCGTCAACACTTTGGCTGTGGATTTAAGCACTAGCACGTCAGAGGTATTAGCCATACGTAACGTGCTACCAGGTATTGACCAAAAGGGACGTCGATGAGCGAACTCATCCTGATACCCTACAGATCCTGTCAGTGACAATATCCGTACAGTCTGGTCCGTTCGTCTATGAGCATCGCATGGTGGGCCTAGGAGGTTGGTAAAAGTCATATCCCCAAAAGCGGTACAAGTCGTGTCGGAGTGTAGCCCAGAATACCCTGAGATACTACTGGAATACCTACCAGTAAATTTCCTGCCTTGGCCAAGGACTTCGTGTAATGGCTCTGCTAGACACAATGCGACCTCACCCCCAATACCGGGAGAGACGAACCCCTGAAGATCCGCTCACTGCCTCCATGTGGCTCGGGACTGTACCCAACTAAAACCTGTTTGCACGACTCCTTTGAGCCGTGGTAGGGTAGTAATCAAAGTACAGTGGGAACTCACATGAGATAAATGACGATCTCAGGTCGATGAACTAATCTGTACACATGTCACTAGGGAATTGCTATCTGACGTCAGGTATAAGACCAACTAGCATGTTCCCGGCGAGTCCTGTCCGGTATACTCATAACCCAATGAGCACCTGTATACATCTTAGGTGAACCAACTGACACCAGTGGCTTGTGAGACCGGCCACCGCTCCTCGTCGGGGTCTGGACTGTGTACACTAGTCTACTCTGGAGTGTCGATGCCCTGTCTCGAAAACTCCCACGACTAGGGACCTTTTAAGGATGTGCTTATAGACCCCAGCTCCCTCGTATATGATCGCCATCATACTGCTGGCCGTCAAGCAAGAATCCTAAGGGCTCTATCTGTAAGTGCACGGCGGCGCCCCGGCCTCCATCCCGAGGCCAAAATGCGGAAGCGGTGATTTACTTAAATTTTCTGAACCGGCACCACCGCGTACTAAATCCCCGGATCGGGCCATTAACATAAATCTAGCTAACTACAAGATGGGAAGAAAGATATACCGAGTGATCCGAGTCCTCCGGTCTTCTCGACGTCGTCCTCATCTCCCGCGGAATCTCCGGTCTCTATCACGTCGCCGGAAGAGCACCACATCACCGGCTTCTTTTACGGGCTCCCACCTCTGGTCCGAGGCAACTCGGGCACGAAGCTGGCGAGTCGACGTGCCCAAGATTTGCTGTAGAATATAGTGTAGAGAACTATGTGTCTCATGGGGTTCATGGAGGTTGCCATTTGGTAGAGGAAATGAAGTATATACTTTTGTGGAGGAACTTGGGAATTTTTATGGCAAATGAGATGAAAACCACCACCATAAAAATTGGGACAGCCCATCCCCTTGAAAATGGCCGGCCACAATGAGAGGAGATAGAGAATGAGAGTGAGAGAGGAATAATCCCAAGGATAAAGCCATAAGAATAATGCAAGAGAAAAGAATGGTGATAATCAACAATGATCACAAAACCAACCTCACACTCCACTAACCTAATCAACTCCCATCTATCATCATAACAACCAAAAGTCATGCAATGATGCACCATCATGAAGTGAGCAAGTCAAATGTTGGTGCAACCATCATGACACAAGAAAATGCAAAGAACACCCTCCACAAATACTTATTTGCACAAATGCAAATAAGCCCTCCTCCACCAAACTTCGGCCAATGAAAGATACAAAGAAATATGGCCAAAACGGAAAACAAACTGGCAACTCCAAAAAAAACCGATCCCGTAATAAATTACAGGAAAACCCCGCTACTGTGCATACACACCCGCATTTGTATTCCGACCGAATACAAATGCAATGAGACAAAATCTACACTGTGCAATACTAGGATCCGGCTTAAACCAAAGCCCGCTAGTATATTCCGTCCGATCATGATCCGTGCAATACCGCACGTATCTGATCGAACCCTGCCATATCTCCATACGGCCTCTACAGCGTTTCGCCCGAAACTTGAGCAACTGGTCTGTGGGGGACTCTAAAGACTCGTCAATACTATGGCTGTGGATTTAACCACTAGCACGTCAGAGGTATTAGCCATACGTGACGGGCCACTAGCTATTGTCCAAAAGGGACGTCTGTGAGCGAACTCATCCTGACACCCCACTGAGCCTGTCAGTGACAATATCCATACAGTCCGGTCCGTTCTTCTATGAGCATCGCATGGCGGGCCTAGGGGATTGGTAAAAGTCAGACCCCCAAAAGCGGTACAAGTCGTGTCGGAGTGTAGCCCAGAACACCCTAAGATACTACTGGAATACCTACCAGTAAATCTCCTGCTTCGGCCGAGGGCTTTGTGTAATGGCTCTCCTAGACACAGCGCGACCTCACCCCCAATACCGGGAGAGACGAACCCCTGAAGATCCGCTCACTGCCTCCATGTGGCTCGGGACTGTACCCAACTAAAACCTGTTTGCACGTCTCCTTTGAGCATGGTAGGGTAGTAATCAAAGTACAGTGGGAACTCACACGAGACAAATGACGATCCCCAGGTCGATGAACTAACCTGTACACATGTCACCAGGGAACTGCTATCTGACGTCAGGTATAAGACCAACTAGCATGTTCCCGGCGAGTCCTGCCTGGTGTACTCATAACCCAATGAGCACCTGTATACATCTTAGGTGAACCAACTGACACCAGTGGCTTGTGAGACCGGCCACCGCCCCTCGTCGGGGTCTCGACTGTATACACTAGTCTACTCTGGAGTATCGATGCCCTGTCTCGAAACTCCCACGACTAGGGACATTTTAAGGATGTACTTATAGACTACCAGCTCTCGCCTATATGATCGCCCTCATACTGCTGGCCGTCAAGCAAGAATCATAGGGGCTCTATCAACGTGTAATAGTGACATGTAAGGTCACCTAAAGCAGTACACGATGATAAAGGTAAACCAGATAGCATACTATGATCTCGAGTAAGACTGTCCTACCGAGATAGGTCCTCCCTCAATCATTGCAATCACGTGCCTGTGATCCAATAATTGACTCTGAGGGCACTATCTCCAACCATCTCCCACTTGCACTCAAGGCTAATTATTGCGATGTCGCATACTCACAGCCCGTGTGATACCGAACACCCAACTCCTCTACTTGTCAGTCTCATAAAGCTCGTTTGCGAAACTGTTGCGTTCGAGGAATAGCCTCAGTGAGTGGATCCGCTTTGATGTTTCTTTCTATGTCTCTCTATATCTCAAGTTCGCGGAGAAAGCCATCTCCCTAAATGAGCAATACCTGTCTTAGAATGTGTCTGGATGTCTGATGGGACTTAGCTCATAAATGAACTCCAAATCCAAACTTCTTAGACTGTATCATCAACTGAACTTAATCAGTATCCTGCGCCATGCCTCCCTCAGTATTTCCTTGGACCACCTGTCCAAAATACTGCCCCTCGTCAGAAGGAAAACTATAACTCTGACAACCTCCCTGTCGTCCAAGTCACCTTGGAAGCCTGGAATGATAACTGTCTCCCGAATGAGGCTGTCGTTATCATATCCCTAGAAAATCCACTTGTGTTCTAAAACTACTTCCGACTGTTTCTCCAGGATGTGATCAATGTTAACTTATTGCATCTAGTGCAAAAACAACATCTGGTGTGGTACTTGACATCTCATGATTGACTCAATTGCCTAAACAAGTGATCTGCCAATCATGCACATCCCTCTCCCCTTTAGTCTGTAAGACACCTTTAGAGAGGGTGACTCCATCACCTGCAGGTACACTACTGTGCCAGGAATCGTCCATTCTAAATACTCTTAGAATGATGTCTAAGTACCCTTAATTGGGAAACCACCCAAATCTAGATCTAAAACCATAGATCTAGTAACCAGTATGTCTGATATAATGTCCAAGTCCCATATGGAGAAACCACTGTGTGACGAACAAAGTATAACCGATCGTAGTATAGGAATATCACTTCCTACTCTGTGTATGTCATCCAGATACCATGACATCACACCCTACTACCTTCTCAACAGATCCATCCCCTATTCTGATGAAGTCAAACCAATGACTGTCACATCAGAAATTGATGATCTATCTCCGCTATATCTGCTTTAGTCTATAAATAGACATAAACCACTTGTCCACCAATGCTTCCGCTGCTCCCACTGACTACGACAACCCTCTAGCAGAGTCATATAGACGTACACTTCTAAAGCCAGTTTAGAACGACGCTATACTCATCCTCCCGCCGGGTCTCGCAGCCTGGAACAACAGCAATGGCAAGTGTCGGTAAACAAGAACTTCCCTGTCACCGTCCTTGAGGCTACCGGAGTGCCTCTCTGGTGCCTGAGGTTACCCACCATATCTGCGGAGTGGACAATGGAATGTCAAACCAGATTGAATCTTTAGGTTCCTATCAAATCTTCAGTAATCGTTTGTGGTTCTGGAATCACTTCCAGTTCTACCATACTCCCACTACTGTTTTCTGAAAAAATCCATTTTTGTTAAAACTGTGGCGAGTTAAGAACAATATCACTATTGATCTTCCAGATGGTAGAAAGTCAACCCTCGTCATAGCCTGGGTCAACCCATAAACAGCCATTACAGAAACGTGCCTTGAGTTATTCAGATTCTGGTTTTAAGCATAAGCCAGACAACTCCCCGTACCTTAACATCGTCAAGATACGAACTGTTCTATATCCAATATAGGACCAGAGGCACTGATTTAATTGAACCAGATTCAAATCATGCAGCTGTCTCCAGTGCATGTCAACTAAATGGAAAGAGGCCGATTAGCGTTACTCAACTTAGGAATGCTTCCACTTACGAGTAACCTGAAAGAGAAGCAAGTTCTCTTAATCATTACTATCAACTGAATACCATTCACAAGTATCTACATCTTCGATAACCTTGAAGAATCCCGATACTTGCAACACCTGGTTCTCTACTTTATTCATATACCTATAACTTCTCAAAACTTAGACCTTGTGTTTCTACGAAACACCTGTCTAGAACTAGAGAAGTCATAAGTAAATAGAATATAGTACGAGGACCAACCCCTATGTTCTAATGGACACTGGACAATATACAATCCTCTGTATAAGTCCCTTGAGTCTAATAACTCATTCCCTGTGTGTCGTAGGTTGAAAACTGTACGTATGGTTAAGAAGAATTACACCGTTGTTTAATGCTCCTTACCTAACCATCAACTGATATAGGTAAATGTCATAGACATAATTTCAAAAAGGTATATCTCACTCTATAAAAATAGACGTACAGATATATCAATTTGAAATTGTTGCATAACATCGGATATTCAAAACCAAATATTTGCCATCCGGCAAACAACCCAGGCGATTTCCTCAAATATCACCGATTACAACGAATCCCGATATAATGAGGATGATCACCTATTTCCCAATAACTTACTCCCACTCATCATCTGTAAAACCACACAGATGTGAGAATCATACCTGATAAATACATACTCTGGAGCAAGGATTAATTGGGAAATTAGTTTTCTTTTAACAGTACACAATGAAATTGAAACATTGAAATGTTTCAGTTTGGGGTATTCTGGTATTCCTAGTAATGCCTCTTCCATTATCCAGATTCACAACTGTAACCGTATATTTCTTTGCCACCTCTCCACATCCCTTCATATGTCTTTAGTCATTACCTTCTGCACACCCTTTTAGGTCAAATGGTTTTCTTCCTTCCCTACCATTCGGCACCAGCCTATGGTTTGGAAGAAGACTATCCAATAAGCATAATGGGTGTACTGCCCTAATCCTAGGAACACTCGCAATGCGAGAGAAGGTGAAGATAAAAGACACCTGAATAAACTTTATTCTTATTTCTCCTGAACCAGAATCCATCCCCGAACTGGAACAAGTTCCTTTCGAGTTCGTATATAACCATACGATGGAATATCCAATAAGCTGTGGATCTTCGTAGTGATACGGAGTGTCCTGGAGAAATAAAAAGGTGATGTAGGAGTGGTAATGAAATATTTGGTTTGGTCGTGAATATCAGTCGCAATTTACTTTGCCCTCCTTCTATTCCCTTTCTTTGTCTTTACATAATAACTTCTGTACACCATCGTTAGGCTAATTGGTTTTCTTCATTCCCTACCGGTCGGCACCTGCCTATGGTTTGGAAGAAGGCTATCCAATTTGCGTAATAGGTGTACTATCCCCTAACCTAAGGGGTACTCGCAACCTGAGAGAAGGTAAAAGGAAAAGACAACTGAATAGTCCTATTCGTTTTCTCCAGAACCGGAAACCATCCTCGAATAAATTCCTTTGAGTTCGTATATAACCATACGATGGTTTTGTCCAATGGAAGTGGACGTTCGTAGTAATACGGGGTGTCCTGGAGAAAAGGGTAAAAGTAGGAGTGGCAATGAGGTCTGCAACTCTGACAATCCAAAAGCCAGTGTTAAGAAGGTTCGGTTAATTTTGGTCTCTGAGTCATAGTCTTAGGGTCGGGTCAATGGTCACTGCCAAAGAGAGAGAGAAAAGAAACACTCAGCTTGCACTCTAACCTAGATCAGAATGGTTACCAATTTATCTAATCTGGAAACCTCCCACTGTAACCTCAAATTCTTCTCCAAACCCAAAAGAAGAATTAGTCGGGATCACCCGAGGAGTAAACCAACTCATAAGTGGGAATCGGGATCAAACTATCATCGCATGATAACGTGACGGAATCCGCTCACGTCATCACACTCCAGAAGGTATGCGCATATCTGGCAAGTTTCAGTTTCTTTAGAAACTCCCGATGTGATTTTTGCCCCATGCTCTTATGACCTTGACTATGACCAACAAATCATAAGTCACATGTCAAGTTCTACCCTTCATTGTCCAGGTTGATTTGAACCCACCCGTACAAGCCCTTGACTAGGGCCAACAAGGCTATACGATTGTCCCAAACCAACGCATCTATCTATGCTACATATGAACACCCAATAGCTTCCAAACACTGTGCCCTGACTATGGCCAACAAACACAGCTTGAATACTATTGACTATCCATATGAAACGACGGAGGGCTACGAATGGTTTCTGGCGAAAACCTTTAACGTAATGAACTTGATATCGTTGAAGGAACGGATAGCTTTTTAGAAAAATATAGTGACGAAAACCTTTGCTAAAGAGGTCACTCCCGGTGAAGGGATTTCGGCTCTTTCCCCGTAGAATGAGGTGCATGATATTCCAACTGAATACCATGATGCAAAGAAAAGTAATCGGCTATAGTGAAGTTATTGCCCTGACGCAAACTTTTGTCCAAGGGGTCACTCCCGGTGAAGGGATCTCGGCCCTTGCCTCGTCGACTGAGGAGCAGGATATTCCAACTGAATACCACTGTGCAAAACAAAAGTGAACGTCCTTGCAAATAACAGCTTTTTGAAAAATGTTCCAACAACATCAGATTAGGTTTGTTTAACTTGCATTGATCCGAATCAACGCAGTCCCATCAATTGATCACACCAATAAAGAACGAAAATAATGACGTACGTATATGCCATCTGCATTCGCCACTGGGTTCCGTCATTACCCGTTAGGTTAGCTAACTAACGACAGAGCAGGGACTGGACTAGCGTGGATGCAAAACATATACAACATCTACTAATATATATATAATATATAATTTTCGCTCAAGGCGTGATAAAATGCAACATCACAGAAATGTATAGCATCACAGAACAATACAGATATCTGGGATCCCCGGGTTTCACAGAGCCGCTGAAACCCGACGTTCCCCTGCTCGTGTGGATAGCCTATGCAATAAAATCCTGGACCCCTACGGGCGTGGCAAGTCACCCGCCAAAACCAGAAGCGAGACAGCCCCCTTCAGCAACGTGAATGGACCACCCAGCACTTCACGGAATCTGGTAACTTGGGCACCCCTCCTGGGTCAACCTGTACCCCCTACGAGTGCGGCGAATAGCCCGCCAATTCTAGAGTGAAGCCCCCTCCGTCTCAATGCCATGAGATGCAGGCTCGTTGCCCTCTAGAACCCGGCTATCCGTGCACCCCTCCTTGGGGTAATCCTAGTACAGAAAGTAAAATATACATACAATGGGTACATCGACGGCAACCTGGTCGTGCCCCAAAAGAATAATACAAACAAGCAGTGACGGCAGTCCACATGTTGGACGCTCGCCCCGCAATATCAAATGTACATAATACAACAAAACTGTACTACTACTGCAACCAGGCTATCCCCACGACCGATCCGCAACATCACAGCAAAATCATAGAACATCAACGTGAATGTCACGTTCGCAAATCCGTCTAACCGGGCTATAGCAGTTAGACAGGATTTACCGATCAAGTGACATTCACGGTCGCAGATATAATGTAAATACTGTGAACTAGTGTGTTTAAAATATCCGATCGATCAAAATTTCCTAAGTGGGCCCCAAGCATTACTGTAGCCGCTAAAGAAATTCTGGGCCCAAAAATGATATTCCAAAAACCCTAATTTCAACTCAGGAATCACTGCATGAAATTTGGTGCAGTGAGCTCACTTTTCTGCGGCGGAACCGCGGCCAAATGGGGGTTAAGGCCGCGGTTCCGCGGCTATACAGAGAGTTCAGCCGACCAAATTTCACCTGTATTCTCATGACACCATGCACATCCCTCTGCAACAACCTGAAAAAATTTTAGAGTCTAAAAAAATTTTGACAGAAACTGTGCAAATGAAAATACGGTTTTTAGGGATTTTTGTTCGATCGGAAATGTAAACACATTAGACCAAGCTAGACTAGGTTAATGGCGAGGCTCTGATACCACCGTAAGTGCACGGCGGCGCCCCGGCCTCCATCCCGAGGCCAAAATGCGGAAGCGGTGATTTACTTAAATTTTCTGAACCGGCACCACCACGCACTAAATACCCGGATCGGGCCATTAACATAAATCTAGCTAACTACAAGATGGGAAGAGAGATATACCGAGTGATCCGAGTGCTCCGGTCTTCTCGTCATCGTCCCGATCTCCCGCGGAATCTCCGGTCTCCATCACGTCGCTGGAAGGGCACCACATCACCGGCTTCTTTTAAGGGCTCCCACCTCTGGTCCGAGGCAACTCGGGCACGAAGCTGGCGAGTCGACGTGCCCAAGATTTGCTGTAGAATATAGTGTAGAGAACTATGTGTCTCATGGGGGTTCATGGAGGTTGCCATTGTTAGTTGTACGTATGCCCTAGAGGCCAGTATTGTACAGATGATGTATATTATATTGGATGCTTGGACATATATAGAGATGACTTTCTTGCTCGATATGATAGTATGCTATCTGGTTACTCTTTATCTTAACATGTACACTTGTCTCTTTAAACTGTCTTATAGTTACATGTTGATAAAGCCCTTAGGATGTGTACTTGACTACCTGGACTATGATGCAGATCATACTAGTGGGGATATGGTAGTCTATAAGTACATCCTTCAAGGTCCCTAGTCATGGGTGTATCGAGACAGGGCATCGATATACCTGTGTAGACTAGCGTATACGCTTCTCGACCCATGAGATGGGCGATGGATGATCCCATATCCATTGGTGTTTGACATCAGAGATGGTATACGGGTGCTCAGTGAAGACTGGGTACACTGGACGGACTCGCCGAGAACTCCCAGATGGTATTATACCTCACGTCAGATGGCAGTTCTCAGGTGACACTTGTACAGGTTAGTCTGTAGACCCGAGATCGTCATAGAGTCTTGTGTGATTCCTACTGTGCTTTGATCTCCACCTTACCACGTCCATGAGGGCGTGCAAAACGGTGGTCTTTGGGTACAGTCCCGAGTCACATGGAGGCAATGAGCGATAGGAGGGGTTTCGTCTCTCCCGGTATTGGGGGTTGATGTTGCGCTGTGCTCGATTGGCCGTAACAGGGAAGTCCCTGGCCAGGGCTGATCAGAGATTTGCTGGTAAGTGTTACCAGTAGTTTCTCGACCCGTTATGAGCCTCACATCGGCACGACTTATCGGTTATTGGGGTCTGACGTTTACCACCCCTAGACTTGATATGCGACATATCAGACGAACAGACCGGACTGTACGGTAAGTGTTACTGGTTGGATTCACAGAAGTGTGAGCGGGCTAGCTCGTCGATCTTCTGATCGCTCAATACCCGGATGGCCGTTACGTTTAGCAGACCGCTTGCGGCTTGTGGGTGCTTGATATGATCATCATCTGCTACCGGCGTATTGACGAGTCTTTAGAGTCCTACACAGAGGTTTCCTGGCTTAAGCGAAACGAAATAGGAGCGCATATGAGATATGTGCAGGACCGAGAATAATGCGTGTATGTGATACCGTATTTCATTCTCGCGATGGATGTATCGATTGGTTATATTCAATATAACCTAGATATCGAATCAAGGATTGATTCGATAAGCCGCTACATAGGATACTAGTCGGTTATATGCGATATGACCGGATCGTTAAATCAAGTGTTGATTTAATGATTTAATGTATAATTATATATTTGATATATTACTTTGCATTAACTAGTATTGGTTCACTTCAAATGGATTTTCTCACTTGATGTGCAAGAAGTATATGTGATATACTTTTGTGCACATATTTGTATCATGTTTGATGATACTTGATCATTTGGTTAAGTGTAAAGAATTAAACCATGGTTAAGAGATGATTAGGGTTTTGCTTTTTCATTTATTTATTTATTTGTTCATTTATTTATTTGGAAATGGTTTAGATGAGAATGGTGGCTTTATTTGTTTCTAGCTGAAGCTTCATGAAGCTTTGACTTCTTAACCATTCTTGTCTTCATGCTTAACCCTAACCCATCCAAGTAACCAAGGTTTATTCTCTACACTCAACTATGGTTAGCTTATGATAAGTATTGATTTATTTTTCATTTTAAATCAACACTTATCATATTCTTTCTTCATCTTCTTCTTCATCTTCAAGAATGAAAACTTGATGCCATCAATGGCAACTTGAGCAAAAGTGAGAGAAATCCAATTCTAAAGTGAACCCACCTCCTATTTCTTCATCCTCTACCTCTTGCCAAGTGGTTTTGGGTGTTTTCTTCACAAGTTTCACAACTTGGTGCAGTCGGAGCTTGAACTTGTGAAACCTCGACGTAGATCATCTTCGGCACGAAGCCGACGACCTTGCCCGCTCGTTTTTCCGATGAAGCCGACGATCGAGTCTAGGATTCGAGATGGACAGCGAGAGGACGCCTACGTGGAGCTAAGGAAGTGGAGAACCGGATCTACAAAGGTTGTATCCTCTCTCCTTTAGTTAAGTTGTTAACTAGTTTAGTTTTTCGCTTAAATTTCTAGTTAACGATCCGTATTAGGGTTTCTCGGCACCCGTAAAATTTGAAATTGGCATGGTTGATGCCTTGTGAGACCTCTTGAGAGTGCCTAGGAACCCTACAGCCATTTGGTAGAGGAAATGAAGTATATACTTTTGTGGAGGAACTTGGGAATTTTTATGGCAAATGAGATGAAAACCACCACCATAAAAATTGGGACAGCCCATCCCCTTGAAAATGGCCGGCCATAATGAGAGGAGATAGAGAATGAGAGTGAGAGAGGAATAATCCCAAGGATAAAGCCATAAGAATAATGCAAGAGAAAAGAATGGTGATAATCAACAATGATCACAAAACCAACCTCACACTCCACCAACCTAATCAACTCCCATCTATCATCATAACAACCAAAAGTCATGAAATGATGCACCATCATGAAGTGAGCAAGTCAAATGATGGTGCAACCATCATGACACAAGAAAATGCAAAGAACGCCCTCCACAAATGCTTATTTGCACAAATGCAAATAAGCCCTCCTCCACCAAACTTCGGCCAATGAAGGATACAAAGAAATACGGCCGAAACGGAAAACAAACTGGCAACTCGAAAAAAAAACTTATCCCGTAATAAATTACAGAAAAACCCCGCTACTGTGCATACACACCCGTATTTGTATTCCAACCGAATACAAATGCAATGAGACAAAATCTACACTGTGCAATACTAGGATCCGGCTTAAACCAAAGCCCGCTAGTATATTCCGTCCGATCATGATCCGTGCAATACCGCACGTATCTGATCGAACCCTGCCTTATCCCCATAGGGCCTCTACAGCGTTTCGCCCGAAACTTGAGCAACTGGTCTGTGGGGGACTCTAAAGACTCGTCAATACAATGGCTGTGGATTTAACCACTAGCACGTCAGAGGTATTAGCCATACGTGACGGGCCACCAGCTATTGACCAAAATGGACGTCTGTGAGCGAACTCATCCTGACACCCTACTGAGCCTGTCAGTGATAATATCCGTACAGTCCGGTCCGTTCGTCTATGAGCATCGCATGGCGGGCCTAGGGGGTTGGTAAAAGACAGACCCCCAAAAGTGGCACAAGTCGTGTCGGAGTGTAGCCTAGAACACCCTGAGATAATACTGGAATACCTACCAGTAAATCTCCTGCCTCGGCCGAGGGCTTTGTGTAATGGCTCTCCTAGACATAGCGCAACCTCACCCCCAATACCGGGAGAGACGAACCCCTGAAGATCCGCTCACTGCCTCCATGTGGCTCGGGACTGTACCCAACTAAAACCTGTTTGCACGTTTCCTTTGAGCGTGGTAGGGTAGTAATCAAAGTACAGTGGAAACTCACACGAGACAAATGACGATCCCCAGGTCGATGAACTAACCTGTATACATGTCACCAGGGAACTGCTATCTGACGTCAGGTATAAGACCAACTAGCATGTTCCCGGCGAGTCCTGTCCGGTATACTCATAACCCAATGAGCACCTGTATACATCTTAGGTGAACCAACTGACCCCAGTGGCTTGTGAGACCGGCCACCGCCCCTCGTCGGGGTCTCGACTGTATACACTAGTCTACTCTGGAGTATCGATGCCCTGTCTCGAAACTCCCACGACTAGGGATATTTTAAGGATGTGCTTATAGACTACCAGCTCTCACGTATATGATCGCCCTCATACTGTTGGCCGTCAAGCAAGAATCCTAGGGGCTCTATCAACGTGTAATAGTGACATGTAAGGTCACCTAAAGCAGTACACGATGATAAAGGTAAACCAGATAGCATACTATGATCTCGAGTAAGACTGTCCTACCGAGATAGGTCCTCCCTCAATCATTGCAATCACGTGCCTGTGATCCAACAATTGACTCTGAGGGCACTATCTCCAACACTATCAACGCGCAATAGTGACCTGTAAGGTCACCTAAAGCAGTACACGGTGATAATGATAAACCAGATAGCATACTATCATCTTAAGTAAGACTGTCCTACTGGTATAGGTCCTCTCTCAATCATTGCAATCACGTGCCTGTGATCCAATAATTGACACTGAGGGCACTATCTCCAACAATCTCCCACTTGCACTCAAGGCTAATTATTGTGATGTCGCATACTCACAACCCGTGTGATACCGAACACCCAACTCCTTTACTAATCAGTCTCACAAAACCCGCTTGCGAAACTAATGAGTTCGAGGAATAGCCTTAGTGAGTGGATCCGCTCTAATGTTTTTTCTATGTCTCTCTTAATCTCAAGTTCGCGGAGAAAGCCATCTCCCGAAATGAGCAATACCTGTTTTAGAATATGTCTGGATATCTGATGGGACCTAGCTCATAAATGAACTCCAAATCCATACTTCTTAGACTGTATCGTCAACTGAACTTAATCAGTATCCTGCGCCATCCTTCCCTCAGTATCCACCTGGACCACCTGTCCAAAACACTGCCCCTCGTCAGAGGGAAAACTATAACTCTGACAGTCACTCTGTCATCCAGGTCACCTTAGAAGCCTGGAATGATAACTGTCTCCCGAATGAGGCTGTCGTTATCATATCCCTAGAACATCCACTTATGTTCTAAAACTGCTTCCGATCGTTTCTCCAGGATTGGATTAATATCAACTTACTGCATCTCGTGCAAAAACAACATCTGGTGTGGTACTTGATATCTCATGATTGACTATATTGCCTAAGCAAGTGATCTGCCAATCATGCACATCCTTCCCCCCTCTAGTCTGTAAGACACCTTTAGAGAGGGTGACTCCATCACCTGTAGGTACACTACCGTGCCAGGAGTCGTCCATTCTAAAACACCTTTAGAATGCTGGCTAAGTACCCAGATTGGAAAACTACCCAAATCTAGATCTAAAACCATAGATCCAGTTACCAGAATGTTTGATATTATATCTATATCCTATGTGGAGAAACCACTGTGTGACAACCAAAGTATAACCGATCGTAGTATAGGAACTTCACTTCCTACTATGTGCATGTCATCCAAATACCAGGACATCACACCCTACTACCTTCTTAACAGATCCATCCCCTATTCTGATGAAGTCAAACCTATGACTGTCACATCAGAAATAGATGATCTATCTCCGCTATATTTGCTTTAGTCCATAAATAGACATAAGCTACTTGTCCACTATGCTTCCGCTGCTCCCACTGACTACGATAACCCTCTGGCAGAGTCATATACTCGTACGCTTCTAAAGCCAGTTCAGAACGACGCTATATTCATTCTCCTGCCGGGTCTCATAGTCTGGAACAACATCAATGGCAAGTCTAGGTAAACAAGAACCTCCCTGTCACCGTCCTTGAGGCTACCGGAGTACCTCTCGGGTGACTGAGGTTACCTACCATATCTGCGGAGTGGCTAATGGAATGTCAAACCAGATTGAATCTTTAGGTTCTTATCAAATTTTCAGTAATCATTTGCGGTTCTGGAATCACTTCTAGTTCTACCATACTCCCACTTACTGTTTTCTGAAAAAATCCATTTTACTTAAAACTGTGGCGAGCCTAGAACAATATCACTATTGATCTTCCAGATGGTTGAAAGTCAACCCTCGTCATAGCCTGGGCCAACCCACAAACAGCCATTACAGAAACGTGCCTTGAGTTATCCAGAGTCTGGTTTTAAGCATAAGCCGGACAACTCCCCGTACCTTAACATTGTTAAGATATGAACTATTCTATATCCAATACAGAAACAGAGGCACTGATTTAATTGGAACCAGATTCAAATCATGCAACTGTCTCCAGTGCATGTGAACTAAATAGAAGAAGGCCGATCAGCGTTACTCAACTTAGGAGTACTTCCAATTATGAGTAACCTGAAATAGAAGCAAGTTCTCTTAATCATTACTATCAACTGAATACCAAACACAAGCATCTACATCTTCGATCACCTTGAAGAATCCCGATACTTGCAACACCTGGTTCTCTACTTTATTCTTATACCTATAACTTCTCAAAACTTGGACCTTGTGTTTCTACGAAACACATGTCTAAGAACCAGAGAAGTCACAAGTAAACAGAATATAGTATGAGTACCATCCTCTATGTCCTCATGGACACTGGACAACATACAATACTCTGTATAAGTCCCCTGAGTCTAATAACTCATTTCCTGTGTGTCGTAGGTTGAAAACTGTACTTATGGTTAAGAAGAATTACACCGCTGTTTAATGCTCCTTACCTAACCATCCACTGATATAGGTAAATATCATAGACATAATTTCAAAAAGTTATATCTCACTTCATAAAAATGAACGTACAGATATATCAATTTGAAATTGGTGCATAACAACGGATATTCAAAACCAAATATTCGCCGTCCGGCAAACAACCCAGGAGATTTCCTCAAATATCACCAATTACAACGAATCCCGATATAATGAGGATAGTCACCCAATTCCCAATAACTTACTCGCACTCATCATCTGTAAAACCATACAGATGTGAGAATCATACGTGGTAAATACATACCCTGGAGCAAGTGTCTAATTGGGAAATCAGTTTTCTTTTAACGGTACACAGTGAAAGTGAAACATGTAAATGTTTCGGAGGGGTATCCTGGTATTCCTAGAAATGCCTCTTCCATTATCCAGATTCACAACTGTAACCGTATATTTCTTTGCCATCTCCCCAAATCTCTTTATATGTCTTTAGTCATTACCTTCTGTACACCCTCTTAGGCTAAATGGTTTTCTTCCTTCCCTACCTTTCGGCACCAGCCTATGGTTTGGAAGAAGACTATCCAATAAATATAATGGGTGTACTGTCCTAATCCTAGGAGCACTCGCAACCCGAGAGAAGGTAAAGATAAAAGACACCTGAATAAAAGTTATTCCTATTTCTCCTGAACCAGAATCCATCTCCGAACTGGAACAAGTTCCTTCGAGTTCGTATATAACCATACGATGGAGTATCCAATAAACTGTGGATCTTCGTAGTGATACGGAGTGTTCTGGAGAAATACAAAGGTGAAGTGGGAGTGGTAATGAAATACTTGGTTTGGTCGTGAATAGTAGTCGCAGTTTACTTTGCCCTCTTACTAATCCCTTTATTTGTCTTTACATAATACCTTCTGTACACCATCGTTAGGCTAATTGGTTTTCTTCATTCCCTATCGGTTGGCACCTGCCTATGGTTTGGAAGAAGACTATCCAATTTGCGTAATAGGTGTACTGTCCTGATCCAAGGAGCACTCGCAACCTGGGAGAAGGTAAAAGGAAAAGACAACTGAATAGTCCTATTCGTTTTCTCCAGAACCGGAAACCATCCTCGAATCTGTAACAAGTTCCTTCGAGTTCGTATATAACCATACGATGGTTTTATCCAATGGAAGTGTACATTCGTAGTAATACGGGGTGTCCTTGAGAAAAGGGTAAGAGTAGGAGTGGCAATGAGGTATGCAACCGTGACAATCCAAAAGCCATTGTTTTAAGAAGGTTCGGTTAACTTGGTCACTGAGTCATAGTCAAGGGTCAGGCCATGGTCGCTGCCAAAGAGAGTGAGAAAAGAAACACTCAGCGTGCACTCTAACCTAGATCAGAATGGTTATCACTTTATCTAATCAGGAAACCTCCCACTATAACCTCAAATTCTCCTCCAAACCTGAAAGAAGAATTAGTCGGGATCACCCGAGGAGTAAACCAACTCATCAGTGGGAATCAGGATCCAACTATCATCGCATGATAATGTGATGGAATCCACTCACGTTATCACACTCCAGAAGGTATGCACATATCTGGCAAGTTTCAGTTTCTTTAGAAACTCCCGATGTGATTTTTACCCCATGCTCTTATGACCTTGACGAAGGTCAACAAATCATAAGTCACATATCAAGTTCTACCCGTCATTGTCCAGGTTAATTTGAACCCACCCGTACAAGCCCTTGACGAAGGTCAACAAGGCTATACGACTGTCCCAAACTAACGCATCTATCTATGCAGCAGAAAGGTAACAAGCAGCTACCATTCACTATGCCTTGACGAAGGTCGACAAACATAGCATGAATACTACGTGCTACCCGTCTGAAATGACGGAGAGCTACGAATGGATTTTGGCGAAAAACCTTTAACGTAATGAACTTGATATCGTTGAAGGAACCGGATAGCTTTTTATAAAAATATAGTGACGAAAACCTTTGCTAAAGAGGTCACTCCCGGTGAAGGGATCTCTGCATTTTCCCCATAGAATGAGGTGCTGGATATTCCAACTGAATACCACGATGCAAAGCAAAAGTAATCGGCTATAGTGAAGTTATTGCCCTGACGCAAACTTCTGTCCTAGGGGTCACTCCCGGTGAAGGGATCTCGGCCCTTGCCTCGTCGACTGAGGTGCTGGATATTCATAACCGAATACCACTGTGCAAAACAAAAGAGAACGTCCTTGCAATAACAGCTTTTTTGAAAAATGTTCCAACAACATCAGAATAGGTTTGTTAAGCTTGCATTGATCCGAATCAATGCAGTCCCATCAATTGATCACACCAATAAAGAACAAAAATAATGAAGTACGTATATGCCATCCGCATTCGCCACTGGGTCCCGTCATCAGCCGTTAGGTTACTTAACTAACGACAGAGCGGGGACTGGACTAGCACGGATGCAAAACATATACAACATCTACTAGTATATATATCAATATATAATATTCGCTCAAGGCGTGATAAAATGCAACATCACAGAAATGTAATAAGCATCACAGAACAATACAGATATCTGGGATCCCCGGGTTTCATAGAGCCGCTACTGAAACCCGACGTTCCCCTGGTCGTATGGATAGCTTGTGCAATGAAATCCTAGACCCCTACGGGCACGGCAAGTTACCCGCTAAAACCTGAAGCAAGGCAGCCCCCTTCAGCAACGTGGATGGACCACCCAGCACTTCACGGAATCCGGTAACTTGGGCACCCCTCCTGGGTCAACCTATACCCCCTACGAGTGCGGCGAATAGCCCGCCAATTCCAGAGTAAATCCCCCTCCGTCTCAATGCCATGAGATGCGGGCCCGTTGCCCTCTAGAACTCGGCTATCCGTGCACCCCTCCGTGGGGTAATCCTAATACAGAAAGTAAAATATACATACAACGGGTACATCGACCTCAGCCCGATCGTGCCCCAAAAGAATAATATACAAACAGGCAGTGACGGCAGTCCACATGTCGAAGGCTTGCCCCGCAATATCAAATGTACATAATAATACCAAAACTATACTAACATTGCATCCAGGCTATCCACCACGACAATCCGCAACATCACAGCACAACACAGAACATCAACGTGAATGTCACGTTCGCAAATCCGTCTAAAAGGGCTATAGAAGTTAGACATAATTTACCGATCAAGTGACATTCACGGTCGCAGATATAATGTAAATACTATGAAGTAACATATTTAAAATTTTCGATCGACTAAAATTCCCGAAGTGGGCCCCAAGCACAACTGTAGCACTCAAAATAATTCTTGGCCCAAACAGAATATACCAATAACCCCAATTCCAAATTTAAAGAGCTATGTACAAAATTGGTACAGTGAAGACACTGTGTCGCGGCGGAACCGCGGCCGGAACAGGGGTTTGGCCGCGGTTCTGCGATCTGGCTACAGTATCACCTTACCAATTTTTTACAGAATTCTTATAATTGCCTGCACTAATTTCTGCAACACTCAAAAAAAATTTTCAAGCACAAATAAAATCGACAGAAACTGATGCTCTTGAAATCGCGGTTTTTGGAATTTTGTTCGATTGAAAACGTAAACATGTTACAGCAAGCTAGACCTGGTTAATGGCGTGGCTCTGATACCAGTGTAAGCGCACGGCAGCGCCCCGGCCGTTTGTACGAGACTAAAATGCGGAATCAAAAACTTTTCTATAAACTAGAACCGGCGCTACCGCGTACTTTGAAACCCGGATCGGGCCATTAACCTACTCCTAGATAACTAGATAAGGGGTAGAGAGATATACCGAGCGATCCGTGTCCTTCGGTCTTCTTGTCGTCATCCCGATCTCCCCGCGGAATCTCCGGTCTTCATCTCCTCGTCGGAAGGGCACCACATCGCCGGGTTCTTTTACGGGCTCCCACCTCTGGACCGAGGCAACTCGGGCGCGAAGTTGGCGAGCCGACGTGTCCAAGAATGCTGTAGGCTAAGTGTAGATCACTTTGTCTTTACGGGTAGTGAAGTTGCCATTTTGGAACTGGAAAGGAGATTTGAACTTTTGTGGTGGCTTAGGGAATTTTGTAGCAAGCAAATGAGAACCAAAATCCCCTCTAAATGTGTGGCCGGCCATCATGTGGAGAGATGAGGGAGGTCAATAATGCAATGGAGAATAATGAGTGATGATGAGAAAATAAGTAACACCAAAAAGTCTAACTCCAAAGCCCATCACTCAACCCATCATAGCAAGCAATGATGAACAAAAAGAAGTCAATGGAAGCAAGAACCATCATGAAGCAACAATATACAAAGACCACCCTCCACAATTCTAATTTGCACATTTGCAAATAAGCCTTCCTCCACCAATTTTCAACAAAGGAAAATGGCCGAAATGGAATGCAAACTGGCAACTCCAAAAATCGATCCCGTAATAAATTACAGGAAAACCCCGCGACTGTATATACATACCCGCATTTGTATTCCTACTGAATACAAATGCAACGAGACAAAATCTATACTGTACAATACTAGAATCCGGCTTAAACCAAAGCCCGCTAGTATTATCCATCCGATCATGATCCGTGCAATACCATACGTATATGATCGAAACCTGCCATATATCCATACGGCCTCTACAGCGTTTCGCCCGAAACTTGAGAAACTGTCTGTGGGGGACTCTAAAGACTCGTCAACACTTTGGCTGTGGATTTAACCACTAGCACGTCAGAGGTATTAGCCATACGTAACGTTCTACCAGGTATTGACCAAAAAGGACGTCGATGAGCGAACTCATCTTGACACCCTACTGAGCCTGTCAGTGATAATATCCATCCAGTCCGGTCCATTCGTCTATGAGCATCGCATGGCGGGCCTAGGGGGTTGGTAAAAGTCAGACCCCCAAAAGCGGTAAAAGTCGTGTCGGAGTGTAGCCCAGAACACCCTGAGATACTACTGGAATACCTACCAGTAAATCTCCTGCCTTGGCCAAGGACTTCATGTATTGGCTTTCCTAGACACAGCGCGACCTCACCACCAATACCGGGAGAGACGAACCCCTGAAGATCAGCTCACTGCCTCCATATGGCTCGGGACAGTACCTAACTAAAACCTGTTTGCACGACTCCTTTGAGCCGTGGTAGGGTAGTAATCAAAGTACAGTAGGAACTCACACGAGACAAATGACGATCTCAGGTCGATGAACTAACCTGTACACATGTCACCAGGGAACTGCTATCTGACGTCAGGTATAAGACCAACTAGCATGTTCCCAGCGAGTCATGTCCGGTGTACTCATAACCCAATGAGCACCTGTATACATCTTAGGTGAACCAACTAACACCAGTGGCTTGTGAGACCGGCCACTGCCCATCGTCGGGGTCTCGACTGTATACTCTGGAGTGTCGATGCCCTGTCTCGAAAACTCCCACGACTAGGGACCTTTTAAGGATATGCTTATAGACCCCAGCTCCCACGTATATGATAGCCATCATACTGCTGGCCGTCAAGCAAGAATCCTAAGGGCTCTATCAACGCGCAATAGTGACCTGTAAGGTTACCTAAAGCAGTACACGGTGATAAAGATAAACCAGATAGCATACTATCATCTTGAGTAAGACTGTCCTACCGGTATAGGTCCTCTCTCAATCATTGCAATCACGTGCCTGTGATCCAATAATTGACTTTGAGGGCACTATCTCCAACACAATGTTTATGTGCGCAAGTATGAATGTATCAATGTATATATGCACCAATGTGGATATACAATGTGTACGTGCGCAAGTATGAATGTATCAATGTATATGTGCACCAATGTGGATATACAATGTGTATGTGTGCAAGTATGATTATATCAATGTATATGTGCACCAATGTGGATATACAATGTATATGTGCGCAAGTAAGTTATGCGAAGAGTCATATCATGATGCAGCACAAGGTAAATCATCAGCTAAAAGCTATAAGGTATACGTAACTATCATATGTCAGAGTCGGTGAATCTATCAATCGGCACCTAGCCTCACAGCATCACGCACGGTATAATCCATCATACGGCATCCTCTAGTCAAGGGTATGGATCAACATCAAGTCAAACTCATCACACACGGAAAATTATCGTGCGGCGGCATTAAGCTAATAGGGATCCTAACATCCTATACGACAAATGAGGGTACGGCCTAATATCACATACGGCCTATCATCCATGATTTACAACATTCTAAATATGGATATATATCTATGTACCTATGTCCCGGTTCACTTCCGCAATAATATCATATCAGGGGACCGGCAGGGTATAAATCATCTCGATCGACTCGCATCCGTATACCAACAAATCATCATATCCGTCTTATATTCTTTTCATTGCATTTATAACTCATATCAAGCCGAGTTTACCTAAACCTTCTATCTCTACTATAAGTATAGGTATCTAATCTAGCATACACACCCGAACCGTACAAGCAGATTTTAAAAGAAGCGAATCATAGTTTGAAAATAGGGGTTACGGTGTTTTAAGGAAAAGATATCATTTGAAAATCCGTAACATCCCTCAAGGTACATATTTTAAATATACATATGATTCTTCGGTTTAGAAAAAGGTATGGTTCGGATGACGCATCTATATCGACTATCTAGTCCTACAGTACCCTAAACGGCAATATCGACCAACGTCATCCTATGATAGTAGTAACATATCACTTCTAACTATCCTCTAGTTTCTAATATGGTTTCATAGCTATCTCATTCTAACCCTAGTTTCCTAGTCTAGGTTTCCTAACCATATTCTATAAATCAGTTTTCCATCAAAATATTGCGGGGGTGCTATACGCCATCTACCCGACTTCCCCCGTGGATATAGATCCACTCACCTGGTCTTCACTCGCCGAAATTGATGACGCCACGCTCCGTCGCCTCAGAATCCACATGAAGGTACCTACAATGATAAACAATCGCAATGCGTGTTAAAATCAAGGCGGAAAACTAAAACGGTACACGTTGCGCTCATCGGTCAAAACCTATAGCTTTGCGTGCAAAACACGACCAAAAACCCTGGTCGTGGACGTCCAAACGCAACACGACGGAAACACAAAACCAAATACCAAAATCAAGTCAAAATGAAGTCGTAAAACAATTCACCAACTCATGGAAATGGTCCCAGATTTTACCCTAAGCCAAATTGGTCAATTCTGCATATATGGAATGCCTAATTTACATCTAAAGGGACCCCAGAACAAACACGGTTCAATTCTGACCTACCCTGGACGCAAATTGCGGCTAGATTGAATAAATCTGTGGCCTGGGGTTGGAGTTTCGGGTCGGGTCTCAGTGGTAGCTTCCTAGGTGCCTGCACGACTCTCAGTAATTGCAAAATCATTTCTACTGTCCCCGGGTTGCTCCAGATTCCAAAATACCCTCACAAATCACACATTTATCAGATGTCGGGTTTCTAAATCCGTGTTTTTTGGGTTTCTAAGCTCTGGTCCAGGTCATTAAACAGCACCCAAGTTTAGTTAACAGCCTCTAACATCACCAATTTCAAACAACACTCAAACATTCACTAGGGTTTCCTAATGTTCACTAATCTTCACAATCTCACATCTAAACACATATGAATACTAAAGTAAATGAAAAACTAACCAATTAGTGAAGGGATTACCTCATATAGCACCCATGAATCTCTAAGGTCATCAAAATCTGAATTTTCTTGGTCTCATATGTAGAGGTTGAAGAGAGAATTAATTTTTATGAAGGGTGTGTAGGGTTTTGGGGCTTATTAGGAGATAGATCTCGGGATTCTTTGAGGAGGGTTGTGGGGTTGAGGAGATGATGAGGGAGAAGAAATCAAAGATGGGGGAAAGAATGGAAGCAACCCCCTCCCTCTTTCTCCCAAAATCACACTCTTTCTCTCTCTCCAAAAGCCTACCTATCCTAATCATTTTGTCCCTTTTAACTTTTTCTTTTTTCTTTTCCTTTTTCTTTTCTCTCCACCAATAACCCAAATGAAATGAAACATGTAACAAAATGAAACATGTCATGGTGCACTAATCATGGAAAACTATAGAAAACGTGGATTTGGCTTAATCGCGATTAGCAGTGCAATAATCTGGTTTTTATCAAAATTGCATATAATAAATTATAAAAATGCCAAATACTTTAATTATATTATTAAATGAATAAATCATTTTAATTTCCATTTATTTCACAAATATTGGTATATATTTATACCCTTTTTCGAAAACCCCAATTTCGCAAATCGGGTAGTTTTCGCGAAAAATATTATTTTAATATTAAATTCCAAAAATAATATTTTATATTTTCTAAAATGTTACATATAACATATTACAGCAACACATAAACATCACATATAATTAGGCGAAATTAGATAATTCGACAGACAACGAATTCCCAAAATACTCTAGTGAGCTCAACACTTGAGCAGAAAATAAAAATTCCCTGTAGCATGCCCCAACACCTATGGACCGTCGCCGAAGTGCCCGTCCCAAGCCTCGCTACAGTGATCGCGTTACAGCGGCCAAAACCAGATTTTGGCCGCTGTTACGCGATCACTGTAGCGAGTTAGGGACACTTTCTTCAAGTGGGTCCATAAAATTCCCTGCATGATTTTCTGAGTATTTTTAATATGAAAAATGTCAACTTTTTGAAAAATTTCCAGAGAAGGGGTCATTTCGGGGTTTCGGGGTTCGATCGGACATCTAACTTCGTCTAGACAACTCCTAATGCTCAAGCTTGGTTCTGATACCACTGTAGGGTTAGCATAGCACCTTAGCAAGGTTTAGAAAGGCATCACACATGCCATATTGACACTTTTGGGGTGCTAAAAAAACCCTAACCAAGATCTTAACTAGAGAATTAGGGTTAACTATGCAAGTAAACAACTTTACAACTAAGAGAGAGGGATTACAACCTTTGTAGTCCATTCCTTCACTTCATAAGCTCCGAGTAGTAGTCTCTTTGCCACGATCCATGATCTTCCGGACTCAAGAGAGGCTCCACAAGTCGAATGATCCATTCTTGCTTGAAGTCTTCCTTTTCGAAGATGATCTACCTTGAAGAATCTCAAACTCAAGCTCTCACATCTCTAATCATGTATTAATGAAGTGAACACCCTAATCTAAGAGACTAGAATAGATGAGGTTGATGAAGTAGGAATTTTACACTCTTTTGTTTTCAATTGCTCACTTTAAATCATCACTTCACAAAAGCTAGAAAGTTTTTCGAGGAAGAAGAAGAAGAAAGCTTTTGTGATGAATAATGAATTATTGTTGTGGTTACAATTGCAAACCCTGGTTAAGAATGAAAGGATTAACCATTGTAGAGAATAAACCATAGGTAAAGGGTTTGGGTTGGGTTAACAAATATCTATACAAAATATCAAGCTAAATGACAAAAGAAAGCTTCATGAAGCTTCATGAAAAAGCTAACCCAAATCCAAAACCTAACTTTGTTTAAACTTAACAACCATGTTGCATTTGTAACCCAAACTTGTTACAATATTATATATCACATATACAATATTTTTTGTAACAAAAGAAAATAATACAATTAACATTTATCGCATATACATCAAATGTATTACCCAGTGAGAAAATGAATCAATAAAGCGAGCTTATATTAGTTAACGTAATGTAATATATCACATATATAATTATACATTAAATTATCGAATCAACTCTTGATCCGACAATCCGGCTATATTGCATATAACCGACTAATATAACATAACCGACTAATATAACATATACCAATTCATCGAATCAACACTTGATCCGATGACCCGGCAATATCAAATATACCCGGCCGATATCTCATATCGCGAGAATAGAATACGGTATCTCATATCGTATTATTCTCGGTCCCGCACATATCACATATGTGCTCCTACTCAGTTTTTCCTGAGCCAGGAAACCTCTGTGTATGACTCTAAAGAATCGTCAATACGCCGGTAGTAGGTGATGATCATATCTGTAAGACTACGGTAGCGCCCCGGCCGTCTTTCCGAGGCCAAAATGCGGAAACGAAAATTTTTCTTAAGTTGAAAACGTGCGCTATCGTAAGCTTAAAACCCGGATCGAACCATTAACCTACAACTAGCAACTAGAGAAAGGGTTGGAAAGCTATACCGATCGATCCGTGTCGTTCGGTCTTCGGCCACCATCCCAAGCTCCTCGCGGCATCTCCAGTCTTGATTTCCTCGTCGGAAAGGGCACCACATGTACGAGTCTTTTTATGGGCTCCTGCTTCATCCGAAGCAACTCGGGCACGAAGTGTGCTAGCCGAGGTGTCCAAGGTGTTGTAGAGAATGTTTGTGATCACTTTGTCTCTTGCATCCATGGCTTGGATGGAGGTTAGAGATGTTGCCATTGATGGAGATAAAAAGCTAGAGGAGAAAGAGGAAGAAGATGATGTTTCTCTTTCTTTTCTTTTGTGATGTTTTCTTATGATCAAAAATGAGAGAGAGAGAGAAAGTTGAAACAATAATATGAGAGCTCACCCTTGGCTGCCCCTCTCTCTCCTCTCATCAAATCAACCCACGTATATGATCGCCATCATACTGCTGGTCGTCAAGCAAGAATCCTAAGGGCTCTATCAGCGTGCAATAGCGACCTGTAAGGTCACCTAAAGCAGTACACGATAATAAAGACAAACCATGGTAGCATACTATTCTCTATCAACGTGCAATAGTGAATTACAATGTCACCTAAAGCATGTACACGATGATAAAGACAAACCAGATAGTATACAAACCTCTCGAGTAAGACTGTCCTACCGGTATTGGTCCTCCCTCAATCATTGCAATCACGTGCCTGCGATCCAATAATTGACTCTGAGGGCACTATATCGAACAATCTCCCACTTGCACTCAAGGCTAATTATTGCGATGTCGCATACTCACAGCCCGTGTGATACCGAACACCCAACCCCTCTACTAATCAGTCTCACAAAGCTCGTTTGCGAAACTATTGCGTTCGAGAAATAGCCTCAGCTAGTGGATCCGCCCTGATGTTTCTTTCTATGTCTCTCTTTATCTCAAGTTCGCGGAGAAAACCATCTCCCGAAATGAGCAATACCTGTCTTAGAATATGTCTGGATATCTGATGGGACTTATTTCATGAATGAACTCCAAATCCAAACTTCTTAGACTGTATCGTCAACTGAAACCAATCAGTATCCTGCGCCATGCCTCCCTCAGTATCCGCTTGGACCACTTGTCCAAAATACTGCCCCTTGTCAGAGGGAAAACTATAACTCTGACAGCCACTCTGTCATCCAGGTCACCTTGGAAGCCTGGAATGATAACCGTCTCCTAAAGGAGGCTGCCGTTATCAAATCCCTCGAACATCCACTAATGTTCTAAAACTGTTTCCGAATGTCTCTCCAGGATAGGATTAATATCAACTTACTGTATCTTGTGCAAAAACAATATCTGGTGTGGTACTTGACATCTCATGATTGACTCAATTGCCTAAGCGAGTGATCTGCCAATCATGGACATCCCTCTCCCCTTTAGTCCGTAAGATACCTTTAGAAAGGGTGACACCATCACCTGCAGGTACACTACCGTGCCAGGAGTCGTCCATTCTAAATACCTTTAGAATGCTGTCTAAGTACCCTGATTGGGACACTTCCCAAATCTAGATCTAAAACCATAGATCTAGTAACCAGAATATCTGATATAATATCCATATCCTATGTGGAGAAACCACTGTGTGACAACCAAAGTATAACCGATCATAGTATAGGAATTTCACTTCCTACTCTGTGTATGTCATCCAAATACCAGGACATCACACCCTAATACCTTCTTAACAGATCCATCTCCTATTCTGATGAAGTCAAACCTATGACTGTCACATCAGAAATAGATGATCTATCTCCGCTATATCTGCTTTAGACCATAAATAGACATAAGCTACTTGTCCACTATGCTTCCGCTGCTCCCACTGACTACGACAACCCTCTGGCAGAATAATATACACGTGCATTTCTAAAGCCAGTTCGGAACGACGCTATACTTATCCTCCTGCCGGGTCTCATAGTCTGGAACAACAGTAGTGTCAACTCTGGGTAAACAAGAACCTCCCTGTCACCGTCTTTGAGCATACCAAAGTACCTCTCAAGTGCCTGAGGTTACCCACCATATCCGCGGAGTAGTCAATGGAATGTCAATCTAGATTGAATCTTTAGGTCCTATTAAATTTTCAGTAATCGTTTGCGGTTCTGGAATCACTTCCAGTTCTACCATACTCCCACTACTGTTTTCTGAAAAAAATCCATTTTACTAAAACTGTGGAGAGTCAAGAACAATATCACTATTGATCTTCCAGATGGTAGAAAGTCAACCCTCGTCATAGCCCGGGTCAACCCACAAACAGCCATTACAGAAACGTGCCTTGAGTTATCCAGAGTCTGGTTTTAAGCATAAGCCGGACAACTCCCCGTACCTTAACAATGTTAAGATATGAACTATTCTATATCCAATATAGAAACAGAGGCACTGGTTTAATTGGAACCAGATTCAAATCATGCAGCCGTCTCCAGTGCATGTCAACTAAATGAAGAGAGGCCGATCAGCATTACTCAACTTAGGAGTACTTCCAATTATGAGTAACCTGAAAGAGAAGCAAGTTCTAATAATCATTACTATCAACTGAATACCATACACAAGTATCTACATCTTCGATCACCTTGAAGAATCCCGATACTTGCAACATCTGGTTCTCTACTTTACTCTAATACTTATAACTTCTCAAAACTTGGACCTTGCATTTCAACGAAACACATGTCTAAGAACTAGAGAAGTCACAAGTAAACAGAATATAGTACGAGTACCAACCCCTCTGTCCTCCTGGACACTGGACAACATACAATAGTCTGTATAAGTCCCTTGAGTCTAATAACTTATTCGCTGTGTGTCGTAGGTTGAAAACTGTACTTATGGTTAAGAAGAATTACACCGCTGTTTAATACTCCTTACCTAACCATCCACTGATATAGGTAAATGTCATATAAATAATTTCAAAAAGTTATATCTCCCTTTATAAAAATAAACGTACAGATATATCAATTTGAAATTGGTACATTATAACGGATATTCAAAACCAAATATTTGTCGTCCGGCAAACAACCCTTGCGATTTCCTCAAATATCACCAATTACAACAAATCCCGATATAATGAGGATGATCACCCAATTCCCAATAACTTACTCCCACTCATTATCTGTAAAACCATACAGATGTGAAAATCAAACCTGGTAAATACATACCCTGGTGCAAGGGCTAATTGGGAAATCAGTTTTCATTTAACAATACACAGTGAAACTGAAACATGTAAATGTTTCGAAGGGGTATCCGGGTATTCCTAGTAATGCCTCTTTCATTATCAGATTTACAACTGTAACCGTATATTTCTTTGTCATCTCCTCAAATACCTTTATATGTCTTTAGTCATTACCTTCTGTACACCCCTTTAGCCCAAATGGTTGTCTTCCCTCCCTACCGTTCGGCACCAGCCTATGGTTTGGAAGAAGATTATCCAATAAGCATAATGGGTGTATTGTCCTAATCCTAGGAGCACTCGCAACCTGAGAGAAGGTGAAGATAAAAGACAACTGAATAAACCTTATTCCTATTTCTTCTGAACCAGAATCCATCCCCGAACTGAAACAAGTTCCTTCGAGTTCGTATATAACCATACGATGGAGTATCCAATAAACTGTGGATCTTCGTAGTGATACAGAGTGTTCTGGAGAAATACAAAGGTGAAGTAGGAGTGGCGATGAAATACTTTGTTTGGTCGTGAATAGCAGTCGCAGTTTACTTTGTCCTCTTACTAATCCCTTTATTTGTCTTTACTTAATACCTTCTGTACACCATCGTTAGGCTAATTGGTTTTCTTCATTCCCTACCGTTCGGCACCTGCCTATGGTTTAGACGAAGACTATCTAATTAGCGTAATAGGTGTACTGTCCTAATCCAAGGAGCACTCGCAACCTGAGGGAAGGTAAAAGGAAAAGACAACTGAATAGTCCTATTCGTTTTCTCCGGAACCATAAACCATCCTCGAATCTGGAACAAGTTCCTTCGCGTTCGTATATAACCATACGATGGTTTTATCCAATGGAAGTGGATGTTCGTAATAATACGGGGTATTCTGGAGAAAATGGTAAAAGAAGGAGTGGCAATGGGGTATGCAACTCTGACAATCCAAAAGCCAGTATTTTAAGAAGGTTCGGTTAACTTGGTCACTGAGTCATAGTCAAAGGTCAGTCCATGGTCGCTGCCAAAGAGAGAGAAAAGAAACACTCTGCGTGCCTAGATCAGAATGGTTATCAATTTATCCAATCAGGATACCTTCCACTGTAACCTCAAATTCTCCTCCAACCTGAAAGAAGAATTAGTCGGGATCACCCGAGGAGTAAACCAACTCATCAGTGGGAATCGGGATCCAACTATCATCGCATGATAACCTGACGGAATCCACTCACGTTATCACACTCCAGAAGGTATGCGCATATCTGGCAAGTTTCAGTTTCTTTAGAAACTCCCGATGAGATTTTTACCCCAAGGACCCAAGTGACCTTGACGAATAATCAACAAATCGAAAGGTCCTAGTCAAGTTCAACCTGTCTTTATCTTGATTGTGTTAAACCCACCCGCACGACCCTTGACGAATAATCAACAAAGTCGTACGACCGTCCTAACCAATCCACATATCCATGCGACAGAAAAATATTACAGAGCTACCGCACACTACGCCTCGGTGAATAGCAACGACAAACGTAGCGCGAATACTAAGCAATACTAATCTGAAATGACGGAGGGCTACGGCTGGTTTTGGTGAAAAACCTTTAACGTAATGAACTTGATATCGTTGAAGGAACCGGATAACTTTTATAAAAATATAGTGGCGAAAACCTTTGCTAAAGAGGTCACTCCCGGTGAAGGGATCTCTGATCTTTCCCCATAGAATGAGGTGCAGGATATTCTAACTGAATACCATGATACAAAGCAAAAGGCAATCGGATATAGTGAAGTTATTACCGTGACACAAACTTCTGTCCAAGGGGTCACTCCCGGTGAAGGGATCTCGGCCCTTGCCTCGTCGACTGAGGTGCTGGATATTCATAACTGAATACCACTGTGCAAAACAAAAGAGAACGTCCTTGCAATAACAGCTTTTTTGAAAAATGTTCCAACAACATCAGAATAGGTTTGTTTAGCTTGCATTGACCCGAATCAACGTAGTCCCATCAATTGATCACACCAATAAAGAACGAAAATATGATGTACGTATATGCCATCCGCATTCGCCACTGGATCCCATCATCACCCGTTAGGTTACTTAACTAACGACAGAGCGGGGAGTGGACTAGCGCGGATGCAAAACATATATAACATCTACTAGTATATATATCAATATATAATAATCGCTCAAGGCGTGATAAAATGCAACTTCACAGAACAATACAGATAATCTGGGATCCCTGGGTTTCATAGAGCCGCTACTGAAACCCGACGTTCCCCTGGTCGTGTGGATAGCCTGTGCAATGAAATCCTAGACCCCTACGGGTGCGGCAAGTTACCCGCCAAATCCTGAAGCGAGGCAGCCCCTTTCAACAACGTGAATGGACTACCCAGCACTTCATAGAACCCGGTAACTTGAGCACCCCTCCTTTGGTCAACCTGTACCCCCTACGAGTGCGGCGAATAGCCCGCCAATTCTAGAGTGAAGCCCCGTCCGTCTCAAAGCCATGAGATGCGGGCTCGTTGCCCTCTAGAACCCGGCTATCCGTGCACCCCGCCGCGGGGTAATCCTAGTACAGAAAGTTAAATATATACAACGGGTATATCGACCTCAGCCCGGTCATGCCCCAAAAGAATAATATACAAACAGGCAGCGACGGCAGTCCATATGTCGGACGCTCGCCCCACAATATCAAATGTAGAAATATAACCAAACTGTACTACCATTGCAACCAAGCTATCCACCACGACAAATTCGCAACATCACAGCACAACACAGAACATCAACGTGAATGTCAGGTTCGCAAATCCGTCTAAAAGAACTATAGCAATCAGACAGGATTTACCGATCAAATGACATTTACGGTCGCAGATATAATGTAAATACTGTGAACTAACATGTTTAAAATTTTCGACCGACAAAATTTCCCAAAGTGGGCCCCAAGCACAATACGCAGTACTCAAATAAATCTGGGCCCAAAATAAAATTACCAGAAACCCCTTTTCCAAGTCAGAGACCAGCTGAAGAAATTTGGTAAAGTGAAGCTACAGTACGGCCGCGGAACCGCGACCAAAGCATGGGTATGGCCGTGCTTCCGCCGCGCTACAGTAAAAACAGTGTGCCAAATTTTCTCAGAATTCTTAAAAAACCCTGGCTGATTTTCTGCAATACACCAAATAATTTTTTCACAACAGAAAAATTTCGACAGAAACTGATGACTCGGAAACGCGGTTTTTGAAAATTTCGTCCGATCGAAGTTCTAAACACGCTAGAGCAAGCTAGTAAAGGTTAATCGCGTGGCTCTGATGCCATGTAAGTCTACGGTAGCGCCCCGGCCGTCTTTCCGAGGCCAAAATGCGGAAACGAAAATTTTTCTTAACTTGAAAACCGGCGCTATCGTAAGCTTAAAACTTGGATCGAACCATTAACCTACAACTAGCAACTAGAGAAAGGGTTGGAAAGCTATACCGATCGATCCGTGTCCTTCGGTCTTCGGCCACCATCCTAAGCTCCTCGCGGCATCTCCGGTCTTGATCTCCTCGTCGGAAAGAGCACCACATCTACGAGTCTTTTTACGGGCTCCCGCTTCATCCAAAGCAACTCGGGCATGAAGTGTGCTAGCCGACATGTCTAAGGTGTTGTAGAGAATGTTTGTGATCACTTTGTCTCTTGCATCCATAGCTTGGATAGAGGTTAGAGATGTTGCCATTGATGGAGATAAAGAGCTAGAGGAGAAAGAGGAAAAAGAAGATGTTTCTCTTTCTTTTCTTTTGTGATGTTTTCTTATGATCAAAAATGACAGAGGGAGTTGAAACAATAATATGAGAGATCACCCTTGGCTACCCCCCTCTCTCCTCTCATCAAATCAACCCACGTATATGATCGCCATCATACTGCTGGTCGTCAAGCAAGAATCCTAAGGGCTCTATCAGCGTGCAATAGCGACCTGTAAGCTGACCTAAAGCAGTACACGATGATAAAGACAAACCATGGTAGCATACTATTCTCTATCAACATGCAATAAAATATCACCTAAAGCATGTACACGATGATAAAGACAAACCAGATAGTATACAAACCTCTCGAGTAAGGCTGTCCTACCGGTATAGGTCCTCCCTCAATCATTGCAATCACGTGCCTGCGATCCAATAATTGACTCTGAGGGAACTATATCCAACAATATCAAACACCCACAAGCTGCAAGCGGTCAGCTAAACGTAACAGCCACCCGTGTATTGAGCAATCAGAAGATCAACAAGCAAGCCTGTACATTCTCCTGCAAATCCAATCAGTAACACTCCCGTACAGTCCGATCTCTTCGTCTGATATGTTGCATATCTAGTCTAGGGGTGGTAAACGTCAGACCCCAGTAACCGATAAGTCGTGTCGATGTAAGGCTAATAACAGGTCGAGAAACTACTAATAACTCTTACCAGTAAATCTCCATATCAGCCCTAGCCAGGGACTTCCAGTTATAGCCAATCGAACACAGCACAATATCAACTCCCTATACCGGGAGAGATGAAACCCTTCCTATCGCTCATTGCCTCCATGTGATTCGGGACTGTACCCAAAAGCCACCGTTTTGCACGCCTTCTTGGACATGGTAAGGTGGAAATCAAAGCACAGTGGGAATCACACAAGACTCTATGACGATCTTGGGTCTACAGACTAACCTGTACCAGTGTCACCGGAGAACTGCTATCTGACGATAGGTATAATACCATCCAGGAGTTCTCGGCGAGTCCGTTCAGTGTACCCAGTCTCCACTGAGCACCCGTACACCATCTTTGATGTCCAACACCAATGGATATGGGATCATCCATCGCCCATCATATGGGTCAAGATGCGTGTACGCTAGTCTACTCTGGAGTATTGATGCCCTGTCTCGATACACCCTCGACTAGGAACAGTTATAGGATGTACTCGTTGACTACCCTGGCCCCACTAGTATGATCTCATCATAGTCCTAGTAGTCATGTACATATCCCAAGGGCTTCATCAACATGTGATCACAAAACAGTATTTGTTAACACGTTAAGATAAAGTGAAACCAGATAGCATACTATTATATCGAGCAAGAAAGTCCTCTCTATATATATCCAAGCATCCATTATAATATACATCACTTGTACAACAATAGCCTCTAGGGTATATACATAACTAACAGTTTTCTGGTTGGATAGTGTTGACTTCTTGGGTCATGTAGTTAAAAGAAATGGTACGTATGGAACTGAAGAAGATCGATGCCGTTCAGCACTGGTCCAGACCTGTACCAGTGACGGAGGTTCGCAGCTTTTTGAGTTTGGCCGGATATTATCGACGCTTTGTTAGGATTTTTCTCGTATAGCTGCACTGTTGACCGGGTTGACCCGGAAGAGAGTTCCTTTTCTTTGGACTGAGGTAGGCGAGCAGAGCTTTCAACAGTTGACGACTCGTTTGATTTCGGCACCGATATTATCTTTGCCTTAAGGATCAGGCGGTTTTGTTGTTTATTGCAATGATTCTCGGCAGTTGAAGAAGCACGAGCAGAACTATTCCACTCATGACATAGAGATGGCTACAATGATTTTTACACTTATGATTTGGAGACACTACTTATACGGCGAGTCATGCCAGATTTTCACAGACCACAAGAGTTTAAGGTACAATTTCTTCAGCAGCGAGATCTTAATTTTAAGATAGCACAGTTGGATGGAGCTAGTGAAAGACTATGACTGCGAGATTCTTTATCATCCGGGCAAGGCGAATGTTGTGGCAGATGCTTTAAGTCGGAGGCCCGGAGGCAGCTTTTCTTGTTTGACTACAGTTCAGAGACTGTCGACGGCAGATTAGCAAATTCATTATGACAGCCGAGTACAGTTCTGTTGGCTATAATGCCCTCAAGGTGTAGGAATGCCTAGCACGACAACAAGGGTTCGAGAGGCATCGTCCATGCCATTTTCAAAATTTTGCCATGCTAAACAATCCTAACCCTAGAATCCTAACTAAAGATTTAGACGAAACATAGTGTAAACAACTTTGCAACTAAGTGAACTAGGAATACAATCTTTGTAGACCGGTCCTTCGCTTCAATAGCTCTGTGTAGTAGTCCCTTCGCTCCAAGTAGTGATCTTCCAGACTCAAGAATGGGTCCAACAGATGAAAGGAATGAGCTTGCACGAAGTCTTCGAGGCCGAAGATGATCTACGTCGAGGAGACACTAACCCAAGCTATCTCTTCACTAATTAGGGATTAGTGAAGCTAACACCCTAAACTAAATGACTAATTTAGTAGAGGATGATGAAATAGGAATTTTGCTCACTTTAGAATTAATTTTCTCACTCTTTTTCTTCTCCTCTAAAAAACCTAGAGAGCTAAGCTCTTGATGAAGAAGAAGAAGCAAAAAATGGATGAGAGAGTGAATGGCAACTATGGATGAGAAATATTTCATATAACTCATGTAGAGACCTAACCATGAGTTTAGATAATGGTTGAGTTAATAAATATCTTAAGTAAAACAAAATTAGTGGATTAAGTCAATGCATCTACAAGCTTCCACAAGCTTCATACCATGTGACTAATTTCCAACTTTAGAATATGGTATCACATACTCGTATTAATCTCGGTCCCGCACATATCACATATGTGCTCCTACTTCGTTTTTCCTGAGCCAGTAAACCTCTGTCTAGGACTCTAAAGACTCGTCAATACGCCGGCAGTAGGTGATGATCATATCAGGCACCCACAAGCCATCAGCGGTACGAGCTGAACGTAACGGCTACCCGGGTATTGAGCGATCAGAAGATCAACAAGCAAGCCCGCTCTAACTCCTGTAAAGCCTGTCAGTAACACTACCGTACAGTCAGGTCTCTTCGTCTGATATGTCGCATATCTAGTCTAGGGGTGGTAAACGTCAGACCCCAGTAACTGATAAGTCGTGCCGATGTGAGGATCATAATGGGTCGAGAAACTACTGATAACAGTTACCAGTAGATCTTCGTATCAGACCTGGCCAGGGACTTCCTCTTATAGCCAATCGAGCACAGCGCAACATTAACCCCCAATACCGGGAGAGACGAATCCCCTCCTATCGCTCTTTGCCTCCATGTGAATCGGGACTGTACCCAAAAGCCACCGTTTTGCACGTTCTCTTGAATGTGGTAAGGTGGAAATCAAAGCACAGTGGGAATCACACAAGACTCTATGACGATCTCGGGTCTACAGATTAACCTGTACCAGTGTCACCAGAGAACTGCTATCTGACGATAGGTATAATACCAACTAGGAGTTCTCGGTGAGTACATTCAGTGTACCCAGTCTCCACTGAGCACCCGTATACTATCTTTGATGTCAAACACCAATGGATGTGGGATCATCCATCGCCCATCATATGGGTCAAGAAGCGTATACGCTAGTCTACTCTAGAGTATCGATACCCTGTCTTGATACACCCTCGACGAGGAACAATTATAGGATGTACTTGTGGACTACCCTGGGCCCACTAGTATGATCTCCATCATAGTCCTAGCAGTCAAGTACACATCCAAAGGGCTTTATCAACATGTGAGAGCAAGACAGTATAAAAATACAAGTCTACATGTTAAGACAAAGAGCAATACTATCACGTCGAGCAAGAAAGTCCTCTCTCTATATATATCCAAGCATCCACTATAATATACATCACATGTACAATAATGACCTCTAGGGCATATATATAACTAACAATCTCCCACTTGCAATAAGGCCAGTTGTTGTAATATCTCATACCCAAAATCCCGAAAAGTTTCTCAAATTGTATCTGGGGTATGGCCTTTGTGAGTGGATCCGCTGTGTTGTCCTTGTTAGTTATATATATGCCTTAGAGGCCATTATTGTACCTATGATATAGTAGATGCTTGGACATACATAAGGAGGATTTTCTTGCTCGACATGATAGGATGCTATCTAGTTACTCTTTATCTTAACATGTACACTGATTGTCTCTCTGTTACATGTTAATAAAGCCCTTAGGATGTTTACTTAACTACCTCAATTATGATGCGGATCATACTAGTGGGACAAAGGTAATCCGTGAGTACATCCTTTAATGTCCCTAGTCGTGGGTGTATCGAGACGGGGCATCGATATACCAGAATAGACTAGCGTATACCTTCTCGACCCATATAGATTGGCGATGGATGATCCCATATCTATTGGTGTTTGACATCAGAGATGGTATATGGGTGCTCAGTGGAAACTGGGTACACTGGACCGACTCGCCGAGAACTCCTAGATGGGATTATACCTTACGTCAGATGGCAGTTCTTTGGTGACACTGGTACAGGTTAGTCTGTCGACCTGAGATCGTCATAGAGTCTTGTGTGATTCCCACTTTACTTTGATTTCCACCTTACCATGTTCAAGAGAACGTGCAAAACGGTGGTTTTTGGGTACAATCCCTATTAGTTGTATGTATGCCCTAGAGGCCATTATTGTACATGAGATGTATATTATAGTGGATGCTTGGACATATATAGGGAGGACTTTCTCGCTCGACATGATAGTATGCTATCTGGTTGCTCTTTATCTTAACATATACACTTACTGTCCCTCTGTTGCATGTTGATAAAGCCCTTAGGATGTGTACTTGACTTCCAGGATTATGATGCAGATCATACTAGTGGGGCCTGGGTAGTCTATGAGTTCATCCTTCAATGTTCCTAGTCGTGGGAATATCGAGACGGGGCATCGATATTCCAGAGTAGACTAGCGTTTATCTTCTCGTCCCATGTGATGGGCGATGGATGATCCCATATCCACTGGTGTTTGACATCAGAGATGGTATACGGGTGCTCAATGGAGACTGGGTACACTGAGCAGACTCGCCAAGAACTCCTAGATGGTATTATACCTCACGTTAGATAGTAGTTCTCTGGCGACACTGGTACAGGTTAGTCTGTCGACCCGAGATCGTCATAGAGTCTTGTGTGTCTCCCACTGTGCTTTGATTTCCACCCTACCACGGCTCTACTGAGTCGTGCAAACAGGTGGTTTTTGGGTACAGTCCCAAGTTACATGGAGACAATGAACGATAGGAGGGGATTCGTCTCTCCCAGTTTGGGGGTTGATGTTGTGCTATACTCGACTGGCCATAACTGGAAATCCCTGGCCACGGTAGATGGGATTTACTGATAAGTGTTATCAGTAGTTTCTCGTCCGTTATGGACCTCACATCGGAATGACTTATCAAGCTATTGGGGTCTGACGTTTAACACCCCTAGGCGAGATATACGACATATTAGACGAAGAGACCGGACTGTACGGTAGTGTTACTAATTGGATTCGCAGGAGTATGAGCAGGCTGGCTTGTTGATCTTCTGATCGCTCAATACCCGGGTGACCGTTATGTTTAGAAAACCGCTTGTGGGTGTTTGATATGATCATCACCTACTGCCGGCGTATTGACGAGTCTTTAGAGTCCTATACAGAGCTTTCCTAGTTCATGCGAAACGAAGTAGGACCACATATGAGATATGTGAGGGACCGAGATTAATACGATATGTGATACCGTATTCTATTCTCGCGATATGTGATATCGGTCGGTTATATGAGATATAGTGGGGCTATCGGATCAAGTATTGATTCGATAAGATGTTACATTTGATACTAGCCGGTTGTATGTGATATAGCCGGATTATTAAATCAAGTGTTGATTTAATAATTTAATGTATAATTATATATTTGATATATTGAATTACATTAACTATTATTAGCTCACTTAAACATTTCTTTTTCTCACTTGTTTACACTTAGTATATATGTGATACATATTAATGAACATTATTTTGTGTCATGCTAGATGCCACATGAGACATGGGTGTATGAGACTCACACTATGCTTATAATAATGATATGGTTTTATTTATTTAAAGTTAATCAAAATTAATGGTAATTAGTCACATGGTTGAAGCTTGTAGAAGCTTGTGGAACTATTGACCAAGTCCACTAATTTTGTTTTACTTGTAGATATTTATTAACTTAACCATTATTGTTATCCATAGTTAAGTCTCTACATGGGTTAGAGTATGACACTAACTCACCCATGGTTGCTATTCTCACCTCAAGAGTTCATTCTCTCTTCTTGATTCATCATCTTCTTCTTCAATGGAAAAAAAGCTTGGTAGCTTTTTCTAAAGTGAGAAAATATTGTGAGAACAAGAAAACTAAAGAGAGCCCATTTCCTATTTCATCATCCTCTACTATTAGCTATTTAGTTTAGGGTGTTTGCTTCACTAATTCACATATTAGTGAAGAGGTAGCATGAGTTTGAGTCTTCTCGACGTAGATCATCTTCGGCCTTGAAGACTTCGAGCAAGGTTGTTCATTTCTCCAAGGGAACCCATAGTAGAGTTCGGGAGATCTCTACTTGCAGTGAAGAGACTTCTACACGGAGCTTTAGAAGTGAAAGACCGGTCTACAAAGGTTGTATTCCCCACTCACTTTCTATGTAAAGTTGTTTACATTCTAGTTTAGCTCCTAAAACACTAGTTAGATCCTAGGTTAGGTTGTTTGGCACACTAGAAATTTTAAAATACGACATGTTTGATACATTGTGAAACCTTATGGTTGTGCCAAATAACCTAACAGTGGTATCAGAGCCATGCTAGAGTATTATGAGTTGTCTAGACGAAGTTAGAAGTTCGAATGAACTCCGAAAACCCGATCTTGCCCATTCTCTGGAAATTTTTCAAGATGTTGGAATTTTTCACATTAAAAATATTCAGAAAAATATGCAGGTAAATCTATGGACCCTCTAGAAGAATGACTCCCTAACTCGACAACATGACCGCGGAACCGCGCCCAAACTATGCTTTTGGTGGCGTTTCCGCTGCGCCATGTATGAGGCTTGGGCCGAGCCTTCTACGGTAGGTCTGTAGCTACTGTGGCATGATTTTGGGTATTTTTGATACTACTCAAGTGTTGAGTTTTCTGAGAAATTTTAGGAATTCGTTGAATCAATTGAAATGTTTAACATCGTCAGGATATTTGTAAAATGTGACACAATACTTAGAATCCACAATATTTGAATTTTATAAGTCTAGCAATTTAGTCTCATTTGATCGGTTGCCACGGGATTTTGATATGATCAAATGTCCGTCCCAATCACATAGCGTACGCGGATACTCGCCGGGTAACACTAATAGATAGCCACGTCCCAAAGCCCTGACCAAGTGACTGAAGGAGAACTCCATTGCCAAAAGCGTCCGTCCAGGTGCTCACGGCCATGGTGTTCCGTCTAAGTGCACTTCGTCGACGGTATCGGGGGTGCGGCCGTCTACTAAAGTTTCCGACGAGCATTCGATCAAGCTGTCGGGAATCTTGTTGAATTGCCCGACTTGTTATTGGAAAGTGTTTTCAATATCGAGACTAAAATGTGGGGTTTATAATTGTTAGGCATGAGATGTCTAAGGAATTCATATTGTTAGGCATGAAATCCAAAATATGTGATATTTTGGGTTTAAGATGTCTAAGGTGGTTGCGAATTCCAAATGTTGTAGTTTTCATTTTTCTTTTCTGCTACCGTAAGTGTAATATGTGATGTATCGCTGGTTTCGTTGCTATACGTCAACGACAAGTGGGATACGCATATTTTCTTACGATGATGATAAGTGTTGTTATGCGTTGCTGTGATATGTTGTATTAGATCGTCGTGTTTGAATAGCTAGGGATTTTTTTTTATGTGAGATGAGAGTTTTTCATTTTCATTCATGTAAAAACTTGTATTTAATATTTTTTTACAGGGGCACTTCCAGGTTGAGGAAGATGTCACCGTTGATGTATATTATTTACTTTTCCGCATTAGGATAGACTCAAGGAGGGGAGCACAAGTAACCGGGTTCTAGAGTCCAGTGGGAGACCATCTCGAGGCTCGAGTTCGGGTCTTCTAACTCAAGAATTGGTAGGGTTGCTTGCCTCTCTCGTAGGGATCTAGGGATGTGGGTTTGGCTATTCATCATGACCGTGGAATCCGTGTTTTATATATGCTTGAATTAAAACCCAAAAATCCTAGTATATCCAATATTTCATATGTTGTCTTCTGCTGCTGATATTCTATGATGTGATCACATTATATTCTGAGATGGATACATTATAATATATATGATATATTATAGACGTTGCTTATGTTTTTCACCCACGCTAGCCCTGCCCCGCTCTGCCGTTAGTTACCAACTTAACAGTGCACGGCGGGACTTCATGGCAAATGCGGATGGCAAAAGCGTACGTTGTATTTATCTGTGATCGTTATGTAACTTAAATGATGGGACATTCATTAATGAGATTAATGAAAGAAAATAAACCTAAAGATGTTGTGGAATCAAATTTTCAAAATAGGTAGCTCTAGTTGTTGCTTTGCATAGCGGTATTCCTTGCAGAATATCCTGGACCTTATTCGATAAGGAAAGAGCCGAGATCCCTTCACCGTAAGTGACCTCTTTAGCAATAAATAGCAGATGCTACAACCCTCGGTTTTGTCTTTTGATTGTTTTTCTAGTTCTTGCTTTGCATAGTGATATTGTGAATATCCTGCACCTCATTCAACGAGGAAAGAGTCGAGATCCCTTCCTCGGGAGTGACCTCTTTAGCGAAACTATCAAAAGCCTAAAAAACACTCCATTTTAAATCATTTGATTCTGCAACGAGATCAAGTTCAAAGCGTTAAAGGTTTTCACAAAAACCATCCGCAACCCTCCGTTATTTTAGGAAGTAGAGTACTTAGTATTCGTGCGGCGTATGTTGATTATAGTCAAGGCGTAGTGTACGGTAGCTAAGTGATGTCTTCCTACACAGCATATGATGCGATTAATTAGGACAGTCATGTGATTATGTTGATTATAGTCAAGGGTCTTATGGGTGGGTCTAATTATTCAAGAAATGACGGGTAGAACTTGACTAGTGCTTATGATATGTTGATCAAAGTCAAGTTCATAAGTGCTAGGGGTAAAAACCTTTATCGAGAGTTTCAAGTGTTGAAATTTGCAATGTAATTGCATACCTACTATGAGATAGTTGGATCCTAATACCCACTGCAAGTAATTGTTACTCCTGGGAGAGTTTTGCACTTTACAATTAGCCGATCAAGTAGGTGTCTAGAAAGGTGTCAACGGGGTTACGCCCCTGGGAAAACGAGGTTTATTTTAATTATGTCCGTGCGAAAGCACGGGGAACCTCCCTCAAAGTACCGGCACTGGCCTGGCTGAAAGATTGGCAAACTTGTAGGGTGTAATTAATTCCGGCTAGTCTTTCCTTTTAAGGTTTGAAGGAGGATTTGATAAAAACAGTGGGAGCCATCCTGATTCGATAAAATATATAACAAATCTAATCTTGCAAGATCGCATGCAGAGTGTTTTCTTCTCTCTTTCTTCAGGTAGCGACCATGTCACATCTTAATCAAGATAATAATATGGATGTATTGACCTAACCCGCTTGTTATACTGGGCTAGGGAATGTTGGTCCCGCTCCAACTTATAATTGTTATAAGACCGAGTAGGAAATTGGGGAATACCAGGATTCCCATGGCACCCAAACGAAGAAAGTGCATGATTGATGCATCTTCTTCGGGTGTATTCGTTACAGAGAACTGTTTCTCAGTATCCTCTACGTCCTGGGTATATGATACCGGATCAGGATCCCGCATATGTCATCTGTTACATGGGCTACAGAAATGTGGAGAACTGGAAATGGGTGATATGTCTCTAATTATAGAGAACGGTGTAATTGTTGCAGCCAAGGTGTTGGCAGTTATCATCTTGTATTACCAAATGGTAATACATTGATTTTGAACGAATGTTATTAGATACCGAACCTGATATACAATATTATATCAGTCTCTTTATCATGTAAATAAGGATATAATTTTGTATTGATGGATAATGTTTTGAACATCTCCTATATCAAAGTGTTGATCGGTTCAGGCGCGTTATCTAATGGCTTATAAGTCCTAAATCAAAGCACAGTTCTTAACGTGCAGAACACACTGTTCATATCAGATTTTTGCATTTTTATACCGCCCAATTTTTATCACATTGCATATCGGTAGGTACTCTTGAGCCGTGTTTGCTAGTCAATTGCAGGATACAGGTTCTCGGCTCTGAACGGTGAAATTCATGGAAAAACACGACAAAACCTGGGTTCCTGCCAACCACAGATAAAACACGGATCTCCGCTCTTTATCCGTCTGTTGCCACACACCAGTTTAAGAGACAAAATGGCAAATCGATGTCATTTTCATGCACAAGGCTCAATGGCAACACAAGATCCAAGAAATCTACACGGAGCTCGAGGAAATCATGACAAAAAGATCCACATCAAATCACCTTTTGCTCAACAGAAATTCTGGAAAAATCGTGAAGAAAATCTGAGAAAATACATATACCAGAATAAAGGGCACACAATACCAGGGAAACCCACAAAATTGGACAAGGCAATTCATCTATACGGCCGCGGAACCGCGGCCAATAGGGGGTCTAGGCCGCGGTTCCGCGGCCGTACAGGCGCCGCAGCTGTCCAAACTTCAGGGGTATATTTGTATTTTCATGTTTGTTCTGATTGTTGCCCTAGATTTCCTTTTCCCTGCCTATAAATAGCCCAGAACCTTGTGAAGCCAAGGGTGCTTAATCTTGTATTTTTTCTAGGTATTAGAATACTTGTTCTTCTTCCTCTTCTCATCTCTTCTCCATTGAAAAACTTGTAGTGAGCTTTTGTGAGTGAAGAATGATGAATAAAGAAGTTCATTTTATTATCATACTTGTCTTGCTCTTATGTTAAATGCTTATAATTTTCATTTGTTAACTTAGTTGTTGTTATTTCTTGTTGTTTCTTTCTTTCTCTTTTTCTTTATCCTTAAAACAACCATGATGCTTACGCTTGATCCTTGCCAAGGTGAGGTCGCAAATAGCTAGTTGTTATCTTCTAAGCTCTTTCTTTCTATCTTCCTCTTTGTTTTATTTTCTTTTCATTATGATGTGTGAGTAGTTTCCATACTTGTTAGGGTAGGATAAGGGAAGTTTGAGAGAAGGAAATCTCTCTCAATCTTTCCTTGCCCAACATCTTAAATCGACTCCCGTTAATTGAACCACAATCCGCTCCCTACGGCACCCTATCCTACATGATAGCGGTGATTCCGTAGTGAGACCGGTTGTGGTTGAATTAACCGGAGGTTATGGCTAAGAGCCAAGAACGGACGGACAAGCACCAAAAGGAAGAACTTAAGCGTTGGAAAGCCTAGCTTATACTCGCAAGTTCCTTCCTAGTCGTGCTAATCCCCGTTGTTGCCGATTACCGTAACACCGATATTAAGATTGGCAACGAAAGAAGTGAGCGACTCCTAACTCAAACTAACCTAATCCTAACCCTAACAAGCTCTCTTTACATATCATTTTAACACTTAGTTAATCACAAACAAATCTGGAAAATTGGACTTAACTCGTTAAAGCACATAGAAAAAGATTCCCATCTCCCTGCGGACGACCCGTACTCAACCGGCTAGCTACAAGCGAAACCATTTTGATTGCGGTAATTAACTAAACTTAAACACGCAGAATCTCTACCAATCACACACACAAGAGAAAGAGTTCAGAAATGAACGAATCCCTTTTGTGGCATTATAGACTAGGTCATATCAATGCGATCCGACTAGCTAAATTACATTAAGATGCATATTTAAATCAGTTTGAATTTACATCTTGTGAAACTTTCCAGTCATGTCACAAAGATAAGATGACCATAGCTCCGTTTACTTAAAACATTGAAAGGGTTAGTAAACTCCTTGGATTAATACATGATGATATATGTGGTCCCCTGTCTACACATGCAAGGACTTGTTCTTTGTACTTCATTACATTCACTGATGATCTCTCATGATTTGGACACATGTTCCTGTTGAAACACAAGTCTGAAGCTTTTGAGAAATTAAAAGAATATAAGTCAGAAGTTGAGAACCAAAACTGGGTATAAGTATTTAAGTCCTTTGATGTGATCAGGGAGGAGAATACTTGTGCATGGAATTCCTGGACTATTTCAGAAGGAGAATGAGATTCTCTCTCAGCATTACTCCTCCGTATACACCACAACACAACGGTGTATCGGGGCGGAGCAATTGTACCCTATTAGATATGGTGCGCTCTATGATGAGTACTACTGAGTTACCTATTTCCTTTTGGGAGTTATGGACTTGAGAAGCTGCATACCTATTGAATTGGGTTCCAATCAAATCAGTGCCTACCACTCTATATGAGATATGGTATGAGAAGAGCCCATCTCTTAAGCATGTTAAGATTTGGGTTGTCTAGCCTATGTCTAAAAGCAAAATCCGGACAAGCTCGAGGCAAGGTCAGTTATGTGGAAGTTTGTTGGATATCCCAAGCATTCGCAAGGGAATATCTTCTACCATAACGAAAAACAAAAGGTGTTTTATTTCTCGGCATGCCACCTTTTTAGGAAAATGAATTTATTTTGGAAAGAAATTTGTGGTCATGAGGTAGAACTGGAAGGAGTTCCATCTGTACAAACTACAGCAGATGATTTGGTAGAACCGAAGGATTCAATAGTTCCCGACGAACCTCAGCCTCTCCGCCGATCTGGTAGGGTTCCTCATCCGCCTGAGAGGTATACGGTTTTCTAGATGACAGTGCGAGCGAGGATTGCATCATGAGATGATGACCCAACTAGAGTCGAGCAGGCCATCATGAGTGGGGACTCTGTAAGAATGGCTGTATGCTAAGCAATCTGAGATGGAATCTATATACACCAACAAAGTATGGACTTTGGTTGCTATATCTGAAGGGTTAAATCCCCATCAGGAGTAAGTATATCTTGAGAAGATTACTTGGTGTAGAAGGAAAAGTTGAGACTTTCAAAGCTAGACTTATTGCAAAAGGTTCTCTTCATTGACCATGCATGGATAATGATGAAACCTTTTCTTTAATGGCTATGCTTAAGTCCATCTGGATCCTACTTGCCATTGCTACATACCATGACTACGATATCTAGTAGTTGGGTGTCATGACTGCTTTTCTAAATAATAATTTAGAAGAGAGCGTCTATAAGTACACAGCCAGAGGGCTTCATAGACAGTGCGAGCAGCGGAAACATATGCAAGTTGCTTTACGGGTTAAAGCAGGCATCGCGGAGTTGGAACATCTGTTTTGATGTGGTAGTCAAAGTGTTTAACTTTATCAAAATAGTATATGAACCATGTAAATACAAAAAGGTTGTAGAGAGTATGGTGGTCATTCTCGTATTGCACGTGGATGGCATACTCTTGATAGGGAAGGTGTTTCCTATGCTACACTCGGTCAATCTTCTGTTATCATATTAATTCTCCATATAGGATCAAGGTGATACCTCATAAATCCTGGGTTTTAGATCTATGAGATAGATTTAAGTGGATATTTGGATTCTCACTAGGTGTAGTGAGATGGTATCAACCGATCCTGGAGAGAATCATTGGATAGCTTCCAAGGTGGTAAGGACGACTGAAAATCATTCATAGGCATTGTCTTTAACCTCAGTGGAGGGACGGTATATTGGAAGAGTTCCAAGCTAGATACCGGGGCAAACTAGACGATAAAGGCTGAATATATCGCTATCAACGATGCTACCAAAGATGCAGTCTAGGTGTATATTTGTTCATGAGATGAACTAGGTTCCTACCATTGTGTGACAATGGAGATGTGTCTTTGTGTCACGACCCAATGTTCGGCCCGTGACCGGCACTTAACCACGTAATGTCTACAGGCGTAACGCTACTAAGTAAGCCGAAACCCAGAAATCAAAACCATTGAAAAAGCGAGTGAAAGAAAACATTAGTTTAAAACATTTAGAAAACCTTAAGTAATTTAGTAAAAATTCTTTAAAGTTTAAGTTGTTTTCTTAAAAATTTTGGCAGCATCTCCTTTGTAAAAACCAGCCTCGAAATCAGGTACAAGACAAGATATAAGTAAAGATGGCATGCAATAAGAATAAAGCATCCCCAAACGGGAGAAATCACGCCCAATGGCGGAAACAACCACCACAATAATAATATACGACACCGTAGCGAAGAAATGAGCAATATAAGTGGAAAAATATCATGAAAGATAAAACTGCATAAATAAAATTGGCTCACAACGAGCTCGACACCAGAGTACAAAATAGTATACATCGTCCCCACAACTGGTCTCTATGTCAATACATGAATAGTAGATGGAGAGTACTAGATACAATACACTTTAAAAAAATAAATGGATACCGCAAAAACCCATCTATCAGCAAAAGGGCTCACGCGCCAACTGCAGTGGTATCCGTAGCAAAAGGTACAAGGAAGTAGCCCTGCCGCAACTACTCTGAGGGGCAACCTGCAACACTGTGGCACAACGGGGGTGAGTTGCCAACTCGTGAATAGTAGATAATATATAAATGTAATCGCGAGTATGCATGTACCGCGATACTCTAGCATATGCCAACAGATAACATCTATATGCGATGAGCAGGGTATGCAATAATCATGCATAACAAGTGTAAGCTAATACATCTATATATGATGAGCAGGGTATGCAATAATCATGCATAACAAGTGTAAGCTAATACATCTATATATGATAAGCAGAGTATGCAATAATCATGCAAAAGTACTCTATCCGGTACTACGACTACAGGATGAGATGCATAACAATGAATGCTGAGCATGGGATAAAATATCATCTTCACGGAATATTAACGTGGAAAAATAACCGGTGTCCATCAATGCTCCTAAATCCCAGTAACAACTCAGGCGCCGTCACTCTAATCGGCCCTCAAATCCTGTACATCTCATGGAATCGTGAGTGCCTAGAATCAGCACTCAAAAATATCATGAAATCATCGTGTCTACCATCGACACACAAATCCTCAATTATCGGGCTCCGTCAGTCCGGATCGGCCCACGGGCTCCGTCTGCGGAATCAGCCCTCGGCCCTGGCAGTACGGGTCATCCCGTATCCATCTATCGACTCTGGTCAGTATCCTCCGGATAACTGCCAGGTCCAACCAATCACCGGTAGATAGTAGTCTCTCTGCCAGGTTCACCGTCTACTGCACAGCGATCCGTTCTCGCCCCGGGGTACCATACCGGGTCCACCATGTACCCTTAATCGGCATCATCCAGCTCCTCGATTCGGGTTCACATGTCACACGTCTCAGAACCGAGAAAATGCATGGTGGATACACTAAAATATCATATCAAGAGAAACCGGGTTTTTAAAACAGTGCGCATTTTCTTAAAATAATACCACGGTTCTCAAATCCAGAAATCACATGAATCCAAAACACAACGCGTAAATCCATGCTTTGTGTCGTATAACACTAAGAGTAAAAAGGAAAAACCGCTCTTTTAAAAGGATCCAGTTTTGAAATTATCTCATGCGGTCCCTATTTTCTAGAAATCAAGTCAATATCATCCATGTATGTAACATACGTATGTATATAGGTATGGATGTGCAAGTGTATTTATATGCAAATTTGAGTGTCGCAATGTATATGTGCATTAATATGGATACACAGTGTGTATGTGCGCAAGTATAGATATGTCAAAGTATGTGTGCTCCAATAGGGATATACAATGTGTGTGTGCATAGGTATAGATATGTCAAGGTATGTGTGCACCAATATGAATATACAATGTATATCTGCACAAGTATAGATATGTTAAGGTATATGTGCACCAATATGGATATACAATATAACTTGTATGCAATATAGGTATATCAATGTATGTGTGCATCAATGTCAATATACAATATGAATGTGCGCAATATAGGTATATCATGTATGTGGGCATCAATGTCAATATACAATATCAATGTGTGCAATATAGGTATATCATGTATGTGTGCATCAATGACAAGATACAATATGAATGTGCGCAATATAGGTATATCATGTATGTGTGCATCATTGTCAATATATAATATGAATGTGTGGAATATTGGTATATCATGTATGTGTGCATCAATGTCAATATACAATATGAATGTGCGCAATATAGGTATATCATGTATGTGTGCATTAATGTCAATATACAATATGAAGGTGCGCAATATGTGGCAGAAACATGTTTAATCATCAATGATGTGGTAATCAAAATGATGTAAGGTTCTTAGCAATGCTATAGTGCGAGTGTCATGGCAATCACTAACGGTGTGAGTGTAACATACAAATAGTGCTCGTGCCTCTTAAACCCTTAGTGACAGTGCGATATTATATAACTACCATTTCTATATGCAACGAGGAGGGGTATGATACAATAATACATATGCACAAACAATATACATATAAGTATATATGCGACTACAATATCTTATCACGCCTTGACGCTTAACGCCATACGGGCGATTTCCCAGTAGATGTTAAATCTACTCACTTGGTTTCGTGCTAAGCGTAGCCGACCACTTGCTTCCCTTTCTTTGCGGCTTCCGACGTACCCGCCCGCGAACCTAGAATTTACACAAAGAATCCACATAAGCAAAAATCCTACAAAAGCGCGATATCGAAACCAAACGAGAAACTCTCGTCGCGAACTAAACGCGCGTGTATCCGATACGTTGAAACGTGTGTATACGAGTCTGAAACCACCCCGACACGTCGCGACACGCAGGAACACTAAACCCACTCACGTATCATACGTGTAGCGCAAGCTAAACGTATTGGAAAAACGGTATTTTGCTCCAGATTTTGACTCGGGTGGAAAGGTAAAAAGTTGCATATGCCAAAACACCAGAATATACAGCAGACTACCCTAGACAAAACCCTAACACCTAACTCCCCTATCTGGCCGCAATTTGCGGCCAGAACTAATATTTTGGAGGCCAGAAGGTGGGTAGGGGGTCTCGTTCTCTGGGTGTGTGATCAAGTTCTATAAAGTATGCTCCAGTTATCTCAGATTTTGTTTGAAGCATACGGGTCAACAACAGATTACAGGAAGGCTAAAATTTACTTTAAAACATTAAATTTGCACTAAATTGAAACCCTATTGTACTTTAGTGAAATCTGGTGTTAAATCTCAGTTTAAAGGGCCTAATAACACTTAGTTAAACTATAGTAGTCATGAAAACCCTAACTTGGCTAAATATCCACACTAATCACCATTTCTAGCACTAAAACTCATATTTAACACTAACCGAAGCTAATTAACACATAAGTTCAGCAAAAAGGGAATTGAGTTCAGAGATTATACCACTAGGGATCCTAAGTGTAAGGAGAAGGAGAAGAAGAAGAAGAGGAGGGGCTGTTGCTGCTGCTGGGTGCTGCTGCTGATGCCTGTTGCTGCTGCTGCTTATGCTGCTGTTGCTTGGGCTGCTGCTGCTGCTACTTGTTGTTTCTGTTGGATGCTGCTTCTGCTGCTTCAACTTCTGCTTCTGTTGTTGTTGTAGGGTGTGTGTGTATGAGTGAGAGAAAGAAGTGAGAAAAAATGAGTGTTGAAAGAAAAGAAATGAGAGCACAAGAGAGTCAAACCGCCCTCTCTCTCCTTATTAAATGTAAGCATGGGCTCAAGCCATCATGCCCACACACACTCTCTCTCTCTCCAAGTCAACCCACAACTAATTCATTTTTCATTTAAAAAAAACAATAACCAAAACACTTAATAAAATCCAAATAAACTTGATAACAATAGTTTAGTTCTCCATGGTTGTTAAACATGGTTTAACCCTAATTTAAGCCTAACTTACATGCACATGTGTGTGCAAACCTAAATAAATTCTAATAAAATATTCATTAATTTTGATAAAATATTTGAAAATCGTTTTGGTAAACTTTTTACTGAAAACCATACAATAAAGTATAATTAGCCATTAATTACATTCTAAGGTGTTACAATCTCCCCTCTTAAAGAAATTCATCCAGGAATTTAAAAATATATAGCTACGCATACTTTCAAAGAGACGAGGGAATTTCTTCCGCATCTTGCCCTCGCCCTCCCAAGTGATCTTTTCACCATTTGGGCTGCGCCAAAGCACCTTCACAGATGGCAAGACCTTCGATCGAAGTTTCTTCACCTGCCGGTCCAATATCACGACTGGCTGCTCGGTGAACGAAAGATCATGCTCGAGCTGAACGGTCTGATGCTGAATCATGTGAGAAGGGTCATGCAGGTATCTGCGAAGCATAGACACGTGGAATACGGGGTGAACATCTGGGAAGTCGGGTGGAAGAGCCAAACGATATGCTACTTCGCCCACACGCTCGAGGATCTCGAAGGGGCCTATGAATCTGGGGCTAAGCTTCCCCTTCCGTCCAAACCTTATCACTCCCTTCATCGGAGAGACCCTCAGAAAAACGTGATCTCCAACTGTGAACTCTAAACTGCGGCGGCGTCTGTCAGCATATCATTTCTGCCTGCTCTGAGTTGTCCTCATCCTATCTCGAATCAATTGTATCTTCTCGGTCATCTCCTGTACGATCTGTGGCCCCAAAATACTGCTCTCACTAAGCTCTGTCCAACAGACGGGCGATCTACATCTTCTCCCATACAAGGCCTCGAAAGGTGCAATCTGAATAGTATCCTGGAAACTATTGTTGTTGGAGAACTCCACCAAGGGTAAATGATGATCCCAGCTACCACCAAAGTCTAAAACGCACGCTCGGAGCATGTCCTCAAAAGTCTGAATAGTCCGCTCTGACTGGCCGTCGCTCTGCGGAAGAAATGCTATGCTGAAACTCAAGCGGGTGCCCAAAGCCTCCTGAAGCTTCTGCCATAGTCGGCTGGTAAACTGGGTGCCTCACGATACACGTCGGGACTCCATGCATTCGTACGATATCGTCGATGTATATCTGGGCATACTGAGCAAATCCGAAAGTAGTCTTCACCGGTAGGAAGTGAGCCGCTTTCGTCAATCGATCTACGATCACCCAAATGGAGTCATACCCTCGACTAGTCCTTGGTAGACCCATAATGAAGTCCATCGAAATCTGCACCCATTTCCACTCCAAAATGGGTAACGGCTGTAGCTCTCCCGCTGGCCTCTGGTGCTTGGCCTTAACTTGCTGACAAGTCAGGCATCTCGACACGAAGTCTGTGACGTCCCTCTTCATCCCGTCCCACCAGTAAACGTCTCTCATATCATGGTACATCTTGGTGGATCCCGAATGAACACTGTACGCCGATCGATGCGCCTTCTCAAGAATCTCACGCCGCAGTCCCTCAGCATCTGGTACGCACAGTCTAGTCCCAAATCGCAGTATTCCCTGATCATCAATCATGAACTCAGAAAATTTGCCCTATCCAATCTGTGCCATGATCTCTGAACAATGGTCATCACTGTACTTTGCCTCCTGTATACGGTCAAGCAACTGTGGGCGTGCACGAACATGCGCAAGCTGTCCTCTGATCGGCGTGAACTCGAACTGCACTCGGCTGTCGAATAAAATCTGCGAATCTGCCGACGACTGCCTCTGCACTGTGCTCAAACAAGATAGACTGCCCCCGGGCCTCCTACTCAAAGCATTCGCTACTGCGTTCGCCTTGCCCGGGTGATACAGGATCTCACAATCATAGTCCTTTACTAGTTCCATCCAACGGCGCTATCTAAGATTCAGGTCTTTTTGCTGAAATATGTATTTCAAGCTCTTGTGATCAGTGAATATCTGACACGACTCGCCGTATAGGTAATGTCGCCAAATCTTGAGCGCAAAGACCACTGCAGCCATCTTTAAATCGTGAGTGGGGTAGTTCTGTTCGTGTTTCTTCAGCTGCCGAGAAGCATACGCGATCACCCTGTCGTGCTGCATCAATACGCACCCTAGCCCTACTCGAAAAGCGTCACAACCACAAATCCGCCCGATCCCGAAGGTAATGATAACACCGGTGTTGTAGTCAAATGAGTCCGCAACTGCTGAATACTATGCTCGTACTCCTCTGTCCAATCTAAAGGAACTCCCTTCCGGGTCAACCCGGTCAACGGTGCAGCAATACGGGAGAAGTCCTGTACAAATCGCCTGTAGTAGCCGTCCAGTCCTAGAAAGCTGCGGATCTCAATAACTGATGCGGGTCTGGGCCAACGCTGAACGGCCTCAATCTTCTTCGGGTCCATACATATACCATCTCGTGTAATCACGTGACCCAAGAAGTCTATGCTGTCAAGATAGAATGCGCACTTGGAGAATTTTCCGACTAGCTGGTGCTCCCTCAAAGTCTGCAGTGTGATCCGCAGGTGCTGCTCGTACTCCTCTCGGCTCCGGGAATACACCAAAATATCGTTAATGAATACGATGATGAACAGATCAAAATACGGCCTGAAAATACGGTTCATCAAGTCCATAAATGCTGCTGGGGCATTGGTGAGTCCAAACGACATCACTAAAAACTCATAATGGCCGTAACGCGTGAGGAAAGCCGTCCTCGGAATATCCTCCTGTCGAACCCGCAGCTGATGGTAGCCTGATCGCAAGTCGATCCTCGAAAAGTATCCTGCCCCCTGAAGGTGGTCGAACAAGTCGTCGATGTGTGATAAAGGATATCTGTTCTGCATGGTAACCCTGTTCATTTGGCGGTAGTCGATACACAAACGCAAACTGCCGTCCTTCTTCTTGACAAACAGGACTGGAGCACCCCAAGGAGACACACTGGGTCGAATAAGTCCCTTATCCAGCAAATCTTACAACTGACCTTTCAACTCTCTAAGCTCCGCTGGGGCCATCCGATAAGGCGGTATGGAAATAGGCCCCGTGCCGGGAATCAAGTCAATGCAGAAAACAATATCGCGCTCAGGCGGTAGTCCAGGAAGCTTGTCAGGGAAAACATCAGGGAACTCACGAACAATAGGAACCTGGTCCAACGGAACATCTGTAGCTCTAGTATCGCAAACAAAAGCTAGAAATCCCTGACATCCCTTCCTCAAAAGCTGTCCCGCACAAAGAGAAGAAATCAAACTATGAGGGGCAGCACCACGGTCCCCCTGCATAACAAAATCCGACTTGCCGGGAAAACAAAATCTAACTGTCTTCTCGCAGCAGTCCACAGACGCATAGCACGTGGCTTACCAATCCATGCCCAAAAGAACGTCGAAGTCCAACATCTCGAGAATGATCAAGTCGACAGGAAACTCTCTCTCGCCAATACGGACAACACAGGATCGGAAAACGTGTCTAGCAACAAACGACTCGCCCACAGGAGTGGTCACAACAAGCGGCTAATCAAGCAAACCGGATTCTCTACCCAAACTCGGCACGAAGTGGGTGGAAACGTATGAGTGCGTGGACCCCGGATCAAACAACGCGTGTGCGTCAACAGAACATACTGATAGGGTACCTGAGACCACTGCATTGGACGCCTGCGCGTCCTGATGCGTCAATGCGAAAACCCGTGCCTGTCCTCCACCTGCGACTGGCGGTCCCCTACTAGCAACTGGCTGTACTCTGCCAGCAGCTGGCTGTCCTCTGCCTCGGCTACCTCGTCCTCTATGAGCAAACCCTCCACGACCACGGCCTCTATGTGTATGAGTCTGACGCGGAGCAATAGTAGGTACAATAGGCAACGCCCTCTGGGGTGGGGATGGTGGTAGTGTGACATGTGGTACGGTAGTCTCACCCTCACGTGGCTTCGGGCAATCTCGAACATGATGATAAGTACTCCCGCATCGGAAACATCTAGATAGTGTCGGCTGACCCTCCTAGGGATAAGTGCTGAACAACCGGCCTCGCCCGAGGCCTCTGCCACCTGTAAGGTATCTGTCACGGCGTCTAAATGGCCGTCTCTGTGCCGGTGTACCAGTACGAACCCTCTTCGGCCTTGGAACTACCGAAGTCTCAGTAAGGTGCTCCTCGACTAATAAGGTTGCGTCTATAGCTGCTGCATAAGTCTCGCAATACTGTGCGCTGATCGCAAGGAACAGTAGGGTAAGCAAGCCTCGAACAAACCTCTTGACTCGCATCTCCTCAGTAACCACTAGATATGGGGCATAAACAGATAACTCGGTGAATAGTATGTTGTACTCTACCACTGTCATCTCCGGCGTCTGACGTAAAGACTCGATCCTGCACGCTCGGGCATCCCTGACACTCTGAGGAAGGAAACGGGCTAAAAATACCGTCACAAACTCGGTCCAGGTCATAGGAGGAAAACCTGCCGCTTTGCCCTTCTCGACCGACTCACACCATTTCTGCGCAAGACCTTCCAAGCGAAAGCTCGTGAACTCTACCCATCTCGCATCTGAGCATCTGAGTGAACGACATATCCGGGCCATCCTATCAATAAAAGACTGTGGGTCCTCAGCTGCATCGGTGCCTGTGAAGACCGGAGGCTTCAGCCTCATAAACTCTGATAGTGATACTGTAATAACCTCTATAGCTGCAGGGGCAACAGCCTGTACTATAGGTACCATCGCGGTCCCCGTAACGGGTAGAACTACCACTGGTCGCTGCGCTCGAAGCGTCTCCACTAGCGACCCTATCATCTGGCGCATCTCCTTCATACCGACCCCTAGCATGGAGATCTGATCTGTCGTAGGAGGAACAGTCTGCTCTGGTACAACGGGTGTACTGCCCGGGTCAGTTCTCGTCTCAAACGAGTCAACTCTAATCTCGGCTCTCGCGGCCGCTCTCGGCGCCCTCGTAGTCTTTGGCGGCATTATGGATGAAAAGAAAGTAGGATTCGATAAGGATACAGAAATCAAATCACAAGAATGTATATAATCATGAAGGAATTTCAATCAATAAGTCCTAAGGTCACTGTCACGACCCAAAGTTTGGATGTGACCGGCACTTAGATTGTATAATATCTAAAGATATGCACACATTCCAAGTAAAACGAAAACCAAGATCAAAATCCTTTTTGTGGAATTCTTTATATGGAAATTTAGTTTTAAGTAAAAAATCACAGTTTATGAAGTTAAACTATTAAACAAGTATAAAGTGTTAAGTTTGGTTGCATCCCTAGTTGGGATCAACAATATCAATAGTGGAGACAAAAATCCAGGAGTATAAGGTATTAACAAGAATTTCCAATAAGTAAGAAAATTACTAAAATATAGAACTAAACCATCCCATCTATCAAACAATATACATATAATCATCTCTCACTCTAAGTCATATACAAGTCTGATAGAGATTTTCTAGATACAAAATACAATACCAAAAGAGAAGGTTACTACATATGTAATCCACCTATCAAAAGATGCGATATAAGCTGGGAAAAGTAGATCTGCCCAGACGCTAACTGCCTTCTCTACCCCTGCAAGGAACTGTGGCACAACGGGGGGTGAGTTGCCAACTCAGTGAATAAACTAACATATAACGGCTAATAATATAAATATGACGATCATACTAACTAAAGTGTGAACAAATAAAATATATGATGGTATGTGGAAAGCATGAACCGGTACTATAAATATCATAACCAAAATGAAATCTCATCATTTATTTCCAATAATTGATATCTTTCCGTGTCCATCATCGACACAAAACTTCCCTTTCTCTCAGGCATCATTTCTCGAATGACCCTGCAATCAAAACACCGGTCGGTATCATCTAGATATCCGCCGTATTTCACAACTATCTCCGGTATCGAGTATCCTCGTTAGGCTCGCCCGCTTTAAATGCGGCTATCCTGCCCCTCGGTCTCGACCAGGTCCACCATGTATCCAACTGTATATCTCCCCCACTCAGTATGGATAACGTAAAATCCACGACCGTATATCTCCCCCACTCGGTCCGGAATAAAACCAAATCATAAAACATCTCATGGTGGACATGACACATCAATCATGAAATCACTGGATTTATGTAATAGTATTCAAAACTCAAAACTATAAATCCTCAATAATACAATTACCTCTTATACCAACATAAAATACTCAAATACTAAACATGATGTTAATGATGCAATTTACTAAAATTATTGGTGTTTAAGATATGATATGAATCATTTTTAACAAGAAATTTATTAAGTGTAAAAGTGATATGGTAATATCGACGAGGTGTGTGCAACATATAAGATGTGCACGTGGCATAACTCGTCGATACTTGTGAAGTGTCCTAGCAACTAAGCAAGTATATATGAATTATGAGTGCATATTATCAATTTAGCATACCAAAATAAAGCATTTATTTAAATAAAACTAGGGGCGTAACACGCCATCTTTACAAAATTCTCCGGTAGATGTTTAGTCTACTCACCGGAAAACGTCATATCTACTCAGGAATTGCTAACCCTTATCCTTTTCTCGCTGCCTCCGAAAATCCTGTATTTGAATCTAACATCACAATTTAACTTATATAAGGAAACGGCTACTCCGACATGACGGAAATGAAAAACACCCGTTCCCACGTACTAGTTATATTGTATATGACTATATCAAGCTATTTAACACTTAACCTTACTGGATTTTAACCCTAACCGGCATCGCTACAGAAATTAAATCGCGATGCATTTTAACTGTGTCGTATTTTGTGTTTTTAAAAATCTTTTCTAATATTGGCTTCCAGATTCTATATACAGTGAAACTAACTTGATTAAATAATACCAAAATGGCCAAAATTATACACAGAAACCTACCCAACCATCCAAAACCACCTAGCCTCCTACAAATCCGGCGATGCCGGAATTTCTATATGGGTCACCGGCCCAATTCCGATCCCCTGGTTTCGTGCTCCTATGGTTTGCTCTAGGTTCAACATACAGCATTTAGACCCTGTTTAGTTTAGTTAACATTTCTCCAATATAAAGCAGATTCAACAGAGCCTATATTTTTACAAAAATACGATATTATAAAACCCTTTTCATTTCAAATTAAACTAGCTACAGAATTCAAATTCCTACTGTGTTTTAGAATTTTTACCTATAATAATATGTTGGAATAACACCATCCAAGATGCACAAGCTCCTTGACCTAGCTTGATAATGAGAAAACCTTAGATTTAGCTCCTTCCTTCTTCTTTCTCTTGTTCTTCTTTGTTTTCTTTAGTTTTGTTTTTCTTTTAGAAAATTTTCAGATTTTAAAATTAAGTGAATGATCTGAACAAGAGTTATATATGTCAAAAAGAAGGGATAAGGTGAAGGAGGAGGTGTCATCAAGAAAGATGTAGTGATTTCATGTAAGGAGGATGTGTTGGTGTGTGTGTGTGCATGCAAGGAAGATGTGTCATTACCTTATCTCCTAATTTTTATTTTAATTAGCAATAAAATTCTGAACTAAATGCTTTTCTACCCCTTTTTCATTTATATCCTTAACACAATTTGCACAAGAAACTTAAACTTTACCTAGAAACCCTTCACAACTTATGTTATTATAAAACACCATTTTTATATAAAAAAAGCTAAAATTCTCACTAAAACCCTTATAATTTATTTATGTTGCATACTAAAGTTTTTTATTTAATTTGTTTTACAAACCTCTTATTAAATTGTCCTATTTGTTTTTAAAAACTTTTTAATTTGGCGCTTTATTATTTAATTAATTAGTTTTATTTATTTCTAAAATTTCAAAATGCTACAATATTCCCCCTTAAGAAAATTCGGTCCCGGACTTTAAAATTAACTAGACATACCTTCAAAAAGATGTGGAAATTTCTTCCGCATCGCATCCTCGGTCTCCCAAGTAATCTCCTCGCGATTCTTTCCTTGCCAAAGAACCTTTACAGATAGAAGTACCCTCGATCTTAGTTTCTTTGCCTGCCTGTCAAGAATAGCGAATGGCTGCACTGTGAAGGATAAATCCGGCTCAAGCTGTAAGGTCTGATGCTGGATCGCGTGTGAAGGATCGTGAAGATACTTGCGAAGCATCGAAACGTGAAACACCGGATGCACGTCGGGAAAACTCGGTGGAAGTGCTAAACGATAAGCTACAGCACCCACTCTCTCCAGAATCTCGTAAGGTCTGACATACCTGGGGCTGAGCTTCCCCTTTTTCCCGAAATGCATCACACCTTTCATCGGAGACACTTGAAGGAACACATGATCTCCCACCTGAAACTCGAGTCTACGACGTCGTCGATCTGCATAGGATTTCTGTCTGCACCGGGCCGCCCTCATTCTATCCCGTATCAATTGAATCTTCTCTGTAGTTTCCTGTACTATCTGCGGTCCTAAAATGCTACTCTCGCTCAGTTCCGTCCAGCAAACGGGTGATCGACATTTCCTCCCATACAAAGCTTCAAAGGGTGCCATTTGGATCGTCTCCTGAAAACTGTTGTTGTACGAGAATTCTATCAAAGGTAGGTGACGGTCCTAACTACCACCAAAATCAAGACTACAAGCGCGAAGCTTATCTTCTAAAGTCTGAATGGTCCGCTCAGACTGACCATCAGTCTGTGGGTGGAAAGCTGTACTAAAACTCAATCGCGTACCAAGCGCTTTTTGAAGTTTCTGCCATAATCTGCTAGTAAATTGGGTACCCCGATCTGATACTATGCACATCGGAACTCCATGTAATCGTACAATCTCATCGATATAAATCTGAGCATACTGTGCAAACCCATACGTCATCTTTACTGGAAGAAAATGAGCTGCCTTTGTCAATCTATCTACAATCACCCAAATGGAATCATACCCTCTGCTAGTCCTGGGTAGACCCACTACGAAATCCATGGAAATCTGTTCCCATTTCCACTCTGGAATGGGTAAGGGCTGCAACTCTCCGGCTGGCCTCTGGTGTTCTGCCTTGACTTGCTGACAAGTCACGCATCTCGAAACATATTCCGCAACATCCCTCTTCATTCCTTCCCACCAATAAACATCCTTCAGATCATGATACATCTTGGTGGAACCAGGATGAATACTGTATGCTGATCTATGGGCCTCCTCTAAAATCTCACGCCTCAATCCGTCAGAATCTGGTACACAGAGATGAGTCCTAAAGCGTAATACTCTATGATCGTCAATCACAAACTCCATCTCCCTGCCCTGCCTAACCTGATCCATAAGCTCTAATATACGAGCATCTGCGGGCTGTGTCTCTCGAATACGATCCAATAACTGAGGTCGGGTGTGAACATGTGCTAGCTTTCCTCCTGTCGGGGTGAACTCAAACTGTATACAACTATCACATAAAATCTGCCAGTCTGTAGAAGACTGTCTCTGCAAGGTGTGCAAATGAGATAAGCTACCTCCAGGTCTTCGACTCAAAGCATCTGCTACAACATTTGCCTTGCATGGATGATACAAGATCTCACAAACATAATCTTTCACCAGTTCCATCCATCTACACTGCCTTAGGTTCAGATCCCTCTACTGAAAAATATACTTTATGCTCTTATGATCTGTGAAGATTTGGCACGACTCTCTATATAAGTAATGTCTCCAAATCTTCAATACGAATACCACAGTAGCCATCTCTAGATCATGAGTGGGGTAGTTCTGCTTGTGCCTCTTCAACTGTCAAGAAGCATAAGCTACAACCCTGCCGTGCTGCATCAACACACAGCCTAACCCCACTCGAGATGCATCGTAATACACAACAAAGCCACCTAACCCAGAAGGTAACGATAATACCGGTGCAGTCGTTAAGCGAGTCTTCAACTGCTGGAAACTCTGCTCACATGCATCTGTCCACAGAAATAGAGCCTCCTTCCAAGTCAATCCGGTCAACGGTGCAGCTATCTGAGAAAAATCCTGCACAAAGCGTCGGTAATAACCTGCCAGACCTAAGAAACTCCGAACCTCTGTAACTGACGCAGGTCTGGGCCAGTGTTGTACCGCTTCAATCTTCTTCGGGTCCACACATATCCCAGCTCTAGTAACTACGTGTCCCAAGAATTCCACACTATCCAGCCAAAACGCACACTTGGAGAATTTTGCAAACAGCTGATGCTTCTTTAAGGTCTGCAACGTAATACTCAAATGCTGCTCGTGCTCCTCTCTACTCCGGGAATAAACGAGAATGTCATCAATGAATACGATAATAAACTGGTCAATGAAGGGTCTGAAGATACGGTTCATCATATTCATAAAAGCTGCTGGAGCGTTAGTGAGTCCGAACGACATCACCAGAAATTCATAGTGCCCATATCGGGTATGAAAAGCAGTCTTCGGAATGTCATCCTTTCGAACTCTCAACTGGTAGTACCCTGATCGCAGATCAATCTTTGAGAAGTAGCCAGCTCCCTGCAACTGATCGAACAAGTCATCGATACGAGGTAAGGGATACCTATTTTGCACAGTGACGCGATTCAGCTGTCGGTAGTCGATCCACAGTCTCATACTACCGTCCTTCTTCTTTACAAATAAGACAGGAGCTCTCCACGGCGATACACTAGGACGCACAAGTACTCTATCTAACAACTCTTGCAACTAAATTTTGAGTTCCTTCAACTCCGTCGGTGCCATACGATAGGGTGGTATAGAAATAGGCCCCGTACCCGGAATCAAGTCAATGCAGAATTCAATGTCGCGATCAGGTGGTAATCCTGGTAACTCAGCAGGAAACACCTCCGGAAATTCTTATGCGACCGGAACCTGGTCCAATGGAATCTCAGCGACTCCTAAGACCTGAATAAATGCCAAGAATCCATAACAGCCCTTCTTCAAGAGTCGTCCCACACAAAGAGCAGAAATCATATTGGCAGGAGTTATATTACAATCCCCTGCACAACAAACATCGGTTCACCTGGAAAACAAAATCTAACCGCTTTCCCACGAAAATCTACATAGGCATGATAAGGGGCCAACCAATCCATACCGAGAAGTATATCAAAATCTAGGATATCCAGGAGAATCAGATCAACTAGCGAATCTCTATCACCAATACGTACAGAACATGATCTGAATACGTGTCGAGCTATAAAAGAATCTCCCACCGGAGTAATCACTACCAATAATAAATCTAACAACGACGACTCTTTTCCCAAAGAAAGTGCAAAGCGTGAATATACATAAGAATGTGTAGAACCGGGATCAAATAAAATATGTGCATCTAATGAACATACTGTTAGAGTTCCTGTCACAATAGCATTTGATGCCTGGGCATCCTGTAGAGTCAGCGCAAAAACCCGTGCCTGGCCCCTGCCCGCATCCTGTCGTCCTCTACCTCTATCTTCTCGACCTCTCTGAGAACGTCCCGCAAAGCCTCGACCCCGTGGTGCAACTGACTGGCGCGTAGCGCCAACTGGGGGAGGAAGTAAAGCTATTGGTGTAGAAGGTAGAGCGGGTAAAGCAGCCTGTGGAACAACGGTCCCTCCCTAGGATCTACAATCCCGCGCAAAGTGTCCGAGAAGTCCACAACTAGAACATGTAGATGGGGGCCTCTGATCATCGGGATAAGAACTGAACATCTGGCCCTGGGTCCAACCTCGTTCGAAACTGCGTCCTTGAGTATATCTGCATCTACCACTACCAAACTGTCTATCCATTGGCCCAATCGGTCTACTCCTCTTTGGCTCTGGGACAACCACAGCCTCTCTCAAACGCTCCTCTACTCGTATCGCTGCATCCATGGCCTGCGCATACGTATCACAATGCTGGGAGCCTATAGCCAGATACAATTGCGTGTCCAGACTCCTTAGGAACCTCTTCACCCGAAGTTCCTCCGTAGGTACTAAGTATGGAGTATAGGGCGACAACTGGGTGAATCGTAAATCATAATCTACCACTGACATACTTGACGATTTCCGTAATACTTCAAAACTGCTAGCTCTAGCGTCCCCCACACTCTGTGGAAGAAATCTTGCAAGAAAAACCTCAGAAAACTCGGCCCACAACATCGGAGAAAGACCCATAGCTCGTCCTCTCTCCATCGACTCACACCACTCCTGTGCAATTCCCTCTAAACGAAAGCTAGTCAGCTCAACTGACCTCACATCAGAACATCGCAATGATCTACCAATCCTCACCATCCTATCAAGAAAGGATTAAGGATCCTCCGCTACATCAGTCCCTGTAAATACCGGAGGTCTCAACCTCATGAACTCTGCAAGCGATACCTCCATCACTCCCGTATCTACAAGCGCCACCGTCTGCACGGGATGTACCTTGGACTCTGCCATGGTAGGTGCCGGATCCTGTCTCAGTACTCGAGTGGCCTCAGCTAACTATCCCACCACTCGCTAGAATCCCAACATGCCCTCCTCTATCCTAGTCATGCGATCTGGAGGAGGAGGATCAACATGCTCATGCACCGCCGGAACGTCCGGTGTACATGTTGTCGTCATAGGCGGACTTGCCCTAGCTGCATCTCTGGCTGCGGCTCGCCTAGCCCACGTAGCCATAGCAACTGGAACAAGAAATGAGAGTTAATAAGGCTTATGAATAGGAACAATCAATAATGGGGAATCAACGGAAGAATAGATCAAGATATACATCCTAAGGTTAGTTAGGCTGAGTATGATAACGTAAATATGCCGCGTAACATACGTACGGTACTGCGCTCATCCTAATTTACCTCCTCCATGAAACCAAAGGTCATCCTTAATCACGGACTCACGTCAACCTATTTTAATCCCCTACTCGATTCCGTAAGGTTAATCCTACGCTCTGATACCAATTTTGTCACGACCCAAAATTTGGATGTGACCGGCACTTAGATTGTATAATATCTAAAGATATGCACACATTCCAAGTAAGACGAAAACCAAGATCAAAATCCTTTTTGCGGAATTCTTTATATGGAAATTTAGTTTTAAGTAAAAATTCACAGTTTATGAAGTTAAAATATTAAACAAGTATAAAGGGTTAAGATTGGTTGCATCCCTAGTTGGGATCAACAATATCAATAGTAGAGACAAAAATCCAGGAGTATAAGACATTAACAAGAATTTCCAATAAGTAAGAAAATTACTAAAATATAGAACTAAACCGTCCCATCTGTCAAATAATATACATATAATCATCTCTCACTCTAAGTCATATACACGTCAGATGGAGATTTTCTAGATACAAAATACAATACCAAAAGAGAAAGTTACTATATATGTAACCCACCTATCAAAAGATGCGATATAAGCTGCGAAAAGTAGATCTGCCAGGCCGCTAACTGCCTCCTCTACCCCTGTAAGGAACTGTGGCACAACGGGGGGTGAGTTGCCAACTCAGTGAATAAACTAACATATAACGGCTAATAATGTAAATATGACAATCATACTAACTAAAATGTGAACAAGTAAAATATATGATGGTATGTGGAAAGCATGAACCGGTACTATAAATATCATAACCAAAATGAAATCTCATCATTTATTTCCAATAATTGATATCTTTCCGTGTCCATCATCGACACAAAACTTCCCTTTCTCTTAGGCATCATTCCTCGAATGACCCTGCAATCAAAACACCAGTCGGTATCATCTAAATATCCGCCGTATTTCACAACTATCTCCGGTATCGGGTATTCTTGCTAGGCTTGCCCGCCTCAAATGCGGCTATCCTGCCCCTCGGTCTCGACCGGGTCCACCATGTATCCAACTGTATATCTCTCCCACTCAGTATGGATAACGTAAAATCCACGACCGTATATCTCCCCCACTCGGTTCGGAATAAAACCAAATCATAAAACATCTCATGGTGGACATGACACATCAATCATGAAATCACTGGATTTATGTAATAGTATTCAAAACCCAAAACTATAAATCCTCAATAATACAATTACCTCTTATACCAATATAAAATACTCAAATACTAAACATGATGTTAATGATGCAATTTACTACTATTATTGGTGTTTAAGATATGATATGAATCATTTTTAACAAAAAATTTATTAAGTGTAAAAGTGTCATGGTAATATCGACGAGGTGTGTGTAACATATAAGATGTGCACGTGGCATAACTCGTCGATACTTGTGCAGTGTCCTAGCAACTAAGCAAGTATATATAAATTATGAGTGCATATTATCAATTTAGCATACCAAAGTAAAGCATTTATTTAAATAAAACTACGGACGTAACACGCCATCTTTACAAAATTCCCCGGTAGATGTTTAGTCTACTCACCGGAAAACGTCGTATCTACTCAGGAATTGCCAACCCTTTTCCTTTTCTCGCTGCCTCCGAAAATCCCGTATTTGAATCTAATATCACAATTTAACTTATATAAGGAAACGGCTACTCCGACATGACGGAAATGAAAAACACTCGTTCCCACGTACTAGTTATATTGTATACGACTATATCAAGCTATTTAACACTTAACCTTACTGGATTTTAACCCTAACCTGCATCGCTGTAAAAATTAAATCGCGATGCGTTTTAACCGTGTCGTATTTGTGTTTTTAAAAATCTTTTCCGATATTGGCTTGCAGATTCTATATACAGTGAAACTAACTTGATTAAATAATATAAAAATGGCCAAAATTATACACAGAAACCTACCTAACCATCCAAAACCACCTAGCTTCCTACAAATCCGGCGACGCCGGAATTTCTAAATGAGTTGTCGCCCCAATTTCGATCCCCTGGTTTCGTGATCCTATGGTTTGCTCTAGGTTCAACATACACCATTTTGACCCTGTTTAGTTTAGTTAACATTTCTCCAATATAAAGCAGATTCAACAGAGCCTATATTTTTACAAAAAATACGATATTATCGAACCCTTTTCATTTCAAATTAAACTAGCTACAGAATTCAAATTCCTACTATGGTTTAGAATTTTTACCTACAATAATATATTGGAATAACACCCTCCAAGATGCACAAGCTCCATGACCTAGCTTGATGATGAGAAAACCTTAGATTTAGCTCCTTCCTTTTTCTTTCACTTGTTCTTCTTCTTTTTCTTTAGTTTTGTTTTTCTTTCAGAAATTTTTCAGATTTTAAAATTAAGCGAATGACCTGAACAAGAGTTATATATGTCAAAAAGAAGGGATAAGGTGAAGGAAGAGGTGTCATCAAGAAAGATGTAGAGCAAGGAGGAGGTGTTGGTGTGTGTGTGCATGCAAGGAAGATGTGTCATTACCTTATCTCCTAATTTTTATTTTAATTAGCAATAAAATTCTGAATTAAATGGTTTTCTGCCCCTTTTTCATTTATACCCTTAACAAATTTCCATTTGCATAAGAAACTTAAACTTTACCTAGAATCCCTTCATAACTTATGTTATTATAAAACACCCTTTTTATAAAAAAAAAGCTAAAATTCTCACTAAAATCCTTATAATTTATTTATGTTGCATACTAAAGTTTTTTATTTAATTTTTTTTACAAACCTCTTATGAAATTGTCCTATTTGGTTTTAAAAACTTCTTAATTTGGCGCTTATTATTTAATTAATTAATTAATTTTATTTCTAAAATTTCAAAATGCTACAGTCACTTAGGCGGAGTACCGTGTCGTGAGTATGCAGCGGAACATACACACGCTATGCCACTCGGTTTCAGCTACCTACTCCATCATACCAGGGTCATCCTACACTTCGAAGGTAAAACCTGCGCTCTGATATCAACTTTGTCACGACCCAAAGTTCGGCCCGTGACCGGCACTTAACCACGTAATGTCTACAGGCATAATGTGACTAAGTAAGCCGAAACCCAGAAATCAAAACCATTGAAAAAGCGAGTGAAAGAAAACATTAGTTTAAAACATTTAGAAAACCTTAAGTAATTTAGTAAAAATTCTTTAAAGTTTAAGTTGTTTTCTTAAAAATTTTGGCAGCATCTCCTTTGTAAAAACCAGCCCCGAAATCGGGTACAAGACAAGATATAAGTAAAGATGGCATACAATAAGAATAAAGCATTCCCAAACGGGAGCAATCACGCCCAACGGAGGAAACAACCACCACAATAATAATATACGACGCTGTAGCAAAGAAATGAGCAATATAAGTGGAAAATATCATGAAAGATAAAACTGCATAAATAAAATCGGCTCACAACAAGCTCGACACCAGAGTACAAAATAGTATACATCGTCCTCACAACTGGTCTCTACGTCAATACATGAATAGTAGATGGAGAGTACTAGATACAATACAACTGAAAAAAATAAACGGATACCGCAAAAACCCACCTATCAGCAAAAGGGCTCGGGTGCCAACTGCAGTGGTTTCCGTAGCAAAATGTACAAGGAAGTAGCCCTGCCGCAACTACTCTGAGGGGCAGCCTGCAACACTGTGACTCAACGGGGGTGAGTTGCCAACTCGTGAATAGTAGATAACGTATAAAGGTAATCGTGAGTATGCACGTACCGCGATACTCTAACATATGCTAACAGATAACATCTATATGCGATGAGCAGGGTATGCAATAATCATGCATAACAAGTGTAAGCTAATACATCTATATATGATGAGCAGGGTATGCAATAATCATGCATAACAAGTGTAAGCTAATACACCTATATATGATGAGCAGGGTATGCAATAATCATGCATAACAAGTTGTCACGACCCGCAAGGTACGGAACGCGACCGGCACTTAAGTTACGAAACGTCTCAAGGCGTCCCTAAAATAAGTAAGCCGAAGCCCAGAATACAAAACCCAATTAAGAATTAGAGTGAAGGAAACCAATTTATTTAAAGTATTTTACTCCATTAAACCACATCAAGTTTCCTTTTTAAAACAACTTTCCCTTTTTCCAAAAATTCCGGCAGAACCTCCTTTGTAAAAACAAGCCCCAAACGGGTACAAAACAGGAATATAAATGAATAACATGAATATGGCATCCCCAAGCGGGAGCTAGCTCTTCACCTCAAGGCGGTCACAAATCCCATGTAATGAAAAATACAATGTGCATAAATAAGAATGAAAGCACAGATAAAATAACATGTCGACTCTGTTAGTGTATATGCCCTAGAGGCCATTACTGTATCATACTAGTTTGTATATTACTTAATGGAAGCTTGGGATATTCACCTTGTATATACAATCTTGCTCAAAATAGTAGTATGCTACTTGGTTTGTTTCTACTTCAATGTGTACATGTGTTTATTTTATTATATCACCTATACGCATTAGTGGAGCCCTTAGGATCTTTGCTTGATTACCAGCGTTGTGATGGCAGTCACACTAGTGGGGGCTGGGTAATCTATAAGCACACCCTTATGTAGGTCCCTAGTCGCAGGACTATCGAGACAGGGCATCGATACTCCGGAGTAGACTAGCGCATGCGTTTCTCATCCCAGAGTGGGAGATGGTCTGTCCCACAGCCATCAGTACGTCGTACTGGAGATAGTATGCGGATGCTCGTTAGGTTACGAGTACACTGGACAGAACTCGTCGGGAACTGACCGGTTGGTATTATACCTATCGTCAGTTATCAGTTCCCAGGTGACATGAGTACAGCTTAGTCCGCTGACTTGACACTGTCACTTCGCCTCGAGTGTGTTCCCACTGTACTTTGATTACTACCCTACCACGGCTCAAAGGAGTCGTGCAAACAGGTAGTAGTTGGGTGCAGTCCCGAAGCACTTGGAGGCAGTGACGGTTAGACATGATTCGTCTTTCCCGGTATTAGGGGTTGACATTGTGCTGTGTCTAGGAGAGCCATTACACGAGTAGTCCCTGGCCAGGGCAAGCGAGATATACTGGTAGGCTTCCGGTGTTATCTCAGGGTGTATTGGGCTTCACTCCGACACGACTTGTACCGCTATTAGGGGACTGACGTTTACCGCCCCCTAGGCCCTCCATGCGATTTATCAGACGAACAGACCGGACTGTACAGAGATTGTCACATTCAGGCTCAGTAGGAGTTCAGATGGGTTTCACCTCGTCAGTCTTCTTGTCGGCATCTACCTGTGGACCGTTACGCACAGCTAGTGCCGCTTGCGGTCTGTGGTTAAACCCACTGCCAGCGTAGTGTCGAGTCTTTAGAGTCCCACACAGAAATCTATTCGCCTTTAGGCAAAAGAGTAGAGGTCGCATGGTTCGACAGGGTTCAGTCACATCCGTGCACTTATGCATGTTTAGTGTCCGGACAGTTTACACTAGCGGGCTTTGGTTTAAGCCAGATCCTAGTGTACGTATTGGGATTGGTTTTATCCAGTTTGTATTCGTGTTCCTCGGAACGCGGATGCGGGTGTGTATGCACAGTTGACGGAGAGACAGAGGCAGAGGATTCTCATTAGGGTTGTTGACCGTTGACAGTTGACTATTGACTTTTTGCTCAAACCTAATGAGAATATGATAAATGATTAACAATAATATTAATTAAGTATTGTGGTGACATGGTTGTTGAGGGGTTGACTTTGTTGACTTGTTGACTTTGTTGACCGGTTGACTAGGTTGGACTAGTTGACCATCATGATGACAATGGCTACCATTTCATGACAAAGACTTTTCACTTGCTTGTTCTCTTGTGCAATATGAGTGCATGAAATGATATAGCCATTTTGAGTTAAACCATTTCCACAATACTTGATTACTATTTTTTTGATGATGGTTTTGGATTATGAGAGCCAAGTGAGAAAAGTTTTTCTCATTCTATCATTTTCATTCTCTCTCTTGTGTTCTTGAGCTCTCATCTCCTTCCTCTTGCTCTCCCTCTCTAGCCCAGCCGCGCTAGCCCAGCCCCCGCTCTGTCGTTAGTTAAGTAACCTAACGAGTAATGACGGGGCCCCGTGGAGAATGCGAATGGCATAAGAGTACATCATATTTTGGTTGTTTTCTGCAATGGTAGGATTAAATGATGGGATGCATTTAAATAACTAATGCAAGAATATCACGCATTAAAAGAACTAATGCAAGAAAATAAACCAAGTTAAAGTCGTTGGAACACTTTCGAAAAACCACTCGGTTCTTTTCAAAACCAACTTTTAAATGCGGAGTTTGAGCCACTCCTTTTAAAAGCTATCTCGTTCCATCGATTATATCAAGTTCACTACGTTCACGGTTTCGCCAAAACCATTCGTAGCCTTCCGTTGTTTCACATGAATAGTCAATAGTATTCAAGCTATGTATGTTGGCCAAAGTCAAGGCATAGTGATTGGTAGCTATTGGGTATTCATGTGTAGCATAGATAGATGCGTTGGTTTGGGACAGTCGTACTGCCATTTTGGCCAAAGTCAAGGGTAGGTACGGGTGGATCCAAATTAACCTGGAGAATGATGGGTAGAACTTGACATGTGACTTATGATATTTTGGCCAAAGTGAAGGTCATAAGAGCATGGGGCAAAAATCCACATCGGGAGTTTCAAAAGAACTGAAACTTGCTAGTGTTGCATACCATTTGGAGTGTGATGATTCTGGTAGGATTCCTTCAGTTTCGTCACACGATGATATTTGGATCCCGATCCTACTGTGAGTATACGCTACTCCTCGGGAAATTTCTCACTTAACGATCAATGCTATAAACCAAGTAGGTGTCTAGAAAGGTGTTAGCGGGGCTACGCCCCCAGGGAAAAGAGGTTATTTAATTAAGGAACTTCGCGAAAGCATTGGAAAACCTCCCTCGAAGTACCGACACTGGCCTGGCTGAACGGTTAAGCAAGAATTGTACGGTGAAATTGATCCTGACTAATTCTTCCTTTTTGGTTTGAGGAGGGATTCGAGAAACAGTGGGAGCCATCCTGTTTAGACAAACTAAAAACCATTCTAAACTTGCAAGAGCATCATGCTGAGTGTTTCTTCTCTCTCCTAATTGCAGCGACCAATCGACATGACTGGACTTAAGTTACTCCTAGATAAAAACATACTGACAGGGCCAAACTACAAAGATTGGCTCAGGAATGTCAAGCTGGCAATCACTTACGACAAGCTGGGGTATCTTCTTACCACCAAAGCTCCCCCTGTCCCAGGTCCCAAAACCAGCGTCGCGGATAAGGAAATCCGTAAGACCTGGGAATTAGACAGCGCGAAGGCCAAGTGCCTCGTGCTTGCCTCTATGGACAATGAACATCAGAGGAGGCACGAGAATATAGACCTGGAATCTATATTTCTTCATACAAAAGAACTGTATGGAGAGCAATCTCGTATCGCAAGATACAAAGTGTCGAAGAAGTTATTTTCGGCAAGATTGGCCGTCGGATCATCGGTAGCGGAACACGTGCTTAAGATGATTGGCTACATTGAGGAGCTCGCGGACCTTGGGACCACGTTGGAGAATGAGCTTTATACGGACTTGATTCTCCAGTCCCTTCCTTCCACTTACGCCCAGTTCATACTGAACTTCAACTTACAAGAAAAGGAAGTTGAACTTTCAGAACTCCTCAACATGCTGAGGAGCGCAGAGGGCACCCTACAGAAAGGTAGGGAAACATCCACTTTGTTTGTAGGAGGATCTTCTTCTTCTAGGTCCAAGGCGAAAGCCAAGGGAAAGAAGAAGAAAGCCCCCGCCAAACCAAGGGGCGGTGTTAGTAAAGTGGATACGAAGGGAAAGGCAAAAGCAACAAAGAAAGTGGGAAAGCTTGTGGATAAGGAAGAATGCTTCTATTGTCATAAGAAAGGACACTGGAAAAATGATTGCAGGGCTTGGAAGGCCAGAACACAGGATCTGAAGCAGGTTGCGGCTTCAGCTTCAGGTGTGTATGTTATTGAAAACTATCTTTCAATAAACTCTACTTCCTGGGTATTGGATACCGGATCAGGATCTCATATCTGTAATTCTTTGCAGGCGTTGAGAAACCGTAAGGTTTTGAAGGCAGGTGACATGACCCTCAAAGTTGCAAACGGAGCTAGCATGGATGCTAAGGCCGTGGGGGACTATCACCTGGGAATGTCAGATGGACATGTTTTGGTTTTGCGTAATTGCTTTTTTGTTCCCAACGCAACTTGTAATATCATTTCTGTATCTTTGGTTTCTAAAGAAGGTTATGAATTTGCGTTTGTAAGCAATGTTGTAAACATTCACCTTAATCAAGTTCTGATTGGGTCAGGTACATTGAGAAATGGTATATACGTATTAAACCAACCACAGATTTTCAATGTCCAGAATACACACAAAAGAAAGTCTCCGGAAATCAATCAGACTTTCTTATGGCATTGTAGACTGGGTCACATCAATGAGAGAAGATTGACCAATTTACATACAGAAGGATATTTGAATCCGTTCGAATATCAATCGTATGCCACTTGTCAATCCTGTCTCAAAGGAAAGATGACAAAGACTCCGTTCACTGGACACGGAGTAAGAGCGAGCGAGCTCTTGGGACTCGTACACAGCGACGTGTGTGGTCCAATGTCTATACATGCGCGAAGCGGTTTCTCATACTTCATTACTTTTACGGATGACTTTTCAAGGTATGGTTATATCTTCTTAATGAAACATAAGTCCAAAGCCTTTGGAAAGTTCCAGGAATATAAGAATGAAGTAGAAAAACAAACCGGCAAAAGTATCAAGATTCTAAGATCGGATCGAGGTGGTGAATACTTGAGTGCCAAGTTCCTGGACTATTTATAAGAGAACGGAATTCTCTCTCAGCTTACTTCTCCATACACTCCGCAACATAACGGTGTATCGGAGAGACGGAACCGAACCCTATTGGATATGGTACGGTCCATGATGAGTAACGCTGAGTTACCGCGATCATTCTGGGGGTATGCGCTAGAATCAGCAGCATACCTTTTGAACCGAGTTCCCACTAAGACTGTGCCTACTACACCATATGAGATGTGGTGTGGGAAGAGGCCCCATCTCAATCACATTAAGACATGGGGAAGTACAGCTTTTGTCAAAAAGCAGCATGCGGACAAGCTCGAGGCACGCTCAGTACAGTGCAAGTTTGTGGGATATCCAAAGAACTCCAAGGGATATTTCTTCTACTGCGAAGAGGAACAAAAGGTTTTTGTTTCTCGTCATGCCCACTTTCTAGAACACCAGTTCTTAGAAAAGGAAATGAGTGGGAGCGCAGTAGAACTGGAAGATATTCCAGAACCACAGACTATTACTGAAAGCTTAGTGGAACCAGAGGGTTCAAAAGAACAAGACATTCCTACGCCGCTCCGCAGGAGTAGTAGGCAGTCTCATCCGCCCGAGAGATACTACGGTTTTCTCATAGACGGGGATAGAGAGGATTGCATCATAGATTTTGATGAGCCTACTAGCTTCCAGCAGGCCGTTCAGAGCGTTGACTCGGTAAAATGGCTGGATGCAATACGGACCGAAATGGAATCCATGTACACCAACAAAGTATAGACGTTGGACATTGCTCCAGACGGGGTAAAACCCGTAGGATGCAAGTGGATCTTCAAAAGGAAGATTGGTGTAGATGGACAGGTTGAGACCTATAAAGCTAGACTTATTGCAAAGGGTTTTCGTCAAAGACCTGGTTTGGACTATGACGAAACCTTTTCTCCAGTGGCTATGCTGAAATCCATTCGGATCCTTCTTGCCATTGCTGCCTTCCACGATTATGAGATCTGGCAGATGGACGTAAAGACCGTTTTTCTAAATGGAAATTTAGAGGTGTGTGTCTATATGGACCAACCAGAGGGTTTCATTCAGAGTGGGAGCAGCGGAAAGGTGTGCAAGTTGCTTAAGTCCATCTATGGACTAAAGCAGGCATCGCGGAGTTGGAACATCTGTTTTGATGAGACGGTCAAGGAATTTGGCTTTATCAAAAATCCAGATGAACCATGCATCTATAGTAGATTTGTAGCGAGAACTGTAGTATTCCTCGTTTTATACGTGGATGACATTCTCTTAATAGGAAATGACATTCCTATGCTACAATCTGTCAAGGGGTTCTTGTCACACAGGTTCTCCATGAAAGACCTGGGTGATGCCTCATACATCCTGGGGATCCGGATCCATCGTGATAGATCTAAGAGGATATTAGGACTTTCACAGTCCAAGTACATCGACACCATACTGAAGAGATTCAGTATGGAAGATTCCAAACGCGATAACCTACCGGCTTGTCACGGGATCACCCTCTCTAAAGAGATGTCTCCCAAGACTGATTTGGAGAGGGATCGTATGTCCATTATACCCTACGCTTCTGCGGGAGGCTCCATAATGTATGCGATGTTGTGTACCAGACCGGATGTAGCTTATGCACTGAGTGTAGTAAGCCGGTATCAGTCAAACCCTGGGGAGAAACATTGGATAGCGGTAAAGAACTTTCTCAAGTACCTGAGAAGGACTAAGGAGATTTTCTTGGTGTATGGCGGAAAAGACCTCCAAATTGAGGCCTTTGCTGACTCCAGCTTCCAGAGTGACAAGGATGATTCCAAGTCCATGTCGGGTTTTGTCTTTACCCTCAATGGAGGGGCGGTGTGTTGGAAGAGTTCCAAACAGGAAACCGTTACTGACTCGACTATGGAAGCGGAATACATCGCTGCATCTGATGCCGTAAAAGAAGCCGTCTGGATGAGGAAGTTCTTGAAAGAACTTCAGGTGGTTCCGTCCATTGTTGATCCAATACCTCTGTATTGCGACAACAACGGGGCTATAGCTTTAGCGAAGGAACCCAGGTCCCATCAGAGATCCAGACACATCTTGAGGCGGTATCACCTGATCAGGGAGATCGTGGATCGCCAGGAGATCGAGGTTCGGAGGGTTGCTTCAGAAGATAAAACTGCAGATCCATTCACCAAGGCCTTGCCCCAGACTCAGTTCGAGCGGCTGATCGAGATGATAGGTCTTCGATACGCCAGTACATGGCCTTAGTGCAAGTGGGAGATTGTTAGTGTATATGCCCTAGAGGCCATTACTGTATCATACTAGTTTGTATTTTACTTAATGGAAGCTTAGGATATTCACCTTGTATATACAATCTTGCTCAAAATAGTAGTATGCTACTTGGTTTGTTTCTACTTCAATGTGTACATGTGTTTATTTTATTATATCACCTATACGCATTAGTGGAGCCCTTAGGATCTTTGCTTGATTACCAGCGTTGTGATGGCAGTCACACTAGTGGGGGCTGGGTAATCTATAAGCACATCCTTATGCAGGTCCCTAGTCGCAGGACTATCGAGACAGGGCATCGATACTCCGGAGTAGACTAGAGCATGCGCTTCTAATCCCAGTGTGGGAGATGGTCTGTCCCACAGCCATCAGTACGTCGTACTGGAGATAGTATGCGGGTGCTCGTTAGGTTACGAGTACACTGGACAGGACTCGTCGGGAACTGACCGGTTAGTATTATACCTATCGTCAGTTATCAGTTCCCAGGTGACATGAGTACAGCTTAGTCCGCTGACTTGACACTGTCACTTCGCCTCGAGTGTGTTCCCACTGTACTTTGATTACTACCCTACCACGGCTCAAAGAAGTCATGCAAACAGGTAGTAGTTGGGTGCAGTCCCGAAGCACTTGGAGGCAGTGACGGTTAGACATGATTCGTCTCTCCCGGTATTGGGGGTTGACATCGCGCTGTGTCTAGAAAAGCCATTACACGAGTAGTCCCTGGCCAGGGCAAGCGAGATATACTGGTAGGCTTTCAGTTTTATCTCAGGGTGTATTGGGCTTCACTCCGACACGACTTGTACCGCTATTAGGGGACTGACGTTTACCACCCCCTAGGCCCGCCATGCGATGTATCAGACGAACAGACCGGACTGTACGGAGATTGTCACATTCAGGCTCGGTAGAAGTTCAGATGGGTTTCACCTCGTCAGTCTTCTTGTCGGCATCTACCTGGGGACCGTTACGCACAGCTAGTGCCGCTTGCGGTCTGTGGTTAAACCCACTGCCAGCGTAGTGTCAAGTCTTTAGAGTCCCACACAGAAAGCTATTCGCCTTTAGGCAAAAGAGTAGAGGTCGCATGGTTTTGCGACAGGGTTCAGTCACATCCGTGCACTTATGCACGGTTAGTGTCCGGACAGTTTACACTAGCGGGCTTTGGTTTAAGCCAGATCCTAGTGTTCGTATTGGGATTGGTTTTATCCAGTTTGTATTCGTGTTCCTCGGAACGCGGATGCGGGTGTGTATGCACAGTTGACGGAGAGACAGAGGCAGAGGATTCTCATTAGGGTTGTTGACCGTTGACTATTGACTATTGACTTTTTGCTCAACCCTAATGAGAATATGATATATGATTAACAATAATATTAATTAAGTATTGTGGTGACATGGTTGTTGAGGGGTTGACTTTGTTGACTTGTTGACTTTGTTGACCGGTTGACTAGGTTGGACTAGTTGACCATCATGATGACAATGGCTACCATTTCATGACAAAGACTTTTCACTTGCTTGTTCTCTTGTGCAATATGAGTGCATGAAATGATATAGCCATTTTGACTTAAACCATTTACACAATACTTGATTACTATTTTTGTGATGATGGTTTTGGATTATGAGAGCCAAGTGAGAAAAGTTTTTCTCATTCTATCATTTTCATTCTCTCTCTTGTGTTCTTGAGCTCTCATCTCCTTCCTCTTGCTCTCCCTCTCTTTAGTCTATGGTTCACTTGTCTCATGTGTTGAGAACCAAGAACCATAGAGAAAATCCCAACACACTCTCCTCTACTCACTCTAGTTCACAAGGTTTAGCAAACCGAGTGAACTAGTTTCTTCAAAGACCGAAGAAGAAGCCAAAGGTAGAAGCTTTCAGGTGGATCGATTTTCGGCGCAAGGAGACGACGTGGTGAAGCCGATCCGGACAACCATCGAGGCTTGAAGACGAAGGAGTTCAAGAAAGAAAGGTATAACCCCCTAACCGAGTAGTTAACAACTAGAAAATGTTACCACCTCTAGAAAATGTTACCTCCTAGTTAGGTTGTTAGTTAGATGTTTAACAAAGATCCGGTTTTTAGTCCATATTACCACCTCTAGAAAATTGTTTTTCACCAAATTCCGCATGCCCGAAAGTACCGGGAGAGGTAGCATGGACTTACAGACTCAAGTGAGCTCGACGCCACATAACATAAATCCATAAGTCTCACAACCTCGTCTCTAGGTCAATATACAGTAATCCAAATAAACTGGTACAGCTGAAATAGTAGTAGATGGAGTACTCTAGATACAATAAACATATATAAGTGGTACAAAATGATAACAACCCACCTATGAGCAAAAGCCTCGAGTCCAGGCAAAGAGAGCAAAGGGGCAAAAATGTCCGCCGCTACAGTGCTGACGGAACGGACCTGCAGAAAAGCTGTGGCACAATGGGAGTAAGTTGCCAGCTCGTGAGTAATAAATAACATCTACAAAGGCTATCGCATGTATGCACACAAGTATCCTAGCATCTCTAAACAGGTATGGCTATAGGCACTAGCAGGTATATATGCATCATCAGTGTGCTAACAAGTATGAATGTCACATGGATGTACTAACAGGAATGTATGCCACATGAATGTACTAACATGTATGTATGCTATATGAGTCAACTCAAGATCTCAACATGTAAGTACAAGAACTATTCTTTCTTTGTTTTTGAAACTCTTTTCGATATCAGCATAATATCCATGAAATCAACAAAATCCGTGTCTAGCAACGACACCTCAAAACTGTCTCAATCTCATATATCCATGTCAAGTATCTCTGGTCTCAGCCATCCGGCTGATCCATCCCAAATATCCATATCTTAATCTAGCGGCCACGGTCGGTATCCTCTAGATATCCGCCGTGCCAAATGAAGTCACCGGTAGGTAGTCCGTCCCCTGCCAGGCTCAACGACATCTCCTGCGATCTTCTTGCCCCGGGGTACCTTACCGGGCCCACCATGTACCCGATACGGTTCATCCACCTCCTTGAAACGGGTCTCGAGAACACAGCAAACTCATGGTGGACGACACTTTACATCACTAGGAAACCGCAACTTTTATATTTTTTTTAAAGATCATAAGTTTCAAATCTTGTGGCTTTTCCCCGAAATCCAGAAATATCATAAATCTCATGAAATCATCATGGGTGCATATGTCAATGATAATGAATGCAAATGGTATCAATGTTCAAGTTGCAATGTATGATTTATACTAGGCATGAGCAAGTAATGTAATGATATATATGCACGAGAATAGCAATTCTTATGATTTCATTTTTAATATTTATTGCAATAGCACAGGTCTAAGCAATTAACATGTTCAGATTTATAGTTATCTAGTGTCGTGACATGGCAATTACCAGGGTATGGGTGTACACATGAATAGTGCTCGTGCTGCATATAAAAACCTGATAAAGGTGCATGTGTCCTGCAGAATGAGTTTGCGCATATGGGTACAACATATAGATCCTAACTGCAGCAATTATCATGCAAGTATTTTTATTTCTAATGTTACGAGCAAATGTCAAAGTTTAATATTTTCAAGTTTACTAAATCTATCGGGCGACTTGCGCCATCCAAACGATCGTTCCCCGTAGATGTGAAATCTACTCACTCGTGATCCCGTGCTAGGTGTGTCCGACCACCTGCTTCCCTTTCTCTGCTGCGCTTGAAGTCCCCGTCGGCGAACCTAGAATTTACAAAAGTCACATATATCAGGAAAATCCTGCAAAAACATGATATATCGATCAAAAGGATACGCGTGCATGAAACTAAAACGCGCGTGCACACGACACGTCACGACGCGCACAAACCTACCAGAACCTACTCTGACACGCTATGTCGCGCAGCGTGCCACAGAACCACACGTATCACGCGTGTGTCGCACAAGTTTAAAACTTCGAAAACACGTTTATAGCTCTAGATTTTGCCTTTGGGTCTAACTTAAAAAGTTACAGATACCAACAAACAAAGCTACCAAGCAGGACCCTACACCCAAAAACCCAACACCTCTCCCCCTGCTCTGGCCGCAAATTGCGGCCAGATCGAATAAACCGGCGGCCTGGAAAGTGAGGTGGGTCCCCGTGCTTTGTTTGTGTGTCCCTGCTAGTCTCACCATGCTACAGTCTTCACACTTTTATTTTGAAAGGCTCGGGTCAACAGTAGATTAAACAGAGGCTAAAAAGTCACTAAAACTGCTAAATTACGCCAAATCAGATAAAGCGGGTATATTTAAGAAATCTGGGGCAAATCTCCGGTTAACTGGTCTCAACAGCACCTAATTAGGTTATTCTAACCATCACAACCATTACTTTGTCAAAATTCCCCTATTTACCCAAAACTACCACTAAAACATATAATAAACACTAATATAAGCTAGGTAACCATAACTTTAGCAATTAGAGTCGGGTTAAGGGGGTTATACCTCTAGAGATACTAGATGAAGGAGAAGAGAGGAAGGAGAAAGTGTGTGTGCTGCTGGAGTGCTGCTCCTACTGTCCAAAGAGCTGTAATTCCATGGCTGAAAAGTGCAGATCTGCTTCATTGTTTATTGCTGAAGCTGTTGCTGTTGTTTTGTGATGGTGTAGTTGTGTATGGGTTGCTGTTGCAGCTGCTACTGCTGTTGTATTTGTTGTGGTGTGGTGTCGTGTGAGTGTGGTTTGAAGTTGGGGCTGTTGTAGCAGCTGTTGTTGCTGGTTTGGTGCTGAAATGATGATATATGGCTGATGTTTTTTTTTTTGGGCTGATGTGCTGCTGCTGATGTTCTGATGTATGGCTGATTTTTTTTGGGCTGATGTGCTGCTGCTGATGTTCTGATGGCTGATGTGTTGCTGCTGATGTTCTGATGTATGGCTGATTTCTTTTGGGCTGATGTGCTGCTGCTGATGTTCTGATGTATGGCTGATGTTTTTGGGCTGATGGTGTTGTGTGAGTGTGGCTTGAAGTTGGGGGGGGGGCTTTTGTGCAGCTGCTGCTGCTGTTTTATAGTGTTTGCTTGGCTGTAGCAGCAGCTACTGTTGCATTGGAGGCTGGTTTTGTGGCTGATGATGTTGTGGTGCTGATATGAAGGGTTAAGTAGCTGTTGTATTGTGGTAGGGGGGCTGGTTAGGCTGATGTTGATGATGGTGCTGCTGCTGATGCAGCTACTGCTGCAAAGGGGTTAAAGAGCTGATGCTATGGGGTTGTAGCTGTTGCTGATGTTGGTTTTTGGTGGCTGAAGTGAGCAGGAATTTGGGCTGATGTGTGTGGCTGAAATGTGTTGTTTTGGTGGCTATGTGTTGATGTTGGTCAGGGGCTGAAATGTGATGTTTTGGGGATGAAATGTGCTGATGTGTGGGGCTGAAATGTGCTGTTTTGGTGGCCGTGTGCTGATGTTGGTCAGGGGCTGAAATGTGCTGATGTGTGGGGCTGAAATGTGTGTGAGTGAGAGGGAGAGATAAGAGTGAAATGAGAGTGTGAAAGAGGGTGTGAGAGAGACATGCAAAAAGTTTTGAAATGAAATGGGGTGTGACATAACCATAGCCACCATTCTCTCTTCCCTCATTAAATGCTTGCATGACACCCATCACAATCTCTCCTTCTCATCACAAGTCAACCCTAAACCCTAATTACCCTCAACCAAATCTAAACTCATAATTATCCTAATTAGCTTAACCAAGTGTGTTAGACCACCATGGTTGGCTAAATATGGTAAACCCACCATGCGCACCCAAACTTGGTAACCCTAGGCTTAACCCTAGTTATCATCTATAAGTGTGTGTGGTCGAGATAAAATTCTACAAAAATAACCATAAAACTAGATAAATTACTAGAAACCCATTTTGGTAAACTTTTAACCAAAAGACCCCACATTAACACGCAATTACTACTAAACACAGACCCAGGTGTTACAGTCTTCCCCTTAAGAAAATTCGTCCCCGAATTTTAAAATATGCAACTACGCGTACCTTCAAAAAGATGAGCGAATTTCTTCCACATCTCTCCCTCGGCCACCCAAGTGATCTCCTCACCATTCGGGCTACGCCAAAGAACCTTCACCGACGGCAGGAACTTTGATCGAAGTTTCTTCACCTGCCGGTCTAATATCTCAACTGGATGCACGGTGAACGAAAGGTCAGGCTCAAGCTGAACGGTCTGATGCTGAATCGTGTGGGAAGGGTCATGAAGATATCTGCGTAGCATCGACACGTGGAAGACGGGGTGAACATCTGAAAAGCTGGGTGGAAGAGCCAAACGATATGCAACAGCGCCGATGCGCTCGAGGATCTCGAAGGGGCCTACGAATCTAGGGCTAAGCTTTCCCTTTCGCCCAAATCGCATCACGCCCTTCATCGGAGAGACCCTCAGAAAAACATGATCGCCAACTGCGAACTCTAATTTGCGATGGCGCCTGTCTGCATAGGATTTCTGACAGCTCTGAGCTGCTCTCATCCGATCTCGAATCAACTGTACTTTCTCGGTCGTCTCCTACACGATCTGCGGCCCAAAAATGCTGCCCTCCCTCAGCTCAGTTCAACAGACGGGCGATCTACATCTCCTCCCATACAAGGCCTCGAAAGGTGCCATCTGAATAATATCCTGGAAGCTGTTGTTGTAGGAGAACTCCACTAAAGGTAAATGACGATCCCAGCTACCACAAAAGTCCAAAACGCACGCTCTGAGCATGTCCTCGAGAGTCTGGATAGTCCGCTCTGACTGTCCGTCGATTTGCGGATGAAATGCGGTGCTGAAGCTCAAACGAGTGCCCAAAGCCTCCTGGAGTCTCTTCCATAGTTGGCTGGTAAACTGGGTGCCTCGATCTGATACTATACAAGTCGGTACGCCATGTAACCGCATGATCTCGTCGATGTAAATCTGGGCATACTGAGCAAAACTGAAAGTGGTCTTCACTGGCAGGAAGTGAGCCGCTTTCGTCAATCGATCCACAATCACCCAAATGGAGTCGTACCCTCGACTGGTCCTGGGTAGACCCACAACGAAGTCCATCGAAATCTGCTCCCATTTCCATTCCGGAATGGGCAAGGGCTGCAACTCTCCCGCTGGCCTCTGGTGCTCGGCCTTGACTTGCTGACAAGTCAGGCAGCTCGATACGAAGTCGGTGACATCCCTCTTCATCCCGTCCCACCAATAGACATCTCTCAAATAGCGGTACATCTTGGTGGAACCTGGATGAATGCTGTATGTAGATCTATGCGCCTCCTCAAGAATCTCACGTCGCAGTCCCTCCGAATCTGGTACGCACAATCGAGTCCCAAATCGTAGTACTCCCTGATCGTCGATCAGGAACTCGGAGTCTCTGCCCTGCCTAATCTGCTCTATGATCTCTAAAAGACGGTCATCACTAGGCTGTGCCTCTCGAATGCGGTCAAGTAACTGCGGACGTGCACGAACATGCGCAAGCTGTCCCCCTGTCGGAGTGAACTCGAACTCAACTCGGCTGTCGCATAAAATCTGCCAATCTGCTGATGACTGCCTCTGCACTGCGTGCAAACAAGATAGACTACCCGCGGGCCTCCTGCTCAAGGCATCCGCCACTACATTCGTCTTGCCCGGGTGGTACAAGATCTCACAGTCGTAGTCCTTAACCAGCTCCATCCAACGACGCTGTCTCAGATTCAGGTCTCGCTGCTGAAATATATACTTTAAGCTCTTGTGGTCAGTGAATATCTGACACGACTCGCCATATAGGTAATATCGCCATATCTTAAGTGCAAAGACCACTGCAGCCATTTCCAAATCATGAGTAGGGTAGTTCTGTTCATGTTTCTTCAATTGCCACGACGCATACGCGATCACCCTGTCATGCTACATCAATACGCATCCTAGCCCCACCCGTGAAGCGTCACAATAAACCACGAATCTGCCTAATCCTAAAGGCAATGATAATACTGGCGCCGTAGTCAAACAAGTCCGTAGCTGCTGAAAACTGTGCTCGCACTCCTCCGTCCAAATGAAGGGAACTCCCTTCCGGGTCAAACCGGTCAAAGGTGCAGCAATACGGGAGAAATCCTGAACGAATCGCCTGTAGTAGCCCGCCAGGCCTAGAAAACTACGGATCTCCGTAACCGATATCGGTCTGGGCCACTGCTGAACGGCCTCAATCTTCTTCGGGTCCATACATATGCCATCTTTCGTAATCACGTGACCCAAGAAACCAACGCTGTCCAACCAGAATGCACATTTGGAAAATTTTGCGAAGAGCTGGTGCTCCCTCAGAGTCTGCATCGTAATCCGTAAGTGCTGCTCGTGCTCCTCTCGGCTCCAGGAATACACCAAAATATCGTCAATGAACACTATGATGAACAAGTCGAGATACGGCCTGAATGCACGGTTCATCAAATCCATGAATGCTGCTAGGGCGTTGGTGAGTCCGAACGACATCTCCAGAAACTCATAGTGGCCATAGCGTGTACGGAAAGCTGTCTTCGGTATATCCTCCTGTCGGACTCGCAGCTGATGGTATCCTGATCGCAAGTCGATCCTTGAAAAATAACCCGCACCCTGAAGCTGATCGAACAAATCATCAATGCGCGGCAACGGATATCTGTTCCGCACGGTAACCTTGTTCAGCTGGCGGTAGTCGATACATAAGCGTAAACTTCCGTCCTTCTTCTTGACAAACAGGACCGGAGCACCCTAAGGAGAAACACTGGGTCGAATAAGTCCCTTATCTAACAAATCTTGCAGCTGAACCTTCAATTCTCTAAGCTCCGTCGGGGCCATCCGTTAGGGCGGTATAGAAATAGGCCCTGAGCCGGGAATCAAATCAATACAGAACACGACATCGCGCTCAGGCAGCAATCCTGGCAGCTCATCAGGGAAAACATCGGGGAACTCGCATACAATCGGAACCTGGTCCAATGGAATATCTGTAGCTCTAGTATCGCAAACATAGGCTAGAAACCCCCGACATCCCTTTCTCAACAGCTGATCAGCGCGAAGAGAAGAAATCAACATGTGAGGGGCAGCACCACGGTCCCCCTGCACAACAAAAGCCGAATCGCCGGGAAAACAAAATCTAACTGTCTTCTCGCGGCAGTCCACAGACGCATAGCACGTGGCTCACCAATCCATGCCCAAAAGAACGTTGAAGTCCAACATCTCAAGAAGGATCAAGTCGACAGGCAGCTCTCGCTCGCCAATACGGACGGTACAGGATCGGAACACGTGCCTAGTAACAAATGACTCTCCCACAGGAGTGGTCACAACAAGCGGCTGATCAAGCAAACCGGACTCTCTACCCAAACTCGGCACGAAGTGTATGGAAACGTATGAGTGCGTGGATTCGGGATCAAACAACACGTATGCATCAACGGAGCATATAGATAGGGTACCCGTCACGACGGCATTGGATGCCTGTGCATCCTGGGGTGTCAACGCAAAAACTCGGGCCTGACCTCCACTAATAGCAGGGTGACCTCGGCCTCGGCCTCTGCCTCCTCTTCCTCTCTGGATAGGTCCGCCGCGTCCACGGCCTCTAGGTGCACCTAACCGGCGTGGAGCATCGCCTGTGGAAGGAAGTAGAGCTCTCTGAGGAGGGGGCGGTGATGGTGGTAGGGTCACATGCGGAACTGTCGCCACTCCCTGTCGTCTCACTGGACAATCTCTAACGCGATGGTGCAGACTCCCACACCCAAAGCATCCTGGCAACGCCTGCTGTCCCTGTGGATACGACCCATACAGCTGACCTCGTCCAAACCCTCTGCCGGCCCTATCTCTCGGAAAGAATCTGGTATGCTGCCTCTGATTTGGCGTGCTGGTATGAATCCTCTTCGGCGTGGGAACGGTCGAAGTCACTGAAATACGTGCCTCCATCTGCAACGCTGTATCCACAGCCGCTGAATAGGTATCGAAGTGCTAGGCGCCAATGGCAAGAAATAGCTGGGCATCCAGTCCCTGTATGAACCTCTTCACCCTCTTCGCTTCGGTATCCACCAGATACGGAGCATATCGGGACAACTGTGTAAACTGGACGTCATACTCAGACACCGTCATCCCTGGAGTCTTGATTAAGGCCTCAAAACTACGAGCTCTGGCGTCACGAATACTCTCCGGAAGGAAACGAGCTAGAAAGACTGCTGTAAACTCAGTCCAGGTCATGGGCGGTAGACCTGCAGCTTGACCTCTGAGAACTGACTCCCACCATATCTGTGCGAGGCCCTCTAGTTGGAAACTCGCCAGCTCTACCCATCGGTCATCAGAATACCTCAGTGAGCAGCAGATCCTGGCCAAACTGTCAAGGAACGTCTACGGGCCCTCTGCTGCATCGGTATCCGTGAAGACTGGAGGTCTCAGCCTCATGAACTCCTATAGTGAAACCGGGATGGCCACGGTGGTAGTAGTAGGAGCAGGTATCATAGTAGTCTGGGATGTAGTGGGTACGTCCTCTGGCCTCGGTGCATGACTGGCCGCAACTAAGGATCCCACCATCTGACGTAACTCCTGCATACTCCCCATCATCTGTCGCAGCTCCTCCATACCAATCTCGAGCCTATCCACACGGCCTGGGGAAGGCAGATTAGTCTGTCCCTGCGGTGTAGGCATACCACCCTGCTCAGTCCTAGTCTCGGACGAGCCAGCTCGAATCTCGTCTCGGGCGGCAGCCCTCTGTGCTCTGGTAGCCCTCTGCGGCATAGTGACTGGTACATGAAATAGGAAAATAAGAACGGTGCAAAAGAATCGTAGGATACACGGAATTGAAGAAGGAATTTCAAGCAAGTATATCCTAAAGTCACTTAGGCGGAGTACTGTATCGCAAGTATGCCGCGGACATACGTACGCTACGTCACCCTGCTTAAGTCATTTACTCCATCTACTAAGGGTCATCCTACACTCAGAAAGGTGAAACCTATCGCTCTGATACCAACTTTGTCACGACCCGCAAGGTATGGAACGCGACCGGCACTTAAGTTACGAAACGTCTCAAGGCGTCCGTAAAATAAGTAAGCCGAAGCCCAGAATACAAAACCCAATTAAGAATTAGAGTGAAGGAAACCAATTTATTTAAAGCATTTTAGTCAATTAAACCACATCAAGTTTCCTTTTTAAAACAACTTTCCCTTTTTCCAAAAATTCCGGCAGAACCTCCTTTGTAAAAACAAGCCCCAAACGGGTACAAAACAGGAATATAAATGAATAACATGAATATTGCATCCCCAAGCGGGAGCTAGCTCTTCGCCTCAAGGCGGTCACAAATCCCACGCAATGTAAAATACAATGTGCATAAATAAGAATGAAAGCACAGATAAAATAACATGTCAACTCAAGTGAGCTCGACCCCACATAACATAAATCCATAAGTCTCACAACCTCGTCTCTAGGTCAATATACAATAATCCAAATAAACTGGTACAATTGAAATAGTAGTAGATGGAGTACTCTAGATACAATGAACATATATAAGTGGTACAAAATGATAACAACCCACCTATGAGCAAAAGCCTCGAGTCCAGGCAAAGAGAGCAAAAGAGGCAAAAATGTCCGCCGCTACAGTGCTGACGGAACGGACCTGCAGAAAAGCTGTGGCACAACGGGAGTGAGTTGCCAGCTCGTGAGTAATAAATAACATCTACAAAGGCTATCGCATGTATGCACACAAGTATCCTAGCATCTCTAAACAGGTATGGCTATAGGCACTAGCAGGTATATATGCATCATCAGTGTGCTAACAAGTATGAATGTCACATGGATGTACTAACAGGTATGTATGCCACATGAATGTACTAACATGTATGTATGCTATATGAGTCAACTCAAGATCTCAACATGTAAGTACAAGAACTATTCTTTCTTTGTTTTTGAAACACTTTTCGATATCAGTATAATATCCATGAAATCAACAAAATCCTTGTCTAGCAACGACACCTCAAAACTGTCTCAATCTCATATATCTATGTCAAGTATCTCTGGTCTCAGCCATCCGGCTGATCCATCCCAAATATCCATATCTCAATCTAGCGGCCACGGTCGGTATCCTCTAGATATCCGCCGTGCCAAATGAAGTCACCGGTAGGTAGTCCGTCCCCTGCCAGGCTCAACGCCATCTCCTGCGATCTTCTTGCCCCGGGGTACCTTACCGGGCCTACCATGTACCCGAGACGGTTCATCCACCTCCTCGAAACGGGTCTCGAGAACACAGCAAACTCATGGTGGACGACACTTTACATCACTAGGAAACCGCAACTTTTATATTTTTTTTAAAGATCATAAGTTTCAAATCTTGCGGCTTTTCCCCGAAATCCAGAAATATCATAAATCTCATGAAATCATCATGGGTGCATATGTCAATGATAATGAATGCAAATGGTATCAATGTTCAAGTTGCAATGTTTGATTTATACTAGGCATGAGCAAGTGATGTAATGATATATATGCACGAGAATAGCAATTCTTATGATTTCATTTTTAATATTTATTGTAATAGCATAGGTCTAAGCAATTAACATGTTCAGATTTATAGTTATCTAGTGTCGTGACATGGCAATTACCAGGGTATGGGTGTACACATGAATAGTGCTCGTGCTGCATATAAAAACCTGGTAATGGTGCATGTGTCCTACAGAATGAGTTTGCGCATATGGGTACAACATATAGATCCTAACTGCAGCAATTATCATGCAAGTATTTTTATTTCTAATGTCACGAGCAAATGTCAAAGTTTACTATTTTCAAGTTTACTAAATCTATCGGGCGACTTGCGCCATCCAAACGATCGTTCCCCATAGATGTGAAATCTAATCACTCGTGATCCCATGCTAGGTGTGTCCGACCACCTGCTTCCCTTTCTCTGCTGCGCTTGAAGTCCCCGCCGGCGAACTTAGAATTTACGAAAGTCACATATATCAGGAAAATCCTGCAAAAACATGATATGTCGATAAAAAGGATACGCGTGCGTGAAACTAAAACGCGCGTGCACACGACACGTCGCGACGTGCACAAACCCACCAGAACCTACTCTGACACACTGTGTCGCGCAGTGCGCCACAGAACCACGCGTATCACGCACGTGTCGCACAAGTTTAAAACATCTAAAACACGTTTATAGCTCCAGATTTTGCCTCTGGGCCTAACTTAAAAAGTTACAGATACCAGCAGATTAAGCTACACCCAAAAACCCAACACCTCCCCCCTTGCTCTGGCCGCAAATTGCGGCCAGATCGAATAAACCGGCGGCCTGGAAAGTGAGGTGGGTCCCTATGCTTTGTGTGTGTGTCCCTGCTAGTCTCACCATGCTACATTCTTCACACTTTTATTTTGAAAGGCTCGGGTCAACAGCAGATCTAACAGGGGCTAAAAAGTCACTAAAACTGCTAAATTACGCCAAATCGGATAAAGCGGGTATATTTAAGAAATCTGGGGCAAATCTCTGGTTAACTGGTCTCAACAGCACCTAATTAGGTTATTCTAACCATCACAACCTTTACTTTGTCAAAATTCCCCAAATTTACCCAAAACTACCACTAAAACATATAATAAACACTAATATAAGCTAGGTAACCATAACTTTAGCAATTAGAGTCGGGTTAAGGGGGTTATGCCTGTAGAGATCCTAGATGAAGGAGAAGAGAGGAAGGAGAAAGTGTGTGTGCTGCTGGAGTGCTGCTCCTACTGTCCCAAGAGCTGTAATTCCATGGCTGAAAAGTGCTGATCTGCTTCACTGTTTATTGCTGAAGCTGTTGCTGTTGTTTTGTAATGGTGTAGTTGTGTATGGGTTGTTGTTGCAGCTGCTACTGCTGTTGTATTTGTTGTGGTGTGGTGTTGTGTGAGTGTGGTTTGAAGTTGGGGCTGTTGTAGCAGCTAGCTGTTGTTGCTGGTTTGGTGCTGAAATAATGATATATGGCTGATGTTTTTTTTTTGGGCTGATGTGCTACTGCTGATGTTCTGATGTATGGCTAATTTTTTTTGGGTTGATGTGCTGCTGCTGATGTTCTGATGAATGATGTGCTGCTGTTGATGTTCTGATGTATGGCTGATTTCTTTTGGGCTGATGTGCTGCTGCTGATGTTCTGATGTATGGCTGATGTTTTTGGGCTGATGGTGTTGTGTGAGTGTGGCTTGAAGTTGGGGTGGGGGGCTGTTGTGCAGCTGCTGCTGCTGCTGTTTTATGGTGTTTGCTTGGCTGTAGCAGCAGCTACTGTTGCATTGGAGGCTGGTTTTGTGGCTGATGATGTTGTGGTGCTGATATGAGGGGTTAAGTAGCTGTAGTATTGTGGTAGGGGGGCTGGTTAGGCTGATGTTGATGATGGTGCTGCTGCTGATGCAGCTACTGCTGCAAAGGGGTTAAAGAGCTGATGCTATGGGGTTGTAGCTGTTGCTGATGTTGGTTTTTGGTGGCTGAAGTGAGCAGGAATTTAGGCTGATGTGTGTGGCTGAAATGTGCTGTTTTGGTGGCTATGTGCTGATGTTGGTCAGGGGCTGAAATGTGATGTTTTGGGGCTGAAATGTGCTGATGTGTGGGGCTGAAATGTGCTGTTTTGATGGCTATGTGCTGATGTTGGTCAGGGGTTGAAATGTGCTGATGTGTGGGGCTGAAATGTGTGTGAGTGAGAGGGAGAGATAAGAGTGAAATGAGAGTGTGAAAGAGGGTGTGAGAGAGACATGCAAAAAGTTTTGAAATGAAATGGGGTGTGACATAACCATAGCCACCATTCTCTCTTCCCTCATTAAATGCTTGCATGACACCCATCACAATCTCTCCTTCTCCTGACAAGTCAACCCTAAAACCTAATTACCCTTAACCAAATCTAAACTCATAATTATCCCAATTAGCTTAACCAAGTGCGTTAGACCACCATGGTTGGCTAAACATGGTTAACCCACCATGCATACCCAAACTTGGTAACCCTAGGCTTAACCTTAGTTATCATGCACAAGTGTGTGTGGTCGAGATAAAATTCTACAAAAATAAACATAAAACCAGATAAATTACTAAAAACCCGTTTTGGTAAACTTTTTACCAAAAGACCCCACATTAACACGCAATTACTACTAAACACAGACTCAGGTGTTACACAAGTGTAAGCTAATACATCTATCTATGATGAGCAGGGTATGCAATAATCATGCAAAAGTGCTCTATCCGGTACTACGACTACAGGATGAGATGCATAACAATGAATGCTGAGCATGGGATAAAATATCATCTACACGGAATATCAACGTGCAAAAATAACCGGTGTCCATCAATGCACCCAAATCCCAGTAACAACTCATGCGCCGTCACTCTAATCGGCCCTCAAATCCTGTACATCTCATGGAATCGTGAGTGCCTAGCATCGGCACTCGAAAATATCATGAAATCATCGTGTCTAGCATCGACATGCAAATCCTCAAGTATCGGGCTCCGTCAGTCCGGATCGGCCCAGGGGCTCCGTCTGCGGAATCAGCCATCGGCCCCGGCAGTATGGGTTGTCCTGTATCCATCTATCGACTCTGGTCAGTATCCTCCGGATAACCGCCAGGTCCAACCAATCACCGGTAGGTAGTAGTCCCTCTGCCAGGCTCACCGTCTAATGCACAGCGATCCTTTCTCGCCCCGGGTACCATACCGGGTCCACCATGTACCCGTAATCGGCCTCATCCAGCTGCTCGATTCGGGTTCACATGTCACACGTCTCAGAACCGAGAAAACGCATGGTGGATGCACTGAAATATCATATCAAGAGAAACCGGGTCTTTAAAACAGTGAGCATTTTCTTAAAATAATACCACGGTTCTCAAATCCAGAAATCACATGAATCCAAAACTCAATGCGTAAATCCATGCTATGTGTCGTATGACACTAAGAGTAAAAAGGGAAAACCGCTCTTTTAAAAGGATCCAGTTTTGAAATTATCTCATGCGGTCCCTATTTTCTAGAAATCAAGTCAATATCATCCATGTATGTAACATATGTATGTATCTCGGTATGGATGTGCAAGTGGATATATACGCAAATATGAGTGTCGCAATGTATATGTGCACTAATATGGATACACAGCGTGTATTTGCGCAAGTATAGATATGTCAAACTATGTGTGCACCAATAAGGATATACAATGTGTGTGTGCATAGGTATAGATATGTCAAGGTATGTGTGCACCAATATGGATATACAATGTATATGTGCATAAGTATAGATATGTTAAGCTATATGTGCACCAATATGGATATACAATATGACTTGTACGCAATATAAGTATATCAATGTATGTGTGCATCAATGTCAATATAAAATATGAATGTGTGCAATATAGGTATATCATGTATTTGGGCATCAATGTCAATATACAATATGAATGTGCGCAATATAGGTATATCATGTATGTATGCATCGCTGTCAATATACAATATGAATGTGCGCAATATAGGTATATCATGTATGTGTGCATCAATGTCAATATACAATATGAATGTGTGCAATATAGGTATATCATGTATGTGTGCATCAATGTCAATATACAATATGAATGTGCGCAATATGTGGCAGAAACATGTTTAATCATCAATTATGCGGTAATCAAAATGATGTATGGTTCGTAGCAATCCTGTAGTGCGAGTGTCATGTCAATCACTAACGGTGTGAGTGTAACATACAGATAGTGCTCGTGCCTCTTAAACCGTTAGTGACAGTGCGATGTTATATAACTACCATTTCTATATGCAATAAGGAAGGGTATGATACAATAATACATATGCACGAACAATATACATATAAGTATATATGCGACTGCAATATCCTATCACGCCCTGACGCTTAACGCCATACGGGCGATTTTCCCATAGATCTTAAATCTACTCACCTGGTCTCGTGCGAAGCGTAGCCGACCACTTGCTTCCCCTTCTTTGCGGCGTCTGACGTACCCGCCTGCATACCTAGAATTTACACAAAGAATCCATATAAGCAAAAATCCTACAAAAGCGCGATATCGAAACGAAACGAGAAACTCGCGTTGCGAACTAAACGCGCGTGTTTCCGATACGCTGAAACGTGTGTATACGAGTCTGAAACTACCCCGACATGTCGCGACACGCAGGAACACTAAACCCACTCACGTATCATACGTGTCGCGCAAGCTAAACGTATTGGAAAAACGGTATTTTACTCCAGATTTTGACTCGGGTGGAAAGGTAAAAAGTTACATGTGCCAAAACACCAGAATATACAGCAGACTACCCTTGACAAAACCCTAACACCTAACTCCCCTATCTGGCCGCAATTTGCAGCCAGAACTAATATTTCGGCGGCCAGAAGGTGGGTAGGGGGTCTCGTTCTTTAGGTGTGTGATCAAGATCTATAAAGTACGCTCCAGTTATCTCAGATTTTGTCTGAAACACACGGGTCAACAGCAGATTACAGGAAGACTAAAATTTACTTTAAAACGTTAAATTTGCACTAAATTTAAACCCTATGGTACTTTAGTTAAATTTGGTGTTAAATATCAGTTTAAAGGGCCTAATAACACTTAGTTAAGCTATAGTAGACATGAAAACCCTAACTTGGCTAAATATCCACACTAATCACCATTTCTAGCACTAAAACTCATATTTAACACTAACCGAAGCTAATTAACACCTAAGTTTAGCAAAAAAGAAATTGAGTTCAGAGATTATACCCTTAGGGATCCTAAGTGCAAGGAGAAGGAGAAGAAGAAGAAGAGGAGGGGCTGCTGCTGCTGCTGGGTGCTGCTGCTGCTGATGCCTGTTGCTGCTGTTGCTTGTGCTGCTGTTGCTGCTGCTGCTGCTACTTGTTGTTGTTGCTGTTGGATGCTGCTGCTGCTTTTGCAACTTCTGCTGCTGCTATTGTTGTAGGGTGTGTGTGTGTATGAGTGAGAGAGAGAAGTGAGAAAAAATGAGTGTTGAAACAAAAGAAATGAGAGCATTAGAGAGTCAAACCCCCCTCTCTCTCCTCATTAAATGTAAGCAAGGGCTCAAGCCATCATGCCCTCTCTCTCTCTCTCTAAGTCAACCCACAACTAATTCATTTTTCATTTAAAAAAAACAATAACCAAAACACTTAATAAAATCCAAAATAAACTTGATAACAATAGTTTAGTTCACCATAGTTGTTAAACATGGTTTAACCCTAATTTATCCCTAGTTTACATGCACATGTGTGTGCAAGCCTAAATAAATTCTAATAAAATATTCATTAATTTTGATAAAATATTTGAATATCGTTTGGGTAAACTTTTTACTAAAAACCATACAATAAATTATAATTAGCCACTAATCGCATTCTAAGGTGTTACACTTTGGCCTAGGAACCCTGGTCCCATCAGTGCCCCAGACATATTCTAAGGCAGTATCACCTGATCATGGAGATGGTTGATCTCCAAGAGATCGAGGTTAGGAGAGTAGACTCAGAGGTTAACACGGCTGATCCACTCACTGAGGCCTTTCCTGCGAGAGACTTATATAGGACGTTGGGTATGCTACACTACAACAACTGGCCTTAGTGCAAGTGGGAGATTGTTTGTTGTATGTATGCCTTAGTGGCCATTATTGTACATGAGATGTATATTATAGTGGATGCTTGGACATATATAGGGAGGACTTTCTCGCTCGACATGATAGTATGCTACCTGGTTGCTCTTTATCTTAACATGTACACTTACTGTCTCTCTGTTGCATGTTGATAAAGCCCTTAGGATGTATACTTGACTTCCAGGATTATGATGCAGATCATACTAGTGGGGCCTGGGTAGTACAGAGTTCATCCTTCAATGTTCCTGGTTGTGGGAATATCGAGACGTGGCATCGATATTTCAGAGTAGACTAGCGTATATCTTCTCGACCCATGTGATGTGCGATGGATGATCCCATATCCATTGGTGTTTGACATTAGAGATGGTATACGGGTGCTTAGTGGAGACTGGGTACACTGAACGGACTCGCCGAGAACTCCTAGATGGTATTATACCTCACGTCAGATAGCAGTTCTCTGGTGACACTGGTACAAGTTAGTCTGTCGACCCGAGATAGTCATAGAGTCTTGTGTGTCTCCTAATGTGCTCTGATTTCCACCCTACCAAGGCTCTACTGAGTCATGCAAACATGTGGTTTTTGGGTACAGTCTCGAGTCATATGGAGGCAATGAGCGATAAGAAGGGATTCGTCTCTCCCGGTATTGGGGGTTGATGTTGCGCTATGCCCGACTGGCCATAACTGGAAATCCCTGGCCAGGGTAGATGAGATTTACCGCTAAGTGTTATCAGTAGTTTCTCGCCCGTTATGGACCTCACATTAGAATGACTTATCAAGCTATTTGGGTCTGACGTTTACCACCCCTAGGCGAGATATGCGACATATTAGACTAAGAGACCGGACTGTACGGTAGTGTTACTGATTGGATTCGCAGGAGTATGAGCAGGCTTGCTTTTTGATCTTCTGATCGCTCAATACTCGGGTGGCCTTTACATTTAGCAGACCACTTGCGGCTTGTGGGTGTTTGATATGATCATCACCTACTGCCGGTGTATTGACGAGTCTTTAGAGTCCTACACATTGGTTTCCTGGTTCATGCGAAACGAAGTAGGAGCACATATGAGATATGTGCGGGACCGAGATTAATACGATATGTAATATCATATTCTATTCTCGCGATATGTGATATCGGTCGGTTATATGAGATATAGCCGGGTTATCGGATCAAGTGTTGATTCGATAAGATGTTACATTTGATATTAGCCGGTTGTATGTGATATAGCCGGATTATTAAATCAAGTGTTGATTTAATAATTTAATGTTTAATTATATATTTGATATATTGAATTACATTAACTAATATTAGCTCACTTAAACATTTCTTTTTCTCACTTGTTTACACTTAGTATATATGTGATATATATATTAATATACATTATTTTGTGTCATGCTAGATGCCACATGCAACATGGGTGTATGAGACTCACACCATGGTTACAATAATGATATGGTTTTATTTATTTAAAGTTAATCAAAATTAATGGCAATTAGTCTCATGGTTGAAGCTTGTAGAAGCTTGTGGAACCATTGACCAAGTCCACTAATTTTGTTTTACTTGTACATATTTATTAACCTAACCATTATTGTTGGCTATAGTTAAGTCTCTACATGGGTTAGTGTATGACACTAACTCACCTATGGTTTCTATTCTCACCTCAAGAGTTCATTCTCTCTTCTTGATTCTTCATCTTCTTCTTCAATAGAAAAAAGCTTGCTAGCTTTTTCTAAAGTGAGAAAATATTGTGAGAAAAAGAAAACTAAAGAGAGCCTATTTCTTATTTCATCATCCTCTACTATTAGTCATTTGGTTTAGGGTGTTTTCTTCACTAATTCACATATTAGTGAAGAGGTAGCATGAGTTTGAGTCTCCTCGACGTAGATTATCTTCGGCTTCGAAGGCTTCGAGCAAGGTTGTTCATTTTGTTAATGATATGTATGCCTTAGAGTCCATTACTGTACATACGATGTATATTGTAGTGGATGCTTGGATATATATATGGAGGACTTTCTTTCTCGACATGATAGTACGCTATCTGGTTGTTCTTTATCTTAACATGTACTCTGATTGTCTCTATATTACATGTTGATAAATCCCTTAGGATGAGTACTTGAATACCAGGACTATGATGCAGATCATACTAGTGGGGACAGAGTAGTCGCTAAGTACATCCTTCAAATATTCCTAGTCGTAGATGTATCGAGACAGGGCATCGATATACCAGAGTAGACTAGCGTATAGCATCTCGAGCCAGAAAGATGGGCGATGGATGATCCCATATCCATTGGTGTTTGACATCAGAGGAAGTATACGGGTGCTCAGTGGAGATTGGGTACACTGGACGGACTCACCGAGAACTCCCAGATGGTATTATACCTCACGTCAGATGGCAGTTCTCTGGTGACACTGGTACAGGTTAGTCTGTAGACCCAAGATTGTCATAGAGTCTTATGTGATTCCCACTGTGCTTTGATTTCCACCTTACCACGACTAAGAGAGCATGAAAAACAGTGGCTTTTAGGTACATTCCCGAATCACATGGAGGCAATGAGCGATAGGAGGGGTTTCGTCTCTCCCGGTATAGGGAGTTGATGTTGCGCTGTGTTTGATTGGCTATAACTGAAAATCCCTGGCCAGGGTTGCTGAGATTTACTGGTAAGTATTATCAGTAGTTTCTCAAATTGTTATGGACCTTATATCGACACGACTTATCGGTTACTGGGGTCGGACGTTTACTACCCCTACACCAGATATGCGACATATCAGACGAAGTGACCGGACTGTACGGGAGTGTTACTGATTGGATTCGCAGGAGAATGTACAGGCATGCTTGTTGATCTTCTAATTGCTCAATACCTGGGTGGCTGTTACGTTTAGTTGACCGCTTACAGCTTGTGGGTGTTTGATATGATCATCACCTACTGCCGGCGTATTGACAATTCTTTAGAGTCCTACACAGAGGTTTCCTGGCTTAGGCAAAACGGAGTAGGAGCGCATATGTGATATGTGCGGGACCGAGAATAATACGAGAATGTGATACCGTATTAGATTCTCGCGATATATGATATCGGCCGGGTATATGTGATATAGCCGGGTCATCGGATCAAGTGTTGATTCGATGAACTAATACATTTTATATTAGTCGGTTATTTATGAAATAGCTGGATTATCGGATCAAGTGTTGATTCGATAATTTAATGTATAATTATATATGAGATATATTACATTACGTTAACTAATATAAGCTCGCTTTATTGATACATTTTCACACTGGATAATACATTGATATATATGCGATATATGTTAATTGTATTATTTTCTTATGTTACATTATATATATTATATATGTGATATATAATATTGTAACATGTTAGGGTTACAAATGCAACATGGTTGTTGAGTTTGAACCAAGTTAGCGTTTGGATTTGGGTTAGTTTTTGGGTTAGCTTTTCATGAAGCTTTCCTTTTGTCTTCATCCTTTGATATTTTGTGTAGATATTATTTAACCCAACCCAAACCCTTAACCTATGGTTTATTCTCTACAAGAGTTAAGACTCTCATTCTTAACTCATGGTTGCAATTGTAACCACAACAATAATTCATTATTCATCACAAAAGGATTCTTCTTCTTCTTCCTCTTGAAAAATCTTTCTAGCTTTTGGGTTTGTGATGATTTTGAGTGATAAATTGAAAACAAAAGAGAGCTAAATTCTTACTTCATCATCCTCATCTATTCTAGCCACTTAGATTAGGGTGTTTGCTTTGCTAATACTTGATCAGTGAAGCAAGAGCTTGGGTTTGATATTCTTCAAGGTAGATCATCTTAGTATTTGAAGATTAGAAGCAAGCTTGCATCTTTCTCTTCATGGAGCCTCTCTGGAGTCCTGGTACTTGACGATCGCAGCGAAAGGACCTCAACACGGAGCTTATGAAGCGAAGGAATGGACTACAAAGGTTGTAATCCCTAACTCGTAGATGTTAAAGTGTTAACATGCTTGTCTGGTTTGATTCTCTAGTTAAAGTTCCAAGGTTTAGGGTTATCTATAATGGCAAAATTTGAAATTGGCATGTGTGATGCCTCCCAAAACCTTGCTGCCGTTGTAGATAACCCAACACATTTCTCCAAGGGAACCCATACTAGAGTTCGGGAGATCTCTACTTGCAGCGAAGGGACTTCTACACGGAGCTTTAGAAGTGAAGGACTAGTCTACAAAAGTTGTGTTCCTCATTCACTTTCTATGTAAAATTGTTTACATTCTAGTTTAGCTTCGAAAACTCTAGTTAGATCCTAGGTTAGGTTGTTTGGCACACTAGAAATTTTAAAATACGACATGTTTGATGCCTTGTAAAACCTTGTGATTGTGCCAAATAACCCAACAATCCCGAGTCATATGGAGGCAATGAGCGATAAGAGATGATTTTCTCTCTCCCGGTATTGGGGGTTGATGTTGCGCGTTGCTCGATTGGCTATAACAGGAAGTCCCTGGGCAGGGCCGTTTCTGAGATTTACTGGTAAGTGTTATCAGTAGTTTCTCAAACCGTTATGAGCCTCATATCGGCACGACTTATCGAGTTATTGGGGTCTGACGTTTACCACCCCTAGATGAGATATACGACATATCAGACGAAGAGACCAGACTGTACGGTAGTGTTGATGATTGGATTCGCAGAAGTATGAGCAGGCTTGCTTGTTGATCTTCTGATCGCTCAATACCCGGGTGGCCGTTACGTTTAGCAGACCGCTTGCGGCTTGTGGGCGTTTGATATGATCATCACCTACTGCCGGCGTATTGACGAGTCTTTAGAGTCCTACACAGAGATTTCCTGGTTCATACGAAACAAAGTAGGAGCACATATGTGATATGTGCGGGACCGAGATTAATGCGCGTATGTGATACCGCGTTCTATTCTCGCGATATGTGATATCGGTCGGTTATATGTGATATAGCCGGGTTATCGGATCAAGTGTTGATTCGATAGATTGTTACATTGGATATTAGTCGGTTGTATGTGATATAACCGGATTATTAAATAAATTATTGATTTAATAATTTAATGTATAATTATATATTTGATATATTAACTTACATTAACTAATATTAGCTCACTCAAGAATTCTTTTTCTCACTAGTGTACACTAGGTATATATGTGATATATATTGATGTACATCTTTTGTGTCATGCTAGATGCCACATGATACATGGGTGTATGAGACTTACACCATGCTTGTAATAATGGAATGGTTTTATTTATTTAAAGTTATTCAAAATTAGTTGGTAATTAGTCATTTGGTTCAAGCTTGTAGAAGCTTGTGGAACCATTGACCAAGTCCACTAATTTTGTTTTACTTGTAGATATTTATTAACCTAACCATTATTAGTTAGCCATGGTTTATTCTCTACATGAGTTAGTGTATGATACTAACTCACCCATGGTTGCTATTCTCACCTCATGAGTTCATTCTCATCTCATCACTTCATCATCTTCTTCTTCCATTTGAAAGCTTTCTAGCTTTTGATCAAGTGATGAAATATTATGAGAAAATAAAATCTAAAGTGAGCCCAATTCCTACTTTATCATCCTCTACTATATTAGCCATTTAGTTTAGGGTGTTTGCTTCACTAATTTCACCATTAGTGAAGAGGTAGTATGAGCTTGAGTCTCCTCGACGTAGATCATCTTCGGCCTCGAAGACATTGAGCAAGCTCGTTCATTTCTTCAAGTGAACACTTTGAAGAGTCCGGGAGTTCACCACATGCAGTGAAGGGACTTCTACACGGAGCTTTAGAAGTGAAGGACCGGTCTAGAAAGGTTGTATTCCTTATTCACTTAGATGTAAAGTTGTTTACATATCGTATTGTCAGATTTTCTAGTAAAGATTCTAGGGTTAGGATTAGCTAGAATGGCAAAATTTTCAAATTGGCATGGACGATACCTCCCGAAACCTTTCTTCCATGCTAGACAACCCTACAATGGTATCAGAGCTATGCTAGAAAATGAGACAATGTTTGTTAGATTACGATACCGTAACGACTCCGAAACTTGAAACACTTGAACTTACTTTCTGTCGATTTTAAAAAGCCTTCAAAATTTTTTTAAACAAGTACAGAATGTTGTATGAGATATAACATGAACACTATGAAAATTTGAAGCAAAACCACCTTAAAGCGGCCGGCCATAATGCCCCAAAAACCGGTGAGCTAGGCCCATTTTGGGAGTTCAGGGTTTAAATTTTCAAGGTGTTCCAGTCTCTGGGTTTTGGTGTTTCAGGTTTTGTTTATTTGTGCTAAATTTTCATGTGATGTTAACTTTCTACAGGAGCAATTTGGACTGTTTCGCAGTCATAATTCTAACATGTATTCTGGTTATTTAGATGATGTTAAAAAGTTTGAACGGATATCAATAACCCATATTTTCCCTCACTGAAATTTTCCAAGAGGTGGATTTTTCCGAGTTTAAAATTTTCAGAAAATCATGCAAGCGAATCTGTGGACCCCCTAGAAGAATGATACCCAAACTCGATTTTTTTGGATCGCGGAACCGCGGTCAGACCTTAGGGTTTGCTACAGTTCCGTAGCGACATGAGCCCTCTACGGATGGTTCATAGGAGCTGTGGCAGTTTCTGGGAACTTTTTGAACTCCGCTTAAGTGTTGAGCTTGTTGGGAAATTTTGGGTGCTTACTTATTCGATCGAAAAGTTTAATTTCGTCTAGCTATCTGTGATTGTGATACAATAATTGGAATCTATTTAGTTGCATGCAAGTTTAACATTTCGGTCTCGGGTGAAATCGGGAATCTTGTTGAATTACCCGACTTCTTTTGAAAAGTGTTTTCATAGCTGAGACCTAAATGTAAGATTTGCATTGTTAGGCATGAAATCCAGAATATGTGTTATTCCGGGTTTATGATATCTAAGGGCAGTGACGATTCCAATTGTTGTAGTTTTTCACTTTCTTTTCTGCGACCGTAAGTGTAATATGTGGTGTATCGCCGGTTTCGTTGCTATATGTCAACGATAATTGGGATACACATATTTATTTACGTTGATGATATGTGATGTTATGTGTTGCTGTGATATGTTATATTGGATCGTCGTGTTTGGATAGCCAGGGGTTTTTATGTGAGATGAGAGTTTTTCATTTTCATTCATGTAAAAACTTGTATGTAATATTCTTTTATTTGGGCACTTCCGGGTTGAGGAAGATGTCACCGTTGATGTATATTATTTACTTTTCCGCATTAGGATAGACCCAAGGAATGGAGCACAAGTAACCGGGTTCTAGAGTCCAGTGGGGGACCATCTCGAGGCGTCGAGACCGGGTCTCCTAACTCTAGAATTGGTAGGGTTTCTTGCCGCTCTCGTAGGGGTCAAGGGATATAGGATTGGCTAGTCATCACGACCGTAGAATCCGTGTTTTATATAGGCTTAATTTAAAACCCGGAAATCCTAGTATATCCAATATTTCATATGTTGATTTCTGCTGCGATATTCTGTGATGTGATCAGTTTGTATTATGAGATAGATACTGTATATAGTATATGTGATATATTATATAGACGTTGCTTATATTTTACACCCGCGCTAGCCCTGCCCCGCTCTGCCGTTAGTTACCTAACCTAACGGTGCATGACGGAACATCGAGGCGAATGCGGATGGCATAAGCGTACGTTGTATTTATCTGTGATGCTTAGGTAACTTAAATGATAGGACATTCATTAATGACATTAATGAAAGAAAATAAATCTAAAGATGTTGTGGAATCGAATTTTCAAAAACAAGTATCTCTATTTCTTGCTTTGCATAGCGGTATTCCTTGTAGAATTTCCAGCACCTTATTCGATAAGGAAAGAGCCGAGATCCATTCACCGGGAGTGACCACTTTAGCAATAACTGACCGATGCTACAACCTTTGGTTTTGTCTTTTGATTGCTTTCCTAGTTCTTGCTTTGCATAGTGGTATTGTGAATATCCTGGACCTCATTCGACGAGGAAAGAGGCGAGATCCCTTCACCGGGAGTGCCCACTTTAGCGAAACTAGCAAAAGCCTAAAAAACACTCCATTTTAAACCATTTGATTCTACAACAATATCAAGTTCATTACGCTCATGGTTTTTTTATAAACCTGCGTAGCCCTCCGTCATTGCATATAAGTATTATTTAGTATTCATGCTACGGTAGTTTGGCCTCCGTCAATGCGTAGTGTACGGTAGCTGATTAGTACTTATCTGCACCATGAGATGCGATTGGATTAGGGTATTCTTACGGCGTAGTTTGGCCTCCGTCAAGGGTCGTGCGGGTGGGTCTAATTCAATCAAGAAATGAACGGGTTAAACTTGACTAGCGCCCTTTGGGTAGGTTGGCCTCCGTCAAGGTCATAGGACGCTAGGGGTAAAAACCATTATCAGGAATTTCAAGTGTTGAAATTTGCAATGAGATTGCATACCTTCTATGAGATAGTTGGATCCCGATACCCACTGCGGCTAATTGTTACTCCTGGGAGAGTTTTCCACTTTACAATTAGCCGATCAAGTAGGTGTCTGGAAAGGTGTCAATGGGGTTAAGCCCATGGGAAAACGAGGTTTATTTTAATTAGGTCCGTGCGAAAGCACGGGGAATCTCCCTCAAAGTACCGGCACTGGCCTAGCTGAAAGATTGGCAAACTTATAGGGTGTAATTAATCCCGGCTAGTCTTTCCTTTTAAGGTTTGAAGGATGATTTGATAAAAAAAGTGGGAGCCATCCTGATTAGATAAATTAATAACCAATCTGATTTTGCAAGAGCATACGCTGAGTGTTTTCTTCTCTCTCTCTTCAGGTAGCGACCATGTCACGCCTTAATCAAGATAATAATATGGATGTATTGACCGAACCCGCTTGTTATACTGAGCTGAGGAACGTTGGTCCCGTTCCAACTTATAATTGTTATAAGACCGAGCAGGATATAGGGGATTACCAGGATTCCCGTGCCGCCAAAACGACGAAAGTGCATGTTTATACATCTTCTTCGGGTGTGTTCGTTACCAAGAACTGTTTCTCAGTGTCCTCTACGTCCTGGGTATGAGATATCGGATCAGGATCCCACATATGTAATCTGTTACATGGGCTACAGATAGGTAGAGAACTGAGAATGGGTGCTAAGGTTTTAAGAGTTGGAAACAGGTGCAATTGTTGCAGCCAAGATGTCGGCAGTTATCACCCTATATTACTAAAATACATTGATTTTGAACAAATGTTATTAGATACCGAATCTGATATACAATATCATATCAGTTTCTTTATTTAGTAAAGAAAGATATAATTTTGTATTGTTGGATAATGTTTTGAACATTTCCTATATCAAGAGTTGATCGGTTCCGGCGCGTTATCTAATGACATATACGTTCTAAATCAAACTACGGTTCTTAACGTACAGAACACACGCAAGAGGAAGAGTTCAGAAATGAACGAATCCTTCTTGAGGCATTGTAGACTAGGTCATATCAATGCGACCCGACTAGCTAAGTTACATTAAGATGCATATTTAAATCAGTTTGAATCTACATCTTGTGAAACTTGCCAGTCATGTCACAAAGATAAAATGACCATAGCTCTGTTTACTGGAAACAGAGAAAGAGTTAGTGAACTCTTGGGATTGATACATGATGATGTATGTAGGTCCCCTGTCTACATATGCCAGGATTGATTCTTTATACTTCATTACGTTCACTGATGATTGATCAGTCAAAAATATTGCATTTTTAACACATCAATTTCCCTACTCTTTATTATCATCTAAAGGTGTTTGGTATAAATATAGCACATATTAGCAACTCGTCTGCAAAATATCAAATAACATATGTTATGCATTATAACCAGTATTATGAGGGAAATTGTGTGTTTATTATTACATGCATGATCTTTGTATATCAAAAACTTGTCTCGAGATTGTGTACAGGAAATTCTCCAGGTAAAAGAGCCGGAACTGCTAAAAGTGCTGATAAAATACATCAAGTCCAAGACTTGTGATCTGGCAGTAAACAAGAAAGTATAAAAATATTCCAGACACCAGTAAAGTGCCATAAAACCCAAACAAATAAACACTGGAAGTTTCATGCAGAGATCACTTCAAATGGCCGTGGATCCGCGGCCGAGTCAGGCCGATCCACCGCGGATCCGCGGCCGAGTTGACTCGTCGGCGGTTGGAACTTTTTGCAGGGCTCTTCTTTTAACAGCCAAACATCTTCAAGATACTTCGAATTGTGATGATTTCTCCAGAAGCTTCCCTTCTAACAGCCAAGCTTCTTGTGCATGTTTGATACCTTCCAAACTTCTCATGCAAGCTTCATAACAATCTAGCTTCTAGTAGAAGATAGACCTAGCTTCTAGGGGAAGCTAAAGGGAAAACTATAAAAAGGGACCTAGAGCTTCATTACAAAGGTTGTTCATCAATTAGGATAAAAATTCTAGAAAAATCCAAATCAATTCCACACAAATTGAGTGACACAATTTGAGCCAAATCAAGATTCATCGAGTACCGATTCAAGCAAGCCTTCAACGAGCCTTTGAAGCAACGCCGATCTTCATCCGAGCAAGAGATCTACGACGATCCGTGACTCAAGAAGACTGAAGCGTAGCTAGTGTCGACGATTTAGTTCCTCCTCAAATCTTGTAGCCTTTGAGTGAATTGTACCTAAACGTTGATTAATAAAAGGTGAAAATTCTAAATCTTACTTTTCTTTACATTCTTGCATTATGAAGAGTTATAGATTCTTGATTCTTTTCTTTTTCATGATATTTGAGTGAAGTCTCCGCTTGTAGAGGATCCGAGAGAATTGATAGATCTAATGATGATCAAATCTTAATACTAGTCTTAATTCTTATGAGATTTGTGAACCTTAGCAAAAAGAATCATTGATGACCTAATTTGGAGCGAAATGACTTCTTGATTATTTCGTTGCAAGTTAGGGATCAAACTATCGGTGATTTTCTTTGCTAGAGGCTAGATCCGAATGATTATGATTGAAAAGACAAGTGATAGTGAAGGAGAAACCCTAGTTTCTTCAATTGATCCCTAATCTTCAATCATCATCAATCTAGCTACAAATATTCAATAGATAAGATTAGGAATTAGTAGATTCATCATTAGCTATTAACTCAATCGGATCCTACAAGCTATTCTTCATATCTTGATAATTCAATCGATTTGGATATTTTCTTGATCTTTAGTAATTCTTGATTTTAGATATATTTCTTGATGATTCTTGAAACTAAATTTCACAAATATTGAATCATTTTCTTTTATCTTTTAATTTTCAACTCAACTAAAAAGATAACGAACAAATCATACTTTCTCAGTGGACGATCCGCATTTACCGACGAAACTACAATAAACACCGTCAATTGATTGCGGTATAAATTTCTTTGGTTGTGATTAAAACTTTTCCATACACACGAAGAATGATCAATCAAATGGAACCGTTGCCGGGGATAGTGTGCTAATTTGTTCATTTTTGTAATTTGAGTTGAAAAATTTATTATTCCATCAGAATTTTTAGATCAAAATTCGCATCAAATGCTTAACGATTTGTTGTGATTTGTTGTAAAGAGATCAGGAATCTATGGAGCGAGAGAAAAAAATTTCAGAGTATCTCAGGGAGTTCAGTGAGTGAATAGGAGCATCTACACGAATTTTTGTGCAGAGATCTCAACACCAGACCACGCATCCGCGACCGTAGGTAGCATATTGCGGCGGTTCCGCGGTATTCTAGAAGATTCACTGTACCAAATTTTCTAGGTATATCTCTGTCTTTCTTATCTCCTCCCTGCTCTATCCAATAACCAATTTCTGCAGGTTTCTTTGCAAAAATTTGCAGCGCCGCTAAAAGAAAAATTGTGCGTGTTTGATCTTGGTTGTTTGCATTTTTAATACGGAAATTAAGGGGCAACGACCAAATTCAGATTAGGTGGGGAGTTCATTACCCCTCCTAAGCCCCAAAAATTATAAACTTGCATCCGTATCACCCTCATTAACTAAAAAATATCTAGACATGACTCCAAGAACCGTCGCGCTCATTTAGGACAGAAGGAGGTTGTGGGTAATTTATTGCTTATCCACATTTCTTTTGTGGTGTCTAAGGAAAGTGTGTCTAAGGCAAGTGGTTACTTAATTTGGCCCACTACTTACGTAGTGGAGAACCTCCCACTTACCTGGCCATAGAAGGGGAAAAGTGGAAGTACAGGATCTATCTTGCGACTTGTCTTCTGGAAGTCTAGAAGCGGTCTAGAGACTTGACCTAGGTGACCACTAGATTTAGGGTTGCTTGTGCATTGTTTGTGTGAATTTTTCAAAAATCCGTCTTTTTCAAACCAAACACCAACTCATCTTTTCTCTAATTATCACAACGCTACCACTTGTGCTAAACCATTTAGTGCATGCTCGGCTGGACACGGGATTCTAGTGCCCGTCTTGTCCGCGTTCCTCCTATCGACTCCGAAGTCGGTAATTCTACGTCTACTTTTTCTTCACTGACTACCACACCCACTTCGATGTACGGTTCTCCATCAAACTTCTTTAACACTACTCTACCACCGTCCGCAGGTGCGCAGAATCTGCCCCGCATCTCTCTCCAAGAGAGATGCTACCCTATGTGAAGTCCTCTTTCGACCTGTCTCACCATTCCACCAGCCAATAGGGAAAATTTTGAAATCAAACCACAATTTTAAATTCTCCATTTCAAGGTCAAGAGCATACCAATGCTGCTTTTCAGCAAAGACCTTGAAACGATCCGTATTCTTCCACTTATAATCAGGGTTGGAGGAATCGCCCTAATTTTGCTTGGAACCAATCACCAAATCAAAACACGGTTCTAAATCAAAATAATTTCCAAAGGGGTCCTCCACCACAACAGCAACCACTTCAATTGAGTCAGCACCCCTACCAATCACAAAATTTTCAAAATCCGGTCAACACTTCTGCACCGCACAACAATTCTTTGCAATTGACTGGTACTGATAACTCCTCTTCACTCGAACAAACCATGAATTTGCTTCTGAAAAATTTCATGCAAGTTTCGGCTGAGATGAAGTCTTCCGTCGATAAAATCCAGAAAAACTCTGACTCCCAAGGTGAGAGTATTAAATCGATGGAAGCACAAATTGCCCGAATAAATGCCGAATTGAGTGCTAGAAAGAAAGGGAAACTTCCAGCTCAACCCCTACCAAATCCTGGCTATTCACATCATGTGAGCGCTATCACCACATTGAGATCTGGAAGAGTGCTTGACAACCATGTTGGTAAAGAGATTGATAATAATGAAGAATCAATCGATGATACCCCGGCTGAGACTTTTCCTTCCACTTCTACTTCTCCTTCTGACCCCAGTTCGTCTACCCCACCATTTTCTTCCAAGCCTATTCTCCGTTTTCCCCAAGGATCGAACCCTCAGCACACTTCTTCTAGTCCACCAATGACGATCCCCACTCCTATTCTTGGATCTTTCCTACCCACATGATCTTCTCCAAGATTGGACCCCTCGCCTTATCCGAATCGGTTAAGGGGAAACAGACCAAGTCCGCAAATGGAGAAGATCACTGAAATCTTTAAACAGGTTAACATCAATATCCCTCTTCTAGATGCCATACAACAAGTCCCGGCTTATGCGAAAATTCTCAAGGACTTGTGCTGTTGGATGTATTTGCCCTAGAGGCCAGTATTGTATATATATACATATGGATACTAGGGATATGTATGTACAGAACAATCTTGCTCAGTTTTATAGTATATTATTTGACTTGTCTTTATCGGGATATGTGTATTTATTTGTATTGTTGTTATATCTGGTTTGCACATTTTGATAATGACTTGATACTGTAGTATACTATTGTGGTTTGTCTTTATCTTAAAACGGCATATGTCATACTCGTTATTACATATTTCGATTACATGTTGATAAAGCCCATAGGATCTTGCTTGACTACCTGCGTTGTGATGGCGATCATACTTGTAAGAGCAGGGTAGTCCATAAGCACATCTTTAAATAGTCCCTAGTCGTGTGAGTATCGAGATTGGGCACCGATACTCCAGAGTAGACTGGTGTACGTTTCTAGCCCTATCGGGGGATGGTTGGTCCCGCAGCCATTGGTCTGATGCACCTAAGATCATATACTGGTGCTCACTGGATATGAGTAAACTGGACGGACTCATCGAGAACTTCCATGTGGTACTACCTATCGTCAGATGGTAGTTCTCAGGTGACATGTGTACAGGTTAGTCTTTGGACCCGAAATCGGCATTTTTCTCATGTGAGTTCCCACTGAACTTTGATCACTACCCTACCACGGCTCTACTGAGTGGTGCAAACAGGTTTTGGTTGGGTTCAGTCCCAAGCCAGATGGAGGCAGTGAGCGATTTTTGGGTTTTCGTCTCTCCCGGTATAGGGAGTCGATATCGCACTGTGATTTGATTGGTCAGGACCATAAGACCTTGGCCAAGGCACTTGGGATTTACTGATATGTTGATCAGTAGTTTCCCGGATCGGTCCTGAGCCACATCGACTTATCAGGTTATTAGGGTCTGATGTTCACCATCCCCTAGACCCGATATGCGATACTCTTTGACGAAGAGACCGGACTGTATGCATATTGTCATAGATAGGCTCAGTAGGAGACCCGGATGAGTTTGCTCATCGACCTTCTTTTCAACAGGTACCTAGGTAGCCGTTACGTACAGCTAGTGCCACTGACGTGCTTGTGGTTAAACCCACTGCCAGAGTACTGTTGAGTCTTTAGAGTCCCACACAGAGGGTTTCCCTGATTCAGGCAAAATGATGTAGTAGCCGTATTGGATACGTGCAGGGTTCGATCAATTGATGTACTTTGTACTCGGATTTTCGATCAAACAGTTGGTAATAGTAGCTGGCTCGGGTTTGAGCTGGATTATTAAATCAGGTATTGATTTAATAATTTACGTATATGTATTTCTATATATATATTCTAGTATTACGTTCTTCGTGTTATTCTATCTCTTTGGGCGTTCGGATTTTTATCTGATTGCCGGTATATATGTACTGTAGACGGAAATCCATATTTATTACAGTTTTCCTTCTAAAAGGTGGCCACCTCATTTTGGATTTTCCATTTATTTGATAAATGGAAATGAGGTGTATACTGAGAGGTGCGTGAGGAATGGAGGTGACCATGCTTCAATAGTGAGCAAATGAATTTATAATTCATTTTGGGTCTACTATTGAAGCATGGTTGCTATTGTTTAATGAAAGAAAATAGCATACAAAACCTTTGTGTGTTATTTTCTCTCTCATGCTTGATTCATTATTTTCTTGAGCGCCATTTTGCTCTCCATCTCCTCCTTCCTCTCTAGCTTCCTCCACCTTCCTCTTCTTCCTCTCCACTACCTTCTCATGTGTTGAGAATCAAGTGAAAAGGCAAGAAAGAGATAGATTTACACTTAGAACTCCAAACTACATCTTAGATAACTTGGACTAGCATCCCAAGTTCTCTAGTTGTTATTTTGACACTTAGCAAAGAGCTAAAGCCATGGATCACATCCCTCGGGTGGATCATCAAGGACCAAAGAAGACCGGAGAACAAGCTCAATCCCGGAGAACCGACAGAGCAACAAAAGAAGATCAAGCAAGTTCAATGTAGTTACGAGGAGCTAAGGATGAAGAAAGAAGACCGAAGGACTTGGTTCATTTGGTAAGAATTCCTCATCATAGTAGATAGAACTCCTTTTTGCTAACTAGGTTTATGGTTGAAGATCTGGTTAAGTTTTATTCTAGTGCCAAGTTTTCGATCGTCTTAAAATTTTTGTTCCGCAATTGGCCATCGAAGTTGGCCAGGGCACTAGGGTAACCCTTCATGTGCACTAGGAAGAGGAAGACTCAAGTGCCAAAAAAGGTGTTCATGTCGAGTACTGTAGACACAGCTTTTCCCTAACAATTATCTAGAAAACGTAAGGACCCTGGCTGTCCTACAATTTCTATTTCTATTAGGGGTAAACACATTAACCATGCTCTACTTGACCTTGGCGCAAGTGTTAACCTGCTTCCTTACTCGGTTTATGAGCAGTTAGGGATCGGAGAGTTAAAACCAGCTCACTGCACTATCTAGATGGCCGACCGATCAATCACCAAACCTATGGGTGAGATGGATAATGTGTTAATAAAAATCGGGGAATTTTTATTCCCGGTGAACTTTATTGTTCTTGATACACAGCCTGTAGTGAACCCACGGAATCAAATTCCGGTGATTCTTGGTCGACCCTTTTTGGCCACTTCCAATGCTATAATCAACTGTCGCAATGGCTCTATAACCCTATCCTTCGGGAAGATGTCAATTGAGCTGAACATTTACAAGTTGGGAAGTGTACCCTCCGAACCTTCTTCTCATGCATGTTCTGTCGAATTAATTGATGTCGACGGCAGCGAATTTGATCAGCCTCATGATACTGATCTAGACTCTTTTCATATGTTGTTGTTTGACCCAACTATGTATCATACACATACAGACTCTTCTATTGAGTTGTCCGGGTCAACAACTAACACTGATTTTGAATTTTTTATGGAGTCTGAAGATCACCCCGCACTTTTTGATGACATTATTCTTCAGAGTATCGATGAGACTTTTGAGGAAATCTTCGCTGATGAACTCGCATTTTTAAAAGACACGGGGTGTTGAAATCAATCCACCTCAATACAAAGAAATTGAACCTCCGCCCCTTCTTCTGGACTATAAAGAGAATGCGAGTAATCCATCACAATCACTGTGTCGTCTCTCCAAAACGAGACGCAAACACATTCTATTCCATCACTTACCTTTTCCCCACTTCTTCCTGGCTCTCTAAAACTTGTTCTTCCACCAACCGGTGCACTACACTGATAAAATCTTCGAAAGGTTGGTGTTGACTTTCGGTCTTTGCAAAGCTTGGCATTGACCAGTAATTTTGACCCCCACTTGTGATTTTCAAAGCTTAACATTGTTTAACTCAAGTTTGGGGTGATAATCTGGCTCTTTAAAATAAATTTTTTTACTCAAAATTGTGAGCCAAAAATAAGTTTGGGGGAGATTTTCACGATCATATTATTGCCCCCGTTAATAAATTTCCTTTCAAGCTTACAGGTTTTTGAGATCAAGCAGATGGAAACAGTGAGGACACTGTTGTAAACAAGTTTGGGGGAGGTTTGTGCTTATTTGCGCATCACTTTGCATCATACTTTGCATAAGCACAAAACATATAAAAAAATTAAAAAAAATATAGAAATTTTTTTTTTAATATTTAACTTTATAATAAAAGATTAGATAATGAAAAATTACATCCAAAAGATTAGAAAAATTTAAGAAAACCAAGAAAGTTTGAAGTTTTCTTAAACGAACTAGTAATAAGTAGTTATGAGTCGTTGTCCCAAAGGTTAGTAAGATGGAAGAAGTCACTAATCTGAGGATAAAAATAAGTCTGAAAAATAGGTTCTATTCTGGAAGACCAAACATTTGAATGTTGATACCCTACTATACGCACTTACACACGTCTTGAAACTCGGGATAGTAGAGGATATCTTGAAATGCTCTTATCTAAAAGCCAAAGTATGAAGGAAATAATAAATGAAGCTTAAAAGATAAAATGGTGTAGAAAAATAAACACTGGTTTTGTTATCGCCAAGGCAGCAATAAAAAAATATAGCAAGGGTGCTTCATTACCTAGTGCCTTAGACCAACTGGTTTAGGAGTCACTGCTAACCCTTAGGTGTTACAAGACGAGAAAAATACTAATATGCCTAATCAACAAGCACATGAGTAATCGGTCGGTTAGTATCTCAAGAAGTATTAACGGTCGCATGAAAAATGTGTGAGCAAATCCATCTAAATAATCACCGATTAAAAAGTACTGAGGTCGATGGATAAGAGTATGATAGCTTGAAATGAATTCTCCGAGTGTAGGGATGTTCTTTACACACACGTAGGGGTATATGATCAATGTTTAGAAGAAAGATAGGAATGAAGAATAAAGGCGATGTTTTATTGAGAGATGATGTGATTTCTAACATCTTTTCATGACGATTAAGATAGGGCTCATGACAACCGAAAAGCCAGTATAGTTGGAAACTCTAATTTTCAAAGTCTTAGTTTTACAATTCTTATCTTTACATGTAACTTTCACAGTCTACCTTTTATTATAGGATTTTGTGGGTGCAATCCGTAGAAAACACTCAGGAGACAACACTCCTCCTACTAGGGACACCTAGAGGTTTAAAGGCTCATTGCACATGCTCAGTGCAATCGTGTTGCCTACGAAAGTGTGCTAGTTATTGTTTTTTTTTTATATATTTTCTCCTTCTCTTAAATAAAAATAAAACATGTTTGCTCGAGGTGACCAAAATTAAGTTTGGGGGAATTTGATCAGTCAAAAATATTGCATTTTTAATACATCAATTTCCCTACTCTTTGGTATCATCTAAAGGTGTTTGGTATAAGTATAGCACATATTAGCAACTCGTCTGCAAAATATCAAATAACATGTGTTATACATTATAACCAGCATTATGAGGGAAATTGTGTGTTTATTATTACATGCATGATCTTTGTATATCAAAAACTTGTCTAGAGATTGAGTGCAGGAAATTCTCCAGGTAAAAGAGCCGGAACTGCTAAAAGTGCTGATAAAAAACATCAAGTCCAAGACTTGTGATCTGGCAGTAAACAAGAAAGTATAAAAATATTCCAGACACCAGTAAAGTGCCATAAAGCCAACACAAATAAACACTGGAAGTTTCATGCAGAGATCACTTCAAACGGCCACGGATCAGCAGCCGAGTCAGGCCGATCCGCCGTAGATCCGCGGCCGAGTTGACTCGTCGGTGGTTGGAACTTTTTGCAGGGCTCTTCTTTTAACGGCCAAACTTCTTCAAGACGCTTCGAATTGTGTAGATTTTTCCAGAAGCTTTCCGTCTAACAGCCAAGCTTCTTGTGCAAGTTTGATACCTACCAAGCTTCTCATGCAAGCTTCATAACAACCCAGCTTCTAGTAGAAGATAGACCTAGCTTCTAGGGGAAGCTAAAGGGAAAACTATAAAAAGGGACCTAGGGCTTCATTACAAAGGTTGTTCGTCAATTAGGATAAAAATTCTAGCAAAATCAAAATCAATTCCACACAAATTGAGTGACACAATTTGAGCCAAATCAAGATTCATCGAGTACCGATTCAAGCAAGCCTTCAACGAGCCTTTGAAGCAACGCCGATCTTCATCCGAGCAAGAGATCCACGACGATCCGCGACTCAAGAAGACCGAAGCGAAGCTAGTGTCGACGATTTAGTTCCTCCTCAAATCTTGTAGTCTTTGAGTGAATTGTACCTAAACCCTGATTAATAAAAGGTGAAAATTCTAAATCTTACTTTTCTTTACATTCTTGCATTATGAAGAGTTATAGATTCTTGATTCTTTTCTTTTTCATGATATTTGATTGAAATCTCCGCTTGTGGAGGATCCGAGAGAATTGATAGATCTAATAATGATCAAATCTTAATACTAGTCTTAATTCTTATGAGATTTGTGAACCTTAACAAAAAGAATCGTTGATGACCTAATTTGGAGAGAAATGACTTCTTGATTATTTTGTTGCAAGTTAGGGATCAAACTATCGGTGATTTTCTTTGCTAGCGGCTAGATCCGAATGATTATGATTGAAAAGACAAGGGATAGTGAAGGAGAAACCCTAGTTTCTTCAATTGATCCCTAATCTTCAATCATCATCATCAATCTAGCTACAATTATTCAATAGATAAGATTAGGAATTAGTAGATTCATCATTAGCTATTAACTCAATCAGATTCTACAAGCTATTCTTCATATCTTGATAATTCAATCGATTTGGACATTTTCTTGATCTTTAGTAATTGTTGATTTTAGATATATTTCTTGATGATTCTTGAAACTAAATTTCATAAATATTGAATCATTTTATTTTATCTTTTAATTTTCAACACAACTAAAACGATAACGAACAAATCACACTTTCTCAGTGGACGATCCGCATTCACCGACGAAACTACAATAGACACCGTCAATTGATTGCGGTATAAATTTCTTTGGTTGTGATTAAAACTTTTCCATACACACGAAGAATGATCAATTAATGATCTCTCAAGATTCGGACATATGTTCCTGTTGAAACACAAGTCTGATGCTTTTGAGAAATTCAAAGAATATAAGTCAGAAGTAGAGAACCAAAACGGGTATAACTATTATGTCTTTTAATGTGATCAGGGAGGAGAATACTTGAGCACGGAATTCCTGGATTATTCTAAAAGAGAATGAGATTCTCTCACAGCATTATTCCTCCGTATACGCCATAGCACAACGGTGTATCGGGGCGGAGCAATTGCATCCTATTGGATATGGTGTGCTCTATGATGAGTGCTGCTGAGTTGCCTATTTCCTTTTGGGGGTTATGCACTTGTGAAGCTGCATACCTATTGAATAGGGTTCCAACCAAATAAAATGCCCACCACTCCATATGCGATATGGTATGGGAAGAGCCCATGTCTTAAGTAAGTTAAGATTTGAGGTTGTCCGGCCTATGTCTAAAAGCAAAATCCGGACAAGCTCGAGGGAAGGTCAGTTCTGTGGAAGTTTGTTGGATATCCCTAGCATTCGCAAGGAAATATCTTCTAGCACATCGAGGAACAAAAGGTGTATTATTTCTCGGCATGCCACCTTTTCAGAAAAGGAATTTATTTTGGAAAGAAATTTGTCGTCATGAGGTAGAACTGGAAGGAGTTCCAACTATACAAACTGCAACTGATGATTTGGTAGAACCGGAGAATTCAATAGCTCCTAACGAACCTCAGCCTCTCCGCCGATCTGGTAAGTTCCTCATCCGCCTGAGAGATACTTCGGTTTTCTTAATGACAATGGGAGCGAGGATTGCATCATGAGATGATGACCCAACTAGTTTCTAGCAGGCCATCAAGAGTGGAGACTCTGTGAGAATGGCTGGATACTAAGGGATCTGAGATGGAATCCATATACACCAACAAAGTATGGACTTTGGTTGCTTTATCTGAAGGCTTAAATTCCCATCAGGAGCAAGTATATCTTGAGAAGATTACTTGGTGTAGATGAAAAAGTTGAGACTTTCAAAGCTAGACATGTTATAAAAGGTTCTCGTCATCGACCATGTCTGGATTATGATGAAACCTTTTCTAGTGGCTATGGTTAAGTCCATCCGGATCCTACTTGCAATTGGTAATGTAACATTTCAGAAAATATAAAATATTATTTTTGGAATTTAATATTGAAATAATATATTTCGTGAAAACTACCCGATTTGCGAAATTGGGGTTTTCGTAAAATGGTATAAATATATACCAATATTTGTGAAATAATTGGAGATTAAAATAATTTATTCATTTAATAATATATTCATTGGATTTGGCAATTTTATAATTAATTATATGCAGTTTAAAAATTAAACCCGATTAGTGCACAACTAATCGCGATTAGGCCAAATCCGTGTTTCTACTTTTTCCCATGGCAAGTGCACCATGTCATGTTACATTTTGTTGCATGATATTGCATTAGTGTTGTTTATGGGTATTATGTGTATTTTTATGAGAAAAAAGAGAAAGGGGTTAAAAGGAGAATGGTTGGAGAGAGAGGGAGAGAGAGGGACATGAGTGTGAGAGGGTGAGAATAAGAAGAGAGAGAGAGAGGGCTGCCTCATTCATTTTCCCCCCATCATTTTTCTTCTCCTTCTTCATCTTCAAGCTTCCTCATTCTACCCTCATGACCCATCTCAAAATCTCCATCAAATACTCCCTTCACAAAAGTTGATCCCCACCTCATCCTCAACACATTGGACCAAGCAAAGATGGATTTTGAAGACTTTGGAAAGCTAGGGTTTTTCTTGAGTTGCCCAAATGAGGTATAATTCCTTTCATTTAGTTTAGTTTTTAGTTTCTCGCATTCTAGTATAGTTTAGAAGTTGATTAAGTATGAAATGGAGAAGTTAGAAATCCCAAGAGAGGGTTTGGGTGAAGGTGTGGATTTGGTGATTTCTAGTGGCTGTTCAAAAGACCCTAGCATGGATTTTATGCCCAAAAACAGAGAATACGGACTTAGGATATACCCCATGTCGGTTTTGTGTTAATTGTGAGCCTACAGGGAAACTGGGATGTCCTGGGAAGTTTATGAGAAAAACTAGCAACTCCAAAGACCTAGTGGGACCAATAGGAGACCACTCCGAAAAGACGAACCCCATCAGAGCACCCTGGGCCAAGCTAGCCGGAATTCTAGGTAGAGTGGCCGGCCAAAATGTGGCATTTGGTGCTTAGGTTTGGTCTGTAACTCCGTTACTTCACATACAACCCCATTGCATTTCTAGTTTAGCTCCATTTTACCTGAAATGAAATCTGGGAGTGATTTCTTTAGTTGCTGTTTTGGTTTGGGGTTATGTTTACGTATTTTGGAATTCGTGGATTTAGTATTTGATATTGTATTGGGTCGTTGGATGTTTGTACGTCAATGACGAGGGTTGTTTGTTCATTTCTGCATGCGTAGCCTATAGGTTCTAATCTATAGGCAATTCGTGTACCGTATCAGATTTCGAAACTGGATGTTAATAGCATTTGTGATTGTGTATTTATTGTAGGTACCCTCGCGTGGACTTCCGAGACGACAAAGTATATCGACTATGGCTGAACGAGGAGTTCCGTAGGTGAGTAGATCTATATCTACGGGGGAAGTCGAGTTGATGGCATATAGCACCCCTGCAAGTTTTGATGGAAATCGATATATAGAATATGGTTAAGGAAACCTAGATTAGAAAACTATGGATATGGTTAATAAGATAGTTAGAGATGATAGGAATGATTGAAAATATATATCGATATATGAGATGAAAGCTATAAGGATATGACTCTTTGACATGATATGATAAAAATGATGCCTTGAACTGATATGTAAGGATATGATAAGTGAACATGAATCACGATATATAGATAGATAGTGCACAAGAATAAGTAGGATATTTAGAGTAGCATGACATGAGATTAATGAGGTAGAATGTATATATAAAATTGACTTGATGTAAGATAACTTAATGTGATGAAAAGAATATACGATGGGATATGATGACTTGATTGATATGTCTGTATACCGATGCGAGTCGATAAGAGATGATTGTTACCTTTGCCAGTCCCCTGATATGAGATTGTTATGGGTGTGACCTGGGATATAGGTATATTGATATATATAATGTTGTGAATCATAGTGATATGCCGTACGAGACGTTAGGTCCGTACCCTCATTGTCATATAGGGTTTTAGGACCCCAAATTGTTTAATGCCGCTGTACGATGATTTACCGTACGTGATGAGTTTATCTGATGATTGATCCATACCCTTGATTAGAGGATGCCGTACGATGGATTATACCGTACGTGATGTTGTGAGGCTGGGTGCCGATTGATAGATTCACCGACTCGGTCATGTTAGATACGTACACCTTATAGCATTTAGCTGACGATGTACTTTATGCTACGTTTCTGTCATTCTCATTGCATTACATATACCTGTGCTAGTACACCTACACCATTATCGATGATGCGTATGTTACACTTACACAGATCGGCCGGCTCACACACTTCATCATCGATAATTGCTCTGTCACTTACACAGTAAAATTGCTGCATCAAGATATGACTCCTTGCGTGATTTACTTGCTATGGTCAAATCACTGTTCCATGTTGAATGATATACGGATATGCTTACATTCTGTTATATGTCGCATACATCATGTTTTATTATTATACGCATTGAGATATGTTGTTTTCACGAGATTTCTGGATTTGAGAACCGTGGTTATTTCAAAAGAAAGTATGTAATATTTTAAAAATCTGGTTTCTCTTGATATCATATTTCAGTGCGTCCACCATGCGTTTTCTCGGTTCTGACACGTATGAGCCTGGTAGGTAGAGCACTACCTACTGGTGATTGGTTAGACCTGGCGGTTATTCGGAGGATACCGACCGGAGTTGAGGGATGGATATTGGCCGACCGGTTCTACCGGAGCCCGAGGGCCGATCCCGCAGACGGAGCCCGTGGGCCGATCCGGATTGACGGAGCCTGAGATATGAGGTTTTACGTGTCGTTACTGGACACGGGTTTCATGATCTTTCGAGTGTCGATGTTGGACACTCAGCTTCCATGATTTTGATGTGTCATTGATGAACACACATTGATTTATATCCTCATATTTACATGCATATTCTTTCATGATATTTACATGCATGATGTTGTTGTGTCATTGGTTTACACGTAGATAAGATCCACATGCATACATGCATTTATTATATAGATGGATGATATCCACATGCTGATAGGCATCGATTGTATTGTTGGCACACATGCAGATACGGTCAACCTAGATATCATAGTATTACCTTTATGATATAGTTGACATAGGAATCGTTGTTTATTCGATTTCTACCTGATGATGTTTTCTACTCACGAGTTGGCAACTCACCCCCGTTGTGCCACAGTTCTTGTAGGTTGATCACATGGATCAATAGCGGCATCGCCGGTACATAGCTGCATTCGGGTCTTTTGCTTTGGTAGGTGGTACATGTTGGATCGTACCCCTCTTGTATTTATTATTCCTGTTGTATCTAGTTAACTCCATCAAATTAGAAATTAGTATTTGTATAAGTAGTAAGACTTAGCAAGACTTGTAGTTGCGAGACTTGAGCGATGAGTTATATGTTCGCTTGGTAGTTTGATGTCTTGCTTTACTTTTCCTTTGTGTTGATCTTCGCCGTTGGGCGTCGTATATATATATACTGTCTTGCGTGGTTATGATTCCGCCGATTGGCGAAGAGCTAGCTCCCGCTTGGGGATGCCTTTTATATTATTATGTATTTGTGGTTTTGGATCAAAATATACAAAAGAGCTGCCGCCCAAATTTTTAAAAGACGAAACGCGTTTTTCAACTAGTAAATCCACTTGCATTTTTCATGTTTCTTTACCTATGCATTTAAGAAAACATTTAATTTCATCATACCTTTATTTCAAAACTTCACCTCTTTTATTTTCTAAAAAAAGGTTTAGATTTCTGGGCTTCGGCTTACTTAAGTTATGTCACGCCTTTAGACATTGCGTGATTTAAGTGCCGGTCATGAGCAAATTTTCTGGTCGTGACAAAGTTGGTATCAGAGCGCTAGGTTAACCTTGGTTCTAGTCTTGGTTTGACTATGTGGAGTCTAGGGCATATATATTTCGGAACCTAGGCTTGACCTTACTGAACTTAGACTTGAAAAGGGGGGTATTAGACCCGAATTTTCGTTACATAGGCTGACCCTGATTGATGGAGTAGGTAACTTGAGTAGAGTGACGTACCGTACATATGTTCCGCGTCATATTTACGATACGATACTCCACTTAAGAAACCTTAGGATGTACATATTTAGAGATTTGTGATTCTCTTCGTCCCCTTGATTATACATCCATTTGAGAGCCTTGATTCTATTCGTTTCCATGATCATACTCTCACTGATTCCGTTCCTCCTTATGATCATGTATCCATTCTGGATCTGTTGATTCTTTTCGTTCCCTTGATCTATTTTCGTCGATACTTGATTGAGGTTCCTGATTGAATGAATTCTTGTTGTGTAGTATGAAAATTATGTAGAAATCACAACCAAAAATTATTTGACCGCAATCAATAACAGTGTCGAATGTAGCGCGTTAGTAAGTTCGGATCGTCCACAGGGAAAGTATAATCGTCCGTGTTTCCAATTAGATGAGTTGAAAATTTAAGGAAAAGAAAAGAAAACAATTCATGATTTATAAAACTGCATTTCAAGAATTAGAAAAATCTAGATCTAAGAAAGCATTAAAATCAAGAAGTGATAATTTGGGATGATTTCCAACCAACAATCAAGATTCAAAGTGTAGCTCGTAGGAGTAGATCGGATCAATAGATGTGATGAGATCTAATGATTTCATATTCTTATCCTTTAACGAATTGATACTAGATCGATGATAATTCATCGAGGTTAAGGATTTTGGGAAGAAGCTAGGGTTTCCTCGTCTTATCCTTTATCCTTTCGATGAATCTCATTCAAATTATAGCTTCCAGTTAATCAAATGATCAATCGTTGTTCCCTAGTTTTGAGTGAACACAATCAAGAAAGGATCATCCCGAAACTAGGTCATCGATCATTTGATTCACAAAAATTTACAATCGTTATAGGATTTTAGAATTGTAAAAAGATCTAAATCATCATCATTCTATTGATCGTCACAACTCCTATACGAGCGGAGTTTACTCAAACATCATAATATCAAACGCAATCACAAATTGAGATCGAATCATAATGTTGAATCAAAAAATAAAGCAAGATATAGAAATTTCACCTTTATTTATCGACAAATTTCGTTACAACTCTTTTGAAATTTACAAAAGGAAGGAACTAGATTGTCGATTTTGGCTTCGCTCGGCTCCTTGAGTCGCGGAACGGCTTAGATCTCTTGCTCCGATGGAATCGGGCGTCGCTTTCTAAAGGTTGAAGGCTCTCATGCTTGAATGGTACTCGGGATCTTGATTTTGAATTGGAATTAGGGTTTGAGGCACAAGTTGTGTCACTCAACTTGTGGGAGGAAGAAGATGGATGAATTCTTCAACCCCTCAACCCTAGATCTAGGCTCCTTCTTATAGACCATCCAAAACCCTAGATCTAGGATTTCAAATTTGAATTTCCTTCCAAAAGTTTGTTATGGAGAGCCTTCTAGAAATAGTTTGTTAAGCCGAGCCTTCTAGATGAGCCACGTGGAGAATCGGGAGTCTTCTGGAAGCTTGGGCAGTTACAGGAGACACGTGGAAGAATTTTGGAAGCATGATGACGTCATAAGGCCGCGGATCCGCGGCGCAAGCAGGCTCATGCCGCGGATCCGCGGCTCTTTATGGGCCTTAGGGCTTGTGTCTTCTGGTACAAGTTTGGGCTGATATGTGTGCCTTTTTCTGATATGTTGATTCTCAAAATTATTTCTAGATTACTTCCAGATCTGAAGTCATTGAGTTGGCGTATTTTTGATCAGCTCTTTTCCCAATTTTTGCTTTGCTTCTGGAATTTCCTGCATAGACTCCAAGACAAGAGTTGCGCTATACAAGAATGATGCGATGCCATGATAAACACACAATTTCCCTAAAAGTGCCGGTTTTAAAGTATAACACATGCAATATGGTATTTCAGAGATGTTTTGTTATTATGTGCAATATGAATACCGAACACTTCTAGATGAGTGCAAATGATAGGGAAATTGCCGAGTTAAAAATGCAGTATTTTCGACTGATCAAATTCCCCCAAACTTATTTTCGATCGTCTCGATCGAACTGTTTTATTAAAAAGAGAAGGAGAAAATAAAGAAAGAGAAAAACTAACTAGCACACTTTCGTAGGTAACACGATTGCACTGAGCACGTGCAACAAGCCTTTAAACCTCTAGGTGTCCCTAGTAGGAGGAGTGTTGTCTCCTGAGGGTTTTCAGCGGATTGCACCCACAAAATCCAATAATAAAAGGAAGATCATGAATATTACATTTAAAGAAAAGAATTGTAAAAGAAAAGCCTTGAAAGTTAGAATTTCCAACTAAGCTAGCTTTTCAGTTGTCATGAGCCCTATCTTAATAGTCATGAAAAGATGTCAGAAATCACATCATCCCTCAATAAAACATCATCTTATTCTTCATTCCTATCTTTCTTCCAAACATCGATCATATAACCCTGCGTGTGTGTAATAGACATCCCTACACCCCGAGAATTCAATTCAAGCTATCATACTCTTGCCCATCAGTCTCAGTACTTTTTAATTAATGAATATTTAGATAAATTTGCTCACACACTTTTATGCGAACGTTAATACTTCTTGAGATACTAACCGACCGATTACTCATGTGCTTGCTTATTTTGTGTTATTCCTCGTCTTGCACCACCTAAGGCTTAGCAGTGACTCGCAGACCAGTTGGCCTTAGGGCACTAGGTGAAGAGGCACCCTCGCTATATTTTTTTGCTGCCTTGGCGATAACAAAACCAGTGTTCATTTTTCTCACCATTTTATATTTTATTCATTTTTTTTTTATTTCCTTCATACATCGTCTTTTAGACAAGAGCATTTCAAGATATCCTCTACTATCCCGAGTTTCAAGACGTGTGTAAGTGCGAATAGTAGGGCATCAACGTTCAAAATGTTTGGCTTCCAAAATAGAAACTATTTTTCAGACTTATTTTTATCCTCAGATTAGTGACATCCTTCATCATACTAACCCTTGGGACAACGGCTCATAACTACTTATTACTAGTTCGTGTAAAAAAACTTCTAATTTTCTTGGTTTTCTTAAATTTTTCTAATCTCATGGATGTAATTTTTCACTATCTAATCTTTTATTATCTTATTTATGTACAAAAATATTTTTATAGTTTTGAAATTTTTTTAAATTTTTATAGGTTTTCAAAATGTTTTGTGCTTATGCAAAGTGATATGCAAATGATGCGAAAATAAGCACAAACCTCCCCCAAACTTGTTTTCAACAGTGTCCTCACTGTTGCCATGCACTAAATCTTCAAAAATCTGTAAGATTGGGAGGAATTCTTTAGTGGGGGCAAAATATATAAGTGAACAACCTCCCCCAAACTTACTTTTGGCTCAAAATTTTGTAAAAAATTTTCTTTTCAAGAGCCCGATTATACCCCCTCCCCATACTTGAGTTAAACAATGTTAATCTTTGAAAATCACATGAGGGGGTCAAAAATCATTGGTCGATGCCAAGCTTTGCAAAGACCGTACGTCAACACCAACCATTCGAAAATTTTATCAATGCACTGCTCGGGTTGGTGGAAGAATAAGTGGGGAAAGGGTAAGTGGTGGAATAGAATGTAGGTGCGTCTCATTTTGGAGAGACGATGCAGTGAATGTGATGGATTGCTCGCATTCCTTTTACAGTTCAGAAGAAAGGGTGGAGGTTCAATTTCATTGATTGGGAGATGATTCATCTCAACACCCGTGTCATTCAAAAATGCGAGTTCATCAGCGAAGATCTCCTCAATACCCCGGAGAATAATGTCATCACAAAGCGCGGGGTGATCTTCAGACTCTAAAAGCAGTTCATGATTAGTGTTAGTTGTTGACCTGGACATCTCGGAGGAAGAGTCCGTATGTGTATGATACATAGTTGGGTCAAACAATAACGTATGAAAAGAGTCAAGATCGATATCATGAGGATCATCAAATTCGCTGCTGTCGACATCCATTAAGTCGACAGAATAGACCTGAGCAGTAGGTTCGGAGGGTACACTTCCCAACTTGTAAATGTTTAGCTCAATTGACCTATTCCCGAAAGATAGGGTCATAGAACCGTTACGACAGTTGATGATAGCATTGGAAGTGGCCAAAAAGGGGCGACCTAAAATCACCGGAATTTGATTCCGTGGGTTCACTACAGGCTGTGTATCAAGTACAATAAAATCCACAGGGAATACGAATTCCCCGATTTTTATTAACACATCCTCCAGTTCACCCCTAGGTTTGGTGATTGATCGGTCAGCGATCCGAAGAGTAATGTTCGAGGGCTTTATCACTCCGATAACTAGTTGCTCGTAAACCGAGTAAGGAAGCAAGTTAACACTAGCGCCAAGGTCAAGTAAAGCACGGTTGATGTGTTTCTCCCTAATAGAAATGGAAATAGTAGGACAGCCAGGGTCCTTGCGTTTCCGTGGTAATTATTGGGGAAAAGCCATGTCTACAGTACTCGACATGAAAAAAAATTTCGGCACTTGAGTCTTCCTCTTCCTAGTGCACAAGTTCTTAAGAATTTTCTCATAGGACGGAACTTGTTGAATAGAATCTAGGAGAGGGATGTTGATGTTAACTTCCTTAAACATGTCCACAATCTTCTCCATTTGGGCATCATGTTTCTTAGGCCTCAACCTATTTGGAAATGGAGCTCTATCAATAAGTGTTGGGTCCAACATTTATGGAGAAGGTTGTGGGGGTGGAAAAGATGAGGTGGGTGGAGGGTTCGAGCCTTTGGGAAAATGGAGAATAGGCTCGGAAGAAGAAGGTACATTAGACGAAATAGGGTAAGAAGTAGAAGTGTGAGAGGAAGTGGAAGTGGAAGCCGGGGTGTTAATGATCAATTCATCATTATCAATTTGTTCACCCGAATGATTGTCTAGCACTCTTCCAGATCTCAACGTTGTAAAAGCATCCATATTAGTGCAATGTGAAGGTCCAGGATCAGGTAAGGGTTGAGATGGAAGATTCCCTTCTTCTCTAGCACTTATTTCGGCTGTTATTCGTTCAATTTGTGCTTCCATCGATTTGATATTCTCATTTTGAGTGAGAATGATCTTTATCATATTATCGATGGAAGATTGAAAACTTGCCGACTCTTGGATGGATTGTTTCATGAAAGTAACCAAGGTTTGTATTAGTGCAGAGGTATTATCAGTACCGGCCAATTGCAAAGAGTTTTCATGTGGTGCAAAAGTGTTGGCAGGCTTTTGAAAATTTTGCGGTTGGAAGGGGTGCTGACTCAATTGAAGTGGTTGCTGTTGTGGTGGAGGGACCCTTTGGAAATTGTTTTCGGTTGGAACCGTGTTTTGAGATTGTGATTGGTTCTAAGCAAAGTTTGGGTGATTCCTCCAATCTTGATTATATAAGGAAGAAGAGGGATAGTTTCCAGGTCTTTGCTGAAGTGCAGCATTAGTGTGACCTTGAAACGGTACATTCAAGGGACATTCTTCCGTCAAATGTGAAGGGTTTGAACAGCAGCCACACACGGTTTTGGGAAGTGTGGATTGGTTTAGGGAGGTTGAAGAGATTTTGTTTTCAATAGCGTCGAGTTTCCTTTGTATTGCGGCCATTTCGGCTTTCATTGTGACGGAAACATCGAGCTGATTGACATCTTCCTTAGGCGGTGGTGGTCTAACACTTTCCCATTGTGATGTGTTTTGAGCTAAATCTTCTAGGTATTTCTAAGCTTCACCATCATTTTTAGATAGGAATTGTCAATGACACATGGTTTCAAGCATCTGTCTAGTAGTGAGATCAATACCCTCATAGATAATTCGACACAAATCCCATCTGGAGATTCCGTGATGAGGGCATTAGATAAGAAGATCCTTGAACCGTTCAAAACATTTCCAAAAAGGTTCATTGGGAACTTGGGTAAATTTAAAGATTTCGCTCCGAACACGGGTGGTCTTATGATTGGGATAAAATTTCTTAAGGAATGCTGCAACGAATTCATCCCATGTTGAAATAGGCGAGTGTAATGTAAAACCACTTCTCAGCTAAGTCGCACAAAGTGAATGGGATAAGACGTAAACGCAAAGCATCCAAAGATAGTTGTGAATTTCCCATCAAAGCACATACGTTTTCGAATTTGGAAATAAGCATGTATGCATTTTCAGAATCAAGACTGTGAAATTTGGGTAACAATGTGATGAATTGTGGGTTGATTTCAAAATTCTCCCCATTGGCAGGTGGTATAGAAAGACAGGTGGGAAAGGAAACACGTGTAGGATAGCATCTCTCTTGGTGAGAAATGCGTGGAGGATTCTGCGCACCTGCGGGTGGTGCCAGAGTGGTGTTTAAGTTTGATGGATTTGGGTCCATCGCGGTCGTGGTGGGTGGTAGGGGAGAAGACGGAGAATTACCGACTCTGGGGTCGATAAAAGAAACGCGGACAAGACGGGAAATGGAATCCCGTGTCCAGCCTAACATTGTGCTAAATGGTTGTAGCACAAGTGGCAGCGTTATAAATAGAGGAAATGAAGTGTTGGTGTTTGTTTTGAAAAAATGATACGGATTTTTTAAAAAATGATGCGATCACAACAAATGCAACAAGCAAAACCCTAATTCTAGTGGTCACCTAGGTCAAAGCTCTAGACCGCTCCTAACTGCCAAAAGACAAGTCGCAGGATCAATCCTCCACTGCCTCTTTGTCTCTCCTGTGGCCAGGTAAGTGCCAGGTAAGTGGGAGGTTCTCCACTACGTAAGTAGTGGGCCTAATTAAGTAACCACTAGCCTTCGACACACTTGCCTTAGACACCACAAAAGAAACGCGGATAAGCAATGAATTACCCACGACCTTCTTCTGTCCTTGTTAGTTGTATGTATGCCCTAGAGGCCAGTATTGTACAGATGTTGTATATTATATTGGATGCTTGGACATAAATAGAGATGACTTTCTTGCTCGATATGATAGTATGCTATCTGGTTACTCTTTATCTTAACATGTACACTAGTCTCTTTATACTGTCTTATAGTTACATGTTGGTAAAGCCCTTAGGATGTATACTTGACTACCTGGACTATGATGCAGATCATACTAGTGGGGACATGGTAGTCTATAAGTACATCCTTCAAGGTCCCTAGTCGTGGGTGTATCGAGACGGGGCATCGATATACCAGAGTAGGCTAGCGTATGCTCTTCTCGACCTATGTGATGGGCGATGGATGATCCCATATCCATTGGTGTTTGACATCAGAGATGGTATACGGGTGCTCAGTAGAGACTGGGTACACTGGACGGACTCACCGAGAACTCCTAGATGGTATTATACCTCACGTCAGATGGCAGTTCTCAAGTGACACTTGTACAGGTTAGTCTGTAGACCCGAGATCGTCATAGAGTCTTATGTGATTCCCACTGTGCTTTGATCTCCACCTTACCACGTCCATGAGGACGTGCAAAACGGTGGTCTTTGGTCACAGTCCCGAGTCACATGGAGGCAATGAGCGATAGGAGGGGTTTCGTCTCTCCCGGTATTGGGGGTTGATGATGCGCAGTGCTCGATTGGCCGTAGCAGGGAAGTCCCTGGCCAGGGCAGATCAGAGATTTGCTGGTAAGTGTTACTAGTAGTTTCTCGACCCGTTACGAGCCTCACATCGGCATGACTTATCGGGTTATTGGGGTATGACGTTTACCACCCCTAGACTTGATATGCGACATATCAGACGAAGAGACCGGACTGTACGGTAAGTGTTACTGATCGGATTCGCAGGAGTGTGAGCGGGCTAGCTCGTCGATCTTCTGATCGCTCAATACCCGGGTGGCCGTTACGTTTAGCAGACTACTTGCGGCTTGTGGGTGCTTGATATGATCATCATCTGCTACCGGTGTATTGACGAGTCTTTAGAGTCCTACACAGAGGTTTCCTGGTTCAAGCGAAACGAAATAGGAGCGCATATGAGATATGTGCGGGACCGAGAATGATGCGTGTATGTGATACCGTATTTGATTCTCGCGATAAATGTTTCGATTGGTTGTATGCGATATAACCTAGTTATCGAATCGAAGATCGATTCGATAAGTCGATACATTGAATACTAGTCGGTCATGTGCGACATGACCGGATCATTGAATCAAGTGTTGATTTAATGATTTAATGTATAATTATATATTTGATATATTACTTTGCATTAACTAGTATTGGTTCACTTTAAACGGATTTTTCTCACTTGATGCACATTGTATATGTGATATGCTTTTGTGCACATGATTGTATCATGTTTGATGATGCATGTTGACTTGACTATGTGTAAAAGAATTGAACCATGGTTATGAGAGTGGTTAGGGTTTATGCTTTATTCACTTATTATTTAATCCATTCATTATTTATTAATTGGTTTTATGAAAATAAAATGGTTTCATTTATCATGAAGAATGGTAAAGCTTCATGAAGCATTTACTAATGATGCTATTTTGTCTTCATATTTAAACCTAACCACTCCCACTAACCATGGTCAATTCTCTACACTTGACCATGGTTAGGATATGATAAATATCATTTTCTTTTCTATTTTGAAAAGACTTTTATCATATTCTATCATCTTCTTCATCTTCTTCTTCAAAAGAAAAGCTTGCTACTTTAATGGCAACTTGAGATCTAGTTAGAGAAATCCAAATCTAAAGTGAACCCACCTCCTATTTCTTCATCCTCTACCTCTTGCCAAGTGGTTTTGGGTGTTTTCTTCACAAGTTTCACTACTTGGTGAAGTCGAAGCTTGAACTAGTGCAACCTCGACGTAGATCGTCTTTGACACGAAGCCGACGACCTATTCCGCTCGCTTTCCCGATGAAACCGATGAACGAGTCTAAGATTGGAGAAGGACAGCGAAAGGAGCACTACGTGGAGCTAAGGAAGTGGATATCCGGATCTACAAAGGTTGTAGCTTCTCACTTCTAGTTAAGTTGTTAACTAGATTATCTTTTCGCCTAAACATCTAGTCTAAGATCCGTAGTCTAGGGTTTCTCGGCACCATTTTTTTTTAAATTGTCATGTTCGATGCCTTGTGAGACCTCACTAGAATGCCTAGGAACCCTACAGTGGTATCAGAGCCTAGCTAGAGCCTTAGGCGAAGTCTCGATGACGTTTGAAACCCGATCGAACCGAAACCCAAAACCCTAAAATGCTCTCTGGACTTTTTCTAAAATTTGGGATTTTTGTCAATTAAAAATATGCAGAAAATCAAGCAGGGTGTTATGTGAATTACTGTGAAATACGAGGGCCTAAATCAACTTTTCCACCGCGGAACCGCGGCACGTGCTATGCATGATGCGGCGGTTCCGCGGCCTTACTGTTCCTTTGTGTGATGGATTCTGCACAGTAACTCATATAATTCAATGCTGTGTTTTCTGGGATATTTTTGTTGTGACTATACAGAAGAGTATTCTGGGGTACTATTGGGAATCAGTGTTTTCGACCGGATTATCAAATTTCGTCTTTTGTGTATTTCCGGATAATTTTTAGAATATGTTAAAAAGTTCGACCGGATATAAATACCCAATTTTTCCCCTGTCGGGAAATTTCCAAGTGTTGGATTTTTCCGTAGTTTAACGACGTTCTAAGTAGTGCAAGTAACGCGGTGGACCCTCTAGAAGACAACAAACCTTAACTCGATTATGTGACCGTCTTGAACTACCCTTTGAACCTTCGGGTTTGGGGCAGTACGACGTGCCACATGTGAGGCGTTGGCTTGACCCTTCTACGGCTGGACCGTCGGTACTGAGGCATGAACTGAATGTTGTTACACTTATTTCATGTGTTGAGCTGTATCGGGAAAACTTGGGTATTCGACTGTTCGATCGGAAAGTTTAACATTTTTTGTTGATCTGGAATGTGATACAATAATTGGAATTCACAAACAGTTATGTGATAACTGAATGAATGTTATAAATCTAGCGGTTTAGTTTCACTTTATATTGAAAAGTGTTTTCGATAATGAGACTAAAATGCGGGATTTATATCTGTTAGGCATGCGATGTCTAAAGAAGTTGCGGATTCCAACTGTTGTAGTTTTACACTTTCTTTTCTGTGACCGTAAGTGTAGTATGTTCATATCGCCGGTTTCGTTGCTATACGTCAAGGACAATTGGGGTATGCATACTTACTTACGTTGATGACATGTGATGTTATGTGTTGCTGGATATGTTATATTGGATCGTCGTGTTCGAATAGCCGGGGATTTTTATGTGAGATGAGTGTTTTTCATTTTCATTCATGTAAAAAACTTGTATGTAATATTCTTTTATTTGGGGCACTTCCAGGTAGCGGAAGATGTCACCTTTTGTATATTATTTACTTTTCCGCATTAGGATAGACCCAAGGAGGGGAGCACAAGTAACCGGGTTCTGGGGTCCAGTGGGAGACCAACTCGAGGAGTCGAGTCCGGGACTCCTAACCCTAGAATTGGCAGGGTTGCTTGCCGCTCTCGTAGGGATCTAGGGTGTGGGATTGGCTATTCGTTACGACCGTGGAATCCGTGTTTTATACTGGCTCGTATTGAAAACACGGACGTCCTAGTATATCCAATATTTCATATGTTTATTCTGCTGCGATATCTGTGTTGTGACTCTGTGATGGATATAGTATATAGTATATATGATATATTATATAGACGTTACTTATGTTTTACACCCGCGCTAGCCCTGCCCTGCTCTGTCGTTAGTTACCTAACCTAACGGTGCACGAGGGGACATCGAGGCGAATGCGGATGGCATAAGTGTACGTCATATCTATCTGTGATGTTTAGGTATTTAAATGATGGGACTTCATTAATATGATTAATGAAAGAAAAGAAACCTAAGATGTTATAGAATCAGATTTTTAAACAAAACAGGTAGCTACAGTTCTTGCTTTGCATAGCGGTATATATGATATACCCTGCACCTTATTCGATGAGGAAAGGACCGAGATCCCTTCACCGGGAGTGACTCCTTTAGCAATAACTGGCAGATGCTACACACTCGGTTTGCTTTTGATTGTTTTTGAGTTTTGCTTTGCACAGTGATATATATGATATATCCCGCACCTCATTCGACGAGGAAAGGGCCGACGATCCCTTCACCGGGAGTGACCCCTTTAGCGAAACTGGAAAAGCCTCAAAATCACTCCATTTCAAAACTTCATTTGATTCTACAACGATATCAAGTTCTTTACGCAATAGGTTTTCAGAAAAACCTGTCGTAGCCCTCCGTCATTTCAGATAAAGACTATTTAGTATTCGTGCTGCGTTTGTTGACCTCTGTCAAGGCGTAGTGTGCGGTAGCTAACTAGTAATTATCTGCAAAGCATGTGATGTGATTGGATTAGGGTAGTCGTACGACCTTGTTGACCTCTGTCAAGGGTCGTGCGAGTGGGTTTGATTCAATCAAGAAATGACGGGTTGAACTTGACTAGTGCACTATGATTTGTTGACCTCTGTCAAGGTCATGGCACACTAGGGGCAAAATATTATCGGGAATTTCAAGTGTTGAAATTTGCAATGAGATTGCATACCTTCTATGAGATAGTTGGATCCCGATACCCGCTGCGAGTAAGAGTTACTCCTGGGAGAGTTTTACACATCACAATTAGCCGATCAAGTAGGTGTCTAGAAAGGTGTTAACGAGGTTACGCCTCTGGGAAAACGAGGTTTACATTAATTAGGTTCGTGCGAAAGCACGGGGGACCTCCCTCAAAGTACCGACACTGGCCGGGCTGAAAGATTGGCGAACTTGTAGTGTGTAATTAATCCCGGCTAGTCTTTCCTTTTAGGGTTTGAAGGAAGATTTGATAAAAAGCAGTGGGAGCCATCCTGATTAGATAAGATAATAACCAATCTGATCTTGCACGAGCATACGCTAAAGTGTTTTCTTCTCTCTCTCTCCAGGTAGCGACCATTTCATGCCCTAATAAAGATAATAATATGGATGTATTGACCGAACCCGCATGTTATACTGTGCTGGGGAACGTTGGTTCCGTTTATTCTTATAAGAATTATAGGAATGAACAGGATATAGGGGAATACCAGGATTCCCATGCCACCCGAATGAAGAAAGTACATGTTGATGCATTTTCTTCGGGTGTGTTCGTTACTGAGAACTGTTTCTCCATTTGCTCTACGTCCTGGGTATTGGATACCGGGTCGGGATCCCATATATGTAATCAGTTACATGGGCTTAAGAAAGGTAGAGAACTTGGAGAAGGTGATAAAGACATTTGAGTTGGAAATGGTGCAATTGTTGCAGCTAAGACTGTCGGGGAATATCACCTTGTATTACCAACTGGTAATACATTGGTTCTGAACGAATGCTATTACATGCCGAACCTGATATGCAACATTATATCGGTTTCTTTATTAAGTAAAGAGGGATATAATTTTGTATTACAGGACAATGTTATGAACATTTTCCATAACCAAAAGTTGGTTGGATCAGGCACGTTATGCAATGGCATTTATGTTCTAAATCAATCAACAGTTCTGAGCATAACAAACACACACAAGAGGAAGAGTTCTGAACTCAACGAATCCTTCTTGTGGCATTGTAGACTGGGTCACATCAATGCGACACGACTGGCTAAGTTGCATAAGGATGGGAATTTGAAACCATTCGAATTTTCATCTTATGACACTTGCCAGTCATGTCTCAAAGGCAAGATGACCAAAACTCCATTTACGGGACACGGAGAAAGAGTTACCGAACTCTTGGGACTAATACATAGTGATGTATGCGGTCCCATGTCTACACATGCCAGGGATGGTTCTTCGTACTTCATTACATTCACTGACGATCTCTCAAGATACGGACATGTGTACTTGATAAGACACAAGTCTGAAGCTTTTGAGAAATTTAGAGAATATAAACAAGAAGTCGAGAAACAAACCGGAAAAAGTATTAAAATCCTTCGATCTGATCGAGGAGGTGAATACTTGAGCAATGAATTCCTGGACTTCCTAAAAGAGAATGGGATTCTCTCTCAGCTTACTCCTCCTTATACACCACAGCACAACGGTGTATCGGAGCGGAGGAATCGCACCCTATTAGATATGGTGCGCTCTATGATGAGTACAGCTGAGTTACCTATTTCCTTCTGGGGGTATGGGCTTGAGACAGCGGCATACCTATTGAATCAAGTTCCAACTAAATCTGTACCTACCACACCATATGAGATATGGAGTGGGAAGAGACCATGTCTTAAACGAGTTAAGATATGGGGTTGTCTGGCCTATGTCAAAAGGCAAAATCCAGACAAACTCGAGGCACGGTCAGTTTTATGTAAGTTTGTGGGATATCCTAAACATTCAAATGGATATTATTTCTACCACAGTGAACAACAAAAAGTGTTTATTGCTCAACATGCCACCTTTTTAGAAAAGGAATTTCTTGCAAAAGAGATTAGTGGCTCTGAGGTAGAACTGGAAGAAGTTCCAGAAACACAAACTATAACTGAAGATTTAGTGGAACCAAAAGATTCGGTAGTACCTGACGAACCCCAGCCTCTCCACCGATCTTGTAGGGTTTCTCGTCCACCTGAGAGATACTACGGTTTTCTCATTGATGGTGGAAGTGAGGATTGCATCATGGAGGATGATGAACCAACTAGCTTCGAGCAGGCCATCACGAGTGGGGACTCAGTGAAATGGCTGGATGCTATGCAGTCCGAGATGGAATCCATGTACACCAACAAAGTATGGACTTTGGACGTTGCTCCTGAAGGGGTAAAACCCATTGGAAGCAAATGGATCTTCAAGAAGAAACTTGGTGTAGATGGGAAAGTAGAGACTTTCAAAGCTAGACTTGTAGCAAAGGGTTTTCGTCAAAGACCAGGTGTGGACTATGACGAGACCTTTTCTCCAGTGGCTATGCTTAAATCCATCCGGATCATGCTTGCCATCGCTGCTTATCATGATTACGAAATCTGGCAAATGGATGTTAAGACCGCCTTTCTAAATGGTGATTTAGAAGAGTGCGTGTACATGACTCAGCCAGAGGGCTTCGTAGACAGTGGGAGCAGCGGGAAGGTGTGCAAGCTGCTTAAATCCATTTATGGATTAAAGCAAGCATCGCGGAGTTGGAACATCTGCTTTGACGTCGTTATCAAAGAGTTTGATTTCGTCAAAAATCCAGATGAACCTTGTATCTACAAGAAGGTGGCAGAGAGTAAGGTTGTCTTCCTCGTATTGTACGTGGACGACATACTCTTGATAGGAAATGATATTCCTATGCTGCAATCGGTCAAGCTCTTCTTATCACAAAGATTCTCAATGAAAGATCTTGGTGATGCCTCCTGCATATTGGGGATTAGGATCTATAGAGATAGATCCAAACGGATTTTGGGATTGTCCCAATCCAGGTATATTGACACCATACTAAAGAGGTTTAGTATGGAAGAGTCCAAGCGTGGGAACTTACCCACGATCTCTGGAGTCACTCTCTCCAAACAGATGTCTCCCAAGACTGATTTGGAGAGAGCTCGCATGCAAGGGATACCCTATGCTTCGGCAGTAGGCTCTATCATGTATGCGATGCTATGTACCAGACCCGATGTAGCATACTCACTAAGTGTAGTGAGCAGGTATCAAGATGATCCTGGAGAGAGTCACTGGACAGCTGTGAAGAGCATTCTCAAGTACTTGCGAAGGACTAGAGATATGTTCTTGGTGTATGGTAACGGAGAACTCCAAGTGGAGTCCTTTACCGATTCGAGCTTCCAGAGTGATAAGGACGACTCTAAGTCGCAGTCGGGCTTTATCTTTACCCTTTACGGAGGGGCGGTTAGCTGGAAGAGTTCCAAGCAGGAAACCGTAGCAGACTCGACAATGGAGGCTGAATACATCGCTGCCAACGATGCTGCTAAAGAAGCTGTCTGGATCAAGAAGTTCATTACTGAACTTGGAGTGGTTCCATCCATTGAGCATCCAATACCTTTGTATTGCGATAACAATGGAGCAGTGGCTTTGGCCAAGGAACCCAGGTCCCATCAGCGATCCAGGCATATTCTGAGGCGGTATCACCTGATCCGGGAGATAGTTGATCGCCGGGAGATCGAGGTCAGGAGAGTTGACACGAAGAACAACACGGCGGATCCACTCACGAAGGCCATTCCCCAGACACAGTTTGAGAGACTCTTCGGGATGCTCGGTATGCGATACTACAGCAGCTGGCCCTAGTGCAAGTGGGAGATTGTTAGTTGTATGTATGCCCTAGAGGCCAGTATTGTACAGATGTTGTATATTATATTGGATGCTTGGACATATATAGAGATGACTTTCTTGCTCGATATGATAGTATGCTATCTGGTTACTCTTTATCTTAACATGTACACTAGTCTCTTTAAACTGTCTTATAATTACATGTTGGTAAAGCCCTTAGGATGTGTACTTGACTACCTGGACTATGATGCAGATCATACTAGTGGGGACATGGTAGTCTATAAGTACATCCTTCAAGGTCCCTAGTCGTGGGTGTATCGAGACGTGGCATCGATATACCAGAGTAGGCTAGCGTATGCGCTTCTCGACCCATGTGATGGGCGATGGATGATCCCATATCCATTGGTGTTTGACATCAGAGATGGTATACGGGTGCTCAGTAGAGACTGGGTACACTGGACGGACTCGCCGAGAACTCCCAGATGGTATTATACCTCACGTCAGATGGCAGTTCTCAAGTGACACTTGTACAGGTTAGTCTGTAGACCCGAGATCGTCATAGAGTCTTGTGTGATTCCCACTGTGCTTTGATCTCCACCTTACCACGTCCATGAGGGCGTGCAAAACGGTGGTCTTTGGGCACAGTCCCGAGTCACATGGAGGCAATGAGCGATAGGAGGGGTTTCGTCTCTCCCGGTATTGGGGGTTGATGATGCGCAATGCTCGATTAGCCGTAGCAGGGAAGTCCCTGGCCAGGGCTGATCAGAGATTTGCTGGTAAGTGTTACCAGTAGTTTCTCGACCCGTTACGAGCCTTACATCGGCACGACTTATCGGGTTATTGGAGTCTGACGTTTACCACCCCTAGACTTGATATGCGACATATCAGACGAAGAGACCGGACTGTACGGTAAGTGTTACTGATCGGATTCGCAGGAGTGTGAGCGGGCTAGCTCGTCGATCTTCTGATCGCTCAATACCCGGGTGGCCGTTACGTTTAGCAGACCGCTTGCGGCTTGTGGGTGCTTGATATGATCATCATCTGCTACCGGCGTATTGACGAGTCTTTAGAGTCCTACACAGAGCTTTCCTGGTTCAAGCGAAACGAAATAGGAGCGCATATGAGATATGTGCGGGACCGAGAATGATGCGTGTATGTGATACCGTATTTGATTCTCGCGATAAATGTTTCGATTGGTTGTATGCGATATAACCTAGTTATCGAATCGAAGATCGATTCGATAAGTCGATACATTGAATACTAGTCGGTCATGTGCGACATGACCGGATCATTGAATCAACTGTTGATTTAATGATTTAATGTATAATTATATATTTGATATATTACTTTGCATTAACTAGTATTGGTTCACTTTAAACGGATTTTTCTTACTTGATGCACATTGTATATGTGATATGCTTTTGTGCACATGATTGTATCATGTTTGATGATGCATGTTGACTTGACTATGTGTAAAAGAATTGAACCATGGTTATGAGAGTGGTTAGGGTTTATGCTTTTTTCACTTATTATTTAATCCATTCATTATTTATTAATTGGTTTTATGAAAATAAAATGGTTTCATTTATCATGAAGAATGGTGAAGCTTCATGAAGCATTTACTAATGATGCTATTTTGTCTTCATATTTAAACCTAACCACTCCCACTAACCATGGTCAATTCTCTACACTTGACCATGGTTAGGATATGATAAATATCATTTTCTTTTCTATTTTGAAAAGACTTTTATCATATTCTATCATCTTCTTCATCTTCTTCTTCAAAAGAAAAGCTTGCTACTTTAATGGCAACTTGAGATCTAGTGAGAGAAATCCAAATCTAAAGTGAACCCACCTCCTATTTCTTCATCCTCTACCTCTTGCCAAGTGGTTTTGGGTGTTTTCTTCACAAGTTTCACTACTTGGTGAAGTCGAAGCTTGAACTAGTGCAACCTCGACGTAGATCGTCTTTGACACGAAGCCGACGACCTATTCCGCTCGCTTTCCCGATGAAACCGATGAACGAGTCTAAGATTGGAGAAGGACAGCGAAAGGAGCACTACGTGGAGCTAAGGAAGTGGATATCCGGATCTACAAAGGTTGTAGCTTCTCACTTCTAGTTAAGTTGTTAACTAGATTATCTTTTCGCCTAAACATCTAGTCTAAGATCCGTAGTCTAGGGTTTCTCGGCACCATTTTTTTTTAAATTGGCATGTTCGATGCCTTGTGAGACCTCACTAGAATGCCTAGGAACCCTACAGTCCTAAGTGTGCGCGACGTTCCTTAGAGTCATCTCTAGATATTTTTTAGTTAATGAGGGTAATACGGATGCAAGTTTGTGATTTTTGGGGCTTAGGAAGGGTAATGAACTCCCCACCTAATCTTGATTTGGTCGTGCCCCTTAATTTCCGTATTAATATGCCAACAACCAAAAATCAAAACACGCACACTTTATTTTGCTTTTTGCGGCACTGCGATTTATTTGCAAAGAAACCTGCACAAAATTGTTATTGGAGCAGATTTGGAGAGAGATAAGAAAGTTAGAAACTCACAGAGCAAATTTGATGCAGTGATGACGTCAGCACGCGGCAGAACCGCGGTGGGAGTCGCCTATTGCCGCGGAAACGCGGTGAGGTGAGTTGATCACTGTTCCAAAATTTTCCAGCTAGTTTCTTTTCACTCCCTCAGCTCTCTGGTATGTTCTGAAAAAATTTTCTCCCGCTCCAATGATCCCAGATTTCCTCGCAACAAATCACAACAACTCGTATTAGTGTTTGCGTGAATTTTGATCTAAAAATTATAATGGAATAAACTTTTCAACCCAAATTTCAAAATACGAACAATTAGCGCACTATCCCTGGCAACAGCGCCATTTGATTGAATGAATTCTTGTTGTGTAGTATGAAAATTATGTAGAAATCACAACCAAAAATTATTTGACCGTAATCAATAACAGTGTCTAATGTAGCGCATTAGTAAGTGCGGATCGTCCACAGGGAAAGTGTAATCGTTTGTGTTTCGAATTAGATGAGTCGAAAATTTAAGGAAAAGAAAAGAAAACAATTCATGATTTATAAAATTGCATTTCAAGAATTAGAAAAATCTAGATCTACGAAGGCATTAAAATCAAGAAGTGATAATTTGGGATGATTTCCAACCAACAATAAAGATTCGAAGTGTAGCTCGTAGGAGTAGATCGGATCTATAGATGTGATGAGATCTAATGATTTCATATTCTTATCCTTTAAGAATTGATACTAGATCGATGATAATTCATCGAGGTTAAGGATTTTGCGATGAAGCTAGGGTTTGCTCGTCTTATCCTCTATCATTTCGATGAATCTCATTCAAATTCTAGTTTCTAGTTAATCAAATGATTGTAGGGTTCCTAGGCAGTCTCAAGAGGTCTCACAAGGAATCAACCATGCCAATTCAAAATTTTAACGGTGCCGAGAAACCCTAACAAGATCGTTGGCTAGATTTTTAGGCGACAAAGCAAACTAGTTAACACTTAACTACAAGAATACGGAAATACAACCTTTGTAGATCCGGTTCTCCACCTCCATAGCTCCGCAATGAAGTCTCCTCACTGTCCAAATGGAAACCCGGGCTCTAGCGTCGGCTTCATCGGAGAAATGGGCGGGCAAGGTCGTCGGCTTCGTGCCGAAGATGATCTACGTCGAGGCATCGCAAGATCAAGCTCCCACTTCACCAAGTCATGAAACTTGTGAAGAAAACACACTCTACTACTTGGCAAGAGGTAGAGGATGAAGAAATAGGAAGTGGGTAGACTTTAGAATTGGATTTCTCACTCTTTTTCATCAATCACCATTGATGAAGCAAGCTTTCTTCTTTGAAGATGATGAAGAAGAAGAAGAAAGAATATTATGATAAGTTAATTAAAAATAGAAAGGAAAATGAATTCTTATCATAATTGTAACCATGGTAAAGTGTAGAGAACTAACTATAGTTTAATGAATGGTTAGGGTTAATGAGATGAAGACAAAAGGGTTTCTTTGGTCAAAGCTTCATGAAGCTTCAATATCAAACAAAGAAAGCCACCATTTTCTCATTATCATTTTCTTTTATCAAAATGAACAAAAGAAATAAATAAATGAATAAGTAAATAAACCAAAACCCTAACCACTCATATAACCATGGTTTAATCTTTACACAAACTCAAGTAAGCATGTATCATCAAACATGATACAATCAAGTGCACAAAAGTATATCACATATACAACTTGTGAACTGCAAGTGAGAAAATCCATTTAAAGTGAACCAATACTAGTTAATGCAAAGTAATATATCAAATACATAATTATACATTAAATCATTAAATCAACACTTGATTTAACGATCCGGTTATATCGCATATAACCGACTAGTATCCTATGTATCGGCTTACTGAATCAATCCTTGATTCGATAACTAGGTTATATCGCATACAACCTTTCGATACATTCATCGCGAGAATGGAATACGGTATCACATACACGCATTATTCTCGGTCCCGCACATATCTCATATGCGCTCCTATTTCGTTTCGCTTGAGCCAGGAAACCTCTGTGTAGGACTCTAAAGACCCGTCAATACGCCGGCAGCAGGTGATGATCATATCAAACAACCATAAGCCGCAAGCGGTCTGCTAAACGTAACGGCCACCCGGGTATTGACCGATCAGAAGATCGACGAGCAAGCCCGCTCATACTCCTGTGAATCCAACCAGTAACACTTACCGTACAGTCCGGTTTGATCGTCTGATATGTCGCATATCTCGCCTAGGGGTGGTAAACGTCAGACCCTAATAGCTTGATAAGTCGTGTCGATATGAGGTCTATAACAGTTCGAGAAACTACTGGTAATACATACCAGTAAATCTCAACAACCCTGGCCAGGGATTTCCGGTTATAGCCAATCGAACACAGCGCAACATCAACTCCCTATACCGGGAGAGACGAATACCCTCCTATCGCTCATTGCCTCCATGTGATTCGGGACTGTACCCAAAAACCACCGTTTTGCACGCCCTCTTGGACGTGGTAAGATGGAAATCAAAGCACAGTGGGAACCACACAAGACTCTATGACGATCTCGGGTCAACAGACTACTCTGTACCAGTGTCACCAGAGAACTGCCATCTGACGTAAGGTATAATACCATCTGGGAGTTCTCGGCGAGTCCGTCCAGTATACCCAGTCTCCACTGTGCACCCGTATATCATCTCTGATGTCAAACACCAATGGATATGGGATCATCCATCCCCCATCTGTATGGGTCGAGAAGGTATATGCTAGTCTACTCTGGTATATCGATGCCCCGTCTCGATATACCCATGACTAGAGACTTTGAAGGATGTACTTATGGACTACCATGTCCCCACTAGTATGATCCGCATCATAGTCCAGGTAGTCAAGTACACATCCTAAGGGCTTTACCAACATGTAACAGAGAGACAATCAATGTACACGTTAAGGTAAAGAGTAACCAAATAGCATACTATCATGTCGAGCAAGAAAGTCCTCCCTATATATGTCCCAGCATCCAGTACAATATACATCCAATGTACAGTAATGGCCTCTAGGGCATACATATAACTAACAATCTCCCACTTGCACTAGGGCCATCTGATAGCAGTGGTTGTAGTATCTCATACTCAACCATCCTATAAAATTCTCTCTCTGGGAAAAGGCCTTTGTGGGTGGATCCGCCGTGTTGTCCTCTGAGTCTACTCTCCTAACCTCGATCACCCTGGAGATCAACCATCTCCATGATCAGGTGACACTGCCTTAGAATATGTCTGGATCACTGATGGGACGGACGTTCCTTAGCATAGGCCACAACTCCATTGTCACACAATGGCAGGAACGATGTTCATCTCATGAACCAATATACACCCAAACAGCCTCTTTGGTAGCATCTTAAGTAGCGATGTATCCAGCCTTTATCGTCTAGTATGCCACGGTATCTAGCTTAGAACTTTTCCAACATACCGTCCCTTTACTGAGGGTAAAGACAATGCCTGTGACTGACATTCAGTCGTCCTTATCACCCTGGAACCTTTCCAGTGATTTTCCCCAGGATCAATTGATACCGTCTCACTACAGCTAGTGAGAATGCTAACATCCAATTAGATCTATCTCATAGATCCAAAACCCAGGATTTAGGAGGTATCACTTTTATCCTATATGGAGAATCATTGCGATAAACGGAGATTGACCGAGCGTAGCATAGGAAACTTCTTTCTTATCAAGAGTATGTCATCCACGTACTCTACGAGGATCGCCACCATACTCCCTACTACCTTTTTGTTTATACAAGGTTCATCTACCATTTTGATGATGTCAAACTCTTTGACTAACACATCAAAACAGATGTTCCAACTCCGCGATGCCTGCTTTAACCTATAAAGCATCTTGTACACGTTTCCGCTGCTCCCACTGTCTACGAAGCCCTCTGGTTGTGTACTTATAGACGTTCTCTTCTAAATCAATATTTAGAAAAGCAGTCATGACACCCAACCGCCAGATATCGTAGTCATGGCAAGTAGGATCCGGATGGACTTAAGCATAGCCACTTGAAAAGGTTTCATCATTATCCACGCCTGGTTGATGACGAAAGCCTTTAACAAGTCTTGCTTTGAAAGTCTCAACTTTTCCATCTACACCAAGTAATCTTCTCAAGATTGTAGGGTTCCTAGGCACTCTTGTGAAGGTTCAAAAGGCATCAAAGATGCCCGGATTAAATTTTAGACGTGCCGAACAACCCAAAGCCGGGATCTTTGCTAGATTATTAGGGTTTAACATGCAAGAAGATAACTTTTATCTAAGTGTAAGGGATTACAACCTTTGTAGTCCGCTCCTTCACTTCACAAGCTCCGAGTAGAAGTCCCTTTGCCGCGATCCACGATCTCCCGGACTCATGAGAGGCTCCACGACTCGAACGATCCATGCTAGCTCGAAGTATTCCAAATCTCCGATGATCTACCTTGAAGTTGCTACGACTCAAGCTTTCTCACTCAAAAGAGAAGAACACACTAATCCCATGGGCTAGATGAGATGAGGATGAGAGAGTAGTAATTTTGCTTTCTTTTTATATCATTTTCTCTTATTTTATCATCACTTTAGGATTTTCAAGAGAGCTTCTTCAAGAGAGAAGAAGAAGAAGATAATGGATAATGATAATATCAAATCCTTTTGTGATGAATAGAAATAAAACATATGATTGATATATAACCATGGTCAAGGATGAATGGATGAGAATGAGTAGAGAAACAACTAGGGTTAGGGTTTGGTTAGGTTAAAAGAACGTGTCATTCTAAATATCTTAAGAATGACAAAAGAAGAAAGCTTCTAGAAGGAACTTGAAGCATCCAACCCTAATCAAACCTTAACCTCAATTAATCATCCTTAAACATGTTTAACAATTAATCATATCATGTCACAATAATATATATCACATATATATTATATATTTGCAACAAAAGAAAATAATACAATTAACATATATCGCATATATATCAATGTATCATCCACTGAGAAAATGAAATAATAAAGCGAGCCAATATTAGATAATGTAATACAATATATCATATATATTATTATACATTAAATCATCGAATCAACACTTAATCCGACGATCCGGCTATATCGAATATAACCGACTAATATATCATGTACCGATTCATCGAATCAACACTTGATCCGATGTCCCGGTTCATATCTAAATATCCTGAGAATATAATACGGTATCCCATATCGCATTATTCTCGTTCCTGCGCATATCACATATGTGCCACTACTCCGTTTCGCCTGAGCCAAGAAACCTCTGTGTAGGACTCTAAAGAATCGTCAATACGCCGGTAGCAGGTGATGATCATATCAAACACCCACAAGCTGCAAGCGGTCAGCTAAACGTAACAGCCACCCAGGTATTGAGCGATCAGAAGATCAACAAGCTAGCCTGTGCGTTCTCCTGTGAATCCAACCAGTAACACTCCCGTACAGTCCGGTCTGTTCGTCTGATATGTCGCATATCAAGTCTAGGGGTGGTATACGTCAGACCCCAGTAACCGATAAGTCGTGTCGATGTGTGGCTCATAACGGGTCGAGAAACTACTAGTAACACTTACCAGTAAATCTCTATATCAGCCCTGGCCAGGGACTTCCAGTTATAGCCAATCGAACACAGCGCAACATCAACTCCCTATACCGAGAGAGACGAATCCCCTCCTATCGCTCATTGCCTCCATGTGATTCGGGACTGTACCCAAAAGCCACAGTTTTGCACGCCCTCTTGGACGTGGTAAGGTGGAAATCAAAGCACAGTGGGAATCACACAAGACTCTATGACGATCTCGGGTCTACAGACTACCCTGTACCAGTGTCACCGGAGAACTGCCATCTGACGTGTTGTATATCACCATCTGGGAGTTCTCGGCGAGTCCGTCCAGTGTACCCAGTCTCCACTGAGCACCCGTACACCATCTCTGATGTCCAACACCGATGGATATGGGATCATCCATCGCAAATCATATGGGTCAAGATGCGTATACGCTAGTCTACTCTGGTGTATCGATGCCCTGTCTCGATATACCCTCGACTAGGAACAGTTATAGGATGTACTCATCGACTGCCGCGGCCCCACTAGTATGATCTCATCATAGTCCCAGTAGTCGAGTACAGATCCTAAGGGCTTTATCAACATGTGAGAGTAAAACAGTAAACCAATACAAGTCAACATGTTAAGATAAAGTGAAACCAAATAGCATACTATCATGACGAGCAAGAAAGTCATCTCTATATATAACCAAGCATCCATTATAATATACATCATATGTACAACAATGGCCTCTAGGGCATATACATAACTAACAAAGATATACTTGCTCCTGATGGGGATTTAACCCTTCAGATATAGCAACCAAAGTCCATACTTTGTCGGTGTACATGGATTCCATCTCACATCGATAAGCATCCAGCCATCCTTACAGAGTCCCACTCCTAATAGCCAGCTCGAAACTAGTTGGGTCATCATCTTATGATGCAATCCTCGCTCCCACTGTCATAGAGAAACCGAAGTATCTCTTAGGTGGGTGAGGAACCTTACTAGATCGGCGGAGAGGCTGAGGTTCGTTGGTTTCTACTGAATCCTTTGGTTGTACCAAATCATCTGCTGTAGTTTGCATAGCTGGAACCTTTCCAGTTCTACATAACTAACCTTGCCTCGAGCTTGTCCGGATTTTGCTTTTAGACATAGGCCGGACAATCCTAAATCTTAACTAGTTTAAGACATGGGCTCTTCCCATACCATTGTTGGAGATAGTGCCCTCAGAGTCAATTATTAGGTCACAGGTACGTGATTGTAATGATTGAGGGAGGACCTATCCCGGTAGGACAGTCTTACTCGAGATGATAGTATGCTATCTGGTTTACCTTTATCATCGTGTACTGCTTTAGGTGACCTGACACGTCGCTATTACACGTTGGTAGAGCCCCTAGGATTCTTGCTTGACCACCAGCAGTATGAGGGCGATCATATAAGTGGGAGCTGGGGTCTATAAGCTTATCCTTAAAAGGTCCCTAGTCGTGGGAGTTTCGAGACTGGGCATCGATACTCCATTAGTAGACTAGTGTATACAGTCGAGACCCCGACGAGGGGCGGTGGCCGGTCTCACAAGCCACTGGTGTCAGTTGGATCACCTAAGATGTATACAGGTGCTCATTGGGTTATGAGTACACTGGACAGGACTCGCCGGGAACATGCTAGTTGGTCATATACCAGACGTCAGATGGCAGTTCCCTGGTGACATGTGTGCAGGTTAGTTCATCGACCTGGGGATCGTCATTTGTCTCGTGTGAGTTCCCACTGTACTTTGATTACTACCCTACCACGGCTCAAAGGAGTCGTGCAAACAGGTTTTAGTTGGGTACAGTCCCGAGCCACATGGAGGCAGTGAGCGTATCTTCAGGGGTTCGTCTCTCCCGGTATTGGGGGTGAGGTCGTGCTGTGTCTAGGAGAGCCATTACACAAAGTCCTTGGCCAAGGCAAGGAGATTTACTGGTAGGTATTCCAGTAGTATCTCAGGGTGTTCTGGGCTACACTCCGACACGACTTGTACCGCTTTTGGGGGTCTGACTTTTACCAACCCCCTAGGCCCGCCATGCGATACTCATAGACGAACGGACCGGACTGCACGGATATTGTCACTGACAGGCTCAGTAGGGTGTCAGGATGAGTTTGCTCATCGACGTCCTTTTTAGTCAATAGCTGGTGGCCCGTTACGTATTGGCTTATACCTCTGACGGGCTAGTGGTTAAATCCACAGCCATAGTATTGACGAGTCTTTAGAGTCCGCCACACTTTCAGTTACTCAGCTTTCGGGCGAAACGCTGTAGAGGCCGTATGGAGATATGGCTGGGTCCGATCAGATACGTGCGGTATTGCACGGATCAGGATCGGACGGTTTGTACTAGTAGCCGTATAGGTATATGGCAGGGTTCGATCAGATACGTGCGGTATTGCACGGATCAGGATCGAACGGATATTACTAGCCGACTTTGGTTTAAGCCGGTCCTAGTTTAGTACAGTGTAGATTTTGTCTCTTTGCATTTGTATCCGGACGGAATACAGATGCGGGTGTGTATGCACAGTATCGGGGTTTTCCTGTAATTTATTACGGGACCAGTTTTCTGGAGTTGCCAGTTTGCATTCCGTTCCGGCCGGTTTTCCTTTGTTCTTTCCCGGCCGGACTTTTCCGATGGAGGGGGTTATTTGCAATTGTGCAAATAACATTTGTGGAAGGGGTTTCTTGTAAAAGATTGATTATGATAGCATCATTATCTTTTCCACCATGCTTTTGTTTTTATTGTGACATGAAAGGGTATGGTTTGAAAAAGGTGAAGCATGGTGTATGTTTGTATGTGGTCACCCCTTTTGGATCTCCTACAATAACCTTCCTTCATGTGTTTTGTTTTTACTCCACCACCATTTCCTACAGGAATTGGCCGGCCACATTTTGGTGGGGGTGTGGAAAATTGGTTCATTTTTGTATGAGGAAATTTCATGATCTCATTCTTGCCTTGCACACAAAACCTTCTCACCTCTCCAAAGTTCTTCTTGATTCCTCCATCAAAGGCAACTCCAATACCCCATTGAGACAAAGCGTATTCTACACTACACTTCCTACAGCAAATCTTGGACGCGTCGATTCGCCAGCTTCGCGCCCGAGTTGCCTCGGTATTGAGGTGGGAGCCCGTAAAAGCTACAGGCGATGTGGTGCCCTTTCCGATGAGGAGGAGACGGACGGAGATCCCGCGAGGAGATCGGAGTGGAGATGAAGACCGGAGGACTTGGATCAGTCGGTATATCTCTAACCCGTCTTGTTGTTAGCTAGATCTAGTTTAATGGCCCGATCCGGGGGTTTAGTGCGCGGTGGTGCCGGTTTGCAAAGTCCGCAAAATTAAAGTTTTTCACCGCTTCCGCATCTGGCCGTCGGGTTGTCGGCCGGGGCGCCGCCGTGCACTTACAGTGGTATCAAAGCCTCGCCATTAACTTCGTCTAGCTTTGTTTAATGTGTTTTACGTTTCCGATCGAACAAAGTCCCGAAAACGCGTATTTCAAGCACATCAGTTTCTGTCGAATTTTTTTTGAGTCCAAAAATTTTTCAGGTTGTCTCAGAGTGATGTGCAGGGAATTAGAAGCATACTGTAAAAATTTTGGAACATGAACTTACCATTCCACTGCGGAAGGGCGGCCAAAACCCTACTTTGGCCGCGCTTCCGCCGCAAGTTTTACTGTTCATCCCCCCAAAACTTTGCAGAATGTTCCTGAGTTGAAAATGTGCTTTCTGGAAGATTAAAGTTGGGCCAATTTTTTCTGTGAGTGCTACAGTTTTCTTTGGGGCCCACTTGTTAATTGTTTGATCAATCGGAAAATTTTAAACACATTTTTCACAGTATTTACATTATATCTACGACCGTGAATGTCACTCGATCGGTAAATCCGGTCTAACTGCTATAGCCCGGTTAGACGGATTTGCGAACGTGACTTTTCACGTTGATGTTCTATGTATTTGCTATGATGTTGCGGATCGGTCGTGGGGATAGCCTGGATGCAATGCTAGTACTGTGTTGTTGTATTATGTACATTTGATATTGCGGGGCGAGCGTCCGACATGTGGACTGCCGTCACTGCCTGTTTGTATTATTCTTTTGGGGCACGACCTGGTTGCGGTCGATGTACCCGTTGTATGTATATTTTACTTTCTGTACTAGGGTTACCCCGCGGAGGGGTGCACGGATAGCCGGGTTCTAGAAGGCTACAAGCCCGCATCTCATGGCATTGGGACGGAAGGGGCTTCACTCCAGGATTGGCTGGCTATTCGCCGCACTCGTAGGGGGTATAGGATTTCATTGCACAGGCTATCCACACGACCAGGGGAACGTCGGGTTTCAGTAGTGGCTCTGTGAAACCCGGGGATCCCAGATATCTGATTTGTTCTGTGATGCTGTACATTTCTGTGATGTTGCCTTTTATTCACGCCTTGAGCGAAATACTATATATTGGTATATATATTAGTAGATGTTGTATATGTTTTTCATCCGCGCTAGTCCAGTCCCCGCTCTGCCGTTAGTTAGCTAACCTAACGGGTGATGACGGGACCCAGTGGCGAATGCGGATGGCATATACGTACGTCAGTATATTTTCGTTCTTTGTGGTGTGATCAATTGATGGGATTGCGTTGATTCGGATCAATGCAAGATAAACAAACCTATTCTGATGTTGTTGGAACACTTTTCAAAAAGCTGTTATTGCAAGGACGTTCACTTTTGTTTTGCATCGTGGTATTCATTTGGAATATCCTGCTCCTCAGTCGACGAGGCAAGGGCCGAGATCCCTTCACCGGGAGTGACCCCTTGGACAGAAGTTTGCATCAGGGCATTAACTTCACTATAGCCGATTACTTTTGCTTTGCACAGTGATATTCGGTTATGAATATCCAGCACCCCATTCTACGGGGAAAGAGCCGAGATCCCTTCACCGGGAGTGACCTCTTTAGTAAAGGTTTTCGTCACTATATTTTCTAAAAAGCTATTCGTTCCTTCAACGATATCAAGTTCATTACGTTAAAGGTTTTCGCCAGAAACCATTCGTAGCCCTCCGTCGTTTCAGACAGGTAGCACGTAGTATTCATGCTATGTTTATTGACCTTCGTCAAGGCATAGTGCATGGTAGCTGCTTGTTGCTTTTCTGCTGCATAGATAGATGCGTTGGTTTGGGACAGTCGTATAGCCTTGTTGACCTTCGTCAAGGGCTTGTACGGGTGGGTTCAAATTAACCTGGACAATGACGGGTGGAACTTGACATGTGACTTATGATTTGTTGACCTTCGTCAAGGTCATAAGAGCATGGGGCAGAAATCACATCGGGAGTTTCAAAAGAACTGAAACTTGCCAGATATGCGCATACCTTCTGGAGTGTGATAGCGTGAGCGGATTCCGTCACGTTATCATGCGATGAGAGTTGGATCCTGATTCCCACTGATGAGTTGGTTTACTCCTCGGGTGACCCCGACTAATTCTTCTTTCAGGTTTGGAGAAGAATTTGAGGTACAGTGGGAGGATTCCAGATTAGATAAATTGGTAACCATTCTGATCTAGGTTAGAGTGCACGCTGAGTGTTTCTTTTCTCTCTCTCTCTTTGGCAGCGACCATTGACCCGACCCTAAGACTTTGACTCACTGACCAAATTAACCGAACCTTCTTAACACTGGCTTTTGGATTGTCAGAGTTGCAAACCTCATTGCCACTCCTACTTTTACCCTTTTCTCCAGGACACCCCGTTTTACTACGAACGTCCACTTCCATTGGACAAAACCATCGTATGGTTAGATACGAACTCGAAAGAATTTATTCGAGGATGGTTTCCGGTTCTGGAGAAAACGGATAGGATTATTCAGTTGTCTTTTCCTTTTTCCCTCTCTGAGGTTACGAGTACTCCTTGGTTTAGGGGTAGTACACCTATTACGCAAATTGGATTGTCTTCTTCCAAACCTTAGGCTGGTGCCGACCGGTAGGGAATGAAGAAAACCAATTAGCATAACGATGGTGTGCAGAAGGTATTAAGTTCAGACAAAGCAAGGGATTAGTAAGAGGGCAAAGTAAATTGCAACAGATATTCACGACCAAACCAAATATTTCGTTACCACTCCCACATCACCTTTGTATTTCTCCAGGACACTCCGTATCACTACGAAGATCCACAGTTTATTTGGATACTCCATCGTATGGTTATATACGAACTCGAATGGAACTTGTTCCAGTTCGGGATGGATTCTGGTTCAGGAGAAATAAGAATAAGGTTTATTCGGTTGTCTTTTATCTTCACCCTCTCTCATTGCGAGTGTTCCTAGGATTGGGACAGTACACCCATTATGCTTATTGGATAGTCTTCTTCCAAACCATAGGCTGGTGCCGAACGGTAGGGAAGGAAGAAAACCATTTGGCCTAAAAGGGTGTGCAGAAGGTAAAGACTAAAGACATATGAAGGGATTTGGAGAGGTGGCAAAGAACTATACGGTAACAGTCGTGAATCTGGAAGAGGCATTACTAGGAATACCAGGATACCCCAACGAAACATTTCAATGTTTCAGTTTCACTGTGTACTATTAAAAGAAAACTGATTTCCCGATTAGACACTTACTCCAGGGTATGTATTTACCAGGTACGATTCTCACATCTGTATGGTTTTACAGATGATGAGTGGGAGTAAGTTATTGGGAATTGGGTGATTATCCTCATTATATCGGGATTCGTTGTAATCAGTGATATTTGAGGAAATCACCTGGGCTGTTTGCCGGTCGGCAAATATTTGGTTTTGAATATCCGCTGTTACGCACCAATTTCAAATTGATATATCTGTACGTCTATTTTCATAGAGTGAGATATACCTTTCTGAAATTATGTCTACGACATTTACCTATATCAGTGGATGGTTAGGTAAGGAGCATTAAACAGCGGTGTAATTCTTCTTAACCATAAGTACAGTTTTCAACCTACGACACACAGTGAATGAGTTATCAGACTCAAGGGACTTATGCAGAGTATTGTATGTTGTCCAGGGTCCATCAGGACAGAGGGGTTGGTCCTCGTACTATATTCGGTTTACTTATGACTTCTCTAGTTTTTAGACAGGTGTTTCGTAGGAAACACAGGGTCCGAATTTTGAGAAGTTATAGGTATTAGAATGGAGTAGAGAACCAGGTGTAGCAAGTATCGGGATTCTTCAAAGTGATCGAAGATGTAGATGCTTGTATTGGTATTCAGTTGATAGTAATGATTAAGAGATCTTGCTTCTCTTTCATGTTACTCATAATTGGAAGTATTCCTAAGTTGAGTAATGCTGATCCGCCTCCTTCCATTTAGTTGACATGCGCTGGGGACAGCTGCATGATTTGAATCTGGTTCAATTAAATCAGTGCCTCTGTTTCTATATTGGATATAGAACAGTTCATATCTTAACGATGTTAAGGTACGGGGAGTTGTCCGGTTTATGATTAAAACCAGACACTGGACAACTCAAGGCACGTTTCTGTAATGGTTGTTTGTGGGGTGACCCAGGCTGTGACGAGGTTGATTTTCTACCATCTGGATGAACAATAGCGATATTGTTCTAGACTCGCCACAGTTTTATTAAAAATGGATTTTTTCAGAAAAAAGTAGTGGGAGTATGGTAGAACTGGAAGTGATTCCAGAACCACAAACGATTACTGAAGATTTGATAAGGAACCTAAAGATTCAATCTGGATTGACATTCCATTGGCCACTCCGCAGACAAGGTGGGTAACTTCAGGCACCCGAGAGGTACTACGGTAGCCTCAAGGACGGTGACAGGGAAGTTCTTACAATTGCCATTGCTGTTGTTCCAGGTTACGAGACCCGGCGGGAGGATGAGTATAGCGTCGTTCTAAACCAGTTTTAGAAGTGTACGTCTATATGACTCTGCCAGAGGGTTGTCGTAGTCAGTGGGAGCAGCGGAAGCATTGGTGGACAGGTGGCTTATGTCTATTTATAGACTAGAGCAGATGTAGCGGAGATAGATCATCTGTTTCTGATATGACAGTCATGGGTTTGACTTCATCAGAATAGGAGATGGATCTGTTGAGAAGGTAGTAGGGTGTGATATCCTGGTATTTGGATGATATACACAGAGTAAGAAAAGAAACTCCTACACTACGATCGGTTATACTTTGGTCATCCCACAGTTGTTTCTCCACAAAGGAAATGGATTTTATATCTGACATACTGGTTACTGGATCTATGGTTTTAGATCTAGATTTGGGTGGTTTCCCAATCAGGGTACCTGACAGCATTCTAAGAGTATTTGGGATGGACGACTCCTGGCATGGTAGTGTACCTGCAGGTGATGGAGTCACCCTCTCTAAAGGTGTCTTATAAACTAAAGTAGAGAGGGATGGGCATGATTGGCAGATCACTTGCTCAGGCAATTGAGTCAATCGTGAGATGTCAAGTACCACACCAGATGTTGTTCTTGCACTAGATGCAATAAGTTGACATTAATCCAATCCTGGAGAAACGGTCGGAAGCAGTTTTAGAACATAAGTAGATGTTCTAGGGATATGATAACGACAGCCTTATTCAGGAGACAGTTATCATTCCAGGCTTCCAAGGTGACATGGACGATAAGGAGGTTGTCAGAGTTATAGTTTTTCCTTCTGATGAGGGGCAGTATTTTGGACAGGTGGTCCAAGGCAATACTGAGGGAGGCATGGCGCGCAGGATACTGATTAAGTTCAGTTGACGATACAGTCTAAGAAGTTTGGATTTGGAGTTCATTTATGAGCTATGTCCCATCAGACATCCAGACACATTCTAAGACAGGTATTGCTCATTTCGGGAGATGGGTTTCTCCGCGAACATGAGATATAGAGAGACATGGAAAGAAACAACAAAGCGGATCCACTCACTGAGGCTATTCCTCGAACGCAATAGTTTCGCAAACGAGCTTTGTGAGACTGACTAGTAGAGGAGTTGGGTGTTCGGTATCACACGGGCTGTGAGTATGCGACATCGCAATAATTAGCCTTGAGTGCAAGTGGGAGATTGTTGGAGATAGTGGCCTCAGAGTCAATTATTAGGTCACAGGTACGTGATTGTAATGATTGAGGGAGGACCTATCCCGGTAGGACAGTCTTACTCGAGATGATAGTATGCTATCTGGTTTACCTTTATCACCGTGTACTGCTTTAGGTGACCTGACACGTTGGTAGAGCCCCTAGGATTCTTGCTTGACCACCAGCAGTATGAGGGCGATCATATAAGTGGGAGCTGGGGTCTATAAGCTTATCCTTAAAAGGTCCCTAGTCGTGGGAGTTTCGAGACTGGGCATCGATACTCCATTAGTAGACTAGTGTATACAGTCGAGACCCCGACGAGGGGCGGTGGCCGGTCTCACAAGCCACTGGTGTCAGTTGGATCACCTAAGATGTATACAGGTGCTCATTGGGTTATGAGTACACCGGACAGGACTCGCCGGGAACATGCTAGTTGGTCATATACCAGACGTCAGATGGCAGTTCCCTGGTGACATGTGTGCAGGTTAGTTCATCGACCTGGGGATCGTCATTTGTCTCGTGTGAGTTCCCACTGTACTTTGATTACTACCCTACCACGGCTCAAAGGAGTCGTGCAAACAGGTTTTAGTTGGGTACAGTCCCGAGCCACATGGAGGCAGTGAGCGTATCTTCAGGGGTTCGTCTCTCCCGGTATTGGGGGTGAGGTCGTGCTGTGTCTAGGAAAGCCATTACACAAAGTCCTTGGCCAAGGCAAGGAGATTTACTGGTAGGTATTCCAGTAGTATCTCAGGGTGTTCTGGGCTACACTCCGACACGACTTGTACCGCTTTTGGGGGTCTGACTTTTACCAACCCCCTAGGCCCGCCATGCGATACTCATAGACGAACGGACCGGACTGCACGGATATTGTCACTGACAGGCTCAGTAGGGTGTCAGGATGAGTTTGCTCATCGACGTCCTTTTTAGTCAATAGCTGGTGGCCCGTTACGTATTGGCTTATACCTCTGACGGGCTAGTGGTTAAATCCACAGCCATAGTATTGACGAGTCTTTAGAGTCCGCCACACTTTCAGTTACTCAGCTTTCGGGCGAAACGCTGTAGAGGCCGTATGGAGATATGGCTGGGTCCGATCAGATACGTGCGGTATTGCACGGATCAGGATCGGACGGTTTGTACTAGTAGCCGTATAGGTATATGGCAGGGTTCGATCAGATACGTGCGGTATTGCACGGATCAGGATCGAACGGATATTACTAGCCGGCTTTGGTTTAAGCCGGTCCTAGTTTAGTACAGTGTAGATTTTGTCTCTTTGCATTTGTATCCGGACGGAATACAGATGCGGGTGTGTATGCACAGTATCGGGGTTTTCCTGTAATTTATTACGGGACCAGTTTTCTGGAGTTGCCAGTTTGCATTCCGTTCAGGCCGGTTTCCTTTGTTCTTTCCCGGCCGGACTTTTCCGATGGAGGGGGTTATTTGCAATTGTGCAAATAACATTTGTGGAAGGGGTTTCTTGTAAAAGATTGATTATGATAGCATCATTATCTTTTCCACCATGCTTTTGTTTTTATTGTGACATGAAAGCGTATGGTTTGAAAAAGGTGAAGCATGGTGTATGTTTGTATGTGGTCACCCCTTTTGGATCTCCTACAATAACCTTCCTTCATGTGTTTTGTTTTTACTCCACCACCATTTCCTACAGGAATTGGCCGGCCACATTTTGGTGGGGGTGTGGAAAATTGGTTCATTTTTGTATGAGGAAATTTCATGATCTCATTCTTGCCTTGCACACAAAACCTTCTCACCTCTCCAAAGTTCTTCTTGATTCCTCCATCAAAGGCAACTCCAATACCCCATTGAGACAAAGCGTATTCTACACTACACTTCCTACAGCAAATCTTGGACGCGTCGATTCGCCAGCTTCGCGCCCGAGTTGCCTCGGTATTGAGGTGGGAGCCCGTAAAAGCTACAAGCGATGTGGTGCCCTTTCCGATGAGGAGGAGACGGACGGAGATCCCGCGAGGAGATCGGAGTGGAGATGATGACCGGAGGACTTGGATCAGTCGGTATATCTCTAACCCGTCTTGTTGTTAGCTAGATCTAGTTTAATGGCCCGATCCGGGGGTTTAGTGCGCGGTGGTGCCGGTTTGCAAAGTCCGCAAAATTAAAGTTTTTCACCGCTTCCGCATCTGGCCGTCGGGTTGTCGGCCGGGGCGCCGCCGTGCACTTACAACCATATCTCATATGGAGTGGTAGGCTGTGATCTGATTCAAACCCTATTCAATAGGTATGCAGCTTCTCAAGTGCATAACTCCCAAAAGGAAATAGGTAACTCAGTAGTACTCATCATAGAGCACACCTTATCATATAGGGTGTTATTGCTCCGCCCCGATACACCATCGTGCTATGGTGTATACGGAGGAGTAATGCTGAGAGAGAATCTCATTCTCCTTTAGAATAATGCAGGAATTCCGTGCTCAAGTATTCTCCTCCTCGATCTCATCAAAGGACATAATACTTATACCCGTGTTTTGGTTTTCTACTTCTAAATCATATTCTGTGAATATCTCAAAAGGTTCGGACTTGTGTTTCAACAGGAACATATGTCTGAATCTTGAGAGATCATCAGAGAATGTAATGAAGTACAAAGAACCAGTCATGGCATGTGTAGACAGGAGACCTACATACATCAACATGTATCATCCCAAGAGTTCACTAACTCTTTCTCTGTTTCCAATAAACAGAGCTGTGGTCATCTTATCTCTGTGACATGACTGGCAAGTTTCACAAGATGTAAATTCAAACTCATTTAAATATGCATCTTTATGTAACTTCAGCTAGTCGGGTCGCATTGATATGACCTAGTCTACAATACCTCAAGAAGAATTTGTTCATTTCTGAACTCTTCCTCTTGTGTGTGTTCCGTATACTAAGAACTGTAGTTTGATTTAGAACATTAATGCTTTTAGATAACGTGCCTGAACCGATCAACTTTTGATATAGGAAATGTTCAAAACATTATCCAACAATACAGAATTTTATCATTTCTTTACTAATAAAGAGAGTGATATGATTTTGTATATCAGGTTCGGTATCTAATAACATTCGTTCAGAATCAATGTATTTGGAATACAGGGTGACAGTGACCAACAGACTTGGCTGCAACTCTTGCCCCGTTTTCTGCCTCATGAAACTTATCACCCGTTCTCAATTCTCTACCTTTTTGTAGCCCTATGTAACAAATTACATAGCTGGGATCCTGATCTGGTATCACATACCCAGGACGTAAAGGATACTGAGAAACAGTTCTCTGTAATGAACACACCCGAAGATGATGCATCAGCATGCACTCTCTTAGTTTGGGCGGCAAGGGAATTCTGGTAATCCCCAATTTCCTGCTCTGTCTTATAACAATTATAAGTTGGAGCGGGGACCAACGTTCCCCAGCTCAGTATAACAAGCGGGTTCGGTCAATAATCCGTATTATTATCTTGATTAAGGCGTGATATGGTCGCTACCAGGAGAGAGAGAGAAGAAAACACTCTGCGTGCGCTCTTGCAAGATCAGATTGGTTATTATTTTATCTAATCAGGATGGCTCCCACTGTTTTTATCAAATCTTCCTTCAAACCCTAAAAGGAAAGACTAGCCGGGATTAATTACACACTACAAGTTCGCCAATCTTTCAGCCAGGCCAGTATCGGTACTTTGAAGGAGGTCCCCCGTGCTTTCGCACGAACCTAATTAATGTAAACCTCGTTTTCCCAGAGGCGTAACCTCGTTAACACCTTTCTAGACACCTACTTGATCGGCTAATTGTAATGTATAAAACTCTCCCAGGAGTAACAATTACTCGTAGCGGGTATCGGGATCCAACTATCTCATAGAAGGTATGCAATCTCATTGCAAATTTCAAGACTTGAAATTCCCGATAATATTTTGCCCCTAGCGTGCTATGACCTTGATGAAAGCCAACAAACCATAGTCCGCTAGTCAAGTTCAACCCGTACATTTCTTGATTGAATTAAACCCACCCGCACGACCCTTGACGAAAGCCAACAAAGCCGCACGACTACCCTAATCCAATCGCATCGTATGCAGCAGATAAGCAGCATATAGCTACCGCACACTACACCTTGACGAAAGCCAACAAATGTAGCACGAATACTATATACAACTTATCTGAAATGACGGAGGGCTACGACAGGTTTTTCTGAAAACCTATTGCGTAATGAACTTGATATCGTTGTAGAATCAAATGATTTTGAAATGGAGTGTTTTTTAGGCTTTTCTAGTTTTGCTAAAGGAGTCACTCCCGGTGAAGGGATCGTCGGTCCTTTCCTCGTCGAATGAGGTGCGGGATATATCATATATATCACTGTGCAAAGCAGAAACTATAGAAGCATTCAAAAGACAAACCGAGTGTGTAGCATCTGCCAGTTATTGCTAAAGGAGTCACTCCCGGTGAAGGGATCTCGGTCCTTTCCTCATCGAATAAGGTGCAGGATATATCATATATACCGCTGTGCAAAGCAAGAACTATAGCTACCTATTTTATTTTGAAATTTGATTCTACAACATCTTTAGGTTTCTTTTACTTTCATTAATCACATTAATGAAGTCCCATCATTTAAGTACCTAAACATCACAGATAAATACGACGTATACTTATGCCATCCGCATTCGCCTCGATGTCCCCTCGTGCACCGTTAGGTTAGGTAACTAAGGGCAGAGCAGGGCAGTGCTAGCGCGGGTGTAAAACATAAGTAACGTCTATATAATATATCATATATACTATATACAGTATCCATCACAGAACATATCACATGATCACATCACAGATATCGCAGCAGAAAATCATATGAAATATTGGATATACTAGGACGTCCGTGTTTTCAATACGAGCCAGTATAAAACACGGATTCCACGGTCATGATGAATAGCCAAACCCACACCCCAAGACCCCTACGAGAGCGGCAAGCAACCCTACCAATTCTAGAGTTAGGAGACCCGGACTCGACTCCTCGAGTTGGTCTCCCACTGGACTCCAGAACCCGGTTACTTGTGCTCCCCTCCTTGGGTCTATCCTAGTGCGGAAAAGTAAATAATATACAAACGGTGACATCTTCCGCAACCTGGAAGTGCCCCAATAAAAGAATATTACATACAAGTTTTTACATGAATGAAAATGAAAAACACTCATCTCATATAAAAAAACCCCGGCTATTCAAACACGACGATCCAATATAACATATCCAGCAACACATAACATCACATGTCATCAACGTAAGTAAATATGCGCATCCCAATTGTCGTTGACATATAGCAACGAAACCGGCGATATCACATATTACACTTACGGTCACAGAAAAGAAAGTGTAAAACTACAATAGTTGGAATTCGCAACATCCATAGACATCGCATGCCTAATCAAATGAATTCTTTAGACATCGCATGCCTAACAATTATAAACCCCGCATTTTAGTCTCAATTATCGAAAACACTTTTCAATGTCAAGTCGGGTAATTCAACAAGATTCCCGACATCCTGATCGAATGCTCGTCGCAAACTTCAGTAGACGGCTGCACCCCCGATACCGTCCACGAAGTGCACCAAGGCGGAACACCGCTGCCGCGAGCACCCGGACGGATGCTTTCGGCGACGGGGTTCTCCTACAGTCACTTGGTCGGGGCTGTGGGGCAAGGCTGTCTATAAAGTTTACCCGGCGAGTATCCGCGTACGCTACGTGATTGCGACGGACTTTTGATCATATCAAAATTCCGTGGCAACCGATCAAGTGAGACTAAACTGCTATGTTTATAACATTCATTCAGTTATCTCATAACTACTTGTGAATTCCAATTATTGTATCACATTCCGAATAAGATAGAAAATGTTAAACTTTCCGATCGAACAATCGAACACCCAAGTTTTCCCGAAACAGCTCAACACATGAAACAAGTTTAAAAACATCCAGTTCATGCCTCAGTACTAACGGTCCAGCCGTAGAAGTGTCAAGTCAACGCCTCACATGTGGCACGCCGTACTGCCCCAAACCCTAAGGTTCAAAGGGCAGTTCAAAACGGTCACATAATCGAGTTAAGGTTTGTTGTCTTCTAGAGGGTCCATCGCGTTACTTGCACTACTTAGAACGTCTTTAAACCACGGGAAGATCCAACACTTGGAAATTGCCGACAGGGGAAAAGTTGGGTATTTATATCCGGTCGAACTTTTTAACATATTCAAAAATTATCCGGAAAAGCACACAGACAAAATTAGACAATCTGATCAAAACACCGAGTCCCCAATTCAACCCAGAAAATTCAACTCTTGGAAAAATATTAAAAATTCCCAGGAAAACCAGCACTACAAAATAGGAATTACTGTGCAATTTTTAAAGCCTGATGTGACAACTTGGCCGCGGAACCGCCGCAGAAGGCAAGCTTCTGCCGCGGTTCCGCCGCGACTTTGTCGAATTGGACACTCGTGTTGCACAGTAACTCTTAGATATTCCTGCTGATTTTTCTGCATATTTTTAATATCGAAAAACTCCAGATTTCAGAAAAAGTCTAGAGATCATTTTCCGGGTTAGGTTTTGGTTCGATCGGACTTCTAACTCCGTCTACGCGTCGCCTAAGGCTCTAGCTAGGCTCTGATACCACTGTAGGGTTCCTAGGACTCTCAAGAGGTCTCACAAGGCATCAACCATGCCAATTCAAAATTTTAACGGTGCCGAGAAACCCTAACAAGATCGTTAGCTAGATTTTTAGGCGACAAAGCAAACTAGTTAACACTTAACTACAAGAATACGGAAATACAACCTTTGTAGATCCGGTTCTCCACCTCCATAGCTCCGCAATGAAGTCTCCTCGCTGTCCAAATGGAAACCCGGGCTCTAGCGTCGGCTTCATCGGAGAAATGGGCGGGCAAGGTCGTCGGCTTCGTGCCGAAGATGATCTACGTCGAGGCATCGCAAGATCAAGCTCCCACTTCACCAAGTCATGAAACTTGTGAAGAAAACACACTCTACTACTTGGCAAGAGGTAGAGGATGAAGAAATAGGAGGTGGGTAGACTTTAGAATTGGATTTCTCACTCTTTTTCATCAATCACCATTGATGAAGCAAGCTTTCTTCTTTGAAGATGATGAAGAAGAAGAAGAAAGAATATTATGATAAGTTAATTAAAAATAGAAAGGAAAATGAATTCTTATCATAATTATAACCATGCTAAAGTGTAGAGAACTAACTATAGTTTAATGAATGGTTAGGGTTAATGAGATGAAGTCAAAAGGGTTTCTTTGGTCAAAGCTTCATGAAGCTTCAATATCAAACAAAGAAAGCCACCATTTTCTCATTATCATTTTCTTTTGTCAAAATGAACAAAAGAAATAAATAAATGAATAAGTAAATAAACCAAAACCCTAACCACTCATATAACCATGGTTTAATCTTTACACAAACTCAAGTAAGCATGTATCATCAAACATGATACAATCAGGTGCACAAAAGTATATCACATATACAACTTGTGAACTTCAAGTGAGAAAATCCATTTAAAGTGAACCAATACTAGTTAATGCAAAGTAATATATCAAATATATAATTATACATTAAATCATTAAATCAACACTTGATTTAACGATCCGGTTATATCGCATATAACCGACTAGTATCCTACGTATCGGCTTACCGAATCAATCCTTGATTCGATAACTAGGTTATATCGCATACAACCTTTCGATACATTCATCGCGAGAATGGAATACGGTATCACATACATGCATTATTCTCGGTCCCGCACATATCTCATATGCGCTCCTATTTCATTTCGCTTGAGCTAGGAAACCTTTGTGTAGGACTCTAAAGACTCGTCAATACGCCGGCAGCAGGTGATGATCATATCAAACACCCACAAGCCGCAAGCGGTCTGCTAAACGTAACGGCCACCCGGGTATTGAGCGATCAGAAGATCGACGAGCAAGCCCGCTCATACTCCTGTGAATCCAACCAGTAACACTTACCGTACAGTCCGGTCTGATCGTCTGATATGTCGCATATCTCGCCTAGGGGTGGTAAACGTCAGACCCCAATAGCTTGATAAGTCGTGTCGATATGAGGTCTATAACAGTTTGAGAAACTACTGGTAACACTTACCAGTAAATCTCAGCAACCCTGCCCAGGGATTTCCGGTTATAGCCAATCGAACACAGCGCAACATCAACTCCCTATACCGGGAGAGACGAATCCCCTCCTATCGCTCATTGCCTCCATGTGATTCGGGACTGTACCCAAAAACCACCGTTTTGCATGCTCTCTTGGACGTGGTAAGATGGAAATCAAAGCACAGTGGGAACCACACAAGACTCTATGACGATCTTGGGTCAACAGACTACTCTGTACCAGTGTCACCAGAGAACTGCTATCTGACGTAAGGTATAATACCATCTGGGAGTTCTCGGCGAGTCCGTCCAGTGTACCCAGTCTCCACTGAGCACCCGTATATCATCTCTGATGTCAAACACCAATGGATATGGGATCATCCATCGCCCATCTGTATGGGTCGAGAAGGTATATGCTAGTCTACTCTGGTATATCGATGCCCCGTCTCGATATACCCACGACTAGGGACTTTGAAGGATGTACTTATGGACTACCATGTCCCCACTGGTATGATCTGCATCATAGTCCAGGTAGTCAAGTACACATCCTAAGGGCTTTACCAACATGTAACAGAGAGACAATCAATGTACACGTTAAGGTAAAGAGTAACCAGATAGCATACTATTATGTCGAGCAAGAAAGTCCTCCCTATATATGTCCCAGCATCCAGTACAATATACATCCAATGTACAGTAATGGCCTCTAGGGCATACATATAACTAACAATGATCAATCGTTGTTCCCTAGTTTTGAGTGAACATAATCAAGAAAGGATCATCCCAAAACTAGGTCATCGATCATTTGATTCACAAGAATTCACAATCGTTATAGGATTTAAGAATTGTAAAAAGATCTAAATCATCATCATTCTATTGATCGTCACAACTCCTATATGAGCGGAGTTTACTCAAACATCATAATATCAAACGCAATCACAAATTGAGATCGAATCATAATGTTGAATCAAAAGATTAGCAAGATATAGAAATTTCACCTTTATTTATTGACAAATTTCGTTACAACTCTTTTGAAATTTACAAAAGGAAGGAACTAGATCGTTGATTTCGGCTTCGCTCGGCTCCTTGAGTCGCGGATCGGCTTAGATCTCTTGCTCCGATGGAATCCGGCGTCGCTTTCTAAAGGTTGAAGGCTCTCTTGCTTGAATGGTACTCGGGATCTTGATCTTGATTTTGAATTGGAATTAGAGTTTGAGGCACAAGTTGTGTCACTCAACTTGTGGGAGGAAGAAGATGGATGAATTCTTCAACCCCTCAACCCTAGATCTAGGCTCCTTCTTATAGACCATTCAAAACCTTAGATCTAGGATTTCAAATTTGAATTTCCCTCCAAAAGTTTGTTAAGGAGAGCCTTCTAGAAATAGTTTGTTAAGCCGAGCCTTCTAGATGAGCCACGTGGAGAATCGGGAGTCTTCTGGAAGCTTGGGCAGTTACAGGAGACACGTGGAAGAATTTTGGAAGCATGATGACGTCATAAGGCCGCGGATCCACGGTGCAAGCAGGCTCATGCCGCGGATCCGTGGCTCTTTATGGGCCTTAGGGCTTGGGTCTTCTGGTAATAGTTTGGGCTGTTATGTGTGCCTTTTTCTGATATGTTGATTCTCAAAATTATTTCTAGATTACTCTTACATCTGAAGTCATTGAGTTGGCGTATTTTTGATCAGCTCTTTTCCCAATTTTTTCTTTGCTTCTGGAATTTCCTGCATAGACTCCAAGACAAGAGTTGCGTTATACAAGAATGATGCGATGCCATGATAAATACACAATTTCCCTAAAAGTGTCGATTTTAAAGTATAACACATGCAATCTGGTATTTCTGAGATGTTTTGCTATTATGTGCAATATGAATACCGAACACTTCTAGATGAGTGCAAATGATAGGGAAATTGCCGTGTTAAAAATGCAGTATTTTCGACTGATCAGTTCCTGTCACCATGGTTTGAGCGCAGATTGAGCTGCTGCTAGTGATGCGGTCAGGGCGAGCTCGTCATGGACGAATACTGACCATCGTGTTTTCTGGTGACATGGGAACATCTCGATGTATCTTTGTTGTAACCTCTTGTTTGAGGCGAGTGTTCGGTTTTGCACCGGATGATCGGGCCATTGTTAGAGGCTGCCAGAGTGTGAGAGAACTGTTGATGTACAACCTACCTCAGAGTTGTGATGTCGTCTACCTTGCAGACACATGACCCAGTTGTTGCTGAGATTGATGGTATGTCACTTCCAGAGCTTACAAGCTGAGATTGCTGGAGCTTCCAGGCAGAGATGCGACAGATGATAGCTAGTCTATCTTGAGTTGAGAGGAAGGTGATTCGTCAGATTTGATGCGCCGACACAGGCCCAGTTGAGTTGAAGATTTTCAGTGTGGAGAATCTTACCCAGATCTAGAATAGATCAATCCAGAGATGACGTTGTTCATTGGATGATACGATAGGAGATCAGTAGGTTGACCAGTTTCGGATAGAGGATCTCACCCAGATGCTTTGTGAGTTGATCGAGAACAGACGAGTATTGAGTGTTCTTCCGATGGTTAGGACGAGTTCCCGAGGACTTGTTCGGCTAGAGATCCTCTACAGAGTGATGAAGATACCGAGTTCGTAACTTCGAGTCCAGGTAAGAGACTCTGGATTGACTCTAGCCGAGAACAATTGCAGTACGCTGATAGCATGACGTGACATCAAAGCGGACGATATTAAAGACGAGTGGAACAAGAGGTTCGTGCAAGAGATTAATGAGCTGTTGTTACTCCCCGTTGAGATTAGAGATCTGATATGTATACAGAGGCATTGCGATACGACCAGTTCCTGAGGAAATGCTATGCTTAGAACACAGATGTCCAGAAAACGAGAAAAAGATTATGCGAGAGTACCAGCCTTCGTACAGTTCGACATAGGCGAGATCGGAAGAGATCTTGAGCAGGTTCCTTCCAGGAAACTACTATGATAAGATTTGCACCGAGAATCAGTTGTGTCATGTGTATTCAAAGGGCCAGAGGCCGACGCCAGTGACATGCTGCTTTGCGAGTATCATATTAATTGGCCGAGAGATGACAAGAGGAGTGTCAGAGCGGAATTGTTTCCGTTAGTACACCTGACTGGGCTGACGAGCCGATGGATTGTGAGATTGGTATCCACAAAGCAAATGAGGACACAGAGATAGAGGACGCCAGATCGTGAGCAGGAGGCAAGTAGATGATCTTGCTCTGCCAGTCTTGGGCGCTCCGACATTTTTCGACATTGTAGGCGGTGTACCTCAATGTCATTTGTTGCGATTTGCATTTGTAATCCGAGTATCACGCTTATATCGCTTGGATTTGAGTTTTGATGGTTGAGTTTCATAATATTGTTTTCGTACACCATGGCTGCGCCTACTGGGTATTTACATTTTGTGCACAGTTATCGCACTTAACTTATGTTTATGCACTGCTAAATCGGTTTGCAATTTGTGCATATTTATTGCACTTGATATCGATTCTATGCCTTCGTAGCATGTAATTATGATTTTGTGGATTTCAAACGGTTGATTTGATTTTGTGCATGTGGTACGCACTCGATTTGATTTTTGCACTCGGTATTGCTTACATGTGCTTGCAGTGTATTGATACGTGTTTTGTGCACGCAGTTGCACGCATTTATGATTTTATACACCTTGGTACACTCGGTGTGGCTTTTATACGTATTTGAGTTATTGATGAGTTTCCGTGCATTTGCTGCACTAGATCGGTATTTCGTGGACTTGATGCACTGTATTTGTATTTCGTGCATTGGATGCACTGTATTTGTATTTCGTGCACTGGATTTATATTTTGTGCATTGATTGCACCGGATTGGTATTTCATGCATTGGTTGCACTAGATTTATACTCCGTATATTGGTTGTGCCGATTTATGTATTTGAACATTTGTTTCGCCAGACTTATGTTTTTGTGCACGTTGCACTTAACGTTCGTTTTCGTGCATGCTACTGCACTGGATGCTTTTTACGGACCTGACGCGCTTGGGTTGGATTTTTGCGCATATTAGGTGCTTGGTATTGGATTTTGTGCGCATCGGATGCAGATGAGTTAGATTTTATTCGTGCGTGTTGTATGCGATTTTATTCATGCATGTCGGATGCACTTGATTTAGATTTCGTTCGTGCATGACGGATGCACCTGATTTGGATTTTCGCGCATGTTGGGAGCATGATATGAGATGTGATTTTGTGCACACCGGATGCACTCGATTGGGATTTTTATTCGTCCATGTTAGTTGCACTGGATTGAGATTTTCGTGCACAATAGATGCACTAGATGTTGTTGTCGTGCACACCCGTTGCACTTAGTTTTACTTTTGTGCATATTGTGGCACTTGTATTTGGATTTGATTTCCGTGCGCACCAGACACACATGATTATTGGATACGTCTTTTGGGGCTGATTTTGCGCTTAAGCATTTTGTTTTCATGATGGGCACTATATTCTGTAGTAACCGAACATGACTGATCTGAGGACAGTACCTGAGTACTTTGCATGCATTAAAAGTTTAACAATATTTTCAAAAAGGAGCCATAGTCTCGCTATTTCCTACGTGTTCGTGAGCGACACAAACGTTTACAAAGAAAAACCTTTTGGGATATTTTAAAAGGGCGGAACGTAATCTTAGCAAAACCTATATGAATATATGTTTATTACTTTACAAATGAGCATCCGACACTTATGCCGTGAGTTATGCATCTTACGGCGATTCGGAAAATATTTTGCATGTGTTTTAGTCAATTTTAGAAGATTTTCCGTACTATATATGTATAATAGTATTTGACTAGTGTATATTGGATTTCAGTAATGGATTTCGAGATCTGTATCTCCATTGTAACTCCGATGATATGCGTGCAAGTACGATAATTTGTGTGACGCTTGACGGAGTTCGATTTTGAGTTTCATACGCGTTTGCAGGCGATGCGCTGTGTTGTTTCTGTATCTCCAGTGATTTCGGAGCCCCGTTGATTTGAGTTGATAATTGAAATATTTTAATATTTGGGGGTTTAAATTTAAATTCGGTCGATTGTTACATTTCAGAAAATATAAAAAATTATTTTTGGAATTTAATATTAAAATAATATATTTCGCGAAAACAACCCGATTTGCGAAATTGGGGTTTTCGGAAAATGGTATAAATATATACCAATATTTGTGAAATAATTGGAGATTAAAACGATTTATTCATTTAAAAAATATATTTATTGGATTTGGCAATTTTATAATTAATTATATGCAGTTTAAAAATTAAACCCGATTAGTGCACAACTAATCACGATTAGGCCAAATCCGTGTTTCTACTTTTTCCCATGGTTAGTGCACCATATCATGTTGCATTTTGTTGCATGTTGTTGCATTTGTGTTGTTTTATGGATATTAAGTGTATTTTTGTGAGAAAAAAAGAAAGAGGTTAAAAGGAGAATGATTGGAGAGATATATATAGAGAGAGAGTGAGACATGAGTGTGAGAGGGTGAGAATAAGAAGAGAGAGAGGGCTGCCTCATTCATTTCCCCCCTATCATTTTTCTTCTCCTTCTTCATCTTCAAGCTCTCTCATTCTACCCTCATGACCCATCTCAAAATCTTCATTAAAACCCTATACTCCCTTCACAAAGGTTGATCCCCACCTCATCCTCAACACATTGGACCAAGCAAAGTTGGATTTTGAAGACTTTAGGAAGTTAGGGTTTTTCTTGAGTTGCCCAAATGAGGCATAATTCCTTTCATTTAGTTTAGTTTTTAGTTTCTTGCATTCTAGTTTAGTTTAGAAGTTGATTAAGTGTGAAATGGAGAAGTTAGAAATCCCAAGAGAGGGTTTGTGTGAAGGTGTTGACTTGGTGATGTCTAGTGGCTATTCACAAGACCCTAGTGTGGATTTTATGCCTAAAAACAGAGAATACGGACTTAGGATATACCCCGTGTCGGTTTTGTATTAATTGTGTGTCTACAGGGAATCTAGGATGACCTGGGATGTTTCTGAGAAAAACTAGCAACTCCAGAGTGTAACGTTTTGAAAATCGTTTCGGTGAAATTTCGAAAAATCGGTAAAATAAGGGGGTTTTCTGTAAAAAGTCAAAATACAAATATCTTATTATAAAAATTAAATATACATATTCTAGCTATGTAATTGCTATTATTTGGTGTTTATTGAGCCGCTGGTGAAATTTCAAATTTTCTGAAAAAAATATTATTTTATTATTATTTTAAGCCGTCACTAATACATTTAATTAGGGAAAATTACAAATTGGAATGAGTTGAAACAAATTTTGTGCATCATAAAACATTAAATAAAATTTTATCATGTGGTTTTTGGAACGAAATCATTTGCCAAAACGGTTTAGAAATTATTGAAGAAAAAAAGGCTTTTTTAGCGTAAATGGATGTTTGGGGTATTGTATTTATCATTTTTCATCACCCCACACCCGTACCCACACCCACACACCCCCATTCACTTCTCCCCTTGGCTGAATTCAGAAGCCCCCATCTTTTTCCCCACTTGAATTTCAAAGGAAAAGAAATGAAAGAAAAGAAAAGAAAATGGAGAAATGAGGTGGACCTTTGACCTTGAATTGACTTTGACTTCTCCCCCCACTTTCTCTACCTCGCTCTCTCTCCTCTCCCCCTCCCATTCCAGCCGACCCCCCCCTCTCCTACTGCAGCAACAGCCCCCCCTATTTCCCTTCTCTTTTCTCTTCAAAACTTCATCAAAAATTGCCCCAAAATCCATCAAAAAAATCCCAAAAACCAAATCCGACTCCTACCCATTTTAGCTTAGCCCGTATAGCATGGATCTTTGTGAAAAGAGAGCATTTTGGGAGGCCATGGATGCTTGTGGATCTTCAAATGTTTTTGGGTATAATTCTAAAACATTTTTGCTTAGTTTGTTACTAATTTCTTAAAGCTAATTTAATTAAGTGTTAATTTGGTTTATGTGAGTTTAATTTCATGATTAAAGATTTCAAGTTAGGGTTTGTTATGGAAATGAGTTGTGTTTGATTGTGTATGGTTTAGTGAGGTGGATTAATATATTTAGTTTTGTAGAAAACTAATCTAGTTGTTAATTACAAGTTGTTACTTGAAAAATGTCCAAATTAAGCTTTTTGTTGCAAACTAGTTTTTTTGATTTAATTCGAAATATGAGATTAAAATTATGGTTAGGGTTTTTATCATATTATTAACTTTATTAAGTGTAGTTTAACACTTTAGTTCATGGAAATCCAACCTAAATTGTAGTTTGTGCATTTTTGCTATGAAATTGTTAAAAAGGGTATTTTGTAAACTAGAATATTAGGGTTTTTGGAATTTAATGAGATTAAATTCCGGAAATTGTTTCTATGACTTATTTAAGATATTTAATAAGTATATTGGCCGCTACATTCATTTAAACATCATGTTTTGTACAAAAACGGCGAATTGTGCTTGCTAGATTTTCGAAAAAATGACTTTTTAAGTGAAATTGGGGTTTTTGTGAGTTTTAACCTAGTTCATATTAAAATTAGTGTTCGTGAATGTGCAAATGAGTGTGATTGGATTTTTCTCGGTGGTTTGACGTTTGTACATCGACATCGAGGGTTGGTTTGACTATTCTTGCATGCGTAGGCGATGGGTTTGGACCTATGCGTGATACGCGTGCCGATTTGATTTTCGTATGCCGTTTCGATTTCGAATTTAGTTTTAATGCGATATGGTGCATTATGATATGTAGGTACCCCCATGTGGACTTCGAGACGACAAGAAAGCTCGTGGCGACATCGGCACCGGCTAGCGAGGACCAGGTGAGTAGATTTATATCTACGGGGAGAAGTCGGGTGGATGGCGTATAGCACCCCCGCAGTCCGTGGTGATGTATACGGATGCGTATCCACACCAAAAATTTATGATATGTTGTTAAGATTTATTATTGATGATTTTAGATGGATATTGGTGTTGGATTGGTGCATGGTTACGAAACCTTAGGTACTGGGTGCACTACACTTACACATACACACATATACATACTTGCATACATTCCTTATTTCATATGTGCGTGTATGGGAATATTTATTTATGTGTTCACATGGGTATGGGACTATGTGTTCATATACTGGATTTGAGGATAGTATTTGGAATTTGAGATGAGTCGATAAGATTGGGCTTGAGGCCAGGAGATCGGTGATGTGATTTGGTTCGTATTGATATACGACATGATGTTTTAGCGGGTCTTCTGACGTAGTAATTCTTAGACCCGCATGCATACATAGATGGCATCAATATTGTACTAGACGTAGGACATTATTCCGGATCATGATATTTGATAAAGAAGATACCAAATGAATAGTGTGATTGATGTGACTTTGACCCGTACCCAGATTTGGGGATGCCGTACGACGGATTTACGTACGAGCTATATTGATGATTGATCCGCACAGTTGACTTGGGATGTCTGATTATAGATATGGTATCGGATATGATATTATTGAGGCGGGATCACCGACTAATATATATACAGGTATGTATATACATCGACTCAGATGTTAGGCGGTTTCCTTACCTGTAGTCCAGCTGGTTAGCTTAGCCCTTTAGTTTAGTTTAGTTATTAGATTAGATTCGATTCTTACCTATTTCAAAAACTAACGAATCGTGGGTATTTTAAAAGACAGCCCAAGCGATCCTACGGAGATTTCAAAAGACGTATCTTTTCATAAAAACACCTTAGCCCATATTTTCAAAACCCCATGATTCGTGTTATTTCAAAAGGCACCATTTGTAGGACTTATATTAGATTAATGCAGATTAGTTATAGTTGCGTCTAGTTTTCAGCTTCCGCTCATTATTGTGGTTCGCTTCGCATCGCATGCTTATATTATGTTTCGTACTACATTATTGATATCATGCTGTTAGGACACCAGCACCATTACCGATGATGCGTATGTACCACGTACACTTACTTGCCGGCTCACACACATCTTCATCGGTAATTGTCATGCCACGTACACTTTAGAAATACTATTGCATTGACATAGGTTGTTAGCTAATAATTTAGACATGATATTAGTGTACTCGCCTTATATGCTAGATTAGACATTGTAGATATTACTTGTTACTTCATGCATGTTAATATTCATTGTTATGCCGCATTCATGGATTTTTATGCCGATATGCACTGTTTACATGCTATTGAGGATTGGATTCGGATTTCTATGAGATTTTATGGTTTTGGGGGAAAACCGCAAAACTTATATAAGCTTCTTTCTCTCTTTAAAATAAAAAGTGCGGTTTTCCCATGCTGTATGAGTCGTCCACCATGAGTTTGCTGATGGATTTCGAGACCCGATTCGAGGAGGCGGATGAACCGTTTCGGGTACATGGTGGACCCGGTAAGGTACCCCGGGGCAAGAAGCGCGTGATGATGACGATGTGAGCCTGGCAGGGGAGCACTACCTACCGGTGATTTTACCCGACGCGTCGGATATCCGGAGGATACCGTCGTGGTCTTGAGATGGATGGTAGGGGCCGGTCTGGACTGACGGCGCCCTAGATATTGAGGTACAGAGACTGTGATACAGAGATATCGAGATATTGGGATTACGTTTTGTGCCGATGCTAGGCACTGTTTTATGCTGATTTCATTATGATACCCCATTTTAAAAATACAAAGGAAATCTCACTAAATTATGGAAACAGTTCTTCATTTACATGTATTCTGTTTTCATGCATTCATACCTCATTCATATGATATATTGCTACCCTTGGGCACTGACACGGGTACATGAGATTACACTCGGGTTAGATATTTACCCTAGCCTTGTTATAGGCTGCTGGTTATATATATTTAAGGATGTATATTGATCGTATGACTTAGGATTGCGTCATACATGCGATTTCTATTCGTAGATGTTTTTCTATTCACGAGTTGGCAACTCACCCCCGTTGTGCCCCAGTTTCTTGCAGGTTTTGCCGTACAGGTTTAATTACGGCTTTGCGGGCTCAGTTTCATTCGGGTGACTTGCTAGTAGGTGGGTTTTTCTTGTATCGTACCCATCATATTATCTTGTATAATATTATTCCGTTGTATCTAGTAAATTCCATCAACCAAACATGTATTTATTTTGAGATAGAGACCAGTGATGTTATTCCTTCGACCTTAGAGTCGCACGTTATTTTTCTGCGGTTTTCTTGTGGATTTGAGTTTCCTTTTGAATTTTGATCCTCGCCGTTGGGGTTGTATATTATATTGCTTGTGTGGTTGTGACCGTCGATTGACGAAGAGCTAGCTCCCGCTTGGGGATGCCTTTTTATTGATTTCGTATACTATTCATGTTGTATCCCGTTTGGGAGCCAGTATTTAAAAAGGAGACTCTGCCGAAATTTTCAGTAAATTTTGATGTTCTTAAAAACCGCATAATTCGGCTTATGCTATTAAAACTACTTGTTTTAAATTGGTTTTCCTTCACTCTACTTCTTTTCTTGGTTTGGATTTCTGGGTTTTCGGTTTACTTAGATTACGTACGCCTCGAGACGTTTCGTAGTTTAAGTGCCGGTCATGTTCCGTACTTTCGGGACGTGACAAAGTTGGTATCGGAACGTTAGGTTTTAACCTTCGGAGCGTAGGATGACCCTTGGTTGATGGAATAGGTGACTAAAGTAGAGTGACGTACCGTTGGTATGTTCCGCGGCATATTTACGACACGCCACTCCACTTAAGAAGCCTTAGGATGTACATTTCCTTGTTCAGTATTATATTCCTTCCTGATCTAGCCTCATCGTTACCAGTTTGGTTTTGCTGCCACGATTTCGGGCAGGGAGAGCTACGGCTAGAGTTGCGGTCAACAGGAGCTCGTCACAAACGAGGACTGACCAGGGCGTGATTCCGGCGACACCCAATTGCAGAGATGTGTCTTTTTACTGTGTTTCCGCGCCACGAGCGTTTGGCGGATCGCCTTTATGAGGTTACTCGGAGGTGCTGATCGACACTAGAGAATTGAGCCAATGATGGAGGCCAGCCAGATTTTGATGACCGTTGGTGTGTTGCTTACTCCTGATGATTGAGGCACGGTTCAGCATGCAGACGAGTGAGCCAGTTATTGCTGCGAACGACGAGATATCGCCCCAGATGTTGGAGCTATTGCAGTATAAGTTGTATTAAGAGATGATAGAAGGTCGCTAGTCATCGAGGATGAATGACTAGGACATGTGAATCGTTCGCCTACCCCAATGCGAGGTCATCAGATAGATTGATTCCAGCTAGAGACGACTTCACGCGGAGACGTTGGGAGTCGACAGAGACGATCGAATGTCAGAAACCTATTATTCCAAGTTTAAGGTAGTCGGAAAGACATGCAGGCAATTCTATGGTCCCTCTAGAAGAATGAAACCCTAACTCGACTTAATGACCGTGTGAAAGCCTTTGAACCTTAGGGTTTGCGGCAGTTCTGCGGCGCCATTAGTGAGGCTTGGGTTTGCCCTTCTACGGCTGGACCACCGATGTTGTGGTATGTACTCGATACTATTAAACTGTACCCAAGATGTTGAGCTCTTGGGGGATTATGAGGTTTTGACGAATCGATTGGATGTCTCGACTTAATTCGGATGCTAGGTGGTGAGATGCATTCTTGGGAGACTCCAGATACGAGGATAGCCGTTGGAGCTCAGTCCATGCAGCCACGACGAGACGAGTCCGAAGCAGACGACATTAGAGAAAAGTGGAGTAAGAGGTTCGTACCAGATCTAGATGAGATGACGTTCCACTCCGCCGACATCAGAGATGCGATGCGCATGCCGAGGCATGGTACTTGGACTTACCTTCAAGAAGGAGTCGCGATGAGTATGCAGTCGTTCCAGAGCAAGATGCAGATATAGGAAAGGACAACGACTTCCGGACAGTTGGCAGAGACGAGGCAAGGAATAGACCGTGAGCAGGATTCCTTCCAGGCCACTGATGCAATGATATTTGCACCCAGGATCAGATGTGTCACGTGCATTCAGAGAGCCAGAGGCCGACGCCAGTGATATGCTGCCTTGACAGGGCCGATGAGCTGATGGATTGTGAGATTGGTAATCCACGGAGAAGACTTGGACCCAGGAGTGGTCATGTTACGTACACCAGCAGGCTAGAGTTCATCATCATCGACGAGACGTCCCACTAGTGACCGCGACAGTTGGCCCGAGATTCTTAGAGGATGCACTTGAGCGGTACTGTTCCGCCATTATTGATTTCGATGTTTTGGGTGATTTATTCGTATGATTTGATTTTGATGATTGAGGATTTACGATCTTTGCACAGTGTTGCACTTGATATCGTTTTCGTGCTTTAGTTTCACATGTTTGTGATTTTACGGTTTTAAACAGTTGAGTTGGTTTTGTGCATATGCATGCACACGAATTGGTTCCTGCACTCTGTATAGTTATTATATGCTTGCAGTGTGCACTGGACTTCGATTTCGATTGTGATACTCGATATTTGTTTTGTGCAGCTTGTGCACCTGATTGATTTTGCGCACGTTCGGCACTTGATATTGGATTTCATGATTTCGTGCACGATGGATGCACCTGATTTGGATTTTCGCGCATGTTGAGCGCATGTTTTGAAGGGTGATTTTGGTGCACACCAGAGGCACTAAATTGAGAATTTTTCGTGCATGTCAGGTGCACCTGATTTTGCTGTCAGGAACACATGTTGCCTACGACAGATGTTTCGTGCACACCCGATGCACTTAGATGTTGTTTCTGTGCGCATGTATGGCACATTCATGGATTTTGATTTCCGTGAGCACCAGACGCACGTAGCATTCATGTGCATAGTTTGGGATTGATTTCGTATAGAGCAGTACGTTTTATGATATTGCTATGTGTTTTCGTACTGAGCAGGACTAGTCAGAGGACAGTACCTGAATATATTTTTGCATGCATTGATAGTTATTGAAGGGATTTCCAAAAAGCGAGCCATAGCCTCAGTATTTACCTACGTGTCTGATATGACACGAAATGTTTAAAACAAGAAGACCCTTCTAAATTGTTTCCAAAACGGCGGAACGTACATTTCAAACAAAGGTATATATGTATATTGTTATTTTCTTATGATAGACGTCCGCCACTGTGCAGTGTTATACGCGTTGCACAGCGACTTAAAGAGATTTGGCATGCATTTCCTTCAGATACTTACAGATATAGATTCGATATTTACATGTATAGTTTCAAGTTATGTCATATTGGTTTTGATTTGGATTTGGCATTGATGTCTTCTCCATGACTCCGATGATTGCGGGATGCCTGACGGAGTTTTGATTTGAGTTATATGCTCATTTTTCAAGCGCATGCACTGCGCTACGATTTGTTTTATGTAGTTACAATTTCGGAGCCCCGACGACTTGATTGTTTTTCTTAGATGTTTTAGTATTTGGGGGAGTTTGAATTTAAATTCGGGGACCGAATTTCTTTAAGGGGGGAAGATTGTAACGTTTTGAAGATCGTTTCGGTGAAATTTCGAAAAATCGGTAAAATAAGGGGGTTTTCTGTAAAAAGTCAAAATACAAATATCTTATTATAAAAATTAAATATACATATTCTAGCTATGTAATTGCTATTATTTGGTGTTTATTGAGCCACTGGTGAAATTTCAAATTTTCTGAAAAAAATATTATTTTATTATTATTTTAAGCCGTCACTAATACATTTAATTAGGGAAAATTACAAATTGGAATGAGTTAAAACAAATTTTGTGTATCATAAAACATTAAATAAAATTTTATCATGTGGTATTTGGAACGAAATCATTTGCCAAAACGGTTTAGAAATTATTGAAGAAAAAAGGCTTTTTTTTAGCGTAAATGGATGTTTGGGGTATTGTATTTATCATTTTTCATCACCCCACACCCGTACCCACACCCATACACACCCATTCACTTCTCCCCTTGGCTGAATTCAGCAGCCCCCATCTTTTTCCCCACTTGAATTTCAAAGGAAAAGAAATGAAAGAAAAGAAAAGAAAATGGAGAAATGAGGTGGACCTTTGACCTTGAATTGACTTTGACTTCTCCCCCCACTTTCTCTACCTCCCTCTCTCTCCTCTCCCCCTCCCATTCCAGCCGACCCCCCCTCTCCTACTGCAGCAACTGCCCCCCCCCCCAATTTCCCTTCTCTTTTCTCTTCAAAACTTCATCAAAAACTGCCTCAAAATCCATCAAAAAAATCCCAAAAACCAAATTCGACTCCTACCCATTTTAGCTTAGCCCGTATAGCATGGATCTTTATGAAAAGAGAGCATTTTGGAAGGCCATGGATGCTTGTGGATCTTCAAATGTTTTTGGGTATAATTCTAAAACATTTTTTCTTAGTTTGTTACTAATTTCTTAAAGCTAATTTAATTAAGTGTTAATTTGGTTTATGTGAGTTTAATTGCATGATTAAAGATTTCAAGTTAGGGTTTGTTGTGGAAATGAGTTGTGTTTGATTGTGTATGGTTTAGTGAGGTGGATTAACATATTTAGTTTTGTAGAAAACTAATCTAGTTGTTAATTACAAGTTGTTACTTGAAAAATGTCCAAATTAAGCTTTTTGTTGCAAACTAGTTTTTTTGATTTAATTCGAAATATGAGATTAAAAATACGGTTAGGGTTTTTATCATATTATTAACTTTATTAAGTGTAGTTTAACACTTTAGTTCATGGAAATCCAACCTAAATTGTAGTTTGTGCATTTTTGCTATGAAATTGTTAAAAAGGGTATTTTCTAAACTAGAATATTAGGGTTTTTGGAATTTAATGAGATTAAATTCCGGAAATTGTTGCTATGACTTATTTAAGATATTTAATAAGTATATTGGCCGCTACATTCATTTAAACATCATGTTTTGTACAAAAACGGCGAATTGTGCTTGCTAGATTTTCGGAAAAATGACTTTTTAAGTGAAATTGGGGTTTTTGTGAGTTTTAACCTAGTTCATATTAAAATTAGTGTTCGTGAATGTGCAAATGAGTGTGATTGGATTTTTCTCGGTGGTTTGACGTTTGTACATCGACATCGAGGGTTGGTTTGACTATTCTTGCATGCGTAGGCGATGGGTTTGGTCCTATGCGTGATACGCATCACGATTTGATTTTCGTATGCTGTTTCGATTTCGAATTTAGTTTTAATGCGATATGGTGCGTTATGATATGTAGGTACCCCCATGTGGACTTCGAGATGACAAGCAAGCACGTGGCGATGACGATGTGAGCCTGGCAGGGGAGCACTACCTACCGGTGATTTTACCCGACGCGTCGAATATCCGGAGGATACCGTCGTGGTCTTGAGATGGATGGTAGGGGCCGATCTGGACTGACGGCGCCTTAGATATTAAGGTACAGAGACTGTGATACAGAGATATCGAGATATTGGGATTATGTTTTGTGCCGATGCTAGGCACTGTTTTATGCTGATTTCATTATGATACCTCATTTTAAAAATACAATGGAAATCTCACTAAATTATGGAAACAGTTCTTCATTTATATGTATTCTGTTTTCATGCATTCATACCTCATTCATATGATATATTGCTACCCTTGGGCACTGACACGGGTACATGAGATTACACTCGGGTTAGATATTTACCCTAGCCTTGTTATAGGCTGCTGGTTATATATATTTGAGGATGTATATTGATCGTATGACCTAGGATTGCGTCATACATGCGATTTCTATTCGTAGATGTTTTTCTATTCACGAGTTGGCAACTCACCCCCGTTGTGCCCCAGTTTCTTACAGGTTTTGCCGTACAGGTTTAATTACGGCTTTGCGGGCTCAGCTTCATTCGGGTGACTTGCTAGTAGGTGGGTTTTTCTTGTATCGTACCCATCATATTACCTTGTATAATATTATTCCGTTGTATCTAGTAAATTCCATCAACCAAACATGTATTTATTTTGAGATAGAGACCAGTGATGTTATTCCTTCGACCTTAGAGTCGCGCGTTATTTTTCTGCGGTTTTCTTGTGGATTTGAGTTTCCTTTAGAATTTTGATCCTCACCGTTGGTGTTGTATATTATATTGCTTGTGTGGTTGTGACCGTCGATTGACGAAGAGCTAGCTCCCGCTTGGGGATGCCTTTTTATTGATTTCGTATACTATTCATGTTGTATCCCGTTTGGGAGCCAGTATTTACAAAGGAGACTCTGCCGAAATTTTCAGTAAATTTTGATGTTCTTAAAAACCGCATAATTCGGCTTATGCTATTAAAACTACTTGTTTTAAATTGGTTTTCCTTCACTCTACTTCTTTTCTTGGTTTGGATTTCTGGGTTTTCGGTTTACTTAGATTACGTACGCCTCGAGACGTTTCGTAGTTTAAGTGCCGGTCATGTTCCGTACTTTCGGGACGTGACACAGAGACATAGTTGGACCAATAGGAGACCACCCCGAGAAGATGAACCCTATCAGACCACCCTGTGCCGAGCTAGCCGGAATTCTGGGTAGAGTGGCCGGCCAAAATGTGGCATTTGGTGCCTAGGTTTGGTCTGTAGCTCGGTTACTTCACATACAACCCCACTGCATTACTAGTTTAGCTCCATTTTACCTGAAATAAAATCTGGGAGTGATTTCTTTAGTTGTTGTTTTGGTTTGGGGTTATGTTTTACGTATTTTGGAATTCGTAGATTTAGTATTTGATATTGTATTAGGTCGTTGGATATTTGTATGTCAACGACGAGGGTTGTTTGGTTGTTTTTGCATGCGTAGCCTATAGGTTCTAATCTATAGGCAATTTGTGTGCCATATCGGATTTCGGAACTTGAAGTTAATAGGATTTGCGATTGTGTATTTATTATAGGTACCCTGGCGTGGACTTCCGAGACGACGAAGCACATCGACTACGGCTGAACGAGGAGTTCCGCAGGTGAGTAGATCTATATCTACGGGGGAAGTCGGGTGGATGGTGTATAGCACCCTTGCAAGTTTTGATGGAAATCAATATATAGAATATGGTTAAAGAAACCTAGATTAGAAAACTATAGATATGGTTAATAAGAAAGTTAGAGATGATAGGAATGATTGGATATATATATCGAGATATGAGATGAAAGCTATAGGGATATGACTCTTTGACATGATATGATAGAAATGATGTCTCGAACTGATATATAAGGATATGATAAGTGAACGTGAATCACGATATATAGATAGGTAGTGCACGAGAATAAGTAGGAGATTTAGAGGAGCATGACACGAGATTAATAAGGTAGAATGTATATATAAAATTGACTTGATGTTAGATGACTTAATGTGATGAAAAGAATATACGATGGGATATGATGACTTGATTGATATGTCGATATACAGATGCGAGTCGATAAGAGATGATTGATACCTTTGTCGGTCCCCTAATATGAGATTGTTATGGGTGTGTCCTGGGATATAGGTATATATATATATATATAATGTTGTGAATCATTAGTGATATGCCGTAGGAGACGTTAAGTCCGAATCCTCATTGTCATATAGGTTGTTAGGATCCCAAATTGTTTAATGCCACCGTATGATGTTTTACCGTACGTGATAAGTTTATCTGCTGATTGATCCATACCCTTGACTAGAGAATGTCGTATGATGGATTATTCCGTATGTGATGTTGTGAGGATGGGTGCCGATTGATAGATTCACCGACTCGGTCATGTAAGATACGTATACCTTATAACATTTAGCTGACGATGTACTTCATGCTACGTTGATGTCATTCTCATTGCATTACATATACCTGTGCCAGTACACCTACACCATTATCGATGATGCATATGTTACACTTACACAGATCGGCCGGCTCACACACTTCATCATCGATAATTGCTCAGTCACTTACACAGTAAAATTGCTGCATCATGATATGACTCCTTGCATGATTTACTTGCTATGTTCACATCACTGTTCCATATTGCATGATATACGGATATACTTACTGTAACACTTTGAATTTCCGTTAGAATGTTCTTCGTGATAATTAGTAATTGTACGTGTTATTATATATGCGTTCATAGGATTATTAGTTATAAATTAGTCGTGTTTACCCTAATTGGGAATTTTCTTGTGTTGCACACATGCACACTTAGCATAATTTTCCTTGACCTAGGTTAAAGTGTTAGCCATTCTTTCCTTGCATGTTTCCTTGTTAATTCCCCACCCTTTAATCAAAACAAAACCCCTTTTTGAATTCTAAAATCCAAATAAACAAATGAGGCATGGTGGATAGGTGAGAACTTGACTTTTGACCCCTTTTTCTTTCTCTCTTCTCTCTCTTCTCCTCATTTCTGAATCCAGCAGAAATTCAGCAGAAAAACCCTAGCTTTTCTTCACTTTTCCCTCTCCTTTTCACTTCTCTTTGATCTCTACACAAAAACCACTCTTTTCCTTCACAAAACCTTAGGAAAAATGAGTTTTTGAGATGATTGGAGGCAAATCTGCATACTTGAAGGAGGAGCTGGAATGTTTGGTGTTTCATAGGGTCTTTTGAAGGTATAAATCTCACTCCTAGCACCCTATCTCCATAACTTGCATGTTTAGTTTCAAAATGTCACCTTTTGTGCAACTTTAGTGCTATTGAAGGGATTTAGTGATGATATGTTAAAATTTATGTTGTTGTGGCTTGATTAGCTTGGTAATGAGTTGTTAGTGTGATTCTAGACTTAGGTTTGCTTCAGATTTTAGGAAAATACCATAAACTTTCAATTTAGTGCAAAAGTGGGGTTTTTAACTAGAAATAGGGTTCTGTTGGATCTGCAGCTACCCGAGATATTTCAGAGTGAAACTAGATGTTACTGTAGCATGTATGGAGGGTATAGAGTCCACACACCAAACCTGGGAGCCCAATTCCCAAGTGAGGCCGCCGGAATATTCGTTCTGGCCGCAATTTGCGGCCAGATGGGTGAGATGGGGGTTGGGGTTTGGTCCACTGGAGTCTGCTGCTATGTGGAGTATTTTGGTATATATATTTTTATAATATCTGTTCTGTATCAAAATCTGGAGTAGAATACCCTATTTCCCGTATTTTTAATCTTTCACGACACGCGTGATACGTGTGTGTGGGTTTAGGGTTTCTGCGTATCGCGACGCGTCGAAGTGGCTTCAACCGTGTAATCACACATTTTAGCGTATCGCGCACACGCGCGCTTGGTTTGCGACATGGGTTTCTAGTTGACTTTAAATGTCGTGTTTGTATGGTTTTGAGCTTATGAGTGATATGTTGTGAAATTATAGGATTCGCAGGCGAGTGCGACGGGCGCCGCGAAGGAGGGGAACAAGTCGTCGGCTATACCTAGCGAGAGACTACGGTGAGTAGATTTAACATCTACGGGGATATCGCCCGCATGGCGTTCTACGTCAGGGCTGATAGGATCTTATAGCTACATTTCCATACATTGACTGTTCATGGCTACTATTTAGTGCATACCACATTCCCTGATGTATGTATATAAACTAGAATCGATTGAACACCGCACTCTTACTAACGATTCATGTTGCACGAGCACTATCCTGCATGTTACACACACACCGTTAGTAATTGCCATGACACTCACACTGTAGAATTTACAACGGATCATTATGTAGTAGCTCATCTTTATGTGACTTGACATGATATTCATACTTGATGCATATATCACTTCGGATCATTATGTAGTAGCTCATCTTTAAGTGACTTGATATGATATTCATACTTGATGCATATATCGCATCGGATCATTATGTAGTAGCTCATCTTTATGTGACTTGACATGATATTCATACTTGATGCATATATTACATCGGATCATTATGTTGTAGCTCATCTTTATGTGACTTGACATGATATTCATACTCACACCGTTAGTAATTGCCATGACACTCACACTGTAGAATTTACATCGGATCATTATGTAGTAGCTCATCTTTATGTGACTTGACATGATATTCATACTTGATGCATATATCACATCGGATCATTATGTAGTAGCTCATATTTATGTGACTTGACATGATATTCATACTTGATGCATATATCACATCGGATCATTATGTTGTATCTCATCTTTATGTGACTTGACATGATATTCATACTTGATGCACATATCATATCGGATCATTGACTTACATATTGTTTTGGATTATATGTTATTTCTGGATTTGGGAACCGTGGCTATTTCAAATATGTAATCATTTAAAAACCCGGTTCCCTTGATATGATATTTCGGTGCGTCCACCATGTGTTTTCTCGGTGCTAGAGTGATATATATGAACCCGAATCGAGGAGATGGATGAGGCCGATTACGGGTACATGGTAGACCCGGTATGGTACCCCGGGGCTAGAACGGTTTCGCTGTGTAGTAGACGGTGAGCCTGGCAGAGGGACTACTACCTACCGTTGATTGGTTGGCCCTGACAGTTATCCGGAGGATACTGATTAGAGTCGATAGATGGATGCGGGGGGATCCGTACTGCCGGGGCCGAGGGCTGATACCGCAGACGGAGCCCGTGGGCTGACCTGGACTGACGGGGCCCGATGGATGAAGATTTGCGTGTCGATGCTGGACACGAGTATTTATGATATTTGGGTGCCGATGTTGGGCACTCGGGATTTTCAGAGATTTATAGGATTTGAGGGCCGATGAGAGTGCCGGCACCTGAGCTATTTGGGGGATCTGGGTGCATTGATGGACACCGATTATATATTCTACGTTGACATTCCGTGTAGATGTTATATTGCCCATGCTCAGCATTTATTATTGTACCTCATCCTGTAGTTATATTACCTGATAGAGCACTTGCATGATTATTGAACATACTGCTTATCACATATTGATATCATCTGTTGGCATATGATAGAGTAGCGCAGTACGTACATGCTCGCGATTACCTTTATATGTTATCTCTATTCACGAGTTGGCAACTCACCCCCGTTGTGCTACAGTGTTTGCAGGTTGCCCTTCGGAGTAGTCGCGGCAAGCTGCGTTTTGCATCTTTTGACACAGATACCCCCATAGTTGGTGTACTGGCTCTTTTGCTGATAGGTGGGTTTTACGCAGTATCTGTTACCTTTCAGTTATGTACATTATTGTATCTAGTAATCTCCATGTACCATGTATGTTGACTTAGAGACAGTGTTACGACGGTGATGTATATTTATTGTATTCTGGTGTCGAGCTCATTGTGAGCCGGCTGTACTTGCAGTTTATTCTATCTGTGATGTTCCCACTTGTGGATCTTGATCTTCGCTACGGCGTCGTATATTGTTATCTTGGTGATTGTTTACTTAGAGTTCTTAACATGTTAGTAAGTGCTTTCATTTAAAACTTATGTCATTCTATACTTTCACTGGTTTGATTTCTGGGTTTTCGGTTCACTTAGTCGCGTTACGCCTGTAGACGTTACATGGTTAAGTGCCGGTCACGGGCCAAACTTTGGGTCGTGACAAAGTTGGTATCAGAGCGTAGGTTTTACCTTCGGAGTGTAGGATGACCCTGGTATGATGGAGTAGGTAGCTGCAGCAGAGTGGCGTAGCGTGCGTATGTTCCGCGGCATACTCATGACACGGTACTCCTCCTACGCGACCTTAGGACTTATTGATTAAAATTCCCTCATGATTGTATACATCCTTGCGATTCGATTTCTGTATCCTCATCGAATCCTACCTTCTTTTCAGCCATTATGCCGCCCAGGACTACGAGGGTACAGAGAGCGGCCGTGAGAGCCGAGGTTCGAGTTGATTCATCTGAGACGAGGACTAATCCGAGTAGTACTCCTGTTGTACAAGGACATATTGTTCCCCCTACGACAGCTCAGATCGCAAGACTAGTGGTAGAGATGCAGGGCTTACGCCAGGCGATGAGCTCGTTGGTAGAGGTCGTTCGAGCACAGCGACAGGTGGTTGTCACCCCTGTTACCCAGTTGTTCCTTGCGATCATCATGCAGTATTCCGTCCCCTACATAGCACCAGTGGGGGGCAGCCCCAGTTTACGGGACACGTCTTCCAGAGACCGTGAGAGTTCCAGAACAGTTGACGAATCATACTGGTGTACCAGCCCAGAGTAGAGGCTTAGGACGAGGACAGTTGTTTGGCTCTCATCCCCAGGGAGGACGGCATCCAGCGCGTAGATGTTTACGATGTGGGAGCTTTTAACACTTCATCAGGCAGTGTTCCTTCACACCACGTCAGGGTCATATTCTGAGACGTCCTGGACGCGGAGGGTTCGCGCAGAGGGGTCAGGTTAGTAGAGGAGGAGTTCGGTCAGTCGCAGATGAAGGACAGGCACAAGTTTTCGCTTCGACTCATCGGGACACGAGGGCGTCCAACGCAGAGCTTTCAGGTACTCTTTCAGTATGTCCTTTGTTGCACACGTATTGTCTGATCCGGATCCTTGTGCTCGTATGTTTCCACGTACTCGTATGTATCCACACACTTTGTGCCGAGTTTGGGTAGAGAGTCCGGTTTTCTTGGTCAACCGCTTGTTGTGACTACTCCTGTGGGAGAGTCGTTTGTCGCTAGTCACGTGTTCCGATCCTGTACCATCCATATTGGCGAGAGAGAGTTGCCGGTCGATTTGATCCTTCTTGAGATGTTGGACTTCGACCTTCTTTTGGGAATGGATTGGTTAGCCATGTGCTATGCTTCTGTTGACTGCCGCGAGAAGACAGTTAGATTCTGTTTTCCCGGCGAGTCGCTTTTTGTTGTGTTGGGGGACCGTGGGGCCACCCCTCACAGTGTGATTTCTTCTTTTCACGCGGGACAGCTTTTGAGGAAGGGATGTCAGGGATTTCTCGCCTATGTTTGCGATACTAGAGCTATAGTGGTTCCGTTGGATCAAGTGCCTGTTGTTAGCGAGTTCCCTGATATGTTCCCTGACGAGCTTCCTGGGCTACCGCCCGAGCGTGACATTTCTTTCTGTACTGATTTGGTTCCTGGCACGGGGCCTATTTCCGTACCGCCTTATCGGGTGGCCCCGGCGGAACTTAGAGAATTGAAGGGTCAGTTGCAAGATTTTCTAGATAAGGGACTTATTCGACCCAGTGTTTCTCCGTGGGGTGCTCCAGTCCTGTTTGTCAAGAAAAAGGACGGCAGTATGCGTTTGTGTATCGACTACCGCCAGCTGAACATAGTGACAGTGCGGAACATGTATCCTTTGCCACGTATCGACGATTTGTTCGACCAACTTCAGGGGGAAGGATACTTTTCGAGGATCGATTTGCGATCAGGCTACCATCAGCTGCGGGTTCGACATGAGGACATTTCTAGGACAGCTTCCGCACGCGCTACGGCCATTATGAGTTTTTGGTGATGTCGTTCGGACTCACCAACGCGCCAGCAGCATTCATGGACTTGATGAACCGCATTTTCTGGCCGTATCTTGATCTGTTCATCATAATATTCATTGACGATATCTTGGTGTATTCTCGGAGTAGAGAGGAGCACGAGCAGCACCTGTGGATTACACTGCAGACCTTGAGGGAGCATCAGCTTTTCGCTAAATTTTCAAAGTGTGCTTTCTGGCTAGACAGCGTAGACTTCTTAGGGCACGTGATTACACGAGATGGTATATGTGTGGACCCGAGGAAGATCGAGGCAGTTCGGAGTTGGCCTAGACCCACGTCAGTGACGGAGGTTCGCAGCTTTCTAGGGCTGGCAGGCTATATAGGCGATTCATGCAGGACTTCTCTCGCATTGCTACACCCTTGACCGGGTTAACCCGGAAAGGAGTTCGCTTCGATTGGACGGAGGAGTGTGAGCACAGTTTCCAGCAGCTACGGGCTCTACTGACTACGACACTAGTGCTATCATTGCCTTCAGGATCAGGCGGATTTGTGGTCTACTGTGATGCTTCACGAGTGGGGCTAGGGTGCGTTTTGATGCAGCATGACAGGGTGATCGCGTATGCTTCGCGGCAATTAAAGAAACATGAATAGAATTACCCCACTCATGATCTGGAGATGGCTGCAATGGTCTTTGCACTTAAGATCTGGCGACGTCATCTGTATGGAGAGTCGTGCCAGATATTCACTGACCACAAGAGCTTAAAGCATATATTTCAGCAGCGAGACCTGAACCTTAGACAGTGCCGATGGATGGAGTTAGCGAAGGACTCGATTGTGAGATCTTGTATCACCCGAGCAGGGCGAATGTAATGGCGGATGCTTTAAGCATGAGGCCCGGGGGTAGTCTATCTTGTTTGAGCGCAGTGCAGAGGTAGTCGTCGGTAGATTGGCAGATCTTATGCGACAGCCGGGTACAGTTCGAGTTTACGCCGATCGGAGGACAGATTGCGCAGGTTCATGCACGCCCACATTTGTTTGACCGTATACATGAGGCACAGCACAGTGATGACCGCCGTTCTGAGATCAGGACACAGATGGGACAGGGAAGATTTTCCGAGTTCGTGATCGATGATCAGGGGATATTACGATTTGGGACCAGACTGTGCGTACCAGATGCTGAGGGATTGCGGCACGAGATTCTTAAGGAGGCACATCGATCGGTATATAGTGTTCATCCCGGTTCCACCAAGATGTACCATGACTTGAGGGGTGTTTACTGGTGGGATGGAATGAAGAGAGACATCGCAGATTTTGTGTTGGGATGCCTGACTTGTCAGCAAGTTAAGGCTGAGCACCAGAGGCCCGCGGGAGAGCTACAGCCGTTACCCATTCCGGAAGGAAAATGTGAGCAGATTTCTATGAACTTCATTGTGGATCTACCCAGGACAAGTCGAGGGTATGACTCCATCTGGGTGATCGTGGATCGTTTGACGAAAACGGCTCACTTCCTACCGGTGAAGAGGACTTTCGGGTTTGCTCAGTATGCCCAGATTTACATTGATGAGATTGTACGACTGCATGGAGTTCCAACATGTATCGTGTCCGATAGAGGCACCCAGTTTACCAGCCGGCTATGGCAGAGGCTTCGGGAGGCTTTGGGCACTCGCTTGAGTTCAGCACAGCTTTCCATCCGCAAACCGACGGACAGTCAGAGCGGACTATTCAGACTCTCGAGGACATGCTCAGAGCATGCGTATTAGACTTCGGAGGTAGCTGGGATCATCATTTGCCCTTAGTAGAGTTCTCCTACAACAACAGCTACCAGGAGACCATTCAGATGGCACCGTTTGAGGCTCTTTATGGGAGGAGATGCAGATCGCCCACCTGTTGGACGGAGCTCAGCGAGAGCAGTATTTTAGGGCCGCAGATTGTGGAAGAGACGACCGCGAGGATCCAGTTGATTCGCGATAGGATGAGAGCAGCCCATAGTAGGCAGAGATCTTGTACGGACCGTCGTCGGCGCAGACTTGAGTTTTCTGTTGGTGATCATGTTTTCTTGAGGGTCTCCCCAATGAAAGGCGTGATGAGGTTTGGGAAGAAAGGGAAGCTTAGTCCCGGATATGTGGGCCCCTTCGAGATCCTCGAGCGTGTTGGTGCGGTTGCGTATCGATTAGCCCTTCTGCCCAGTTTTCTAGACATGCACCCCGTATTTCACGTTTCGATGCTCCGCAGATATCTTCATGATCCTTCGCATGCGATTCAGCACCCGACGATCAAGCTTGAGCGCGACCTTTCCTATGCAGAGCAGCCGGTGATGATCTCGGATCGACAAGTGAAGAAATTTAGGTCGAAAGAGATACCGTCCGTCAATGTACGTTGGCGTGGCCAGAGAGGCGAGGAGGTCACTTGGGAGACCGGGAGCGAGATGAGGAAGAGGTATCCCCATCTTTTTGAAGGTGCGTATAGTTAGATTTTTAAATTCGGGGACCGAATTTCTTTAAGGGGGTAGATTGTAACACTTTGAATTTCCGTTAGAATGTTCTTCGCGATAATTAGTAATTGTACGTGTTATTATGTATGCGTTCATAGGATTATTAGTTATAAATTAGTCGTGTTTACCCTAATTGGGAATTTTCTTGTGTTAGTGCACATATGCACACTTAGCATAATTTTCCTTGACCTAGGTTAAAGTGTTAGCCATTCTTTCCTTGCATGTTTCCTTGTTAATTCCCCACCCTTTAATCAAAACAAAACCCCTTTTTGAATTCTAAAATCCAAATAAACAAATGAGGCATGGTGGTTAGGTGAGAACTTGACTTTTGACCCCTTTTCGTTCTCTCTTCTCTCTCTTCTCCTCATTTCTGAATCCAGCAGAAATTCAGCAGCAAAACCCTAGCTTTTCTTCACTTTTCCCTCTCCTTTTCACTTCTCTTTGATCCCTACACAAAATCCTACACAAAAACCACTCTTTTCCTTCACAAAACCTTAGGAAAAATGAGTTTTTGAGATGATTGGATGCAAATCTGCATACTTGAAGGAGGAGCTGGAATGTTTGGTGTTTCATAGGGTCTTTTGAAGGTATAAATCTCACTCCTAGCACCCTATCTCCAAAACTTGCATGTTTAGTTTCAAAATGTCACCTTTTGTGCAACTTTAGTTCTATTGAAGGGATTTAGTGATGATATGTTAAAATTTATGTTGTTGTGGCTTGATTAGCTTGGTAATGAGTTGTTAGTGTGATTCTAGAATTGGGTTTGCTTCAGATTTTAGGAAAATACCATAAACTTTCAATTTAGTGCAAAAGTGGGGTTTTTAACTAGAAATAGGGTTTTGTTGGATCTGCTGCTACCCGAGATATTTCAGAGTGAAACTAGATGTTACTGTAACATGTATGGGGGGTATAGAGTGCACACACCAAACCTGGGAGCCCAATTCCTAAGTGAGGCCGCCGGAATATTCGTTCTGGCCGCAATTTGCGGCCAGATGGGTGAGATGGGGGTTGGGGTTTGGTCCACTGTAGTCTGCTGCTATGTGGAGTATTTTGGTATATATATTTTTATAATATCTGTTCTGTATCAAAATCTGGAGTAGAATACCCTATTTCCCATATTTTTAATCTTTCGCGACACGCGTGATACGTGTGTGTGGGTTTGGGGTTTCTGCGTATCGCGACGCGTCGGAGTGGCTTCAGGCGTGTAATCACACGATTTAGCGTATCGCGCACACGCACGCTTGGTTTGCGACACGGGTTTCTAGTTGACTTTAAATGTCGTGTTTGTACGGTTTTGAGCTTATGAGTGATATGTTGTGAAATTATAGGATTCGCAGGCGAGTGCGACGGGCGCCGCGAAGGAGGGGAACAAGTCATCGGCTATACCTAGCGAGAGACTACGGTGAGTAGATTTAACATCTACGGGGATATCGCCCGCATGGCGTTCTACGTCAGGGCTGATAGGATCTTATAGCCACATTTCCATACATTGACTGTTCATGGCTACTATTTAGTGCATACCACATTCCCTGATGTATGTATATAAACTAGAATTGATTGAACACCGCACTCTTACTAACGATTCATATTGCACGAGCACTATCCTGCATGTTACACACACACCGTTAGTAATTGCCATGACACTCACACTGTAGAATTTACATCGGATCATTATGTAGTAGCTCATCTTTATGTGACTTGACATGATATTCATACTTGATGCATATATCACATCAGATCATTATGTAGTAGCTCATCTTTATGTGACTTGACATGATATTCATACTTGATGCATATATCACATCGGATCATTATGTAGTAGCTCATCTTTATGTGACTTGACATGATATTCATACTTGATGCATATATCACATCGGATCATTATGTTGTAGCTCATCTTTATGTGACTTGACATGATATTCATACTCACACCGTTAGTAATTGCCATGACACTCACACTGTAGAATTTACATCGGATCATTATGTAGTAGCTCATCTTTATGTGACTTGACATGATATTCATACTTGATGCATATATCACATCGGATCATTATGTAGTAGCTCATCTTTATGTGACTTGACATGATATTCATACTTGATGCATATATCACATCGGATCATTATGTTGTAGCTCATCTTTATGTGACTTGACATGATATTCATACTTGATGCACATATCATATCGGATCATTGACTTGTATATTTTTTTGGATTATATGTGATTTCTGGATTTGGGAACCGTGGCTATTTCAAATATGTAATCATTTAAAAACCCGGTTCCCTTGATATGATATTTCGGTGCGTCCACCATGTGTTTCCTCGGTGCTAGAGTGATATATGTGAACCCGAATTGAGAAGATGGATGAGGCCGATTACGGGTACATGGTAGACCCGGTATGGTACCTTAGGGCGAGAACGGTTTCGCTGTGTAGTAGACGGTGAGCCTGGCAGAGGGACTACTACCTACCGGTGATTGGTTGGACCTGACAGTTATCTGGAGGATACTGATCAGAGTCGATAGATGGATGCGGGGTGATCCGTACTGCCGAGGCCGATGGCTGATACCGCAGACGGAGCCCGTGGGCTGACCCGGACTAACGGGGCCCGATGGATTAGGATTTGCGTGTTGATGCTGGACACGAGTATTTATGATATTTGGGTGCCAATGTTGGGCACTCGGGATTTTAAGAGATTTACAGGATTTGAGGGCCGATGAGAGTGCCGGCGCCTGAGCTATTTGGGGGATCTGGGTGCATTGATGGACACCGATTATATATTCCACGTTGACATTCCATGTAGATGTTATATTGCCCATGCTCAGCATTTATTATTGTACATCATCCTGTAGTTATATTACCTGATAGAGCACTTGCATGATTATTGCACATACTGCTTATCACATATTGATATCATCTGTTGGCATATGATAGAGTAGCAAAGTATGTGCATGCTCGCGATTACCTTTATATGTTATCTCTATTCACGAGTTGGCTACTCACCCCCGTTGTGCCACAGTGTTTGCAGGTTGCCCTTCGGAGTAGTCGCGGCAGGCTGCGTTTTGCATCTTTTGACACAGATACCCCCATAGTTGGTGTACTAGCTCTTTTGCTGATAGGTGGGTTTTACGCGGTATCTGTTATCTTTCAGTTATGTACATTATTGTATCTAGTAATCTCCATCTACCATGTATGTATTGACTTAGAGACAGTGTGAGGACGGTGATGTATATTATTTGTATTCTGGTGTCGAGCTCGTTGTGAGCCGGCTGTACTTGCAGTTTATTCTATCTGTGATGTTTCTACTTGTGGATCTTGATCTTCGCTACGGCGTCGTATATTGTTATCTTGGTGATTGTTTACTTAGATTTCTTAACATGTTAGTAAGTGCTTTCATTTAAAACTTATATCACTCTATACTTTCACTGGTTTGATTTCTGGGTTTTCGGTTCACTTAGTTGCGTTACGCCTGTAGACGTTACGTGGTTAAGTGCCGGTTACGGGCCAAACTTTGGGTCGTGACACTTACATTCTGTTATATGTCGCATACATCATGCTTTATGATTATACGCATTGAGATTTGTTGTTTTCACGAGATTTCTGGATTTGAGAACCGTGGTTATTTCAAAAGAAAGTATGTATTATTTTAAAAACCCGGTTTCTCTTGATATGATATTTCAGTGCGTCCACCATGCGTTTTCTCGGTTCTGAGATGTGTGATATGTGAAACCCGATTCGAGGAGTTGGATGTTCCGTTTGCCGGTTCATGGTGTACTCGATATGGTACCCCGTGGCGAGAAACAGATTTCCTAGGGATGACGATGAGCCTGGTAAGGAGAGCACTACCTACCGGTGATTGGTTGGACCTGGCGGTTTTCCGGAGGATACCGACTGGAGTCGAGAGATGGATATGGGCCGACTCATTCTGCCGGAGCCTGAGGACCGATCCCGCAGATGGAGCCCGTGGGCCGATCCGGACTGATGGAGCCCGAGATATGAAGATTTACATGTCGATGTTGTACACGGGTTTCATGATGTTTCGAGTGTCGATGTTGGACACTCAGGTTCCATGATTTTGATGTGTCATTGATGGACACACGTTGATTTATATCCTCATATTTACATGCGAATGCTTTCATGATATTTACATGAATGATGTTGTTGTGTCATTGGTTGACATGTAGATGAGATCCACATGCATAAAGACATTTATTATATGGTTGGATGATATCCACATGCTAATAGGCATCGATTGTGTTGTTGGCACACATGCAGATACGGTCACCCTAGATATCATAGTATTACATTTATGATATAAATGACCTAGGAATCGTTGTTTATTCGATTTCTACATGATGATGTTTTCTACTCACGAGTTGGCAACTCACCCCCGTTGTGCCACAGTTGTTGCAGGTTGATCGCATGGATCAGTAGCGGCATCGCTGGTACATAGCTGCATTCGTGTGTTTTTCTTTGGTAGGTGGTACATGTTGGATCGTACCCCTCTTGTATTTATTATTCCTGTTGTATCTAGTTAACTTTATCAAATTAGAAATTAGTATTTGTAAAAGTAGTAAGACTAAGCAAGACTTGTAGCTGCGAGACTTGAGCGATGGGTTATATGTTCGCTTGGTGGTTTGATGTCTGGCTTTACTTTTCCTTTGTGTTGATCTTCGCTGTTGGGCGCAGTATACATATATACTGTCTTGCGTGGTTGTGATTCCGCCGATTGGCGAAGAGCTAGCTCCTGCTTGGGGATGCCTTTTATATTATTATGTATTTGTGGTTTTGGATCAAAATATACAAAGGAGGTGCTGCCCAAATTTTTAAAAGACGAAACGTGTTTTTCAACTAGTAAATCCACTTGCATTTTTCATGTTTCTTTACCTATACATTCAAGAAAATATTTGATTTCATCATACCTTTATTTCAAAACTTCACCTCTTTTATTTTCTAAAAAAAGGTTTAGATTTCTGGGCTTCGGCTTACTTAAGTTACGTCACACCTTTAGACGTTGCGTGATTTAAGTGCCGGTAAGGAGCAAATTTTTGGGTCATGACAGCTACATACCATGACTACGATATCTGGCGTTTGGGTGTCATGACTGTTTTTCTAAATAGTGATTTAGATGAGAGCGTCTATAAGTACACAGCCAGAGGGCTTCGTAGACAGTGGGAGCAGCGTAAACGTGTGCAAGTTGCTTTACAGGTTAAAACAGGCATCGCGGAGTTAGAACATCTATTTTGATGTGATAGTCAAAGCGTTTGACTTCATCAAAATGGTAGATGAACCTTGTATATACAAAATAGTAGTAGAGAGTAAAGTGGTCTTTCTCATATTGTACGTGGATGATATTCTTTTGATAGGAAAAGAGTTTCCTATGCTACACTCGGTCAATCTCCTCTTATCACACTGATTCTCCATATAGGATCAAGGTGATACCTCCTAAATCCTGGGTTTTGGATCTATGAGATAGATTTAAGTGGATGTTAGGATTCTCACTAGGTGTAGTGAAATGGTATCAATAGATCCTTGGGAGAATCACTGGATAACATCCAGGGTCGTAAGGACGACTGAATAGCAGTCACAGGCATTGTCTTTACCTTCAGTGGAGGGACGGTATGTCGGAAGAGATTTTGTTAGTGATATGTATGCCCTAGAGGCTATTACTGTACATACGATGTATATTGTACTGGATGCTTGGACATATATATGGAGGACTTTCTTGCTCGACATGAAAGTATGCCATCTGGTTGCTCTTTATCTTAACATGTATTCTGATTGTCTCTATGTTACATGTTGATAAAGCTTTTAGGATGAGTACTTGACTGCCAGGACAATGATGCAGATCATACAAGTGGGGACAGTGTAGTCGCTAAGTACATCCTTCAAATGTTCCAAGTCGTAGGCGTATCGAGACAGGGCATCGATATACCAGAGTAGACTAGCGTATAGCTTCTCGACCCATGTAGATGGGTGATAGATGATCCCATATCCATTGGTGTTTGATATTAGAGATGGTGTACGGGTGCTCAGTAGAGACTGGGTAAACTGAACGGACTCGCTGAGAACTCCCAGATAGTAATATACCTCATGTCAGATGGCAGTTCTCTGGTGACACTGGTACAGATTAGTCTGTAGACCCAAGATCGTCATAGAGTCTTATGTGATTCCCACTATGCTTTGATTTCTACCTTACCACGTTCAAGTGAATGTGCAAAACGGTGGCTTTTGGGTACAGTCCCGAATCACATGGAGGCAATGAGCGATAGGAGGGGTATCGTCTCTCCCGGTATTAGGAGTTGATGTTGCGCTGTGTTCGATTGGCTATAACTGGAAATCCCTGGCCAAGGTTGCTGAGATTTACTGGTAAGTGTTATCAGTAGTTTCTTGAACTGTTATGTGTAAGTCCACGTTGCCCACCCCGGTACTTGCGGGGAGGCGAAAAACGGAATAAATATCGAATTTTTATGAGCTTAGGCAACATGGACTACACTATGAAGGATCTTTGCTAAACAAAAACAAGCTAAAGCTAACTAGAAACTAGCAAAGTGCTAGAAAGGTTATACCTTGGGCTTTATGTCCTTCTCTCCTTGCTCCTTGGAGTGGTGGAAGGAGGTCACCTTTGTCGTCTTCTCTCGTCAAAGAAAGATCCACCCGAAAGCCTCAACCTTTGGTTTCAACTCCAAGCTAGAAGTAACTAGGGTGCAAGAAGTGCTAATCCTTGAACCCTAGATGAGAGTAGAGATTATCAAGAGAGGGTTTTTCTCAAGCTCAAGTGTTACTCAACACATGAGAGAGGAGAGCTTGAGGGAGAGGAAGAACAAGAGAGAGAATGTGAATAAATAGAATGAGAGAATAATATGAAGCATTCTCTCATATATATGAATTATTGTAATTAGAAAATTAGTGAGATAATTGTCATGGCTTAATCAAGACATGACCATTATCATTTCATTATTAATGCAAATTGCAAGGATCAAAGAGCATCTTCCAAATGAAATGATGATGGCCAAAGTGTCAACAAGGTCAACAAGTCTAGATGGGTCAAATGGTCAACAACCATAACCATGCACAATTATTAAACTAATATCAATTAACAATAATACACACATAAGCATTAAGGTTAATAAAATGACAATAGTCATTAACCCTAATCAAAGTCCTCTCCCTCTGTCTCAAGCAACTGTGCATACGCACCCGTATTCGTGATCCGAGGAACACGAATACAATGAGAAAAAGCCAATCCCAAATCATATACTAGGATCCAGCTTAAACCAAAGCCCGCTAGTATAAGCTGTCCGGACAGCAAACGTGCACAAGTGCGCGGATGTGAACGAACCCTGTCGCAAAACCATGCGATCTCTACTCATTTTGCCTAAAGGCGAATAGCTCTCTGTGTGGGACTCTAAAGACTCGACACTACGCTGGAAGTAGGTTTAACCACAGACCGCAGGCGGCATTAGCTGTACGTAACGGTCCCCAGGTAGATGTCGATAAGAAGACTGACGAGGTGAACCCCATCTGAACTCCTACTGAGCCTGTATGTGACAATCTCCGTACAGTCCGGTCTGTTCGTCTGATACATCGCATGGCGGGCCTAGGGGGGCGGTGAACGTCAGTCCCCTAATAGCGGTACAAGTCGTGTCGGAGTGTAGCCCAGAACACCCTGAGATAACACTGGAAACCTACCAGTATATCTCTCTTGCCCTGGCCAGGGACTACTCATGTAATGGCTCTCCTGGACACAACGCGATGTCAACCCCCAATACCGGGAGAGACGAATCCTGTCTAACCGTCACTGCCTCCAAGTGCTTCGGGACTGCACCCAAAAACTACCTGTTTGCACGACTCCTTTGAGCCGTGGTAGGGTAGCAATCAAAGTGCAGTGGGAACACACTCGAGGCGAAGTGACAGTGTCAAGTCAGCGGACTAAGCTGTACTCATGTCACCTGGGAACTGATAACTGACGATAGGTATAATACCAACCAATAGTTCCCGACGAGTCCTATCCAGTATACTCGTAACCTAACGAGCACCCGCATACTATCTCAAGTACGATGTACTGACGGCTGTGGGACAGACCGTCTCCCACACTGGGATGAGAAGCGCATACGCTAGTCTACTCCGGAGTATCGATGTCCTGTCTCGATAGTCCAACGACTAGAGACCTGTATAAGGATGTGCTTATAGATCACCCAGCTCCCACGAGTGTGAGCGCCATCACAACGCTGGTAATCAAGCAAAGATCCTAAGGGCTCTACTAATATGTATATCAGCGATATGCTAAAAGAAACACATGCACATATTAAAGCAGAGACAAACCAAGTAGCATACTACCATTTCGAGCAAGATTGTATATACAACTGTGAATATCCCAAGCTTCCATCAAGTAATATACAAACTAGTATGATACAGTAATGGACTCTAGGGCATATATACTAACAATCTCCCACTTGCACTAAGGCCATGTACTGGCGTATCGAAGACCTAACATCTCGATCAGCCGCTCGAACTGAGTCTGGGGCAAGGCCTTGTTGAATGGATCTGCTGTGTTATCTTCTGTAGCAACCCTCCGAACCTCGATCTCCTGGCGATCTACGATCTCCCTGATCAGGTGATACCGCCTTAAGATGTGTCTGGATTTCTGATGGGACCGGGTTCCTTCGCTAAAGCTATAGCCCCATTCTTGTCGCAATACAGAGGTATTGGGTCAACAATGGACGGAACCACCTGATGTTCTCTCAAGAACTTCCTCATCCAGACAGCTTCTTTTGCGGCATCAGATTCAGCGATGTATTCCGCTTCCATAGTCGAGTCAGCAACGGTTTCCTGTTTGGAGCTCTTCCAACACACCGCCCCTCCATTGAGGGTAAAGACAAAACCCGACATGGACTTGGAATCATCCTTGTCACTCTGGAAGCTGGAGTCAGCAAAGGCCTCAATCTGCAGGTCTTTTCCGCCATACACCAAGAACATCTCCTTAGTCCTTCTCAGGTACTTGAGAATGTTCTTTACTGCTATCCAATGTTTCTCCCCAGGGTTTGACTGATACCTGCTTACCACACTCAGTGCATAAGCCACATCCGGTCTGGTACACAACATCGCATACATTACAGAGCCTACCGCAGAAGCGTAGGGTATAATAGACATGCGATCCCTCTCCAAATCAGTCTTGGGAGACATCTCTTTGGAGAGGGTGATCCCGTGACAAGCTGGTAGATTACCGCACTTGGAATCTTCCATACTGAATCTCTTCAGTATGGTGTCGATGTACCTGGACTGTGAAAGTCCTAATATCCTCTTGGATCTGTCACGGTAGATCCGGATACCCAGAATGTATGAGGCATCACCCAGGTCTTTCATGGAGAACCTGTGTGATAAGAACCCCTTGACAGATTGTAGCATAGGAATGTCATTTCCTATTAATAGAATGTCATCCATGTATAAAACGAGGAATACTACAGTTCTCGCTACAAATCTACAATAGATGCATGGTTCATCTGGATTTTTGATAAAGCCAAATTCCTTGACCGTTTCATCAAAACATATGTTCCAACTCCGCGATGCCTGCTTTAGTCCATAAATGGACTTAAGCAACTTGCACACCTTTCCGCTGCTCCCACTCTGAATGAAACCCTCTGGCTGTTCCATATAGACACACTCCTCTAAATGTCCATTTAGAAAAGCTGTCTTTACGTCCATCTGCCAAATCTCATAATCGTGGAAGGCAGCAATGGCAAGAAGGATCCGAATGGATTTCAGCATAGCTATTAGAGAAAAGGTTTCGTCATAGTCCAAACCAGGTCGCTGACGAAAACCCTTTTCTACCAGTCTAGCTTTATAGGTCTCAACCTGTCCATCTACACCAATCTTCCTTTTGAAGATCCACTTGCATCCTACGGGTTTTACCCCATCTGGAGCAATGTCCAACGTCCATACTTTGTTGGTGTACATGGACTCCATTTCGGTCCGCATTGCATCCAGCCATTTTACCGAGTCGAAGCTCTGAATGGCTTGCTGGAAGCTAGCAGGCTCATCAAAGTCTATGATGTAATCCTCTCTATCCCCGTCAATGAGAAAACCGTAGTATCTCTCGGGCGGATGAGACTGCCTATTACTCCTGCGGAGTGGCGTGGGAATGTCCTGATCTTTCGAACCCTCTGGTTCTACTAAGCTTTCAGTAATAGCTTGTGGTTCTGGAATTTCTTCCAGTTCTATTGCGCTCCCACTTATTTCCTTTTCCAAGAACTGATGTTCCAGAAAATGGGCATTACGAGAAACAAGGACTTTTTGTTCCTCTGCGTAATAGAAAAGATACCCCCTGGAGTTCTTTGGGTATCCCACAAACTTGCACAGTACTGAGCGTGCCTCTAGTTTGTCCGCATGCTGCCTTTTGACATAAGCTGGACATCCCCAAATCTTCAAGTATTGAAGATAGGGTTTCTTCCCACTCCATAACTCATATGGTGTGGTAGGCACAGTCTTAGTGGGAACACGGTTCAAAAGGTATGCAGCTGTTTCTAGCGCATATCCCCAGAACGATCGCGGCAACTCAGCGTTACTCATTATGGACCGTACCATATCCAATAGGGTTCGGTTCCGTCTCTCCGATACACCGTTATGTTGCGGAGTGTATGGAGGAGTAAGCTGAGAGAGAATTCCATTCTCTTTTAAGTAACCCAGGAACTCGGCACTCAAGTATTCACCACCTCGATCAGATCTCAGTGCCTTGATACTTTTGCCTGTTTGTTTTTCTACTTCATTCTTATATTCCTAGAACTTATCAAAAGCTTCGGATTTATGCTTCATTAAGAAGACATGTCCGAACCTTGAGAAATCATCCGTAAAAGTAATGAAGTATGAATAACCGCTTCGTGCATGTGTAGACATTGGACCGCACACGTCGCTGTGTATGAGTCCTAAGAGCTCGCTCGCTCTTACTCCGTGTCCAGTGAACGGAGTCTTTGTCATCTTTCCCTTGAGACAGGATTGACAAGTTGCACACGATTGATATTCGAACGAATCCAAATATCCTTCTGCATGTAACTTAGTCAACCTTCTCTCATTGATGTGACCCAGTCTACAATGCCATAAGAAAGTTTTATCGATTTCTGGAGACTTTCTTTTGTGTGTATTCTGGACATTGAAAATCTGTGGCTAGTTTAATACGTATATACCATTGTTCAATGTACCCGACCCAATCAAAACTTGATTAAGGTGAATGTTCACTACATTACTTACAAATGCAAATTCATAACCTTCTTTAGATAATAAAGATACAGAAATGATATTACAGGTTGCATTTGGTACATAATAACAACTACGCAAAACCAAAAAGTGTCCATCCGACAATCCCAGGTGATAGTCCCCCACGGCCTCAGCATCCATGCTAGCACCGTTTGCAACTCTGAGGGTCATGTCACCTGCCTTCAAAACTCTACGCTTTCTCAATGCCTGCAAAGAATTACAGATATGAGATCCTGATCCGGTATCCAATACCCAGGATGTAGAGTTTATTGATAGACAGCTTTCAATAACATACACACCTGAAACTGAAGCTGCAACTCGCTTCAAATCCTGTGTTCTGGCCTTCCAAGCCTTGCAATCCTATTTCCAGTGACCACTTTTGTGACAATAGAAGCATTCTTCCTTCCCCACCAGCTTTCCTGCTACCTTTGTTGCTTTTCCTTTTCCCCACTTTACTGACACCGCCTCTTGGTTTGGCCGGGGCTTTCTTCTTCTTGCCCTTGGCTTTCGCCCTGGACCTAGAAGAGGAAGATCCTCCTACAAACAAAGTGGATGTCTCCCTACCTTCTGTAGGGTGCCCTCAGCACTCCTCAACATGTTCAGAAGCTCGGAAAGTTCAACCTCCTTTCCTTGCATGTTGAAGTTAAGAATAAACCGGGCGTAAGTGGAAGGAAGGGACTGGAGAATCAAATCAGTATAGAGTTCGTTCTCCAACGTGGTCCCAAGGTCCGTGAGCTCCTCAATGTAGCCAATCATCTTAAGCACGTGTTCCGCTACCGATGATCCGACGGCCAACCTTGCCGAAAACAACTTCTTCGACACTTCGTATCTTGCGATACGAGACTGCTCTCCATACAGTTCTTTTGTATGAAGAAATATGGACTCTAGGTCCATATTCTAGTGCCTCCTCTGATGTTCGTTGTCCATCGAGGCTAGTACGAGGCATCTGGCCTTCGCGCAATCTATTTCCCAGGTCTTGTAGATTTCCCTATCTACAACACTGGTTTTGGGACCTGGGACAGGGGGAGCTTTGGTGGTAAGGACATACCCCAACTTGTCGTAAGTGATTGCCATCTTGACATTCCTGAGCCAATCTTTGTAGTTTGGCCCTGTCAATATGTTTTTATCTAGTAATAACTGTTGGAGATAGTGCCCTCAGAGTCAATTATTGGATCACAGGTACGTGATTGCAATGATTGATGGAGGACCTATCCCGGTATGACAGTCTTACTCGAGATGATAGTATGCTATCTGGTTTACCTTTATCATCGTGTACTGCTTCAGATGACCTGACAAGTTGCTATTACACGTTGATAGAGCCCCTAGGATTCTTGCTTGACCACCAGCAGTATGAGGGCGATCATATAAGTAGGAGCTGGGGTCTATAAGCATATCCTTAAAAGGTCCCTAGTCGTGTGTGTTTCGAGACAGGGCATCGATTCTCCAGAGTAGACTAGTGTATACAGTCGAGACCCCGACGAGGGGCGGTGGCCGGTCTCACAAGCCACTGGTGTCAGTTGGATCACCTAAGATGTATACAGGTGCTCATTGGGTTATGAGTACACCGGACAGGACTCGCCGGGAACATGCTAGTTGGTCATATACCAGACGTCAGATGGCAGTTCCCTGGTGACATGTGTGCAGGTTAGTTCATCGACCTGGGGATCGTCATTTTTCTCGTGTGAGTTCCTACTGTACTTTGATTACTACCCTACCACGGCTCAAAGGAGTCGTGCAAACAGGTTTTAGTTGGGTACAGTCCCGAGCCACATGGAGGCAGTGAGCGTATCTTCAGGGGTTCGTCTCTCCCGGTATTGGGGGTGAGGTCGTGCTGTGTCTAGGAGAGCCATTACACGAAGCCCTCGGCCGAGGCAAGGAGATTTACTGGTAGGTATTCCAGTAGTATCTCAGGGTGTTCTGGGCTACACTCCGACACGACTTGTACCGCTTTTGGGGGTCTGACTTTTACCAACCCCCTAGGCCCGCCATGCGATGCTCATAGACGAACGGACCGGACTGTACGGATATTGTCACTGACAGGCTCAGTAGGGAGTCAGGCTGAGTTCGCTCACAGACGTCCCTTTTGGTCAATACCTGGTAGCCCGTTATGTATTGGCTTATACCTCTAACGTGCTAGTGGTTAAATCCACAACCAAGGTGTTGATGAGTCTTTAGAGTCCCCCACATTCTGTTACTCAGCTTTCGGGCGAAAGGTTGTAGAAGCCGTATGGAGATATGGCGAGGTCCGATCAGATACGTGCGGTATTGCACGGATCAGGATCGGACAGTTTGGACTATAGGCTGTATGGTTATATGGCAGGGTTCGATCAGATACGTGCGGTATTGCACGGATCAGGATCGAACGGATATTACTAGCCGGTTTTGGTTTAAGCCGGATCCTAGTATAGTACAGTGTAGATTTTGTCTCATTGCATTTGTATTTCGGTCGGAATACAAATGCGGGTGTGTATGCACAGTATCGGTGTTTTCCTGTAATTTATTACGGGACCAGTTTTCTGGAGTTGCCAGTTTGCTTTCCGTTTCGGCCATTTTCATTTGTATTTTTCATTGGCCGAAGATTGGTGGAAGAGGGCTTATTTGCATTGTTGCAAATAAGTGTTTGGGGAAGGGGTTCTTTGCATCTTGTTGCTTCATGATGACTTCCCCATCATTGACTTGTTTTGACTTCATCATGGTAGCACCATACCTTGACTTCTTGACTTTGTTTTTCATGATTTCTTGACTTTGGATGTGATGATGGGAGATGATATGGTTGTTGAGTGTTGGACTTTTCAAGCCATCATTTTCTTTGCATTATTGATCAAGCCATTCTCTCTCACTCTCATGATTTTTCCCCCACTCACCAAGGCCGGCCATATTAGAGGGGCTGCCCATTTTTGGAGAGAGGGTCTTGTTCATTTGGTTGTTGCAAAAAAAAATTCCCACAAGTTCCCTCTCAAAAACTACATATCATTTCCTCCACCAAAAGGCATCTCCATGAACCCCAAGTGAGACATGTAATCCACACTACATTCTGCAGCAAATCTTGGGCACGTCGACTAGCTAGCTTCGTGCCCGAGTTGCCTCGGCATTGAGGTGGGAGCCCGTAAAAGAAGTAGGCGATGTGGTGCACTTCCGGCAACGAGGTGGAGACCGGAGCTTCCGCAGGAGATCGGGACGATGACGAGAAGACCGGAGGACTTGGATCGTCGGTATATCTCTTTCCCATCTTGTAGTTAGCTAGGACTAATTAATGGTTCGATCCGGGTATTAGTGCGCGGCGGTTTGCCAGTTCAAGTAAAATTTTAGTTTATCACCGCTTCCGCATTTGGCCGTCAGATTGACGGCCGGGGCGCCGCCGTGCACTTACAATAACTTAATTCCGGTCATGTTGAATGGTCGCTGCAATTAGGAGTGAGAAAAGAAACACTTTAGCATGATGCTCTTGCAAGTTTAGAGTGGTTTTTAATTTGTCTAAACTGGATGGCTCCCACTGTTTCTCGAATCCCTTCTCAAACCGTAAAGAAAGGATTAGTCAGGATCAATCTCACCGTACAATACTTGCTTAACCGTTCAGCCAGTCCAGTGTCGGTACTTCGAGGGAGGTTTTCCAACACTTTCGCGAAGTTCCTTAATTAAGTAACCTCTTTTCCCTGTGGGCGTAGCCCCGCTAACACCTTTCTAGACACCTACTAAGTTTATAGCATTGATCGTTAAGTGAGAGTTTTCCCGAGGAGTAGCATATACTCACTGTAGGATCGGGATCCAAATATCATCGCGTGATAAAACCGAAGGAATCCTATCAGAATTATCACACTCCAAATGGTATGCAGCGCTAGCAAGTTTCAGTACTTATGAAACTCCCGATGTGGATTTTTGCCCCATGCTCTTATGACCTTGGCGTGAGGTCAAAATGTCATAAGTCACATGTCAAGTTCTTCCCATCATTATCCTGGTTAATTTGAACCCACCCGTACCTACCCTTGACGTAGGCCAAAATGGAAGTACGACTGTCTCAAACCAACGCATTCTATCTATGCAACAGATAAATATCCGGCAGCTACCAATCACTATGCCTTGGCGTGAGGTCAAAATACATAGCTTGAATACTACCGAATATTTAACTGAAATGATGGAGGGCTATGGATGGTTTTGGCGAAACCGTGAACGTAGTGAACTTGATATAATCGATGGAACGAGATAGCTTTTAAAAGGAGTGGTTCAAGCTCCGCGTTTAAAAGTTTAGTTTTGAAAAGAACCGAGTGGTTTTCAAAGTGTTCCAATCGACTTTTACTTGGTTTATTTTCTTGCTTTAGTTCTTTTAATACGTCCCATCATTTAATCCTACCATTGCAGAAAACAACCAAAATATGACGTACGCTTATGCCATTCGCATTCGCCACGGGGCCCCGTCATCACCCGTTAGGTTACTTAACTAACGACAGAGCGGGGGCTGGGCTAGCGCGGCTGTAAAACATAAGCAACGCCTAAATAGTTATCATATATAAATATATAGCAATGATAGACATTACAGATCACAGATGAATACATTGGATATACTAGGAATCCGCAATCCGTTCGAGCCTGCAACGAAAAGCGGATTACACGGTCGCGGTGAATAGCCAATACCCCACCCAAGACCCCTACGGGTGCGGCAAACTACCCGCCAAGTACCCGAAGCGAAGCAACCTCCCTCACCACCGTGAGTAGGCCACTCGGCACTTCGAGATACCCGGTAGTTTGTGCACCCCCTCCATGGGTTTATCCTAGGAGCAAAAACAGTAAAAAGAATTATACAATGACGGCTACAACCCCGACCCGGTTGTGCGGCCAAACAAATTATAATATTACATCAATTTACATGTTACAATGAATGAAAGAAAAAGCAACACTCATCTCACATCCACCCCGGCTATTCAACCGCGACAATCGAACCCATTCATATACACATACCATCATCAATCACAGATCACAGATATATATAACCCCGACTAATCGACATATAGCGATTAGCCGACGTTCAATACATATAAACATCACAGATATAACCTTTTAGTCAAAGTGTATTGAAGTTCGGAAAAAAATACGGATTTATAGGCCCCCAGAAACAAATTTCTATTCTGGAAAATCTGGGCACAAATAAACCATGTTAAAAATCCTAAAACCAAGCCAGAAATACACTACACCAAACTCGACCCAGTGAAGAACCAAGACGGCCGCGGTTGCGCGGCAATAGCTTGCTATTGCCGTGGAACCGCGGCTCTTTGGTCGAATCACTCGATCGTTTTTGGTGGATTTCTTTAAAAAAACCTGAGATGATTTTTGGAGTATGACAAATTTTATTTTGAACAGAAAAAAATTAACAGAAACTTAGGGTTTTGAAAACACGGTTTTTCGATTTTTCCGATTCGAACTTCGATACACTCTACTACCTAGCTAGTTTATGTTTAGTTAGGCTCTGATACCACTGTAAGTCCACGTTGCCCACCCCGGTACTTGCGTGGAGGCGGAAAACGAAATAAATATCGAATTTTTATGAGCTTAGGCAACATGGACTACACTATGAAGGATCTTTGCTAAACAAAAACAAGCTAAAGCTAACTAGAAACTAGCTAAGTGCTAGAAAAGTTATACCTTGGGCTTTATGTCCTTCTCTCCTTGCTCCTTGGAGTGGTGGAAGGAGGTCACCTTTGTCGTCTTCTCTCGTCGAAGAAAGATCCACCCGAAAGCCTCAACTTTTGGCTTCAACTCCAAGCTAGAAGTAACTAGGGTGCAAGAAGTGCTAATCCTTGAACCCTAGATGAGAGTAGAGATTATCAAGAGAGGGTTTTTCTCAAGCTCAAGTGTTTCTCAACACATGAGAGAGGAGAGTTTGAGGGAGAGGAAGAACAAGAGAGAGAATGTGAATAAATAGAATGAGAGAATAATATGAAGCATTCTCTCATATATGTGAATTATTGTCATTAGAAAATTAGTGAGATAATTGTCATGGCTTAATCAAGACATGATCATTATCATTTCATTATTAATGCAAATTACAAGGATCAAAGAGCATTTTCCAAATGAAATGATGATGGTCAAAGTGTCAACAAGGTCAACAAATCAAGATGGGTCAAATGGTCAACAACCATAACCATGCACAATTATTAAACTAATATCAATTAACAATAATACACACATAAGCATTAGGGTTAATAAAATGACAATAGTCATTAACCCTAATCAAAGTCCTCTCCCTCTGTCTCAAGCAACTGTGCATACGCACCCGTATTCGTGATTCGAGGAACACGAATACAATGAGAAAAAGCCAATCCCAAATCATATACTAGGATCCGGCTTAAACCAAAGCCCGCTAGTATAAGCTGTCCGGACAGCAAACGTGCACAAGTGCGCGGATGTGAACGAACCCTGTCGCAAAACAATGCAACCTCTACTCATTTTGCCTAAAGGCGAATAGCTCTCTGTGTGGGACTCTAAAGACTCGACACTACGCTGGCAGTGGGTTTATCCACAGACCGCAAGCGGCACTAGCTGTACGTAACGGTCCCCAGGTAGATGTCGATAAGAAGACTGACGAGGTGAACCCCATCTGAACTCCTACTGAGCCTGTATGTGACAATCTCCGTACAGTCCGGTCTGTTCGTCTGATACATCGCATGGCGGGCCTAAGGAGGCGGTGAACGTCAGTCCCCTAATAGCGGTACAAGTCGTGTCGGAGTGTAGCCCAGAACACCCTGAGATAACACTGGAAACCTACCAGTATATCTCTCTTGCCCTGGCCAGGGACTACTCGTGTAATGGCTCTCCTGGACACAGCGCGATGTCAACCCCCAATACCGGGAGAGACGAATCCTGTCTAACCGTCACTGCCTCCAAGTGCTTCGGGACTACACACAAAAACTACCTGTTTGCACGACTCCTTTGAGCCGTGGTAGGATAGCAATCAAAGTGCAGTAGGAACACACTCGAGGCGAAGTGACAGTGTCAAGTCAGCGGACTAAGCTGTACTCATGTCACCTGGGAACTGATAACTGACGATAGGTATAATACCAACCAATAGTTCCCGACGAGTCCTGTCCAGTGTACTCGTAACCTAACAAGCACCCGCATACTATCTCAAGTACGACGTACTGACGGCTGTGGGACAGACCGTCTCCCACACTGGGATGAGAAGCGCATACGCTAGTCTACTCCGGAGTATCGATGCCCTGTCTCGATAGTCCAACGACTAGGGACCTGTATAAGGATGTGCTTATAGATCACCCAGCTCCCACGAGTGTGAGCGCCATCACAACGCTGGTAATCAAGCAAAGATCCTAAAGGATCTACTAATATGTATATCAGCGATATGCTAAAAGAAACACATGCATATATTAAAGCAGAGACAAACCAAGTAGCATACTACCATTTCGAGCAAGATTGTATATACAACTGTGAATATCCCAAGCTTCCATCAAGTAATATACAAACTAGTATGATACAGTAATGGCCTCTAGGGCATATACACTAACATTATGGACCTCATATCGACACGACTTATCGGTTACCGGGGTCTTACGTTCAGCACGCCTAGACTAGATATGCGACATATCTGACGAAGAGACCGGACTGTACGGGAGTGTTACTGATTGGATTCACAGGAGAATGTACATGCTTGCTTGTTGATCTTCTGATCGCTCAATACCGGGGTGGCTATTATGTTTAGCTGACCGCTTGCAGCTTGTGGCTGTTTGATATGATCATCACCTACTGCCGGCGTATTGGCGATTCTTTAGAGTCCTACACAGAGGTTTCCTGGCTCAGGGAAAACGGAGTAGGAGCACATATGTGATATGTGTGGGACCGAGAATAATACATTTATGTGATACCGTATTCGATTCTCGCGATATGTGATATCGGCCGGGTATATGTGATATAGCCGGGTCATCGGATCAAGTGTTGATTCGATGAACTGATACAGATTATATTAGTCGGCTATTTATGAAATAGTCGGATTATCGGATCAAGTGTTGATTCAATAATTTAATGTATAATTATATATATGATATATTACATTGCATTAACTAATATATGTTAGTTATATGTATGACCTAGAGGCCATTACTATACATAGGATGTATATTGTAGTGGATGCTGGGACATATATAGGGAGGACTTTCTTGCTCGACATGATAGTATGCTATCTGGTTAATCTTTACCTTAACGTGTATACTGTTTGTCTCTCTGTTACATGTTGGTAAAGCCCTTAGGATCTGTACTTGACTACCTGGACTATGATGCGGATCATACTAGTGGGGACATGGTAGTCCATAAGTACATCCTTCAAAGTCCCTAGTCGTGGGTGTATCGAGACGGGGCATCGATATACCAGAGTAGACTAGCGTGTACCTTCTCGACCCATACAGATGGGCGATGGATGATCCCATATCCATCGGTGTTTGACATCAGAGATGATATACGGGTGCTCAGTAGAGACTGGGTACACTGGACGGACTCGCCGAGAACTCCTAGATGGTATTATACCTCACGTCAGATGACGGTTCTCCGGTGACACTGGTACAGAGTAGTCTGTTGACCCGAGATCGTCATAGAGTCTTGTGTGGTTCCCACTGTGCTTTGATTTCCATCTTACCACGTCCAAGAGGGCGTGCAAAACGGTGGTTTTTGGGTACAGTCCCGAGTCATATGGAGGCAATGAGCGATAGGAGGGGATTCGTCTCTCCCGGTATAGAGAGTTGATGTTGCGCTGTGTTCGATTGGCTATAACAGGAAATCCCTGGCCAGGGTTGCTGAGATTTACTGGTAAGTGTTACCAGTAGTTTCTCGAATGTTATAGACCTCATATCGACATGACTTATTGAGCTATTGGGGTCTGACGTTTACCACCCTAGGCGAGATATGCGACATATCAGACGATCAGACCGGACTGTACGGTAGTGTTACTGGTCGGATTCACTGGAGTGTGAGCGGGCTTGCTCGTCGATCTTTAGATCGCTCAATACCCGGGTGGCCGTTACGTTTAGCAGACCGCTTGCGGCTTGTGGGTGTTTGATATGATCATCACCTGCTGCCGGCGTATTGACGAGTCTTTAGAGTCCTACACAGAGGTTTCCTGGCTCAAGCGAAACGAAATAGGAGCGCATATGAGATATGTGCGGGACCGAGAATAATGCATGTATGTGATACCGTATTTCATTCTCGCGATCAATGTGTCGGGTGGTTGTATACGATATAACCTAGTTATCGATTCAAGCGTTGAATCGATAAGCCGATACATTGAATACTAGTCGGTTGTGTGCGACATGACCGGGTCATTGAATCAAGTGTTGATTTAATGATTTAATGCATAATTATATATTTGATATATTACTTTGCATTAACTAGTATTGGTTCACTTTAAATGGATTTTCTCACTCGGTTTGTGCACATTGTATATGTGATATACTTTTGTACACATGATTGTATCATGTTTGATGATGCATGTTCACTTGGTTAAGTATAAAGAATTAAACCATGGTTGAACATATAATTAGGGTTTTATTTTCCATTACTTATTTATTCATTTATTTATTTGTTTATATATTTTGGAAAATAAATGGAAAAGAGAAAAGAATGGTGGCTTAATTTGTTGTTTAGTTGAAGCTTCATGAAGCTTTGACCTTGACCACCATTCTTATCTCATCCTTAACCCTAACCAATGATTTAACCGTGGTCAATTCTCTACACATAACAATAGTTAGGATTATGATAAGTTTGGATATTCTTTTCATTTTTAAATAACTTATCATAATTCTTTCTTCTTCTTCTTCATCTTCTTCAAAGAAGAAAAGCTTTCTTCATCAATGGTGGATTGATGAAACAAGTGAGAAATCCAATTCTAAAGTCTACCCACTTCCTATTTCTTCATCCTCTACCTCTTGCCAAGTAGTAGAGTATGTTTCCTTCACAAGTTTTCATGACTAGGTGAAGTTTGGAGCTTGATCTAGTGATGCTTCGACGTAGATCATCTTCGGCACGTCGTCGACGACCTAGCCCGTTCATTCTCCGATGAAGCCGACGCAAGAGCCCGGGATCCGTCTTGGACAGCGAGAAGACTTCATTGCGGAGCCGTGGAGGTGGAGCACCGGATTTACAAAGGTTGTATATCCGTATTCTCATAGTTAAATGTTAACTAGTTAGCTTTTTCGCCTAGTTTTCTAGCAAACGATCCGTAGTCGGGTCTCTCGGCACCTAGATTTTTTGAAAATGGCATGTTCGATGCCTTGTGAGACCTCACTAGTGTGCCTAGGGACCCTACAGTGGTATCAGAGCCTAGCTAGAGCCTTAGGCGAAGTCTAGACGGAATTTGAAGTCCGAACGAACCCGAAACCCCAATACAAAATGCTCTCTGTCCTTTTTCTAAAAACAGGGATTTTTCCAAATTAAAAATTACTAAAAAATTCAGCAGGGAAAAATAAGAATTACGATGCAAAAATATTTCGGTGAACAGTAATTAGTGCGGCGGAACCGCGGCAGAAGCCTAGCTTCTGCGGCGGGTCCGCGGCTCTCTGGTGACGTCAGCCCTATATTTTTGCACAGTAATTCCTGATAAATTCTTCTGAGTTTTCTGGGAATTTTTAAAATTTATTCAAGAGTTGAATAATCTGGGATTGTTTTGGGGATTCGGTGTTTCGATCGGAGCATCAAATTTTGTCTGTGTGGCTTTCCGAATAAATTTTAGAATATGTTAAGAAGTTCGACCGGATATAAATACCCAATTTTTCCCCTGTCGGGAAATTTCTAAGTGTTGGATTTTTCCGTAGTTTAACGACGTTCTAAGTAGTGCAAGTAACGCGATGGTCCCTCTAGAAGACAACAAACCTTAACTCGATTATGTGACCGTCTTGAACTGCCCTTTGAACCTTCGGGTTTGGGGCAGTACGGCGTGCCACATGTGAGGCGTTGGCTTGACCCTTCTACGGCTGGACCGTTGGTACTGAGGCACGAACTGAATGTTGCTAGACTTGTTTCATGCGTTGATCTGTATCGGGAAAAGTTAGGTGTTCGATTGTTCGATCGGAAAGTTTGACATTTTCTATTTATCCGGAATGGGATACAATAATTGGAATTCACAAGTAGTTATGTGATAACTAAATGAATGATATAAACATAGCAGTTTAGTCTCACTTGATCGGTTGCCACGGAATTTTGATGTGATCAAAAGTCCGTCGCAATCACGTAGCGTACGCGGATACTCGCCGGGTAAACTTAATAGACAGCCTCACTCCATAGCCCCGACCAAGTGACTGTAGGAGAACCCCGTCGCCGAAAGCATCCCTCCGGGTGCTCGCGGTAGCGGTGTTCCGCCTTGGTGCACTTCGTCGACGGTATCGGGGGTGCAGCCATCTACTGAAGTTTGCGACGAGCATTCGATCAAAATGTCGGGAATCCTGTTGAATTGCCCGACTTGGTATTGAAAAGTGTTTTCGATAAAGAGACTAAAATGCGGGGTTTATAATCATTAGGCATGCGATGTCTAAGTAATTCATTTGGTCAGGCATGCGATGTCTGAGGAGGTTGCGGATTCCAACTGTTGTAGTTTTACACTTTCTTTTCTGTGACCGTAAGTGTAATATGTTATATCGCCGGTTTCGTTGCTATATGTCAACGACAATTGGGATGCGCATATTTACTTACGTTGATGACATGTGATGTTATGTGTTGCTGGATATGTTATATTGGATCGTCGTGTTTGAATAGCCGGGGGTTTTTATGTGAGATGAGTGTTTTTCATTTTCATTCATGTAAAAACTTGTATGTAATATTCTTTTATTGGGACGCTTCCAGGTTGTGGAAGTTGTCACCCGTTGTATATTATTTACTTTTCCGCACTAGGATAGACCCAAGGAGGAGGGCACAAGTAACCGGGTTCTGGAGTCCAGTGGGAGACTAACTCGAGGGGTCGAGTCCGGGTCTCCTAACTCTAGAATTGGTAGGGTTGCTTGCCGCTCTCGTAGGGGTCTAGGGGTGTGGGTTTGGCTATTCATCACAACCGTGGAATCCGTGTTTTATACTGGCTCGTATTGAAAACACGGACGTCCTAGTATATCCAATATTTCATATGTTTCTTCTGCTGCGATATCTGTGATGTGATCATGTGATGTTCTGTGATAGATACAGTATATAGTATATATGATATATTATATAGACGTTACTTATGTTTTACACCCGTGCTAGCCCTTCCCCGCTCTGCCGTTAGTTACCAAACCTAACGGTGCAGGAGGGGACATCGAGGCGAATGCGGATGGCATAAGTGTACGTCGTATTTATCTGTGATGTTTAGGTATTTAAATGATGGGACTTCATTAATGAGATTAATGAAATAAAAGAAACCTAAGATGTTGTAGAATCGAATTTCAAAATAAAACAGGTAGCTACAGTTCTTGCTTTGCACAGCGGTATATATGATATATCATGCACCTTATTCGATGAGGAAAGGACCGAGATCCCTTAACCGGGAGTGACTCCTTTAGCAATAACTGGCAGATGCTACACACTCGGTTTGTCTTTTGATTGCTTTTAAGTGTTTTTTCTTTGCACAGTGATATATATGATATATCCCGCACCTCATTCGACGAAGAAAGGACCGACGATCCCTTCACCGGGAGTGACTCCTTTAGCAAAACTAGAAAAGCCTAAAAAACACTCCATTTCAAAAATCATTCGATCCTACAACGATATCAAGTTCATTACGCAATAGGTTTTCAGAAAAACCTGTCGTAGCCCTCCGTCATTTCAGATAAGTACTAGTTAGTATTCGTGCTGCGGTTGTTTGGCATGCGTCAAGGCGTAGTGTACGGTAGCTAACTAGTGCTTATCTGCTAGCATATGATGCGATTGGATTAGGGTATTCGTACGGCGTTGTTTGGCATGCGTCAAGGGTCGTATGGGTGGGTTTAATTCAATCAAGAAATGTACGGGTTGAACTTGACTAGCAGACTATGGGTTGCTTGGCATGCGTCAAGGTCATAGCGAGCTAGGGGCAAAATATTATCGGGAATTTCAAGTGTTGAAATTTGCAATGAGATTGCATACCTTCTATGAGATAGTTGAATCCCGATACCCGCTGCGAGTAAGTGTTACTCCTGGGAGAGTTTTATACATTACAATTAGCCGATCAAGTAGGTGTCTAGAAAGGTGTTAACGAGGTTACACCTCTGGGAAAATGAGGTTTACATTAATTAGGTTCGTGCGAAAGCACGGGGGACCTCCTTCAAAGTACCGACACTGGCCCGGCTGAAAGATTGGCGAACTTGTAGTGTGTAATTAATCCCGGCTAGTCTTTCCTTTTAGGGTTTGAAGGAAGATTTGATAAAAAGCAGTGGGAGCCATCCTGATTAGATAAAATAATACCCAATCTATTCTTGCAAGAGCGCAGCTGAGTGTTTTCTTCTCTCTCTCTCCAGGTAGCGGCCATATCACGCCTTAATCAAGATAATAATACGGAATATTGACCGAACCCGCTTGTTATACTGAGCTGGGGAACGTTGGTCCGCTCCAACTTATAATTGTTATAAGACAGAGCAGGAAATTGGGGATTACCAGAATTCCCGTGCCGCCCAAACGAAGAGAGTGCATGCTGATGCATCATCTTCGGGTGTGTACATTACAGAGAACTGTTTCTCAGTATCCTTTACGTCCTGGGTTTGTGATACCAGATCAGGATCCCAGATATGTAATCTGTTACATAGGGCTACAGAAAGGTAGAGGACTGAGAACGGGTGATAAGTTTCATGAGGCAGAAAACGGGGCAAGAGTTGCAGCCAAGTCTGTTGGTCACTGTCACCCTGTATTACAAATACATTGATTCTGAACGAATGTTATTAGATACCGAACCTGATATACAAAATCATATCAGTCTCTTTATCAGTAAAGAAATGATAAAATTTTGTATTGTTGGATAATGTTTTAAACATTTCCTATATCAAAAGTTGATCGGTTCAGGCACGTTATCTAAAAGCATTGATGCTCTAAATCAAACCACAGTTCTTAGTATATGGAACACACACAAGAGGAAGAGTTCAGAAATGAACGGATTCTTCTTGAGGTATTGTAGACTAGGTCAGATCAATGCGACCCGACTGGCTGAAGTTACATTTAGATGTATATTTAAATCAGTTTGAATTTACCATCTGTGAAACTCGCCAGTCATGTCACAAAGATAAGATGACCATAGCTCCGTTCAATGGAAACAGAGAAAGAGTTAGTAAACTCTTGGGACTGATACATAATGATGTATGTAAGGTCTCCTGTCTACACATGCCAGGACTGGTTCTTTATACTTCATTATATTCTCTGATAATCTCCCAAGATTCAGTCATATGTTCCTGTTGAAACATAAGTCCGAACCTTTTGAGGTATTCACAGAATATAAGTTAGAAGTAGAGAACCAAAATACGGGTATAAGTATTATGTCCTATGATAAGATCAGGGAGGAGAATACTTGTGCATAGAATTCCTGGACTATTCTAAAGGAGAATGAGATTTTCTCTCAGTGTTACTCCTCTGAATACACCACAGCACAATGGTGTATCAGGGCGGAGCAATTGCACAATATTAGATATGGTGTGCTCTATGATGAGTATTACTGAGTTACCTATTTCCTTTTGGGGTTATGCACTTGAGAAGCTGCATACCTATTGAATAGGGTTCGAATCAAATCAGATGCCTACCACTTCATATGTGATATGGAAAGGGAAGAGCCCATATCTTAAGCTAGTTAAGATTTGGGGTTGTCCAGCTTTTGTCTAAAAGCAAAATCTGGACAAGCTCAAGGCAAGGTCTGTTATGTAGAACTGGAAAGGTTCCAGCTATACAAACTACAGCAGATGATTTGGTAGAACCAAAGGATTCAGTAGATTCCAACGAACCTCAGCCTCTCCGCCGATCTAGTAAGGTTCCTCACCCACCAGAGAGATACTTCGGTTTCTCTATGACAGTGGGAGCGAGGATTGCATCATGAGATGATGACCCAACTAGTTTCGAGCTGGCCATCAGGAGTGTGACTCTGTAAGAATGGCTAGATGCTTAGCGATCTGAGATGGAATCCATATACACCAGCAAAGTATGGACTTTGGTTGCTATATCTGAAGGGTTAAATCCCCATCAGGAGCAAGTATATCTTGAGAAGATTACTTGGTGTAGATGGAAAAGTTGAGACTTTCGAAGCTAGGCTTATTAAAGGTTTTAGTCATCAACCAGGCATGGATAATGATGAAACCTTTTCCAAGTGACTATGCTTAAGTCCATCCAGATCCTACTTGCCACGGCTACATACCATGACTGCGATATCTGGTGGTTGGGTGCCCTGACTGCTTTTCTAAATACTGATTTAGAAGAGAACGTCTACAAGAACACAGCCAGAGGTCTTCATAAACAGTGGGAGCAGCGGAAACGTGTGCAAGTTGCTTTAAAATGAAGCAGGCATCGCGGAGTTGGAACATCTGTTTTGATGAGATAGTCAAACAGTTTGACATCATCAAAATGGTAGATGAACCTTGTATATACAAAAAGGGAGTAGGGAGTATGGTGGTGATCCTCGTAGAGTACGTGGATGACATACTCTTGATAAGAAAGAAGTTTCTTATGCTACGCTCGATCAATCTCCGTTTATCACAAAGATTCTCCGTATAGGATCAAAGTGATACCTACTAAATCCTGGATTTTGGATCTATGAGATAGATCTAATTGGATGTTAGGATACTCACTAGCTGTAGTGAGATGGTATCAATCGATCCTGGGGAGAATCACTGGAAGGGTTCCAGGGTGATAAAGACGACTGAATGTCAGTCACAGGCATTGTCTTTTCCCTCAGTAAAGGGACGGTATGTTGGAAGAGTTCCAAGCAAGATACCGTGGCATACTAGACGATAAAGGCAGGATACATCGCTACTAAAGATGCTACCAAAGAGGCTGTTTGGGTGTATATTGGTTCATGAGATGAACTAGGTTCCTACCATTGTGAGACAATGGAGTTGTGGCTTATGCCAAGGAACGCCCGTCCCATCAGTGATCCAGACATATTCTAAGGCAGTATCACTTGATCATGGAGATGGTTGATCTCCAGGGGATCGAGGTTTGGAGAGTAGACTCAGAGGACAACACAGCGGATCCACTCACAAAGGCCTGTTCCCAGAGAGAGATTTTTATGGGATGGTTGAGTATGAGATACTACAACCACTGCTATCAGATGTCCCTAGTGCAAGTGGGAGATTGTTAGTTATATGTATGCCCTAGAGGCCATTACTATACATAGGATGTATATTGTAGTGAATGCTGGGACATATATAGGGAGGACTTTCTTGCTCGACATGATAGTATGCTATCTGGTTGCTCTTTACCTTAACGTGTATACTGTTTGTCTCTCTGTTACATGTTGGTAAAGCCCTTAGGATCTGTACTTGACTACCTGGACTATGATGCGGATCATACTAGTGGGGACATGGTAGTCCATAAGTACATCCTTCAAAGTCCCTAGTCGTGGGTGTATCGAGATGGGGCATCGATATACCAGAGTAGACTAGCGTGTACCTTCTCGACCCATACAGATGGGCGATGGATGATCCCATATCCATCGGTGTTTGACATCAGAGATGATATACGGGTGCTCAGTAGAGACTGGGTACACTGGACGGACTCGCCGAGAACTCCCAGATGGTATTATACCTCACGTCAGATGGCAGTTCTCCGGTGACACTGGTACAGAGTAGTCTGTTGACCCGAGATCGTCATAGAGTCTTGTGTGGTTCCCACTGTGCTTTGATTTCCATCTTACCACGTCCAAGAGGGCATGAAAAACGGTGGTTTTTGGGTACAGTCCCGAGTCACATGGAGGCAATGAGCGATAGGAGGGGATTCGTCTCTCCCGGTATAGGGAGTTGATATTGCGCTGTGTTCGATTGGCTATAACAGGAAATCCCTGGCTAGGGTTGCTGAGATTTACTGGTAAGTATTATCAGTAGTTTCTCGAATGTTATAGACCTCATATCGACACGACTTATTGAGCTATTGGGGTCTAACGTTTACCACCCTAGGCGAGATATGCGACATATCAGACGATCAGACCGGACTGTACGGTAGTGTTACTGGTCGGATTCACTGGAGTGTGAGCGGGCTTGCTCGTCGATCTTCAGATCGCTCAATACCCGGGTGGCCGTTACGTTTAGCAGACCGCTTGCGGCTTGTGGGTGTTTGATATGATCATCACCTGCTGCCGGCGTATTGACGAGTCTTTAGAGTCCTACACAGAGGTTTCGTGGCTCAAGCGAAACGAAATAGGAGCGCATATGAGATATGTGCGGGACCGAGAATAATGCGTGTATGTGATACCGTATTTCATTCTCGCGATCAATGTGTCGGGTGGTTGTATGCGATATAACCTAGTTATCGATTCAAGCGTTGAATCGATAAGCCGATACATTGAATACTAGTCGGTTGTGTGCGACATGACCGGGTCATTGAATTAAGTGTTGATTTAATGATTTAATGCATAATTATATATTTGATATATTACTTTGCATTAACTAGTATTGGTTCACTTTAAATGGATTTTCTCACTCGGTTTGTGCACATTGCATATGTGATATACTTTTGTACACATGATTGTATCATGTTTGATGATGCATGTTTACTTGGTTAAGTATAAAGAATTAAACCATGGTTGAACATATAATTAGGGTTTTATTTTCCATTACTTATTTATTCATTTATTTATTTGTTTATATATTTTGGAAAATAAATGGAAAAGAGAAAAGAATGGTGGCTTAATTTGTTGTTTAGTTGAAGCTTCATGAAGCTTTGACCTTGACCACCATTCTTATCTCATCCTTAACCCTAACCAATGATTTAACCATGGTCAATTCTCTACACATAACCATAGTTAGGATTATGATAAGTTTGGATATTCTTTTCATTTTTAAATAACTTATCATAATTCTTTCTTCTTCTTCTTCATCTTCTTCAAAGAAGAAAAGCTTTCTTCATCAATGGTGGATTGATGAAACAAGTGAGAAATCCAATTCTAAAGTCTACCCACTTCCTATTTCTTCATCCTCTACCTCTTGCCAAGTAGTAGAGTGTGTTTCCTTCACAAGTTTTCATGACTAGGTGAAGTTTGGAGCTTGATCTAGTGATGCTTCGACGTAGATCATCTTCGGCACGTCGTCGACGACCTAGCCCGTTCATTCTCCGATGAAGCCGACGCAAGAGCCCGGGATCCGTCTTGGACAGCAAGAAGACTTCATTGCGGAGCCATGGAGGTGGAGCACCGGATCTACAAAGGTTGTATATCCGTATTCTCATAGTTAAATGTTAACTAGTTAGCTTTTTCGCCTAGTTTTCTAGCAAACGATCCGTAGTCGGGTCTCTCGGCACCTAGATTTTTTGAAAATGGCATGTTCGATGCCTTGTGAGACCTCACTAGTGTGCCTAAGAACCCTACAATATAAGCCCACTTAAAGATTCTTTGTTTCACTTGGTAATACATTGATGTATATGCGATATATGTCAAATGTATTATTTTATTTTGTTACTATATATATTATATATGTGATATATAATATTGTAACATGTTAGAGTTACAAATGCAACAATGGTTTTGAGATTTAACCATGTTAGGGTTTGGATTAGGGTTAAGCTTTTGGATTAGCGTTTTGGATGAGTTTTGAGGAAGCTTCATGAAGGTTTGACTTTGTCCGTTTTCTTTGATATTTTGGAGATATATTTGTTAACCCAACCCAAACCTTAACCCATGGTAAAGTCGCTACAAGGGTTAAGTATGTCATGCTTAACCCTAGGTTGCATTTCTAACCTCAACAATAATTCATTGTTCATCACAAAAGGATTTCTTCTTGTTCTTCTTCCTCTCTTGAAAGCTTTCTAACTTTTTATTTGTGATGGATATTTTGTGAGAAATTGAAAACAAAAGAGAGCAAAATTCCTGCTTCATCATCCTCATTCATTCTAGCCACTTAGATTAGGGTGTTTGCTTTACTAATACACAATTAGTGAAGCAAGAGCTTGGGTTTGAGATTCTTCAAGGTAGATCATCTTAGTTTTTGAATATTAGAAGCAGGGTTGCATCATTCTCTTCATGGAGCCTCTCTAGAGTTCGGGTACTTGATGATCGCAGCGAAGGGACCTCAACACGGAGCTTATGAAGCGAAGGAACAAACTACAAAGTTTGTAATCCCTAACTCTTAGATGTTAAAGTGTTAACATGCTAGTTTGTGTTTGATTCTCTAGTTAACATCCTAGGTTTAGGGTTATATATAATGGCAAAATTTGAAATTGGCATGGGAGATGCCACCCGAAACCTTGCTGTCGTTGTAGGTATCCCAACAGTGGTTTCAGAACCTAGCTAGAGAATTAGATGGATAAGTGTAGCATTACGAAACCGAAACAACTCTAAAACACCCGACGAAAACCCCTAGTTTCTGTCAAAATTTTTCTGGTGTCAAAAAATTATTTTAACAGTTGCAGAATGTTGTATTTGATGCAATATGAACATAGCACAAAACCCACCCCCCTGCTTGGTGAATGGCCGGCGACCAAGCCGCAATTTCCGGCGAACCCGGTTTTTTGCAAGGGGTTAGGGTTTGGGTATTGTGGTGTGCTCCAGGTTCTGGGGTTTGGTACTTGTGCTGTTGTTTATTTTTGCTTAAATTACATGTGATGTTAATTTACTGCATTATAAATTCGGAGTGTTTCGTATTCGCAATTCTAGCTTTGTTTTGGTTTGTTTAGACAGTGTTAAAAAGTTCGAACGGATATCAATAACTCACTTTTTCCCCTTCTGGAAAATTTCCAAGTGTTGGATTTTTCCTCAGTTAAAGAACATTCAAAGTCGTGCAAGTAACGCGGTGGACCCTCTAGAAGAACGAAAACCTTAACTCGATTATGTGACCGTCAGAACCGCCTCTAAACCTTAGGGTTTGTAGTAGTTCGGCGTTGCCACATGTAAGGCATTGGTTTGACCCTTCTACGGCTGGACCATTGGTACTGTGGCATGTGATGGATTCTTTTAAACTAAATTCAAGTGTTGAGCAAAAAGGGAAATTTTGGGTGTTTGTTGATTCGATCGGAATGTTTAACATCGTCTAACTTTTTCTGTAATGTGATATAATATTTGGAATCCACATGTAGTTATGAGATAACTAATTTGAATGTTATAAATCTAGCAGTTTAGTCTCATTTGATCAGTTGCCATGGGATTTTGATGCGATCAAAAGTCCGTCGCAATCACGTAGCGTACGCGGATACTCGCCGGGCAAACTTAATAGATAGCCATGCACCATAGCCTTGACCAAGTGACTGTAGGAGAACCCTGTTGCCAAAGGCATCCATTCGGGTGCTCGCGGCGGCGGTGTTCCGCCTTAGTGCACTTCGTCGACGGCACCGGGGGGTGCGGCCGTCTACTAATGTTTCCGACGAGCATTCGATCAGGATGTCGGGAATCTTGTTGAATTGCCCGACAAGATATTGAAAAGTATTTTCGATATTGAGACTAAAATGCGGGGTTTATAATTGTTAGGCATGTGATGTCTAAGGAATTCATTTGGTTAAGCATGCGATATCTAAGGAGGTGGCGGATTCCAACTGTTGTAGTTTTACACTTTCTTTTCTGCGACCGTAAGTGTAATATATGGTGTATCGCCGGTTTCGTTGCTATACAACAACGAAATTGGTTTACGCATATTTACTTACGCTGATGACATGTGATGTTATGTGTTGCTGTGATATGTTATATTGGATCGTCGTGTTTTGAATAGCCGGGGGTTTTATGTGAGATGAGAGTTTTTATTTTCATTCATGTAAAATTCATTTTATGTAATATTCTTTTATTGAGGCACTTCCGGGTTGAGAATGATGTCACCATTGTATATAATTTACTTTTCCTCATTAGGATAGACCCAAGTCGGAGCATAAGTAACCAGGTTTTAGGGTCCAGTGGGAGACCATCTCGAGGAGTCGAGACCGGGTGTCCTAACTCTAGAATTGGTAGGGTTGCTTGCCGCTTTCATAGGGGTCTAGGGGTGTGGGATTGGCTACTCATCGCGACCGTGGAATCCGTGTTTTATATGCTCAAAATAAAATACGGACAACCTAGTATATCCAATATTTCATATGTTTCTTCTGCTGCGATATCTGTGATGTGATCATTTGATATATGATGAGATGAATACAGAATATAGTATGTGTGATATATTATATAGACGTTGCTTATGTTTTACACCTGCGCTAGTACTGCCCCGCTCTGTCGTTAGTTACCTAACCTAACGGTGCACGAGGGGACATCGAGGCGAATGCGGATGGCATAAGCGTACGTTGTATTTATCTGTGATGTTTAGGTAAATTTAAAATGATGGGACTTCATTAATGAGATTAATGAAATAAAAGAAACCTAAAGATGTTGTGGAATCGAATTTTGAAAAACAGGTAGCTCTAGTTTTTACTTTGCATAGCGGTTTTCCTTATAAAACATCCAGCACCTTATTCGATAAGGAAAGAGCCGAGATCCCTTCACTGGGAATGAACTCTTTAGCGAAACTAGCAGATGCAACAACCCTCGGTTTGTCTTTTGATTGCTTTTATAGTTTTTTCTTTGCATGGTGGTATTTGTGAAATATCCTGCACCTCATTCAATGAGGAAAGAGCCGAGATCCCTTCACCGGGAGTGACCTATTTAGCGAAACTAGTAAAAGCCTAAAAAACACTCCATTTTAAATTATTTGATTCTACAACGATATCAAGATTATTGCGCAAAGGGTTTTCCTAAAAACCTATCGTAGCCCTCTGTCATTTCAGATAAGTACTTCATAGTATTTGTGCTGCGTTTGTTGGCTTTCGTCAAGGCGTAGTGTGTGGTAGCTATTTATGCTTATTTGTATAAGCATATGATGCGATTGAGTTAGGGTAGTCGTGCGACCTTGTTGACCTTGTCAAGGGTCATGCGGGTGAGTTTAATTCAATCAGGAAATGACGGGTTGAACTTGACTTGCGGTCTATGGTTTGTTGACCTTGTCAAGGTCATAGATCGCTCGGGGTAAAATATTATCGGGAATTTCAAGTGTTGAAATTTGCAATGAGATTGCGTACCTCCTATGAGATAGTTGGATCCCGATACCGCTGCGAGTAAGAGTTACTCCTGGGAGAGTTTGACACATTATAATTAGCCGATCAAGTAGGTGTCTAGAAAGGTATTAAGGGGGTTACGCCCATGGGAAAACGAGGTTTATTTTAATTAGGTCCGTGCGAAAGCACGGGAAACCTCCCTCAAAGTACCGGCACTGGCCTGGCTGAAAGATTGTCAAAATTGTAGGGTGTAATTAATCCCGGCTAGTCTTTCCTTTTAGGTTTTGAAGGAAGATTTGACTAAAACAGTGGGAGCCATCCTGATTAAATATATTAATAACCAATCTAATCTTGCAAGAGCATACACTGAGTGTTTTCTTCTCTATCTCTCCAGGTAGCGACCATGTCACGCCTTAATCAAGATAAATAATACGGATGTATTGACCGAACCCGCTTGTTATACTGCGCTATGGAACGTTGGTCCCGCTCCAACTTATAATTGTTATAAGACCGAGCAGGAAATTGGGGATTACAAGAATTCCCGTGCCGCCCAACGAAAAAAGTGTATGATGATGCATCTTCTTTGGGTGTATTCATTACAGAGTACTGTTTCTCACTATCCTTTACGTCCTGGGTATAAGATACCGAATCAGGATCCCGCCATTGTAATATGTTACATGGGCTACAGATAGGTAGAGAACTGAGAAAGGGTGATAAGTTTTAAGAGTTAAAAATGGTGCAAGTGATGCAGCCAAGTCTGTTGGCAGTTATTACCCTGTATTACTAAATACATTAATTCAAAACGAATGTTATTAGATAACAAACCTAATATACAACATCATATCAGTCTCTTTATTAATAAAGAAGGATATAATTTTGTATTGTTGGACAATGTTTTGAACATTTCCTATATCAAGAGTTGATCGGTTCAGGCACGTTATCTAAAAGCATATACGTTCTAAATCAAACTACAGTTCTTAACGTACAAAACACACACAAGGGGAAGAGTTCAGAAATGAACGAATCCTTCTTAAGTTATTGTAGACTAGGTCATATCAATGCGACCCGACTAGCCGAAGTTACATGAAGATGCATATTTAAATCAGTTTGGATTTACATCTTGGGAATCTTGCCGGTCATGTCACAAAGATAAGATGACCATAGCTCCGTTTATTGGAAATAGAGAAAGAGTTAGTGAACTCTTGGGATTGCCACATGATGATGTACGTAAGGTCCCCTGTCTACATATGCCAGGACCGGTTCTTTATACTTCATTACATTCACTGATTATCTCTCAAGATTCAGACATATGTTCCTATTGAAACACAAGTCTGAACCTTTTGAGAAATTCAATGAATATAAGTTAGAAGTAGAGAACCAAAACGGGTATAAGTATTATGTCCTTTGATGTGATCAGGAAGGAGAATACTTGAGTATGGAATTCCTGGACTATTCTAAGGGAGAATGAGATTCTCTCTCAGCATTACTCCTCCGTATATACCACAACACGATGGTATATCGGGGTGGAGCAATCACACCCTATGTGATATGGTGTGCTCTGTGATGAGTACTACTGAGTTTCCTATTTCGTTTTGGGGATATGCACTTATGAAGCTACATACCTATTGAATAGGGTTCCAATCAAATCAGGTGCCTACCACTCCATATGTGATATGGTATGGGAAGAGACCATCTCTTAAGGATGTTAAGATTTGGGGTTGTCCGGCCTATGTCAAAAGCATGATCTGGACAAGCTCGAGGCAAGATCAGTTCTGTGGAAGTTTGTTGGATATCCCAAACATTCGCAAGGAAATATCTTCTACCACACTGAGGAACAAAAGGTGTTTTGATTCTCAGCATGCCACCTTTTGGAAAGAAAATTTCTTGTGAAGAAATTAGTGGTCATGAGGTAGAACTGGAAGGAGTTCTAGCTATACAAACTGCAGCTGATGATTTGGTAAATCTGGAGGATTCAATAGTTTCCAACGAACCTCAGCCTCTCCGTCGATCTGGTAGGGTTGCTCATCTACCTGAGAGATACTTCGGTTTCACTATGACAATGGGAGCGAGGATTGCATCATGAAATGATGACCCAACTTGTTTCGTGCAGGACATCAAGAGTGGACTCTGTAAGAATGGCTGTATGCTTAGCTATCTGAGATGGAATCCATATACACCAACAAAGTATGGACTTTGGTTACTTTATCTGAAGGGTTAAATCCCTATCAGAAGCAAGTATATCTTGAGAAGATTACTTGGTGTACATGGAAAGGTTGAGACTTTCAAAGCTATGCTTAAGTCCATCCAGATCCTACTTGCCACTGCTACATAAAATGACTACGGTGTCTGGCGGTTGTGTGTCATGACTGCTTTTCTAAATAGTGATTTAGAAGAGAGAGTCTATAAGTGCACAACCAGAGGGCTTCGTAGACAGTGGGAGCAGCGGAAACGTGTGCAAGTTGTTTTATGGGATAAATCAGGCATCGCGGAGTTGGAACGTCTGTTTTGATGTGGTAGTCAAAGAGTTTGACTTCATCAAAATGGTAAATGAACCTAGTATATACAAAAAGGTAGTAGGGAGTATGGTGGTGATCCTCGTATAGTACGTGGATGACATACTCTTGATAGGGAAGGAGTTTCCTATGCTGCGCTCGGTCAATCACCTCTTATCACAAGGATTCTCCATATAGGATCAAGGTGATACCTCCTAAATCCGGGGTTTTGGATCGATGAGATAGATCCAATTGGATGTTAGGATTCTCACTAGGTGTAGTTAGATGGTATCAATTAATCCTGGGGAGAATCACTGGAAAGCTTCCAGGGTGGTAAGGTCGACTGAATGTCAGTCACAGGCACTGTCTTTACCCTCACTGGAGGGACGGTATGTTGGAAGAGTTCCAAGATAGATACCGTAGCAAACTAGACGATTAAAGGCTAGGTACATCGTTACCAAGGATGCTACCAAAGAGGCAATCTGGATATATATGTTCATGAGATGAACTTTGTTCCTACCATTGTGTGACAATGGAGTTGTGGCTAATGCCTAGGAACCCCCGTCCCATCAGAGACCCAGATATATTCTTAGGCAGTATCACCTGATCATGGAGATGGTTGATCTCCAGGGAGATCGAGGATAGAAGAGTAGATACAGAGGACAACAGCGTGGATCCACTCACAAAGGCCTATTTCCTAATAGAGACTTTTATGGGATGGTTGAGTATGAGATACTTCAACCATAGCTGATTGTTGGGTATGCGATACCACAATAGATGGCCCTAGTGCAAGAGGAAGATTGTTAGTGATATGTATGCCCTAGAGACCATTACTGTACATACGATGTATATTGTAGTGGATGCTTGGACATATATAGGGAGGACTTTCTTGCTCGACATGATAGTACGCTATCTGGTTGTACTTTTTCTTAACATGTACTCTGATTGTCTCTATGTTACATGTTGATAAAGCTCTTAGGATGAGTACTTGACTGCCAGGACTATGATGCAGATCATACTAGTGGGGACAGTGTAGTCCCTAAGTACATCCTTCAAATGTTCGTAGTCATAGGTGTATCGAGACAGGGCATCGATATACCAGAGTAGACTAGCGTATAGCTTCTCGACCCATGTAGATGGGCAATGGATGATCCCATATCCATTGGTGTTTGACATCAGAGATGGTATACGGGTTCTCAGTGGAGATTGGGTGTCATGACCCAAAACGGCACGTGACTGGCCCTTGAATCAAATGAAGTCTATAAGACCCCATCTAATTCAAGTAAGCCAAAAGCCCAGAAATCTAAAACCATTTTAAATAATAAATAAAGGAAAACTTGTTTAAAAGCAAGTGGTTTTAGTAGCATAAGCCTAATTATGCATTTTTAAAACATCAAGTCATTTCTGAAAATTTCGGCAGAGTTTCCTTCGTAAATACTGGCCCCGAACGGGGTACAACATGAATAATATGAATAAAGGCATCCCCAAGCGGGAGCTAGCTCTTCGTCCATTGACGGTCACAACCACGCAAGCAATAATATACAACGCCAAAGGCGAGAATCAAAACTCAAAAGGAAACTCAAATCATCAAGAAGACCATAATAATACAACGCGCGACTCTAAGGTCGAAAGAATAAGCACCGGTCTTCTAAGTATAATAAATATACCTGTCTGGTTGATGGAATTTTACTAGATACAACTGAAAATAAATAAGTAAAATGGTGATCATAATGTGAGTGAACCCACCTACCAAAGCAAATCACCCGGAATGGAAGCAGCGTGCCTGCAAAGCCGCAATGAAACCTGTACGGCAAAACCTGCAAGAAACTGTGGCACAACGGGGGTGAGTTGCCAACTCGTTAGTAGAAAACATCACAGAGTAGAAATCGTATGTATGACTCAATCTTAGGTCAAAACGATCACTAGTATATATATATCCTCAATGTGATGAAGTCTGATGCATGATAAGGTGGCAAGGGTAAACATCTACACTTAAGAGTAATACCAAGTGCTCGTGTCAGTGCCTCAGATAGCAACATATCATAAATATGAGGTATCATCAATTAAATCAGTGACAACTATAGCATCAAGCTTATAAGTATGTGGATATCATCCAACAATGTAATCATTGCCTGTATGCGTGTGGATCTCGTCTACGGGTCAACCAATGACAAAAAACATCATGCATGTAAATATCATAAAGCATATGCATGAAAGTACGAGGATATAAATCAACGTGTGTCCCTCGCGACACATCAAAATCGTGGAACTTGAGTGTCTAGTATCGACACTCGAAAACATCATGAAACCCGTGCCCAGCATCAGCACGTAAATCCTCATATATCGGGCTCCGTCAGTCCGGATCGGCCCACGGGCTCCGTCAGTCCGGATCGGTCCGTATCATCTCTCGACTCCGGTCGGTATCCTCCGGATATCCGCCGAGCCCAAATACTATCACTGGTAGGTAGTGGTCCCTCTGCCATGCTCATCGCCTACTGCATGACAGATCCGTTCTCGCCCCGGGGTACCTTACCGGGTCTAATATGAACCCGCAAACGGATCATCCGTCTCCTTGAATCAGGTTTCACATGTCACATGTCTCAGAACCGAGAAAACGCATGGTGGACGCACTGATATATCAAATCAAGAGAAATCGGGTTTTTAAAACAGTACATTCTTTCTTTTGAAATAGCCACGGTTCTCAAATCCAGAAATATTATGGAAACAACATATCTCAATCCGTATAATCATAAAGCATGATGTATGCGACATATAATAGAAATGTAAGCATATCAGTATCATGCAACATAAAACAGTAATATGCACATATCGAGGGAAAACAGCTCTTTTAAATGAATCCAGTTTAAAAATATATCATGCGGTTCCCAAATCTCCAAAATCAAGCCAGAATCATCTATGTATGTGCAAATATGTATGTAGGCAAGTATGAGTGTACAATACGTATGTACGCAAGTATGTCATGCAAGGAGTCATATCCTGATGCAACAGTCTTACTGTGTAGTGACATGGCAATTATCGATGATGAAGTGCGTGAGCCGGCAAGCAGGTGTACGTGGAACATACGCATCATCGATAATGGTGCTGGTATCCTGACAGCATGGGTTTAATATAACAATAACGCATTTAAACATGCAATGCGATGCGAATAGCAAGAATATGTGGAAAATGAATAATAAACAGAACAGTGAAGAATCTACATCAATATATATATATATATGTCATACAGTTTTACCATTTGAAATAACACGATTCGTAGTGTTTAGAAAAATAAGGGCTACGGTGTTTTTAAGAAAAGATGCGTCTTTTGAAAATATCCGCAGGATCCCTTGGCCTGTCTTTAAAATACTCACGATTCGTTAGGTTTGAAATAGGTATGACTCTAGTCTCGTCTAACATCAAGTGAACTACAGGACTAGTCGAAAGTTAAGGAAACCACCTAAATCTGAGTCGATACATATAAATATAATAGTCGGTGATTCCGCCTTAATAGTATCACATATGATAAAATATATATTATGACATCCTCGAGTCAAGAGTGCGGATCTATCATCAATATATAGCTCGTACGTAAATCCGTCGTACGGCATCCCAATCTGGGTACGGGTCAAATATCACATTCATCTCATTATTCATCTGGTATCCATTATCATCATATCCTGTATTAGGGGTACTGATCTAAGATTAGTACATACTGATACCATATATATATATATATATATATATATGTGTGTGTGTGTGTGTGTGTGTGTGTGTGTGTGTGTGTATCAAAACGCACGCCTAAAGGACCGCTATAATCTCATGTCGTATCTCCTAATACGAACCACATCATATCACCGATCTCATGGCACCATGCCCAATCTCATCGACTCATATCCAAATACCATGTACAATCCTCATCATCCATGTATAAGTATACGTATGTACATATACATCTCCCCATAACCGCACAAGTAAAACAATGTAAACATGTGTGTGTGCGCGTGTGGGTGTAAACCTTATTCTAAGGTCCGTGACTAAACTAACTAATGACGCTATCATCCAATTACACTATAGTTATCCATGACTCCCCAAAGCCTATCTATATAGTCATAAACTCACAATAAACATATAATTATATATCCGTCTAATATATACCATACACTATGCTACGAACTGCGGGGGTGCTATACGCCATCCACCCGACTTCCGCCGTAGATGTGTATCTACTCACCTTAATCCTAGCTTGCTGGAGTCTATGATGCCACGCTCATCCTCTTCGTCTTAAAATCCATGTGGGGGTACCTTCATATATACACACAACATATCGTAACCGAAATCACGCATGAAAACCAAATCGGTATGAGTATCATACATAGGTTAAAACCTATCGTTTACGCATGCAAGAATAACCAACAACTCTCGATGATTGACATATAAACATGAATCGACCGATCAAAACACCAATACCAAAACTTCATTTCATAAATATCACGAAATACAAGGTAGCAACTCATGAAAATGGTCCCAGATTTTACCCTAGGTGAAATTAGCCAATTTTGCATATGGGAAGGGTCTAGTTTACTGAAGATAAAGCCCTGGACCAAACACCGATCATTTGCACTCTACCCAGGCCGCAAATTGCGGCCAAAATGAGTAAATTTGTATCCATAACATGGAGTGGGGGTCTCAGGTTTTGGGTATAGGTTCTAGGTTGCCTGCACATCTCTCAGTCTTCGCTAAATATTTTTCAGGTCACCCGGGTGTTAGCAGATTTCATTATACCCTCACAGAATCCACAATTTTCCGATATCGGGTTTTCTAAGTTCGTATTCCGGGGTTTATGTTTCTGTTTCAGGTCCAAAGTGTAATCATTACTGGGGTTTAAGGTCAGTATAAGCCTCAATTACACATCACAACTCAAGAATTCCTCAAGCCCTAACTAGAAATTTCCAAACCTCACTAAACAACACTAAATCGGTTCTAATCAAACATGGATGTAAAAGCAATGGAAATACTATGCTAATGGTTAAGAAAATACCTCATTTGTCAACTCAAGAATTTTTTTGAGTTTCCCCAAGTGTCCAAAATCCTTACTTTCTTGGTCCAAGGTATAGCTTGTGAGCTTGTGCACATTTTTTGTGAAAAAGAGATGGTGTTTGATGAGAGAATGAAGGTGTTTGTGAGGGTTTTGATGAAGAGGGAGATGGGTGCTGCCATGGGGGTGAGAGAGAGAAAGGAGATGAAGGAAACAATGAAGGGAGCAAGTGCCATGACCTAGGGTTGACCCCTCACCCTTTCTCTCTCATGCACATCCCTCATTTTTTTATGTTTTCCTTTTTCTTTTATTTTCTATTCTATTCTATTATCTTTTTAAAATCAAAACCATACATGATAAAGAGAAAAAGCCATGATAAAAATGTAACAAGTGTTAAAATGACATGGTGCATGTTTTGTACAAAACAAGCTTAATTCGCGATTAGCGATCTCAAATTGCGATTAGCACTAAAATAGTGTATAATAAATCATAAAATTTCATAATTTGCTTAAATCCAATAAAGCACCCTCATTTGAGTAATTTCTGTAATTTTCCAATTTTTTTCCCAATTTATCGGTATTTAATTATACCGCAATATTAAAATATTTAATATATTTATTATTTAATTGTAAACTTCCCAAAAATAATATTTTATTTTTCTGAAATGTTATGCTGGGTACACTGAACGGACTCGCCGAGAACTCCCCGATAGTATTATACCTCACGTCAGATGGCAGTTATTTGGTGACACTGGTACAGGTTAGTCTGTACACCCGAGATCGTTATAGCGTCTTGTGTGATTCCCACTGTGCTTTTATTTCCACCTTACCACGTTCAAGAGAACGTGCAAAACGGTGGCTTTTGGGTGCAGTCCCGAATCACATGGATACAATGAGCGATAGGAGGGGTATCGTCTCTCCCGGTATTGGGAGTTGATGTTGCGCTGTGTTCGATTGGCTATAACTGGAAATCCTTGGCCAGGGTTGCTGAGATTTACTGGTAAGTGTTATCAGTAGTTTCTCGAAGTATTATGGACCTCATATCGACACGACTTATCGGTTACCGGGGTCTGACGTTTACCACCCCTAGACTAGATATGCGACATATCTGACGAAGAGACCGGACTGTACGGGAGTGTTACTGATTGGATTCACAGGAGAATGTACAAGCTTGCTTGTTGATCTTCTGATCGCTCAATACCTGGGTGGCTGTTATGTTTAGCTGATCGCTTGCTGCTTGTGGGTGTTTGATATAATCATCACCTACTGCCGGCGTATTGACGATTCTTTAGAGTCCTATACAGAGGTTTCCTGGCTCAGGCAAAACGGGGTAGGAGCACATATGTGATATGTGCGGGACTGAGAATAATACGTGTATGTGATACCGTATTCGATTCTCGTGATATGTGATATCGGCCGGGTATATGTGATATAGCCGGGTCATCGGATCAAGTGTTGATTCGATGAACTGATACAGATTATATTAGTCGGTTATTTGTGAAATAGTCGGATTATCGGATCAAGTGTTGATTCGATAATTTAATGTATAATTATATATATGATATATTAAATTGCATTAACTAATATAAGCTCACTTAAAGATTCTTTTTCTCACTTGGTAATACATTGATGTATATGCGATATATGTTAAATGTATTATTTTATTTTGTTACTATATATATTATATATGTGATATTTAATATTGTAACATGTTAGGGTTGCAAATGCAACATAGGTTTTGAGATTTAACCATGTTAGAGTTCGGATTAGGGTTAAGCATTTGGATTAGGGTTTTGGATGAGCTTTGAGGAAGCTTTATGAAGGTTTGACTTTGTCCATTTTCTTTGATATTTTGGAGAGATATTTGTTAACCCAACCCAAACCTTAACCCATGGTAAAGTCTCTACAAGGGTTAAGCATGTCATGCTTAACCCTAGGTTGCATTTCTAACATCAACAATAATTCATTATTCATCAGAAAAGGATTTTTTCTTCTTCTTCCTCTCTTGAAAGCTTTCTAGCTTTTTATTTGTGATGGATATTTTGTGAGAAATTGAAAACAAAAGAGAGCAAAATTCCTACTTCATCATCCGCATTCATTCTAGCCACTTAGATTAGGGTGTTTGCTTTACTAATACATGATTAGTGAAGCAAGAGCTTGGGTTTGAGATTCTTCAAGATAGATCATCTTAGTTATTTGAAGATTAGAAGCACGGTTGCATCATTCTCTTCATAGAGCCTCTCTAGAGTCCGGGTACTTGATGATCGCAGTGAAGGGACCTCAACACAGAGCTTATAAAGTGAAGGAATAGACTACAAAGGTTGCAATCCCTAACTCTTAGATGTTAAAATGTTAACATGCTAGTTTGTGTTTGATTCTCTAGTTAACATCGTAGGTTTAGGGTTATCTATAATGGCGAATTTTAAAATTGGCATGGGAGATGCCACCCAAAACCTTGCTGCCGTTGTAGGTATCCCAACAGTTTCAAGCTAGATACCGTGGCAAACTAGACGATAAAGGCTCGATACATCGCTACCAACGATACTACCAAAGAGGCGGTCTGGGTGTATATAAGTTCATGAGATGAACTTCGTTCCTACCATTGTGTGACAATGGAGTTGTGGCTTATGCCTAGGAATCCCCATTCCATCAGTGATCCAAGACATATTCTAAGGCAATATCACCTGATCATGGAGATGGTTGATCTCCACGGAGATCGAGGTTAGGAGAGTAGATACGGAGGACGACACGGCGGATCCACTCACAAAGGCCTTTTCCTAAGAGAGACTTTTATGGGATGGTTGAGTATGGGATACTACAACCACTACTATATGATGGTCCTAGTGCAAGTGAGAGATTGTTAGTTATATGTATGCCCTAGAGGCCATTATTGTACATATGATGTATATTATAGTGGATGCTTGGACATACATAGGGAGGACTTTCTTGCTCGACATGATAGTATGCTATCTGGTTAATCTTTATCTTAACATATACACTGATTGTCTCTCTGTTACATGTTGATAAAGCCCTTAGGATGTTTACTTGACTACCTCGATTATGATGTGGATCATACTAGTGGGACAATGGTAGTCCATGAGTACATCCTTTAATGTCCCCAGTCGTGGGTGTATTGAGACGGGGCATCGATATACCAGAGTGACTAGCGTATAGCTTCTCGACCTATGTAGATGGACGATGGATGATCCTATATCTATTGGTGTTTGACATTAGAGATGGTATACGGGTGCTTAGTGGAGACTGGGTACACTGGACGGACTCGCCGAGAACTCCAAGATGGTATTATACCTCACGTCAGATGGCAGTTATCTGGTGACACTAGTACAGGTTAGTCTGTCGACCCAAGATCGTCATAGAGTCTTGTGTGATTCCTACTGTGCTTTGATTTCCACCTTACCACGTTCAAAAGAACGTGCACAACGGTGGTTTTTGGGTAGAGTCCCGAGTCACATGGAGGCAATGAGTGATAGGAGGGGATTTTGTCTCTCCCGGTATCAGGGGTTGATGTTGCGCGGTGCTCGATTGGTTATAACAGGAAGTCCCTGGCCTGGGCTGTTTCTGAGACTTAAAGGTAAGTGTTATCAGTAGTTTCTCGACCCGTTATAAGCCTCACATCGGCACGACTTATCGAGTTATTGGGGTCTGACATTTACCATCCCCAGACGAGATATGCGACATATTAGACGAAGAGACCAGACTGTACGGTAGTGTTACTGATTGGATTCGCAGGAGTATGAGTAGGCTTGCTTGTTGATCTTCTGATCACTCAATACCCGGGTGTCCGTTACGTTTAGCAGACCGCTTGCGGCTTGTGGGCGTTTGATGTGATCATCACCTACTGCCGGCGTATTGACGAGTCTTTAGAGTCCTACACAGAGGTTTCCTGGTTCATGCGAAACGAAGTAGGAGCACATATGTGATATGTGCGGGACCGAGATTAATGCGCGTATGTGATAACGCGTTCTATTATCGCGATATGTGATATCGGTCAGTTATATGTGATATAGCCGGGTTATCGGATCAAGTGTTGATTCGATAGATTGTTACATTTGATATTAGTCGGTTGTATGCGATATAGCCAGATTATTAAATCAAGTGTTGATTTAATAATTTAATGTATAATTATATATTTGATATATTAACTTACATTAACTAATATCAGCTCACTCAAGAATTCTTTTTCTCACTAGTGTACACTTGGTATATATGTGATATATATAGATGTACACCTTTTGTGTCATTCTAGATGCCACATGTTACATAGGTGTATGAGACTTACACCATGCTTATAATAACGGAATGGTTTTATTTATTTAAAGTTAAACAAAATTAGTTGGTAATTAGTCGCATGGTTTAAGCTTGTGGAAGCTTGTGGAACCATTGACCAAGTCCACTAATTTTGTTTTACTTGTAGATATTTATTAACCTAACCATTATTAGTTAGACATGGTTTATTCTCTACATGAGTTAGTGTATGACACTAACTTACCCATGGTTGCTAATCATATCTCATGAGTGTTAGTGTATATGCCCTAGAGGCCATTACTGTATCATACTAGTTTGTATATTACATAATGGAAGCTTGGGATATTCACCTTGTATATACAATCTTGCTCAAAATAGTAGTATGCTACTTGGTTTGTTTCTACTTCAATGTGTACATGTGTTTATTTTAGTATATCGCCTATACACATTAGTGGAGCCCTTAGGATCTTTGCTTGATTACCAGCGTTGTGATGGCAGTCACACTAGTGGGGCTGGGTAATCTATAAGCACATCCTTATGCAGGTCCCTGGTCGCAGGACTATCGAGACAGGGCATCGACACTCCGGAGTAGACTAGCGCATGCGCTTCTCATCCCAGTATGGGAGACGGTCTGTCCCATAGCCGTCGGTACGTCGTACTTGAGATAGTATGCGGGTGCTCGTTGGGTTACGAGTACACTGGACAGGACTCGTCGGGAACTGACTAGTTGGTATTATGCCTATCGTCAGTTATCAGTTCCCAGGTGACATGAGTACAGCTTAGTCCGCTGACTTGACACTGTCACTTCGCCTCGAGTGTGTTCCCACTGTACTTTGATTACTACCCTACCACGGCTCAAAGGAGTCGTGCAAACAGGTGGTAGTTGGGTGCAGTCCCGAAGCACTTGGAGGCAGTGACGGTTAGACAGGATTCGTCTCTCCCGGTATTGGGGGTTGACATCGCGCTGTGTCTAGGAGAGCCATTACACGAGTAGTCCCTGGCCAGGACAAACGAGATATACTGGTAGGCTTCCAGTGTTATCTCGGGGTGTTTTGGGCTTCACTCCGATACGACTTGTACCGCTATTGGGAGACTGACGTTTACCGCCCCCTAGGCCCGCCATGCGATGTATCAGACGAACAGACCGGACTGTACTAAGAATGTCACATTCAGGCTCAGTAGGAGTTCAGATGGGTTTCGCCTCGTCAGTCTTCTTGTCGGCATCTACCTGGGGACCGTTACGCACAGCTAGTGCCGCTTGCGGTCTGTGGTTAAACCCACTGCCAGCGTAGTGTCGAGTCTTTAGAGTCCCATACAGAAAGCTATTCGCCTTTAGGCAAAAGAGTAGAGGTCGCATGGTTTTGCGACAGGGTTCGGTCACATCCGTGCACTTGTGCACGTCCAGTGTCCGGACAGTTCACACTAGCGGGCTTTGGTTTAAGCCAGATCCTAGTGTACCTTTTGGGATTGGTTTTATCCAGTATGCATTCGTGTTCCTCGGAACGCGGATGCGGGTGTGTATGCACAGTTGACGGAGAGACAGAGGCAGAGGATTCTCATTAGGGTTGTTGACAGTTGACTATTGACTTTTTGCTCAACGCTAATGAGAATATGATATGTGATTAACAATTATATTAATTAAGTATTATGGTGACATGGTTATTGAGGGATTGACTTTGTTGACTTGTTGACTTTTGTTGACTTGTTAACTTTGTTGACCGGTTGACTAGGCTTGACTAGTTGACCATCATGATAACTATAACTATCATTTCATGGCAAAGACTTTTGCTTGCTTGCTCTTTTGTGCAAAATGAGTGCATGAAATGATATGGCTATGGTTGCTTAAACCATCACATAATACTTGATTGATATGAGGTGTTATGATTGTTTTGGATTATGAGAGCCAAATGAGAAAAGTCTTCTCTCATTCTTTCATGCTCATTCTCTCTCTTGTTCTTTAGCTCTCATCTTCCTCCTCTTGCTCTCCCTCTCTTAACTCTATGGTTCACTTGTCTCATGAGTTGAGAACCAAGAACCATAGATAAAATCCCATACAAACTCTTCTCTACTCACTCTAGTTCACAAGGTTTAGCAAACCGAGTGAACTAGTTTCTTCAAAGTTCGAAGAAGGAGCCAAAGGTTGAAGCTTTCAGGTGGATCTATCTTCGGCGCAAGGAGATGACGGGGAGAAGCCGATTCGGACGAGCATCGAAGCTTGAAGACGAAGGAGTTCGAGAAAAAGAAAGGTATAACCCCCTAACCAAATAGTTAGCAACTCGTAGTTAGGTTATTAGTTAGATGTTTAACAAAGATCCGGGTTTTGAGACCATGTTACCACCTCTAAGAAAATTGTTTTTCACCAAATTCCGCCTGCCCGAAAGTACCGGGAGAGGTAGCATGGACTTACAGTGGTATCAGAGCCTAGTTAAACTCTATCTAACATGTTAGCAAAGTAGCTAGAAGATCGATCAAAGAAAAAGTCGCAAAACGAACCCGATATGATAAGTTTCTGCCGATTTTTTTTCTGTTCAAAAATTGATAAATTTTATCTTAAAAATCGGCTCAGGCTTTTGTGTGATCACCCACCAAATTTGGTCCAACGATCGAGTCAAAGCGCCGCGGAAACGCGGCAGGAGCATGCTCCCGCCGCGGATCCGCGGCCGAGTTGACTTGGCCGAGTTTCAAGTTTGCTGCAGTGTTTTTCTGGAGTTGTTTTGGGATTTTTGGAATATATATTTTCTGCCCAGATTTTCCAAAACGAAAATTTTATTTTTGGGGTCCTGAAAATCCGTATTTTTTATCGAACTTCTAAAAGGCTTAAGCAGACGGGTTTTTCTGTGTTGTGATATTTGTATTGAACGACTGCTAATCGCTATATGTCGATTAGTGGGGGTTATACAAATCTGTGATCTGTAATGTTATTGGAATGTGTATATGAATATATTAGATTGTTGCGGGTGAATAGCCGGGGGTTGTGAGACGAGAGTTTTCTTTTCTTTCAATTCATGTAAATTTGTAAATTGATGTAATAATTATTTGTATGGACGCACAACCGGGTCGGGGTTGTAGCCGTCATTGTATAATTTCTTTTTACTGTTTTTGCTCCTAGGATAGACCCATGGAGGGGGTGCACAAACTACCGGGTATGCCGAAGTGCCGAGTGGCCTACTCACTGGGATGAGGGAGGTTGCTTCGCTTCGGGTACTTGGCGGGTAGTTTGCCGCACCCGTAGGGGTCTTGGGTGGGGTATTGTCTATTCACCGCGACCGTGTAATCTTCTTTTCGTTACAGGCTCGTACAAATTGCAGCTTCCTAGTATATCCAATGTGTTCATCTGTGATCTGAAATGGCTATCATTGCAGTATATCTATATATGATATTATTTAGGCGGTGCTTATGTTTTACAGCCGCGCTAGCCCAGCCCCCGCTCTGTCGTTAGTTAAGTAACCTAACGGGTAATGACGGGGCCCCGTGGCGAATGCGAATGGCATAAGCGTACGTCATATTTTGGTTGTTTTTCTGCAATGGTAGGATTAAATGATGGGACGCATTAAAAGAACTAATGCAAGAATATCACGCATTAAAAGAACTAATGCAAGAAAATAAACCAAGTTAAAATCGTTGGAACACTTTCGAAAAACCACTCGGTTCTTTTCAAAACAAACTTTTAAAATGCGGAGTTTGAGCCACTCCTTTTAAAAGCTATCTCGTTCCATCGATTATATCAAGTTCTCTACGTTCACGGTTTCGCCAAAACCATTCGTAGCCCTCCGTCGTTTCACATGAATAGTCAATAGTATTCAAGCTGGGTTTGTTGGCCAAAGTCAAGGCATAGTGATTGGTAGCTATTGGGTATTCATGTGCAGCATAGATAGATGCGTTGGTTTGGAACAGTCGTACTGCCTTGTTGGCCAAAGTCAAGGGTAGGTACGGGTGGATTCAAATTAACCTGGAGAACGGGTAGAACTTGATATGTGACTTATGATTTGTTGGCCAAAGTCAAGGTCATAAGAGCATGGGGCAAAAATCAACATCGGGAGTTTCAAAAGAACTGAAACTTGCTAGTGTTGCATACCATTTGGAGTGTGATGATTCTGGTAGGATTCCTTCAGTTTCGTTACGCGATGATATTTGGATCCCGATCCTACTGTGAGTATATGCTACTCCTCGGGAAATTTCTCACTTAACGATCAATGCTATAAACCAAGTAGGTGTCTAGAAAGGTGTTAGCGGGGCTACGCCCCCAGGGAAAAGAGGTTATTTAATTAAGGAACTTCGCGAAAGCGTTGGAAAACCTCCCTCGAAGTACCGACACTGGCCTGGCTGAACGGTTAAGCAAGTATTGTACGGTGAGATTGATCCTGACTAATTCTTCCTTTTTGGTTTGAGGAGGGATTCGAGAAACAGTGGGAGCCATCCTGTCTAGACAAACTAAAAACCATTCTAAACTTGCAAGAGCATCAAGCTGAGTGTTTCTTCTCTCTCCTAATTGCAGCGACCAATCGACATGACTGGACTTAAGTTACTCCTAGATAAAAACATACTGACAGGGCCAAACTACAAAGATTGGCTCAGGAATGTCAAGATGGCAATCACTTACGACAAGCTGGGGTATCTTCTTACCACCAAAGCTCCCCCTGTCCCTGGTCCCACTTCCAGCGTCGCGGATAAGGAAATCCGTAAGACTTGGGAGATTGATAGCGCGAAGGCCAAGTGCCTCGTACTTGCCTCTATGGACAATGAACATCAGAGGAGGCACGAGAATATGGACTTGGAATCCATATTTCTTCATACAAAAGAACTGTATGGAGAGCAATCTCGAATCGCAAGGTACGAAGCGTCGAAAAAGTTATTTTCGGCAAGGATGGCCGTCGGATCATCAGTAGCAGAACACGTGCTTAAGATGATCGGCTACATTGAGGAGCTCGCGGACCTAGGGACCACATTGGAGAGTGAGCTCTATACGGACTTAGTTCTCCAGTCCCTTCCTTCCACTTACGCCCAGTTTATACTGAACTTCAACTTACAAGGAAAAAAAGTTGAACTTTCAGAGCTCCTCTACATGCTGAGGAGCGCAGAGGGCACCCTACAGAAAGGTAGGGAAACATCCACTTTGTTTGTAGGAAGATCATCTTCTTCTAGGTCCAAGGCGAAAGCCAAGGGAAAGAAGAAGAAAGCCCCCGCCAAAACAAGAGGCGGTGTTAGTAAAGTGGATACGAAGGGAAAAGCTAAAGCAACAAAGAAAGCGGGGAAGCTTGTGGATAAGGAAGAATGCTTCTATTGTCATAAGAAAGGACACTGGAAGAATGATTGCAGGGCCTGGAAGGCCGAACACAGAAATTGAAGCAGGTTGCAGCTTCAGCTTCAGGTGTGTATGTTATTGAAAACTGTCTTTCAATAAACTCTACTTCCTGGGTATTGGATACCGGATCAGGATCTCATATCTGTAATTCTTTGCAGGCGTTGAGAAACCGTAGGGTTTTGAAAGCCGGTGGCATGACCCTCAGAGTTGCGAACGGAGCTAGCATGGATACTAAAGCCGTGGGGGACTATCACCTGGGAATGTCAGATGGACTTGTTTTGGTTTTGCGTAATTGCTTTTTTGTACCCAACGCAACTTGTAATATCATTTCTGTATCTTTGGTTTCTAAAGAAGGTTATGAATTTGCGTTTGTAGGCAATGTTGTAAACATTCACCTTAATCAAGTTCTGATTGGGTCAGGTACATTGAGCAATGGTATATACGTATTAAACCAACCACAGATTTTCAATGTCCAGAATACACACAAAAGAAAGTCTCCGGAAGTAAATCAGACTTTCTTGTGGCATTGTATACTGGGTCACATCAATGAGAGAAGGTTGACGAAGTTACATACAGAAGGATATTTGAATGCGTTCGAATATCAATCGTATGCCACTTGTCAATCATGTCTCAAAGGAAAGATGACAAAGACTCCGTTCACTAGACATGGAGTAAGAGCGAGCGAGCTCCTGGGACTCGTACACAGCGACGTGTGCGGTCCAATGTCTACACATGCGCGAAGCGGTTATTCTTACTTCATTACTTTTACGGATGACTTTTCAAGGTACGGTTATGTCTTCTTAATGAAACATAAGTTCGAAGCCTTTAGAAAATTCCAGGAATATAAGAATGAAGTAGAAAAACAAACCGGCAAAAGTATCAAGATCCTAAGATCGGATCGAGGTGGTGAATACTTGAGTGCCGAGTTCCTGGACTATTTAAAAGAGAACGGAATTCTCTCTCAGCTTACTCCTCCATACACTCCACAACATAACGGTGTATCGGAGAGACGGAACCGAACCCTATTGGATATGGTACGGTCCATGATGAGTAACGCTGAGTTACCGCGATCATTCTGGGGGTATGCGCTAGAATCAGCTGCATATCTTTTGAACCGAGTTCCAACTAAGACTATGCCTACTACACCATATGGGATGTGGTGTGGGAAGAGACCCTATCTTAAGCACATTAAGACATGGGGATGTCCAGCTTTTGTTAAAAAGCAGCATGCGGACAAGCTCGAGGCACGCTCAGTACAGTGTAAGTTCGTGGGATATCCAAAGAACTCCAAGGGATATTTCTTCTACTGCGAAGAGGAACAAAAAGTTCTTGTTTCTCGTCATGCCTACTTCTTGGAAACTGAGTTTTTAGAAACCCAGATAAGTGGGAGCACAGTAGAACTGGAAGAAATTCCAGAACCTCGAGCTATTACTGAAAGCTTAGTGGAACCGGAGGGTTCAAAAGAACAGGACATTCCTACGCCGCTCCGCAGGAGTAGTAGGCAGTCTCATCCGCCCGAGAGATACTACGGTTTTCTCATAGACGGGGATAGAGAGGATTGCATCATAGATTATGATGAGCCTACTAGCTTCCAGCAGGCCGTTCAGAGCGTTGACTCGGTAAAATGGCTGGATGCAATGCGGACCGAAATGGAGTCCATGTACACCAACAAGGTATGGATGTTGGACATTGCTCCAGACGGGGTAAAACCCGTAGGATTCAAGTGGATCTTCAAAAGGAAGATTGGTGTAGATGGACAGGTTGAGACCTATAAAGCTAGACTTATTGCAAAGGGTTTTCGTCAAAGACCTGGTTTGGACTATGACGAAACCTTTTCTCCAGTGGCTATGCTGAAATCCATTCGGATCCTTCTTGCCATTGCTGCCTTCCACGATTATGAGATCTGAGAGATGGACGTAAAGACCGCTTTTCTAAATGGAAATTTAGAGGGGTGTGTCTATATGGACCAACCAGAAGGTTTCATTCAGAGTGGGAACAGCGGAAAGGTGTGTAAGTTGCTTAAGTCCATTTATAGACTAAAGCAGGCATCGCGGAGTTGGAACATCTGTTTTGATGAGACAGTCAAAGAATTTGGCTTTATCAAAAATCCAGATGAACCATGCATCTATAGTAGATTTGTAGCGAGAACTGTAGTATTCCTCGTTTTGTACGTGGATGACATTCTCTTAATAGGAAATGACATTCCTATGCTACAATTTGTCAAGGGGTTCTTATCACGCAGGTTCTCTATGAAAGACCTGGGTGATGCCTCATACATCCTGGGGATCCGGATCCATCGTGATAGATCCAAGAGGATATTAGGACTTTCACAGTCCAGGTACATCGACACCATACTGAAAAGATTCAGTATGGAAGATTCCAAGCGCGGTAACCTACCGGCTTGTCACGGGATCACCCTCTCTAAAGAGATGTCTCCCAAGACTGATTTGGAGAGGGATCGCATGTCTATTATACCCTACGCTTCTGCGGTAGGCTCTATAATGTATGCGATGTTGTGTACCAGACCGGATGTAGCTTATGCACTGAGTGTGGTAAGCCGGTATCAGTCAAACCCTGGGGAGAAACACTGGATAGCTGTAAAGAACATTCTCAAGTACTTGAGAAGGACTAAGGAGATGTTCTTGGTGTATGGCGGAAAAGACCTCCAGATCGAGGCCTTTGCTGACTCCAGCTTCCAGAGTGACAAGGATGATTCCAAGTCCATGTCGGGTTTTGTCTTTACCCTCAATGGAGGGGCGGTGTGTTGGAAGAGTTCCAAACAGGAAACCGTTGCAGACTCGACGATGGAAGCGGAATACATCGCTGCATCTGATGCCGCAAAAGAAGTTGTCTAGAAGAGGAAGTTCTTGAAAGAGCTTCAGGTGGTTCCGTCCATTGTTGATCCAATACCTCTGTATTGCGACAACAATGGGGCTATAGCTTTAGCGAAGGAACCCAGGTCCCATCAGAGATCCAGACACATTTTGAGGCGGTATCACCTGATCAGGGAGATCGTGGATCGCCAGGAGATCGAGGTTCGGAGAGTCGCTTCAGAAGATAACACTGCAGATCCATTCACCAAGGCATTGCCCCAGACTCAGTTCGAGCGGCTGATTGAGATGATAGGTCTTCGATACGCCAGTACATGGCCTTAGTGCAAGTGGGAGATTGTTAGTGTATATGCCCTAGAGGCCATTACTGTATCATACTAGTTTGTATATTACTTAATGGAAGCTTGGGATATTCACCTTGTATATACAATCTTGCTCAAAATAGTAGTATGCTACTTGGTTTGTTTCTACTTCAATGTGTACATGTGTTTATTTTAGTATATCGCCTATACACATTAGTGGAGCCCTTAGGATCTTTGCTTGATTACCAGCGTTGTGATGGCAGTCACACTAGTGGGGCTGGGTAATCTATAAGTACATCCTTATACAGGTCCCTGGTCGCAGGACTATCGAGACAGGGCATCGATACTCCGGAGTAGACTAGCGCATGCGCTTCTCATCCTAGTGTGGGAGACGGTCTGTCCCACAGCCGTCGGTACGTCGTACTTGAGATAGTATGCCGGTGCTCGTTGGGTTACGAGTACACTGGACAGGACTCGTCGGGAACTGACTAGTTGGTATTATGCCTATCGTCAGTTATCAGTTCCCAGGTGACATGAGTACAGCTTAGTCCGCTGACTTGACACTGTCACTTCGCCTCGAGTGTGTTCCCACTGTACTTTGATTACTACCCTACCACGGCTCAAAGGAGTCGTGCAAACAGGTGGTAGTTGGGTGCAGTCCCGAAGCACTTGGAGGCAGTGACGGTTAGACCGGATTCGTCTCTCCCGGTATTGGGGGTTGACATCGCGCTGTGTCTAGGAGAGCCATTACACGAGTAGTCCCTGGCCAGGGCAAACGAGATATACTGGTAGGCTTCCAGTGTTATCTCGGGGAGTTTTGGGCTTCACTCCGACACGACTTGTACCGTTATTAGGGGACTGACGTTTACCGCCCCCTAGGCCCGCCATGCGATGTATCAGACGAACAGACCGGACTGTACGGAGAATGTCACATTCAGGCTCAGTAGGAGTTCAGATGGGTTTCGCCTCGTCAGTCTTCTTGTCGGCATCTACCTGGGGACCGTTACGCACAGCTAGTGCCACTTACAGTCTGTGGTTAAACCCACTGCCAGCGTAGTGTCGAGTCTTTAGAGTCCCATACAGAAAGCTATTCGCCTTTAGGCAAAAGAGTAGAGGTCGCATGGTTTTGCGACAGGTCGCATGGTTTTGCGACAGGGTTCGGTCACATCCGTGCACTTGTGCACGTACAGTGTCCGGACAGTTCACACTAGCTGGCTTTGGTTTAAGCCAGATCCTAGTGTACCTTTTGGGATTGGTTTTATCCAGTATGCATTCGTGTTCCTCGTAACGCGGATGCGGGTGTGTATGCATAGTTGACGGAGAGACAGAGGCAGAGGATTCTCATTAGGGTTGTTGACCGTTGACAGTTGACTATTGACTTTTTGCTCAACCCTAATGAGAATATGATATGTGATTAACAATTATATTAATTAAGTATTATGGTGACATGGTTGTTGAGGGATTGACTTTGTTGACTTGTTGACTTGTTGACTTGTTGACTTTGTTGACCGGTTGACTAGGCTTGACTAGTTGACCATCATGATAACTATAGCTATCATTTCATGGCAAAGACTTTTGCTTGCTTGCTCTTTTGTGTAAAATGAGTGCATGAAATGATATGGTTATGGTTGCTTAAACTATCACATAATACTTGATTGATATGAGGTGTTATGATTGTTTTGGATTATGCGAGCCAAATGAGAAAAGTCTTCTCTCATTCTTTCATGCTCATTCTCTCTCTTGTTCTTGAGCTCTCATCTTCCTCCTCTTGCTCTCCCTCTCTTGACTCTATGGTTCACTTGTCTCATGAGTTGAGAACCAAGAACCATAGATAAAATCCCATACAAACTCTTCTCTACTCACTCTAGTTCACAAGGTTTAGCAAACCGAGTGAACTAGTTTCTTCAAAGTTCGAAGAAGGAGCCAAAGGTTGAAGCTTTCAGGTGGATCTTTCTTCGGCGCAAGGAGACGAGGGGAGAAGCCGATTCGGACGACCATCGAAGCTTGAAGACGAAGGAGTTCGAGAAAAAGAAAGGTATAACCCCCTAACCGAGTAGTTAGCAACTCGTAGTTAGGTTGTTAGTTAGATGTTTAACAAAGATCCGGGTTTTGAGTCCATGTTACCACCTCTAAGAAAATTGTTTTTCACCAAATTCCGCATGCCCGAAAGTACCGGGAGAGGTAGCATGGACTTACAATGAGTTCATTCTTATCTCATCACTTTATCATCTTCTTCTTCCTCTTGAAAGCTTTCTACCTTTTGATCAAGTGATGATATATTGTGAGAAAATAAAATCTAAATTAAGCCCATTTCCTACTTCATCATCCTCTACTATATTATCTATTTAGTTTAGGATGTTTTCTTTACTAATTTCACCATTAGTGAAGAGGTTGCATGAGCTTGAGTTTCCTCGACTTAGATCATCTTAGGCCTCGAAGACATTGAGCAAGCTTGTTCATTTCTTCAAGTGAACTCTTTCAAGAGTCCGGGAGTTCACTACATGCAGCGAAAGGACTACTACACGGAGCTTTAGAAGTGAAGGATAGGTCTACAAAGGTTGTATTTCTCATTCACTTAGATGTAAAGTTGTTTACATATCGTATCATTTTCTAGTAAAGATTCTAGGGTTAGGGTTAGCTAGACTAGAAAATTTTTGAAATGGGCATGGACGATGCCTCCTGAAACCTTGCTGCCGTGCTAGACAACCCTGCAGTCCTTCGTGTCAACTCTCCTGACCTTGATCTCCCGGCGATCAACTATCTCCCGGATCAGGTGATACCGCCTCAGAATATGCTTAGATCGCTGATGGGACCTGGGTTCCTTGGCTAAGGCTACTGCTCCATTGTTATCGCAATACAATTGTATTTGATGCTCAATGGACGGAACCACACCATGTTCAGTTATGAACTTCTTCATCCAGACAGCCTCTTTGGTAGCATCGTTGGCAGCGATGTATTCAGCCTCCATCGTCGAGTCTTCCACGGTTTCCTATTTGGAACTCTTCCAAAAAACCACCCCTCCATTGAGCGTAAAGACAAATCCCGAGACCGACTTAGAGTCGTCCTTATCACTCTGGAAGCTCGAATTGCTAAAGGACTCCACTTTGAGTTCACCGTTACCATACACCAAGAACATCTCTTTAGTCCTTCTCAAGTAATTGAGAATGTTCTTCACAGCTGTCCAGTGACTCTCTCCTGGATCTTCTTGATACCTACTCACTACACTTAGTAAGTATGCTACATCGGGTCTGGTACATAGCATCACGTACATGATAGAGCCTACTGCCGAAGCATAGGGTACCCCTTTCATGCGAGCTCTCTCTAAATCAGACTTGGGAGACATCTCTTTGGAGAGAGTGAGTCCTGTGATCATGGGTAAATTCCCACGCTTGGAATCTTCCATACTAAGCCTCTTTAGTATGGTGTCAATGTACCGGGATTGGGACAATCCCAGTATCCGTTTAGATCTATCTCTATAGATCTTAATCCCCAAGATGTAGGAGGCATCACCTAGATCTTTCATTGAGAATCTTTGTGATAAGAAAAGCTTGACCGGGTGCAGCATAGGAATATCATTTCCTACCAAGAGTATGTCATCCACGTACAATACGAGGAAGACAACCTTACTCTCTGCCACCTTCTTTTATATACAAGGTTCATCTACGTTTTTAATGAAGTCAAACTCTTTGACTACCACATCAAAACAGATGTTCAAACTCCGCGATGCCTGCTTTAACCCGTAGATGGATTTAAGCAGCTTGCACAACTTTCCACTACTTCCACTATCCACGAAGCCCTCTGGCTGAGTCATGTACACGCTATCTTCTAAATCACCATTTAGAAAGGATGTCTTTCAGACTAAAAGGGAGAGGGATTTGCATGATTGGCATATCACTTGCTTAGGCAGGTGAGTCAATCATGTGATGTCAAGTACAACACCAGATATTGCTTTTGCACTAGTTGCAATAAGCGATATTGCTTTTGCACTAGCTGCAATAAGCATATATATTAATCCAATCCTGGAGAAACATTGGGAAGCAGTATTGAACATAAGTAGATGTTCTAGGGATATGGTAATGGCTGCCTCCTTCAGAAGACGGTTATCATTTCAGGCTACCAACATGATCTGGATTACAGAGTGGCTGTCAGAGTTATAGTTTTCCCTCTTTTGAGGGACAGTATGTTGGATAGGTGGTCCAAGCGGATACTGTGGAAGGCATGGCGCGGGATATTGATTAAATTCAGTGGATGATACAGTCTAAGAAGTTTGCTTGATTTGGAGTTCATTTATGAACTGGGTCCCATCAGATATCCAGACAAATTCTAAGACATGTATTGCTCATTTCGGGAGATAACTTTCTCCGCGAAGTTGAGATATGCAGAGATACAGAAAGAAACACTGGAGCGGATCTACTCACTGAGGCTATTTCTCGAACACAATAGTTTCACAAACGAACTTTGAGAAACTGATTAGTAGAGAAGTTAGGTGTTCGGTATCACACGAGCTGTGAGTATGCGACACCGCAATAATTAGCCATAAGTGCAAGTGGGAGATTGTTGGCTATAGTGCCCTCAAGGCAATTATCGTAGTCGCAGGAAGGTGATTATGATGATTGAGGGAGGACCTATACCGATAGAACAGTCTTACTCGAGATGATAGTATGCTATCTGGTTTGTCTTTATCATCATGTACATGTTGATAGAGCCCATATGATTTTTTCTTGACTACCAGCATTATGATGGCGATCATATACGTGGGAGCTGGGGGTCTATAAGCACATCCTTAAATGTCCTTAGTCATAGGAGTATCGAGACTTGGCATCGATACTCCAGTGTACTCCAGTGTAGACTAGTGTATACCGATCGAGACCCCGACGAGGGGCGGTGGACAGGTCTCACAAGCCATTGGTGTTAGTTTGTTCACCTAAGATAGTATACAGGTGCTCATTGGGTTATGAGTACACTGGACGGACTCGCCGAGAACATGCTACTTGGTATTATACCTATTGTCAGATAGCAGTTCCCTGGTGACATGTGTACAGGTTAGTCTGTCGACCTGAGATCGTCATTTGTCTCATGTGAGTTGCTACTGTGCTTTGATTACTACCCTACCATGTCTTAAAGGAGTCGTGCAAATAGGTTTTAGTTGGGTACAGTCCCGAGCCACATGGAGGCAGTGAGCGGATTGTCGGGGATTCGTCTCTTCCGGTATTGGGGGTTGATGTCGCGCAGTGCATGGGTGGCCATCACCAGAAATTCTCGGCCAGGGTATACGAGAATTACCGATCCAGGATTGATAGTTTATCAGGTGGTGATGGGTTACATACCGACATGAATTATCGCGTGGTTAGGGGTCTTACTTTATCCATCCCCCTAAACTCGATATGCGATACTCTTAGGCGAACATACCGGACTGTACGGATATTGTCACTGTCAGCCTCAGTAGGGGTTTGGATGAGTTTGCTTGTCAGCCTTCCTTTCGCTTAATACTTGGGTAGCCGTTACGTACAGTTAGTACTACTGACGTGCTTGTGGTTAAACCCACTGCCAGCATATTGACGTGTCTTTAGAGTCCCATACAGAGGGTTTTTCACGGTTCAGGAGATATGGTGTAGATGACGTATGTTGGAACATACAGGTGTCCGATTAAATATGTGTACATGCTGCACAGACATTAATCGGACGGTTGATAATACTAGCGGCTTAGGATTAAGCTGGATTATTAAATCAGGTTTTGATTGAATAATTTATATATTGTAACGCTTTGAAATTCGTTTAGGTTAATTTCCCGTTAGTTAACAATAATGCGTGTTTTTAATAAAATCTCGTAAATTTTATATTCCACTTAAAATAAAATAAAACCAGTTTTAATTGTGATAAGTTGCGTTTTTATATATAAATGGGTTCTATTAATTATAAATTGACTTGTGTTCACTTAATTAGAAATTCTCCTTAATTACTTTTTCCTAAGCAAAATTTAGTGTAACTTGCATGCACACTTAACACTTGTAACACATCCCTCATTTTCCTTCTACATTCAAATTTCATTTTTCATTCTTCTTTCTAAAATAGAACCTTAGCATATTCAATAAAAGAAAATTGAAAATGAGAGAAAAGAGAGAGCATGGGGGGCATTTATTATAGCATGGGAGATGGTTGACTTGGGGCATTCTCTCTCTCTCACTCTCTGTCATCACTCCCAGTAGCAGCAGCAGCAACCCAGCAGCACCTAGCTCCCTCTTCATCGCTTCTCTTTCTCTCATCAATTTCTAACATAAACCTTCATTAAAAAGACATCTACCCTTACACCAACCTCACTTCAATCACTCTTTTGTGGATTTTTGGAGCCAAATATGAACTCTTGGGTCAAGACCAGCATGTGTGCCACTTGACATCTTGTGAGGTATAAAGCCCACTTAAATCACCTCTTTGCTAAATTTGTAGTTATTTTAGCTTAATTTAGTGTTTTTATGGGTTTTTAGCGCTAATTAGAGGGTTTAAGTGGTGATTAGGTTATATTAGGGTTTTTATGGCTTAATTAACTTAATTAGGTGTTGTTAATGTTGTTTAAACAAAGAAATTGTTTCAGGTTACACTAAAACACCTTAATGTATCGATTTAGTGTTAAATTAGCGTTTTTGTTTAGATTAGTGCTCTGTTATGATCTGCTTTCAACCCGATTGCTTCAAAAAGAAATTGTAATTACTGGAGCATGTACACTTGATTTAGAACACACACGAAGCACGAGACCCCAAGTCTCCTACCAGGCCGCTGAAATATTCTTTCTGGCCGCAAATTGCGGCCAGATGGTTGAGTTGGGTGTTGGGGTTTTGTCAGGGTGAGTCTGCTACATATTTAAGGTCCCTGGTGTATGCAACTTTGTCAAATTCTATCTGTATCAAAATCTGGAACAAAATACCGTATTTTCAATACTTTTGAGCTTGCGCGACACGTACGTTTTGTGAGTGGGCTTAGTGATTCCTGCGTGTCGCGACGTGTCGGGGTAGTTTCAGACGCGTATTCACACGTTTTAGCGTATCGGACACACGCGCGTTTAGTTCGCGACGCGAGTTTCTCGTTTGGTTTTGATATCGCGTTTTGTAAGATTTTAGCTTATGTACATTCTTTGTGTAAATTCTAGGTTCGCAGGCGAGTACGTCAAACGCTGCAAAGAAAGGGAAGCAAATAGTCGGCTACACCCAGCACGAGACCACGGTGAGTAGATTTAACATCTACGGGGAAATCTCCCGTATGGCGTTAAGCGTCAGGGCGTGATAGGATATTGTGGTCGTGTATGTATTTATATGTATATTGTTCGTGCATATGTACTATTGTAGCTTACCCCTCTTTTGTTGCATATAGAAATGGTAGTTATGTAACACTGCACTGTCACTAACGGTTCAAACTGCACGAGCACTATTTGTATATTACACACACACCGTTAGTGATTGCCATGACACTCGCACTATAGGATTGCTACGAACTATACATCATTTTGATTACCGCATCATTTATGATTTGACCCGACTCTATCGCATATTAGTGCACATATATATTGCTACACTCATAAATTGCATATATATCCACTTGCACATCCATATCTATATACATACATATGTCACATACATGGATCATATTGGCTTTGATTTCTAGAAAATGGGGACCGCATGAGATATTTTCAAAACTGGATCCATTTAAAAGAGTGGTTTTCCCTTTTGCTCTTGGTGATATATGCCTTATTGCATGGATTTGCGCATTGAGTTTTGGATTTCATGTGATTTCTGGATTTGAGAACCGTGGGGTTATTTTAAGAAAATATGCACTGCTTTGAAAACCCAGTTTCTCTTGATATGATATTTCAGTGCGTCCACCATGCGTTTTCTCGGTTCTGAGACGTGTGACTTGTGAACCCGAATCGAGGAGCTGGATGAGGCCGATTGCGGGTACATGGTGGACCCGGTATGGTACCCCGGGGCGAGAATGGATCTGTCGTGCAGTAGGCGATGAGTCTGGCAGAGGGACTACTACCTACCGGTGATTGATTGGGCCTGGCAGTTATCCGGAGGATACTGACCTGAGTCGAGAGTTGGATACGGGACGACCCGTACTGCTGGAGCCGAGGGCCGATTCCGCTGACGGAGCCCATGGGCCGATCCGGACTGACAAAGCCCGATATATGAGGATTTGCGTGTCGATGCTGGACACGAGTATTTCATGTTGTTTTTGGGTGCCGATGTTGGGCACCCCGCTTCTATGAAATTCACAGGACTGATGGCCGGATAGTGTTACGGCGCCTGAGTATTGGGTTTTGGGGTGTTTTTGGTAGACACCGGAGTTTTTCCACGTTGACTCCGTGTTGATGATATTTTATCCCATGCTCAGCATTCATTGTTATGCATTGCATCATGTAGTTGTAGTACCTGATAGAGTACTTTTGCATGATTATCGCATACCCAGCTCATCTTATAGATGTTTGTTAGTGTATATGCCCTAGAGGCCATTACTGTATCATACTAGTTTGTATATTACTTAATGGAAGCTTGGGATATTCACCTTGTATATACAATCTTGCTCAAAATAGTAGTATGCTACTTGGTTTGTTTCTACTTCAATGTGTACATGTGTTTATTTTAGTATATCGCCTATACACATTAGTGGAGCCCTTAGGATCTTTGCTTGATTACCAGCATTGTGATGGCAGTCACACTAGTGGGGCTGGATAATCTATAAGCACATCCTTATGCAGGTCCCTGGTCGCAGGACTATCGAGACAGGGCATCGATACTCCGGAGTAGACTAGCGCATGCGCTTCTCATCCCAGTGTGGGAGACGGTCTGTCCCACAGCCGTCGGTACGTCGTACTTGAGATAGTATGTGGGTGCTCGTTGGGTTACGAGTACACTGGACAGGACTCGTCGGGAACTGACTAGTTGGTATTATGCCTATCGTCAGTTATCAGTTCCCAGGTGACATGAGTACAGCTTAGTCCGCTGACTTGACACTGTCACTTCGCCTCGAGTGTGTTCCCACTGTACTTTGATTACTACCCTACCACGGCTCAAAGGAGTCGTGCAAACAGGTGGTAGTTGGGTGCAGTCCCGAAGCACTTGGAGGCAGCGACGGTTAGACAGGATTCGTCTCTCCCGGTATTGGGGGTTGACATCGCGCTGTGTCTAGGAGAGCCATTACATGAGTAGTCCCTGGCCAGGGCAAACGAGATATACTGGTAGGCTTCCAGTGTTATCTCAGGGTGTTTTGGGCTTCACTCCGACACGACTTGTACCGCTATTGGGGGACTGACGTTTACCGCCCCCTAGGCCCGCCATGCGATGTATCAGACGAACAGACCGGACAGTACGGAGAATGTCACATTCAGGCTCAGTAGGAGTTCAGATGGGTTTCGCCTCGTCAGTCTTCTTGTCGGCATTACCTGGGGACCGTTATGCACAGCTAGTGCCACTTGCGGTCTGTGGTTAAACCCACTGCCAGCGTAGTGTCGAGTCTTTAGAGTCCCACACAGAAAGCTTTTCGCCTTTAGGCAAAAGAGTAGAGGTCGCATGGTTTTGCGACAGGTCGCATGGTTTTACGACAGGGTTCGGTCACATCCGTGCACTTGTGCACGTACAGTGTCCGGACAGTTTACACTAGCGGGCTTTGGTTTAAGCCAGATCCTAGTGTACCTTTTGGGATTGGATTTATCCAGTATGTATTCGTGTTCCTCGGAACGCGGATGCGGGTGTGTATGCACAGTTGACGGAGAGATAGAGGCAGAGGATTCTCATTAGGGTTGTTGACAGTTGACCGTTGACTATTGACTTTTTGCTCAACCCTAATGAGAATATGATATGTGATTAACAATTATATTAATTAAGTATTATGGTGACATGGTTGTTGACTTGTTGACTTTGTTGACTTGTTGACTTTTGTTGACTTGTTGACTTTGTTGACCGGTTGACTAGGCTTGACTAGTTGACCATCATGATAACCATAGCTATCATTTCATGGCAAAGACTTTCTCTTGCTTGCTCTTTTGTGCAAAATGAGTGCATGAAATGATATGGCTATGGTTGCTTAAACCATCACATAACACTTGATTGATATGATATGTTATCATTGTTTCGGATTATGAGAGGGTAAAAGACAAAAGAGAGGCTCATTCTCACTTGCTCATTCTCTCTCTTGTTCTTGAGCTCTCATACTCTTGCTCTCACCCTCTTCCTCTTGCTCCCTCTCTTGATTCTATGGTTCACTTGTCTTATGAGTTGAGAACCAAGAACCATAGATAAAATCCCATACAAACTCTTCTCTACTCACTCTAGTTCACAAGGTTTAGCAAACCGAGTGAACTAGTTTCTTCAAAGTTCGAAGAAGTAGCCAAAGGTTGGAGCTTTCAGGTGGATCTATCTTCGGCGTAAGGAGACGACGGGAAGAAGCCGATCCGGACCACCATCGGAGCTTGAAGACGAAGGAGTTCAAGACAAGCAAGGTATAAACCCCCTAACCGAGTAGTTAACGACTCCTAGTTAGGTTGTTAGTTAGATGTTTAACAAAGATCCGGGTTTTAAGTCCATGTTACCACCTCTAAGAAAATCGTTTTTTATCAAATTCCGCATGCCTGAAAGTACCGGGAAAGGTAGCATGGACTTACAGTGGTATCAGAGCCTAGTTAAACTCTATCTAACATGTTAGCAAAGTAGCTAGAAGATCGATCAAAGCAAAGTCGCAAAACGAACCCAAAACTGTCCAGTTTCTGCCGATTTTTATTCTGTTCAAAAGTTGATAATTTTCACCTTAAAAATCGGCTCAGGCTTTTGTTAGAATAACCACCATATTTGGTCCAACGATCGAGTCAAAGAGCCGCGGTTCCGCGGCCGAGTTGACTCGGCCGAGGTCCATCTTTGGTGCAGTGTGTTTCTGGGGTTGTTTTGGGATTTTTGGAATATGTGTTTTCTGCCCAGATTTTCCAGAACGAAAATTTTATTTTGGGGTCCCGAAAATCCGTATTTTTGATCGAACTTCTAAAAGACTTAAGCTGACGGGTTTTTCTGTGATGTGATATTTTTATTGAACGTCTACTAATCGCTATATGTCGATTAGTGGGGGTTATACAAATCTGTGATCTGTAATGTTGCTGGAATGTGTATATGAATATGTTGGATTGTCGCGGCTGAATAGCCTGGGGTTGTGAAACGAGAGTTTTCTTTTCTTTCAATTCATGTAAATTTGTAAATTGATGTAATAATTATTTGTATGGCCGCACAACCGGGTCGGGGTTGTAGCCGTCATTGTATAATTTCTTTTTACTGTTTTTGCTCCTAGGATAGACCCATGGAGGGGGTGCACAAACTACCGGGTATGCCGAAGTGCCGAGTGGCCTACTCACGGGGATGAGGGAGGTTGCTTCGCTTCGGGTACTTGGCGGGTAGTTTGCCGCACCCGTAGGGGTCTTGGGTGGGGTCTTGGCTATTCACCGCGACCGTGTAATCTGCTTTTCGTTACAGGCTCGTACGAATTGCAGCTTCCTAGTATATCCAATGTGTTCATCTGTGATCTGAAATGGCTATCATTGCAATATATCTATATATGATATTATTTAGGTGTTGCTTATGTTTTACAGCCGCGCTAGCCCAGCCTCCGCTCTGTCGTTAGTTAAGTAACCTAACGGGTAATGACGGGGCCCCGTGGCGAATGCGAATGGCATAAGCGTACGTCATATTTTGGTTGTTTTCTGCAATGATAGGATTAAATGATGGGACGCATTAAAGGAACTAATGCAAGAATATCACGCATTAAAAGAACTAATGAAAGAAAATAAACCAAGTTAAAATCGTTGGAACACTTTCGAAAAACCACTCGGTTCTTTTCAAAACTAACTTTTAAATGCGGAGCTTGAGCCACTCCTTTTAAAAGCTATCTCATTCCATCGATTATATCAAGTTCACTACGTTCACGGTTTTGCCAAAACCATTCGTAGCCCTCTGTCGTTTCACATGAATAGTCAATAGTATTCAAGCTGTGTATGTTGGCCAAAGTCAAGGCATAGTGATTGGTAGCTATTGGGTATTCATGTGTAGCATAGATAGATGCGTTGGTTTGGGACAGTCGTACTGCCATTTTGGCCAAAGTCAAGGGTAGGTACGGATAGATCCAAATTAACCTGGATAATGACGGGTAGAACTTGACATGTGACTTATGATATTTTGGCCAAAGTCAAGGTCATAAGAGCATGGGGCAAAAATCCACATCGGGAGTTTCATAAGTACTGAAACATGCTAGATTTGCATACCACTTGGAGTGTGATGATTCTGGTAGGATTCCTTCAGTTTCGTCACGCGATGATATTTGGATCCCGATCCTACTGTGAGTATATGCTACTCCTCGGGAAATTTCTCACTAAACGATCAATGCTATAAACCTAGTAGGTTCCTAGAGAGGTGTTAGCGGGGCTATGCCCCCAGGGAAAAGAGGTTCTTGAATTAAGGAACTTCGCGAAAGCGTTGGAAAACCTCCCTCGAAGTACCGACACTGGTCTGGCTGAACGGTTAATCAAGTATTGTGCGGTGAGATTGATCCCGACTAATTCTTCCTTTTTGGTTTGAGGAGGGATTCGAGAAACAGTGGGAGCCATCCTGTTTAGACAAACTAAAAACCATTCTAAACTTGCAAGAGCATCAAGCTGAGTGTTTCTTCTCTCTCCTAATTGCAGCGACCAATCAACATGACTGGACTTAAGTTACTTCTAGATAAAAACATACTGACAGGGCCAAACTACAAAGATTGGCTCAGGAATGTCATAATGGCAATCACTTATGACAAGCTGGGGTATCTTCTTACCACCAAAGCCCCCCTGTCCCTGGTCCCACTTCCAGCGTCGCGGATAAGGAAATCCGTAAGACTTGGGAGATTGATAGCGCGAGGGCCAAATGCCTCGTACTTGACTCTATAGACAATGAACATCAGAGGAGGCATGAGAATATGGACTTGGAATCCATATTTCTTCATACAAAAGAACTGTATGGAGAGCAATCTCGAATCGCAAGGTATGAAGCGTCGAAAAAGTTATTTTCGGCAAGGATGGCCGTCGGATCATCAGTAGCAGAGCACGTGCTAAAGATGATCCGCTACACTAAGGAGCTCGCGGACCTAGGGACCACATTGGAGAGTGAGCTCTATACGGACTTAGTTCTCCAGTCCCTTCCTTCCACTTACGCCCAGTTTATACTGAACTTCAACTTACAAGAAAAGGAAGTTGAACTTTCAGAGCTCCTCAACATGCTGAGGAGCGCAGAGGGCACCCTACAGAAAGGTAGGGAAACATCCACTTTGTTTGTAGGAGGATCATCTTCTTCTAGGTCCAAGGCGAAAGCCAAGGGAAAGAAGAAGAAAGCCCCCGCCAAACCAAGAGGCGGTGTTAGTAAAGTGGATACGAAGGGAAAAGCAAAAGCAACAAAGAAAGCGGGGAAGCTTGTAGATAAGGAAGAATGCTTCTATTGTCATAAGAAAGGACACTGGAAGAATGAATGCACGGCTTGGAAAGCCAGGGCACAGGAATTGAAGCAGGTTGCAGCTTCAGCTTCAGGTGTGTATGTTATTGAAAACTGTCTTTCAATAAACTCTACTTCCTGGGTACTGGATACCGGATCAGGATCTCATATCTGTAATTCATTGCAGGCTTTGAGAAACCGTAGGGTTTTGAAGGCAGGTGACATGACCCTCAGAGTTGCAAACGGAGCTAGCATGGATGCTAAAGCCGTGGGGGACTATCACCTGGGAATGTCAGATGGACATGTTTTGGTTTTGCGTAATTTGCTTTTTTGTACCCAACGCAACATGTAATATCATTTCTGTATCTTTAGTTTCTAAAGAAGGTTATGAATTTGCGTTTGTAAGTAATGTTGTAAACATTCACCTTAATCAAGTTTTGATTGAGTCAGGTACATTGAGCAATGGTATATACGTATTAAACCAACCACAGATTTTCAATGTCCAGAATACACACAAAAGAAAGTCTCCGGAAATAAATCAGACTTTCTTGTGGCATTGTAGACTGGTCACATCAATGAGAGAAGGTTGACGAAGTTACATACAGAAGGATATTTGAATCCGTTCGAATATCAATAGTATGCCACTTGTCAATCCTGTCTCAAAGGAAAGATGACAAAGACTCCGTTTACTGGACACGAAGTAAGGGCGAGCGAGCTCTTGGGACTCGTACACAGCTACGTGTGCGGTCCAATGTCTACACATGCGCGAAGCGGTTATTCTTACTTCATCACTTTTACGGATGACTTTTCAAGGTACGGTTATGTCTTCTTAATGAAATATAAGTCCGAAGCCTTTGGAAAATTCCAGGAGTATAAGAATGAAGTAGAAAAACAAACCGGCAAAAGTATCATGATTCTAAGATCGGATATAGGTGGAGAATACTTAAGTGCCGAATTCCTGAATTACTTAAAAGAGAATGGAATTCTCTCTCAGCTTACTCCTCCATACACTCCGCAACATAACGGTGTATCGGAGAGATGGAACCGAACCCTATTGGATATGGTACGGTCCATGATGAGTAACGCTGAGTTACCGCGATCATTCTGGGGGTATGCACTAGAATCAGCTGCATACCTTTTGAACCGAGTTCCTACTAAGACTATGTCTACTACACCATATGAAATGTGGTGTGGGAAGAGACCCCATCTTAATCACATTAAGACATGGCGAAGTCCAGCTTTTGTCAAAAAGCAGCATGCGGACAAGCTCGAGGCACGCTCAGTACTGTGTAAGTTTGTGGGATATCCAAAGAATTCCAAGGGATATTTCTTCTACTGCGAAGAGGAACAAAAAGTCCTTGTTTCTCGTCATGCCCACTTTCTAGAACACCAGTTCTTAGAAAAGGAAATTAGTGGGAGCGCAGTAGAACTGGAAGAAATTCCAGAACCACAGACTATTACTGAAAGTTTAGTAGAACCAGAGGGTTCAAAAGAACAGGACATTCCTACGCCGCTCCGCAGGAGTAGTAGGCAGTCTCATCCACCCGAGAGATACTGCGGTTTTCTCATAGACGGGGATAGAGAGGATTGCATCATAGATTATGATTAGCCTACTAGCTTCCAGCAGGCCGCTCAGAGCGTTGACTCAGTAAAATGGCTGGATGCAATGCGGACCGAAATGGAGTCCATGCACACCAACAAAGTATGAACGTTGGACATTGCTCCAGACGGGGTAAAACCTGTAGGATGCAAGTGGATCTTCAAAAGGAAGATTGGTGTAGATGGACAGGTTGAGACCTATAAAGCTAGACTTGTTGCAAAAGGTTTCCGTCAAAGACCTGGCTTGGACTATGACGAAACCTTTTCTCCCGTGGCTATGCTGAAATCCATTCGGATCCTTCTTGCCATTGCTGCCTTCCACGATTATGAGATCTGGCAAATGGACGTAAAGACCGCTTTTCTAAATGGAAATTTAGAGGAGTGTGTCTATATGGACCAACCAGAGGGTTTCATTCAGAGTGGGAGCAGCGGAAAGGTATGCAAGTTGCTTTAGTCCATCTATGGACTAAAGCAGGCATCGCGGAGTTGGAACATCTGTTTTGATGAGACGGTCAAGGAATTTGGCTTTATCAAAAATCCAGACTAACCATGCATCTATTTTAGATTTGTAGCGAGAACTGTAGTATTCCTCGTTTTGTACGTGGATGACATTCTCTTAATAGGAAATGACATTCCTATGCTACAATCTGTCAAGGGGTTCTTGTCACACAGGTTCTCCATGAAAGACCTGGGTGATGCCTCATACATCTTGGGGATCCGGATCCATCGTGATAGATCCAAGAGGATATTAAGACTTTCACAGTCCAAGTACATCGACACCATACTGAAGAGGTTCAGTATGGAAGATTCCAAGCGTGGTAACCTACCGGCTTCTCACGGGATCACCCTCTCTAAAGAGATGTCTCTCAAGACTGATTTGGAGAGGGATCGCATGTCTATTATACCCTACGCTTCTGCGGTAGGCTCTATAATGTATGCGATGTTGTGTACCAGACCGGATGTAGCTTATGCACTGAGTGTGGTAAGCCGGTATCAGTCTAACCCTGGGGAGAAACACTGGATAGCAGTAAAGAACATTCTCAAGTACCTGAGAAGGACTAAGGAGATGTTCTTGGTGTATGGCGGAAAAGACCTCCAGATCGAGGCCTTTGCTGACTCCAGCTTCCAGAGTGACAAGGATGATTCCAAGTCCATGTCGGGGTTTGTCTTTACCCTCAATGGAGGGGCGGTGTGTTGGAAGAGTTCCAAACAGGAAACCGTTGCAGACTCGACGATGGAAGCGGAATACATCGCTGCATCTGATGCCGCAAAAGAAGCTGTCTGGATGAGAAAGTTCTTGAAAGAGCTTCAGGTGGTTCCGTCCATTGTTGATCCAATACCTCTGTATTGCGACAACAACGGGGCTATAGATTTAGCAAAGGAACCCAGGTCCCATCAGAGATCCAGACACATCTTAAGACGGTATCACCTGATCAGGGAGATCATGGATCGCCAGGAGATCGAGGTTCGTTGAGTTGCTTCAGAAGATAACACTGCAGATCCATTCACCAAGGCCTTGCCCCAGACTCAGTTCGAGCGGCTGATCGAGATGATAGGTCTTCGATACGCCAGTACATGGCCTTAGTGCAAGTGGGAGATTGTTAGTGTATATGCCCTAGAGGCCATTACTGTATCATACTAGTTTGTATATTACTTAATGGAAGCTTGGGATATTCACCTTGTATATACAATCTTGCTCAAAATAGTAGTATGCTACTTGGTTTGTTTCTAATTCAATGTGTACATGTGTTTATTTTAGTATATCGCCTATACACATTAGTGGAGCCCTTAGGATCTTTGCTTGATTACCAGCGTTGTGATGGCAGTCACACTAGTGGGGCTGGGTAATCTATAAGCACATCCTTATGCAGGTCCCTGGTCGCAGGACTATCGAGACAGGGCATCGATACTCCGGAGTAGACTAGCGCATGCGCTTCTCATCCCAGTGTGGGAGACGGTCTGTCCCACAGTCGTCGGTACGTCGTACTTGAGATAGTATGCGGGTGCTCGTTGGGTTACGAGTACACTGGACAGGACTCGTCGGGAACTGACTAGTTGGTATTATGCCTATCGTCAGTTATCAGTTCCCAGGTGACATGAGTACAGCTTAGTCCGCTGACTTGACACTGTCACTTCGCCTCGAGTGTGTTCCCACTGTACTTTGATTACTACCCTACCACGGCTCAAAGGAGTCGTGCAAACAGGTGGTAGTTGGGTGCAGTCCCGAAGCACTTGGAGGCAGTGACGGTTAGACAGGATTCGTCTCTCCCGGTATTGGGGTTGACATCGCGCTGTGTCTAGGAGAGCCATTACACGAGTAGTCCCTGGCCAGGGAAAACGAGATATACTGGTAGGCTTCCAATGTTATCTCAGGGTGTTTTGGGCTTCACTCCGACACGACTTGTACCATTATTGGGGGACTGACGTTTACCGCCCCCTAGACCCGCCATGCGATGTATCAGACGAACAGACCGGACTGTACGGAGAATGTCATATTCAGGCTCAGTAGGAGTTCAGATGGGTTTCGCCTCGTCAGTCTTCTTGTCGGCATTACCTGGGGACCGTTACGCAAAGCTAGTGCCGCTTGCGGTCTGTGGTTAAACCCACTGTCAGCGTAGTGTCGAGTCTTTAGAGTCCCACACAGAAAGCTTTTCGCCTTTAGGCAAAAGAGTAGAGGTCGCATGGTTTTGCGACAGGTCGCATGGTTTTGCGACAGGGTTCGGTCACATCCGTGCACTTGTGCACGTACAGTGTCCGGACAGTTTACACTAGCGGGCTTTGTTTCAAGCCAGATCCTAGTGTACCTTTTGGGATTGGATTTATCCAATATGTATTTGTGTTCCTCGGAACGCGGATGCGGGTGTGTATGCACAGTTGACGGAGAGATAGAGGCAGAGGATTCTCATTAGGGTTGTTGACAGTTGACCGTTGACTATTGACTTTTTGCTCAACCCTAATGAGAATATGATATGTTATTAACAATTATATTAATTAAGTATTATGTTGACATGGTTGTTGACTTGTTGACTTTTGTTGACTTGTTGACTTTGTTGACCGGTTGACTAGGCTTGACTAGTTGACCATCATGATAACCATAGCTATCATTTCATGGCAAAGACTTTTGCTTGCTTGCTCTTTTGTGCAAAATGAGTGCATGAAATGATATGGCTATGGTTGCTTAAACCATCACATAACACTTGATTGATATGATATGTTATCATTGTTTTGGATTATGAGAGGGTAAAAGACAAAAGAGAGGCTCATTCTCACTTGCTCATTCTCTCTCTTGTTCTTGAGCTCTCATACTCTTGCTCTCACCCTCTTCCTCTTGCTCCCTCTCATGATTCTATGGTTCACTTGTCTCATGAGTTGAGAACCAAGAACCATATATTAAATCCTATACAAACTCTTCTCTACTCACTCTAGTTCACAAGGTTTAGCAAACCGAGTGAACTAGTTTCTTCAAAGTTCGAAGAAGTAGCCAAAGGTCGGAGCTTTCAGGTGGATCTATCTTCGGCGTAAGGAGACGACGGGAAGAAGCCGATCCGGACCACCATCGGAGCTTGAAGACGAAGGAGTTCAAGACAAGCAAGGTATAAACCCCCTAACCGAGTAGTTAACGACTCCTAGTTAGGTTGTTAGTTAGATGTTTAACAAAGATCCGGGTTTTAAGTCCATGTTACCACCTCTAAGAAAATCATTTTTTATCAAATTCCGCATGCCCGAAAGTACCGTGAGAGGTAGCATGGACTTATAATGTTATCTGTTTGCACATGTTTGAGTATCGCAGTACTTGCATACTCGCAATTACCTTTATATGTTATCTACCATTCACGAGGTTGCAACTCACCCCCGTTGTGCCACAGTGTTTGCAAGTTGACCCTCGGAGTAGTTGCGGCAGGGCTATCACTTTTGTCTTTTTTGGCTACGGATACCACTGCAGTTGGTGCGTGAGCTGTTTTCTTGCTAGGTGGGTTATGGTATCCGGTTATTTTCCATTTGAACACACTATTGTATCTAGTACTCTCCATCTACTATTTCATGTATTGACTTAGAGACCAGTTGTGAGGACGATAATGTATATTATTTTGTACTCTGGTGTCGAGCTCGTGTGAGCCGACTTTATTTATGCAGTTTTATATTTTATGATGTTATTCACCAATATTGCTCATTTCTTCGCTACGGCGTCGTATATTATTATTGTGATGGTTGTTTCCGCCGTTGGGCGTGATTTCTCCCTTTTGGGGATGCCTTATTCTTATTATATGTCCTTTTCACGTATATCCTGTCTTGTACCCGATTTCGGCGCTAGTTTTTACAAAGGAGACGCTGCTGAAAATTTTAATAAAATAACTTAAATTTTAAAGAATTTTACTAAATTACTCAAGGCTTTCTAAATGTTTTAAACAAATGTCTTCAACACACACTACTGTTAGTAGTTTGATTTCCGGGTTTCGGCTTACTTAGTCGCGTTACGCCTATAGATGTTACGTGGTTAAGTGCCGGTCACGGGCTGAACTTCGGGTCGTGACAAAGTTGGTATCAAAGCATAGGTTTTACCCTTCGGAGTGTAGGATGACCCTGGTATGATGGAGTAGGTAGCTGAAGCAGAGTGGCGTAGAGTGTGTATGTTCCGCGGCATACTCAGGACACGGTACTCCGCCTAAGCGACCTTAGGACTTATTGGTTGAAATTCCTTCATGATTATATACATTCTTGTGATTCGATTTCCGTATCCTTATCGAATCCTACTTTCTTTTCATCCATTATGCCACCAAAGACTACCAGGGCGCAGAGAGCGGCTGCGAGAGTCGAGATTGGAGTTGACTCGTCTGAGATGAGGACTGACTCGGGCAGTAGACCCATTGTACCAGAGCAGACTGTTCCTCCTTCAACAGACCAGATCGCTATGCTAGGGGCCGGTATGCAAGAGATGCGCCAGATGATATGGTCATTAGTTGAGACACTTAGAGCACAGCGACCAGAGGTAGTTCCACCCGTTACGGGGACCGCGATCATACCCATAGTACAGGCAGTTTCCCCTGTAGCTACAGAGGTCATTTCAGTATCGCTATCAGAGTTTATGAGGCTGAAGCCTCCGGTCTTCACAGGCACCGATGCAGCCGAGGACCCACAGTCATTTATTGATAGGATGGCCCGGATATGTCGTTCACTCAGATGCTCACACGTGAGATGGGTGGAGTTCGCGAGCTTTCGCCTGGAAGGTCTTGCGCAGAAGTGGTGTGAGTCGGTAGAGAAAGGCAGAGTAGCAGGTCTTCCTCCTATGACCTGGACTGAGTTCGTGACGGTGTTTCTTGCCCGTTTTCTTCCACAGAGTGTCAGAGATTCTAGAGCGCGCAGGTTCGAGTCTTTACGTCAGACTCTGGAGATGACGGTGGCAGAGTACAATGTACTGTTCACCGAGCTATCTGTTTATGCCCCATATTTGGCTACTGAGGAGATGTGAGTCAAGAGATTTTTTCTAGGCTTGCTTACCCCGTTGTTTCTTGCGATCAGCGCACAGCATTGCGAGACCTATACAGCAGCTGTAGATGCAATCCTATTAGTCGAGGAGCGCCTTGCTGAGACTTCGATAGTTCCGGAGCCGAAAAGAGTTCGTACGGATACATTAGCACAGAGACAGCCGTTTAGGCGCCGTGACAGACGTCTTGCAGGTGGTAGGGATTTGGGGCGAGGCCGGTTGTTCAGCTCTTATCCCTAGGAGGGTCAGTGGTCATCGTCGGGATGTTTCCACTGCTGGAGTTCTTATCATCGTATTCGAGATTGTTTGGAGCCATGTGAGGGCAAGACCGCTGTACCACACGTCACTTTACCAGCTTCACCACCCTAGAGGGCATTGCCTATTGTACCTACTATTGCTCCGCGTCAGACTCACGCACAGAGAGGTCGTGGTCGCAGAGGGTTTGCTTAGAGAGGACGAGGTGGCAGAGGCAGAGGACAGCCAGATGCCGGCAGAGTATATCCAGTTGCTAGTAGGGGGCCGCCAGTCGCAGGTAGAGGACAGGCACAGGTTTTTGCTTTGATGCATCAGGACGCGCAGGCGTCCAATGCGGTGGTCTCAGGTACCCTTTCAGTATGTTCTGTTGACGCACACGTGTTGTTTGATCCGGGATCTACGCACTCGTACGTTTCCACACACTTCGTGCCGAGTTTGGGTAGAGAGTCCGGTTTCCTTGATCAGACGCTTGTTGTGACCACCCCTTTGGGCGAGTCGTTTGTTGCTAGGCACGTGTTCCGATTGTGCGTTGTCCATATTGGCGAGAGAGAGTTGCCTGTCAACTTGATCCTTCTTGAGATGTTGGACTTCGACGTTCTTTTGGGCATGGATTGGCTAGCCACGTGCTATGCATCTGTGGACTGCCGCGAGAAGACAGTTAGGTTTTGTTTTCCCGGCGAGTCGACTTTTATTGTGTAGGGGGACCGTGGTGCCGCCCCTTACAGTTTGATTTCTTCTCTTCGCACTGGACATCTTTTGAGGAAGGGATGTCTGGGATTTCTCGCCTATGTTTGCGATACTAGAGCTACAGAGGTTCCGTTGGACCAGGTTCCGATTGTTCGTGAGTTCCCTGATGTTTTCCCTGACGAGCTTCCTAGGCTACCGCCTGAGCTCGATATTTTTTTCTGTATTGATTTGATTCTCGTCACGGGGCCTATTTCCATACCGTCTTATCGGATGGCCCCGGCGGAGCTTAGAGAGTAGAAGGGTCAGTTGCAAGATTTGCTGGATAAGGGGCTTATTCGACCCAGTGTGTCTCCTTAGGGTACTCCAGTCCTGTTTATCAAGAAGAAGGACAGTAGTTTGCGTTTGTGTATCGTACCGCCAGCTAAACAGGGTTACCGTGCGGAACGGATATCCTTTACCACGCATCGACGACTTGTTCGACCAGCTTCAGGGTGCAGGATACTTTTCGAGGATCGACTTGAGATCAGGCTATCATCAGTTGCGCGTTCGACAGGAGGATATTTCGAGGACGGCTTTCCGCACGCGTTACGGCCATTATGAGTTTTTGGTGATGTCGTTCGGACTCACCAATGCCCCAGCAGCGTTTATGGACTTGATGAACCGTATTTTCAGGCCGTATCTTGATTTGTTCATCAACGTATTCATTGACGATATTTTGGTGTACTCCCAGAGCCGAGAGGAGCACGAGCAGCACCTGCGGATCACACTGCAGACTTTGAGGGAGCACCAGCTATTCGTAAAATTCACCAAGTGCGCATTCTGGCTTGACAACGTAGACTTCTTGGGTCACTTGATTACACGAGATGTTATATGTATGGAGCCGAACAAGATCGAGGCCGTTTAGCGTTGGCCCAGACCCGCATCAGTTACGGAGATCCGCAGCTTTCTAGGGCTGGCCGGCTACTACAAACAATTTGTACAGGACTTCTCCCGCATTGCTGCACCGTTTACCGGGTTGACCCGGAAGGGAGTTCATTTCGGTTGGACGGAGGAGTGCGAGCATAGCTTTCAGCAGTTGCGGACTCGTTTGACTACAGCGCTGGTGTTATCATTGCCTTCAGGATCGGGCAGATTTGTGGTCTATTATGACGCTTCTCGAGTGGGGCTAGGGCGCGTATTGATGCAGCACGACTGGGTGATCACGTATGCTTCTCGACAGCTGAAAAAACACAAACAGAACTACCCCACTCACGATTTGGAGATGGCTGCAGTGGTCTTTGCACTCAAGATCTGACGATATTATGTCACGACCCGAAATAGCCCGTGACTGACACTTGAATCATATGAAGCCTATAAAACCCAATCTAATTAAAGTAAGCCAAAAGCCCAGGAATCTAAAACCATTTTAAGGAGTAAATAAGAAAACTAGATTTTAAGAAGTAAAGAAAACATGTTTTAGAAACAAGGTTTTTAAATAAGTGAGCCGAATATGCATTTTTAAAATCTATATTCTTTTCTGAAAATTTGGGAAGTGTTTCCTTTGTAAATAATGGCCCCAAACGGGGTACAACAAGAATAATATATACACAAGGATAAAAGGCATCCCCAAGCGGGAGCTAGCTCTTCGTCAATCGACGGTCACAACCACGCAAGCAATATAATATACAACGCCGAAGGGCGAGGATCAAAACTCAAAAGAAAACTCAAAATCAGCATGAAAACCATAATACTACAACGCGTGACTCTAAGGTCGAAATAATACATAACTGGTTTTCTAAGTCTGAAACAATATACAAGTTTTGGTTGATGGAATTACTAGATACAACCGAATAAAATAATACAAGGGTGGTCACGATGCGAGTGAACCCACCTACCAATGCAACCACCCAGAAAAGAAGCAGTGTGCATGAAAAGCCGCAATGGAACCTGTACGGCAAAACCAGCAAGAATTGTGGCACAACGGGGGTGAGTTGCCAACTCGTGAATAGAAATCATCACAGAGCAGAAATCGTATGTATGACACAATCCTAGGTCAATACGATCAATATATATATATAAACCTCAAATGAATAAGTCTGAAGCATGATAAGGTGGCAATGTAACATCTATACATGAGTGTAGTGCCAAGTGCTCGTGCCGGTGCCTCAGGTAATAACATATCATAAATATGAGGTATGATCAATGTCGACTATATCATGAAGTCTATGAAAAAGTGGATATCATCCAACTATGTAATCAATGTCAATATATGTATATGGAAATCGTCCACGTGTCACCCAATGACAATAAGTATCATGCATGTAAATATCATAAACATATGCATGCAAGTATGAGGATGTAAATCAACAGGTATCGCTCGCGACATATCAAAATCATGGAACCCGAGTGTCAAGCATCGACACTCGAAAACATCATGAAACCTGTGCCCATAATCGGCACGAAAATCCTCATATATCGGGCTCCGTCAGTCTGGATTGGCCCATATCATCTCTCGACTCCGGTCGGTATCCTCCGGATATCCGCCGAGCCAAAATAAGATCACCGGTAGGTAGTAGTCCCTCTGCCAGGCTCACCGTCTACAACACAGCGATCCGTTCTCTCCTCGGGATACCATACCGGCCAACCATGTACCCGCAATCGGCCTCATCCGCCTCCTCGAATCGGGTTTCACATGTCGCTCTCAGCACCGAGAAAACACATGGTGGATGCACTGAAATATCATATCAAGGGTAACCGGGTTTTTAAAACAATTACATACTCTCTTTTGAAATATCCACGATTCCCAAATCCAGAAATATCATGGAAACAACATATCTCAATGCGTATAATCAAAAGCATGATGTATGCGACATGTAAAAGAAATATAAGCATATCAGTATATCATGCAATATGGAATAGTAATATGCACATATTGAGGGCAACCGCTCTTTTAAAATAAATCAGTTTTAAAGAGTATCTTGCGGTTCCCAAATCTCCAAATCCAGCAAGAATCATCTTTGTATGTGCGAATATGTATGTATGCACGTATGGGTGTACAATAGGTATGTACACAAGTATTCCATGCAAGGGATCATATCCTGAATGCAACAGTACTACAGTGTAGTGACATGGTAATTATCGATGATGAAATGTGTGATCCGACAAGCAGGTGTACGCGGAACATATGCATCATCGATAATGGTGCTGGTGTCCTAACAGCATGATTTTTATATAACAATAACCAATTGCACATGCAATGCGATGCGAATAACAAGAGTATGCAGAAATCAACTAATAAATGCAAAAGTGACGCATCTGCATCAATATAAAAAGACATATAGTTTGCCTTTTGAAATAAGACGAATCGGGGTTTTTAGTAAAATAAGCGCTACGGTGTTTTAAGAAAAGATGCGTCTTTTGAAAATATCCGTAGAATCCCTTTGCCTGTTTTTAAAATACTCCCGATTCTTTAGTTTCTGAAATAGGTTTGACATCAACCTAGCCTAACATCTACTAGCAAAACTACAGCTCTAACTAACAAGTCAATCTTGAGGGGTATGGAAACCACCTAAATCTGAGTCGATATATATATATATATAAATATAAAGTATAATAGTCGGTGATCCCGCCTCAAAAGTACCGCGTACGATACAATATCATATGACATCCTCGAGTCATGAGTGCGGATCTATCATCAATATAAAGCTCGTACGGTAAATCATCGTACGGCATCCCAAAAGCTGGGTACGGGTCAATATCACATTCATCTCATCAATTATCTGGTATCCTTATCGTCATATCTCATGATCTGGGGTACTGATCTAAGTCTAGTACAACTGATACCATCTATATAAATACGTGTGTAAACACACGTCCAAAGGCCCGCAAAAATCTCATGTCGTATCCCAAATACGAATCACATCATATCACCGATCTCATGGCACTATGCCCAATCTCATTGACTCATCCCCAAATATCATACATTATCCTCGTCATCTAGGTATATGTATAAGGAATATGCATGTGTGTGCGTATGGGTGTAAACCTATTCTAGGGTTCGCAACTAAGAACTATACTAGATTACTTCTACGCCCTAATCTAACCATAGTACACCTAATCTCATCTTAAATATCCACGACACACAATAAACTATCATAAATAGTATATATATACTATACTAAACATCGAACTGCGGGGGTGCTATACGCCATCCACCCGACTTCCCCCGTAGATATAATCTACTCACCTTGTATCCTGCATGTCGGTGTCGATGTCGCCTTCATCTTCTTTCATCTTATGAAGCCCCGGAGAAGGTACCAACAAGATTACACAATCGTAAATAAACCTTAAAATCACATCGAGAAAACCAAACGACGCGCTAAGGCCTATAGGTTAGAACCTATGGACTACGCTTTCAAAACCATCAAACTATCCTCGATATCATCGTATAAACGCCAAGTAATCGAGGTAAAACGCAATTATACAAATCTAGAATTTAAAATACGCAAAACGAAAACACGAATTAAAACAGAAACTCAGGAAAAAGGCTCCAGATTCTACCATAGGTCAAATTGGACAATTTTGCATATGCCAGGGGTCTAATTTATAGATGTAGGAGCTACAGAACAAGAACGAGCCAAAATGCTCCAGGTCTGGCCGCAAATTGCGGCCAGAAGGAATAAATCTGCGGCCATGGTTGGGAGTTAGGGGCTAGGGTTTTTAAGGTATGTTCTAAATCACCTGCATGTATCACTGTCCTTGCAAAATAATTTTCAGAGTTTCGTGGTGATAGCAGATTCCATTTAACCTTCACAGAATCATAGTTTTTCCGATATCGGCTTTCTAGTTCCGTATTCCGGGTTTCAAGTCTCTGGTTTTAGTCCTGGGTTCTAGCACTAGGGGGTTTGTGTGGCCTCTATTGAGCTTAATTATCCATTACAACCCAAAGTTCCCTCAAACCCTAACTAGAATTTTCTAAGTCTACATAACCACTCACTATTGACATGAATCATGCATGGATGCAAAAGGAATTGAAACACTACACTAATGGTGCAGAAATTACCTTCTTTGGCAACTCAAGAATTTTCTTGAGTTGCTCAAAATCCTCAAAATCTTCTCTTTCTTGGTCCATGGGGTAGCTAGTGAGCTTGTGCATCCTTTTTGTGAATTGGGATTTGAGTTTTGAGGTGATTATCATGGGGTTTTGGGGGATTGAAGATGGAGGAGGAGGGGGTGTGTAGCAACAGCAGCAACAATGGGAGGAAATGGGAGAGAAATGAGAGGATGAAATAATGAGGGATGGCTCATGACAAAGGGTTGACCCCTCACCCACTCTTTCTCTCTCTAATCATACCTCCATATTATAATCTTAACCTTTTGTTTTCTATTTTCTTCTCTCCTCAATAGTAACCCCAAAATAACATGCCATGCACCCAAAACATGTAGGAAAATGCAACAAGTGTAAAAAAAAAGATATGGTGCATGTTTGCACAAAACATGTTTAAAGCGCGATTAGCGATTTTTAATCGCGATTAGCACTAAATTAGCATATAATTAATCATAAAAACTTAAAAATTGCATAATTCACATAAAACACCCTCTTTTAGTAATTTCTATAATTTTCAAAAAAATTCCCCAATTTATCTGTATTTAATTATACCGAAATATTAAAATATTCATTAAAAATAATATTATATTATAAAAATTCCCAAAAATAATATTTTATTTTTTTGAAATGTTACAATCTTCCCCCCTTAAAGAAATTCGGTCCCCGAATTTAAATTTTAAACCCCTAAATTCTAAAACATTTCAATAAAAAGCCCAAGTCGTCGGGGCACCGAAATCATCAGTACATAAAACACATCATAGCGCAATACATGCGCATGAGTAATGAGCAGATAACTCGAAATAAAAAACTCCGTCAAGCATCCCGCAATCATCAGAGTCATGGTAAAGACACAAATGTCAAATCCAGAATAAAACCAATATGATATAAATCAGAACTATACATGTAGACATCAAATCTATACATGTAAATAGCTGAAGTAAATGCATGCTAAATCTTTTTAAGTCGCTGTGCGATGCGCATAACACTGCACAGTGGCGAACGTCTATTATAATAAAATAACCATATACATATATATCCTTTGATTAATATGTGCATTCCGCCGTTTTGAAAACAATTTAGAAGGGTTTCCTTATTTTAAATGTTTCGTGTCATATCGGACACGTAGGTAAATACTGAGACTGTAGCTCTCTTTTTGGAAATCCTTTCGATAACTATCAATGCATGAAAAGTATATCCAGGCACTGTCCTCTGACTAGTCCTACTCAGTACGAAAACAAATAGCAAATATCATAAAAACGTACTGGTCCATAAGGAATAAATCCCAAAAATGTATATAAGAATACCCTGTGCGTCTGGTGCGCACGGAAATCAAAATCCATATATGTGCCATATATGTGCACAGAAACATCATCAAGGTGCAACGGGTGTGCACGAAACATCTGTCATAGGCAACGCGTGTGCCTGACAGGAAAATCAGGTGCATCTGACATGCACAAGGAATCCCGATTTAGTGCATCTGGTGTGCACCAAAATCGTATCTCAAAACATACACTCATCACGCGCGAAAATCCAAATCAACTGGACGGAGTGCAAGAAATCAATATCAATATCAGAATCGAAGTCGACGGTATACAATATGGCTCAATCAAAAGTAGGTATACTGTGGTGTATAAGCTCACAATCATGTGCATCAACGTCCACAATTCAAATCAAAACAATAAAAGTGCATGAAAACTATACTGGAAGCATAAATCAAATCACCAGCATAAAATGGGCATGAAATCACAATCAATACCTCAAGCGTAATAACTATGCGCTAAATATAAATACCCAGTGGGTGCAACCATGGTGCACGAAAACAAATATCATGGAACTCAGCCATCAAGACTAAATAATGCGAATAGATCGCCCAAAATACCGAAATCCCAGGGTGACGGATACGTGATAATCGAATCACAAAATCATAAATCATAAATACCATCGTCGGTATATCTTCCTTCAAAGTCGGGAAGGTGTCAGTGCATCCAATGCTAGCAGCGCAAGATATCTACTCGCCTCTTGCTCATGGTCTGACATCCTCTGTCTCTGGGTCCTTATCTCCTCTGCGTATTAACAATCTCGCAATCCTTCAGCTCATCGGCCCTGTCAGGTGTGCTAACGGGGACGATTCCATTCTGGCACTTCTCTGGTCATCTCTCGGTCAATCCTCATGGCCACTCGTAATGCAGCACGTCACTGGCGCCGACCTCTGGTCCTCTAAATGCACATCACACTTCTGCACCTGGGTGCAAATCTTATTGCAGCAGTATTCTGGAAGGAATCCTACTCAAGTTCTCTTCCGATCTTGCCTATGCCGAACTGTATGGAGGCTGGTACTTTTGTAAAATCCTTTCTCGCTCTTTGGACATCTGCGTCCTCAGCACAGCATTTTCTTGGAAGCTGGTCGCATCCCAATGCCTCTGTAGACATATCCGACCTTTAATCTTAACGGGGAGTAACAATAGCTCGTCCGGATCTCGCACAAACCTCTTGTCCCACTTGTCTATATCAACGTCTACTCCGACGTCACATCTCTATCTGCGCACTGCAATTGTTCTCGGCTACGGTCCATCCGAAGTCTCTCACACGAACTCGAAATCACGAACTCGGTATCTTCATCACTCTGTAGAAGATATCTGGCCGAACACGTCCTCGGGAACTCGTCCCAACCTGCGGAGGTATACTCCATACTCGTCCTTTCTTGATCAATTCACAACGCATCTGGGTGAGGTCCTCTATCCTAACCTGGTCAACTATCTTGTCGACGATGCCGAACTTTGGCCTGCTGGGTGTGCACAATATGACCACTCCTGGGTCCAAGTCTTTTCGTATAGTATTCCAGAAAGGTCCTGTCGAGGTCTCTCTTAAATCTCGTTTTTGCCGAATTGCCTTGGAGTGATCATCTTTACAATATCTGTTTCTCATTCCGGAATGGCTGTATGCTCATCGCGACTCCTTCTGGAAGGTATATCTATATACAACGCCTCTGCATGCGTATCGCATCTCTGATGTCAGCGGGGTGGAATGTCATCTCATCGAAATCTCGTGCGAACTCTTTACTCCACTTTGTTCCAATGTCGACTGATTCGGACTCGTCTTCTCGTGGTTTCATGAACTGCGCTCCAATGGCTATACTCGTATCTGGAGTCTCCCAAGCAATGTATCCCGTCACATGATATTCGAATGATGTCGAACCATCCGATCGACTCGTCAGAACCTCATAATCTCCCAAGAGATCAACATCTTGAGTACAGTTTAATAGTATTCCAGTACATACCACAGCACCGGTGGACCAACCATAGAAGGGCAAACCCAAGCCTCACAAATGGCACCGCTAAACTGCCGCAAACCGTAAGGTTCGGAGGCGTTCCATGGTCATTACTTCGAGTTAGGGTTTCATTCTTCTAGATGGTCCATAGCATTACTTGCATTGTCTTCCGAATACTTTAAACTTGGAAATGGGTTTCTGACATTCGATCGTCTCTATCGACTCTCAACGAATCTGTGTGAAGTCGTCTCTAGCTGGAATCAATCTATCTGATGACCTCGCATCGGGGTAAGCGAATGAACCACATGTCCTAGTCATTCATCCTCGGGTGACTAGCGACCTTCCATCATATCTCTAAGTATATACTCATGCTGCAGTAGCTCCGACATCTGGGCGATATCTCGTCACTGCAGCAACAACGGGCTCATTCGTCTGTACGCTAAACAGCGCCTCAAGTATCATGAATAAGCGATATATCAATGGTCATCACATTCCGGCTGGCCTCTAGCAGTAGCCTGATCCTCTGGTGCCGATCAGCACATCCGGGAAATCTCGTAACAGCGATCGGTCGAACGCTCATGGCGCGAAAACACAATAAGACGACGCATCTCTATGCAATCGTACGTCTCTGGAATCACGCCCTGGTCAGTCCTCGTTCATGACGGTCTCGTGCAGACCTCAACTCAAGTCGTAGCTCTCTCTGCCCATGTAATCGTAGCAGCAAAATCATAACCAGTATCGATGAGGATAGATCATAGGAATGAATATAATACTATGCAAGGAAATGTACATCCTAAAGTCTCTTAAGCGGAGTAGCGTATCGTAAATATGCCGTGGAACATACGTACGGTACATCACTCTACTCAAACTACCTACTCCATCAACCAAGGGTCATCCTACACGACGAAAGTTCGGGTATAATACCCCCTCGACTAAGTCCAAGTTTCGTAAGGTCAAGCCTAAGTTCCGTATATATATATATATATATATAAAAACGCTCTAGGCTCCGCATAGTCAAACCTAGACTTGAACCAAGGTTAACCTAGCGCTCTGATACCAACTTTGTCACGACCCGAAATGGCTTGTGACTGGCACTTGAATCATACGAAGCCTATAAGACCCCAGCTAATTCAAGTAAGCCAAAAGCCCAGAAATCTAAAACCATTTTAAGGAGTAAATAAGAAAACTAGTTTTTAAGAAGTAAAGAAAACATGTTTTAGAAATAAGGTTTTTAAATAAGTGAGCTGAATATGCATTTTTAAAATCTATATTCTTTTCTGAAAATTTCAGCAGAGTTTCCTTTGTAAATAATAGGCCCGAAAGGGGTACAACAAGAATAATATATACAAAAGGATAAAAGGCATCCCTAAGCGGGAGCTAGCTCTTCGTCAATCGACGGCCATAACCACGCAAGCAATATAATATACAACGCCGAAGGGCGAGGATCAAAACACAAAAGAAAACTTAAAATTAGCATGAAAACCATAATACTACAACGCGCGACTCTAAGGTCGAAATAATACATAACTGGTTTTCTAAGTCTGAAACAATATACAAGTTTTGGTTGATGGAATTACTAGATACAACTGAATAAAATAATACAAGGGTGGTCACGATGCGAGTGAACCCACCTACCAATACAATCACCCAGAAAGGAAGCAATGTGGCACAAAAGCCGCAATGGAACCTGTACGGCAAAACCTGCAAGAACTGTGGCACAACTGGGGTGAGTTGCTAACTCGTGAATAGAAAACATCCCAGAGCAGAAATCGTATGTATGACACAATCCTAGGTCAATACGATCAATATATATATACATAAACCTTAAATGAATAAGTCTGAAGCATGATAAGGAGGCAATGAAACATCTATACATGAGTGTAGTGCTAAGTGCTCGTGCCAGTGCCTCAGGTAATAACATATCATAAATATGAGGTATGATCAATGTCGACTATATCATGAAGTCTATGAAAAAGTGGATATCATCCAACTATGCAATCAATGTCAATATATGTATGTGAAAATCGTCTACGTGTCACCCAATGACAATAAGCATCATGCATGTAAATATCATAAACATATGCATGCAAGTGTGAGAATGTAAATCAACAGGTGTCGATCGCGACATATCAAAATCATGGAACCTGAGTGTCAAGCATCGACGCTCCAAAACATCATGAAACCTGTGCCTATAATCGGCACGTAAATCCTCATATATCGGGCTCCGTCAGTCTGGATCGGCCCATATCATCTCTCGACTCCGTTCGGTATACTCCGGATATCCGCCGAGCCCAAATAATATCACCGGTAGGTAGTAGTCCTTCTGCCAGGCTCACCGTCTACTACACAGCGATCCGTTCTCGCCCCGGGATACCAGACCGGGCCCACCATGTACCCGCAATCGGCCTCATCCGCCTCCTCGAATCGGGTTTCACATGTCGCTCTCAACACCGAGAAAACACGTGGTGGACGCACTGAAATATCATATCAAGGGTAACCGGGTTTTTAAAACAATTACATATTCTCTTTTGAAATATCCACGGTTCCCAAATCCAGAAATATCTTAGAAACAACATATCTCAATGCGTATAATCAAAAGCATGATGTATGCGACATGTAAAAGAAATGTAAGCATATCAGTATATCATGCAATATGGAATAGTAATATGCACATATTGAGGGAAACCGCTCTTTTAAAATGAATCAGTTTTAAAGAGTATCTTGCGGTTCCCAAATCTCCAAATCCAGCGAGAATCATCTATGTATGTGCGAATATGTATGTATGCACATATGGGTGTACAATAAGTATGTACACAAGTATGCCATGCAAGGGATCATATCCTGAATGCAACAGTACTACAGTGTAGTGACATGGAAATTATCGATGATGATGTGTGTGAGCCGGCAAGCAGGTGTACGTGGAACATATGCATCATCGATAATGGCGTTGGTGTCCTAACAACATGATTTTTATATAACAATAACCAATTTCACATGCAATGCGATGTGAATAACAAGAGTATGCAGAAATCGACTAATAAATTTAACAGTGACGCATCTGCATCAATATAAAAATTCATACAGTTTGCCTTTTGAAATAAGACGAATCGGGGTTTTTAGTAAAATAAGGGCTACGGCGTTTTAAGAAAAGATGCGTCTTTTGAAAATATCCGTAGAATCCCTTTGCCTGTCTTTAAAATACTCCCGATTCGTTAGTTTTTGAAATATGTATGACATTAACTTAGCCTAACATCTACTAGCAAAACTACAGCTCTAACTAACAAGTCAATCAGGAGGGGTATGGAAACCACCTAAATCTGGGTCGATATATATATATATATATATATATATATATATATAAGTATAATAGTCGGTGATCCCGCCTCAAAGGTACCGCGTACGAAACAATTTCATATGACATCCTCGAGTCATGAGTGCGGATCTATCATCAATATAAAGCTCGTACGGTAAATCATCGTACGGAATCCCAAAAGCTGGGTAGGGGTCAATATCACATTCATCTCATCAATTATCTGGTATCCTTATCGTCATATCTCATGATCTGGGGTACTGATCTAAGTCCAGTACAACCGATACCATCTATATAAATGTGTGTGAAAACACACGTCCAAAGGCCCGCTAAAATCTCATGTCGTATCCCAAATACGAATCACATCATATCACCGATCTCATGGCACTATGCCTAATCTCATCGACTCATCCCTAAATATCATAAACTATCCTCGTCATCTAAGTATATGTATAACGTATATGCATGTGTGTGCGTGTGGGTGTAAACATATTCTAGGGTTCGCAACTAGGAACTATACTAGTTTACTTCTATGTCCTAATCTAACCATAGTGCACTTAATCTCATCTCAAATATCCACGACACACAATAAGCTATCATAAATAGTATATATATACTATACTAAATATCGAACTGCGGGGGTGCTATACGCCATCTACCCTACTTCCCCCTTAGATATAATCTACTCACCTTGTATCCTGTGTGTCGGTGTCGATGTCGCCTTCATCTTCTTCATCGTATGAAGCCCCCGAGAAGGTGCAAACAAGATAACACAATCGTAAATAAACCTTAAAATCTCATCGAGAAAACCAAACGACGCGCTAAGGCCTATAGGTTAGAACCTATGGACTACGCTTTCAAAACCATCAAACTATCCTCGATATCGTCGTATAATTGCCAAGTAATCGAGGTAAAACGTAATTATACAAATCCAGAATTTAAGATACCCAAAACGAAAACACGAATTAAAACAACAACTCAAGAAAAAGGCTCCAGATTCTATCCTAGGTCAAATTGGACAATTTTGCATATGTCAGGGGTCTAATTTATAGATATAGGAGCTACAGAACAAGAACGAGCCAAAATGCTCCAGGTCTGGCCGCAAATTGCGGCCAGAAAGAATAAATCTGCGGCCATGGTTGGGAGTTAGGGGCTGGGGTTTTTAGGGTATGTTCTAAATCACCTGCATATATCACTGTCCTTGAAAAATAATTTTCAGAGTCTCGGGGTGATAGCAGATTCCATTTAACCTTCACAGAATCGCAGTTTGTCCGATATCGGCTTTCTAGATCCGTATTCCGGGTTTGAAGTCTCTGCTTTTAGGCCAGGGTTCTAGCACTAGGGTTTTTGTGTGGTCTCTACTGAGCTTTATTATCCATCACAACCCAAAGTTCCCTCAAACCCTAACTAGAATTTTCTTAGTCCACATAACCACTCAATATCGATATGAAACATGCATGGATGCATAAGGAATTGAAACACTACACTAATGGTGCATAAATTACCTCCTTTGGTAACTCAAGAATTTTCTTGAGTTGCACAAAGTCCTCAAAATCTTCTCTTTCTTGGTCCATGGGGTAGCTAGTGAGCTTGTGCATCCTTTTTGTGAATTGGGATTTGAGTTTTGAGGTGATTATCATGGGGTTTTGGGGGATTGAAGATGGAGGAGGAAGGGGTTGTGCAGCAGCAGCAGCAACAATAGGAGGAGAGGGGAGAGAAATGAGAGGATGAAATGATGAGGGATGGCTCATGACAAAGGGTTGACCCCTCACCCACTCTTTCTCTCTCTAATCATACCTCCATATTATAATCTTAACCTTTTCTTTTCTATTTTCTTCTCTCCTCAATAGTAACCCCAAAATAACAAGGCATGCACCCAAAACATGTAGGAAAATGCAACAAGTGTAAAAAAAAAGATATGGTTCATATTTGCACAAAACATTTTTAAAGCGTGATTAGCGATTTTTAATTGCGATTAGCACTAAATTAGCATATAATTAATCATAAAAACTTAAAAATTGCATAATTCACATAAAACACCCTATTTTAGTAATTTCTATAATTTTCAAATTTTCCCCAATTTATCTGTATTTAATTATACCGAAATATTAAAATATTCATTAAAAATAATATTATATTATAAAAATTCCCAAAAATAATATTTTATTTTTTTGAAATGTTACAGATTACCTATACGGCGAGTCGTGCCAGATATTCACTGATCACAAGAGCTTAAAGTATATATTTCAGCAGCGAGACCTGAATCTTAACAGCACCGTTGGATGGAGTTAGTGAAGGACTACGATTATGAGGTCCTTTATTACCCGGGCAAGGAAAATGTAGTGGCAGATGCTTTGAGTAGGAGGCCCGGGGGTAGTCTATTCTGTTTGAGCGCAGTGCAGAGACAGTCGTCGGCAGATTGACAGATTTTGTGCGACAGCCGAGTACAGTTCGAGTTCACGCTGATCGGGGGACAGCTTGCGCATGTTCGTGCACGCCCACAGTTTCTTGAATGTATACATGAGGCATAGTACAGTGACGACCGTTGTTCAAAGATCATAACAGATTGGACTGGGCAGATTTTCCGAGTTCATGATTGATGATCAGGGGATACTGCGATTTGGGACTAGACTGTGCGTACCAGATGCTGAGGGACTGCGGCGTGAGATTCTTGAGGAGGCACATCGATCGGTGTACAGTGTTCATCCGGGTTCCACCAAGATGTACCATGATATGAGAGATGTTTACTGGTGGGATGGGATGAAGTGGGACATCACAGACTTTGTATCGAGATGCCTGCCATGTCAGCAAGTCAAGGCCGAGCACCAGAGGCCAGCGGGAGAGCTACAGCCGTTGCTAATTCCGGAGTGGAAATGGGAGCAGATTTCTATGGACTTCATTATGGGTCTACCCAGGACTAGTCGAGGGTATGACTCCATTTGGGTGATTGTGGATCGATTGACGAAAGCGGCTCACTTCTTGCCGGTGAAGACCACTTTCGGATTTGCTCAGTATGCCCAGATATACATCAATGAGATCGTACAGCTGCATGGAGTCCCGACATGTATCGTGTCCGACCGAGGCACCCAGTTTACCAGCCGACTATGGCAGAGACTGCAGGAGGCTTTGGGCACCCGCTTGAGTTTCAGCACAGCATTTCATCCGTAGACCAACGGTCAGTCAGAGTGGACTATTAAGACTCTCGAGGACATGCTCCGAGCGTGCGTCTTAGACTTCGGAGGTAGCTGGGATCATCATTTACCCTTAGTAGAGTTCTCCTACAACAACAGATTCCAGGAGACCATTCGGATGGCACCATTCGAGGCTCTATATGGGAGGAGACGCAGATCGTCCGTCTGTTTGACAAAGCTCAGCGAGAGCAGTATTTTAGGGCCGCAGATTGTTGAGGATATGACGACGAATATCCAGTTGATTCGCGATAGGATGAAAGAAGCCCAGAGCAGGAAGAGATCTTATGCGGACCGTCGTCGGCGTAGACTTGAGTTTTCTGTTGGCGATCATGTTTTCTTAAGGGTCTCCCTAATGAAAGGTGTGATGAGATTTGGGAAGAAGGGGAAGCTTAGTCCCAGATACGTAGGCCCCTTCGAGATCCTCAAGCGTGTTGGTGCAGTTGCGTATCGGTTAGCTCTTCCGCACAGCTTCCCAGATGTTCACCCCGTCTTCCACGTTTCGATGCTCCGCAAGTATCTTCATGATCCTTCGCATGCGATTCAGCACCCGACGATCCAGCTGGAGCGCGTTCTTTCTTTTGCAGAGCAGCCGGTGGTCATCTTGGATCTACAGGTGAAGAAATTAAGATCGAAGATTATACCGTCCATCAAGGTCCTTTGGCGTGGCCCGGGCAGCGAGGAAGTCACTTGGGAGACCGAGGGCGAGATGAGGAAGAAATATCCCCATCTCTTTGAAGGTACGCGTAGCTAGATTTTTTTAATTCGGGGACCGAATTTCTTAATGGGGAAGATTGTAACGCTTTGAAATTCGTTTAGTTTAATTTCGCGTTAGTTAGCAATAATGCGTGTTTTTCATAAAATCTCGTAAATTTTATATTCCACTTAAACTAAAATAAAACCAATTTTAATTGTGATAAGATGCGTTTTTATATATATATGGGTTCTATTAATTATAAATTGACTTGTGTTCACTTAATTAGAAATTCTCCTTAATTACTTTTTCCTAAGCAAAATTTAGTGTAACTTGCATGCACACTTAACACTTGTAACACATCCCTCATTTTCCTTCTAGATTGAAATTTCATTTTTCATTCTTCTTTCTAAAATAGAACCTTAGCATATTCAATAAAAGAAAATAGAAAATGAGAGAAAAGAGAGAGCATGGAGGGCATTTATTATAGCATGGGAGATGGTTGACTTGGGGCATTCTCTCTCTCTCTCACTCTCTCTCATCACTCCTAGCAGCAGCAGCAGCAACCCAGCAGCACCTAGCTCCTCCTTCATCTCTTCTCCTTCTCTCATCAATTTCTAACACAAACCTTCATTAAAAACACATCTACCCTCACACCAACCTCACTTCAATCACTCTTTTGTGGATTTTTGGAGCCAAATATGAACTCTTGGGTCAGGACCAGCATGTGTGCCACTACTTGACCTCTTGTGAGGTATAAAGCCTACTTAAATCACCACTTTGCTAAATTTGGAGTTATTTTAGCTTAATTTAGTGTTTTATGGGTTTTTAGCGCTAATTAGATGGTATAAGTGGTGATTAGGTTATATTAGGGTTTTTATGGCTTAATTAACTTAATTAGGTGTTGTTAATGTTGTTTAAACCAAGAAATTGTTTCAGGTTACACTAAAACACCTTAATGTATCTATTTAGTGTTAAATTAGCGTTATTGTTTAGATTAGTGCTCTGTTATGATCTGCTTTCAACCCGATTGCTTCAGAAAGAAATTACAATTACTGGAGCATGTACACTAGATTTAGAATACACACACGAAGCACGAGACCCCAAGTCTCCTTCCAGGCCGCCGAAATTTTCTTTCTGGCCGCAAATTGTGGCCAGATGGTAGAGTTGGGTGTTGGGATTTTGTCAGGGTGAGTCTGCTACATATTTAAGGTCCCTGGTGTATGCAACTTTGTCTAATTCTATCTGTATCAAAATCTGGAACAAAATACCGTATTTTCAATACTTTTGAGCTTGCGTAACACGTACGTTTTGTGAGTGCGCTTGGTGATTCCTTCATGTCGCGACGTGTCAGGGTAGTTTCAGACGCGTATTGACACGTTTTAGCGTATCAGACACACGCGCGTTTAGTTCGCGACGCGAGTTTCTCGTTTGGTTTTGATATCGCGTTTTGTAGGATTTTAGCTTATGTGTATTCTTTGTGTAAATTCTATGTTCGCAGGTGAGTACGTCGGACGTCGCAAAGAAGGGGAAGCAAATAGTCGGCTACACCTAGAATGAGACCACGGTGAGTAGATTTAACATCTACGGGGAAATCGCCCATATGGCGTTAAGCGTCAGGGCGTGATAGGATATTGTAGTCGTGTATGTATTTATATGTATATTGTTCGTGCATATGTACTATTGTAGCATAGCCCTCTTTTGCTGCATATAGAAATGGTAGTTATGTAACACTACACTGTCATTAACGGTTCAAGCTGCACGAGCACTATTTGTATATTACACACACACCATTAGTGATTGCCATGACACTCGCACTATAGGATTGCTACGAACTATACATCATTTTGATTACCGCATCATTGATGATTTGACATGACTCTGTCGCATATTAGTGCACATATATATTGCTACACTCATAAATTAAGTATATATCCACTTGCACATCCATATCTATATACATACATATGTCACATACATGGATGATATTGGTTTTGATTTCTAAAAAATGGGGACCGCATGAGATATTTTCAAAACTGGATCCATTTAAAAGAGCGGTTTTCCCTTTTTACTCTTGGTGACATATGCCTCATTTCATGGATTTGCGCATTGAGTTTTGGATTTCATATGATTTCTGGATTTGTGAACTGTGGGGTTATTTTAAGAAAATATGCACTGCTTTAAAAACCCGGTTTCTCTTGATATGATATTTCAATGCGTCCACCATGCGTTTTCTCAGTTCTGAGATGTGTGACTTATGAACCCGAATCGAGGAGCTGGATGAGGCCGATTGCGGGTACATGGTGGACCCGGTATGGTACCTCAGGGCGAGAACGGATCTGTCGTGCAGTAGGTGATGAGTCTGGCAGAGGGACTACTACCTACCGGTGATTGGTTAGGCCTGGCGGTTATCCAGAGGATACTGACCAGAGTCGAGAGTTGCATACGGGACAACCCGTACCACTTGGGCCGAGGGCCAATTCCGCAGATGGATCCCGTGGGCCGATCCGGACTGACGGAGCCCGATATATGCGGATTTGCATGTCGATGCTGGACACGAGTATTTCATGTTGTTTTTGGGTGCCGATATTGGGCACCCCGCTTCTATGAAATTTATAGGATTGAGGGCCGGATAGAGTGACGGCGCTTGAGTATTGTGTTTTGGGGTGTTTTTGGTAGACACCCGATTTTTTCCACGTTGACATTCTGTGTTGATGATATTTTATCCCATGCTCAGCATTCATTGTTATGCATTGCATCATGTAGTTGTAGTACCTGTAGAGTACTTTTGCATGATTATCGCATACCCAGCTCATCTTATAGATGTTATCTGTTTGCATATGTTTGAGTAGCGCAGTACGTGCATACTCGCGATTACCTTTATATGTTATCTACTATTCATGAGTTGGCAACTCACCCCCGTTGTGCCACAGTGTTTGCAGTTCGACCCTCGGAGTAGTTGAGGCAGGGCTATCTCTTGTATCTTTTTTGGCTACAGATACCACTGCAGTTGGTGCGTGAGCTGTTTTGTTGCTAGGTGGGTTATGGTATCCGGTTATTTTCCATTTGTACACACTATTGTATCTAGTACTCTCCATCCACTATTTCATGTATTGACTTAGAGACCAGTTGTGAGGACGATGATGTATATTATTTTGTACTCTGGTGTCGAGCTCGTGTGAGCCGACTTTATTTATGCAGTTTTATTTTTTATGATGTTATTTAGCTATATTGCTCATTTCTTCGCTACGGCGTCGTATATTATTATTGTGATGGTTGTTTCCGCCGTTGGGCGTGATTGCTCCCTTTTGGAGATGCCTTATTCTTATTGTATAACCTTTTCACTTATATCCTGTCTTGTACCCGATTTCGGGGCTAGTTTTTACAAAGGAGATGCTGCCGAAAATTTTAAGAAAACAACTTAAACCTTAAAGAATTTTACTAAATTACTCAAGATTTTCTAAATGTTTTAAACAAATGTTTTCAACACTCACTATTGTTAATGGTTTGATTTCTGGGTTTCGGCTTACTTAGTCGCGTTATGCCTATAGACGTTACGTGGTTAAGTACCGGTCACGAGCCGAACTTCGGGTCGTGACAAAGTTGGTATCAAAGCGTAGCTTTTAGCTTTCGGAGTGTAGGATGACACTGGTATGACGGAGTAGGTAGCTGAAGCAGAGTGGTGTAGCGTGTGTATGTTCCGCGGCATACTCACGACACGGTACTCCGCCTAAGCGACCTTAGGACTTATTTGTTGAAATTCCTTCATGATTATATACATTCTTGTGATTCGATTTCCGTACCTTATCGAATCCTACATTCTTTTCATCCATTATGCCGCCAAAGTCTATGAGGGCGCAGAGAGCGGCTGCGAGAGCCGAGATTAGAGTTGACTCGTCTGAGACGAGGACTGACCCGGACAGTACACCCATTGTACCAGAGCAGACTGTTTCTCCTTCGACAGACCAGATCGCTATGCTAGGGGCCGGTATACAGGAGATGCGCCAGATGATAGGGTCGTTAGTTGAGACACTTAGAGCGCAGTGACCAGAGGTAGTTCCACACGTTACGGGGACCGCGATGGTACCCATAGTACAGGCAGTTGCCCCTGCATCTACAGAGGTCATTTCAGTATTGCTATCAGAGTTTATGAGGCTGAAGCCTCCGGTCTTCACAGGCATCGATGCAGCCGAGGACCCACAGTCATTTATTGATAGGATGGCCCAGATATGTCGTTCACTCAGATGCTCAGACGCGAGATGGGTGGAGTTCGCGAGCTTTCGCCTGGAAGGTCTTGCCCAGAAGTGGTGTGAGTCGGTAGAGAAGGGCAGAGCAGCAGGTCTTCCTCCTATGACCGGGACTGAGTTCGTGATGGTGTTTCTTGCCCGTTTTCTTCCACAGAGTGTGAAAGATTCTAGAGCGCGCAGGTTCGAGTCTTTACATCAGACCTCCAAACAGTGCACTGCACATTCCAGTTTCTGTCAATTTAAAGTCTTCAGAATTTTTTTAAGCAACTGCAGAAGACTACTTTAGTGACCACTAGAACACCCTACAAAAACGAGCTCTATCCGACGCTTTTGACCCGGCGAGAGTTGCGAAAAAATGGGTGAGGCCGGTTTTTTAGTGGAGTTTGGAGTTGAATTTTGTAGGGTTGTCTAGTCTCTGGAACATTGGTGTAGTGGTATTGCTTGTTTTGCCCATTTTGGATATTATGTTATCTTTTCTTCAGGGGCAATTCGGGGTGTTTCGAAGTCGATAATTTATCACTGTTTAAATATTTATAGTACATGCATTACTATCTGCGACTGTGAATGTCATTCGAGCTGTACAGCTCGTCTAATTTCTATATGTTCTTTTAGACGAGTTTGTGAACGTGAAATTCACGTTGATGTTCTGTGTTGTGGTTAGATCGTCGTGGTGGATAGCTTGGGTGCAATGTTAGTACTGTTTAGTTTCATTTGTAAATTTGATATTGCGGTATGAGCGTCCGACATGTGGACTGCCGTCACTGTCGGTTTGTATATTATTTGTTTGGGGCACGACCGGGTTGAGGTCGATGTCACCGTTGTACATATTATTTTCTTTTCTGTACTAGGATTACCCAACGATGGAGTGCACGAATAGCCAGGTTCTCGAGGGCAACATGCTCGCATCTCATAGCGTTGAGACGGAGGGGACTCACTCTAGAATTGGTGGGATATTCGTCGCACTCGTAGGAGGTATAGGTTGACCCACGGAGGGGTGCCCAAGTTACCGGATTCTGTGAAGTGCTGGGTGGCCCATTCACGTTGTTGATTGGGGTTGCTTCGCTTCTTGTTTTGGCGGGTAACTTTCTGCGCTTGTAGCGGTCTAGGTTTTCATTGCACAGGCTATCCACAAGAAAGGGGAATGTCGGGTCTCATTTGCGGTTCAAGTGAAACACGGGGCTCTAAGATTATCCACCATTCTGTGATGCTTCTGTGATGTTTCTTTATATCATGCCTGGGACGATAGTTGTATATGTTTATATATATACTTGTAGATGTTGTATATGTTTTTCCCCCGCGCTAGTCCAGTCCCCGCTCTGTCGTTAGTTAAGTAACCTAACGGGTGATGACGGGACCCAGTGGCGAATGCGGATGGCATATACGTACATCATATATTTTCATTCTTTTTCTGGTGTGATTAATTGATGGGACTGCGTTGATTCTGATCAATGCAAGGATAAAAACAAACCTATTTAATGTTGTTGGAACCAATTTTAAAACTGACATTACGGACGTTCTCTTTTGCTTTGCTTAGTGGTATTCGGTTATGAATATCCAGCACCTCATTCAACGATGCAAGGGCCAAGATCCCTTCATCGGGAGTGACCCCTTGAGTTAAAGTTGGCGTCAACATAGTAACTTTACTATAGTCGATTATTTTTGTTTTGCATCGTGGTATTCAATTTGGAATATCCTGCACCTCATTCAATGAGGAAAAAACTGAGATCCCTTCACCGGGAGTGACCTCTTTAGCAAAGGTTTTCACAGCTAAATATTTATAAAAGCTATCTGGTTTCTTCAACGATATCAAGTTCATTACGTTAAAGGTTTTTCGACAAAAACCATTCGTAGCCTTCCATCATTTCAGACGGGTAGCACTTAGTATTCATGCTATGTTTGTTGGCCTTCGTCAAGGCATAGTGTATGGTAGCTATTTGTTACTTTTCTGTTGCATAGATAGATGCATTGGTTTAGGAAATTCATACTGCTTTGTTGGCCTACGTCAAGGGTATGTACTGGTGGATTCAAATTAACATGGACAATGACGGGTAGAACTTGACATGTGACTTATGATTTGTTGACTTTCGTTAAGGTCATAAGAGCATGGGATAAAAATCACATCGGGAGTTTTAACATACAGGAAATTTGCCAGGCTTGTGCATACCTTCTAGAGTGTGGTAACTTGAGTGGATCCTTTCAAGTTATCATGCGATGATAGTTGGATCCCGATTCCCACTGATGAGTAAGATTACTCCTCAGGTGATTTTAGATGATCCAAACTAATTATCTTTTTGGGTTTGGAGGAGAATTTGAGGAAACGGTGGGAGCAAACCTGATTAGATAAAGTGATTAACCAGATCTAGGTTAGAGTGCACGCTGAGTGTTTCTTTTCTCTCTCTCTTTGGCTGCGACTATGACCCGACCCTTGAGTAAAACTTATGAATCAAGTTAACAACCTTCTTAAAACACTTTGGGTTTTGGAATGTCACGGTGTCGCATATATCATTGCCACTTCTATATCACCTTTGCATTTCTCCAGAAAACTTCATATCACTACGAACATCCACTCCTATTGGATAAATCCATCGTATAGTTACATACTGTAACGTTTTGAAAATCGTTTAGGTGAAATTTCGGAGAATCGGTAAAATAACGGGTGTTTTCCGTAAAAATCAAGATATAATTATCTTTCATAATAAAATTAAATATACCTATTCTAGCAATATAATTGCTAGTATTTGGTGTTTATTGAGTCACTTGTAAAATTTCTAGTTGACTGAAATTTTTTCCGAAATTATTTATTTTAATATTAATTTAAGCCATCACTAATACATTTAATTAGGGATAATTACAAATGTGAATAGTTTAATACAAGTTTATACATCATGACACGTTAAACCAAAGTGTAACATGTGGTTTTTGAAATGAAAATAAGTTGTTAAGATGGTTTTAGAAAATATGATAGAAAAATGATTAAATAGTGAAATTAATGTAAATGGAAATTGGGGTATAGTATTTATCTTTTTTTTTTCTCACCCACACTCACCCACACCCTCTCTCCTCCCCCCTAGGCATTGGTCGAGCCTTCCCTTGACAGCCTCCCTCCACTTCTCTCCCTTTTCCTTGCAACAAACAAACAAAAGAAAAAAAAGAAAAAATGAAAGAATAAAGAAAGAAGTCAAATGAGGTATGGGCTTATTTTTCTTTCTCACTTCAACACCTCTCTCTCTCTCTCCTCATTCCCTTACAAAACCTGGCCGAAACAGCAGCCCCCCATTCCCCTCTTTCCATCTCTTTTCACTTCAAAATTCATCACAAAAATCCATAAAAATGCTTCAAAATCCATACAAATTCAAAGCTAATTCCAAATCCAAACTTTACCCATTATTTTTTAGCTAATTTAGCATGGATCTTGGTGTAAAGTTAGCAATTTGGAGGTCAAGTTCCATGTTTGATCTCAAACATGTGAGGTATAATCTCAACCTTTAGTTAAATTGTTGTTTATTTGTTTTAATCAAAACTTATTTAGTAAGAATTATGGTACCAATTTCAAGTTTTAGGAATTCAAGTGAGGGTATTGTTTTGGAGCTAGGGTTTGATCACTTGAGGTTGGTTGTGATGTGTAGTTTCATATCTTAAGCATGCTAAAACCTAACCAAATTGTTAAATTTCAAATTGTTACATTTATTTTGCCCAAATTGTGATTTTTGCAAACTAGACTTTTGAGATTAATATTAAGAGGTGAGTTTAAAATCTAATTAACATTGGTATGACTTAATTAAGATGTTTAATGAACATTATAGCAACTAGAATTGTTAAAATATTTAAATTTGTTAAAATATCAAGTTTTGATATAAAATGGAAATTTGTGCTAACTAGGTTTTTGGATTAATGTAATTTAACGAGATTAAAAATCTAGTAAATGTTTTTGTGGCCTAATTAAGATAATTAGTGAATATTGTGACCGCTAGTTTTGCTAAAACATCAAGATTTGTATTAAAATGGTTAATGACCGCTTACTAGGCTTTTAGAAATAAATCGATTTGATTAATTTTAAGGTTTTTATGAATTGCACCCTATTTTCAAATAAATTTTAGTGTGTTATGTACGCGTGATTGGTACGTTTGGGTTTTTCTCGATCAATCGGCGTTTGTACACCTATGTCGAGGGTTATTTGGTTCTTTTGCATGAGTCAGATTTTAATGCGATACGATGGGTTATGATATGTAGGCACCCTCACGAGGACTTTGAGACGACAAGCAAGCGCGTGGCGACATCGGCATCGGCAAGCAAAGATCCATGTGAGTAGATATATATCTATGGGGGAAGTCGGGTGGATGGCATATAGCACCCCCGCAATTTCATAAGATTTCGATGTGATGTGATATAGATATACATATATGGGTTATTGCGAGATATGAACCTTAGCAAGAAAATCATTAGGAGATCATGGGTTAATGTTAGCGAGATTTGAGGAAAGTGGTTTAGTTGGTTTCTTAGTCGTGAACCCTAGAGTGAGGTTGTTACACATACACAGACACGCACGGGATATGGTTTTGGGTGTACATGTTATATGTATGTGGATAGATGTGGATACGTGGGTTTATATATATACATATACGTGTACATGGATGATAGAGCATAGTATATGATACTATGAGAGGAGTCGTTGTGATTGGGCATGGTGCCGCGAGATCGGTGATATGATTTGGTTCGTAATAGGAGGTACGACATGATATTATAGCAGATCTTTAGGCGAGGTGTTTCAGACACATGCACATATATTTGTTGATGGTATCAGTTTGTACTAGACTTAGATTTGTACCCCATTTCATGATATATGATGATAAGGATACCAGATAAGAAATGAGATAAACATGATATTTGACCCGTATTCAGTTTTGGGAGGCCGTACGATGGATTTACCGTACGAGATGAATATTGATACTAGATCCGCACTCTCGACTCGAGGATGTCATATTATATATATTGTATCGTACGTGATACTATTGAGGCGAGATCACCGATTACTAGGTTTATATAGATCGACTCAAACTTAGGTGAATTTCCTTACCCTTTTGACTGGGCTCGAGTTATACCTGTTTTAAAAGGTGGAGAATTGTGAGTATTTTAAATACGAAACTGTATGACTCCTATATTGGATAGGTATATTCTTCAGTGTTGCTATTACTATATCACTTTTCTTATATTCATGAAGTTTCATCGCATTCCATGATTTTACATGTGTTATCTGTAATTATTATGAAAACCTGCTGTCAGGACACCAGCACCATTACCGATGATGCATATGCTCCACGCACACTTGTTTTCCGGCTCACACACATCAGCATCAGTAATTGCCATGTCACGTACACTTTAGAGATTACTATTTCATTGATACAGCTTGCTAGCTGATAGTTGCAATACGTTATCACTTTCATATGCTAGTTTAACTATTGCACTCATTACATGATAGCAGATGCATTCTTATATTCTTTGGTCACGCAATATTATGGAGATTTATGCCGGTTTTCACTGTTATTTACATGGTGACTTGATGATTTCGGATTCTTCTTGAGATTTTCGGGAATTGGAAACCGCATGTGAAAGTTTTATAAACTGAAGAACTATTTTAGAGAGAAAGATGCAGTTTCCTTGATATGATGAGTATTGTCCACCATGATATTTTCTCGGTTCTGAGATGGTTTTCGAGACCCGATCCGAGGAGTTGGATGAACCGTCTGCGGGTACATGGTGGACCCGGTATGGTACCCCGTGGCAAGAAGCTTGTGACGTTTTAAAAATAAATAAATAAATAAAAATCCTTTATGTAAATTTTCTGATAATCGGTAAAATAAACCGTATTTTCCGTAAAACTTAACTATAATTATTTTTCAATATAGATTTAAATATGCCTATTTTAACTATGTAATTACTAGTAAATTGTGTTTATTTAGTCATTTATAAATTATTAGTTTACTTAAATATTTTTCCTTAATTAATTATTTCTAATTTTCATATAAGCTTTTAATTATACATTAAATTAGTGCAAATTATAAATTGGAGTGGGTTAATTTTACAAAAGTGAACCATGACAATTTAAAATAAGTGTGTTTCATGCAAAATTCTTTCTCAAATCTCCATGGTTCTAGAGATCTCTAGGAAAAGGTTTAAATGGAAAAATTAAATAGTTAAGGGTTTAAGTCAAAAAAATGCATTTATTAGTGAACTTTCTACACAATACCACACATTTTTCTCTCTCTCTTTTTCTTTCCTCCATGCCATGGCCGAGCCTAGCTATTTGCTGCCCCAAAATTTTCTCCACTCAATTTCCACTCAAAACTCTTCAAAAAATCATTAAAAATCAATACAAATTATCACAAAATCATCCTTTAACCTTCATCCAATATTCTTTAGCCAAACAAGCTTGGATCTTGGAGGAAAATTAGCATTTTCATGATCAAATTGCATGTTTTATCCCATGTTTATTGAGGTATACTTCTAATCTTAGTGTTAAATGTAGGTTAATTACTTTAATTTAGTAAATTTCGGTGTTTATTTATGAATCTAATTGCTAAATTAAAAAATTCAAGATTAGGGTTTGTGATCAAGTGAATATTTTTATTAATTATTCATGGTTTTAGTGAGGAGATTAACATGTTAATGGAATGCAAAACCTAATTTACTTACTAGTTGCTAATTGTTAGTTTAAAATTATGCTAATTTTGCTAACTAGGTTTTTAGAAATTGATTAAATAATTGGGATTAAAATCTAATTAGGGTTTCATGACATTATTAACATTTTAAATTGCAGTTTAATACTTTAGCTCTTGCAAAATCTAGCTTAGTTGATGAATTGTGAATTTTGCTTAAAAGGAGTTAAAATTTGATATTTTTGCAAACTATAATTTTCTATTCAATACAAATTGAGGAGAATAAATTATAGAAATGGTTATATAACTTAGTTATGATATTTATTGAATATTATGGCCATTAGTTTCGTTAAAACATCAAGTTTCGAATTAAAACAAAAATTTATGCTTTCTAGGTTTTCGGAAATAAATCGATTTGATTTATTTTGAGGTTTTGATGAGTTGCAATCTATTTTACATTATAATTAGTGATTTGTGAAACTACGATTGATGTGTTTGAGTTTTCTCGATCAATCGGCGTTTGTATGCCGATGTCGGGGGTTATTTGGTTATTTTGCATGACAGGGTCATAGGTTTTAACCTATGTGCGTTTCGTGCGCTGTTTTGGTTCTGTCCGCGATTTCGGTTTACGATATTATATATGTTTGCGTATAGGTACCCTACACGTGGACTTCGGACGATGAAGAAAAGGATGGCGGCATCGACTTCGGCAGACAAGGACCAGGTGAGTAGATGTATATCTATGGGGGAAGTCAGGTGGATGGCGTGTAGCACCCCCGCAAACGTAGCATAGGGATATTACTTACTGTTATTAGGAAGTCAGACGTGACCTTAGATTCTTAGCGAGTAGGGTCCTATTGAAGATTTTAGGTTGGACTTGATTGATTTAGAAAGATTTAACCATGAGGATGACTGCCTTGGAGGGAATTCATAGGTTTCATGTAGACACACACACATACACACGCATACAAAAACATGACTTGGTGTATATGTGTGTGTATATATATATACATATAGGAATGTGTGTAAGTATATATATATACAACATATACATTTGATATGAGGAGGTTATATGATATGATACAGGGGGATGAGTAGATATGACTGGGCTTGATGCCGTGATCTATTGGATATACGATCGAGTTATGATATGAGATGTATTATGATATTAGTGGATCGCTGGGCAATGAGATTATATAAAATATATTTATATAAACGATAATAAGTGTTGATGATATTAGAATGTACGAGATTCTAGAATAGAACCCGGAGGGTAATATGTGACTTAATCACGATATGATATATAACGTGATGTGTTAGTGGATCATTTGACGATATATATTTATACAGGCGATGATATATGTTTGACGATATTGGTATGTATGCGATTATAGTACAGTGCCCTTGATCATGATATTGTTTGATGAAGATAGTATACGAACAATGATATATATATGTGATAGTTGACCCATACCCAGATTTTGGGATGCCGTACGTACGAGGCATAGATGTGATGATTGATCTGCACTCTTGACTCGAGGAAGTCGTACTACGTACGTGACGCTATTGAGGCTGGATCGTCGACTACTTGAGATACCGACTCAGAATTTAGGAGGATTCTTCTTACCTTTCGACTAGTGTCTTTCGTTAGTTCCTTAGTTGGTTAGGTAGATCTTAGTTTAGGATCGAGTCATACTTACTTTCAAACTAATGAATCATGCTTTTTCAAACACCACACTGTATGACTCATAATTAGTATGTATTTTCTAGTTGTGCATTTATTACACATTCACTGTTATATTCATGTTGTGTTCATCGCATTGCATATTCATACATATATTTCTTTAGCTAATATGAAACTCTGCCTGTTAGGACACCAGCATCATTACCGATGATGCGCATGTTCCACGTACACTTATTTGCCGGCTCACACACATCATCATCGGTAATTTCCATGTCACGTACACTTTAGAACATATTATCTTTTTATTGATATAATCAGCTAATTGCTAGTCCAATATAATATTGTGTGATTACTCTCATATGCTAGTTTAGACATTGCATCTATTACTTAGACACTTCATGCATTCATATTTTCATATTATCATGCAGTATTGTGGGGCTTATGCCGATACTCATTATTTACTTACTCATGATTTTGGGATTTTGGAATTCTATGAGATTTCTGGATTTTGGGGAAAACTGCAAGAATATAAATAAAAACTTCTCTCTCTCCCCCTCTCATTTTAAAATACAAGTTGTTGTTTTCTTGTGATTGATGTGTCGTCAACTATGAGATTTCATGTTTTCTGTTGGATTTCGAGACCTGATTCGAGGAGTGGATGAACCATCTCGGGTACATGGTGGGCCCGGTATGTTACCCCGGGGCAAGAAGCTCGAGTTGTAGACGATGAGCCTGGCTGGGGAAGACTACCTACCGGTGATGTCTGGCATGGCGGATATCCAGAGGATACCGACCATTGTCGTGAGATTTGATGATATGGGCCGATCCGAACTGGCGAAGCCCGAGATATTGAGATTACGAGATATTGAGACTATGAAGAATTGAGACTTTGAGATTCACCTGTTTTGTGTCGATACTTGACACGGATTTCCATGTATTTCATTGATGATGTTTCAGATCACCATACAAATTTTACTATGATAAAAGTTAAAGATTTCTTGTATAGATATATCCAGATTTCATGGTTGATTGTTTTATATTCATGGTGCATGCATACTCATACACATGACATGTTACTACTTGAGGCACTGACACGAGCACTGAGCATTTCACTTACGAATATATTATTACCCTGCCATTACTAGATGACTAGTGTTATATTAAGTATATTATTATGACCTAGGAGAGCGTCGTGCATGCAATTTCTAACCGCAGATGTCTTCTACTCTCGAGTTGGCAACCCACCCCCGTTGTGCTAAATTTTCTTACAGGTTTCCTTGGCAGCTTGCTGGCACTTCATTTCATTCATGGTGATTTGCTCGATAAGTTGGTTCACTTGTATCAGGACCGCCGTTGTACCTTTATTATTTCATTTGTATCTAGTAAGCTCCATCAACCAGACTTGTATTACTTGATTGATTTAGCAGACCGGTTGTTTTTATTTCGACCTTAGAGTCGCGCTTGTATTATTATGGATTTTGGTGGATTTGGTTTTCTTTTGAGTTTTGAGCCTCGCCCTTCGGCGTTGTATATCATAGTGCATTGTGTGGTTGTTTCCTCCTTTTGGTGTAGAGCAAGCTCCCGCTTGGGGATGCCTTTTTTTATTGTTGCTTATGTATATATTCTTATTTGTACCCGTTTGGGGCCAGTTTTTACAATGGAGACTCTACCGAAATTTTTGAGAAATTTGATATTGTTTTTAAAACTTGTTTTCCTACACTTCTTCTTTTAAAGGGTTTAGATTTCTGGGCTTCGGCTTGCTTAAATTACGTTACGCCTCTAGACGTTTCGTAATTTAAGTGCCGGTCACATTCCGTACCTTCGGGTCGTGACAAAGTTGGTATCAGAGCGTTAGGTTTAACCCTTGTCTAAGTCTAGGTTGAACTTGGTTGATGGAGTAGGTGACTTAGGTAAAGTGACGTACCGTGGGTATGATCCGCGGCATACTTACGATACGCTACTCTGCTTAAGAAGCCTTAGGATGTACATTTCTTTGCACCGTATTCTATTCGTTCCTTTGATCTATCCTCGACAATGTCGGATGGTGGTTTCTGTTACCACGGTCGCACGGGCAGAGAGAGCTACGGCTAGGATGCGATGACCGTTAGGATATCATCTATTCTGGATGGTTGAAGCATTGTCTATCGTGCGGACGAAGGGTATTCACATGTCGTCCAGACAAAGTTTAAAGGTTCGAACGAATGTCAGAAACCCATTTTCCCAAGTTTAAAGTATTCGGAAGAACAAGTAGGTATTTCTATGGACCCTCTAAAAGAATGAAACCCTAACTCGACATAATGACCATGAGAACGCCTTTGAACCTTAGGGTTTACGGCTATTCCGTGGTACCATTAGTGAGGCTTGGGTTTTCCCTTCTACAGCTGGTCCGCAGATGCTGGGGCATGTACTGGATATTTTTAAACTATATTTGAGTGTTGAGCTCTCGGGGAACTATGGGATTTTGATGAATCGATCGAAAAGTTTAACGTAGTCCAGATATCAGGTGAAGGGATAGATTACTTGGGATACTCTAGATATGAGTGTGGCCATTTGTAGCGCTGTCAGCACAGCTACGAAGTGACGAGTTCGAATCAGTCGACACCAGAGGAAAGATGAGCACATTGACGGTAGTGTTTACTATTGCAATTTGGTGATTTGAATTTCATATTTCCGTTGTTTGGATTTTGGTATTTTGCAAATTTTGTTCTATGATTGGTATTTCCTATGTGTACATTCATTATACTCTATTCGTGTTTCATATATCAGTTGTATTGATGTTGTTTTGTGCATACCCAGTGCACTCGATTTGGTTTTATACATTTTGAGATATTTATTTGATTTCGTGCATATGGGTTGCACGTGATTTTCACGTATGCTTCGACATAGTTTTCATCCACATTTCGTATTATGATTTCAATTTTGATATTCGGTATATGTTTTCGTGTACCATATGCACTTGATTGAGATTCTTGCGCACACTTGGTGCACTTGATGCGATTTTGTGCACACCAGATGCACTAAATCGGGATTTGTGCAGACTAGATGCACCTGATATTGTTGTCATGCACGCCCGTTGCACTTGACAGATGTTTTTGGTGCACATCCATTGCACTCAGTTTTGTTTCTATGCATATTCGTGGCTTCTGTATTTGGTTTCGATTTTAGTGTGCTCCGGACGCACATGATATTTTTTTTATGCTGTAATTGGGATTGATTTCATTTTGAGCAGTATGTTTTTATAATAATTACTATTTGGTTTAGTTACCAGGCGGGACGTGTAAGTTAAATAAAAGATATCTATGTATAGCTATTTTTCTAAATGAATGTCCGCTACTTATGCCGTGACACGTGCATCGTACGGTGATTTTAAAAAGGGGTTTTTGCATGCTTCTTTATTCAGATGTTTGGACGATTGTACTACGATGCATACTATATGTACAAGTTATAGTTTTAATGTATATCATGTTGGTTTTCGTATTGGACTTTGACATTGTATTTTCACCATAACTCCGATGATTGCATTATGCTTGATGGAGTTTTGATTTTGAGCTATGTACTTATTTTTTATGCGCATGCATTGCGCTAAGATGTGTTTTATGTATTGATGATTTTGGATCCCCGACGATTTGAGTGTTTTGCTAAATGTTTTAGTATTTGGGGGAGTTTCAATTTAAATTCAGGGACCGAATTTCTTTAAGCGGGAAAGATTGTAACGTTTTAAAAATAAATAAATAAATAAATAAAAATCCTTTAGGTGAATTTTCTGATAATCGGTAAAATAAACCGTATTTTTCGTAAAACTTAACTATAATTATTTTTCAATATAAATTTAAATACGCCTATTTTAACTATGTAAATACTAGTAAATGGTGTTTATTTAGTCACTTATAAATTATTAGTTTACTAAAATATTTTTCCTTAATTAATTATTTCTAATATTAATATAAGCTTTTAATTATATATTAAATTAGTGCAAATTATATATTGGAGTGGGTTAATTTTACAAAAGTGAACCATGACAATTTAAAATAAGTGTGTTTCATGCAAAATTCTTTCTCAAATCTCCATGGTTCTAGAGATTTCTAGGAAAAGGTTTAAATGGAAAAATTAAATAGTTAAGGGTTTAAGTGAAAAAATGCATTTATTAGTGAACTTTCTACACAATACCACACATTTCTCTTTCTCTCTCTCTCTCTTTCTTTCCTCCATGCCATGGCCGAGCCTACCTATTTGCTGCCCCAAAATTTTCTCCACTCAATTTCCACTCAAAACTCTTCAAAAAATCATCAAAAATCAATACAAATTATCACAAAATCATCATTTAACCTTCATCCAATATTCTTTGGCCAAACAAGCTTGGATCTTGGAGCAAAATTAGCATTTTGGAGATCAAGTTGCATGTTTGATCCCATATTTATTGAGGTATAATTCTAACCCTAGTGTTAATTGTAGGTTAATTACTTTAATTTAGTAAATTTCGGTGTTTAATTATGATTCTAATTGCTAAATTAAAAAAATTCAAGATTAGGGTTTGTGATCAAATGAGGATTTTTATTAATTATTCATGGTTTTAGTGAGGAGATTAACATGTTAATGGAATGCAAAACCTAATCTACTTACTAGTTGCTAATTGTTAGTTTAAAATTATACTAATTATGCAAATTTTGCTAACTAGGTTTTTAGAAATTGATTAAATAATTGGGTTTAAAATCTAATTAGGCTTTCATGACATTATTAACATTTTAAATTGTAGTTTAATACTTTAGCTCATGCAAAATCTAGTTTAGTTGATGAATTGTGAATTTTGCTTAAAAAGTGTTAAAATTTGATATTTTTGCAAACTAGAATTTTCTATTCAATACAAATTGATGAGAATAAATTATAGAAATGGTTTATATAACTTAGTTATGATATTTAGTGAATATTATGGCCATTAGTCTCGTTAAAATATCAAGTTTCGAATTAAAATGAAAATTTTGTGCTTTCTAGGTTTTCGGAAATAAATCGATTTGATTTATTTTGAGGTTTTGATGAGTTGCAATCTATTTTATATTATAATTAGTGATTTGTGAAACCACGATTAATGTGTTTGGGTTTTCTCGATCAATCGGCGTTTGTACGCCGATGTCGGGGGTTATTTGGTTATTTTGCATGAGCGGGTCATAGGATTTAACCTATGCGCGTTTCGTGCGCTTTTTTGGTTCTGTCCGCGATTTCGGTTCACGATATTATATATGTTTGCGTATAGGTACCCCTCACGTGGATTTCGGACGATGAAGAAGAGGATGGCGGCATCGATTTCGGCAGACAAGGACCAGGTGAGTAGATGTATATCTACGGGGGAAGTCGGGTGGATGCCGTATAGCACCGCCGCAAATGTAGCATAGGGATATTACTTACTGTTATTAGGATGTCGGACGTGACCTTAGATTCTTAGCGAGTAGGGTCCTATTGAAGATTTTAGGTTGGACTAGATTGATTTAGAAAGACTTAACCATGAGGATGACTGCCTTGGAGGGAATTCGTAGGTTTCATGTAGACACACACACACACACATACACGCACACACAAAAACCTGACTTGGTGTATATATGTGTGTGTGTATATATATACATATAGGAATGTGTGTAGGTATATATATATATATACAACATATACATGTGATATGAGGAGGTTATATGATACATGGGGATGAGTAGATATGACTGGGCTTGATGCCGTGATCTTTTGGATATATGATCGAGTTATGGTATGGGATGTATTATGATATTAGCGGATCGTTGGGCAATGAGATTATATAAAATATATTTATATAAACGATAATAAGTGTTGATGACGTTGCAATGTACGAGATTCTAGAATAGAACCCGGAGGGTAATATGTGAATTAATCACGATATGATATATGACATGATGTGTTAGTGGATCATTTGACGATGTATATTTACACAGACGATGATATATGTTTGACGATATTGGGATGTATGCGATTATAGTACAGTACCTTTGATCATGATATCGTTTGATGATGATACTATACGAACGATGATATATATATAAATATATGTGATAGTTGACCCGTACCCAGATTTTAGGATGCCGTACGATGGATATTACCGTACGAGGCATAGATGTGATAATTGATCTGCACTCTTGACTCGAGGAAGTCGTACTACGTACGTGATGCTATTGAGGCTGGATCGCCGACTGCTTGAGATATCGACTCAGAATTTAGGAGGATTCTTCTTACCTTTCAACTAGTGTTTTTAGTTAGTGCCTTAGTTGGTTAGGTAGATCTTAGTTTAGGATCGAGTCATACCTGCTTTCAAACTCATGAATCGTGCTTTTTCAAACACCAAACTGTATGACTCATAATTAGTATGTATTCTCTTGTTGTGCATTTATTACACATTCACTGTTATATTCATGTTGTGTTCATCGCTTTGCATATTTATATATATGTTTCTTTAGCTAATATGAAACTCTGCCTGTTAGGACACCAGCACCATTACCGATGATGCGCATGTTCCACGTACCGTTATTTGCCGGCTCATACACATCATCATCGGTAATTGCCATGTCACGTACACTTTAGAACATATTATCTTTTTATTGATATAATCAGCTAAATACTAGTCCAATATAATATTGTGTGATTACTCTTATGTGCTAGTTTGGACATTGCATCTATTACTTAGACACTTCATGCATTCACATTTTCATATTATCATGCAGTATTGTGGGGCTTATGCCGATACTCATTATTTACTTACTCATGATTTTGGGATTTTGGATTTCTATGAGATTTTTGGATTTTGGGGAAAACCGCAAGAATATATATAAAAACTTCTCTCTCTCTTTCGCTCTCATTTTAAAATACAAGTTGTGGTTTTCTCGTGATGTATGAGTCACCCACCATGAGATTTCATGTTTTCTGTTGGATTTCGAGACTCGATTCGAAAAGTGGATGAACCGTCTCGGGTACATGGTGGGCCCGGTATGTTACCCTGGGGAAAGAAGCTCGAGTTGTAGACGATGAGCCTGGAGGGGGAAGACTACCTACCGGTGATGTCTGGTGCGGCGGATATCCGGAGGATACCGACCGTTGTCGTGAGATTTGATGATATGGGCCGATGCGAACTAACGGATCCCGAGATATTGAGACTACGAGATATTGAGACTATGGAATATTGAGACTTTGAGGTATTGAGACTTTGAGATTTACCTATTTTGTGTCGATACTTGACATGGATTTCCATGGATTTCATTGAAGATGTTTCAGATTACCATACAAATTTTACTATGATAAAAGTTAAACATTTCTTGTACAGATATATCCAGATTTCATGGTTGATTGTTTTACATTCATGGTGCATGCATACTCATACACATGACATGTTGCTACTTGAGGTACTGACACGAGCTCTGAGCATTTCACTTACGAATATATTATTACCCTGCCATTACTAGATGACTAGTGTTATATTAAGTATATTATTATGACCTAGGAGAGCGTCGTGCATGCGATTTCTAACCGCAGATGTTTTCTACTCTCGAGTTGGCAACCCACCCCCGTTGTGCCAAATTTTCTTACAGGTTTCGATGTACAGGTTTCCTTGGCAGCTTGCTGGCACTTCATTTCATTCAGGGTGATTTGCTCGGTAGGTTGGTTCACTTGTATCAGGACCGCCGTTGTACCTTTATTATTTCATTTGTATCTAGTAAGCTCCATCAACCAGACTTGTATTACTTGATAGATTTAGCAGACCGGTTGTTTTTATTTCGACCTTAGAGTCGCGCTTGTATTATTATAGTTTTTGGTGGATTTGGTTTTCTTTTGAGTTTTGAGCCTCGCCCTTCGGCGTTGTATATCATAGTGCATTGTCTGATTGTTTCCGCCTTTTGGCGTAGAGCTAGCTCCCGCTTGGGGATGCCCTTTTTCTTGTTCCTTATGTATATATTCTTATTTGTACCCGTTTGGGGACAGTTTTTACAAAGGAGACTCTGCCAAAATTTTTGAGAAATTTGATATTGTTTTTAAAACTTGTTTTCCTACACTTCTTCCTTTAAAGGGTTTATATTTCTGGGCTTCGGCTTGCTTAGATTACGTTACGCCTCTAGAAGTTTCGTAATTTAAGTGCCGGTTACGTTCCGTACCTTCGGGTCGTGACAAAGCTCGAGTTGTAGACGATGAGCCCGGCAGGGGCAGACTGCCTACCGGTGATTGTTTGGCGCGGCGGATATCTGGAGGATACCGTTCGTGGTCGTCTGATTGATGATATGTGCTGATCCGGACCGACAGAGCCCGAGGTATTAGGATATTAAGATATTGAGATTTGAGACACTGAGATATTGAAATTTGATGATACAGGCCAGTCCGTATAGCCGGAGCCTGAGATATTGAGATATTGAGATTCGTGTTTTGTTTTGATGCTTGACACTGATTTCTCTGTTGATTTCATTGATGATATTCGATTTATATACATACAGGAATCTCATTAAATAAAGAAAACTGTTGTCTCACTCATGATGTATTCTGTTTCCATTCATAATGCATTCATACATCATATATCTTATATGTTGCTATCTGAGGCACTGACACGAGCACGTAGTATCGCACTTCTATATAGATGGATCAGGATTTTATTTGAGGATATTACTTGATATGACCTAGAATGCGTCATACATGCGATTTCTGCTCTGTGATGTTTTCTACTCACAAGTTGGCAACTCACCCCCATTGTGCCACAGTTCCTTGCAGCTTTTGTCGTACAGATTTCGTTGCGGCTTTGCTGGCACACTGTTCCTTCCGGGAGATTGCTTTAGTAGGTGAGTTCACTTGCATCGTGACCACCTTTGTATATTTGTTATTTCAGTTGTATCTAGTAAAACTCCATTAACCAGACTTGTATATTTGATAGAACTAGAAGACTAGTGTTTATTCTTTCGACCTTAGAGTCGCGCTTGTATTATTATGGTTTTCTGTTGGATATGGGCTTTCTTTTGAGTTTTGATCCTCGCCCTTCGGCGTTGTATATTATATTGCATGCGTGGTTTTGTCCACCGGTTGGCGAAGAGCTAGCTCCCGCTTGGGGATGCTTTTATTCATTATATATGTTTTATCAGGTTTTTTACCCGTTTGGGGTCAGTTTTTACAAAGGAGACTCTGCCGAAATTTTCGAAAAAGACTAACTGTTTTAAAATGTTACTACGACTTTCAAAGTGAATACGTGCAAACTTTAAAACAAGTTTTCCTTCTTTCAAATGGTTTAGATTTCTGGGATTTTTGGCTTATTTGAATTAGATGGGGTCCTATAAACTTCATATGATTCAAGTGCCAGTCACGTGCTATTTTGGGTCGTGACAAAGTTGGTATCAGAGTGCTAGGTTAACCTTAGTTCGAGTCTAGGTTTGACTATGCGGAGCCTAGGGCGTTTGTATATATACGGAATCTATGCTTGACATTACGGAATATAGACTTACTCGAGGGGGTATTAGACCCGAACTTTCGTTGCGTAGGTTGACCTTGGTTGATGGAGTAGGTGACTTAAGGAGAGTGACGTACCGTGTGTATGTTTCGCAGCATACTTACGATACGCTACTCCAATTAAGAAGCCTTAGGATGTACATTTCCTTGCGCATTATTATTTTCATTCATGATCTATCCTCATCGATATCAGTTTATGGTTTTGCTGCCATGATTACACGGGCAGAAGAGCTACGGCGAGAGTTGCGTCAGCATGAGCTCGTCACGGACGAGGACTGACCAGGCGTGATTCCAGGGACATACGATTCCATAGACATATCGTTTATTTGTGTTTTCGCGCCAAGAGCATTTGATGGATCGCTTTTATAAGATTTCTCGGACGTGCAGATCAGCACTAGAGGATCAGGCTACTGCTAGAGGCCAGCCAGAATGTGATGACCGTCAATTCACCGATTACTTGATGATTTAGACACAGTTCAGCGTGCGGACAAATGAGCCAATTGTTGCTGCGAATGATGAGATATCGCCCCAGATGTTTGGAGCCATTACCGCACGAGTTGTACTTAGAGATATGATAGAAGGTCGCTAGTCACCCAAGGAAGAATGACAAGGACATGTGATTCATTGCCTACCCCGATGCGAGGTCATCAAATAGATTGATTTCAGTTAGAAGCGACTTAACTAACGATAGAGCGGGGGCTGGAGTAGCACGGATGCAAAACATAAGCAACGCCTACTAGATATCATATATATATATATATATTCGTCTGATGCAATGATAACCATTCCAGATCATAGATGAACACATTGGATATGCTAGGAATCCGGGTTTCGTTCGAGCCTGCAACAAAAGACGGATTACACGGTCGCGATAAATAGCCAAACCCCACCCCAGACCCCTACGGGTGAGACAAACTACCCGCCAAGTAACCGTAGTGAAGCAACCTCCCTCAACAACGTGAGTAGGCCACTCGGCACTTCAAAGTACCCGGTAATTTGTGCACCCCACCTTGGGTCTATCCTAGGAGCAAAAATAGTAAAAGAAATAATATACAATAGCGGCTACAACCACATCCCAGATGTGCGGCCATAAAAATAATATTACATCAATTTACATATTACATCAAATGAAAGATAAAGAAACTCTCATCTCACAAACCCCGGCTATTCATCTGCGACAATCCAACAATTTCATATACACAAACCAACATCACAGATCACATATATGTATAACCCCCACTAATCGACGTATAGCGATTAGTAGACGTTCAATACATATATCACATCACAGAATATCCGATTATTAAAAGTACTTAGAATTTCGATCGATAACTTGATTTGAAACTACCCTAAGCACAACACAATACTCAGCAAAATCTGGGCAGAAACAAACTATCTCAAAAATCACAAAACCATCACAGAGAACACCTGAAGAAATTTGGTGCGCGGCCGAGTCAACTCGGCCGCGGATCCGCGGCGGATCGCTTGGATCGGCCGCGGATCCGCGGTCTTCTGAGTGACTCAGGCGCCCAAATTTCTACAGTTTTCCCAGAAAACCCTGCACGTATTTTGAAGGTCCCTTGAAAAATTTTTGGACCAGTTATTAAAAACGACAGAAAAGTGCCTTTTCCGACGTGTTTTGCGATTTTTTTCGGCGATCGAATTTCTATCACTTTGTTAACAAGTTAGTAATGGTTTAGCGAGGCTCTGATACCACTGTAAGTCCATGTTACCTACACCGGTGCTTACGGGGAGGCGGAATAGGTAAAAAATAATTTTTTGACACAAGGTAACATGGACTAAAAACTTGAGGATCTTTGCCAAACCATTGCTAACATACTACAAGAGGTTCTATCTACTATGCTCAAGAGATTATACCTCACGAACCAAGTCCTTCGGGTCTTCTCTCCGCTTTCCTCCTCGTCCGTGCAAGCTCCAAGGAGCGATCCGGATCTTGGTCACCTCCGCGGCCTCCTTGAGTCGAAGACGATCCACCCGAGAGTTTGTAATCCGAGCTCCACCACAAGCCGAGGTAACTAGGGCAACAAGTGTGCTACTCTTGATGTTCTAGGTGATGTAGAATATGATGGTGGATTTATTTGTCTATTTAAATCCTAATTATCTCAACACATGAGAACTAAAGGACTTCTTAGTGAGGAGGAGGAAGAAGAACATAGCTTGAGAGCTCAAAATGAAGAGAGAGAATGCCAAAAGAATAATGAATCATGGAAAAATAAAAACCAATCTTTTATCATAATTATGATGGCTAAGATTGATTTGACTACTGTCCTGTCTTGATAAAGAAAAAAGCAAAAGAAGAGTCTAGTGCTTTCATGAAAGATCCAAGTCAAAAATGGTCAAAATGTCAACATGGTCAAGCATGGTCAGAAGGTCAAAGAAATTAGCCATAACATAATTATCATTAAAAAGATTAGTAAATATTTTCCTCACCTCATAATGGTTTTGACCGAACCAACGGTCAAAACCCTAATGAGGCACCTCCTCTTTCTTCGCTCCTCACAACCTTGCATACACATCCGTATCCGCATTCCGTAGAACACAAATGCATAGAAGACAAAACTAATCCATCCATAAAATATTAGGATCCGGCTTAAAGCAAAGCCTACTAGCATTGTCTGTCCGAACAGCATACGCGCACAAGTGCACGTAAGTGATCGTAGCCCTGCCGTAAAACCATACGGCCTCTACACCTTTCGCCCACTGCAGGGAAACTCTCTGTGTGGGACACTAAAGACTTGACACTATGCTGGCAGTGGGTTTAACCACAGACCGCAAGCGGCAGTAGCTGTACGTAACGGTCCCCAGGTAGATGTCGATAAGAAGGCCGATGAGGTAAACCCATCCGAACTCCTACTGAGCCTGAATGTGAGAATCTCCGTACAGTCCGGTCTGTTCGTCTGAGAATATCGCATGGCGGGCCTTGGGGGCGGTAAATGTCAGTCCCTTAATAGCGTTACAAGTCGTGTCGGAGTGTAGCCCAGAACACCATGAGATAACACTGGAAAACCTACCAGTATATCTCGCTTGCCCTGGCCAGGGACATTGTGTAATGGCTCTCCTAGACACAGCGCGATATCAACCCCCAATACCGGGAGAGACGAATCCTGTCTAACCGTCACTGCCTCCAAGTGCTTCGGGACTGCACCCAACTACTACCTATTTGGACGACTCTTTTGAGCCGTGGTAGGGTAGTAATCAAAGAACAGTGGGAACACACTCGAGGCGAAGTGACAGTGTCAAGTCAACGGACTAAGCTGTACTCATGTCACCTGGGAACTGATAACTGACGATAGGCATAATACCAACCAACAGTTCCCAGCGAGTCCTGTCCAGTGTACTCGTAACCTAATGAGCACCCGCATACTATCTCAAGTACGACGAACTAATGGCTATGGGACAGGCCATCTCCCCTGCTGGGATGAGAAGCGCATACGCTAGTCTACTCCGGAGTATCGATGCCCCGTCTCGATAATCCTATGACTAGGGACCTGTATAAGGATGTGCTTGTAGATTACCCAGCCCCCACTAGTGTGACTGCCATCACAACGCTGGTAATCAAGCAAAGATCCTAAGGGCTCTACTAATATGTATAAGCGATATGCTAAAAGAAACACATGCACATATTGAAGTAGAAACAAACCAAGTAGCATACTACCATTTTGAGCAAGATTGTCTATACAACTGTGAATATCCCAAGCTTTCATTAAGTAATATACAAACTAGTATGATACAGTAATGGCCTCTAGGGCATATACACTAACAATCTCCCACTTGCACTAAGGCTATGTACTGGCGTATCGAAGACCAATCATCTCAATCAGCCGCTCGAACTGAGTCTGGGGTATGCCCTTCGTGAATAAATCTGCAGTGTTATTCTCCGAATCTACTCTCTTCACCTCGATCTCCCGGCGATCTACGATCTCCCTGATCAGGTGGTACCGCCTCAAAATGTTCCTGGACTTCTGATGGGACCTGGGTTCCTTCGCTAAAGGTATAGCGCCGTTGTTATCATAATACAGTGGTATTGGATCAACAATGGTAGGAACCACCTGAAGCTCTGTGAGGAACTTCTTCATCCATATAGCTTCCTTTGCGGCATCGCAAGCAGTTATGTACTCCGCTTCCATAGTTGAGTCAGCAACGGTTTCCTGCTTGGAGCTCTTCCAGCAAACCGCCCCTCCATTGAGGGTAAAGACATAACCCGACATAGACTTGGAGTCATCCTTATCACTCTGGAAGCTGGAGTCAGCAAAGGCCTCAATCTGGAGGTCTTTTCTGCCATACACCAAGAACATCTCCTTAGTCCTTCTCAGGTACTTGAGAATGTTCTTTACTGCTATCCAGTGTTTCTCCCCTGGGTCCGACTGATACCGGCTTACAACGCTTAATGCGTATGCTACATCTGGTCTGGTACACAACATCGCATACATTATAGAGCCTACCGCAGATGCGTAGGGTATAGATGACATGCGAGCCCTTTCTAAATTAGTCTTGGGAGACATCTCTTTAGAGAGGGTGATTCCGTGACAAGCCGGTAGATTACCGCGCTTTGAATCTTCCATACTGAATCGTTTCAGTATGGTGTCGATGTGCCTGGACTGCGAAAGTCCCAACATCCTCTTAGATCTATCACGATAGATCTGGATCCCCAGAATGTAGTTGGCATTGCCTAGGTCCTTCATGGAGAACCTCTGTGACAAGAATCCTTTGACTGACTGTAGCATAGGAATATCATTTTCTATTAGGAGAATGTCATCCACGTACAAGACGAGGAATACCACAGTTCTCCCTATAATTTTACTAATGTCATCCATGTACAAGACGAGGAATACCACAGTTCTCCCTATAATCTTACTGTAAATGCATGGTTCATCCGGATTTTTGATAAAATCAAATTCTTTGACAGTATCATCAAAGCAGCTGTTCCAACTCCGTGATGCCTGCTTCAGTCCATAAATGGACTTAAGCAACTTGCATACTTTACCGCTGCTCCCACTCTGAATGAATCCCTCCGGCTGATCCATATAGATGCACTCTTCCAAATTTCCATTTAGGAAAGCCGTCTTTACGTCCATCTGCCAGATCTCATAATCTTGGAAGGCAGCAATGGCAAGAAGGATCCGAATGGATTTGAGCATAGCCACTGGAGAAAAGGTCTCGTCATAGTCCAAACCAGGTCTTTGACGAAAACCCTTTGCAACAAGTCTAGCTTTATAGGTTTCAACCTGCCCATCTACACCAATCTTCTTTCTGAAGATCCATTTGCAGCCTACGGGTTTTACCCCTTATGGAGAAATGTCCAAAGTCCATATTTTATTAGTGTACATGGACTCCATTTTGGTCCGCATTGCATCCAGCCATTTTATTGAGTCACCGCTCTGAATAGCTTGCTGGAAGCTAGTAGGCTCATCATTATCAATGATGCAAACCTCTCTATCCCCGTCTATAAGAAAACCGTAGTATCTCTCGGGCGGATGAGACTGTCTACTACTCCTGCGGAGTGGCGCTGGGATATCCGATTCTCCTGAAGCTTCTGGTTCTTCCAAGCCTTCAGTAATAGCTTGTGGTTCTGGAATTTCTTCCAGTTCTACTGCGCTCCCACTTATTCCTTTTTCTAAAAACTGATGTTCCAGAAAGTGGGAATGATGAGAAACAAAAAACCTTTTGTTCCTCTGCGTAATAGAAAAGATACCCCCTGGAGTTCTTTGGGTATCCCACAAACTTACACAGTACTGAGCGTGCCTCGAGTTTGTCCGCATGCTGCTTTTTAACAAAAGCTGGACAACCCCATATCTTCAGATATTGAAGATGGGGTTTCTTCCCACACCACATCTGATATGGTGTGGTAGGCACAGTCTTGGAGGGAACCTTGTTCAAAAGGTATGCAGCTGATTCTAGTGTATAACCCCAGAAGGATCGTGGTAACTCAGCCTTACTCATCATGGAACGAACCATATCCAATAGGGTTCGATTCCGCCTTTCAAATACACCGTTGTAGTGTGTATGGAGGAGTAAGCTGAGAGAGAATTCCATTCTCTTTTAAGTAGTCCAGAAACTCGGCACTCAAGTATTCACCACCTCGATCAGATCTCAGTGTCTTTATACTCTTGCCTGTTTGTTTTTCAACTTTATTCTTGTATTCTCGAAATTTCTCAAAGGCCTCGGATTTATGCTTCATCAGGAAGACATGTCCATACCTAGAGAAATCATCCGTAAAAGTAATGAATTATGAATAACCACTTCGCGCATGTGTAGACATTGGACCACACACGTCACGTCACTGTATATGAGTCCCAAGAGCTCGCTCGCTCTTACTCCGTATCCAATGAACGGAGTCTTTGTCATCTTTCCCATGAGACAAGATTCACAAGTATCATAAGACTGATACTCGAACAAATTCAAGTATCCATCTTTATGTAACTTTGTTAACCGTGTCTCATTGATGTGACCCGGTCTACAGTGCCATAAGAAAGCCTGATTTAATTCCAGAGACTTTCTTTTAAGTGTGTTCTGGACATTGAAAACCTGAGCTTGATTCAGTACGTATATTCCATTTTCTAATGTACCTGACCCAATCAGAACTTGATTTAGGTGGATATGGACCAATCGCTTACAAAAGTAAAATCATGTTCTTCCTTAGAATGTAAGGATACAGATATGATATTACAAGTCACACTAGGTACATACAAACAGTTACACAGAATCAATATCTGCCCAGTTGTCAATCCAAGATGATATTCCCCTACGGATTCAGCGTCCATGCTCATTGCGTTGGCAACCCTGAGAGTCATATCACCTATCCTGATAACTCTACGGTTTCTCAGAGCCTGTAATGAATTACAGATGTGAGATCCTGATCCGGTATCCAATACCCAGGAAGTAGGGTTAATTGACATACAGTTTTCTACTACAAACACACCCGAAGCCGAAGCCACAACATGCTTCAAAACCTGGCTACTGGCTTTGCTAGCTCTGTAATCCTTCTCCCAATGTTCATTCCCATAACAATAGGAACGTCCCTCCTTTACTACATCCAGTCCCGAAACTTTTGCCCTACCTTTTCCTTCTACTTCCCTGGTTTCCTTCAGGGTATAAGTAGAGGGCAGAGACTATAGAATCAAGTCAGTATTTGACCCGTTCTTCAACGTGGTCTTCAGGTCCGTGAGCTCATCAAAATAGCTAGTCTCTGTAAGGACGTTGTCCCCTACAGATGACCCGAAAGCCAACCTCGGTTGAAGCAATTCGTTCGAGGTATCATATCTTGCGATACGAGATTGCTCTCCATATAAATCTTTGTTATGGAGGAAGATAGAGACTAAGTCCATCTTCTCGTGCTGCCTCTGGTATGCACCATCAACTGAGGCCAACACGAGGCACTTGGCATTCGTACAGTCTTTTTCCGATGTCTTACGGATATCAATATCCGTGACAAGGGAAACTGGTCCTGAGACGACAGGGGTTTGATTAGTTAAAAGGTGTCCCAGCTTGTCATGGGTAATGGACATCTGGACAGACCTTTGCCAGTCATAACAGTCAGATTCAGTCATTTTATTATCTAGATGTAATCTATGTGTGGTCACTGGGTCGCTGCAATTTAGAGAGAGAGAGAGAAGAAAACACTCAGCATGATGCTCTTGCAAGTTTACATTGGTTTTTAATTTATCTAAACAGGATGGCTTCCACTGTTTCTCGAATCCTTCCTCAAACCATAAAAGAAGAATTAGTCGGGATCAATCTCACCGTACAATACTTGCTTAACCGTTCAGCCAGGCCAGTGTTGGTACTTCGAGGGATGTTTTACGACGCTTTCGCGAAGTTCCTTAATTAAATAACCTCTTTTCCCTGTGGGCGTAGCCCCTCTAACACCTTTCTAGACACCTACTTGGTTTATAGCATTGATCGTTAAGTGAAAAGTTTCCCGAGGAGTAGCGGATACTCACAGTAGGATCGGGATCCAAATATCATTGTGAGATAATGCTGAAGGAATCCTACCAATATTATCAAACTCCAAATGGTATGCAGCACTAGCAAGTTTCATTTTCTTTAGAAACTCACGATGTGGATTTTTGCCCCATGCTCTTATGACCTTGACGAAGGCCAACATATCATAAGTCACATGTCAAGTTCTACCCGTCATTATCCAGGTTAATTTGAACCCACCGGTACATACCCTTGACGAAGGCCAAAATAGTAGTACGACTGTCCCAAACCAACGCATCTATCTATGCTACAGATAAATATTCAGCAGCTACCAATCACTTGCCTTGGCGAAGGTCAAAATACATAGCTTGAATACTACTGAATATTTAACTGAAATGACGGAGGGCTACGAATGGTTTTGGCGAAACCATGAACGTGGTGAACTTGATATAATCGACGGAACCTGATAGCTTTTAAAAGGAGTGGTTTAAGCTCCGCATTTTAAAAAGTTTTCTGTTTTGAAAGAAACCGAGTGGTTTTGAAACTGTTCCAACAATTTTAACTTTGGTTTATTTTCTTTGCATTAATTTAATGCGTCCCATCAATTAATCCTACCATTGCAGAAAACAACGAAAATATGACATACACTTATGCCATCCGCATTCGCCACGGGGCCCTGTCATCACCCGTTAGGTTACTTAACTAACGACAGAGCGAGGGTTGGACTAGCACGGATGCAAAACATAAGCAACGCCTACTAGATATCATATATCGATATATACATTCGTCAGATGCAATGATAGCCATTCCAGATCACAGATGAACACATTGGATATGCTAGGAATCCGAATTTCGTTCGAGCCTGCAACGAAAGACGGATTACACGGTCGCGATGAATAGCCAAACCCCACCCTAGACCCCTACGGGTGCGGCAAACTACCCGCCAAGTACCCGAAGTGAAGCAACCTCCCTCAACAATGTGAGTAGGCCACTCGGCACTTCAATGTACCCGGTAGTTTGTGCACCCCACTTTGGGTCTATCCTAGAAGCAAAAACAGTAAAAGAAATAATATACAATAGCGGCTACAACCTCATCCCGGATGTGCGGCCATAAAAATAATATTATATCAATTTACATATTACATCAAATGAAAGATAAAGAAACTATCATCTCACAAACCCCGGCTATTCATCCGCGACAATCCAACATGTTCATATATACAAACCAACATCACAGATCACATATATGTATAACCCCCACTAATCGACGTATAGCGATTAGTAGACGTTCAATACATATATCACATCACAGAATATCCGATTAGCAAAAGTACTTAGAATTTCGATCGATAACTTGATTTGAAACTACCCCAAGCACAACACAGTACTCAGCAAAATCTGGGCAGAAACAAACTATCTCAGAAATCCCAAAACCATCACAGAGAACACCTGAAGAAATTTGGTGCACGGCCGAGTCAACTCGGCCGCGGATCCTCGGTGGATCGCTTGGATCGGTCGCGGATCCGCGGTCTTCTGAGTGACTCAGGCGCCCAAATTTCTACAGTTTTCCCAGAAAACCCTGCACGCATTTTTAAGGTCCCCTGAAAAATTTTTGGACCAGTTTTTAAAAACGACAGAAAAGTGCCTTTTTCGATGTGTTTTGCGATTTTTTTCGGCGATCGAATTTCTAACACTTTGCTAACAAGTTAGTAATGGTTTAGCGAGGCTCTGATACCACTGTAAGTCCATGTTACCTATCCCGGTGCTTACGGGGAGGCGGAATAGGTAAAAAATAATTTTTTGACACAAGGTAACATGGACTAAAAACTTGAGGATGTTTGCCAAACCATTGCTAACATACTACAAGAGGTTCTATCTACTATGCTCAAGAGATTATACCTCACGAACCAAGTCCTTCGGGTCTTCTCTCCGCTTTCCTCCTCGTCCGTGCAAGCTCCAAGGATCGATCCGGATCTTGGTCACCTCCGCGGCCTCCTTGAGTCGAAGACGATCCACCTGAGAGTTTGTAATCCGAGCTCCACCTCAAGCCGAGGTAACTAGGGCAACAAGTGTGCTACTCTTGATGTCCTAGATGATGTAGAATATGATGGTGGATTTATTTGTCTATTTAAATCCTAATTATCTCAACATATGAGAACTAAAGGATTTCTTAGTGAGGAGGAGGAAGAAGAACAAAGCATGAGAGCTCAAAATGTAGAGAGAGAATGCCAAAAGAATAATGAACCATGGAAAAATAAAAACCAATCTTTTATCATAATTATGATGGCTAAGATTGATTTGACCACTATCATGTCTTGATAAAGCAAAAAGCAAAAGAAGAGTCTAGGGCTCTCATGAAAGATCCAAGTCAATAATGGTCAAAATGTCAACATGGTCAAGCATGGTAAAAAGGTCAAAGCAATTATCCATAATATAATTATCATTAAAAAGATTAGTAAATATTTTCCTCACCTCATAATGGTTTTGACCGAACCAACGGTCAAAACCCTAATGAGGCACCTCCTCTTTCTTCGCTCCTCACAACCGTACATACACACCCGGATCCATATTCCGTAGAATGCAAATGCACAGAAGACAAAACTAATCCATCCATACAATACTAGGATCCGGCTTAAAGCAAAGCCTACTAGCATTGTCTGCCCGAACAGCATACGCGCACAAGTACATGTAAGTGATCGTAGCCCTGCCGTAAAACCATACGGCCTCTACACCTTTCGCCCAGTGCAGGGAAACTCTCTGTGTAGGACTTTAAAGACTCGACACTACGCTGGCAGTGGGTTTAACCACAGACCGCAAGCGGCACTAGCTGTACGTAACGGTCCCCTGGTAGATGTCGATAAGAAGGCTGATGATGTAAACCCATCCGAACTCCTACTGAGCCTGAATGTGAGAATCTCCGTACAGTCCGGTTTGTTCGTCTGAGAATATCGCATGGCGGCCCTAGGGGGCGGTAAACGTCAGTCCCCTAATAGCGGTACAAGTCGTGTTGGAGTGTAGCCCAGAACACTCTGAGGTAACACTGGAAAACCTACCAGTATATCTCTCTTGCCCTGGCCAGGGACTTTATGTAATGGCTCTCCTAGACACATCGTGATATCAATCCCTAATACCGAGAGAGACAAATCCTGTCTAACCGTCACTGCCTCTAAGTGCTTCGGGACTTCACCCAACTACTACCTGTTTGCATGACTCCTTTGAGCCGTGGTTAGGCGGTAATCAAAGAACAGTGGGAACACACTCGAGGCGAAGTGACAGTGTCAAGTCAACGGACTAAGCTGTACTCATGTCACCTGGGAACTGATAACTGACGATAGGCATAATACCAACCAACAGTTCCCAGCGAGTCTTGTCCAGTGTACTCGTAACCTAACGAGCACCCGCATACTATCTCAAGTACGACGTACTAATGTCTGTAGGACAGACCATCTCCCCTGCTGGGATGAGAAGCGCATAAGCTAGTCTACTCCGGAGTATCGATGCCCCGTCTCGATAATCCTATGACTAGAGGCTTGTATAAGGATGTGCTTATAGATTACCCAGCCCCCACTAGTGTGACTGCCATCACAACGCTGGTAATCAACCAAAGATCCTAAGGGCTCTACTAATATGTATAAGCGATATGCTAAAAGAAACACATGCACATATTGAAGTAGAAACAAACCAAGTAGCATACTACCATTTTGAGCAAGATTGTCTATACAATTGTGAATATCCCAAGCTTCTATTAAGTAATATACAAATTAGTATGATACAGTAATGGCCTCTAGGGCATATACACTAACACATGCATGTTCGATGCCCTTGATTTAGCCTTTATTCATGCATGACGGATGTACTTGATTTGGATTTTAGCGCATGTTGAGCGCATGATATGAGATATGTTTTTGTGCACACCGGATGCACTCGATTGGGATTTCCATTCGTGCATGTTAGATGCACTAGATTGAGATTTTGTGCACCACAGTTGCACTTGACTTTGATTTGATATCATTCGAGATGTTGATTTTGATTCCATGCCTGAAATTTTGAGCGATTTATTTGCATGATTGAGATTTTGTGCACCACAGTAGCACTTGACTTTGATTAGATATCATTTGAGATGTTTATTTTGATTTCATGCCTATGGAATGCATGTGATTTGACTTATGATTTCGGCATAGTTTTCATACACTTTTAGTATTTTGATTCGATTTTGTGCACGCTGATGCACATGGTTGTGAGATTATATACCACTGTATACCTGATTTGGGTTTGGATTGAGATGTGTTGCATACCGTCGATTTCGATTGTGATACTCGATATTTGTTTTCGTGCACCTAGTGCACTTGACTTGGATTCTTGCACATACTTGGGCGCTTGATGCGATTTTGGTGCACGCCAGATGCAACCTGATATTGCTGTCAGGTACACCCGTTGCCTTTAACAGGTGTTTCGTGCACACCCGTTGCACTTAGATTTTGTTTTATGCACGTGTATGGCACATTCATAGATTTCGTTTTCCATGCGCACCAGACGCACGTAGCATTCTTATATGTATTTTGGGATTGATTTCTTATGAGTAGTACATTTCTATGATATTAGCTATTTGGTATAGTAGCTGAGTAGGACTAGTCAAAGGACATTACCTGAGTATATTTTTGCATGCGTTGATATATATTGGAAGGATTTCCAAGGAAAGAGTTATAGTATCAGTATTTACCTACGTGTCCGAGATGACACGAAACTTTTTATAAAGGGAACCCTTCTAATTTATTTTCAAAACGGCGGAACGTGTATGCTAAGAAGGGGGTATATAGATATATAGTTATTTTCTTACAATAAACGTCCGCCACTGTGCCGTGATATGCGCATCACACAGCGACTTGAAAAGGTTTGGCATGCATTTCTTTCAGATGTTTTATTGAGTATACAACGACGCGTACTATGCACGTGTTATAGTTTTGATGTATATCATGTTGATTTTCGTTTTGGGCTTTGACATTGGTGTCTTCGCCATAACTCCGATGATTGCGGGATGCTTGACGGAGTTTTGATTTTGATCTATATACTCGTTTTCATGCGCATGCATTGCGCTATGATATATTTTATATATTTATGATTTCGGAGCCCTGACGACTTAATTGTTTTGCTGAAATGTTTTTTTTATTTGGGGGAGTTTTAATTTAAATTCGGGGACCGAATTTTTTTAAGGGGGGAAGATTGTAACGTTTTGAAAATCGTTTATGTGAAATTTTGGAGAATCGGTAAAATAACGGGTGTTTTCCGTAAAAATCAAGATATAATTATCTTTCATCGTAAAATAAAATATACAAATTCTAGCAATGTAATTGCTAATATTTGGTGTTTATTGAGTCACTTGTAAAATTTCTAGTTGACTGAAATTTTTTCCGAAATTAATTATTTTAATATTATTTTAAGCCGTTACTAATACATTTAATTAGGGATAATTACAAATGTGAATGGGTTAATACAAGTTTATATATCATGACACGTTAAACCAAAGTGTAACATGTGGTTTTTGAAATGAAAAGAAGTTGTTAAGATGGTTTTAGAAAATATGATAGAAAAAGGATTAAATAGTGAAATTAATGTAAATGGAAATTGGGGTATAGTATTTATCTCACCCACACTCACCCATGTTGGAGATAGTGCCCTCAGAGTCAATTATTAGGTCACAGGTACGTGATTGTAATGATTGATGGAGGACCTATCCCGGTAGGACAGTCTTACTCGAGATGATAGTATGTTATCTGGTTTACCTTTATCATCGTGTACTGTTTTAAGTGACCTGACACGTCGCTATTACACGTTGATAGAGCCCCTAGGATTCTTGCTTGACCACCAGCAGTATGAGGGTGATCATATAAGTGGGAGCTGGGGGTTTATAAGCATATCCTTGAAAGGTCCCTAGTCGTGAGAGTTTCGAGACAGGGCATCGATTCTCCATAGTAGACTAGTGTATACAGTCGAGACCCCGACGAGGGGCGGTGGCCGGTCTCACAAGCCACTGGTGTCAGTTGGATCACCTAAGATGTATACAGGTGCTCATTGGGTTATGAGTACACCGGACAGGACTCGCCGGGAACATGCTAGTTGGTCATATACCAGACGTCAGATGGCAGTTCCCTGGTGACATGTGTGCAGGTTAGTTCATCGACCTGGGGATCGTCATTTGTCTCGTGTGAGTTCCCACTGTACTTTGATTACTACCCTACCACGGCTCAAAGGAGTCGTGCAAACAGGTTTTAGTTGGGTACAGTCCCGAGCCACATGGAGGCAGTGAGCGTATCTTCAGGGGTTCGTCTCTCCTGGTATTGGGGGTGAGGTCGTGCTGTGTCTAGGAGAGCCATTACACGAAGCCCTCGGCCGAGGCAAGGAGATTTACTGGTAGGTATTCCAGTAGTATCTCAGGGTGTTCTGGGCTACACTCCGACACGACTTGTACCGCTTTTGGGGGTCTGACTTTTACCAACCCCCTAGGCCCGCCATGCGATGCTCATAGACGAACGGACCGGACTGTACGGATATTGTCACTGACAGGCTCAGTAGGGTTGTCAGGCTGAGTTCGCTCACAGACATCCCTTTTAGTCAGTACCTGGTAGCCCGTTACGTATTGGCTTATACCTCTGACGTGCTAGTGGTTAAATCCACAACCAAGGTGTTGATGAGTCTTTAGAGTCCCCCACATTTCAGTTACTCAGCTTTCGGGCGAAAGGCTGTAGAGGCCGTATGGAGATATGGCAGGGTTCGATCAGATACGTGCGGTATTGCACGGATCGTGATCGGACGGTTTTTACTAGCCGGCTTTGGCTTAAGCCGGATCTTAGTATTTGATAATGTAGTTTTGTCTCATTGCATTTGTATCCGGTCGGAATACAGATGCGGGTGTGTATGCACAGTATCGGGGTTTTCCTGTAATTTTTATGGGACCAGTTTTCTGGGGTTGCCAGTTTGCATTCCGTTCCGGCCGGTTTTTCATTGTTCCTTCATGGCCGGACTTTTCGTTGGAGGGGGTTATTTGCAATTGTGCAAATACCACTTTGTGGAGGGGGTTTATTGCATAAGTTTTGATATGATTGCATCTTTGCTCCATGATGCATTAATTATGACATGAGAGGGTATGGGTCGGCCACTGTTGGAATCATGGTGATGAGGGATTTTTTTAATGTTAATTAATAATGAGGCTACATTGTGAAATGAGTGTGCTGGAGTGTTTTTCCTTCATGATGAATTTCGTGGGCCCCCCCTCTTTGTGTGTGTGTGTGCAGTGAAGACATTTTCTTTTCTTTGGTATTAATTCCTACACACATTCTTTCAAGTGAGTGCTCACATCATTATTTTCCAGTGAGCAAAATCTTGCTCTGGCCGAGCTCATATTTTTTGAGGGGATGCTCCTTTTTTCTTCAAGCCTTCATGAAAATCATTGTGCACAAATTCCTCCATCTTGGCAACCTCATTAACCCCAAAGAGACAACGATTCTACATTATTCTACAGCAAATCTTGGACGCGTCGGCTAGCCAACTTCGCGCCCGAGTTGCCTCGGTATAGAGGTGGGAGCCCGTAAAAGAATCCGGCTATGTGGTGCCCTTCCGGCAAGGAGGCGACGACCGGAGGATCCGCGGGAGATCGGGACGACGACGAGAAGACCGGAGGACTCGGATCACTCGGTATATCTCTATTCCCTTTCTTGTAGTTAGCTAGGACTAATTAATAGTTTGATCCGGGTGTTAGTGCGCGGCGGTTTACCAGTTCAAGTAAAATTTAAGTTTATCACCGCTTCCGCATTTGGCCGTCGGATTGACGGCCGGGGCGCCGCCGTGCACTTACATTGGTATCAGAGCCTCGCCATTAACTTAGTCTAGCTTGGTTTAATGTGTTTGCAATTTGGATCGATCAAAAATCCCAAGCCCCGCATTTCCTTCAGCATCAGTTTCTGTTGGAAATTTTTGGTGTCGAAAAATTTTTCAGGTTGCATAAAAGTACTGTGCTGAAAGATCTAAGACTACTGGAAAAATTCGAGTCACTAATATCTTCAGGGGAGCGCGGAACCGCGGCAAAACCCTACTTGTTGCCGCGGTTCCGCCGCAGTATGAAGGGTTCAGTGGGTCGGGTTTTTTCAGTGGGCTTCTGTGGTTAAAATTGGGGTTTTGGAATATTAATATTGGGCCCAGAATTTCTTGATGTGCTACAGTAGTACTTGGGGGCCCACTTGTTAAAGTTTGATCGATCGGATATTTTAAACACATTTTTCACAGTATTTACATTATATCTGCGACCGTGAATGTCACTTGATCGGTAAATCCGGTCTAACTGCTATAGCCCGGTTAAACGGATTTGCAAACATGATTTTCACGTTGATGTTCTGTTTTTGCTGTGATGTTGCGGATCGGTCGTGGGGGATAGCCTGGATGCAATGCTAGTACAGTTCTGTTGTATTATGTACATTTGATATTGCGGGGCGAGCGTCCGACATGTGGACTGCCGTCACTGCCTGATTGTATTATTATTTTGGGGCACGGCCAGGTTGCGGTCGATGTACCCGTTGTATGTATATTTTACTTTCTGTACTAGGATTGCCCCGCGGAGGGGTGCACGGATAGCCGGGTTCTAGAGGGCAACAAGCCCGCATCTCATGGCATTGAGAGGGAGGGGGCTTCACTCTAGGATTGGCGGGCTATTCGCCGCACTCGTAGGGGGTACAGGTTGACCCAGGAGGGGTGCCCAAGTTACCGGATTCCGTGAAGTGCTGGGTGGTCCATTCACGGCGCTGAAGGGGGCTGCCTCGCTTCAGGTTTTGGCGGGTGACTTGCCGCGCCCGTAGGGGTCTAGGATTTCATTGCACAGGCTATCCACACGACCAGGGGAACGTCGGGTTTCAGCGGCTCTGTGAAACCCGGGGATCCCAGATATCTGTATTGTTTCTGCGATACTGTTCATTCTCTGTGATGTTGCATTTTATTCACGCCTTGAGCGAATATAATATATTGGTATATATATTAGTAGATGTTGTATATGTTTTACATCCGCGCTAGTCCAGTCCCCGCTCTGTCGTTAGTTAGCTAACCTAACGGGTAATGACGGGACCCAGTGGCGAATGCGGATGGCATATACGTACATCAGTATATTTTCGTTCTTTTTGGTGTGATCAACTGATGGGACTGCGTTGATTCGGATCAATGCAAGTTAAAAACAAACCTAATCTGATGTTGTTGGAACACTTTTCAAAAAGCTGTTATTGTAAGGACGTTCACTTTTGTTGGGCATCACGGTATTCATTTAGAATATCCTGCTCCTCAGTCGACGAGGCAAGGGCCGAGATCCCTTCACCAGGAGTGACCCCTTGGACAATAAGTTTGCGTCAGTGCATTAACTTCACTATAGCCGATTACTTTTGCTTTGCATCGTGGTATTCAGTTGGAATATCCTGCACCCCATTCTACGGGGAAAGAGCCGAGATCCCTTCACCGGGAGTGACCTCTTTAGCGGAAGCTGTCGTCACTATATTTCCAAAAAGCTATCAGTTCCTTCGACGAGATCAAGTTCTTTACGTTAAAGGTTTTCGCCAGAAACCATTCGTAGCCCTCCGTCGTTTCATATGGGTAGTCAATAGTATTCAAGCTGTGTTTGTTGGCCAAAGTCAAGGCACAGTGTTTTGTAGCTGTTGGTTATTCATATGCAGCATAGATAGATGCGTTGGTTTGGAACAGTCGTATAGCCTTGTTGGCCAAAGTCAAGGGCTTGTGCGGGTGGATTCGAATCAACCTGGAGAATGACGGGTAGAACTTGACATGTGACCTATGATTTGTTGGCCAAAGTCAAGGTCATAAGAGCATGGGGCAGAAATCACATTGGGAGTTTCAAAAGTACTGAAACTTGCCAGATATGCGCATACCATCTGGAGTATGATGATGTGAGCGGATTCCGTCACGTTATCATGCGATGATAGTTGGATCCCGATTCCCACTGATGAGTTAGTTTACTCCTCGGGTGACCCCGACTAATTCTTCTTTCAGGTTTGGAGGAGAATTTGAGGTACAGTGGGAGGATTCCAGATTAGATAAATTGGTAACCATTCTGATCTAGGTTAGAGTGCACGCTGAGTGTTTCTTTTCTCTCTCTCTTTGGCAGCGACCATTGACCAGACCCTAAGACTATGACTCAGTGACCAAATTAACCGAACCTTCTTGACACTGGCTTTTGGATTGTCAGAGTTGCGAACCTCATTGCCACTCCTACTTTTACCCTTTTCTCCAGGACACCCCGTATTACTACGAACGTCCACTTCCATTGGACAAAACCATCGTATGGTTAGATACGAACTCGAAGGAATTTATTCGAGGATGGTTTCAGGTTCTGGAGAAAACGGATAGGATTATTCAGTTGTCTTTTCCTTTTTCCTTCTCTCAGGTTGCGAGTACTCCTTGGTTTAGGAGATAGTACACCTATTACGCAAATTGGATAGTCTTCTTCCAAACCATAGGCAGGTGCCGACCGGTAGGGAATGAAGAAAACCAATTAGCCTAACGATGGTGTACAGAAGGTATTAAGTTAAGACAAAGCAAGGGATTAGTGAGAGGGCAAAGTAAATTGCAACAGATATTCACGACCAAACCAAGTATTCCTTCGCCAATCCTAAATCACCTTTGTATTTCTCCAGGACACTCCGTATCACTACGAAGATCCACAGTTTATTTGGATACTCCATCGTATGGTTATATACGAACTCGAAAGGAACTTGTTCCAGTTCGGGGATGGATTCTGGTTCAGGAGAAATAGGAATAAGGTTTATTCGGTTGTCTTTTATCTTCACCCTCTCTCATTGCGAGTGTTCCTAGGATTGGGACAGTACACCCATTATGCTTATTGGATAGTCTTCTTCCAAACCATAGGCTGGTGCCGAACGGTAGGGAAGGAAGAAAACCATTTGGCCTAAAGGGGTGTACAGAAGGTAAAGACTAAAGACATATGAAGGGATTTGGAGAGGTGGCAAAGAACTATACGGTTACAGTCGTGAATCTGGAAGAGGCATTACTAGGAATACCAGATTACCCCATTGGAACATTTCAATGTTTCAGTTTCACTGTGTAATGTTAAAGGAAAACTGATTTCCCGATTAGATACTTACTCCAGGGTATGTATTTACCAGGTACGATTCTCACATCTGTATGGCTTTACAGATGATGAGTGGGAGTAAGTTATTGGGAATTGGGTGATCATCCTCATTATATCGGGATTCGTTGTAATCGGTGATATTTGAGGAAATCACCTGGGCTGTTTGCCGGTCGGCAAATATTTGGTTTTGAATATCCGCTGTTATGCACCAATTTCAAATTGATATATCTGTACGTCTATTTTCATAGAGTGAGATATACCTTTATGAAATTATGTCTACGACATTTACCTATATCAGTGGATGGTTAGGTAAGGAGCATTAAGCAGCGGTGTAATTCTTCTTGACCATAAGTACTGTTTTCAACCTACGACACACAGTGAATGAGTTATCAGACTCAAGGGACTTATACAGAGTATTGTATGTTGTCCAGGGTCCATCAGGACAGAGGGGTTGGTCCTCGTACTATATTCGGTTTACTTATGACTTCTCTAGTTTTTAGACAGGTGTTTCGTGGAAACACAGGGTCCGAATTTTGAGAAGTTATAGGTATTTGAATAGAGTAGAGAACCAGGTGTAGCAAGTATCGGGATTCTTCAAAGAGATCGAAGATGTAGATACTTGTGTATGGTATTAAGTTGATAGTAATGACTAAGAGAACTTGCTTCTTTTTCAGGTTACTCATAATTGGAAGCATTCCTAAGTTGAGTAACGCTGATCGGCCTCCTTCCATTTAGTTGACATGCACTGGAGACAGTTGCATGATTTGAATCTGGTTCAATTAAATCAGTGCCTCTGGTCCCATAAGGGATATAGAACAGTTCATATCTTAACGATGTTAAGGTACGGGGAGTTGTCCGGCTTATGCTTAAAACCAGACACTGGACAACTCAAGGCACGTTTCTGTAATGGCTGTTTGTGGGTTGACCCAGGCTATGACGCGGGTTGATTTTCTACCATCTGGATGAACAATAGCAATATTGTTCTAAACTCGCCACAGTTTTATTAAAAATGGATTTTTTCAGAAAACAGTAGTGGGAGTATGGTAGAACTGGAAGTGATTCCAGAACCACAAACGATTACTGAAGATTTGATAAGGAACCTTAAGATTCAATCCGGTTTGACATTCCATTGGCCACTCCGCAGATACGGTGGGTAACTTCAGGCACCCGAGAGGTACTACGGTAGCCTCAAGGACGGTGACAGGGAAGTTCTTGTTTACCCACAATTACCATTGCTGTTGTTCCAGGCTGCGAGACCCGGCGGGAGGATGAGTATAGCGTTGTTCTAAACTAGTTTTAGAAGTGTACGTGTATATGACTCTGCCAGAGGGTTGTCGTAGTCAGTGGGAGCAGCGGAAGCATTGGTGGACAGGTAGCTTATGTCTATTTATAGACTGAAGCACAAGTAGCGGAGATAGATCATCTATTTCTGACGTTACAGTCATAGGTTTGACTTCATCAGAATAGGGGATGGATCTGTTGAGAAGGTAGTAGGGTGTGATATCCTGGTATTTGGATGACATACACAGAGTAGGAAAGGAAACTCCTATACTACAATCGGTTATACTTTGGTCGTCACACAGTGGTTTCTCCACACAGGACTTGGACATTATATCAGACATACTGGTTACTGGATCTATGGTATTAGATCTAGATTTGGGTGGTTTCCCAATCAGGGTACTTGACAGCATTCTAAGAGTATTTAGGATGGACGACTCCTGGCATGGTAGTATACCTGCAGGTGATGGAGTCACCCTCTCTAAAGGTGTCTTACAGACTAAAGGGGAGAGGGATGTGCATGATTGGCAGATCACTTGCTCAGGCAATTGAGTCAATCATGAGATGTCAAGTACCACACCAGACATTGTTCTTGCACTAGATGCAATAAGTTGACATTAATCCAATCCTGGAGAAACAGTCGGAAGCAGTTTTAGAACATAAGTGGATGTTCTAGGGATATGATAACGACAGCCTCATTCGGGAAACAGTTATCATTCCAGGCTTCCAAGGTGACATGGACGACAAAGAGGTTGTCAGAGCTATAGTTTTCCTTCTGATGAGGGGCAGTATTTTGGACAGGTGGTCCAAGGCAATAATGAGGGTGGCATGGCGCAGGATACTGATTAAGTTCAGTTGACGATACAGTCTAAGAAGTTTGGATTTGGAGCTCATTTATGAGCTATGTCCCATCAGACATCCAGACACATTCTAAGACAGGTATTGCTCATTTCGGGAGATGGGTTTCTCCGCGAACTTGAGATATAGAGAGACATAGAAAGAAACAACAAAGCGTTTCCACTCACTGAGACTATTCCTCGAACGCAATAGTTTCGCAAACGAGCTTTGTGAGACTGACTAGTAGAGGAGTTGGGTGTTCGGTATCACACGGGCTGTGAGTATGCGACATCGCAATAATTAGCCTTGAGTGCAAGTGGGAGATTGTTGGAGATAGTGCCCTCAGAGTCAATTATTAGGTCACAGGTACGTGATTGTAATGATTGATGGAGGACCTATCCCGGTAGGACAGTCTTACTCGAGATGATAGTATGCTATCTGGTTTACCTTTATCATCGTGTACTGTTTTAAGTGACCTGACACGTCGCTATTACACGTTGATAGAGCCCCTAGGATTCTTGCTTGACCACCAGCAGTATGAGGGCGATCATATAAGTGGGAGCTGGGGGTCTATAAGCATATCCTTGAAAGGTCCCTAGTCGTGAGAGTTTCGAGACAGGGCATCGATTCTCCATAGTAGACTAGTGTATACAGTCGAGACCCCGACGAGGGGCGGTGGCCGGTCTCACAAGCCACTGGTGTCAGTTGGATCACCTAAGATGTATACAGGTGCTCATTGGGTTATGAGTACACTGGACAGGACTCGCCGGGAACATGCTAGTTGGTCATATACCAGACGTCAGATGGCAGTTCCCTGGTGACATGTGTGCAGGTTAGTTCATTGACCTGGGGATCGTCATTTGTCTCGTGTGAGTTCCCACTGTACTTTGATTACTACCCTACCACGGCTTAAAGGAGTCGTGCAAACAGGTTTTAGTTAGGTACAGTCCCGAGCCACATGGAGCCAGTGAGCGTATCTTCAGGGGTTCGTCTCTCCCGGTATTGGGGGTGAGGTCGTGCTGTGTCTAGGAGAGCCATTACACGAAGCCCTCGGCCGAGGCAAGGAGATTTACTGGTAGGTATTCCAGTAGTATCTCAGGGTGTTCTGGGCTACACTCCGACACGACTTGTACCGCTTTTGGGGGTCTGACTTTTACCAACCCCCTAGGCCCGCCATGCGATGCTCATAGACGAACGGACCGGACTGTACAGATATTGTCACTGACAGGCTCAGTAGGGTTGTCAGGCTGAGTTCGCTCACAGACATCCCTTTTAGTCAGTACCTGGTAGCCCGTTACGTATTGGCTTATACCTCTGACGTGCTAGTGGTTAAATCCACAACCAAGGTGTTGATGAGTCTTTAGAGTCCCCCACATTTCAGTTACTCAGCTTTCGGGCGAAAGGCTGTAGAGGCCGTATGGAGATATGGCAGGGTTCGATCAGATACGTGCGGTATTGCACGGATCGTGATCGGACGGTTTTTACTAGCCGTCTTTGGCTTAAGTCGGATCTTAGTATTTGATAATGTAGTTTTGTCTCATTGCATTTGTATCCGGTCGGAATACAGGTGCGGGTGTGTATGCACAGTATCGGGGTTTTCCTGTAATTTTTATGGGACCAGTTTTCTGGGGTTGCCAGTTTGCATTCCGTTCCGGCCGGTTTTTCATTGTTCCTTCACGGCCGGACTTTTCGTTGGAGGGGGTTATTTGCAATTGTGCAAATAACACTTTGTGGAGGGGTTTATTGCATAAGTTTTGATATGATTGCATCTTTGCTCCATGATGCATTAATTATGACATGAGAGGGTATGGGCCGGCCACTGTTGGAATCATGGTGATGAGGGATTTTTTTAATGTTAATTAATAATGAGGCTACATTGTGAAATGAGTGTGCTGGAGTGTTTTTCCTTCATGATGAATTTCGTGGGCCCCCCCTCTTTGTGTGTGTGTGTGCAGTGAAGACATTTTCTTTTCTTTGGTATTAATTCCTACACACATTCTTTCAAGTGAGTGCTCACATCATTATTTTCCAGTGAGCAAAATCTTGCTCTGGCCGAGCTCATATTTTTTGAGGGGATGCTCCTTTTTTCTTCAAGCCTTCATGAAAATCATTGTGCAAAAATTCCTCCATCTTGGCAACCTCATTAACCCCAAAGAGACAACGATTCTACATTATTCTACAGCAAATCTTGGACGCGTCGGCTAGCCAACTTCGCGCCCGAGTTGCCTCGGTATAGAGATGGGAGCCCGTAAAAGAATCCGGCTATGTGGTGCCCTTCCGGCAAGGAGGCGACGACCGGAGGATCCGCGGGAGATCGGGACGACGACGAGAAGACCGGAGGACTCGGATCACTCGGTATATCTCTATTCCCTTTCTTGTAGTTAGCTAGGACTAATTAATGGTTTGATCCGGGTGTTAGTGCGCGGCGGTTTGCCAGTTCAAGTAAAATTTAAGTTTATCACCGCTTCCGCATTTGGCCGTCGGATTGACGGTCGGGGCGCCGCCGTGCACTTACAACCCACACCCTCTCTCCTCCCCCTTAGGCATTGGCCGAGCCTTCCCTTGATAGCCCCCATCCACTTCTCTCTCTTTGCCTTGCAACAAGCAAAAAAAGAAAAAAAAAGAAAAAATGAAAGAATAAAGAAAGAAGTCAAATGAGGTATGGGCTTATTTTTCTTTCTCACTTCAACACCTCACTCTCTCTCCTCATTCCGTCATAAAACCTGGCTAAAACCAGCAGCCCACCATTCCCCTCTTTCCATCTCTTTTCACTTCAAAATTCATCACAAAAATCTATAAAAATGCTTCAAAATCCATACAAATTCAAAGCTAATTCCAAATCGAAGCTTTACCCATTATTCTTTAGCTAATCTAGCATGGATCTTGGTGCAAAGTTAGCAATTTGGAGGTCAAGTTCCATGTTTGATCTCAATCATGTGAGGTATAATCTCAACCTTTTGTTAAATTGTTGTTTATTTGCTTTAATGAAAACTTATTTAGTAAGAATTATGGTTCCAATTTCAAGTTTTAGGAATACAAGTGACGGTTTTGTTTTGGAGCTAGGGTTTGATCACTTGAGGTTGGTTGTGATGTGTAGTTTCACATCTTAAGCATGCTAAAACCTAACCAAATTGCTAAATTTCAAATTGTTACATTTATTTTGCCTAAATTGTTATTTTTGCAAACTAGATTTTTGAGATTAATATTAAGAGGTGAGTTTAAAATCTAATTAACATTGGTATGACTTAATTAAAATATTTAATGAACATTATAGCAACTAGAATTGTTAAAATATTTAAATTGGTTAAAACATCAAGTTTTGATCTAAAATGGAAATTTGTGCTAACTAGGTTTTTGGATTAATGTAATTTAGTGAGATTAAAAATCTAGTAAATGATTTTGTGGCCTAATTAAGATAATTAGTGAATATTGTGACTGCTAGTTTTGCTAAAATATCAAGATTTGTATTAAAACGGTTAATGACCGCTTACTAGGCTTTTGGAAATAAATCGATTTGATTAATTTTAAGGTTTTTATGAATTGCACCCTATTTTCATATAAATTTTAGTGTGTTATGAACGCGTGATTGGTACGTTTGGGTTTTTCTCTATCAATCGGCGTTTGTACGCCGATGTCAAGGGTTATTTGGTTCTTTTGCATGAGTCGGATTTTAATGCGATACGATACGTTATGATATGTAGGTACCCTCGCGAGGACTTCGAGACGACAAGCAAGCGCGTGGCGACATCGGCATCGGCAAGTGAAGATCCATGTGAGTAAATATATATCTACGGGGGAAGTCGGGTGGATGGCGTATAGCACCCCCGTAATTTCGTAAGATTTCGATGTGATGTGATATAGATATACATATATGGGTTATTGCGAGATATGAACCTTAGCAAGAAAAGCATTAGGAGATCATAGGTTAATGTTAGCGAGATTTAAGGAAAGTGGTTTAGTTGGTTTCTTAGTCGTGAACCCTAGAGTGAGGTTGTTATACATACACATACACGCACGGGATATGGTTTTGGATGTATATGTTATATGTATATGGACTGATGTGGATGCGTGGGTTTATATATATATATATATATATATATATATACATGTACAAAAATGATAGAAGATAGTATATGATACTATGAGAGGAGTCGTTGTGATTGGGCATGGTGCCGCGAGATCGGTGATATGATTTGGTTCATATTAGGAGATACGACATGATATTATAGCGGATCTTTAGGAGAGGTGTTTCAGACACACGCACATATATTTGTTGATGGTATCGGTTTGTACTAGACTTAGATCTGTACCCAAGTTCATGATTTATGATGATAAGGATACCATATAAGAAATGAGATAAACATGATATTTAACCCGTATTCAGATTTGGGAGGCCTTACGATGGATTTACCGTACGTGATGAATATTGATACTAGATCCTCACTCTCGACTCGAGGATGTCATATTATATATATTGAATCGTACGTGATCCTATTGAGGCGAGTGTTAGTTATATGTATGCCCTAGAGGCCATTACTATACATAGGATGTATATTGTAGTGGATGCTGGGACATATATAGGGAGGACTTTCTTGCTCAACATGATAGTATGCTATCTGGTTGCTCTTTACCTTAACGTGTACACTGATTGTCTCTCTGTTACATGTTGGTAAAGCCCTTAGGATGTGTACTTGACTACCTGGACTATGATGCGGATCATACTAGTGGGGACAAGGTAGTCCATAAGTACATCCTTCAAGGTCCCTAGCCATGGGTATATCGAGACGGGGCATCGATATACCAGAGTAGACTAGCGTATACCTTCTCGACCCATACAGATGGGCGATGGATGATCCCATATCCATTGGTGTTTGACATCAGAGATGATATACGGGTGCTCAGTGGAGACTGGGTACACTGGACGGACTCGCCGAGAACTCCCAGATGGTATTATACCTTACGTCAGATGGCAGTTCTCTGGTGACACTGGTACAGAGTAGTCTGTTGACCCGAGATCGTCATAGAGTCTTGTGTGGTTCCCACTGTGCTTTGATTTCCACCTTACCACGTCCAAGAGGGCATGCAAAACGGTGGTTTTTGGGTACAGTCCCGAGTCACATGGAGGCAATGAGCGATAGGAGGGGATTCGTCTCTCCCGGTATAGGGAGTTGATGTTGCGCTGTGTTCGATTGGCTATAACAGGAAATCCCTGGCCAGGGTTGCTGAGATTTACTGGTAAGTGTTACCAGTAGTTTCTCGAGTTGTTATAGACCTCATATCGACACGACTTATCGAGCTATTGGGGTCTGACGTTTACCACCCCTAGGCGAGATATGCGACATATCAGACGATCAGACCGGACTGTACGGTAGTGTTACTGGTTGGATTCACAGGAGTGTGAGCGGGCTTGCTCGTCGATCTTCTGATCGCTCAATACCCGGGTGGCCGTTATGTTTAGCAGACCGCTTGCGGCTTGTGGATGTTTGATATGATCATCATCCGCTGCCGGCGTATTGATGAGTCTTTAGAGTCCAACACAGAGGTTTCCTGGCTCAAGCGAAACGAAATAGGAGCGCATATGAGATATGTGCGGGACCGAGAATAATGCGTGTATGTGATACCGTATTTCATTCTCGCGATGAATGTATCGAATGGTTGTATGCGATATAACCTAGTTATCGAATCGAGGATTGATTCGATAAAACGATACATTCGATATTAGTCGGTCATATGCGATATGACCGGATCGTTAAATCAAATGTTGATTTGATGATTTAATGCATAATTATATTTTTGATATATTACTTTGCATTAACTAGTATTGGTTCACTTTTAAATGGATTTTCTCACTTGGATTGTGCACATTGTATATGTGATATACTTTTGTACACATGTTTGTATCATGTTTGATGATACATGCTCACTAGGGTTTGTGCAAAGATTAAACCATGGTTGTAAAATGGTTAGGGTTTTCCTTTTGTTTTCTTATTCATTTATTTATCTATTTATTCTTTTTGGAAAAATGAAAAGCATAAAGAGAAAAATGGTTGCTAACTTTGTTTGTATTATGAAGCTTCATGAAGCTTTGACTTAGTGACCATTTTGTCTCATGCTTAACCCTAACCACTTCACTTAACCTTGGTTCATTCTCTACACTTAACCATGGTAACTATTATGATAAGAATAAATGGAATTATCTTTTCAAGTTAATCTTTTTTTAACTTATCATGAGATTATCTTCTTCTTCATCTTCTTCTTCAAGATGAAGAACCTTGATTCCATCAATGGTGATTGATGAAAATGAGTGAGAAATCCAATTCTAAAGTGAACCCACTTCCTATTTCTTCATCCTCTACCTCTTGCCAAGTACTATAGGGTGTTCTCTTCACAAGTTTCATGACTTGGTGAAGTGGGAGCTTGATCTAGTGATGCCTCGACGTAGATCATCTTCGGCACGAAGCCGACGACCTTGCCCGCCCATTTCTCCGATGAAGCCGACGCTAGAGCCCGGGTTTCCATTTGGACAGCGAGGAGACTTCATTGCGGAGCTATGGAGGTGGAGGACCGGATCTACAAAGGTTGTATTTCCGTTCTTTTAGTTTAGTTGTAAACTAGTTGCTTTCGTCGCCTAGAATTCTAGTTAACGATCCGTAGTCTAGGGTTTCTCGGCACCGTAATTTTTGAAATTGGCATGGTTGATGCCTTGTGAGACCTCTTGAGTGTGCCTAGGAACTCTACAGTGGTATCAGAGCTTAGCTAGAGCCTTAGGCGAAGTCTAGACGATGTTTGAAATCCGAACGAACCCGAAACCCATTTCCAAAATGCTCTCTGTCCAATTTTTAAAAATCTGGTTTTTTCCATATTAAAAATATGCAGAAAATTAAGCAGGGTTTTTTATGAATTACTGTGCAAAACGGAGCCCTAACTCCGTCAACCCACCGCGGAACCGTGGCCTTACCCCACGTGGCGCGGCGGTTCCGCGGCCGTTATGTTGAATCTTTGACTTTTGTTTGCACATTAATTGTTATATTTGACTCCTGTGTTTTCTGGATAATTTTAATATTTTATTCAAGAGTTGAATTTTCTGGGGTTGTTTTGGGTATTCGTATATTCTATCGGATTATCAAATTTTGTCTGTGTGGCTTTCCGGGTATTTTTGAATATGTTAAAAAGTTCGACCGGATATAAATACCCAATTTTTCCTTTGTCGGGAAATTTCCAAGTGTTGGATCTTTCCGTTGTTTAACGATGTTCTAAGTAGTGCAAGTAACGCGATGGTCCCTCTAGAAGACAACAAACCTTAACTCGATTATGTGACCGTCTTGAACTGCCCTTTGAACCTCCGGGTTTGGGGCAGTACGGCGTGCCACATGTGAGGCGTTGGCTTGACCCTTCTACGGCTGGACCGTTGGTACTGAGGCACGAACTGAATGTTGTTAGACTTATTTCATGTGTTGAGCTGTTTCGGGAAAACTTGGGTGTTTGAATGTTCGATCGGAAAGTTTAACATTTTCTAATTATCTGGAATATGATACAATAATTGAAATTCACAAAGAGTTATGAGATAACTGAATGAATGTTATAAACATAGCAGTTTAGTTTCACTTGATCGGTTGCCACGGAATTTTGATGTGATCAATAGTCTGTCGCAATCATGTAGCGTACGCGGATACTCGCCGGGTAAACTTAATAGACAGCTACACCCCATAGCCCCGACCAAGTGACTGTAGGAGAACCCCATCGCTGGAAGCATCCGTCCGGTGCTCGCGGTAGCGGTGTTCCGCCTTGGTGCACTTCGTCGACGGTATCGGGGGTGCGGCCGCCTACTAAAGTTTGCGACGAGTATTCGATCAGGATGTCGGGAATCTTGTTGAATTGCCCGGCTTGATATTGAAAAGTGTTTTCGATAATGAGACTAAAATGCGGGGTTTATAATTGTTAGGCATGTGATGTCTAAGGAATTCATTTGATTAGGCATGCGATGTCTATGCAGGTTGCGGATTCCAACTGTTCTAGTTTTACACTTTGTTTTCTGTGACCGTAAGTGTAATATGTGATATCGCCGGTTTCGTTGCTATATGTCAACGACAATTGGGATGCACATATTTATTTACGTTGATGACATGTGATGTTATGTGTTGCTGGATATGTTATATTGGATCGTCGTGTTTGAATAGCCGGGGTTTTTTATGTGAGATGAGTGTTTTTTATTTTCATTCATGTAAAAACTTGTATGTAATATTCTTTTATTGGGGCACTTCCAGGCTGTGGATGATGTCACCATTTGTATATTATTTACTTTTCCGCACTAGGATAGACCCAAGGAGTGGAGCACAAGTAACCGGGTTCTGGAGTCCAGTAGGAGACCAACTCGAGGAGTCAAGTCCGGGTCTCCTAACTCTAGAATTGGTAGGGTTGCTTGCCGCTCTCGTAGGGGTATAGGGGTGTGGGTTTGGCTATTCATCACGACAGTGGAATCCGTGTTTTATACTGGCTCGTATTGAAAACACGGACGTCCTAGTATATCCAATATTTCATATGATTCTTCTGTTGCGATATCTGTGATGTGATCATGTGATGTTCTGTGATAGATACAGTATATAGTATATATGATATATTATATAGACGTTACTTATGTTTTACACCCGCGCTAGCCCTGCCCCGCTCTGCCGTTAGTTACCTAACCTAACGGTGCACGAGGGGACATCGAGGCGAATGCGGATGGCATAAGTGTACGTCGTATTTATCTGTGATGTTTAGGTACATAAATGATGGGACTTCATTAATGTGATTAATGAAATAAAAGAAACCTAAGATGTTGTAGAATCGAATTTCAAAAATAAAACAGGTAGCTACAGTTCTTGCTTTGCACAGCGGTATATGTGATATATCCTGCACCTTATTCGATGAGGAAAGGACCGAGATCCCTTTACCGGGAGTGACTCCTTTAGGAATAACTGGCAGATGCTACACACTCGGTTTGTTTTTTGATTGCTTTTAAGAGTTTTTGCTTTGCACAGTGATATATATGATATATCCCGCACCTCATTCGACGAGGAAAGGACCGACGATCCCTTCACCGGGAGTGACTCCTTTAGCAAAACTAGAAAAGCCTCAAAAGCACTCCATTTTTTAAAATCATTTAATTCTACAACGATATCAAGTTCATTACGCAATAGGTTTTCAGAAAAACCTGTCGTAGCCCTCCGTCATTTCAGATAAGTAGTAGTTAGTATTCGTGCTGCGTTTGTTGGCCTTTGTCAAGGCGCAGTGTGCGGTAGCTAACTGGTGCTTATCTGCTTATGCATATGATGCAGATTGGATTAGGGTAGTCGTGCGACCTTGTTGGCCTTTGTCAAGGGCCGTGCGGGTGGGTTTAATTCATTCAGGAAATGACGGGTTGAACTTGACTAGCATCCTATGGTTTGTTGGCCTTTGTCAAGGTCATAGGAGGTTAGGGGCAAAATATTATCGGGAATTTCAAGTGTTGAAATTTGCAATGAGATTGCATAACTTCTATGAGATAGTTGGATCCCGATACCCACTGCGAGTAATTGTTACTCCTGGGAGAGTTTTACACATTACAATTAGCCGATCAAGTAGGTGTCTAGAAAGGTGTTAACGAGGTTACGTCTCTGGGAAAACGAGGTTTACATTAATTAGGTTCGTGCGAAAGCACGGGGGACTTCCCTCAAAGCACCGACACCGGCCTGGCTGAAAGATTGGCGAACTTGTAGTGTGTAATTAATCCCGGCTAGTCTTTCCTTTTAGGGCTTGAAGGAAGATTTGATAAAAAGCAGTGGGAGCCATCCTGATTAGATAAAATAAAAACCAATCTATTCTTGCAAGAGCGCACGCTGAGTGTTTTCTTCTCTCTCTCTCCAGGTAGCGACCATATCACGCCTTAATCAAGATAATAATACGGAATATTGACCGAACCCGCTTGTTATACTGAGCTGGGGAACGTTGGTCCCGCTCCAACTTATAATTGTTATAAGACAGAGCAGGAAATTAGGGATTACCAGAATTCCCGTGCCGCCCAAACGAAGAGAGTGCATGATGATGCATCATCTTCGGGTGTGTTCATTATACAGAACTGTTTCTCAGTATTCCTTACGTCCTGGGTATGTGATACCAGATCAGGATTCCGCATATTTAATCTGTTACATAGGGCTACAGAAAGGTAGAGAACTGAGAACGGGTGTTAAGTTTCATGAGGCAGAAAACGGGGCAAGTGTTGCAGCCAAGTCTGTTGGTCACCGTCACCCTGTATTACCAATACATTGATTCTGAACGAATGTTATTAGATACCGAACCTGTTATGCAAAATCATATCTGTCTCTTTATTAGTAAAGAAACGATAAAATTTTGTATTGTTGGATAATGTTTTGAACATTTCCTATATCAAAAGTTGATCAGTTCAGGCACGCTATCTAAAAGCATTAATATTCTAAATCAAACTACAGTTCTTAGTATACGGAACACACAGAAGAGGAAGAGTTCAGAAATGAACGGATCCTTCTTCAGGCATTGTAGACTAGGTCATATCAATGCGATCCGACTGGCTGATGTTACATATTAGATGCATATTTAAATCAGTTTGAATTTACATCTTATGAAACTTACCAGTCATGTCACAAAGATACGATGACCATAGCTCTGTTTACTGGAAGCAGAGAAAGAGTTAGTAAACTCTTGGGATGATACATGTTGATGTATGTAAGGTCCCCTGTCTACACATGCCAAGACCGGTTCCTTGTACTTCATTACATTCTCTGATAATATCTTTAGATTCAGACATATGTTCTTGTTGAAACACAAGTCCGAACCTTTTGAGATATTCACAGAATATAAGTTAGAAGTAGAGAACCAAAATAAGGGTATAAGTATTATGTCCTTTGATGAGATCAAGGAGGAGAATACTTGTGCATGGAATTCCTGGACTATTCTAAAGGAGAATGAGATTCTCTCTCAGCATTACTCCTCCGTATACACCATAGCACGATGGTATATCGGGGCGGAGCAATCACACCCTATATGATAAGGTGTGCTCTATGATGAGTACTACTGAGTTACCTATTTCCTTTTGGGAGTTATGCACTTGAAAAGATGCATACCTATTGAATAGGGTTCAAATTCAAATCAGATGCCTACCACTTCATATGTGATATGGAAAGGGAAGAGCCCATATCTTAAGTTAGTTAAGATTTGGGGTTGTCCGGGCTATGTCTGAAAAGCAAAATCCGGACAAGCTCGAGGCAAGGTCTGTAATGTAGAACTGGAAAGGTTCCAGCTATACAAAACTGCAGCTGATGATTTGATAGAACCAAAGGATTCAATAGTTACCAACGAACCTCAGCCTCTCCGCCGATCTAGTAGGGTTCCTCACCCACCTGAGAGATACTTCGGTTTCTCTATGACAGTGGGAGCGAGGATTGCATCATGAGATGATGACCCAACTAGCTTCGAGCTGGCCATCGAGAGTAAGACTCTATAAGAATGGCTGGATGTTTATCGATCTGAGATGGAATCCTTATACACCAGCAAAGTATGGACTTTGGTTGCTATATCTGAAGGGTTAAATCCCCATCAGGAGCAAGTATATCTTGAGAAGATTACTTGGTGTATATGGAGAAGTTGAGACTTTCAAAGCTAGACTTGTTAAAGCTTTTCGTCATCGAACAGGCGTGGATTATGATGAAACCTTTTCAAGTAGCTATGCTTAAGTCCATCCAGATCCTACTTGCCACGGCTACATACCATGACTACGATATCTGGTGGTTGGGTGTCATGACAGCTTTTCTAAATGATGTTTTAGAAGAGAGCGTCTATAAGTACACAGCCAGAGGGCTTCGTAGACAGTGGGAGCAGCGGAAACGTGTACAAGATGCTTTATAGGATAAAGCAGGCATCGCGGAGTTGGAACATCTGTTTTGATGTGGTAGTCAAAGAGTTTGACTTCATCAAAATGGTAGATGAACCTTGATAAACAAAAAGGTAGTAGGGAGTATTATGACGATCCTCGTAGAGTACGTAGATAACATACTCTTGATAGGGAAGGAGTTTCCTATGCTACGCTCGGTCAATCTCCGCTTACCACAATGATTCTCCATGTAGGATCAAAGTGATACCTCCTAGATCCTGGGGAGAATCACTGGAAGTGTTCCAGAGTGATAAGAACGACTGAATGTCAGTCACAGGCATTGTCTTAATCCTCAGTAGAGGGACGGTATGTTGGAAGAGTTCCAAGCTAGATACCGTGACATACTAGACGATAAAGGCAGGATACATCGCTACTTAAGATGCTACCAAAGTGGCCGTCTGGATGTATATTTGTTCATGAGATGAACTTAGTTCCTCCTATTGTGTGACAATGGGGTTGTAGCTTATGCCAAGGAACGTCCGTCCCATCAGTGATCCAGACATATTCTAAGGCAGTGTCACCAGATCATGGAGATGTATGATCTCAAAGGGATCGAGGTTAGGAGAGTAGACTCAGAGGACAACACAGCGGATCCACTCACAAAGGCCTGTTCCCAGAGAGAGACTTTTATGGGATGGTTGAGTATGAGATACTACAACTACTGCTATCAGATGGCCCTAGTGCAAGTGGGAGATTGTTAGTTATATGTATGCCCTAGAGGCCATTACTATACATAGGATGTATATTGTAGTGGATGCTGGGACATATATAGGGAGGACTTTCTTGCTCAACATGATAGTATGCTATCTGGTTGCTCTTTACCTTAACGTGTACACTGATTGTCTCTCTGTTACATGTTGGTAAAGGCTTTAGGATGTGTACTTGACTACCTGGACTATGATGCGGATCATACTAGTGGGGACAAGGTAGTCCATAAGTACATCCTTCAAGGTCCCTAATCGTGGGTATATCGAGACGGGGCATCGATATACCAGAGTAGACTAGCGTATACCTTCTCGACCCATACAGATGGGCGATGGATGATCCCATATCCATTGGTGTTTGACATCAGAGATGATATACGGGTGATCAGTGGAGACTGGGTACACTGGATGGACTCGCCGAGAACTCCCAGATGGTATTATACCTTACGTCAGCTGGCAGTTCTCTGGTGACACTGGTACAGAGTAGTCTGTTGACCCGAGATCGTCATAGAGTCTTGTGTGGTTCCCACTGTGCTTTGATTTCCACCTTACCACGTCCAAGAGGGCATGCAAAACGGTGGTTTTTGGGTACAGTCCCGAGTCACATGGAGGTAATGAGCGATAGGAGGGGATTCGTCTCTCCCGGTATAGGGAGTTGATGTTGCGCTGTGTTCGATTGGCTATAACAGGAAATCCCTGGTCAGGGTTGCTGAGATTTACTGGTAAGTGTTACCAGTAGTTTCTCGAGTTGTTATAGACCTCATATCGACACGACTTATCGAGCTATTGGGGTCTGACGTTTACCACCCCTATGCGAGATATGCGACATATCAGACGATCAGACCGGACTGTACGGTAGTGTTACTGGTTGAATTCACAGGAGTGTGAGCGGGCTTGCTCGTCGATCTTCTGATCGCTCAATACCCGGGTGGCCGTTACATTTAGCAAACCGCTTGCGGCTTGTGGATGTTTGATATGATCATCATCCGCTGCCGGCGTATTGATGAGTCTTTAGAGTCCTACACAGAGGTTTCCTGGCTCAAGCGAAACGAAATAGGAGCGCATATGAGATATGTGCGGGACCGAGAATAATGCGTGTATATGATACCGTATTTCATTCTCGCGATGAATTTATCGAATGGTTGTATGCGATATAACCTAGTTATCGAATCGAGGATTGATTCGATAAAACGATACATTCGATATTAGTCGGTCATATGCGATATGACCGGATCGTTAAATCAAATGTTGATTTGATGATTTAATGCATAATTATATATTTGATATATTACTTTGCATTAACTAGTATTGGTTCACTTTTAAATGGATTTTCTCACTTGGATTGTGCACATTGTATATGTGATATACTTTTGTACACATGTTTGTATCATGTTTGATGATACATGCTCACTAGGGTTTGTGTAAAGATTAAACCATGGTTGTGAAATGGTTAGGGTTTTCCTTTTGTTTTCTTATTCATTTATTTATCTATTTATTCTTTTTGGAAAAATGAAAAGCATAAAGAGAAAAATGGTTGCTAACTTTGTTTGTATTATGAAGCTTCATGAAGCTTTGACTTAGTGACCATTTTGTCTCATGCTTAACCCTAACCACTTCACTTAACCTTGGTTCATTCTCTACACTTAACCATGGTAACTATTATGATAAGAATGAATGGAATTATCTTTTCAAGTTAATCTTTTTTTAACTTATCATAAGATTATCTTCTTCTTCATCTTCTTCTTCAAGATGAAGAACCTTGATTCCATCAATGGTGATTGATGAAAATGAGTGAGAAATCCAATTCTAAAGTGAACCCACTTCCTATTTCTTCATCCTCTACCTCTTGCCAAGTACTATAGGGTGTTCTCTTCACAAGTTTCATGACTTGGTGAAGTGGGAGCTTGATCTAGTGATGCCTCGACGTAGATCATCTTCGACACGAAGCCGACGACCTTGCCCGCCCATTTCTCCGATGAAGCCGACGCTAGAGCCCGGGTTTCCATTTGGACAGCGAGGAGACTTTATTGCGGAGCTATGGAGGTGGAGGACCGGATCTACAAAGGTTGTATTTCCGTTCTTGTAGTTTAGTTGTAAACTAGTTGCTTTCGTCGCCTAGAATTCTAGTTAACGATCCGTAGTCTAGGGTTTCTCGGCACCGTAATTTTTGAAATTGGCATGCTTGATGCCTTGTGAGACCTCTTGAGTGTGCCTAGGAACCCTACAGCGAGATCACCGACCACTAGGTTTATATAGATCGACTCAAACTTAGGTGGATTTCCGTAACCTTTTGACTGGGCTCGAGTTATACTTATTTTAAACGGTGGAGAATTATGAGTATTTTAAATACCAAACTGTATGACTCGTATATTAGATAGGTATATTCTTCAGTGTTGCTATTACTTTATCACTTTTCGTATATTCATGATGTTTTATCGCATTGCATGCATAAACATGTGTTGTCTGTAATTATTATGAAAACCTGCTGTCAGGACACCAACACCATTACCGATGATGCGTATGCTCCACGCACACTTGTTTGCCGGCTCACACACATCATCATCGGTAGTTGCCATGTCACGTACACTTTAGAGAATACTATTTCATTGACATAGCTTGCTAGCTGATAGTTGCAATACGTTATCGCTTTCATATGCTAGTTTAACTATTGCACTCATTGCATGATAGCAGATGCATTCATATATTCTTTGGTCACGCAGTATTATGGAGATTTATGCTGGTTTTCACTGTTATTGACATGGTGACTTGATGATTTCGGATTCTTCTTGAGATTTTCGGGATTTGGAAACCGCAAGTAAAAGTTTTGTAAACTGATGAACTATTTTATAGAGAAAGATGCGGTTACCTTGATATGATGAGTATTGTCCACCATGATGTTTTCTCGGTTCTGTGATGGTATTCGAGATCCGATTCGAGGAGTTGGATGAACCGTGTGCGGGTACATGGTGGACCCGGTATGGTACCCCGGGGCAAGAAGCTCGAGTTGTAGACGATTAGTCCGGCAGGAGCAGACTTCCTACTGGTGATTGTTTGGCGCGGCGGATATCCGGAGGATACCGTTCGTAGTTATGTGATTGATGATATGTGCCGATCCGGACTGACGGAGCCCGAAGTATTGGGATATTGAGATATTGAGATTTGAGACACTGTGATATTGAGATTTGATGATACAGGCCAGTCCGGATAGCCGGAGCCTGAGATATTGAGATATTGAGATTCGTGTTTTGTGTCGTTGCTTGACACTTATTTCTCTGTTGATTTCATTAATGATATTCGATTTATATACATACAGGAATCTCATTAAATAAAGAAAACAGTTGTATCACTCATGATGTATTCTGTTTCCATTCATAATGCATTCATACATCATATATCTGATATGTTGCTATCTGAGGCACTGACACGAGCACGTAGTATTGCACTTATATGTAGATGAATCAGGATTTTATTTGAGGATATTACTTGATATGACCTAGGATGCGTCATACATGCGATTTCTGCTCTGTGATGTTTTCTACTCATGAGTTGGCAACTCACCCCCGTTGATCCACAGTTCCTTGCAGGTTTTTTCGTACAGGTTTCGTTACGGATTTGCTGGCACACTGTTCCTTCCGGATGACTGCTTTGGTAGGTGGGTTCACTTGCATCGTGACCACCATTGTATATTTGTTATTTCAGTTGTATCTAGTAAAACTCCATCAACCAGACTTGTATATTTGATAGAACTAGAAGACCGGTGTTTATTCTTTCGACCTTAGAGTCGCGTTTGTATTATTATGGTTTTCTGGTGGATATGGGCTTTCTTTTGAGTTTTGATCCTCGCCCTTCGGCGTTGTATATTATACTGCATTGCGTGGTTTTGTCCGCCGGTTGGCGAAGAGCTAGCTCCCGCTTGGGGATGCCTTTATTCATTATATATGCTTTATCAGGTTTTGTACCCGTTTGGGGTCAGTTTTTACAAAGGAGACTCTACCGAAATTTTCGGAAAAGACTTGGTGTTTTAAAATGTTTACTACGACTTTCAAAGTGAATACATGCAAACTTTAAAACAAGTTTTCCTTCTTTCAAATGGCTTAGGTTTCTGGGATTTTTGCCTTACTTGAATTAGATGGGGTCCTATAGATTTCATATGATTCAAGTGCCAGTCACGTGCTATTTCGGGTCGTGACACATACGAACTCGAAGGAATTTGTTCCAGATTCGAGGATGGATTCTGGTTCTGGAGAGATTGAATAAGATTATTCGGTTGTCTTTTCTCTTTACCTTCTTTCATGTTGTGAGGGCTCTTAGGATTAGGAGAGGGTATACCTATTGAGCTTAATGGATAGTCTTCCTCCAGACTATAGGCAGGTGCCGAAAGGTGGGGAAGGAAAAAAAACCAATTAGCCTAAAGATGGTGTACAGAAGATAATAAGTAAAGACATATAAAAGGATTAGAATAACGGCAAAGAAAATTGCGACTGCTATCATTCACGACAAAACCGTGTATACCCCTGCCACTCCAACATCCACTTTGGATTTCTCCAGAACACTCCGTATCACTACGGACATCCACTCCTATTGGATTTGCCATCGTATAGTTACATACGAACTCAAAGGAATTCGTTCCAGATTCGAGGATGCTTTCCGGTTTAGGAGAAATAAGTATAAGATTATTCAGATGTCATTTCCCATTACCTTCTTTCAGGTTGCGAGGGCTCCTGGCATAAGGAGTGTACACCTATTATGCTTATTAGATAGTCTTCTTCCAAACCTTAGGCCGGTGCCGAAGGGTCGGGACGGAAAAAAACCAATTAACCGAATGAAGGTGTACAGAAAGTAATAAGTAAAGACATAATAAAGAGATTAAAGTGAAGGAAGGTAAGTATATGGTTACTATCATGATTGAGGATAGTGGAAGAGGCGTTACTAGGAATACCACGTTACCCCTTTTGAAACATTTTCATGTTTCAGTTTCACTGTGTGATCTTAATTGAAAACTGTTTTCCCAATTGGAATCTAACTCCAGGGTATGTATTTACCATATCGGTTTCTCACATCTGTATTTTGTTACGGATGGTGAGTGGGAGTAAGATATTGGGAATTGGGTGATTAGATCCTCATTATATTGGAATTCGTTGTAATTGGTGATATTTGAAGAAATCACCTGGGTTTTACCTAACGGCAAATATTTGGTTTTCAATATCCGTTGTTATGAACCAATTTCAAACTGATATATCTATACATTTATTTTATAAAGTGAGATATAACTTTTTGAAATTATGTATGTGACATTTACCTAATATCAGTTGATGGTTAGGTAAGGTGTATTCAACCGCAGTGTAATTCTTCTTAACCATAGTACAGTTTTCAACCTACGACGCACAAGGTTTGAGTTATTAAACTCAGTGGACTTATACAAAGTATTGTATGTTGTCCGGTGTCCATTAGGACAAAGGGGTTGGTACTCGTACTATATTCTGTTTACTCATGACTTCTCCAGTTCCAGACATGTGTTTCGTAGAAATACAAGATCCAGATATTGCGAAGTTATTGCCATAAGAATAATGTAGAGAACCATTTGTTGCAAGTGTCAGGATTCTTCAAGGTGATCGAAGATGTAGATACTTGTGTTTGGTATTCCATTGATAGTAATGGTTTTGAGAACTAGCTTCTCTTTCAGGTTACTCATATGTGGATGCACTCCAAGATGAGTAATGCTGCTTGGCCTCATTCTACTTAATTGACATGCATTGGAGACAGTTGCATGATTTGAATCTGGTTCTAATTAAATTAGTGCCTTTGTTTCTATATGGTATATAGAATGGTTTCATATCTTAATGATGTTAAGATATAGGGAGTTGTCCGGCTGATGCTTAAAACCAGAATCCGGATAAACTCTAGGCATGTTTTAGTAATGGCAGTTTGTGGATTATCCCGGTCTTTGACGAGGGTTAACTTTCTCCCATCAGGAAGATCAATAGTGATATTGTTCTTGACTCGCCACAGTTTTAGTAAAATGGATTTTTTTAGAAAACCACAAGTGGGAGTATGGTAGAACTGGAAGTGATTCCAGAACCACAAACGATCACTGAAGATTTAATAAAACCTGAGGATTCAATTGGTTTCGACATTCCATTAGCCACTTCGCAGATTTGGTGGGTAACCTCAGGCACCCGAGAGGTACTTCGGTCTTCTCAGAGACGGTGACAGGGAGATTCTTGTTTATCCAGAATTTCCATTGTTGCTGTTCTAGACTATAAAACCCGGCAGGAGGATGAATATAGCGTCGTTCTAAACTAGCTTTAGAAGTGCACGTGTATATGACTCTGCCAGAGGGTTGTTGTAGTCAGTAGGAGCAGCGGAAGCATAGTGGGCAAGTAGCTTATGTCTATTTATAGACTAAAGCAACTATAGCGGAAATAGATCATCTTTTTTAATGTAATAGTCATAGGTCTTGACCTCATCAGAATAGGAGATGGATCTGGTTAGAAGGTAGTAGAGTGTAATGTCCTGGTATTTGGGATGACATGCACTTTATAGGAAGTGAAATTCCTATACTACGATCGGTTATACTGTGGTTGTCACAAAGGTGTTTCTCCACATAGGATATGGATATAATATCAGGGTTTCTGGTGACTAGATCTATGATTTTAGATCTAGATATGGGAAGTGTCCTAATTAGTGTACTTGATAATATTCTAAAGGTGTTTTAGAATGGACGACTCCTGGCATGATGGTGAACCTGCAGGTGATGTAGTCACCCTCTCTAAAGGATGTCTTTCAGACTAAAGGGGAGAGGGATTTGCATGATTGGCATATCACTTGCTTAGGCAGTTGAGTCAATCATGTGTTGTCAAGTACAACACCAGATATTGCTTTTGCACTAGTTGCAATAAGCGATATTGCTTTTACACTTTTAGTTATATGTATGCCCTAGAGGCCATTACTGTACATACGATGTATATTGTAATGGATGCTTGGACATATATAGGTAGGACTTTCTTGCTCGACATGATAGTATGCTATCTGGTTGTACTTTATCTTAACATGTACTCTGATTGTCTCTATGTTACATGTTGATAAAGCCCTTAGGATATGTACTCGACTACTGGGACTATGATGAGATCATACTAGTGGGGCCACGGTAGTCGACGAGTACATCCTATAACTGTTCCTAGTTGAGGGTGTATCGAGACAGGGCATCGATACACCAGAGTAGACTAGCGTATACGCATCTTGACCCATATGATGGGCGATGGATGATCCCATATCCATCGGTGTTTGATATCAAGGATGGTGTACGGGTGCTCAGTAGAGACTGGGTATACTGGACGGACTCGCCGAGAACTCCCAGATGGTATTATACCTCACGTCAGATGGCAGTTCTCTGGTGACACTGGTACAGAGTAGTCTGTAGACCCGAGATCGTCATAGAGTCTTGTGTAATTCCCACTGTGCTTTGATTTCCATCATACCACGTCCAAGAAGGCGTGCAAAAAGGTGGCTTTTGGGTACAGTCCCGAATCATATGGAGACAATGAGCGATAGGAGGGGATTCGTCTCTCCCGGTATAGGAAGTTGATGTTACGCTGTATTCGATTGGCTATAACTGGAAATCCCTGGCTAGGGTTGCTGAGATTTACTGGTAAATGTTATCAGTAGTTTCTCGAACTGTTATAGACCCCATATCGACACGACTTATCAAGCTACTGGGATCTAACGTTTACCACCCCTAGGCGAGATATGCGGCATATCAGACGAAGAGACTGGACTGTACGGTAGTATTACTGACTGGATTCATAGGAGAATGTATAGGCTTTCTTGTTGATCTTCTGAGCGCTCAATACCTGTGTGGCTGTTACGTTTAGCTGACCGCTTGCAACTTGTGGGTGTTTGATATGATTATCACCCACTGCCGGCGTATTGACGATTCTTTAGAGTCCTACACAGAGGTTTCTTGGCTCAGGCAAAACGGAGTAGGAGTACATATGTGATATATGTGGGACTGAGAACAATACGTGTATGTGATACCGTATTAGATTCTCGCGATATGAGATATCGGCCGGGTATATGTGATATAGCCGGGTCATCGGATCAAGTGTTGATTCGATGAACTGATACAGATAATATTAGTCGGTTATTTGTGAAATAGCCGGATTATCGGATCAAGTGTTGATTCGATAATTTAATGTATAATTATATATTTGATATATTAAATTACATTAACTGATATAAGCTCACTAAAAGATTCTTTTTCTCACTCGGGTAATACATTGATATATATGCGATATATGTTAATTGTATTATTTTATTTTGTTACAATAAACATTGTATATGTGATATATAATATTGTAACATATTATGGTTATAAATGCAACATGTTTTGTGGAGTTTAATTGAGGTTAGGGTTTGGATTAGGGTTAAGTCTTCATGAAGCTTTCAAGAAGGTTCTTGAAGCTTTGACTTTGACTTGGATATTTTGTGATATTTCCTTAACCCAACCCAACCCTCTAACCTAGTTAAATCTCTACATGGGTTAAGTCTCATACTTAACCCATGGATGCAATTCTAACCACACTAGAGTTTCATTATTCATCACAAAAGGATTCTTCTTCTTCTTCCTTGAGTTCTTGATGGAAAAGCTTACTAGCTTTTTCATTAGTGATGAAAATGAGTGAGTCAATGAAAAAAAATGAGAGCTAAAATCCTACTTCATCATCCTAATATATCCTAGCCATTTAGATTAGGGTGTTCACTTCATTTAGTGAGTGAGAGCTTGTGCTAAAGAAACTTCATGGTAGATCATCTTTGTTATCGAAGATCGGAAGCAAGCATGCATCTTTCTCTTCGTGGAGCCTCTCGAGAGTCCGGAACTTGATGATCGCAGCGAAGAGACCACAACACGGAGCTTATGAAGTGAAGGACCGGACTACAAAGGTTGTAATCCCAAACTCTTAGATGTTAAAGTGTTTAACATGCTTTGTTTCGCCTAATCTCTAGTTTGAAGATCTTGTTTAGGGTTGTTCGGCACGGATAAAATTTTAATCGGGCATGGTTGATACCTTGTAGAACCTTATTACAGTGCTTAGTAACCCAGCAGTGGTATCAGAGCCAAACTAGAGCTTTAGGCGAAGTCTTGGCGAAGTTTAAAGTCCGATCGAACCCCGAAACCCCGACACGTACCCCTTCTCTGGAAATTTTTAAAAATGTTGATTTTTTCATATTAAAAATACTCAGAAAAATCAGCAGGGAAATATAAGCATTACTGTGAAACACGTGCCTCCAATTCTATTAAAGCGCCGCGGAACCGCGGCCGTACCATTGCTTTGTAGGGTTCCTAGGCACTCTAATGAGGTCTCACAAAGCATCAACCATGCCAATTTCAAATTTTACGGGTGCCGAGAAACCCTAATACGGATCGTTAACTAGATTTTAGGCGAACACATGCAACAAGTTAACAATTTAACTAAAAGAACGGAAATACAACCTTTGTAGATCCGGTCCTCCACCTCCATAGCTCCGCAATGAAGTCCTCTCCGCTGTACAAAACGGATCTTGGACTCTAGTGTCGGCTTCGTCGGAGAAATGGACGGGCTAGGTCGTCGACTACGATGCCGAAGATGATCTACGTCGAGGCATCACTAGATCAAGCTCCAACTTCACTAAGTCATGAAACTTGTGAAGAAAACACACTCTACTACTTGGCAAGAGGTAGAGGATGAAGAAATAGGAAGTGGGTAGACTTTAGAATTGGATTTCTCACTCTTTTTCATCAATCACCATTGATGGTCCAAGGTTTCTTCATATTGAAGATGAAGAAGAAGAAGAAGAAAATGTTATGATAAGTATTAAGTAAAAATGAAAATAATGATAATACTTATCATCTACCAACCATGGTCAAGTGTAGAGACTAAACTAGGGTTTGTGGGAATGGTTAGGGTTAAGCATGAGACAAAAATGGTCACTTAGGTCAAAGCTTCATGAAGCTTCAACTAGAATACAAATCAAGCCACCATTTTCTTTTCATGCCTTTCATTTTCCAAAAATCAATAGATAAATAAATAAGTGAATAAAACAAAACCCTAACCATTAACATGTAACCATGGTTTAATCTTTACACAAAAACCCTAGCAAACATGTATCATCAAACATGATACAATCAAGTGCACAAAAGTATATCACATATACAACTTGTGAACTTCAAGTGAGAAAATCCATTTAAAGTGAACCAATACTAGTTAATGTAACGTAATATATCAAATATATAATTATGCATTAAATCATTAAATCAACACTTGATTCAATGATCCGGTCATGTCGCACACAACCGACTAGTATACAATGTATCGATTTATCGAATCAATCCTTGATTCGATAACTAGGTTATATCGCATACAACCACTCGACACATTCATCGCGAGAATGAAATACGGTATCACATACACGCATTATTCTCGGTCCCGCACATATCTCATATGCGCTCCTATTTCGTTTCGCTTGAGCCAGGAAACCTCTGTGTAGGACTCTAAAGACTCGTCAATACCCCGGCAGCAGGTGATGATCATATCAAACACCCACAAGCCGCAAGCGGTCTGCTAAACGTAACGGCCACCCGGGTATTGAGCGATCAGAAGATCGACGAGCAAGCCCGCTCACACTCCTGTGAATCCAACCAGTAACACTTACCGTACAGTCCGGTCTCGTTGTCTGATATGTCGCATATCTCGCCTAGGGGTGGTAAACGTCAGACCCCAATAGCTCGATAAGTCGTGTCGATATGAGGTCTATAACAGTTCGAGAAACTACTGGTAACACTTACCAGTAAATCTCAGCAACCCTGGCCAGGGATTTCCGGTTATAGCCAATCGAACACAGCGCAACATCAACTCCCTATACCGGGAGAGACGAATCCCCTCCTATCGCTCATTGCCTCCATGTGATTCGGGACTATACCCAAAAGCCACCGTTTTGCACGCCCTCTTGGACGCGGTAAGGTGGAAATCAAAGCACAGTGGGAACCACACAAGACTCTATGACGATCTCGGGTCAACAGACTACTCTGTACCAGTGTCACCAGAGAACTGCCATCTGACGTAAGGTATAATACCATCTGGGAGTTCTCGGCGAGTCCGTCCAGTGTACCCAGTCTCCACTGAGCACCCGTATATCATCTCTGATGTCAAACACCAATGGATATGGGATCATCCATCGCCCATCTGTATGGGTCGAGAAGGTATACGCTAGTCTACTCTGGTATATCGATGCCCCGTCTCGATACACCCACGACTAGGGACTTTGAAGGATGTACTTATAGACTATCTGTCCCCACTAGTATGATCTGCATCATAGTCCAGGTAGTCAAGTATACATCCTAAAGGCTTTACCAACATGTAACAGAGAGACAATCAGTGTACACGTTAAGGCAAAGAGCAACCAGATAGCATACTATCATGTCGAGCAAGAAAGTCCTCCCTATATACGTCCTAGCATCCACTACAATATACATCATATGTACTGTAATGGCCTCTAGGGCATACATATAACTAACAGGCTTGCGCGGCGGTTCCGCGGCCAAACTGTAGCAACAGGGTTTGTTTATGGCACAGTAATATCCGTATGTATTTCCTGATTGTTCTGGGAATTTTTAATTCTACTCAAGTGTTGAGTTTTCTGGGTTGTATTGGGTTCTCATTGATTCAATCGGAAAGTTTAACTTCGTTTAATTTTTTCTGGGTAATTTTAGAACGTGTTAAAAAGTTCGAACGGATATCAATAACTCACTTTTTCCCCTGCCGGAAAATTTCCAAGTGTTGGATTTTTCCGTAGTTTAAGAACGTTCTAAGTCGTGCAAGTGACGTGGTGGACCCTCTAGAAGAACACAAATCTTAACTCGATTATGTGACCGTCTTGAACTGCCTCTAAACCTTAGGGTTTGGTGCAGTACGGCGTTGCCACATGTGAGGCGTTGGCTTGAGCCTTCTACGGCTGGACCATTGGTAATGTGGCATGTGATGGATGTTTTTAAACTAATTTCAAGTGTTGAGACCAATTTAGGAAATCTTGGGTGTTTGATCATTCGATTGGAAAGTTTAACATTGTCTATTTATCTGGAATGTGATACAATATTTGGAATCCACAGGTAGTTATGAGATAACTAATTTGAATGTTATAAATCTAGCAGTTCAGTCTCAAATGATCGGTTGCCATGGGATTTTGATGTGATCAAAAGTCCGTCGCAATCACGTAGCATACACGGATACTCGCCGGGTAAACTTAATAGACAGCCACGCCCCAAAGCCGTGACAAAGTGACTGTAGGAGAACCATGTTGCCAAATGCATCCGTTCGGGTGCTCTCGGCAGCGGTGTTCCGCCTTAGTGCACTTCGTCGACGGCATCTTGGGGTGCGGCCGTCTACTAAATTTTGCGACGATCATTTGATCAGGATGTCGGGAATCTTGTTGAATTGCCCGACTTGATATTGAAAAGTGTTTTCGATAATGAGACTAAAATGCGGGGTTTATAATTGTTAGGCATGCGACGTCTAAGGAATTCCATTGGTTAGGCATGTGATGTCTAAGGAAGTTGCGGATTCCAATTGTTGTAGTTTTACACTTTCTTTTCTGCGACCGTAAGCGTAGTATGTGGTGTATCGCCGGCTTCATTACTATACATCAACGACAATTGGGATACGCATACTTGCTTACGTTGATGATATAGGATATTATGTGTTGCTGTGATATGTTGTATTGGATCATCGTGTTCTGAATAGCCAGGGGTTTTATGTGAGATGCGGGTTTTTATTTTCATTCATGTAAAATTCATTTGTATGTAATATTCTTTTATTGGGGCATTTCCGGGCTGACGATGATGTCACCATTGTATATTATTTACTTTTCCGCATTAGGTAGACCCAAGGCGGGGAGCATAAGTAACCGGGTTCCAGGGTCCAGTGGGAGACCATCTCGAGGAGTCGAGACCGGGTCTCCTAACCCTAGAATTAGCAGTGTTTCTTGCCGCTGTCATAGGGGTCTAGGGATGTGGGTTTGGCTATTCATTGTGATCGTGGAATCCGTGTTTTATACAGGCTCGTACTAAAACACGGACCTCCTAGTATATCCAATATTTCATATATGTTCTTCTGCTGCAATGTTCTGTGATGAGATCATATTACTGCCTGAGACGAATGTTTATATTATATATATGAGATATATGTTATATTGCAGATTTCGTTTCAAAAGTGATGCTTGTGAAGCATAATAAAATGGGACTTCATTAATGAGATTAATGAAATAAAAGAAACCTAAAGATGTTGTAGAAACTTGTTTAAAAACTGGTAGCTCTAGTTCTTGCTCTGCGTAGCGGTGTTCCTTGTAGAACATCCAGCACCTTATTCGATAAGGAAAGAGCTGAGATCCCTTCACCGGGAGTGAGCTCTTTAGCGAAACTAGCAGATCCTACAAAATCGGTTTGTCTTTTGATTGTTTTTATAGTTTTTTGCTTTGCATAGTGATATTTGTGAAATACCCTGCACCTTATTCAATGAGGAAAGAGCCAACGATCCCTTCACCGGGAGTGACCTCTTTAGCAAAACTAGAAAAGGCCTAAAAAACATTCCATTTAAAATCACTCAATTCTACAACGATATCAAGTTCATTATGCAAAGGGTTTTCTTAAAAACCTGTCGTAGCCCTCCGTCATTTCAGATAAGTAATAGTTAGTATTCGTGCTGCATTTGTTGACCTTGTCAAGGCGTAGTGTGCGGTAGCTGATTACTGCTTATCTGTATAAGCATATGATGCGATTGGATTAGGGTAGTCATGCGACTTTGTTGACCTTGTCAAGGGTCGTGCGGGTGGGTTTAATTTATATCAGGAAATGACGGGTTAAACTTGACTTGCGGTCTATGGTTTGTTGACCTTGTCAAGGTCATAGATCGCTCGGGGCAAAATATTATTGGGAATTTCAAGTGTTGAAATTTGCAATGAGATTGCATACCTTCTATGAGATAGTTAGATCCCGATACCCGCTGCGAGTAAGAGTTACTCCTGGGAGAGTTTTACACATTACAATTAGCCGATCAAGTAGGTTTCTAGAAAGGTGTTAACGGGTTTACACCCTTGGGAAAACAAGGTTTACTTTAATTAGGTCCGTGCGAAAGCACAGGGAACCTCCCTCAAAGTACCGGTACTGGCCTGGCTGAAAGATTGGCGAACTTGTAGGGTGTAATTAATCCCGGCTAGTCTTTCCTTTTAGGGTTTGAAGGAAGATTTGACTAAAACAGCGGGAGACATCCTGATTAGATAAATTGATAACCAATCTAATCTTGTAAAAGCGCACGCTGAGTGTTTTCTTCTCTCTCTTTCTGGTTACGACTATGTCACGTCTTAATCAAGATAATAATACGGATGTATTGACCGAACCCGCTTGTTATACTACGCAAGGAAACGTTGGTCCCGCTCCAACTTATAATTGTTATAAGACAGAGCAGGAAATAGGGGATTACCAGAATTCTCGTGCCGCCCAAATGAAGAAAGTACATGTTGATGCATCTTCTTCGGGTGTGTTCATTACATAGAACTGTCTCTCAATATCCTTTACGTCCTGGGTATTTGATACCGGATCAGGATCCCACATATGTAATTTGTTATATGGGCTACAGATAGGTAGAGAACTGAGAACGGGAGATAAATTTCATGAGATAGAAACGGTGCAAGTGTTGCAGCCAAGTCTGCTGGTAATTATCACCCTGTATTACTAGAATACATTGATTCTGAACGAATGTTATTGGATACCGAACCTGATATACAACATCATATCAGTCTCTTTATTACTAAAGAAGGATATAATTTTGTATTGTTGGATAATGTTTTGAACATTTCTTATATCAAGTGTTGATCGGTTCAGGCACGTTATCTAAAAGTATAGACGTTCTAAATCAAACCACAGTTCTTAATATACAGAACACATACAAGAGGAAGTGTTCAGAAATGAACGAATCCTTTTTAAGGTATTGTAGACTAGGTCATATCAATGCGACCCAACTAGCTGATGTTACATAAAGATGCATATTTAAATTAGTTTGAACTTACATCTTGTAAAACTTGCCAGTCATGTCACAAAGATAAGATGACCACAGCTTCGTTTATTGGAAACAGAGAAAGAGTTCGTGAAATCTTGGGATTGATACATGCTGATGTATGAAGGTCCCCTTTCTACACATGCTAAAACCGGTTCTTTATACTTCATTACATTCACTGATGATCTCTCAAGATTCAGACATATGTTCCTGTTGAAACACAAGTCCGAAACTTTTGAGATAATCACAGAATATAAGTTAGAAGTAGAGAACCAAAAACGGGTATAAGTATTATGTCCTTTGATGAGATCAAGGAGGAGAATACTTGAGCATGGAGATTCCTGGACTATTCTAAACGAGAATGAGATTCTCTCTCAGCATTACTCCTCTGAATACACCACAGCACCTCGGTGTATCGGGGCGGAGCAAACACACCCTATTTGATATGGTGCGCTCTATGATGAGTACTACTGAGTTTCCTATTTCCTTTTGGGAGTTATGCACTTATGAAGCTGCATACCTATTGAATAGGGTTCCAATCAAATCAGGTGCCTACCACTTCATATGTGATATGGAATGGGAAGAGCCCATATCTTAAGTATGTTAAGATTTGGGGTTGTCTGGCCTATGTCTAAAAGCAAAATCCGGACAAGCTTGAGGCAAAGTCAGTTCTGTAAAAGTTTGTTGGATATCCCAAGCATTTGCAAGGGAATATCTTCTTCCGAACCAAGGAACAAAAGTTGTTTTGTTTCTCAGCATGCCACCTTTCTGAAAGGGAATTTCCTGTGAATAAATTAGTGGTCATGGGGTAGAACTGGAAACAGTTCCAGCTATACAAACTGCGGCTAATGATTTGGTAGAATCAAAGGATTCAATAGTTTCCAACGAACCTCAGCCTCTCCGCCGATTTAGTAGGGCTCCTCACCAACCTGAGAGATACTTCGGTTTCTCTATGACAGTGGGAGCGAGGATTGCATCATGAGATGATGACCCAACTAGTTTCGAGCTAGCCATCAGGAGTGGGACTCTGTAAGAATGGCTGGATGCTTAGCGATCTGAGATGGAATCCTTATACACCAACAAAGTATGGACTTTGGTTGCTTTAGCTGAAGGGTTAAATCCCCATCAGGAGCAAATATATCTTGAGAGGATTGCTTGGTGTACATGGAAAGGTTGAGACTTTCAAATTTATGCTTAAGTCCATCCAGATCCAACTTGCCACGGCTGCATATCATGACTACGATATTTGGCGGTTTGGTGTCATAACTGCTTTTCTAAATAATGATTTGGAAGAGAGCGTCTATAAGTACACAGCCAGAGGGCTTCGTAAATAGTGAGAGAGCGAAAACGTGTGCAAGATGTTTTATGTTATAAAGCAGGCATCGCGGAGTTGAAACGTCTGTTTTGATGTGGTAGTCAAAGAGTTTGACTTCATCAAAATGGTAGATGAACCTTGTATATACAAAAAGATAGTAGGGAGTATAGTGATGATCCTCGTAGAATACGAGGATGACATACTGTTGATAGGGAAGGAGTTTCCAATGCTACGCTCGGTCAATCTCCGCTTATCACAAGGATTCTCCATATAGGATCAAGGTGATACCTTTTAAATCCTGGGTTATGGATCTATGGGATAAATCTAACTGTATGTTAGGAATCTCACTAGTTGTAGTGATATGGTATCAATCGATCCTGGGAAGAATCACTGTAAAGGTTCCAGGATGATAGGGACGATTAAATGTCAGTCGCAGGCATTGTCTTTACCCTCAGTGGAGGGACGGTATGTTGGAAGAGTTCCAAGCTAGATATCGTGACTTACTAGACGATTAAAGGCAAGATACATCGTTATCTAGGATGCTACACAAGAGGTAGTCTGGATATATATAAGTTCATGAGATGAATTTCGTTCCTACCATTGTGTGACAATGGAGTTGTGGCTTATGCCAAGGAACCCTCCGTCCCATCAAAAATCCAGATATAATTCTTAAGCAGTATCACATGACCTTGGAGATGGTTGATCTCCAGGGAGATCGAGGTTAGGAGAGTAGACAGAGAGGACAACAGCGCGGATCCACTCACAAAGTCCTTTTTTCCCAGTAGAGACTTTTATGGGATGGTTGAGTATGAGATACTTCAACCGCAGCTAATTGTTGGGTATGTGATACCACAACAGATAGCCCTAGTGCAAATGGGAGATTGTTAGTTATATGTATGCCCTAGAGGCCATTACTGTACATACGATGTATATTGTAGTGGATGCTTGGACATATATATGGAGGACTTTCTTGCTCAACATGATAGTGTGCTATCTGGTTGTACTTTATCTTAACATGTACTCTGATTGTCTCTATGTTACATGTTGATAAAGCCCTTAGGATATGTACTCGACTACTGGGACTATGATGAGATCATACTAGTGGGGCCACGGTAGTCGACGAGTACATCCTATAACTGTTCCTAGTCGAGGGTGTATCGAGACAGGGCATCGATACACCAGAGTAAACTAGCGTATACGCATCTTGACCCATATGATGGGCGATGGATGATCCCATATCCATCGGTGTTTGACATCAAGGATGGTGTACGGGTACTCAGTAGAGACTGGGTACACTGGACGGACTCGCCGAGAACTCCCAGATGGTATTATACCTCACGACAGATGGCAGTTCTCTGGTGACACTGGTATAGAGTAGTGTGTAGACCCGAGATCGTCATAGAGTCTTGTGTGATTCCCACCGTGCTTTGATTTCCATCATACCATGTCTAAGAGGGCATGCAAAAAGGTGGCTTTTGGGTACAGTCCCGAATCACATGGAGGCAATGAGCGATAGGAGGGGTTTTGTCTCTCCCGGTATAGGGAGTTGATGTTGCGCTGTGTTCGATTGGCTATAACTGGAAATCCCTGGCCAGGGTTGCTGAGATTTACTGGTAAGTGTTATTTGTAGTTTCTCGAACTGTTATAGACCTCATATCGACACGACTTATCAAGCTACTGGGGTCTGACGTTTACCACCCATAGGCGAGATATGCGACATATCAGACGAAGAGACCGGACTGTACGGGAGTGTTACTGACTGGATTCACAGGAGAATGTACAGGCTTGCTTGTTGATCTTCTTAGCGCTCAATACCTGGGTGGTTGTTACGTTTAGCTGACCGCTTGCTGCTTGTGGGTGTTTGATATGATCATCACCCACTGCCGGCGTATTGACGATTCTTTAGAGTCCTACACAGAGGTTTCTTGGCTCAGGCAAAACGGAGCAGGAGCACATATGTGATATGTGCGGGACCGAGAACAATACGTGTATGTGATACCGTATTAGATTCTTGTGATATGAGATATCGGCCGAGTATATGTGATATAGCCGGGTCATCGGATCAAGTGTTGATTCGATAAACTGATACAGATAATATTAGTCGGTTATTTGTGAAATAGCCGGATTATCGGATCAAGTGTTGATTCGATAATTTTATGTATAATTATATATTTGATATATTAAATCACATTAACTGATATAAGCTCACTAAAAGATTCTTTTTCTCACTTGGGTAATACATTGATATATATGCGATATATGTAAATTGTATTATTTTATTTTGTTATAATAAATATTGTATATGTGATATATAATATTGTAACATGTTATGGTTATAAATGCAACATGTTTTGTGGAGTTTAATTGAGGATAGGGTTTGGATAGGGTTAAGTCTTCATGAAGCTTTCAAGAAGCTTCTTGAAGCTTTGACTTTGACTTGGATATTTTATGATATTTTCTTTACCCAACCCAACCCTTTACCTTAGTTAAATCTCTACATGGGTTAAGTCTTCATACTTAACCCATGGTTGCAATTCTAACCACACTAGCGTTTCATTATTCCTCACAAAAGGATTCTTTTTCCTCTTCCTTGAGTTCTTGATGGAAAAGCTTACTAGCTTTTTCATTAGTGATGAAAATGAGTTAGTCAATGAAAACAAATGAGAGCTAAAATCCTACTTCATCATCCTAATCTTTCCTAGCTATTTAGATTAGGGTGTTCACTTCATTTAGTGAGTGAGAGCTTGTGTTAAAGAAACTTCAAGGTAGATCATCTTTGTTATGGAAGATCGGAAGGAAGCATGCATCTTTCTCTTCGTGGAGACTCTCGAGAGTCTGGAACTTGATGATCGCAGCGAAAGGACCACAACACGGAGCTTATGAAGTGAAGGACTGGACTACAATGGTTGTAATCCCAAACTCTAAGATGCTAAAGTGTTTAACATGCTTTGTTTCGCCTAATATCTAGTTTAAAGATCTTGTTTAGGGTTGTTCGGCACGGCTAAAATTTTAATCGGGCATGGTTGATGCCTTGTAGAACCTTATTAGAGTGCCTAGTAACCCTGCATGCACTAGCTGCAATAAGCATATATATTAATCCAATCCTGAAGAAACGTTGGGAAGCAGTATTGAACATAGGTAGATGTTCTAGGGATATGGTAACGGCTGCCTCCTCCAAGAGAAGGTTATCATTTCAGGCTTCCAACGTGACCTGAATGACAGAGTAGCTGTCAGAGTTATAATTTTCCCTCTTTTGAGGGACAGTATGTTGGACAGTTGGTCCAAGCGGATACTGTGGAAGGCATGGCGCAGGATACTGATTAAATTCAGTGGATGATACAGTCTAGGAAGTTTGCTGGATTTGGAGTTCATTTGTGAACTGGGTCCCATCTGATATCTAGACAAATTCTAAGACAGGTATTGCTCATTTTAGGAGATAACTTTCTCCGCGAAGTTGAGATATAGAGAGATATAGAAAGAAACACTGGAGCGGATCTACTCACTGAGGCTATTTCTCGAACACAATAGTTTCACAAACGAGCTTTGTGAAACTGATTAGTAGAGAAGTTGGGTGTTCGGTATCACACGAGCTGTGAGTATACGACACCGCAATAATTAGCCTTAAGTGCAAGTGGGAGATTGTTGGCTATAGTGCCCTCAAGGCAATTATTGTAGTCGCAGGAAGGTGATTATGATGATTTAGGGAGGACCTATACCGATAGAACAGTCTTACTCGAGATGATAGTATGCTATCTGGTTTGTATTTATCATCATGTACATGTTGATAGAGCCCATAGGATTCTTTCTTGACTACCAGGATTATGATGGCGATCATATACGTGGGTGCTGGGGGTCTATAAGCACATCCTTAAATGTCCCTAGTCGTGGGAGTATCGAGACAGGGCATCGATACTCCAGTGTAGACTAGTGTATACCGATCGAGACCCCGACGAGGGCGGTGGCCAGGTCTCACAAGCCATTGGTTTTATTTAGTTCACCTAAGATAGTATACAGGTGCTCATTGGGTTATCAGTACACTGGCCGGACTCGCCGGGAACATGCTAGTTGGTATTATACCTATTGTTAGATAGCAGTTCCCTGGTGATATGTGTATAGGTTAGTCTGTCGACCTGAGATCGTCATTTGTCTCGTGTGAGTTCCCATTATGCTTTGATTACTACCCTACAACGGCTCAAAAGAGTCGTGCAAACAGATTTTAGTTGGGTACAGTCCCGAGCCACATGGAGGCAGTGAGCGGAACGTCGGGGATTCGTCTCTCCCGGTATTGGGGGTTGATGTCGCGCAGTGCACGGGTGACCATCACCAGAAATCCTCATCCGGGGTATACGAGAATTACAGATTCAGGATTGATAGTTTCTCAGGTGGTGATGGGTTAAATACCGACATGAATTTTCGCGTTGTTAGGGGTCTGATTTTATCCACCCCCTAGACTCGATATGCGATACTCTTAGACGAACATACCGGACTGTACGGATATTGTCACTGTCAGGCTCAGTAGGGGTTTGGATGAGTTTTCTCGTCGGCCTTCTTTTCGCTCAATACCTGGGTAGCCATTACGTACAGCTAGTACCGCTAACGTGCTTGTGGTTAAACCCACTGCCAGCGTATTGACGAGTCTTTAGAGTCCCACAAAGAGGGTTTTTCATGGTTCAGGCGATATGGTGTAGATGATGTATGTTGGTACATACAGGTGTCCGATTAAATATGTGTATATGCTGCACAGATTTTAATCGGACGGTTGATAATACTAGCGGTTTAGGATTAAGCCGGATTATTAAATCAGGTTTTGATTTAATAATTTATGTATGTATTTATATATATGTATTCTAGTATTATTGTTCACTATTCATTTTCTCTCTTGGCTATTCGTATTTTTGTATGAATATGCGTATACGTATTTCGATACGTATACCGGGTTGTATTCCGTATTTATACGGAATAGCTTCTAGAAGATTTGACACCTTTTTATTTGATTTTTCTTTTTGGACAATCATTTAGGAAAATGAGGTGGAGGGGGTGAGATGGCATGAACATTGTTTAGCATATAGAGAAGTATGGCATGGACTTGTATTGGAAAAATGAAAAGTGATATTTTGTTGCATGATTGCAAAAGGGGGGCTGCCATCATTCTTGATATGGCTTGCTCATTTCTTTTCTTCACTTGCTTTTCTCATTCTCACTTGGAGACTTAGCCACATTCTTTAGTTGCTCATGCCACTTAGTTTCCTCACCTCCTCTTCATCTTCTATGGTTGCTCTTGGAGCATTTTGATGAGAGAAAAACATTAGTGAGATAATCCTACACCTCCACTCTACATTGCTAGCAATATTGGAGCGTCGGTTGCTTCGCTTGGCGAGCCTGAAGCTTGCGTCGTTTCCCCCAGGTGGATCATCGTAGATGAAGGAAGACCGGCAGCCAAACTCGATCCGCAACCTCTAAGAGCTTGGGATGATGGTTGAAGATCGAAGGGCACGGATCAACTCGGTATAACCATTCTAACTTCTTTATATATGCTTGCTGGTATAGGGTTTAGGGTAGATCCGGGCATCGGGTAATGGCAGCGCCGGTTTAGATTATTTTTGTTCCGCATTTGGCTACAGTTTGATAGCCGGGGTGCTGCCGTAACCCAACAAGTTCGAGTTTAGGTCGACCGGGGGACAACTTGTCTGTGTCCACGCACATCCACAGTTATTTGATCATATCCGTGAGGCATAGTCCGATGACGTTTGTTTGTCAGAGATCATGGAGCAGGTTTGACAAGGCAGAGATTCAGAGTTCGTGATTGATGATCAGGGGGTACTACGATTTGGGATTCGACTGTGTGTGCCAGATTCCTAGGGACTAAGACACGAGATCTTGGAGGAGGCGTATCAGTCAGCATATAGTATTCATCCGGGTTCCACCAAGATGTATTGTAATTTGAGATAAGTCTACTAGTGTGAAGGGATGAAGAAAGATGTCACAGACTTAGTTTCGAGATGCCTGATTTGTCGGCAAGTCAAGGCCGAGCACCAGAGGCCAGTTGGAGAGTTGCAGCCTTTGCCCATTCCGGAGTGGAAATAGGAACAGATTTCTATGGAATTTATTGTAGGTCTACCCAGGACCAGTTTAGAGTCTGACTTTATTTGAGTGATCATAGACCGATTGATGGAAGCAGCTCACTTTCTGCCAGTCAAGACCACTTTCGGATTCGTTCAATATGCTCAGACGTATGTTGATGAGATTGTGCCACTACACGGTGTTCCGACATGTATGGTGTCCGACAGAGGCACCCAGTTCACCAGCTGACTATGGCAGAAACTTCAGCCGACTTTGGACAGCAATTGAATTTCAGTACAGCTTTCCATCCGCAGACCGACAGTCAATCAGAGCAGACCATTCAGATTCTGGAGGACATGTGTCGAGCTTGCTTTCTGGATTTCGTGGCAGTTGGGATCGTCATTTTCCCTTGATAAAGTTTTCCTACAATAACAGCTTCCACGAGACGATTCAGATGGCACCCTTTGAGGAGTTTTATGGGAAGAGAGGTCGATTGCCCATTTTTTGGATAGAGCTCAATGAGAGTGGTGTTTTAGGACCACAGATTGTGCAGGAGATGACCGAAAATATTCAGTTGATTTGGGATAGGATGAGAGCGGCCCAGAGCTGACAAAAATCTAATGCAGACCGACGTCGGCGCAGACTTGAGTTTACAGTAGGCGATCATGTTTTCTTGAGGGTTTCTCCAGTGAAGGGCGTGTTGAGATTCGGAAAGAAAGGGAAGCTTAGTCCCAGATATGTGGGTCCCTTTGAGATTCTCGAGCGTGTCGGCACAGTTGCTTATCGTTTGGCTCTTCCACCTAGCTTCCCAGATATTCAGCCCATGTTTCATGTATCGATGCTCGACAAGTACCTTCATGACCCCTCTTACGCGATACAGAATCAGACTGTAACATTTCAGAAAAATAAAATATTATTTTTGGGAATTTATAAAATTAAAATAATAAATATTATCAATATTTTAATGATGTTGTATAATTATATATCGATAGTTTGGAAACTATTAGAAAATTAAATTGAATGGTGAATTTTGGAGGGATTTATGTGATTTAGGCAAATTATAAATTTTTATAATTAATTATATTCAAGTTTATCCCAAACTTGATTAAAGTTCACTAATCATGTATCGATTTGTTTTGTGCATGTGACATGCACCATATCATATTACACATTTGTTACATTTTTCTACCATGGCTTTTACTTTTTCAAGCTTGGTTTTGTTTTAACATGAAAAGGAAAAGGAAAAAGAAAGAAAAGAAAAAGAAAAGAAAAGGATTAAGTATTGAGGTATGGGCAAGAGGGAGAGGTGAGGGGTCTTCATTGACCATGGCACATTGTTTTTCATTCATCATCTTCATCATTTCCCTTTCCTTCTCCTCACTTGGTTGCCCTCTCCCTCCACCACTTCAAACTCCTCACTACAACCCCAGAACCACATCAAAACACTTCATTCCATTCACATAAATTGTGCACAAGCTCACTACAAGCATGATGGATCAAGAAAGTTTGAATTTTGAGCACTTGGGGAAACTCAAGAAAATTCTTGAGTTGCCAAATGAGGTATTTTCTTCACCATTAGTGTAGTAATCCTTTTCCTTTAGCATATAAACTAGTTTAGAATCCTTTTAGTATGGTTTAGTGAACTTATAAAATTCCAAGTTGAGCTTTAGGTGTTATAATGAATGGAAATGGTGCAATTAAGGTTTAGTAGTGATCTTAAACCCCCTTAGTGATTGAAACCAGAGACTTAAACCCGAGACTTGAACTTAGAAACCCCGATATCGGATTTTGTGGACTTTGGTGATGTGTTTTGTAGGTATGCTATCACCCGGGGACCTTAAAAATTTTATAGAGATTACCGTGAGTCGTGCAGGTGACCTGGAAGCTAACCTAGAGACCCGAGCCCAAACTCCTTCATCCAGGCCGTAGATTTAACCCCTTTGGCTGCAAATTACGGTCTGGGTACTTCCAAATTGGTTCGTGCTTGGTCTGTGGTCCCTTTATCTTTAAATTAGACCTACCCCATATGCAAAATTGGCTAATTTCACCTAGGGTAAAATATGGAAGTGTTTTACATCGTTTCTGATTTCGGTTTTGCGAATTCTGTAACTTGAGCTTGGGTATTTTTGAGTTGTCTCGATCGATTGGCGTTTGTACGTCGATATCGAGGGGTATTGGTTCTTCTTGCATGCGTAGACCATAGGTTTTAACCTATGTGTGATTCGTGCGCCGTTTTAGTTTTGTGCATGATTTCTGTTTACAATACTATGTGTTATATATGTAGGTACCTCCGCGTGAACTTCGGGACGACAAGCAAGGGCAAGGAGACATCGACTTCGGCAAGTAAGGATCAAGATGAGTAGATATATATTTACGGGGGAAGTCGGGTGGATGGCGTATAGCACCCCCGCAGTTTCATAGTGTAGCGTACGAATATATTACATATATTATAAGTATAGTATTTTGGGACATGTATAATTCACAAGAAAGGTTTTAGGAGATCATGGGTTAAATTTTAGTGTGATTGGATGATAGTGTCGTTAGCTTGTTTTTAGTCGCGAAACCCTAGAGTAAGGTACCCACACACACATGCACACACGGGATTTGATTTTGGTGTATATGATATATGTATATATATGTGTGTGTATGTGTATTGGTGTATTGATATATATATATATATATATATATATATATATATATATATATACACATACATACATACATACATACATATACGTATACACGGGTGATGAGGATAGTATATGATACTTGGAGATGAGTCGATATGATTTGGCATGATGCAGGGAGATCGGTGATGTGATTTGGGCCGTGTTATGAGATACGACATATTATATTAGCGGATTGATGGGCGATATGTTTTCATACACATGCGGATATATGTTGATGGTATCTGTATGTACTAGACTTAGATCAATACCCTGTTCATGATATTATAATAATGATACCATATGGATATTGAGGTATATGTGATAGGCGACCCGTACCCCGATTTTTGGATGCCATACGATGGATTTGCCGTAGAGATATAATTATGATAATAGATCCGCACTCTTAACTCGAGGATGTCGTATTATATATTTTATCGTATGTGACGCTATTGAGGCGGGATCACCGACTACTAGATTTATATATCGATTCAGACTTAGGTGGATTTCCTTACCCTTTGGTTAGTCTCTTAGCTTGTCCTGTAGTTTACTTAGTAGTTTTTAGAGTTGGGTGCGAGTCATACTTATTTCCAAAACTAACGAATCGTGAGTATTTTAAAGATAGGCAAAGGGATACTACAGATATTTCAAAGAACATACCTTTTCTTAAAAACACCGTAGCCCTATTTTCTAAACACCACGATTCGTGCGATTTCAGACAACAAAAACTGTATTACTCGTATATAGAAATGTATATTCTTTATTGTTGCGTTTACTATTTATTCTCCGTTTATTCATATTGTTCATATCGCATTGCATGCTTGTACTTGTGATTCTTGTTTATTATGAACCCATGCTGTCAAGACACTAGCACCATTACCGATGATGCGTACGTTCACAATCACTTGGTTGCCAGCTCACACACATCATCATCGGTAATTGCCATGACACGTACACTTTAGAAACATTACTTCATTGATATCATTTGCTAGCTGATAGTTCCAATATATCATTACGGTGCTAGTTTAGATATTGCATTCTTTATTAGATACCCATGCATGTTTATATATTCATTTTTCATGTAATATTATAGGGCCAGTCTGGATTTCCGAAGCCCGGTATTCACTATTATTGACTCTTCATTTTTGGATTTCGGATTTTCCATGAGATTTCTAGATTTGAAGAAACCGCAAGATTTTATAAACTCATTTATCATTTTCAAATGATAAAAAGTGCGGTTTTCTCGTTATATGATGTGAGATACGTCCACCATGAGTTTTCTCGGCACTTGAATGATATCATACACCCGATTTGAGGAGGAGGATGAACCGTCTGTGGGTGCATGGTGGACACGGTGCGGTACCCCGGGGCAAGATGGTCGCAGATGATGGCGTTGAGCCTGGCAGGGGAGCACTACCGATCGGTTATTTGTGACACGGCAGATATCCGGAGGATACCGACGTAGTCCTGAGATTTGATGATTTGGGCCAGTCCGGATTGCCGGAGCCCGAGATATTGAGACATTGAGATACCGAGACTTTATGATATGGGCCAGTCCGGATTGCCGGAGCCCGAGATATTTAGATATTGAGACACATGTTTTGTGTCGATGCTTGATACGGATTTCTCTATTGATTTCGTTGATGATACTTGGTTTTTATATAGAAATCTCACTAAGAGATGAAAACAATTTTCTCATTTAGGTGTATTCTGTTTTCATGCATTCATACATTATATATATGATATGTTTTTACCTGAGGCACTGAAACAAGCACTTGATATTACACTTATATATAGGTGTTCGGGGTTATATTTTATGAGGATATTATCGTATGACCTAGGATTGAGTCATACATGAGATTTCTGCTCGGTGATGTTTTCTACTCACGAGTTGGCAACTCACCCCGTTGTGCCACAGTTTCTTGCAGGTTTTGCCGTACAGGTTTTTTTGGCGACTTGCTGGCACACTGCTTCCTTCCGGGTAATTGATTTGGTAGGTGGGTTTGTTAGTTATATGCATGCTCTAGAGGCCATTACTGTACATATGATGTATATTGTAGTGGATGCGTGGACATATATATGTAGGACTTTCTTGCTCGACATGATAGTATGCTATCTGGTGGCTTTTTATCTTAACATGTACTCTGATTGTCTCTATATTACATGTTGATAAAGCCATTAGGATGAGTACTTGACTACCAGGATTATGATGCAGATCATACTAGTGGGGACCGTGTAGTCGCTAAGTACATCCTTCAAATGTTCTTAGTCGAGGGTGTATCGAGACAGGGCATCGATATACCAGAGTAGACTAGCATATAGCTTCTCGACCCATGTAGATAGGCGATGGATGATCCCATATCCATTGGTGTTTGACATCAGAGACAGTATACGGGTGCTCAGTGGAGACTGGGTACACTGGACGGACACACCGAGAACTCCCAGATGGTATTATATCTCACGTCAGATGGTAGTTCTCTGGTGACACTGGTACAGGTTAGTCTGTAGACCCAAGATCATCATAGAGTCTTGTGTGATTCCCACTGTGCTTTGATTTCCACCTTACCACATTCAAGAGAACGTGTAAAACGGTTGGGTACAGTCCCGAGTCACATGGAGGCAATGAGCGATAGGAGGGGTTTCGTCTCTCCCGGTAATGGGAGTTGATGTTGCGTTGTGCACGATTGGCGATAACAGGAAGTCTCTGGCCAGGGCTGCTTCAGAGATATACTGGTAAGTGTTACCAGTAGTTTCTCGACCCGTTATGAGCCTCACATCGCCATGACTTATCAAGTTACTGGGGTCTGACCTTTACCACCTCTAGACGAGATATGCGACATATCAGACGAAGAGACCGGACTGTACGGTTGTATTACTGATTGGATTGCAGGAGTACGAGCAGGCTTACTTGTTGATCTTCTGATCGCTCAATACCCGGATGGCCGTTACGTTTAGCAGACCGCTTGCGGCTTGTGGGTGTTTGATATGATCATCACCTACTGCCGGCGTATTGACGAGTGTTTACAGTCCTACACAGGGGTTTCCTGGCTCAAGCGAAACGGAGTAGGAGCACATATGTGATATGTGCGGGACCGAGATTAATACGATATGAGATACTGTAATCTATTCTCGCGATTTGTGAAATTGGTCGGTTATATGCGATATAGCCGAGTTATCGAATCAAGTGTTGATTCGATTAGTTGTTACATTTGGTATTAGTCGGTTGTATGTGATATAGCCTGATTATTAAATCAAGTGTTGATTTAATAATTTAATGTATAATTATATATTTGATATATTAAATTATATTAACTAATACTTGCTCACTTATGATTTCTTCTCTCACTTGATGTGCACAATGTATATATGTGATATGTATGTTTGTGTACATGTTTGTGTCATGCTGGTTACACATGCAACAAGGGTGTATGAGACTTATACCATGCTAGGGTTAATTAGGGTTTCATATTTGTTATTAAGTTAAACAAATTTGTGAGAATTTGTCATGGTTTAAGTTTGGATGAAGCTTATGTATAATCATTGACAAAGTCAACTATTTTGTCTAACTTAAGATATTTATTAACCCAAACCTTAACCCTATGCTATGGTTTATTCTCTACATGAGTTAGCCATTATATTATTTCACCATGGTTGCATTTCTAACCTCATGATTAATTCATTCTCACTTGATGAGTTCATTCTTCTTCTTCTTCCTCAAAGCTTTCTAGCTTCAATGGAGGTATAAGAAAAATGTGAGAAAATCAAATCTAAAGTGAGCCCACATCCTACTTCATCATCCTCAAGTATTTGCCATTTAGTAGAGGGTGTTTGCTTCACTATTTCCACAATTAGTGAAGAGATAGCTTGGGTTAGTGTCTCCTCGACGTAGATCATCTTCGGCCTCGAAGACTTCGAAGCAAGCATGTTCGTTTCTTCATGGGAGCCTTTCTAGAGTCCGGAGTTCATGATCGAAGCGAAGGGACTACTACACGGAGCTGTTGAAGCGAAGGACCAGTCTACAAAGGTTGTATTCCTTGCTCACTTTTGATATGCGAAGTTGTTTGCATAATATTCCGTCGATTTCTAGTAAACGATTCTATGTTTAGGGTTAGCTAGAACGGCAAAATTTTAATTTGGCATGGACGATGCCTCCCGAAACCTTGCTGCCGTGCTAGGTAACCCTGCAGTGGTATCAAAGTCATTCTAGAAATTTAGACTGATTTTGTTAGGATTACGAAACCGAAATACTCCGAAACTTGAGACGGAAAATTGAAGTTTCTGTCGATTTTAAAAGTTTGTCAAAATTTTTTTTAAACAAGTGCAGAATGATGTATGAGATATATCAAGAACACCTTGAAAATTTTAGGAAATTCTAAGAATTTTTGACCGGCCACCACCATGCTCATCTCGGCCAAATCCGAACTCCTCCCCTGAAAAATTTTGTGTGTTCCAGTGACTTAGTTTTGATTTTTCAGGTGTTGTTTGTTTTTGCTAATTTTGCATGTGATGTAATCTTACAGTATAAACAATTCGGAGTGTTTCGTATTCATAGTTTTAACATTGTTTCGGGTTATTCACATATTGTCAAGGCGAAGTTAAAAAGTTCGATCGAATGTCGAAAACCCATTTTTCCAAGTTTAATATATTCGGAAAATATGCAAGTGATTCTGTGGACCCTTTAGAAGAACGAAACCTTAACTCGATTATGTGACCGTCAGAACCGCTACTAAACCCCTCGGTTTGAGGTAGTTCAGCGTTGTCACATGTGAGGTGTTGGTTTGACCCTTCTACGGCTGGTTCATAGGTACCGTGGCATCTTCTGAGTATTACTAAAACTATGCTCAAGTGTTGAGCTGTTGGGAAATTGTGGGGCTTTGATGAATCGATCGAAAATGTCAACGTCGTCCGGATATCATGTGATGGGATACAATATTTGGAATCCACAAATCTAGTTATGAGAAAACTAATTTGAATATTATAAATCTAGCAGTTTTGTCTCAGATGATCGGTTGTCATGGGATTTTGATGAGATCAAAAGTCCATCGCAATCACGTAGCATACGCAGATACTCGCCGGGTAACCTTATTAGATAGCCACGCCCTATAGCCCTAACCAAGTGACTATAGGAGAACCCTGTCGCCAAAAGCATCCGTTCGGGTGCTCGCGACAGCAGTGTTCTGCCTTAGTCCACATCGTCGACGGTATCGGGGGGGTGCGGCCATCTGCTAATGTTTCTGACGAGCATTCGATTAGGTTGTCGGGAATCTTGTTGAATTTCCCGACTTGATATTGAAAAGTGTTTTCGAGATCGAGAATAAAATGTGGGGTTTATAATTGTTAGGCATGCGATGTCTAAGGAATTCATTTGGTTAGGCATGAAATCCAAAGTATGAGATACGTTGGGTTTATGATGACTAAGGTGGTTGCGGATTCTAACTGTTGTAGTTTTTCACTTTTTTTTCTGCGACCGTAAGTGTAATATGTGGTGTATCGCCGGTTTCAGTACTATATGTCAACGACAATTGGGATACGCATATTTACTTACGTTGATGACATGTGATGTTATGTGTTGCTATGATATGTTGTATTGGATCGTCGTGATTGAATAGTCAAGGGTTTTATGTGAGATGAGTGTTTTTATTTTCATTCATGTAAAATTCATTGTATGTAATATTCTTTTATTGGGGCACTTCCGTGTTGAGGATGATGTCACCATTGTATATTATTTACTTTTTCGCATTAGGATAGACTCAAGGCGGGGAGCACAAGTAACCGGGTTCTAGGGTCCAGTGGGAGACCATCTCGAGGAGTCGAGACCGGGACTCCTAACTCTAGAATTGGTAGGGTTGCTTGCCGCTCTCGTAGGGGTCTAGGGATGTGGGTTTGGCTATTCATCACGATCGTGAATCCGTGTTTTATACAGGCTTAATTTAAAACATGGAAATCCTAGTATATCCAATATTTCATATGTTGTTTTCTGCTGCGATATCTGTGATGTGGTCATTTGATATATTGATGAGATGAATATAGGATATAGTATATGTGATATATTATATAAACGTTTCTTATGTTTTACACCCGTGCTAGCACTGCCCCGCTCTGCCGTTAGCTACCTAACCTAACGGTGCACGAGGGGACATCAAGGCGAATGCTGATGGCATAAGCGTACGTTGTATTTATCTGTGATGTTTAGGTAAACATAAATTGATGGGACTTCATTAATGAGATTAATAAAATAAAAGAAACATAAAGATATTGTGGAATCGAATTTTCAAAAATAGGTAGCTCTAGTTGTTGCTTTGCATAGCGGTATTTCTTGTAGAATATCCAGCACCTTATTCGATAAGGAATGAGCCGAGATCCCTTCACCGGGAGTGACCTCTTTAGCAATAACTGGCAGATGATACAACTCACGGTTTTGTCTTTTGATTGCTTTTCTAGTTCTTGCTTTGCATAGTGGTATTGTGAATATCCTGCACCTCATTCAACGAGGAAAGAGCCGAGATCCCTTCACCGGGAGTCACCTCTTTAGCGAAACTTGCAAAGTCCTCAAAAACACTCCATTTTAAATCATTTGATTGTACAACGATATCAAGTTCATTACGCAAAAGGTTTTCTTAAAAACCTGTCGTAGCCCTCCGTCATTTCAGATAAGTATTATTTAGTATTCGTGCTACGGTAGTTTGGCATGCATCAAGGCGTAGTGTGCGGTAGCTAACTAGTGCTTATCTGCTAAAGCATATGATGCGATTGAGTTAGGATATTCGTACGACGTTTTTTGGCATGCGTCAAGGGTCGTACGGGTGGGTTTAATTCAATCAGGAAATGCACGGGTTGAACTTGACTAGCGGACTATAGGTTATTTGGCATGCGTCAAGGTCATAGTATGCTATGGGCAAACATTATCGGGAATTTCAAGTGTAGAAATTTTCAATGAGATTGCATACCTCCTATGAGATAGTTGGATCCCGATACCCACTGCGAGTAAGAGTTACTCCTGGGAGTGTTTTACACATTACAATTAACCGATCAAGTAGGTGTCTAGAAAGGTGTCATCGGGGTTATGCCTATGGGAAAATGATATTTAGTCTAATTAGGTCCGTGCGAAAGCACAGGGAACCTCCCTCAAAGTACCTGCACTAGCCTGGCTGAAAGATTGGTAAACTTGTAGGATGTAATTAATCTCGGCGAGTCTTTACTTTTAGGGTTTGAAGGAAGATTTGACTAAAACAGTGAGATCCATCCTGATTAGATAAATTAATAACCAATCTAATCTTGCAAGAGAATACGCTGAGTGTTTTCTTCTCTCTCTCTCCAGGTAGCGACCATGTCATGCCTTAATCAAGATAATAATACGGATGTATTGACCGAACCCGCTTGTTATAATGAGCTAAAGAACGTTGGTCCCGCTCCAACATATAATTGTTATAAGACCGAGTAGGAAATAGGGGATTACCAGGATTCCCGTGCCGCCCAAATGAAGAATGTGCATGCTGATGCATCATCTTCGGGTGTGTTCATTATAGAGAATTGTTTCTCAGTTTCCTTTATGTCCTAGGTATGAGATACCGGATCAGGATCCCACATATGTAATCTGTTACATGGGCTACAGATAGGTAGAGAACTGAGAATGGGTGATTACCAAATACATTGATTCTGAACGAATGTTATTAGATACCGAACCTGATATACAACATCATATCAGTCTCTTTATTTAGTAAAGAAGGATATAATTTTGTATTGTTGGATAATGTTTTGAACGTTTCCTATATCAAGAGTTGATCGGTTCAGGCACGTTATCTAAAAGCATATACGTTCTAAATCAAACTACAGTTATTAGCGTACAAAACACACATACGAGGAAGAGTTCAGAAATGAACAAATCCTTCTTGAGGCATTATAGACTAGGTCATATCAATGCGACCCGACTAGCTGAAGTTACATAAAGATGCATATTTAAATCAGTTTGAATTTACATCTTGTGAAACTTCCCAGTCATGTCACAAAGATAAGAAGACTATAGCTCCGTTTATTGGAAACAGAGAAAGAGTTAGTGAACTCTTGGGATTGATACATGATGATGTGTGTAGGTCCCTTGTCTATACATGCCAGGATTGGTTCTTTGTACTTCATTACATTCACTGATGATCTCTCAAGATTCGCACATGTGTTCCTGTTGAAACACAAGTCTGAAGCTTTTGAGAAATTCAAAGAATATAAGTTAGAAGTAAAGAACCAAAAAGGGTATAAGTATTATATCCTATGATAAGATCAGGGAGGAGAATATTTGAGCACGGAATTCCTGGACTATTCTAAAGGAGAATGAGATTCTCTCTCAGCATTACTCCTCCGTATACACCACTGCACATCGGTGTATCGGGGCGGAGCAATTGCACCCTATGTGATATGGTGTGCTCTATGATGAGTACTACTGAGTTGTCTATTTCCTTTTGGGGGGTTATGCACTTATGAAGCTGCAAACCTATTGAATAAGGTTCCAACCAAATTAGGTGCCTACCACTCCATATGTGTTATGGTTTGGGAAGAGAACATCTCTTAAGGATGTTAAGATTTGGGGTTGTCCGTCCAATGTCTAAAAGAAAAATCTGGACAAGCTCGAGGCAAGGTCAGTTCTGTGGAAGTTTGTTGGATATCCCAAGCGTTCGCAAAGGAATATCTTCTACCACACCGAGGAATAAAAAGTGTTTTGTTTCTCAGCATGCCACCTTTTAGAAAGGGAATTTCTTATGAATAAATTAGCGGTCATGAGGTAGAACTGGAAAGAGTTCCAGCTATACAAACTACAGCTGATGATTTGGTAGAACTGGAGGATTTAATAGCTTCCAACGAACCTCAGCCTCTCCGTCGATCTAGTAGGGTTCCTCATCTACTTGAGAAATACTTCGGTTTTCTCTATGACAGTGAGGATTGCATCATGAGATGATGACCCAACTAGTTTCGAGCAGGCCATCAAGAGTGGGGACTCTGTGAGAATGGCTGGATGCTAAGCGATCTGAGATGGAATCTATATACACCAACAAAGTATGGAATTTGGTTGCTTTATCTGAAGGGTTAAATCCCCATCAGGAGCAAGTATATCTTGAGTAGATTATTTGGTGTACATGGAAAAGTTGAGACTTTCAAAGCTAGACTTGTTGTAAAAGGTTCTCATCATTGACCAGGTATGGATTATGATGAAACCTTTTCTCCAATGGCTATGCTTAAGTCTATCTGGATCCTACTTGCCATTGCTACATACCATGACTACGATACTGGCGGTTGGGTGTCATGACTGCTTTTCTAAGTAGTGATTTAGAAGAGAGCGTCTATAAGTACACAGCTAGAGGGCTTCGTAGACAGTGGGAGCAGCGGAAATGTGTGCAAGTTGCTTTACGAATTAAAGCAGGTATCGCGGAGTTGGAATGTCTGTTTTGATATGGAAGTCAAAGAGTTCGACTTCATCAAAATAGTAGATGAACCTTGTATATACAAAAAGGTAGTAGGGAGTATGGTGGTGATCCTCGTATTGTACGTGGATGACAAACTCTTGATAGGGAAGGTGTTTCCTATGCTACACTCGGTCAATCTCCACTTATCACATTGATTCTCCATATAGGATCAAGGGGATACCTCCTAAATCCTAGGTTTTGGATCTATGTGATAGATCTAAGTGGATATTAGGATTCTCACTAGGTGTAGTGAGATGGTATCAATTGATCCTTGATAGAATCATTGGATAGCTTCCAGGGTGGTAAGGTCGACAAAATGCCAGTCATAGGCATTGTCTTTACCCTCAGTGGAGGGACGGTATGTTGGAAGAGTTCCAAGCTAGATGTCGTGGCAAACTAAACGATAAAGGCTGGATACATGGCTACCAGGGATACTACCAAAGAGGTAGTCTGGATATGTAAAAGTTCATGAGATGAACTTCGTTCCTACCATTATATGACAATGGAGTTGTGGCTTAGGCCTAGGAACCCCCGTCCCATCAGTGATCCAAACATATTCTTAGGCAGTATCACCTGATCATGGAGATGGATGATCTCCACGGAGATCGAGGTTAGGAGAGTAGACACAGAGGAGAAAAAGGCGGATCTATTCACAAAAGCCTATTCCCATAAGAGAATTTTATGGGATGGTTGAGTATGAGATACTTCAAGCACTGCTGATTGTTGGGTATGGGATACTACAACAGATGGCCCTAGTGCAAGTGGGAGATTGTTACTTATATGTATGCTGTAGAGGCCATTACTGTACATATGATGTATATTGTAGTGGATGCTTGGACATATATATGGAGTACTTTCTTGCTCGACATGATAGTATGCTATCTGGTTGCTCTTTATCTTAACGTGTACTCTAATTGTCTCTATATTACATGTTGATAAAGCCATTAGGATGAGTACTTGACTACCGGGATTATGATGCAGATCATACTAATGAGGACCGTGTAGTCGTTAAGTACATCCTTCAAATGTTTTTAGTCGAGGGTGTATCGAGACAGGGCATCGATATACCAGAGTAAACTAGCGTATAGCTTCTCAACCCATGTAGATGGGCGATGGATGATCCCATATCTATTGGTGTTTGACATCAGAGACAGTATACGGGTGCTTAGTGGATGTTAGTTATATGTATGCCCTAGAGGCCATTACTATACATAGGATGTATATTGTAGTGGATGCTTGGACATATATAGGGAGGACTTTCTTACTCGACATGATAGTATGCTATCTGGTTGCTCTTTACCTTAACGTGTACACTGATTGTCTCTCTGTTACATGTTGGTAAAGCCCTTAGAATGTGTACTTGACTACCTGGACTATGATGCGGATCATACTAGTGGGGACATGGTAGTCCATAAGTACATCCTTCAAGGTCCCAAGTCGTGGGTGTATCGAGATAGGGCATCGATATACCAGAGTAGACTAGCGTATACCTTCTCGACCCATATAGATGGGCGATGGATGATCCCATATCAATTGGTGTTTGACATCAGAGATGATATACGGGTGCTCAGTGGAAACTGGGTATACTGGACGGACTCGCCGAGAACTCCCAGATGGTATTATACCTTACATCAGATGGCAGTTCTCTGGTGACACTGGTACAGGTTAGTCTGTAGACCCGAGATCGTCATAGAGTCTTGTGTGATTCCCACTATGCTTTGATTTCCACCTTACCACGTCCAAGAGGGCGTGCAAAACGGTGGTTTTTGGGTACAGTCCCGAATCACATGAAGGCAATGAGCGATAGGAGGGGATTCGTCTCTCCCGGTATAGGGAGTTGATATTGCGCTGTGTTCGATTGGCTATAACCGGAAATCCGTGGCCAGGGTTGCTGAGATTTACTGGTAAGTGTTACGAGTGGTTTCTTGAACTATTATAGACCTCATATCGACACGACTTATCGAGCTATTGGGGTCTGACGTTTACCACCCCTAGGCGGGATATGCGACATATCGGAAGATCAGACTGGACTGTACGGTAAGTGTTACTGGTTGGATTCACAGGAGTGTGAGCGGGATTGCTCGTTGATCTTTTGATTGCTCAAGACTCGGGTGGCCGTTACGTTTAGCAGACCGCTTGCGGCTTGTGGGTGTTTGATATGATCTTCACCTACTGCCGGCGTATTGACGAGTCTTCAGAGTCTTACACAGAGGTTTCCTGGCTCAAGCGAAACGAATTAGGAGTGCATATGAGATATGTGCAGGACCGAGAGCAATACCAGTATGTGATACTGAATTCTATTCTCGCGATTTGTATCATCGGACGGTTATATAGGATATAGCCGTGTTACCGAATCAAATATTGATTCGATATATTGATACACTTGATATTAGTCGGTTATATGCAGTATGACCGGATCATTAAATCAAGTGTTGATTTAATGATTTAATATATAATTATATATTTGATATATTACTTTACATTAACTAGTATTTGTTCACATAAAATGGATTTTCTCACTTGATGTGCACAAGTTGTATATGTGATATATTTTTGTGCACTTGTTTGTATCATGTTTGATGATACATGCATACTTGGGTATGCGTATGTTTTACACCATGTTTAGGTTAATGGTTAGGGTTTTGTTTTCTTTATTTATTTTATTTATTTAGTTAAAACAAAATGGTGGCTTTCTTTCTCTTCTTTGCTAGAAGCTTCATGTTGTTTTCTAGCATCTTTGAAAAAAGTCTACCATTTTGTTTTATCCTTAACCTAACCATTTGCCTAAACCCTAGTTTATTCTCTACATTAGTTACACTCACCCATGGTTGCAAGATGATAAGGCTTCACTTGAATTTTCTAATTAGATAATTCATTCTTTTCTTTCTTCTTCTTCTTCTTCATGAAGAAGAAAACCATTGCTAGAAAATTCCAAGTGATGAATCTAAGTGAGAAATCCAAATCCAAAGTGAACCCACTTCCTATTTCTTCATCCTCTACCACTTGCCATGTTGTATAGGGTGTTATCTTCACAAGTTTCATGACCTAGTGAAGATGGAGCTTGAGTTTGAGTTGCCTCGACGTAGATCATCTTCGGCATCGAAGTCAACGACCTAGCCCGCCCATTTCTCCGATGAAACCGACACTAGAGTCCGGGATTCCGATGATCGCAGCGGAGGGACGTCAACACGGAGCTAGAGAAGTGGAGGACCGGATCTACAAAGGTTGTAGTCTCTTTCACTTGTAGCTAAAGTAGTTCACTTGTTATGTTTCGCCTTACCTCTAGTTAACGATCTAGTATAGGGTTCTTTGGCACATGGAATTCATTTGATATTGGCAAGGTTGTTCAGTTGTAGAACCTCATGGGTGTGCCTAGGAACCCTACAGTGGAGACTGGGTACACTGGACGGACTCGCCGAGAACTCCCAGATGGTATTATACCTCACGTCAGATGGCAGTTCTCTGGTGACACTGGTACAGGTTAGTCTGTAGACCCGAGATCATCATAGAGTCTTGTGTGATTCCCACTGTTCTTTGATTTCCACCTTACCATATTCAAGAGAACGTGCAAAACGATGGCTTTTCGGTACAGTCCTGAGTCGCATGGATGCAATGAGCGATAGGAGGGGTTTCGCCTCTCCCGGTATTGGGAGTTGATGTTGCGCTGTGCACGATTGGCTATAACAGGAAGTCCCTTGCCAAGGCTGCTTCAGAGATATACTGGTAAGTTTTACCAGTAGTTTCTCGACCCGTTATGAGCCTTACATCGGCATGACTTATCGAGTTACTGGGGTCTGACGTTTACCACCCCTAGACGAGATATGCGACATATCAGACGAAGAGACCGGACTGTACGGAACTGTTAATGATTGGATTCGCAGGAGCACGAGCATGCTTGCTTGTTGATCTTCTGATCGCTCACTACTCGGATGGTCGTTACGTTTAGAAGACCGCTTGCGGCTTGTGGGTGTTTGATATGATCATCACCTACTGCCGGCGTATTGACGAGTCTTTAGAGTCCTACAAAGGGGTATCCTAGCTCAAGCGAAACGGATAGAAGCACATATGTGATATGTGCGGGACCGAGATTAATACGATATGAGATATCGTATTATATTCTCCCGATTTGTGACATTGGTCGGTTATATGCGATATAGCCGAGTTATCGAATCAAGTGTTGATTCGATAAGTTGTTACATTTGGTATTAGTCGGTTGTATGTGATGTAGCCGGATTATTAAATCAAGTGTTGATTTAGTAATTTAATGTATAATTATTTATTTGATATATTAAATTACATTAACTAATACTTGCTCACTTATGATTTCTTTTCTCACTTGATGTGCACAATGTATATATGTGATATATATGTTTGTGTACATGTTTGTGTCATGCTGGTTACACATGCAACAAGGGTGTATGAGACTTATACCATGCTAGGTTAATTAGGGTTTCATATTTATTATTATGTTAAACAAATTTGTGAGAATTCGTCATGGTTTAAGCTTGGATGAAGCTTATGGATAATCATTGACAAAGTCAACTCTTTTGTCTAACTTAAGATATTTATTAACCCAAACCTTAACCCTATGCTATGGTTTATTCTCTACATGAGTTAGCCATGATATTATTTCACCATGGTTGCATATCTAACCTCATGATTAATTCATTCTCACTTGATGAGTTCATTCTTCTTCTTCTTCCTCAAAGCTTTCTAGCTTCAATGGAGGTTTGAGAAAAATGTGAGAAAATCAAATCTAAAGTGAGCCCACTTCCTACTTCATCATCCTCTACTACTTGCCATTTAGTATAGAGTGTTTGCTTCACTAATTCCATAATTAGTGAAGAGATAGCTTGGGGTAGTGTCTCCTCGACATAGATCATTTTCGGCCTCGAAGACTTCGAAGCAAGCATGTTCGTTTCTTTATGGGAGCCTCTCTAGAGTCCGGAGTTCGCGATCGCAGCGAAGGGACTACTACACGGAGCTATTGAAGTGAAGGACCGGTCTACAAAGGTTGTATTCCTTTCTCACTTTTCTTATGCCAAGTTGTTTGCATAATTTCCGTCGATTTCTAGTAAACGATTCTATATTTAGGGTTAGCTAGAACGACAAAATTTTAATTTGGCATGGACGATACCTCCCGAAACCTTGCTGCCGTGCTATGCAACCCTCACTCGCATCGTGACCACCATTGTACCTTATTTATATTCAGTTGTATCTAGTAACTCCATCAACCATACTTGTATATTTTGATAGTCTTAGAAGACCAGTATGTATATTCTTTCGACCTTAGAGTCGTGCGCTATATTATTATGGTTTTTCTCTAGTTTTCTAAGGATATTGCATTTCTTGTTGAGTTTTGATCCTCGCCCTTCGGCGTTGTTGATTTATATGGATTTTAAGATCAAAAATATTTAGTAACCGCAATCAAGAACGGCGTCGCTTGGTAGCTAGCCGGTGAGTACGGGTCGGTCCACAGGGATTTTGTGAATTTCCTAATTGGTCTAACGAGTTAATTCCGATGGGTGTCGGATTGATTTAATCTAAAAAATAAATTAATATAGATCTAAATCTTGCTAGGATTAGGTTTAGGGTAAGTTTGGAAATGAAATAAATCTAACCGCTTTCTATACCCAAATTAAGATCTTTGAGGTGTTATGGTAATTATCAATAAAGGGGATTAGTACCATCGGGACGAAACGATGTTTCTTGCTCTAGGTTCTTGTCCCTCCTTTATCGATCCTTACCCTAACTTCCATGGAAAACACGCTCAACCGGGCTTTTATACTACGGTATCACCGCTACCTCGAGGGATAGGGTACCGTAGGGAGCGGTGTGTGCATGTTTTGCATGGAGTCCTATAAAAACATGTGATGGGTAAGAAAGGGGTGAGAGATCTTCATCTCTCAAGCCTTCCCCAAAGCTAACCCTAACAAGCGAGGAGACTACTCGCTCATTAGGGAATTGAAGAACATGCTATCTATCTATCTAGGGCAAGGAATTAAAGATCTATACTAAGGCAATTAAAAAAAACTACTTACTTTATTGATGGCTCTCTCCAAACATTTACACAAGACTTGTCAGATCTGAATAGATGAAATGAAAAGAGGCATCGATGCTCTCCAAAAGAAATCTGAATTTTATTAATGAAAGGAGGCATGACCTAATACAAGAATTTGGGTCTCTATTTATAGGACATAGAAAACCCTAGGTTTACAATCGCCGCATGTGTGCTTTGCAAAAATACCCCTAGGAAGACTAGTCAGCGCCGCTAAGATTTTGGTAAAATATTTCGCCTCTACGGGCTCTACCCGGCCGCGGAACCACGGCCGCAGGCCAGGTTTGGCCGTGGTTCCGCGGCCAAAAGAGGGTTTTGAATGCTGCATTTTTCTGTGACACTTCTTGGTAACTTTGTCTTCCTATTTTTTTGGTTGGTTCTTCAGAATATCTTTTATTTCTCTTCCAGATCTCCACAGTGAGTAATGTAGTGGACTTTTTACCGTTGCTTCGTGATGAAGGCTTGAACCTTGCTCTGCCTTTGTGCTTTGTGAAATTATTTGTTTAGTCTTCAAACTGTAGGCAAGATAAAGATTCTCTGTTTGTTGGTCGAAGTCTCACTTTTGCATCGTCTTTTCATCATTTCACCGTTTTTGCTCCGAGAACCTGTAACCTGTAACTTTGTAGCAGACATGGGGCAAAAACACCTGTTTATTTGTAAAATGAATAAGAATGGGGAATATAATAATGCAATATTATGATATGAACAATTACCCCCAAACTTATCTTTTGCTCGTCCTCGAGCAAACCTAGTTTTATTCTCAACAAAACTTAACCTCACTTTCGCAGGGAAACGCGATTGCACTGAGCTCGTGCAATAAGCCGTTAAACATCTAGGTGTCCCTAGTAGGAGGAGTGTTGTCTCCTGAGGGTTTTCAGCAGATACTACCCATAAAATCCTATCAATTCGGCCCATTGACTTTTATTCTCCAATTAGGTTTTCTAACAAGAACTCTATTATCTTCGAATTATAAATTATCCACCCGTATTCTTCACTCTTCCTTATCATTTAGCTTAAGATTATATATGTTCTATAGATTTACTTAGCTTTTGGCATCTCTTAAGTTTTCCTTCTAGGGTTCTATCTCAACTTAGGAATTTTTATCATCTCTATTAAAGATATAAGTCCTATTTTTTTTTCCTATCTCTTATCCAAACCCCAATCACATACCCCTACGTGTGTGTATATATCACCCCTACACTTGGAAATTCAAATCAAGCAATCATACTCTTGTCCGTTGTCCAAAGCACTTCTTAATAGGTGAACTTTTAGATGAATTTCGCTCACACATCCTTCATGCGACCGTTAATATTTCTTGAGGTACCAACAACTGATTACAAGATGTGTTTGCACATTAAAGCGTAATTCCTAGTCTTGCAACACCTAAGGCTTTAGTAGTGACTCCCAAACCAGTTAGTCTAAGGCACTAGGTGATGAAGCACCCTCGCTAAATATTTTTTCTATTTTTTTTGCAGCCTTAAGTAATCACAAAAATCAGTGTTCATTTATTTATTATCTCTTTATTCACACTTGTATTTTTATTTTATTTTCCTCGTACTAAGGACTTTAGACAAGAGCATTTCAAGGTCTCCTTTACTATTCCAAGTTTCAATGTGCGTGTTTGTGCAATTTGTAGGGTATATATTTTCAGAATTTAGACTTAATCTTAGGAATTATTTTTCAAACTTATACTTTAATAAAAATATTAATACTCTTCCCTTATTTTAACTTACCCTAAGAAGTCAACTCGAAAATTGCCTATTTCTAAATAAACTACAAAGACATATACTTTCTACCGTTAAACTCTAAGAAAGTTTATTTTTAGGGTTTTTAATTTACTAAGTCTAGGATCTAGTTGTTCCTAGCTAGTTAACTTTTTTGTCAAACTCAAGTCAAATAAGACCAAAATTGAATACTTTAATTTTTATAATTTTTAAAAATTTTCAATTTTTGTGGTTTTTAAAATAAGTATGCAAATGCAAGAATTTACACATGAATGCGAAGGAAGAAGGCTTACCGAGCATACCCCTAAACTTAAACTTGACAGTGTCCTCACTGTCATGCTACACCAAGAGGGTTGAGAATGTCGGCACTCCCCTGTTTATTATCTTTTTTTATTATCTTTTTATATATTTTTATATTTTTTTTATTGTTAACAGAAAAAGAAAACAAAAAATATATGTACATATATACAACAAGGTCTTCCCCAAACTAAACAAGGCCTTACACAGGTCAAAGGTTAGCACCAACCATCCAAAATTTTTATTGTGATAATGATAGGGCTGGTGAAAGAATGGAGTGTAGAGAAAAGAAATGAGAAGCACACGAGACCATGTGGAAAGAAAGATAGAGTATGGTCTCGGTGGAGGAGAAGAAAGGCGGAAAAGAGAAAGAAGTGTAGCACGATCTTGAGGGTGTAAATCGAGTGAATAAATTAGCACAATTTGTAATGACCGATGTGTTAAAAGTGATTGTGCTAATCTATCAACCCGTCGAGAAATGGGGTTAAATCCCTCAAGATTAGCAAGAAAACATGGGTACATCGAACATGGTAAACCCTCCATTGAAAATGGCAACACGACGGAGTCTTGCGTGGTCGAAACGATAGGAAGGACGAAAGAGAGTGAAGTAGGGATAGTCTTATTCTCACCGTAGTAAACTGTCTCGAACTTGAATGATTCCATCAATGGTTCGAAATGATTGTAAGCAACCGAGTCTGATGGTTCAACTAACTCATCTGAAAATTCAAAGGACTCAAACTCGGGAAGTGAATTTTCAACATCGTCTGAAAAAGTGAAACACTCGTAATCATTATCGTCCGTGAGAACTGTGTTGGATTCAAATGGGTATGCACTAGTGGCATCCAAACTGCTGTGATCGAATAGAAATCTTTCAAGCTCACAGTCCTCAAGCGTGATCTTTTGCATGGTCGGAACGATGGAAAGGAGGGAGGGTTTAGGAAGTATTACAGTTAAAGGTTCAAGAGGATGAATTGGAAAATCCGACACATCAAACAAAAATTGTTCATCCTCAGTACTATCCTTAATACTCTCCTCAATACTATCCTCTTAATTCTCCTCAAAATTTAGCCTATCCATTCCATTATCATCAAAATCAAGACGCATATGAGGTTCGAGAGAAACAATTAATGACTCGGGATGATGAATTGGAGATAAAATTTCAGTCAAATTTACGGGTTCATCATCCAAAATATTCCCGGCGTCTATATCCTCAATCAAGTGAAAATCAAATTTTTTGGACACCTCATCAAAAGCATGGATATTTATCAATTCAGGTTCTAGATTGGAGGTGTAAAGATCGAAAGGATTAGGTGTGGTTTCACTCGAAAGAGACTCTTCACAATCTGGCAAATCAAGCACTACAAAGTCGCACAACTCATCATTTTAGACACATGTTTGAAAACTGGAGTTGTTGGATTCAATTGGGCATGGGTAGCTTTGATTTGGAAAGGTGTAGAACTTAATCTCACCTCTCAAATTGTCACTCTGTCCAACCGCCTCCTCATACATTGGAATTTTTGGAGCTAGTTGGAAATTAGCTACCGGTTCACTAGGTTGCATAAGGGCGGCCATGGACACATCCACATTCCTCATCATTTTGTTTGTTGCTAAAATATAAGCTTCCAACGACTGTTCCAAACTAGACATGGGTTGTGAAGGGGTTTCGGTAAAAGATTCAAAATTGTTTGGATACGTGAAACTCCCAAATGGCTGCGTAAAAGCAATGTCTAGTGAAGGTGGGAAAGTCGGGTAGGACTGGTAGGAATTGGATGGTTGGACAGGAGTAGGATCAACATTTGGATAAAAAGGTGAATGGACTTGTTGATCCCTAGAACTGGATGTGTGGAGAGGAGTGAAAGATCGGCTACGAGATTGTTCAATATGTTCATTTATAGACATGGGTTTAGGAGTTACAACAGGACTCGAAAAAGGAGTATCAACGTAAGAAGGTTGTGAAGGTTGAAATGGTTGATACAAAGTGGATTGCGAAGTCGAACTATTTCTCCTAGACGTTTCTATTCGATCTTTCAAAGAAATTTTGGGCATGGAGGGGTCGTCCTTATTTCGACCAAAACAATTCGCGTAAGAGGCAAAGTTTGGTTGAGGGTACCAAAGTTCGAAAAGCGTTTTATGAGGTGGGGTACCCATGATGTAAGAAAGGAGAAGAAAAAGAAGGTGGGTGTAAGTGGGGTGCAAGGATTTCTTAGCGACAAAATTTTGCAAGTCTTTTTAAAAATTTTCCTCTTTTTTTTATGTGGTGCTTTTTGCAAAAAATTCCGATAAAGGGCTTAAACACACTTTCAATCAACCACAAATGCACAATCAGGCCTAGATCTAGGGTCACCTTGGTCAGCTAGACAGCTCCTAACTGTTCCAAAGGGCTAGAAATAGGACCTCAAGCCGTCTCTTCACCGCCAATTGCGGCCAGGTAAGTGCCAGGTGAGTGGGAGGCTCTCCACTATAAGTAGTGGACCTAATTAAGTAACCACTCCCCTTAGACACACTTGCCTAGACACCACAATGTCAGGTTAGGATCAACGGCCGATGCCTACGATTAGTCCTCTGTCCTATTGAGCGCGACGTCCTTAGGGCTGAGTCTAGTATTTTTTTAATTAAATATTGGTCAATGCAATATGCCTTATGTGATTTCTGGGGTCTTGGGAAGGGTGATGAAATCCCCACCCAATCTGGATTGGTCTCAAGCCCCTTAAAGTCCGACTAAAAATATGCAAAACAGTAACAACCACTTGCAATCAAATTTTATTTTTTTAAGCACGGCGCAAAGAATCCTGCACAAGATCAATTATTGGAAGGGGAAAGATTTTTTAAGCGCAAAGAATCTTGCAGGAGATTTTACAAAAGATATATTTGGATTTGAAGAGGAGAGAGAAAATAAGCTCACAGAAATTTTTCAAGCGCTCAATCGCTCAAGGCGCCGCGGTTCCGCGGCCACATGGGGCTTCGCACGGCGGTTCCGCGGTAGAGGCGCAAGATAACACCTCCAAACTTTGCTGACGTCACCTATGCACCGCGCTTCCGCGGTGGGAACGAGGTATTGCGGCGGATCCGCGGTAGATTGGACGGCTCGGTTCCCCAAAATCTTTCTGCTTTTCTGTTGTGATCTTACTCTGTTGTTCAGATCTTCTGTTTCCTGTTTCGCCCTCTGGATTTTTCCAGATCCGAACTTGTTCTTTGACCCTGCAAAATTTAAACGAAAATATCCTTCAAACAATACAAAATTTTTTATAATTTTTTTTTATTTTTCAGTTTTTATGATATTTTTATTTTAGATTAACCCGAAATTTCAAAAAGGAAATAATCCCCACCAACGGCGCCATTTGATTTATATGGATTTTAAGATCAAAAATATTTAGTAACCGCAATCAAGAACGGCATCGCTTGGTAGCTAGCCGGTGAGTACGGGTCGGTCCACAGGGATTTTGTGAATTTCCTAATTGGTCTAACGAGTTAATTCCGATGGGTATCGGATTGATTTAATCAAAAAACTAAATTAATCTAGATCTAAATCTTGCTAGGATTAGGTTTAGGGTAAGTTTGGAAATGAAATAAATCTAACCGCTTTCTATACCCAAATTAAGATCTATGAGGTGTTATGGTAATTATCAATAAAGGGGATTAGTACCATCGGGACGAAACGGTGTTTCTTCCTTTAGGTTCTTGTCCTTCCATCATCGATCCTTACCCTAACTTCCATGGAAAACATGCTCAACCGGGCCTTTATACTACGGTATCACCGCTACCTCGAGGGATAGGGTGTCATAGGGAGCGGTGTGTGCATGTTTTGCATGGAGTCCTATAAAAACGTGTGATGGGCAAGAGAGGGGTGAGAGATCTTCATCTCTCAAGCCTTCCCCAAAGCTAACCCTAACAAGCGAGGAGACTACTCGCTCATTAGGGAATTGAAGAACATGCTATCTATCTATCTAGGGCAAGGAATTAAAGATCTATACTAAGGCAATTAAATAAAACTACTTACTTTATTAATGGCTCTCTCCAAACATTTACACAAGATTTGTCAGATCCGAATAGATGAAATGAAAAGAGGCATCGATGCTCTCCAAAAGAAATCTGAATTTTATTAATGAAAGGAGGCATGACCTAATACAAGAATTTGGGTCTCTATTTATAGGACATAGAAAACCCTAGGTTTACAATTGCCGCATGTGTGCTTTTACAAAAATACCCCTAGGAAGACTAGTCAGCGCCTCCAAGATTTTGGTAAGATATTTCGCCTCTGCGGGCTCTACCCGGCCGCGAAACCGCAGCCGCAGGCTAGGTTTGGCCACGGTTCCGCGGCCAAAAGAGGGTCTTGAATGCTGCATTTTTCTGTGACACTTCTGGGTAACTTTGTCTTCCTATTTCTTTGGTTGGTTCTTCAGAATATCTTTTATTTCTCTTCCAGATCTCCACAGTGAGTAATGTAGTGGACTTTTTACCGTTGCTTCATGACGAAGTCTTGAACCTTGCTCTGCCTTTGTGCTTTATGAAATTATTCGTTTAGTCTTCAAACTGTAGGAAAGATAAAGATTCTCTGTTTGTTGGTCGAAGTCTCACTTTTGCACCGTCTTTTCATCATTTCACTGTTTTTGCTCCGAGAACCTGTAACCTGTGACTATGTAGCAGACATGGGTCAAAAGCACATGTTTATTTGTAAAATGCATAAGAATAGGGAATATAATAATGCAATATTATGATATGAACAGTTGTATATTATATTGCTTGCGCGGTTGTGACCACCGATTGGCGAAGAGATAGCTCCCGCTTGGGGATGCCTTTATTCATTATTATGTATTTCATGTATTGTACCCGTTGGGGGCCAGTATTTACAAAGGAAACTTTGCTAAAATTTTCAGAAGAGACTTGATGTTTTAAAAACACATAGTACGGCTTATTTTGTTAAAACGCTTTCTTTTAAACTAAGCTTTTCCTTTACTCTCTTTTCAAATGGTTTAGATTTCTGGGATTTTGGCTTACTTGAATTAGATGGGGTCCTATAGACTTCATATGATTCAAGTGCCAATCGCGTGCCATTTCGCGTCGTGACAAAGTTGGTATCAGAGTGCTATGTATAACCTTGGTTCGAGTCTATGTTTGACTATGCGGAGTCTAGGGCATATATTTATATTCGGAGCGTAGGCTTGACCTTACGGAACTTAGACTTAGTCGAGTGGGTATTAGACCCGAACTTTCGTCGCATAGGTTGACATTGGTTGATGGAGTAGGTGACTTAAGTAGAGTGACGTACCGTGTGTATGTTCCGTGGCATACTTACGATACGCTACTCCTCTTAAGAAGCCTTAGGATGTACATTTCTTTGCACCGTATTTTATTCGTTCATATGATCTATCCTCATCGATATCGGTCGGTGGTTTTTTACCACGATTGCATAGGCAGAGAACTGCGGCTAGAGTTGCGGTTAGCATGACCTCGTCTTGGACGATGTTATGACCCAACATATTGCTCGTCACTGGCACTTGAATCATAAGATGTCTATAGGACCCTAAGCCGAAACCCAGAAATCTAAACCTTTTAAAGAAATAATGGAGGTGAAGTTTGAAATAAGGTATAATGAAAACAAATGTTTTATTAAATGCATAGAAAAGGGAACATGGAAAATGCAAGTTTATTTTACTAATTGAAAAACATGTTTCGTCTTTTTAAAAATTTGGGCAGCACCTCCTTTGTATATTTTGATCCAAAACCACAGTTACATAATGATAATAAAGGCACCCCCAAGCGGGAGCTAGCTCTTCGCCAAACGGCGGATTCACAACCACGCAAGTAATAAAACAAGTATACGACGCCCAACGGCGAAGATCAACACAAAAGATAATGAACAAAGCAAGACATCAAACCCACCAAGTGAACATATAACCCATCGCTCAAGTCTCGCAACTACAAGTCTTTCTAAGTCTTACTACATATACAAATACTAGTTTTGATTGATGGATTTGACTAGATACAATATGAATAATAAATACAATAGTGGTATGATCCAACATGTACCACCTACCAAAGCAAGTCACCCGAATGCAAGCTGTGTGCCAACGATGCCGCTACCGATCCATGCGGTCAACCTGTAAGAACTGTGGCACAATGGGGGTGAGTTGCCAACTCGTGAGTAGAAAATATCATCAGGTAGAAATCGAATAAACAACGATTCCTAGGTCAACTATATCATGAAGGTAATACTATGATATCTAGGGTGACCGTATGTGTAAATATGTACCAACAATATAATGATGCTTGTATGCATGAGGATCTCATCCACTCGAAACATCATAAAAGCATATGCATGTAAATATATGAGGATATCAAAGAATGTGTGTCCATAAATGACATACTAAATCATGGAACCTGAGTGTCTAACAACGACACTCGTAACATCATGAAACCCATGTCCAGCATCGACACGTAAATCCTCATATCTCAAGCGCCGCATCCTGAGATCGGCCCTCATATCCATACAATCACCGGTCGGTAGTGCTCTCCTTCCGGGCTCAACGCCTTTCTATACGATCTTCTGGCCCCGGGGTACCGCATCGGGTCCACCATGTACCCGTAGATGATACCTAATGCTCCTCGAATCGGGTTTCACATGCCACTCTCAGAACAGAGAAAACACATGGTGGACGCACTGAAATATCATATCAAGATAACCCAGGTTTTAAAAACAATACATAGTTTCTTTTGAATCCTAACCACGGTTCTCAAATCCAGAAATCTCATGAAAACAACATATCTCAATGCGTATAATCGTAAAGCATGATGTATGTGGCATATAACAGAACTGTAAGCATATCCGTATATAATGCAACATGGAACAGTAATATGCACATATCAAGGGAAAACCGCTCTTTTAAATGAATCCAGTTTAAAATATATCCTGCGGTTCCCTATTTCTCCAAAGTCGAATACAACATCGTATAAAGGTGTATATGTAACTATAGCAAGTAAATTATGCAAAGAGTCGTATCAAGATGCAGCAATTCTACTGTGTAGTGACTTTGCAATTATCGATGATGAAGTGTGTGAGCTGGCCAATCTGTGTAAGTGTAACCTACGCATCATCGATAATGGTGTAGGTGTACTAGCACAGGTATATGAAATGCAATAGGAATGACATGAACGTACCATAAAGTAAATCGGCAGCTAAAAGCAATAAGGTATATGTATCTAACATAACCGAGTCGGTGAATCTATCAATCGGCATCCTCTAGTTAAGGGTATGGATCAATCATCAATTAAACTCATCACGTACGGTAAATCATCGTACGGTGTCATTAAACAATTTGGGATCCTAACGACCTATATGACAATGAGGGTACGGACCTAACGTCTTGTACGGCTTATCACTCATGATTTACAACATTTTATATCCTTATATGCCTATGTCCCCGGGTCACATCCATAACAACCTCATATCATGGGACCGGCAAAGGTATCAATCCTCTATTGTCGACTTGCATCCGTATACCAACATATCAATCAAGTCGTCATATCTCATCAAGTCAATTTTATATACACATCCTACCTTATACATCAAATGTCCTGCTACTCTAAAACTCATACCTACTCTAGTGCAACTACAAATCTATAAGTCACGATTCACCTTAATTTTCATAACCCTAAGCTTTCATCTCATATCATCTCTAACTATCTTTTTAACCATATCCCTAGTTTCCTAATCTAGTTTTCTACGACTGTATCCTATAAATCGGTTTCCATTTAATAATTTGCGGGGGTGCTATACGCCATCCACCCAACTTCCCCTGTAGATATAGATCTACTCACCTTGATCCTTGCTCGCCGAAGTCATTGACGCCATGCTCCATCGTCTCGGAATCCACGCGAAGGTACCTACAATATCAACACATATCGCAATGCTATTAAAATCGAGTTCGGAAAACCAATACGGTACACGGTGCGTCCATAGGTTAGAACCTATAGCTTACGCTTGCAAAATAGTAAAACAACCCCTGTTGTTGACGCACAAACACCCAACAACCAAATAAAATATCGAATACCAAATCCCAAGTTTCACGAATACCAAATTCAGCAACGAAGGAAATCACTCCCAGATTTCTCCTTAGGCCAAACTAGAACATTTTGCACATTGGGTTACTCTAGATATCTGATAAGGAAGCTATGGTCCAAAAATCACACGTAACTACCCTAACTTAGCCATAATTTGCGGCCAAACCCATTAAATCTGCGGCTAGAAAAGATCAATAGGGGCTAGGGTTTCAGGTGTTGCTTCATGGTAGCCTGCTCGTCTCATGATCATGGGAACTTATTTTATAGGTCCCTCGGGTCACAGCAGATCACTAATTTTCATCACAAATTCTATAATTTTCGATATCGCAGATTTCAAAGTTCACATTTTGGGGTTTTGTCTCTGGTCCAGGTCAAGAATCGATCTCAAGGGTCTTGTACTGTAACGCTTTGAAATTCGTTTAGGTTATTTTCGCGTCAATTAGCAATAATGCGTGTTTTCACAAAACTTAGTTAATAGTTATTTCCACCTAGACTGGAATAAATCTACTTTTAATCGTGATAGTATGTAGTTATATATATAATAGTGTTTTATTAATTATAAATTAGTTCAGTGTTCACTTAATTGACAAATTTTCTTAACCATATTTCCTAAGCAAAATTAGTTAGCATGCACAACCCTAATCACCTAGGTTAAGTTATAACTTGTCTTCATTTTCTTTATCCCCCTTGCGCGGTTCTATTACCCTCACAAAACAAAACAAAACAAATAAAAATAATAAGAAGAAAAGAAATGGGAGGCATGGGGGGTATTAGGTGAAGAGTGGACCGTGACTTTTGACTACACTCTCTCTCTCCCTCTCATTTTTCTACAACAACAGCAGAGGCAGCAGTAGCAGCATATTCATCATCAACTTCTTCTTCTTCAGCTCCTTGCATTCAAACACAAAACCCTACAAAAATAAATCCACCTTTTTTTCATAAAACCTTTACAAAACACCTCCTTTGTTGTTCTTAATGGCAAATCCTTGCCTTTGAAGGCAAGTGCAGCAAGTTAGACTCCCCTAAGACCATATTAAGGTATTAAACTCACCAAAATCACGTTATTGCTAAACTTGTAGTTTTTATTAGCTAAAAGTTGTGTTTTTGTGAGTTTTAGTGCTAATGAGATGGTTTAAGTGAAGATTAGGGTAAGTTAGGGTTTTTAGGGTTTGATTAACTTAGTTAGGTGCTATTAATGTTTTTTTAACCAAGTTATTTCTTCAGGTTACACTAAAATACCATTTTGTACCAAATTAGTGTTAAATTAGCGTTTTAGTTAAGATTTGTGCTCCTTTTGTGATCTGCTTTCAACCCGGTTGCTTCAGGAAAAAGTTGCGTTTACTGGAGCATGTTCACTAGACCTAGACCACACACACGAAGCATGGGACCCCCATTCTTATTTTAGGCCGCAAATATAAGGGTTTTGACGGCAAATTGCGGCCAGATGTTGGAGCTGGGTGTCGGGGTTTGGTGGTTTGGTATCTGCTGCTTATTGAAGGTCTTTGGTGTATGCAACTTTTTCTAGTTCAGCTTGTATAAAAATCTGGAACAAAATACCTTATTTTCAATACTTTTAACTTGCGCGACACGTACGCTATGTGTGTGGGTTAGTGGTTTCTGTGTGTCGCAGCGTGTCGGGGTAGTTTCAGACGCGTATACACACGTTTTGGCGTATCGGATGCACATGCGTTTAGCTTGCGACGTGAGTTTCTCGTTTAGTTTTGATATCGCGTTTTTTGCATGATTTTACTCTATGTGTATTCTTTGTGTAAATTTTAGGTTCGCACGCGGGTACTTCGGACGCCACAAGGAAAGGGAAGTAGGTAGTCGGCTATACTTAGCACAAGATCACGGTGAGTAGATTTAACATCTACTGGGAAATCGCCCGTATGACGTTAAGCGTCAGGGCTTGATAGGATATTGTAATCACGTGTAATATATATATATATATATATATATATATATTGCTTGTGCATATGTACTATTGTAGCGTACCCATCTTTTGTTGCATATAGAAACAGTATTTATGTAACACCGTACTGTCACTAACGGTTCAAGCTGCACGAGCACTATTTGTTTCTTACACCCACACTGTTAGTGATTACCATGACACTCGCACTATAGGATTGCTATGAACCATACATAATTTTGATTACCTCATCATTGATGATTAGACATGATTCTGTCCCATATTGGCATATATACATACTGTATACTCATGCTTGCGTATATACCACTTGTACATCCATATTGGCACATATACATACTGTACACGCATGCTTGCGTATATACCACTTATACATCCATATTGGCACATATACATACTGTACACCCATGCTTGCGTATATACCACTTGTACATCCATATTGGCACACATACGTATTGTACATCCATACTTGCGTATATATATCTTTGTGCAACCATGCCTACATACATACTCTTGCACATACATAGATTATGCTGACTTTAATTTGAAAAATTGTGGACCGCATGAAATTTTTTCAACTGGATCATTTTAAAAGAGAGGTTTTCCCCTTTTACACATAGTACGATTTTATGCGGCATACGACACATTGCATGGATTTACGCAGTGAGTTTTGGATTCGTGTGATTTCTTGATTTGAGAACCGTGGTGTCACGACCCGAAATTGGCACATGACGGTCCTAATACTACGCAACGCCTACAGACGTAACGCAGTAGAAGAAAGCCAAAACCCAGAAATCTAAACAATTAAAAAGAGAAGAAAAGATAATAGGAGTTTTGAAACATTTGAAATCACAACACAAATTCTTTAAAAGCCTAATTTATTTCCTTTAAAATTTTGGCAGCACCTCCTTTGTAAAAACTATCCCCAAAAATGGGTACAACATAATAAAAGTAAAGCATCCCCAACGGGAGAAAATACACGCCCAAAGGTGGAAAACAACCACCACAACAAATATACGACGCTGTAGCGAAGAAATAAAAGACGATAGAAAGGAAACTGTATAAAAGACAACAAGTCACAAAAATAATATACAATATCGTCCCCACCAAGTCTCTAAGTCAACAAGAAAATAGTAGATAGAGAGTACAAGGATACAACGAATATACAATACAACACGAATAACCACAAAACCCACCTAAGCAAAAACTGCACACTGTGAGCCTATGCGGTATCCGTAGCAAAAGATGATAGATGAATAGCCTGCCTCGACTACTCTGGGGAACACCCTGCAAAACAACTGTGGCATAACGGGGGTGAGTTGCCAACTCGTGAATAGTAAATAACAAATGCAGGTAATCGTAAGTATGCACGTACAGCGTGAATCTAAAATGTGCAATTAATAGCAAATAAAAGTCATATGAATGCAATAATCATGAAAGGTACACTATCAGGTACAACTAATACATGAAGCAATGCATAAACAATTAATGTGGAGTATGGAATGAAATATGTCATTTTCCCGGAATCCTGACATCGTGGTAGGATTACAATCCATCAAGACAATCCAAATCCCAATTTCTTCAAATCAGCCCCCAAATTGGCTCTCATATCATATAAGTCTCACAAATCCCGAATGTACAATATCGAATAAATCTCATATATTCTGAATGTACAAATCAGCAATCTCATATATATCCTGTATCAAATCTCAAATAAATCTCCTATATCCCAAATCCAATATCAAGTAAAATTCTAACACCCTAAATATATTTGTATGAAATAATATGATGATGTATATAAATTAATGTCAATACACATATATTAGCGTCCCATTACACTAATATTGGTGTAAGGGCTTATATAACAGCGTCATAACCCACTGTTATATATACAAAGAAGTAAAAAGGTCAATACACATATATTAGCGTCCTATTCCACTAATATTGGTGTAAAGGCATATATAACAGCGGCCAAAACCCCTGTGATATATAAAAAGGAGTAAAAGAAATATCATGAAATCAATATGTCAAGCATCGACACAGAAATGCTGGTCTATCAGGTGCTGTCACCAAGACTGGCACCCTGATAGGTACGTATCATACGCTATCCCGAAAGCTCAAGTGCCTAGCACCGACCCTCGCCTCTCGATGTATCAATACGTACATGACTCCTGTCGGTATCCACATGATAACTGCCGAGTCATTGGTAATGTCACCGGTAAGTACTTGCCCACCTTCCAAGCTCAATCAGCATGGACCGTCAATCATCTTGCCGAGGGGAACCGTACCGGGCCCCACCATGTACCCTCATACGGAACCACTCCTCGTATGGAGTATATAATCAGAACCGATAAATCTCATGGTGGATGCTGAAATATCATATAAAGGGAAACCGGGTTTTTCAAATAATGCATAATTTCATGAACTCCCACGGTCCCCAAATCCAGAAAACATCATGAAAAATCCATATTTCAATGCGAAAATCCATGAATAAAGTATACGCAATATAAAACTATAATGTAAGCGTATAAAGGGAAAGCCGCTAATTAACTGCAACAAGTTAATATAAATATCATGCGGTTCCTAATTTCTCCAATTCTAAAATAACATCAAGTAAAGATAAACATGTAGCTATAACCAGATATATGTGCAACATAAGGGTATAGCAAGATATATGTATCTACCTATAAGTAATAATGTGGTATACCCCCTTATATGTATAATACTCTATAAGTATACAGGTATCTAACACGTAAGTATGTGAAGGCATATGTGTAAGCATGTGGATATACAGTTATGCTAAATGTCATATGCGATAAGAACTATGAATCAATGTCTCAATGTTCCTAACCAAACAATATCATTTCTATATGTGGGTTGTGCGTGACATGTCAATTATTGACAGTGTGTGTGGCATAAAATCAGTGCTCGTGCAACATAAGCCTTCAATAATAGGCAGTGTCCTAAGGATACTAGTCCAAGCACAACACTTAACTAAGCAGTAGGGTGAATGCGCAATTCTAAATATGACATAGAATATGCGGCAGAATAATATCTCTAGCACAGACGCATAACGCCATGCGGGCGATTCCCTTATAGATATTAAATCTACTCACCAACACTCCTGGCTAAGTGTAGCCAACCACCTGTTTTCCCTTTGGAACTGTGTCCGTAGTCCCCGCCTGCGAACCTACAAAAATAAGACAATAAAACAAGTGTATATTAATAATAACCCTAAAACACGAACACACTCATTAGACCGACACAACAACACAAAACATCCTCTTAAGTGTTCGTATTGTGGCTAACGTGTGTAGCGACACGACGAAAACAACTTAAGAGCAAAACTACACAAAGTGCACGATCCGTGTCGTATAACGTATCGCGTGAACACAAAACGCTACAACCTACCTAAGTGATCCCAGATTTTGCATACAAAGAAAACTAAACAAACAAACAGAACCATACACACCCAAACCACAGTATAGACCTACCCTCAAAAACCCAAACCCAAACTCCTACCCACGGCCGATCTCACCGGAATCCTCTTCATACGTCGCCGGCCCTGGCCGGTGGGATGGGTCTCGTGTCTCAGGTGGGATCTTAGGTTCACAGGTACATCACAACTACTTTGTTTGTTTTTCTAGTAAAAAGTCCGGGTCACAGAAGATCACAGAGGTCACATAAAGGCACTAAAAATACGATATTAAGCATCAAACTACACATTACACTATCTAAACTGAAACTAACTGACTACAAAGCACAAAAACTAAATAAAGAAGAGATAGAGTTCATTACCTAGCTAAAAGAACACAAAGATCCAAGCTTTGTATGCTCCAAGGCATCCAAGAGGCAATATCCAAAAAAAGGCAAGATTTTGATGAAGTTTGTGAAGATTTGTGGATTTGTGAAGGATTTTGTGAAGAAAAGAGAGATAGTGTTCAGTTTAGAATGAGGGATGAAAGAATAAAAGAGTTAGAGAAAAAGAGAGAGAGGGAAATGATGAAGAGAGAGGGAGGTGAGTGTAGGGTGAGGTGAGAGTGAGTGTATCATATGCATTAATTCCTCCATTAATGCATTCATACACACCTTGCCACCTCCTCACTCATCCAAACAAATATCTCCCCTTCTCACAAAAGATCTAGGAATTAGGGTTAAGCAAAGATTAGGTTAAGTGTCAAGGTTGCAAGAACAAAATTAGCACAAACCAATCCACACATTTACTTGCACACGTGCGTGCATGCTTATAACAAATAATAATAATTTATTAATTAAATGTTATAAACTATGAGGAACCCGAATTGGTAAACTTTTTATAGTAAACCCGCATTAACGTCTAAACGAACACTAACCGAAATCTAAGGCGTTACAATCTCCCCCTTATAAAAATTCGTCCCTGAATTTAAAATTCTCACTAAGCGTACATTCAAAGAGAAGATTACAAATCTCCCAAATCTCGCTCGCAGCCTCCCAAGCAACTACCTCACTATACGGCTACGTCCAAGAAAACTTTTCACAGATGGCAAGACCCTTGACCGAAGTTTCTCCACCTACCGAGCCATTAACACAATTGGCTGCTGGTGTACGGAAGATCACGTCCAAGCTAAATGGTATGATGCAGAATCATGTGAGAAAGTCATGAAGGTAATTGCAAAGTATCGACACAAGGAATACGGGGTGAATACTCAATAATCTGGGCAGAAGTGCCAAATTAAAGGCAACGGAACTAACTCGCCTTAAGGATCTTAAAAGGACCTATAATCCTGGGATAAGCTTCTCAAAACTCAACACGTCATTTATCGGAAAGTCCGTAGGAATACATGATCTCCCACTGCAAATTCTAGTCTATGACCACCATGGTCGGTATAAGACCTCTGTCCGCCATGGACAATTCTCATCCTGACCTAAAACAACTGGATCATCTACGAAGTCTCTAGACAAGCTGGGGTCCAAAAATCCTTTTACGCAGAGTCAGAAAAATTGATTGGTAAACGACACGACCTAACCCCTAAACCTAAGGGTTGCTAATTGATGTGACTCCTGAAAATAGCTATCGAAGGAGAACCCTAACAATGACGAGTGACGATCCCCAACTGCCGACAATAATTAAAACTTAAGCACAAGCATATCCTCCAGAGTCGGTATAGCCCGCTCTCATAAAACCATCATCCTGCGGATGGAAAGATGGAGCAAAATCTCAACAAGTACCCAAGGCATCCTGAAGCTCCTGCCTAAGACAGCAAGCGAACAGGGTGCCTTCATTGGATACGACCCATGAAGGAACTCTGTGCAAAGCACAAACTTAACAAAGAACAACTGAGCAAACTGAGCATAACCGGACGACAAACATCTGAATGGAGTCACACCCTGACTAAACCTGGGTAGACACCATAAAGAAATTCGTGGAGATCTGCTCCCACTCCCACTTCAGGACGGTTAAAGGTTGCAACTCTCCAGCCGGTCTCAGATGCTCAACCAAAGCACACAACAAGACAGACACCTTGAAACGAAACCCGAAACTTCTCTTTACATCCCTGCCCACCTGTAACTATCTCACCAGTCACGTCAATGTTGGTGGAACTTGATTGAGTACAGAGAGTTGACAAATGTGCCTGCTCTAGGATTTCGCGTCTCTACCCAATAGTATCAGGTACACAAATGCGTCCCTAAACGTAGAACACCCATGTCACAAATCAAGGACTCTGAATCATTACCCAGCCGAGTATGCTCAAGTATCTGTGACGAACAAGCTTCGGCGGGCAGTGCCTTGCGAAAGCGATTACGGAAAAGTGGTCGGGCACGGACATGAGCAAGCTGTCCCCTCAGTAAAGGAGAACACAAGCTGTACTCAATGAACGCACAAGAACTGTAAATCTGCAGAAAACTGTCTCAACAATCAACACCCGCTGCAGGAAGATGTACATTAAGCACTGGTGGTCCGTGGAAATCTGACACGACTCTCGAACGAGTAGTGTCTCCAAATCTCCAACGCAAGACCACCTCGGCCATCTCCAGATCATGAGTGGGATATCCTGGTAGTACTTCCTCCAAGTGTAGGGAAGCAAAAGCGATAACTCTATAATGCCTTATCAGCGCAAAATCGAGCCCCACTCGCGAAACATCCCAGTTAAACAACAAAGTCGCCCAAACCAGAAAGCAAAGAAAGGATTGATGTAGTTGTTAACCGGGACTTCAACTGCCGAAAACTCCGCACGCATGCCTCAGTCCAAAGAAAAAGGAACCTCCTTTCTGATCAGTTCAGTCAACGGTGCAGTACTACACTAGCAATCCTGCAAGAAACAGCGATAAAAACCTGCTAAGCCCAAAAATCTGCGGACCTCCGTCCGGCACACAAGTCTGGGCCTAAGCTGTACGGCCTCGATCTTCCTCGGAACCATACGAAAACCGTCTCCCGTAACTACAAGACCTAGGAGTCAACACAAACAAGCCTGAAGGAACACTCCGAGAATCTAGCAAACAGCTGGTGCTCTCCCAGTATCTGCAAAACAAATCCTCAAGTGCTGCTCCTGTTCCTCAAGACACATTGAATAGACCAGAATGTCGTCAATAACACAACAATAACTGGTCGAGGAACGGCCTGAGGAAATCTGGTTCATCATATCTACGAATACTGCTAGGGCATTGGTGAGTCCAACGACACCACCAAAACACACAATGCCCATAGCACGGACAAGGCAGTCTTCGGAATGTCATCACTCCGAACCCGCAACAATGATGACCAAATTCCAAACAAACTTAGAAAATGTCTCTTACACTGGAGCTGATCGAAGAAATCGTCAATGCGAGGTAAAGGATACCTACCCGCACCGTAAGCCGGTTAAATTGACGATCAATTGATACACAATCTCAACTGCCGTCTTTTTCCTTGACGAACAGAAATAGGAGCTCCCTAATGCGAAACACTCAGACGCACCAACCCCCCAACAAATAACTCTGCATCTGATCCTTAAGCTCCCCAAGCTCCGCCGGCTCATCTGGAACAACGTCGAAAAACTCTCGCACGAAACGAAACCGGTCCAACAATCCACTGTGGCTACGGTATCACGAATGAATGCCAAGAATCCTCGACATTTTCTCCTCAAAAGACGACTAGCGAAAAAGGCTGAATTCAATCTGTGAGAGGCGGCACCACTGTCCCCATACACAACAAGAACTGACTTGCCGGGAAAAAAAAACATGATTGTTTTCTCGCGGTAGTCCACAGATGCCTAGCACGTCGCTAACCAATCCGTGCCTAGGAAAACGTCAAATCCAACATCTCTAGAAGGATCCAAGTGACGGACGAATCTCTTTCTCCCATCCGATTGGCACACGACTGAAATACGTGTCGCGCAACGAAAGAATCCCTGACAGAAGTTAACACAACAAATGGCTGATCTAGCTAACACGACTCTCCTCGTCCCAAACCTCTGCTACTCCCGCAACGGTCACGAAATCTGTCTCGACGACTAAGCCTCTATCTCTGGGCTGGTACACCGGTATGAGTCCTCCACGGTTCCGGAACTCTCAAAGTCTCTGGATTACGTGTCTCGTCAACTGGGGCTGCATCCACTGGTGCTATGTAGGTGACGGAAAGCTGCATGCTGATCGCAAGGAACAACTGGTTAACAGGGGTGTCAACCTCCTGTCGCTGCGCTCGAACAACCTCAACCAATGAACTCATCGTCTGGTGCATGTCCTGCATCTCTGCCACAAGCCTAGCGATACTATCTGTCAAAGGCGGATCCGTCTGCCCCTGTGCAACGAGCGTGCCATCCTGGTCAGTCCTCGTCCTACCCAAGACAATTCTGACCTCGGCCCTTGCTGCACCTCTCTGAGTCCCCATAGTCATCGGCGGCAAAGGCTATAAATAGAGATAGAATTCGATATGAACACGGAAATCGAATCACAAAGATATGAATCATCATGGAGGGAGTTTCAAGCAATTTGTACTTAAGCCACTTTAGGCTGAGTGCCGCATCGTGAGTATGCTGCAGACATACACACACTACGTTACTCTGCTTAAACTACCTACTCCATCATACCAAGGTCATCCTACACTCCGAAAGGTAAAACCTAGCGCTTTGATACCATTCTGTCATGACGCACCCCCAATACAGAGAGTATTGTCCGCTCTGACCGTAGCCGCACGGTTTTTTCCTTCGGGGCGAACTGGACCCGACCAGGGGCCACTTTCCAGGAGGTCACCCATCCCAGGACTTCCCTGTCCCGAGCGCGCTTAACTACGGAGTTCTCAAACTCCTGTAGTGCAAGTTCACTTAGAAGGCGTCTCTGTATTGAAGAGCGGTATCATTCCATTTATAGTACAGATCTATCCTCTTTCGGAATGTATTCCGAAGATTCCCCATTATTTTACAGTGGGTCCCCATGCTTATCTGGTATAAATGGGTATACCGGATAATACATGGGGTATTACATTCTCCCCCACTTAGAACAATGGTTCATCCTCGAACCACAGACCTACTATTGAGGAACCTGGCTCTGATACCAACTTTGTCATGACCCGAAATTGGCACGTGACGGCTCTAATACTACGCAACGCCTACAGACGTAACGTAGTAGAAGAAAGCCAAAACCCAGAAATCTAAACCATTAAAAAGACAAGAAAAGATAATTGGAGTTTTGAAACATTTGAAATCACAACCTAAATTCTTTAAAAGCCTAATTTATTTCCTTTAAAATTTTGGCAGCACCTCCTTTGTATAAACTAGCCCAAAAAATGGGTACAACATAATAAAAGTAAAGCACCCTCAACGGGAGTAAATACACGCCCAAAGGCGGAAAACAACCACCACAACAAATATACGACGCCGTAGCGAAGAAATAAAAGACGATAGAAAGGAAACTGTATAAAAGACAACAAGTCACAAAAATAAAATACAATATCGTCTTCACCAAGTCTCTAAGTCAATAAGAAAATAGTAGATGGAGAGTACAAGGATACAACGAATATACAATACAACACGAATAACCAACAAAACCAACCTAAGCAAAAACTGCACACTGTGAGCCGATGCGGTATCCATAGCAAAAGATGATAGATGAATGGCCTGCCTCGACTACTCTGGGGAACACCTTGCAAAACAACTGTGGCGTAACGGGGGTGAGTTTCCAACTCGTGAATAGTAAATAACATATGCAGGTAATCGCAAGTATGCACGTACAACGTGAATCTAACACGTGCAATTAATAGCAAATAAAAGTCATATGAATGCAATAATCATGAAAGGTACACTAGCAGGTACAACTAATACATGAAGCAATGCATAAACAAAAAATATGGAGTATGGAATGAAATATGTCATTTCCACGGAATCCTGACATCGTGGTAGGATCACAATCCATCAAGACAATCCAAATCCTAATTCTCTCAAATCAGCCCCCAAATTGGTACTCATATCATATAAGTCTCACAAATCCCGAATGTATAATATCGAATAAATCTCAAATATTCTGAATGTACAAATCAGCAATCTCATATATATCCTGTATCAAATCTCAAATAAATCTCCTATATCCCAAATCCAATATCAAGTAAAATTCTAATACCCTAAATATATTTGCTTGAAATAATATGATGATGTATATAAATTAATGTCAATACACATATATTAGCGTCTCATTCCACTAATATTGGTGTAAGGGCATATATAACAGCGTCCTAACCCGCTGTAATATATACAAAAAAGTAAAAAGGTCAACACACATATATTAGCGTCCCATTCCACTAATATTGGTGTAAGGGCATATATAACAGCGGCATAAACCCCTGTTATATATAAAAAGGAGTAAAAGAAATATAATGAAACCAATGTGTCAAGCATCGACACAGAAATGCTGGTCTATCAGGTGCTGTCACCAAGACTGGCACCCTGATAGGTACGTATCATACGCTATCCCGAAAGATCGAGTGCCTAGCTCTGACCCTCGCCTCTTGACGTATCAATACGTACATGACTCCCGTCGGTATCCACATGATAACCGCCGAGTCATTGGTAATGTCATCGGTAGGTAGTTGCCCACCTTCCAGGCTCAATCGGCATAGACCGCCAATCATCTTGCCGAGGGGAACCGTACTGGGCCCCACCATATACCCTCATACGGCACCACTCCTCGTATGGAGTATATAATCAGAACCGATAAATCTCATGGTGGATGCTGAAATATCATATCAAGGGAAACCGGGTTTTTTAAATAATGCATAATTTCATGAACTCCCACGGTCCCCAAATCCAGAAAACATCTTGAAAAATCCATATTTCAATGCGAAAATCCATGAATAAAGTATACGCAACAAAAAACTGTAATGTTAGCGTATAAAGGAAAAGCCGCTAATTAACTACAACAAGTTAATATAAATATCATGTGGTTCCTAATTTCTCCAATTCTAAAATAATATCAAGTAAAGGTAAACATGTAGCTATAACCAGATATATGCGCAACATAAAGGTATAGCAAGATATATGTATCTACCTATAAGTAATGATGTAGTATACCCCCTGTGTATAAGTGAAATATGTGAGTAAGGTATACCTGTAGCTATGTCATAAGGTATGTATGTACCTATCCCTAATGGTACAATACTTTATAAGTATACAGGTATCTAACACGTAAGTATGTGAAGGCAAATGTGTAAGCATGTGGATATACAGGTATGCTAAATGTCATATGCGATAAGAACTATGAATCAATGTCTCAATGTTCCTAACCAAACAATATCATTTCTATATGTAGGTTGTGCGTGACATGTCAATTATTGACGGTGTGTGTGGCATAAAATCAGTGCTCGTGCAAAATAAGTCGTCAATAATGGTGCAGTGTCCTAAGGATACTAGTCCAAGCATAACGCTAACTAAGCAGTATGGTGAATGCGCAATTCTAAATATGACATAGAATATGCGACAGAATAACATCTCTAGCATAGACGCATAATGCCATGCGGGCGATTCCCTTGTAGATGATAAATCTACTCACCAACACTCCTGGCTAAGTGCAGCCAACCACCTGTTTTCCCTTTGTAGCTGTATCCGTAGTCCCCGCCTGCGAACCTACAATAATAAGACAATAAAACATGTGTATATTAATAATAACCCTAAAACACGAACACACTACATTAGACCGACACAACAATACAAAACATCCTCTTAAGTGTTCGTATTGTGGCTAACGTGCGTAGCGACACGACGAAAACAACGTAAGAGCAAAACTACACAAAGTGCACGATCCGTGTCGTATAACGTATCGCGCGAACACAAAACGCTACAACCTACCTAAATGATCCCAGATTTTGCATAAAAAGAAAACTAAATAAACAAACAGAACCATACACACCCAAACCACAGTATAGACGTACCCTCAAAAAACCCAAACCCAAACTCCTACCCACGGCTGATCTCGCCGGAATCCTCTTCAGACATCGCCGGCCCTGGCCGGTGTGATGGGTCTCGTGTCTCAGGTGGGGTCTTAGGTTCACAGGTACATCACAACTACTTTGTTTGGTTTTCTAGTCTAAAGTCCGGGTCACAGCAGATCACAGAGGTCACATAAAGGCACTAAAAATACGATATTAAGCATCAAACTACACATTACACTATCTAAACTAAAACTAACTACAAAGCAAAAAAACTAAATAAAGAAGAGATAGAGATCATTACCTAGCCAAATGAACAGAAAGATCCAAGCTTTGTATGCTCCAAGGCATCCAAGAGGCAATATCCAAGAAAAGGCAAGATTTTGATGAAGTTTGTGAAGATTTGTGGATTTATGAAGGATTTTGTGAAGAAAAGAGAGAGAGTGTGTTCAGTTTAGAATGAGGGTTGAAAGAATAAAAGAGTTAGAGAAAAAGAGAGAGAGGGAATGATGAAGAGAGAGGGAGGTGAGTGTAGGGTGAGTTGAGAGTGAGTGTATCATATGCATTAATTCCTCCATTAATGCATTCATACACACCTTGCCACCTCCTCACTCATCCAAACAAACATCTCCCCTTCTCACAAAAGATCTAGGAATTAGGGTTAAGTAAAGATTAGGTTAAGTGTCAAGGTTGCAAGAACAAAATTATCACAAACCAATCCACACATTTACGTGCACACGTGCATGCAAGCTTATAACAAATATTAATAATTTGTTAATTAAATGTTATAAAATGTGAGGAATCTGAATTAGTAAACTTTTTATAGTAAACCCGCATTAACGTCTAAACGAACACTAACCGAAATCTAAGGCGTTACACGTGGTATTATTTTAAGAAAGTATGCACTGTTTTGAAAAACCCGGTTTCTCTTGATATGATATTTCAGTGCGTCCACCATACGTTTTCTCGGTTCTGAGACGTGTGACATGTGAAACCCGATTCGAGAAGGAGGACGATTCCGTTTGCGGGTACATGGTGGACCCGGTATGGTACCCCGGGGCGAGAGAGAGATTTCGTGTAGATGACGATGAGCCTGGCAGAGGGACTCCTACCTATTGGTGATTGGTTGGACCTGGCGGTTAGATTGACGGCGATGTTGGGTACTCATGTTTTCCATGAGATTTTCAGGATATGAGGGCCGATAAGATTGACAGCGCCTGAGTTTTATTGGGATATGGGGTGTATTTGGTGGACACCGGATATTTTTCATGATGATGTTTCGTGTAGATGCTATTTTATCACATGTTCAGCATTCATTGATATGCATAGCATCATATAGTTATAGTACTTGATAGAGTACCTTTCATGATTATTTCATACCCAGATTAGCATTTTGATATCATCAGTTGCACATGCTAGAGTATAGCATCACGTGCATACCTGCGATTACCTTTATATGTTATTTACTATTCACGAGTTGGCAACTCACCTTCATTGTGCCACAGTATTTGTAGGTCAACCCTCAGAGTAGTTGCGGCAGGGCTACCTTTTTGTATCTTTTTGCTACGGATACCACTGCAGTTGGCGTGTGAGCCGTTTTGCTGATAGGTGGGTTTTTGGTATCCGTTTATTTTTCATTTGTACACTCTATTGTATCTAGTACTCTCCATCTACTATTTCATGTATTGACTTAGAGACCAGTTGTGAGGACGATGTTGTATATTATTTTGTACTCTGGTGTCGAGCACGTGTGAGCCGACTTTATTTATGCAGTTTTAGCTTTTATGCTGTTCTTTTTACTTATTTTGTCCATTTCTTCGCTACGGCGTCGTATACTATTCTTATGGTGGTTGTTTCCGCCGTTGGGTGTGATTGCTCTCGTTTGGGGATGTTTTATTCTTGTTATCAGTCATTTCACTTATATCATGTTTTGTACCCGGTTTTCGGGGCTAGTTTTTACAAAGGAGGTGCTGCCAAAATTTTTAAGAAAATAAATTAAACTTTAAAGATTTTTACTCAAGGTTTTCTAAATGTTTTAAACTAATGTTTTTCTTCACTCACTATTTTTAAGGGGTTTGATTTCTGGGTTTAGGCTTACTTGATCGCGTTGCGCCTGTAGACGTTACGTAGTTAAGTGCCGGTCACGGGCCGAACTTTGGGTCGTGACAAAGTTGGTATCAGAGCGTAGGTTTTACCTTTCGGAGTGTAGGATGACCTTGGTATGTTGGAGTGGGTAGCTGAAGTAGAGTGGCGTAGCGTGTGTATGTTCCGCGGCATACTCACGACACGGTACTCCGCCTAAGTGACCTTAGGACCTATTGGTTGAAATTCCTTCGTGATTATATACCTTCTTGTGATTCGATTTCCGTATTCTTATCGAATCTTGTTTCATTTCCAGCCATTATGCCGCCGAAGACTACAAGGGCGCAGAGAGCGGCCATGAGAGCCGAGATTAGAGTTGATTCGTCTGAGACGAGGACTGACCCGGGCAGTACACCCGTTGTACCAGAGCAGACTGTTCCCCCTCCAACAGACCAGATCGCTATGCAAGGGGCCGGTATGCAGGAGATGAGCCAGATGATGGGGTCGTTAGTTGAGGCACTTCGAGCGCAGCGACCAGAGGTAGTTCCACCCGTTACGGGGACCGCGATGGTACCTACAGATCAGTCAGTTGCACCTGCAGCTACAGAGGTTATCACAGTATCGCTATCTGAATATATGATGCTGAAAGCTCCAGTCTTCACAGGCACCGATGCAGCCAAAGACACACAGTCATTTATCGATAGAATGGCCCGGATATGTCGTTCACTCATATGCTCAGATGCGAGATGGGTAGAGTTTGCGAGCTTTTGCCTGGAAGGTCTTGCGCAGAAGTGGTGCGAGTCAGTAGAAAAGGGCAGAGCAGCAGGTCTTCCTCCTATGACCTGGACTAAGTTCGTAATGGTGTTCCTTGCCCGTTTCCTACCACAGAGTGTTAGAGATTCTAGAGCGCGTAGGTTCAAGTCATTACACCAGACGCCGGATATGACGGTGGCGGAGTATGACGTGCAGTTCATTGAGCTATCTGTTTATGCCCCGTATTTAGTGGCTACTGAGGAGATGCGAGTCAAGAGGTTTGTTCGAGGCTTGCTTACCCCGTTGTTTCTTGCGATTAGCACACAACATTGCGAGACCTATGCAGCAGCTGTAGATGCAGCCCTTTTAGTCGAGGAGCGTCTTGCCGAGATTTCGGCAGTTCCGGAACCGAAGAGAGTTCGCACTGACATGTCTTCCCAGAGGCAGATGGGTAGGGGCCGCGGCAGACCCCCTCCAGGCCATGATGATGACGGAGGTTTGAGATGAGGACAGTTAGACAGCACCTATCCACAGGGCCGGCAGTCACCGTCTAGATGTTTCCGGTGCGGGAGTACTTATCATCAGGTTCGAGATTGTCCGGAGCCACGTGAGGGCGAGACAGCCGTACCACATGTCACATTTCCACCTTCTCCACCCCAGAGGGCGTTGCCTCTTGTACCTGCTGTTGCTCCGCGTCAGACTCATGCACAGAGAAGTCATGGTCGCGGAGGGTTTGCTCAGAAAGGATGAGGTAGTCGAGGCAGAGGACAACCAGCTGCCGGCAGAGGACAACCAGTTGCTAGTAGAGGACCGCCAGTCGCTGGTAGAGGACAGGCACAGCTTTTCGCTTTGACGCATCTGGACGCGCAGGCGTCCAATGCAGTGGTCTCAGTTACTCTTTCAGTATGTTCTGTTGACGCACCGTGTTGTTTGATCCGGGATCCACGCACTTGTACGTTTCAACACACTTCGTGCCGAGTTTGGGTAGAAAGTCTGGTTTGCTTGATCAGCCGCTTGTTGTGACCACTCCTGTGGGCGAGTCGTTTATTGCTAGACACGTGTTTCGGTTGTGTGTTATCCGTATTGGTGAGAGAGAGTTGCCTGTCGACTTGATCCTTCTTGAGATGTTGGACTTCGATGTTCTCCTGGGCCTGGACTGGTTAACCACGTGCTACGCGTCTGTGGACTGCCGCGAGAAGAATGTTAGGTCTTGTTTTCCCGACAAGTCGGCTTTTGTTGTGCAGGGGGCCTGTGGTGCCGCCCCTCACAGTTTGATTTCGTCTTTTCGTGCTGGACAGCTTTTGAGGAAGGGATGTCAGGGATTTCTAGCCTATGTTTGCGATACTAGATCTACAGAGGTTCCATTGGACCACGTCCCGATTGTTAGTGAGTTCCCTGATGTTTTCCCTGATGAGCTTCTTGGGCTGCCGCCTGAGCGTGATATTGTTTTCTGCACTGACTTGATTCCCGGCACGGGGCCTATTTCCATACCGTCTTATCGGATGGCCCCAGCGGAGCTTAGAGAGTTGAAAGGTCAGTTGCAAGATTTGCTGGATAAAGGGCTTATTCGACCTAGTGTGTCTCCTTGGGTGCTCCTGTCGTGTTCGTCAAGAAGAAGGTCGGCAGTTTGCGCTTGTGTATTGATTACCGCCAGCTGAACAGGGTTACCGTACGGAACAAATATCCTTTACCACGCATTGATAACTTGTTCGACCAGCTTCAGGGTGCGGGTTACTTTTCAAGGATTGACTTGCGATCAGGCTACCATCAGTTGCGGGTTCGGCAGGAGGATATTCCGAGGACGGCTTTTTGCACGCGTTACGGTCACTATGAGTTTTTGGTGATGTCGTTCGGACTCACCAACACCCCAGCAGCGTTTATGGACTTGATGAACCGTATTTTCAGGCCGTATCTTGATCTGTTCATCATCGTATTTATTGATGACATTTTAGTGTATTCCCGGAGCCGAAAGGAGCACGAGAAGTACCTGCGGATCACATTGTAGACTTTGAGGGAGCACCAGCTGTTCGCGAAATTCTCCAAGTGCGCGTTTTGGCTTGACAGCGTTGATTTCTTGGGTCACGTGATTATGCAGGATGGTATATGTGTGGACCCGAAGAAGATTGAGGCCGTTCAGCATTGGTCCAGACCAGCATCAGTTACAGAGATCCGCAGCTTCCTAGGACAGGCGGGCTACTACCGACGATTTGTACAGGACTTCTCCCGTATTGCTGCACCGTTGACCGGGTTGACCCGGAAGGGAGTTCCTTTTTATTGGACGGAGGCGTGTGAGCATAGATTTCAGCAGTTGCATACTCGTTTGACTACGGCACCGGTGTTATCATTACCTTCGGGATCGGGCGGATTTGTGGTCTATTGTGACGCTTCTCGAGTGGGGCTAGGGTGCGTATTGATGCAGCACGAAAAGGTGATCGCGTATGCTTCTCGGCAGCTGATGAAACACGAACAGAACTACCCCACTCACGATTTGGAGATGGCTGCAGTGGTCTTTGCACTCAAGATTTGGCGACATTACCTATACGACGAGTCGTGCCAGATATTCACAGATCACAGAAGATTGAAGTACATATTTCAGCAGTGAGACCTGAATCATAGACAGCACCGTTGGATGGAGTTAGTGAAGGACTACGATTGTGAGATCCTTTATCACCCGGGCAAGGCAAATGTAGTGGCGGATGCGTTGAGTCGGACGCCCGGGGTTAGTCTATATTGTTTGAGTGCAGTGCATAGGCAGTCGTCGGCAGATTGGCAGATTTTATGCGACAGCTGAGTGCAGTCCGAGTTCACTCCGATCGGGGGACAGGTTGGGCATGTTCGTGCACGTCCACAGTTGCTTGACCATATCTGCGATGCACAGCCCAGTGATGACCGTCTTTCAGAGATCAGGGAGCAGATTAGACAGGGAAGAGACTCCGAGTTCGTGATCGATGATCAGGGGATACTGTGATTTTGGACTCGACTATGCGTACCAGATTGTGAGGGACTGAGGCGTGAGATTCTTGAGGAGGCACATCGATCGGTGTACAGTGTTCATCTGGGTTCTACCAAGATGTACCATGATATGAGAGATGTTTACTGGTGGGACGGGATGAAGAGGGACGTCACAGACTTCGTGTCGCGATGCCTGACTTGTCAGCAAGTCAAGGCCGAGCACCAGAGGCCCGCGGGTGAGCTACAGCCGTTGCACATTCCGGAGTGGAAATGGGAGCAGATTTCTATGGACTTCATTGTGGGTCTACCCAGGACTAGTCGAGGGTATGACTCCATTTGGGTGATCGTGGATCGATTGACGAAAGCGGCTCACTTCTGCCGGTGAAGACCACTTTCGGATTTGCTCAGTATGCCCAGTTATACATCGACAAGATCGTAGAATATATGGAGTCTCGACATGTATTGTGTCCGACCGAGGCACCCAGTTCACCAGCCGACTATGGCAGAGGCTTCTGGGTTCTTTGGGCACCCGTTTGAGTTTCAGCATAGCATTTCATCCGCAGACCGACGGCCAATCAGAGCGGACAATTCAGACTCTCGAGGACATACTCCGAGTGTGCGTCTTAGATTTTGGAGGTAGCTGGGATAACCATTTGCCCTTAGTAGAGTTCTCCTACAACAACAGCTTCTAGGAGACCATTCAGATGGCGCCATTCGAGGCTCTATATGGGAGGAGATGTAGATTGCCCGTCTGTTGGACAGAGCTCAGTGAGAGTAGTATTTTGGGGCCGCAGATTGTTGAGGAGACGACCGTGAAGATCCAGTTGATTCGCGATAGGTTGAGAGCAGCCCAGAACAGGCAGAGATCTTATGCGGACCATCGTCGGCGCAGACTTGAGTTTTCTGTTAGCGATCATGTTTTCTTGAGGGTCTCCCCAATGAAAGGTGTGATGAGAATTGGGAGGAAGGGGAAGCATAGTCCTAGATATGTGGGACCCTTCAAGATCCTCGAGTGTGTTGGTGCAGTTGCGTATCGGTTAGCTCTTCCGCCCAGTTTTCCAGACGTTCACCCCGTGTTCCACGTTTCGATACTCCGCAAGTATCTTCATGATCCTTCGCATGCGATTCAGCACCCGACGATCCAGCTGGAGCGCGACCTTTCTTTTACAGAGCAGCCGGTGGTCATCCTGGATCGGCAGGTGAAGAAATTGAGATCGAAGGTTATACCGTCCGTCAAGGTCCTTTGGCATGGCCCAGGCAATGAGAAGGTCACCTGGGAGACCGATGACGAGATGAGGAAGAAATATCCCCATCTCTTTGAAAGTACACGTAGCTAGATTTTTAAATTCGGGGACCGAATTTCTTTAAGGGGGGAAGATTGTAACGCTTTGAAATTCATTTAGGTTATTTTCGCGTTAATTAGCGATAAAACGTGTTTTCACAAAACTTAGTTAATAGCTATTTCCTCCTAGACTGGAATAAATCTACTTTTAATCATGATAGTATGTAGTTATATATATAATAGTGTTTTATTAATTATAAATTAGTTTAGTGTTCACTTAATTAGCAAATTTTCTTAACCATTTTTTCCTAAGCGAAATTAGTTAGCATGCACAACCCTAATCACCTAGGTTAAGTTATAACTTGTCTTCATTTTCGTTTTCCCCTTTTCATGGTTCTATTACCCTCACAAAACAAAACAAAACAAATAAAAATAATAATAAGAAAAGAAATGGGAGGCATGAGGGGTATTAGGTGAAGAGTGGACCTTGATTTTTTACTACACTCTCTCTCTCCCTCTCATTTTTCTGCAACAACAGCAGAGGCAGCTGCAGAAGCAGCATATTCGTCATCTTCTTCTTCTTCTTCTTCTCCTCCTTGCATTCAAACACAAATCCCTACAAAAGAAATCCACCTTTTTTTCATAAAACCTTTGCAAAACACCTCCTTTGTTGGTCTTGATGGAAAATCCTTGCCTTTGAAGGCAAGTACAGCAAGTTACACTCCCTTAAGACCATATTGAAGTATTAAACTCACCCAAATCACGTTATTGCTAAACTTGTAGTTTTTATTAGCTAAAAGTTGTGTTTTTTGTGAGTTTTAGTGCTAATGAGACGGTTTAAGTGATGTTTAGGGTAAGTTAGGGTTTTTAGGGTTTGATTAACTTAGTTAGGTGCTACTAATGTTGTTTTAACCAAGTTATTTCTTCACGTTACACTAAAATACTATTTTGTACCAAATTAGTGTTAAATTAGCGTTTTAGTTAAGATTTGTGCTCCTTTTGTGATCTCCTTTCAACCCGGTTGCTTCAGGAAAAGTTGCGTTTATTGGAGCATGTTCACTAGACCTAGACCATACACACGAAGCACGGGATCCCCATTCTTCTTTTAGGCCGCAAATATAAGGGTTCTGGCCGCAAATTATGGCCAGATGTTGGAGCTGGGTGTCGGGGTTTGGTGGTTTGGTGTCTGCTGCTTTTTGAAGGTCTTTGGTGTATGCAACTTTTTCTAGTTCAGCTTGTATAAAAATCTGGAACAAAATACCTTATTTTCAATACTTTTAACTTGCGCGACACGTACGCTATGTGTGTGGGTTGGTGGATTCTGTGTGTCGCAGCGTGTCGGGGTAGTTTCAGACGTGTATACACACGTTTTTGCGTATCGGATGCACAGGCGTTTAGCTTGCGACGCGAGTTTCTCGTTTGGTTTTGATATCGCGTTTTTTGCAGGATTTTAGCTTACGTGTATTCTTTGTGTAAATTCTAGGTTCGCATGCGGGTACTTCGGACGCCGCAAGGAAAGAAAAGCAGGTAGTCGGCTACATTTAGCACGAGATCACAGTGAGTAGATTTAACATCTTCGGGGAAATCGCCTGTATGGCGTTAAGCTTCAGGGCTTGATAGGATTTTGTAGTCGCGTGTAATATTTATATATATATATATATATATTGCTTGTGCATATGTACTATTGTAGCGTACCCATCTTTTGTTGCATATAAAAACAGTATTTATGTAACACCACACTGTCACTAACGGTTCAAGCTGCACGAGCACTATTTGTATGTTACACCCACATCATTAGTGATTGCCATGACACTCGCACTATAGGATCGCTACGAACCATACATCATTTTGATTACCTCATCATTGATGATTAGACATGATTCTGTCCTATATTGGCATATATATATATATATTGTACACTCATGCTTGCGTATATACCACTTGTACATCCATATTGGCACATATACATACTGTACACTCATGCTTGCATATATACCACTTGTACATCCATATTGGCACACATACATATTGTACATCCATACTTGCGTATATATATATATATATATATATATATATATCTTTGTGCATCCATGCCTACATACATACATACTCTTGCACATACATAGATGATGCTGACTTTGATTTGAAAAATTGGGGACCGCATGAAATGTTTTCAACTGGATCCTTTTAAAAGAGTGGTTTTCCCCTTTTACTCATAGTACGATTCTATGCGGCATACGACATATTGCATGGATTTACGCAGTGAGTTTTGGATTCGTGTGATTTCTGGATTTGAGAACCGTGGTATTATTTTAAGAAAGTATGCACTGTTTTGAAATACCCGGTTTCTCTTGATATGAAATTTCAGTGCGTCCACCATGCGTTTTCTCGGTTCTGAGACATGTGACATATGAAAACCGATTCGAGGAGGAAGACGATTCCCTTTGCAGGTACATGGTGTACCCGTTATGTTACCCCTGGGCGAGAGAGAGATTTTGTGTGGATGACGATGAGCCTGGTAGAGGGACTCCTACCTACCGGTGATTGGTTGGACCTGGCGGTTATCCGGAGGATACTGACCAGAGTCGAGAGATGGATACGGGATGACCCGTACTGCCGGGGCCAAGGGCCGATTCCGCAGACGGAGCCCATGGGCCGATCCGGACTGACAGAGACCGATATATGAGGATTTGTGTGTTGATGCTAGACATGAGTATTTCAGAATACTTCTGAGTACCGATGTTGGGTACTTATGTTTTCCATAAGATTTTCAGGATATGAGGGCCGATGAGATTGACGGCACCTGAGTTTTTTTGGGATATGGGGTGTGTATTTGGTGGACACCGGATATTTTTCATGATAATGTTTCGTGTAGATGCTATTTTATCACATGTTCAGCATTCATTGATATGCATAGCAACATGTAGTTGTAGTACTTGATAGAGTACCTTGCATGATTATTTCATACCCAGATTAGCATTTTGATATCATCAGTTGCACATGCTAGAGTATAGCATCACGTGCATACTTGCGATTACCTTTATATGTTATTCACTATTCATGAGTTGGCAACTCACCCCCATTGTGCCACAGAGTTTGCAGGTCGATCCTCAGAGCAGTTGCGGCAGGGCTACCTCTTTGTATCTTTTTGCTACGGATACCACTGCAGTTGACGTGTAAGCCGTTGTGCTGATAGATGGGTTTGTGGTATCCGTTTATTTTCCATTTGTACACTCTATTGTATCTAGTACTCTCCATCCACTATTTCATGTATTGATTTAGAGACCAGTTGTGAGGACGATATTGTATATTATTTTGCACTCTGGTGTCGAGCTCGTATGAGCCGACTTTATTTATGAAGTTTTATCTTTTATGCTGTTCTTTTTGCTTATTTTGTCCATTTCTTCGCTACGGCGTCGGATACTATTCTTGTGGTGGTTGTTTCCGCCGTTGGGTGTGATTGCTCCCGTTTGGGGATGTTTTATTCTTATTATCAGTCATTTTACTTATATCATGTTTTGTACCCGTTTATCGGGGCTAATTTTTACAAAGGAGGTGGTGCCGAAATTTTTAAGAAAATAACTTAAACTTTAAAGATTTTTACTCAAGGTTTTCTAAATGTTTGAAACTAATGTTTTTCTTCACTCACTATTTTTAAGGGTTTTGATTTATGGGTTTCGGCTTACTTGATCGTGTTGCGCCTGTAGACGTTACGTGGTTATGTGCCGGTCACGAGACGAACTTTGGGTCGTGACATGTACACATTCACAATAGACCACAAGCCCACAAAATCACCCAAACCCTCTCTAGGAATTTTCTAACATCACCATTTGACACGTAAACAACTTCTAAACTAAACTAAAATATAAATAACTAAAAACTAAACTAAATGGAAGAAAATATACCTCATTTGGGCAACTCAAGAAAAACCCTAGAAGTCCAAAGTCATCAAAATCCAACTTTTCTTGGTCCTATGTGTTGAGGGTGAGGTGGGGATTAATTTTGTGAAGAGGTGGTAGGGTTTTGATGAAGATTTGGAGATGAAATCTTAGGGTAGAGGTGGAGGAAAGCTTGAGGATGAAGGAGGTGAAGAAAATAATGGGGTGAGGAAATGGGGCTGCCCTCTCTCTCTCTCTCTCTTTTATTCTCACTCTCTTACCCTCACTCTCTCTCTTATGCTCACCTCACAATTATATCCTTTTCTCTTTTCTTTTCTTTTTCACTAAACCAAATATCAACAAAACAAATAAATAACATGCAACCAAAATGCAACATGATATGGTGCACTAGCCATAGAAAACTGTAGAAACACGGATTTGGCCTAATCGCGATTAGCTGTGCACTAATCGGGTTTTATCCAAACTGCATATAATAAATTTTAAAAATGCCAAATCGGATAAATATATTTTTAAATGAATAAATCATTTTAATCTCCAATTAATTCGTAATTATTGGTATATATGTATACCCTTTTACGGAAACCCCAATTACGCAAATCGGGTAGTTTTCGTGAAATATATTATTTTAATATTAAATTCCAAAAATAATATTTTATATTTCCTGAAATGTTACAGATGAGGACTGACCAGGGCATAATTTCGGTGACGCACGATTGCATAGATGTGTCGTTTTATTGTATTTCTCGTGCCATGAGCGTTTGACGGATTGCTTTTACAAAAAATTCTCGAACGTGCAGATCAATACCAAAGGATTGGGCCACTGCTAGAGGCCGGCTAGAATGTGATGACCGTCAATACACCGTTTATTCTTGATGATTGAGGCATTGTTTAGCGTGCGGACGAATGAATGCTGCGACTGACAAGATATCACCCAAGATGTTTGAAGCTATTGCAGCACGAGTTGTACTTTGAGATATGATAGCAGATCGCTAGTCACCATGGGTGGATGACTAGGACATGTGGTTCGTTGCATACCCCTATGCGAGGTCATCAGATTGATTGATTCCAGATAGAGAAGACTTCACGCAGGTACGTTGAGAGTCGATAGAAACCGATCGATTGTCAGAAACCCATTTTTCCAAGTTTATGGTATTTGGAAAAATATGCAAGTAATTCTGTGGACCCTCCAGAAGAATGAAACCCTAACTCGATATAATGACCATGGGAACGCTTTTGAACCTAAGGGTTTGCGGCAGTTCCACGGTGCCATTAATGAGGCTTGAGTTTTCCCTTCTACGGTTGGTCCATAGGTACTGTGGCATGTACTGGATATTATTAAACTATACTCAAGAGATGAGCTCTCATGGAATTATGGGACTTTGACGAATTGATCGAAATGATCGACGTCGTCCGGATATCATGTGATGGGATACATTACTTGGGAGACTCCAGATATGAGTATAGCCGATTGTTGCGCAGTCCATACAGCTACGAAGAGACGAGTCCGAATCAGTCAACATTAGAGAAAAGTGGAGTAAGAGGTTCGTACGAGATATTGACGAGATAACGTTCCACTCCGTTGACATCAGAGATGTAATACGCTTGCAGAGGCGTTGAATATGGATATATCTTCCAGAAGGAGTCGCGGTGAGTATGCAGCAATTCCAGAACAAGAATAGATTTAGTAAAGGATGATAACTTCCGGGCAGTTCAGCAGAAACGAGAATTGGGAGAGACCTTGACAGAATCTTCTGGAATAATATACAAGAAGACTTGGACCCAGGATCGGTCGTATTATGCACACTCAGTAGGCCAGAGTTCGGCAGCTTCGACGAGACATGTTAAGAGTGACCATGATAGTTGGTCAGAGGCCTCTAGAGGATGTGCCAGAGCGGAACTGTTTCCATCATTGCTCCACTTTGGGCCATTGAGCTGAGGAGCTATGTAACTGGCAATTCACAGTGAGAGATGAGAGCCTAAGGGCACCGGGCGCTAGGCCATGAACAGGAGGCAAGTGGATATCTTGCTCTGCTAGCTTTGGACGCACCAACACCTTTTCGAGTTTGAAGGAAGGACATATCGACGACAGTGTTGATGATTTGTGATTTGGATATCACGTATCCGTCATTTTGGATTTCAGTATTTGGGCGATTTATTTGCATGATTGAGTTTTCGTGCACCACGGTTGCACTCGATTTCGATTTGATATCATTCGAGATGTTGATTTTGATTTCATGCCTATGTATGCATGTGATTTGACTTATGCCTTCGGTGTAGTTCTTGCACTTTTAGTACTTTGATTCGCTTTTGTGCAAGCTGATGCACGTACTTGTGAGATTATATACCACGGTATATATGATTTGGATTGAGATTTGTTTTGTATACAGTCAATTTCGATAATTATATTCACTATTTGTTTCGTACACCTTGTGCACTCGGTTTGGATTCTTACGCATACTTGACGCACTTGATGTGATTTTGGTGCACACCAGATGCACTAAATCGGGATTCTTCGTGCATATCAGATGCACCGACATTGCTGTCAGGCACACTTGTTGCGCTTGACAAGTGTTTTCGTGCACACCCGTTGCAATTAGATTTTGTTTCTGTGCACTTGTATGGCTCACATTCATTGGTTTCGATTTTGTGCGCACCAGACGCACGCGGCATTGTTACATGTATTATTGAGTACGATTTCTTTGGAGCTGTATGTTTTGTGATATTTACTATTTGGTATAGTGACTGAGCAGGACTAGTCAGAAGACAGTACCTGAATATGTTTTTGCATGCATTGATAGTTATCGAAGGAATTTCCAAAAAGGAGCTATAGTCTCAGTATTTACCTACATGTCCGAGATGACACAAGACATTTAACAAAGGAAACCCTTCTAAATTATTTTCAAAACGGCGGGACGTGTATGTTAAACAAAGGATATATGTATATAGTTATTTTCTTACAATAAACGTCTGCTACTTGTTCCATGATGCGCGCAATGCACAGCGACTTGAAAAAGGTTTGGCATGTATTTCTTTCAGATGTTTTGACGAGTTTACAACGATGCGTACTATGTATATATTATAGTTTTGATATATATCATGTTGGTTTTCGTATTGGACTTTGACTTTGGTGTCATCACCATAACTTCGATGATTGCGGGATACTTAACGGAGTTTTGATTTTGAGTTGTATACTCGCATGTATTGCTCTACGATATGTTTTTATGAATGTATGATTTCGGAGCCCCGATGACTTGATCATTTTACTGAAATGTTTTTGTATTTGAGGGTTTAAATTTAAATTCGGGGACCGAATTTATTTAAGGGGGGAAGACTGTAACATTTCAGAAAAAAATTATTATTTTTTGGAATTTATATAATTAAAATAATAAATATTATCAATATTTTAATGATGTGGTATAATTATATATCGATAGTTTGGAAAATATTGGAAAAGTAAATTGAATGGAGATTTTTGGAGGGATTTATGTGATATAGGAAAATCATTAATTTTTATAATTAATTATATTCAAGTTTATCCTAAACTTGATAAGGTTCACTAATCACGCATTGATTTGTTTTGTGCATGTGACATGCACCATGTCATATTACACAATTATTACATTTTTCTACCATGGCTTTTTCTTTTTCAAGCCTGGTTTTGTTTTTACATGAAAAGGAAAAGGAAAAGGAAATAAAAGAGAAGGAAAAGAAAAGGATAAAGTATTGAGGTATGGGCAAGAGAGAGAGAGGTGAGGGGTCTTCATTGACCATAGCTCATTGTTATTCATTCATCATCTTCATCATTTCCCTCTCCTTCTCCTCACTTGGCTGCCCTCTCCCTCCACCACCTCAAAATCCTCACTACAACCCAAAAACCACATCAAAACACTTCATTCCCTTCACAAAAATTGTGCACTATGTAACGTTTTAGAAATCGTTTTACGAATTTTTCTGTTTTAGGGCAAAATAGTCGGTATTTTCCGTTTTAACCCGATTTCGATCAAACATCCGTATAAACTTGCCGGCACCTAGTTTAGCTAAAATAAAGCTAGTGCACGAACTTTGGGGGTATATGGGAGGTTTTGGTTCAGATAGAATTTTTCCCAAATAAAATATTATTTTAAGCGGTAAATTGTGCACGTAAATAGGGAAATTTCTTCTCATGGGAATAAATTGAATCTTATCACCAGAAATTTTTGGAAGCTTCTTTTCTTAATACCTAGATATTTTTTTTAGTGCAAAAGGATTTGAATTAAATAAGAAAAGAAAATGAAAGAAAAGTGGCAATTAGCATTTATTGAAGCATTAATTGTATTTTGCTAGAACATTCATCATTTTATTTACACAAACACCACCCCCATCAACCCCTTGGCCGAGCTTCCCCTAATTTCTGCCCTCTCATTTTTCAAAGCTCTTTTCTTCTCATTTTGCTCAGTAAAATGCTTCAAAATTCCGAAAATAAATCCACAAAATCCTAAATAAAAATAAAACCATCAATTTTCTTCACTACTAGCTTGGATCTTCAAGAAAAACATCATTTTTGGCGGGAAAAAAATGATGGATTAAGTTGTTATTTGGTGTTCTTGTTGATGTATAATTTTCAAAACCCTAATCTTAAATTGTTATGTTTAGATCTTTAAGTTAGTTAATTAAATGGTTATCATAGCTTTAAATTCTTGATTTAATTCATTATTCATAATTTTTTTTAGAAATTCAAGTTAGGGTTAAAGCTTGATTAAGTGTTTAGTGTTAATTAAAGTGTTAATTTGTGATTAGGAAAAGCTTAACCTAGTAGAAAATGATAATTATTGTTAATGAATACTTTGTTTAATTATGAAATATTGCTTACTGGGTTTTTACTAAAATTTATTTTGCAAGTGTTAAAAATATAAAAAAAATTTAGATAGCTTAGTTAAGCTATTATGAGGTGTTTGTAATCGCTAGATATGCGTTAGCTTGAAACTAGTGCGAAATATTGCAATAAATTGCTTACTAGGTTTCGGGGTTTTTCCGACGTGGGTTCGATTTGTCGTTGCGAGGTTATATCTATTGTATTCCTCATAATTGTTTGTGTTGTGTTGTACGATCGGGATGATCGGGGTTTAGACTTGGTGTTTTGTAGTTTAGCGACCCTAGTTAGTGTTTTTGGCCGATGTCGTGCGCGATAGATGCACTAAGTGCTCGGTGCAATTTTCAGGGCGTTATCCTTGCGTTTCGATGTCTTTTCGTCGATGTAGGATATTTAGCTTATGCGATGTGTTTGTGAAATTTTAGGTTTGCAAGCAGGGACTTCGGGCACTGCGAACAAGAGGAAGCAGGTGATCGGATTTTCATAGCTCGAGACCATCGGTGAGTAGATTTAACATCTACGGGGAAATCGCCCGTATGGCGTTATGCGTCGGGGCTGATATGATATGATAGCTGCATGTTATTACATATTAGTTGATTTCATATGAACTTCATTTCATAGTATTATCTGTTGTACCTTGACATGTACCTTTTGATAAAACACATTACTGACGGTTCATGTTGCACGAGCACTAATTTGTATGCTACACCCATACTGTCAGTAATTGCCATGACACGCACAAACCACCTACATACGTGATATGGTAGTGGATAGGTATAGTTGAGGTAGTAACTCTTATTCTATTATGCATATGAATTACTGTGGACACACACATACGTGATATTGCATTGGGCAGGGATAGTTGAGATAGTGACCCTTAATCCATTTCACGTATATCTTGCTATAGCTACTTGTACATCATGCATACATATTGACCTATACACCCACATACTCGATTACAGCTACATGTACATCTTGCACACATACTGACATGTACACCTACATATTTTTTACTATAGTTGTATATACCTTAAGTGGTATTGTTTTGACATGTGATATTGAGACGTTGACTTTTGTGTTTATGAAATACATCATACATATTTGCTTCCATGTAGATACTTACACCTTTCTACAATTACATGTACACTTCATATGATGCTGCACTTGTTTTCGGAGGATTTTAGAAACCGCTTGATTTATTTTAAAATTGGTTTCATTTTAAAGAGCGGTTTTCCCTTTATATGCTCATATTGATGTTTTATGTTGTGTATATCAGTTTTATATGGATTTTACGCATTGAGATATAGATTTCATGTGATTTATGGATTTGAGACCGCGGGGGTATTTTTAAGAAACTTTGTATTGTTTGAAAACCCAGTTTCTCTTGATATGATATTTTGATGCGTCCACCATGAGATTTCTCGGTTCTGAGATTTGTGATATATACCCGATGCGAGGAGTAAGTGGGCCATGTGCGGGTACATGGTGGGGCCCGGTACGGTTCCCCTCGGCAAGATGTTCGTAGTACAGATGATGAGCCTGGAAGGTAGGCAAGTACCTACCGGTGATTGTATTTGGACTCGGCGGTTATCGTGGGGATACCGACCGGAGTGATGTATGACATATCGTCAGGGCCAGTCATGGTAACAGCGCCTGAGTTATGAGGATTTACGTGTCGATGCTAGACACGGGTTTCATGATGTTTCGAGTGTCGGTGTTAGACACTCAGGTTTTCCATGATTTCTACGTATCGTCGGTGGACATACGGGGTTGATATCCTCATACTTACACACACACACACACATACACAGGTATATGTTTTCATGATGTTTCGGGTGTCGATATTTGACACTCAGGTTCTATGAGACTTACAGGATGTGAGGGCCAATCGGAGGATGCGGTGCCTGAGGATTTAGGATTTGATGTGTCAGTGAGAGACACTGGTGTTTTCCCATGCTGATGATTTTGCATGAGGTTTTATTATATCATCCCACACACTCAGGATTATTTTGATATGCATTGCTCCATGTAGTTGTAGTACCCTGTTGATGTACCTTTACATGATTTTTGCATATCCATACTGCCATACTTATGCTATCAGATTACAAGTGCTAGATTTATCGCGGTTCGTGCATACCTGCGATTACAGTATGATATTATTTACTATTCACGAGTTGGCAACTTACCCCCGTTTTGCCACAGTGTTTTGCAGGACTTACCCTCTGAGTCATTGCGGCAGGGCGTCTTATCATCTCTACTTTTGCGGATACCGCTACAGTTGGCTGTGAGCCCTTTACTTTTAGGTGGGTTTGCGGTTATCTGTTTGTACATTGTATATCTTTTTGTTGGATCTAATATTCTCCATCTACCACTTCTTTTATTTGACCTAGAGACGAGTTTTGAGGATTCGGTGTTGTATTATTATTTTGGTGACTTTGGGTGCCGTGCTCGTGGAAGCCGGTTTTGTTGAAAAGTTGTACTTCTTTATGCAGTTTTCTTTTATATTTCTTCGCTTCGGCGTCGTATATATGTTTGTAGTGGTTGTCTCCACCGTTGGGCATGATTTGCTTCCGTTTGGGATGCTTTATATATTATCTATGTTGTACCCGTTTTCATGGCTAGTTTTTACAAAAGAGGTGCTGCCGAAATTTTTAAGAACGAAAACTAAACATAAAGATTATTTTACTTGAGAGTTTTCAAATGTTTTAAACTATGTTTTTCTCCGTTTATCCAGTTTTGGGTGGTTTAGATTTCCGGGTTTCGGGTTACTTAAGTTGCGTACGCCAGTAGACGTTACGTAGTTTAAGTGCCGGTTACGGTCCAAAATTTTGGGTCGTGACACACAAGCTCACTACAAGCATGATGGATTAAGAAAGTTTGGATTTTGAGCACTTGGGGCAACTCAAGAAAATTCTTGAGTTGCCAAATGAGTTAGTTTCTTCACCATTAGTGTAGTAATCCTTTTCCTTTAGCATATAAACTAGTTTAGAATCCTTTTAGTAAGGTTTAGTGAACTTGGAAAATTCCAAGTTGAGCTTTAGGTGTTATAATGAATGGAAAAGGGTGCAATTAAGGTTTAGTAGTGATCTTAAACCCCCTTAGTGATTGAAACCAGAGACTTAAACCTGAGACTTGAACTTAGAAACCCCGATATCGGATTTTGTTGACTTTGGTGATGTGTTTTGGAGATCTGCTATCACCCGGGGACCCTAAAAATTTTATAGCGATTACTGTGAGTCGTGCAGGTGACCTGGAAGCTAACCTAGAGACCCGAGCACAAAGTCCTTCATCCAGGCCGCAGAGTCGACTCGTCTGAGGCGAGGACTGACTAGGGCGGTACGCCTGTTGTACCGGATGTTAGTGTATATGCCCTAGAAGCCATTACTGTATCATACTAGTAAGTATATTACTTAATGGAAGCTTGGGATATTCACCTTGTATTGACAATCTTGCTCAAAATAGTAGTATGCTACTTGGTTTGTTTCTACTTCAATGTGTACATGTGTTTATTTTAGTATATCGCCTATACACATTAGTGGAGCCCTTAGGATCTTTGCTTGATTACCAGCGTTGTGATGGCAGTCACACTAGTGGGGCTGGGTAATCTATAAGCACATCCTTATGCAGGTCCCTGGTCGCAGGACTATCGAGACAGGGCATCGATACTCCGGAGTAGACTAGCGCATGCGCTTCTCATCCCAGTGTGGGAGACGGTCTGTCCCACAGCCGTCGGTACGTCGTACTTGAGTAGTATGCGGGTGCTCGTTGGGTTACGAGTACACTGGACAGGACTCGTCGGGAACTGACTAGTTGGTATTATGCCTATCGTCAGTTATCAGTTCCCAGGTGACATGAGTACAGCTTAGTCCGCTGACTTGACACTGTCACTTCGCATCGAGTGTGTTCCCACTGTACTTTGATTACTACCCTACCATGGCTCAAAGGAGTCGTGCAAACAGGTGGTAGTTGGGTGCAGTCCCGAAGCACTTGGAGGCAGTGACGGTTAGACAGGATTCGTCTCTCCCGGTATTGGGGGTTGACATCGCGCTGTGTCTAGGAGAGCCATTACACGAGTAGTCCCTGGCCAGGGCAAACGAGATATACTGGTAGGCTTCCAGTGTTATCTCAGGGTGTTTTGGGCTTCACTCCGACATGACTTGTACCGCTATTGGGGAACTGACGTTTACCGCCTCCTAGGCCCGCCATGCGATGTATCAGACGAACAGACCGGACTGTACGGAGATTGTCACATTCAGGCTCAGTAGGAGTTCAGATGGGTTTCACCTCGTCAGTCTTCTTGTCGGCATCTACCTGGGGACCGTTACGCACAGCTAGTGCCGCTTGCGGTCTGTGGTTAAACCCACTGCCAGCGTAGTGTCGAGTCTTTAGAGTCCCACACAGAAAGCTATTCGCCTTTAGACAAAATAGTAGAGGTCGCATGGTTTTGCGACAGGGTTCAGTCACATCCGTGCACTTGTGCACGTTTAGTGTCCGGACAGTTTACACTAGCGGGCTTTGGTTTAAGCCAGATCCTAGTGTACGTATTGAGATTGGTTTTATCCAGTTTGCATCCGTGTTCCTCGGAACGCGGATGCAGGTGTGTATGCACAGTGGACGGAGAGACAGAGGCAGAGGATTCTCATTAGGGTTGTTGACCGTTGACTGTTGACTATTGACTTTTTGCTCAACCCTAATGAGAATATGATATATATATATATATATATTTAGCAATAATATTAATTAAGTATTATAGTGACATGGTTGTTGGAGGGTTGACTTTGTTGACTTGTTGACTTTGTTGACCGGTTGACTAGGTTGGACTAGTTGACCATCATCATCACAATGGTTGTCATTTTCATGCAAAGACTTTTGCTTGCTTGTTGTAGTTTGCAAAATGAGTGCATGGAAATGATATTGCCTTTGTCATGATATGAACCATCACATAATACTTGGTTGACATTATGGCTAATGATGCTTTTGGATTATGAGAGGGTAAAAGAAAAAAGAGAGGCTCATTCTTGCTTGACCTTTCTCTCTCTTGGTTTTGAGCTCTCATGCTCTTGCTCTCACCCTCTTCCTCTTGCTCTCTCTTTTTTAGTCTATGGTTCACTTGTCTCATGTGTTGAGAAGCAAGAACCATAGAGCAAAATCCCAAAATACTCTTCTCTACTCATTCTAGCTTACAAGGCCTAGCAAGCCAAGTGATCTAGTTTCTTCAAAGTCCGAAGAACAAGCCAAAGGTAGAAGCTTTCGGGTGGATCCATCTTCGACGCAAGGAGACGACGAGGTGAGGCCGATCTGAACTCCGGGATGAGTTGAAGACGAAGGAGTTCAAGAAAGGTATAGCCCCCTAACCGAGTAGGTAAACTCTTGTTAGGTTGTTAGTTAGCAGTTTAATAAAGATCCGGGTTTTGAGTCCATGTTACCACCTCTTAAGAAAATCGTTTTTCACCAAATTCCGCAAGCCCGTAAGTACCGGAAGAGGTAGCATGGACTTACAGTGGTATCAGAGCCTTGTTAAACTCTATCTAACATGTTAGCAAAGTAGCTAGAAGTTCGATCAAAGAAAAAGTCCCGAAATGAACCCCGATTTCATACTTGCTGTCGATTTTTTATGTTCTGTAAAATTAATAAATCATGCATCAAAAATCGACTCAGGGTTTTTAGAGTGCACTGTAGAAAGACGGTCCCCTGATCTCATCATTACGCCGCGGAAACGCGGCAATAGCTTGCTATTACCGCGGTTCCGCGGCCGTCTTGGCTCCTCTCTGGTTGTTCTTTGCTACAGTGTGCTTATGGGGGTATTTTGGGATTTTTGGAATATATATTTTCTGCCCAGATTTTCCAGAACGAAAATTTTATTTTTGGGGTCCTGAAAATCCGTATTTTTGATCGAGCTTCTAAAAGACTTAAGCTGACGGGTTTTTCTGTGATGTAATATTTGTATTGAACGTCTGCTAATCGCTATATGTCAATTAGTGGGGGTTATACAAATCTGTGATCTGTAATGTTATTGGAATGTGTATATGAATTCATTGGATTGTCGCGAGTGAATAGCCGGGGGTTGTGAGACGAGAGTTTTCTTTTCTTTCAATTCATGTAAATTTGTAAATTGATGTAATAATTATTTGTATGGCCGCACAACCGGGTTGGGGTTGTAGCCGTCATTGTATAATTTCTTTTTACTGTTTTTGCTCCCAGGATAGACCCATGGAGGGGGTGCACAAACTACCAGGTATGCCGAAGTGCCGAGTGGCCTACTCACGGGGTTGAGGGAGGTTGCTTCGCTTCGGGTAGTTGGCGGGTAGTTTGCCGCACCCGTAGGGGTCTTGGGTGGGGTATTGGATATTCACCGCGACCGTGTAATCTGCTTTTCATTACAGGCTCGTACGAATTGCAGGTTCCTAGTATATCCAATGTGTTCATCTGTGATCTGAAATGGCTATCATTGCAGTATATCTATATATAATATTATTTAGGCGTTGCTTATGTTTTACAGCCGCGCTAGCCCAGCCCCCGCTCTGTCGTTACTTAAGTAACCTAACGGGTAATGACTGGGCCCCATGGCGAATGCGAATGGCATAAGCGTACGTCATATTTTGGTTGTTTTCTGCAATGGTAGGATTAAATGATGGGACGCATTAAAAGAACTAATGCAAGAATATCACGCATTAAAAGAACTAATGCAAGAAAATAAACCAAGTACAAGTCGTTGGAACACTTTGAAAACCACTCGATTCGTTTCAAAACTAACTTTTAAATGCGGAGCTTGAGCCACTCCTTTTTAAAAGCTATTTCGTTCCTTCGATTATATCAAGTTCACTACGTTCAAGGTTTCGCCAAAACCATCCGTAGCCCTCCGTCGTTTCATATGAATAATCAACAGTATTCAAGCTGTGTTTGTTGGCCTTAGTCAAGGCACAGTGTTTGGTAGCTGGTGGGTATTCATATGTTGCATAGATAGAATGCGTTGGTTTAGGACAGTCGTATTACTTTGTTGGCCATAGTCAAGGGTATATACGGGTGGGTTCAAATCAACCTGGACAACGACGGGTAGAACTTGACATGTGACTTGTGATTTGTTGGCCTTAGTCAAGGTCATAAGAGCATGGGGCAAAAAATCCATATCGGGAGTTTCAAAAGTACTGAAACTTGCTAGTGTTGCATACCATTTGGAGTGTGATGATCCTGGTAGGATTCCTTCAGTTTCATAACACGATGATATTTGGATCCCGATCCTACTGTGAGTATATGCTACTCCTCGGGAAATTTCTCACTTAACGATCAATGCTATAAACCAAGTAGGTGCCTAGAAAGGTGTTAGCGGGGCTACGCCCCCAGGGAAAAGAGGTTCTTGAATTAAGGAACTTCGCGAAAGCGTTGGAAAACCTCCCTCGAAGTACCGACACTGGCCTGGCTGAACGGTTAAGCAAGAATTGTACGGTGAGATTGATCCTGACTAATTCTTCCTTTTTGGTTTTGAGGAGGGATTTGAGAGACAGTGGGAGCCATCCTGTTTAGAAAAATTAAAAACCACTCTAAACTTGCAAGAGCATCATGCTGAGTATTTTCTTCTCTCTCTGTTAATTGCAGCGACCAAGTGACCGCACCTAAGTTACATCTAGATAATAAAATGACTGAATCTGACTGTTATGACTGGCAAAGGTCTGTCCAGATGTCCATTACCCATGACAAGCTGGGACACCTCTTAACTAATCAAACCCTTGCCGTCTCAGGTCCAGTTTCCCCTGTCACGGATGTTTACATCCAAAGGACATCGGAAAAGGATTGTGCGAAAGCCAAGTGCCTCGTGTTAGCCTCAGTTGATGGTGCAAACCAGGGGCAGCACGAGAAGATGGACTCAGTTTCTATCTTCCTCCATAACAAAGATTTATATGGAGAGCAATCTCGTATCGCAAGATATGAGACCTCGAACGAATTGCTTCATGCGAGGTTGGCTGTCGGGTCATCTGTAAGGGACAACGTCCTTACAGAGACCAGCTATTTTAAGCTCACGGACCTGGAGACCACGTTGAAGAATGGGTCAAGTACTCACTTAATTCTACAGTCCCTGCCCTCTGCTTATACCCTGAAAGAAACCAGGGAAGAAAAAGGAAAAGCAAGGGCAAAAGTTTCAGGAATGGATATAGTAAAAGAGGGGCGTTCCTATTGTAACGGGAATGAACAATGGTAGAAAGATTGCAGGGCTTGCAAAGCCAGTAGCCAGAATTCGAAGCATGTTGTGGCTTCGGCTTCGAGTGTGTTTGTAATAGAGAACTGTTTGTCAGTTAACCCTACTTCCTGGGTATTGGATACCGGATCAGGATCTCACATCTGTAATTCGTTACAGGCTCTGAGAAACCGTAGGGTTATCAGGAAAGGTGATATGACTCTCAGGGTTGCTAATGGAATGAGCATGGATGCTGTATCCGTAGGGGAATATCACCTAGGACTGACAACTGGGCAGATATTGATTCTGCGTAACTGTTTGTATGTACCAGGTGCGACTTGTAATATCATATCTGTATCCTTACTTTCTAAGGAAGGATATGATTTTGCTTTTGTAAGCGATGTAGTAAACATCCACCTAAATCAAGTACTAATTGGGTCAGGTACATTAAAAAACGGTATATACGTATTGAATCAAGCTCAGATATTCAGTGTCCAGAACACACTTAAAAGAAAGTCTCCAGAATTAAATCAGGCTTTCTTATGGCATTGTAGACTGGGTCACATCAATGAGACATGGTTGACTAAGTTACATAAAGAAGGATACTTGGATCCGTTCGAGTACCAGTCTTATGCCACTTATGAATCTTGTCTCATGGGAAAGATGACAAAGACTCCATTCACTGGACACGGAGAAAGAGCGAGCGAGCTCTTGGGACTCATACACAGTGACGTGTGTGGTCCAATGTCTACACATGCGCGAAGCGGTTATTCATACTTCATTACTTTCACAGATGATTTCTCTAGGTATGGACATGTCTTCTTAATGAAGCACAAATCCGAGGCCTTTGAGAAATTTCGGGAATACAAAAATGAAGTTGAAAAACAAACAGGCAAAAGTATTAAGACACTAAGATCTGATCGAGATAGAGAATACTTGAGTGCCGAGTTTCTGGACTACTTAAAAGAGAATGGAATTCTCTCTCAGCGTACTCCTCCATACACACCACAACACAACGGTGTATCGGAAAGGAGGAATCGAACCCTATTAGATATGGTTCGTTCCATGATGAGTAAGGCTGAGTTACCGCGATCTTTCTGGGGTTATGCACTAGAAACAGCTGCACATCTCTTGAACCAAGTTCCTACTAAGACAGTGCCTACCACACCATATCAGATGTGGAGTGGGAAGAAACCCTGTCTTAAATCCTTTAAGACATGGGGATGTCCAGCTTTTGTAAAAAAGCAGCATGCGGACAAGCTCGAGGCACGCTCAGTACAGTGCAAGTTTGTGGGATACCCAAAGAACTCCAAGAGGTATCTTTTCTATTACGCAGAGGAGCAAAAAGTCCTTGTCTCTCGTCATGCCCGCTTCTTGGAAACTGATTTTTTAGAAAATCAGATAAGTGGGAGCTGTAAGTCGATGTACTACACCCCAATACTTGTGGGGAGGCGGAATTTTCAAAAACGAACTTGTTTAGTGAACAAACATCGACTAACCGCTTGAATCGAAGCTAAACTATAAATAACCAAACACAAAGTGTTTCTAAACTACTGTGTTTAGGGATTATACCTAATGAACGAACTCCTTCGTCTTTACGATCTTCTTTTCCTCCTCGGCCTTCTCGATGTAGTAGATGATCCACCCGAGAGCAAAACTCCAAGCTTAGCCTCTAAACTTGAGGCAACTAACCTTCTTGGATTGCTAATCAAAGAAGATAGATGAGATAGAGTGAGGGTTATGGATTGTTTAGTCTAACTAATCCTTGTTCTCAACACATGAGAAGTGAGGATTAGGGTTTGAAGAGAGTGAGCTTGAGGAGAGAGAATGTGAATGATCTTATATGTGAGAATAGTAAGTTATCATAATATATATGAAGCATTTACATTTAATCAAGAAAAGAAAATAAGTGATGAATAATCATGCTTCATAAATATCAAGTGGTGATTCATTATCATGAGTCATTAAGCATTTATGATGCATTAATGACTATGATGAATCACTCTCATGACTCACTAATCTCATTCCATGCATATGACACCTAAACCTCCTTAGTCACCATCTTCTAGAAGCTTCTCGCACAATTACGAGAACGCCCCTCCAATCCGTAAAAATACGGAAAAACTTTAGACTATATAAATCCAATAACCGGATACCAGTAACTGGCTTAAACCAAAGCTGACTGGTAAAAACTGTTCAAACGACGTAAGTGTGTAAACACACATATGCGTCCGAACCCTTTGTCGTAAAACCATACGACCTCCATATCATTTCGCCTGGAGTAGGAAACTCTCTGTGTGGGACTCTAGAGACTCAACTACTACGCTGGCAGTGGGTTTAACCACAGACCGCAAGCGGCACTAGCTGTACGTAACGGTCCCCAGGTAGTTGTCGATAAGAAGGCCGATGAGGAAACCCATCCGAACTCCTACTGAGCCTGCTGTGACAATCTCCATACAGTCCGGTCCGTTCGTCTTAGACTATCGCATATCCGGCCTAGGGGGCGGCAAGCGTTAGTCCCCTAAAAGCGGAATAAGTCGTGTCGGAGCGAAGCCCATTACACCCTGAGAAACTACTGGAACCTACCAGCAAATCTCGCTTGCCCTGGCCAGGGACTTTGCGTAATGGCTCTCTGACACAGCGCGATATCATCTCCCAATACCGGGAGAGACGAATCCTGTCTAACCGCCACTGCCTCCAAGTGCTCGGGACTGCACCCAACTGCTACCTGTTTGCACGACTCCTTTGAGCCGTGTTAGGGTAGCAATCTAAGAACAGTGGGACACACTCGAGGCGAAGTAGCAGTGTCAAGTCTGCGGACTATGCTGTACTCATGTCACCTGGGAACTGTTAACTGACGACGGGTATAATACCAACCAACAGTTCCCCGTGAGTCCTGTCCTGTGTACCCGTAACCCAACGAGCACCTGTATACTATCTCCAGTACAACGTACTGATGGCTGTGGGACAGACCATCTCCCCAACTGGGATGAGAAGCGTACACACTAGTCTACTCCGGAGTATCGATGCCCTGTCTCGATAATCCTACGACTAGGGACCTGAATAAGGATGTGCCTGTAGACCACCCAGCCCCCACTAGTGTGACTGCCATCACAACGCTGGTAGTCAAGCAAGATCCTAAGAGCTCTATCAATACGTATACTCACATATTAAGATAGAAAAACCAAGTAGCATACTACCATGTTTAGCAAGACTGTTATATACATGTGAATATCCCAAGCTTCCATTAAGTAATATACAAACTAGTATGATACAATAATGGCCCCTAGGGCATATACACTAACAATCTCCCACTTGCACTAGGGCCATATACTGGCATATCGAAGACCAATGATCTCGAGTAGCCTCTCGAACTGAGTCTGAGGAAGGGCCTTCGTGAATGGATCTGCAATGTTCTCTTCAGTAGCGACTCTCCGAACCTCGATCTCCTGACGATCAATGATCTCCCTGATCTGGTGATACCGCCTCAAGATGTGTCTGGACTTCTGATGGGACCTTGGTTCCTTCGCTAAAGCTATAGCTCCGTTGTTGTCGCAATACAGAGGTATTGGATCAACTATGGTAGGAACCACTTGAAGTTCTGTTAGGAACTTCTTCATCCAGACTGCTTCTTTTGCGGCATCGCAAGCAGCTATATACTCCGCTTCCATAGTCGAGTCAGCAACGGTGTCCTGCTTGGAGCTCTTCCAGCACACCACCCCTCCATTTTGGATAAAGACATAACCCGACATGGACTTGGAATCGTCCTTATCACTCTGGAAGCCAGAATCGGCAAAGCCCTCTAACTTGAGGTCTTTTCCGCCGTAAACAAGCAACATCTCCTTAGTCCTTCTCAGGTACTTCAGAATGTTCTTTACTTCTATCCAGTGATTCTCCCCTGGGTCAGACTGATACCGGCTTACCACGCTGAGTGCGTAAGCTACATCTGGTCTGGTACACAACATCGCATACATTATAGAGCCTACCGCAGAAGCGTAGGGTATAATCGACATGCGATCCCTTTCCAAATCAGACTTGGGAGACATCTTTTTGGATAGAGTGATTCCGTGACAAGCCGGTAGATTACCGCGCTTGGAATCTTCCATACTGAATCTTTTCAGTATAGTGTTGATATACCTGGACTGTGAAAGTCCCAACATCCTCTTGGATCTATCACGATAGATCCAGATACCCAGAATGTAAGAGGTATCACCCAGGTCTTTCATGGAGAACCTGTGTGACAAGAATCCTTTGACGGTTTGTAGCATAGGAATATCATTTCCTATCAGTAGAATGTCATCCACGTACAATACGAGGAATACGACACTTCTCGCTACAACTTTACTATATATGCACGGTTCATCTGGATTTTTGATAAAGTCATATTCTTTGACTGTTTCATCAAAATAGATGTTCCAACTCCGCGATGCTTGCTTTAGTCCATAAATGGACTTTAGCAACTTGCATACTTTCCTGCTGCTCCCACTCTGATCAAAACCCTCTGGCTGATCCATATAGACGCACTCTTCTAAATTACCATTTAGAAAAGCCGTCTTTACGTCCATCTGCTAGATTTCATAATCATGGTATGCAGCAATTGCAAGAAGGATGCGAATGGATTTGAGCATAGCTACTGGAGAAAAAGTTTCGTCATAGTCCAAACCAGGTCTTTGACGAAAACCCTTTGCAACAAGTCTAGCTTTATAGGTTTCCACCTGCCCATCTACACCAATCTTTTTCTTGAAGATCCATTTGCATCCTATGGGTTTTACCCCACCTGGAGCAAAGTCCAAAGTCCATACTTTGTTGGTGTACATGGACTCCATTTCGCTTCGCATTGCATCTAGCCATCGTACCGAGTCGCTGCTCTGGATGGCTTGCTGGAAGCTAGTAGGTTCATCATCATCTATGATGCAATCCTCTCTATCCCCATCGACGAGAAAACCGTAGTATCTCTCAGGCGGATGAGACGGCCTACTACTTCTGCGGAGGGGTGCGGGAATGTCAAGTTCTTGTTGAACTACTGGTTCTACCAAACTTTCAGCAGTAGTTTGTGGTTCTGGAATTTCTTCCAGTTCTATTTCGCTCCCACTTGTATCTTTTTCTAAAACCTGCTGTTCTAGAAAATGGGCATTACGAGAAACTAGAATCTTTTGTTCCTCTGCGTAATAGAATAGATATCCCTTGGAATTCTTTGGATATCCCACAAATGTACATTTTACTGATCGTGCCTCGAGCTTGTCCACATACTGCTTTTTGACAAAAGCTGGACATCCCCAAATCCTTATATACTGAAGGTAGGGTTTCTTCCCACTCCACATCTGATATGGAGTGGTAGGCACAGTCTTGGTAGGGACCCTGTTCAAAACATACGCTGCTGATTCTAGCGCATAACCCCAGAAAGATCGCGGTAACTCAGCAATACTCATCATGGATCGTACCATATCCAATAGGGTTCGATTCCTTCTCTCCGATACACCGTTATGCTGTGGAGTGTATGGAGGAGTAAGCTGAGAGAGAATTCCTTTCTCTTTTAGATAACCAAGGAACTCGGCACTTAAGTATTCTCCACCTCGATCAGATCTCAGTGTCTTAATACTTTTGCCTGTTTGGTTTTCCACTTCATTCTTGTATTCCTGGAATTTCTCAAAGGCCTCGGATTTATATTTCATCAGATAAATGAATCCATACCTAGAGAAATCATCCGTAAAAGTAATGAAGTAGGAATAACCACCTCTCGCATGTGTAGACATTGGACCGCATACATCACTGTGTACGAGTCCTAAGAGCTCGCTCGCTCTTACTCCATGTCCAGTGAATGGAGTCTTTGTCATTTTTCCTTTGAGACATGATTCACAAGTGGCATAAGTTTGATATTCGAACGAGTCCAAATATCCTTCTTTATGTAACTTAGTTAACCGTGTCTCATTGATATGACCTAGTCTACAATGCCATAAGAAAGCCTTATTTAAATCTGGAGACTTTCTTTTTAGTGTGTTCTGGACATTGAAAATCTGGATTTGGTTTAAGACAAATATACCGTTATCCAGTGTACCGGACCCAATCAAAACATGATTAAGGTGGATGTTGACAACATCACTTACAAACGTTAAATCATAACCTTTATTTGATAATAAGGAAACTGATATGATATTACACGTCAAACTAGGTACACAAAAACAGTTATGTAAAACCAAAATGTGTTCACTGGTCAATCCTAGGTGATAATCCCCGACGGACACAGCTCCCACGCGAGCTCCGTTAGCAACCCTGAGGATCATATCACCTTCCTTCAGCACTCTACGGTTTCTCAGTGCCTGCAATGAATTGCAAATATGAGATCCTGATCCTGTATCCAATACCCAGGAGGTAGAGTTGATTGACAAACAATTCTCAATTACAAACACACCTGAAGTCGAAGCCACAGCTTGCTTCGGTCCTTGGTTCTTGTTGGCGATCCACGCCTTGCAATCCTTTTTCCAGTGCCCCTTCCTGTGACAATGGAAGCACTCATCCTGAGCCACTACAGGTACCGGCAACTTTTTCTTTCCCTTACCTAGCACCTTACTTACACCTCCTCTAGGTTTGTTGGCAGCCTTATTCTTCCTTCCTTTTGCCTTAGCCTTGGACCCGGAAGAATAAGCACTACGAACAAACATAGCGTGTGTTTCCCTTGCCTTCTGCAAGGTGCCCTCTGCACTCCTCAACATGTTAAGGAGTTCTGAAAGTTCAACCTCTTTTCTTTGAATGTTGAAATTCAGTATAAACTGGGCATAGGTGTTAGGAAGGGACTGGAGAATGAGGTCTGTATAGAGCTCATTATCTAAAGTGTTTCCCAGGTCTGCGAGCTCTTCTATGTAGTCAATCATCTTTAGGACATGTTCGCCTACCGATGATCCGACAGCCAACCTCGCTTGGAATAGGTTTTTGGAGGTCTCGTATCTTGCTATACGAGATTGCTCTCCATACAGTTCTTTTGTATGAAGAAATATGGATTCTAAGTCCATATCCTCGTGCCTCCTCTGATGTTCATTGTTCATCGAGGCAAGCACGATGCACTAGGCTTTCGCGCAATCTAAATCCCAGGTTTTGCGGATTTCCCTATCCGCATTACTGGATTTCGGACCTGGGGCCTCAGGTGCCTTAGTGGTGAGGATATAACCCAATTTGTCGTAGGTCAAGGCCATCTTGACATTTCGCAGCCAATCTTTATAGTTTGGCCCCGTCAGTATATTTTTCTCTAAAAGTAACTTAAGTCCAGTCATTTTCAGGGTCGCTGCAATTAGGAGAGAGAGAAGAAAACACTTTAGCATGATGCTCTTGCAAGTTTAGAGTGGTTTTTAGTTTATCTAAACTGAATGGCTCCCACTGTTTTTCGAATCCCTCCTCAAACCATAAAGGAGAAATTAGCCAGAACTATTTTCACCGTACAATACTTGCTTAACCGTTCAGCCAGATCAGTGTCGATACTTCGAGGGAGGTTGTCCAACGCTTTCGCGAAGTTCCTTAATTTAAGAACCTCTTTTCTCTGGAGGCGTAGCCCCGCTGACACTTTTCTTAGACACCTACTTGGTTTATAGCATTGATCGTTAAGTGACAAATAATCTGATAAGTAGCATATACTCACAGTAGGATCGGGATCCAAATATCATCGTCTGATAATGTTGTATGAATGCTACCAACATTCATCAAACTCAAAATGGTATGCACTTGGTTCTTTGCAAATTTCAGTTTCTTTAGAAATTCCCGATATAAGTTTTTACCCCATTCTCTTATGACCTTGGCATTGGTCAAAATGTCATAAGTCACATGTCAAGTTCTACCCATCATTATCTTGTTAATTTGAACCCATCCGTATATATCCCTGACGTTGGCCAAATGATAATACGACTGTCCCAAACCAACTCATCTATCTATGCAACAAATGAATACCCAGCAGCTACCAAACACTATGCCATGACGTTGGCCAAAACTGCATAGCTTGAATACTACTGAATACCCAAATGAAATGACGGAGGGCTACGACTGGTTTTGGCGAAACCGTGAACGTAGTGAACTTGATATAACCGAAGGAACCTGATAGCTTTCAAAAGGAGTGGTTAAATCTCCGCATTTAAAAATATCTGTTTTTAAAAATAACCGAGTGGTTTCTTTTAAATTGTTCCAACGATTTAAACTTGGTTTATTTTCTTTGCATTATAGATAATGCGTCCCATCATTAACCTATCATTGCAGAAAACAACGAAAATACAACGTCCTCTTATGCCATCCGCATTCGCCACGGGGTCCCGTCATCACCCGTTAGGTTACTTAACTAACGACAGAGCGGGGGCTGGGCTAGCGCGGGTGTAAAACATAAGTGACGTCTAAATAGCTATCATAAATATAGATATTTTACATTCGTCTGACGCAATGATATACATTCCAGAACACAGATAAACAATATTGGATTTGCAAGCAATCTGTATTTCTTTTGAGCCTGCAAGAAAAGACAGATTACACAGTTGTGATGAATAGCCGTTACCCCACCCAAGATCCCTACGGGTACGGCAAACTACCCGCCCGGCAGTTTGTGTACCCCACCTTGGATCTGTCCTAGGAGCAAAAACAGTAAAAAGAAATAATACAACGGTGGCTACAACCGCAACCTGGATGTGCCCCGCAAAATAATATTACAACAAATTACATTTACAACAAATGAATTAAATAATAACCCATTTCAAAACCCCGGCTAAACACCACAACAGTCCAATACAGTTTATATACACAAACAGATATAACCATTACAGAAATGTGCAACCCCCTGCCAACCGACATACTAGCAGTTAGGGGAGGTTTACGAACACATTTAACAATCACAGATATAATCCAACATGCAAATACAGTACAATTTCGATCGATTAAACGTATTTAATATTGCTCCAATACTGCTCTGTAAAACTGAAACCTGAGCAAAATTAAAATATTCCAGAAAATCCTAAATACCACAGGGGACCCACACAAGAAAAACGAGTTCCTGACTCGTCAACTCGGCGGCGGAAGCGCGGCGGATCGGTGGGATCCGCCGCGGTTCCGCGGCTCCTTAGACGATTCAGGAACCCAAATTTCTTGGGTGTTCTTCTGTGGTCATTTCAAGCTTTCTGCACATCCCTGAAAAATTTTAGGACATCATTTTAAAATCGACAGAAAACTGATATTTTTAGGGTTTTCCGGCTTCGTTTTTCCGTTCGAAATTCGTACAAATTTGCAATAAAGTTATTTATTGTTTAGCGAGGCTCTGATACCACTGTAAGTCGATGTACGACACCCCAATACTTGTGGGGAGGCGGAATTTTCAAAAACGAACTTGTTTAGTGAACAAACATCGACTAACCGCTTGAATCAAAGCTAAACTATAAATAACCAAACACAAAGTGTTTCTAAACTACTGTGTTTAGGGATTATACCTAATGAACCAACTCCTTCGTCTTTACGATCTCCTTGTCCTCCTCGGCCTTCTCGATGTAGTAGATGATCCACCCGAGAGCAAAACTCAAGCTTAGCCTCTAAACTTGAGGCAACTAACCTTCTTGGATTGCTAATCAAAGAAGATAGATGAGATAGAGTGAGGGTTATGGATTGTTTAGCCTAACTAATCCTTGTTCTCAACACATGAGAGGTGAGGATTAGGGTTTGAAGAGAGTGAGCTTGAGGAGAGAGAATGTGAATGATCTTATATGTGAGAATAGTAAGTTATCATAATATATATGAAGCATTTACATTTAATCAAGAAAAGAAAATAAGTGATGAATAATCATGCTTCATAAATATCAAGTGGTGATTCATTATCATGAGTCATTAAGCATTTATGATGCATTAATGACTATGATGAATCACTCTCATGACTCACTAATCTCATTCAATGCATATGACACCTAAACCTCCTTAGTCACCATCTTCTAGAAGCTTCTCGCACAATTACGAGAACGCCCCTCCAATCCGTAAAAATACGGAAAAACTTTAGACTGTATAAATCCAATAACCGGATACCAGTGACTGGCTTAAACCAAAGCCGACTGGTAAAAACTGTTCAAACGACGTAAGTGTGTAAACACACATATGCGTCCGAACCCTTTGTCGTAAAACCATACGACCTCTATATCGTTTCGCCTGGAGTAGGAAACTCTCTGTGTAGGACTCTAGAGACTCGACTACTACGCTGGCAATGGGTTTAACCACAGACCGCAAGCGGCACTAGCTGTACGTAACGGTCCCCAGGTAGTTGTCGATAAGAAGGCCGATGAGGAAACCCATCCGAACTCCTACTGAGCCTGCTGTGACAATCTCCATACAGTCCGGTCCGTTCGTCTTAGACTATCGCATATCCGGCCTAGGGGGGCGGCAAGCGTCAGTCCCCTAAAAGCGGAATAAGTCGTGTCGGAGCGAAGCCCATTACACCCTGAGAAACTACTGGAACCTACCAGCAAATCTTGCTTGCCCTGGCCAGGGACTTTGCGTAATGGCTCTCTGACACAGCGCGATATCATCTCCCAATACCGGGAGAGACGAATCCTGTCTAACCGCCACTGCCTCCAAGTGCTCGGGACTGCACCCAACTGCTACCTGTTTGCACGACTCCTTTGATCCGTGTTAGGGTAGCAATCTAAGAACAGTGGGACACACTCGAGGCGAAGTAGCAGTGTCAAGTCTGCGGACTATGCTGTACTCATGTCACCTGGGAACTGTTAACTGACGACGGGTATAATACCAACCAACAGTTCCCCGTGAGTCCTGTCCGGTGTACCCGTAACCCAACGAGCACCTGTATACTATCTCCAGTACAACGTACTGATGGCTGTGGGACAGACCATCTCCCCAACTGGGATGAGAAGCGTACACACTAGTCTACTCCGGAGTATCGATACCCTGTCTCGATAATCCTACGACTAGGGACCTGAATAAGGATGTGCCTGTAGACCACCCAGCCCCCACTAGTGTGACTGCCATCACAACGCTGGTAGTCAAGCAAGATCCTAAGAGCTCTATCAATACGTATACTCACATATTAAGATAGAAAAACCAAGTAGCATACTACCATGTTTAGCAAGACTGTTATATACATGTGAATATCCCAAGCTTCCATTAAGTAATATACAAACTAGTATGATACAATAATGGCCCCTAGGGCATATACACTAACAGGAGCGCAATAGAACTGGAAGAAATTCCAGAACCACAAGCTATTACTGAAACCTTAGTAGAACCAGAAGGTTCAGGGGAACCGGACATTCCTACGCCACTCCGCAAGAGTAGTAGGCAGTCTCATCCGCCCGAGAGATACTACGGTTTTCTCATAGGCGGGGATCGAGAGGATTGCACCATGGATTATGGTGAGCCTACTAGCTTCCAGCAAGCCATTTAGAGCGGTGACTCGGTAAAATGACTGGATGCAATGCGGACCGAGATGGAGTCCATGTACACCAACAAAGTTTGGATTTTGGACTTTGCTCCAGAAGGGGTAAAACCCGTAGGCTACAAATGGATCTTCAGAAAGAAGATTGGTGTAGATGGGCAAGTTGAAACCTATAATGCTATGCTCGTTGCAAAGGGTTTTCGTCAAAGACCTGGTTTGGACTATGACGAGACCTTTTCTCTGGTAGCCATGCTTAAATCCATTCGGATCCTTCTTGCCATTGCTGCCTTCCACGATTATGAAATCTAGCAGATGGACGTAAAGACGGCTTTTCTAAATGGAAATTTGGAAGAGTGTGTCTATATGGATCAGCCAGAGGGATTCAATCAGAGTTGGAGCAGCGGTAAAGTGTGCAAATTGCTAAAGTCCATCTATGGACTCAAGCAGGCATTGCAGAGTTGGAACATCTGCTTTGATGATACTGTCAAAGAATTCGACTTTGTCAAAAACCCAGATGAACCATGCATTTACAGTAAGAATGTAGGGAGAAATGTGGTATTCCTCGTCTTGTACGTCGATGACATTCTCCTAATAGGAAATGATATTCCTATGCTACAGTCAGTCAAAGGATTCTTGTCGCAGAGGTTCTCCATGAAGGACCTGGGCGATGCCAACTACATTCTGGGGATCCAGATCTATCGTGATAGATCTAAGAGGATGTTGGGACTTTCACAGTCAAGGTACATCGACACCATACTGAAACGATTCAGTATGGAAGATTCCAAGCGCGGTAATCTACCGGCTTGTCACGGAATCACCCTCTCCAAAGAGATGTCTCCCAAGACTGATTTGGAAAGGGCTCGCATGTCATCAATACCCTACGCATCTGCGGTAGGCTCTATTATGTATGCGATGTTGTGTACCAGACCAGATGTAGCATACGCATTGAGCGTTGTAAGCCGGTATCAGTCGAACCCAGGGGAGAAACACTGGATAGCAGTGAAGAACATTCTCAAGTACTTGAGAAGGACTAAGGAGATGTTCTTGGTGTATGGCGGAAAAGACCTCCAGATTGAGGCCTTTGCTGACTCCAGCTTCCAGAGTGATAAGGATGACTCCAAGTCCATGTCGGGTTATGTCTTTACCCTCAATGGAGGGGCGGTTTGCTGGAAGAGTTCCAAGCAGGAAACCGTTGCTGACTCAACTATGGAAGCGGAGTACATAGCTGCTTGCGATGCCGCAAAGGAAGCTGTCTGGATGAAGAAGTTCCTCACGGAACTTCAGGTGGTTCCTACCAGTGTTGATCCAATACCGCAGTATTGTGACAACAATGGCGCTATAGCTTTAGCGAAGGATCCCAGGTCCCATCAGAAGTCCAGGCATATTTTGAGGCGGTACCACCTGATCAGGGAGATCGTTGATCACCGGGAGATCGAGGTGAAGAGAGTAAATACGGAAGATAACACTGCTGATCCACTCACGAAGGCCTTACCCCAGACTCAGTTCGAGCGGCTGATCGAGATGATAGGTCTTCGATACGCCAGTACATGGCCTTAGTGCAAGTTGGAGATTGTTAGTGTATATGCCCTAGAGGCCATTACTGTATCATACTAGTATGTATATTACTTAATGGAAGCTTGGGATATTCACCTTGTATTGACAATCTTGCTCAAAATAGTAGTATGCTACTTGGTTTATTTCTACTTCAATGTGTACATGTGTTTATTTTAGTATATCGCCTATACACATTAGTGGAGCCCTTAGGATCTTTGCTCGATTACCAGCGTTGTGATGGCAGTCACACTAGTGGGGCTGGATAATCTATAAGCACATCCTTATGCAGGTCCCTGGTCGCAGGACTATCGAGACAGGGCATCGATACTCCGGAGTAGACTAGCGCATGCGCTTCTCATCCCAGTGTGGGAGACGGTCTGTCCCAGAGCCATCGGTACGTCGTACTTGAGATAGTATGCGGGTGCTCGTTGGGTTACGAGTACACTGGACAGGACTCGTCGGGAACTGACTAGTTGGTATTATGCCTATCGTCAGTTATCAGTTCCCAAGTGACATGAGTATAGCTTAGTCCGCTGACTTGACACTGTCACTTCTCCTCGAGTGTGTTCCCACTGTACTTTGATTACTACCCTACCACGGCTCAAAGGAGTCGTGCAAACAGGTGGTAGTTGGGTGCAGTCCCGAAGCACTTGGAGGCAGTGACGGTTAGACAGGATTCGTCTCTCCCGGTATTGGGGGTTGACATCGCGCTGTGTCTAGGAGAGCCATTACACGAGTAGTCCCTGGCCAGGGCAAACGAGATATACTGGTAGGCTTCCAGTGTTATCTCAGGGTGTTTTGGGCTTCACTCCGACACGACTTGTACCGCTATTGGGGGACTGACGTTTACCACCCCCTAGGCCCGCCATGCGATGTATCAGACGAACAGACCGGACTGTACGGAGATTGTCACATTCAGGCTCAGTAGGAGTTCAGATGGGTTTCACCTCGTCAGTCTTCTTGTCGGCATCTATCTGGGGACCGTTACGCATAGCTAGTGCCGCTTGCGGTCTGTGGTTAAACCCACTGCCAGCGTAGTGTCGAGTCTTTAGAGTCCCACACAGAAAGCTATTCGCCTTTAGGCAAAAGAGTAGAGGTCGCATGGTTTTGCGACAGGTTGCATGGTTTTGCGACAGGGTTCAGTCACATCCATGCACTTGTGCACGTTTAGTGTCCGGACAGTTTACACTAGCGGGCTTTGGTTTAAGCCAGATCCTAGTGTACGTATTGAGATTGGTTTTATCCAGTTTGCATCCGTGTTCCTCGGAACGCGGATGCGGGTGTGTATGCACAGTTGACGGAGAGACAGAGGCAGAGGATTCTCATTAGGGTTGTTGACCGTTGACTGTTGACTATTGACTTTTTGCTCAACCCTAATGAGAATATGATATATATATATATATATATATATTTAGCAATAATATTAATTAAGTATTATAGTGACATGGTTGTTGGAGGGTTGACTTTGTTGACTTGTTGACTTTGTTGACCGGTTGACTAGGTTGGACTAGTTGACCATCATCATCACAATGGTTGTCATTTTTATGCAAAGACTTTTGCTTGCTTGTTGTAGTTTGCAAAATGAGTGCATGGAAATGATATTGCCTTTGTCATGATATGAACCATCACATAATACTTGGTTGACATTATGGCTAATGATGCTTTTGGATTATGAGAGGGTGAAAGACAAAAGAGAGGCTCATTCTTGCTTGACCTTTCTCTCTCTTGGTTTTGAGCTCTCATGCTCTTGCTCTCACCCTCTTCCTCTTGCTCTCTCTTTTTTAGTCTATGGTTCACTTGTCTCATGTGTTGAGAAGCAAGAACCATAGAGCAAAATCCCAACATACTCTTCTCTACTCATTCTAGCTCACAAGGCCTAGCAAGCCAAGTGATCTAGTTTCTTCAAAGTCCGAAGAACAAGCCAAAGGTAGAAGCTTTCGGGTGGATCCATCTTCGACGCAAGGAGACGACGAGGTGAGGCCGATCCGAACTCCGGGACGAGTTGAAGACGAAGGAGTTCAAGAAAGGTATAGCCCCCTAACTGAGTAGGTAAACTCTTGTTAGGTTGTTAGTTAGCAGTTTAATAAAGATCCGGGTTTTGAGTCCATGTTACCACCTCTTAAGAAAATCGTTTTTCACCAAATTCCGCAAGCCCGTAAGTACCGGGAGAGGTAGCATAGACTTACACCGGAGCACATTGCTATGTTTGGGGCTGGTATGCAAGACCTGCGCCAGATGATGGGGACTTTAGTAGAGGCCATTCAAGCGCAGGGGCAGGTAGTTGTTCCACCCGTTCCAGGGACCACGATGGTACCTACTACTCCGGCTGTCACAGTTACAGCTTCGGAGGTTATTACCGTGTCACTGACAGAGTTCATGAGGCTGAGGCCTCCGGTGTTCACTGGCACAGATGTTACTGAGGACCCGCAGTCGTTTATCGACCGGATGGCCAGGATTTGTCGTTCGCTCCGATGCTCCGACGAGAGATTGGTGGAGTTCACGAGCTTCCGTCTGGAGGGTCTGGCCCATAAGTTGTGTGAGTCCTTGGAGAGAGGCAGAGCCCCGGGTCTTGCTCTTATGACCTTGGCTGAGTTTGTGATTGTGTTTCTCACTCGTTTTCTTCCACCGAGCGTTAGGGATGCGCGAGCACGCAAATTTGAGTCGTTACGTCAGACTCCGGGGATGACGGTGTCTGAGTATGATGTACTATTTATCGAGCTGTCTGTGTATGCTCCGTACTTGGTGACGACTGAGGAGATGAGGGTGAAGAGGTTTGTTCGAGGCCTACTTACCCAGTTGTTCCTAGCCATCAGCATTCAGCATTGCGACACGTATGCGGCAGCTGTGGATGCAGCCCTATTAGTGGAGGAGCGTCTTTTTGAGTCATCGGTTGTTCTGGAACCGAAGAGGGTTCGTACTGGTATAGCAGCCAGGAGGCAGAGGTTTAGATTCCGAGACAGAGTTCGATCAGACACTCGGAGTAGTAGAGACGTGGGACGTGGCCAGTTGTTCTGCACTTTTTCCCATGAGGGTCAGCCGTCGACATATGGGTGTTTTGGATGTGGCGGTTTACAGCACCTTGTTCAGGATTGTACCGTGATACGTCATAGAGGGCCAGCCGTACCCCAGGTTACCTTACCACCTTCTCCACCTCAGAGAGCATTGCCTTTTTCCTGTGGTTGCGCCACGTCAGACTCCTGCTCAGAGAGGTCGTGGTCATGGTGGTTTTGTGCCGAGAGGATGAGGTGGCAGAGGCAGAGGACAGCCAGTAGCCGGTAGAGGACAGGCTCGGGTTTTTGCCTTGACTCACCAGGACGCTCAGGCGTCCAATGCTGTGGTTTCAGGTACACTTTCTGTATGTTCTTATGATGCACATGTTCTTTTTGATCCGGGATCTACGCATTCGTATGTTTCTATGTACCTCGTGCCGAGGTTAAGCCGAGAGTCCTGTTTGCTAGATCAGCCGCTTGTCGTGACTACTCCTGTTGGAGAGTCGTTTGTTGCACGACACGTGTTCCGGTCATGTGCGGTCCGTATTGGTGACAGAGATCTGTCCGTCGACTTGATCCTTCTTGAGATTTTGGATTTCGACATTCTGCTGGGCATGGACTAGTTAGCTACTTACTACGCGTCCGTGGACTGCCGCGAGAAGACATTTAGATTTTGTTTTCCCGGCGAGTCAGTGTTTGTTGTGCAGGGGGACCATGGTGCTGCCCCTCATAATTTGATTTCTATCATATGCGCTAGTCGGCTTTTGAGGAGAGGATGTCGGGGATTTTTGGCTTTCATTCATGATACTGGAGCCACAGTGGAGTCGTTGGACGGGGTTCCTACCGTGCGAGAGTTTCCCGATGAGTTGCCTGGGATGCCGCCAGAGCGCGATATTGAGTTCTGCATTGATCTGATTCCTGGCACGGAGCCTATTTCTATACCGCCTTAACGGATGGCTCTGGCAGAGCTTAGAGAGCTTAAAGATCATTTGCAAGAGTTTCTTGATATGGGACTTATGCGTCCGAGTGTTTCACCATGGGGAGCTCCTGTTCTGTTCGTCAAGAAGAAGGACGGCAGTTTGAGGCTGTGTGTGGATTATCGTCAATTGAACCGAGTTACGGTGCGGAATAGGTATCCTTTACCTCGCATTGACGATTTATTTGATTAGCTCCACGGTGCGAAACATTTTTCTAAGATTGATTTATGTTCGGGTTATCATCAGTTGTGGGTTCGGAATGATGACATTCCGAAGACTGCTTTTCGTACGTGCTATGGGCATTATGAGTTTTTGTTGATGTCATTCGGACTTACCAATGCGCCATCAGCGTTCATGGATCTGATGAACCGGATGTTCAGGCCGTTCCTCGACCAGTTTATTATTGTGTTTATTGATGACATACTGGTCTACTCTAGGAGTCGTGAGGAGTATGAGCAGCACTTGATGATTGCTTTACAGATATTGAGAGAGCACCAGCTGTATGCTAAATTCTCAAAGTACGCATTTTAGCTTGATAGAGTTGACTTCCTGGGTCATGTGGTGACTGGTGATGGTATTCTAGTGGACCCGAGGAAGATCGAGGCTGTGCAGCTTTGGCCCAGACCTGTATCGGTGACTGAGGTCCACAGCTTTTTTGGCGTAGCTGGTTATTATCACCGTTTTGCGCAGAATTTCTCGAGTATCACTGCACCGCTGACTGGACTGACCCGGAAGGGAGTTCCTTTTCTTTGGACTGATGCATGCGAGCAGAATTTTCAACAGTTGAAGACTCGGTTGACGACGGCACCAGTTCTATCTTTGCCTTCTGGATCGGGAGGCTATGTTGTTTACTGTGATGCTTCTCGAGTAGGGCTCGGTTGTTCATTGATGCAGCACAATAGAGTGATTCCTTACGCTTCTAGGCAGCTAAAAAAGCACGAGCAGAATTACCCCACTCACGATCTTAAGATGGCCGCGGTGGTCTTTGCGTTGAAGATTTGGAGACACTACTTGTACGGGGAGTCGTGTCAGATCTTCACGGATCACAAGAGCTTGAAGTACATCTTCCAGCAGCGAGATCTGAATCTGTGACAGCGCCATTGGATGGAGCTTGTGAAGGATTATGATTGTGAGATCCTTTATCACCCGTGCAAGGCGAATGTGGTAGCTGATGCTTTGAGTCGTAGGCCCGGGGGTAGCTTGTCCCAGTTGAGCGCTGTTCAGCGTCAGTCTTCTGCAGATTGGCAGCTCTTGTGTGATGGTAGAGTGCAGTTCGAGTTCACTTCCGCTGGGGGAAAGTTTGCTCATGTCCGCTCTCGTCCACTACTACTTGATCGTATCCGTGTGGTGCAACCCAGTGATTCCCATTTGTCTGAGATTCTTGAGCTTGTTCGACAGGGTACGAGCTTGTTCGACAGGGTACAGTTTTGAAGTACATGATTGATGACCAGGGTGTGCTATGATGCGGGACTCGCTTGTGTGTACCAGATGCTGATGGGTTGAGATGCGAGATCCTAGAGCAGGCACATCAGTCGGCCTTTAGCGTTCATCCAGGTTCCACCAAGATGTACCGTGACTTGAGTGACTTTTACTGGTGGGAAGGGATGATGCGCGATATTTCAGACTTCGTTTCGAGGTGCCTGATTTGTCAGCAAGTCAAGGCTGAGCATCAAAGACCGGCTGGAGAGTTGCAGTCTTTACCCATTCCGGAGTGGAAATGGGAGCAGATTTCCATGGACTTCATTGTGGGTCTACCCAGGGCCAGTAAAGGGTATGACTCCATTTGGGTGATTGTTGACCAGTTGACGAAAGAGGCTCACTTCCTTCCAGTGAAGACCACTTTCGGTTATGCTGAGTATGCTCGGTTGTACATAGATGAGATTATGCGTTTGCACGGTGTTCCCACATGCATCGTATCCGACAGAGGCACCCAGTTTACTAGCCGTCTTTGGCAGAAGCTTCAGGAAGCTTTGGGTACCCGGTTGAGTTTTAGTACCGCTTTTCATCCACAGACCGATAGTCAGTCGGAGCGGACTATACAGACTGTGGAGGATATGCTACGTGCATGTGTGCTTGATTTTGGTGGCAGTTGGGATTGTCACTTTCCATTGATTGAGTTCTCCTACAACAACAGCTTTCAGGAGACTATTCAGATGGCACCTTTTGTGGCTTTATATGGTAGGAAGTGTCGATCGCCAGTCTGTTGGACTGAACTCAGCAAGAATAGAGTTTTGGGACCCCTGCTAGTTCAGGAGACTACGGCGAAGATCCATCTGATTCAGGATAGGATGAGAGCAGCCCAGTGCAGGCAGAAGTCTTATGCCGACCGTCGTCGTCGCAGACTTGAGTTCGCCGTGGGGGATCATGTATTCCTGAGGATTTCTCCAATGAGGGCGTTATGAGATTTGGGAAGAGGGGGAAGCTCAGTCCTAGATTTGTCGGTCCTTTCGAGATCCTTGAGCGAGTGGGTTCTGTTGCTTATCTTTTGGCGCTCCCACCTAGTTTTTCGGATGTGAACCCCGTTTTCCATGTGTCAATACTTCGTAGATACCTTCATGATCCTTCTCACATGATTCAGCACGAGACCGTTCTGCTAGAGCGCGATCTTTCGTTTACCGAGCAGCCGGTAGTTATATTGGATCGGCAAGTGAAGAAATTTCGGTCAAAGGTCTTGCCATCTGTGAAGGTTCTTTGGCGTAGCCCGACTAGTGAGGAGATTACTTAGGAGGCGGAGAGCGAGATGCGGAATAAATTCCCTCATTTCTTTAAAAGTACGCTTAGTTAAATTTTAATTCGGGGACCGAATTTCTATAAGGGGGAGATTGTAACGTTTTAGAAATCGTTATACGAATTTTTCCGTTTTAGTGCAAAATAGTCGGTATTTTCCGTTTAAACCCGATTTCGATCAAACGTCCGTATAAACTTACTGACACCTAGTTTAGCTAAAATAAAGCTAGTGCACGAACTTTGGGGGTATGTGGGAGGTTTTGGTTCAGATAGAATTTTTCCCAAATAAAATATTATTTTAAGCTGTAAATTGTACACGTAAATCGGGAAATTTCTTCTCATGGGAGTAAATTGAATCTTATCACCAGAAATTTTTGGAAGCTTCTTTTCTTAATATCTAGATTTTTTTTTAGTGCAAAAGCATTTGAATTATAAAAGAAAAGAAAATGAAAGAAAGGTGGCAATTAGCATTTATTGAAGCATTAATTGTATTTTGCTAGAACATTCATCATTTTATTTACACAAACACCACCCGCATCAACCCCTTGGCTGAGCCTCTCCTAATTTCTGTCCTCTCATTTTTCAAAGCTCTTTTCTTCTCATTTTGCTCACTAAAATGCTTCAAAATTGCCAAAATAAATCCACAAAATCCTAAATAAAAATATAACCATCAATTCTCTTCAATACTAGCTTGGATCTTCAAGAAAAACATCATTTTTGGAGGGAAAAAAATGATGGATCAATTTGTTATTTGGTGTTCTTGTTGAGGTATAATTTTCAAAAGCCTAATCTTAAATTGTTATGTTTAGATCTTTAAGGTAGTTAATTAAATGGTTATCATAGCTTTAAATTCTTGATTTAATTCATTATTCATAATTTTTTTTAGAAACTCAAGTTAGGGTTAAAACTTGATTAAGTGTTTAATGTTAATTAAAGTATTAATTTGTGATTAGGAAAAGCTTAACCTAGTAGAAAATGATAATTATTGTTAATGAATACTTTGTTTAATTATGAAATATTGCTTTCTAGGTTTTTGCTAAAACTTATTTTGGTAGTGTTAAAAATATAGAAATGGTTTATATAGCTTAGTTAAGCTATTATAAGGTGTTTTTAATCTCTAGATATGCGTTAGCTTGAAACTAGTACGAAATATTGCGATAAGTTGCTTACTAGGTTTCGTGGTTTTTCCGACGTTGGTTCGATTGGTCGTTGCGAGTTTATTTCTATTGTATTCCTCGTAATTGTTTGTGTTGTGTTGCGCGATCAGGACGATCGGGGTCTAGACTTGGTGTTTTGTAGTTTAGCGACCCTAATTAGGGTTTTTGGCCGATGTCGTGCACGATAGATGCGCTAAGTGCACAGTGCAATTTTCAGGGCGTTATCCTTGCGTTTCGATGTCTTTTCGTCGATGTAGCATATTTAGCTTATGCGATGTGTTTGTAAAATTTTAGGTTCGCAAGCGGGGACTTGGGCGCTGCGAACAAGGGGAAGTAGGTGGTCGGATTTTCATTGCTCGAGACATCGGTGAGTAGATTTAACATCTACGGGGAAATCGCCCGTATAGCGTTATGCGTCGGGCTGATATGATATGATAGCTGCATGTAATTGCATATTAGTTGATTTCATATGAACGTCATTGCATAGTATTATCTTTTGTACCTTGACTTGTACCTTTAGATATAACACATCACTGACGGTTCATGTTGCACGAGCACTAATTTGTATGCTACACCCCTCTGTCAGTAATTACCATGACATGCACAAACTACCTACATACGTGATATGGTAGTGGATAGGAATAGTTGAGGTAGTAAATCTTATTCCATTGTGCATATGAATTACTGTGGACACATACATACGTGATATTGCATTGGGCAGGGATAGTTGAGATAGTGACCCTTATTCCATATCACGTATATCTTGCTATAGCTACTTGTACATCATGCATACAGATTGACATGTACACCCACAAACTCGATTACAGCTTCATGTACATCATGCACACATTCTGATATGTACACCCACATATTTTTTGCTATAGTTGTATATACCTTAAGTGGTATTATTTTGACATGTGATATTGAGACGTTGACTATTGTGCTTAGGAAATACATCATACATATTTGCTTAAATGTAGATACTTAAATCTTGCTACAATTACATGTACACTTCATATGATACTGCACTTGTTTTCGGAGGATTTTAGGAACCGCTTGATATATTTTAAAGCTGGATTCATTTTAAAGAGCGGTTTTCCCTTTATATGCTCATATTGATGTTTTATATTGCGTATATCAGTTTTATATGGATTTTACGCATTGAGATAGGGATTTCATGTGATTTATGGAATTGAGAACCGTGGGGGGATTTGAAAGAAACTATGTATTGTTTGAAAACCCGGTTTTTCTTGATATGATATTTTGATGCGTCCACCATGAGATTTCTCGGTTCTGAGATTTGTGATATATACTCGATGCGAGGAGTGAGTGGGCCATATGCGGGTACATGGTGGGTCCCGGTATGGTCCGCCTCGGCAAGATGTTCGTGGTACAGACGATGAGCCTGGAAGGCGGGCAAGTACCTACCGATGATTGTATTTGGACTCGGTGGTTATCATGGGGATACCGACCGGAGTGATGTATGACATATCGTCAGGGCCAGTTGTGGTGACAGCGCCTGAGTGATGAGGATTTACGTGTCGATGCTAGAAACGGGTTTCATGATGTTTCGAGTGTCGGTGTTAGACACTCAGGTTTTCCATGATTTCTGCGTATCGTCGGTGGACATACGGGGTTGATATCCTCATACTTATACACACACACACACATACACACAGACACACAGGTATATGTGTTCATGATATTTCGGGTGTCGATGTTTGACACTCTGGTTCCATGAGACTTACAGGATGTGAGGGCCGATCGGAGGATGCGGTGCCTGAGGATTTAGGATTTGATGTGTCAGTGAAGGACACTGGTGTTTCCCATGATGATTTTGCATGAGGTTTTATTATATCATCCCATACACTCAGGTTTATTTTGATATGCATTGCTTCATGTAGTTGTAGTACTGTGCTGATGTACTTTTACATGATTTTTACATATCCATACTGCCATACTTATGCTATCAGATTACATGTGCTAGATTTATCGTTGTTCGTGCATACCTGCGATTTCAGTATGATGTTATTTACTATTCACAAGTTGGCAACTCACCCCCATTGTGCCACAGTGTTTTGCAGGACTTACCCTCTGAGTAGTCGCGACAGGGCGTCTTATCATCTCTACTTTTGCGGATACCGTTATGGTTGGCTGTGAGGCCTTTGCTTTTTGGTGGGTTTGCAGTTATCTGTTTGTACATTGTATATTTTTTTGTTGGATCTAGTATTCTCCATCTACCACTTCTTTTATTTGACTTAGAGACGGGTTGTGAGGATTCAGTGTTGTATTATTATTTTGGTGACTTTGGGTGCCGTGCTCGTGGAAGCCGGTTTTGTTGAAAAGTTTTACTTCTTTATGCAGTTTTCTTTTATATTTCTTCGCTTCGGCGTCGTATATAAGTTTGTGGTGGTTGTCTCCGCCGTTGAGCGTGATTTGCTCCCGTTTGTGGTGCTTTATATATTATCTATGTTGTACCCGTTTTCGGGGCTAGTTTTACAAAGGAGGTGCTGCCGAAATTTTTAAGAACGAAAACTAAAATTAAAGATTATTTTACTTGAGAATTTCCTAATGTTTTAAACTATGTTTTTCTCCGTTTATCCAGTTTTGGGTGGTTTAGATTTCTGGGTTTCGGCTTACTTAAGTTGCGTATGCCTGTAGACGTTACGTAGTTTAAGTGCCGGTTACGGTCCAAAATTTTGGGTCATGACACACCAGCTCACTACAAGCATGATGGATCAAGAAAGTTTGGATTTTTAGCACTTGGGGAAATTCAAGAAAATTCTTGAGTTGCCAAATGAGTTATTTTCTTCACCATTAGTGTAGTAATTCTTTTTCTTTAGCATATAAACTAGTTTAGAATCCTTTTAGTAAGGTTTAGTGAACTTGGAAAATTCCAAGTTGAGCTTTAGGTGTTATAATGAATGGAAATGGTGCAATTAAGGTTTAGTAGTGATCTTAAACCCCCTTAGTGATTGAAACCAGAGAGTTAAACCTGAGACTTGAACTTAGTGTAAGTTCATGTCACGCACCCACGAAATTGCGTGGAGGCGGAATATATGAAAAACGATTATCAAAGCTTCGTAACACGGACTTGAGCGCATGAATCGTTTCTAAACCATTACTAACTTTATGCTAGAGGTTTAACTACTCGGATAAGAAGTTACACCTCACGTTACTTGTCCTTAGGGTCTTCATCACGGTCCTCCACTCTTCGTAGGCTCCTTGAAACATCGGCACCTCAACGGCCTCCTCGAATCAAAGATGATCCACCCGAGAGCTCCTACGCCAAGCTTTATCTCTAACTTGAGATAACTAGGTTGCTTAAAGTGCTAATCTAAGTTACCTAGGGGATATAGAGTGAGGTTATGGATGTATTAGTCTAGCTAACCCTTGATCTCAACACATGAGAGGTTAGGGTTAGGGTTTGAAGAGAGAATGAGCTTGAGGAGAGAGAAGGTGAAGATGATAATGAAATGAGATAATGATCTATCATAATATATATGAAGCATTATTTATTTATCCAAAAAGGAAATAATAGAATTAACAACCATGCTTCATAAATATGTATGAGTGATTCATCTCCATGAGTCATTAAGCATTTATGATGCATTAATGACATGGATGAATCACACAAATGAGTCACTAATCTCATTTAATGCAATGCCACCTTACCCCCCAAAGTCACCACTCTTCTAGAAGCTTCCCGACAAATTACGAGAACGCCCCTCCAATCCGTGAAAACACGGAAAAACTTTAGACTGTATAAATCTAATAACCCGATACTAGAATCTGGCTTCAACCAAAGTCGGCTAGTAAAAACTGTCCGAAAAGTCGTACGTGCGTAAACACACGTACGCGTCCATACCCTTGTCGTAAAACCGTACGACCTCTTTATCGTTTCGCCTGGAGCAGTGAAACTCTCTGTGTGGGACTCTAAAGACTCGACACTACGATGGCAGGGGGTTTAACCACAGACTACAAGCGGCACTAGCTGTACGTAACGGCCCCAGATAGATGTCGATAAGAAGGCCGATGAGGAAAACCATCCGAACCCCTACTGAGCCTGATGTGACAATCTCCGTACAGTCCGGTCTGTTCGTCTAAGACTATCGCATATCAAGCCTAGGGGGCGGCAAGCGTCAGTCCCCTAATAGCTGTATAAGTCATGTCGGAGCGACGCCCATTACACCCTGAGAAGCTACTGGAACCTACCAGTATGTCTCGCTTGCCCTGGCCAGGGACTTTGCGTAATGGCTCTCTGACACAGCGCAATATCATCTCCCAAAACCGGGAGAGACGAATCCTGTCTAACCACTATTGCCTCCAAGTGCTCGGGACTGCACCCAACTGCTACCTGTTTTCACGACTCCTTTAAGCCGTGGTAGGGTAGCAATCTAAGAACAGTGGGACACACTTGAGGCAAAGTAGCAGTGTCAAGTCTGCGGACTATGCTGTACTCATGTCACCTGGGAACTGTTAACTGACGACGGGTATAATACCAACTAATCAGTTCCCTTGCGAGTCATGTCCGGTGTATCCATAACCTAACGAGCAGCTGTATACTATCTCCAGTACGACGTACTGATGGCTATGGGACAGACCATCTCCCCAACTGGGATGAGAAGCTTACACATTAGTCTACTCTGGAATATCGATGCCCTATCTCGATAATCCAACGACCAGGGACCTGTATAGGATGTTGCTTACAGACTACCCAGCCCCCACTAGTGTGACTGCCATCACAACGCCGGTAATCAAGCAAAGAACCTATGGGCTCTACTAATATGTATAAGTGATACATTACAAGAAACATATGTACATATTAAAGTAGACACAAACCAAGTAGCATACTACCATTTTTAGCAAGACTGTATATACAACTATGAATATCCCAAGCTTCCATTAAGTAATATACAATCTAGTATGATACAATAATAGCCCCTAGGGCATATACACTAACAATCTCCCACTTGCACTAGGGCCATGAGCTGGCATATCGTAGACCTATCATCTCGAATAGCCTCTCGAACTGCGTCTGAGGAAGGGCCTTTGTGAATGGATCAGCAATGTTATTCTCTGTCCCTACTCTTTTCACCTCGATCTCCCGGCGATCTACGATCTCCCAGATCAGGTGATACCGCCTTAAGATGTGTCTAGACTTCTGATGGGACCTGGGTTCCTTCGCTAAAGCTATAGCGCCGTTGTTGTCACAATACAAAGGTATTGGACCAACACTGGTAGGAACCACCTGAAGTTCTGTGAGGAACTTCTTCATCCAGACAGCTTCATTTGCGGCATCGCAAGCAGCTATGTACTCTGCTTCTATCGTTGAGTCAGCAACGGTCTCTTGTTTGGAACTCTTCCAACAGACCGTCCCTCCAATGAGGGTAAAGACATAACCCGACATGGACTTGGAGTCATCTCTGTCACTCTGGAAGCCGGAGTCGGTAAAGGCCTCCATCTGGAGGTCTTTTCCGCCATACACCAAGAACATCTCCTTAGTCCTCCTCAGGTACTTGAGAATGTTCTTTACTGCTATCCAGTGATTCTCCCCTGGGTTTGCTTGATACCGGCTTACTACGCTCAATGCGTATGCTACATCTGGTCTGGTACATAACATTGCATACATTAGAGAGCCTACCGCTGAAGCATAAGGTATAATCGACATGCGATCCCTTTCCAAATCAGTCTTGGGAGACATATCTTTAGAGAGGGTGATTCCGTGACAAGCTGGTAGGTTACCTCGCTTAGAATCTTCCATACTGAATCTTTTCAATATGGTGTCTATATACCTGGACTGCGAAAGTCCCAACATCCTTTTAGATCTATCACGATAGATCTGGATCCCCAGAATGTAGGTGGCATCACCTAGGTCTTCATGGAGAACTTCTGTGACAAAAAACTTTTGACTAACTGTAACATAGGAATATCATTTCCTATTAGGAGAATGTCATCCACGTACAAGACGAGGAATACTACAGCTCTCCGTACAATCTTACTGTATATACATGGTTCATCTGGATTTTTGATAAAGTCAAATTCCTTGACAGTATCATCAAAACAGATGTTCCAACTCCGCGATGCCTGCTTTAGTCCATAAATGGACTTAAGCAACTTGCATACTTTACCGTTGCTCCCACTCTGAATGAATCCCTCTGGCTAATCCATATAGATGCTTTCTTCCAAATTTCCATTTAGAAAGGCCGTCTTTACGTCCATCTGCCAGATCTCATAATCGTGGAAGGCAGCAATAGCAAGAAGGACCTGAATGGATTTCAGCATATCAACTGGAGAAAAGGTTTCGTCATAGTCCAAACCAGGTCTTTGACGGAAACCCTTTGAAACAAGTCTAGCCTTATAGGTTTCAACCTGTCTATCTACACCAATCTTCTTTCTGAAGATCCATTTGCATCCTACAGGTTTTACCCCATCTGGAGCAAAATCCAAAGTCCATACTTTGTTAGTGTACATGGACTCCATTTCGGTCCGCATTGCATCCAGCCATTTTACTGAGTCACCGCTCTGATTGGCTTGCTGGAAGCTAGTAGGCTCATCATAGTCAATAGAGCAATCCTCTCTATCCCCGTCTATAAGAAAACCGTAGTATCTCTCGGGTGGATGAGACTGCCTACTACTCCTGTGGAGTGGCGCTGGGATGTCCAGTTCTCCTGAACCTTCTTGTTCTACCAAGGTTTCAGTAACAGCTTGTGGTTCTGGAATTTCTTCCAGTTCTACTGCGCTCCCATTCTTCTGATTTTCTAAAAATTCTGTTTCTAAGAAGTGGGCATGACGAGAAACAAAAACCTTTTGTTCCTCTGCGCAATAGAAATAATACCCTTTGGAGTTCTTTGGATATCCCACAAACTTACACTGTACTGAGCGTGCCTCGAGCTTGTCCAGATGCTGCTTTTTTACAAAAGCTGGACATTCCCATGTCTTCAGGTACTGAAGATAGGGTTTCTTCCCACTCCACATCTGATATGGTGTGGTAGGCACAGTCTTGGTTGGAACTTTGTTCAAAAGATATGCAGCTGATTCTAGCGCATATCCCCAGAAAGATCGTGGTAACTCAGCCTTACTCATCATGGAACGAACCATATCCAATAGGGTTCGATTCCTCCTCTCTGATACACCATTGTGCTGTGGTGTGTATGGAGGAGTAAGTTGAGAGAGAATTCCATTCTCTTTTAAGTAACCCAGGAACTCGGTACTTAAGTATTCACCACCTCGATCAGATCTCAGTGTCTTGATACTTTTTCCTTTTTGGTTTTCCACTTCATTCTTGTATTCCTGGAATTTCTCAAAGGCCTCGGATTTATGTTTCATCAAGAAGATATGTCCATACCTAGAGAAATCATCCGTAAAAGTAATGAAGTAGGAATAACCACCTCTCGCATGTGCAGACATTGGACCGCATACGTCACTGTGTATGAGTCCCAAGAGCTCGCTTGCTCTTACTCCGTGTCCAGTAAACGGAGTCTTGGTCATCTTTCCTATGAGACATGATTCATAAGTAGCATAAGATTGATATTCGAACGGATTCAAATATCCTTCTCTATGTAACTTAGTCAACCTTCTCTCATTGATGTGACCTAGTCTACAATGCCATAAGAAAGCCTGATTTAATTCCGGAGACTTTCTTTTAAGTGTGTTCTGGACATTGAAAACCTGAGCTTGACTCAATACGTATATGCCATTATCTAATGTACCGGACCCAATCATTACTTGATTTAGGTGGATGTGAACTACATCGCTTTCGAATGTAAAATTATATCCCTCTCTTGAAAGTGAGGAAACTGATATGATATTACAAGTCATACTAGGTACATACAGACAGTTACGTAGAATCAATATCTGCCCACTTGTCAAACCTAGGCGATATTCTCCCACGGATTCAGCGTCCACGCTCATTCCGTTTGTAACTCTGAGAGACCAATCACCTACCTTTATAATTCTACGGTTTCTCAAAGCATGTAATGAATTACAGATATGAGATCCTGCTCCGGTATCTAATACCCAGGAAGTAGAGTTAATTGACAAACAGTTCTCAATAACAAACACACTTGAGGCTGAAGCCACAACATGCTTCGTATCCTGGTTACTGGCTTCTAAAGCCCTGCAATCTTTCTGCCAATGTCCAATCCCATAATAATAGGAACTACCCTCTTTTACTATATTAAGTCCCGAAACTTTTGCCCTTCTCTTTCCTTCTGCTTCCCTGGTTTCCTTCAGGGTAGAAGGTAGAGACTGTAGAATCAAGTCAGTATCTGACCTGTTTCCCAACGTGGTCTCCAGGTCCTGGGACTCATCAATATAGCTAGTCATTGTAAGGACGTTGTCCCCTACAAGTGACCCGAAAGTCAACCTTGCTTGAATTAATTCATTCGAGGTCTCATATCTTGCGATAAGAGATTGCTCTCCATACAAATCTTTTTTATGGAGAAAGATGGAAACTGAGTCCATCTTCTCGTGCTGCTTCTCGTATACACCATCAACTGAAGCTAACACGAGGCACTTGGCTTTCGCTTTATCCTTTTCCCTTGTTTGACGGATATCCATATCCGCGACGGTGGAAACTGGACCTGGGACGGCGGGATCTTGAGTAGTAATAGGGTGGTCTGGTTTGTCATAGGCAATAGACATCTGGACAGACCTTTGCCAGTCAAATAAGTCAGATTCAGTCAATTTGTTATCTAGATTTAACCTATGTATGGTCACAAGGTCGCTGCAAGAGAGAGAGAAGAAAACACTATTAGCATGATGCTCTTGCAAGTTTAGAGTGGTTATTAATTTATTTAAACTGGATGGCTCCTACAGTTTCTCGAATCCTTCCTCAAACCATAAAAGAAGAATTAGCCAGGACAATTCTCACCGTACAATACTTGCTTACCGTTCAGCCAGGCCAGTGTCGATACTTCGAGGGAGGTTTTCCAACGCTTTCGCGAAGTTCCTTAATTAAATAACCTCTTTTCTCTGGGGGCATAACCCCGCTGACACCTTTCTAGGCACCTACTTTGTTTATAGCATTGATCGTTAAGTGACGAATCTCCTGATAAGTAGCATGTACTCACAGTAAGATCGGGATCCAAAATATCATCGTATGATAATGTTGAAGGAATCCTACCAACATTCATCAAACTCCAAAATGGTATGCATCTCTCTGCAAATTTCAGTTTCTTTAGAAATTCCCGATATGGATTTTTGCCCCATGCTCTTATGACCTTGACGAAGGCCAACAAATCATAAGTCAGATGTCAAGTTCTGCCCATCATTATCTTTGTTAATTTGAACCCACCCGTACATACCCTTGATGAAGGCCAACAAGGTAATACGACTGTCCCAAACCAACACATCTATCTATGCAACAAATGAATACCCCAGTAGCTACCAAACACTATGCCTTGACGAAGGCAAACAAACATAGCTTGAATACTACTGACCATCCATAAGAAATGACGGAGGGCAACGAATGGTTTTGGCAAAACCGTGAACGTAGTGAACATGATATAATCGAAGGAACCTGATAGCTTTTTAAAAGGAGTGGTTAAAGCTCCGCAATTAAAAAATTCTGCTCTTTTAAAAATAACCGAGTGGTTTCTTTTAAATTTGTTCCAACGATTTTAACTTTGGTTTATTTTCTTTGCATTATATTAATGCGTCCCATCATTTATCCTATCATTGCAGAAAACAACGAAAATACCACGTCCTCTTATGCCATCCGCATTCGCCACTAGGTCCCGTCATCACCCGTTAGGTTACTTAACTAACGACAGAGCGGGGGCTGGGCTAGCGCGGGTGTAAAACATAAGTGACGTCTAATAGCTATCATATATAGATATTGTACATTCGTTAGACGCAATAATAAGCATTCCAGATCACAGATGAACTTTATTGGATTTACTAGCAATCCGCATTTTCTTTGAGCCTGCAATAAAAGACGGATTACACAGTTGTGATGAATAGCTATTACCCCACCCTAGGCCCCTACGGGTACGTCAAACTACCCGCCAAGTACCCGAAGTGAAGCGGTCTCCCTCAACAACGCGAGTAGGCCACTAAACACTTCGACGTACCTGGTAATTTGTATACCCCACCTTGGGTCTATCCTAGGTGCAAAAACAGTAAAAAGAAATAATACAACGGTGGCTACAACCGCAACCTGGATGTGCCTCGCAAAAGAATATTGCATCAAATTACATTTACATTGTATGAATGAATATTAAACACATCTCAAACCCCGGCTAATTATCACAACAGTCCAACATAGTTCATATACACAAACAGTAAACATTTCAGAAATGTGCAACCACCTGCCAACCGACATACTAGCAGTTAGGGGAGGTTTACGAACACATTAAACATTACAGATAAAAAACCCAATTAGCAAATATCTTAGAATATCGATCGATTACCATATTCCGTGTCTACCCCAAAAGCAAACCTGTACTGAACTAACCTGGGTAGAAACAGAACATACAGGAAAACAAAACACCAATAAATATGAATAACAGAACAAATCGGAGTCAACTCGGCATTGACTCGGCGGCGGATCCGCGGCCAAAAGCACCTTCTTGCCGCGGATCCGCTGCCGTATTGCCGAGTTAGGGGCTCGTATTTTCCCAGTATTCTTATATTTCCCTGCTGTGAATTTTAAGGCATATCAAATAATTTTTCGGACATGTTTAAAATTAACAGAAACTTAGGGATCCCGGGGTTTTGTTTTCGTGTTTTCCGTCGATCGAACTTCTAATTAGTTGCCAACAAGCTAGTAATAGTTTAGTTGGCTCTGATACTACTGTAAATCCATGTCACGCACCCCACGAACTTGCAGGGAGGCGGAATATATGAAAAACGATTATCAAAGCTTCGTCACACGGACTTGAGCGCATGAATCGTTTCTAAACCATAACTAACTATATGCTAGAGGTTTAACTACTCGGATAAGAAGTTATACCTCACGTTACTTGTCCTTCGGGTCTTCATCGCGGTCCTCCACTCTTCGTAGGCACCTTGAAACATCGGCACCTCAACGGCCTCCTCGAATCAAAGATGATCCACCCGAGAGCTCCTACGCCAAGCTTTATCTCTAACTTGAGATAACAATATTGCTTAAAGTGCTAATCTAAGCTACCTAGGGGATATAGAGTGAGGTTATGGATGTATTAGTCTAGCTAACCCTTGATCTCAACACATGAGAGGTTAGGGTTAGGGTTTGAAGAGAGAGTGAGCTTGAGGAGAGAGAAGGTGAAGATGATAATGAAATGAGATAATGATCTATCATAATATATATGAAGCATTATTTATTTATCCGAAAATGAAATAATAGAATTAACAACCATGCTTCATAAATATCTATGAGTGATTCATCTCCATGAGTCATTAAGCATTTATGATGCATTAATGACATGGATGAATCACACAAATGAGTCACTAATCTCATTTAATGCAATGCCACCTTACCCCCCCAAGTCACCACTCTTCTAGAAGCTTCCCGACAAATTACGAGAACGCCCCTTCAATCCGTGAAAACATGGAAAAACTTTAGATTATATAAATCCAATAACCCGATACTAGAATCTGGCTTAAACCAAAGCCGGCTAGTAAAAACTGTCCGAAAAGTCATACGTGCGTAAACACACGTACGCGTCCAAACCCTTGTCGTAAAACCGTACGACCTCTATATCGTTTCGCCTGGAGCAGGGAAACTCTCTGTGTAGGACTCTAAAGACTCGACACTACACTGGCAGTGGGTTTAACAACAGACCGCAAGCGACACTAGCTGTACGTAACGGTCCCCAGGTAGATGTCGATAAGAAGGCCGATGAGGAAAACCATCCGAACCCCTATTAAGCCTGATGTGACAGTCTCTGTACAGTTCGGTCTGTTCGTCTAAGACTATCGCATATCAAGCCTATGGGGCGGCAAGCGTCAGTCCCCTAATAGCTGTATAAGTCAAGTCGGAGCGAAGCCCATTACACCCTGAAAAGCTACTGGAACCTAGCAGTATATCTCGCTTGCCCTGTCTAGGGACTTTGCGTAATGGCTCTCTGACACAGTGCGATATCATCTCCCAATACCGGGAGAGACGAATCCTTTCTAACCACTACTGCCTCCAAGTGCTCAGGACTGCACCTAACTGCTACCTGTTTGCACGACTCCTTTGAGCCGTGGTAGGGTAGCAATCTAAGAACAGTGGGACACACTCGAGGCGAAGTAGCAGTGTCAAGTCTGTGGACTATGCTGTACTCATGTCACCTGGGAACTGTTAACTAACGACGGGTATAATACCAACTAATCAGTTCCCCTGCGAGTCATGTCCGGTGTACCCATAACCTAACGAGCAGCTGTATACTATCTCCAGTACGACGTACTGATGGCTATGGGACAGACCATCTCCCCAACTGGGATGAGAAGCGTACACACTAGTCTACTCTGGAATATCGATGCCCTATCTCGATAATCCAACGACCAAGGACCTGTATAGGATGTTGCTTACAGACTACCCAGTCCCCACTAGTGTGACTGCCATCACAACGCTGGTAATCAAGCAAAGAACCTATGGGCTCTGCTAATATGTATAAGTGACACGTTACATGAAATATATGTACATATTAAAGTAGACACAAACCAAGTAGCATACTACCATTTTTAGCAAGACTGTATATATAAGTGTGAATATCCCAAGCTTCCATTAAGTAATATACAATCTAGTAAGATACAATAATGGCCCCTAGGGCATATACACTAACACTTAGAAACCCCGATATCGGATTTTGTTGACTTTGGTGATGTGTTTTGGAGATCCGCTATCACCCGGGGACCCTAAAAATTTTATAGCGATTACTGTGAGTCGTGCAGGTGAACTGGAAGCTAACCAAGATACCCGAGCCCAAACTCCTTCATCCAGGCCGCAGATTTAACCCCTTTGGCCATAAATTGCGGCATGGGTACTTCCAAATTGGTTCGTGCTTGGTATGTGGTCCCTTTGTCTTTAAATTAGACCTACCCCATATGCATAATTGGCTAATTTCACGGGTAAAATCTGGAAGTGTTTTACATCATTTCTGATTTCGGTTTTGCAAATTCTGTAACTTGAACTTAGGTATTTTTGTGCTGTCTCGATCGATTGGCGTTTGTACGTCGATGTCGAGGGGTATTGGTTCTTCTTGCATGCGTAGACCATAGGTTTTAACCTATGTGTGATTCGTGCGCCGTTTTGGTTTCGTGTGTGATTTCTGTTTACAATACCATGTGTTATATGTGTAGGTACCTCCGCGTGAGCTTCAGGAAGACAAGCAAGGAGAAGGAGACATCGACTTCGACAAGCAAGGATGAGTAGATATATAACTACGGGGGAAGTCGGGTGGATGGCATATAGCACCCCCGCAGTTTCGTAGTGTAGCGTACGAATATGTTACATATATTATAAGTATGGTATTTTGAGACATATATAATTTGCAAGAACGGTTTTAGGAGATCTTGAGTTAAATTTTAGTGTGATTGGATGATAGTGTCGTTAGCTAGTTTTTAGTCGCGGAACCCTAGAGTAAGGTACGCGCACACACACACATGCACACACGGGATATGATTTTGATGTATATGATATATGTATATGTGTGTGTGTGTGTGTGTTGGTGTATTGATACACACACACATACGTATACACGGGTGATGAGGATAGTATATGATACTTGGAGATGAGTCAATGCGATTGGGCATGATGCCGGGAGATCGGTGATATGATTTTGGTCGTGTTATGAGATACAACATATTATATTAGCGGATTGATGGGCAATGTGTTTTCATACACACGCGAATATATGTTGATGGTATCGGTATGTACTAGACCTAGATCAGTACCCTGTTCATGATGATACCATATGGATTTTGAGGTATATGTGATAGGCGACACGTACCCCAATTTTGGGATGCCGTACGATGGATTTACCGTACGAGATATAATTATGATAATAGATCCGCACTCTTGACTCGAGGATGTCGTATTATATATTTTATCATATGTGACGCTATTGAGGTGGGATCACCGACTACTAGATATATATATCGACTCAGACTTAGGAGGATTTCCTTACCCTTTGGTTAGTCTCTTAGCTTGTCCTATAGTTTACTTAGTAGATGTTAGAGTTGGGCGTGAGTCATACTTATTTTCAAAACTAACGAATCATGAGTATTTTAAAGACAGGCCACGGGATACTACGAATATTACAAAGGACGTACCTTTTCATAAAAACACCGTAGCCACTATTTTCTGAACACCACGATTCGTGTGATTTCTGACAACAAAAACTGTATGACTCGTATATAGAAATGTATATTTTTTATTGTTGAGTTTACTATTTATTCTCCGTTTATTCATATTGTTCATATCGCACTGCATGCTTGTACTTCTGATTCTTGTTTATTATGAACCCATGCTGTCAGGACACTAGCACCATTACCGATGATGCGTATGTTCACAATCACTTGCTTCCAGGGGGAAGATTGTAACGTTCTTAAAATTCGATTAGGTTAATTGTGTATTAATTATTGATAATACTAGTTTTCCTTAAAAAACAAGATATAATTATTTTTCCACATAGACTTGAATATAACTATTTTAACTATGTAATGGCTAGTATTGGTATTTAATTAGTCACTTATAAATTGCTAGTTTACTTAAATATTTTCCTTAATTAATTATTTTAAATACTATTATATGCTTTCACTAATACATTTAATTAGTGATTATTACAAATTAGAATGTGTTAATCACACACTTGTGCACCATGACAACTTAAATTCTAGTTGTGTAACATGTTTCTTTTTAAAAAAATTCTCAAGGGTTCTAGACTTTTCTAAGTCAAAGCTTTATAAGAATACAAAATAAAATAAAAATAGAATTTGATGTGGGGTGCATTATTGAGGCTTGAAGGGTTTTCTTGACTTGGAAATTTCTACACACACACACACCCTCTTCTCCTCTCACTTAGCCGAGCAATCCACCTGCAGCACCCCCCAATTCTTCATCTCATTTTCCACTTCAAAATCCGCAAAATTTATTCAAAAATCCACAAAAAATCCCACAAATTCCTAATTAAACCTTTACCCATTTTTCCTTGGCCAAACCAGTATGTATCTTGGAACAAGGAAGCTTTTTTTGGAGGCAAGATTGCAAGTTTGATCTCAAACTTGTAGATGTATAATCTTAGCCCAATAGTTAATTTGTTGTTCAAATAGTTTAAATCAAACTTATTTAGTTAATAATATGGTTTTAATTTCAAGTTTGAAATTAAAAGAGAAGGTTTTGAATTAAAGTTAGGGTTTTTATCACTTGATCATGGTTGCAATGAGTAGTTTAACATTTTAAGACATGCAAAATCTAATCTAATTGTTAAGTTGCTAATTGTTATTTTTTTTAAAATTGTCCTAATTAAAATTTTTTGCAAACTAATTTTATGGATTTTGTGTAAATAGGTGAGATTAAATTTTAGTAAATAATTGTGTGACCTAATTAAGATATTAAGTGATCCTTGTGGCCACTAGAATTGCTAAATCATCTAGATTTGTACTAAAACGGCTAATGGTTGCTTACTAGGTTTTTGGAATGAATCGATTTGAATTAAGTTTGAGGTTTTGATGGTTTGCTACCTATTTCATATAATATTTAGAGTATTGTGAGTTCGCGACTGGTACGATTGTGTTCTAGGCTTGGTAGTTTCCACGTATAGCAACCCTAGTTGTGGTTTGTGGCATTGTTGCGAGCGTGTTTTGTGCCCAAGTGTATGCGTGTCCAGTTAGTATACGGGGTTAACTTGCATAGTTGTGCCCATGATTATTTTCATATCTATCCTCTTATTTACTTGCGTGCGACTCTATGATCGGGTGCAGAGGCGTCGGATGTGGCGCGGAAAAGGCAAGGCTGAGATAGGATCAATTAGCCGAGGCGTCCCGGTGAGTAGACGTATACATCTATGGGGGGATCATCTGGATGGCGCGAGGCGCCCGAGAGTTAGGATTACTAGTAGTACTTGCATTTATATGCGTAGTTTTCTAGTTAATTATCTCATTGCATTGCATCATCTTATATATGTGTATGTGTGTGTGATATTATCTCATAGGACACTTGCACCATTACCATTGGTCTATGCCACACGTGCACTATTCATTGCGAACACACACGCCTTTGGTAATTGCTATGCCACAAACAATATAGAACTTTCTTAAAACAGTATCTGAAACATTTGCATCATATATGATATGTAAAATGGTAGTTATATATTCATTTCGTCAAGATTGATACGTGAGATTGCTAGTTATGTGTATATAACTCATTGCATCATACTTCATACATAGTTTCTGGTCATACGTTGAATGGTATATATACTATCGTATCATAGACATCCATTATCACCGGCATGTTTACATATGGTGATTCTTCTTAAGGATTTCAGTACTTATGAGATTTCTGGATTTTGGGGAAAACCGCAAGGATTTTAAGAACTTATTACCATTTTAAAAATATAAGTTGTGGTTTTCTCATGATATAATGTATGTGTCGTCCACCATGAGTTTTCCTGATCTCTGTTGGTTTTCGAGACCCGATTCGAGAAGTAGGATGAACCGTTTCGGGTACATGGTGGGCCCGGTAAGGTACCCAGGGGCAAGAAGCTCAAGTTGTAGACGATGAGCCTGGCAGGGGCAGACTACCTACCGGTGATGTCTGACACGGCGGATATCCGGAAGATTCCGATGGTCGTAAGATTTGATGATATGGGCCGATCCGGACTGACTGAGCCAGAGATATTGAGATATTGAGACATTGAGATATTGGGATATGTATATATATTGTGTCGATATTTGACACGAATTTTCTGTTGACTTCATTGGTGATGCTTTAGTTTATTGCACAGAGGTTTTTCTAAGCTAAGAATAAAGATTTTCTCATACCAGACATGCTCAGGTTTCGTGTTTGATTTCGCATCCATGTTGCATCCATACTTATGCATCGCATCATATTAGTATATATAGGCTGCGACGCATTTGCGTGCATGCTTACGATAGTCTTATTAGATGTTACTTACTACTCATGAGTCGGCAAATCACCCCCATTATGCCACAGTATCTTGCAGGTCTGAACCGTCAGCACAGTAGCGGCGGGCGTACTTCCTCTTTTTGCTTCGTTGCATCGATTTGCAGTTTTGCTCATAAGTGGGTTGCGAGGATATTTTTATTCCATCTTGTATTATTATTTGTATATAATGTACTCTATCTACCCTTGAATATTGGACTAGACGGTCAGACTTGTATTTGTGGTTTGGTGTCCATGTTCACTTGAGCCGACGTGATGTTTCTCATTTGTTGCTTTCAGATGCTGATTTCGCCCTTTTGATATACATATTGCATGTGGTTGTGATTCCGCCTTTGGCGAAGTGCTAGCTCCCGCTTGCGAATGTCTTTATTCATTATTTATATGTATTTTCATGTGTTGTACCCGTTTGGGGGCCAATATTTACAAAGGAGACTCTGACGAAATTTTCGGGAAAATGTGATGTTGCTTTTAAATGTTTAATGCCACTTATTTTGTTAAAACCACTTGCTTTAAAATAAGTTTTCCTTCACTCTAATTGTTAAACGGTTTAGTTTTCTAGGTTTTGGCTTACTTAGATTACGTTACGCCTTTAGACGTTTCGTAATTTAAGTGCCAGTCACGTTCCGTACCTTCGGGTCATGACAGATTCACATCTCATGTGAGGATTTAGGTTTTGTAGAAAATAAAGAAGAAGATGGAAAGAGCTCAAGAGAGTGAAGCAAATGAACTCAAGAAGAATAGCTAAGGCAAAAAACCACACAAGTGTACAATGTCAATATTCTTGACCTCACTTATTCAAGCACGGAATAAATTGCAATAATAAATTGCAACCATGCTTGAATAGTGAGTCAAGACTAATAAACTAATGATAAAAACCATGCTTTGCCCATCTCTCAAAAGACTCCCCAATTTTGACTTCATTTTCTATTTTCATAAAATAGAAAATCCAACCATGCTTTATATATGTGAGATATATATATATATATATATATATATATATATCACATATATATTAATATATATATAAAGATAACCAAATAATTAGTGAGCAGTAATATTAGTTAATATATAATTATATCAAATATAAATATATATCAAATTATTAATTCAACACTTGATTCAATAATCCGGTTATATCACATATAACCTAACCAATATCAAATAACCGCCAGATTAGAATACGGTATTACATAATCGTATTTAATCACGCCCCCCGCACATATCAACATATGTGCCCTGCTTCGTTTCGCTTGAACTAGGAAATTTCTGTGTAGGACTCTAAAGACCCGTCAATACTCCAGTAGTAGATAATGATCACATCAGTCACCCACAAGCCGTCAGCGGTACTAGCTGGACGTAACGGCTACCCAGGTATTGAGCGAATACAAGATCAACAAGCAAGCTTGTCCAAACTCCCATGAAGCCTATAAGTAACACTTATTGTACAGTCCGGTCTCTTCGTATGATATGTCGCATATCGAGTCTTAGGGTGGAATCGTCAGACCCCGATAACTTAATAAGTCATGTCGATGTGTGGCTTATAACCGTATGAGAAACTACTGATAACTCTTACCAGTAAATCTCATCAACAGCCCTGTCCAGGGACTTCCTGTTATAGCCAATCGAGCATAGCGCAACATCAACTCCCTATACCGGGAGAAACGAAACCCCTCCTATCGCTCATTGCATCCATGTGGCTCGGGACTATACCCAAAATCCACTTTTTTGCACGAACCCTTTGAACTGTGGTAGGGAGGAAATCAAAGCACAGTAGGAATCACACAAGACTCTATGACGATCTCGGGTTTATAGACTAACATGTACCAGTGTCACCAGAGAACTGCTATCTGACGATAGGTATAGTACTATTTAGGAGTTCTCGGCGAGTCCAGTTCGGTATACTCATTCTCTAATAAGCACATGTACTGTAACATTTTGAAATTTGGGAAATAAGTAAAATTAATTTATTAAATAATAAAATGTTAAATTAAAAAGTTATTAAAACAAAATAAGACATTTTCATGAGTAGTTTGTAAAATAAATTAAATTATGATTTTAATATGTAACATAAATAAATTATAAGGGTTTCTATGTGAATTTTAGCTTCATTTTAATAAAAAGGGTGTTATATAATAAAATAAGTTGTGAGCGGTTTTTATACAAAGTTTAGGATATTGTGCAAATTGGGTTTTGTTAAGGGGTGTAAATAGAAAGAGTTAAACAAGATTTAGTTGAGAATAAATCAAAGGATAAATCAATTTAGAAAAGAAAAACAAACACTTCCACATCATTCTTGCATGCACACACCGACACCACACCTCCTCCTTGCATGAGGATGGCACCCTTTGGCCTTTGACACTTCCTCCTTCACCTTATCCTTCCTTTTTGTCACATATAACCAATGTTCAGTTCAGTAGCTAGTTTAAAATCTGAAATTTTAAAGAAAGAAAAAAAAGAAAACAAGAACAAACATAGAAGAACAAGAGAAAGGAGAAGAGCTAAGTCTAGGAATTTCCTCACCATCAAGCTAGGACTAGGAGCTTGTGCATCTTGGAGGGTGTTCTTTGAGCAAATTACTTGAAGGTAAAATCCTTAATCACAGTAGGAATATAGATTTTGTAACTAGTTTAAATTGAAATGAAAATTTTCTATAATATCGTATTTTAGTCAAAACTAGGTTTTGTTTGAATCTGCGGTAGTTTAGAGAAAAATTTACTTAACTAAACAGGGTATAAATGATGTATGTTGAACCTAGAGCAAACCATAGGAGCACGAACCAGAGGGCTCGGTTTTGGGCCGGCGACCAATAGGGAAATTCCGGCGTTGCCGGATTTGTAGGGAGCTAGGGTGTTTCGGCTTTTTGGGTAGGTTTATGTGTAGAATTTTGGTTATTTTGGTATTGTTTAATCATGTTAGTTTAACTGTATATAAAATCTGAAAGCTAATATCGGAAAAGGTATCTAAAAATCCAAAATACGACACGGTTAAAACGTATCGCGATCTGTTTCTGTCGCGATGCAGCGTTGGGTTAAATTTCAGTGAGGATTGAGTGTTAGATAGTTGAAATAGTAGTATGCAATATAACTAGTACGTAAAAACTTGTGTTTTCATATTCGCTGTATCGGAGTAGCCGTTTTCTTATATAAGTTAATTCTCGATGTTAGATTCAAATACGGGCACTTCGGAGGCCGCAAGGAAAGGAAAAGGATTGGCAATTCCTGAGTAGATACGATGTTTTTCCTGTGAGTAGACTAAATATCTACCGAGGAATTGTGTAAAGATGGCATGTTACGCCCGTAGTTTTATTTAAGTAAAAGTTTTAATATTTTATGCTAAGTTAATAATACGCATTCATATACATACCTATGAATCACTGTGGTAATAGATATAGAACACTGCACCATTATCGACGAGTTATGCCGCACGTGCACACCTTTACATGTTACACTACACCTCGTCGATATTAACATGTAACTTACATAAATGACATCATGTTTATCATCCGAGTATTCTAAGTTGATATAGGAAGCTTTATATTATTGAGAATTTATGGTTTGAGTTTTCCTGTACTATTACATAAATCCAGTGATTTCATGATTTATATGACACGTCCACCATGAGATGTTTTTATGATTTGAGTTTATTCTGAACCGAGTCGGTGGGTATACGGTTACGGATTTACAGTTTCATCCAGACTGAGTCGATGGGGATACAGTTGGATTCATGGTGGACCCGGTCGAGACCGAGGGGCAGGATAGCCGCATTTGAGGCGGGGGAGCCTAGTAAGGTTACTCGATACCGGAGATAGTGGTGAAATACAGCGGATATCTAGATGATATCGACCGGTATTATTGATTACAGGATCGTTCGAGGAATGATGCCTGAGAGAAATGGAAGTTTTGTGTCGTTGATGTTAGTTGTATGTATGCCCTAGAGGCCAGTATTGTACAGATGATGTATATTATATTGGATGCTTGGACATATATAGAGATGACTTTCTTGCTCGATATGATAGTATGCTATCTGGTTACTCTTTATCTTAACATGTACACTTATCTCTTTAAACTGTCTTATAGTTAAATGTTGATAAAGCCCTTAGGATGTGTACTTGACTACCTGGACTATGATGCAGATCATACTAGTGGGGACATGGTAGTCCATAAGTACATCCTTCAAGGTCCCTAGTCGTGGGTGTATCGAGACAGGGCATCGATATACCAGTGTAGACTAGCGTATACGCTTCTCGACCCATGAGATGGGCGATGGATGATCCCATATCCATTGGTGTTTGACATCAGAGATGGTATACGGGTGCTCAGTGGAGACTGGGTACACTGGACGGACTCGCCGAGAACTCCCAGATGGTATTATACCTTACGTCAGATGGCAGTTCTCAGGTGACACTTGTGCAGGTTAGTCTGTAGACCCGAGATCGTCATAGAGTCTTGTGTGATTCCCACTGTGCTTTGATCTCCACCTTACCACGTCCATGAGGGCGTGCAAAACGGTGGTCTTTGGGTACAGTCCCGAGTCACATGGAGGCAATGAGCGATAGGAGGGGTTTCATCTCTCCCGGTATTGGGGGTTGATGTTGCGCAGTGCTCGATTGGTCGTAACAGGGAAGTCCCTGGCCAGGGCTGATCAGAGATTTGCTGGTAAGTGTTACCAGTAGTTTCTCGACCCGTTATGAGCCTCACATCGGCACGACTTATCGGTTATTGGGGTCTGACGTTTACCACCCCTAGACTTGATATGCAACATATCAGACGATCAGACCGGACTGTACGGTAAGTGTTACTGGTTGGATTCACAGGAGTGTGAGCGGGCTAGCTCGTCGATCTTCTGATCGCTCAATACCCGGGTGGCCGTTACGTTTAGCAGACCGCTTGTGGCTTGTGGGTGCTTGATATGATCATCATCTGCTACCGGCGTATTGACGAGTCTTTAGAGTCCTACACAGAGGTTTCCTGGCTCAAGCGAAACGAAATAGGAGCGCATATGAGATATGTACGGAAGCGAGAATAATGCGTGTATGTGATATCGTATTTCATTCTCGCGATGAATGTATCGATTGGTTATATGCGATATAACCTAGATATCGAATCAAGGATTGATTCGATAAGCCGATACATTGGATACTAGTCGGTTATATGCGATATGACCGGATCGTTAAATCAAGTGTTGATTTAATGATTTAATGTATAATTATATATTTGATATATTGCTTTGCATTAACTAGTATTGGTTCATTTTAAAAGGATTTTCTCACTTGATGCACATTGTATATGTGATATATTTTTTGTGCACTTGTTTGTATCATATTTGATGATACTTGCTCACTTGGGTTTGTATAAAGATTGAACCATGGTTATATGAATGGTTAGGGTTTTGATTATTTACTTAGTTATTTATTTATTTATTCATTTTGGATATTATTAAGAATGGTGGCTTATTTTGTTTCTATGTTGAAGCTTCTTGAAGCTTTGACAAAGTCCACCATCCTTATCTTATCCTTAACCCTAACCATTCCAACTAACCTTAGTTTAATCTCTACACTTGACCATGGTCAGATATGATAAGTATTCATATTATTTTCGTTTTTAAATAAGAAACTTATCATATTCTTTCTTCTTGATCATCTTCTTCTTCAAGAAAAGCTTAAGCCCATCAATGACAACTTGAGCAAAAGTGAGTGAAATCCAATTCTAAAGTGAACCCACCTCCTATTTCTTCACCCTCTACCTCTTGCCAAGTTGTTTCGGGTGTTTTCTTCACAAGTTTCACAACTTGGTGAAGTTGGAGCTTGAACTTGTGCAACCTCGACGTAGATCATCTTCGGCACGAAGCCGACGACCTAGTCCGCCCTATTCTCCGATGAAGCCAAAGTTTGAGTTCAGGATTCGAGATGGACAGCGAGAGGACACCGACGTGGAGCTGAGGAAGTGGAGAACCGGATCTACAAAGGTTGTAGTCTCTCTCCTTTAGTTAAAGTGTTAACTAGTTTCGTATTTCGCCTAAATTTCTAGTTAACGATCCGTATTAGGGTTTCTCGGCACCCGTAAAATTTGAAATTGGCATGGTTGATGCCTTGTGAGACCTCTTGAGAGTGCCTAGGAACCTTACAGTGGTATCAGAGCCAAGCTAGAGCCTTAGGCAAAGTCTAGACGATGTTTGAAACCCGATCAAACGGAAACCCTAAAACCCAAAATGCTCTCTGGAAATTTTCTGAAAATTTGGATTTTTGTCAATTAAAAATATGCAGAAAAATAAGCAGGGTGTTATTTGAATTATTGTGAAATACGAGGACCTGAATCGATTTTTCCACCGCGGAACCGCGGCACAAGCTAGGCATGTGCGGCGGTTCCGCGGCCGTCCTGTCCTCTTGTCTGGTGATTTCTGCACAGTAACTCATATAATTTAATGCTATATTTTCAGGGTATTTTTATTGTGACTCTACAGATGAGTATTCTGGGGTTGTATTGGGAATCAATGATTCGATCGGATTTTCAAATTTTGTCTGTGTGGTTTTCCGGATAATTTTCGAATATGTTAAAAAGTTCGACCGGATGTAAATACCCAATCTTTCCCCTGCCCGGAAATTTCCAATTGTTGGATTTTTCCGTAGTTTAAAGACGTTCTAAGTAGTGCAAGTAACGCGATGGTCCCTCTAGAAGACAACAAACCTTAACTCGATTATGTGACCATCTTGAACTGCCCTTTGAACCTTCGGGTTTGGGGCAGTACGGCGTGCCACATGTGAGGAGTTGGCTTGACCCTTCTACGGCTGGACCATTGGTACTGAGGCATGAAGTGAATGTCTTTGAACTTATTTCATGTGTTGAACGGTTTCGGGAAAACTTGGGTGTTCGAATGTTCGATCGAAAAGTTTAATATTTTCTATTTATCCGGAATGGGATACAATAATTGGAATTCACAAACAGTTATGAGATAACTGAATGAATGTTATAAATCGAGCGGTTTAGTCTCATTTGATATTGAAAAGAGTTTTTGATAATAGGACTAAAATGCGGGGTTTATAAGTGTTAGGCATGCGATGTCTAAAGAGGTTGCGGATTCCAACTGTTGTAGTTTTACACTTTCTTTTCTGTGACCGTAAGTGTAATATGTGATATCGCCGGTTTCGTTGCTATATGTCAATGACAATTGGGATGCGCATATTTATTTACGTTGATGACATGTAATGTTATGTGTTGCTGGATATGTCATATTGGATCGTCGTGTTTGAATAGCCGGGGGTTTTTATGTGAGATGAGTGTTTTTCATTTTTCATTCATGTAAAAACTTATATGTAATATTCTTTTATTTGGGGCACTTCCAGGTTGCGGAAGCTGTCACCTTTTGTATATTATTTACTTTTCCGCATTAGGATAGACCCAAGGAGGGGAGCACAAGTAACCGGGTTTTAGGGTCCAGTGGGAGACCATCTCGAGGAGTCGAGTCCGGGTCTCCTAACCCTAGAATTGGTAGGGTTACTTGCCGCTCTCGTAGGGGTCTAGGGGCGTGGGATTGGCTATTCATCACGACCGTGGAATCCGTGTTTTATACTGGCTCGTATTGAAAACACGGACGTCCTAGTATATCCAATGTTTCATCTGTTTCTTCTGCTGTGATATCTGTGATGTGATCATGTGATATTCTGTGATAGATACAGTATATAGTATATATGATATATTATATAGGCGTTACTTATGTTTTACACCCGCGCTAGCCCTGTCCCGCTCTGCCGTTAGTTACCTAACCTAACGGTGCACGAGGGGACATCGAGGCGAATGCGGATGGCATAAGTGTACGTCGTATTTATCTGTGATGTTTAGGTACTTAAATGATGGGACTTCATTAATGTGATTAATGAAAGAAAAGAAACCTAAGATGTTGTAGAATCAAATTTTAAACAATCCAGGTAGCTACAGTTCTTGCTTTGCATAGCGGTATATATGATATACTCTGCACCTTATTCGATAAGGAAAGGACCGAGATCCCTTCACCGGGAGTGACTCCTTTAGCAATAACTGGCAGATGCTACACACTCGGTTTGACTTTTGATTGCTTCTATAGTTTCTGCTTTGCACAGTGATATATATGATATATCCCGCACCTCATTCGACGAGGAAAGGACCGACGATCCCTTCACCGGGAGTGACTCCTTTAGCAAAACTGGAGAAGCCTCAAAATCACTCCATTTCAAAACTTCATTTGATTCTACAACGATATCAAGTTCATACACAAGAGGTTTTCAGAAAAACCTGTCGTAGCCCTCCGTCATTTCAGATAAGTACTAGTTAGTATTCGTGCTACGTTTGTTGACTATGTTAAGGCGCAGTGTGCGGTAGCTAATTAGTGCTTATCTGCATAAGCATATGATGCGATTGGATTAGGGTAGTCGTGCGACTTTGTTGACTATGTTAAGGGTCGTACGGGTGGGTTTAATTCAATCAAGAAATGACGGGTTGAACTTGACTAGCACTTATGATTTGTTGACTATGTTAAGGTCATATAGCTGCTAGGGGCAAAAAATTATCGGGAATTTCAAGTGTTGAAATTTGCAATGAGATTGCATACCTTCTATGAGATAGTTGGATCCCGATACCCACTGCGAGTAAGAGTTACTCCTGGGAGAGTTTTACACATTGCAATTAGCTAATCAAGTAGGTGTCTAGAAAGGTGTCAACGGGGTTACGCCTCTGGGAAAACGAGGTTTACATTAATTAGGTTCGTGCGAAAGCACGGGGGACCTCCCTCAAAGTACCGACACTGGCCTGGCTGAAAGATTGGCGAACTTGTAGTGTGTAATTAATCCCGGCTAGTCTTTCCTTTTAGGGTTTGAAGGAAGATTTGATAAAAACCAGTGGAAGCCATCCTGATTAGATAAGATAATAACCAATCTGATCTTGCACGAGCATACGCTAAAGTGTTTTCTTCTCTCTCTCTCCAGGTAGCGACCATTTCATGCCCTAATAAAGATAATAATATGGATGTATTGACCGAACCCGCATGTTATACTGTGCTGGGGAACGTTGGTTCCGTTCTTAACAATAAGAGTTATAGGACTGAACAGGATATAGGGGAATACCAGGATTCCCATGCCACCCGAATGAAGAAAGTACATGATGATGCATTTTCTTCGGGTGTGTTCGTTACAGAGAACTGTTTCTCCATTTGCTCTACGTCCTGGGTATTAGATACCGGGTCAGGATCCCATATATGTAATCAGTTACATGGGCTTAGGAAAGGTAGAGAACTTGGAGAAGGTGATAAAGACATTAGAGTTGGAAATGGTGCAATTGTTGCAGCTAAGACTGTCGGGAAATATCACCTTGTATTACCAACTGGTAATACATTTGTTCTGAACGAATGCTATTACTTGCCGAACCTGATATGCAACATTATATCGGTTTCTTTGTTGAGCAAAGAGGGATATAATTTTGTATTACAGGACAATGTTATGAACATTTTCCGTAACCAAAAGTTGGTTGGATCAGGCACGTTGTGCAATGGCATTTATGTTCTAAACCAATCAACAGTTCTAAGCATAACAAACACACACAAGAGGAAGAGTTCAGAACTGAACGAATCCTTCTTGTGGCATTGTAGACTGGGTCACTTCAATGCGACACGACTGGCTAAGTTACATAAGGATGGATATTTGAAATCATTCGAATTTTCATCTTATGACACTTGCCAGTCATGTCTCAAAGGCAAGATGACCAAAACTCCGTTTACGGGACACGGAGAAAGAGTTACCGAACTCTTGGGACTAATACATAATGATGTATGCGGTCCCATGTCTACACATGCCAGGGATGGTTCTTCATACTTCATTACATTCACTGACGATCTCTCCAGGTTCGGGTATGTGTTCCTGATGAAACACAAATCAGAAGCTTTTGAGAAATTTAGAGAATATAAACAAGAAGTTGAGAACCAAACCGGAAAAAGTATTAAAATCCTTCGATCTGATCGAGGAGGTGAATACTTGAGCAATGAATTCCTGGACTTCCTAAAAGAGAATGGGATTCTCTCTCAGCTGACTCCTCCATATACACCACAGCACAACGGTGTATCAGAACGGAGAAACCGTACCCTATTAGATATGGTGCGCTCTATGATGAGCACAGCTGAGTTACCTATTTCCTTCTGGGGATATGCGCTGGAAACAGCTGTGTTCATAACATAATATTGCATTTTGTATTCCCCATTCTTATGCATTTTACAATGAAAACAGGTGCTTTTGATGCATGTCTGCTACATATTACAGGCTACAGGTTCTTGGAGCAAAAACAGTGAAAAACACAAAAGACGACACAAAAGAAGGACTTTTGACCAACAGTTAGGAGGATCTTAGTAAAGCCCAGCAGAAGAACGCTTCACCACCAACAAGGCAACGCAAGATCCAAATTTGAAAGAAAGACGGTTAATAGATCCATTGCAAAGTGTTCACTGAAGATCTGGAATTAATATAGAAGCCCAACTGATAAAAGGAATAAAGAATAAAGAAGCCCAGAGTAACCTAAAGAAGCCCAGGAAAAACAATCAGATGAACTCACCATTGAGCCGCGGAACCGCGGCCCAAGCGCGCCAATGCCGCGGTTCCGCGGCCTTATAAAGCCCTCATTCAAATAAAATTTTACCATAATGTTGAGTCGAAAAACAGATCGGAATAACAGAAGATCACAACAACCGAGGAACAGAAGAAATTTGGAGGACCGAGCCTACAAGTTAACCGCGGTGATCTGGTTATAAAAAAAAAAAAAAGTTGGCCGAACCGACCAAAGCGCGGCGGAACCGCCGCGCCAGCCCCCTTTTGGCCGCGGAACCACCGCGGTCTGGTCGAATCAGGGCTTAAAAAAAGGCAGAAGCGCGACAAAAAAAAAACAGTTCTGCCACTGCAAATTTCTGTGAGTTTTCTCTCTCCTCCTCTGCAAATCTTGATATATCTTCTGTAAATTTGCCTGTAGGATATCTTTACGCTCAAAATTTTTTTCCCTTCCAAATAACAATCTTGTGCAGGATTTTTGGGCCCCGCTTAAAATAAAATAGATTGCAAGTAATATTTTGCTGTTGCATATCTTTTCTATAAAATATTTTGCTGTTGCATATCTTTTCTCTAAAATCTTTTTGCAACAAAATTTTTCCAAATAAAGAGAAAGAAAAATTCAATGAAAAATGAAAATAAAAAGGACAAATATTTTATCGAACTTGCAAATTTTTTAGCCCCAAATAAATCCTTGCACCACCCAACCTTCCTTCTTGTCACCTTTCTTCTTCTAATATGGGTACCCCACACAATAAATCATTAGCCGAACTTTGGTATCCCGAACCTATTTTTGCGTCGTACGTTAATTTGTTCGGTCAATTTAAAAACGATCCCTCCATACCTAAAAAATCTTTGAAAGATCACATAGAGACGTCTAGGAGAAACAATTTGACTTTTCAACCCACTTTGTGTCAACCTAGTCAACCTTTACCACCTACATATGTTGACACCACTTTTCCAAGTCCTGCTGTAACTCCTAGGCCGATGTCCATTGCTGAGCATATTGCCCAATCTAGCAGTCGATCTTTCACCCCTCTCCACTCATCTAGTTCTAGGGACCCGCACGATTATTCACCTTTTTATCCATATGTTGACCCTACCCCTGCCCAACCACCCACTTCCTACAAGTCATACCCGACCTTCCCACCTTCACTAGACACTGTTTCGACACAGCCATTAGGGAGTTTCACATATCCAACCAATTTTGAATGTTTTACTAAAACCCCCTCACCACCTAAGTCTAGTTTGGAAGAGTCGTTGGAGGCATATATTGCTGCAACAAATAAAATGATGAGGAATGTGGAAGCGTCCATGGCCGCCCTTATGCAACCTAGTGAACCGGTAGCTAGTGTCCCGCTAGCTCCAAATTTTTCAATGTATGAGGCGGCAGTTGGACAGAGTGAGAATGAGAGAGGATTTTCAAATCAAACCTACCCTTACCCAATTGAAGCCCACAACTCCTGTTTTCCATCGATTGCCCTAAATAGTTCACCTGTTGAAAATAAAAATGAGTTGTGTGATTTTGAAGTGTTTGATTTGCCAGATTGTGAAGAACCCCTTTCGAGTGAAACCGCACCTAATCCTTTCGATCTTTACACCTCCACTCTAGAACCTAAATCGATAGATATCCATGCTTTTGATGAGGTGTCTAAAGAAATTGATTTTCACTTGATTGAGGATATAGACGCCGGGAATATTTCGGATGATGAACCTGTCGATTTGCTTGAAATTTTATGTTCAAACCATCATCCTGAGTTATTAAACGTTTCTCCCAAATCTCATATGCATCTAGATTTTGATGATAATGGCATGGATGAGTTGAATATTGTGGATAGTATCGAGAAGAGTCTTGAGGATAATATTGAGGTTGAATCATTTTTGTTTGATGTGTCTGATTTTCCAATTCATCCTCCTGAACCTTTGACTGTTATATCACCCTCCCTCCTTCCCATCCTTCCGACCCCGCTTGAAGACAATGAGCTTGAAAGATTTTCCTTTGAATCAGATACTGTTCTCACAGATAATAACACTTACGAGTGTTTCACTTTTTCGGACGATGTTGATGACTCACCGCCCGAGTTTGAGTCCTTTACATTTTCAGATGAGCCATCAGAGTCGGTTGATTATAGTAGTTTCGAACCATTAATGGAATCTTTCAAGTTCGAAACAGTTTACTACGGTGAGTAAGATACTATCCCTAATTCACTCCCTTTCGTTTCTCCTATTGTCCCGACCGTACAAATGACCGTTACGCTTTCATCTCCGATACCAAGTTCGGCGTACCCATGTTTTCTTGCGAATCTTGAGGGATTTGACCCTATTTCACGACGAGTTGATAGGTTAGCGCAATCGCTTATAACATATCGATCATCACATATTGCGCTAATTTATTCACTCAATTTACACCCTCAAGATCGTACTTCACTTCCTTCTTCTTTTCGCCATTCTTCTCCTCCACCGAGACCATATTCTACCATTCTTCTTTCCACACGGTCTCGCGTGCTTCTCAATTTCTTGCACCAACTATACCATTTCCACGATAAGATTTTTGAATGGTTGGTGCTAACTTTTGGCTTGTGCAAGGCCAAGCTTAAGTTTGGGGGAATCTTTGTATATATGTATATATTTTTTATTTTCTTTTTCTATAAAAAATAAAAAAAATTCAAAAAATTAAAAATATGAAAAAAAAATCATAAATAAATAAACAGGGGAGTGCCGGTATTTTGACCATCTTGGTTTAGCATGACAGTGAGGACACTGTCAAGTTCAAGTTTGGGGGTATTATATGCTCGGTACGTCTTCTTCCTTCGCATTCATTTGTACATATTTTTGCATTTGCATATTTATTTGAAAACCCATAAAAATTGAAAAATTTCAAAATTATAAAAATTATTGTATTCAATTTTGGCTTATTGGACTAGAGTTTGACAGATAGGTTAACTGGCTAGGAACAACTAGATCTTAGACTTAGTGAATTAAAAACCCTAAAAATAACATTCCTTAAAGTTTAACGGTAGAAAGTATATGCCTTGTAGTTTATTTAGAAATAGGCAAATTTTGGGTTCACTTCTTGGGCTAAGTTGAAACAAGGGAAGAGTATTGATGTTCTTATTAGAGTATAAGTTTGAAAGATAATTCCTAGTTTAAGTCTAGATTCTGAAAATGTATACCCTACAAATTGCACTAACAGCACCTTGAAACTTGGAATAGTAGAAGAGACCTTGAAATGCTCTTGTCTAAAGTACTTAGTACAATGAAAATGAAAAAAAAATATATAAGTGTGAATAAAGAATAAAAAAATGAACACTGGTTTTTGTGATTACTTAAGGCTGTGAAAAATAGAAAAATATTTAGCGAGGGTGCTTCATCACCTAGTGCCTTAGACCAACTGGTTTGGGAGTCACTGCTAAAAACCTTGGGTGTTGCAAGACTAGGAATTACGCTTAAATGTGCAAACACATCTTGTAATCGGTTGTTGGTACCTCAAGAAGTATTAACGGTCGCATGAAGGATGTGTAAGCAAAATTCAATTAAAAATTCACCAATTAAGAAGTGCTTTGGACAACGGACGAGAGTATGATTGCTTGATTTGAATTTCCAAGTGTAGGGGTGATTTATACACACACGTAGGGATATGTGATTGGAGTTTAGATGAGAGAAAGGAGTGAAGAATAAAACTTGTATCTTTAATAGAGTTGATAAAAATTCCTAAGTGGAGATGGAACCCTAGAAGGAAAACTTAAGAGATGCTGAAAGCTAGGTAAGTCTACAGGATATATATAATCTTAAGTTAGATGATGAGGAAGTGTGAAAAATGTGGGTGGATAATTTACAAGTAGAAGATAATAGAATTCCTTGTTGGGAAAACTTAATTGGATAACAAAAGTCGAAAAGCCGAATTGATAGGATTTTGTAGGTAGTAATCCGCTGAAAACCCTCAGGAGACAACACTCCTCTTACTAGGGACACCTAGAGGTTTAACGGCTTGTTGCACGAGCTCAGTGCAATCGCGTTTCCCTGCGAAAGTGCGGCTATGTTAGATTTTTATCGAGAATAAATAAAATAATAAGTTTGCTCGAGGATGAGCAAATGATAAGTTTGGGGGTATTTGTTCATAACATAATATTGCATTTTGTATTCCCAATTCTTATGCATTTTACAATGAAAACAGGTACTTTTGACGCATGTCTGCTACATATTACAGGTTACAGGTTCTTGGAGCGAAAACAGTGAAAAACACAAAAGACGACACAAAAGAAGGACTTTTGACCAACAATTAGGAGGATCTTAGTAAAGCCCAGCAGAAGAACGCTTCACCACCAACAAGGCAACGCAAGATCCAAATTTGAAAGAAAGACGGTTAAAAGATCCATTGCAAAGTGTTCACTGAAGATCTGGAATTAATATAGAAGCCCAACTGATAAAAGGAATAAAGAATAAAGAAGCCCAGAGTAACCTAAAGAAGCCCAGGAAAAACAATCAGATGAACTCACCATTGAGCCGCGGAACCGCGGCCCAAGCGCGCCAATGCCGCGGTTCCGTGGCCTTATAAAGCCCTCATTCAAATAAAATTTTACCATAATGTTGAGTCGGCTATGGAAAGATTTCCTAGGGGTATATTTGTAATTGTAGACATGCGGGTCAAATGTAACCCTAGGGTTTCCTATTCTTTATAAATAGGAACTCTAATCATTGTAATTCTTATGCCTCCTTTTAATAAAAATTCAGAAATCCTTTTTGGAGAGCATCGGTGTTTCTTCTCCATTCAGAAATTCAGATCTGACAACCCTGCATGGATGATTGGAGGGATGCATCTGTAGGTAATTTAATTTCTTGCCCTAGTGTAGTTTTCAATTCCTTGCCCTAGGTAGATTTAATTTCATGCCCTAGGAACCTGTTTAGGGTTTAGCTTTTGGGAAGGATTTTGAGAGATGAGATCTCTCATCCCTTTCTTACCCACCAAACATTTACAATAGGACTCCATGCATACATGCACATACCGCTCCCTACGGCACTCTATCCCTCGAGGTAGCGGTGATACCGTAGTATAAAGGCCCGGGTGTGATGTTTTCCATGGAGGTTAGGGTAAGGATCTCTAAAGGAAGGACAAGAACCTAGAGGAAGGAACACCTTCCCGAACGGATCTAATCCACTTTATTGATAATTACCATAACTCCTCACAGATCTTCATTCGGGTATTGAAAGTGGTGAGATTTAATTACATTTCCAAACCATCCCTAAACCTAGCCCTAGCAAGAGTAGATCTAGATAATTTCCCTAGGATAATTTAGATTTTTAGATTTAATAATCTGTCCGAATACCTTTCGGAATTAACTCGTTAGAACGAATCGGAAAGTCACAACATCCCTGTGGACCGACCCGTACTCACCGGCTAGCTGCAAAGCGACGCCGTTCTTGATTGCGGTTACAAATATTTTTGATCTATCTTTTAGAAAGCGCAAGTACGCTAAATCTCTTCAATCAAGCTGCATACCTATTAAATCAAGTTCCATCTAAATCTGTACCTACCACACCATATGAGATATGGAGTGGGAAGAGACCATATTTTAAACGAGTTAAGATATGGGGTTGTCCGGCCTATGTCAAAAGGCAAAATCCAGACAAACTCGAGGCACGGTCAGTTCTTTGCAAGTTTGTGGGATATCCTAAGAATTCACAAGGATATTTTTTTCTACCATACTGAAGAACAAAAGGTGTTTGTTTCTCAATATGCCACCTTTTTAGAAAAGGAATTCCTTGAAAAAGAAATTAGTGGCAAAATGGTAGAGCTGGAAGAAGTTCCAGATACACAAACTATAACTGAAGATTTAGTGGAACCAGAAGATTCGGTAGTACCCGACGAACCTCAGCCTCTCCGCCGATCTAGTAGGGTTTCTCGTCCACCTGAGAGATACTACGGTTTTCTCATTGATGGTGGAAGCGAGGATTGCATCATGGAGGATGATGACCCAACTAGCTTCGAGCAGTCCATCACGAGTGGGGACTCAGTGAAATGGCTGGATGCTATGCGGTCCGAGATGGAATCCATGTACACCAACAAAGTATGGACTTTGGAAGTTGCTCCTGAAGGGGTAAAACCCATTGGGAGCAACTGGATCTTCAAGAAAAAACTTGGTGTCGATGGGAAAGTGGAGACTTTCAAAGCTAGACTTGTAGCAAAGGGTTTTCGTCAAAGACCAGGTGTGGATTATGACGAAACCTTTTCTCCAGTGGCTATGCTTAAATCCATCCGGATCATGCTTTCCATCGCTGCATATCATGACTACGAAATCTGGCAAATGGATGTTAAGACCGCCTTTCTAAATGGTGATTTAGAAGAGTGCGTGTACATGACTCAGCCAGAGGGCTTCGTAGACAGTGGGAGCAGCGGCAAGGTGTGCAAGCTGCTTAAATCCATTTATGGATTAAAGCAAGCATCGCGGAGTTGGAACATCTGCTTTGATGTCGTTATCAAAGAGTTTGATTTCGTCAAAAACCCAGATGAACCTTGTATTTACAAGAAGGTGGCAGGGAGTAAGGTTGTCTTCCTCGTATTGTACGTGAACGACATACTCTTGATAGGAAATGATATTCCTATGCTGCAATCGGTTAAGCTCTTCTTATCACAAAGATTCTCAATGAAAGATCTTGTTGATGCCTCCTGCATATTGGGAATTAGGATCTATAGAGATAGATCCAAACGGATATTGGGATTGTCCCAATCCAGGTACATTGACACCATACTAAAAAGGTTTAGTATGGAAGAATCCAAGCGTGGGAACTTGCCCACGATTTCTGGAGTCACTCTCTCCAAAGAGATGTCTCCCAAGACTGATTTGGAGAGAGCTCGCATGCAAGGGATACCCTATGCTTCGGCTGTAGGCTCTATCATGTATGCAATGCTATGTACCAGACCCAATGAAGCATACTCACTAAGTATAGTGAGCAGGTTGTTAGTTATATGTATGCCCTAGAGGCCATTACTATACATAGGATGTATATTGTAGTGGATGCTGGGACATATATAGGGAGGACTTTCTTGCTCGACATGATAGTATGCTATCTGGTTAATCTTTACCTTAACGTGTACACTGATTGTCTCCCTGTTACATGTTGGTAAAGCCCTTAGGATCTGTACTTGACTACCTGGACTATGATGCGGATCATACTAGTGGGGACATGGTAGTCCATAAGTACATCCTTCAAAGTCCCTAGTCGTGGATGTATCAAGACGGGGCATCAATATACCAGAGTAGACTAGCGTATACCTTCTCGACCCATACAGATGGGCGATGGATGATCCCATATCCATTGGTGTTTGACATCAGAGATTATATACGGGTGCTCAGTGGAGACTGGGTACACTGGACGGACTCGCCGAGAACTCCCAGATGGTATTATACCTTACGTCAGATGGCAGTTCTCTGGTGACACTGGTACAGAGTAGTCTGTTGACCCGAGATCGTCATAGAGTCTTGTGTGGTTCCCACTGTGCTTTGATTTCCATCTTACCACGTCCAAGAGGGCGTGCAAAACGTTGGTTTTTGGGTACAGTCCCGAGTCACATGGAAGCAATGAGCGATAGGAGGGGATTCGTCTCTCCCGGTATAGGGGGTTGATGTTGCGCTGTGTTCGATTGGCCATAACAGGAAATCCCTGGCCAGGGTTGCTGAGATTTACTGGTAAGTGTTACCAGTAGTTTCTCGAATTGTTATAGACCTCATATCGACACGACTTATCGAGCTATTGGGGTCTGACGTTTACCACCCGTAGGCGAGATACGCGACATATCAGACGATCAGACCGGACTGTACGGTAGTGTTACTGGTTGGATTCACTGGAGTGTGAGCAGGCTTGCTCGTCGATCTTCAGATCGCTCAATACCCGGGTGGCCGTTACGTTTAGCAGACCGCTTGCGGCTTGTGGGTGTTTGATATGATCATCGCCTGTTGCCGGCGTATTGACGAGTCTTTAGAGTCCTACACAGAGGTTTCCTGGCTCAAGCGAAACGAAATAGGAGCGCATATGAGATATGTGCGGGACCGAGAATAATGCGTGTATGTGATACCGTGTTATATTCTCGCGATGAATGTGTCGAATGGTTGTATGCGATATAACCTAGTTATCGAATCATGGATTGATTCGATAAGCCGATACATTGGATATTAGTCGGTTATATGTGATATGACCGGATCGTTAAATCAAGTGTTGATTTAATGATTTAATGTATAATAATATATTTGATATATTACTTTGCATTAACTAATATTGGTTCACTTTAAATGGATTTTCTCGCTCGGATGTGCGCATTATATATGTGATATGATTTTGTGCACATGCTTGTATCATGTTTAATGGTGCATGTAAAATTGGTTAAGTATAAAGAATTAAACCTTGGTTAATGAAATGGTTAGGGTTTATTATTTTCTTATTCATTTATTTATTCTTTTGGAAAAAGAAAAGGAAATGATAAAATGGTATTTATTTATTCTTTTGGAAAAAGAAAAGGAAATGATAAAATGGTGGCATTCTTTGTTCTTTCATGAAGCTTCAGGAATACTTTGACTTTGTGACCACTTTGTCTCATCCTTAACCCTAACCATTCCACTTAACCCTAATTAATTCTCTACACCTAACCATGGTTCTATTATGATAAGAATTCATTATTCTTTTCATTTTAGAATTATCTTATCATAAGATTATTTTCTTCTTCTTCTTCTTCTTCAAGATGAAGAAGCTTGACTTCATCAATGGTGGATTGATGAAATGAGTGAGAAATCCGATTCTAAAGTCTACCCACTTCCTATTTCTTCATCCTCTACCTCTTGCCAAGTAGTAGAGTGTGTTTCCTTCACAAGTTTTCATGGCTTGGTGAAGGTGGAGCTTGATCTAGCGATGCCTCGACGTAGATCATCTTCGGCATGGACATCGACGACCTAGCTCGCCATTTCTCCGACGAAGCCGACGCTAGAGCCCGGGAATTCATTTGGACAGCGAGGGGACTTTGTTGCGGAGCTATGGAGTTGGAGCACCGGATCTACAAAGGTTGTATTTCCGTTTAAACTTTAGTTAAGTCGTTAACTTGTTTCATTTTCGCCTAGAAATCTAGCCAACGATCCGTTCTAGGGTTTCTCGGCACCGTTTAAATTTGAAATTGGCATGGTTGATGCCTTGTGAGACCTCATTAGGGTGCCTAGGAACCCTACAGTGGTATCAGAGCCTAGCTAGAACCATAGGCGAAGTCTAGACGCAATTTGAAACCCGAACGAACCCGAAACCCATTTTCCAAAATGCTCTCTGTCCAATTTTTAAAAATCTGGATTTTTCAATATTAAAAATATGCAAAAAATTAAGCAGGGTTTTTTATGAATTACTGTGAAAAACGGAGACCTAACTCCGTCATAACGCCGCGGAACCGCGGCCTGTGCCCTCGTGGCGCGGCGGTTCTGCGGCCATATTGTTGACTCTTTGACTCCTTTTTGCACAGTAATGTTTATAATTAATCCCTGTGTTTTCTGGGTAATTTTAATTTATGCTATGCAGTTGAGTTTTCTGGGGTTGTTTTGGGGATTCGAATGTTCGATCGGATTATCAAATTTTGTCTGTGTGGCCTTCCGGATAAATTTTAGAATATGTTAAAAAGTTCGAACGGATATAAATACCCAATTTTTCCCCTGTCGGGAAATTTCCAAGTGTTGGATTTTCCTGTAGTTTAACGACGTTCTAAATAGTGCAAGTAACGCGATGGACCCTCTAGAAGACAACAAACCTTAACTCGATTATGTGACCGTCTTGAACTGCCCTTTGAACCTTCGGGTTTGGGGCAGTACGGCGTGCCACATGTGAGGCGTTGGCTTGACCCTTCTACGGCTGGACCGTTGGTACTGAGGCACGAACTGAATGTTGTTAGACTTATTTCATGTGTTGATCTACATCGGGAAAACTTGGGTGTTCGACTGTTTGATCGAAAAGTTTAACATTTTCTATTTATCCGGAATGTGATACAATAATTGGAATTCACAAGTAGTTATGAGATAACTGAATGAATGTTGTAAATCTAGCAATTTAGTCTCACTTGATCGGTTGCCACGGAATTTTGATGTGATCAAAAGTCCGTCGCAATCACGTAGCGTACGCGGATACTCGCCGGATAAACTTAATAGACAGCCTCACTCCATAGCCCCGACCAAGTGACTGTAGGAGAACCCCGTCGCCGAAAGCATCCGTCCGGGTGCTCGCGGTAGCGGTGTTCCGCCTTGGTGCACTTCGTCGACGGTGTCGGGGGTGCAGCCGTCTACTGAAGTTTGCGACGAGCATTCGATCAGAACATCGGGAATCCTGTTGAATTCCCGACTTGATATTGAAAAGTCTTTTCGATTTTGAGACTAAAATGCGGGGTTTATAATTGTTAGGCATGCGATGTCTAATGAATTCATTTGGTCAGGCATGCGATGTCTGAGGTGGTTGCGGATTCCAACTGTTGTAGTTTTACACTTTCTTTTCTGTGACCGTAAGTGTAATATGTGATATCACCGGTTTCGTTGCTATATGTCAACGACAATTGGGATGCGCATATTTACTTACGTTGATGACATGTGATGTTATGTGTTGCTGGATATGTTATATTGGATCGTCGTGTTTGAATAGCCGGGGGTTTTTATGTGAGATGAGTGTTTTTCATTTTCATTCATGTAAAAACTTGTATGTAATAATCTTTTATTGGGGCACTTCCAGGTTGCGGAAGATGTCACCGTTTGTATATTATTTACTTTTCCGCACTAGGATAGACCCAAGGAGGGGAGCACATGTAACCGGGTTCTGGAGTCTAGTGGGAGACCAACTCGAGGAGTCGAGTCCGGGTCTCCTAACTCTAGAATTGGTAGGGTTGCTTGCCGCTCTCGTAGGGGTCTAGGGGTGTGGGTTTGGCTATTCATCACGACCGTGGAATCCGTGTTTTATACTGGCTCGTATTGAAAACACGGACGTCCTAGTACATCCAATATTTCATATGATTCTTCTGCTGCGATATCTGTGATGTGATCATGTGATGTTCTGTGATAGATACTGTATATAGTATATATGATATATTATATAGACGTTACTTATGTTTTACACCCGCGCTAGCCCTGCCCCGCTCTGCCGTTAGCTACCTAACCTAACGGTGCACGAGGGGACATCGAGGCGAATGCGGATGGCATAAGTGTACGTCGTATTTATCTGTGATGTTTAGGTATTTAAATAGTGGGACTTCATTAATGAGATTAATGAAATAAAAGAAACCTAAGATGTTGTAGAATCGAATTTCAAAACTAAAAAGGGTAGCTACAGTTCTTGCTTTGCACAGAGGTATATGTGATATATCCTGCACCTTATTCGATGAGGAAAGGACCGAGATCCCTTCACCGGGAGTGACTCCTTTAGCAATAACTGGCAGATGCTACACACTCGGTTTGTCTTTTGATTGCTTTTAAGTGTTTTTGCTTTGCACAGTGATATATACGATATATCCCGCACCTCATTCGACGAGGAAAGGACCGACGATCCCTTCACCGGGAGTGACTCCTTTAGCAAAACTAGAAAAGCCTCAAAAGCACTCCATTTTAAAATCATTTGATTCTACAACGATATCAAGTTCATTACGCAATAGGTTTTCAGAAAAACCTGTCGTAGCCCTCCGTCTATTCAGATAAGTACTAGTCAGTATTCGTGCTGCGGTAGTTTGGCATTCGTCAAGGCGTAGTGTACGGTAGCTAACTAGTATTTATCTGCTTGAGCATATGATGCGATTGGATTAGGGTATTCGTACGACATTGTTTGGCATTCGTCAAGGGTCGTGCGGGTGGGTTTAATTCGATCAAGAAATGTACGGGTTGAACTTGACTAGTGGACTATGGGTTTTTTGGCATTCGTCAAGGTCATAGAACACTAGGGGCAAAATATTATCGGGAATTTCAAGTGTTGAAATTTGCAATGAGATTGCATACCTTCTATGAGATAGTTGAATCCCGATACCCGCTGCGAGTAATTGTTACTCCTGGGAGAGTTTTACACATTACAATTAGCCGATCAAGTAGGTGTCTAGAAAGGTGTTAACGAGGTTACGTCTCTGGGAAAACGAGGTTTACATTAATTAGGTTCGTGCGAAAGCACGGGGGACCTCCCTCAAAGTACCGACACTGGCCTGGCTGAAAGATTGGCGAACTTGTAGTGTGTAATTAATCCCGGCTAGTCTTTCCTTTTAAGGTTTGAAGGAAGATTTGATAAAAAGCAGTGGGAGCCATCCTGATTAGATAAAATAATAACCAATCTATTCGTGCAAGAGCGCACGCTGAGTGTTTTCTTCTCTCTCTCTCCAGGTAGCGACCATATCACGCCTTAATCAAGGTAATAATACGGATTTTTGACCGAACCCGCTTGTTATACTGAGCTGGGGAACGTTGGTCCCGCTCCAACTTATAATAGTTATAAGACAGAGCAGGAAATTGGGGAATACCAGAATTCCCGTGCCGCCCAAACGAAGAGAGTGCATGCTGATGCATCATCTTCGGGTGTGTTCATTACAGAGAACTGTTTCTCAGTGTCCTTTACGTCCTGGGTATATGATACCGGATCAAGATCCCGCATATGTAATATGTTACATGGGCTACAGATAGGTAAAGAACTGAGAACGGGTGATAAGTTTCATGAGGCAGAAAACGGGGCAAGAGTTGCAGCCAAGTCTGTTGGTCACTGTCACCTTGTATTACCAATACATTGATTCTGAACGAATGTTATTAGATACCGAACCTGATATACAAAATCATATCAGTCTCTTTATCAGTAAAGAAATGATAAAATTTTGTATTGTTGGATAATGTTTTGAACATTTCCTATATCAAAAGTTGATCGGTTCAGGCACGTTATCTAAAAGCATTGACGTTCTAAATCAAACTACAGTTCTTAGTATACTGAACACACAAAAGAGGAAGAGTTCAGAAATGAACGAATTCTTCTTGAGGCATTGTAGACTAGGTCAGATCAATGTGACCCGACTAGCGAGAGTTACATATAGATGCATATTTAAATCAGTTTGAATTTACATCTTGTGAAACTCGCCAGTCATGTCACAAAGATAAGATGACCATAGCTCCGTTTACTGGAAACAGAGAAAGAGTTAGTAAACTCTTGGGATGATACATGTTGAAGTATGTAGGTCCCCTGTCTACACATGCCAAGACTGGTTCTTTGTACTTCGTTACATTCTCTGATAATCTCTCAAGATTCAGTCATATGTTCCTGTTGAAACACAAGTCCGAACCTTTTGAGATATTCACAGAATATAAGTGAGAAGTAGAGAACCAGAATACGGGTATAAGTATTATGTCCTATGATGAGATCAAGGAGGAGAATACTTGAGCACGGAAATACTGGACTATTCTAAAGGAGAATGAGATTCTCTCTCAGCATTACTCCTCTGTATACACCATAGCACGATGGTATATCAGGGCGGAGCAATCACACCCTATATGATAAGGTGTGCTCTATGATGAGTACTACTGAGTTACCTATTTCCTTTTGGGAGTTATGCGCTTGAGAAGCTGCATACCTATTGAACAGGGTTCAAATCAAATCAGTTGCTTACCACTTCATATGTGATATGGAATGGGAAGAGCCCATGTCTTAAGCTAGTTAAGATTTGGGGTTGTCCGGCCTACGTCAAAAAGCAAAATCCGGACAAGCTCGAGGCAAGGTCTGTAATGTAGAACTGGAAAGGTTCCAGCTATACAAACTACAGCAGATGATTTGATAGAACCAAAGGATTCAATAGTTACCAACGAACCTCAGCCTCTCCGCCGATCTAGTGAGGTTCCTCACCAGCCTGAGAGATACTTCGGTTACTCTATGACAGTGGGAGCGAGGATTGCATCATGAGATGATGACCCAACTAGCTTCGAGCAGGCCATCGAGAGTAAGACTCTGTAAGAATGGCTGGATGTTTATCGATCTGAGATGGAATCCTTATACACCAACAAAGTATGGACTTTGGTTACTATATCTGAAGGGTTAAATCCCCATCAGGAGCAAGTATATCTTGAGAAGATTACTTGGTGTAGATGGAAAAGTTGAGACTTTCAAAACTAGACTTGTTAAAGGTTTGCATCATTGACCAGGTGTGGATCATGAGGAAACCTTTTTCTAAGGAGCTAGGCTTAAGTCCATCCAGATCCTACTTGCCACGGCTACATACCATGACTACGATATCTGGCGGTTGGGTGTCATGACTGCTTTTCTAAATGATATTTTAGAAGAGTGCGTCTATAAGTACACAGCCAGAGGGCCTCGTAGACAGTGGGAGCGGCGGAAACGTATGCAAGATTCTTTATAGGATAAAGCAGGCATCGCGGAGTTGGAACATCTGTTTTGATGGATTAGTCAAAGAAGTTGACATCATCAAAATGGTAGATGAACCTTGTATAAACAAGAAGGTAGTAGGGAGTATGGTGACGATCCTCGTAGAGTACGTGGATGACATACTCTTGATAGGGAAGGAGTTTCCTATGCTACGCTCGATCAATCTCCGCTTATCACAATGATTCTCCATATAGGATCAAAGTGATACCTCCTAAATCCTGGGTTTTTTGATCTATGAGATAGATCTAATTGGATGTTAGGACTCTCACTTGTTGTAGTGAGACGGTATCAACCGATCCTGGGGAGAATCACTGGAAGGGTTCCAGGGTGATAAAGACGACTGAATGTCAGTCACAGGCATTGTCTTTACCCTCAGTGGAGGGACGGTATGTTGGAAGAGTTCCAAGCTAGAATCGTGGCATACTAGAAGATAAAGGCAGGATACATCGCTACTTAAGATGCTACCAAGGAGGATGTTTGGGTGTATATTGGTTCATGAGATGAACTATGTTCGTCCCATTGTGTGACAATGGAGTTGTGGCTTACGCCAAGGAATGTCCGTCCCATCAGTGATCCAGACATATTCTAAGGCAGTGTCACCTGATCATGGAGATGGTTGATCTCCAGGGAGATCGAGGTTAGGAGAGTAGACTCAGAAAACAACACAGCGGATCCACTCACAAAGGCCTGTTCCCAGAGAGAGACTTTTATGGGATGGTTGAGTATGAGATACTGCAACCACTGCTATCAGATGGAACTAGTGCAAGTGGGAGATTGTTAGTTATATGTATGCCCTAGAGGCCATTACTATACATAGGATGTATATTGTAGTGGATGCTGGGACATATATAGGGAGTACTTTCTTGCTCGACATGATAGTATACTATCTGGTTAATCTTTACCTTAACGTGTACACTGATTGTCTCCCTGTTACATGTTGGTAAAGCCCTTAGGATCTGTACTTGACTACCTGGACTATGATGCGGATCATACTAGTGGGGACATGGTAGTCCATAAGTACATCCTTCAAAGTCCCTAGTCGTGGGTGTATCGAGACGGGGCATCGATATACCAGAGTAGACTAGCGTATACCTTCTCGACCCATACAGATGGGCGATGGATGATCCCATATCCAATGGTGTTTGACATCAGAGATGATATACGGGTGCTCAGTAGAGACTGGGTACACTGGACGGACTCGCCGAGAACTCCCAGATGGTATTATACCTTACGTCAGATGGCAGTTCTCTGGTGACACTGGTACAGAGTAGTTTGTTGACCCGAGATCGTCATAGAGTCTTGTGTGGTTCCCACTGTGCTTTGATTTCCATCTTACCACGTCCAAGAGGGCGTGCAAAACGGTGGTTTTTGGGTACAGTCCCGAGTCACATGGAGGCAATGAGCGATAGGAGGGGATTCGTCTCTCCCGGTATAGGGGGTTGATGTTGCGCTGTGTTCGATTGGCTATAACAGGAAATCCCTGGCCAGGGTTGCTGAGATTTACTGGTAAGTGTTACCAGTAGTTTCTCGAATTGTTATAGACCTCATATCGACACGACTTATCGAGCTATTGGGGTCTGACGTTTGCCACCCCTAGGCGAGATATGCGACATATCAGACGATCAGACCGGACTGTACGGTAGTGTTACTGGTTGGATTCACTGGAGTGTGAGCGGGCTTGCTCGTCGATCTTCAGATCGCTCAATACCCGGGTGGGCGTTACGTTTAGCAGACCGCTTGCGGCTTGTGGGTGTTTGATATGATCATCGCCTGCTGCCGGCGTATTGACGAGTCTTCAGAGTCCTACACAGAGGTTTCCTGGCTCAAGCGAAACGAAATAGGAGCGCATATGAGATATGTGCGGGACCGAGAATAATGCGTGTATGTGATACCGTGTTATATTCTCGCGATGAATGTGTCGAATGGTTGTATGTGATATAACCTAGTTATCGAATCATGGATTGATTCGATAAGCCGATACATTGGATATTAGTCGGTTATATGTGATATGACCGGATCGTTAAATCAAGTGTTGATTTAATGATTTAATGTATAATAATATATTTGATATATTACTTTGCATTAACTAATATTGGTTCACTTTAAATGGATTTTCTCGCTCGGATGTGCGCATTATATATGTGATATGATTTTGTGCACATGCTTGTATCATGTTTAATGGTGCATGTAAAATTGGTTAAGTATAAAGAATTAAACCTTTGTTAATGAAATGGTTAGGGTTTATTATTTGCTTATTCATTTTATTCATTTATTTATTCTTTTGGAAAAAGAAAAGGAAATGATAAAATGGTGGCATTCTTTGTTCTTTCATGAAGCTTCAGGAATACTTTGACTTTGTGACCACTTTGTCTCATCCTTAACCCTAACCATTCCACTTAACCCTAATTAATTCTCTACACCTAACCATGGTTCTATTATGATAAGAATTCATTATTCTTTTCATTTTAGAATTATCTTATCATAAGATTATTTTCTTCTTCTTCTTCTTCTTCTTCAAGATGAAGAAGCTTGACTTCATCAATGGTGGATTGATGAAATGAGTGAGAAATCCAATTCTAAAGTCTACCCACTTCCTATTTCTTCATCCTCTACCTCTTGCCAAGTAGTTGAGTGTGTTTCCTTCACAAGTTTTCATGGCTTGGTGAAGGTGGAGCTTGATCTAGCGATGCCTCGACGTAGATCATCTTCGGCATGGACATCGACGACCTAGCTCGCCATTTCTCCAACGAAGCCGACGCTAGAGCCCGGGAATTCATTTGGACAGAGAGGGGACTTCGTTGCGGAGCTATGGAGTTGGAGCACCGGATCTACAAAGGTTGTATTTCCGTTTAAACTTAAGTTAAGTTGTTAACTTGTTTCATTTTCGCCTAGAAATCTAGCCAACGATCCGTTCTAGGGTTTCTCGGCACCGTTTAAATTTGAAATTGGCATGGTTGATGCCTTGTGAGACCTCATTAGGGTGCCTAGGAACCCTACACAGGTATCAAGCTGATCCTGGAGAGAGTCACTGGACAGCTGTGAAGAGCATTCTCAAGTACTTACGAAGGACTAAAGAGATGCTCTTGGTGTATGGTAACGGAGAACTCTAAGTGGAGTCCTTTACCGATTCGAGCTTCCAGAGTGATAAGGACGACTCTAAGTCGCAGTCGGGATTTGTCCTTACCCTTTACGGAGGGGCGGTTAGCTGGAAGAGTTCCTAGCAGGAAACCGTGGCAGACTCGACGATGGAGGCTGAATACATCGCTGCCAACGATGCTGCTAAAGAGGCTGTCTGGATCAAGAAGTTCATTACTGAACTTGGAGTGGTTCCATCCATTGAGCATCCAATACCTTTGTATTGCGATAACAATGGAGCGGTGGCTTTGGCCAAGGAACCCAGGTCCCATCAGCGATCCAGGCATATTCTGAGGCGGTATCACCTGATCCGGGAGATAGTTGATCGCCGGGAGATCGAGGTCAGGAGTGTTGACACGAAGAACAACACGGCGGATCCACTCACGAAGGCCATTTCCCAGATACAGTTTGAGAGACTCTTCGGGATGCTCGGTATGCGATATTACAGCCGCTGGCCCTAGTGCAAGTGGGAGATTGTTAGTTGTATGTATGCCCTAGAGGCCAGTATTGTACAGATGATGTATATTATATTGGATGCTTGGACATATATAGAGATGACTTTCTTGCTCGATATGATAGTATGCTATCTGGTTACTCTTTATCTTAACATGTACACTTGTCTCTTTAAACTGTCTTATAGTTACATGTTGATAAAGCCCTTAGGATGTGTACTTGACTACCTGGACTATGATGCAGATCATACTAGTGGGGACATGGTAGTCCATAAGTACATCCTTCAAGGTCCCTAGTCGTGGGTGTATCAAGACAGGGCATCGATATACCAGTGTAGACTAGCGTATACGCTTCTCGACCCATGAGATGGGCGATGGATGATCCCATATCCATTGGTGTTTGACATCAGAGATGGTATACGGGTGCTCAGTGGAGACTGGGTACACTGGACGGACTCGCCGAGAACTCCCAGATGGTATTATACCTCACGTCAGATGGCAGTTCTCAGGTAACACTTGTGCAGGTTAGTCTGTAGACCCGAGATCGTCATAGAGTCTTGTGTGATTCCCACTGTGCTTTGATCTCCACCTTACCACGTCCATGAGGGCGTGCAAAACGGTGGTCTTTGGGTACAGTCCCGAGTCACATGGAGGCAATGAGCGATAGGAGGGGTTTCGTCTCTCCCGGTATTGGGGGTTGATGTTGCGCAGTGCTCGATTGGCCGTAACAGGGAAGTCCCTGGCCAGGGCTGATCAGAGATTTGCTGGTAAGTGTTACCAGTAGTTTCTCGACCCGTTATGAGCCTCACATCGGCACGACTTATCGGTTATTGGGGTCTGACGTTTACCACCCCTAGACTTGATATGCAACATATCAGACGATCAGACCGGACTGTACGGTAAGTGTTACTGGTTGGATTCACAGGAGTGTGAGCAGGCTAGCTCGTCGATCTTCTGATCGCTCAATACCCGGGTGGCCGTTACGTTTAGCAGACCGCTTGCGGCTTGTGGGTGCTTGATATGATCATCATCTGCTACCCGGCGTATTGACGAGTCTTTAGAGTCCTACACAGAGGTTTCCTGGCTCAAGCGAAACGAAATAGGAGCGCATATGAGATATGTACGTGAGCGAGAATAATGCGTGTATGTGATACCGTATTTCATTCTCACGATGAATGTATCGATTGGTTATATGCGATATAACCTAGATATCGAATCAAGGATTGATTCGATAAGCCGATACATTGGATACTAGTCGGTTATATGCGATATGACCGAATCGTTAAATCAAGTGTTGATTTAATGATTTAATGTATAATTATATATTTGATATATTGCTTTGCATTAACTAGTATTGGTTCATTTTAAAAGGTTTTTCTCACTTGATGCACATTGTATATGTGATATATTTTTTGTGCACTTGTTTGTATCATGTTTGATGATACTTGCTCACTTGGGTTTGTGTAAAGATTGAACCATGGTTATATGAATGGTTAGGGTTTTGATTATTTACTTAGTTATTTATTTATTTATTCATTTTGGATATTATTAGGAATGGTGGCTTATTTTGTTTCTATGTTGAAGCTTCTTGAAGCTTTGACAAAGTCCACCATCCTTATCTTATCCTTAACCCTAACCATTCCAACTAACCTTAGTTTAATCTCTACACTTGACCATGGTCAAGATATGATAAGTATTCATATTAGTTTCTTTTTAAATAAGAAACTTATCATATTCTTTCTTCTTGATCATCTTCTTCTTCAAGAAAAGCTTAAGCCCATCAATGGCAACTTGAGCAAAAGTGAGTGAAATCCAATTCTAAAGTGAACCCACCTCCTATTTCTTCACCCTCTACCTTTTGCCAAGTTTTTTTGGGTGTTTTCTTCACAAGTTTCACAACTTGGTGAAGTTGGAGCTTGAACTTGTGCAACCTCGACGTAGATCATCTTCGGCACGAAGCCGACGACCTAGTCCGCCCTATTCTCCGATGAAGCCGACGTTTGAGTTCGGGATTCGAGATGGACAGCGAGAGGACACCTACGTGGAGCTAAGGAAGTGGAGAACCGGATCTACAAAGATTGTAGTCTCTCTCCTTTAGTTAAAGTGTTAACTAGTTTCGTATTTCGCCTAAATTTCTAGTTAACGATCCGTATTAGGGTTTCTCGGCACCCGTAAAATTTGAAATTGGCATGGTTGATGCCTTGTGAGACCTCTTGAGAGTGCCTAGGAACCTTACAGTTGATGGACACGGAAAGAGGTAATTTATTGGAAATAAATGATGAGATTTCAGTGTTGGTTATGTGATTTGTAGTACAGATTCATGCTTTCCATATGCTATCATACATCATACTTGCTCTCATTTCAGTTAGTTATGATCTTCATAATTACATTATCAGACGTTATATGTTAGTTTTATTCACTGAGTTGGCAACTCACCCCCGTTGTGCCACAGTTCCTTGCAAGGGTAGAATGGACGGATAGCAGCAGTGCAGATCCACTTTTTCAGCTTTTATCGCATCTTTTGATAGGTGGGTTACATTGTAGTAATCTTCTCTTTTGGTATTGTATTTTGGATCTAGAAATTCTCCATCAGACTTTGTATTATGATTTAGAATGAGAGATGGTTATGTATATTATTAGACAGGTGAGATCGTTGTTGTGTTAGAAGATATTTCTTTACTTATATCTGAAATTCTTATTGATGTCATATACGCTTGGGTATTTATCTCCACTATTGATATTGTTGATCCCAACTAAGGATGTAACCAAACTTAACACTTTATACTTGTTTTTATATCTTAATTTCAAAACAACTGTGATTTTTACTTAAAAGCTAAATTTTTATAAAGAATTCCGCAAAAAGGATTTTGATCTTGGTTTTTCGGCTTACTCGGGTTGTGTATATATCTTTAGATATTATACAATCTAAGTGCCGGTCACATCCAAACTTTGGGTCGTGACAAAGTTGGTATCAGAGCCTAGGATTAACCTTACGGAGTCGAGTAGTGAGTTAAGATAAGTGACGTGAGTCCGTGATTTTGGATGACCTTTGTTTTAATGGAGTAGGTGAATTAGGATGGGTGCAGTAACGTACGTATGTTCCGCGGCATATTTACGTTACCATACTCAGCCTAACTAACCTTAGGATCTATATCTTGATCTATTCTTCTTTTGAATCTCTGTTATTGATTGTTCCTATTCGTAAGCCTTATCAACTCTCGTTTCTTGTTCCAGTTGCTATGGCTACGCGAGCTAGGCAAGCCGCAGCCAGAGATGCAGCTACGGCGAGTCCGCCTGTGACGGCGACTGCTACACCGGATGTTCCGGCGGTGCAAGAGCATGTTGATCCTCCTCCTCCAGATCGTATTACTAGGATAGAGGAGGGCATGTTAGGATTGCAGCGAGTGGTATGACAGTGAGCTGAGGCCACTCGAGTACAGAGACAGGATCCGGCACCGACTATTGCAGAGTCCGATGTACAGCCCATGCAGACAGTCGCACTGGTAGAGACGAGAGTGATGGAGGTATCGCTTTTAGAGTTTATGAGATTGAGACCTCCGGTATTTACAGGGACCGATGTAGCGGAGGAACCTCAATCCTTTCTTGATAGGATGGCGAGGATTGGCAGATCATTGCGATGTTCTGATGCGAGGTCAGTTGAGCTGACTAGCTTTCGTTTAGAGGGGCTTCCACAGGAGTGGTGTGAGTCGATGTAGAGAGGGCGAGCTACGGGTCTTACTCCGATGTTGTGGACCGAGTTTTCCGAGGACATTCATGCCAGATTTCTTCCACAGAGTGTGAGAGACGCTAGAGCTAGCAGTTTTGAAGTGTTGCAGAAATCGGCAATTATGTCGGTAGCCGATTATGATTTACGGTTCACCCAGTTTCCGCGCTATGCTCCATACTTAGTACCTACGGAGGAGCTTCGGGTGAAAAGGTTCCTAAGGAGTTTGGACACGCAGTTGTATCTGACTATAGGCTCCCAGCATTTTGATACGTATGTGTAGGCCATGAATGCAGCGATACGAGTAGAGGAGCGTTTGAGCGAGGCAGTGGTTGTTCTGGAGCCAAAGAGGAGTAGATCGATTGGGCCAATGACTAGGCAGTTTGGCAGAGGTAGAGGTAGATATACTCTAGGCCGCAGTTTCGGACGAGGTTGGATCCAGGGACAGATGTTCAGTTCATACCCCGATGATCAGGGGGCCCTACTTACATGTTATAGTTGCGGACTTCCAGGGCATACGGCTAGAGGGTGTACACGCTATAGCGGGACTGTTACTTCACAGAATGCTTTACCCCTTCACCTTCTACGCCGATGGCTTTACTACCTCCCCAAGTTAGCACTACGCGCCAGGCAGTTGAACCATGAGGTTGAGGTTTTGCAGGACGCTCTCAGTGAGGTCAAGGAGATAGAGGTAGAGGACGACATGATGCGGGCAGGGGCCAGGCACGGGTTTTTGCGCTGACTCCACAGGATGCCCAGGCATCAAATGCAGTTGTGACAGGTACTCTTGCAGTATGTTCGTTAGATGCATATATTTTATTTGACCCCGGTTCTACAAATTCTTACGTATCTGCACGCTTTGCACTTTCTTTGGGGAAAGAGTCATCGTTGTCAGAGTTACCGTTAGTGGTAATTACTCCGGTGGGAGATTCTTTTATAGCTCAACACATATTCAGGTCATGTTTTGTACGTATTGGCGATAGAGATTTGCTAGTTGATCTGATTCTCCTGGATATGTTAGATTTTGATATACTTCTCGGTATGGATTGGTTGGCCGCTTGTCATGCCTATGTAGATTGTCGGGGGAAAGTGGTTAGATTTTGTTTTCCACGTGAAACGATGTTTGTTGTGCAGGGGGACTGTAATATAACACCTGCCAACATGATTTCTGCTCTTTGTGCGGAACGACTCTTGAAGAAGGGTTGTTATGGGTTCTTGGCAATTGTTCAGGACTTAGGAGTTGCTGAGATTCCATTGGACCATGTTCCAATCGCACGAGAATTTCCAGAGGTGTTTCCTGCTGAGTTACCAGGATTACCGCCCGATCGCGATATTGAATTTTGCATTGACTTGATTCCGGGTGTGGGGCCTATTTCTATACCACCCTATCGGATGGCCCCGACGGAGTTGAAATAACTCAAAAGCCAGTTGCAAGAGTTGTTAGATAGAGGACTTGTTTGTCCCAGTGTTTCGCCGTGGGGAGCTCATGTCTTATTTGTAAAGAAGAAGGATGGTAGTATGAGATTGTGCATCTTTTACCGACAACTGAATCGCGTCACTGTGCGAAATAGCTATCCACTACCACATATCGATGACTTATTCGATTAGTTGCAAGGAGTTGGCTACTTCTCGAAGATTGATTTGCGATCAGGGTATCGCCAGTTGAGGGTTCGGAAGGATGACATTTCAAAGACTGCTTTTCGCACCCGATACGGGAACTATGAGTTTCTGGTGATGTCGTTCGGACTCACCAACGCCCCAGCAGCTTTTATGGATATGATGAACCATATTTTCAGGCCCTTCCTTGATCAGTTTATTATAGTATTCATTGATGATATTCTCGTTTATTCCCGGAGCCGAGAGTAGCACAAGCAGCATTTGCGTATCACGGTACAGACCTTGAGGGAGAATCAACTGTTTGCAAAATTCTCCAAGTGTGCTTTTTGGCTGGATAATGTGGATTTCTTAGGACACATAGTTACTAGAGCTGGGATACATGTGGACCCAAAGAAGATTGAAGCGGTACAACACTGGTCCAGACCTGTGTCAGTTACAGAGGTTCAGAGTTTGTTAGGTCTGGCAGGTTATTACCGACGCTTTGTGCAGGATTTTTCTCGAATCGCTGCACCGTTGACCGGAATGATTAGGAAGGAGGTTCCCTTTCTTTGGACAGATGCATGTGAGTAGAGTTTTCAGCAGTTGAAAACGCGCTTGACGACTGCACTCGTCTTATCATTACCTTCGGGGTCAGGGGGTTTTGTTTTGTATTGTGATGCATCTCGAGTGGGTTTAGGCTGTGTAGTGATGCAGCACGGCAGGGTTGTAGCTTATGCTTCTCGATAGTTGAAGAGGCACGAGCAGAACTACCCCATTCCTGATTTGGAGATGGCTGCTGTGATATTCGCACTGAACATTTGGAGGCATTACTTGTACGGAGAGTCATGCCAAATCTTCACAGATCATAAGAGCTTGAAGTATATTTTTCAGCAGAGGGATCTGACCCTAAGGCAGCGTAGTTGGATGGAACTCATGAAGGATTACGATTGTGAGATCTTGTATCATCCAGGAAAAGCGAATCTTGTAGCAGATGCTTTGAGTCGGAGGCCTGGAGGTAGCTTATCTCATTTGCGCATCTTCCAGAGACAGTCAACTACAGACTGGAAGATTTTATGTGATAGCCATATACAGTTTGAGTTCACCTCGACAGGAGGACAGTTAGCACATGTTCGCACCCGACCCCAATTGTTGGATCGTATTCGAGAGACATAGCCCGCAGATGCTCGTATGAGGGAGATCATGGATCAGGGTAGGCAGGGCAGGGAGTCGAAGTTCGTGATTGATGATCGTGGAGTATTACGTTTTGGGACTCGTCTTTGTGTGCCAGATTCAGATGGACTGAGACGTGAGATCTTAAGGGAGGCCAATAGATCAGCATACAGTGTTCATCCTGGTTCCACCAAGATGTATCATGATTTGAGGGATGTTTCTTAGTGGGAAGGAATGAAGAGGGACGTTGCGGAGTTTGTGTCGAAATGCTTGACTTGTCAGCAAGTGAAGGCCGAGCACCAGAGGCCGGCAGGAAAATTGCAACCCATGCCCATTCCAGAGTGGAAATGGGAACAGATTTCCATAGATTTCGTTGTGGGTCTACCCAGGACAAGCAGAGGGTATGATTCCATTTGTGTGATTATAGATAAATTAACAAAGGTAGCTCACTTTCTTCCGGTGAAGACGACGTATGGGTTTGCACAGTATGCTCAGATTTATATCGATGAGATTGTACGATTACATGGAGTTCACACGTGCATTGTATCAAATCGGGGTACCCAGTTTACTAGCAGGCTATGGCAGAAACATCAAGAGGCTCTAGGTACACCATTGAGTTTTAGTACAGCTTTCCACCAACAGATGGATGGTCAGTCAGAGCGGACCATTCAGACTTTAGAGGATATGCTTCAAGCTTACAGCCTTGATTTTGGTGGTAGTTGGGATCGTCACCTACCTTTGATAGAATTTTCGTAAAACAACAGTTTTTAGGAAAAGATCCAGATGGGGCCCTTTGAAGCTTTGTATGGGAGGAAATGTCGATCACCCGTTTGCTGGACGGAACTGAGCGAGAGTAGCATATTAGGACCGCAGATAGTACAGGAGACTACAGAAAAGATTAAGCTGATACGAGACAGAATGAGAGCGGCCCAGTGCAGACAGAAATCATATATAGATCGACGACGTCGTAGACTCGAGTTTCAGGTGGGAGAAAATGTGTTTCTTCGTGTGTCTCCGATGAAAGGTGTGATGCGTTTCGGGAAAAAGGGGAAGCTCAGCCCTAGATATGTTGGACCTTACGAGATTCTGGAGAGAGTGGGTGCTGTAGCTTATCGTTTAGCACTTCCATCGAGTTTTCCCGATGTGCACCCGGTGTTTCACGTTTCGATGCTTCGCAAGTATCTTCACGATCCTTCTCATGCGATCCAGCATCAGACCTTACAGCTTTAGCCAGATTTATCCTACACAGTGCAGCCAGTCGCTATTCTAGACAGGCAGGCAAAGAAACTAAAATCGAGGGTACTTCCATCTATAATGGTTCTTTGGCAAGGAAAGAATCGCGAGGAGATTACTTGGGAGACTGAGGATGCGATGCGAAAGAAATTTCCACATCTTTTTGATGGTATGTCTAGTTAAGTTTTAAATTCGGGGACCGAATTTTCTTAAGAGGGGAATATTGTAACATTTTGAAATTTTGGAAATAACTAAAATTAATTAATTAAATAATAAAATGTTAAATTAAAAAGTTATTAAAACAATATAGGACATTTTCATGAGTAGTATGTAAAATAAATTAAATTATGATTTTAATATGTAACTTAAATAAGTTATAAGGGTTTTTATGTGAATTTTAGCTTCATTTCAATAAAAAAGGGTGTTATATATTAACATAAGTTGTGAGGGGTTTTTACACAAAGTTTAAGATATTGTGCAAATTGGGTTTTGTTAAGGGGTGTAAATTGAAAGAGTTAAACAAGATTTAGTTCAGAATAAATCAAAGGATAAATCAGTTTAGAAAAGAAAAACAAACACTTCCACATCATTCTTGCATGCATACACCCACACCACACCTTCTCCTTGCATGAGGATGGCACCCTTTGGCCTTTGACACCTCCTCCTTCACCTTATCCTTCCTTTTTGTCACATATAACCCATGTTCAGTTCAGTAGCTAGTTTAAAATCTGAAATTTTAAAGAAAGAAAAAAAAAAGAAAACAAGGACAAACATAGAAGAACAAGAGAAAGGAGAAGAGCTAAGTCTAGGAATTTCCTCACGATCAAGCTAGGACTAGGAGCTTGTCCATCTTGGAGGGTGTTCTTCCAGCAAATTACTTGAAGGTAAAATTCTTAATCACAGTAGAAATTTAGATTTTGTAACTAGTTTAAATTGAAATGAAAATTTTCTATAATATCGTATTTTAGTCAAAACTAGGCTCTGTTTGAATCTGCTGTAGTTTAGAGAAAAATTTACTTAACTAAACAGGGTCTAAATGATGTATGTTGAATCTAGAGCAAACCATAGGAGCACGAACCAGAGGGCTCGGTTTTGGGCCGGCGACCAATACGGAAATTCCGACGTCGCCAGATTTGTAGGGGGCTAGGGTGTTTTTGCTTGTTGGGTAGGTTTCTGTGAAGAATTTTGGTCATTTTGGTTTTGTTAAATCAAGTTAATTTAACTGTATATAAAATCTGAAAGCTAATATTGGAAAAGGTATCTAAAAATCCAAAATACGACATTGTTAAAACGTATCGCGATCTGTTTCAATCGCGATGCAGCGTAGGGTTAAATTTCAGTGAGGATTGGGTGTTAGATAGTTGAAATAGTCGTATGCAATATAACTAGTACGTAAGAACTTGTGTTTTCATATTCGTCGTATCGGAGTAGCCGTTTTCTTATATAAGTTAATTCTCGATGTTAGATTCAAATACGGGCACTTTGGAGGCCGCAAGGAATGGAAAAGGATTGGCGATTCCTGAGTAGATACGTTTTTCCGGTAAGTAGACTAAACATCTACTGGGGAATTGTGTAAAGATGGCGTGTTACCCCCGTAGTTTTATTTAAGTAAAAGTTTTAATTTTGTATGCTAAGTTAATAATACGCATTCATATACATACCTATGCATCACGGTGGTAATAGATGTAGAACACTGCACCATTATCGACGAGTTATGCCGCACGTGCACACCTTTACATGTTACACTACACCTCGTCGATATTAACATGTCACTTTTACACTAAATATTTATCTTGTTAAACATGATTCTTATCATACCTCAATTATTACTAATATTGGTAACTTGAATAAATGACATCATGTTTATCATCCGAGTATTCTAAGTTGATATAGGAAGCTTTATATTATTGAGAATTTATTGTTTGAGTTTTCCTATACTATTACATAAATCCAGTAATTTCATGATTTATGTAACACGTACACCATGAGATGTTTTTATGATTTGAGTTTATTCCGAACCGAGTCGGTGGGTATACGGTTACGGATTTACAGTTTTATCCAGACTGGGTCGGTGGGGATACAGTTGGATACATGGTGGACCCGGTCGAGACCGAGGGGTAGGATAGCCGCATTTGAGACGGGGGAGCCTAGCGAGTTTACTCGATACCATAGATAGTGGTGAAATACGGAAGATATCTAGATGATATCAATCGGTATTATTGATTACAGGATCGTTCGAGGAATGATGCCTGAGAGAAATGGAAGTTTTGTGTCGATGATGGACACGGAAAGATGAAATTTATTGGGAATAAATGATGAGATTCAGTATTGGTTATGTGATTTGTAGTACAGATTCATGCTTTCCATATGTTATCATACATCATACTTGCTCTCATTTCAGTTAGTTATGATCGTCATAATTACATTATCAGCCGTTATATGTTAGTTTTATTCACTGAGTTGGCAACTCACTCTCGTTGTGCCACAGTTCCTTGCAGGGGTAGAGTGGACGGATAGCAGCAGCGCAGATCCATTTTTTCTGCTTTTATCGCATCCTTTGATAGGTGGGTTACATGTGTAGTAACCTTCTCTTTTAGTATTGTATTTTGGATCTAGAAAATCTCCATCAGACTTTGTATTATGACTTAGAATGAGAGATGGTTATATATATTATTTGACAGGTGAGATCGTTGTTCTGTTAGAAGATATTTCTTTACTTATATATGAAATTCTTATTGATGTCATATACGCTTGGGTATTTATCTCCACTATTGATATTGTTGATCTCAACTAGGGATGTAACCAAACATAACACTTTATACTTGCTTTTATATCTTAATTTCAAAACAACTGTGATTTTTACTTAAAAGCTAAATTTTTATAAAGAATTCTGTAAAAAGGATTTTGATCTTAGTTTTTCGGCTTACTCGGGTTGTGTATATATCTTTAGATATTATACAATCTAAGTGCCGGTCACATCCAAACTTTGGGTCGTGACATGTACAATCTTTCATGTCAAATACCAATGGATATGGGATCAACCACCCCTACAGGGTCAAGAAACGTAACACTAGTCTACTCTAGAATATCGATGCCCTGTCTCAATACTCCCTCGACTAGGAACTGTTAAAAGATGTGCTTGTAGACTACCCAAATCCCAGTAGTATGATCTGCATCATAGTCCTGGTAGTCAAGCAAACATCCTAAGGTCTTTATCAACATGTATCAGAAAGACAGTATAATAATACAAGTGTACATATTAAGATAAAGTGCAACCGGATAGCATAATATCATGTCGAGCAAGAAAGTCCTATATTTATATGTCCAAGCATCCACTATATCATACAATAATGGCCTCTAGGGCATACATATTCCTAACAATCTCCAACTTGCACGAAGGCCAGTTGTTGTAGTATCTCATACCCAACATCCCAAAATGTCTCTCAAATTGTGTCTGGGGGAGGGACTTTGTGAGTGGATCCACTTTGTTATCCTTCGTGTCAACTCTCCTGATCTCGATTTCCCAGTGATCTACTATTTCCCTGACCAGGTGATACCGCCTAAGAATATATCTGGATCTTTGATGGGACCGGGGTTCCTTGGCTAAAGCCATAGCTCCATTGTTATCACAATACATAGATATTGGATGCTCAATGGATAGAACTGTTGGAGATAGTGCCCTCAGAGTCAATTATTGGATCACAGGTACGTGATTGCAATGATTGAGGGAGGACCTATCCCGGTAGGACAGTCTTACTCGAGATGATAGTATGCTATCTGGTTTACCTTTATCATCGTGTACTGTTTTAAGTGACCTGACACGTCGCTATTACACGTTGATAGAGCCCCTAGGATTCTTGCTTGACCACCAGCAGTATGAGGGCGATCATATAAGTGGGAGCTGGGGGTCTATAAGCATATCCTTAAAAGGTCCCTAGTCGTGAGAGTTTCGAGACAGGGCATCGATTCTCCATAGTAGACTAGTGTATACAGTCGAGACCCCGACGAGGGGCGGTGGCAGGTCTCACAAGCCACTGGTGTCAGTTGGATCACCTAAGATGTATACAGGTGCTCATTGGGTTATGAGTACACCGGACAGGACTCGCCGGGAACATGCTAGTTGGTCATATACCAGACGTCAGATGGCAGTTCCCTGGTGACATGTGTGCAGGTTAGTTCATCGACCTGGGGATCGTCATTTGTCTCGTGTGAGTTCCCACTGTACTTTGATTACTACCCTACCACGGCTCAAAGGAGTCGTGCAAACAGGTTTTAGTTGGGTACAGTCCCGAGCCACATGGAGGCAGTGAGCGTATCTTCAGGGGTTCGTCTCTCCCGGTATTGGGGGTGAGGTCGTGCTGTGTCTAGGAGAGCCATTACACGAAGCCCTCGGCCGAGGCAAGGAGATTTACTGGTAGGTATTCCAGTAGTATCTCAGGGTGTTCTGGGCTACACTCCGACACGACTTGTACCGCTTTTGGGGGTCTGACTTTTACCAACCCCCTAGGCCCGCCATGCGATGCTCATAAACGAACGGACCGGACTGTACGGATATTGTCACTGACAGGCTCAGTAGGGTTGTCAGGCTGAGTTCGCTCACAGACATCCCTTTTAGTCAGTACCTGGTAGCCCGTCACGTATTGGCTTATACCTCTCACGTGCTAGTGGTTAAATCCACAACCAAGGTGTTGACGAGTCTTTAGAGTCCCCCACATTCAGTTACTCAGCTTTCGGGCAAAAGGTTGTAGAGGCCGTATGGAGATATGGCAAGGTCCGATCAGATATGTGCGGTATTGCACGGATCAGGATCGGACAGTTTGTACTATAGGCCGTATGGATATATGGCAGGGTTCGATCAGATACGTGCGGTATTGCACGGATCAGGATCGAACAGATTTTACTAGCCGGCTTTGGTTTAAGCCGGATCCTAGTATATTACAGTGTAGACTTTGTCTCATTGCATTTGTATTTCGGTCGAAATACAGATGCGGGTGTGTATGCACAGTATCGGGGTTTTCCTGTAATTTATTACGGGACCAGTTTTCTGGAGTTGCCAGTTTGCTTTCCGTTTCGGCCGATTTCCATTGTTCCGTTCATTGGCCGAAGATTGGTGGAGGAGGGCTTATTTGCATTGTTGCAAATAGGCATTTGTGGAGGGGGTCTTTGCATCTTTGTTTTATCATGATGGTTTTCATGATGAGCACCATCACTTGACTTTCCTTTTTCATGATTGCTTGACTTTGGATGTCATCATGGTTGTTGATGATGATGAGGGGTGAGGTTGGTGGAGTGTAGTTTTGTTTGAGTGATCATTTCCTTTTGCATGATAGACTTCTCTCTCTCCCCCTTGTATTATTGGGTGGCCTCTCATTTTCTCACTCTCCATTCATTCCTCCCCTCACCATGATGGCCGGCCCAAGCATGAAGGGGGCTGTCCAACATTTTTGAGTGTGGGATTTTGGTTCATTTCATGTTGCAAAATCCCACAAGATCAATCTCCAAAGCTCCAAGTATCATTCCTCCACCAAATGGCAATTCCACAACCCCAAAGTGAGACTTGAGGACTACATATTCTACAGCGAACCTTGGACACGTCGAGTAGCCGGCTTCGTGCCCGAGTTGCCTCGGCATTGAGGTGGGAGCCCGTAAAAGAAGTAGGCGATGTGGTGCACTTCCGGCGACGAGGAGGAGACGGGAAATTCCGCAAGAGATCGGGACGATGACGAGAAGACCGGAGGACTTGGATCGTCGGTATATCTCTTTCCCATCTTATCGTTAGCTAGGACTAATTAATGGTTCGATCCGGGTATTAGTGCGCGGCGGTTTGCCAGTTCAAGAAAAATTTAAAGTTTATCACCGCTTCCGCATTTGGCCGTCGGATTGACGGCCGGGGCGCCGCCGTGCACTTACAGTGGTATCAGTGCCTCGCCATTAACTTAGTCTAGCTCGGTTTAATGTGTTTGCATTTCCGATCGATCAAAAAGTTCCAAAACTGCATTTTAGTTCGCATCAGTTTCTGTTGAAAATTTTTGGTCTCGAAAAATTTTTCAGGTTGTAAAATAGTGATGCACTGGATGTTATAAGAATACTGTAGAAATTCGACACATTTAGTCGACCAACAGAGCGCGGAACCGCGGCCAAACCCCCACTTGGGCCGCGGTTCCGCCGCTGAACAGTGTCCTTGCTGTGTGAAATTTCTTCAGTAGCTTTATTGGGTTTAAATTGGGGTTTTGGAATATTAATTTTGGGCCCAGAATTTCCTGATGTGCTACAGTATTGCTTGGGGGCCCACTTATTAAAATTTGATCGATCGGATATTTTAAACACATTATTTCACAGTATTTACATTATATCTGCGACCGTGAATGTCACTTGATCGGTAAATACGGTCTAACTGCTATAGCCCGGTTAGACGGATTTGCGAACGTGACTTTCACGTTGATGTTCTGTTTTTGCTGTGATGTTGCGGATCGGTCGTGGGGGATAGCCTGGATGCAATGCTAGTACAGTTGTGGTTGTATTATGTACATTTGATATTGCGGGGCGAGCGTTCGACATGTGGACTGCCGTCACTGCCTGATTGTATTATTATTTTGGGGCACGGCCAGGTTGCGGTCGATGTACCCGTTGTATGTATATTTTACTTTCTGTACTAGGATTGCCCCGCGGAGGGGTGCACGGATAGCCGGGTTCTAGAGGGCAACAAGCCCGCATCTCATGGCATTGGGACGGAGGGGGCTTCACTCTAGGATTGGCGGGCTATTCGCCGCACTCGTAGGGGGTACAGGTTGACCCAGGAGGGGTGCCCAAGTTGCCGGATTCCGTAAAGTGCTGGGTGGTCCATTCACGGCACTGAAGGGGGCTGCCTCGCTTCAGGTTTTGGCGGGTGACTTGCCGCGCCCGTAGGGGTCTAGGTTCTCATTGCACAGGTTATCCACATGACCAGGGGAACGTCGGGTTTCAGCAGTGGCTCTGTGAAACCCGGGGATCCCAGATATCTGTATTGTTTCTGTGATGCTGTTCATTCTCTGTGATGTTGCATTTTATTCACGCCTTGAGCGAATATAATATATTGGTATATATATTAGTAGATGTTGTATATGTTTTACATCCGCGCTAGTCCAGTCCCCGCTCTGTCGTTAGTTAGCTAACCTAACGGGTAATGACGGGACCCAGTGGCGAATGCGGATGGCATATACGTACATCAGTATATTTTCGTTCTTTGTGGTGTGATCAATTGATGGGACTGCGTTGATTCGGATCAATGCAAGTTAAAAACAAACCTAATCTGATGTTGTTGGAACACTTTTCAAAAAGCTGTTATTGCAAGGACGTTCACTTTTGTTTTGCATCGTGGTATTCAGTTGGAATATCCTGCTCCTCAGTCGACGAGGCAAAGGCCGAGATCCCTTCACCGGGAGTGACCCCTTGGACAAAAGTTTGCGTCAGGGCATTAACTTCACTATAGCCGATTACTTTTGCTTTGCACCGTGGTATTCAGTTGGAATATCCTGCACCCCATTCTACGGGGAAAGAGCTGAGATCCCTTCACCGGGAGTGACCTCTTTAGCGGAAGTTGTTGTCACTGTATTTCTAAAAAGATATCCGTTCCTTCAACGATATCAAGTTCATTACGTTAAAGGTTTTCACCAGAAACCATTCGTAGCCCTCCGTCATTTCAGTTAAATATTCGGTAGTATTCAAGCTATGTATTTTGACCTCACGCCAAGGCATAGTGATTGGTAGCTGCCGGGTATTTATCTGTTGCATAGATAGATGCGTTGGTTTGGGACAGTCGTACTACTATTTTGGCCTACGTCAAGGGTATGTACGGGTGGGTTCAGATTAACCTGGATAATGACGGGCAGAACTTGACATGTGACTTATGATATTTTGACCTCACGCCAAGGTCATAAGAGCATGGGGCAGAAATCACATCGGGAGTTTCAAAAGAACTGAAACTTGCCAGATATGCGCATACCTTCTGGAGTGTGATGACGTGAGCGGATTCCGTCACGTTATCATGCGATGAGAGTTGGATCCCGATTCCCACTGATGAGTTAGTTTACTCCTCGGGTGTTCCCGACTAATTCTTCTTTCAGGTTTGGAGGAGAATTTGAGGTATAGTGGGAGGTTTCCAGATTAGATAAATTGGTAACCATTCTGATCTAGGTTAGAGTGCACGCTGAGTGTTTCTTTTCTCTCTCTCTGGCAGCGACCATTTGACCCGACCCTAAGACTATGACTCAGTGACCAAGTTGACCGAACCTTCTTAACACCGGCTTTTGGATTGTCAGAGTTGCAAACCTCATTGCCACTCCTACTTTTACCCTTTTCTCCAGGACACCCCGTATTACTACGAACGTCCACTTCCATTGGACAAAACCATCGTATGGTTAGATACGAACTCGAAGGAATTTATTCGAGGATGGTTTCAGGTTCTGGAGAAAACGGATAGGACTATTCAGTTGTCTTTTCCTTTTACCTTCTCTCAGGTTGCGAGTACTCCTTGGTTTAGGAGATAGTACACCTATTACGCAAATTGGATAGTCTTCTTCCAAACCTTAGGCTGGTGCCGACCGGTAGGGAATGAAGAAAACCAATTAGCCTAACGATGGTGTACAGAAGGTATTAAGTTAAGACAAAGCAAGGGATTAGTAAGAGGGCAAAGTAAATTGCAACAGATATTCATGACCAAACCAGGTATTTCTTCGCCAATCCTAAAATCACCTTTGAATTTCTCCTGGACACTCCGTATCACTACGAAGATCCACAGTTTATTGGATACTCCATCGTATGGTTATATACGAACTCGAAAGGAACTTGTTCCAGTTCGGGGATGGATTCTGGTTCAGGAGAAATAGGAATAAGATTTATTCAGGTGTCTTTTATCTTCACCTTCTCTCGCATTGCGAGTGTTCCTAGGATTAGGACAGTACACCCATTATGCTTATTGGATAGTCTTCTTCCAAACCATAGGCTGGTGCCGAACGGTAGGGAAGGAAGAAAACCATTTGGCCTAAAGGGGTGTGCAGAAGGTAATGACTAAAGACATATGAAGGGATTTGGAGAGGTGGCAAAGAATTATACGGTTACAGTCGTGAATCTTGAAGAGGCATTACTAGGAATACCAGGATACCCCATCGAAACATTTCAATGTTTCAGTTTCGCTGTGTACTGTTAAAGGAAAACTGATTTCCCGATTAGATACTTACTCCAGGGTATGTATTTACCAGGTGTGATTCTCATATCTGTATGGTTTTACAGATGATGAGTGGGAGTAGGTTATTGGGAATTGGGTGATCATCCTCATTATATCGGGATTCGTTGTAATCGGTGATATTTGAGGAAATCACCTGGGTTGTTTGCCGGTCGGCAAATATTTGGTTTTGAATATCCGCTGTTATGCACCAATTTCAAATTGATATATCTGTACGTCTATTTTCATAGAGTGAGATGTACCTTTTTGAAATTATGTCTATGACATTTACCTATATCAGTGGATGGTTAAGTAAGGAGCATTAAACAGCGGTGTAATTCTTCTTAACCATAAGTACAGTTTTCAACCTACGACACACAGTAAATGAGTTATCAGACTCAAGGGACTTATACAGAGTATTGTATGTTGTCCGGGGTCCATCAGGACAGAGGGGTTGGTCCTCGTACTATATTCGGTTTACTTATGACTTCTCTAGTTTTTAGACAAGTGTTTCGTAAGAAACACAGGGTCCGAATTTTGAGAAGTTATAGGTATTTGAATAGAGTAGAGAACCAGGTGTAGCAAGTATCGGGATTCTTCAAAGTGATCGAAGATGTAGATATTTGTCAATGGTATTCAGTTGATAGTAGTGATTAAGAGAACTTGCTTCTCTTTCAGGTTACTCATAATTGGAAGCATTCCTAAGTTGAGTAACGCTGATCGGCCTCCTTCTATTAAGTTGACATGCACTGGAGACAGCTGCATGATTTGAATCTGGTTCAATTAAATCAGTGCCTCTGTTTCTATATTGGATATAGAACAGTTCATATCTTAACGTTGTTAAGGTACGGGGAGTTGTCCGGTTTATGATTAAAACCAGACACTGGACAACTCAAGGCACGTTTCTGTAATAGCTGTTTGTGGGTTGACCCAGGCTATGACGAGGGTTGACTTTCTGCCATCTGGATGAACAATAGCAATATTGTTCTAGACTCGCCACAGTTTTAATAAAAATGGATTTTTTCAGAAAACAGTAGTGGGAGTATGGTAGAACTGGAAGTGATTCCAGAACCACAAACGATTACTGAAGATTTGATAAGGAACCTAAAGATTCAATCTGGATTGACATTCCATTGGCCACTCCGCAGTTTTGCTGGGTAACTTCAGGCACCCGAGAGGTACTACGGTAGCCTCAAGGATGGTGACAGGGAAGTTCTTGTTTACCCAAAATTACCATTGCTGTTGTTCCAGGCTGCGAGACCCGGTGGGAGGATGAGTATAGCGTCTTTCTAAACTAGCTTTAGAAGTGTACGTCTATATGACTCTGCCAGAGGGTTGTCGTAGTCAGTGGGAGCAGCGGAAGCATTGGTGGACAGGTGGCTTATGTCTATTTATAGACTAAAGCAGATATAGTGGAGATAGATCATCAATTTCTGATGTGACAGTCATAGGTTTGACCTCATCAGAATAGGGGATGGATCTGTTGAGAAGGTAGTAGGGTGTGATGTCCTGGTATTTGGATGACATACACAGAGTAGGAAAAGAAACTCCTATACTACAATCGGTTATACTTTGGTCGTCACACAGTAGTTTCTCCATATGGGACTTGGACATTATATCAGACAAACTGGTTACTAGATCTATGGTTTTAGATCTAGATTTGGGTGGTTTCCCAATCAGGGTACTTAGACACCATTCTAAGAGTATTTAGAATGTACGACTCCTGGCACGGTAGTGTACCTGCAGGTGATGGAGTCACCCTCTCTAAAGGTGTCTTACAGACTAAAGGGGAGAGGGATGTGCATGATTGGCAGATCACTTGCTCAGGCAATTGAGTCAATCATGAGATGTCAAGTACCACACCAGATATTGTTCTTGCACTAGATGCAATAAGCTGACATTGATCCAATCCTGGAGAAACAGTCGGAAGCAGTTTTAGAACATAAGTGAATGTTCTAAGGGATATGATAACGACCGCCTCATTCGGGAGACAGTTATCATTCCAGGCTTCCAAGGTGACCTGGACGACAAGGAGGTTGTCAGAGCTATAGTTTTCCTTCTAACGAAGGGCAGTATTTTGGACAGGTGATCCAAGGCAATACTGAGGGTGGCATGGCGCAGGATACTGATTAAGTTCAGTTGACGATACAGTCTAAGAAGTTTGGATTTGGAGTTCATTTATGAGCTATGTCCCATCAGACATCCAGACACATTCTAAGACAGGTATTGCTCATTTCGGGAGATGGCTTTCTCCGCGAACTTGAGATATAGAGAGACATGGAAAGAGACAACAAAGCGGATCCACTCATTGAGGCTATTCCTCGAACGCAATAGTTTCGCAAACGAGCTTTGTGAGACTGACAAGTAGAGGAGTTGGGTGTTCGGTATCACACGGGCTGTGAGTATGCGACATCACAATAATTAGCCTTGAGTGCAAGTGGGAGATTGTTGGAGATAGTGCCCTCAGAGTCAATTATTGGATCACAGGTACGTGATTGCAATGATTGAGGGAGGACCTATCCCGGTAGGACAGTCTTACTCGAGATGATAGTATGCTATCTGGTTTACCTTTATCATCGTGTACTGTTTTAAGTGACCTGACACGTCGCTATTACACGTTGATAGAGCCCCTAGGATTCTTGCTTGACCACCAGCAGTATGAGGGCGATCATATAAGTGGGAGCTGGGGGTCTATAAGCATATCCTTAAAAGGTCCCTAGTCGTGAGAGTTTCGAGACAGGGCATCGATTCTCCATAGTAGACTAGTGTATACAGTCGAGACCCCGACGAGGGGCGGTGGCAGGTCTCACAAGCCACTGGTGTCAATTGGATCACCTAAGATGTATACAGGTGCTCATTGGGTTATGAGTACACCGGACAGGACTCGCCGGGAACATGCTAGTTGGTCATATACCAGACGTCAGATGGCAGTTCCCTGGTGACATGTGTGCAGGTTAGTTCATCGACCTGGGGATCGTCATTTGTCTCGTGTGAGTTCCCACTGTACTTTGATTACTACCCTACCACGGCTCAAAGGAGTCGTGCAAACAGGTTTTAGTTGGGTACAGTCCCGAGCCACATGGAGGCAGTGAGCGTATCTTCAGGGGTTCGTCTCTCCCGGTATTGGGGGTGAGGTCGTGCTGTGTCTAGGAGAGCCATTACACGAAGCCCTCGGCCGAGGCAAGGAGATTTACTGGTAGGTATTCCAGTAGTATCTCAGGGTGTTCTGGGCTACACTCCGACACGACTTGTACCGCTTTTGGGGGTCTGACTTTTACCAACCCCCTAGGCCCGCCATGCGATGCTCATAAACTAACGGACCGGACTGTACGGATATTGTCACTGACAGGCTCAGTAGGGTTGTCAGGCTGAGTTCGCTCACAGACATCCCTTTTAGTCAGTACCTGGTAGCCCGTCACGTATTGGCTTATACCTCTGACGTGCTAGTGGTTAAATCCACAACCAAGGTGTTGACGAGTCTTTAGAGTCCCCCACATTCAGTTACTCAGCTTTCGGGCAAAAGGTTGTAGAGGCCGTATGGAGATATGGCAAGGTCCGATCAGATACGTGCGGTATTGCACGGATCAGGATCGGACAGTTTGTACTATAGGCCGTATGGATATATGGCAGGGTTCGATCAGATACGTGCGGTATTGCACGGATCAGGATCGAACAGATTTTACTAGCCGGCTTTGGTTTAAGCCGGATCCTAGTATAGTACAGTGTAGACATTGTCTCATTGCATTTGTATTTCGGTCGAAATACAGATGCGGGTGTGTATGCACAGTATCGGGGTTTTCCTGTAATTTATTACGGGACCAGTTTTCTGGAGTTGCCAGTTTGCTTTCCGTTTCGGCCGATTTCCATTGTTCCGTTCATTGGCCGAAGATTGGTGGAGGAGGGCTTATTTGCATTGTTGCAAATAGGCATTTGTGGAGGGGGTCTTTGCATCTTTGTTTTATCATGATGGTTTTCATGATGAGCACCATCACTTGACTTTCCTTTTTCATGATTGCTTGACTTTGGATGTCATCATGGTTGTTGATGATGATGAGGGGTGAGGTTGGTGGAGTGTAGTTTTGTTTGAGTGATCATTTCCTTCTGCATGATAGACTTCTCTCTCTCCCCCTTGTATTATTGGGTGGCCTCTCATTTTCTCACTCTCCATTCATTCCTCCACTCACCATGATGGCCGGCCCAAGCATGAAGGGGGCTGTCCAACATTTTTAAGTGTGGGATTTTGGTTCATTTCATGTTGCAAAATCCCACAAGATCAATCTCCAAAGCTCCAAGTATCATTCCTCCACCAAATGGCAATTCCACAACCCCAAAGTGAGACTTGAGGACTACATATTCTACAGCGAACCTTGGGAACATCGAGTAGCCGGCTTCGTGCCCGAGTTGCCTCGGCATTGAGGTGGGAGCCCGTAAAAGAAGTAGGCGATGTGGTGCACTTCCGGCGACGAGGAGGAGACGGGAAATTCCGCAAGAGATCGGGACGATGACGAGAAGACCGGAGGACTTGGATCGTCGGTATATCTCTTTCCCATCTTATCGTTAGCTAGGACTAATTAATGGTTCGATTCGGGTATTAGTGCGCGGCGGTTTGCCAGTTCAAGAAAAATTTAAAGTTTATCACCGCTTCCGCATTTGGCCGTCGGATTGACGGCCGGGGCGCCGCCGTGCACTTACAAGAACCACACCAAGTTCAGCTATAAACTTCTTCATCCAGACAGCCACTTTGGCAGCATCGTTGGCAGCGATGTATTTAGCTTCCATCGTTGAATCTGCTACGGTATCTTGCTTGGAACTCTTCCAACATACCGCCCCTCTATTGAGGGTGAAGACAAAACCCGAGATCGACTTACTGTCGTCCTTATCACTCTGGAAGCTCGAATCGGTAAATGACTCCACCCGGAGTTCACCGTTACCATACACTAAGAACATATCTTTAGTCCTTCTCAATTACTTAAGAATGTTCTTCACAGCTGTCCAGTGCTTTTCCCCAGGATCTGATTGATACCTGCTTACTACACCTAGTGAGTAAGCTACATCTAGTTTGGTACATAACATCTCATACATGATTGACCCGACTGCTGAAGCATATGGTATCCCTTGCATGCGAGCCCTCTCCAAATCAGTCTTGGGAGACATCTCTTTGGAGAGAGTTATTCCTGAACAAACGGGTAAATTAACACGTATAGAATCTTTCATACTAAACCTCTTTAGTATGGTGTCTATGTACCTGGATTGGGACAATCCCAACATCCGTCTAGATCTATCTTTATAGATCTTTATCCCCAGGATGTAGGAGGCATCACCTAGATCTTTCATCGAGAACTTATGTGATAAGAAGATCTTGACCGAATGTAGCATAGAAACATCGTTTCTATCAAGAGTATGTCATCCACGTACAATACGAGAAAGACAAACTTACTCTTTACAACCTTTTTGTATATACAAGGTTCATATATGTTTTTTATGAATTAAAACTCTTTGATAGCTTCATCAAAACAAATGTTCCAGCTCCGCGATACCTGCTTTAATCGGTAGATTGATTTAAGCATCTTGCACACACTTTCGCTGCTCCGACTGTCTACGAAGCCCTCTGGCTGTGTCATATACACGCTCTCTTCTAAATCACCATTTAAAAAAGTGGTCTTGACGTCCATCTGCCAGATTTCGTAGTCATGGTATGCAGCAATGGCAGGTAGGATCCTGATGGACTTAAGCATGGCAACAGGAGAAAAGGTTTCATCATAGTCGACACCTGGTCGTTGACGAAAACCTTTTTCTACAAGTCTAGATTAGAAAGTCCCAACTTTTCCATCTACACCAAGTTTCTTCTTAATGATCCACTTGCACCCGATGGGTTTTACCTCTTCAGGAGCAACTTCCAAAGTCCATACTTTGTTGGTGTACATGGATTCCATCTCAGATTGCATAGCATCCAGCCATTTCACAGAGTCTCCACTTGTTATGGCCTGCTTGAAACTAGTTGGTTCATCATCTTCCATGATGCAATCCTCGCTCCTACCGTCTATAAGAAAACTGTAGTATCTCTCAGGTGGATGAGGAACCCTACTAGATCTGGGGAGTGGCAGGGGTTCGTCGGGGACTAATGAATCCTCCGATTCTACTAAATTGTCAGTTATAATTTGTGTAGCTGGAACTTCTTCCAGTTCTACCTCATTCCCACTAATTTCTTTCACAAGAAATTCCTTTTTTAAAAAGGTGGCATATTGAGAAACAACCACCTTTTGTTCCTCAGTGTGCTAGAAGATATATCCATATGAATCCTTTGGATATCCCATAAACTTGCACAAAACAGACCTTGCCTCGAGCTTGTCCGGATTCTGCTTTTTAATATAGGCCGGACAACCCCATATCTTAACTCGTATAAGAGATGGTCTCTTCCTATTCCATATCTCATATGGAGTGGTAGGCACGGATTTGGTCGGAACCTTATTCAATAGGTTTGCAGCAGTCTCAAGTGCATAACCCCAAAAAGAAATAGGCAACTTAGCATTACTCATCATAGAGCGCACCATATCTAATACGGTGCGATTCATGCGCTCCAAAACTCCATTGTGCTATGGTGTATACGGAGGAGTAAGCTGAGAGAGAATCCTATTCTCTTTTAAGTAATCTCTGAATTCCGTGCTCAAGTATTCTCCTCCCCGATCCGATCACAGGACTTTAATACTTTTACCCGTTTGGTTATCAACTTCGTACTTATATTCCTTGAATTTCTCAAAAGATTCAGATTTGTGTTTCATCAAGAACACATGTCCGTATCTTGAGAGATCATCGGTGAATGTAATAAAAACATGAGGAACCATTCCTGGCATGTGTAGACATAGGACTGCATATATCACTATGTGTTAGTCCCGAGAGTTCAGTAGCTCTTTCTCCGTGTCTAGTAAACGGAGTTTTGGTCATTTTGCCTTTGAGACATGACTGGAAAGTTTCATAAGATGTAAATTCAAACTGACTCAAATATACATCTTTATGTAACTTAGCTAGTCTTGTCGCATTGATATAACCTAGTCTGCAATGCCACAAGAAGGCTTCGTACATTTTTGAACTTTTCCTCTTGTGTGTGTTCTGTACGTTTAGAACTGTCGTTTGATTTAGAACGTATATACCATTACATAACGTACTAAACCTAATCAACACTTGATTTAGAAAAATGTTCATAACATTATCCTCTAATGCGAAATTATATCCTTCTTTATGCAACAAAGAAACTGATATAATATTGCACATCATATTTGGTACGTAATAACAGTCGTTCAGAATCAATGTATTACCATTTGGTAATACAAGGTGATATTCACCAACTGCTTTAGCTGCAACAATTGCTCCATTCACAACTTTTAGAGACATCACCCTTTCCCAGTTCTCTACCTCTCTTTACCCCATGTAACAAATTATATACGTGGAATCTTGATCCGGTATCCAATACCTATGATGTAGAGCAAACTGAGAAACAGTTCTCGGTTACGAACACATCCAAAGACGATGCATCAACATGCTTATTCTTCGTTTGGGTGGCGTGGGAATCCTAATATTCCCCTATTCCTTACTCAGACATATGACAATCATAAGAAAAGCGGAACCAACATTCCCCAGCTCAGTATAATAAGCGGTTTCAGTCAATACATCCATATTATTATCTTGATTAAGGCGTGTCATTGATTGCTACCTGGAGAGAGAGAGAAGGAAACGCATTGGCATGCGCTCTTTGCAAGATTAGATTCGTTATTATCTTATTTAATCAGGATGGCTCCCACTGTTTTTATCAAATCTTCCTTCAAACCATAAAAGGTAAGATTAGCCGGGTTTAATTACACCCTACAAGTTCGCCAATCGGTCAGCCAAGTAGGTATTGGTACTCTGAGGGAGTCTCCCCATGCTTTCGCATGGAACTAATTAAATAACCTCGATTCCGCAGGGGCATAACCCCGTTAACACATTTCTTAGACACCTACTGGATTGGCTAATTGTAAAGTGGAAAACTCTCCCAGGAATAACTCTTACTCGCAGTGAGTATCGGGATCCAACTATCTCATAGAAGGTATGCAATCTCATTGCAAATTTCAACACTTGAAATACCCAATATCTTTTTTTACCCCTAGCAAATTATGACCTTAACTATGGTCAACAAATCATAAGTGCTAGCCAAGTTCAACCCGTCATTTCATGATTGAATTAAACCCACCCGCACGACCCTTAACTATAGTCAACAAGGCAATATGACTACCCTAGTCCAATCACATCATATGCGGCAGATAACCACTAATCAACTACCGCACACTACGCCTTGACTATGGTTAACAAACGCAGCACGAATACTAAATAGCACTTATCTGAAATGACAGAGGGCTACAACTGGTTTTGAAGAAAACTTTTAACATAATGAACATGATATCATTATAGAATCTAGTGATTTGAAAAGTAGTGTTTTTTGTAGCTTTTTCTGGTTTTGCTAAAGAGGTCACTCCCGGCGAAGGGATCTCGGCTCTTTTCTCATCGAATGAGTTGCTGGATATTCATCAAGGAATACCACTATGCAAAGCAAGAACTAGAGAAGCTATTAAAACAAAACCGAGTGGGTAGTCGCATTTGCTAGTTTTGCTAAAGAGGTCACTCCCGGTGAAAAGATCTCGGCTCTTTCAATATCGAATGAGGTGCTAGATATTCATCAAGGAATACCATTATGCAAAGCAAGAACTAGAGCTACCTTTTTAAAATTTTGATTCTACAACATCTTTAGGTTTCTTTTCTTTCCATTAATCTCAATAATGAAGTCCTATCATTTATGTTTCGCTAAATATCAAAGAAAAGAACCGAAAATAGAACGTACGCTTATGCCATCCGCATTCGCCATGGGGCCCCGTCATGCACCGTTAGGTTACTTAACTAACGACAGAGCGGGGGCTGGACTAGCGCGGGTGAAAAATATAAGCAATGTTTATTATATATATCATATATAAATATATATATATATATAGCATTCGTCTCACGCAGTTATATGATCACATCACAGAACCAAGCAGCAGAAGTCAACATTTGAATATACTAGGAGGTCCGTGTTTTAAATTAAGCCAATAATAAAAAACAGGGATTCTACGGTCGTGATGAATAACCAAACCCACATCTCTAGACCCCTACGAGAGCAGCAAGCAACCCTGCCAATTCTAGAGTTAGGAGACCCGGTCTCGACTCCTCGAGATGGTCTCCCACTGGACTTTGGAACACGGTTACTTGTGCTTCCCGCCTTAGGTCTATCGTAATGCGGAAAAGTAAATAATATACATCAATGGTGACATCATCGTCAACCCAGAAGTGTCCCAATAAAAGAACATTACATACAATTTTTATATGAATGAAAATTAAAAAACTCAAATCTCACGCAAACCCCCCCGGCTATTCAATCACGACGATCCAATATAACATATCACAACAACACATAACATCACATGTCATCAACATAAGTAAATATGCGTATCCCAAATTCCGTTGACATATAGCAACAAGATCGGGGATACACCGCATATTACACTTACGGTTGCAGAAAAGAAATGAAAAACTACAATATTTAGAATCCGCAAATACCTTAGACATCATACACCCGGAATATCTTATATTCCGAATTTCATGCCTAACCCTATAAACCTTGCATTTTAGTCTCAAACTGAAAACTCTTTTCAATAAGCAGTCGGATAATTCAACAAGATTCCGATTGTCGATCACATACTATACGCGATTGCGACAGAGTTTTGATCCGAATCGAAACTCCGTGGCAATCGATGAACCGAGACTAAAATGCTAGATTTATAAAACACTAACTAGTTTTCTCAAAACTAATTGTTGTGGATTCCAAATAGTGTATCACATATCATTATAATCTATACGACGCTAAACATTTCGATCGATTTCTCAAACACCCACAAATCCAGAGATCTCAACAACTTGAGTCTCATTAAAAACGTCTAGAAAGTGCCAAATATTAAAGTGGAGCAGCAGAAGAAAACAAAATCCCAAAACACCCTAAAAGTGCCGCGGAACCACCGCCAAACAACGGTTTGGGCCATGGTTCCGTGATGCTTTGTAGGAGTTAGGGGTTCAAATTTCTTAGGGTTCCATTAAAAATCTTGCACGATTTCCTGCATATTTTTAATCGCTAAAATTTCAACTTTTGAAAAACAGACAGAAACTTGAGAAAATCCGTCTTTGAAAATTCGATCGAACACTTTAACATCGTAAAGACCTTCCCAAATGTTCTAGCTTGTCTCTGATACCATTAAAGTCTACCCTAGCACCTCCATGTGGTCTAAAACGACATCTGTAAGTCGATATCGCGCATCCGGCTTGTTCGCGGGGAGGCAGAATATTCAAAAAACGATTTTTCAATGCTCGCAACACCGATTTGAACTCCACGATCATTGCTAAACCTTAACTAGCTAACTTGCTATGAGGTTAACTACTAAGATAGGAAGTTATACCTCACGATACATGTCCTTTGGGTCTTCTTTGCTGTCCTCTTCTTCGCCACAAGCTCCGAGGATCGAAACGGATCGGGCAACCTCGACGGCCTCCTCGAGTCAAAGACGATCCACCAGAGAGTCTATAGTCCGAGCTCCTACCTCAAATCCGAGGTAAGTAGGGCACCTAGTTTGCCAAACTAGATAGCCTAGATGATGTAGAGAATGAAGATGTATTAGTTTGTCTCTAATAGCCTTAGCTTTCTTAACACATGAGACATTAAAGGCTTCGAGGAATAAGAAGGAGCTTAAGGAAAAGCTAGTGAAGAATGAACAAAAGAAAAAGGCTTGGCTCATTTGTGATGAATAATCCATACTAAATAATGTTAGTTGTATGTATGCCCTAGAGGCCAGTATTGTACAGATGATGTATATTATATTGGATGCTTGGACATATATAGAGATGACTTTCTTGCTCGATATGATAGTATGCTATCTGGTTGCTCTTTATCTTAACATGTACACTTGTCTCTTTAAACTGTCTTATAGTTACATGTTGGTAAAGCCCTTAGGATGTGTACTTGACTACCTGGACTATGATGCAGATCATACTAGTAGGGACATGGTAGTCCATAGGTACATCCTTCAAGGTCCCTAGTCGTGGGTGTATCGGGACGGGGCATCGATATACCAGTGTAGACTAGCGTATACGCTTCTCGACCCATGAGATGGGCGATGGATGATCCCATATCCATTGGTGTTTGACATCAGAGATGGTATACGGATGCTCAGTGGAGACTGGGTACACTGGACGGACTCGCCGAGAACTCCCAGATGGTATTATACCTCACGTCAGATGGCAGTTCTCTGGTGACACTTATGCAGGTTAGTCTGTAGACCCGAGATCGTCATAGAGTCTTGTGTGATTCCCACTGTGCTTTGATCTCCACCTTACCACGTCCATGAGGGCGTGCAAAACGGTGGTCTTTGGGTACAGTCCCGAGTTATATGGAGGCAATGAGCGATAGGAGGGGTTTCGTCTCTCCCGGTATTGGGGGTTGATGTTGCGCTGTGCTCGATTGGCCGTAACAGGGAAGTCCCTGGCCAGGGCTGATCAGAGATTTGCTGGTAAGTGTTACCAGTAGTTTCTCGACCCGTTATGAGCCTCACATCGGCACGACTTATCGGTTATTGGGGTCTGACGTATACCACCCCTAGACTTGATATGCGACATATCAGACGAACAGACCGGACTGTACGGTAAGTGTTACTGGTTGGATTCACAGGAGTGTGAGCGGGCTAGCTCATCGATCTTCTGATCGCTCAATACCCGGATGGCCGTTACGTTTAGCAGACCGCTTGCGGCTTGTGGGTACTTGATATGATCATCATCTGCTGCCGGCGTATTGACGAGTCTTTAGAGTCCTACACAGAGGTTTCCTGGCTCAAGCGAAACGAAATAGGAGCGCATATGAGATATGTGCAGGACCGAGAATAATGCGTGTATGTGATACCGCATTCCATTCTCATGAAGAATGTATCGATTGGTTACATTCGATATGACCTAGATATCGAATCAAGGATTGATTCGATAAGCCGATACATAGGATACTAGTCGGTTATATGCGATATGACCGGATCGTTAAATCAAGTGTTGATTTATGTATAATTGTATATTTGATATATTACTTTGCATTAACTAGTATTGGTTCACTTTAAATGGATTTTCTCACTTAATGTGCAAGTTGTATATGTGATATTCTTTTATGCACATGTTTGTATCATGTTTGATGATACTTGCTCATTTGGTTAAGTGTAAAGAATTAAACCTTGGTTAAGTAAATGGTTAGGGTTTTTATTTATTCATTCATTCTTTTAACTTTTTAATTTGGATTAAAAAAAGAAAAAAGAAAACAAAAATGGTCACTTTGGTCAAAGCTTCATGAAGCTTCAACAAGCTTCAAGAATGATAGAAAACAAAATGGTTGCTTTCATTCTTGAAGCTTGTTGAAGCTTCATGAAGCTTTGACCAAAGTGACCATTTTTGTCTTCATGCTTAACCCTAACCATTCATCTAACCTTAATCAATTCTCTACACCTAACCATGGTTTACATTATGATAAGTATTCATTTTATTTTTCATTTTAAAAGGACTTATCATAATCATCTTCATTTTCTTCTTCTTCATGAGATAAAGAAAAAGCTTGCCACCATTAATGGCATGTTGAGCAAAAGTGTGAGAAATCCAATTCTAAAGTGAACCCACCTCCTATTTCTTCACCCTCTACCTCTTGCCAAGTAGTAAAGGGTGTTTTCTTCACAAGTTTCACAACTTGGTGAAGTCGGAGCTTGATCTTGCGAAGCCTCGACGTAGATCATCTTCGGCATCGTAGCCGACGACCATTCCGCTCATTTCTCCGATGAAGCCGATGCTAGAGTCCGAGATCCGACTTGGACAGCGAGAGTACGACTACGTGGAGCTAAGGAAGTGGATAACCGGATCTACAAAGGTTGTAGCTTCTTATCTTTAGTTAAGTTGTTAACTAGTTTAATGTTTCGCCTAAAATTCTAGTTAACGATCCGTATTAGTGCTTCTCGGCACTTGTAAAATTTAAAATTGGCATGGTTGATGCCTTGTGAGACCTCTTGAGAGTGCCTAGGAACCCTACAGTGGTATCAGAGCCTAGCTAGAGCCTTAGGAGAAGTGTAGACGACGTTTGAAACCCGATCGAACCGAAACCCTAAAAACCTAAGTGCTCTCTGGACTTTTTCTAAAAACTGGGTTTTTTCCAGATTAAAAATGCTTAAAAAATTCAGCAGGGACTTCTAAGAATTACGGTGCAAATTTTTCAAAATGAAGAGTCCAAAGTGCGGCAGAACCGCGGCAGAAGCCTGGCTTCTGCCGCTGTTCCGCGGCCTGATCATGACGTCATCCTTCCCTGTTTGCACAGTAATTCCTATTTTATTATGCTGAGTTTTCTGGGAACTTTTAAATTGACTCAAGAGTTGAGTGTTCTGGGGTTGCATTGGAAATCGATGATTCGATCGGATTATCAAGCTTTGTCTATGTGTTTTTCCGGATAATTTTCGAATATGTTAAAAAGTTCGACCAGATATAAATACCCAACTTTTCCCCTGCCGGAAAATATCCAAGTGTTGGATTTTTCTGTGGTTTAAGGACGTTCTGAGTAGTGCAAGTAACGCGATGGTCCCTCTAGATGACAACAAACCTTAACTCGATTATGTGACCGTCTTGAACTGCCCTTTGAACCTTCGGGTTTGGGGCAGTACGGCGTGCCACATGTAAGGCATTGGCTTGACCCTTCTACGGCTGGACCGTTGGTACCGAGGCATGAAGTGAATGTCTTTGAACTTATTTCATGTGTTGAACGGTCTCAGGAAAACTTGGGTGTTCGAATGTTCGATCGGAAAGTTTAATATTTTCTATTTATCCGGAATGGGATACAATAATTGGAATTCACAAACAGTTATGAGATAACTGAATGAATGTTATAAATCTAGCGGTTTAGTCTCACTTGATATTGAAAAGAGTTTTCGATAATGGGACTAAAATGCGGGGTTTATAATTGTTAGGCATGTGATGTCTAAGTATTTCATTTGATTAGGCATGCGATGTCTAAGGAGGTTGCGGATTCCAACTGTTGTAGTTTTACACTTTCTTTTCTGTGACCGTAAGTGTAATATGTGATATCGCCGTTTTCGTTGCTATATGTCAACGACAATTGGGATGCGCATATTTACGTACGTTGATGACATGTGATTTTATGTGTTGCTGGATATGTTATATTGGATTGTCGTGTTTGAATAGCCGGGGGTTTTTATGTGAGATGAGTGTTTTTCATTTTCATTCATGTAAAAAACTTGTATGTAATATTCTTTTATTGGGGCACTTCCAGGTTGCGGAAGCTGTCACCCTTTGTATATTATTTACTTTTCTGCACTAGGATAGACCCAAGGAGGGGAGCACAAGTAACCGGGTTCTAGGGTCCAGTGGGAGACCATCTCGAGGAGTCGAGTCCGGGTCTCCTAACCCTAGAATTGGTAGGGTTGCTTGCCGCTCTCGTAGGGGTCTAGGGGTGTGGGATTGGCTATTCATCACGACCGTGGAATCCGTGTTTTATACTGGCTTGTATTGAAAACACGGACGTCCTAGTATATCCAATATTTCATATGATATTTTCTGCTGCGATATCTGTGATGTGATCATGTGATGTTCTATGATAGATACAGTATATAGTATATATGATATATTATATAGATGTTACTTATGTTTTTCACCCGCACTAGCCCTGCCCTGCTCTGTCGTTAGTTACCTAACCTAACGGTGCATGAAGAGACATCCAGGCGAATGCGGATGGCATAAGTGTACGTCGTATTTATCTGTGATGTTTAGGTGACTTAATTGATGGGACTTCATTAATGTGATTAATGAAAGAAAAGAAACCTAGGATGTTGTAGAATCAAATTTTAAACAAAACAGGTAGCTACAGTTCTTGCTTTGCATAGCGGTATATATGATATACCCTGCACCTTATTCGATGAGGAAAGGACCGAGATCCCTTCACCGGGAGTGACTCCTTTAGCAATAACTGGCAGATGCTACATACTCGGTCTGCTTTTGATTGCTTCTATAGTTTCTGCTTTGCACAGTGATATATATGATATATCCCGCACCTCATTCGACGAGGAAAGGGCCGACGATCCCTTCACCGGGAGTGACCCCTTTAGCAAAACTAGAAAAGCCTCAAAATCATTCCATTTCAAAACTTCATTTGATTCTACAACGATATCAAGTTCATTACGCAATAGGTTTTTAGAAAAACCTGTCGTAGCCCTCCGTCATTTCAGATAAGTCCTGTTTAGTATTCGTGCTGCGTTTGTTGGCCTTTGTTAAGGCGTAGTGTGCGGTAGCTGAATAGTACTTATCTGCTTATGCATGTGATGCAGATTGTTTCAGGGTAGTCGTACGACCTTGTTGGCCTTTGTCAAGGGCCGTGCGGATGGGTTTGATTCAATCAAGAAATGACGGGTTGAACTTGACTAGCAGACTATGATTTGTTGGCCTTTGTCAAGGTCATAGGACGCTAGGGGCAAAATATTATCGGGAATTTCAAGTGTTGAAATTTGCAATGAGATTGCATACCTTCTATAAGATAGTTGGATCCCGATACCCACTGCGAGTAAGAGTTACTCCTGGGAGAGTTTTACGCATTACAATTAGCCGATCAAGTAGGTGACTAGAAAGGTATCAACGGGGTTACGCCTCTGGGAAAACGAGGTTTACATTAATTAGGTTCGTGCGAAAGCGCGGGGGACCTCCCTCAATGTACCGACACTGGCCTGGCTGAAAGATTGGCGAACTTGTAATGTATAATTAATCCCGGCTAGTCTTTCCTTTTAGGGTTTGAAGGAAGATTTGATAAAAACCAGTGGGAGACATCCTGATTAGATAAGATAATAACCAATCTGATCTGGCAAGAGCATACGCTAAAGTTTTTTCTTCTCTCTCTCTCCAGGTAGCGACCATGTCATGCCCTAATAAAGATAATAATATGGATGTATTGACTGAACCCGCATGTTATACTGTGCTGGGGAACGTTGGTTCCGTTCTTTCTTATAAGAGTTATAGGAATGAACAGGACATAGGGGAATACCAGGATTCCCATGCCACCCGAATGAAGAAAGTACATGTTGATGTATTTTCTTCGGGTGTGTTCGTTACAGAGAACTGTTTCTCCATTTGCTCTACGTCCTGGGTATTAGATACCGGGTCAGGATCCCATATATGTAATCAGTTACATGGGCTCAGGAAAGGTAGAGAACTTGGAGAAGGTGATAAAGACATTAGAGTTGGAAATGGTGCAATAGTTGCAGCTATGACTGTCGGGGAATATCACCTTGCATTACCAACTGGTAATACATTGGTTCTGAACGAATGCTATTACATGCCAAACCTGATATGCAACATTATATCGGTTTCTTTGTTGAGTAAAGAGGGATATAATTTTGTATTAAAGGATAATGTTATGAACATTCTCCGTAACCAAAAGTTGGTTGGATCAGGCACGTTGTGCAATGGCATTTATGTTCTAAATCAATCAACAGTTCTGAGCATAACAAATGTTAGTGTATATGCCCTAGAGGCCATTACTGTATCATACTGGTTTGTATATTACTTAATGGAAGCTTGGGATATTCACCTTGTATATACAATCTTGCTCAAAATAGTAGTATGCTACTTGGTTTGTTTCTACATCAATGTGTACATGTGTTTATTTTATCATATCACTTATACGCATTAGTGGAGCCCTTAGGATCTTTGCTTGATTACCAGCGTTGTGATGGCAGTCACACTAGTGGGGGCTGGGTAATCTATAAGCACATCCTTATACAGGTCCCTAGTCGCAGGACTATCGAGACAGGGCATCGATACTCCGGAGTAGACTGGCGCAAGCGCTTCTCATCCCAGTGTGGGAGACGGTCTGTCCCACAGCCGTCAGTACGTCGTACTTGAGATAGTATGCGGGTGCTCGTTAGGTTACGAGTACACTGGACAGGACTCGTCGGGAACTGACGAGTTGGTATTATACCTATCGTCAGTTATCAGTTCCCAGGTGACATGAGTACAGCTTAGTCCGCTGACTTGACACTGCCACTTCGCCTCGAGTGTGTTCCTACTGCACTTTGATCACTACCCTACCACGGCTCAAAGGAGTCGTGCAAACAGGTAGTGGTTGGGTGCAGTCCCGAAGCACTTGGAGGCAGAGACGGTTAGACAGGATTCGTCTCTCCCGGTATTGGGGGTTGACATCGCGCTGTGTCTAGGAGAGCCATTACACGAGTAGTCCCTGGCCAGGGCAAGTGAGATATACTAGTAGGCTTCCAGTGTTATCTCAGGGTGTTTTGGGCTTCACTCCGACACGACTTGTACCGCTATTAGGGGACTGACGTTTACCGCCCCCTAGGCCCGACATGCGATGTATCAGACGAACAGACCGGACTGTATGGAGACTGTCACATTCAGACTCAGTGGGAGTTCAGATGGGGTTCACCTCATCAGTCTTCTTATCGACATCTACCTGGGGATCGTTACGCACAGCTAGTGCCGCTTGCGATCTGTGGTTAAACCCACTGCCAGCGTAGCGTCGAGTCTTTAGAGTCCCACACAGAGGGCTATTCGCCTCTGGGCAAAACAGAGTAGAGGTCGCATGGTTTTGCGACAGGGTTCGTTCTCATCCGCGCACTTGTGCACGTTTGGAGTCCGGACAGATATTACTAGCAGGCTCTGGTTTGAGCCAGATACCGGTATATGTTTTGGGGTTGATTTTATCTCTTAGTATTCATGTTCCTCGGAACAAGAATGCGGGTGTGTATGCACAGTTGATTGAGGCGGAGGAAGAGGATATTCATTCGGGTTTCGGAACGGGTGCGTATGCACAGTTGACAGTCGTCTTTTTCCAAACCCTAATGAATTTATGTTATATCAATTAATAATATTAATTAAATGAAATTGTGTCATGGTTGGTTTTTTTGACTTGTTGACCAAGGTTGACTTGTTGACCATGGTTGAAAGTTTGACCATCATCATTACATATCAAAGATGCTCTTTGATTCTAGCAAAACCATTTAATGAATGTAATGATAATGGTCATTCCAAACCTTCCATCAACTATTTCATTTTTATTATTATTGTTAATTTGATAATTCTTTTCATTTTAGTTATGGTTGTAAAATGAAAAGAATAGCTCATTCTATCATAACACTTCTCTCTCCTCACTTATTCTTTTTCCTCCTCTAGTTCAAGGAGATTCCTTCTCATGTGTTGAGAATCCCTCTCCTTGAGATAAAAACACCCCAAAGCCACTCTCTACTCACTCTAGGGTTAGAGGTTTAGCAAGCCAAAGATCCTAGTTCTCTCAAAGTTCGAGAAAGGAGCCCGAAGGTCGAACCCTCAGGTGGATCTATCTTTGACGGAAGAAGGCGATGAGGAAAGCACCATCAAACCCTACAAAGGTTTCAAGAAGAAGGAGTTCAAGTTAGGTATAACCTTTTATCCGAGTAGCTAACTCTCTTTAGCTTGTTAGCTAGTTTAGTTTAGTAAAGATCCCGACTTTGATAGTCCATGTTGCCCTTTGCGCTAAAAATTTGATTTTTATACCGTTTCCGCCTCCCCGCAAGAACCGAGGTCGGCAACGTGGACTTACAGTGGTATCAGAGCCTGACTAAACTTAAACTAGCTTAGTAGTAAAGTGTATGGAAGTTCGAACGGAAAAAATCGCAAAAACCGGAAAAACAAAACCCTAACTTTCTGTTGAAAATTTTTGTGCTCTAAAATTAAAATGTTTTACTCCTAAAATCGGCTCAGGGTTTTGTGAGAACACCCACCAAAAACGATCCCCTGATTCCCTCAAACCGCAGCGGTTCCGCGGCAATAGGTATGCATTTGCCGTGGAACCGCCGCCGTTTGTGCTCCTCTCGTGATCGGGTTTTGTGCAGTGTTCTTCTGGTAGGGTTTTGGGATTTTTCAGATGGTTTATTTGTGCCCAGGTTTTCCAGAAAAGAAATTTGTTTTTGGGGGCCTATAAATCCGTATTTTTATCGAACTTCACTACACTTTGACTATATTGGTTATATCTGTGATGTTTATATGTATTGAACGTCGGCTAATTGCTATATGTCTATTAGTCGGGGTTATACATATCTGTGATCTGTGTTTGATGATGGTTTGTGTATATGAATGCGTTGGACTGTCGCGGGTGAATAGCCGGGGTGGATGTGAGATGAGTGTTTCTTTTTCTTTCATTCATGTAAAATGTAAATTGATGTAATATTATTATTTGTATGGCCGCACAACCGGGTCGGGGTTGTAGCCGTCATTGTATAATTCTTTTTACTGTTTTTGCTCCTAGGATAGACCCATGGAGGGGTGCACAAACTACCGGGTATCTCGAAGTGCCGAGTGGCCTACTCACGGCGATGAGGGAGGTTGCTCCACTTCGGGGTACTTGGCGGGTAGTTTGCCGCACCCGTAGGGGTCTTGGGTGGGGTTTTGGCTATTCACCGCGACCGTGTAATCCGCTTTTCGTTGCAGGCTCGAAAGGATTGCGGATTCCTAGTATATCCAATGTATTCATCTGTGATCTGTAATGTCTATCATTGCTATATATTTATAACTATTTAGGCGTTGCTTATGTTTTACAGCCGCGCTAGCCCAGCCCCCGCTCTGTCGTTAGTTAAGTAACCTAACGGGTGATGACGGGACTCCGTGGCGAATGCGAATGGCATAAGCGTACGTCATATTTTGGTTGTTTTCTGCAATGGGACGCATTAAAAGAACTAATGCAAGAATATCACGCATTAAAAGAACTAATGCAAGATAATAAACCAAGCTAAAGTCGTTGGAACACTTTCGAAAAACCACTCGGTTCTTTTCAAAACTAACTTTTAAATGCGGAGCTTGAGCCACTCCTTTTAAAAGCTATCTCGTTCCATCGATTATATCAAGTTCACTACGTTCACGGTTTAGCCAAAACCATTCGTAGCCCTCCGTTGTTTCACATGAATAGTCAATAGTATTCAAGCTATGTTTGTTGGCCAAAGTCAAGGCATAGTGATTGGTAGCTATTGGGTATTCATGTGCAGCATAGATAGATGCGTTGATTTGAAACAGTCGCACTGCCTTGTTGGCCAAAGTCAAGGGTAGGTACGGGTGGATTCAAATTAACCTGAAGAATGACGGGTAGAACTTGACATGTGACTTATGATTTGTTGGCCAAAGTCAAGGTCATAAGAGCATGGGGCAAAAATCCACATCGGGAGTTTCATAAGTACTGAAACTTGCTAGATTTGCATACCATTTGGAGTGTGATGATTCTGGTAGGATTCCTTCAGTTTCGTCACGCGATGATATTTGGATCCCGATCCTACTGTGAGTATATGCTACTCCTCAGGAAATTTCTCACTAAACGATCAATGCTATAAACCTAGTAGGTGCCTAGAAAGGTGTTAGCGGGGCTACGCCCCCAGGGAAAAGAGGTTCTTAAATTAAGGAACTTCGCGAAAGCCTTGGAAAACCTCCCTCGAAGTACCGACACTGGCCTGGCTGAACGGTTAAGCAAGTATTGTGCGGTGGGATTGATCCCGACTAATTCTTCCTTTATGGTTTGAGGAGGGATTCGAGAGACAGTAGGAGCCATCCTGTTTAGATAAATTAAAAACCATTCTAAACTTGCAAGAGCATCGTGCTGAGTGTTTCTTCTCTCTCTCCTAATTGCAGCGACCAATCAACATGACTGGACTTAAGTTACTTCTAGATAAAAACATACTGACAGGGCCAAACTATAAAGATTGGCTCAGGAATGTCAAGATGGCAATCACTTACGACAAGCTGGGGTATCTTCTTACCACCAAAGCTCCCCCCGTCCTAGGTCCCACCTCCAGCGTCGCGGATAAGGAAATCCGTAAGACTTGGGAGATTGATTGCGTGAAGGCCAAATGCCTCGTGCTTGCCTCTATGGACAACGAACATCAGAGGAGGCACGAGAATATGGACCTGGAATTCATATTTCTCCATACAAAAGAACTGTATGGAGAGCAGTCTCGTATCGCAAGATACGAAATATCGAAAAAGTTATTTTCGGCAAGATTGGCCGTCGGATCATCGGTAGCGGAACACGTGCTTAAGATGATTGGCTACATTGAGGAGCTCGCAGAACTTGGGACCACGTTGGAGAGTGAGCTCTATACGGATTTGATTCTCCAGTCCCTTCCTTCCACTTACGCCCAGTTTATACTGAACTTAAACTTACAAGAAAAAGAAGTTGAACTTTCAGAACTCCTCAACATGCTGAGGAGCGCAGAGGGCACCCTACAGAAAGGTAGGGAAACACCCACTTTGTTTGTAGGAGGATCTTCTTCTTCTAGGTCCAAGGCGAAAGCCAAGGGAAAGAAGAAGAAAGCCCCCGCCAAACCAAGGGGCGGTGTTAGTAAAGTGGATACGAAGGGAAAGGTAAAGGCAACAAAGATAGCGGGGAAGCTTGTGGGTAAAGAAGAATGCTTCTATTGTCATAAGAGTGGACACTGGAAGAAAAATTGCAGGGCTTGGAAGGCCAGGACACAGGAACTGAAGCAGGTTGCGGCTTCAGCTTCAGGTGTGTATGTTATTGAAAACTGTCTTTCAATAAACTCTACTTCCTGGGTATTGGATACCGGATCAGGATCTCATATCTGTAATTCTTTGCAGGCGTTGAGAAATCGTAGGGTTTTGAAGGCAGGTGACATGACCCTCAGAGTTGCGAACGGAGCTAGCATGGATTCTAAAGCCGTGGGGGACTATCACCTGGGAATGTCAGATGGACATGTTTTGGTTTTGCGTAATTACTTTTTTGTACCCAACGCAACTTGTAATATCATTTCTGTATCTTTGGTTTCTAAAGAAGGTTATGAATTTCCGTTTTTAAGTAATGTTGTAAACATTCACCTTAATCAAGTTCTGATTGGGTCAGGTACACTGAGCAATGGTATATACGTATTAAACCAACCACAGATTTTCAATGTCTAGAATACACACAAAAGAAAGTCTCCAGATATTAATCAGACTTTCTTATGGCATTGTAGACTGGGTCACATCAATAAGAGAAGGTTGACCAAGTTACATACAGAAGGATATTTGGATCCGTTCGAATATCAATCATATGCCACTTGTCAATCCTGTCTCAAAGGAAAGATGACAAAGACTCCGTTCACTGGACACGGAGTAAGAGCGAGAGAGCTCTTGGGACTCGTACACAGCGACGTGTGCGGTCCAATGTCTACACATGCGCGAAGCGGTTATTCTTACTTCATTACTTTTACGGATGACTTTTCAAGGTACGGTTATGTCTTCTTAATGAAACATAAGTCCGAAGCTTCTGAAAAGTTCCAGGAATATAAGAATGAAGTAGAAAAACAAACCGGCAAAAGTATCAAGATTTTAAGATCGGATCGAGGTGGTGAATACTTAAGTGCCGAGTTCCTGAACTATTTAAAAGAGAACGGAATTCTCTCTCAGCTTACTCCTCCATACACTCCGCAACATAACGGTGTATCGGAGAGATGAAACCGAACCCTATTGGATATGGTACGGTCCATGATGAGTAACGTTGAGTTGCCACGATCTTTCTGGGGGTATGCGCTAGAATCAGCTGCATACCTTTTGAACCGAGTTCCTACTAAAACTGTGCCTACCACTCCATTTGAGATGTGGTGTGGGAAGAGGCCCCATCTTAATCACATTAAGACATGGGGATGCCCAGCTTTTGTCAAAAAGCAGCATGCGGACAAGCTCGAGGCACGCTCAGTGCAGTGCAAGTTTGTGGGATATCCAAAGAACTCCAAGAGATATTTCTTCTACTGTGAAGAGGAACAAAAAGTTCTTGTTTCTCGTCATGCCTACTTCTTGGAAACTGAGTTTTTGGAAAACCAGATAAGTGGGAGCACAGTAGAACTGGAAGAAATTCCAGAACCACAGACTATTACTGAAAGTTTAGTGGAACCAGAAGGTTCAAAAGAACAGGACATTCCTACGCCGCTCCGCAGGAGTAGTAGGCAGTCTCATCCGCCCGAGAGATACTACGGTTTTCTCATAGACGGGGATAGAGAGGATTGCATCATAGATTATGATGAGCCTACTAGCTTCCAACAGGCCGTTCAGAGCGTTGACTCGGTAAAATGGCTGGATGCAATGCGGACCGAAATAGAGTCCATGTACACCAACAAAGTTTGGACGTTGGACATTGCTCCAGACGGGGTAAAACCCGTAGGATGCAATTGGATCTTCAAAAGGAAGATTGGTGTAGATGGACAGGTTGAGACCTATAAAGCTAGACTTGTTGCAAAGGGTTTTCGTCAAAGACCTTGTTTGGACTATGACGAAACCTTTTCTCCAGTGGCTATGCTGAAATCCATTCGGATCCTTCTTGCCATTGCTGCCTTCTACGATTATGAGATTTGGCAGATGGACGTAAAAACTGCTTTTCTAAATAGAAATTTAGAGGAGTGTGTCTATATGGACCAGCCAGAGGGTTTCATTCAGAGTGGGAGCAGCGGAAAGGTGTGCAAGTTGCTTAAGTCCATTTATGGACTAAAGCAGGCATCGCGGAGTTGGAACATCTGTTTTGATGAGACGGTCAAGGAATTTGGCTTTATCAAAAATCCAGATGAACCATGCATCTATAGTAGATTTGTAGCGAGAACTGTAGTATTCCTCGTTTTATACGTGGATGACATTCTCTTAGTAGGAAATGACATTCCTATGCTACAATCTGTCAAGGGATTCTTGTCACACAGGTTCTCCATGAAAGACCTGGGTGATGCCTCATACATCCTGGGGATCCGGATCCATCGTGATAGATCCAAGAGGATATTAGGACTTTCACAGTCCAGGTACATCGACACTATACTGAAGAGATTCAGTATGGAAGATTCCAAGCGCGGTAACCTACCGGCTTGTCACGGGATCACCCTCTCTAAAGAGATGTCTCCCAAGACTGATTTAGAGAGGGATCGCATGTCTATTATACCCTACGCTTCTGCGGTAGGCTCTATAATGTATGCGATGTTGTGTACCAGACCGGATGTAGCTTATGCACTTAGTGTGGTAAGCCGGTATCAGTCAAACCCTGGGGAGAAACACTGGATAGCAGTAAAGAACATTCTCAAGTACCTGAGAAGGACTAAGGAGATGTTCTTGGTGTATGGCGGAAAAGACCTCCAGATCGAGGCCTTTGCTGACTCCAGCTTCCAGAGCGACAAGATGATTCCAAGTCCATGTCGGGTTTTGTCTTTACCCTCAATGGAGGGGCGGTGAGTTGGAAGGGTTCCAAACAGGAAACCGTTGCAGACTCGACGATGGAAGCGGAATACATCGCTGCATCTGATGCCGCAAAAGAAGCTGTCTGGATGAGGAAGTTTTTGAAAGAACTTCAGGTGGTTCCGTCCATTGTTGACCCAATACCCCTGTATTGCGACAACAACGGGGCTATAGCTTTAGCGAAGGAACCCAGGTCCCATCAGAGATCCAGACACATCTTGAGGCGGTATCACCTGATCAGAGAGATCGTAGATCGCAAGGAGATCGAGGTTCGGAGGGTTGCTTCAGAAGAAAACACTGCAGATCCATTCACCAAGGCCCTACCCCAGACACAGTTCGAGCGGCTGATCGAGATGATAGGTCTTCGATACGCCAGTACATGGCCTTAGTGCAAGTGGGAGATTGTTAGTGTATATGCCATAGAGGCCATTACTGTATCATACTGGTTTGTATATTACTTAATGGAAGCTTGGGATATTCACCTTGTATATACAATCTTGCTCAAAATAGTAGTATGCTACTTGGTTTGTTTCTACTTCAATGTGTACATGTGTTTATTTTATCATATCACTTATACGCATTAGTGGAGCCCTTAGGATCTTTGCTTGATTACCAGCATTGTGATGGCGGTCACACTAGTGAGGGCTGGGTAATCTATAAGCACATCCTTATACAGGTCCCTAGTCGCAGGACTATCGAGACAGGGCATCGATACTCCGGAGTAGACTGGCGCATGCGCTTCTCATCCCAGTGTGGGAGACGGTCTGTCCCACAGCCGTTAGTACGTCGTACTTGAGATATTATGCGGGTGCTCGTTAGGTTATGAGTACACTGGACAGGACTCGTCGGGAACTGACAAGTTGGTATTATACCTATCGTCAGTTATCAGTTCCCAGGTGACATGAGTACAGCTTAGTCCGCTGACTTGACACTGCCACTTCGCCTCGAGTGTGTTCCCACTGCACTTTGATCACTACCCTACCACGGCTCGAAGGAGTCGTGCAAACAGGTAGTGGTTGGGTGCAGTCCCGAAGCACTTGGAGGCAGTGACGGTTAGACAGGATTCGTCTCTCCCGGTATTGGGGGTTGACATCGCGCTGTGTCTAGGAGAGCCATTACACGAGTAGTCCCTGGCCAGGGCAAGCGAGATATACTGGTAGGCTTCCAGTGTTATTTCAGGGTGTTTTGGGCTTCACTCCGACACGACTTGTACCGCTATTAGGGGACTGACGTTTACCGCCCCCTAGGCCCGACATGCGATGTATCAGACGAACAGACCGGACTGTACAGAGACTGTCACATTCAGACTCAGTGGGAGTTCAGATGGGGTTCACCTCATCAGTCTTCTTATCGACATCTACCTGGGGATCGTTACGCACAGCTAGTGCCGTTTGCGGTCTGTGGTTACACCCACTGCCAGCGTAGTGTCGAGTCTTTAGAGTCCCACACAGAGGGCTATTCGCCTCTGGGCAAAACAGAGTAGAGGTCGCATGGTTTTGCGACAGGGTTCGTTCTCATCCGTGCACTTGTGCACGTTTGGAGTCCGGACAGATATTACTAGCAGGCTCTGGTTTGAGCCAGATACCGGTATATGTTTTGTGGTTGATTTTATCTCTTAGTATTCATGTTCCTCGGAACAAGAATGCGGGTGTGTATGCACAGTTGATTGAGGCGGAGGAAGAGGATATTCATTCGGGTTTCGGAACGGGTGCGTATGCACAGTTGACAGTCGTCTTTTTCCAAACCCTAATGAATTTATGTTATATCAATTAATAATATTAATTAAATGAAATTGTGTCATGGTTGGTTTTGTTGACTTGTTGACCAAGGTTGACTTGTTGACCATGGTTGAAAGTTTGACCATCATCATTACATATCAAAGATGCTCTTTGATTCTAGCAAAACCATTTAATGAATGTAATGATAATGGTCATTCCAAACCTTCCATCAACTATTTCATTTTTATTTTTATTGTTAATTTGATAATTCTTTTCATTTTAGTTATGTTTGTAAAATGAAAAGAATAGCTCATTCTATCATAACACTTCTCTCTCCTCACTTCTTCTTCTTCCTCCTCTAGTTCAAGGAGATTCCTTCTCATGTGTTGAGAATCCCTCTCCTTGAGATAAAAACACTCCAAAGCCACTCTCTACTCACTCTAGGGTTAGAGGTTTAGCAAGCCAAAGATCCTAGTTCTCTCAAAGTTCGAGAAAGGAGCCCGAAGGTCGAACACTCAGGTGGATCCATCTTTGACGGAAGAAGGCGACGAGGAAAGCACCATCAAATCCTACAAAGGTTTCAAGAAGAAGGAGTTCAAGTTAGGTATAACCTTTTATCCGAGTAGCTAACTCTCTTTAGCTTGTTAGCTAGTTTAGTTTAGTAAAGATCTCGACTTTGATAGTCCATGTTGCCCTTTGCGCTAAAAATTTGATTTTTATACCGTTTCCGCCTCCCCGCAAGAACCGGGGACGGCAACGTGGACTTACAACAAACACACACAAGAGGAAGAGTTCTGAACTGAACGAATCCTTCTTGTGGCATTGTAGACTGGGTCACATCAATGCGACACGACTAGCTAAGTTGCATAAAGATGGATATTTAAATCCGTTTGAATTTTCATCTTATGACACTTGCCAGTCATGTCTCAAAGGCAAGATGACCAAAACTCCGTTTACGGGACACGGAGAAAGAGTTACTGAACTCTTAGGACTGATACATAGTGATGTATGCGGTCCTATGTCTACACATGCCATGGATGGTTCTTCATACTTCATTACATTCACTGACGATCTCTCTAGGTTCGGGTATGTGTTCCTGATGAAACACAAATCAGAAGCTTTTGAGAAATTTAGAGAATATAAGCAAGAAGTTGAGAACCAAACCGGAAAAAGTATTAAAATCCTACGATCTGATCGAGGAGGTGAATACTTAAGCAATGAATTCCTGGACTTCCTAAAAGAGAATGGGATTCTCTCTCAGCTGACTCCTCCATATACACCACAGTACAACGGTGTATCAGAACGGAGGAACCGCACCCTATTAGATATGGTGCGCTCTATGATGAGCACAGCTGAGTTACCTATTTCCTTCTAGGGATATGCGCTGGAAACAGCAGCATACCTATTGAATCAAGTTCCAACTAAATCTGTACCTACCACACCATATGAGATATGGAGTGGGAAGAGACCATGTCTTAAACGAGTTAAGATATGGGGTTGCCCGGCCTATGTCAAAAGGCAAAATCCGGACAAACTCGAGGCACGGTCAGTTCTATGCAAGTTTGTGGGATATCCCAAACATTCACATGGATATCTTTTCTACCATGCAGAGGAACAAAAAGTGTTTGTTTCTCGACATGCCACCTTTTTAGAAAAGGAATTCCTTGAAAAAGAAATTAGTGACAAAGTGGTAGAGCAGGAAGAAGTTCCAGATACACAAACCGTAACTGAAGATTTAGTGGAATCAGAAGATTCAGTAGCTCCCAATGAACCTCAGCCTCTCCGCCGATCTAGTAGGGTTCCTCGCCAACCTGAGAGATACTACGGTTTTCTCATGGATGGTGGGAGCGAGGATTGCATCATGGAGGATGATGACCCAACTAGCTTCGAGCAGGCCATCACGAGTAGGGACTCAGTGAAATGGCTGGATGCAATGCGGTCCGAGATGGAATCCATGTACACCAACAAAGTATGGACTTTGGAAGTTGCTCCTGAAGGGGTAAAACCCATTGGGAGCAAGTGGATCTTCAAGAAAAAACTTGGTGTAGATGGTAAAGTGGAGACTTTCAAAGCTAGACTTGTTGCAAAGGGTTTTCGTCAAAGACCAGGTGTGGACTATGACGAAACCTTTTCTCCAGTAGCTATGCTTAAATCCATCCGGATCCTGCTTGCCATCGCTGCATATCATGACTACGAAATCTGGCAAATGGATGTTAAGACCGCCTTTCTAAATGGTGATTTAGAAGAGTGCGTGTACATGACTCAGCCAGAGGGCTTCGTAGACAGTGGGAGCAGCGGGAAGGTGTGCAAGCTGCTTAAATCCATTTATGGATTAAAGCAAGCATCGCGGAGTTAGAACATCTGCTTTGACGTCGTTATCAAAGAGTTTGATTTCGTCAAAAACCCAGATGAACCTTGTATCTACAAGATGGTAGCAGAGAGTAAGGTTGTCTTCCTCGTATTGTACGTGGACGACATACTCTTGATAGGAAATGATATTCCTATGCTGCAATCAGTCAAGCTCTTCTTATCACAAAGATTCTCGATGAAAGATCTTGGTGATGCCTCCTGCATATTGGGAATTAGGATCTATAGAGATAGATCCAAACGGATATTGGGATTGTCCCAATCCAGGTACATTGACACCATACTAAAGAGGTTTAGTATGGAAGAATCCAAGCGTGAGAACTTGCCCACAATCTCTGGAGTACCTATCTCCAAAGAGATGTCTCCCAAGACTGATTTGGAGAGAGCTCGCATGCAAGGGATACCCTATGCTTCGGCTGTATGCTCTATCATGTACGCGATACTATGTACCAGACCCGATGTAGCATACTCACTAAGTGTAGTGAGCAGGTATCAAGCCGATCCTGGAGAGAGTCACTGGACAGCTGTGAAGAGCATTCTCAAGTACTTACGAAGGACTAAAGAGATGCTCTTGGTGTATGGTAACGGAGAACTCCAAGTGGAGTCCTTTACCGATTCGAGCTTCCAGAGTGATAAGGACGACTCTAAGTCACAGTCGGGATTTGTCTTTACCCTTTACGGAGGGGCGGTTAGCTGGAAGAGTTCCAAGCAGGAAACCGTGGCAGACTCGACGATGGAGGCTGAATACATCGCTGCCAACGATGCTGCTAAAGAGGCTGTCTGGATCAAGAAGTTCATTTTTGAACTTGGAGTGGTTCCATCCATTGAGCATCCAATACTTTTATATTGCGATAACAATGGAGCGGTGGCTTTGGCCAAGGAACCTAGGTCCCATCAGCGATCCAGGCATATTCTGAGGCGGTATCACCTGATCCGGCAGATAGTTGATCGCCGGGAGATCGAGGTAAGAAGGGTTGACCCGAAGAACAACACAGCGGATCCACTCACGAAGGCCATTCCCCAGATGCAGTTTGAGAGACTCTTCGGGATGCTCGGTATGCGATACTACAGCAGCTGGCCCTAGTGCAAGTGGGAGATTATTAGTTGTATGTATGCCCTAGAGGCCAGTATTGTACAGATGATGTATATTATATTGGATGCTTGGACATATATAGAGATGACTTTCTTGCTCGATATGATAGTATGCTATCTGGTTGCTCTTTATCTTAACATGTACACTTGTCTCTTTAAACTGTCTTATAGTTACATGTTGGTAAAGCCCTTAGGATGTGTACTTGACTACCTGGACTATGATGCAGATCATACTAGTGGGGGCATGGTAGTCCATAGGTACATCTTTCAAGGTCCCTAGTCGTGGGTGTATCGAGACGGGGCATCGATATACCCGTGTAGACTAGCGTATACGCTTCTCGACCCATGAGATGGGCGATGGATGATCCCATATCCATTGGTGTTTGACATCAGAGATGGTATACGGGTGCTCAGTGGAGACTGGGTATACTGGACGGTCTCGCCGAGAACTCCCAGATGGTATTATACCTCATGTCAGATGGCAGTTCTCAGGTGACACTTGTGCAGGTTAGTCTGTAGACCCGAGATCGTCATAGAGTCTTGTGTGATTCCCACTGTGCTTTGATCTCCACCTTACCACAGCCATGAGGGCGTGCAAAACGGTGGTCTTTGGGTACAGTCCCAAGTTACATGGAGGCAATGAGCGATAGGAGGGGTTTCGTCTCTCCCGGTATTGGGGGTTGATGTTGCGCTGTGCTCGATTGGCCGTAACAGGGAAGTCCCTGGCCAGGGCTGATCAGAGATTTGCTGGTAAGTGTTACCAGTAGTTTCTCGACCCGTTATGAGCCTCACATCGGCACGACTTATCGGTTATTGGGGTTTGACGTATACCACCCCTAGACTTGATATGCGACATATCAGACGAACAGACCGGACTGTACGGTAAGTGTTACTGGTTGGATTCACAGGAGTGTGAGCGGGCTAGCTCATCGATCTTCTGATCGCTCAATACCCGGATGGCCGTTACGTTTAGCAGACCGCTTGCGGCTTGTGGGTGCTTGATATGATCATCATCTGCTGCCGGCGTATTGACGAGTCTTTAGAGTCCTACACAGACGTTTCCTGGCTTAAGCGAAACGAAATAGGAGCGCATATGAGATATGTGCAGGACCGAGAATAATGCATGTATGTGATACCGCATTCCATTCTCGCGATGAATGTATCGATTGGTTACATTCGATATGACCTAGATATCGAATCAAAGATTGATTCGATAAGCCGATACATAGGATACTAGTCGGTTATATGCGATATGACCTGATCGTTAAATCAAGTGTTGATTTAATGATTTAATGTATAATTGTATATTTGATATATTACTTTGCATTAACTAGTATTGGTTCACTTTAAATGGATTTTCTCACTTGATGTGCCAGTTGTATATGTGATATACTTTTATGCACATGTTTGTATCATGTTTGATGATACTTGCTCATTTGGTTAAGTGTAAAGAATTAAACCTTGGTTAAGTAAATGGTTAGGGTTTTTATTTATTCATTCATTCTTTTATCTTTTTAATTTGGATTAAAAAAAGAAATGGCAAAAGAAAACAAAATGGTTGCTTTCATTCTTGAAACTTGTTGAAGCTTCATGAAGCTTTGACCAAAGTGACCATTTTTGTCTTCATGCTTAACCCTAACCATTCATCTAACCATAGTCAATTCTCTACACCTAACCATGGTTTACATTATGATAAGTATTCATTTTCTTTTTCATTTTAAAAGGACTTATCATAATCATCTTCATTTTCTTCTTCTTCATGAGATAAAGAAAAAGCTTGCCACCATTAATGGCATGTTGAGCAAAAGTGTGAGAAATCCAATTCTAAAGTGAACCCACCTCCTATTTCTTCACCCTCTACCTCTTGCCAAGTAGTAAAGGGTGTTTTCTTCACAAGTTTCACAACTTGGTGAAGTCGGAGCTTGATCTTGTGAAGCCTCGACGTAGATCATCTTCGGCATCGTAGCCGACGACCATTCCGCTCATTTCTCCGATGAAGCCGATGCTAGAGTCCGAGATCCGACTTGGACAGCGAGAGGACGATTACGTGGAGCTAAGGAAGTGGATAACCGGATCTACAAAGGTTGTAGCTTCTTATCTTTAGTTAAGTTGTTAACTAGTTTAATGTTTCGCCTAAAATTCTAGTTAACGATCCGTATTAGTGCTTCTCGGCACTTGTAAAATTTAAAATTGGCATGGTTGATGCCTTGTGAGACCTCTTGAGAGTGCCTAGGAACCCTACAAATAATGTGTCCACAAAATATCTGGCATCCAAGATAAATATCAAGCATGCTTGATACAATATCTAGCAAGTATCATCATTACAAGATGAGTCATGCCATGAATCATACCATGTGTCATGGTCAATCTTTTGTCAAGCCTCCACCTTATTTTCTCCACCTCATAATGTTTAATCCAAAAAGAAATAAAGCATAATGAGGTGTCTCCTTCTAGAAGCTTTCCCGAAGAAATTACGAGAATGCTCATCATCTGTATATACATACCCGCATCCGTATTTCGAAGAATACGAATACAAAAGAGACGAAAATAATTCATCAGTATAATACTAGGATCCGGCTTAAACCAAAGCCCGCTAGTATTATCCGCCCGAACATCATACGTGCACAAGTACACGTATGTGTTCGAAGCCCTACCGTAAAACCATACGGCCTCTATACCATTGTCCCGGTGTAGAGAAACCCTCTATGTGGGAATCTAAAGACGACACAATGCTGGCAGTGGGTTTAACTACAAGCCGCAAGCGGTACTAGCTGCACGTAACGGCTACCCAGGTATCAGTCGACAAGAAGGCCGATGAGCAAACTCATCTGAACTCCTACTGAGCCTATCTGTGACAATCTCCGTACAGTCCGGTCTGTTCGTCTAAGAGTATCGCATATCGGGCCTAGGGGCAGAAATCGTCAGACCCCTAATAGCGCAATAAGTCGTGTCGAAGTGTAGCCCAAAACACCCTGAGAAACTACTGGAGTACCTATCAGAAATCTCGCTTGCCTTGGCCAAGGACTTTGGGTAATGGCCTTCCGAACACAGCGCGATATCAACCCCCAATATCGGGAGAGATGAATCCTATCTAACTGCCACTGCCTCCAAGTGCTTCGGGACTGCACCCAAGTACTAACTGTTTGCACGACTCCTTTGAGCGGTAGTAGGGTAGTAATCTAAGAATAGTGGGAACACACTCGAGGCAAAGTAGCAGTGTCAAGTCGACGGACGAAGCTATACTCATGTCACCTGGGAACTTCCACCGGACGATAGGTATAGTACCCACCAGCAGTTCCCTATGAGTCCTATCTAGTGTACTCATAACCTAATGAGCACCTACATACTATCTCCAGTACGATTTACTAATGGCTGTGGGACAGACCATCTTCCCAACTGGAATGAGAAGCGTATACACTAGTTTACTCTTGAGTATCTATGCCCCGTCTCGATAATCCTATGACTAGGGACCTGTATAGGATGTACTTATAGACTACACAGCCCCCACTAGTATGACTGCCATCACAACGCTGGTAATCAAGCAAAGATCCTAAGGGCTCCACCAATATGTATAAGCGATATGCTGGAAGAAACATATGCACACATTCAAGTAGAAACAAACCAGGTAGCATACTACCATTTCGAGCAAGACTGTTACTATATCCGTATATATCCCAAGCTTCCATTAAGTAATATACAAACCAGTATGATACAATAATGGCCTCAAAGGCATATAGCACTAACAATCTCCCACTTGCATTAAGGCCATGCATTGGAATATCGCATACCTAAGACCTCGAACTGCGTCTGAGGGATTGCCTCTGTGAGTGGATCTGCAGTGTTGTTCTCCGCATCTACTCTCCTCACCTCGATTTCTTGAGGATCAATGATCTCCATGATCCGGTGGTACCGCCTCAAGATATGTCTGGATCTCTGATGGGACCTGGGTTCCTTTCCTAAAGCTATAGCGCCGTTGTTGTCATAATACTAAGGTATTGGATCAACAATGGAAGGAACCACCTTAAGTTCAGTTAAGTACATTCTCATCCAGACTGCCTCTTTTCAGGCATCACAAGCAGCGGTATACTCCGCTTCTATCGTTGAGTCAGCAACGGTGTCCTGCTTGGAGCTCTTCCAATTGATCGCCCCACCAATGAGGGTAAAGTGTTGGCTATAGTACCCTCAAGTCAATTATTGGATCGCAGGAACGTGATTGCAATGATTGAGGGAGGACCTATACCGGTGGAACAGACTTACTCGAGATGATAGTATGCTATCTTGTTTGTCTTTATCATCGTGTACAAGCTTCAGGTGACATTACTGATCACTATTACATGTTGATAGAGCCCATAAGATTCTTGCTTTCTTAGCAGCAGTATGATGGCAATCATATACGTGAGAGTTGGGTAGTCTATAAGCACATCCTTAAAGTGTCCCTAGTCATGGATGTTTCGAGACTGGGCGTCGATACTCCAAGAGTAGACTAGTGTATACGGATCGAGACCCCGACGAGGGGCGGTGGTCGGTCTCACAAGCCATTGGTGTCAGTTGGTTCACCTAAGATGTATGCAGGTGCTCATTAGGTTATGAGTACACAGGACGGACTCGCCGGGAACATGTGTAACGTTTTAGAAATCGTTTACGAATTTTTCCGTTTTAGGGTAAAATAGTCGGTGTTTTCCGTTTTAACCCGATTGTGATCAAACTTCTGTATAGACTTGACGACACCTAGTTTAGCTAGAATGAAGCTTGTGTGCGGGCTTTGGGGGTCAATGGGAAGTTTTGGTTCACATAAAAATTTTCCCTAATTAAATATTATTTTAATGTGTTATTTATGCACTTAATTAGTGGTAATTACATTTTGGGTTAATTACTTCTAATTTGAATCATTGCTAAACTAATCAAGTTTAAGTTAAACAAAACCATCCATCAAATATCTAGATATTTTTGTGGCAAAAGGTTTTAATTTTTAAAGAAAAAGAAAAGAAAGAAAATGTGGCAAAATGCATTAATGAGCATTTATTGTCAATTTTAGCTAGAACTTTCTTCCTTTTTTTCACAAAACCCCCCTCACTTGCAATGGCCGGCCCCTCTCCCACTTGCTGCCCTCTCATTTCATTTGCCCCATTTGCACTTCTTTGAGCTGTAAGTCCACGTTGCGACCCCCGGTTCTTACGGGGAGGCGGAAACGGTATAAAAAATCAAATTTTTATCGCATGAGGCAACATGGACTAACAAAGTCGGGATCTTTTCCTAAACTAAAACTAGCAAACAAGCTAAAGAGAGTTAGCTACTCGGAAAGATGGTTATACCTAAACTTGAACACCTTCTTCTTCAAACTTTTGTAGAGGTTGATGGTGCTTTCCTCGTTGCCTTCTTCCGTCAAAGATGGATCCACCTTAGGGTTCAACCTTCGGGCTCTTTCTCAAACTTTGAGAGAACTAGAATCTTCGGCTTGCTAAACCTTTGATCCTAGAGTGAGTAGAGAGTGTCTAAGGGGTGTTTTTATCTCAAGGAGAGGGATTCTCAACTCATGAGAAGGATTCTCCTTGAACTAGAGGAGGAAGAAGAACAAGTGAGGAGAGAGAATGGTTATGATAGAATGAGCTCTTTTTCTTCTTGCAACCATAACAAAAGAAAAAGAATTATCTAATTAATAATAATAATTCAAATGAAATAGTTGATGGTTGTATTTGGAATGACCATTATCATCACTTCATTAAATGAATGTAAGCTAGAATCAAGGAGTATCCTTGCAAAGCAATGATGATGGTCAAACATTCAACCATGGTCAACAAGTCAACCATGGTCAACAAGTCAACAAAATCAACTATGACACAATTTCATTTAATTACTACTATTAATTGATATTTCATAATTCCATTAGGGTTTGGAAAAAGACGACTGTCAACTGTGCATACGCACCCGTTCCGAAACCCTATTGAAAAACCTCTTCCTCCGCCTCAAACAACTGTGCATACACACCTGCATTCTCGTTCCGAGGAACAAGAATACTGAGAGATAAAAGCAACCCCAAAACATATACCAGTATCTGGCTCAAATCAGAGCCTGCTAGTATAATCCGTCCGGACTCCAAAAGTGCACAAGTGCACGGATGAGAACGAACCCTGCCGCAAAAACCATGCGACCTCTACTCTGTTTTGCCCAGAGGCGAATACCCTCTGTGTGGGACTCTAAAGACTTGACACTACGCTGGCAGTGGGTTTAACCACAGACCGCAAGCGGCACTAGCTGTGCGTAACGGTCCCCAGGTAGATGCCGACAAGAAGGCTGACGAGGTGAACCCCATCTGAACTCCTACTGAGTCTGAATGTGACATTCTACGTACAGTCCGGTCTGTTCGTCTGATACATCGCATGTCGGGCCTAGGGGGCGGTAAACATCAGTCCCCCAATAGCGGTACAAGTCGTGTCGGAGTGAAGCCCAAAACACCCTGAGATAACACTGGAAGCCTACCAGTATATCTCGCTTGCCCTGGCCAGGGACTACTCGTGTAATGGCTCTCCTAGACACAGCGCGATGTCAACCCCCAATACCGGGAGAGATGAATCCTGTCTAACCGGCACTGCCTCCAAGTGCTTCGGGACTGCACCTAACTACCACCTGTTTGCACGACTCCTTTGAGTCGTGGTAGGGTAGTAGTAGTCAAAATACAGTGGGAACACACTCGAGGCGAAGTGCCAGTGTCAAGTAAGCGGACTAAGCTGTACTCATGTCACCTGGGAACTGATAACTGACGATAGGTATAATACCAACCTGTCAGTTCCCCACGAGTCCTGTCCAGTGTACTCGTAACCCAACGAGCACCCGTATACTATCTCCAGTACGACGTACTGATGGCTGTGGGACAGACCATCTCCCACACTGGGATGAGAAGCGCATACGCTAGTCTACTCCGGAGTATCGATGCCCTGTCTCGATAGTCCTGCGACTAGGGACCTGTATAAGGATGTGCTTATAGATTACCCAGCCCCCACTAGTGTGACTGCCATCACAACGCTGGTAATCAAGCAAAGATCCTAAGGGCTCCACTAATGTGTATAGGTGATATCGCAAAATAAACACATGTACACATTGAAGTAGAAACAAACCAAGTAGCATACTACTATATTGAGCAAGATTGTTTATACAAGGTGAATATCCCAAGCTTCCATTAAGTAATATACAAACTAGTATGATACAGTAATGGCCTCTAGGGCATATACACTAACAATCTCCCACTTGCACTAAGGCCATGTACCGGCGTATCGAAGACCTATCATCTCGATCAGCCGCTCGAACTGAGTCTGGGGTAGGGCCTTGGTGAATGGATCTGCAGTGTTTTCTTCTGAAGCAACCCTCCGAACCTCGATCTCCTTCCGATCCACGATCTCCCTGATCAGGTGATACCGCCTCAAGATGTGCCTGGATCTCTGATGGGACCTGGGTTCCTTCGCTAAAGCTATAGCCCCGTTGTTGTCGCAATACAGAGGTATTGGGTCAACAATGGACGGAACCACTTGAAGTTCTTTCAAGAACTTCCTCATCCAGACAGCTTCTTTTGCGGCATCAGATGCAGCGATGTATTCCGCTTCCATCGTCGAGTCTGCAACGGTTTCCTGTTTGGAACTCTTCCAACACACCGCCCCTCCATTGAGGGTAAAGACAAAACCCGACATGGACTTGGAATCATCCTTGTCACTCTGGAAGCTGGAGTCAGCAAAGGCCTCGATCTGGAGGTCTTTTCCGCCATACACCAAGATCATCTCCTTAGTCCTTCTCAGGTACTTGAGAATGTTCTTTACCGCTATCCAGTGTTTCTCCCCAGGGTTTGACTGATACCGGCTTACCACACTCAGTGCATAAGCTACATCCGGTCTGGTACACAACATCGCATACATTATAGAGCCTACCGCAGAAGCGTAGGGTATAATAGACATGCGATCCCTCTCCAAATCAGTCTTGGGGGACATCTCTTTAGAGAGGGTGATTCCGTGACAAGCCGGTAGGTTACCGTGCTTGGAATCTTCCATACTGAATCTTTTCAGTATGGTGTCGATGTACCTGGACTGTGAAAGTCCTAATATCCTTTTGGATCTATCACGATGGATCCGGATCCCCAGGATGTATGAGGCATCACCCAGGTCTTTCATGGAGAACCTTTGTGACAAGAACCCCTTGACAGATTGTAGCATAGGAATGTCATTTCCTATTAAGAGAATGTCGTCTACGTATAAAACGAGGAATACTACAGTTCTCGCTACAAATCTACTATAGATGCATGGTTCATCTGGATTTTTGATAAAGCCAAATTCCTTGACCGTCTCATCAAAACAGATGTTCCAACTCCGCGATGCCTGCTTTAGTCCATAGATGGACTTAAGCAACTTGCACACCTTTCCGCTGCTCCCACTCTGAATGAAACCCTCTGGCTGATCCATATAGACGCACTCTTCTAAATTTCCATTTAGAAAAGCGGTTTTTACGTCCATCTGCCAAATCTCATAATCGTGGAAGGCAGCAATGGCAAGAAGGATCCGAATGGATTTCAGCATAGCCACTGGAGAAAAGGTTTCGTCATAGTCCACGCCAGGTCTTTGACGGAAACCCTTTGCTACAAGTCTAGCTTTATAGGTCTCAACCTGTCCATCTACACCAATCATCCTTTTGAAGATCCACTTGCATCCTACGGGTTTTACCCCGTCTGGAGCAATGTCCAACGTCCATACTTTGTTGGTGTACATGGACTCCATTTCGGTCCGCATTGCATCCAGCCATTTTACCGAGTCAACGCTCTGAACGGCCTGTTGGAAGTTAGTAGGCTCATCATAATCTATGATGCAATCCTCTCTATCCCCGTCTATGAGAAAACCGTAGTATCTCTCGGGCGGACGAGACTGCCTACTACTCCTGCGGAGCGGCGTAGGAATGTCCTGTTCTTTCGAACCCTCTGGTTCCACTAAGCTTTTAGTATTAGTCTGAGGTTCTGGAATTTCTTCCAGTTCTATTGCGCTCCCACTTACTTCTTTTTCTAAGAACTGATGTTCCAGAAAATGGGCATTACGAGAAACAAGGACTTTTTGTTCCTCTGCGTAATAGAAAAGATACCCCCTGGAGTTCTTTGGGTATCCCACAAACTTGCACAGTACTGAGCGTGCCTCGAGCTTATCCGTATGCTACTTTTTAACATAAGCTGGACATCCCCAAATCTTCAGGTACTGAAGATAGGGTTTCTTCCCACTCCATAACTCATATGGTGTGGTAGGCACAGTCTTAGTAGGAACTCAGTTCAAAAGGTATGCAGCTGTTTCTAGCGCATACCCCCAGAATGATCGCGGTAACTCAGCGTTACTCATCATGGACCGTACCATATCCAATAGGGTCCGGTTCCGTCTCTCCGATACACCGTTATGTTGCGGAGTGTATGGAGGAGTAAGCTGAGAGAGAATCCCATTCTCTTTTAAGTAATTCAGGAACTCGGCACTTAAGTATTCTCCACCTCGATCCGATCTTAGAATCTTGATACTTTTGCCGGTTTGTTTTTCAACTTCATTCTTATATTCCTGGAACTTTTCAAAGGCTTCGGACTTAAGTTTCATTAAGAAGACATAACCGTACCTTGAAAAGTCATCCATAAAAGTAATGAAGTAAGAATAACCGCTTCGCGCATGTGTAGACATTGGACCGCACACGTCGCTGTGTACGAGTCCCAAGAGCTCGCTTGCTCTTACTCCGTGTCTAGTGAACGGAGTCTTTGTCATCTTTCTTTTGAGACAGGATTGACAAGTGGCATACGATTGATATTCGAACGGATCCAAATACCCTTCTGTATGTAACTTAGTCAACCTTCTCTCATTGATGTGACCCAGTCTACAATGCCATAAGAAAGTCTGATTGATTTCCGGAGACTTTCTTTTGTGTGTATTCTGGACATTAAAAATCTGTGGTTGGTTCAATACGTATATACCATTGCTCAATGTACCTGACCCAATCAGAACTTGATTAAGGTGAATGTTTACAACATTACTTACAAACGCAAATTCATAACCTTCTTTAGAAACTAAAGATACAGAAATGATATTACAAGTTGCGTTGGGTACAAAAAAGCAATTACGCAAAACCAAAACATGTTCATCTGACATTCCCAGGTGACAGTCCCCCACGGCTTTAGCATCCATGCTAGCTCCGTTCGCAACTCTGAAGGTCATGTCACCTGCCTTCAAAACCCTACGGTTTCTCAATGCCTGCAAAGAATTACAGATATGAGATCCTGATTCGGTATCCAATACCCAGGAAGTAGAGTTTATCGAAAGACGGTTTTCAATAACATACACACCTGAAGCTGAAGCCGCAACCTGCTTCAGTTCCTGTGTCCTGGCTTTCCAAGCCCTGCAATCTTTCTTCCAGTGTCCACTCTTGTGACAATACAAGCATTCCTCTTTACCCACAAGCTTCCCCGCAATCTTTGTTGCCATTTCTTTTCCCTTCGTACCCACTTTACTAACACCGCCCCTTGGTTTGGTGGGGGCTTTCTTCCTCTTTCCCTTGGCTTTCACCTTGGACCTAGAAGAAGAAGATCCTCCTTCAAACAAAGCGGGTGTTTCCTTACCTTTCTGTAGGGTGCCCTCTGCGCTCCTCAGCATGTTGAGGAGTTCTGAAAGTTCAACTTCCTTTTCTTGTAAGTTGAAGTTCAGTATAAACTGGGCGTAAGTGGATGGAAGGGACTGGAGAATTAAATCCGTATAGAGTTCACTTTCCAACGTGGTCCCAAGTTCCGCGAGCTCCTCAATGTAGCCAATCATCTTAAGCACGTGGTCCGCTACCGATGATCCGACGGCCAACTTTGCCGAAAATAACTTCTTCGACACTTCGTATCTTGCGATACGAGACTGCTCTCCATACAGTTCTTTTGTATGAAGAAATATGGATTCCAAGTCCATATTCTCGTGCCTCCTCTGATGTTCGTTGTCCATAGAGGCAAGCACGAGGCACCTGGCCTTCGTGCAATCAATCTCCCAAGTCTTACGGATTTCCTTATCCGCGACGCTGGAGGTGGGACCTGGGACGGGGAGAGCTTTGGTGGTAAGAAGATACCCCAGCTTGTCATAAGTGATTGCCATTTTGACATTCCTGAGCCAATCTTTGTAGTTTGGCCCTGTCAGTATGTTTTTATCTAGAAGTAACTTAAGTCCAGTCATTTCGAATTGGTCGCTGTAGGGGGGAGAGAAGAAACACTTTAGCACGATGCTCTTGCAAGTTTAGAATGGTTTTTAATTTGTCTAAACAGGATGGCTCCCACTGTCTCTCGAATCCCTCCTCAAACCACAAAGGAAGAATTAGTCGGGATCAATCCCACCGCATAATACTTGCTTAACCGTTCAGCCAGGCCAGTGTCGGTACTTCGAGGGAGGTTTTCCAACGCTTTCGCGAAGTTCCTTAATTTAAGAACCTCTTTTCCCTGGGGGCGTAGCCCCGCTAACACCTTTCTAGGCACCTACTAGGTTTATAGCATTGATCGTTTAGTGAGAAATTTCCCGAGGAGTAGCATATACTCACAGTAGGATCGGGATCCAAATATCATCGCGTGACGAAACTGAAGGAATCCTACCAGAATCATCACACTCCAAATGGTATGCAAATCTAGCAAGTTTCAGTACTTATGAAACTCCCGATGTGGATTTTTGCCCCATGCTCTTATGACCTTGGCGTGAGGTCAAAATGTCATAAGTCACATGTCAAGTTCTTCCCATCATTATCCCGGTTAATTTGAACCCACCCGTACCTACCCTTGACGTAGGCCAAAATGGCAGTACGACTGTCTCAAACCAACGCATTCTATCTATGCAACAGATAAATATCCGGCAGTTACCAATCACTATGCCTTGGCGTGAGGTCAAAATACATAGCTTGAATACTACCGTATATTTAACTGAAATGATGGAGGGCTACGAATGGTTTTGGCGAAACCGTGAACGTAGTGAACTTGATATAATCGATGGAACGAGATAGCTTTTAAAAGGAGTGGCTCAAGCTCCGCATTTAAAAGTTAGTTTTGAAAAGAACCGAGTGGTTTTTTTGAAAGTGTTCCAACGACTTTAACTTGGTTTATTATCTTGCATTAGTTCTTTTAATGCGTGATATTCTTGCATTAGTTCTTTTAATGCGTCACATCATTTAATCCTACCATTGCAGAAAACAACCAAAATATAACGTACGCTTATGCCATTCGCATTCGCCACGGGGTCCCGTCATCACCCGTTAGGTTACTTAACTAACGACAGAGCGGGGGCTGGGCTAGCGCGGCTGTAAAACATAAGCAACGCCTAAATATAAAGCAATGATAGACATTACAGATCACAGATGAATACATTGGATATACTAGGAATCCGCAATCCGTTCGAGCCTGCAACGAAAAGCGGATTACACGGTCGCGGTGAATAGCCAAAAACCCCACCCAAGACCCCTACGGGTGCGGCAAACTACCCGCCAAGTACCCGGTAGTTTGTGCACCCCTCTATGGGTCTATCCTAGGAGCAAAAACAGTAAAAAGAATTATACAATGACGGCTACAACCCCGACCCGGTTGTGCGGCCATACAAATAATATTATTACATCAATTTACATTTACAAATGAATGAAAGAAAAACAAAAGCTCATCTTACATCCACCCCGGCTATTCACCCACGACAGTCCAACACATTCATATACATATTCCAATATCAAACACAGATCACAGAGATGTATAACCCCGACTAATCGACTTATAGCGATTAGCCGACGTTCAATACATTACATACATCACAGATATAACCAATATAGCCAAAGTATAGCGAAGTTCGAAAAAAAAATACGGATTTATAGGACCCCAAAAGTAAATTTCTTTTCTGGAAAATCTGGGCACATATAACATATTTGAAAAATCCCAAAACCCTACCAGAAGAACACTGCACAAAACACGATCACATGAAGAGCCGAAACGGCGGCGGATCCGCGGCGACGAGAATAGCTGAGGCCGCGGATCCGCGACGGTTTGAAGGATTCATGGGATCGTTTTTCGTGGGTGTTCTCACAAAACCCTGAGCCGATTTTAGGAGTAAAACTTTTTACTTTCAGAGCACAAAAAATTTCAACAGAAACTTAGGGTTTTTGATTTCCGGTTTTTGTGATTTTTCCGTTTCGAACTTCCATACACTTCGCTACCAAGCTAGTTTAAGTTTAGTTAGTCTCTGATACCACTGTAAGTCCACGTTGCGACCCCCGGTTCTTACGAGGAGGCGGAAACGGTATAAAAAATCAAATTTTTATCGCATGGGGCAACATGGACTAACAAAGTCGGGATCTTTTCCTAAACTAAAACTAGCAAACAAGCTAAAGAGAGTTAGCTACTCGGAAAGATGGTTATACCTAAACTTGAACTCCTTCTTCTTCAAACTTTTGTAGAGGTTGATGGTGCTTTCCTCGTTGCCTTCTTCCGTCAAAGATGGATCCACCTGAGGGTTCAACCTTCGGGCTCTTTCTCGAACTTTGAGAGAACTAGAATCTTCGGCTTACTAAACCTTTGATCCTAGAGTGAGTAGAGAGTGTCTAAGGGGTGTTTTTATCTCAAGGAGAGGGATTCTCAACTCATGAGAAGGATTCTCCTTGAACTAGAGAAGGAAGAAGAACAAGTGAGGAGAGAGAATGGTTATGATAGAATGAGCTCTTTTTCTTCTTGCAACCATAACAAAAGAAAAAGAATTATCTAATTAATAATAATAATTCAAATGAAATAGTTGATGGTTGTATTTGGAATGACCATTATCATCACTTCATTAAATGAATGTAAGCTAGAATCAAGGAGTATCCTTGCAAAGCAATGATGATGGTCAAACATTCAACCATGGTCAACAAGTCAACCATGGTCAACAAGTCAACAAAATCAACCATGACACAATTTCATTTAATTACTATTATTAATTGATATTTCATAATTCCATTAGGGTTTGGAAAAAGACGACTGTCAACTGTGCATACGCACCCGTTCCGAAACCCTAATGAAAAACCTCTTCCTCCGCCTCAAACAACTGTGCATACACACCTGCATTCTCGTTCCGAGGAACAAGAATACTGAGAGATAAAAGCAACCCCAAAACATATACCAGTATCTGGCTCAAACCAGAGCCTGCTAGTATAATCTGTCCGGACTCCAAAAGTGCACAAGTGCACGGATGAGAACGAACCCTGCCGCAAAAACCATGCGACCTCTACTCTGTTTTGCCCAGAGGTGAATACCCTCTGTGTGGGACTCTAAAGACTCGACACTACGCTGGCAGTGGGTTTAACCACAGACCGCAAGCGGCACTAGCTGTGCGTAACGGTCCCCAGGTAGATGCCGACAAGAAGGCTGACGAGGTGAACCCCATCTGAACTCCTACTGAGTCTGAATGTGACATTCTCCGTACAGTCCGGTCTGTTCGTCTGATACATCGTATGTCGGGCCTAGGGGACGGTAAACGTCAGTCCCCCAATAGCGGTACAAGTCGTGTCGGAGTGAAGCCCAAAACACCCTGAGATAACACTGGAAGCCTACCAGTATATCTCGCTTGCCCTGGCCAGGGACTACTCGTGTAATGGCTCTCCTAGACACAGCGCGATGTCAACCCCCAATACCGGGAGAGACGAATCCTGTCTAACCGGCACTGCCTCCAAGTGCTTCGGGACTGCACCCAACTACCACCTGTTTGCACGACTCCTTTGAGCCGTGGTAGGGTAGTAGTAAAAATACAGTGGGAACACACTCGAGGCAAAGTGCCAGTGTCAAGTCAGCGGACTAAGCTGTACTCATGTCACCTGGGAACTGATAACTGACGATAGGTATAATACCAACCTGTCAGTTCCCGACGAGTCCTGTCCAGTGTACTCGTAACCCAACGAGCACCCGTATACTATCTCCAGTACGACGTACTGATGGCTGTGGGACAGACCATCTCCCACACTGGGATGAGAAGCGCATACGCTAGTCTACTCCGGAGTATCGATGCCCTGTCTCGATAGTCCTGCGACTAGGGACCTGTATAAGGATGTGCTTATAGATTACCCAGCCCCCACTAGTGTGACTGCCATCACAACGCTGGTAATCAAGCAAAGATCCTAAGGGCTCCACTAATGTGTATAGGTGATATCGCAAAATAAACACATGTACACATTGAAGTAGAAACAAACCAAGTAGCATACTACTATATTGAGCAAGATTGTTTATACAAGGTGAATATCCCAAACTTCCATTAAGTAATATACAAACTAGTATGATACAGTAATGGCCTCTAGGGCATATACACTAACATGAGCTTCCAAAATTCATCAGAAATCCAAAATAATTCCACAAAACTCATAATCAAATAATAACCAATCTTTCTTCTTCACAAATCTTGCTTATATCTTCAAGGAAAACATCATTTTGGAGGGAAAAAATGATGGTTCTAGCTGCTAAATTTTGTTCTTGAGAAGGTATAAATTCAAACCCTAATACTTATTTGTTGTGCTAAAATCATATAGTTAGCTATCTAATTGTTTAGTATAGCTGTAAATTCATGTTCAATTCATTCATGATAATTTTTAGTGAAGAATCAAGTTAGGGTTTTGTTTAGTGAAATGGTTAATCAAGATGTTTAGACTAATGAAAACTTAACCTACTTGCTAGATTTGTTATATGATATTTTACTAATTGTATAATTAGCTTAATTACAAACTAGACTTTTATGAAATCCTAATTAAGTGAGATTAAAATTATAGTAAAGGTATGAATGGTTTAATCTTGCTATATTATGATGTTTGTAAATTCTAGTTTTGGTAAAAACTTGTAGTTTTGTGCTAAAATGATATAAGTTGCTTAATTGATTTTAGGATAATTTAGACGTGGGTTTCTTTTGACATTACGACGTTAATTATATTGATTCCACGCTATATCTTGTGTTGTGAATGCGCGATCGGTACGATCAGGGTCTAGGCTTGGTAGTTGTGTCACTTTGTGTTCCTAGCTAGGGTCGTGCCGATGTCGTTCGTGTCTTTGTGTAGCTTTTGCTTTTGAGTTGGTTTCATAGTGTCGCTACGCGCGTTAGCCACTGGATGAACACTTGAGAGTATGTTTGGAATTGGTGCGTCGGTCAAGCGTAGTTGCAACGTGTTATTGGTCAATTGCTAATATATATACTTGTTATATTGTTATATGCTTTCACGATCGCAGGCGGGGGCTTCGGACGCTGTGAAGAAGGGAAAGCGAGTTGTTGGCTTTACTCAGCCAGGATGGTTGGTGAGTAGATTTAACATCTACAGGGGAATCGCCTGCATGTTGTTATGCGTCTGGGCTAGATTAAATGATATGACTATTAGTTAGATGTATACGGATATTGATTGTGCATGTCTACCTTTGTTGCAATCTCATTTCCTATTGTGCATGGACTTAGTATTAATGAGACACAACACCATTATTGATTGTTCATGCTTCACGAGCACTAATTGTATGCTACACACACACCGTCGATAATTCCCATAACACGCACAACACCTATACATATGTGATATTGTATTGTTTAGGGACATTGAGACATAATCCTCATTTTCATTGTGCATATGACATAAAACATACCTGTATACCTACATGCTTACATATATGCCTTGACATGCTTACATGCTAGTTACCTATAAACCTATATGGTATTGTACCTTTAGTGATAGGTATATACACATATGAGGCATAGCTACATGTACATCTTGCTTACATACTTATACATATACCTGAGGGTATTACATCATTATTGATAGGTAGATACACATATCTTGCTATGCCAACATGGTTACACATACTTGGCTATAGCTACATGTTCACCTATATTTGATGTTGTATGGACTTAGAGAAATTAGGAACCGCGTGATATTTATATTAACTTATTGCAGTTAAATAGTGGTTTTTCCTTTATATGCTCATATTACTATTTCATGTTGCATATATTACATTCATGGATTTGATATGATGTTCTCCGATATTTTTACTCCTAAGTATATATAACAGTGGAATAGGACGCTGTTATATATATATATATATATATATATATATATATATATATATAAATTAGTGGAATGGGACGCTAATATATATGTATTGATTCATGCAGTTATACTTATTCATTACTTGATGTTTTCTGGATTTTAGGACCGTGGTTGTTTCATGATATTATGCATTATTTGAAAAACCCGGTTTCTCTTGATATGATATTTCTGCAGCCACCATGAGTTTTATCGGTTCTGATATATATATACCCCATGCGAGGAGGCGTCATGGGCCGTGTGCAGATACATGGTGGGGCCCGGAGGTACCCTGGGGCAAGAAAGATATTTCGATGGACCACGCCGATGAGCTTGACAGGGGAACCATACCTACCGGTGACAATATTTCTAACACGACGGTTATCGTGGGGATACCGACCGGTGTCATGTACGTATAGATATGTCGAATTTCGAGTGTCAGAGCTAGGCACTCGAGTTTTCGGGACAGCGTATGATACGTACCTATCAGGAGGGCTAGTCGTGGTGACAACACCTGATAGATTAGTATTTATGTGTCGATGCTAGACACTTGTTTCATGGCGTTTTTGGGTGTCGATGTTGGACACTCACTTAAATGAAACTTACTCGATACTGGATATTGGATATATGATATTTACTTGATATTATACATTCAGGGTATATGAGATTTACTTGATTCTGTACATTCAGGATATATGAGGTTTACTTGATATTGTACATTCAGGATATATGAGACATACAGGATATGAGGGCTAATTTGGGGGCTGATTTGAGGAAATTTGGGATTTAGATTGTCTTGATGGACTTTGGTCCTGTCACGAGGTCAGCATTCCGTGAGAATGACATGTTTTACTCCATATTCCTCATTTATTTTATATGCAATGCTCCATGTATTAGTAGTACCTGATAGAGTACCTTTCATGACTGTTGCATATACATACATATTGTCATATTATTGCTTCATGTTTCAGTAGTACCTGATAGAGTACCTTTCATGACTGTTGCATATACATATTGTCATATTATTGCTTCATGTATTAGTTGTACCTGCTAGAGTACCTTTTATGACTGTTGCATACATATGACCATTTATTGCTATCCGCTTGCATGTATTAGATTCGCGCTGTACGTGCATACTCGCAATTACCTGCATATGTTATTTACTATTCACGAGTTGGCAACTCACCCCCGTTGTGCCACAGGGTTTTTCAGGTTGTTCATCAGAGTAGTCGAGGCAGGGCTTCTACCTATCATATCATCTTTTGCAGCGGATACCGCTTCGGCTGACTGCGTGCAGTTTTGCTATAAGTGGGTTTTGCGGTTATCCGATGATGCTCTTTGTATATCTTTGTACCTTGTACTCTCCATCTACCATTTTCATGTATTGACTTAGAGACTTGATGTGAGGACGATATTGTATATTTTTGGTGACTTGGAGGTCTTTTATGCAGTTTTATTTATATCGTCTTTTATTTCTTCGCTACGGCGTCGTATATTTTTTATGGTGGTTGTTTTCTACCTTTGGGCATGGATTTTGCTCCCGTTTGGGATGCTTTACATATATTTATGTTGTACCCATTTTTGGGGTTAGTTTTTACAAAGGAGGTGCTGCCAAAATTTTTAAGAAAGTAAAGTTGGACTTTAAAGAATTTGGTTTGAGATTTCAAAAGTTTTGAAAATGCTATTATCACTTACTACTTTTGATGGTTTAGATTGCTGGGTTTTCGGCTTACTTAAATTGCGTTACGCCTGTAGACATTGCGTAGTTTAAGGGCCGTCACGTGCCAATTTCGGGTCGTGACAACATGCTAGTAGGTATTATACCTATTGTCAGATAGCAGTTCCCTGGTGACATATGTACAGGTTAGTCTATCGACCTGAGATCGTCATTTGTCTCGTGTGAGTTCCCACTGTGCTTTGATTACTGCCCTACCACGGTTCAAAGGAGTCATGCAAACAGGTTTTAGTTGGGTACAGTCCCGAGCCACATGGAGGCAGTGAGTGGATCGTCAGGGGATTCGTCTCTCCCGGTATTGGAGGTTGATGTCGCGGTGTGCACGGGTGGCCATCACCAGAAATCCTTAGCCAAGCTAGTCGATAATTACTGATTCGGATCAGTAGTTTCTCAGGTGGTGATGGGCTTCATACCGACAGTAAATGTCACATTATTAGAGGTCTTACTTTATCCACCCCCTAGACTCGATATGCGATACTCATAGACGAACGGACCAGACTGTACAGATATTGTCACTGTTAGGCTCAGTAGGGATTTCCGGATGAGTTTGCTCATCAGCCTCCCTTTCGCTCAATACCTGGGTAGCCATTACGTACAGTTAGTGCCACTGACGTACTTATGATTAAACCTACTACCAGCGTATTGACGAGTCTTTAGAGTCCCACACAGAGGGTTTTACTGCTTCAGGCAAAACGTTGTAGAGGCCGTATGGTTTTATGGCAGGGTTCGATCATATACGTGCACTTGTGTATGGATCATGATCGGACGGATAATACTAGCAGGCTTTGGTTTAAGCCGGATCCTAGTATTATATTGTTGGATTATTTTCGTCTCGTAGTATTCGTATTCAGTCGGAATGCAGATGCGGGTATGTATATACGGATGAGGGGTATTCTTGTAATTCGTTACAAGTTTACTTTAGAAGATGCTTTTTCTTTTTAGATTAAATATTTTGGTTTAAGTGTTTATTGTGTGGAAAGTGTGACTCATTCTTGGCTTGGTTCATGCATGCACCTGGTGACTCTGGTGGGTCATGATAGCATGATGAATTCTTGGTTTGTAGTGTGAGATATTTGTTATGAGCAAGTGAGATATTTTTTCTTGAGTTGTTTTCTTTAGTTTCTTGCACTCTACACATATATAGCTCACAACAAAATAACTCACACAAAACACACAATGAGAAAAGGCAGCAGCCCCTCTTTTCTTTGGTTGCCATTCTTTGCTTCACACTTTCCTCACTTGGCATCTTCTTCAAACTCTACCCAAACCTTCTCATGATTTGAGAATCGTTGGGTGTATTGAGACAATATAATCACAAACTCTCTCTACTTCATCTTGGCTATCTAGGTTAGCAAACTAGATACCCGAGTTGCTTCGGTTTTGAGGTCGGAGCCCTTATTACTAACCCTCGACGTGGATCATCTTCGATGGGGGAGACCGGAGATCAAAATTGATCGAGGAAGCCATGAGGAGCTTGGGACAGAGGTTGAATACCGATGGACTCGGATCGTTCGGTATAATCACTCTAACCCTTTGCATGTTTTTGTTATCTAGGGCTTTTGGGTCGATCCGTAGAATCGGGATCCGTTAGCGACGGTTTCTAAAAGTTTTTGTTCCGCATTTGGCCACGGATTGATGGCCGAAGTGCTGGAGTAACCAAACATGGTATCAGAGACACTCCATAAACCTTAGTTAACTCATTACGACATTAGAAATCCGTCATTTTTGTCGTGCAAACACTGCCGACAAAAACAGTTCCGAAAACTGAAAGTTTGAGATGTTTCCACACCCCGCGGGCTCACGGTTTGAACTGAGAAGCCGCGGAGTTGTGCATAGGCACCCTGGGGGAACCCCAGGGGGGACCGAATGGCTGTCCTACACCCCAAGACCACCATAAGGTGGTCTTGGCGGTGGGGACCTGAAACTGCCCCACCTTAGGCAGTTTCGGGTCTGCCTCGCCCCCTGGCCACCTCGTGGTGGCGTCGAGGGTGTGGTACCCCCTAGGCCCCTTGACTCGAATTTAATTTCATGCTCTAACTCCCCACGAAGGTTCGGACGCGTTTCGTTATGATTCAGACTTCCGAATTGGCTTTAAACAGTCGGTTTTTGGAACTTTAGCTCACTGTTTTTTCCCATGGTTTTGGAAGTTGGTTTATTTTGCTAATTGCGTGCGGAATTCTAATGTCGTAGTTTTTAGTATATACATTACGATCTGCGACCATGAATTTCATTAGAGAGGTACAACTCCTCTAACTGCCATATGCTCTTTTAGACGGGTTTGCGAACGTGACATGGATGTTTTGTGTTGTGTTGTGGTTGTGGCGGAATTGTCGTGGTGGATATCTTGGGTGCAATGGTAGTACAGTTTGGATTTATTTGTACATTTGATATTGCAGGGCGTGCGTCCGACATGTGGACTTCCGTCACTACCAGTTTGTATATTATTTGTTTGGGGCACGACCGAGTTGAGGTCGATGTCACCATTTACATATTTTATTTTCTGTACTAGGATTACCCCGCGATGGAGTGCATCGATAGCCGGGTTCTAGAAGGCAATGGGCCTGCATCTCATGGTGTTGAGATGGAAGGGGCCTCACTCTAGAATTGGCGGGCTATTCGCCGCACTCGTAGGGGGTACAGGTTGACCCAAGGAGGGGTGCTCAAGTTACCAGATTCCGTGAAGTGTCGGGTGGCCCATTCACTTTGATGAAGGGGGTTGCCTCACTTCTGGTTTTGACGAATAACTTTCTGCGCTCTTAGGGTTCTAGGTTTTCATTGCAAAGGCTATCCACACGACCACGGGATGTCGGGTTTCACTTGCGGCTCAAGGGAAACCCGGGGCTCCCAGATTATCTGTATTGTTCTGTTATGCTTATTGCTTATCTGTGATGCTACATTTATCATACCTGGAACGATTATTATATATTGTTATATATATACCAGTAGATTTTGTATATGTTTTGCACTTGCGCTAGTCCAGCCCCCGCTCTGTCGTTAGTTAAGTAACCTAACGGGTGAAGACGGGGCCCAGTGGCGAATGCGGATGGCATATACGTACATCATATTTTTATTCTTTTCTGGTATGATTAATTGATGGGACTGCGTTGATTCTGATCAATGCAAGGAAACAGACCTATTCGATGTTGTTGGAACAAATTTTCAAAAGCTGTTATTACAAGGGCGTTTTCTTTTGTTTTGCACAGCGGTATTCGGTTATGAATATCCAGCATCTCATTCGAGGAGGCAAGAGCCGAGATCCCTTCACCGGGAATGACCTCTTAGGTAGAAGTTTGCGTCAGGGTCATAAATTTACCATAGTCGATTACATTTTGCTTTGCATCGTGGTATTCAGTTGGAATATCCTGCACCTCATTTGACGAGGAAATAGCCGAGATCCCTTCACCTGGAATGACCTCTTTAGCAAAGGTTTTCGCTACTATATATTTGTAAAAAGATATCCGGTTCCTTCAACGATATCAAGTTCATTACGTTAAAGGTTTCTCGCCAAAAACCATTCGTATCCCTCCGTCATTTCAGACGGGTAGCACTTAGTATTCATGCTATGTTTGTTGGCCTTCGTCATAGCATAGTGTATAGTAGCTATTTGTTACTTTTCTGTTGCATAGATAGATGTGTTGGTTTGGGACAGTCGTACTACTATTTTGGCCTTCGTCAAGGGTATGTACGGGTAGGTTAAAATTAACCTGGACAATGACGGGAAGAACATTACATGTGACTTATGATATGTTGGTCTTCGTGAAGGTCATAAGAGTATTGGGTAAAAAATCACATCGGGGGTTTAAAACATACAGGAAACTTTCCAGGCATGTGCATACCTTCTGGAGTGTGATAACTTGAGTAGATTCCATCAGGTTATCATGCGATGATAGTTGGATCCCGATTCCCACTGATGAGTTGGTTTACTCCTCGGGTGATTTTAAATGATCCCGACTAATTATTCTTTTAGGGTTTGGAGGAGAATTTGAGGATACAATGGGAGACATCCTGATTAGATAAAGTGATTAACCATTCTGATCTAGATTAAAGTGCATGCTGAGTGTTTCTTTTCTCTCTCTCTTTGGCAGCGACCATGTCCCGACACTAGGCTAAAACTCATAAACCAAGTTAACCGAACCTTCTTAAAACAAACTGGCTTTTGGATTGTGAAAGTTTCATACTTCATTGCCACTCCTACTTTTACCCTTTGCTTTTCTCCGGAACATTCCGTATCACTACAAAGATCCTCATTTATTGGATATGACTATCGTATAGTTATATACAAACTTGAAGAAACTTATTTCAGATTCGAGAATGGTTTCCGGTTCTGGAGAAATTGAATAGGACTATTCAGTTGTCTTTTCCTTTTACCTTCTCTTAGGTTGTGAGGGCTCCAAGGATTAGGAGAGGGTACACCTATTGCGCTTATTGGATAGTCTTCTTCTAAACCATAGGCAAGTGCCAAAAGGTGGGGAAGGAAGAAAACCATTTAGCCTAAGTGTGGTGTACAGAAGGTAATAAGAAAAGACAAATTAAGGGATTAGAAAGAGGGCAAAGTAAATTGCGACTGCTATCATTTATGATGAAACCGCTTATATCATCGTCACTCCTACTCCACCTATGAATTCTCCAGAACACCCCGTATCACTATGAAGATCCGCATTTATTGGATAATCCATCGTATACTTACATACGTACTCGAAGGAATTTGTTCCAGTTCGAGGATGGATTCTGGTTCAGGAGAAATATAATAAGGATTATTCAGTTGTCTTTTATCTTTACCTTCTCTGAAGTTGTGAGGGCTCTTAGGATTAGGGGAGTACACCTATTACGCTTATTGGATAATCTTCTTCCAAACCATAGGCTGGTGTCGAACGGTATGAAATGAAGAAAACCATTTAGCCTAAGGGTTGTGTACAGAAGGTAATGAGTAAAGACAAATAAAGGAATTTGGAGAGATGGCAAGGAAATATACGGTTACAGTCATGAATCAGAATAATGGAAGAGGAATTACTTGGAATACCCGGCTATCCTTTTGAAACATTTTCATATTTCATTTTCACTGTGCATTGTTAATTGAAAACTGATTTCCCATTTAGATCCTTACTCCAGGGTATGTATTTACCAAGTTTGATTCTCACATCTGTATGGTATTACAGATGATGAGTGTGAGTAAGTTATTGGGAATTAGGTGATTATATCCTTATTATATCGGAATTCGTTGTAATTGGTGATATTTGAGGAAATCACTTGGGGTTTTGCCTGACGAAAAATATTTGTTTTTGAATATCCGTTGTTATGCACCAATTTCAAACTGATATATCTGTACGTTTATTTTATAAAGTGAGATATAAATTTTTGAAATTATGTCCATGATATTTACCTATATCAGTTGATGATTGAGTAAGGAGCATTAAACAGCGGTGTAATTCTTCTTAACCATAGTATAGTTTTCAACCTATGACGCACAGGGTTTGAGTTATTCAACTCAGAGGACTTATACGAACTATTGTATGTTGTCCAGTGTCCATTAGGACAAAGGGGTTGGTGCCCGTACTATATTCTGTTTACTTGTAACTTCTCCAGTTTTAGACAAGTATTTCGTAGAAATACAAGGTCCAAGTTTTGGGAAGTTATATGTACAATAATAAAGTAGAGAACCATGTGTTGCAAGTATCAGGATTCTTCAAGGTGATTGAAGATGTAGATACTTGTGTTTGGTATTCAGTTGATAGTAATGGTTTTTGAGAACTTGCTTCTCTTTCAGATTACTCATATTTGGATGCACTCCTAGTTGAGTAATGCTGATCGGCCTCCTTCCATTTAGTTGACATGCACTGGAGACAGCTGCATGATTTGAATCTGGTTCCAATTAAATCAGAGCCTCTGTTTCTATATTGTATATAGAATGGTTCATATCTTTGTTGGGTTTTTCCGGCGCCCCGGCCATCAAACCATGGCTAAATGCGGAACAAATTTTTTCAAAACTTTTGCGCAAACAAAACCCGCGTAAGATCGAACCAAAAACCCTATACTAGCAATATGTAAACTAGGGTTAGATAGTTATACTGAGCGGATCGTGTCCTTCGGTCTTCTACCATTTCCAAGCTCCTTGAGGTGTTGCGAATCAGATTTGGTTGCCGGTCTTCCTCCACCCATGATGATCCACCAGAGGGAAACGGTGCAAGCTCCAGCCTCGCCTAGTTAGGCAACCGACGCTCCAAGGTTGCTAGCAATGGAGAATAGAGGTGTAGGATTATCTTACTATTGTTTTTCTCTCATCAGAAATGCTCAAAGAGCAACCCTAGAAGATGAAGGAGGTGAGGAAACATGTGGCATCAGCAACTTAAGAAATGGCTAAGTGTTTTTCTCCAAGTGAGAAAATGAAGCAAGCAAAGAAGCAAGTCAAGAAAAGAAAAAATAAACAAGGCATGTAAAGAATTATGGTTGCCTCTCTCTCTCACTCTCTCTCAATCATGAACACAATTATCTCTTTTCATTTTTCCAAATAAACAAATGCAAACCATACCTCTCTACATGCCATCACCCATGCTCATGCGAACTCAGCCTCTACCTCATTTTTAAAAAAAATGATTTTCTAAAAAAGGAAATCATACAAATGAGGTGTCCAATCTTCTAGAAAAAATTCCGTATAAATACGGGATACAACCTGGTATATGTATCGAAATACACATACGCGTATTCGTACAAAAATACAAATAGTCAAGAGAGAAAATGAATAGTGAACAATAATACTAGAATGCATACACACACACACACACATACATACATATATAAATTATTAAATCAAAACCTGATTTAATAATCCGGCTTAATCCTAAACCGCTAGTATTATTAACTACAGGCAGCCGAATCGAATACAGGCAGCTGAATCGAGTTACTGTGCGAAATAGGTATCCATTACCTCGTATCGATGACTTGTTCGATCAGCTGCTGGGAGCTGGCTACTTCTCAAAGATTGATTTGCGATCAGGGTATCACCAGTTCAGGGTTGGAAGGATGACATTCCGAAGAATGCTTTACGCACACGTTATGGACATTATGAGTTTCTGGTGATGTCGTCCGGACTCACCAACGCCCCAGCAGCTTTCATGGATATGATGAACCGTATTTTCAGGCCATTCCTTGATCAGTTTATTATAATATTCATTGATGATATTCTTGTTTATTCCCGGAGTCGGGAGGAGTACGAGCAGCATTTGCGCATCACATTGCAGACCTTGAAGGAGCATCAGCAGTTCGCTAAATTCTCCAAGTGTGCTTTCTGGCTGGATAGTGTAGATTTCTTGGGTCACATAGTTACGAGGGATGGGATATGTGTGGACCTAAAGAAGATCGAAGCGGTACATCACTAGACAAGACCTGTGTCAGTTATAGAGGTTCGAAGTTTTTTTTGGGTCTAGCCAGTTATTACAGACGTTTTGTGCAGGATTTTTCTCGGATCGCTGTACCGTTGACCGAATTGACTAGGAAGGAAGTTCCAATTCTTTGGACAGATGCATGTGAGCAGAGTTTCTAGCAGTTGAAGACTCGCTTGACGACTACACCAGTCTTATCTTTACCTTCTGGGTATGATGGTTTTGTTGAGTATTGTGATGCTTGTCGAGTGTGTTTAGGCTGTGTGTTAATGCAGCATGACAGGGTTGTAGCTTATGCTTCTCGGCAGTTGAAGAGGCACGAGTAGAACTACCCCACTCATGATTTGGAGATAGCTGCTGTAGTTTTCGCACTGAAGATTTGGAGGCATTACTTGTATGGAGAGTCGTGCCAGATTTTTACAGAGCATAAGAGCTTGAAGTATATTTTTCAGCAGAGGGATCTGAATCTAAGGCAGCGTCGATGGATGGAACTTGTGAAGGATTACGATTATGAGATCTTGTATCATCCAGGAAAAGCGAATGTTGTAGCAGATGCTTTGAGTCGGAGGCCTGGAGGTAGCTTATCTCATGTGCGCACCTTGTAGAGACAGTCTTCTACAGACTGGCAGATTCTATGTGATAGTCGTGTACAGTTTGAGTTCACATCGACAGGAGGACATTAGCACATGTTCACACCCTTCCTCAGTTATTGGATCGTATTCGAGAGACACAGCCCGCAGATGCTCGTATATCGGAGATTATGGATCAGGTTTGGTAGGGCAGAGAGTCAGAGTTCGTGATAGATGACCGTGGAGTATTATGTTTTGGGACTCGTTTTTGTGTGCCAGATTCGGATTGAATGAGACGTGAGATCTTAGAGGAGGCCCATCGATCAGCATACATTATTCATCCTGGTTCCACCAAGATGTATCATGACTTGAAGGATGTTTATTGGTGGGGTAGAATGAAGTGGGATGTTGCGGAGTTTGTTTCGAGATACTTGACTTGTCAGCAAGTTAAGGCCGAGCACTAGAAGCCGGCAGGAAAGTTGCAGCCCTTGCCCATTCCAGAGTGAAAATGGGAACAGATTTCCATGGATTTCGTTGTGGGTCTACCCAGGACTAGCAGAGGGTATGATTCCATCTGGGTGATTGTAGATAGATTGACAAAGGCAGCTCACTTTCTTCCGGTGAAGACGACGTATAGGTTTGCGCAATATGCTCAGATTTATATCGACGGGATTATATGATTGCATGGAGTTCTGACATGCCTAGTATCCGATAGGGGTACCCGGTTTACCAGCAGGCTATGGCAAAAACTTCAAGAATCTCTTGGTACACAATTGAGTTTTAGTACAACTTTTCACCCATAGACAGATGATCAGTCCGAGCGGACCATTCAGACTCTAGAGGATATGCTTCGAGCTTTCAGCCTTGATTTTGATGGTAGTTGGGATCGCCACTTACCTTTGATAGAATTCTCGTACAACAACAGTTTTCAGGAGACGATCTAGATGGAACCCTTTGAAGCTTTGTATGGGAGGAAATGTCGTTCACCCGTTTGCTGGACGGAACTGAGTGAGAGTAGCATTTTGGGACCGCAGATAGTACAAGAGACTATGGAAATGATTCAGTTGATACGGGACAGAATGAGAGCGGCCCAGTGCAGACAAAAATCATATGCAGATCGACGTCGTCGTAGACTCGAGTTTGAGGTGGGAGATCATGTGTTCCTTCAAGTATCTCCGATGAAAGTTGTGATGCGTTTCGGGAAAAAGAAGAAGCTCAGCCATAGATATGTCGGACCTTACTAGATTCTGGAGAGAGTGGGTGCTGTAGCTTATCGTTTAGCACTTCCACCGAGTTTTCCCGATGTGCATCTGGTGTTTTACGTGCTAATGCTTCGCAAGTATCTTCATGATCCTTCTCACGCGATCCAGCATCAGACCTTACAAATTGAGTCGGATTTATCCTACACAGTGCAGCCAGTAGCTATTCTTGATTGGCAGGCAAAGAAACTGAGATCAAGGGTACTTCTATCTGTAAAGCTTCTTTGGCGAGGAACAAATTGCGAGGAGATTACTTGGGAGACCGAGAATGCGACGCGAAGGAAATTTCCACATCTCTTTGAAGGTATGTCTAGTTAAGTTTTAAATTCGGGGACCGAATTTTCTTAAGGGGGAATATTGTAACATTTCGGAAATTTAGAAAATAAATAAAATTAATTAATTAAATAATAAAATGCCAATTTAAAGAGTTATTAAAACAAAATAAGACATTTTTATAAGTATTACGTGAAACTAATTAAATTAAAATTTTAGTTTGTAACATTAATAAATTACAAGGGATTTAGTGTGAAATTTAGCTTCATTTTAATAAAAATGGCATTATATAATAACATATGTAGTGAAGGGTCTTTGTGTAAAATTTAGGAAATTGTGCAAACAAGGAAATGTTGAGGGTGTAAGTGAAAAAGGGGTTAGATAATGTTTAGCTCAGAAATTATCACAAGTCAACACAATTTTGGAGTGATAAGGCATGGACACATCCTACTTGCATGCACACTCCATGCACAACACCTCCACCTTGCATGAAACAACCACACCTCCCTTGGTGACACCTCCTCCTACACCTCACTCTTTCTCTTGACCATATATTATTTGTTCAGATCATTATAATCAAATTAAAATGCTGAAATTTCAAAACAAAGAGAAAGAAAACACTTAGAACTCACAGAAGAGAAATAAAAGAAAAGAGAAGTGTCATGACCCGAAATATTAGCTCGTGACAAGCACTCAAATCACGCAACGTCTAAAGGCGTAACGTAATTCAAGTAAACTGAAACCCAGAAATCTAAATCTTTTTAAGAAAAATAAAGGAGGTGAAGTTTTGAAATAAAGGCATAATGAAATCAAGTTTTCTTAATGCAAAAAAAGGAACATGAAAATGCATGTTTTAAAACATGTTTCGTCTTTTTGAAAATTTGGGCAGCACCTCCTTTATATATTTTGATCCAAAACCATAAATACATAACAAGAATAAAGGCATCCCCAAGCGGGAACTAGCTCTTCGCCAAACAGCGGATCACAACCATGCAAGACAGTAAATATAAGTATACGACGCCCAACGGCGAAGATCACCATAAAAGATAAAGAAATAAGCAAGGCATCAAAACCACCAGTAGCAGAAAACCCCTCGCTCTAAGTCTCGCAACTACAATCCCACTAAGTCTCATTACTTAAACAATTTACAAATTTCGATTGATTGGTGGAGTTAACTATATACAATATGAAATATAATACAAGAGTGGGTACGATACAAATGTCCCACCTACCACTGCAAAACACCTAAATGAAGCTGTGTTCCAGCGATGCCGCTACTGATCCAAGCGGTCAACCTGCAAGAACTGTGGCACAACGGGGGTGAGTTGCCAACTCGTGCATAGAAATATATCGACAAGTAGAAAATCGAATAAATAACGACTTCTAAGTCAACTATATCATAAAGGTAGTACTATAATATCTAGGGTGACCGGGTCTGTATATGTGCCAACAAGGTAGTCAATACCTATATGCAATGTGGATAACATCCAACAGTAATAACCAATGCATGTATGCAGGTGGATTTCATCCACCCATATAATCAATGTCTGTATGCACGTAAATATCATAAAAGAGTGTGCATGAAAGTATGAGGATATATATATATATATATATATATATTTATCAACGGTGTCCCTCACGACACATCAAAATCATGGAACCTGAGTGCCTAGCATCGACACTCAAAAACATCATGAAAACCGTGCCTAGTATCGGCACGTAAATCCTCATATATCGGGCTCCGTCAGTCCGGATCGGCCCCTGGGCTCCGTCAGTCCGGATCGGCCCATATCATCTCTCGACTCCGGTCGGTATCCTCCGGATATCCGCCGAGCCTAAATATTATCACCGGTAGGTAGTAGTCCCTCTTCCAGGCTCACCGTCTATTACACAGCGATCCGTTTTCGCCTCGGGGTACCATACCGGGTCTACCATATACCCGCAATCGGCCTCATCTGCCTCCTCGAATCGGGTTTCACATGTCGCTCTCAGAACCGAGAAAACACATGGTGGACGCACTGAAATATCATATCAAGAGAAACCAGGTTTTTAAAACAATCCATAATCTCTTTTCAAATATCCACGGTTCTCAAATCAAGAAATCTCATGAAAATGGCATATCTCAATGCGTAAAATAATAGAGCATGATGTATGCGACATATAAGAGAAATGCGAGTATATCCGTGTATCATGCAACATGGAACAGTGATATGACATATTAAGGGAAAACCGCTCTTTCTAAATGATTCCAGTTTTTAAAATATAACATGCGGTTCCCAATTTCCCAATAAAACCAGTTATCTATATAGGTACAACATGTATATGCGCAAGTATAGATGTACCAATGTATGTGTACACCAATATGGATATCCGATGTATATGTGCGCAAATATGGATGTATCAATGTATATGTGCACCAATATGAGTATACAATATGTATGTGCGCAAATATGGATGTATCAATGTATATGTGCACCAATATGAGTATACAATGTGTGTGTCCGCAAATATGGATTTATCAATGTATATGTGCACCAATATGAGTATAAAATATGCGTGTGAGCAAATATGGATGTATCAATGTATATGTGCACCAATATGAGTATACAATGTGCATGTGTGCAAATATGGATGTGTCAATGTATATACGCAAGCAGGTTATGCGAAGGGTCATATCATGATGCAGCAATCCTACTGTGTAGTGACATGACAATTATCGATGATGAAGTGTGTGAGCCTACAATCTGTGTACGTGTAACATACGCATCATCGATAATGGTGCAGGTGTAATATCACAGGTATAAGTAATGCAATGCGAATAACATGAAGGAAGCATAAGTAAAGCATATGCAAATACTGACGGGTATACGTATCTAACATAATCGAGTCGGTGAATCTACCAATCGGCATCCAGCCTAAACAACATCGCGTACGGTATAATCCATCGTACAACAACCTCTAGTCAAGGGTAAGGATCAATCATCAAGTCAACTCATCACGCACGGAAAATCATCGTACGACGGCATTAAGCTAATAGGGATCCTATCATCCTATACGACAAATGAGGGTACGACCTAATATCACGTAAGGCCCATCATCCGTGATTCACAACATTCTATTTATATATATATATATATCCCTATATACCTATGTCCCAGGTCACATCCACAATAATCTCATATCAGGGGACCGGCAGGGTATAAATCATCTCGATCGACTCGCATCTGTATACCATCATATCATCATATCATCATATTATCATATTATCATATCTGTCTCATATTCTTTCGTCGCATTTATATCACACATCATATCGAGTTTACATGAACATTCTATCTCTACTATAAGTTTAAGTATCTAATTTAACATACACACACGAACCATTCAAGCAGATTTTAAAAGAAGCGAATCGTAGTTTTGAAAATAGGAGTTACGGTGTTTTTAAGGAAAATGTATCATTTGAAAATCCGTAACATCCCTTAAGGTATCTGTTTAAAAGATGCATACGATTCTTCAGTTTAGAAATAGGTATGGTTCGGATGACACATCTACGTCGACTATCTAGTCCTATAGTACCCAAAACGGCAATATCGCTAAACATCATCCTCAAATTCCGTCATCACATATTAGCCGTATTATATCACTTCTACTATTCTTAGTTTCTAATATGGTTTTCCTAACTATCATTTAACTCTAACCCTAGTTTCCTAATCTAGGTTTCCTTAACCACATTCTATATATCAGTTTCCATCAAAACTTTGCGGGGGTACTATACGCCATCCACCCGACTTTCTCGGTAGATATAGATCTACTCACCGTAGTCTTCGCTTGCCGAGGGTTTTTATGCAGCACGAGCACTATTCATGTGGACACACACGTCTTGGTAATTGCTATGCCACAACACTAGATAACTTGTATAGCCTGAAATCTAGAACCGTTTCACCATGTATGATGCTTAAACATGTGCTAATGCATTTAAATTCCTCAGGATGAACATGTAGGACTGCTAGTCATATGCATGTACCTTATTACATCATTCGTTCATGCCTAGACTATTAGTCATACATTGCAGTTCGACTTATTGATATTATAGGCATTCATTATCATTGACATATGCACTTATGATGATTTTCTTGAGGATTTCAGCACTTGAGACTTATAAGATTTTGGGGGAAAGCCGCAAGAATTTAATAAACCGAATATTATTTTAAACATTGAAGCTGCGGTTTTTCTCGTGATAAGATACATGTGACGTCCACCATGAGTTTTCTGTTGGTTTTCGAGATCCTTTTTGTAGAGTTGGATGAACCGTCTTGGGTACATGGTGGGCCCGGTAAGGTATCCCGGGGCAAGAAGATCGAGGTGTAGACGATGAGCCTGGCAGGGGCAGACTACCTACCGGTGGTTGTTGGTGCGGCGAATATCAAGAGGATACCGACCGTGGCCGTGAGATGTTGAGATATTGATAGTTTGAGATGGGTCAGCCAGATGGCTAAGGCCTGAGATACTTTGATATAGATACATGAGATTTGAGATAGTTGTTTGAGGTGTCGATGCTGGACAAGGATTTATGTTGATTCTATTGATATTATGCTGATATTTCAAAAGTGTTTTCTAAGAAGAAAATAATGATTTTCTATATCAACATATTCAGATCACGAGTTGAATCATGTTGCATACATACCTGCTAGTATATCATGCAAGATAGTATTGTATATTGATTCATGTTGCATACATATCTGCTAGTATATCATGCCATATCAGTATTGTTGATATTATGACACTTGCGTGAATTCTTATGATATCCTCTATAGATGTTATTTATTACTCTCGAGTTGGCAACTCACGCTCGTTGTGCCACAACCTTTTTGCAGGTTCGCACCGTCAGCACTGTAGCGGCGGACGCACTTGCTCCTTTTGCCTGGACCTAAGGCTTTTGCTCGCAAATGGGTTGTGATATCATTTTGGTTTCCACCTTGTATATTCATTGTATCTAGAGTACTCCATCTACTGTATCTACTGTACCTATTATTGTATTGATGTATATTGACCTAAAGACGAGACAGTGAGATTTGTGGACTTTTATGTTGTATTTTAGGGTCGAGCTCACTTGAGCTGACATGATGTTTATTACTGGTGCCTTTTAACACTTATTTTGCACATTGCTGATTTACATTGCGTGGGATTTGAGTCCGCCTTGCGGCGAAGAGCTAGCTCCCGCTTAGGAATGCCTTATTTCATGTTATTCATATATATTCTTGTGTGTACCCGTTTGGGGGCCAGTATTTATAAAGGAGACTCTGCCGAAATTTTCGGAAAAATGGATGTTGCTTTTAAAAAGCTTGATGTGACTTATTTGATTAAAATCGCTTTCAATAAATTGGTTTTCCTTCACTCTATTGCATAAATGAGTTTTGATTTCCGGGCTTTGGTTTACTTAGATTACATACGCCTTGAGACGTTTCGTAATTTAAGTGCCAGTCACATTCCGTACCTTTCGAGTCGTGACAGCTCCCCTGTCTCAGGCTCAATGCCATCATCTGGGACCATCTTACCCCAGGGTACCGCACCGGGTCCACCATGCACCCACAGACGGTTCCTCCTCCTCCTCGAATCGGGTGTATGATATCGCTCAAGAGCCAAGAAAACTCATGGTGGACATATCTCAAATCATATCATGAGAAAACCGCAACTTTCATTTTAAAATGAATATCAGTTTATAAAATCCTTGCGGTTTCTCTAGATCCATAAATCTCATGGAAATCCAAAATCCAAAACTGAATAATCATAATATTGAATACTGGGCTCCGGCAATCCGGACTGGCCCGTAATATAATGCATGACAATGAATATATATAAATATTCATGAAATATCAAGCAATAAATGCAATAATGAACTAGCATATGAAACAATAACATCTAGGAACTATTCGCTAGCAAGCTATGTCAAGGAATAATATTCTCTAAAGTGTACGTGACATAGCAATTACAGATGAAGATGTGTGTGTGCCGGCAAGCGAGTGTACGTGGAGCATACACATCATTGGTAATGGTGCTGGTGTCCTAACAACATGTTTCATCATTACTAATGAAAATAAATATAAGCATGCAATGCAATGCGAACGGCAGCATAAATGGCATATGAATAGTAAATGCAGAACATGAATAATAACGCAACATGTATGAATACAAACATTAATGTAAACAAGTAAATACAGTTTTGCCAATTGAAATAACACGAATCGTGATGTTTAGAAAATAAGACTACGGTGTTTTTTAAGAAATGGTACATCCTTTGAAATATCCGTAGAATCCCTTTGTCCAGTCTTTGAAAATACTCACGATTCGTTAGTTTTGAAATAGGTATGACTCGATTCTAATCTAACACCTACAAGTAAACTACAAGACTAAACTACCACGCTAATAGAAAAGGGTAAGGAAAACCACCTAAGTCTGAGTCGATATATATATTTATATTTAATAGTCGGTGATCCCGCCTCAATAGTATCCCATACGATACACTATATAATTTGAAATGCTCGAGTCAAGAGTGCGGATCTATCATCAATATAGCTGTACGGTAAATCCATCATACGGCTTCCCAAATCAGGGTACGGGTCAAATGTCACATTTATCTCATTATTCAACCGGTATCCTTATCATCACATATCGTGAACTGGGTACTAATCTACGTCTAGTACAATACTGATACCATCTACAAATATATATGCGTGTGTATGAAGCACATCGCCCAAGGACCCGCTACAATATCATGTCGTATCTCATAATACGAACCAAAACAAATCACTGATTGTAGGGTTGCTAGGCACACACACAAGAGTCTACGAGTCATCAACCATGCCCGATTTAAAATTTAGCCGTGCCGAACAACCCAAAGCCGGATCTTTAAACTAGAGTTTAGGTGAAAACAAGCATGTTAAACACTTTAACACTAAGTGAGAGGGATTACAACCTTTGTAGATTTGGTCCTTCACTTCTTAAGCTCCGTTTTATGGTCCCTTCGCTGTGATCATCGTGTTCCGGACTCTCGAGAGGCTCCACGAAGAGAAAGATGCAAGCTTGCTTCCGATCTTCGATAACAAAGAAGATCTATCTTGAAGTTTCATTAACACAAGCTCTCACTCACTAAATGAAGTGAACACTCTCATCTAAAGGGCAAGGGTAGATGAGGATGATGAAGTAGAATTTTTGCTCTCATTTGTTTTCTTATTCTCACTCATTTTTCATCACAGAATCAAAGCAAGAAAGCTTTTCATGAAGAACTCAAGCAAGAAGAAGATGAATAATGATTAGAATCCTTTTGTGATGAATAATGAAAGGATAATCATGATGAATAATGTAGCCATGGTTGACTAAACCTTTGTAGAGATTTAACTAGGGCTAGGGTTTGGGTTTGGTTAAAGCATGAGTCATTTGAAAATATCTTAGCAAAAACAAAAAGAAACCTTCTAGAAGCATCAAGAAGGAACTAACCCAAAACAAACCCTAACCTTGTTTAATCTCCACAAATCATGTTGCATTAGTAATCATATCATGTTACAATATTATATATCACATATATAATATTTATTGTAACAAAATAAAAGAATACAATTAACATATATCGCATATATATCAATGTATTACCCGAGTGAGAAAAAGAATCTTTTAGTGAGCTAATATTAGTTAATGTAATTTAATATATCATATATATTATTATACATTAAATTATCGAATCAACACTTGATCCGACAATCCGGCTATATCGCATATAACCGACTAGTACGATGACCCGGCTATATCACATATACCCAGCCGATATCTCATATCGCGAGAATCCAATACGATATCACATACCGCATTATCCTCGGTCCCGCACATATCACATATGTGCTCCTACTCCGTTTTGCCTGAACCAAGAAACCTCTGTGTTGGACTCTAAAGAATCGTCAATACGCCGGCAGTAGGTGATGATCATATCAAATACCCACAAGCTGCAAGCAGTCAGCTAAACGTAACAGCCACCCAGGTATTGAGCACTTAGAAGATCAACAAGCAAGCTTGTGCATTCTCCTGTGAATCCAATAAGTAACACTCCCGTACAATCCGGTCTCATCGTCTGATATGTCACATATCTCGCCTAGGGGTGGTAAACGTCAGACCCCAGTAGCTCAATAAGTCGTGTCGATATGAGGTCCATAACAGTTCGAGAAACTACTGATAACACTTACCAGTAAATCTCAGCAAACTTGGCCAGGGATTTCCAGTTATAGCCAATTGAACACAGCACAACATCAACCCCCTATACCGGGAGAGACGAATCCCCTCCTATCGCTCATTGCCTCCATGTGATTAGGGACTGTACCCAAAAGCTGTAAGTCCACGTTACCCGTCCTCGGTTCTTTGGGGTTGCGGAAATGATGAAAAACGATTTTTTCGGTGGAGGTAACATGGACTCTAAAAACGGATCTTTGCTAAACAAACTATCTAACAACCTAACTAAGAGTTTAACTACTATGTTAGGGGATATACCTAAACTTGAACTCCTTCTCTTCGACTCCTTGTGGTGGTCGGATCGCCCTCACCTCGTTGTCTCCTTGTGCCGAAGATGGATCCATCCGAAAGCTTCTACCTTTGGCTCCAACCTCAATCTAGAGGAAACTAAAATCCTTGGCTTGCTCGGGCCTTAGGATGAGTAGAGAAGTGTTTTAGGGTTTATCTCCAAGGCAAATGGTTCTTAACACATGAGAGATTTTTTGCCTTGAGCTAGAGGAAGAGGGGGAGCAAGAGGAAGAGGAGAGTGCTTGGATGAGAGATAATGCAAATGATAGAATGAGCAAGACTTTTTACAACCATCCTCTCATAATACAAAATAATCATAATAATAATAGTAATTGAGTATTATGTCATGATTCATGTCAATAGCAATATCATTTCATGCACTTATTTTGTAAAGAATAACAAGCAAGTAAAAGTCTTAGCCATGAAATGATAGCCATTGTAATGATGATGGTCAACAAGTCCAAGCTAGTCAACCGGTCAACAAAGTCAACAAGTGAACAAAGTCAAACTTTCAACCCAACCATGGCACACTAATATTTAATTAATATTATTATTAATCATATTTCTTATTCTCATTAAGGTTTAGAAAAGGTCAACAGTCAACAACCCTAATGAGAATCCACTGCCTCTGTCTCGGTCAACCGTGCTTACACACCCGCATCCGCGTTCCGGGGAACACGAATAAGAACGAGATAAAACCAATCCCAAAACGTATACTAGGATCTGGCTTAAACCAAAGCACGCTAGTAATAACTGCCCGTACACCAAACGTGCACAAGTGCACGGATGTGACCGAACCCTATCGCAAAACCATGCGACCTCTACTCTTTTTGCCTAAAGGCGAATAGCTCTCTTTGTGGGACTCTAAAAACTCAACAGTACGCTGGCAGTGGGTTTAACCATAGACCGCAAGCGGCACTAGCTGTGCGTAACGGCCCCCAGGTAGATGCCGATAAGAAGACAGACGAGGTGAAACCCATCTGAACTCCTACTGAGCCTGAATGTGACAGTCTCCGTACAGTCCGGTCTGTTCGTCTGAGAATATCGCATAGCGGGCCTAGTAGGGCGGCAAACGTCAGTCCCCTAATATCAGTACAAGTCGTGTAGGAGTGTAGCCCAGAACACCCTGAGATAACACTGGAAACCTACCAGTATATCTCGCTTGCTCTGGCCAGGGACGACTATGTGTAATGGCTCTCCATTACACAGCGCGATATCAACCTCTAATACCGGGAGAGATGAATCCTGTCTAACCGTCACTGCCTCCAAGTGCTTCGGGACTGCACCCAACTACTACCTGTTTGGACGACTCCTTTGAGCCGTGGTAGGGTAGTAGTTAAAGTACAGTGGGAACACACTCGAGGCGAAGTGAGTGTCAAGTCAGTGGACTAAGCTGTACTCATGTCACCTGGGAACTGATAACTGACGATAGGTATAGTACCAACCAACAGTTCCCGACGAGTCATGTCCAGTGTACTCGTAACCTAACGAGCACCCGCATACTATCTCAAGTACGACGTACTGACGGCTGTGGGCCAAACCGTCTCCCCTGCTGGGATGAGAAGCGCATACGCTAGTCTACTTCTGAGTATCGATGCCCTGTCTCGATAGTCCTACGAATAGCGACCTGTATAAGGATGTGCTTGTGGATTACCCAGCCCCCACGAGTGTGACTGCCATCACAACGCTGATAATCAAGCAAAGATCCTAAGGGCTCTACTAATATGTATAAGCAATATGCTAAAAGAAACACATGCACATATTGAAGTAGAAACAAACCAAGTAGCATACTACCATTTTGAGCAAGATTGTCTATACAACTGTGAATATCCCAAGCTTCCATTAAGTAATATACAAACTATTATGATACAGTAATGGCCTCTAGGGCATATACACTAACAATCTCCCACTTGCACTAAGGCCATGTACTGGCGTATCGAAGACCTATCATCTCGATCAGCCGCTCGAACTGAGTCTGGGGTAAGGCCTTCGTGAGTGGATCAACAGTGTTATCTTCTGAATTTACTCTCTTCACCTCGATCTCCCGGCGATCTACGATCTCTCTGATCAGGTGGTACCGCCTCAAAATGTGCCTGGACTTCTGATGGGACCTGGGTTCCTTCACTAAAGCTATAGCGCCGTTGTTGTCACAATGCAGCGGTATTGGATCAACAATGGTAGGAACCACCTGAAGCTCCGTAAGGAACTTCTTCATTCAGACAACTTCCTTTGCGGCATCGCAAGCAGCTATGTACTCCGCTTCCATAGTTAAGTCAGCAACGGTTTCCTGCTTGGAACTCTTTCAGCAAACCGCCCCTTCATTGAGGGTAAAGACATAACCCGACATGGACTTGGAGTCATCCTTGTCACTCTGGAAGATGGAGTCAGCAAAGGCCTCGATCTGTAGGTCTTTTCCGCAATACACCAAGAACATCTCCTTAGTCCTTCTCAGGTACTTGAGAATGTTCTTTACTGCTATCCAGTGTTTCTTCCCTGTGTCCGACTGATACTGGCTTACAACGCTCAATGCGTATGCTACATCTGGTCTGGTACATAACATCGCATACATTATAGAGCCTACCACAGATGCGCAGGGAATAGATGACATGCGAGCCCTTTCCAAATCAGTCTTGGGAGACATCTCTCTAGAGAGGGTGATTCCATGACAAGCCGGTTGATTACCGCGATTGGAATCTTCCATACTGAATCGTTTCAGTATGGTGTCAATGTACCTGGACTGTGAAAGTCCCGACATCCTCTTAGATCTATCACGATAGATCTGGATCCCCAGAATGTAGTTGGCATCGCCCAGGTCCTTCATGGAGAACCTCTGTAACAAGAATCCGTTGACTGACTGTAACATAAGAATATCATTTCCTATTAGGAGAATGTCATCCACGTACAAGACGAGGAATACTACAATTCTCCCTACAATCTTACTATAAATGCATGGTTCATCTAGGTTTCTGATAAAGTCGAATTCGTTGACAGTATCATAAAAGCAGATGTTCCAACTCCGCGATGCCTGCTTCCGTCCATAGATGGACTTCAGCAACTTGCACACTTTACCGCTGCTCCCACTCTGAATGAAACCCTCTGGATGGTCCATATAGACACATTCCTCTAAATTTTCATTTAGAAAAGCGGTCTTTACGTCGATCTGCCAAATCTCATAATCGTGGAAGGCAGCAATGGCAAGAAGGATCCGAATAAATTTTAGCATAGCCACTGGAGAAAAGGTCTCGTCATAGTCCAAACTAGGTCTTTGATGAAAACCCTTTGCAACTAGCCTAGCTTTATAGGTTTCAACCTGCCCATCTACACCAATCTACTTTCTGAAGATCCATTTGCAGCCTACGGGTTTTACCCCTTCTGGAGCAAAGTCCAAAGTCCAAACTTTGTTGGTGTACATGGACTCCATCTCGGTCCGCATTGCATCCAGCCATTTTACTGAGTCACCGCTCTGAATGGCTTGCTGGAAGCTAGTAGGCTCATCATAATAATTGACGCAATCCTTTCTATCCCCGTCTATGAGAAAACCGTAGTATCTCTCGGGCGGATGAGATTGCCTACTACTCCTGCGGAGCGGCGCAGGAATGTCCGGTTCTCCTGAAACTTCTGGTTCTTCCAAACTTTCAGTAATAGCTTGCGGTTCTGGAATTTGTTCTAGTTCTACTGCGCTCCCACTTGTTCCTTTTTCTAAAAACTGATGTTCCAGAAAGTGGGCATGACGAGAAACAAAAACCTTTTGTTCCTCTGCATAATAGAAAAGATACCCCCTAAAGTTCTTTGGGTATCCCACAAACTTACACAGTACTGAGCGTGCCTCGAGTTTGTCCGCATGTTGCTTTTTAACAAAAGCTGGACATCACCATATCTTCAGATATTGAAGATGGGGTTTCTTCCCACACCACATCTGATATGGTGTGGTAGGCACAGCCTTGGAGGGAACCTTGTTCAAAAGATATGCAGCTGATTCTAGTGCATAACCCTTGAAGGATCGCGGTAACTCAGCCTTACTCGTCATGAAACGAACCATATCCAATAGGGTTCGATTCCGCCTTTCCGATACACCGTTGTGCTGTGGTGTGTATGGAGGAGTAAGCTGAGAGAGAATTCCATTCTCTTTTAAGTAGTCCAGAAACTCGGCACTCAAGTATTCACCACCTCGATCAGATCTCAGTGTCTTTATACTCTTGCCTATTTGTTTTTCAACTTCTTTCTTGTATTCTCGAAATTTTTCAAAGGCCTCGGATTTATGCTTCATCAGGAAGACATGTCCATACCTAGAGAAATCATCTGTGAAAGTAATGATGTATGAATAACCACTTCACGCATGTGTAGACATTGGACCACATACATCACTATGTATGAGTCCCAAGAGCTCGCTCGCTCTTACTCCGTGGCCAGTGAACGGAATCTTTGTCATCTTTCCCATGAGACAAGACTCATAAGTGGCAAAAGACTGATACTCGAACGGATTCAAGTATTCCTCTTTATGTAACTTAGTTAATCGTGTCTCATTAATGTGACCCAGTCTACAATGCCATAAGAAAGCCTGATTTAATTCCAGAGACTTTCTTTTAAGTGTGTTCTGGACACTGAAAATCTGAGCTTGATTCAATACGTATATCCTGTTTTCTAATGTACATGACCCAATCAGAACTTGATTTAGGTGGATGTGGACCACATCGCTTACAAAAGTAAAATCATATCCTTCCTTAAAAAGTTAGGATACAGATATGATATTACAAGACGCACCTGGTACATACAAACAGTTACGCAGAATCAATATCTGCCCAGTTGTCAGTCCAAGATGATATTCCCCTACGGATTCAGCGTCCATGCTCATTCCGTTAGCAACCCTGAGAGTCATATCACCTTTCCTGATAACCCTACGGTTTCTTAGAGCCTGTAACGAATTACAGATGTGAGATCCTGATCCAGTATCCAATACCCAGGAAGTAGGGTTAACTGACATACAGTTCTCTATTACAAACACACCCGAAGCCGAAGCCATAACATGCTTCGAATTCTGGCTACTGGCTTTGCTAGACCTGCAATCTTTCTGCCAATGTTCATTCCCGTAACAATAAGAACATCCCTCTTTTACTATATCCAGTCCCAAAACTTTTGCCCTTATCTTTCCTTCTACTTCCCTGGTTTTCTTCAGGGTAGAAGGTAGAGACTGTAGAATCAAGTCAGCATCTGACCCATTCATCAACGTGGTCTTCAAGTCCGTTAGCTCAAATAGCTGGTCTCCGTAAGGACGTTGCACCCTACAGATGACCCGATAGCCAACCTCGCTGGAAGCAATTCGTTCGAGGTCTCATATCTTGCGATACGAGATTGCTCTCCATATAAATCTTTGTTATGGAGGAAGATAGAAGCTAAGTCTATCTTCTCGTGCTGCCTCTGGTTTGCACCATCAACTGAGGTAAACACGGGGCACTTGGCTTTCGCACAGTCTTTTTCCGATGTCTTATGGATATCAATATCCGTGACAGGGGAACCTGGTCTTGAGACGGCAAGGGTTGGATTAGTTAAGAGGTGTCCCAGCTTGTCATGGGCAATGGACATCTGAACAGACCTTTGCCAATCATAACAGTCAGATTTAGTCATTTTATTATCTAGATGTAACATATGTGTGGTCACTGGGTTGCTGCAATTAATAAGAGAGAGAGAAGAAAAACACTCATCATGATGCTCTTGCAAGTTTTGATTGGTTTTTAGTTTATCTAAACAGGTTGGCTCCCACTGTTTCTCGAATCCCTCCTCAAACCAAAAGGGAAGAATTAGTCAGGATCAATCTCACCGTACAATACTTGCTTAACCGTTCAGCCAGGCCAGTGTCGGTACTTCGAGGGAGGTTTTCCAACGCTTTCGCGAAGTTCCTTAATTTAAGAACCTCTTTTTCCTGGGGGCGTAGCCCCGTTAACACCTTTCTAGACACCAACTTGGTTTATAGCATTGATCGTTAAGTGAGAAATTTGCCGAGGAGTAGCATATACTCACAGTAAGATCGGGATCCAAATATCATCGCGTGACAAAACTGAAGGAATCCTTCCAGAATCATCACACTCCAAATGGTATGCAGCGCTAGCAAGTTTCAGTTTCTTTAGAAACTCCCGATGTGGATTTTTTTGCCCCATGCTCTTATGACCTTGACGAAGGCCAACATATCATAAGTCACATGTCAAGTTCTACCCGTCATTATCCAGGTTAATTTGAACTCACCCGTACATACCCTTGACGAAGGCCAAAATAGTAGTACGACTGTCCCAAACCAACGCATCTATCTATGCTACAGATAAATATTCAGCAGCTACCAATCACTATGCCTTGGCGATGGTCAAAATACATAGCTTGAATACTACTGAATATTTAACTGAAATGACGGAGGGCTACGAAAGGTTTTGGCGAAACCGTGAACGTAGTGAACTTGATATATATAAGTCTACGATAGCGCCCCGGCCGTCTAACAGACGCTAAATGCGGAACAAAAACTTTTAACTAGCGCTATTGTACACTATAACCCGGACCAGCCATTATTGCTAAACCAACAAACTACAAACAGGGTAGAAAGGTTATACCGAACGATCCGAGTCCTTCGTTCTTTAACCATCAGCCCGCGCTCCGTTGCGGCTGCTCCGATCTCGTCGATCTCCGATCTGCTCGTCTAGGTGGCACCACGTCAACGGATCTTTAAACGGGCTCCCGCCTCTCACCCGAGGCAACTCGGTCATCAAGTTTGCCAAAAGAGATGACCAAGATTGATGTAGAGAATGAGTAGAATACTTTGTCTCACTTCGTCCAAAGTCATGGACGAACGGTTAATGAAGTTGCCATTTGAATCGGGTGATGGAATAAAAGGAGCTATGAAATTTCCATACACCAAAAACTATCATCTTTTTAAACAACAACCATAATACTCTCTTAAGAAGGGGCCGACCATATATAAGTGAGGAGGGAGGTGAGTGTAGGAATAAGAGAGTAACCATAAGGAAATAATATCAAGAAGAAATATCCTAAGTATTACAAAACCCCATTAATGCAAAATCCACCTTGCATAAAACATTAAATGCATAAAGCCACCTCACTTATCCTAGTCATTAACCATTAAAGCAAAATGGTGACTCACCCACATGAAGAAAAGATAAATCCGCATTTAACCGAATGTTAAAGACGGGTGATAGAAAACTGGAAACTGGCAACTTCCAAAACCGATCCCGAAAAGAATCTCAGGATAACCCCGTAACAGTATAAACATACCCGCATTTGTATTACGACCGAATACAAATGCAACTGAGACAAAGATATTATATCTACACAGTATAATACTCGGATCCGGCTTAAACCAAAGCCCACCAGTATTATCTACCCGAAATATGACACGTGCGTAAACGCACGTGCATTTTCCGAACCCTGCCATAAAACCATACGGCCTCTACAACGTTTCCCCCAAACTTGGGAAACTATCTGTGGGGGACTCTAATGACTCGTCAGTACCCTGGCAGTGGGTTTAACCACAAGCCGTCAGCGGCACTAGCTGTGCGTAACGGTTGCCCATGTACTGACCTCAAGGGAGGTCGATGAGCGAAGTCATCCGGAAACCCTACTGAGCCTAACAGTGATAATGTATATACAGTCTGGTCTGGTCGTCTATGAGTATCGCATATCGGCCTAGGGGGCTGGTAATGTCAGACCCCAAATAACAGTATAAGTCGTGTCGGAGTGTAGCCCAAAAACACCCTGAGATACTACTGGAGTACCTACCAGTAAATCTCCTGCCACGGCCGTGGGCTTTGTGTAATGGCTCTCCTAGACACAACGCGATCTCACCTCCAATACCGGGAGAGACGAATCCCCTGCCGATCCGCTCACTTGCCTCCATGTGGCTCGGGACTGTACCCAAAAAATACCTGTTTGCACGACTCCTTTGAGCCGTGGTAGGGTAGAAATCAAAGCACAGTGGAAACTCACACGAGACAAATGACGACCTCAGGTTGATGAACTAACCTGTACACATGTCACCAGGGAACTGCTATCTGACGATAGGTATAATACCAACTAGCAGGTTCCCGGAGAGTCCTGTCCGGTGTACTCATAACCCAATGAGCACCTGTATACATCTTAGGTGATCCAACTGACACCAGTGGCTTGTGAGACCGGCCACCGCCCCTCATCGGGGTCTCGACTATATACACTAGTCTACTCCGGAGTATCGATGCCCTGTCTCGAAACTCCCACGACTAGGGACCACAATTAAGGATATGCTTATAGACTACCCAACTCTCACGTATATGATCGCCATCATACAGTTGGTAGTGAAGCAAGATCCTAAGGACTCTATCAAAGTGTAACAGTGATCAGTCACCTGAACCTGTACACGACTGATAAAGGTAAACCAGATAGCATACTATCATATCGAGTAAGACTGTCCTACCGATATAGTTCCTCCGCAATCATTGCAATCACGTGCCTGATATCCAATAATTGACTTTGAGGGCACTATATCCAACAATCTCCCACTTGCACTTAAGGCTAATTATTACGATATCGCATACTTACAACCCGTGTGAAACCGAACATCCAACTCCTCTACTAATCAGTTTCACAAAGCCCGTTTGTAAAACTATTGTATTCGAGAAATAGCCTCAGTGAGTGGATCCGCCCTGATGTTTCTTTCTATAACTCTCTTAATCTCAAGTTCGCGGAGAAAGCCATCTCCCGATTTGAGTAATACCCGTCTTAGAATATGTCTGGATATCTGATGGGACCTTGTTCATAAATGAACTCCAAATCCAAACTTCTTAGACAGTATCAATCCCTGAACCTAATCAGTATCCTGCACCATGCCTCCACGGTATCCTCTTGGACCACTGTCCATAATACTGTCCCTCGTCAGAGGGAAAACTATAACTCTGACAATCACTCTGTCATCTATGTCACCTTTGAAGCCTGGAATGATAACCGTCTCCCGAAGGAGGCTGACGTCATCAAATCCGTAGAACATGTACTTATGTTCTAAAACTGCTTCCTTATGTTTATCACGGATTGGATTAATACAAACTTATTGCATCTAGTGCAAAAACAACATCTGGTGTGGTACTTCACATCTCACGATTGACTCAATTGCCTAAGAAAGTGATCTGCCAATCATTCGCATCCCTCTTCCCTTTAGTCTGTAAGACACCTTTAGAGAGGGTGACTCCATCATCTGCATGTACACCACCATGCCAAGAGTCATCTATTCCAAATACCTTTAGAATACTGTCAAAGTACACATATTGGGAAACTACACAAATCTAGATCTAAAACCATAGATCTAGTAACCAGAATGTCAGATATTATATCCATATCCTGTCTGGAGAAACAACTGTGTGACGACCACAGTACAACCGATCGTAGTATAAGAATTTTACTTCCTACTATGTGTATGTCATCTAAATACCAAGACATCACACCCTACTACCTTCTTAACAGATCCATCCCCTATTCTGATCAAGTTAAACCCATGACTGTCACATCAAAAATAGATGATCTATCTCCGCTTTATCTGCTCAAGTCTATAAATAGACATAAGCTAATTGCTTACTATGCTTCCGCTGCTCCCACTGACTATGACAACCCTCTGGCAGAATAATATATACGTGCACTTCTAAAACTAGTTTAGAACGACGCTATACTTAACCTCCTGCCGGGTCTCATAGCCTGGAACAACAGTAGTGTCAAGTCTTGGTAGATAAGAACCTCCCTGTCACCGTCTTTGAGGCTACCGGAGTACCTCTCGGGTGTCTGAGGTTACCCACCATGTCTGTGGAGTGGCTAATGGAATGTCAAACCTGATTGAATCTTTAGGTCCTATTAAATTTTTCGTAATCGTTTGCGGTTCTGGAATCACTTCCAGTTCTACCATACTCCCTCTACTGTTTTCTGAAAAAATCCATTTTACTAAAACTGTGGCGAGTCAAGAACAATATTACTATTGATCTTCCAAATGGTAGAAAATCAACCCTTGTCATAGCCAGGGTCAACCCACAAACAGCCATTACAGAAACGTGCCCTGAGTTATCCAGAGTCTGGTTTTAAGCATAAGCCGGACAACTTCCCATACCTTAACATCGTTAAGATATGAACCATTCTATATCCAATATAAAAAACATTGGCACTTATTTAATTGGAACCAGATTCAAATCATGCAACTGTCTCCAGTGCATATCAACTTAATGGAAAGAGGCTAATCAACATTACTCAACTTAGGAATCCATCCAATTATGAGCAACCTGAAAGAGAAACAAGTTTCTCGAAACCATTACTTGAATACTAATCACAAGAATCTACATCTTCGATCTCTTTGAAGAATCCCGATACTTGCGATATGTGGTTCTCTACTTTATTCTTATACCCACAACTTCTCAAAACATAGACATTGTATTTCTACGAAACACTTGTCTAAAAACTAGAGAAGTCACAAGTAAGTAGAATATAGTACGAGGACCTACCCCTTTGTCCTGATGGACACTTGGACAACATACAATACTCTGTATAAGTCCGCTGAGTTGAATAACTCAAAACTTGTGTATCGTAGGTTGAAAACTGTACTTATGGTTAAGAACTACTCCGTTGTTCAATGCTCCTTACCCAATCTTCAACTGATATAGGTAAATGTCACGGACATAATTTCAAAAAGTTATATCTCACTTTATAAAAATAAACGTAGAGATATATCATTTTGAAATTGGTGCACAACAACGGATACTCAAAACCAAATACATGCCTTCCGGCAAAAACTCAGGCGACTTCCTTAAATATCACCAATTACAACAAATTCCGATATAATAAGGATGATTTACCTAATTCCCAATAACTTACTCCCACTCATCATCTGTGAAACCATACAAATGTGAGAATCATACCTGGTAAATACATACCAAGGAGTAAGTATCTAATCGGGAAATCAGTTTTCCTTTAACAATGCACAGAAACATGAAAATGTTTCGTAGGGGTATCCTGGTATTCCTAGCAGTGCCTCTTCCATAATCCAATTCATGACTTCAACCGTATATTTTATTACCATCTCTCCAAATCCCTTTTATTTGTCTGTATTCATTACCTTCTGTACACCATCGTTAGGCTAAATTGTTTTCTTCCTTCCCTACCATTCGGCACTAGCCTATGGTTTGGAAGAAGACTATCCAGTAAGCATAATAGGTGCACCCTCCTGAACTAAGGAGTACTCGCAACTTGAGAAAAGGTGATAAAAGACAACTGAATAATACCTTATTCTATTTCTCCCGAACTCGGGAAAAAAGCAAAGGTGAAATAGGAGTGGCGATGAAGTACGCGGTTTGGTCGTGAATGATAGCAGTCGCAATTTTACTTTTCCCTCTTTCTAATCCCTTTATTTTTGTTTTTAGTTATTACCTTCTGTATACCCTACTTAGGCTAATTGGTTTTCTTCATTGCCTACCTTTCGGCTCTTGCCTATGGTTTGGAATAAGACTATCCAATAAGCGTAATAGGTGTACTCTCCTAAATTAAGGAGCCCTCGCAATCTGAGAGGAGGTGATAATAAAAGACAACTGAATAAACCAATTCTATTTCTCATGAACCTGGATCCATCCTCGAAGAAGTCCCTTCGAGTTCGTATATAACCATACGATGGATCTATCCAATGGAAGTGGATACTCGTAGTGATACGAGGTGTTCTGAGAAATGCAGAGGGTAAAAGAAGGAGCGTCAATGACTCATGTGTTTGTTATATGTATGCCCTAGAGGCCATTACTGTACATTGGATGTATATTGTAGTGGATGCTGGGACATATATAGGTAGGACTTTCTTGCTCGACATGATAGTACGCTATCTGGTTGCTCTTTATCTTAACATGTATACTTACTGTCTCTCTGATTACATGTTGATAAAGCCCTTAGGATGTGTACTCGACTTCCAGGACTGTGATGCAGATCATACTAGTGGGGCCTGGATAGTCCATGAGTACATCCTTCAATGTTCTTAGTCGAGAGAATATCGAGACGGGGAATCGATATTCCAGAGTAGACTAGCGTATATCTTCTCGACCCATGCGATGGGCGATGGATGATCCCATATCCATTGGTGTTTGACATCAGAGATGGTATACGGGTGCTCAGTGGAGACTGGGTACACTGAACGGACTCGCCGAGAACTCCCAGATGGTATTATACCTCACGTCAGATGGCAGTTTTCTGGTGACACTGGTACAGCTTAGTCTGTTGACCCGAGATCGTCATAGAGTCTTGTGTGTCTCCCACTGTGCTTTAATTTCCACCCTACCAAGGCTCTACTGAGTCTTGCAAACAGGTGGTTTTTGGGTACAGTCCCGATTCACATGGAGGCAATGAGCGATAGGAGGGGATTCGTCTCTCCCGGTATTGGGGGTTGATGTTGCGCTATGCACGACTGGACATAACAGGAAATCCCTGGCCAGGGTTGCAGTGATATACTGGTAAGAGTTATCAGTAGTTTCACGAATGTTATGGACCCTACGTCGGCATGACTTATCAAACTATTGGGGTCTGACGTTTACCACCCCTAGGCGAGATATGCGACATATCAGACGAACAGACCGGACTGTACGGTAAGTGTTACTGGTTGGATTCACAGGAGTGTGAGCGGGCTTGCTCGTCGATCTTCTGATCGCTCAATACCCGGGTGGCCGTTACGTTTAGCAGACCGCTTGCGGCTTGTGGGTGTTTGATATGATCATCACCTGCTGCCGGCGTATTGACGAGTCTTTAGAGTCCTACACAGAGGTTTCCTGGCTCAAGCGAAACGAAATAGGAGCGCATATGAGATATGTACGGGACCGAGAATAATGCGTGTATGTGATACCGTATTTCATTCTCGCGATGAATGTGTCGAATGGTTGTATGCGATATAACCTAGTTATCGAATCAAGGATTGATTCGATAAGCCAATACATTGGATACTAGCCGGTTATATGCGACATGACCGGATCATTGAATCAAGTGTTGATTTAATGATTTAATGTATAATTATATATTTGATATATTACTTTGCATTAACTAGTATTGGTTCACTTTAAAAGGATTTTCTCACTTGAATTGTGCAAGTTGTATATGTGATATACTTTTGTGCACATGATTGTATCATGTTTGATGATACATGCTTATTTGGTTAAGTGTAAAGAATTAAACTATGGTTAAGTTAATGATTAGGGTTTTGTTTACTTAATTACTTATTCATTTATCTTATTTATTTATTCATTTTGGAAAATGAAAAGGATAAATGAATGGTTACTTGTTTTGTTTTTAGTTGAACATTCATGAAGTTTTGACTTAGTCTCCATTCTTGTCTTTTACTTAACCCTAACCATTTAAACTAACCCTAATTCATTCTCTACACTTAACTAAGGTTAGAAGATGATAAGAATTAACTCTTTTTTATTTTTGTTTAAAACTTATCATATCTTCTTCTTCTTCTTCATCTTCTTCTTCCATGAAGAAAGCTTGCTACATCAATGGCAAGTGATGAAAAAGTGTGAGAAATCCAATTCTAAAGTGAACCCACTTCCTATTTCTTCATCCTCTACCTCTTGCCAAGTAGTATAGGGTGTTTCCTTCACAAGTTTTCATGGCTTGGTGAAGGTGGAGCTTGATCTAGTGATGCCTCGACGTAGATCATCTTCGGCACGTTGTCGACGACCTAGCCCGCCTATTTCTCCGATGAAACCACCGTGAGAGTCATGGTTCGATTTGGACAGCGGAGAGGACTTCATCGCGGAGCCATGGAGGTGGAGGACCGGATCTACAAAGGTTGTAGCCCCTTCCCTTTAGCTATATTTCCGTTTACATGCTTGCATCGCCTCATTATCTAGTTAACGATTCGTATTAGGGTTTGTAGGCACTTGTAAAATTTTAATTGGCCATGTTTGATGCCTTGTGAGACTCCATTAGAGTGCCTAGGAACCCTACAGTGGTATCAGAGCCTAGCTAGAGCCTTAGGCGATGCGTAGACGGAGTTAGAAATCCGATCGACCCAAAACCCCGACTTTAAAATGCTCTCTGGACAATTCTGTAAAATGTGGATTTTTGTAGATTAAAAATATGCAGAAAAATCAGCAGGTGATTGTAAGGGTTACTGCAAAATTCGATGGCCTAATTCCTTGAAGGCGCCGCGGATCCGCGGCATGAGCATGCTCATGCGGCGGTTCCGCGGCAGTTTTGTCTTGTTGTGCATCGAAGTTTGCACCATAATTCTTAGTAAGCAGTGCTGGTTTTCCTGGGAATATTTTAATATTTATTCCAGAGTTTTATTTTCTGGGTTGTATTGGGAACTCAGTGTATCGATCGGATTGTCTAATTTTGTCAGTGTGTTTTTCCGGATATTTTAGAATATGTTAAAAAGTTCGACCGGATATAAATACCCACTTTTTCCCCTGCCGGGAAATTTCCAATTGTTGGATTTTTCCGTAGTTTAACGACGTTCTAAGTAGTGCAAGTAACGCGATGGACCTTCTAGAAGACAACAAACCTTAACTCGATTATGTGACCGTCTTGAACTGCCCTTTGAACCTTCGGGTTTGGGGCAGTACGGCGTGCCACATGTGAGGCGTTGGCTTGACCCTTCTACGGCTGGACCATTGGTACTGAGGCACGAACTGAATGTTGTTAGACTTATTTCATGTGTTGAGCTGTTTCGGGAAAACTTGGGTGTTTGAATGTTCAATCGGAAAGTTTAACATTTTCTGTTTATCCAGAATGTGATACAACAATTGGAATTCACAAAAGTTATGTGATAACTGAATGAATGTTATAAACATAGCACTTTAGTCTCACTTGATCGGTTGCCACGGAATTTTGATGTGATCAAAAGTCCGTCGCAATCACGTAGCGTACGCGGATACTCGCCGGGTAAACTTAATAGACAGCCTCACTCCATAGCCCCGACCAAGTGACTGTAGGAGAACCCCGTCGCCGAAAGCATCCGTTCGGGTGCTCGCGGTAGCGGTGTTCCGCCTTGGTGCACTTCGTCGACGGTATCAGGGGTGCGGCCGCTTACTAAAGTTTGCGACGAGTATTCGATCAGGATGTCGGGAATCTTGTTGAATTGCCCGACTTGATATTGAAAAGAGCTTTCGATAATGAGACTAAAATGCGGGGTTTATAATTGTTAGGCATGCGATGTCTAAGTAATTCATTTGGTCAGGCATGCGATGTCTGAGGAGGTTGCGGATTCCAACTGTTGTAGTTTTACACTTTCTTTTCTGTGACCGTAAGTGTAATATGTGATATCGCCGGTTTCGTTGCTATAAGTCAACGACAATTGGGATACGCATGTTTGCTTACGTTGATGACATGTGATGTTATGTGTTGCTGGATATGTTATATTGGATCGCCGTGTTTGAATAGCCGGGGGGTTTTTATGTGAGATGAGTGTTTTTCATTTTCATTCATGTAAAAAACTTGTATGTAATATTCTTTTATTGGGGCACTTCCAGGTTGCGGAAGATGTCACCCTTTGTATATTATTTACTTTTCCGCATTAGGATAGACCCAAGGAGGGGAGAACAAGTAACCGGGTTCTGGGGTTCAGTGGGAGACCAACTCGAGGAGTCGAGTCAGGGTCTCCTAACCCTAGAATTGGTAGGGTTGCTTGCCGCTCTCGTAGGGGTCTAGGGGTGTGGGATTGGCTATTCATCACGACCGTGGAATCCGTGTTTTGTACTGGCTCGTATTGAAAACACGGACGTCCTAGTATATCCAATATTTCATATGATATTTTCTGCTGCGTTATCTGTAATGTGATCATGTGATGTTATGTGACAGATATTTTATATAGTATATATGATATATTATATAAACGTTGCTTATGTTTTTACACCCGCGCTAGCCCTGTCCCGCTCTGCCGTTAGTAACCTAACCTAACGGTGCAGACGGGACATCGAGGCGAATGCGGATGGCATAAGCGTACGTTATATTTATCTGTGATGTTTTGGTGGACTTAAATGATGGGATATTCATTAATGAGATTAATGAAAGAAAATAAACCTAATTGATGTTGTAGAATCGAATTTCAAAATAAAACAGGTAGCTACAGTTCTTGCTTTGCATCACGGTGTTCATTATAGAACATCCTGCACCTTATTCGATGAGGAAAGGACCGAGATCCCTTCACCGGAAGTGACTCCTTTAGCAATAACTGGCAGATGCTACAACCCTCGGTTTGTCATTTGATCGCTTCTATAGTTTCCGCTTTGCACAGTGATATATATGATATATCCCGCACCTCATTCGACGAGGAAAGGGCCGACGATCCCTTCACCGGGAGTGACCCCTTTAGCAAAACTAGAAAAGCCTCAAAAACATTCCATTTAAAAACCATTTGATTCCGCAACGAGATCAAGTTCAAAGCGTTAAAGGTTTTCATAAAAACCATTCGCAACCCTCCGTCATTTTAGGAAGTAGAGTACTTAGTATTCGTGCTACGTTTGTCGACCATAGCCGAGGCGTAGTGTGCGGTAGCTAAGTGATGTCTTCCTACACAGCATATGATGCGATTAGTTAGGACAGTCATGTGGCTTTGTTGACCTTAGCCAAGGGTCATGTGGGTGGGTCTAATTAATCACGAAATGACGGGTAGAACTTGACTAGTACCTATGATTTGTTGACCTTAGCCAAGGTCATAGGTGCTAGGGGTAAAAACCATTATCGGGAGTTTCAAGTGTTGAAATTTGCAATGAGATTGCATACCTTCTATGTGATAGTTGGATCCCGATACCCACTGCGAGTAATTGTTACTCCTGGGAGAGTTTTGCACTTTACAATTAGCCGATCAAGTAGGTGTCTAGAAAGGTGTCGACGGGGTTACGCCTCTGGGAAAATGAGGTTTAGTGTAATTAGGTCCGTGCGAAAGCACGGGGAACCTCCCTCAAAGTACCGACACTGGCCTGGCTGAAAGATTAGCGAACTTGTAGAGTGCAATTAATCCCGGCTAGTCTTTCCTTTTAAGGTTTGAAGGAAGATTTGATAAAAACAGTGGGAGCCATCCTGATTAGATAAAATATATAACCAATCTAATCTTGCAAGAGCGCACGCTGAGTGTTTTCTTCTCTCTCTCTCCAGGTAGCGACCATATCACGCCTTAATCAAGATAATAATATGGATGTATTGACCGAACCCGCTTGTTATACTGAGCTGGGGAACGTTGGTCCCACTCCAACTTATAATTGTTATAGGACAGAGCAGGAAATTGGGGATTACCGGAATTCCCGTGCCGCCCAAACGAAGAGAGTGCATGCTGATGCATCATCTTCGGGTGTGTTCATTACAAAGAACTGTTTCTCTGTATCCGCTACGTCCTAGGTATGTGATACCAGATCAGGATCCCAGATATGTAATATGTTACATAGGGCTACAGAAAGGTAGAGAACTGAGAACGGGTGATAAGTTTCATGAGGCAGAAAACGGGGCAAGTGTTGCAGCCAAGTCTGTTGGTCACTGTCACCCTGTATTCCAAATACATTGATTCTGAACGAATGTTATTAGATACCGAACTTGATATACAAAATCATATCTATCTATTTATTAGTAAAGAAATGATAAAATTTTGTATTGTTGGATAATGTTGTGAACATTTCCTATATCAAAAGTAGATCGGTTCAGGCACGTTATCTAAAAGCATTGATGTTCTAAATCAAACTACAGTTCCTAGTATACAGAACACACACAAGAGGAAGAGTTCAGAAATGAACGGATCCTTCTTGAGGCATTGTAGACTAGGTCATATCAATGCGACCCGACTGGCTGAAGTTACATTTTAGATGCATATTTAAATCAGTTTGAATTTACATCTTGTAAAACTTGCCAGCCATGTCACAAAGATTAGATGACCATAGCCCTGTTTATTGGAAACAGAGAAAGAGTTAGTAAACTCTTGGGACTGATACATGATGATGTATGTAAGGTCCCCTGTCTACACATGCCAGGACTGGTTCTTTATACTTCATTACGTTCTCTGATAATCTCTCAAGATTCAGTCATATGTTCCTGTTGAAACATGAGTCCGAACCTTTTGAGATATTCACAGAATATAAGCGAGAAGTAGAGAACCAGAATACGGGTATAAGTATTATGTCCTTTGATGTGATCAAGGAGGAGAATACTTGAGCACGGAAATCCTGGACTATTCTAAAGGAGAATGAGATTCTCTCTCAGCATTACTCCTCTGTATATACATCATAGCACGATGGTATATCGGGGTGGAGCAGATACACTCTATTTGATATGGTGTGCTCTATAATGAGTACTACTGAGTTGCCTATTTCCTTTTGGATGTTATGCACTTGAGAAGCTGCATACCTATTGAATTAGGTACAAATCAAATCAGTTGCCTACCATTTCATATGTGATATGGAAAGGGAAGTGTTAGTGTTTATGCCCTAGAAGGCCATTACTGTATCATACTAGTTTGTATATTACTTAATGGAAGCTTGGGATATTCACATGTGTATAACAGTCTTGCTAAACATGGTAGTATGCTACTTGGTTTTTCTATCTTAATATGTGAGTGTACGTATTGATAGAGCTCTTAGGATCTTGCTTGTCTACCAGCGTTGTGATGGCAGTCACACTAGTGGGGGCTGGGTAGTCTACAAGCACATCCTTATTCAGGTCCCTGGTCGTTGGATTATCGAGACAGAGCATCGATACTCCAGAGTAGACTAGTGTGTACGCTTCTCATCCCAGTTGGGGAGATGGCCTGTCCCACAGCCGTCAGTACGTCGTACTGGAGATAGTATGCAGGTGCTCGTTAGGTTACGGGTACACCGGACAGGACTCACAGGGAACTGTTGGTTGGTTTTATACCAGTCGTCAGTGAACAGTTCCCAGGTGACATGAGTACAGCATAGTCCGCAGACTTGACACTGCTACTTCGCCTCGAGTGTGTCCCACTGTTCTTAGATTGCTACCCTACCACGGCTCAAAGGAGTCGTGCAAACAGGTAGCAGTTGGGTGCAGTCCCGAGCACTTGGAGGCAGTGGCGGTTAGACAGGATTCGTCCCTCCCGGTATTGGGAGTAGATATCGCGCTGTGTCAGAGAGCCATTACGCAAAGTCCCTGGCCAGGGCAAGCGAGATTTGCTGGTAGGTTCCAGTAGTTTCTCTGGGTGTAATGGGCTTCCCTGCGACACGACTTATACCGCTATTAGGGGACTGACGCTTACCGCCCCCCTAGGCCCGATATGCGATAGTCTTGGACGAACGGACCGGACTGTATGGAGATTGTCACATCAGACTCAGTAGGTGTTCGGATGGGTTTCCTCATCGGCCTTCTTATCGACAACTACCTAGGGACCGTTACGTACAGCTAGTGCCGCTTGCGGTCTGTGGTTAAACCCACTGCCAGCGTAGTAGTCGAGTCTCTAGAGTCCCACACAGAGAGTTTCCTATTCCAGGCGAAACGATATAGAGGTCGTATGGTTTTACGACAAGGATTCGGACGCATACGTGTGTTTACGCACGTACGACTTTCGGACAGTTTTTACCAGTCGGCTTTGGTTTAAGCCAGTTACTGGTATCCGGTTATTGGATTTTTTCAGTCTAAAGTTTTTCCGTATTTTTGCGGAAAGGAGGGGCGTTCTCGTAATTATGCGGGAAGCTTCTAGAAGGTGGTGACTAAGGAGGTTAAGGTGGCATATGAAATGATTGTGATTAGTGAGTCACCTTGATGATTCATAGAAGTCTTTTGTCATTATAATGAATCATCACTAGATATTTTCAAGCATGGTTGCTAAATTCTTTTCTTATTCTTTTCTTCAAAAAAGAAATGCTTGATATATATCTTCTTGACTCACTATTCTCTTATCATTATCATCTACACATTCTCTCTCCTCAAGCTCTCTCTCTTCAAAAGACTAATCCTCCCCTCTCATGAGTTGAGTACAAGGGTTAGTAAGACTAAACAATCCATAACCATCACTCTATCTCAATCTATCTTCTTTGATTAGCAATCCAAGAAGGTTAGTTGCCTCAATTTTAGAGGCTAAGCTTGGAGTTTTGCTCTCGGGTGGATCGTCTACTACAAAGAGAAGGCCGAGGAGAACAAGGAGATCGTAAAGACGAAGGAGTTGGTTCATTAGGTATAATCCCTAAACACAGTAGTTTAGAAACACTTTGTGTTTGGTTATTTATAGTTTAGCTTCGATTCAAGCGGTTAGTCGATATTCGTTCACTAAACAAGTTCGTTTTTGAAAATTCCGCCTCCCCACAAGTATTGGGTTGTAGTACATCGACTTACAGTAGTATCAGAGACTCGCTAAACAATAAATAACTTTATTGCAAATTTGTACGAATTTCGAACGGAAAAACGAACCCGGAAAACCCTAAAAATATCAGTTTTCTGTCGATTTTAAAATGAAGTCTAAAAATTTTTCAGGGTTGCTCAGAAAGCTTGAAAAGGGTCCAGGAGAACACCCATGAAATTTGAGCCCATGAATCGGCTAAAGAGCCGCGGAAGCGCGGCGGATCCCACCGATCCGCCGCTGTTCCGCGGCCGAGTTGCCGAGTCATGGACTCATTTTTCATGTGTGGGTCCTCTCTGGTATTTGGTGTTTTCTGGAATATTTTAATTTTGCTCAGGTTTCCAGTTTACAGAGCAGTATTGGAGCAATGTTAAATGCGTTTAATCGATCGAAATTGTACAGTATTTGCATATTGGATTATATCTGTGATTGATAAATGTGTTCGTAAACCTCCCCTAACTGCTAGTATGTTGGTTGGCAGGGGGTTGCACATTTCTGTAATGGTTTTATCTGTTTGTGCATATGAACTGTAATTGGACTGTTGTGGTGTATAGCCGGGGTTTTGCAATGGGTTATTATTTAATTCATTTGTTGTAATATTATTTTGCGGGGCACATCCAGGTTGCGGTTGTAGCCACCGTTGTATTATTTCATTTTACTGTTTTTGCTTCTAGGACTGACCAAAGGTGGGGTACACAAACTGCCGGGTGGGTAGTTTGCCGTACCCGTAGGGGTCGAGGGTGGGGTAATGGCTATTCATCACAACTGTGTTATCCGTCTTTTCTTGCAGGCTCAAAAGAAATACGGATTGCTTGCAAATCGAATTAAATTCATCTGTGTTCTGGAATGTATATCATTGCGTCAGACGAATGTAAAATATCTATATATATGATAGCTATTTAGACGTCACTTATGTTTTACACCCGCGCTAGCCCAGCCCCCGCTCTGTCGTTAGTTAAGTAACCTAACGGGTGATGACGGGACCCCGTGGCGAATGCGGATGGCATAAGAGGACGTTGTATTTTCGTTGTTTTCTGCAATGATAGGTTAATGATGGGACGCATTATCTATAATGCAAAGAAAAACAAACCAAAGTTTAAATCGTTAGAACAGTTTAAAAGAAACCACTCGGTTAATTTTAAAAACAGATATTTTAAATGCGGAGCTTTAACCACTCCTTTTAAAAGCTATCAGGTTCCTTCGGTTATATCAAGTTCACTACGTTCACGGTTTCGCCAAAACCAGTCGTAGCCCTCCGTCATTTCTTATGGATGGTTAGTAGTATTCAAGCTATGCTTGTTGGCTTTCGTCAAGGCATAGTGTTTGGTAGCTGCTGGGGTATTCATTTGTTGCATAGATAGATGAGTTGGTTTGGGACAGTCGTATAACCTTGTTGGCTTTCGTCAAGGGTATATACGGGTGGGTTCAAATTGACAAGATAATGATGGGCAGAACTTGACATGTGTTTTATGATTTGTTGGCTTTCGTCAAGGTCATAAGAACATGGGGCAAAAATATATATCGGGAATTTCTAAAGAAACTGAAATTTGCAAAGAGATGCATACCATTTGGAGTTTGATGAATGTTGGTAGGATTCCTTCAACATTATCATACGATGATATTTGGATCCCGATCCTACTGTGAGTATATGCTACTTATTAGGATATTCGTCACTTAACGATCATTGCTATAAACCAAGTAGGTGTCCAGAAAAGTGTCAGCGGGGTTACGCCCCCAGAGAAAAGAGGTTATTTAATTAAGGAACTTCGCGAAAGCGTTGGAAAACCTCCCTCGAAGTATCGACACTGGCCTGGCTGAACGGTTAAGCAAGTATTGTACGGTGAGAATAGTCCTGGCTAATTCTTCTTTTATGGTTTGAGGAAGGATTCGAGAAACAGTGGGAGCCATCCAGTTTAGATAAATTAAAAACCAATCTAAACTTGCAAGAGCATCATGCTAAAGTGTTTTCTTCTCTCTCTCTCATTGCAGCGACCTTGTGACCATGACTAGGTTACATCTAGATAACAAGTTGACTGAATCTTACTTATTTGACTGGCAAAGGTCTGTCCAGATGACCATTGCCTATGACAAGCTGGACCACCCTATTACTACTCTAGATCCCATTGTCGCAGGTCCAGTTTCCACCGTCACGGATATGGATATCCCTCAGACAAAGGAAAAGAATAAAGCGAAAGCCAAGTGCCTCGTGTTGGCTTCAGTTGATGGTATATACCAGAAGCAGCACGAGAAGATGGACTCTGTTTCCATCTTTTTCCATAACAAAGATTTAAATGGAGAGGAATCTCATATCGCAAGATATGAGGCCTCGAACGAATTGATTCAAGCGAGGCCGGCTGACGGGTCATATGTAAGGGACGACGTCCTTACGATGACTAGCTATATTGATGAGCTCAAGGACCTGGAGACCACGTTGGGAAACAGGTCATATACTGACTTATTTCCACAGTCCCTACCCTCTACATACACCCTGAAAGAAACCAGGGAGACACAAGCTCTGCTTAATAGGGGACCTTCTTCTTCTTCATCCAAGGCGAAAGCAAAGGGTGAAAAGAAGAAAACCTCTACAAAGCCGATATACGGTGTCAGCAAAGTAGGAGGAAAGGGAAGAGAAAAAGTTTTGGGACTTGGTATAAGTAAGGAGGGACATTCCTATTGTTGTGAGAATGGACATTGGCAGAAGGATTGCAGGGCTTTAGAAGCCAGTAGCCAGGATATGAAGCATGTTGTGGCTTCAGCCTCAAGTGTGTTTGTAATTGAGAACTGTTTGTCAATTAACTCTACTTCCTGGGTACTAGATACCGGAGCAGGATCTCATATCTGTAATTCGTTACATGCTTTGAGAAACCGTAAAGTTATAAGGATAGGTGATTTGTCTCTCAGAGTTGCAAACGGAATGAGCGTGGACGCTGAATCCGTGGGAGAATATCGCCTAGGTTTGACAAGTGGGCAGATATTGATTCTACGTAACTGTCTGTATGTACCTAGTTTGACTTGTAATATCATATCAGTGTCCTCACTTTCAAGAGAGGGATATGACTTTACATTCGTAAGCGATGTAGTTCACATCCACCTAAATCATGTTCTGATTGGGTCCGGTACATTAGATGACGGTATATACGTATTAAATCAAGCTCAGGTTTTCAATGTCCAGAACAAACTTAAAAGAAAGTCTCCAGAAGTGAATCAGGCTTTCTTATGGCATTGTAGACTAGGTCACATCAATGAAACACGGTTAACGAAGTTACATAGAGAAGGATATTTGAATCCGTTCGAATATCAATCTTATGCCACTTGTGAATCTTGTCTCATGGGAAAGATGGCAAAGACTCCATTTTCTGGACACGGAGTAAGAGCGAGCGAGCTCTTAGGACTCGTACACAGTGACGTATGCGGTCCGATGTCTACACATGCGCGAGGTGGTTATTCCTACTTCATTACTTTTACGGATGATTTCTCTAGGTGTGGACATATCTTCTTGATGAAGCATAAATCCGAGGCCTTTGAGAAATTCCAAGAATACAAGAATGAAGTGGAAAACCAAACAGGCAAAAGTATTAAGACACTGAGATCTGATCGAGGTGGTGAATACTTAAGTGCCGAGTTCCTGGGTTATTTAAAAGAGAAAGGAATTCTCTCTCAGCTTACTCCTCCATACACACCACAACACAACAGTGTATCGGAAAGGAGGAATCGAACCCTATTAGATATGGTTCGTTCCATGATGAGTAAGGCTGAGTTACCGCGATCATTCTGGGGTTATGCGCTAGAATCAGCAACATATCTTTTAAACAAGGTTCCAACCAAGACTGTGCCTACCACGCCATATCAGATGTGGAGTGGGAAGAAACCCCATCTTCAGTACCTGAAGACATGAAGATGTCCAGCTTTTGTAAAAAAGCAGCATCCGGACAAGCTCGAGGCACGCTCAGTAGAGTGTAAGTTTGTGGGATATCCAAAGAATTCAATGGGATATTGCTTCTACTATGCAGAGGAACAAAAGGTTTTTGTTTCTCGTCATGCCCGCTTCTTAGAAACTGAATTTTTAGAAAATCAGAAGAGTGGGAGCGCAGTAGAACTGGAAGAAATTCCAGAACCATAAGCTGTTACTGAAAGTTTGGTGGAACAAGAAGTTTCAGAAGAAAGGGACATACCAGCGCCTATCCGCAGAAGTAGTAGGCAGTCTCATCCGCCCGAGAGATACTACGGTTTTCTCATAGACGGGGATAGAGAAGATTGCGTCATTGATAATGACGACCCTACTAGCTTCCAGCAGGCCATCCAGAGCGGCGAATCGGTACGATGGCTAGATGCAATGCGGACCGAAATGGAGTCCATGTGCACTAACAAAGTATGGACTTTGGACACTGCTCCAGATAGGGTGAAACCCGTAGGATGCAAGTGGATCTTCAGAAAGAAGATTGGTGTAGATGGACAGGTTGAAACCTATAAGGCTAGACTTGTTACAAAGGGTTTCCGTCAAAGACCTGGTTTGGACTATGACGAAACCTTTTCTCCAGTGGCTATGCTGAAATCCATTCGGGTCCTTCTTGCTATTGCTGCCTTCCACGATTATGAAATCTGGCAGATGGACGTAAAGACGGCCTTTCTAAATGGAAATTTAGAAGAGAGCGTCTATATGGATCAGCCAGAGGGATTCATTTAGAGTGGGAGCAGCGGTAAAGTATGCAAGCTGCTTAAGTCCATTTATGGACTAAAGCAGGCATCGCGGAGTTGGAACATCTGTTTTGATGATACTGTCAAAGAATTCGACTTTATCAAAAATCCAGATGAACCATGCATATACAGTAAGATTGTAGGGAGAGTTGTTGTATTCCTCGTCTTGTACGTGGATGACATTCTCCAAATAAGAAATGATATTCCTATGCTACAATCAGTCAAAAGATTCTTGTCACAGAAATTCTCCATGAAAGACCTGGGTGATGCCACCTACATTCTGGGGATCCAGATCTATCGTGATAGATCAAAGAGGATGTTGGGACTTTCACAGTCCAGGTACATAGACACCATATTGAAGAGATTCAGTATGGAAGATTCAAAGCGCGGTAACCTACCGGCTTGTCACGGAATCACCCTCTCCAAAGAGATGTCTCCCAAGACTGATTTGGAAAGGGAACGCATGTCGATTATACCCTACGCTTCTGCGGTAGGCTCTATAATGTATGCGATGTTATGTACCAGACCAGATGTAGCATACGCATTGAGCGTTGTAAGCCGGTATCAGGCAAACCCAGGGGAGAATCACTGGATAGCAGTAAAGAACATTCTCAAGTACCTGAGAAGGACTAAGGAGATGTTCTTGGTTTACGGCGGAAAGGACCTCAAGATGGAGGCCTATGCTGATTCCGGCTTCCAGAGTGACAAGGATGACTCCAAGTCCATGTCGGGTTATGTCTTTACCCTCAATGGAGGGGCGGTCTATTGGAAGAGTTCCAAGCAGGACACCGTTGCTGACTCGACGATAGAAGCGGAGTATATAGCTGCTTGCGATGCCGCAAAAGAAGCTGTCTGGATGAAGAAGTTCCTCACAGAACTTCAGGTGGTTCCTACCAGTGTTGGTCCAATACCTCTGTATTGCGACAACAACGGCGCTATAGCTTTAGCGAAGGAACCCAGGTCCCATCAGAAGTCCAGACACATCTTAAGGCGGTATCACCTGATCAGGGAGATCGTTGATCGCCGGGAGATCGAGGTAAAGAGAGTAAATACAGAGGATAACATTGCTGATCCATTCACTAAGGCCCTACCCCAGATTCAGTTCGAGAGGATACTCGAGATCATTGGTCTACGATATGCCAATACATGGCCCTAGTGCAAGTGGGAGATTGTTAGTGTTTATGCCCTAGAAGGCCATTACTGTATTATACTAGTTTGTATATTACTTAATGGAAGCTTGGGATATTCACATGTGTATAACAGTCTTGCTAAACATGGTAGTATGCTACTTAGTTTTTCTATCTTAATATGTGAGTGTACGTATTGATAGAGCTCTTAGGATCTTGCTTGTCTACCAGCGTTGTGATGGCAGTCACACTAGTGGGGGCTGGGTAGTCTATAAGCACATCCTTATTCAGGTCCCTGGTCGTTGGATTATCGAGACAGAGCATCGATACTCCGGAGTAGACTAGTGTGTACGCTTCTCATCCCAGTTGGGGAGATGGTCTGTCCCACAGCAGTCAGTACGTCGTACTGGAGATAGTATGCAGGTGCTCGTTAGGTTATGGGTACACCGGACAGGACTCACAGGGAACTGTTGGTTGGTTTTATACCAGTCGTCAGTGAACAGTTCCCAGGTGACATGAGTACAGCATAGTCCGCAGACTTGACACTGCTACTTCGCCTCGAGTGTGTCCCACTGTTCTTAGATTGCTACCCTACCACGGCTCAAAGGAGTCGTGCAAACAAGTAGCAGTTGGGTGCAGTCCCGAGCACTTGGAGGCAGTGGCGGTTAGACAGGATTCGTCCCTCCCGGTATTGGGAGTAGATATCGTGCTGTGTCAGAGAGCCATTACGCAAAGTCCCTGGCCAGGGCAAGCGAGATTTGCTGGTAGGTTCTAGTAGTTTCTCAGGGTGTAATGGGCTTCCCTCCGACACGACTTATACCGCTATTAGGGGACTGACGCTTGCCGCCCCCTAGGCCCGATATGCGATAGTCTTGGATGAACGGACCGGACTGTATGGAGATTGTCACATCAGACTCAGTAGGAGTTCGGATGGGTTTCCTCATCGGCCTTCTTATCGACAATTACCTGGGGACCGTTACGTACAGCTAGTGCCGCTTGCGGTCTGTGGTTAAACCCACTGCCAGCGTAGTAGTCGAGTCTCTAGAGTCCCACACAGAGAGTTTCCTATTCCATGCGAAATGATATAGAGGTCGTATGGTTTTACGACAAGGGTTCGGACGCATACGTGTGTTTACGCACGTATGACTTTCGGACAGTTTTTACCAGTCGGCTTTGGTTTAAGCCAGTTACTGGTATCCGGTTATTGGATTTTTTCAGTCTAAAGTTTTTCCGTATTTTTGCGGAAAGGAGGGGCGTTCTCGTAATTATGCGGGAAGCTTCTAGAAGGTGGTGACTAAGGAGGTTAAGGTGGCATATGAAATGATTGTGATTAGTGAGTCACCTTGATGATTCATAGAAGTCTTTTGTCATTATAATGAATCATCACTAGATATTTTCAAGCATGGTTGCTAAATTCTTTTCTTATTCTTTTCTTCAAAAAAGAAATGCTTGATATATATCTTCTTGACTCACTATTCTCTTATCATTATCATCTACACATTCTCTCTCCTCAAGCTCTCTCTCTTCAAAAGACTAATCCTCCCCTCTCATGAGTTGAGTACAAGGGTTAGTAAGACTAAACAATCCATAACCATCACTCTATCTCAATCTATCTTCTTTGATTAGCAATCCAAGAAGGTTAGTTGCCTCAAGTTTAGAGGCTAAGCTTGGAGTTTTGCTCTCGGGTGGATCGTCTACTACAAAGAGAAGGCCGAGGAGAACAAGGAGATCGTAAAGACGAAGGAGTTGGTTCATTAGGTATAATCCCTAAACACAGTAGTTTAGAAACACTTTGTCTTTGGTTATTTATAGTTTAGCTTCGATTCAAGCGGTTAGTCGATGTTCGTTCACTAAACAAGTTCGTTTTTGAAAGTTCTGCCTCCCCACAAGTATTGGGGTGTAGTACATCGACTTACAGGAAGAGCCCATGTCTTAAGCTAGTTAAGATTTGGGATTGTCCGGCCTATGTCAAAAGCAAAATCCGGACAAGATCGAGGCAAGATCAGTTCTGTAGAACTGGAAAGGTTCCAGCTGTACAAAACTGCTGATGATTTGACAGAACCAAAGGATTCAATAGTCCCCGACGAACCTCAGCCTCTCCGCCGATCTGGTAGGGTTCCTCGCCTGCCTGAGAGATACCTCGGTTTCTCGATGACAGTGGGAGCAAGGATTGCATCATGAGATGATGACCCAACCAGTTTCGAGCAGGCCATCTAGAGTTGGGACTCTATAAGAATGGATGGATGCTTAGCGATCTGAGATGGAATCCTTATACACCAACAAAGTATGGACTTTGGTTGCAATATCTGAAGGGTTAAATCCCCATCAGGAGCAAGTATATCTTGAGAAGATTACTTGGTGTAGATGGAAAAGTTGAGACTTTCAAAGCTAGACTTGTTAAAGTTTTTTCGTCATCGACCAGGCGTGGATTATGATGAAACCTTTTCAAGTGGCTATGCTTAAGTCCATCCAGACCCTACTTGCCACGGCTACATACCATGACTACGATATCTGGCGATTGGGTGCCATGACTACTTTTCTAAATAATGTTTTAGAAGAGAACGTCTATAAGTACACAGCCAGAGGGCTTCGTAGACAGTGGGAGCAGCGGAAACGTGTACAAGATGCTTTATAGGATAAAGCAGGTATCGCGGAGTTGGAACATCTGTTTTGATGTGTTAGTCAAAGAGTTTGACATCATCAAAATGGTAGATGAACCTTGTATATACAAAAAGGTAGTAGGGAGTATAGTGATGATCCTCGTAGAGTACGTGGATGTCATACTCTTGATAAGAAAGGAGTTTCCTATGCTGCGCTCAGTCAATCTCCGTTTATCACAATGATTCTCCATATAGGATCAAAGTGATACCCCCTAAATCCTGGGTTTTGGATCTATGAGATAGATCTAATTGGATGTTAGGATACTCACTAGTTGTAGTGAGATGGTATCAATCGATCCTGGGGAGAATCATTGGAAGGGTTCCAGAGTGATAAAGACGACTGAATGTCAGTCACAGGCATTGTCTTTACCCTCAGTAAAGGGACGGTATGTTGGAAGATTTCCAAGCTAGATACCGTGACAAACTAGACGATAAAGGCTGGTAACATCGCTATTAAAGATACTACCAAAGAGGCAGTTTGGGTGTATATTGGTTCATAGGATGAACTAGGTTCCTACCATTGTATGACAATGGAACTGTGGCTTTGGCCTAGGAACCCTGGTCCCATCAGTGACCCAGATATATTCTGAGGCAGCATCACCTGATCATGGAGATAGTTGATCTCCAGGGTGATCGAGGTTAGGAGAGTAGACTCAGAGGACAACACGGCGGATCCACTCACGAAGGCCTTTTCCCAAAGAGAGACTTTTAGGGGATGGTTGAGTATTAGATACTACAACTACTGCTACAGATGGCCCTAGTGCAAGTGGGGGATTGTTAGTTATATGTATGGCCTAGAGGCCATTACTGTACATTGGATGTATATTGTAGTGGATGCTGGGGCATATATAGGTAGGACTTTCTTGCTCGACATGATAGTACGCTATCTGGTTGCTCTTTATCTTAACATGTATACTTACTGTCTCTCTGATTACATGTTGATAAAGCCCTTAGGATGTGTACTCGACTTCCAGGACTGTGATGCAGATCATACTAGTGGGGCCTAGATAGTCCATGAGTACATCCTTCAATGTTCTTAGTCGAGGGAATATCGAGACGGGGCATCGATATTCCAGAGTAGACTAGCGTATATCTTCTCGACCCATGCGATGGGCGATGAATGATCCCATATCCATTGGTGTTTGATATCAGAGATGGTATACGGGTGCTCAGTGGAGACTGGGTACACTGAACGGACTCGCCGAGAACTCCCAGATGGTATTATACCTCACGTCAGATGGCAGTTCTCTGGTGACACTGGTACAGCTTAGTCTGTTGACCCGAGATCGTCACAGAGTCTTGTGTGTCTCCCACTGTGCTTTGATTTCCACCCTACCACGGCTCTACTGAGTCGTGCAAACAGGTGGTTTTTGGGTACAGTCCCGATTCACATGGAGGCAATGAGCGATAGGAGGGGATTCATCTCTCCCGGTATTGGGGGTTGATGTTGCGCTATGCACGACTGGTCATAACAGGAAATCCCTGGCCAGGGTTGCAGTGATATACTGGTAAGAGTTATCAGTTGTTTCACGAATGTTATGGACCCATAGTCAGCATGACTTATCAAGCTATTGGGGTCTGACATTTACCACCCCTAGGCGAGATATGCGACATATCAGACGAACAGACCGGACTGTAAGGTAAGTGTTACTGGTTGGATTCACAGGAGTGTGAGCGGGCTTGCTCGTCGATTTTCTGATCGCTCAATACCCGGGTGGCCGTTACGTTTAGCAGACCGCTTGCGGCTTGTGGGTGTTTGATATGATCATCACCTGCTGTCAGCGTATTGACGAGTCTTTAGAGTCCTACACAGAGGTTTCCTGGCTCAAGCGAAACGAAATAGGAGCGCATATGAGATATGTGCGGGACCGAGAATAATGCGTGTATGTGATACCGTATTTCATTCTCGCGATGAATGTGTCGAATGGTTGTATGCGATATAACCTAGTTATCGAATCAAGGATTGATTCGATAAGCCGATACATTGGATACTAGCCGGTTATATGCGACATGACCGGATCATTGAATCAAGTGTTGATTTAATGATTTAATGTATAATTATATATTTGATATATTACTTTGCATTAACTAGTATTGGTTCACTTTAAAAGGATTTTCTCACTTGAATTGTGCAAGTTGTATATGTGATATACTTTTGTGCACATGATTGTATCATGTTTGATGATATATGCTTATTTGGTTAAGTGTAAAGAATTAAACTATGGTTAAGTTAATGATTAGGGTTTTGTTTACTTAATTACTTATTCATTTATCTTATTTATTTATTCATTTTGGAAAATGAAAAGGATAAATGAATGGTTACTTGTTTTGTTTTTAGTTGAACATTCATGAAGTTTTGATTTAGTCTCCATTCTTGTCTTTTACTTAACCCTAACCATTTAAACTAACCCTAATTCATTCTCTACACTTAACTAAGGTTAGAAGATGATAAGAATTAATTCTTTTTCATTTTTCTTTAACACTTATCATATCTTCTTCTTCCATGAAGAAAGCTTGCTGGCAAGTGATGAAAAAGTGTGAGAAATCCAATTCTAAAGTGAACCCACTTCCTATTTCTTCATCCTCTACCTCTTGCCAAGTAGTATAGGGTGTTTCCTTCACAAGTTTTCATGGCTTGGTGAAGGTGGAGCTCGATCTAGTGATGCCTCGACGTAGATCATCTTCGGCACGTTGTCGACGACCTAGCCCGCCTATTTCTCCGATGAAACCACCGTGAGAGTCATGGTTCGATTTGGACAGCGGAGAGGACTTCATCGCGGAGCCATGGAGGTGGAGGACCGGATCTACAAAGGTTGTAGCCCCTTCCCTTTAGCTATATTTCCGTTTACATGCTTGCATCGCCTCATTATCTAGTTAACGATCCGTATTAGGGTTTGTAGGCACTTGTAAAATTTTAATTGGCCATGTTTGATGCCTTGTGAGACTCCATTAGAGTGCCTTGGAACCCTACATCATGCAACTTAGACAATCCAAAAGCCAATATTTTAAGAAGGTTCGGTCAACTTGGTCACCGAGTCATAGTCTAGGGTTGGTCAATGGTCGCTGCCAGAGAGAGAGAGAGAAAAGAAACACTCTGCGTGCACTCTAATCTAGATCAGAATGGTTATCACTTTATCTAATCATGAAACCTCCCACTCTACTGTCAAATTCTCCTCCAAACCTAAAAAAAGAATCAATCGGGATCAGCCGAAGAGTAAACCAACTCATCAGTAGGAATCGGGATCCAACTCTCATCGTATGATAACGTGACGGAATCCACTCACGTTACTCACACTCCAGAAGGTATGCGCATACTTGGCAAGTTTCAGTTTCTTTAGAAACTCCCGATATGATTTTTGCCCCATGCTCTTATGACCTTGGCTCTGGTCAAAATGTCATAAGTCACATGCCAAGTTCTACCCGTCACTATCTTGTCAATTTGAACCCACCCACACATGCCCCTGACTTTGGCCAATCGGCAGAACGACTGTCCCAAACCAACTCATCTATCTAAGCAACAAATGAATACCCAGCAGCTACCAAACACTATGCCTTAACTTTGGCTAAAATGCATAGCTTGAATACTACTGAATACCCAAAATAAATGACGGAGGGCTACGGCTGGTTTTTGGCGAAAAACCTTTAACGTAACGAACTTGATATCGCTGAAGGAACCTGATAGCTTTTATAAAAATATATTGGCGAAAACCTTTGCTAAAGAGGTCACTCTCGGTGAAGGGATCTCGGCTCTTTCCCCGTGGAATGAGGTGCAGGATATTCCAACTGAATACCGCGATGCAAAGCAACATGTAATCGACTATAGTGAAGTTATTATCCTGATGCAAACTTCTGCCCAAGGGGTCATTCCCGGTGAAGGGATCTCGGCCGTTGCCTCGTCGAATTAGGTGCAGGATATTCCCACCGAATACCTCTATGCAAAACAAAAGGAAACGTCTTCGTAATAACACTTTTTAAAATTGTTCCAACAACTGCCAAACATGTTTGTTTACCTTTGCATTGATCGGAATCAACGCAGTCCCATCAATTAATCACACCAGAAAAGAACGAAAATAAAATGTACGTATATGCCATCCGCATTCGTCACTGGGTCCCGTCATTACTCGTTAGGTTACTTAACTAACGACAGAGCGGGGACTGGACTAGCGCGGGTGCAAAACATATACAACATCTAATAGTATATATACCAATATACAATAATCGCTCCAGGCATGATAATATGCAACATTACAGAAAAGTAATAAGCATCACAGAACAATACAGATAATCTGGGATACCCGGCTTTCACAGAGCCGCTACTGATACCCGACGTCCCCTGGTCGTGTGGATAGCCTGTGCAATACCTCTACGGGTGCGACAAGTTACCCGCCAAAACCTGAAGCGAGGCAACCCCCTACAGCAAAATGAATAGACCACCTGGCACTTCACAGAATCCGGTAACTTGAGCACCCCTCCTTGGGTCAACCTGTACCCCCTATGAGTGTAGCGAATAGTCTGCCAATTCCAGAGTGAAGCCTCTCTGCCTCTCAAAGCCATGAGATGCGGACCCGTTGCCCTCCAGAACCCGACTATCCGTGCACTCCGTCACGGTGTAAAACCTAGTACAGAAATGAAAAATATGTACAACGGGTACATCGACTTCAGCCCGGTCGTGCCCCAAAAGAATATTATACAAACAAGCAGTGACGGAAGTCCACATGTTGGACGCTCGACCCGCAATATCAAATGTACAAATAAATCCAAACTGCACTTCCATTGCACACTGCTATCCACCACAACAAATCCGCAACATCACAGCACAACACAGAACATCAACGCGAATGTCACGTTCGCAAACCCGTCTAAAAGAACTATAGCAATTAGACGCGGTTTATCGCTCGAATGACATTCACGATCGGAGATATAATGTAAGTACCGTAAACTAACATGTTTAAATTTCGATCGACTAATTTCACGAAGTGGGCCCACGTACATCTGCAGTACAGTAAAAAATCTGGGCCCAAAAGAAATATACAAAAAACCACAATTTCCTCTATAGAAGCCACTGTACAAATTTAGACCACCGGTCCCACAAACTGGCCGCGGATGCGCGGTCAAACCCTAGGTTTGACCGCGTAGCCGCGGCGGTACTGTAGGATCACGTGACCAAATTTTTACATTTTGCTTAAAAAACCCTGCTCAATTTTCTGAGATGATTAAAATAATTTTTAGACCAAGTTTAAAATCGACAGAAAAATGTAGTTTTTGAAATTCGGTTCGATCGATGCTTTAAATGTGTTAGCACAAGTTAGTAAAACTTAATGATGAGGCTCTGATACCATTATAAGTCTACGGTAGCGCCCCGGCCGTCTAACAGACGCCAAATGCGGAACAAAAACTTTTAACTGGCGCTATCATATACTATAACCCGGATCTGCCATTATTGCTAAACTAACAAACTATAAAGAGGGTAGAAAGGTTATACCGAACGATCCGAGTCCTTCGTTCTTTAACCATCATCCCACGCTCCGTTGCGGCTGCTCCGATCTCGTCAATCTCCGATCTGCTCGTCCAGGTTGCACCACGTCAACGGATCTTTAAACGGGCTCCCGCCTCTGACCCGAGGCAAATCGGTCATCAAGTTTGCCAAAAGAGATGACCAAGATTGATGTAGAGAATGAGTAGAACAATTTGTCTCACTTCGTCCAAAGCCATGGACGAACGGTTAATGAAGTTTCCATTTGAATCGGGTGACGGAATAAAAGGAGCTATGAAATTTCCATAGACCAAAAACTATCATCTTTTTAAACAACAACCATAATACTCTCTTAAGAAGGGGCCGATCATATATAAGTGAGGAAAGAGGTGAGTGTATGAACAAGAGAGTAACCATAAGGAAATAATATCAAGAAGAAATATCCTAAGTATTACAAAACCCCATTAATGCAAAATCCACCTTGCATAAAACATTAAATGCATAAAGCCACCTCACTTATCCTAGTCATCAACCATTAAAGCAAAATGGTGACTCACCCTCATGACTCACCAAATGACTCACCCACATGAAGAAAAGATAAATCCGCATTTAACCGAATGTTAAAGACGGGTGATAGAAAACTGGAACCTGGCAACTTCCAAAAGTGATCCGGAAATGAATCTCAGGATAACCCCGTAACAGTATAAAGATACCCGCATTTGTATTATGACCGAATACAAATGCAACTGAAACAAAGATATTATATCTACACAGTATAATACTCGGATCCGGCTTAAACTAAAGCCCACCAGTATTATCTGCCCGAAATATGACACGTGCGTAAACGCACGTGCATTTTCCGAACCCTGCCATAAAACCATACGGCCTCTACAACGTTTCGCCTGAACTTGGGAAACTATCTGTGGGGGACTCTAATGACTCGTCAGTACCCTGGCAGTAGGTTTAACCACAAGCCTTCAGTGGCACTAGCAGTGCGTAACGGTTGCCCATGTACTGACCTCAAGGGAGGCTGATGAGCGAACTCATCCGGAAACCCTACTGAGCCTAACAGTGACAATGTATATACAGTCCGGTCCGTTCGTCTATGAGTATCGCATATCGGCCTAGGGGGCTGGTAACGTCAGACCCCCAATAGCAGTATAAGTCGTGTCGGAGTGTAGCCCAAAAACACCCTGAGATACTACTGGAGTACCTACCAATAAATCTCCTGCCATGGCCGTAGGCTTTGTGTAATGGCTCTCCTAGACACAGCGCGATCTCACCCCCAATACCGGGAGAGACGAATCCCCTGCCGATCCGCTCACCTGCCTCCATGTGGCTCGGGACTGTACCCAAAAAATACCTGTTTGCACGACTCCTTTGAGCCGTGGTAGGGTAGAAATCAAAGCACAGTGGGAACTCACATGAGACAAATGATGACCTCAGGTCGATGGACTAACCTGTACACATGTCACCGGGGAACTGCTATCTGACGATAGGTATAATACCAACTAGCAGGTTCCCGGCGAGTCCTGTCCGGTGTACTCATAACCCAATGAGCACCTGTATACATCTTAGGTCATCCAACTGACACCAGTGGCTTGTGAGACTGGCCACCGCCCTTCATCTGGGTCTCGACTGTATACACTAGTCTACTCCGGAGTATCGATGCCCTGTCTCGAAACTCCCACGACTAGGGACCACAATTAAGGATATGCTTATAGACTACCCAACTCTCACGTATATGATCGCCATCATACAGTTAGTACTGATGCAAGATCCTAAGGGCTCTATCAAAGTGTAACAGTGATCAGTCACCTGAACCTGTACACGACTGATAAAGGTAAACCAGATAGCATGCTATCATCTCGAGTAAGACTGTCTTACCGGTATAGGTCCTCCGCAATCATTGCAATCACGTGCCTGCGATCCAATAATTGTCTTTGAGGGCACTATATCCAACAATATAATCGAAGGAATGAGATAGCTTTTAAAAGGAGTGGCTTAAGCTCCACGTTTAAAAGTTGTTTTTGAAAAGAAACAGAGTGGTTTTGAAAGTGTTCCAACGACTTAACTTTGGTTTATTTTCTTGCATTAATTTTAATGCGTCCCATCATTTAATCATACCATTGCAGAAAACAACGAAAATATGAAGTTCGCTTATGCCATCCGCATTCGCCACGGGGCCCCGTCATTACCCGTTAGGTTACTTAACTAACGACAGAGTGGGGGCTGGACTAGCACGGATGCAAAACATAAGCAACGCCTAAATAAATATCATATATAGATATATACATTCGTCAGATGCAATGATAGCCATTCCAGATCACAGATGAACACATTGGATATACTAGGAATCCGCATTTCGTATGAGCCTGTAACGAAAAGCGGATTACACGGTCGCGATGAATAGCCAATACCCCATCCTAGACCCCTACGGGTGCGGCAAACTAGCCGCCAAATACCCGAAGTGAAGCAACCTCCCTCAACAACGTGAGTAGGCCACTCGGCACTTCGAGGTACCCGGTAGTTTGTGCACCCCACCTTGGGTCTATCCTAGGAGCAAAAACAGTAAAAGAAATTATACATTAGCGGCTACAACCTCATCCCGGATGTGCGGCCATATAAATAATATTACATCAATTACAAATTACATGAATTGAAAGATAAAGAAAACTCTCATCTCACAACCCCCCGGCTATTCATCCGCGACAATCCAACGAATTCATATACACATACCAGCAACATTATAGATCGCAGATATGTATAACCCCCACTAATCGACGTATAGCAATTAGCAGACGTTCAATACATATATCACATTACATATATAACCCATTAGCCAAAGTCTATAGAAGTTCGATCAAAATACGGATTTGTAACCACCCCAAAACAAAAATTTGATTTCTGGAAAATATGGGCAGAAAAAACATATTGTAAAAATCCAAAAATACCCTTATAAGAACACCGCAGTAAAATTGACCCACAGCCAAGTCAACTCGGTCGTGGATCCGCAGCAGGAGCAAGCTCTTGCCTCGGGTCCGCGGCGCTTTGACCGAGTTAGTGGACCAATTTTCTCCTGTGTTCTTTAAAAACCCTGAGCCGATTTTTAGTGTAAGATTAATTATTTTTTGAACAGAAATAAAAATCGGCAAAAAGTTAACATTTCGGGCATGTTTTGTGATTTTTTTCTCTGATCGAACTTTTAGTTACTTTGCTAACATGTTAGATAGTGTTTACCTAGGCTCTGATACCACTGTAAGTCCACGTTACCCGTCCGCGGTTCTTTGGGATTGCGGAAATGATGAAAAACGATTTTTTCGGTGGAGGTAACATGGACTCTAAAAACGGATCTTTGCTAAACAACCTAACTAAGAGTTTAACTACTATGTTAGGGGTTATACCTAAACTTGAACTCCTTCTCTTCGACTCCTTGTGGTGGTCGGATCACCCTCACCTCTTCGTCTCCTTGTGCCGAAGATGGATCCACCCGAAAGCTTTTACCTTTGGCTCCAACCTCAATCTAGAGGAAACTAAAATCCTTGGCTTGGTAGACCTTGGACCTTAAGATGAGTAGAGAAGTGTTTTAGGGTTTTATCTCCAAGGCAAATGGTTCTCAACACATGAGAGATTTTTTGCCTTGAGCTAGAGGAAGAGGGAGAGCAAGAGGAAGAGGAGAGAGCTTGGATGAGAGAGAATGCAAATGATAGAATGAGCAAGACTTTTTACAACCATCCTTTCATAACACAAAATAATCATAATAATAATAGTAATTGAGTATTATGTGATGGTTCATGTCAATGGAAATATCATTTCATGCACTCATTTTGTGAAGAATAACAAGCAAGCAAAAAGTCTTAGCGATGAAATGATAGCCATTGTAATGATGACGGTCAACAAGTCCAAGCTAGTCAACCGGTCAACAAAGTCAACAAGTCAACAAAGTTAAACTTTCAACCCAACCATGGCACACTAATACTTAATTAATATTATTATTAATCATATTTCTTATTCTCATTAGGGTTTAGAAAAGGTCAACAGTCAACAACCCTAATGAGAATCCTCTGCCTCTGTCTCGGTCAACCGTGCATACACACCCGCATCCGCATTCCGGGGAACACGAATACAAACGGGATAAAGCCAATCCCAAAACGTATACTACGATCTGGCTTAAATCAAAGCCCGCTAGAAATAACTGCCCGGACACCAAACGTGCACAAGTGCACGGATGTGACTGAACCCTGTCGCAAAACCATGCGGCCTCTACTCTTTTTGCCTAAAGGCGAATAGCTCTCTATGTGGGACTCTAAAGACTCGACACTACGCTGGCAGTGGGTTTCACCACAGACAGCAAGCGGCACTAGCTGTGCGTAACGCCCCCCAGGTAGATGCCAATAAGAAGACTGACGAGGTGAAACCCATCTGAACTCCTACTGAGCCTGAATGTGACAGTCTCCGTACAGTCCGGTCTGTTCGTCTGAGAATGTCGCATGGCGGGCCTAGGGGGGCGTTAAACGTCAGTCCCCTAATAGCGGTACAAGTCGTGTCGGAGTGTAGCCCAGAACACCCTGAGATAACACTGGAAACCTACCAGTAAATCTCGCATGCCCTGGCCAGGGACGACTATGTGTAATCGCTCTCCATGACACAGCGCGATATCAACCCATAAAACCGGGTGAGACGAATCCTGTCTAATCGTCACTGCCTCCAAGTGCTTCGGGACTACACCCAACTACTACCTGTTTGCACGACTCCTTTGAGCCGTGGTAGGGTAGTAGTCAAAGTACAGTGGGAACACACTCGAGGCGAAGTGACAGTGTCAAGTCAGCGGACTAAGATGTACACATGTCACCTGGGAACTGATAACTGACGATAGGTATAGTACCAACCAAAAGTTCCCGACGAGTCCTGTCCAGTGTAATCGTAACCTAACGAGCACCCGCATACTATCTCAAGTACGACGTACTGACGACTATAGGATAGACCGTCTCCCCTGCTGGGATGAGAAGCGCATACGCTAGTCTACTCCGGAGTATCGATACCCTGTCTCGATAGTCCTACGACTAGGGACCTGTATAAGGATGTGCTTGTGGATTACCCAGCCCCCACGAGTATGACTGCCATCACAACGCCGGTAATCAAGCAAAGATCCTAAGGGCTCTACTAATATGTTTAAGCAATATGCTAAAAGAAACACATGCACATATTGAAGTAGAAACAAACCAAGTAGCATACTACCATTTTGAGCAAGATTGTCTATACTGGTAGTTATATGTATACCCTAGAGGCCATTACTGTACATAGGATGTGTATTGTAGTGGATGCTGGGACATATATAGGTAGGACTTTCTTGCTCGACATGATAGTACGCTATCTGGTTGCTCTTTATCTTAACATGTATACTTGCTGTCTCTCTGTTACATGTTGATAAAGCCCTTAGGATGTGTACTCGACTTCCAGGACTATGATATAGATCATACTAGTGGAGCCTGGTAGTCCATGAGTACATCTTTCAATGTTCCTAGTCATGGGAATATCGAGACGGAGCATCGATATTCCAGAGTAGACTAGCGTATATCTTCTCGACCTATGTGATGGGAAATGGATGATCTTATATAAATTGGTGTTTGACATCAGAGATGGTACGCGGGTGCTCAGTGGAGACTGGGTACACTGAACGGACTCGCCGAGAACTCCCAGATGGTATTATACCTCACGTCAGATGGCAGTTCTCTGGTGACACTGGTACAGCATAGTCTGTTGACCCGAGATCGTCATAGAGTCTTGTGTGTCTCCCACTGTGCTTTGATTTCAACCCTACCACGGCTCTACTGAGTCGTGCAAACAGGTGGTTTTTGGGTACAGTCCCGATTCACATGGAGGCAATGAGCGATAGGAGGGGATTCATCTCTCCCGGTATTGGGGGTTGATGTTGCGCTATGCTTGACTGGCCATAACTGGAAATCCCAGGCCAGGGTTGCAGTGATATACTAGTAAGATTTATCAGTAGTTTCACGCTTGATATGGACCTTACATCGGCATGACTTATCAAGCTATTGGGGTCTGACGTTGACCACCCCTAGGCGAGATATGCGACATATCAGACGAACAGACCGGACTATACGGTAAGTGTTACTGGTTGGATTCACAGGTGTGTGAGCGGGCTTGCTCGTTGATCTTCTGATCGCTCAATACCTGGATGGCTTGTGGGTGTTTGATATGATCATCACTTACTACCGGCGTATTGACGAGTCTTTAGAGTCCTACACAGAGGTTTCCTGGCTCAAGCGAAACGAAATAGGAGCGCATATGAGATATGTGCGGGACTGAGAATAATACCAGTATGTGATACCGAATTCTATTCTCGCTATTTATATCATCGGACGGTTATATGAGATATAGCCGGGTTACCGAATCAAATGTTGATTCGATATATTGATACACTTAACATTAGTCGGTTATATATAGTATGACCTGATCATTAAATCAAGTGTTGATTTAATGATTTAATGTATAATTATATATTAGATATATTACTTTACATTGACTAGTATTGTTCACTTAAGATTATTTTTTCTCACTAGATTGTGCTCATTGTATATATGATATATGTTTGTGCACTAGTTTGTATCTTGTTTGATGATACATGCAAACTTGGGTGTGTATGCATTAAACCATGTTTAGGTTAATGGTTAGGGTTTTAACTCGTTTATTTATTTTTGGCAAAAAATAAAATGGTGGTTTTCTTTCTTTGCTTCAAGCTTCATGAAGCTTCTTAGCATCTTTGAAAATTCTTAACCATTTTGTTTTTTCCTTTATCCTAACCATTACACCTAAACCCTAGTTTATTCTCTACATGTGTTAACTTCACCCATGGTTGTATTATGATAAGTCTTCACTTGATTTATTATTTTCAAAAAGAATTCTTTTTCATTCTTCTTCTTCATGAAGTGAAGAAACCTTTCTTGAAAATTTTCAAGTGAGAAATCCAAATCCAAAGTGAACCCACTTCCTATTTCTTCATCCTCTACCACTTGCCATGTTGTATAGGGTGTTTTCTTCACAAGTTTCATGACCTAGTGAAGATGGAGCTTGAGTTAGAGTCGCCTCGACGTAGATCATCTTCGGCATCGATGTCAACGACCTAGCCCGATCATTTCTCCGATGAAACCAATGCTAGAGTCCAGGATCCCGATGATCGCAGCGGAGGGACGTCATCACGGAGCTAAAGAAGTGGAGGACCGGATCTACAAAGGTTGTAATCCCTTTCACTTGTAGTTAAGTAGTTAACTTGTTTTGTTTCGCCTTACCTCTAGTTAACGATCTAGCATTAGGGTTCTTTGGCACATGGAAAATTTGATTTTGGCATAGTTGATCAGTTGTAGAACCTCATGAGTGTGCCTAGGAACCCTGCAGTGGTATCAGATCCTAGCTAGAACTTTAGGCGATGTGTAGACGAAGTTAGAAACCCGATCGAACCCCGAAACCCTAAACAAAACCCTTCTCTGTACATTTTTCAAAACAGTGGATTTTTGTGAATTAAAAATATGCAGAAAAATCAGCAGGGTTTTCTAAGAATTACTGTGCAGCACGTGACCCCAACTCATCCAAGGCGCCGCGGAACCGCGTCCTTACCCTAGGTCGTGCGGCGGTTCCGCAGCCAAAATGTGGCTTCTTGATTCACTATTTGCACAGTAATATTCCTATGTGATTAATGTGTTTTCTGAGTATTTTTAATTTATACTCAACAGTTGAGTTTTCTGGGTTGTATTGGGGACTCGGTGTTTCGATCGGAAAGTTTAACTCCGTCTATGTGTTTTTCCGGATAATTTTAGAGCATGTTAAAAAGTTCGACCGGATATAAATACCCACTTTTTACCCCTGCCGGGAAATTTCCAAGTGTTGGATTTTTCCGTAGTTTAAGAATGTTCTAAGTAGTGCAAGTAACGCGATGGACCCTCTAGAAGACAACAAACCTTAAATCGATTATGTAATCGTCTTGAACTTCCCTTTGAACCTTAGGGTTTGGGGCAGTACGGCGTGCCACATGTGAGGCATTGGCTTGGCCCTTCTACGGCTGGACCGTTGGTACTGTGGCATGAAATGGATGTTTTTAAACTTATTTCAAGTGTTGAGCTGTTCGGGAAAACTTGGGTGTTTGATTGTTCGATCAGAAAGTTTAACATTGTCTATTTATCTGGAATGTGATACAATAATTGGAATCCACAAATAGTTATGAGATAACTGATTTGAATGTTATAAATCTAGTAGTTTATTCTTACTTGATCGGTTGCCACGGGATTTTGATGTGATCAAAAGTCCGTCGCAATCATGTTGCGTACGCGGATACTCGCCGGGTAAACTTAATAGACAGCTACACCCCATAGCCCCGACCAAGTGACTGTAGGAGAACCCCATCGCCAAAAAGCATCCGTTCGGGTGCTCGCGGCAGCGGTGTTCCGCCTTAGTGCACTTCGTCGACAGTATAGGGGGTGCGGCCGTCTACTAAAGTTTGCGACGAGCATTCGTTCAGGATGTCGGGAATCTTGTTAAATTGCCCGACTTGATATTGAAAAGTGTTTTCGATAATGAGACTAAAATGCGGGGTTTATAATTGTTAGGCATGGGATGTCTAAGGAATTCATTTGGTTAGGCATGCGATGCCTATGCAGGTTGCGGATTCCAACTGTTGTAGTTTTACACTTTCATTTCTGCGACCGTAAGTGTAATATGTGATATCGCCGGTTTCGTTGCTATATGTCAACGACAATTGGGATGCGCATATTTACTTACGTTGATGACATGTGATGTTATGTGTTGCTGGATATGTTATATTGGATCGTCGTGTTTGAATAGCCGGGGGGGTTTTATGTGAGATGAGTGTTTTTCCATTTTCATTCATGTAAAAACTTGTATGTAATATTCTTTTATTGGGGCACTTCCAGGTTGTGGAAGATGTCACCGTTGATGTATATTATTTACTTTTCCGCATTAGGATAGACCCAAGGAGGGGAGCACAAGTAACCGGGTTCTAGGGTCCAGTGGGAGACCATCTCGAGGAGTCGAGTCCGGATCTCCTAACCCTAGAATTGGTAGGGTTGCTTGCCGCTCTCGTAGGGGTCTAGAGGTGTGGGATTGGCTATTCATCACGACCGTGGAATCCGTGTTTTATACAGGCTCAAAATAAAACACGGACGTCCTAGTATATCCAATATTTCATATGATATTTTCTGCTGCGTTATCTGTGATGTGATCATGTGATATGTTCAGATAGATATTATATATAGTATATATGATATATTATATAGACGTTGCTTATGTTTTACACCCGCGCTAGCCCTGCCTCGCTCTGGCGTTAGTTACCTAACCTAACGGTGCAGACGGGACATCGAGGCGAATATGGATGGCATAAGCGTACGTTATATTTATCTGTGATGTTTAGGTGGACTTAAATGATGGGACATTCATTAATGAGATTAATGAAAGAAAATAAATCTAAAAGATGTTGTGGAATCGAATTTCTTAAAAACAGGTAGCTACAGTTCTTGCTTTGCATCGCGGTGTTCCTTGTAGAACATCCTGCACCTTATTCGATGAGGAAAGGGCCGACGATCCCTTCACCGGGAGTGACCCCTTTTGCAATAACTGGCAGATACTACAACCCTCGGTTTGTCTTTTGATTGCTTCTATAGTTTTTGTTTTGCACAGCGGAATATATGATATATCCTGCACCTTATTCGATGAGGAAAGGGCCGACGATCCCTTCACCGGGAGTGACCCCTTTAGCAAAACTAGAAAAGCCTCAAAAACACTCTATTTAAAAACTATTTGATTCAGCAACGAGATCAAGTTCAAAGCATTAAAGGTTTTCTCAAAAACCATCCGCAACCTTCCGTCATTTTAGGAAGTAGAGTACTTAGTATTCGTGATGTGTTTGTTGACCATAGTCAAGACACAGTGTACGGTAGCTAAGTGATGTCTTCCTACACCGCATATGATACGATTAGTGAGGACAGTCGCGTGACTTTGTTGACCTTAGTTAAGGGTCATGCGGGTGGGTTTAATTAATCAAGAAATGACGGGTGGAACTTGACTAATACTTATGATTTGTTGACCATAGTTAAGGTCATAAGTGCTAGGGGTAAAAACCTTTATTGGGAGTTTCAAGTGTTGAAATTTGCAATGAGATTGCATACCTTCTATATGATAGTTGGATCCCGATACCCACTGCGAGTAATTGTTACTCCTCGGAGAGTTTTGCACTTTACAATTAGCCGATCAAGTAGGTGTCTAGAAAGGTGTCAACGGGGTTACGCCCCTGGGAAAACGAGGTTTATTTTAATTAGGTCTGTGCGAAAGCACGGGGAACCTCCCTCAAAGTACCGACACTGGCCTGGCTGAAAGATTGGCGAACTTGTAGAGTGTAATTAATCCCGGCTAGTCTTTCCTTTTAAGGTTTGAAGGATGATTTGATAAAAACAGTGGGAGCCATCCTGATTAGATAAAATATATAACCAATCTAATCTTGCAAGAGCGCACGAAGAGTGTCTTCTTCTCTCTCTCTCCAGGTAGCGACCATATCACGCCTTAATCAAGATAATAATATGGAAGTATTTACCGAACCCTCTTGTTATACTGAGCTGGGGAACGTTGGTCCCGCTCCAACTTATAATTGTTATAAGACAGAGCAGGAAATAGGAGAATACCAGGATTCCCATGCCGCCCAAACGAAGAAAGTGCATATGATGCATCTCCTTCGGGTGCGTTCATAATAATGAACTGTTTCTCAGTGTCCTCTACGTCCTAGGTATTAGATACCGGATCGGGATCCCGCAAATGTAATCCATTACATGGGCTACAGAAAGGTAGAGAACTGAGAACGGGTGATAAGTTTCATGAGACAGAAAACGGTGCAAGTGTTGCAGCCAAGTCTGTTGGTCACTGTCACCCTGTATTACATATACATTGATTCTGAACAAATGTTATTAGATACCGAACCTGACATACAAAATCATATCAGTCTCTTTATTAGTAAAGAAATGATAAAATTTTGTATTGTTGGATAATGTTTTGAACGTTTCCTATTTCAAAAGTTGATCGGTTCAGGCACGTTATCTAAAAGCATTGACGTTCTAAATCAAACTACAGTTCCTAGTATACAGAATACACACAAGAGGAAGAGTTCAGAAATGAACGAATCCTTCTTGAGGTATTGTAGACTAAGTCATATCAATGCGACCCAACTGGCTAAAGTTATATTTAGATGCATATTTAAATTAATTTCAATTTACATCTTGTGAAACTTGCCAGTCATGTCACAAAGATTAGATGACCATAGCTCTGTTTATTGGAAACAGAGAAAGAGTTAGTAAACTCTTGGGACTGATACATGATGATGTATGTAAGGTCCCCTGTCTGCACATGCCAGAACCGGTTCTTTGTACTTCATTACATTCTCTGATAATCTCTCAAGATTCAGCCATATGTTCCTGTTGAAACATAAGTCCAAAGCTTTTGAGATATTCACAGAATATAAGTTAGAAGTAGAGAACCAAAATACGTGTATAAGTATTATGTCCTATGATAAGATCAGGGAGGAGAATACTTGTGCATGGAATTCCTGGACTATTCTAAAGGAGAATGAGATTCTCTTTCAGCATTACTCCTTCGTATACACCATAGCACAACGGTATATCGGGGCAGAGAAATAGTACCCTATGAGATATGGTGTGCTCTATGATGAGTATTACTGAGTTACCTGTTTCTTTTAGGGGGTTGTGCACTTGAGAAGTTGCATACCTATTGAATTGGATTCGAATCAAATCAGTGCCTACCGCACCATATGAGATATGGTATGGGAGGAGTCTATCTCTTAAGTAAGTTAAGATTTGGGATTGTCCGGCCTATGTCAAAAGCAAAATCCGAACAAGATCGAGGAAAGGTAAGTTCTGTAGAACTGGAATGGTTCCAGCTATACAAAACTGCAGATGATGATTTGACAGAACCAAAGGATTCAATAGTCTCCGACGAACCTCAGCCTCTCCGCCGATCTGGTAGGGTTCCTCATCCGCCTGAGAGATACTTCGGTTTCTCGATGACAGTGGGAGCGAGGAATGCATCATAAGATGATGACCCAACTAGTTTCGAGCAGGCCATCGAGAATAGGGACTCTGTAATAATGGCTGGATGCTTAGCGATCTGAGATGGAATCCATGTACACCAACAATGTATGGACTTTGGTAGATATATCTGAAGGGTTAAATCCCCATCAGGAGCAAGTATATTTGAGAAGATTACTTGGTGTAGATGGAAAAGTTGAGACTTTCAAAGTTAGACTTGTTAAAGGTTTTCGTCATTGACCAGGCATGGATAATGATGAAACCTTTTCCAGTGTCTATGCTTAAGCCCATCCGGATCCTACTTGCCATTGCTACATACTATGACTACGATATCTGGTGGTTGGGTGCCATGACTGTTTTTCTAGATAATGATTTAGAAGAGAACGTCTATAAGAACACAGCCAGAGGGCTTCGTAAACAGTGGGAGCAGCGGAAACGTGTGCAAGTTGCTTTACAGAATAAAGCAGGCATCGCGGAGTTGGAACGTCTGTTTTGATGTGGTAGTCAAAGTGTTTGACTTCATCAAAATGGTAGATGAACCTTGTATATACAAAAGGTAGTAGGGAGTATGGTGGTTATCCTCGTATTGCACGTGGACAACATACTCTTGATAGGAAAAGAGTTTCTTATGCTACGCACGGTCAATCTTCTCTTATCACAAGGATTCCCCAAATAGGATAAAGGTGATACCTCCTAAATCCTGGGATTTGGATCTATGAGATAGATCTAAAGGGATGTTAGGGTTCTCACTAGGTATAGTGAGATGGTATCAATCGATCCTGGGGAGAATCACTGGAAAAGTTCCAGGCTGATAAGCACGACTGAATATCAGTCACATGCATTGTCTTTACCCTCAGTAGAGGGACGGTATGTTGGAAGAGTTCCAAGCTAGATACCGTAGCAAACTAGATGATAAAGGCTGGTAACATCGCTATTAAAGATACTACCAAAGAGGCAGTTTGGGTGTATAATGGTTCATAAGATGAACTAGGTTCCTACCATTGTGTGACAATGGAAGTATGGTTTTGGCCAAGGAACCCCGGTCCCATCAGTGACCCAGACATATTCTGAGGCAGCATCACCTGATCATGGAGATAGTTGATCTCCAGGGTGATCAAGGTTAGGAGAGTAGACTCAGAGGATAACACAGCGGATCAACTCACAAAGGCTTTTTCCCAGAGAGAGACTTATATGGGATGGTTGAGTATTAGATACTGCAACCACTGCTACAGATATCCCTAGTGCAAGTGAGAGATTGTTAGTTATATGTATGCCCTAGAGTCCATTATTGTACATATGATGTGTATTGTAGTGGATGCTTCGACATATATAGGTAGGACTTTCTTGCTCGACATGATAGTACGCTATCTGGTTGCTCTTTATCTTAACATGTATACTTGCTGTCTCTCTGTTACATGTTGATAAATCCCTTAGGATGTGTACTCGACTTCCAGGACTATGATGTAGATCATACCAGTGGGGCCTGGGTAGTCCATGAGTATATCCTTCAATGTTTCTAGTCGTGGGAATATCGAGACGGGGCATCGATATTCCAGAGTAGACTAGCGTATATCTACTCGACCCATGTGATGGGCGATGGATGATCCCATAGCCATTGGTGTTTGACATCAGATATGTTATGCAGGTGCTCAGTGGAGACTGGGTACACTGAACGGACTCGCCGAGAACTCCCAGATGGTATTATACCTCACGTCAGATGGCAGTTCTCTGGTGACACTGGTACAGCTTAGTCTGTTGACCCGAGATCGTCATAGAGTCTTGTGTGTCTCCCACTGTGCTTTGATTTCCACCCTACCATGGCTCTACTGAGTCATGCAAACAGGTGGTTTTTGGGTACAGTCCCGATTCACATGGAGACAATGAGCGATAGGAGGGGATTCGTCTCTCCCGGTATTGGGGGTTGATGTTGCGCTATGCTCGAATGGTCATAACTGGAAATCCCTGGCCAGGGTTGCAGTGATATACTAGTAAGAGTTATCAGTAGTTTCACGCTTGATATGGACCTTACATCGGCATGACTTATCAAGCTATTGGGGTCTGACGTTTACCACCCCTAGGCGAGATATGCGACATATCAGACGAACAGACCGGACTGTACGGTAAGTGTTACTGGTTGGATTCATAGGAGTGTGAGCGGGCTTGCTCGTTGATCTTCTGATCGCTCAATACTCGGCTGGCCGATACGTTTAGCAGACCGCTTGCGGCTTGTGGGTGTTTGATATGATCATCACCTACTGCCGGCGTATTGATGAGTCTTTAGAGTCCTACACAGAGCTTTCCTGGCTCAAGCGAAACGAAATAGGAGCGCATATAAGATATGTGCGGGACCGAGAATAATACCAGTATGTGATACTCAATTCTATTCTCGCGATTTGTATCAACGGACGGTTATATGAGATATAGCCGGGTTACCAAATCAAATGTTGATTCGATATATTGATACACTTGACATTAGTCGGTTATATGTAGTATGACCGGATCATTAAATCAAGTGTTGATTTAACGATTTAATGTATAATTATATATTAGATATATTACTTTACATTGACTAGTATTGTTCACTTAAGATTATTTTTTCTCACTAGATTGTGCACATTGTATATATAATATATGTTTGTGCACTAGTTTTTATCATGTTTGATGATGCATGCAAACTTGGGTGTGTATGCATTAAACCATGTTTAGGTTAATGGTTATGGTTTTCAATCATTTATTTATTTTATTTATTTATTTTTGGCAAAAAATAAAATGGTGGTTTTCTTTCTTTGCTTCAAGCTTCATGAAGCTTCTTAGCATCTTTGAAAATTCATAGCCATTTTGTTTTTTCTTTTAACCTAACCATTACACCTAAACCCTAGTTTATTCTCTACATGTGTTAACTTCACCCATGGTTGTATTATGATAAGTCTTCACTTGATTTATTATTTTCAAAAAGAATTCTTTTTCATTCTTCTTCTTCTTCATGAAGTGAAGAAACCTTTCTTGAAAATTTTCAAGTGATGAAATCAAGTGAGAAATCCAAATCCAAAGTGAACCCACTTCCTATTTCTTCATCCTCTACCACTTGCCATGTTGTATAGGGTGTTTTCTTCACAAGTTTCATGACCTAGTGAAGATGGAGCTTGAGTTAGAGTCGCCTCGACGTAGATCATCTTCGGGATCGAAGTCAACGACCTAGCCCGATCATTTCTCCGATGAAACCAACGCTAGAGTCCAGGATCCTGATGATCGCAGCGGAGGGACGTAATCACGGAGCTAAAGAAGTGGAGGACCGGATCTACAAATGTTGTAATCCTTTTCACTTGTAGTTAAGTAGTTAACTTGTTTTGTTTTGCCTTACCTCTAGTTAACGATCTAGCATTAGGGTTCTTTGGCATATGGAAAATTTGATTTTGGCATGGTTGATCAGTTGTAGAACCTCATGAGTGTGTCTAGGAACCCTGCATATACAACTGTGAATATCCTAAGCTTCCATTAAGTAATATACAAACTAGTATGATACAGTAATGGCCTCTAGGGCATATACATTAACAAAAGCCACCATTTTGCACGCCCTCTTGGACGTGGTATGATAGAAATCAAAGCACAGTGGGAATCACACAAGACTCTATGACGATCTTGGGTCAACAGACTACTCTGTACCCGTGTCACCGGAGAACTGCCATCTGACGTGAGGTATAATACCATCTGGGAGTTCTCGGTGAGTCCGTCCAGTGTACCCTGTCTCTACTGAGCACCCGTACACCATCCTTGATGTCAAACACCGATGGATATGGGATCATCCATCGCCCATCATATGGGTCAAGATGCGTATATGTTAGTCTACTCTGGTGTATCAATGCCCTGTCTCGATACACCCTCGACTAGGAACAGTTATAGGATGTACTCGTCGACTATCATGGCCCCACTAGTATAACCTCATCATAGTCCTAGTAGTCGAGTACTAACATAAAGACAATCAGAGTACATGTTATGATAAAGTACAATCAGATAGCATACTATCATGTCGAGCAAGAAAGTCCTCCGTATATATGTCCAAGCATCCATTACAATATACATCATATGTACAGTAATGGCCTCTAGGGCATACATATAACTAACAATCTCCCACTTGCACTAGGGCCATCTGTTGTGGTATCACATACCCAACAATTAGCTGTGGTTAAAGTATCTCATACTCAACCATCCCATAAAAGTCTCTACTGGGAAAAAGGCCTTTGTGAGTGGATCCGCGCTGTTGTCCTCTGTGTCTGCTCTCCTAACCTCGATCTCCCTGGAGATCAACTATCTCCATGATCAGGTGATACTGCCTAAGAATTATATCTGGATTTATGATGGGACGGGGGTTCCTTGGAAAAAGCCACAACACCTTTGTCACACAATGGTAGGAACGAAGTTTATCTCATGAACTTATATATCCAGACTGCCTCTTTGGTAGCATCCTTGGTAACGATGTATCTTTCCTTTAATCCTCTAGTAAGTCACGGTATCTAGCTTGGAACTCTTCCAACATACCGTCCCTCCACTGAGGGTAAAGACAATGCCTGCGACTGACATTCAGTCGTCCTTATCACCCTGGTACCTTTCCAGTGATTCTCCTCAGGATTGATTGATACGATCTCACTACAACTAGTGAGTATCCTAACATCCAATTAGATCTATCTCATAGATCCAAAACCCAGGATTTAGGAGGTATCACTTTGATCCTATATGGAGATTCCCTGTGATAAGCGGTGATTGAACAAGCGTAGCATAGGAAACTCCTTCCCTATCAAGAGTATGTCATCCACGTACTCTACGAGGATCACTTCCATACTCCGAACTACCTTTTTGTATATACAAGGTTCATCTACCATTTTGATGAAGTCAAACTCTTTGACCACCATATCAAAACAGACGTTCCAACTCCGCGATGCCTGGTTTATCACATAAAACATCTTGCAAACGTTTCCGCTGCTCCCACTGTCTACGTAGCCCTCTGGCTGTGTACTTATAGGCGCTCTCTTCTAAAACATTATTTAGAAAAGCAGTCATGACACCCAACCACCAGATATCGTAGTCATGGTATGTAGCTGTGGCAAGTAGGATCTGGATGGACTTAAGCATAGCTTTGAAAGTCTCAACTTTTCCATGTACACCAAGTAATCTTCTTAAGATATACTTGCTCTTGATGGGGATTTAACCCTTCAGATAAAGCAACCAAAGTCCATACTTTGTTGGTGTATAAGGATTCCATCTCAGATCGCTAAGCATCAAGCCATTCTTACAGAGTCCCACTCCTGATGGCCAGCTCGAAACTAGTTGGGTCATCATCTCATGATGCAATCCTCTCTCCCACTGTCATAGAGAAACCGAAGTATCTCTCAGGTGGGTGAGGAACCCTACTAGATCGGCGGAGAGGCTGAGATTCGTTGGAAACTATTGAATCCTTTGGTTCTACCAAATCATCTGCTGTAGTTTGTATAGCTGGAACTCCTTCCAGTTCTACCTCATGACCACTAATTTCTTCACAAGAAATTCCCTTTCACAAAGGTGGCATGCTGAGAAACAAAACATCTTTTGTTCCTCAGTTTGGTAGAAGATATTCCCTTGCATATGCATGGGATATCCAACAAACTTCCACAGATCTGACTTTGCCTCTAGCTTGTCTGGATTATGATTTTTAGGCATAGACCGGACAACCCCAAATCATAATACACTTAAGAGATGGGCTCTACCCATTCCATATCATATATGAAGTGGTAGGCAACTGATTTGATTGGAACCCTATTCAATAGGTATGCAGCATCTCAAGCGCATAACACCCAAAAGGAAATAGGAAACTCAGTAGTACTCATTATACAGCACACTATATCACATAGGATGCTATTGCTCCACCCCGATACACCGAGGTGCTGTGGCGTATTCGGAGGAGTAATGCTGAGAGAGAATCTCATTCTCTTTTAGAATAGTCCAGGAATTCCGTGCTCAAGTATTCTCCTCCCTGATCTCATCAAAGAACATAATACTTATACCCATTTATGGTTCTCTACTTCTAACTTATATTCTGTGAATATCTCAAAAGCTTCGGACTTATGTTTCAACTGAAACATATGTCTGAATTTTGAGAGATCTTCAGAGAATGTAATGAAGTACAAAGAACCGATCTTGGCATGTGTAGACTGGGGACCTTCATATATCAGCATGTATCAATCCCAAGAGTTCACTAATTCTTTCTCTGTTTCCAACAAACAGAGCTATGGTCATCTTATCTTTGTGACATGACCGGCAAGTTTCATAAGATGTAAATTCAAACTAATTTAAATATGCATCTAAATGTAACTTGGTTAGTCAGGTCGCATTGATATGACCTAGTCTATAATACTTTAAGAGGGATTCGTTCATTTCTGAACTATTCCTCTTGTGTGTGTTCTGTATACTAAGAACTGTAGTTTGATTTAGAACGTCAATGCTTTTAGATAACGTGCCTGAACCGATCAACTCTTGATATTGGAAATGTTCAAAACATTATCAAACAATACAAAATTATATCCTTTCTTTACTAATAAAGAGACTGATATGATGTTGTATATCAGGTTCGGTATCTAATAACATTCGTTCAGAATCAATGTATTCTGGTAATACAGGGTGATAGTGACCAACAGACTTGGCTGCAACACTTGCACCGTTTCTATCTCATGAAACTTATCACCTGTTCTCAGTTCTCTACCTATCTGTAGCCCATGTAACAAATTACATATGTGGGATCCTGATCCGTTATCTCATACCCAGGACGTAAAGTATACTGAGAAACAGTTCTCTGTAATGAACACACCCGAAAATGATGCATCAGCATGCACTTTCTTCGTTTGGGCAGCACGGGAAATCTGGTATTCCCCAATTTCTTGCTTTATCTTAGAACAATTATACGTTGGAGCGGGACCAACATTCCCTAGCGCAGTATAACAACCGGGTTCGGTCAAAACATCCGTATTATTATCTTGATTAAGGCGTGACATAGTCGTAACCAGGAGAGAGAGAGAAGAAAACACTCAGCGTGCGCTTTTACAAAATTAGATTGGTTATCAATTTATCTAATCAGGATGTCTCCCACTGTTTTAGTCAAATCTTCCTTCAAACCATAAAAGGAAAGACTAGCCGGGATTAATTACACGCTACAAGTTCGCTAATCTTTCTGCCAGGACAGTGTCGGTACTTTGAGGGAGGTTCCACGCGCTTTCGCACGGACCTAATTAAAGTAAACCTCGTTTTCCCAGGGGTGTAACCCCGTTAACACCTTTCTAGACACCTACTTGATCGGCTAATTGTAATGTGTAAAACTCTCCCAGGAGTAACTCTTACTCGCAGCGGGTATCGGGATCCAACTATCTCATAGGAGGTATGCAATCTCATTGCAAATTTCAACACTTGAAATTCCCTATAATATTTTGCCCCAAGCGTCCTATAGCCTTGACAGAGGTCAACAAACCATTGGCAGCTAGTCAAGTTCAACCCGTCATTTCCTGATTGAAGTAAACTCACCCGCACGATCCTTGACAGAGGTCAACAAGGTCGCACAACTACCCTAAATTAATCTCATCATATGTTTATACAGATAAGCACTAATCAGCTACCGCACACTACGCCTTGACAGAGGTCAACAAACGTAGTACGAATACTAACTATTACTTATCTGAAACGACGGAGGGCTACGACAGGTTTTTAAGAAAACCCTTTGCGTAATGAACTTGATATCGTCGTAGAATCGAGTGATTTTTAAAAGGAATGTTTTTGAGGCCTTTTCTAGTTTTGCTAAAGTGGTTACTCCCGGTGAAGGGATCGTCGGCTCTTTCCTCATCGAATAAGTTGCAGGATATTTCACAAATATCACTATGCAAAGCAAAAACTATAGAAGCAATCAAAAGACAAACCGAACTTGTAGCATCTGCTGGTTTCACTAAAGAGGTCACTCCCGGTGAAGGGATCTCGGCTCTTTCCTTATCGAATAAGGTGCTGGATGTTCTACAAGGAACACCGCTACACAAAGCAAGAACTAGAGCTACCAGTTTTTGAGAAAAGTTTCTACAACATCTTTAGGTTTCTTTTAGTTTCATTAATCTCATTAATGAAGTCCCATTTTATTATGCTTCACAAGCATCACATTTGAAATGAAATTTGCAATATAACATATATCTCATATATAATATAAACATTCGTCTCGGGCAGTAATATGATCTCATCACAGAACATTGCAGCAGAAGAACATATATGAAATATTCGATATACTAGGACGCCTATGTTTTTAATACGAGCCTGTAAAAAACACGGATTCCACGGTCGCGATGAATAGCCAAACCCACATCCCTAGACCCCTACGAGAGCGGCAAGCAACACTGCCAATTCTGGGGTTAGGAGACCCGGTCTCGACTCCTCGAGATGGTCTCCCACTGGACCCTAGAACCCGGTTACTTGTGCTCCCCTCCTTGGGTCTACCTAATGCGGATAAGTAAATAATATACAATGGTGACATCATCCTCAGCCCGGAAGTGCCCCAATAAAAGAATATTACATACAAATGAATTTTACATGAATGAAAAACGAAAAACTCTCATCTCACATAAAACCCCCGGCTATTCAGAACGCGACGATCCAATATAACATATCACAGCAATACATAATATCTCATATCATCAACGTAAGCAAGTATGCGTATCCCGATTGTCATTGATGTATAGCAACGAAGCCGGCGATACACCACATACTACGCTTACGGTCACAGAAAAAAAGTGTAAAACTACAATAGTTGGAATCCGCAACCTCCTTAGATATCGCATGCCAAACCAAATGAATTCCTTAGACATCGCATGTCTAACAATTATAAATCCCGCATTTTAGTCTCATTATCGAAAACTCTTTTCAATATCAAGTCGGGCAATTCAACAAGATTCCCGACATCCTGATCGAATGCTCGTCGCAAAATTTAGTAGACGGCCGCACCCCCGATGCCGTCGACGAAGTGCACTAAGGCGGAACACCGCTGCCGCGAGCACCCGAACGGATGCTTTTAGCGACGGGGTTCTCCTACAGTCACTCGTTCGGGGCTATGGGGCGTGGCTGTCTATTATGTTTACCCGGCGAGTATCCGCGTACGCTACGTGATTGCGACGGACTTTTGATCGCATCAAAATCCCGTGGCAACCAATCATTCGAGACTGAACTGCTAGATTTATAACATTCAAATTAGTTATCTCATAACTACCTGTGGATTCCAAATATTGTATTACATTCCAGATAAAAAGACAGTGTTAAACTTTCCGATCGAATAATCAAACATCCAAAATTTCCCAAATAGCTCAACACTTGAGTGGAGTTCAAAAAGGTATCCATCACATGCCACAGTACCAATGGTCCAGCCGTAGAAGGGTCAAGCCAACGCCTCACATGTGGCACGCCGTACTGCGCCAAACCCTAAGGTTCAGAGGCAGTTCTAGACGGTCACATAATCGAGTTAAGGTTTGTTGTCTTCTAGAGGGTCCACCGCGTTACTTGCATGACTTAGAATGTTCTTAAACTACGGAAAAATCCAACTTTTGAAAAAATTTCGGACAGGGGAAAAAGTGAGTTATTGATATCCGTTCGAACTTTTTAACAGTTTCTAAAATTATCCGGAAAAATATAAACGAAGTTAAATTATCCGATCGAATTAACGAGTCCCCAATACAACCCAGAAAACTCAACACTTGAGTGGAATTAAAAATTCCTAGAAGACTGCAAAAGAACCCAGAAAAGTTACTGTGAAGTAGTGGGCCCCATAATCACTGTTCCGCCGCGGAATTGCGGCCACGTGTGTGTTTTGGCCGCGGTTCCGCGGTCACGTGACCGATTTAGGATTCCGTACTTCCCAATAATTCTTATTTTCTCCTGCTTGTTTTTCTGAGTATTTTTAATGCTGAAAAAATCACATTTTTAGAAAAAATCCAGAGAGGGGTCTAAACCGGGTATTCGGAGTTCGATCGGACTTTAAACTTCGCCTAGACTTCGCCTAAAGCTCTAGCTTGGCTCTGATACCACTGTAGGGTTGCTAGGCACATGCACAAGGGTCTACGAGGTATCAACCATGCCCGATTTAAAATTTAGCCGTGCCGAACAACCCAAAGCCGGATCTTTAAACTAGAGTTTAGGTGAAAACAAGTATGTTAAACATTTTAACACTAAGTGAGAGGGATTACAACCTTTGTAGATCCGGTCCTTCACTTTTTAAGCTCCGTGTTGAGGTCCCTTCGTTGCGATCATCTTGTTCCGGACTCTCGAGAGGCTCCACGAAGAGAAAGATGCAAGCTTGCTTCCGATCTTCGATAACAAAGATGATCTACCTTGAAGTTTCATTAACACAAGCTCTCACTCACTAAATGAAGTGAACACTCTCATTTAAAGTGCAAGGGTAGATGAGGATGATGAAGTAGGATTTTTGCTCGCATTTGTTTTCTTATTCTCACTTATTTTTCATCACAAAATCAAAGCAAGAAAGCTTTTCATGAAGAACTCAAGCAAGAAGAAGATGAATAATGATTAGAATCCTTTTGTGATGTATAATGAAAGGATAATCATGATGAATAATGCAACCATGGTTGACTAAACCTTTGTATAGATTTAACTAGGGCATGGTTTGGGTTGGGTTAAAGCATGAGTCATTTGAAAATATCTTAGCAAAAACAAAAAGAAACCTTCTAGAAGCATCAAGAAGGAACTAACCCAAAACAAACCCTAACCTTGTTTAATCTCCACTAATCATGTTGCATTAGTAATCATATCATGTTACAATATTATATATCACATATATAATATTTATTGTAACAAAATAAAATAATACAATTAACATATATCGCATATATATCAATGTATTACCCAAGTGAGAAAAAGAATCTTTTAGTGAGCTAATATTACTTAATGTAATTTAATATATCATATATATTATTATACATTAAATTATCGAATCAACACTTGATCCGACAATCCGGCTATATCGCATATAACCGACTAATACGATGACCCGGCTATATCACATATACCCGGCCGATATCTCATATCGCGAGAATCCAATACGGTATCACATACCGCATTATCCTCGGTCCCGCACATATCACATATGTGCTTCTACACCGTTTTGCCTGAACCAAGAAATCTCTGTGTAGGACTCTAAAGAATCGTTAATACGCCGGCAGTAGGTGATGATCATATCAAACACCCACAAGCTGCAAGCGGTTAGCTAAACGTAATAGCTACCCAGGTATTGAGCGCTCAGAAGATCAACAAGAAAGCCTGTACATTCTCGTGTGAATCCAATCAGTAACACTCCCGTACAGTCCGGTCTCATCGTCTGATATGTCGCATATCTGGCCTAGGGGTGGTAAACATCAGACCCCAGTAGCACGATAAGTCGTGTCGATATGAGGTCCATAATAGTTCGAGAAACTACTGGTAACACTTACCAGTAAATCTCAGCAACCCTGGCCAGGGATTTCCAGTTATAGCCAATCGACCACAGCACAACATCAACTCCCTATACCGGGAGAGACGAATCCCCTCCTATCGCTCATTGCCTCCATGTGATTCGGGACTGTACCCAAAAGCCACCTTTTTGCACGCCCTCTTGGACGTGGTATAATGGAAATCAAAGCATAGAGGGAATCACACAAGACTGTATGACGATCTCGGGTCAACAGACTACTCTGTACCAGTGTCACCGGAGAACTGCCATCTGACGTGAGGTATAATACCATCTAGGAGTTCTCGGCGAGTCCGTCCAGTGTACCCAGTCTCTACTGAGCACCCGTACACCATCCTTGATGTCAAACATCGATGGATATGGGATCATCCATCGCCCATCTTATGGCTCAAGATGCGTATACGCTAGTCTACTCTGGTGTATCGATGCCCTATCTCGATACACCCTCGACTAGGAACAGTTATAGGATGTACTCGTCGACTACCGTGGCCCCACTAGTATGATCTCATCATAATCCTAGTAGTCGAGTACATATCTTAAGGGCTTTATCGACATGTAACATAGAGATAATCAGAGTATATGTTAAGATAAAGTACAACCAGATAGCATGCTATCATATCGAGCAAGAAAGTCCTCCCTATATATGTCCAAGAATCCATTACAATATACATCGTATGTACAGTAATGGCCTCTAGGGCATACATATAACTAACACCGATCTGATGGCACCATGCCCAATCTCATCGACTCATCTCCAAGTACTATATACTATCCTCATCATCCATGTATATGTATACGTATATATATATATATATAGTCCCATACCTATGTGTGTGTGTGTATATACATACATATCCCCATATACGCACAAGTAAATAAAATGTATGCAAGTGTGTGTGTGTGTGTACGTGTATGCAAATCATTACTCTAGGGTTCGCGACTAAGAACTAACTAAAACACTATATTACAAGTATGCTATACTAACCCAAAGTCATCTCATAAGACATCCGTATGTATATAATATATAATCATAACGCTATACTACGAAACTGCGGGGGTGCTATACGCCATCCACCCGACTTCCCCCGTAGATATATATCTACTCACCTTGATCTTTGCTTGCCGGTGCCGATGTCGTCACGCTCTTGCTTGTCGTCCCGAAGTCCTCGTGAGGGTGCCTACATATCACAACATATTGTGTCGCCTTAAAGTCCAATCCAAACCCAAAATGACACACGAATCTCACATAGGTCAAAACCTATGGTCTACTCATACAAAAGAGCCCAAAAACACTCGATATCGACGTACAAACTTCAAGTGACCGATACCAAACACAAATATGAAAACTTAAATTCAAAAACATCATAAAATACAAGGCAGCAACCCATAAAAGTGTTCCCAGATTTTAGTTCAGGTACAAACTAAGTGCACAAACAGTACTGGAGTGATGTATAGGGTGTATATGAGCTATAGAACCAACCTGGAGACCTAACTCCACTAAGTGGCCGGCCACATCCCCACAAAATCTGGCCACCTCGGCTATGGGAGTGAATTGGGACCTCGTACTTGCAGGGGGGTCTCCTAGGGTCTTAATCTGGTCACTAGAGTCGTTTGCTTCTCTCATAAAATCCCAGGGTCACCCCAGATTTCCCTGCACCCTCACATTACACACAAAACCGACATGAAAAGTTTCAGAATTGGGTTTCAGGTTTCAGTTCATGATTGGTCTGGGTTTTAGACATTAGGGGGGTTTAAGGTCACCAATAAAGCTCAAGTTCACCAACACAACTCAAGACTTTCTCATCCCTCTCTAGAAATTTCCAAACACCTCTAAACTAAACAATATCACCTTTAAACCAACATGGATGCTAAAGTGAATGTAATACTATGCTAGGGGTGAAGTAAATACTTTATTTGGCAACTAAAGAATTTTCTTGAGCAGCCGCAACTCTCCAAAATCCGATTTTTCTTGGTCCAAAGGGCTTGTGATTTTCTTGTGCATGTTTTTAATGAAAGGGGGATGAACTTTGGATGTGTTTTTCATGGAGTTTTGATGAGGTAGATGTGGGGGATGAAGGAGGGCAGCCATGAGAGTTAAGAGGAAGAAGAATGATGATGTGATGAAGAGAAAATAAATGGGCCATGGTCTAAGTTGACCCCCCACCCTCTCTCTCTCTCTCTTGCCCATACCTCCCATACTTTTTTGTTTATGCATTTTTCATTTTCTTTTTCTTTTCTTCTCTCATCTCATTTGTAAGGTTCCTAGGCACTCTCAAGAGGTCTCACAAGGTATCAACCATGCCAATTTCAAATTTTACGGGTGCCGAGAAACCCTAATACGGATCGATAACTAGAAATTTAGGCGAAATACGAAACTAGTTAACACTTTAACTAAAGGAGAGAGACTACAACCTTTGTAGATCCGGTTCTCCACTTCCTTAGCTCCACGTAGGTGTCCTCTCGCTGTCCATCTCGAATCCCGAACTCAAACGTCGCCTTCATCGGAGAATAGGGCGGACTAGGTCGTCGGCTTCGTGCCGAAGATGATCTACGTCGAGGTTGCACAAGTTCAAGCTCCAACTTCACCAAGTTGTGAAACTTGTGAAGAAAACACCCAAAACAACTTGGTAAGAGGTAGAGGGTGAAGAAATAGGAGGTGGGTTCACTTTAGAATTGGATTTCACTCACTTTTGCTCAAGTTGCCATTGATGGGCTTAAGCTTTTCTTGAAGAAGAAGATGATCAAGAAGAAAGAATATGATAAGTTTCTCATTTAAAAAAGAAACTAATATGAATACTTATCATATCTTGACCATGGTCAAGTGTAGAGATTAAACTAAGGTTAGTTGGAATGGTTAGGGTTAAGGATAAGATAAGGATGGTGGACTTTGTCAAAGCATCAAGAAGATTCAACATAGAAACAAAATAAGCCACCATTCTTAATAATATCCAAAATGAATAAATAAATAAATAACTAAGTAAATAATCAAAACCCTAACCATTCATATAACCATGGTTCAATCTTTACACAAACCCAAGTGAGCAAGTATCATCAAACATGATACAAACAAGTGCACAAAAAATATATCACATATACAATGTGCATCAAGTGCGAAAATCCTTTTAAAATGAACCAATACTAGTTAATGCAAAGCAATATATCAAATATATAATTATACATTAAATCATTAAATCAACACTTGATTTAACGATCCGGTCATATCGCATATAACCGACTAGTATCCAATGTATCGGCTTATCGAATCAATCCTTGATTCGATATCTAGGTTATATCGCATATAACCAATCGATACATTCATCGCGAGAATGAAATAAGGTATCACATACACGCATTATTCTCGCTCCCGTACATATCTCATATGCGCTCCTATTTCGTTTCGCTTGAGCCAGGAAACCTCTGTGTAGGACTCTAAAGACTCGTCAATACGCCGGTAGCAGATGATGATCATATCAAGCACCCACAAGCCGCAAGCGGTCTACTAAACGTAACGGCCACCCGGGTATTGAGCGATCAGAAGATCGACGAGCTAGCCCGCTCACACTCCTGTGAATCCAACCAGTAACACTTACCGTACAGTCCGGTCTGATCGTCTGATATGTTGCATATCAAGTCTAGGGGTGGTAAACGTCAGACCCCAATAACCGATAAGTCGTGCCGATGTGAGGCTCATAACGGGTCGAGAAACTACTGTTAACACTTACCAGCAAATCTCTGATCAGCCCTGGCCAGGGACTTCCCTGTTACGGCCAATCGAGCACTGCGCAACATCAACCCCCAATACCGGGAGAGACGAAACCCCTCCTATCGCTCATTGCCTCCATGTGACTCGGGACTGTACCCAAAGACCACCGTTTTGCATGCCCTCATGGACGTGGTAAGGTGGAGATCAAAGCACAGTGGGAATCACACAAGACTCTATGACGATCTCGGGTCTACAGACTAACCTGCACAAGTGTCACCTGAGAACTGCCATCTGACGTGAGGTATAATACCATCTGGGAGTTCTCGGCGAGTCCGTCCAGTGTACCCAGTCTCCACTGAGCACCTGTATACCATCTCTGATGTCAAACACCAATGGATATGGGATCATCCATCGCCCATCTCATGGGTCGAGAAGCGTATACGCTAGTCTACACTGGTATATCGATACCCTGTCTCGATACACCCACGACTAGGGACCATGAAGGATGTACTTATGGACTACCATGTCCCCACTAGTATGATCTACATCATAGTCCAGGTAGTCTACACATCCTAAGGGCTTTATCAACATGTAACTATAAGACAGTTTAAAGAGACAAGTGTACATGTTAAGATAAAGAGTAACCAGATAGCATACTATCATATCGAGCAAGAAATTCATCTCTATATATGTCCAAGCATCCAATATAATATACATCATCTGTACAATACTGGCCTCTAGGGCATACATACAACTAACAATCTCCCACTTGCACTAGGGCCAGCTGCTGTAGTATCGCATACCGAGCATCCCGAAGAGTCTCTCAAACTGTATCTGGGGAATGGCCTTCGTGAGTGGATCCGCCGTGTTGTTCTTCGTGTCAACTCTCCTGACCTCGATCTCCCGGCGATCAACTATCTCCCGGATCAGGTGATACCGCCTCAGAATATGCCTGGATCGCTGATGGGACCTGGGTTCCTTGGCCAAAGCCACCGCTCCATTGTTATCGCAATACAAAGGTATTGGATGCTCAATGGATGGAACCACTCCAAGTTCAGTAATGAACTTCTTGATCCAGACAGCCTCTTTAGCAGCATCGTTGGCAGCGATGTATTCAGCCTCCATCGTCGAGTCTGCCACGGTTTCCTACTTGGAACTCTTCCAGCTAACCGTCCCTCCGTAAAGGGTAAAGACAAATCCCGACTGCGACTTAGAGTCGTCCTTATCACTCTGGAAGCTCGAATCGGTAAAGGACTCCACTTGGAGTTCTCCGTTATCATACACCAAGAGCATCTCTTTAGTCCTTCGTAAGTACTTGAGAATGCTCTTCACAGCTGTCCAGTGACTCTCTCCAGGATCAGCTTGATACCTGCTCACTATACTTAGTGAGTATGCTACATCGGGTCTGGTACATAGCATCGCATACATTATAGAGCCTACAGCCGAAGCATAGGGTATCCCTTGCATGCGAGCTCTCTCCAAATCAGTCTTGGGAGACATCTCTTTGGAGAGAGTGACTCCAGAGATCGTGGGCAAGTTCCCACGCTTGGATTCTTCCATACTAAACCTTTTTAGTATGGTGTCAATGTACCTGGATTGGGACAATCCCAATATTCGTTTGGATCTATCTCTATAGATCCGAATTCCCAATATGCAGGAGGCATCACCAAGATCTTTCATTGAGAAGCTTTGTGATAAGAAGAGCTTAACCGATTGCAGCATAGGAATATCATTTCCTATCAAGAGTATGTCGTCCACGTACAATACGAGGAAGACAACCTTATTCCCTGCCACCTTCTTGTAAATACAAGGTTCATCTGGGTTTTTGACGAAATCAAACTCTTTGATAACGACATCAAAGCAGATGTTCCAACTCCGCGATGCTTGCTTTAATCCATAAATGGATTTAAGCAGCTTGCACACCTTGCCGCTGCTCCCACTGTCTACGAAGCCCTCTGGCTGAGTCATGTACACGCACTCTTCTAAATCACCATTTAGAAAGGCGGTCTTAACATCCATTTGCCAGATTTCGTAGTCATGATATGCAGCGATGGAAAGCATGATCCGGATGGATTTAAGCATAGCCACTGGAGAAAAGGTTTCGTCATAGTCCACACCTGGTCTTTGACGAAAACCCTTTGCTACAAGTCTAGCTTTGAAAGTCTCCACTTTCCCATCTACACCAAGTTTTTTCTTGAAGATCCACTTCCTCCCAATGGGTTTTACCCCTTCAGGAGCAACTTCCAAAGTCCATACTTTGTTGGTGTACATGGATTCCATCTCGGACCGCATAGCATCCAGCCATTTCACTGAGTCCCCACTCGTGATGGCCTGCTCGAAGCTAGTTGGGTCATCATCCTCCATGATGCAATCCTCGCTTCCACCATCAATGAGAAAACCGTAGTATCTCTCAGGTGGACGAGAAACCCTACTAGATCGGCGAAGAGGCTGAGGTTCGTCGGGTACTACCGAATCTTCTGATTCCACTAAATCTTCAGTTATAGTTTGTGTATCTGGAACTTCTTCCAGCTCTACCATTTTGCCACTAATTTCTTTTTCAAGGAATTCCTTTTCTAAAAGGGTGGCATATTGAGAAACAAACACCTTTTGTTCTTCAGTATGGTAGAAAAAATATCCTTGTGAATTCTTAGGATATGCCACAAACTTGCAAAGAACTGACCGTGCCTCGAGTTTGTCTGTATTTTGCCGTTTGACATAGGCCGGACAACCCCATATCTTAACTCGTTTAAAATATGGTCTCTTCCCACTCCATATCTCATATGGTGTGGTAGGTACAGATTTAGATGGAACTTGATTTAATAGGTATGCAGCTGTTTCCAGCGCATATCCCCAGAAGGAAATAGGTAACTCAGCTGTGCTCATCATAGAGCGCACCATATCTAATAGGGTGCGGTTTCTCCGTTCTGATACACCGTTGTGCTGTGGTGTATATGGAGGAGTCAGCTGAGAGAGAATCCCATTCTCTTTTAGGAAGTCCAGGAATTCATTGCTCAAGTATTCACCTCCTCGATCAGATCGAAGGATTTTAATACTTTTTCCGGTTTGGTTCTCAACTCCTTGTTTATATTCTCTAAATTTCTCAAAAGCTTCTGATTTGTGTTTCATCAGGAACACATACCCGAACCTAGAGAGATCGTCAGTGAATGTAATGAAGTATGAAGAACCATCCCTGGCATGTGTAGACATGGGACCGCATACATCACTATGTATTAGTCCCAAGAGTTCGGTAACTCTTTCTCCGTGTCCCGTAAACGGAGTTTTGGTCATCTTGCCTTTGAGACATGACTGGCAAGTGCCATAAGATGAAAATTCGAATGATTTCAAATATCCATCCTTATGCAACTTAGCCAGTCGTGTCGCATTGATGTGACCCAGTCTACAATGCCACAAGAAGGATTCGTTCAGTTCTGAACTCTTCCTCTTGTGTGTGTTTGTTATGCTTAGAATTGTTGATTGGTTTAGAACATAAATGCCATTGCACAACGTGCCTGATCCAACCAACTTTTGGTTACGGAAAATGTTCATAACATTGTCCTGTAATACAAAATTATATCCCTCTTTGCTTAACAAAGAAACCGATATAATGTTGCATATCAGGTTCGGCATGTAATAGCATTCATTCAGAACCAATGTATTACCAGTTGGTAATACAAGGTGATATTCCCCGACAGTCTTAGCTGCAAAAATTACACCATTTCCAACTCTAATGTCTTTATCACCTTCTCCAAGTTCTCTACCTTTCCTAAGCCCATGTAACTGATTACATATATGGGATCCTGACCCGGTATCTAATACCCAGGACGTAGAGCAAATGGAGAAACAGTTCTCTGTAACGAACACACCCGAAGAAAATGCATCATCATGTACTTTCTTCATTCGGGTGGCATGGGAATCCTGGTATTCCCCTATATCCTGTTCAGTCCTATAACTCTTATAGGTAAGAACGGAACCAACGTTCCCCAGCATAGTATAACATGCGGGTTCGGTCAATACATCCATATTATTATCTTTATTAGTGCATGAAATGGTCGCTACCTGGAGAGAGAGAGAAGAAAACACTTTAGCGTATGCTCGTGCAAGATCAGATTGGTTATTATCTTATCTAATCAGGATGGCTCCTACTGGTTTTTATCAAATCTTCCTTCAAACCCTAAAAGGAAAGACTAGCCGGGATTAATTACATACTACAAGTTCGCCAATCTTTCAGCCAGGCCAGTGTCGGTATTTTGAGGGAGGTCCCCCGTGCTTTCGCACGAACCTAATTAATGTAAACCTCGTTTTCCCAGAGGCGTAACCCCGTTAACACCTTTCTAGACACCTACTTGATTAGCTAATTGCAATGTGTAAAACCATCCCAGGAGTAACTCTTACTCGCAGTGGGTATCGGGATCCAACTATCTCATAGAAGGTATGTAATCTCATTGCAAATTTCAACACTTGAAATTCCCGATAATATTTTGCCCCTAGCAGCTATATGACCTTAACATAGTCAACAAATCATAAGTGCTAGTCAAGTTCAACCCGTCATTTCCTGATTGAATTAAACCCACCCGTACGACCCTTAACATAGTCAACAAAGTCGCACGACTACCCTAATCCAATCGCATCATATGCTTATGCAGATAAGCACTAATTAGCTACCGCACACTACGCCTTAACATAGTCAACAAACGTAGCACGAATACTAACTAGTACTTATCTGAAATGACGGAGGGCTACGACAGGTTTTTCTGAAAACCTCTTGCGTATGAACTTGATATCGTTGTAGAATCAAATGAAGTTTTGAAATGGAGTGATTTTGAGGCTTTTCCAGTTTTGCTAAAGGAGTCACTCCCGGTGAAGGGATCGTCGGTCCTTTTCTCGTCGAATGAGGTGCGGGATATATCATATATATCACTGTGCAAAGCAGAAACTATAGAAGCAATCAAAAGTCAAACCGAGTGTGTAGCATCTGCCAGTTATTGCTAAAGGAGTCACTCCCGGTGAAGGGATCTCGGTCCTTTCCTCATCGAATAAGGTGCAGGGTATATCATATATACCGCTATGCAAAGCAAGAACTGTAGCTACCTGGATTGTTTAAAATTTGATTCTACAACATCTTAGGTTTCTTTTCTTTCATTAATCACATTAATGAAGTCCCATCATTTAAGTACCTAAACATCACAGATAAATACGACGTACACTTATGCCATCCGCATTCGTCGCCTCGATGTCCCCTCGTGCACCGTTAGGTTAGGTAACTAACGGCAGAGCGGGGCAGGGCTAGCGCGGGTGTAAAACATAAGTAACGCCTATATAATATATCATATATACTATATACTGTATCTATCACAGAACATCACATGATCACATCACAGATATCACAGCAGAAGAAACATATGAAACATTGGATATACTAGGACGTCCGTGTTTTCAATACGAGCCAGTATAAAACACGGATTCCACGGTCATGATGAATAGCCAATCCCACACCCCTAGACCCCTACGAGAGCGGCAAGTAACCCTACCAATTCTAGGGTTAGGAGACCCGGACTCGACTCCTCGAGATGGTCTCCCACTGAACCCTAGAACCCGGTTACTTGTGCTCCCCTCCTTGGGTCTATCCTAATGCGGAAAAGTAAATAATATACAAAGGGTGACAGCTTCCGCAACCTAGAAGTGCCCCAAATAAAAGAATATTACATATAAGTTTTTACATGAATGAAAAATGAAAAACACTCATCTCACATAAAAACCCCCGGCTATTCAAACACGACGATCCAATATGACATATCCAGCAACACATAACATCACATGTCATCAGCGTAAGTAAATATGCGCATCCCAATTGTCGTTTACATATAGCAACGAAACCGGCGATATCACATATTACACTTACGGTCACAAAAAAGAAAGTGTAAAACTACAACAGTTGGAATCCGCAACCTCTTTAGACATCGCAAGCCTAACAATTATAAACCCCGCATTTTAGTCCCATTATCGAAAACTCTTTTCAATATCAAATGAGACTAAACCGCTCGATTTATAACATTCATTCAGTTATCTCATAACTGTTTGTGAATTCCTATTATTGTAACCCATTCCGAATAAATAGAAAATATTAAACTTTTCGATTGAACATTCGAACACCCAAGTTTTCCCGAAACCATTCAACACATGAAATAAGTTCAAAGACATTCACTTCATGCCTCAGTACCAACGGTCCAGCCGTAGAAGGGTCAAGCCAACGCCTCACATGTGGCACGCCGTACTGCCCCAAACCCGAAGGTTCAAAGGGCAGTTCAAGACGGTCACAAAATCGAGTTAAGGTTTGTTGTCTTCTAGAGGGACCATCGCGTTACTTGCACTACTTAGAACGTCTTTAAACTACGGAAAAATCCAACAATTGGAAATTTCCGGGCAGGGGAAAGATTGGGTATTTACATCCGGTCGAACTTTTTAACATATTCGAAAATTATCCAGAAAACCACACAGACAAAATTTGAAAATCCGATCGAATCATTGATTCCCAATACAACCCCAGAATACTCATCTGTAGAGTCACAATAAAAATACCCAGAAAATATAGCATTAAATTATATGAGTTACTGTGCAGAACTCACCAGACAAGGGGACAGGACGGCCGCGGAACCGCCGCACATGCCTAGCTTGTGCCGCGGTTCCGCGGTGGAAAAATCGATTCAGGTCCTCGTATTTCACAGTAATTCAAATAACACCCTGCTTATTTTTCTGCATATTTTTAATTGACAAAAATCCAAATTTTCAGAAAATTTCCAGAGAGCATTTTGGGTTTTAGGGTTTCGGTTCGATCGGGTTTCAAACATCGTCTAGACTTCGCCTAAGGATCTAGCTTGTCTCTGATACCACTGTAAGGTTCCTAGGCACTCTCAAGAGGTCTCACAAGGTATCAACCATGCCAATTTCAAATTTTACGGGTGCCGAGAAACCCTAATACGGATCGTTAACTAGAAATTTAAGCGAAATACGAAACTAGTTAACACTTTAACTAAAGGAGAGAGACTACAACCTTTGTAGATCCGGTTCTCCACTTCTTTAGCTCCACGTAGGTGTTCTCTCGCTGTCCATCTCGAATCCCGAACTCAAACGTCGGCTTCATCGGAGAATAGGGCAGACTAGGTCGTCGGCTTCGTGCCGAAGATGATCTACGTCGAGGTTGCACAAGTTCAAGCTCCAACTTCACCAAGTTGTGAAACTTGTGAAGAAAACACCCAAAACAACTTGGCAAGAGGTAGAGGATGAAGAAATAGGAGGTGGGTTCACTTTAGAATTGGATTTCACTCACTTTTGCTCAAGTTGCCATTGATGGGCTTAAGCTTTTCTTGAAGAAGAAGATGATCAAGAAGAAAGAATATGATAAGTTTCTCATTTAAAAAAGAAACTAATATGAATACTTATCATATCTTGACCATGGTCAAGTGTAGAGATTAAACTAAGGTTAGTTGGAATGGTTAGGGTTAAAGATAAGATAAGGATGGTGGACTTTGTCAAAGCTTCAACATAGAAACAAAATAAGCCACCATTCTTAATAATATCCAAAATGAATAAATAAATAAATAACTAAGTAAATAATCAAAACCCTAACCATTCATATAACGATGGTTCAATCTTTACACAAACCCAAGTGAGCAAGTATCATCAAACATGATACAAACAAGTGCACAAAAAATATATCACATATACAATGTGCATCAAGTGAGAAAATCCTTTTAAAATGAACCAATACTAGTTAATGCAAAGCAATATATCAAATATATAATTATACATTAAATCATTAAATCAGCACTTGATTTAACGATCCGGTCATATCGCATATAACCGACTAGTATCCAATGTATCGGCTTATCGAATCAATCCTTGATTCGATATCTAGGTTATATCGCATATAACCAATCGATACATTCATCGCGAGAATGAAATATGGTATCACATACACGCATTATTCTCGCTCCCGTACATATCTCATATGCGCTCCTATTTCGTTTCGCTTGAGCCAGGAAACCTCTGTATAGGACTCTAAAGACTCGTCAATACGCCGGTAGGAGATGATGATCATATCAAGCACCCACAAGCCGCAAGCGGTCTACTAAACGTAACGGCCACCCGGGTATTGAGCGATCAGAAGATCGACGAGCTAGCCCGCTCACACTCCTGTGAATCCAACCAGTAACACTTACCGTACAGTCCGGTCTGATCGTCTGATATGTTGCATATCAAGTCTAGGGGTGGTAAACGTCAGACCCCAATAACCGATAAGTCGTGCCGATGTGAGGCTCATAACGGGTCGAGAAACTACTGGTAACACTTACCAGCAAATCTCTGATCAGCCCTGGCCAGGGACTTCCCTGTTACGGCCAATCGAGCACTGCGCAACATCAACCTCCAATACCGGGAGAGACGAAACACCTCCTATCGCTCATTGCCTCCATGTGACTCGGGACTGTACCCAAAGACCACCGTTTTGCACGCCCTCATGGACGTGGTAAGGTGGAGATCAAAGCACAGTGGGAATCACACAAGACTCTATGACGATCTCGGGTCTACAGACTAACCTGCACAAGTGTCACCTGAGAACTGCCATCTGACGTGAGGTATAATACCATCTGGGAGTTCTCGGCGAGTCCGTCCAGTATACCCAGTCTCCACTGAGCACCCGTATACCATCTCTGATTTCAAACACCAATGGATATGGGATCATCCATCGCCCATCTCATGGGTCGAGAAGCGTATACGCTAGTCTACACTGGTATATCGATGCCCTGTCTCGATACACCCACGACTAGGGACCTTGAAGGATGTACTTATGGACTACCATGTCCCCACTAGTATGATCTGCATCATAGTCCAGGTAGTCAAGTACACATCCTAAGGGCTTTATCAACATGTAACTATAAGACAGTTTAAAGAGACAAGTGTACATGTTAAGATAAAGAGTAACCAGATAGCATACTATCATATCGAGCAAGAAAGTCATCTCTATATATGTCCAAGCATCAAGTATAATATACATCATCTGTACAATACTGGCCTCTAGGGCATACATACAACTAACATCATTTTAAAGCAATTACAACCCGAAACAAAAATGTCATGGTTCATAAAATGTAACAAGTGCTAAAATGTGACATGGTGCATGTCATATGCACAAAACCGGATTAATATAAGATTAGCGATATTTAATCGTGATTAGCATAAAAAGTGAATATAATAAATCATAAAAATTCATAATTTTCTTAATTCATTTAAAACACCTTCATTTCAGTAATTTCTACAATTTTCCAAATTTTCCCTAATTTATCTTTATTTAATTATACCACACTAATAAAATATTCAATATATTTATTATTTAATTATAAAAATTCCCAAAAATAATATTTTATTTTTCTGAAATGTTACTGCTTGTGGCCGCAAATTGTGGCCACATCTGGGTGATATGTGGTGATTTTTGTTCAGTGAATTCCTTATGTGATATCTAAAGCAACCTTATATGCAAAATTATCTAGTTTGACATAGGGTAAAAACTGGGATAGATATCCTTAATTGCTGATTTCGTGTTATGCGATTTGTGAAACTTGGTTTTGGTATTTCATTTTTGATTCCGTCGTTGGGCGTTTGTACGTCAACGGATGAGGGTTATTCGGTTTTGGATATTGGTTTCAATAGAATTGCATTTCAATTGTGTATTGATTGTAGGTACTTTCGGATGGACTTCCGAAACGACTACGCACATCGATTTCGGCTAAGTGAGGAGTTTAGCAGGTGAGTACATTTATATCTATGGGCAAAGTCGGGTGGATGGCGTATAGCACCCCCGCAACCATTGATATGGAAGATCGTTTTATAACTTATAATTTGATAAAGGATATGCTACGAACTTAAGATAACATGATTATAGGATTTAGAAAGAGATGATATGATAAAAGTTGACACTATTGAATATATATTGGCTTGAGAATATGATATAGGTATATAAGATGACATGATATAAGATTGATATAGATGTGTTATGTGATTGATAAGGTATGCCGTACGAGATTATAGATCCGTAACTTTGCTGGTGAATAGGACGATAGATTCCCCACTCTGTTTGTGACATCGTACGATGGATTACCGTACGCGATGTGTTTATCGAATGTTTGATCCACGATCTTGAATTGAGAATGATGATTGAGGATATTGCGACACCTGATACTATGAGGCGGAATCGTTGACATAAAGAGGCTACCTTATTAAAGTTCATATTTTGTTGGATTATTCCTCATGTGATGCCTATCATGTTTCCAGTATTTAATGTTATATGATATCATTGCTGGGACACCTGCACAATTACCGTTTATTCGCATGTTACACTTATACAGATTTGCCGGCTCACACACATTCATCATCGGTAATTGACATACCACTTACACAGTAGAACTGTCCTATCATGATATTATTCTTAACCGTAAAAGTACATTCATTGTTTAGTACTACCACTTGACAAGCTTGCATGATATACTTGATATGGTCATATTACTACTCTATATTGCATACATCGTACTTTATGGTTAAATGCATTGAGATGCTGTTTTTATGAGATCCCTGGATTTGAGAACCGCAGTTTAATTTCAAAGGAAAAAGTGTATTGTTTTAAAAATGTGGTTTCTCTTGATATGATATTTCGAGGTGTCCACCATGAGTTTTATCGGTTATGAGTAGTGAGTATACCCGATTCGAGGAGCGGTAGGCACCGTCTGCGGGTATATGGTGGACCCGGTGAGGTACCCCGGGGCAAAAAGACTCGTGTTGTTAGACGGTGAGCCTAGCAGGGGAGCACTACCTACCGATGATAGTTTTGAGCTCGGCAGATATCTGGAGGATACCAACCGGAGTCGTGAGATGATATGGGCCGATCCGGACTGATGGAGCCCGAGATAGTTTGACGCGATGGATATCTAGAGGATACAGACCGTGGTCGTGATATGGGCTGATCTGGACTAGCGGAGCCCGAGATATGAGAATTTACGTGTCAGTGCTTGACATGGGTTTTCATGATGTTTCGAGTGTCGATGTGGGACACTAAGGTTCCATGATTTTGATGTGTCGTTGAGGGGCACACGTGGTTGATATCCTCATATATATATACAGTCGTATGTTTGCATGATGTTCGAGTGTTGGTGTGGGACACTCAGCTTCCATGATATTGTTTGTGTCGTTAATGGACACGTGGATGATATCCATATGCATACAAGCATATGATGTCGGATGTTTATTTATATATGTCATTACATTAACTCGATTTTTGACATATATGCGTACATCGTCACCCTAGATATCATAGTATTACCTTCAGGATCTAGTGACCTAGGAAATCGTTGTTTTATTCGATTTCTACTTGCTGATGTTTTCTACTCACGAGTTAGCAACTAACCCCCGTTGTGCTACAGTACTTGCAGGTTTGACCGCTTGGGAACAGTTGCGGTATCGCTGGCACAAAGCTTCATCCAGGGTGTTTTGCTTTGGTAGGTGGGACACATGTTGGATCGTGCCCACTCTCATACTTTATATATTCCGTTGTTTCTATATAAACTCCATCAAATCAAATCAGAGACTAGAAATTGTATATTGATAGACCTAATCGGACTTGGGTATTATGCGAGACTTAGAGCGATGTGTTTATGATCGCTTTTCTTGAGTTTTGATTTCTTGCTCATTTATTGTTCTTTCTGGGTTGATCTTCGCCGTTGGGTGTCGTATATATGTTATGGCGTGGTTGTGATCCGCCGGTTGGCGAAGAGCTAGCTCCCGCTTGAGGATGCCTATATATTGTTGTGTATATGTTTTGGCCCAAAATATACAAGGGAGGTGCTTCCCAAAATTTTAAAATACGAAACATGTTTTCAACTCTAGTATAATCCACTTGCATTTTCATGTTTCATTAGCTATGCATTTAAAGAAAAATATGATTCATTATACTTTTATTTCAAAACTGCACCCCCACTATTTTCCGCAAAAAGGTTTATATTTTCTGGGCTTCGGCTTACTTGATTTACGTCATGCCTTTAAACGTTGCGTAGTTTAAGTGACGATCACGTGCTAAATTTCGGGTCGTGACAAAGTTGTTATCAGAGCGTTTGGTTTAACCTTGGTTTGAGTCTGGGTTTGACTATATGGAGTCTAGGGCGTGTAAATTTCGGAACCTAGGCTTGACCTTACGTAACTTAGACTTAACGTGGAGGTATTAGACCCGAACATTCGTTTCATAGGTTGAACTTGATTGATGGAGTAGGTAGCTTGAGTAGAGTGACGTACCGTATGTATGTTCCGTGGCATACTTACGATATGATACTCCACTTAAGAAACCTTAGGATGTACTTATCTTGAGATCTATGATGCTATTCGTTCTTATGATCATATATCCATTTGGGATCTATTGATTTCTTTCGTTCCTTTGATTTATCTCCATCGATACTTGCTTCAAGTTCCTATCACTATGGTTTGAGCACAGATTGAGCTGCTGCTAGTGTTGCGGTCAGGGTGAGCTCGTTACGGACGAGGACTGACCATGATGTTTTTTCTGGTGACACAGGAACGTGTAGATATAGTGTTGTGTTGTGATCTCTCGTTTGAGGCGAGTGTTCAGTTTTGCACCGGATGATCGGGCCATTGATAGAGGCTGCCAGATTGGTAGCACTGTTGATTTACAGCCTATCTCAAAGATCGTGATGTTGTCTACCGTGCAGATAGATGACCCAGCTATTGCGGAGATTGATGGGAAGTCGCTTCTAGAGTCTATGAGCTGAAACCGCTGAAGCTTTCAAACAGAGATGTGACAGGGGAGAGCTAGTCTATCTTGAGTTGAGCGACTGATATGATTCGTCAGATTTGATGTGCCGACACAGGCTCAGTTGAGTTGAAGAATTCCAGTTGAAGGATCTTACTTAGATCTAGATTAAATCGAGCAAGAAATGACGTTGTTTGTTGGATGCTCCGATATGAGATCGGTAAGTTGACAAGTTTCGGATAGAAGGACCTCACCCAGATGCGTTGTGAGTAGATCGAGAACGGATGAATAAAGTGTATTCCTCCGATGATTTGAATGAGTTCTCGAGGACGTGTTCGGCAAGATATCTTCTATAGAGTGATGAAGATACCGAGTTTGTAATTTCGAGTCCTTGTGAGAGATTCCGAATTGACCGTAGCCGAGAATGAATTGCAATATGCAGACAGGAAGAGATGGCGTCGAAGTGGACGATAATAAATACGAGTGGAACAAGAGTTTCGTCCGAGATGTTAACGAGCGGTTGTTACTATCCGTTGATGCCAGAGGATTGATATGTGTGCAAAGGCGTTAGATACAGCCAAATTCCAGATGAAAGCCGTGCTTAGGACGCAGCTGTCTGATTATAAGAAAAGAGTTAGGCAAGAATACCAACCTTTGTATAGTTCGGCATAGGTGAGATCGGAAGAAGCCATGAGAAGGTTCTTTCCAGGACGCAGCAGCGATAAAGACTTGCACCCAGGATCAGTTATATCGTGCGTATTCAGAGGGCCAGATGCCGCCGTCAGTAATGTGCCGTTGGCTAGAGGTCATGTTGATTGGCCAGACGGTGATCAGAGGAGTTCCAGAGCGGGATTGTTCCGTTTGTACACTTGACCGGGTCGACGAGCAGAAGGATCGTGAGATTTGTAATCCACAGAGAAACGAGGACCCTGAGACCGAGGACGCCATATCGTCAGCAGGAGGCAAGTAGATGATCTTGCTCTTCCAGCTTTGGGCGCACCGGCATATTTTTCGACATTGTAGGAAGTGTACCTCAATGTCAGTTATTGCGATTTGCGTTTTACGATCCGAGTATCATACTTTTATCGCCTAGTCTTGAGTTTCGATGATTGGGTTTCGTGATTTATATTTTTGAGCACCATGGCTGCACCTACTAGAGATTTATATTTTGTGCACAGTTATTGCACTTGATTATGTTGTATACATCGCTACATTGGTTTATGAATTGTTCATACCTATTGTACTTCGTATCGATTTGTTCCTTCGTTGCACATATTTATGGTTTCGTGGATTTGATAGTGTCTATTTCGATTTCGTGCATGTCATACGCACTTGACTTGATTTTTGCACTCGGTATAGCTTATATGTGCTTGCAGTGCATTGGAATGGATTTTGTGCACACAGTTGCACACGTTTATGATTCTATACACCTTGGTGTACTCTGTGTTGCTTTTGTGAGCATTTGAGATATTAATGAGTTTTCGTGCATTTGTTGCACCAGATTTATGTATTCGTCCGCGTCTACACTTGACGTTCGTTATCGTGCATACTTTCGCACTAGATGCTTTATACGAACCTGACTCGCTTGTTTTGGATTTTCATGCATGTTGGGCGCATGATATGAGATTTTGTGCACACTGGGTGCACTCGATAGAGATTTTTTATTCGTGAACGATTGGATGCACTCGATTGTGATTTTTATTCGTGCATGTTGGATGTACTTGATTGGGATTTTCATTCGTGCATATTAGTTGCACTGGGTTGAGATTTTCATGCACTATAGCTGCACTTGATATTGTTGTCGTGCACATCCGTTGCACTGGACAGATGCTTTCGTGTACACCCGTTGCACTTAGTTTTGCTTTTGTGCATATTCGTGGCACTTGTATTCGAGTTTATTTCCGTGCGCACCAGACGCACGTGATGTTGGATACGTCTTTTGAGGATGATTTTATTTATGAGTATCGCCTTTTGATGATGGATACTATATTATATAGTAGCCGAGCAGGGCTGGTCTGAGGACAGTGCCTGAGTAATTTTGCATGCATGAAAAGTTACCAAAAGGTTTTCAAAAAGGAGTTATAGTCTCGCTATTTCCTACATGTCCGCGAGTGACACGAATTTTTTACAAAAAGAACCTTCTGGGATATTTCAAAAAGGCAGGACGAATAATTGAGCAAAGACATATATAGCTATATATATTTACTACTTTACAAATGATCGTCCGCCACATGTGCCGTGAGCTACGCATAACACGGCGATTTGGAAAAGATTTTGCATGTGTTTTATTCAGCTTTAGAGGATTGTACGAATATGCGTACTATTTACGTATTATGATTTTACTATACTATATTTGGATTTCAGTAGTGGATTTTGAGATTTGGCATCTCTATTATAACTTCAGTGATTGAGTGATGCTTGACGGAATTTGATGTTGAGTTTCGTACTCGTTTTCAAGCGTCTGTGGTATTTCTGTATCTTCCGTGATTTCGGAGCCCCATTGATTTGAGCTGATTATTAAAATGTTTTTGTATTGGGGGATTTAAATTTAAATTCGGGGACCGAATTTATTTAAGGGGGAAGATTGTAACATTTCAGAAATATAAATTATTATTTTTGGAAATTTAATATTAAAATAATATATTTCGCGAAAACTATTCGTTTTGCAAATAGGGTTTTTCGTAAAATGGTATAGGTATATACGAATATTTGTAATATAATTGGAGATTAAAATGATTTATTTATTAAAAAGATATTTATCGGATTTTGGCATTTTTATAATTAAAAATATGCAAGTTTAAATTAAATTGATTAGTGCACTATTAATCATGACTAAGCTAAATCCGTATTTTTACTTTTTTTTCCATGGCTAGTGCACCATGTCATGTGCATGTTGTATTTGTGTTTGTGACCTGTGAGTTTTGTGAGTGGTGAGAAAAGAAAAGAAAAGAAAAGAAAAGCAAAAGAAAAGAGAGGTTATGAGTGTAAAACAAAAGAGAAAGAAACAAAAGAGATATTTGAGAGAGTGAGTGTATGAGATATTTTAGAGTGAGAGAGTGAGCATAAGAGAGAGAAGGAGAGACTTGGATGCCTTCATTCCCATTGTTTTCTTCATCTCTTTCTTCATGCATCCTTCATCTCACTACCTCGATGTATCATCTCCAATCCTTTTTGAAAACCCCATGCCACCTTCACAATAAAGCTGCACAAGCCTATCCTAAAAGCTTTATACCTTTCAAGTTTTGATTTTGAAGACTTTGGGCAACTCAAGAATTTTCCTACGTTGTCAAATGAGATAATCCCTTCACTTTTAGATAAGTATTTGTGTTTATATATCCTAGTTTAGTTTAGAATTTTATTTAGTTATGTTATGTGATCTTGGAAATTTCCAAGTTGCCGTTAAGTGGTAAATAGAGGTGTAGTGAGTGTTTGCAAGACATTAGAGATATTTCCCTGACCTTGAACAGTGAATAGAACCCGAAACACGAACTTTGAAATCGGCCGATATCGTATTTTGTGGAATTTGTGATGGGATACTGAGATCTTCTATAACCCGGAGACTCTAAAAATTATTTAGCGAACAAAGAGAGTCGTGCAGGTGACTTAGAAGCTAACCCCAAGACCCGAGACCCCCATTCCTTCCCTAGGCCACAGATTTAATGCTTGTGGACGCAAATTGCGGCCACATCAGGGTGATATGTGGTGATTTTTGTTCAGTGGATTCCTTATGTGATATCTAGAGCAACCTTATATGCAAAATTAGCTAGTTTGACCTAGGGTAAAATCTCTGATAGATTTCCATAGTTGCTGATTTCGTGGTATGCAATTTGTGAAACTTGGTTTTGGTATTTGATTTTGTAAGTCTACGGTAGCGCCCCAGCCGTCTGTCCGAGGCCAAAATGCGGAAACAAAAACTTTTCTAAACTAGAAACCGGCGCTATCATATGCCTAAAACCCGGATCGAACCATTAACCTACAACTAGCAACAAGAGAAAGGGTTGGAAAGCTATACCGATCGATCCGTGTCCTTCGGTCTTTGGCCACCATCCCAAGCTCCTCGCGGCATCTCCGGTCTCGATCTCCTCGTCGGAAAGGGCACCACATCTTCGAGTATTTTTACGGGCTCCCGTTTCATCCAAAGCAACTCGGGCACGAAGTTCGCTAGCCGACGTGTCCAAGGCGAAGTAGAGAATGTTTGGGACAATTTTGTCTCTTGCATCCATTGTATGGATGGAGGTTAAAGGTGATGCCATCCATGGAAGTTGTGAGCTAGAGGAAGAAGAAGAAGAAGAAGAAGCTCTTTTTCTTTTGTTGTGTTGATAATGAGAATGGGAGTGTTATGAAAAATACAAGACCAAGAAAACATCTCATGGCAGCCCCTTCTCTCTCTCCTTATCATATCAAGACTCAAATCCATCATCAAATGTGACATATGCACAATAAAAGAGACCATGAGTCACTAGGTTTGCATGTGTCACAATTAATGCACAAAAAGATGATTTCTAGCTCACAATATCCATTTGTAAACATTAATCCAAATGTTTACAACAATAAAAAGATACGGCAACATTTAAAGTAAACTCATGACGGATCACAAGGATACCCCTCACCTGTATATACATACCTGCATCCGCATTCCGACCGAATGCAAATGCGATGAGACGAAAGTAATCTAACAAATCTGATACTAGGATCCGGCTTAAACCAAAACCCACTAGTATGATCTGTCCGATCATGATCCGTGCAGGACTATAGGTATATGATCGAACCCTGCCATATATCATACGGCCTCTACAACGTTTTGCCCGAAACTTGAAAACTATCTATGGGGGACTCTAAAGACTCGTCAATACTTTGGCTGTGGATTTAACCACTAGCACGTCAGAGGTACTAGCTGTACATAACGGGCTACCAGGTATTGACCAAAAGGGAGGTCGATGAGCGAACTCATCCTGACACCCACTGAGCCTGTCAGTGACAATATCCGTACAGTCCGGTCTGTTCGTCTATGAGCATCGCATTGCGGGCCTAGGGGGGTTGGTAAAAGTCAGACCCCCAGAAGCGGTACAAGTCGTGTCGGAGTGTAGCCCAGAACACCCTGAGATACTACTGGAATACCTACCAGTAAATCTCCTGCCTTGGCCAAGAACTTCATGTAATGGCTTTCCTAGACACAGCGCGATCTCACCCTCAATACCGGGAGAGACGAAACCCTTGCCGATCCGCTCACTGCCTCCATATGGCTCTGGACTGTACCCAACTAAAACCTGTTTGCATGACTCCTTTGAGCCGTGGTAGGGTAGTAATCAAAGAACATTGGGAACTCACACAAGACAAATGACGATCTCAGGTCGATGAACTAACCTGTACACATGTCACCAGGGAACTGCTATCTGACGTCAGGTATAATACCAACTAGCATGTTCCCGGCGAGTCCTGTCCGGTGTACTCATAACCCAATGAACACCTGTATACATCTTAGGTGAACCAACTGACACCAATGGCTTGTGAGACCGGCCACCTCCCCTCGTCGGGGTCTCGACTGTATACACTAGTCTACTAATGGATTATCGATGCCCAGTCTCGAAACTCCCATGACTAGGGACCACTTTAAGGATGTGCTTATAGACTACCCAACTCTCACGTATATGATCGCCATCATACTGCTGGTAGTCAAGCAAGAATCCTAAGGGCTCTATCAACGTGCAATAGTGACCTGTAAGGTCACCTGAAGCAGTTCACGATGATAAAGATAAACCAGATAGCATACTATCATCTCGAGTAAGACTGTCCTACCGACATAGGTCCTCCCTCAATCATTGCAATCACGTACCTGCGATCCAATAATTGACTCTGAGGGCACTATATCCAACAATCTACCACTTGCACTCAAGGCTTATTATTGCGATGTCGCATACTCATAGCCCGTGTGATACCGAACACCCAACTTCTCTACTAATCAATTTCACAAAGCCCGTTTGCGAAACTATTCCGTTCGAGGAATAGCCTTAGTGAGTGGATCCGCACTGATGTTTCTTTCTATGTCTCTCTTTATCTCAAGTTCGCAGAGAAAGCCATCTCCCGGAATGAGCAATACCTGTCTTAGAATATGTCTGGATATCTGATGGGACCTAGTTCATAAATGAACTCCAAATCCAAACTGCTTAGACTGTATCGTCAACTGAATTTAATTAGTATCCTGCGTCATGCCTCCCTCAGTATCCGCTTGGACCACCGTCCAAAATACTGCCCCTCGTCAGAGGGAAAACTATAACTCTGACAGTCACTCTGTCATCCGGGTCACCTTGGAAGCCTGGAATGATAACCGTCTCCCGAAGGAGGCTGCTGTTATCATATCCCTAGAACATCCACTTATGTTCTAAAACTGCTTCCGAACGTTTCTCCAGGATAGGATTAATATCAACTTACTGCATCTCGTGCAAAAACAACATCTGGTGTGGTACTTGACAACTCATGATCAACTCAATTGCCTAAGCAAGTGATCTGCCAATCATGCACATCCCTCTCCCCTTTAGTCTGTAAGACACCTTTAGAGAGGGTGACTCCATCACCTGCAGGTACACCACCATGTCAGGAGTCGTCCATTCTAAAACACCTTTAGAATGCTGTCTAAGTATCCAGATTGGGAAACTACCCAAATCAAGATCTAAAACCATAGATCTAGTAACCAGAATGTCTGATATAAAATCCATGTCCTTTGTGGAGAAACCACTGTGTGACAACCAAACTATAACCGACCGTAGTATATGAATTTCTCTTCCTACTCTGTGTATGTCATCCAAATACCAGGACATCACACCCTACTACCTTCTTAACAGATCCATCCCCTATTCTGATGAAGTCAAATCCATGACTGTCACATCAGAAATAGATGATCTATCTCCGCTATATCTGCTTTAGTCCATAAGCTACTTGTCCACTATGCTTCCGCTGCTCCTACTAACTACGACAACCCTCTGGCAGAGTCATATACACGTGCACTTCTAAAGCCAGTTCAGAACGACGCTATACTCATCCCCTGCCGGGTCTCATAGCCTGGAACAACAGTAGTGTCAAGTTTGGGTAAACAAGAACCTCCCTGTCATCATCCTTGAGGCTACCGGAGTACCTCTCGGGTGCCTGAGATTACCCACCATATCTGCGGAGTGGCCAATGGAATGTCAAACCAGATTGAATCTTTAGGTTCTTATCAAATTTTCAGTAATCGTTTGTGGTTCTGGATTCACTTCCAGTTCTACCATACTCCCACTACTGTTTTCTGAAAAATCCATTTTACTAAAACTGTGGCGAGTCAAGAACAATATCACTATTGATCTTCCAGATGGTAGAAAGTCAACCCTCTTCATAACCCGGGTCAACCCATAAACAGCCATTACAGAAACGTGCCTTCAGTTATCCAGAGTCTGATTTTAAGCATAAGCCGGACAACTCCCCGTACCTTAACAATGTTAAGATATGAACTATTCTATATCCAATATAGAAAAAGAGGCACCGATTTAATTGGAACCAGATTCTGTTAGTTATATGTATGCCCTAGAGGCCATTACTGTACATACGATGTATATTGTAATGGATGCTTGGACATATATAGGGAGGATTTTCTTGCTCGACATGATAGTATGCTATCTGGTTGTACTTTATCTTAACATGTACTCTGATTGTCTCTATATTACATGTTGATAAAGCCCTTAGGATATGTACTCGACTACTGGGACTATGATGAGATCATACTAGTGGGGCCACGGTAGTCGACGAGTACATCCTATAACTGTTCCTAGTCGAGGGTGTATCGAGACAGGGCATCGATACACCAGAGTAGACTAGCATATACGCATCTTGACCTATATGATGGGCGATGGATGATCCTATATCCATCGGTGTTTGACATCAAGGATGGTGTACGGGTGCTCAGTAGAGACTGGGTACACTGGACGGACTCGCCGAGAACTCCTAGATGGTGATATAACACACGTCAGATGGCAGTTCTCCGGTGACACTGGTACAGAGTAGTCTGTAGACCCGAGATCGTCATAGAGTCTTGTGTGATTCCCACTGTACTTTGATTTCCACCTTACCACGTCCAAGAGGGCATGCAAAACGGTGGCTTTTGGGTACAGTCCCGAATCACATGGAGGCAATGAGCGATAGGAGGGGATTCGTCTCTCCCGGTATAGGGAGTTGATGTTGTGCTGTGTTCGATTGGCTATAACTGGAAGTCCCTGGCCAGGGCAGATATAGAGATATACTGGTAAGTGTTACCAGTAGTTTCTCGACCTGTTATAAGCCTCACATCGACACGACTTATCGGTTACTGGGGTCTGACGTATACCACCCCTACACTTGATATGCGACATATCAGACGAACAGACCGGATTGTACGGGAGTGTTACCGATTGGATTCACAGAAGAACGGACAGGATAGCTTTTTGATCTTCTGATCGCTCAATACCTGGGTGGCTGTTACGTTTAGCTGACCGCTTGCAGCTTGTGGGTGTTTAATATGATCATCACCTACTACCGGCGTATTGACGATTCTTTAGAGTCCTACACAGAGGTTTCTTGGCTCCGGGAAAACGGAGTAGAGGAACAAATGTGATATGTGCAGGACCGAGGATAATGCGATATGAGATACCGTATTATATTCTCGCGATATTTAGATATGAACCGGGTCATCGGATCAAGTGTTGATTCGATGAATAGGTACATGATATATTAGTCGGTTATATTCGATATAGCCGGATCGTCGGATCAAGTGTTGATTTGATGATTTAATGTATAATGATATATATGATATATTGTATTACATTATCTAATATTGGCTCTCTTTATTATTTCATTTTCTCACCGGATTAATATATTGATATATATGCGATATATGTTAATTGTATTATTTTCTTTTGTTGCAAATATATAATATATATGTGATATATATTATTGTGACATGATATGATTTATTATGAAACATGTTTAAGGATGATAAAAAGGGATTAGGGTTTGATTAGGGTTAGCTCCTTCTTGTTCATTCTAGAAGGATTCTCTTTTGTCTTGGTTAAGATATTATGGTTGATACTTATACTTGACTCATACTTAACCTAACCAAACCCTAGCTCTAGTTTATTCTCTACAAAGGTTTAGCCTCTCATCCTTGACCATGGTTCCATAATCAATCATATACTCTTATCTTCTATTCATCACAAAAGGATTATTCTCATTATTTTTCATCTTCTTCTCTCTTGAGTTTGAGAGAAAGCTCACTTGTGATTTCTTTTGTGATGAGTTTTTGTGAGAAAATGATATAAAAAGAAAGCATAAATACTACTACATCATTCTCATCTAATCTAGCCCATTAGATTAGGGTGTCCACCTCATTAGAGTGAGAGAGCATGAGCTATTGCAACTTCGACGTAGATCATCGGAGAAAAGGAATACGACAAGCTTTCATGGATCGTTCGAGTCATGGAGCCTCTCTTGAGTCCGGGAGATCGTGGATCGTGGCGAAGGGACTTCTACTCGGAGCTTTTGAAGCGAAGGAGAGGACTACAAAGGTTGTAATCCCTCACACTTAGTAGTAAAGATGTTATCTTGCATGTTAAACCCTAATAATCTAGCAAAGATCCCGGCTTTGGGTTGTTCGGCACATCTAAAATTGTATTCGGGCATGTTTGATGCTTTATGAACCTTCACAAGAGTGCCTAGTAACCCTACAGTGGTATCAGAGATAAGCTAGAGCTTTAGGCGAAGTTTAAAGTCCGATCGAACCCGAAAACCCCGACATGAACCCTTCGCTGTATATTTTTCAAAAATGTGGTTTTTTCTGAATTAAAAATGCTTAGAAAAACAAGCAGGAAAAACTAAGAATTACTGTGAAATACGGTCCTCTAAGTCAATTATTTAACCATGGAACCGCGGACAAACCAAGGGTTCCGCGGCCCAAATTGTGACTTAGTCCCTGAAATTTCATGTAATTATTCTTAGGTCCTTTCTTGCTATTTTTTCCGGGAATTTTTTAATTCCACTCAAGTGTTGAGTTTTCTAGGGTTGTATTGGGGACTCGTTGATTCGATCGGATAATTTAACTTCGTTTAGTTTTCTCCAGGTAATTTTTAGAAACTGTTAAAAAGTTCGAACGGATATCAATAACTCACTTTTCCCCTTGTCGGAAAATTTTTCAAAAGTTGGATTTTTTCTCGAGTTTAAGAACGTTCTAAGTCGTGCAAGTAACGCGGTGGACCCTCTAGAAGACAACAAACCTTAACTCGATTATGTGACCGTCTTGAACTGCCTCTAAACCTTAGCGTTTGGGCAGTACGGCGTGCCACATGTGAGGCGTTGGCTTGACCCTTCTAAGGCTGGACCATCGGTACTGTGGCATGTGATGGATGTTTTTAAACTGATTTCAAGTGTTGAGATATATTGGGGAAATCTTGGGTGTTTGATTATTCGATCGGAAAGTTTAACATTGTCTATTTATCTGGAATGTGATACAATATTTAGAATCCACATGCAGTTATGAGATAACTGATTTGAATGTTATAAATCTAGCAGATTAGTCTCATTTGATCGGTTGCTACAGGATTTTGATGTGATCGAAAGTCCGTTGCAATCACGTAGTGTACTCGGATACTCGCCGGATAAACTTAACAGACAGCCACGCCCTATAGCCCCGACCAAGTGATTGTAGGAGAACCCCGTCGCCAAAAGCATCCGTTCGGGTGCTCGCGGCAGCGGTGTTCCACCTTAGTGCACTTCGTCGACGGCATCGGGGGTGCGGCCGTCTACTAAAGTTTGCGACGAGCATTCGATCAGGTTGTCGGGAATCTTGTTGAATTGCCTGACTTGATATTGAAAAGTGTTTTCGATAATGAGACTAAAATGCGGAGTTTATAATTGTTAGGCATGCGATGTCTAAGGAATTCATTTGGTTAGGCATGCGATGTCTAAAGAGGTTGCGGATTCCAACTGTTGTAGTTTTACACTTTCTTTTCTGTGACCGTAAGCGTAGTATGTGGTGTATCGCCGGCTTCATTTCTATATATCAACGACAATCGGGATACCCATACTTGCTTACGTTGATGATATGTGATATTATGTGTTGCTGTGATATGTTCTATTGGATCATCGCGTTCTGAATAGCCGGGGGTTTTATGTGAAATGAGAGTTTTTTCTTTTTCATTCATGTAAAATTCTTTATATGTAATATTCTTTTATTGGGGCACTTCCCGGCTGATGATGATGTCACCGTTGTATATTATTTACTTTTCCGCATTAGGTAGACCCAAGGCGGGGAGCACAAGTAACCGGGTTCTGGGGTCAAGTGGGAGACCATCTCGAGGAGTCGAGACCGGGTCTCCTAACCCTAGAATTGGCAATGTTACTTGCCGCTCTTGTAGGGGTCTAGGGATTTGGGTTTGGCTATTCATCGTGGCCATGGAATCCGTGTTTTATACAGGCTCGTATTGAAAACACGGACATCCTAGTATATCCAATATTTCATATATGTTCTTCTGCTGCAATGTTCTGTGATGAGATCATATTACTGCCTGAGACGAATGTTTATATTATATATATGAGATATATGTTATATTGCAGATTTCGTTTCAAATGTGATGCTTGTGAAGCATAATAAAATGGGACTTCATTAATGAGATTAATGAAACTAAAAAGAAACCTAAAGATGTTGTAGAAACTTGTTTAAAAACTGATAGCTCTAGTTCTTGCTTTGCATAGCGGTGTTCCTTGTAGAACATCCAGCACCTTATTCGATAAGGAAAGAGCTGAGATCCTTTCACCGGGAGTGAGCTCTTTAGTGAAACTAGTAGATGCTACAAACTCAGTTTGTCTTTTGATTCCTTCTATAGTTCTTGCTTTGCATAGTGATATTTGTGAAATATCCAGCACCTTATTCGATGAGGAAAGGGCCGACGATCCCTTCACCGGGAGTGACCCCTTTATCAAAACTAGAAAAGCCTAAAAAAACACTCCATTTAAAATCACTCGATTCTACAACGATATAAAGTTTATTACGCAAAAGGTTTTCTTAATAAAAACCTGTCGTAGCCCTCCGTCATTTCAGATAAGTAATACTTAGTATTCGTGCTGCGTTTGTTGACTCAGTCAAGGCGTAGTGTGCGGTAGCTGATTAGTGCTTATCTGCAAAGCATATGATGCGGTTGGATTAGGGTAGTCGTGCGGCCTTGATGACTCAGTCAAGGGTCGTGCGGGTGGGTTTAATTCAATCGGGAAATGACGGATTGAACTTTACTTGCGGTCTATGGTTTGTTGACTCAGTCAAGGTCATAGATCGCTTGGGGCAAAATATTATCGGGAATTTCAAGTGTTGAAATTTGCAATGAGATTGCATACCTTCTATGAGATAGTTGGATCCCGATACCCGCTGGGAGTAAGAGTTACTCCTGTGAGAGTTTTACATATTATAATTAACCGATCAAGTAGGTGTCTAGAAAGGTGTTAACGGGGTTACGCCCATGGGAAAACGAGCTTTACTTTAATTAGGTTCGTGTGAAAGCACGGGGGACCTCCCTCAAAGTACCGACACTGGCCTGGCTGAAAGATTGGCGAACTTGTAGCGTGTAATTAATCCCGGCTAGTCTTTCCTTTTAGGGTTTGAAGGAAGATTTGATTAAAACAGTGGGAGACATCCTGATTAGATATATTAGATAACCAATCTAATCTTGCAAGAGCATACGCTGAGTGTTTTCTTCTCTCTCTCTCCAGGTAGTGACCATATCACGCCTTAATCAAGATAATAATACGGATATATTGACCGAACCCGCTTGTTATACTGAGCTGGGGGGGAACGTTGGTCCTGCTCCAACTTATAAATGTTATAAGACAGAGCAGGAAATTGGGGAATACCAGATTTCCCGTGCCGCCCAAACGAAGAAAGTGCATGATGATGCATCTTCTTCGGGTGTGTTCATTACAGAGAACTGTTTCTCAGTATCCTTTACTTCCTGGGTATGTGATACCGGATCAGGATCCCGCATATGTAATCTGTTACATGGGCTACAGATAGGTAGAGAACTGAGAACGGGTGATAAGTTTCATGAGACAGAAAACAGTGCAAGTGTTGCAGCCAAGTCTGTTGGTCACTGTCACCCTGTATTACCAGAATACATTGATTTTGAACAAATGTTATTAGATACTGAACCTGATATACAACATCATATCAGTCTCTTTATTAGTAAAGATAGATATAATTTTGTATTGTTGGATAATGTTTTGAACATTTCCTATATCAAGAGTTGATCGGTTAAGGCACGTTATCTAAAAGTATTGACATTCTAAATCAAACTACAGTTCTTAGTATAAAGAACACACACAAGAGGAAGAGTTCAAAAATGAACGGATCCTTCTTGAGGCATTGTAGACTAGGTCATATCAATGCGACTCGACTAGCTGAAGTTACATAAAGATGCATATTTAAATTAGTTTGAATTTACATCTTGTGAAACTTGCTGGTCATGTCACAAAGATAAGATGACCACAGCTTTGTTTATTGGAAACAGAGAAAGAGTTAGTGAACTTTTGGGATTGATACATGCTGATGTATGAAGGTCCCCTGTCTACAGATGCCAAGACTGGTTCTTTGTACTTCATTACATTCTCTGATGATCTCTCAAGATTCAGACTCATGTTCCTGTTGAAACACAAGTCCGAAGCTTTTGAGATATTCACAGAATATAAGTTAGAAGTAGAGAACCAAAAACGGGTATAAGTTTTATGTCCTTTGATGTGATCAGGGAGGAGAATACTTGAGCACGGAATTCCTGAATTATTCTAAAGGAGAATGGGATTCTCTCTCAGCATTACTCCTCCGTATACACCACAACACGTTGGTGTATCGGGGCGGAGCAATAGCACTCTATTTGATATGGTGTGCTCTATGATGAGTACTACTGAGTTTCCTATTTCTTTTTGGGAGTTATGCACTTGAGAAGCTGCATACCTATTGAATAGGGTTCAAATCAAATCAGTTGCCTACCACTTCATATGTGATATGGAAAGGGAAGAGCCTATATCTTAAGTTTGTTAAGATTTGGGGTTGTCCAGCCTATGTCTAAAAGCAAAATCCGGACAAGCTCGAGGTAAGGTCTGTTATGTAGAACTAGAAATGTTCCAGCTATACAAACTGCAGCTGATGATTTGGTAGAACCAAAGTATTCAATAGTTTCCAACGAACCTCAGCCTCTCCGCCGATCTAGTAGGGTTCCTCACCCACCTGAGAGATACTTCGGTTTCTTTATGACAGTGGGAGCGAGGATTGCATCATGAGATGATGACCCAACTAGTTTTGAACTGGCCATCAGGAGTGGGACTCTGTAAGAATGGCTAGATGCTTATCGATCTGAGATGGAATCCTTATACACAAACAAAGTATGGACTTTGGTTGCTTTATCTGAAGGGTTAAATCCCCATCAGGAGCAAGTATATCCTGAGAAGATTACTTGGTGTACATAGAAAAGTTGAGACTTTCAAAGCTATGCTTAAGTCCATCCAGATCCTACTTGCCACGGCTACATACCATGACTACGATATCTGGTGGTTGGGTGTCATGACAGCTTTTCTAAATGATATTTTAGAAGAGAGCTTCTATAAGTACACAGCCAGAGGGCTTCGTAGACAGTGGGAGCAGCGAAAACGTGTGCAAGATGTTTTATGTGATAAAACAGGCATCGCGGAGTTGGAATATCTGTTTTGATGTGGTAGTCAAAGAGTTTGACTTCATCAAAATGGTAGATGAACCAAGTATACACAAAAAGGTAGTAGGGAGTATGGTGGTGATCCTCGTAGAGTACGTGGATGACATACTCTTGATAGGGAAAGAGTTTCCTATACTATGCTCGGTCAATCTCCGCTTATCACAAACGATTCTCCATATAGGATCAAAGTGATACCTCCTAAATCCTGGGTTTTTGGATCTATGAGATAGATCTAATTGGATGTTAGGATTCTTACTAGTTGTAGTGAGATGGTATCAATCAATCCTGGGGAGAATCACTGGAAAGGTTCTAGGGTGATAAGAACGGCTGAATGTCAGTCGCAGGCATTGTCTTTACCCTCATGGAGGGACGGTATGTTGGAAGAGTTCCAAGCCAGATACCGTGACATACTAGACGATTAAAGGCAAGATACATCGTTACCAAGGATGCTACCAAAGAGGCAGTCTGGATATATATAAGTTCATGAAATGAACTTCGTTCCTACCATTGTGTGACAATGGAGTTGTGGCTTATGCCAAGGAACTATCGTCCCATCAGAAATCCAGATATAATTCTTAGGCCGTATCACCTGATCATGGAGATGGTTGATCTCCAGGAAGATCGAGGTTAGGAGAGTAGACACAGAGGACAACAGCGCGGATCCACTCATAAAGGCCTTTTTCCCAGTAGAGACTTTTATGGGTTGGTTCAGTATGAGATACTTCGACCACAGCTAATTGTTGGGTATGTGATACAACAACAGATGGCCCTAGTGCAAGTGGGAGATTGTTAGTTATATATATACCCTAGAGGCCATTACTGTACATACGATGTATATTGTAATGGATGCTTGGACATATATAGGGAGGACTTTCTTGCTCGACATGATAGTATGCTATCTAGTTGTACTTTATCTTAACATGTACTCTGATTGTCTCTATATTACATGTTGATAAAGCCCTTAGGATATGTACTCAACTACTGGGACTATGATGAGATCGTACTAGTGGGGCCACGGTAGTCGACGAGTACATCCTATAACTGTTCCTAGTCGAGGGTTTATCGAGACAGGGCATCGATACACCAGAGTAGACTAGCGTATACGCATCTTGACCCATATGATGGGCGATGGATGATCCTATATCCATCGGTGTTTGACATCAAGGATGGTGTACGGGTGCTCAGTAGAGACTGGGAACACTGGACGGACTCGCCGTGAACTCCCAGATGGTGATATACCACACGTCAGATGGCAGTTCTCCGGTGACACTGCTACAGAGTAGTCTGTAGACCCGAGATCGTCGTAGAGTGTTGTGTGATTCCCACTGTACTTTGATTTCCACCTTACCACGTCCAAGAGGGCGTGCAAAACGGTGGCTTTTGGGTACAGTCCCGAATCACATGAAGGCAATGAGCGATAGGAGGGGATTCGTCTCTCCCGGTATAAGGAGTTGATGTTGTGCTGTGTTCGATTGGCTATAACTGGAAGTCCCTGGCAAGGGCTGATATAGAGATATACTGGTAAGTGTTACCAGTAGTTTCTTGACCTGTTATGAGCATCACATCGACATGACTTATCGGTTACTGGGGTCTGACGTATACCACCCCTAGACTTGATATGCGACATATCAGACGAACAGACCGGACTGTACGGGAGTGTTACTGATTGGATTCACAGGAGAACGGACAGGATAGCTTGTTGATCTTCTGATCGCTCAATACCTGGGTGGCTGTTACGTTTAGCTGACCGTTTGCAGCTTATGGGTGTTTGATATGATCATCACCTACTACCGGCGTATTGACGATTCTTTAGTGTCCTACATAGAGTTTTCTTGGCTCAGGCAAAACGGAGTAGAGGCACATATATGATATATGCAGGACCGAGGATAATGCGATATGAGATACCGTATTATATTCTCGCGATAATTAGATATGAACCGGGTCATCGGATCAAGTGTTGATTCGATGAATCGGTACATGATATATTAGTCGGTTATATTCGATATAGCCGGATCATCGGATCAAGTGTTGATTTGATGATTTAATGTATAATGATATATATGATATATTGTATTACATTATCTAATATTGGCTCGCTTTATTATTTCATTTTCTCACCGGATTAATACATTGATATATATGCGATATATGTTAATTGTATTATTTTCTTTTGTTGCAAATATATAATATATATGTGATATATATTATTGTGACATGATATGATTTATTATGAAACATGTTTAAGGATGATAAAAAGGGATTAGGGTTTGATTAGGGTTAGCTCCTTCTTGTTCATTCTAGATGGATTCTCTTTTGTCTTGGTTAAGATATTATTGTTGATACTTATCCTTGACTCATACTTAACCTAACCAAACCCTAGCTCTAGTTTATTCTCTACAAAGGTTTAGCCTCTCATCCTTGACCATGGTTCCATAATCAATCATATACTCTTATCTTCTATTCATCACAAAAGGATTATTCTCATTATTTTTCATCTTCTTCTCTCTTGAGTTTGAGAGAAAGCTCACTTGTGATTTCTTTTGTGATGAGTTTTTGTGAGAAAATGATATAAAAAGAAAGCATAAATACTACTCCATCATTCTCATCTAATCTAGCCCATTAGATTAGGGTGTCCACCTCATTAGAGTGAGAGAGCTTGAGCTATTGCAACTTCGACGTAGATCATCGAAGAAAAGGAATACGACATGCTTTCATTGATCGTTCGAGTCGAGGAGCCTCTCTTGAGTCCGGGAGATCGTGGATCGCGGTGAAGGGACTTCTACTCGGAGCTTGTGAAGCGAAGGAGCGGACTACAAAGGTTGTAATCCCTCACACTTAGTAGTAAAGATGTTATCTTGCATGTTAAACCCTAATAATCTAGCAAAGATCCCGGCTTAGGGTTGTTCGGCACATCTAAAATTTTATTTGGGCATGTTGGATGCTTTATGAACCTTCATAAGAGTTCCTAGGAACCCTACAGATTCAAATCAGGCAGGTGTCTCCAGTGCATGTCAACTAAATGAAGAGAGGCCGATCAGCATTACTCAACTTAGGAGTGCTTCCAATTATGAGTAACCTGAAAAAGAAGCAAGTTCTCATAATCATTACTATCAACTGATTACCATACACAAGTATCTACATCTTCGATCATCTTGAAGAATCCTGATACTTGCAACGCCTGGTTCTCTACTTTATTCTTATACCTATAACTTCTCAAAACTTAGACTTTGCATTTCTACGAAACACATGTGTAAGAACCAGAGAAGTCACAAGTAAACAGAATATAGTACGAGTACCAACCCCTCTGTCCTCATGTACACTGGACAACATACAATACTCTATATAAGTCCCCTGAGTCTAATAACTCATTCCCTATGTGTCGTAGGTTGAAAACTGTACTTATGGTTAAGAAGAATTACACCGCTGTTTAATGCTCCTTACCTAACCATCCACTGATATAGGTAAATGTCATAGACATAATTTAAAAAAGTTATGTCTCACTTTATAAAAATAAACTGTTACACCTTAGGATATGTTTAGTGACTAATTATATTTAAATAATGGGTTTTTAATAAAAAGTTTACCAAATTGTGTTTTAAATATTTTTTCTAATTTAATAAATATTTTTCAAAAATTTTCCTAGGCTTGCATACACATGTGCATGTAAACTAGGTTTTTTTTTAAATGAGTTTTTACCATGATGAGTGACCATGGTGGGTTAATCTTGAGGATTAAGTCTTATGAGTTTTTAAGTGAGTTTAATTAGTTAAGTAATAGTTACTTTAATTTGAAATTTGTTTGAGGGTGTTGACTTGTGAGAGAGAGAGAGAGAGTGCATCATGGCTTTAGGCCATGCTTGCAATTAATGAAGAGAGAGAGAGGAGGGTTGACATTGGGTGATGATTTTTCCTCTCAATTCTTTTGTTTTCCTCTCAAACCTCACTCTCACACACACACATACACCCACACTTACCTCTCAGCTGAGGCAAGCACTCACAGCAGCAGCAACTGAAGCCAGAAGCATCAGCAGCAGCAGAGAGCAGTAGCAACAGCAACAGTGAGCAGCAATAGCCTCACAGCAGCAACCACAGCCCCTTCCCTTCATTTCTTCTTCTTCCTCCAGCTCCCTAGGGTCAAGTGTGAGGTATATTTCCTAAACTTACTCCCTAGTTTGCGTGGTTTGAGTAGTTTTGCTTCGGTTAGTGGTTTTTAATGCGTTTTCGTGCGATATGAGGTGTTTAGTGGGAACCTTGAGCTAATGTGGTGTGAATTGGTTTCAGTAGGTTGTTAGAGGGTTGTTGAGACCATATTAACCTAGCTTAACCCCCAATTGCACTAAAATACCACCAGTTCCCTAATTGATGCAAATTCGTCGTATTTATGCAAAACTGAGTTTTCTGGAAACTGCTTTTGACCCGGTGGGTTCAGAATAAATTTGAGAAGACTGCAGTATAGTAGTGAGGTGCTGATACCATAGATAGAACCCGACCCCCTAATTCCTTCTTTTGGCCGCCAATTAATTCATTCTGGCAGCAATTTGCGGCCAGATGGGTAGGGTTTGGGTTAGGGTTTGGTCCTATAGGTGTCTGCTAGTATGTAGAGTGTTGTGATATATATATTTTTGTAAGTTTAGTTCTGTATTAAAATCTGGGACTAAATACCTGTTTTTCCGTATTTCTAAACCTTCGCGACACGCATGATACGTGTGTGGGTTTGGGGTTTCTGCGTATCGCGACGCGTCAGGGTAGTTTCAGGCGCGTGATCACACGTTTTAGCGTATCGCGCACACGCGCGATTGGTTTACGACACGGGTTTCTAATTGTATCGTAATATCACGTTTTGTGAAATTGAGCTTATGTGTGATATATGCTATGTGATTCTAGGTTCGCAGGCCAGTGAGACGGACGCTGCGAAGAAGGGTAAGCAAGTCGTCGGCTACACTTAGCGCGATACTTCGGTGAGTAGATTTCACATCTACGGGGATATCGCCCGCATGGCGTTATGCATCAGGGCAGATAGGACCTTATTATTATATGTTGCATTTACCCCATGGACTGTCATCGCATACTGCATTCCCTGCTATATATATATATAGGCTTAGAACTGATAGAACACCGCACTATTACTAACGGTTTATGTTGCACGGGTACTAATTTGCATGCTACACACACACCGTTAGTAATTGCCATGACACACTCACTGTAGAGCTGCCATGATTATATTGCTGTAGTTCATCTCACATATGATTGGTTATGAATTCCTAGAAATTGGGAGCCGCATGACATCTTTAATGACGGAAACTATTTTAAAAAGCGGTTTTCCCCTTATACCTATACCATGGATTGATTTACATTGCACCTCGCATTGGGTTTACTTCTTGGTGTTGGATTTTCATATGATTTCTAGTTTTGAGGACAGTGGAAGTATTTAAGAAAAGATGCACTATTTTGAAAAACCCGGTACCTCGTGATATGATATTTTGGTGCGTCCACCACGCGTTTTCTCGGTGCTGAGACGTGCTTGAAACCCGATTCGAGGAGATGGATGATCCGTTTGCGGGTTCGTGGTGGACCCGGTATGGTACCCCGGGGCGAGAACGGTTTCGCTGTGCAGTAGACGGTGAGCCCGGCGGAGGGACCACTACCTACCGGTGATTGGTTGGACCTGGCAGTTGTCCGGAGGACACTGACCAGAGTCGAGAGATGGATGCGGGATGATCCGTACTGCCGGGGCCGAGGGCCGACACCGCAGACGGACCCCGTGGGCCGATCCGGACTGACGGAGCCCGATATACGAGGATTTGCGTGTCGATGCTGGACACGAGTATTTTATGATATTTTGGGTGCCGATGTTGGGCACTCGTGATTTCTCAGAGATGTACAGAATTTGAGGGCCGATGGGAGTGCCGGCGCCTGAGTTTATTTGGGATTTGGGTGCAGCCTGAGTCACCGATTATTGTTTTCCATGTTGACATATCCATGTAGATGTTATTTATCCCATGCTCAGTATTGATTTCTACGTATCTCATCCTGTAGTACTTACCTGATAGAGCACTTGCATTAGTATTGCATCCACTGTTTGTCGTGCATTGATATTATCTGCTGGCATTAGTAGAGCAGCGCCGTTGTAACGTTTCCAAAATAATAAAATATGATTTTTGGAAAAATTATGGAAAATTCTAAAATAAGGTATTTTATGGAATTATGCCATTTTAAAGTTTTTAAGATTAGTTATATGCTAATTTAGTGCTAATCGCGATTAAGAATCGCTAATTGGATTTTTAGCATTTTTGTGCAAAAATGTGCACATATCATTTTCTACACTTATGTTGCTTGTGCATTTCTACCATGGCTTTTCTTTTGGGTCTACTATTCAAGTGAGAAGAGTTTAGTGAAGAAAAGAAAAGAAAAAGTAGTATGATGAGAGAGAGAAAGGGACCAAGTCAACCTTCACCTCTTTTGACCCATGCCCCCCCATCATTTCCCTTCTCATTTTCTCTCCCTCCCCTTGTTGGAGCTGCTGCTGCTCTCTCTCCCTCTCTCACCCTCTTCACTAAAACCCTAGATCCACCATGAAAACAAAGCCAAAACCCCATTCCCCCTTCACAAAACTTACTCCCAAGCTCACTAGCTACACATTGAACCTAGCAAGATTGGATTTGGAGAACTTTGAGCAACTCAAGAATTTTCTTGAGTTGCCAAAGGAGGTAATTTCTGCACCTATTAGAGTAGTATTTCATTTCCTTGTGCATCTATTCTAGTTTCATATCGATATTGTGTTGTTTGTGGACTTTAGAGAATTCAAGTTAGGGTTTAGGGTAAAACTGAAATCAAAGATGGAATTGAGGATTGTGGTGACCTTAGAATCCCTTGTGTGATGCTAATTTGGACCCGAACCTGAACTTGAAACCAGAATACGGAATTACGGAATCGATATCGGGGAAAACTGTAAATCTGGAAGTGTTTTGTGGAATCTGCTATTACCCCGAGACCCCAAAAATAAAACTGAGTTAACAGTGAGATGTGCACGCACCAATGAACCACCACACCAAACCCTAGCCCCCAACTCCAAACTGAGGCCGCCAATTAATTCCTTCTGGCCGCAAATTGCGGCCAGAGCAGGAGGGAATTGCCTCGATTTTTGTGCATGGCCCCATTTCCTATATTCTTGACCCCGGGTATGTCTAGTTTTGACAGATTCCATCTAGGGTGAAATCTGGGTTGATTTTTCCTATGTTGGTGCATGGTTTACGACTTGTGTTAGTATGGATTTTGGTATTTGGTGTTTCGTTCCTGTCGGGTGGCGTTTGGACGTCAACGACAAGTGGATATTGATCGTGTTTGCATGCGAGGTTATAGGTTTTTACCTATAGGCATAGCGTGTGCCGTTTTAGTTTCCGATGTGATTTTCATGTGCTTTAGCGTTTATGATATCCTTGTAGGTACCCTACGAGATGTGAGGCAAAGAAGATGAAGATGGCGACATCGGCACCGACACATGAGAAGCAAGGTGAGTAGATTTATATCTACGGGGAGAAGTCGGGTGGATGGCGTATAGCACCCCCGCAGTCCGTGGTGATGTATACGAATACGTATACACACATATATTTATTATGTGTTGTTGGGATTATTGATGGTGATAATGGTACTATTGGTGATAAGAATGTATTGGTTTAGTATAGTGCGAAACCCTAGAGTAAGGGTTGCACACATACACATACACATATACTTGCATGCATTCTTTCATTTATCTGTGCGCTTATGATGGTGTGTATATCTACACATGGGTATGGGACTATGTGTTCATATACGAGTTTTGAGGATGATACGTGGGATTGAGATGAGTCGATGAGATGCGATTGAGACCGTGAGATTTGGCGACATGACAGAGTTCGTATTGGAGATGCGATATGATGGTAGTGATACCTGTCATGCGATGAGATATTGTGATATCGACTCATATTTAGATGGTTTTCATACCCCTCTCGATTGGCTTGATTGTTGGGTTCGTAGTTCGCCTAGTAGGCGTTAGGCTAGACCCGAGTCATACCTATTTCAAAACTAACGAATCGGGGATATTTTAAAGATAGAGCAAAAAGGGTTTATACGGATATTTTCAAACGACGCGTCTTTTCTTAAAATACCATATCCCTTATTTTACCAAAAGCCCTGATTCGTCTTATTTCAAATGGCAAGGTTGCATGATATAATTATTGAGGCAGGTTCTTTACTGTTGCGTGATTACTCGATTCCGCATATTCATGCTGTTGCATTGCATCGCTTATATTGTTGATACATTTTAGTCATGCTGCTAGGACACCAGCACAATTATCGATAATGCGTATGTTCCACGTACACTTGTTTGCCAGCTCACACACTTCATCATCGATAATTGCCATGTCACTACACTGTAGTACTGTTGCATTCAGTGTATGTTGCTTACATTTCTTCACATGTCGCATACGTCATGCTTTCTGATTATACGCATTGAGATATGTTATTTCCATGATATTTCTGGTTTTGGGAACCGTGGGTGTTTTAAAAAGAGAATATGGAATTGTTTTAAAACCCGGTTACCCTTGATATGATATTTCAGTGCGTCCACCATGTGTTTTCTCGGTGCTGAGAGCGACATGTGAAACCAGATTCGAGAAGGCGGATGAGGCCGATTGCGGGTACATGGTGGACCGGTATGGTTCCCCGGGGCAAGAAATGTTTTTCGTGGAGTAGACGATGAGCCTGGCAGGGTGGCGAGTACCTACCGGTGATTTTGTTGGACCTGGCGGTTATCCGGAGGATACCGACCGGAGTCGATAGATGGATATGGCGTACTGCCGGGGCCGAGGGCCGATACCGCAGACAGAGCCTGTGGGCCGATCCGGACTGACGGAGCCCGATATATGAGGATTTACGTGCCGATGCTGGGCACAGTTTTCATGATGTTTTCGAGTGCCGATGTTGGGCACTCCGGTTCCATGATTTTGACGTGTCGCGAGGGACACAGGTGGTTTATATCCTCATATTTCCATGCATATGCTGATGATATTTACATGCATGATGGTTTTGTCATTGGGTGACGAGTGGATGGGATCCACGTACATGCAGATTTGATTATATTGATCATACCTCACATTCATGATATGCTATTACCTGAGGCACTAGCACGAGCACTTGGCACTACACTCATGTATAGAGATTACATTGCCAGTTTAGCATGCTTCAGCTTTATTCATATTGAGGTTTATTTATATCTGATCGTATTGACCTAGGTTGGGTCATGCATTCGATCTCTGCTTGTAGATATTTTCTATTCACGAGTTGGCAACTCACCCCCGTTGTGCCACAGTCCTTGCAGGTTTTTGCCGTACAGATTCCATAGCGGCATTTCTGGCACACTGCTTCCATATGGATGACTTGCGTTGGTAGGTGGGTTCTTTTGTATCAGAACCGCCATTGTTCCTGTATTGTTTATTGTATCTAGAATTCCATCAACCAAAACTTGTATATTGCTTCAGACTTAGAAAACAGTGTTGTATTATTTCGACCTTAGAGTCGCGTTTGTAGTATTACGGTTTTTTGGCTGTTTTGAGTTTCTTTTTGGGTTTTGATCCTCGCCCTTTGGCGTTGTATATTATTATTGCTTGCGTGGTTGTGACCGTCGTTTGACGAAGAGCTAGCTCCCGCTTGGGGATGCCTTTTATCATTTCATATATATTATTCTTGTTGTACCCCGTTCGGGGCCAGTTTTTACAAAAGAAACTCTGCCGAAATTTTCAGGAAAGGTTACACATTTTAAAAATACATATTCGGCTTAGTTATTTAAAAACTTGGATTTTTGAAACACGATTTCTTTACTTCTTAAAAACCAGTTTTCCTTATTTACTTTTTAAATGGTTTTAGATTTCTGGGCTTTTGGCTTACTTGGAGCAGATGGGGTCCTGTAGACTTCATATGGTTCAAGGGCCAGTCACGTGCTCTTTCGGGTCATGACAAAGTTGGTATCAGAGTGCTAGGTTAACCTTGGTTCGAGTCTGAGTTTGACTATGTGGAGCCTAGGGCGTTATTTATATATGGAACTTAGGCTTGACCTTACGGAACTTAGACTTAGTCGAGGGGGTATTAGACCCGAACTTTCATCGTGCAGGATGACCCTTGGTTGATGGAATAGGTGACTAAAGTAGAGTGACGTACCGTGGGTATGTTCCGTGGCATACTTACGACACTCCACTCCGCTTAAGAAACCTTAGGTTGTACATTTCCTTGCACCATATTATATTCCTTCCTATGATCTACCTTCATCGATACTGGTTATGGTTTTGCTGCCGCTATTGCACGGGCAGAGTGAGCTATGGCTCGAGTTGTGTCAGCATGAGCTCGTCAGGGACGAGGGCTGACCGGGGCGTGATTCCAGAGACATACGGTTGCATTAAGGCTTCGTATTTTGTGTTTCCGCACTATGAGCGTTTGACAGATCGCTGTTGCGAGATTTCTTGGATGTACCGGTCGGTACCAGAGGATTGAGCCACTGATAGAGGCCAGCCATGATGTGATGACGGTTGATATATCGCTTATTCATGATGGTTGAGGCGCTGCTTAGCGTACCGACGATTGAGCCAGTTGTTGCTGCGAATGATGAGATATCGCCCAGATGATTGGAGCTACTGCAGCATGAGCATATTCTTAGAGATATGATAGTGAGTCGCTAGTCACCGAGGATTAATGACTAGGACATGTGGTTCGTTCGCTTATCCCGATGCGAGGCCATCAGATAGATTGATCCCAGCTAGAGACGACTTCACGCAGATTCGTTAAGAGTCGATTGAGGCGATCGAATGTCAAGAACCCATCTTCCAAGTTTAAAGTATTCGGAAAGACATGCAAGCGATTCTATGGACCCTCTAGAAGAATGAAACCCTAACTCGACATAATGACCGGTGAAAGCCTTTGAACCTTAGGGTTTGCGGCAGTTCCGCAGCACCATTTGTGAGGCTTGGGTTTGCCCTTCTACGGCTGGACCACCGATGCTGTGGTATGTACTCGATACTATTAAACTGTACACGAGATGTTGAGCTCTTGGGGATTATGAGGTTCTGACGAGCCGATCGGACGATTCGACATCATTCGGATATCATGTGATGGGACACTGCTTGGGAGACTCCAGATACGAGCATAGCCGTTGGAGCGCAGTCTGTGTGGCCACGATGAGATGAGTGCGAATCAGTCGACATTGGAGCAAGGTGGAGTAAAGAGTTTGCACGAGATTTCGACGAGATGACGTTTCACTCCGCTGACATCAGAGATGTGATATGCACGCTGAGGACGTGTTCGGCTAGATATCTCCTACTGAGTGATGAAGATACTGAGTTCGTGATTTCGAGTCCTTGTTAGAGACTTCGGAGGGACCGTAGCCGATGGCATTGAAGTGCGCAAATAGAGACGCGACGTCGAAATGGTCGATGATACAGACAAGCGGGACAAGAAGTTCGTGCGAGAAGCACACGAGCTGCTACTACACCCCGTTAAGATTAAAAGTCGGATATGCATACAGAGGCACAGGGATGCGACCGGCTTCCGAGGAGATGTTGTACTAAGGACGCAGATGTCCAGAGAGCGAGAAAAGATTATGCCAGAGTACCAGCCCTGTACAGTTTGGCCTAGGCAAAATCAGAAGAGACCTTGAGCAGGGATTCCTTCCAATACACTGCTGCAATAAGATTTGCACCAGAAGCAGATGCGTGATGTGCATTCAGAGGACCCGAGGTCGGCGCCAGAGATGTGCTGCTTTACGAGCGGTCGTGAGGATTGACCGAGAGATGACCAGGGAAGTGCCAGGACGGAATCGTCCCTGTCAGCACACCTGACCGGGCCGATGAGCCGATGGATTGCGAGATTGGTAATCTACAGGAAAGATCAGGAACCAGAGGCAGAGGGCGCCAGCCGCGAGCAAGAGGCAAGTAGATATCTTGCGCCGCTAGCATTGGATGTACCGGCACCTTCTCGACTTCGAAGGAGGATATAGCGACGACGGTATTTATGATTGGTGATTTTGTGATTCGACTATCACGTATCCGTCACTTTGGGATTTCAGTATTTTGGGCGATCTATTTGCATGATTGGTTTTGGGTGACCGAGTTCTATGATATTTTATTTTGTGCACTATGGTTGCACCTACTGGATATTTATACCTTGCACATAGTTATTACTCTTGAGGTATTGATTATGATTTCATGCCTATTTTATGTCGGTGATTTGATTTACGCTTCCAACATAGTTTCATGTACTTTTAGTGTTTTGATTTGTGCATGCTGATGCACACGGTTGTGAGTTTTTCCATCGTGGTACACCTGATTTTGATTGAGCCGCGTTGTATATCGTTTCGTGCCTTGGCTGCACCTGCTTATGACTTTATGGATTTCATACGGTTGATTTGATGTTGTGCATATGTTACGCACACGATTTGATTTTTGCACTCGGTATAGCTTATATGTGCTTGTAGTGTATTGATGTGTGTTTTGTGCACGCAGTTGCACACGTTTATGATTTCCTTTATACCTGGGTACACTTGGTGTTGCTGCTTACGTATTTGAGTTATTGCTTGATATTTGTGCATGGGATGCACCAGTTCTATACTTCGTGCGTTTGTCGCACCAGTTTTATGTTTCTTGCGTTTATCGCATCAGATTTATATATCATGCCTTTGTTGCACCATATTTACATTTTGTGCATTACGGTTGGACCTGACTTCGATTTGATGTCTTTCGATATGTCGATTTTGATTGTTATATTGATGTGGATTCTTGCACTCCGTGCTTTTGACTGGACTTACGCATGTTCGGCGTTGCTATTGGATTTTGTGATTCCGTGCATGTTGAGTGCGCAGGGTTTAGATTTTCATTCGTGCACGATGGATGCACCGATTTGGATTTTCGCGCATGTTGGGCGCATGTTTTGAGATACGATTTTGGGGCACACCAGATACACTAAATCGAGATTCTTCGTGCATGTCAGATGCACATGTTTGGGCTGTCAGGCACACACGTTGCCTATGACAGATGTTTCGTGCACACCCGTTGCACCTAGATGTTGTTTTGTGCACCTGTATGGCACATATATGGATTTTGATTTCCGTGCGCACCAGACGCACAGGGTGGTGTTATGTGCATTTTTAGGATTTATTCCTTTTGGAGCAGTACATTTCTATGATATCTGATATTCGTTTTGTACCGAGCAGGACTAGTCAGAGGACAGTACCTTGATATATTTTGCATGCATTGATAGTTCGAAGGGATTTCCAAAGAGCGAGCTATGGTCTCGATATATATATACCTACGTGTCCGATATGACACGAAACGTTTAAAAACAAGGAAACCCTTCAAAATTGTTTTCAAAACGGCGGAACGTACCTATTAAACAAAGGATATATATATATACATATATAGTTATTTTCTTGTGAAAAACGTCCGCCACTGTGCAGTGTTACGCGCATCGCACAGCGACTTAAAAAGATTGGGCATGCATTTACATCAGCTATTTACATGTATAGATTGGATGTCTACATGTATAGTTCTGATCTATATCATATTGGTTTTGTATTGGATTTGACATTTGTGTCTTTACCATGACTCCGATGATTGCGGGATGCTTGATGGAGTGTTGCTTTTGAGTTATCTGCTCAGTACTCATGCGCATGCATTGCGCTATGATACGTTTTATGTATTGCAGATTTCGGAGCCCCGATGACTTGGAATTTGTATTGCAATATTTTAGTATTTGGGGGTTTAAATTTAAATTCGGGGACCGAATTTCTTTAAGGGGGGTAGATTGTAACGTTTCCAAAATAATAAAATATGATTTTTTATTCATTAATATAATTTAATATTATTTTAATGAATATTTTAATATTCTGGTATAATTAAATACAAATAAATGGGGAAAAATTATGGAAAATTCTAAAAAAAGGTATTTTATGGAATTATGCCATTTTAAAGTTTTTAAGATTAGTTATATGCTAATTTAATACTAATCGCGATTAAGAATCGCTAATTGGATTTTTAGCATTTTTGTGCAAAAATGTGCACATATCATTTTCTACACTTGTGTTGCTTGTGCATTTCTACCATGGCTTTTCTTTTGGGTCTACTATTCAAGTGAGAAGAGTTTAGTGAAGAAAAGAAAAGAAAAAGTAGTATGATGAGAGAGAGAAAGGGACCAAGTCAACCTTCACCTCTCTTGACCCATGCCCCCCCATCATTTCCCTTCTCATTTTCTCTCCCTCCCCTTGTTGGAGCTGCTGCTGCTCTCTCTCCCTCTCTCACCCTCTTCACTAAAACCCTAGATCCACCATGAAAACAAAGCCAAAACCCCATTCCCACTTCACAAAACTTACTCCCAAGCTCACTAGCTACACATTGAACCTAGCAAGATTGGATTTGGAGAACTTTGAGCAACTCAAGAATTTTCTTGAGTTGCCAAAGGAGGTAATTTCTGCACCTATTAGAGTAGTATTTCATTTCCTTGTGCATCTATTCTAGTTTCATATCGATATTGTGTTGTTTGTGGACTTTAGAGAATTCAAGTTAGGGTTTAGGGTAAAACTGAAATCAAAGATGGAATTGAGGATTGTGGTGACCTTAGAATCCCTTGTGTGATGCTAATTTGGACCCGAACCTGAACTTGAAACCAGAATACGGAATTACGGAATCGATATCGGGGAAAACTGTAAATCTGGAAGTGTTTTGTGGAATCTGCTATTACCCCGAGACCCCAAAAATAAAACTGAGTTAACAGTGAGATGTGCAGGCACCAATGAACCACCACACCAATCTGGAAGTGTTTTGGTTTCCGATGTGATTTTCATGTGCTTTAGCGTTTGTGATATCCTTGTAGGTACCCTACGAGATGTGAGGCAAAGAAGATGAAGATGGCGACATCGACACCGGCACATGAGAAGCAAGGTGAGTAGATTTATATCTACGGGGAGAAGTCGGGTGGATGGCGTATAGCACCCCCGCAGTCTGTGGTGATGTATACGAATACGTATACACACATATATTTATTATGTGTTGTTGGGATTATTGATGGTGATAATGGTACTATTGGTGATAAGAATGTATTGGTTTAGTATAGTGCGAAACCCTAGAGTAGGGGTTGCACACATACACATACACATACACATATACTTGCATGCATTCTTTCATTTATCTGTGCGCTTATGATGGTGTGTATATCTACACATGGGTATGGGACTATGTGTTCATATACGAGTTTTGAGGATGATACGTGTGATTGAGATGAGTCAATGAGATGCGATTGAGACCGTGAGATTTGGCGACATGACAGAGTTCGTATTGGAGATGCGATATGATGGTAGTGATACCTGTTATGCGATGAGATATTGTGATATCGACTCATATTTAGGTGGTTTTCATACCCCTCTCGATTGGCTTGATTGTTGGGTTGGTAGTTCGCCTAGTAGGCGTTAGGCTAGACCCGAGTCATACCTATTTCAAAACTAACGAATCGGGGATATTTTAAAGATAGAGCAAAAAGGGTTTATACGGATATTTTCAAACGACGAGTCTTTTCTTAAGACACCGTAGCCCTTATTTTACCAAAAGCCCTGATTCGTCTTATTTCAAAAGGCAAGGTTGCATGATATAATTATTGAGGCAGGTTCTTTACTGTTGCGTGATTACTCGATTTCGCATATTCATGCTGTTGCATTGCATCGCTTATATTGTTGATACATTTCAGTCATGCTGCTAGGACACCAGCACAATTATCGATGATGCGTATGTTCCACGTACACTTGTTTGCCGACTCACACACTTCATCATCGATAATTGCCATGTCACTACACTGTAGTACTGTTGCATTCAGTGTATGTTGCTTACATTTCTTCACATGTCGCATACGTCATGCTTTCTGATTATACGCATTGAGATATGTTATTTCCATGATATTTCTGGTTTTAGGAACCGTGGGTGTTTTAAAAAGAGAATATGGAATTGTTTTAAAACCCGGTTACCCTTGATATGATATTTCAGTGCGTCCACCATGTGTTTTCTCGGTGCTGAGAGCGACATGTGAAACCCGATTCAAGGAGGCGGATGAGGCCGATTGCGGGTACATGGTGGACCCGGTATGGTTCCCCGGGGCAAGAAATGTTTTTCGTGGAGTAGACGATGAGCCTGGCAGGGTGGGGAGTACCTACCGGTGATTTTGTTGGACCTGGCGGTTATCCGGAGGATACCGACGGAGTCGATAGATGGATATGACGTACTGCCGGGGCCGAGGGCCGATACCGCAGACAGAGCCTGTGGGCCGATCCGGACTGACGGAGCCCGATATATGAGGATTTACGTGCCGATTCTGGGCACAGTTTTCATGATGTTTTCGAGTGCCGATGCTGGGCACTCCGGTTCCATGATTTTGACGTGTCGCGAGGGACACAGGTGGTTTATATCCTCATATTTCCATGCATATGCTGATGATATTTACATGCATGATGGTTTTGTCATTGGGTGACGAGTGGACGGGATCCACGTATATGCAGATTTGATTATATTGATCATACCTCACATTCATGATATGCTATTACCTGAGGCACTAGCATGAGCACTTGGCACTACGCTCATGTATAGAGATTACATTGCCAGTTTAGCAAGCTTCAGCTTTATTCATATTGAGGTTTATTTATATCTGATCGTATTGACCTAGGTTGGGTCATGCATTCGATCTCTGCTTGTTCTATTCATGAGTTGGCAACTCACCCCCGTTGTGCCACAGTCCTTGCAGGTTTTTGCCGTACAGATTCCATAGCGGCATTTCTAGCACACTGCTTCCATATGGATGACTTGCGTTGGTAGGTGGGTTCTTTTGTATCAGAACCGCCATTGTTCCTGTATTGTTTATTGTATCTAGAATTCCATCAACCAAAACTTGTATATTGCTTCAGACTTAGAAAACAGTGTTGTATTATTTCGACCTTAGAGTCGCGTTTGTAGTATTACGGTTTTCTGGCTGTTTTAAGTTTCTTTTTGGGTTTTGATCCTCGCCCTTTGGCGTTGTATATTATTATTGCTTGCGTGGTTGTGACCGTCGTTTGACGAAGAGCTAGCTCCCGCATGGGGATGCCTTTTATCATTTCATATATATTATTCTTGTTGTACCCCGTTCGGGGCCAGTTTTTACAAAGGAAACTCTGCCGAAATTTTCAGGAAAGGTTACACATTTTAAAAATACATATTCGGCTTAGTTATTTAAAAACTTGGATTTTTGAAACACGATTTCTTTGCTTCTTAAAAACCAGTTTTCCTTATTTACTCTTTAAATGGTTTTAGATTTCTGGGCTTTTGGCTTACTTGGATCAGATGGGGTCCTATAGACATCATATGGTTCAAGGGCCAGCCACGTGCTCTTTCGGGTCGTGACAGCCGTACGTGCATGCTCGCGATTACCTTTATATGTTATCTCTATTCACAAGTTGGCAACTCACCCCCGTCGTGCCACAGTCTTTGCAGGTTGCCCTTGGGTGTAGTTGCGGCTGGCTGTTTACCGCATCTTTTGGCACAGATACCATTTCTGAGGCGAGTTAGCCTTTTTGCTGTTAGGTGGGTTTTTGTACGGTATCTGTTATCCTTCAGTTGTATATTGATGTATCTAGTATTCTCCATCTACCTTTCTGTATTGACTTAGAGACAGTTGTGAGGACGATGTGTATGATTTTGTACTCTGGTGTCGAGCTCGCATGTGAGCCGACTTTATTTTATGCAGTCTTACCTTTTGTGATATTTGTTCTTGCCTTACTGTGTATTCTTCGCTACGGCGTCGTATATCATATTGTGATGCTTTATTCATTTCACTTGTTATTTCTGCTACACCTTGCTTTTACCCGACTTGCGGAACAAATGTTTAAAAAAAAAGGAAATGTTGCCAAAATTATAAAAGTTATAACTTCCGAACTTAAAAAGGATTTCTACTAAATTAATGGAAGTTTTTCAGACATGTATGACTGTTTTTACAAAAATGTTTTAATCACTCTTTATTTATTGGCTTTGATTTCTGGGTTCGGCTTACTTAGCCGCGTTACGCCTGTAGACGTTGCGTGGTTAAGTGCCGGTCACGAGTCGAAACTCTCGGGTCGTGACAAAGTTGGTATCAGAGCGTAGGTTTTACCTTCGGAGTGTAGGATGACCCTGGTATGATGGAGTAGGTAGCTGCAGCAGGGTAGCGTAGCGTGTGTATGTTCCGCGGCATACTCACGACACGGTACTCCGCCTACGCGACCTTAGGACTTGTTGATTTAAATTCCTTCTTGAATATATACAATCCTGCGATTCGATTTCCGTGTTCTTATCGAATCCTAATTTTCTTTCAGCCATTATGCCGCCAAAGACTACGAGGGCGCAGAGAGCGGCCGCGAGGGCCGAGGTTCGAGTTGACTCGTCCGAGACGAGGACTGATCCGGGCAGTGCACCCGTGGTACCCGGGCAGATTGTTCCTCCCATGACAGATCAGATCGCCACGCTAGGGGCTGGTATGCAGGAGATGCGCCAGACGGTGGGATCCAGCATGCAGGAGATGCGCCAGATGATAGGGTCGCTAGTTGAGACGCTTCGGGCACAGCGACCAGAGGTAGCTCCACCTGTTCCAGCGACCGCGATGGTACCTACCGCACAGCCAGATGCCCCTGCAGCCACGGAGGTGATTACAGTATCGCTATCAGAGTTCTTGAGGTTGAAGCCTCCGGTCTTCACAGGCACTGATACAGCCGAGGACCCACAGTCCTTCATTGATAGGATGGCCCGGATATGCCGTTCCCTCAGATGCGCAGATACGAGATGGGTCGAGTTCGCGAGCTTTCGCCTGGAAGGTCTTGCGCAGAAGTGGTGTGACTCAGTGGAGAAGGGTAGAGCAGCAGGTCTTCCTCCTATGACCTGGACGGAGTTCGTGACAGTATTTCTAGCCCGTTTCCTTCCTCAGAGTGTTAGGGATGCCCGAGCACGCAGATTTGAGGCCTTGCGCCAGACTCCAGGGATGACAGTGGCAGAGTATGACGTGCTGTTTACAGAGCTAGCCGCTTACTCTCCGTATTTAGTGGCTACCGAGGAGTTGCGAGTCAAGAGATTTGTTCGAGGCTTGCTTACACTATTGTTCCTTGCGATCAGCGCGCAGCACTACGAGACTTACGCAGCAACTGTAGATGCAGCCTTATTGGTCGAGGAGCGCCTTGCTGAGACTTCGGCAGCCCCAGAGCCGAAGGGAGTTCGTGCAGGTACATCGGTGCAGAGACAGCCTTTTCGACGCCGTGACAGACACCTAGCAGGTGGCAGAGATTCGAGGCGAGCCCGATTGTTCAGCTCGTATCCCCAGGAGGGTCAGCGACCATTATCGGGATGTTTCCGTTGCGGGAGTTCTTACCATCGTGTGCGAGATTGTCCCGAGACACACCGAAGGGAGGCGGCAGCACCGCATGTTACTTTACCACCTTCACCATCCCAGAGGGCGTTGCCTGTTGTACCTACCATTGCCCAGCGCCAGACTCACACACAGAGAGGTCGTGGACGTGGAGGAGTTGCTCAGAGAGGGCGAGATGACCGCGGAAGAGGGCAGTCAGTCGCAGGTGGTGGACAGGCACGGGTCTTTGCTTTGACGCATCAGGACGCGCAGGCGTCCAATGCGGTGGTTTCAGGTATCCTTCCTGTATGTTCAGTTGATGCACACGTATTGTTCGATCCTGGATCCACGCACTCGTATGTATCCACACACTTTATGCCGAGTTTGGGTAGAGAGTCCGGTTTGCTTGATCAGCCGCTTGTGCTGACCACTCCTGTAGGAGAGTCGTTTGTTGCTAGGCACGTGTTCCGATCCTGTACCGTCTGTATTGGCGAGAGGGAGTTGCCTGTCGACTTGATCCTTCTTGAGATGTTGGACTTCGACGTTCTTTTGGGCATGGATTGGTTAGCCACGTGCTATGCTTCTGTGGACTGCCGTGAGAAGACAGTTAGATTTTGTTTTCCCGGCGAGTCGGTTTTTGTTGTGTTGGGGGACCGTGATGCCGCCCCTCACAGTGTGATTTCTTCTTTTCGCGCTGGACAGCTTTTGAGGAAGGGATGTCAGGGATTTCTCGCCTATGTTTGCGATGCTAGTGCTACACAGGTTCCATTGGATCAGGTTCTGGTTATTAGCGAGTTTCCTGATGTGTTCCCTGACGAGCTTCCTGGGTTACCGCCCGAGCGCGACATTTCTTTCTGTATTGATTTGGTTCCTGGCTCGGGACCTATTTCCATACCGCCTTATCGGATGGCCCCGGCAGAACTTAGAGAATTGAAGGGTCAGTTGTAAGATTTGCTGGATAAGGGACTTATTCGACCCAGTGTTTCTCCTTAGGGTGCTCCAGTCCTGTTCGTCAAGAAGAAGGACGGCAGTTTGCGTCTGTGTATCGACTACCGCCAGCTGAACCGGGTGACAGTGCGGAACAGGTATCCTTTGCCGCGCATCGACGATTTGTTCGACCAACTTCAGGGGGCAGGGTACTTTTCGAGGATCGATTTACGATCGGGCTATCATCAGCTGCGGGTTAGACAGGAGGACATTCCCAGGACAGCTTTCCGTACGCGCTACGGCCATTACGAGTTTTTGGTGATGTCGTTCGGACTCACCAATGCGCCAGCAGCCTTCATGGACTTGATGAACCGTATTTTCCGGCCATATTTGGATCTGTTCATCATAGTCTTCATTGACGATATCTTGGTGTATTCCCGGAGTAGTGAGGAGCACGAGCAGCACCTGCGAATTACATTGCAGACCTTGAGGGAGCATCAGCTTTATGCGAAATTCTCCAAGTGTGCTTTTTGGCTAGATAGCGTAGACTTCTTGGGGCACGTGATTTCACGAGACGGTATATGTGTAGACCCGAGAAAGATCGAGGCCGTTCAGCGTTGGCCCAGACCCACATCGGTGACGGAGATTCGCAGCTTTTTGGGGTTGGCCGGTTACTACAGGCGTTTTGTGCAGGACTTCTCCCGTATTGCTACACCGTTGACCGGGTTGACCCGGAAGGGAGTTCCTTTCGATTGGACGGAGGAGTGCGAGCACAGTTTTCAGCAGTTACGGACTCGGCTGACGACGGCACCGGTGTTATCTTTACCTTCCGGATCAGGCGGATTTGTGGTTTATTGCGATGCTACTCGAGTGGGGCTTGTAAGTGCACGGCGGCGCCCCGGCCGTCAATCCGACGGCCAAATGCGGAAACGGTGATAAACTTTAATTTTGCGAACTTTGCAAACCGGCACCACCGCGCACTAAACCCCGGATCGGGCCATTAAACTAGATCTAGCTAACTACAAGACGGGTTAGAGATATACCGAGTGATCCGAGTCCTCCGGTCTTCTCGTCGCCGTCCCGATCTCCTGCGGAAACTCCGGTGGTCGCCTCCTCGCCGGAAGGGCATCACGAAGCCGGATTCTTTTACGGGCTCCTACCTCAATACCGAGGCAACTCGGGCGCGAAGTTGGCTAGCCGACGCGCCCAAGATTGGCTGTAGAATAATGTAGAGTATGTCTGTTTGGGGTTGGTTGCCATAGACGGAGGAAATGGTCTAACGAAAATTGGTGCTTTCAATTTTCTAGCAAATGGAATGAGATGAAGAATGCTATACACAAAAATGAAATCCTTCTCATTTTTCTCATCCCCTCAAAATGTGTGGCCGGCCAATATATTTTGGAATGGTGGAGGGAAAGGAATTTATGCATGAAGGGAGGTGATGGTAGGAGAAAAAAAGAGGGTGACCATAAACAAACATTAACCATACTTCATTTAAATCCAACCCATACCCTTTCTAATCACCATTAATGCAAAAGCATGGAGCAAAAGAAATGAAGCTATCATAATAAATCCTTTTGCAAGAAACCCCCTCCACAAATGTTATTTGCACAATTGCAAATAACCCCCTCCATCGGGAAAGTCCGGCCGGGAAAGAACAAAGGAAAACCGGCCGGAACGGAATGCAAACTGGCAACTCCAGAAAACTGGTCCCGTAATAAATTACAGGAAAACCCCAATACTGTGCATACACACCCGCATCTGTATTCCGTCCGGATACAAATGCAAAGAGACAAAATCTACACTGTACTATACTAGGATCCGGCTTAAACCAAAGCCGGCTAGTAATGTTCGTCCGATCCTGATCCGTGCAATACCGCGCGTATCAGATCGAACACTGCCATATAACTATACGGCTTCTAGTACAAACTGTCCGATCCTGATCCGTGCAATACCGCACGTATCTGATCGGACCCTGCCATATCTCCATACGGCCTCTACAGCGTTTCGCCCGAAAGCTTGAGTAACTGAAGGTGTGGTGGACCCTAAAGACTCGTCAATACAATGGCTGTGGATTTAACCACTAGCACGTCAGAGGTATAAGCCAATACGTGACGGGCCACCAGCTATTGACTAAAAGGGACGTCGATGAGCGAACTCATCCTGACACCCTACTGAGCCTGTCAGTGACAATATCCGTACAGTCCGGTCCGTTCGTCTATGAGTATCGCATGTCGGGCCTAGGGGGTGGGTAAAAGTCAGACACCCAAAAGCGGTACAAGTCGTGTCGGAGTGTAGCCCAGAACACCCTGAGATACTACTGGAATACCTACCAGTAAATCTCCTGCCTTGGCCAAGGACTTCGTGTAATGGCTCTCCTAGACACAGCGCGACCTCACCCCCAATACCGGGAGAGACGAACCCCCGAAGATCCGCTCACTGCCTCCATGTGGCTCGGGACTGTACCCAACTAAAACCTGTTTGCACGACTCCTTTGAGCCGTGGTAGGGTAGTAATCAAAGCACAGTGGGAACTCACACGAGACAAATGACGATCCCCAGGTCGATGAACTAACCTGTACACATGTCACCTTGGAACTGCTATCTGACGTCAGGTATAAGACCAACTAGCATGTTCCCGGCGAGTCCTGTCCGGTGTACTCATAACCCAATGAGCACCTGTATACATCTTAGGTGAACCAACTGACACCAGTGGCTTGCGAGACCGGCCACCGCCCCTCGTCGAGGTCTCGACTGTATACACTAGTCTACTCTGGAGAATCGATGCCCTGTCTCGAAACTCCCACGACTAGGGACCTTTTAAGGATGTGCTTATGGACCCCAGCTCCCACTTATATGATCGCCCTCATACTGCTGGTGGTCAAGCAAGAATCCTAAAGGCTCTATCAACGTGCAATAGTGACCTGTCAGGTCACCTAAAGCAGTACACGATGATAAAGATAAACCAGATAGCATACTATCATCTCGAGTAAGACTGTCATATCGGGATAGGTCCTCCCTCAATCATTGCAATCACGTGCCTGTGATCCAATAATTGACTCTGAGGGCACTACCTCCAACAATCTCCCACTTGCATTTAAGGCTAATTATTGCGATGTCGCATACTCACAGCCCGTGTGATACCGAACACCCAACTCCTCTACTGGTCAGTCTCACAAAGCTTGTTTACGAAACTATTGCGTTCAAGGAATAGCCTCAGTGAGTGGATCCGCCATGATGTTTCTTTCTATATCTCTCTATATCTCAAGTTCGCGGAGAAAACTATCTCCCGAAATGAGCAATACCTGTCTTAGAATTTCTGGATGTCTGATGGGACCTGGTTCATAAATGAACTCCAAATCCAAAATTCTTAGACTGTATCGTCAACTGAACTTAATCAGTTTCCTGCGCCATGCCACCCTCAGTATTGCCTTGGACCACCTGTCCAAAATACTGCCCCTCGTCAGAAGGAAAACTATAACTCTGACGATCACCCTGTCGTCCACGTCACCTTGGAAGCCTGGAGTGATAACCGTCTCCTTAAGGAGGCAGCCGTTATCATATCCCTAGAACATCCACTTATGTTCTAAAACTGCTTCCGACTGTTTCTCCAGGATTGGATCAATATCAACTTATTGCACCCACTGCAAGAACAACATCTGGTGTGGTACTTGACATCTCATGATTGACTCAATTGCCTAAGCAAGTGATCTGCCAATCATGCACATCCCTCTCTACTTTAGTCTATAAGACACCTTTAGAGAGGGTGACTCCATCACCTGCAGGTACACTACCGTGCCAGGAGTCGCCCATTCTAAATACTCTTAGAATGCTGTCAAAGTACCCTGATTGGGAAAACACCCAAATCTAGATCTAAAACCATAGATCTAGTAACCAGTATGTCTGATATAATGTCCAAGTCCCATGTGGAGAAACCACTGTGTGACGACCAAAGTATAACCGATCGTAGTATAGGAATGTCACTTCCTATTTTGTGTATGTCATCCAAATACCATGACATCACACCCTACTACCTGCTCAACAGATCCATCCCCTATTCTGCTGACGTCAAACCCATGACTGTCACATCAGAAATAGATGATCTATCTCCGCTATATCTGCTTAAGTCTATAAATAGTCATAAGCCTGATGTCCACCAATGCTTCCGCTGCTCCCACTGACTACGAAAACCCTCTGGCAGAGTCATATAGACGTGCACTTCTAAAGCTAGTTTAGAACGACGCTATACTCATCCTCCTGCCGGGTCTCGCAGCCTGGAACAACAACAATGGCATGTGTGGGTAAACAAGAACTTCCCTGTCACCGTCCTTGAGGCTACCGGAGTACCTCTCGGGTGCCTGAAGTTACCCACCTTATCTGCGGAGTGGCCAATGGAATGTCAAAACAGATTGAATCTTTAGGTTCCTTATCAAATCTTCAGTAATCGTTTGCGGTTCTGGAATCACTTCCAGTTTTACCATACTCCCACCACTGTTTTTGAAAAAATCCATTTTTAATAAAACTGTGGCGAGTCTAGAACAATATCGCTATTGTTCATCCAGATGGTAGAAAATCAACCCTCGTCATAGCCTGGGTCAACCCACAAACAGCCATTACAGAACCGTGCCTTTGAGTTATCCAGAGTCTGGTTTTAAGCATAATCCGGACAACTCCCCGTACCTTAACAATGTTAAGATATGAACTGTACTATATCCAATATAGAACCAGAGGCACTGATTTAATTTAACCAGATTCAAATCATGCAGCTATCTCCAGTGCATGTAAACCAAATGGAGAGAGGCCGATCAGCGTTACTCAACTTAGGAATACTTCCAATTATGAGTAACCTGAAAGAGAAGCAATTTCTCTTTATCATTACTATCAACTGAATACCATACACAAGTATCTACATCTTCGATCACTTTGAAGAATTCCGATACTTGCTACACCTGGTTCTCTACTCTATTCAAATACCTATAACTCCTCAAAACTTAGACCCTGTGTTTCTACGAAACACATGTCTAAGAACTAGAGAAGTTAAAAGTGAACAGAATATAGTATGAGGACCAACCCCTCTGTCCTAATGGACACTGGACAACATACAATACTCTGTATAAGTCCGCTGAGTCTGACAACTCTTTCACTGTGTGTCGTAGTTTGAAAACTGTACTTATGGTTAAGAAGAATTACACCGCTGTTTAATGCTCCTTACCTAACCATCCACTGATATAGGTAAATGTCATCGACATAATATCAAAAGGTATATCTCACTCTATGAAAATAGACGTACAGATATATCAATTTGAAATTGGTGCACAACAGCGGATATTCAAAACCAAATATTTGCCGACCGGCAAACAGCCCAGGTGATCTCCTCAAATATCACCGATTACAACGAATCCCGATATAATGAGGATGATCACCCAATTCCCAATAACTTACTCCCACTCATCATCTGTAAAACCATACAGATGTGAGAATCAAACCTGGTAAATACATACCCTGGAGCAAGTGTCTAATCGGGAAATCAGTTTTCTTTTAACAGTACACAGTTGAATTGAAACATTGAAATGTTTCGATGGGGTATCCTGGTATTCCTAGTAATGCCTCTACCATTATCCAGATTCACAACTATAACCGTATAATTCTTTGCCACATCTCCAAATCCTTTTATATTTCTTTAGTCATTACCTTCTGCACACCCCTTAGGCCAAATGGTTTTCTTCCTTCCCTACCGTTCGGCACCAGCCTATGGTTTGGAAGAAGACTATCCAATAAGCATAATGGGTGTACTATCCTAGTCCTAGGAGCACTCGCAATGCGAGAGAAGGTGAAGATAAAAGACAACTGAGTAAGCCTTATTCCTATTTCTCCTGGACCAAAATCCATCCCCGAACTGGAACAAGTTCCTTTCGAGTTCGTATATAACCATACGATGGAGTATCCAATAAACTGTGGATCTTCGTAGTGATACGGAGTGTCCTGGAGAAATACAAAGGTGATTTAGGGTTGGCGAAGAAATACTTGGTTTGGTCGTGAATAGCAGTCGCAATTTACTTTGCCCTCTTACTAATCCCTTGCTTTGTCTGAACTTAATGCCTTCTGCACACCATCGTTATGCTAATTGGTTTTCTTCATTTCCCACTGTTCGGCACCAGCCTAAAGTTTGGAAGAAGACTATCCAATTTGCGTAATAGGTGTACTATCTCCTAAACCAAGGAGTACTCACAACTTGAGAGAAGGTAAAAGGAAAAGACAACTGAATAATCCTATCCGTTTTCTCCAGAACCGGAAACCATCCTCGAATTCCTTCGAGTTCGTATCTAACCATACGATGGTTTTGTCCAATGGAAGTGGACGTTCGTAGCAACACGGGGTGTCCTGGAGAAAAGGGTAAAAGTAGGAGTGGCAATGAGGTCTGCAACTCTAACAATCCAAAAGCCAGTGTTAAGAAGGTTCGGTCAACTTGGTCTCTGAGTCATAGTCTTGGGTCGGGTCAATGGTCGCTGCCAAGAGAGAGAGAAAAGAAACACTCAGCGTGCACTCTAACCAAGATCAGAATGGTTACCAATTTATCTAATCTGGAAACCTCCCACTGTACCTCAAATTCTCCTCCAAACCTGAAAGAAGAATTAGTCGGGGTCACCCGAGGAGTAAACCAACTCATCAGTGGGAATCGGGATCCAACTATCATCGCATGATAACGTGACGGAATCCGCTCACGGTGTCACACTCCAGAAGGTATGCGCATAACTGGCAAGTTTCAGTTCTTTTGAAACACCCGATGTGGATTTCTGCCCCATGCTCTTATGACCTTGACTTTGGCCAAAATATCATAAGTCACATGTCAAGTTCAACCCGTCATTCTCCAGGTTAATTTGAGCCCACCCGTACATACCCTTGACTTGGGCCAAAATGGTAGTACGACTGCCCCAAACCAACACATCTATCTATGCTGCATATGAATACCAAATAGCTACCAATCACTGTGCCTTGACAATGGCCAACATACACAGCTTGAATACTATTGACTACCCATATGAAACGACGGAGGGCTACGAATGGTTTCTGGCGAAAACCTTTAACGTAATGAACTTGATATCGTTGAAGGAACGGATAGCTTTTTAGAAAATATAGTGACGAAAACCTTTACTAAAGAGGTCACTCCCGGTGAAGGGATCTCGGCTCTTTCCCCGTAGAATGAGGTGCAGGATATTCCAACTGAATACCACGATGCAAAGAAAAAGTAATCGGCTATAGTGAAGTTAATGCCCTGACGCAAACTTCTGTCCAAGGGGTCACTCCCGGTGAAGGGATCTCGGCCCTTGCCTCGTCGACTGAGGAGCAGGATATTCTAAATGAATACCACGATGCAAAACAAAAGTGAACGTCCTTGCAATAACAGCTTTTAGAAAAGTGTTCCAACAACATCAGATTAGGTTTGTTTATCTTGCATTGATCCGAATCAATGCAGTCCCATCAATTGATCACACCACAAAGAACGAAAATATACTGACGTACGTATATGCCATCCGCATTCGCCACTGGGTCCCGTCATCACCCGTTAGGTTAGCTAACTAACGGTAGAGCGGGGACTGGACTAGCGCGGATGAAAAACATATACAACATCTACTAATATATATACCAATATATAGTATTTCGCTCAAAGCGTGAATAAAATGCAACATCACAGAATGTACAGCATCATAGAACAATACAGATATCTGGGATCCCCGGGTTTCACAGAGCCACTACTGAAACCCGACGTTCCCCTGGTCGTGTAGATAGCCTTTGCAATGAAAACCTAGACCCCTACGGGCGCGGCAAGTCACCCGCCAAAACCTGAAGCGAGGCAGCCCCCTTCATTACCGTGAATGGACCACCCAGCACTTCACAGAATCCGGTAACTTGGGCACCCCTCCTGGGTCAACCTGTACCCCCTACGAGTGCGGCGAATAGCCCGCCAATTCCAGACTGAAGCCCCCTCCGTCTCAATGCCTTGAGATGCGGGCCCGTTGCCCTCTAGAACCCGGCTATCCGTGCACCCCACCGCGGGGCAACCCTAGTACAGAAAGTAAAATATATATACAACGGGTACATCGACCGCAACCTGGTCGTGCCCCAAAAGAATAATACAAACAGGCAGTGACGGCAGTCCACATGTCGGACGCTCACCCCGCAATATCAAATGTACATAATACAACAAAACTGTACTAGCATTGCATCCAGGCAATCCCCACGACCGATCCGCAACATCACAGCAAAACACAGAACATCAACGTGAAAGTCACGTTCGCAAATCCGTCTAACCGGGTTATAGCAGTTAGACTGGATTTACCGATCGAGTGACATTCACGGTCGCAGATATAATGTAAATACTGTGAAAAAATGTGTTTAAAATATCTGATCGATCAAAAATTAACAAGTGGGCCCCCAAGCAATACTGTAGCACTCACAGAAAATCTGGACCCAAACTTAATATTCCAAAACCCATAAAATAAGCCCAGAAGCCCACTGGAGAAATTGGAAGCATTGATCCCACCAACCTGCGGCGGAACCGCGGCAACAAGTGGGGTTTTGCCGCGGTTCCGCGCTCGACCTGAGGGATCAGTGTCTCGAATTTTCCCAGAGTTCTTAGAACTCCCTGCACATCATTATTTTACAACCTGAAAAATTTTTAGAGACCAAAAAATTTCAACAGAAACTGATGTGAACTAAAATTGTAGATTTTGGAATTTTGGTCGATCGGAAATGCAAAACACATCAAACGAAGCTAGAAGAAGTTAATGGCGAGGCTCTGATACCACTGTAAGTGCACGGCGGCGCCCCGGCCGTCAATCCGACGGCCAAATGCGGAAACGGTGATAAACTTTAATTTTACGAACTTTGCAAACAGGCACCACCGCGCACTAAACCCCGGATCGGGCCATTAAACTAGATCTAGCTAACTACAAGACGGGTTAGAGATATACCGAGTGATCCGAGTCCTCCAATCTTCTCGTCGCCGTCCCGATCTCCTGCGGAAACTCCGGTGGTCGCCTCCTCGCCGGAAGGGCACCACGAAGCCGGATTCTTTTACGGGCTCCCACCTCAATACCGAGGCAACTCGGGCGCGAAGTTGGCTAGCCGACGTGCCCAAGATTGGCTGTAGAATAATGTAGAGTATGTCTGTTTGGGGTTGGTTGCCATAGACGGAGGAAATGGTCTAAAGAAAATTGGTGCTTTCAATTTTCTAGCAAATGGAATGAGATGAAGAATGCTATACACAAAAATGAAATCCTTCTCATTTTTCTCATCCCCTCAAAATGTGTGGCCGGCCAATATATTTTGGAATGGTGGAGGGAAAGGAATTTATGCATAAAGGAAGGTGATGGTAGGAGAAAAAAGAGGGTGACCATAAACAAACATTAACCATACTTCATTTAAATCCAACCCATACCCTTTCTAATCACCATTAATGCAAAAGCATGGAGCAAAAGAAATGAAGCTATCATAATAAATCCTTTTGCAAGAAACCCCCTCCACAAATGTTATTTGCACAATTGCAAATAACCTCCTCCATCGGGAAAGTCCGGCCGGGAAAGAACAAAGGAAAACCGGCCGGAACGGAATGCAAACTGGCAACTCCAGAAAACTGGTCCCGTAATAAATTATAGGAAAACCCCAATACTGTGCATACACACCCGCATCTGTATTCCGTCCGGATACAAATGCAAAGAGACAAAATCTACACTGTACTATACTAGGATCCGGCTTAAACCAAAGCCGGCTAGTAATGTTCGTCCGATCCTGATCCGTGCAATACCGCGCGTATCAGATCGAACACTGCCATATAACTATACGGCCTCTAGTATAAACTGTCCGATCCTGATCCGTGCAATACCGCACGTATCTGATCGAACCCTGCCATATCTCCATACGGCCTCTACAGCGTTTCGCCCGAAAGCTTGAGTAACTGAAGGTGTGGTGGACCCTAAAGACTCGTCAATACAATGGCTGTGGATTTAACCACTAGCACGTCAGAGGTATAAGCCAATACGTGACGGGCCACCAGCTATTGACTAAAAGGGACGTCGATGAGCGAACTCATCCTGACACCCTACTGAGCCTGTCAGTGACAATATCCGTACAGTCCGGTCCGTTCGTCTATGAGTATCGCATGTCGGGCCTAGGTGGTGGGTAAAAGTCAGACCCCCAAAAGCGGTACAAGTCGTGTCGGAATGTAGCCCAGAACACCCTGAGATACTACTGGAATACCTACCAGTAAATCTCTTGCCTTGGCCAAGGACTTCGTGTAATGGCTCTCCTAGACACAGCGCGACCTCACCCCCAATACCGGGAGAGACGAACCCCCGAAGATCCGCTCACTGCCTCCATGTGGCTCGGGACTGTACCCAACTAAAACCTGTTTGCACGACTCCTTTGAGCCGTGGTAGGGTAGTAATCAAAGCACAGTGGGAACTCACACGAGACAAATGACGATCCCCAGGTCGATGAACTAACCTGTACACATGTCACCTGGGAACTGCTATCTGACGTCAGGTATAAGACCAACTAGCATGTTCCCGGCGAGTCCTGTCCGGTGTACTCATAACCCAATGAGCACCTGTATACATCTTAGGTGAACCAACTGACACCAGTGGCTTGCGAGACCGGCCACCGCCCCTCGTCGGGGTCTCGACTGTATACACTAGTCTACTCTGGAGAATCGATGCCCTGTCTCGAAACTCCCACGACTAGGGACCTTTTAAGGATGTGCTTATGGACCCCAGCTCCCACTTATATGATCGCCCTCATACTGCTGGTGGTCAAGCAAGAATCCTAGAGGCTCTATCAACGTGCAATAGTGACCTGTCAGGTCACCTAAAGCAGTACACGATGATAAAGATAAACCAGATAACATACTATCATCTCGAGTAAGACTGTCATATCGGGATAGGTCCTCCCTCAATCATTGCAATCACGTGCCTGTGATCCAATAATTGACTCTGAGGGCACTACCTCCAACAGGGCTAGGGTGCGTTTTGATGCAGCATGGCAGAGTGATCGCGTATGCTTCGCGACAATTGAAGAAACATGAACAGAACTACCCCACTCATGACTTGGAGATGGCTGCAGTGGTTTTTGCACTTAAGATCTGGCGACATTACCTATACGGCGAGTCGTGCCAGATATTCACGGATCACAAGAGTCTAAAATACATATTCCAGCTATGGGACCTGAACCTTCGACAGCGCCGATGGATGGAGTTAGTGAAGGATTACGACTGCGAGATCTTATATCACCCGGGCAAGGCAAATGTAGTGGCGGATGCTTTGAGCAGGAGGCCCGGGAGTAGTCTATCTTGTTTGAGCGCAGTACAGGGGCAGTCGTCAGCAGATTGGCAGATATTATGTGACAGCCGGATACAGTTCGAGTTCACGCCGATTGGAGGACAGATAGCACATGTCCGTGCACGCCCACAGTTGATCGATCGTATACGTGAGGCACAGCTCAGTGATGACCAATGTTCAGAGATCATGGCACAGATTGGACAGGGCAGATTTTTCGAGTTCGTGATCGATGGTCAGGGGATACTACGATTTGGAGTTAGACTGTGCGTACCAGATGCTGAGGGGCTGAGGCGTGAGATTCTTGAGGAGGCACATCGGTCGGTATATAGCATCCATCCCGGTTCCACCAAGATGTATCATGATATGAGAAGTGTTTACTGGTGGGACGGAATGAAGAGAGACATCGCAGATTTCGTGTCGAGATGCCTGACTTGTCAGCAAGTCAAGGCTGAGCACCAGAGGCCCACGGGAGAGCTACAGCCGTTACCCATTCCGGAGTGGAAATGGGAACAGATTTCGATGGATTTCGTGGTGGGTCTACCCAGGACTAGTCGGGGGTATGACTCCATCTGGGTGATCGTGGATCGTTTGACGAAAGCGGCTCACTTCCTACCGGTGAAGACGACTTTCGGATTTACTCAGTATGCCCAGATCTACATTGACGAGATAGTACGACTGCACGGAGTCCCGACATGTATTGTGTCCGACAGAGGCACCTAGTTTACCAGTCGACTATGGCAAAGGCTTCAGGAGGCTTTGGGCACTCGCTTGAGTTTCAGCACAGTATTTCATCCGCAGAACGACGGACAGTCAGAGCGGACCATTCAGACTCTCGAGGACATGCTCAGAGCTTGTGTATTAGATTTCGGAGGTAGCTGGGATCATCATTTTCCCTTAGTAGAGTTCTCCTACAATAACAGCTACCAGGAGACCATTCAGATGGCACCATTTGAGGCTCTTTATGGGAGAAGATGCAGGTCGCCCGCCTGTTGGACAGAGCTCAGTGAGAGCAGTATCTTAGGACCACAGATTGTTGAGGAGACGACAGCGAAGATCCAGTTGATTCGCAATAGGATGAGAGCAGCCCAGAGTAGGCAGAGATCTTATGCGGACCGTCGGTGACGCAGACTTGAGTTTGCGGTTGGTGATCATGTTTTCTTGAGGGTCTCCCTAATGAAAGGTGTGATGAGGTTTGGGAAGAAGGGGAAGCTCAGTCCCAGGTATGTGGGCCCCTTCGAGATCCTCGAGCGTGTTGGTGCAGTAGCCTACCGTTTAGCCCTTCCGCCCAGCTTTCCAGATGTGCACCCCGTATTTCATGTCTCGATGCTCCGCAGATATCTTCATGATCCTTCACATGCGATTCAGCATCCGACGATCCAGCTTGAGCGCGACCTTTCCTATGCAGAGCAGCCGGTGATGATCTTGGATCGACAAGTGAAGAAGTTGAGATCGAAGGACATCCCATCTGTTAAGGTACTTTGGCGTGGCCAGAACTGTGAGGAGGTCACTTGGGAGACCGAAGGCGAGATGATGAAGATGTATCCCCATCTTTTCAAAGGTACGTGTAGTTAGATTTTGAAATTCGGGGACGAATTTCTTTAAGAGGGAGAGATTATAACACCTTAGGATATGTTTAGTGACTAATTATATTTAAATAATGGGTTTTTAATAAAAAGTTTACCAAATTGTGTTTTAAATATTTTTTCTAATTTAATAAATATTTTTAAAAAAATTTCCTACGCTTGCACACACATGTGCATGTAAACTAGGTTTTTTCTAAATGAATTTTTACCATGATGAGTGACCATGGTGGGTTAATCTTGAGGATTAAGTCTTATGGGTTTTTAAGTGAGTTTAATTAGTTAAGTAATAGTTACTTTAATTTGAAATTTGTTTGAGGGTGTTGACTTGTGAGAGAGAGAGAGAGTGCATCATGGCTTTAGGCCATGCTTGCAATTAATGAAGAGAGAGAGAGGAGGGTTGACATTGGGTGATGATTTTTCCTCTCAATTCTTTTGTTTTCCTCTCAAACCTCACTCTCTCAAAACACACACACCCACACTTACCTCTCAGCTGAGGCAAGCACTCACAGCAGCAGCAACTGAAGCCAGAAGCAACAGCAGCAACAGAGAGAAGTAGCAACAGCAACAGTGAGCAGCAATAGCCTCACAGCAGCAACCACAGCCCCTTCCCTTCATTTCTTCTTCTTCCTCCAGCTCCCTAGGGTCAAGTGTGAGGTATATTTCCTAAACTTACTCCCTAGTTTGCGTGGTTTGAGTAGTTTTGCTTCGGTTAGTGGTTTTTAATGCGTTTTAGTGCGATATGAGGTGTTTAGTGGGAACCTTGAGCTAATGTGGTGTGAATTGGTTTCAGTAGGTTGTTAGAGGGTTGTTGAGACCATATTAACCTAGCTTAACCTCCAATTGCACTAAAATACCACCAGTTCCCTAATTGATGCAAATTCGTCGTATTTATGCAAAACTGAGTTTTCTGGAAACTGCTTTTGACCTGGTGGGTTCAGAATAAATTTGAGAAGACTGCAGTATAGTAGTGAGGTGCTGATACCATAGATAGAACTCGGCCCCCTAATTCCTTCTTTTGGCCGCCAATTAATTCATTCTGGCCGCAATTTGCGGCCAGATGGGTAGGGTTTGGGTTAGGGTTTGGTCCTATAGGTGTCTGCTAGTATGTAGAGTGTTGTGATATATATATTTTTGTAAGTTTAGTTCTGTATTAAAATCTGGGACTAAATACCTGTTTTTCCGTATTTCTAAACCTTCGCGACATGCATGATACGTGTGTGGGTTTGAGGTTTCTGCGTATCGCGACGCGTCAGGGTAGTTTCGGGCGCGTGATCACACGTTTTAGCGTATCGCGCACACGCGCGATTAGTTTACGACACGGGTTTCTAATTGTATCGTAATATCACGTTTTGTGAAATTGAGCTTATGTGTGATATATGCTATGTGATTCTAGGTTCGCAGGCCAGTGAGACGGACGCTGCGAAGAAGGGCAAGCAAGTCGTCGGCTACACTTAGCGCGAGACTTCGGTGAGTAGATTTCACATCTACGGGGATATCGCCCGCATGGCGTTATGCGTCAGGGCTAATAGGACCTTATTATTATATGTTGCATTTACCCCATGGACTGTCATCGCATATTGCATTCCCTGCTATATATATATATATATATAGGCTTAGAACTGATAGAACACCGCACTATTACTAACGGTTTATGTTGCACGGGCACTAATTTGCATGCTACACACACACCGTTAGTAATTGCCATGACACACTCACTGTAGAGCTGCCATGATTATATTGCTGTAGTTCATCTTACATATGATTGGTTATGATTTCCTAGAAATTGGGAGCCGCATGACATCTTTAATGACGGAAACTATTTTAAAAAGTGGTTTTCCCCTTATACCTATACCATGGATTGATTTACATTGCACCTCGCATTGGGTTTACTTCTTGGTGTTGGATTTTCATGTGATTTCTGGTTTTGAGGACAGTGGAAGTATTTAAGAAAAGATGCACTATTTTGAAAAACCCGGTACCTCGTGATATGATATTTTGGTGCGTCCACCACGCGTTTTCTCGGTGCTGAGACGTGTGCTTGAAACCCGATTCGAGGAGATGGATGATCCGTTTGCGGGTTCATGGTGGACCCGGTATGGCACCCCGGGGCGAGAACGGTTTCGCTGTGCAGTAGACGGTGAGCCCGGCGGAGGGACCACTACCTACCGGTGATTGGTTGGACCTGGCAGTTGTCCGGAGGACACTGACCAGAGTCAAGAGATGGATGCGGGATGATCCGTACTGCCGGGGCCGAGGGCCGACACCGCAGACGGACCCCGTAGGCCGATCCGGACTGACGGAGCCCGATATACGAGGATTTGCGTGTCGATGCTGGACACGAGTATTTTATGATATTTTGGGTGCCGATGTTGGGCACTCGTGATTTCTCAGAGATGTACAGGATTTGAGGGCCGATGGGAGTGCCAGCACCTGAGTTTATTTGGGATTTGGGTGCAGCCTGAGTCACCGATTATTGTTTTCCATGTTGACATATCCATGTAGATGTTATTTATCGCATGCTCAGTATTGATTTCTATGTATCTCATCCTGTAGTACTTACCTGATAGAGCACTTACATTAGTATTGCATCCACTGTTTGTCATGCATTGATATTATCTGCTGGCATTAGTAGAGCAGCGCCGTACGTGCATGCTCGCGATTACCTTTATATGTTATCTCTATCCACGAGTTGGCAACTCACCCCCGTCGTGCCACAGTCTTTGCAGGTTGCCCTTGGGAGTAGTTGCGGCTGGCTGTTTACCGCATCTTTTGGCACAGATACCATTTCTGAGGCGAGTTAGCCTTTTTGCTGTTAGGTGGGTTTTTGTACGGTATCTGTTATCCTTCAGTTGTATATTGATGTATCTAGTATTCTCCATCTACCTTTCTGTATTGACTTAGAGACAGTTGTGAGGACGATGTGTATGATTTTGTACTCTGGTGTCGAGCTCGCATGTGAGCCGACTTTATTTTATGCAGTCTTACCTTTTGTGATATTTGTCCTTGCCTTACTGTGTATTCTTCGCTACGGCGTCGTATATCATATTGTGATGCTTTATTCATTTCACTTGTTATTTCTGCTACACCTTGCTTTTACCCGACTTGCGGAACAAATGTTTAAAAAAAAAGGAAATGGTGCCAAAATTATAAAAGTTATAACTTCCGAACTTAAAAAGGATTTCTACTAAATTAATGGAAGTTTTTCAGACATGTATGACTGTTTTTACAAAAATGTTTTAATCACTCTTTATTTATTGACTTTGATTTCTGGGTTCGGCTTACTTAGCCGCGTTACGCCTGTAGACGTTGCGTGGTTAAGTGCCAGTCACGAGTCGAAACTCTCGGGTCGTGACATAAACGTACAGATATATCAATATGAAATTGGTGCATAACAACGGATATTCAAAAAATATTTGCCGTTCGGCAAACAACCCAGGCGATCTCCTCAAATAAGACCAAATACAACGAATCCCGATATAATTAGAATGATCACCCAATTCCCAATAACTTACTTCCACTCATCATCTGTAAAACCATGCAGATGTGAGAATCAAACATGGTAAATATATACCCTAGAGCAAGGATTAATTGGGAAATCAGTTTTCTTTTAACAATACACAGTGAAACTGAAACATGAAAATGTTTCGTAGGGGTATCTGGGTATTCCTTGTAATGCCTCTTCCATTATCCAGATTCATGACTGTAACCGTATACTTCTTTGCCATCTCTCCAAATCCCTTTATATGTCTTTAGTCATTACCTTCTGTACACCCCTTTAAGCTAAATGGTTTTCTTCCTTCCTTGCCGTTCGGCACCAGCCTATGGTTTGGAAGAAGACTTTCCAATAAGCATAATGGGTGTACTCCCGTGATCCTAGGAGTACTCGCAACCTGAGAGAAGGTGAAGATAAAAGACAACTGAATAAAACCTTATTCCCATTTCTCCTGAACCAGAATCCATCCCCGAACTGAAACAAGTTCCTTCGAGTTCGTATATAACCATACGATGGAGTATCCATTAAACTGTGGATCTTCGTAGTGATACGGAGTGTTCTGGAGACAAAGGTGATGTAGGATTGGCGAAGAAATACTTGGTTTGGTCATGAATAGAAGTCGCAATTTAATTTTCCCTCTTACTAATCCCTTTATTTGTCTTTACTGAATACCTTCTGTACACCTTCGTTAGGCTAATTGGTTTTCTTCATTCCCCACCATTCGGCTCCTTCCTATGGTTTGGAAGAAGACTATCTAATTAATGTAATAGGTGTACCGTCCTAATCCAAGAAGCACTTGCAACCTGAGAGAAGGTAAAAGGAAAAGCCAACTGAATAGTCCTATTCATTTTCTCCAGAACCGGAAACCATCCTCGAATCTGGAACAAGTTCCTTCGAGTTCGTATATAACCATACGATGGTTTTATCCAATGGAAGTGGATGTTCGTAGTAATAAGGGGTGTTCTGGAGAAAAGGTTAAAAGTAGGAGTGGCAATGAGGTATGCAACTCTGACAATCCAAAAGCCAGTGTTTTAAGAAGGTTTGGTTAACTTGGTCACTAAGTCATAGTCATGGGTTGGTTCATGGTCGCTGTCAAAGAGAGAGAGAGAAAAGAAACACTCAGCGTGCACTCTAACCTAGATCAGAATGGTTATCAATTTATCTAATCAGGAAACCTCCCACTGTAACCTCAAATTCTCCTCCAAACCTGAAAGAAGAATTAGTCGGGATCACCCGAGGAGTAAACCAACTCATCAGTAGGAATCGGGATCCAACTATCATCGCATGATAACGTGATGGAATCCACTCACGTTATCACACTCCAGAAGGTATGCGCATATCTGGCAAGTTTCAGTTTCTTTAGAAACTCCAGATGTGATTTTTACCCCATGCTCTTACGACCTTGACGAAGGCCAACATATCATAAGTCACATGTCAAGTTCTACCCGTCATTATCCAGGTTAATTTGAATGCACCCGTACATACCCTTGACGAAGGCCAAAATAGTAGTACAACTGTCCCAAATCAACGCATCTATCTATGCTGTAGAAAAGTAACAAATAGCTACCATACACTATGCCTTGACGAAGGCCAACATACATAGCATGAATACAAAGTGCTACCTTTCTGAAATGACGGAGGGCTACGAATGGTTTTTGGCGAAAAACCTTTAACGTAATGAACTAGATATCGTTGAAGGAACCGGATAACTTTTTATAAAAATAAAGTGGCGAAAACCTTTGCTAAAGAGGTCACTCCCGGTGAAGGGATCTCGGCTCTTTCCCCGTAGAATGAGGTGCAGGATATTCCAACCGAATACCACGATTCAAAGCAAAACGTAATCGGCTATAGTGAATTTATTACCCTGACGCAAACTTCTGTCCAAGGGGTCACTCCCGGTGAAGGGATCTCGGCCCTTGCCTCGTCGACTGAGGTGTTGGATATTCATAACCGAATACCACTGTGCAAAACAAAAGAGAACGTCCTTGGAATAACAGCTTTTTTTGAAAAATGTTCCAACAACATCAGAATAAGTTTGTTTAGCTTGCATTGATCTGAATCAATGCAGTCCCATCAATTAATCACATCATAAAAGAACGAAAATATGATGTACGTATATGCCATCCGCATTTGCCACTGGGTCCCGTCATCACCCGTTAGATTACTTAACTAACGACAGAGCAGGGACTGGACTAGCGCGGGTGTAAAACATATACAACTTCTACTAGTATATATATCAATATATAATATTCGCTCATGGCGTGATAAAATGCAATATCACAGAAATGCAATAAGCATCACAGAACAATACAGATTAACTGGAAGCCCCGGGTTTCACAACGCCGCAACTGAAACCCGACATTCCCCTGGTGGTGTGGATAGCCTGTGCAATGAAATCCTAGACCCCTACGGGCATGGCAAGTTACCCGCCAAAACCTGAAACGAGGCAGCCCCCTTCAACAAACGTGAATGGACCACCCAGCACTTCACGGAATCTGGTAACTTGAGCACCCCTCCTTGGGTCAACCAGTACGCCCTACGAGTGCGCCGAATAGACTGCCAATTCTAGAGTGAAGCCCCCTCCATCTCAAAGCCATGAGATGCGGGCTCGTTGCCCTCTAGAACCCGGCTATCCGTGCACCCCACCGCGGGGTAATCCTAGTACAGAAAGAGAAATATATACAACGGGTACATCGACCTCAGCCCGGTCGTGCCCCAAAAGAATAATATACAAACAGGCAGTGACGGCAGTCCACATGTCGGACGCTCGCCCCGCAATATCAAATGTACAGATACAACCAAACTGTACTACCATTGCATCCAGGCTATCCACCACGACAAATCCGCAACATCACAGCACAACACAGAACATCAACGTGAATGTCACGTTCGCAAATCCGTCTAAAAGAGCTATAGCAATTAGACAAGATTTACCGATAAAATTACATTCACGGTCGTAGATATAATGTAAATACTGTGAACTAACATATTTAAAATTTTCGATCGACAAAATTTCCTGAAGTGGGCCTTAAGTACGATTCCCAGTACTCAGACAAATCTGGGCCCAAACAAAAAATACCAAAAACCCCATTTCCAAGTCAGAGACCACTGTGGCAATTTTGGTGCATTGATGCTACAGGAGTGCGACGGAACCGCAGCCAAAACAAGGGTATTGACGCAGTTCCGCGGCGCTACAGTGCGATCATTTCACCAAATTTCAGCTGTGGTCTTAAAAAAGCCTGCCTGATTTTCTGCAATACTCAAAATAAATTTTCGACGACAAAAAAAAATTCGACAGAAACACAGAATTGGAAATGCAGTTTTTGAAAATTTCGTTCGATCGAAGTTCTAAACACGTTAGAGCAAGCTAGTAAAGGTTAATGGCGTGGCTCTGATACCATGCAAGTCTACGGTAGCGCCCCAGCCGTCTGTCCGAGGCCAAAATGTGGAAACGAAAACATTTCTTAAACTAGAAACCGGCGCTGTCGTATGCTTAAAACCCGGATCGAACCATTAACCAACAACTAGCAACTAAAGAAAGATTTGGAAAGTTATACCGATCGATCCGTGTCCTTCGGTCTTTGGCCACCATCTTAAGCTTCTCGCGGCATCTCCGGTCTCGATCTCCTCGTCGGAAAGGGCACCACATCTTCGAGTCTTTTTACGGGCTCCCGCTTCATCCGAAGCAACACGGGCATGAAGTACGCTAGCCGACATGTCCAAGGCGAAGTAGAGAATGCTTGTGACAACTTTGTCTCTTGCATCCATTATATGGATGGAGGTTGAAGGTGATGCCATCCATTGAAGTTGTGAGCTAGAGGAAGAAGAAGAAAAAGCACTTTTTCTTTTGTTGTGTTGATAATGAGAGTGAGAGTGTTATGAAAAATACAAGACCAAAAAAACATGTCATGGGAGCCCCTCTCTTTCTCCTTATCATATCAAGACTCAAATCCATCGTCAAATGTGACATATGCACAATAAAAGAGACCATGAGTCACTAGGTTTGCATGTGTCACAATTAATGCACAAAAAGATGATTTCTAGCTCACAATTTCCATTTGTAAACATTAATCCAAATGTTTACAACAATAAAAAGATATGGCAACATCTAAAGTAAACTCGTGACGGATCACAAGGATACCCCTCACCTGTATATACATACATACATCCGCATTCCGACCGAATGCGAATGCGATGAGACGAAAGTAATCAAACAAATCTAATACTACAATCCGGCTTAAACCAAAGCCCACTAGTATGATCTGTCCGATCATGATCCGTGCAGGACTGCACGTATATGATGCCATATATCATACGGTCTCTACAACGTTTCGCCCGAAACTTGAAAACTGTCTGTGGGAGACTCTAAAGACTCGTCAATACATTGGCTGTGGATTTAACTACTAGCACGTCAAAGGTACTAGCGGTATGTAACGGGCTACCAGGTATTGACCAAAAGGGAGGTCGATGAGCGAACTCATCCTGACAACCTATTAAGCTTGTCAGTGACAATATCCGTACAGTCCGGTCCATTTGTCAATGAGCATCGCATGGCGGTCCTAGGGGGTTGGTAAAACTCAGACCCCCAAAAGCGGTACAAGTCGTGTCGGAGTGTAACCCAGAACACCCTGAGATACTACTGGAATACCTACCAGTAAATCTTCTGCCTTGGCCAAGGACTTCGTGTATTGGCTCTCCTAGACACAGCGCGATCTTACCCCCAATACCCGGAGAGATGAAACCCCTGCCGATCCGCTCACTGCCTCTATGTGGCTCGGAACTGTACCCAACTAAAACCTGTTTGCACGACTCCTTTGAGCCGTGGTATGGTAGTAATCAAAGCACAGTGGGAACTCACACGAGACAAATGACGATCTCAGGTCGATGAACTAACATGTACACATGTCAATAGGGAACTGCTATCTGATGTCAGGTATAATACCAACTAGCATGTTCCCGGCGAGTCCTGTCCGGTGTACTCATAACCCAATGAGCACCTGTATATATCTTATGTGAACCAACTGACACCAATGGCTTGTGAGACCGGCCACCGCCCCTCGTCAAGGTCTCGACTGTATACACTAGTCTACTAATGGAGTATCGATGCCCAGTCTCTAAACTCCCACGACTAGGGACCACTTTAAGGATGTGCTTATAGACTACCCAACTCTCACGTATATGATCGCCATCATACTGCTGGTAGTCAAGCAAGAATCCTAAGGGCTCTATCAACGTGCAATAGTGTCCTGTAAGGTCACCTGAAGCAGCACACGATGATAAAGATAAACCAGATAGCATACTATCATCTTGAGTAAGACTGTCCTACCGGCATAGGTCCTCCCTCAATCATTGCAATCACGTGCCTGCGATCCAATAATTGACTCTGAGGGCACTATATCCAACACCCAACTCCTCTACTAATCAGTTTCACAAAGCTAGTTTGTAAAAACTCTTGTGTTCGAGAAAATAGCCTCAGAGAGTGGATCCGCCCTGATGTTTCTTTCTATGTCTCTCTTAATCAGTTTCACACGGGCTGTGAGTATGCGACATCGCAATAATTAGTCTTAAGAGCAAGTGGGAGATTGTTGGAGATAGTTCCCTCAAAGTCAATTATTGGATCGCAAGTACGTGATTGCAATGATTGAGGCAGGAACTATACCGATTGACAGTCTTGCTCGAGATGATAGTTTGCTATCTGGTTTGTCTTTATCATCGTATACATGCTTTAGTTCACTATTGCATGATGATAGAGCCCATAGGATTCTTGCTTGACTACCAGCAGTATGATGGTGATCATATTCGTGGGAGCTGGGGTCTATAAGCACATCCTTAAAGAGTCCCTAGTCATGGGAGTTTCGAGACAGGGTATCGATACTCCAGAGTAGACTAGTGTATACAGTCGAGACCCCATCGAGGGGCGGTGGCCGGTCTCATAAGCCATTTGTGTTAGTTGGTTCACCTAAGATTTATACAGGTGCTCATTTGGTTATGAGTACACCGGACAGGACTCGCCGGGAACATGCTAGTTGGTATTATACATATCGTCAGATAGCAGTTACCTGGTGACATGTGTACAGGTTAGTTTGTCGACCTGAGATCGTCATTTGTCTCGTGTGAGTTCCCACTGTGCTTAGATTACTACCCTACCATGCTCAAAGGAGTTGTGCAAACATGTTTTAGTTGGGTACAGTCCCGAGCCATATGGAGGCAGTGAGCGGATCATCGGGGATTCGTCTCTCTCGGTATTGGGGGTTGATGTCGCGCAGTGCACGGGTGGCCATCACTAGAAATCCTCGGTCGAGGTAGTGGAGAATTACTGATTTGGATCAGTAAATTCTCAAGTGGCGAGTCTGACTTTATCCATCCCCTTAGACTCGATATGCGATACTCTTTAGACGAACGGACCGGACTGTATATACATTGTCACTGTCAGGCTCAGTAGGGTTTATGGATGAGTTCGCTCATCAGCTTCCCTTCCAATCAATACATAGGCAACCGTTACGTACAGCTCGTACCTCTGACGTGCTAATGGTTATTCCCAGTGCCAGTGTGTTGATGAGTCATTAGAGTCCCCCACAGACAGTTTCCCAAGTTCGGGCGAAACTTTGTAGAGGCCGTATGGGTTTATGGCAAGGTTCGGAAAATGCACATGCGTTTTCGCACGTGTCATTTTTCGGGCAGATAACACTGGTAGGATTTGGTTTAAGCCGGAACCTAGTATTATACTGTGTGGATATAATATCTTTGTCTCAATTGCATTTGTATTCAGTCGTAATACAAATGCTGGTATGTTTATACCATTACGGGGTTATCCTGAAATTCGTTTCAGGATAACTTTTGGAAGTTGCCAGTTTTCAGTTTTCTATCAGCTGTATTTAATATTCGGTTAAATGTGGATTTATCTTTTCTTCTTGGGTGAGTCATGGGGGTAAGTCATGCTTCTAGAAGGTTCTAGAAGTGACGACAAGGATGGTGACTCATTCATTAGCCTTAATTATATGATGACTAGGTTTAGATGAGTCATTCATTATATTAATGCATTTTGTTTGTGCTAAGATATTTTACCTTGATCTTTTGCTTGTGGTCACCACTCCTCTCCTACACTCACCCCCTCTCCTCCTTTTAAGTGGCCGGCCAACCTTTGGTAAGGGATGATGGTTGCTAGAAAAAGATTGATATTGTTTTGGACTCATGGAAATTAGATAAGCCTCATTTCACATTTCACCCGATTCCAAAAGGCAACTTCATTAACCGTTCGACCATAGCCTTAGACGTAACAAGACAAAGTGTTCTATTCATTCTCTACTTCATCTTGATCATCTCTTTTAGCAAACTTGACGACCGAGTTGCCTCGGTTCAGAGGCGGGAGCCCGTTTAAAGATCCATCGACGTGGTGCCACCTGGACGAGAAGATCGGAGATTCAGGAGATCGGAGCAGCCGCAACAAGCGTGGGATGATGGTTGAAACCGAAGGACTCGGATCGTTCGGTATAACTCTTCTACCCACTTTGTAGTTTGTTAGTTTAGCTTTAATGGCAGATCCGGGTTATGCTACGTGATAGCGCCAGTTGTAAAAAGTTTTTGTTCCGCATTTGGCATCTGTTAGACGGCCGGAGCGCTACCGTGGACTTACATATATATATATATATATATACATACAGGCATATGTTTTCATGATGTTTGAGTGTCGGTGTGGGACACTCAGGTTCCATGATATTGTTTGCGTCGTTGATGGACACGTGGATGATATCTACATGCATACAGGCATATGATGTCGGATGTTTATTTATATATGTCATTGCATTGACTCGATTGTTGACATATATGCGTACTTGGTCACCCCAGATATCATAGTGTTACCTTCAGGATATAGTGACCTAGGAAATCGTTGTTTTATTTGATTTCTACTTGCTGATGTTTTCTACTCACGAGTTAGCAACTCACCACCGTTGTGCCACAGTTCTTGCAGGTTTGACCGCTTGGGATCAGTTGTGGCATCGCTGGCACGCAGCTTCATCCAGGGTGTTTTGCTTTGGTAGGTGGGGCACATGTTGTATCGTACCCACTCTCGTGCTTTATATATTCCGTTATATCTAGATAAACTCCATCAAATCAAATCAGAGAGTAGAAATTGTATATTGGTAGACCTAGTCAGACTTCGGTGTTGTGGGAGATTTAGAGCGATGGGTTTACGATCGCTTTTCTTGAGTTTTGATAACTTGCTCATTTATTGTTCTTTCTGGATTGATCTTTGCCGTTAGGCGTCATATATATGTTATTGCATTATTGTGATTCCGCTGGTTGGCGAAGAGCTAGCTCCTACTTAGAGATGCCTATATAATGTTGTGTATATGGTTTTGGACCAAAATATACAAGGGTGGTGTTGCCCGAAATTTTAAAATACGAAGCATGTTTTCAACTCTAGTATGATCCACTTGCATTTTCAGGTTTCATTAGCTATGCATTTAAAGAAAAATATGATTCATTACACCTTTAACTCAAAATTGAACCCCCACTATTTTCCGTAAAAAGGTTTAGATTTCTGGGCTTCGGCTTACTTGATTTACGTCACGCCTTTAAACGTTGCGTAATTTAAGTGCCGGACACGTGCTAAATTATGGGTCGTGACAGTGTAGGTTGATGAAGTAGGAGTTATGGTTACTTTAGAAATATTTTCCTCTCTCTTTTTCTTCAACTAAAGAAAAACCCTAGAGCTTAGAGCTCAAGAAGGAGAAGAAAATGAACTTGGGTGAGTTTGTGATGAATAATGAGAGAATTAACCATGGGCTAAAGATAAGGGTGAGGTTAATAAATATCTAAGAGTAAAACAAAAAGGAGAACATGAGTCATGGCTTCTCAATGCTTCTCCAAGCATCCAAGCCATGACTTGTTTCCTCTCTATTTTTCTTTAACTCAAAATAAATAAATCCTCAATAATCTTTTGCTTTAGGTATGAGTCTCATACACCTATATTCTATGTATCATCAACCATGATACATAATCCAATATATAAATGAATATATATATATAGTATATATTGTCACGACCTGGAAATGGCACGTGACTGGCACTTGAATCATCTGAAGTCTATAGGACTCTGATTTGTTCAAAATGATAAAGGTAGTAGTAGTAGTAATAACCGCAATCAATAACGGTGTCGCGTGTAGCGAGCGTTAGTGGGAACGGGTCGTCGTCTGGGATTCAAGGAATTCGTAAATTCTTGCTTTAGATAAGTCAAAAGAACTATTAAAGAAATTGAAGAAATGGTTCAAGATTTAGTTGATGTAATAGTTTCAAGAAAATCAAGAAATTGTTTTTAAGAAAGGAAATCAAGAAAATGTTCAAGATCTAATTATCAAGAAAATATGAAAAAGCCTTGCAGGATTTGATCGGATTTAGTAGCCATGGATGACTAATAAGGATGACTCATCTTATCTATTGACAGTTTAACACTAGATTGATGGCGATATTTGCGGATTAGGGTTTTTTGGAAGAAACTAGGGTTTGTTCATTATTGACACTTGTCCTTTCATTGATCCCATTCATTTTCTAGCCCTTCATGTAGGGTTCCTAGGCACACTAAGGAGGTCTCACATGGCATCAACCATGCCAATTTCAAATTTTACTGGTACCGAGAAACCCTAATACGGATCGTTAACTAGAATATTAGGCGAACACATGCAACAAGTTAACAATTTAACTAAAAGAACAGAAATACAACCTTTGTAGATCCGGTCCTCCACCTCCATAGCTCCGCAATGAAGTCTCCTCGCTGTCCAAATGGAAACCCGGGCTCTAGCGTCGGCTTCATCGGAGAAATGGGCGGGCAAGGTCGCCGGCTTCGTGCCGAAGATGATCTACGTCGAGGCATCACTAGATCAAGCTCCCACTTCACCAAGTAATAAAACTTGTGAAGAAAACACCCTATACTACTTGGCAAGAGGTAGAGGATGAAGAAATAGGAGGTGGGTTCACTTTAGAATTGGATTTCTCACTCATTTTCTCAAGTTGCCATTGATGGAGGTAAGCTTCTTCTTGTGTAGAAGAAGAAGAAGAAGATGAATATATTATGATAAGTTATTTTCAAAATAGAAAATAAATGAATAGTTATCATAATCCAACCATGGTCAAGTGTAGAGAATGAACTAGGGTTTAGTGGAATGGTTAGGGTTAAGCATGAAACAAATATGGTCACTTAGTCAAAGCTTCATGAAGCTTCAACTAGCATCCAAAGAAAGCAACCATTCATTTATTTTGCAAAATAAATAAACAAAATAAATAAATGATAAAGAAAAAGAAAACCCTAACCATTACACAACCATGGTTTAAACTTTACACAAACTCAAGTTAGCTTGTATCATCAAACATGACACAAACTTGTGTACAAAAGTATATCACATATACATTGTGCACTTCAAGTGAGAAAATCCCTTTAAAATGAACCAATACTAGTTAATGCAAAGTAATATATCAAATATATAATTATACATTAAATCATTAAATCAACACTTGATTTAACGATCCGGTCATATCGCATATAACCAACTAGTATCCAATGTATCGGCTTATCGAATCAATCCTTGAATCGATAGCTAGGTTATATCGCATACAACCAATCGATACATTCATCGCGAGAATGCAATACGGTATCACATACACGCATTATTCTCGGTCCTGCACATATCTCATATGCGCTCCTATTTCGTTTCGCTTGACCCAGGAAACCTCTATGTAGGACTCTAAAGACTCGTCAATACGCCGGCAGCAGATGATGATCATATCAAACACCCACAAGCCGCAAGCGGTCTGCCAAATGTAACGGCCACCCGGGTATTGAGCGATCAGAAGATCGACGAGCAAGCCCGCTCACACTCCAGTGAATCCAACCAGTAACACTACCGTACAGTCCGGTCTCGTCGTCTGATATGTCGCATATCTCGCCTAGGGGTGGTAAACGTCAGACCCCAATAGCTCAATAAGTCGTGTCGATATGAGGCCTATAACAGTTCGAGAAACTACTGGTAACACTTACCAGTAAATCTCAGCAACACTGGCCAGGGATTTCCGGTCATAGCCAATCGATCACAGCACAACATCAACTCCCTATACCGGGAGAGACGAATCCCCTCCTATCGCTCATTGCCTCCATGTGATTCGGGACTGTACCTAAAAACCACCGTTTTGCACGCCTTCTTGGACGTGGTAAGGTGGAAATCAAAGCACAGTGGGAACCACACAAGACTCTATGACGATCTCGGGTCAACAGACTACTCTGTACCAGTGTCACCATAGAACTGCCATCTGACGTAAGGTATAATACCATCTGGGAGTTCTCGGCGAGTCCGTCCAGTGTACCCAGTCTCCACTGAGCACCCGTATATCATCTCTGATGTCAAACACCAATGGATATGGGATCATCCATCGCCCATCTTAATGAGTCGAGAAGGTATACGCTAGTCTACTCTGGTATATCGATACCCCGTCTCGATATACCCACGACCAGGGACCTTGAAGGATGTACTTATGGACTACCCTGTCCCCACTAGTATGATCCGCATCATAGTCCAGGTAGTCAAGTACACATCCTAAGGGCTTTACCAACATGTAACAGAGAGACAATCAGTGTACACGTTAAAGTAAAGATCAACCAGATAGCATACTATCATGTCGAGCAAGAAAGTCCTCCATATATATGTCCCAGCATCCACTACAATATACATCCTATGTATAGCAATGGCCTCTAGGGCATACATATAACTAACAATCTCCCACTTGCACTAGGGCCATCTGATAGCAGTGGTTGTAGTATCTCATACTCAACCATCCCATTAAAGTCTCTCTCTGGGAAAAGGCCTTTGTGAGTGGATCCGCCGTGTTGTCCTCTGTGTCTACTCTCCTAACCTCGATCACCCAAGAGATCTACCATCTCCATGATCAGGTGATACTGCCTTAGAATATGTCTGGATCACTGATGGGACGGACGTTCCTTGGCATAAGCCACAACTCCATTGTCACACAATGGGAGGAACTAAGTTCATCTCATGAACAAATATACATCCAGACTGCCTCTTTGGTAGCATCTTAAGTAGCGATGTATCCAGCCTTTATCGTCTAGTATGCCACGGTATCTAGCTTGGAACTCTTCCAACATACCGTCCCTTTACTGAGGGTAAAGACAATGCCTGTGACTGACTTTCAGTCGTCCTTATCACCCTGGAACCCTTCCAGTGATTCTCCCCAGGATCGGTTGATACCATCTCACTACAACTAGTGAGAATCCTAACATCCAATTAGATCTATCTCATAGATCCAAAACCTAGGATTTATGAGGTATCACTTTGATCCTATATGGAGAATCATTGTGATAAGCGGAGATTGACTGAGCGTAGCATAGGAAACTCCTTCCCTATCAAGAGTATGTCATCCACGTACTCTACGAGGATCATCACTATACTCCCTACTACCTTTTTGTATATACAAGGTTCATCTACCATTTTGATGATGTCAAACTCTTTGACTAACACATCAAAACAGATGTTACAACTCCGCGATACCTGCTTTATCCTATAAAGCATCTTGTACACGTTTCCGCTGCTCCCACTGTCTACGAAGCCCTCTGGCTGTGTACTTATAGACGTTCTCTTCTAAAACATCATTTAGAAAAGCAGTCATGGCACCCCACCGCCAGATATTGTAGTCATGGTATGTAGCCGTGGCATGTAGGATCTGGATGGACTTAAGCATAGCCACTTGAAAAGGTTTCATCATTATCCACACCTGGTCGATGACGAAAAGCTTTAACAAGTCTAGCTTTGAAAGTCTTAACTTTTCCATCTACACCAAGTAATCTTCTCAAGATATACTTGCTCCTGATGGGGATTTAACCCTTCAGATATAGCAACCAAAGTCCATACTTTGTTGGTGTACATGGATTCCATCTCAGATCGCTAAGCATCCAGTCATTCTTACAGAGTCCCACTCCTGATGGCCATTTCGAAACTAGTTGGGTCATCATCTCATGATGCAATCCTCGCTCCCACTGTTATAGAGTAACCGAAGTATCTCTCAGGCGGGTGAGGAACCTCACTAGATCGGCGGAGAGGCTGAGGTTCGTTGGTAACTATTGAATCCTTTGGTTCTATCAAATCATCAGCCACAGTTTGTATAGCTGGAGCCTTTCCAGTTGTATATAACAGACCTTGCCTCGAGCTTGTCCGGATTATGCTTTTAGACATAGCCCGGACAACCCCAAATCTTAACCAACTTAAGATATGGGCTCTTCCCTTTCCATATCACATATGAAGCGGTAGGCAACTGATTTGATTGGAACCCAATTCAATTGGTATGCAGCTTCTTAAGTGCATAACTCCCAAAAGGAAATAGGAAACACAGTAGTACTCATCATAGAGCACACCATATCACATAGGGTGCTATTGCTCCGCCCCGATATACCATCGTGCTATGGTGTATACGGAGGAGTAATGCTGAGAGAGAATCTCATTCTACTTTAGAATAATCCAGGATTTCTGTGCTCAAGTATTCTCCTCCTCGATCTCATCAAAGGACATAATACTTATACCCGTATTTTGGTTCTCTACTTCTAACTTATATTCTGTGAATATCTCAAAAGGTTCAGACTTGTGTTTCAACAGGAACATGGGTCTGAATCTCGAAAGATCATCAGAGAATGTCATGAAGTATAAAGAACCAGTCCTGGCATATGTAGACGGGGGACCTTACATACATCAACATGTATCATCCCAAGAGTTCATTAACTCTTTCACTGTTTCCAGTAAACGGAGCTATGGTCATCTTATCTCTGTGACATGACTGGCAAGTTTCACAAGATGTAAATTCAAACTGATTTAAATATGCATCTTCATATAACTTTAGCTAGTCGGGTCGCATTGATATGACCTAGTCTACAATGCCTCAAGTAAAATTCGTTCATTTCTGAACTCATCCTCTTGTGTGTGTTCAGTATACTAAAGAACTGTAGTTTGATTTAGAACATCAATGCTTTTAGATAACGTGCCTGAACCGATCAACTTTTGATATAGGAAATGTCCAAAACATTATCCAACTATACAAAATTTTATCATTTCTTTACTAATAAAGAGATAGATATGATTTTGTATATCAGGTTCGGTATCTAATAACATTCGTTCAGAATCAATGTATTGGTAATACAGGGTGACAGTGACCAACAGACTTGGCTGCAACACTTGCCCCGCTTTCTGTCTCATGAAACTTATCACCCGTTCTCAGTTCTCTACCTAGCTGTAGCCCTATGTAACAGATTACATATCTGGGATCCTGATCTGGTATCACATACCCAGGACGTAGAGAATACAGAGAAACAGTTCTTTGTAACGAACACACCCGAAGATGATGCATCACCATGCACTCTCTTCGTTTGGGCGATACGGGAATTCTGGTAATCTCCAATTTCCTGCTCTGTTTTATAACAATTATAAGTTGGAGCGGGACCAACGTTCCCCAGCTCAGTATAACAAGCGGGTTCGGTCAATAATCTGTATTATTATCTTGATTAAAGCGTGATATGGTCGCTACCAGGAGAGAGAGAGAAGAAAACACTCAGCGTGCGCTCTTGCAAGAATAGATTGGTTATTATTTTATCTAATCAGGATGGCTCCCACTGCTTTTTATCAAATCTTCCTTCAAACCCTAAAAGGAAAGACTAGCCGGGATTAATTACAAACTACAAGTTCGCCAATCTTTCAGCCAGGCCAGTGTCGGTACTTTGAGGGAGGTCCCCCGTGCTTTCGCACGAACCTAATTAATGTAAACCTCGTTTTCCCAGAGGCGTAACCTCGTTAACACCTTTCTAGACACCTACTTGATTGGCTAATTGTAATGTGTAAAACTCTCCCAGGAGTAACTCTTACTCGCAGCGGGTATCGGGATCCAACTATCTCATAGAAGGTATGCAATCTCATTGCAAATTTCAACACTTGAAATTCCCGATAATTTTGCCCCTAGCAGCTATATGACCTTAACATAGTCAAAAAATCATAAGTGCTAGTCAAGTTCAACCCGTCATTTCCCGATTGAATTAAACCCACCCGCACGACCCTTAATATAGTCAACAAAGTTGCACGACTACCCTAATCCAATCGCATCATATGCTTATGCAGATAAGCACTAATTAGCTACCGCACACTACGCCTTAACATAGTCAACAAACGTAGCACGAATACTAACTAGTACTTATCTGAAATGACGGAGGGTTACGACAGGTTTTTCTGAAAACCTATTGCGTAATGAACTTGCTATCGTTGTAGAATCAAATGATTTTAAAATGGAGTGTTTTTTAGGCTTTTGTAGTTTTGCTAAAGGAGTCACTCCCGGTGAAGGGATCGTCGGTCCTTTCCTCGTCGAATGAGGTGCAGGATATATCATATATATCTCGGTGCAAAGCAGAAACTATAGAAGCTATCAAAAGACAAACCGAGTGTGTAGCATCTGCCAGTTATTGCTAAAGGAGTCACTCCCGGTGAAGGGATCTCGGTCCTTTCCTTATCGAATAAGGTGCAGGATATATCACATATACCGCTGTGCAAAGCAAGAACTGTAGCTACCTGTTTTATTTTGAAATTCGATTCTACAACATCTTATGTTTCTTTTATTTCATTAATCACATTAATGAAGTCCCATCATTTAAGTACCTAAACATCACAGATAAATACGACGTACACTTATGCCATCTGCATTCGCCTGGATGTCCCCTCGTGCACCGTTAGGTTAGGTGACTAACGGCAGAGCGGGACAGGACTAGTGCGGGTGTAAAACATAAGCAACGCCTATACAATATATCATATATACTATATACAGTATCCATCACAGAACATATCACATGATCACATCACAGATATCGCAGCAGAAGAAACATATGAAATATTGGATATACTAGGACGTCCGTGTTTTCAATACGAGCCAGTATAAAACACGGATTCCACGGTCGCGATGAATAGCCAAACCCACACCCCTAGACCCCTACGAGAGCGGCAAGCAACCCTACCAATTCTAGATTTAGGAGACCCGGACTCGACTCCTCGAGTTGGTCTCCCACTGGACTCCAGAACCCGGTTACTTGTGCTCTTCTCCTTGAGTCTATCCTAGTGCGGAAAAGTAAATAATATACAAAAGGTGACATCTTCCGCAACCTGGAAGTGCCCCAATAAAAGAATATTACATACAAGTTTTTACATGAATGAAAATGAAAAACACCCATCTCACATAAAAACCCCCGGCTATTCAAACACGACGATCCAATATAACATATCCAGCAACACATAACATCACATGTCATCAACGTAAGTAAATATGCGCATCCCAATTGTCGTTGACATATAGCAACGAAACCGGCGATATCACATATTACACTTACGGTCACAGAAAAGAAAGTGTAAAACTACAACAGTTGGAATCCGCAAACTCTTTAGACATCGCATGCCTAGCCAAATGAATTCCTTAGACATCGCATGCCTAACAATTATAAACCCCGCATTTTAGTCTCATCATTGAAAACACTTTTCAATATCAAGTCGGGCAATTCAACAAGATTCCCGATATCCTGATCGAATGCTCGTCGCAAACTTTAGTAGGCGGCCGCACCCCCGACGCCGTCGACGAAGTGCACCAAAGAGGAACACCGCTGCCGCGAGCACCCGAACGGATGTCTTCGGCGACGGGGTTCTCCTACAGTCACTTGGTCGGGGCTATGGAGCGAGGCTGTCTATTAAGTTTACCCGGCGAGTATCCGCGTACGCTATGTGATTGCGACGGACTTTTGATCACATCAAAATTCCGTGGCAACCGATCAAGTGAGACTAAACTGCTATGTTTATAACATTCATTCAGTTATCTCATAACTTATTGTGAATTCCAATTATTGTATCACATTCTAGATAATTAGAAAATGTGAAACTTTCCGATCGAACATTCAAACACCCAAGTTTTCCCAATACAGATCAACACATGAAACAAGTCTAAAAACATTCAGTTCGTGCCTCAGTACCAACGGTCCAGCCGTAGAAGGGTCAAGCCAACGCTTCACATGTGGCACGTCGTACTGCCCCAAACCCTAAGGTTCAAAAGGCGGTTCAAGACGGTCACATAATCGAGTTAAGGTTTGTTGTCTTCTAGAGGGACCATCGCGTTACTTGCACTACTTAGAACGTCATTAAACTACGGAAAGATCCAACACTTGGAAATTTCCCGACAGGGGAAAAGTTGGGTATTTATATCCGGTCGAACTTTTTAACATATTCTAAAATATCCGGAAAACCACATAGACAAAATTAGACAATCCGATCGAAACACCGAGTCCCCAATACAACCCAGAAAACTCAACTCTTGAGTTCAGAAAAAAAAATATCCCAGGAAAACCAGCACTGCAAAATAGGAATTACTGTGCAAAATTCAATGGGAGAAGAGACAAAATGGCCGCGGAAGCGCCGCATTAGCACGCTAATGCCGCGGTTCCGCCGGACTTTAGACAGATCATTAGGTAATTTTTGCACCGTAATTCTTAGAATTTCCTGCTGAATTTTCTGCAGATTTTTAATCTGGAAAAAACCCAATTTTTGGAAAAAGTCCAGAGAGCAAATTTGTGTTAGGGATTCGGTTTAATCGGACTTCTAACTCCGTCTACACATCGCTTAAGGTTCTAGCTAGGCTCTGATACTACTATAGGGTTCCTAGGCACACTAAGGAGGTCTCACATGGCATCAACCATGCCAATTTCAAATTTTACGGGTGCCGAGAAACCCTAATACGGATCGTTAACTAGAATATTAGGCGAACACATGCAACAAGTTAACAATTTAACTAAAAGAACGGAAATACAATCTTTGTAGATCCAGTCCTCCACCTCCATAGCTCCGCATTGAAGTCTCCTCGCTGTCCAAATGGAAACCCGGGCTCTAGCATCGGCTTCATCGGAGAAATGGGCGGGCAAGGTCGCCGGCTTCGTGCCGAAGATGATCTACGTCGAGGCATCACTAGATCAAGCTCCCACTTCACCAAGTCACAAAACTTGTGAATAAAACACCCTATACTACTTGGCAAGAGGTAGAGGATGAAGAAATAGGAGGTGGGTTCACTTTAGAATTGGATTTCTCACTCATTTTCTCAAGTTGCCATTGATGGAGGCAAGCTTCTTCTTGTGTAGAAGAAGAAGAAGAAGATGAATATATTATGATAAGTTATTTTCAAAATAGAAAATAAATGAATACTTATCATAATCCAACCATGGTCAAGTGTAGAGAATGAACTAGGGTTTAGTGGAATGGTTAGGGTTAAGCATGAGACAAATATGGTCACTTAGTCAAAGCTTCATGAAGCTTCAACTAGCATCCAAAGAAAGCCACCATTCATTTATTTTGCAAAATAAATAAACAAAATAAATAAATGATAAAGAAAAAGAAAACCCTAACCATTACACAACCATGGTTTAAACTTTACACAAACTCAAGTTAGCTTGTATCATCAAACATGACACAAACTTGTGTACAAACGTATATCACATATACATTGTGCACTTCAAGTGAGAAAATCCCTTTAAAATGAACCAATACTAGTTAATGCAAAGTAATATATCAAATATATAATTATACATTAAATCATTAAATCAACACTTGATTTAACGATCCGGTCATATCGCATATAACCAACTAGTATCCAATGTATCGGCTTATCAAATCAATCCTTGAATCGATAACTAGGTTATATCGCATACAACCAATCGATACATTCATCGCGAGAATGCAATACGGTATCACATACACGCATTATTCTCGGTCCTGCACATATCTCATATGCGCTCCTATTTCGTTTCGCTTGAGCCAGGAAACCTTTGTGTAGGACTCTAAAGACTCGTCAATACGCCGGCAGCAGATGATGATCATATCAAACACCCACAAGCCGCAAGCGGTCTGTCAAACGTAACGGCCACCCGGGTATTGAGCTATCAGAAGATCGACGAGCAAGCCCGCTCACACTCCAGTGAATCCAACCAGTAACACTACCGTACAGTCCGGTCTCGTCGTCTGATATGTCGCATATCTCGCCTAGGGGTGGTAAACGTCAGACCCCAATAGCTCGATAAGTCGTGTCGATATGAGGCCTATAACAGTTTGAGAAACTACTGGTAACACTTACCAGTAAATCTCAGCAACCCTGGCCAGGGATTTCCGGTCATAGCCAGTCGAACACAGCACAACATCAACTCCCTATACCGGGAGAGACGAATCCCCTCCTATCGCTCATTGCCTCCATGTGATTCGGGACTGTACCCAAAAATCACCGTTTTGCACGCCCTCTTGGACGTGGTAAGGTGAAAATCAAAGCACAGTGGGAACCACACAAGACCTTATGATGATCTCGGTTCTACAGACTACTCTGTACCAGTGTCACCATAGAACTGCCATCTGACGTAAAGGTATAATACCATCTGGGAGTTCTCGGCGAGTCCGTCCAGTGTAGCCAGTCTCCACTGAGCACCCGTATATCATCTCTGATGTCAAACACCAATGGATATGGGATCATCCATCGCCCATCTTAATGAGTCGAGAAGGTATACGCTAGTCTACTCTGGTATATCGACGCCCCGTCTCGATATACCCACGACCAGGGACCCTGAAGGATGTACTTATGGACTACCCTGTCCCCACTAGTATGATCCGCATCATAGTCCAGGTAGTCAAGTACACATCCTAAGGGCTTTACCAACATGTAACAGAGAGACAATCAGTGTACACGTTAAAGTAAAGATCAACCAGATAGCATACTATCATGTCGAGCAAGAAAGTCCTCCCTATATATGTCCCAGCATCCACTACAATATACATCCTATGTATAGCAATGGCCTCTAGGGCATACATATAACTAACACTTCACAAATAGATTGTCAATCTTATCTCAAATTGTGGTCAAGATTATCAAGAATTTGATATCGCGCCCGATGAGGATGTTGACGATTCTTTTACGAAGGTTTGTAAACTTCATAAGACTTAAAAAAAGTATAGAAATTTATCGATCTACCTTAATCCTACGAATCCTATCAAGCGGAGATTTACTCGTGCATTTTGAAAATCAAAGAAAGATTAGAGTAAGAATTCAAAACGCGAAAATTAAAAGAAAGCGAAATTGAAACTAATTATCACCTTTATTATTCAACTTCAAATTGCAACTTCTTCAATCTGAGATTACAAGAAGAATTGCTTTCGATCACTCTCTTGAAGAGATAATTTTTCTGTCGATCTTCACGTTGCTCGATCACTGTGAGCCTTATACCTGCCGTGGATCGCTTGCTCGTTGATGATGATCGGCTTCGTGTTAAGGATCTTTTGTTGAATCGCTTGATGAACTTCTCGATGATTCTTGATTTTAGATCTTGGATTTGATGTTGTTCTTGATTTGTTTTTGTTAGTTATATGTATGCCCTAGAGGCCATTACTATACATAGGATGTATATTGTAGTGGATGCTGGGACATATATAGGGAGGACTTTCTTGCTCGACATGATAGTATGCTATCTGGTTGATGTTTACCTTAACGTGTACACTGATTGTCTCTCTATTACATGTTGGTAAAGCCCTTAGGATGTGTGCTTGACTACCTGGACTATGATGCGGATCATATTAGTGGGGACATGGTAGTCCATAAGTACATCCTTCAAAGTCCCTAGTCGTGGGTGTATCGAGACGGGGCATCGATATACCAGAGTAGACTAGCGTGTACCTTCTCGACCCATACAGATGGGCGATGGATGATCCCATATCCATTGGTGTTTGACATCAGAGATGATATACGGGTGCTCAGTAGAGACTGGGTACACTGGACGGACTCGCCGAGAACTCCCAGATGGTATTATACCTCATGTCAGATGGCAGTTCTCTGGTGACACTGGTACAGAGTAGTCTGTTGACCCGAGATCGTCATAGAGTCTTGTGTGGTTCCCACTGTGCTTTGATTTCCATCTTACCACGTCCAAGAGGGCGTGCAAAACGGTGGTTTTTGGGTACAGTCCCGAGTCACATGGAGGCAATGAGCGATAGGAGGGGATTCGTCTCTCCCGGTATAGGGAGTTGATGTTGTGCTGTGTTCGATTGGCTATAACAGGAAATCCCTGGCCAGGGTTGCTGAGATTTACTGGTAAGTGTTACCTGTAGTTTCTCGAACAGTTATAGACCTCATATCGACACGACTTATCGAGCTATTGGGGTCTGACGTTTACCACCCCTAGGCGAGATATGCGACATATCAGACGATCAGACCGGACTGTACGGTAGTGTTACTGGTTGGATTCACAGGAGTGTGAGCGGGCTTGCTCGTCGATCTTCTGATCGCTCAATACCCGGGTGGCCGTTACGTTTAGCAGACCGCTTGCGACTTGTGGGTGTTTGATATGATCATCATCTGCTGCCGGCGTATTGACGAGTCATTAGAGTCCTACACAGAGGTTTCCTGGCTCAAGCGAAACGAAATAGGAGCGCATATGAGATATGTGTGGGACCGAGAATAATGCGTGTATGTGATACCGTATTCTATTCTCGCGATGATTGTATCGAATGGTTGTATGCGATATAACCTAGGTATCGAATCAAGTATTGATTCGATAAGCCGATACATTGAATACTAGTCGGTTGTGTGCGACATGACCGGATCATTGAATCAAGTGTTGATTTAATGATTTAATGCATAATTATATATTTGATATATTACTTTGCACTAACTAGTATTGGTTCACTTTAAACGGATTTTTTCATTCGGGTGTGCGCATTGCATATGCGATATGATTTTGTGCACTTGCTTGTATCATGTTTGATGATGCATGCCAAACTTGGTTAAGTGTAAAGAATGAACCATGGTAATGAATGGGTTAGGGTTTTGATTTTTATTTATTCATTTATCTTTCTTATTTATTCTTTTTGGAAATTAAGAAAGGTAAATGAATGGTTTGTTTTATGTTGAAGTTTCTTGAAACTTTGACTAAGTCTTCATTCTTGTCCTATACTTAACCCTAACCATATTCACTAACCTAAGTTAATTCTCTACACTTAACTAGAGTTAAAAGTATGATAAGTATTGTTTTATTTTCTATTTTTAATTCAAGACTTATCATATCATCTTCTTCTTCTTCCTTTCTTCAAGTGAAGAAACCTTCACTCCATCAATGGTGATTGTTGGATTTGAGTGAGAAATCCAATTCTAAAGTCTACCCACTTCCTATTTCTTCATCCTCTACCTCTTGCCAAGTAGTAGAGTGTGTTTTCTTCACAAGTTTTCATGACTTGGTGAAGGTGGAGCTTGATTCTTCGATGCCTCGACGTAGATCATCTTCGGCATGGACATCGACGACCTAGCTCGCTTATTCTCCGACGAAGCCGACGCTTGAGCCCAGATTTGATTTGGACAGCGGAGAGGACCTCGTTGCGGAGCTATGGAGTTGTATTTCCGTATCTACAAAGGTTGTATTTCCGTATCTTGTAGTTAAGTGTTAACTAGCTAGCTTTTTCGCCTAAACATCTAGCAAACGATCCGTAGTCGGGTCTCTCGGCACCGTTAAAATTTTAATTTGGCATGTTCGATGCCTTGTGTGACCTCATTAGGGTGCCTAGGAACCCTACAGTGGTATCAGAGCCTAGCTAGAGCCTTAGGCGAAGTCCAGACGGAATTTGAAACCCGATCGAACCGAAACCCTACCCGGAAATGAGCTCTCTGGACTTTTTCGAAAATCTGGGTTTTTCCAGAATTAAAAATTACTAAAAAATTCAGCAGGGAAATTTATGATTTACGATGCAAAAATTTTTCACTGAACAGTAATACTAGCGGCGGAACCGCGGCAGGAGCATTGCTTCTGCGGTGGTTCCGCGGCAATATTGATGGATCATTCCGTACTTTTTGCACAGTAATACCTGATAAATTGTGCTGGATTTTCTGGGAATTTTTAAAATTTATTCAAGAGTTGATTTTTCTGGAGTTGTTTTGGGAATTCGGTGTTTCGATCGGGGTATCAAATTTTTTCTGTGTGGCTTTCCGGATAAATTTTAGAATATGTTAAAAAGTTCGACCGGATATAAATACCCAATTTTTCCCCTGTCGGGAAATTTCCAAGTGTTGGATTTTTCCGTATTTTAACGACGTTCTAAGTAGTGCAAGTAACGCGATGGTCCCTCTAGAAGACAACAAACCTTAACTCGATTATGTGACCGTCTTGAACTGCCCTTTGAACCTTCGGGTTTGGGGCAGTACGGCGTGCCACATGTGAGGCGTTGGCTTGACCCTTCTACGGCTGGACCGTTGGTACTGAGGTACGAACTGAATGTTGTTAGACTTGTTTCATGTGTTGAGCTGTATCGGGAAAACTTGGGTGTTCGATTGTTCGATCGGAAATTTTAACATTTTCTATTTATCCGGAATGTGATACAATAATTGGAATTCATAAGTAGCTTTGAGATAACTGAATGAATGTTATAAACATACCAGTTTAGTCTCACTTGATCGGTTGCCACGGAATTTTGATGTGATTAAAAGTCCGTTGCAATCACGTAGCGTACGCGGATACTCGCCGGGTAAACTTAATAGATAGCCTCACTCCATAGCCCCGACCAAGTGACTGTAGGAGAACCCCGTCGCCGAAAGCATCCGTTCGGGTGCTCGCGGTAGCGGTGTTCCGCCTTGGTGCACTTCGTCGCCGGTATCGGGGGTGCGGCCGCCTACTGAAGTTTGCGACGAGCATTCGATCAGGCTGTCGGGAATCTCGTTGAATTGCCCGACTTGATATTGAAAAGTGTTTTCGATTTTGAGACTAAAATGCGGGGTTTATAATTGTTAGGCATGCGATGTCTAAGTAATTCATTTGGTCAGGCATGCGATGTCTGAGGAGGTTGCGGATTCCAACTGTTGTAGTTTTACACTTTCTTTTCTGTGACCGTAAGTGTAATATGTGATATCGCCGGTTTCGTTGCTATATGTCAACGACAATTGGGATGCGCATATTTACTTACGTTGATGACATGTGATGTTATGTGTTGCTGGATATGTTATATTGGATCGTCGTGTTTGAATAGCCGGGGGTTTTTATGTGAGATGAGTGTTTTTCATTTTCATTCATGTAAAAACTTGTATGTAATATTCTTTTATTTGGGCGCTTCCAGGTTGCGGAAGGTGTCACCGGTTGTATATTATTTACTTTTCCGCACTAGGATAGACCAAAGGAGGGGAGCACAAGTAACCGGGTTCTGGAGTCCAGTGGGAGACCAACTCGAGGAGTCGAGTCCGGGTCTCCTAACTCTAGAATTGGTAGGGTTGCTTGCCGCTCTCGTAGGGGTCTAGGGGTGTGGGTTTGGCTATTCATCACGACCGTGGAATCCGTGTTTTATACTGGCTCGTATTGAAAACACGGACGTCCTAGTATATCCAATATTTCATATGTTTCTTCTGCTGCGTTATCTGTGATGTGATCATGTGATGTTCTGTGATAGATACAGTACATAGTATATATGATATATTATATAGGCGTTACTTATGTTTTACACCCGCGCTAGCCCTGCCCTGCTCTGTCGTTAGTTACCTAACCTAACGGTGCACGAGGGGACATCGAGGCGAGTGCGGATGGCATAAGTGTACGTCGTATTTATCTGTGTTGTTTAGATACTTAAATGATGGGACTTCATTAATGAGATTAATGAAATAAAAGAAACCTAAGATGTTGTAGAATCGAATTTCAAAATAAAACAGGTAGCTACAGTTTTTGCTTTGCACAGCGGTATATATGATATATCCTGCACCTTATTCGATGAGGAAAGGACCGAGATCCCTTCACCGGGAGTGATTCCTTTAGCAATAACTTCAAGATGCTACACACTCGGTTTGTCTTTTGATGGCTTTTAAGAGTTCTGCTTTGTACAGCGATATATATGATATATCCCGCACCTCATTCGACGAGGAAAGGACCGACGATCCCTTCACCGAGAGTGACTCCTTTAGCAAAACTGGAAAAGCCTCAAAAACACTCCATTTCAAAATTCATTCGATCCTACAACGATATCAAGTTCATTACGCAATAGGTTTTCAGAAAAACCTGTCATAGCCCTCCGTCATTTCAGATAAGTTGTATATAGTATTCGTGCTGCATTTGTTGGCTTTCGTCAAGGTGCAGTGTGCGGTAGCTATATGCTGCTTATCTGTCAGCATACGATGCGATTGGATTAGGGTAGTCGTGCGGCTTTGTTGGCTTTCGTCAAGGGTCGTGCGGGTGGGTTTAATTCGATCAAGAAATGTACGGGTTGAACTTGACTAGCGGGCTATGGTTTGTTGGCTTTCGTCAAGGTCATAGCACGTTAGGGGCAAAATATTATCGGGAATTTCAAGTGTTGAAATTTCCAATGAGATTGCATACCTTCTATGAGATAGTTGGATCCCGATACCCGCTGCGAGTAAGAGTTACTCCTGGGAGAGTTTTATACATTACAATTAGCCGATCAAGTAGGTGTCTAGAAACGTGTCAACGGGGTTACGCCTCTGGGAAAACGAGGTTTACATTAATTAGGTTCGTGTGAAAGCACGGGGGACCTCCCTCAAAGTACCGACACTGGCCTGGCTGAATGATTGGCGAACTTGTAGTGTGTAATTAATCCCGGCTAGTCTTTCCTTTTAGGGTTTGAAGGAAGATTTGATAAAAAGCAGTGGGAGCCATCCTGATTAGATAAAATAATAACCAATCTATTCTTGAAAGAGCGCACGCTGAGTGTTTTCTTCTCTCTCTCTCCTGGTAGCGACCATATCACGCCTTAATCAAGATAATAATACGGAATATTGACCGAACCCGCTTGTTATACTGAGCTGGGGAACGTTGGTCCCGCTCCAACTTATAATTATTATAAGACCGAGCAGGAAATTGGGGAATACCAGATTTCCCGTGCCGCCCAAACGAAGAGAGTGCATGCTGATGCATCATCTTCGGGTGTGTTCTTTATACAGAACTGTTTCTCAGTATCCTTTACGTCCTGGGTATGTGTTACCAGATCAGGATCCCAGATATGTAATCTGTTACATAGGGCTACAGAAAGGTAGAGAACTGAGAAAGGGTGATAAGTTTCATGAGGCAGAAAACGGGGCAAGTGTTGCAGCCAAGTCTGTCGGTCACTGTCACCCTGTATTACCAATACATTGATTATGAACGAATGTTGTTAGATACCGAACCTGATATACAAAATCATATCAGTCTCTTTATTAGTAAAGAAATGATAAAATTTTGTATTGTTGGATAATGTTTTGAACATTTCCTATATCAAAAGTTGATCGGTTCAGGCACGTTATCTAAAAGCGTTAATGTTCTAAATCAAACTACAGTTCTTTAGTATACGGAACACACACAAGAGGAAGAGTTCAGAAATGAACGGATCCTTCTTGAGGCATTGTAGACTAGGTCATATCAATGCGACCCGACTGGCTGAAGTTACATTTAGATGCATATTTAAATAAGTTTGAATTTACATCTTATGAAACTTGCCAGTCATGTCACAAAGATAAAATGACCATAGCCCTGTTTAATGGAAACAGAGAAAGAGTTAGTGAACTCTTGGGATGATACATGTTGATGTATGTAGGTCCCCTGTCTACACATGCCAAGACCGGTTCTTTGTACTTCATTACATTCTCTGATAATCTCTCAAGATTCAGGCATATGTTCCTGTTGAAACACAAGTCCGAACCTTTTGAGATATTCACAGAATATAAGCGAGAAGTAGAGAACCAAAATACGGGTAAAAGTATTATGTCCTTTAATGAGATCAAGGAGGAGAATACTTGAGCACGGAAATTCTTGAACTATTCTAAAGGAGAATGAGATTCTCTCTCAGAATTACTCCTCCGTATACACCATGGCACGATGGTATATCGGGGCGGAGCAGATACACCCTATTTGATATGGTGTGCTCTATGATGAGTACTACTGAGTTACCTTTTTCCTTAAGGGGTCATGCACTTGAGAAGCTGCATACCTATTGAATTGGGTTCGAATCAAATCAGTGCCTACCGCTTCATATATGATATGGAAAGGAAGAGCCCATATCTTAAGTTGGTTAAGATTTGGGGTTGTCCGGGCTATGTCTAAAAGCAAAATCCGGACAAGCTCAAGGCAAGGTCTGTTATGTAGAACTGGAATAGTTCCAGCTATACAAACTGCAGCTGATGATTTGATAGAACCAAAGGATTCAGTAGTTACCAACGAACCTCAGCCTCTCTGCCAATCTAGTAGGGTTCCTCATCCACCTGAGAGATACTTCGGTTCCTCTAAACAGTGGGAGCGAGGATTGCATCATGAGATGATGACCCAACTAGTTTCGAGCTGGCCATCAGGAGTAAGACTCTGTAAGAATGGCTGGATGTTTAGCGATCTGAGATGGAATCCTTATACACCAACAAAGTATGGACTTTGGTTGCAATATCTGAAGGGTTAAATCCCCATCAGGAGCAAGTATATCTTGAGAAGATTACTTGGTGTAGATGGAAAAGTTGAGACTTTCAAAGCTAGACTTGTTAAAGCTTTTCGTCATCGACCAGGCATGGATCATGATGAAACCTTTTCAAGTGACTATGCTTAAGTCCATCCAGATCCTACTTGCCACGGCTACATACCATAACTACGATATCTGGCGGTTGGGTGTCTTGACTGCTTTTCTAAATGATGATTTAGAAGAGTGTGTCTATAAGTACACAGCCAGAGGGCTTCGTAGACAGTGGGAGCAGCGGAAACGTGTGCAAGATGCTTTATAGGATAAAGCAGGCATCGCGGAGTTGGAACATCTATTTTGATGGATTAGTCAAAGAAGTTGACATCATCAAAATGGTAGATGAACCTTGTATAAACAAAAAGGTAGTAGGGAGTATGGTGACGATCCTCGTAGAGTACGTGGATGACATACTCTTGATAAGAAAGGAGTTTCTTATGCTACGCTCGATCAATCTCCGCTTATCACAAAGATTCTCCATATATGATTAAAGTGATACCTACTAAATCCTGGATTTTGGATCTATGAGATAGATCTAAATGGATGTTAGGATACTCACTAATTGTAGTGAGATGGTATCAATCGATCCAGGGGAGAATCACTGGAAGTGTTCCAGGGTGATAAGGACGACTGAATGTCAGTCGCAGGCATTGTCTTTACCCTCAGTGGAGGGACGGTATGTTGGAAGAGTTCCAAGATAGATACCGTGACATACTAGACGATAAAGGCAGGATACATCGCTACTAAAGATGCTACCAAAGAGGCTGTTTGGATGTATAATGGTTCATAAGATGAACTACGATCCTACCATTGTGAGACAATGGAGTTGTGGCTCATGCCGAGGAACGCCGGTCCCATCAGTGATCCAGACTTATTCTAAGGCAGCATCGCCTGATCATGGAGATAGTTGATCTCCAGGGTGATCGAGGCTAGGAGAGTAGACTCAGAGGACAACACAGCGGATCCACTCACAAAGGCCTGTTCCTAAAGAGAGATTTTTTTTATGGGATGGTTGAGTATGAGATACTGCAACCACTGCTACAGATGGCCCTAGTGCAAGTGGGAGATTGTTAGTTATATATATGCCCTAGAGGCCATTACTATACATAGGATGTATATTGTAGTGGATGCTGGGACATATATAGGGAGGACTTTCTTGCTCGACATGATAGTATGCTATCTGGTTGATCTTTACCTTAACGTGTACACTGATTGTCTCTCTATTACATGTTGGTAAAGCCCTTAGGATGTGTGCTTGACTACCTGGACTATGATGCGGATCATACTAGTGGGGAGATGGTAGTCCATGAGTACATCCTTCAAAGTCCCTAGTCGTGGGTGTATCGAGACGGGGCATCGATATACCAGAGTAGACTAGCGTGTACCTTCTCGACCCATACAGATGGGTGATGGATGATCCCATATCCATTGGTGTTTGACATCAGAGATGATATACGGGTGCTCAGTAGAGACTGGGTACACTGGACGGACTCGCCGAGAACTCCCAGATGGTATTATACCTCACGTCAGATGGCAGTTCTCTGGTGACACTGGTACAGAGTAGTCTGTTGACCCGAGATCGTCATAGAGTCTTGTGTGGTTCCCACTGTGCTTTGATTTCCATCTTACAACATCCAAGAGGGTGTGCAAAACGGTGGTTTTTGGGTACAGTCCCGAGTCACATGGAGGCAATGAGCGATAGGAGGGGATTCGTCTCTCCCGGTATAGGGAGTTGATGTTGTGCTGTGTTCGATTGGCTATAACAGGAAATCCCTGGCCAGGGTTGCTGAGATTTACTGGTAAGTGTTACCTGTAGTTTCTCGAACAGTTATAGACCTCATATCGACACGACTTATCGAGCTATTGGGGTCTGACGTTTACCACCCCTAGGCGAGATATGCGACATATCAGACGATCAGACCGGAATGTACGGTAGTGTTACTGGTTGGATTCACAGGAGTGTGAGCGGGCTTGCTCGTCGATCTTCTGATCGCTCAATACCCGGGTGGCCGTTACGTTTAGCAGACCGCTTGCGGCTTGTGGGTGTTTGATATGATCATCATCTGCTGCCGGCGTATTGACGAGTCTTTAGAGTCCTACACAGAGGTTTCCTGGCTCAAGCGAAACGAAATAGGAGCGCATATGAGATATGTGCGGGACCGAGAATAATGCGTGTATGTGATACCGTATTCTATTCTCGCGATGATTGTATCGAATGGTTGTATGCGATATAACCTATGTATCGAATCAAGTATTGATTCGATAAGCCGATACATTGAATACTAGTCGGTTGTGTGCGACATGACCGGATCATTGAATCAAGTGTTGATTTAATGATTTAATGCATAATTATATATTTGATATATTACTTTGTACTAACTAGTATTGGTTCACTTTAAACGGATTTTCTCACTCGGGTGTGCGCATTGCATATGCGATATGATTTTGTGCACTTGCTTGTATCATGTTTGATGATGCATGCCAAACTTGGTTAAGTGTAAAGAATGAACCATGGTAATGAATGGGTTAGGGTTTTGATTTTTATTTATTCATTTATCTTTCTTATTTATTCTTTTTGGAAATTAAGAAAGGTAAATGAATGGTTTGTTTTATGTTGAAGTTTCTTGAAACTTTGACTAAGTCTTCATTCTTGTCCTATACTTAACCCTAACCATATTCACTAACCTAAGTTAATTCTCCACACTTAACTAGAGTTAAAAGTATGATAAGTATTGTTTTATTTTCTATTTTTAATTCAAGACTTATCATATCATCTTCTTCTTCTTTCTTTCTTCAAGTGAAGAAACCTTCACTCCATCAGTGGTGATTGTTGGATTTGAGTGAGAAATCCAATTCTAAAGTCTACCCACTTCCTATTTCTTCATCCTCTACCTCTTGCCAAGTAGTAGAGTGTGTTTCCTTCACAAGTTTTCATGACTTGGTGAAGGTGGAGCTTGATTCTTCGATGCCTCGACGTAGATCATCTTCGGCATGGACATCGACGACCTAGCTCGCTTATTCTCCGACGAAGCCGACGCTTGAGCCCAGATTTGATTTGGACAGCGGAGAGGACCTCGTTGCGGAGCTATGGAGGTGGAGCACCGGATCTACAAAGGTTGTATTTCCGTATCTTGTAGTTAAGTGTTAACTAGCTAGCTTTTTCGCCTAAACATCTAGCCAACGATCCGTAGTCGGGTCTCTCGGCACCGTTAAAATTTTAATTTGGCATGTTCGATGCCTTGTGTGACCTCATTAGGGTGCCTAGGAACCCTACAGTTTTGATAAATGAATTTAGGGAAAATTTCAGAATAAAATTATGTAATCCTTTCAATGTAGCCCTAAGTCCTTTTTATAACCCCTTTTCAAGCTTCCCCAACAAGCTTGGTTGTTATAGAGAACTTTCCATAACAAGGTTGTTACAACGAGGCTTCCCAAATAAGCTAGGACGTTGAGAAGAAGTTTCCATAGAGTTCCTGACCCTGAAGCCTACGAATCGGCCGCTGATCCGTGGCGACTCGGCCTGACTCGGCCGCGGTTCCATGGCCTATTGGAGAGCTCGTTGTTTCAAACTTCTGTAGTCTTATTCTGTTGATCTCTGGGTCTTTATATGATATCTTGTCACGACCCGAAATTGGTACGTGACGGCCCTAATACTACGCAACGCCTACAGACGTAACGCAGTAGAAGAAAGCCAAAACCCAGAATTCTAAACCATTAAAAAAGACAAGAAAAGATAATAGGAGTTTTGAAACATTTGAAATCACAATCCAAATTCTTTAAAAGCCCAATTTATTTCCTTTAAAATTTTGGCAGCACCTTCTTTGTAAAAACTAGCCCCAAAAATGGGTACAACATAAATAAAAGTAAAGCATCCCCAAACGGGAGCAAATAAACGCCCAAAGACGGAAAAAACCACCACAACAAATATACGACGCCGTAGCGAAGAAATCGAAGATGATAGAAAGGAAATTGTATAAAAGACAACAAGTCACAACATAATATACAATATCGTCCTCACCAAGTCTCTAAGTCAACATGAAAATATAGTAGATGGAGAGTACAAGAAAACAGCGAATATACAATACAACACGAATAACCACAAAACCTACCTAAGCAAAACATCACACTGTGAGCCGATGCGGTATCCGTAGCAAAAGATGATAGATGAATAGCCTGCCTCGACTACTCTGGGAAACACCCTGCAAAACAACTGTAGCACAACGGGGGTAAGTTGCCAACTCATGAATAGTAAAGAACATATGCAGGTAATCACAAGTATGCACGTACAGCGTGAATCTAACATATGCAATTAATAGCAATAACAGGTCATATGAATGCACTAACCATGAAAGGTACACTAGCAGGTACAACTAATACATGAAATAGTGCATAAATAATAAATGTGGAGTATGGAATGAAATATGTCATTTCCACGGAATACTGACATCGTGGTAGGATCACAATCTATCAAGACAATCCAAATCCCAACTCCTCAAATCAGCCCCCAAATTGGCTCTCATATCATATAAGTCTCACAAATCCAGAATGTACACTATCAAGTAGATCTCACATATCCAGTATGTACAATATCAAGTGTATCTCGTATACCCCTAATGTACAATATCAAGTAGATCTCACATATCCCGAGTGTACAAAATTAGCAATCTCATATATATCCTGTAATCAATATCAGATAAATTCTTAAATGAATCCCCTATATCCCAAATCCAATATCAAGTAAAATTCTAACACCATAAATATATTTCTAACAACCTAAATATATTTACTTGAAATAATATGATGATGTATATAAACTAATGTCAATACACATATATTAGCGTCCCATTCCACTAATATTGGTGTAAGGGCATATATAACAGCGTCCTAACCCACTGTTATATATACAAAGAAGTAAAAAGGTCAATACCCATATATTAGCGTCCCATTCCACTAATATTGGTGTAAGGGCATATATAACAGCGGCCTAAACCGCTGTTATATATACAAAGGAGTAAAAGAAATATCATGAAACCAATGTGTCAAGCATCGACACAGAAATGCTGGTCTATCAGGTTCTGTCACCAAGACTGGCACCCTGATAGGTACGTATCATACACTATCCCGAAAGCTCGAGTGTCTAGCTCTGACATTCGCCTCTCGACATATCTATACGTACATGACTCCCGTCGGCATCCACATGATAACCGCTGAGTCATTGGTAATGTCACCGGTAGGTACTTGCCCATCTTCCAGGCTCAATCGGCAAAGTCCATCGATCATTCTTGCCGAGGGGAACCGTACCGGGCCCCACCATGTACTCTCATACAGCACCCGACCCTCATATGGAGTATATAATCAGAACCGATAAATCTCATGGTGGATGCTGAAATATCATATCAAGGGAAACCGGGTTTTTCAAATAATACATAATTTCATGAACTCCCACGGTCCCCAAATCCAGAAAACATCATGAAAAATCCATATCTCAATGCGAAAATCCATGAATATAGTATATGCAACATAAAACTGTATGAAGCATATAAAGGAAAAGCCGCTAATTTACTGCAACAAGTTAATATAAATATCATACGGTTCCTAATTCTTCCAATTCTAAATAACATCAAATAAAGGTAAACATGTAGCTATAACCAGATATATGTGTAAACAATAAGGTATAGCAAGGTATATATATCTACCTATAAGTAAATGATATAATATACCGCCCTGGGTATAAGTGAAATATGTGTGCAAGGTATACCTGTAGCTATGTCAAAAAGTGTGTATGTATCTATCACTAAGAGTACAATACTCTATAGGTATACAGGTATCTAACATGTAAGTATATGAAGGCATATGTGTAAGCATGTAGATAGACAGGTATGCTATATGTCATATGCGATAAGAAATATGAATCATTGTCTCAATGTTCCTAACCAAACAATAGCATTTCTATATATGGGTTGTGCGTGACATGGCAATTATTGACGGAGTGTGTAGCATACAATCAGTGCTCGTGCAACATGAATCATCAATAATATGTGCAGTGTCCTAAGGATACTAGTCCAAGCACAACAATAACTAAGCAGTAGGGTGAATGCGCAAATCCTAAATCTTACATAGAATATGCGACATAAGTAACATCTCTAGCACAGACGCATAACGTCATGCGGGCGATTCCCCTGTAGATGTTAAATCTACTCACCAACGCTCCAAGCTAGGTGAAGTCTACCACCTGTTTTTCCCTGGTAGCAGTGTCCGAAATCCCCGCCTACGAACCTGCAACATTTAAACAATAACGCAAATATATAGTAATAATAGATCAAACACACGTATAAACTATATTAGACCGACGCAACAACACAAAACATACTCTCGAGAGTTCGTATCGTGGCTAACGTGCGTAGCGACACGACGAAACTAACCCAAGAGCAAAACCACACAAAGTGCACGATCCGTGTCGTATAACGTATCGCGCGGACACAAAATACTACAACCTACCTAAGTGATCCCAGATTTTGCATACAGAGAAAACTAAACAAACAAACATAACCAAATATACCCAAACCCCAGCATAGACCTACCCTTAAAATCCCACACCCCAACTCCCTACCCGAGCCGAGGTCGCCGGAATCCCCTTCATACATCGCCGGCCAAGTCCGGTGGGGTGGGTCTCATGTCTCAGGTGAGGTCTTAAGTTCTCAGGTACAACACAACCTCATTGTTTGGTTTTCTAGTAAACTTTCCGGGTCACAGCAGGTTACACATATCACAAATAGGCACTAAAAATACGATATTATGCAACAAACTTAACTTTACACTATCTAAACTGAAACTAACTAACTGCAAAGCACAAAAACTATATAAAGAAAAGATAGGGATCAATACCTATCACTAAGAACACAAAGATCCAAGCTATCCAACCTCCTATGCAACCAAGAGGCAAAAACCAAGAAAAGATGTGATTTTGATGAAGTTTGTGATGTTTAGTGATGGATTTGGTGAAGGAAAGGAGAGTGTTCAGTTTGATGAGGGAGAGATGAGAGAATAAATGAGATAGAGAAAAAGAAAGATAGGAAATGATGAAGAGAGAGGGAGGTGAGTGTAGGGTGAGGAATGAGGGTGAGTGTAACCACATCATTAATGCATCATTAATGTTTTCACACACACCTCACTACTCCAAAATAAATATCTCTCTCTCTCACTCAAAAGATCTAAGGTTTAGGTTAAGGATGGATTAAACAAGGATTAAAGCAAAGCGATAGATAAGGTTAAGTGTCAAGGTTGCTAAGAAAAAAATTAGCACAAACAAATCCTCGCATTTACGTGCACATGTGCTTGCATGCTTATAACAAATAATAATAAATTATTAATTAAATGTTATAAAATGTAAGGAAACCGAATTGGTAAACTTTTTTTTACAGTACACCCGCATTAACGTCTAAACGAACACTAACCGAAATCTAAGGCGTTACAATCTCCCCCCATATAAAAATTCGTCCCCGAATTTAAAATTCTCACTAAGCGTACCTTCAAAGAGAAGATTACGAAACTCGCAAATCTCGCTCGCAGCCTCCTAAGTGATTACCTCACTAAACGGCTACGTCCAAGAAAACCCTCCACAGATAGCAAGACCCTTGACCGAAGTTTTCTCCACCCGCCGAGCCATTTACACCAATGGGTGCCGGGGAACGAAAAGATCGCGTCAAAGTAAATGGTCTGGTACTGAATCATGTGAGAAAGTCATGAAGGTAATTGCAAAGTATCAACACAAAGAAAACGGGGTGAATACTCAATAATCTGAGCGGAAGTGCCAAATTAAAGGCAACGAAACTAACTCGCTTTAAGGATCTAAAAAGGACCTACAATTCTGGGATAAGCTTCCCAAAACTCAACACGTCATTCATCGGAAAAATCCGTAGGAATACATGATCTCCCTAATTTTCTAGGATCGATTCCTTTGCATGTTCGTTTAGCACCATAAAAATACATACTTTGAGACATGTGATGCTTCAAAACTCTTCATAGGGTGCTACACAAACCTAACATTGGTATCAGAGCCGACCTAGAACATTAGGCGACGCTTTTACGGAGTAAAAATCCCGATCGGACAAAAAATACGATTTTTTGGACCCTATCTGGACATTTTTTAAAACCTGACATTTTTCAGAATTAAAAATACTTAAAAAATACAGCAGGGAAAACTAAGAATAATGGTGAAACACGATGAAGTGTACTGTTCATATGGCCGTGGAACCGCGGCAATTCCTTGCTTATGCCGCGGATCCGCGGCCATACAGTGACGTCATGCTATGAAATTTGCACCATAATTCCTCGGTCTGCTAGTATATTGTTTTAGGTATGTTTAATCTGAATATAGTTCTGTATCTTCTGGAGATGGTTTTGGACGCATAGATTCGATCGGTATTTTCATTTCGTTACTTTTTGGGGTAAATTAGAAAGTATTGAAGTGTTTGAACGAGTATCATTTGCTCATTATTCACGGGGTTTAAATACTTTGGAGATACATGCAAGTCTTTTTATGGTGGTCCCTCTAGAATACAACAAACCTTAACTCGATTATGTGACCGTCTTGAACTTCCCTTTGAACCTTAGGGTTTGGGGCAGTACGGCGTGCCATATGTGAGGCGTTGGCTTGACCCTTCTACGGCTGGACCGCTACTACTGTGTCACACTCCAGGTGTTTGAACTCTGCTCAAGTGTTGGGCTTTAGTGAATCATGGGTATTTGATCGTTCGTTCAAAAACTTTGATACTGTCTGTTTATCCGGAATGTGATGCAATGTGTGGAATTCATATTACTAGACATGAAATACGGAATATGTGATATTTTGCATTTGAGATGTCTAAAGAGAATGTGGATTCCAGATATTGCAGTTTTACACTTTCTTTTCTGTGACCGTAAGTGTAGTATGTACGATATCGCCGGTTTCGTTGCTATACATCAACGACAATTGGGGTATGCATACTTACTTACGTTGATCATATGAGATATTATGTGTTGCTGAGATATGATGTGCAGGATTGTCGCGATCGAATAGCTGGGGGGTTTTTTGTGAGATGAGAGTTTTATATTTTCATTCATGTAAATTCAAATGTAATGTAATATTCTTTTATTTGGGGCACTTCCGGGTTGAGGTTGTGTCGCCAGTGTTGTATATTATTTACTTTTCCGCATTAGGATGGACCCAAGGAGGGGAGCACAGATGACCGGGTTCTGAGGTTCAGTGGGAGGCCATCTCGAGGAGTCGAGACCGGGTCTCCTAAACTCCAGGATTGGTAGGGTCACTTGCTGCTCTCGTAGGGGTCCAGGATGTGGGCTTGGCTATTCATCGCGATTGTGGAATCCGTATTTTCTATTCTGGCTAAATACTAAATACGGACGTCCTAGGATATCCCACGTTATATCTATGTTTCTGCTGCCTGTGTTCTGTGATATCTGAGACGAATGACATATTATATATATGATATATAGTAGACGTTGCTTATGTTTTACACCCGCGCTAGTCCCGTCCCGGTATGCCGTTAGTTAAGTAACCTAACGGTGTATAACGGAACATTGCGGCGAATGCGGATGGCATAAGCGTACGTGTTATTTTCGTTTCTTTTCTGTGACTGGCTTAAGGACTTAAATGATGGGATTACATTAATATGATTAATGTAAAGAAAATAAACCTAAAAAGATGTTGTAGAATCGGATTTGAAAACCACTCGGCTATTTATGAAAAAGCTACATTTCAAAACTGCGGAGCTTAAGCCACTCCTTTTGAAAACTGTTTGATTCTACAACGATATCAAGTTCAAAGCGTTAAAGATTTTCTTAAAAATCATTCGCAACCCTCCGTCATTTTAGGAAGTAGAGTACTTAGTATTCGTGCTACGTTTGTTGACTTTAGTTAAGGCGTAGTGTACGGTAGCTAAGTGATGTCTTCCTACACTGCATATGATGCAGATTAATTAGGACATTCATGCGACTTTGTTGACCATAGTTAAGGGTCATATGGGTGGGTCTAATTGATCAAGAAATGACGGGTAGAACTTGACTGGTACTTATGATTTGTTGACCATAGTTAAGGTCATAAGTACTAGGGGTAAAAATTACATCGGGAATTTCAAGTGTTGAAATTTGCAATAAGATTGCATACCTTCCATGTGATGGTTGGATCCCGATCCCACTGTGGGCAATAGTTGCTCCTAGGAGAGTTTTACAGTTTACAATTAGCTAACTCATTAGGTGTCTAGAAAGGTGTTAACGGGGCTCCGCCTCTGGGAAAACGAGGTTTACTCTAATTAGGTCCGTGCGAAAGCACGGGGAACCTCCCTCAAAGTACCGACACTGGCCTGGCTGAACGGTTAGCGAAGTTGTAGACTGTAATTAATCCTGGCTAGTTTTTCTTTTTAAGGTTTGAAAGAAAACTTGATAAAAAGCAGTGGGAAACATCGATTAGACAAGATAATAAACCAATCTAATCTGCGCAAGAGCTTTCGCTGAGTGTATTCTTTTCTCTCTCTTAATGGCAGATACCAATGACTGGACTTAAGCTTCTACTAGATAAAAACAAACTGAATGGGACCAACTATAAAGACTGCTTGAGGAATATGAAGATTGCCTTGACTTATGATAAAGTATCATATGTGCTCACGGCTTCAGCCCCGCCCGTCCCTGGTCCAAAATCCTCAGTTGCGGACATTGAAGTCCGCAAGACATGGGACGCCGACTGTGCCACGGCCACATGCCTCGCGCTTGCATCGATGGATAACACACATCAAAAGCAGCACGAGGACATGGACATTCACGGTATATTTCTCCATACAAAGGAGTTGTATGGGGAGCAATCCCGCGTATTACGATACGAAGCATCAAAGAAATTGTTTTAGATGCAAATGGCCCCTGGCACACCAGTAGGAGACCATGTTCTGAAGATGATAGCTCTTATAGAAGAGCTTGAGGACCTTGGATGGACGATGGACAATGAACAATATATAGATATTATTCTGCAGTCCCTCCCCTCCACCTTTGCTCAGTTCATAGTGAACTTCAACATGCATGGCATGGAGAAGGACCTCCCTGAACTCCTTAATATGTTACGGAGTGCAGAGAGCACTATGAAGTTAGCAAAAACTCCCGTTATGACTATTGGACAGTCTTCCTCTTCTCGTCCGAAAGCCAAGGCCAAGGGAAAGAAAAAGAAGAAACCCACTAATCCTAAGGGAGGAGTTAAAAAGGTGAAGGGAAAGGGAAAGTCCAAGGCTGGAGACTCAGGGAAGAGCGAATGTTTCCATTGCCACAAGACAGGACACTGGAAGCGCAATTGCACGGAGTACTTAAGTCTCAAGAAGAAGCATTGCTTCAGGTGCGTTTGTGACTGAAAACTGTTTTTCTATAAACACTGCTTCCTGGGTATTGGATACCGGTTCAGGTTCTCACATTTGCAATTCTATGCAGGGGCTGAGAAATAGCAAGGTTTTGAAGACAGGTGACCATACTCTCCGCGTTGGAAATGGTTCCAATGTACATACAGTCGCAGTGGGAGAGTATCACTTGGGGTTGCCATCTGGATGTATTTTGATTTTGAATCCATGTTATTTTGTACCAAGTATGCTATGTAAAATAATATCCGTTTCTTTGTTGGACAATGAAGGATATAATTTTGTGTTGCAGAACAATGTTATGAACATTCACCTAAATCAAATGTTGGTTGGGTATGGTACGCTTAATAACGGAATATATGTCCTAAATCAACACACAGTTTTCAGTATACAACACACTAATAAAAGAAAACTTTCAGAATTAAATGAAGCTTTTCTTTGGCATTGTAGACTTGGTCATATTAACGAAACAAGACTAAACAAGTTACACAAAGATGGATATTTAAACTCTTTTGAATATAAATCTTATGCGACTTGCCAGTCTTGTATCAAGTGTAAAATGACCAAAACTCCGTTTACCGGACACGGAGAAAGAGCTACTCAGCTCCTTGGCCTCATACATAGTGATGTATGTGGGCCAATGTCTACACAGGCTAGAGGCGGTTTTTCATACTTCATTACATTCACTGACGACTTCTCAAGATTCGGTCATGTATTTTTATTAAAGCACAAGTCCGACGCTTTCGAGAAATTCATTGAATATAAACAAGAAGTAGAAAAACAAACCGGCTTGAGTATTAAGCTGCTTCGATCAGATCGAGGTGGTGAGTATCTCAGTACAGAATTTGCAAACTTCCTAAAAGAGAATGGGATTCTCTCTCAGCTCACTCCTCCTTACACACCACAGCACAACGGTGTGTCAGGACGACGGAATAGGACCCTATTAGATATGGTCCGGTCCATGATGAGTGACGCTGAGTTACCAGTCTCGTTTTGGGGGCATGCATTGGAGACTGGAGCGTTTCTGCTAAACAGGGTTCCAACCAAAGCCGTGTCTACCACGCCATATGAGATATGGAATGGGAAGAGACCATCTCTTAAGAGAATTAAGATTTGGGGTTGCCCGGCCTATGTTAAAAAGCAGAATCCGGACAAACTCGAGACACGGTCAGTCATGTGTAACTTTGTAGGATATCCAAAGAATTCTTATGGATATCTGTTCTACCACAAAGAGGAACAAAAAGTGTTTGTTTCTCAGTATGCCACATTCTTGGAAAAAGAGTTTTTCACAGATAAAGATAATGGCAAGGTAGTAGATCTAGAAGAGGTTCTGGAGACACAAACTACAAATGACGATTTGGTTGAACCGGCTGTTGCAACAGAAACTGAAGAACCTCGGCCACTCCGTAGGTCTGGTAGGACTTCTCGCCCACCGGAGAGGTACTACGGTTTCCTCGTTGATGATGACGGAGAAGATTGCATCATGGATGATGATGATCCTACCAGTTTTCAGCAAGCTATCACGAGTGGTGACTCTGTGAAGTGGCTGGATGCCATGAGATCCGAAATGGGGTCTATGTACACCAACAAAGTATGGACTTTGGACGTTGTACCCCCTAGGGTAAAACCTGTAGGGTGCAAATGGATCTTTAAAAGAAAGATTGGTGTGGATGGGCAGGTAGAGACCTATAAGGCAAGACTTGTGGCGAATGGTTTTCGTCAAAGACCAGGTTTGGACTATGACGAAACTTTTTCGCCCGTAGCCATGCTTAAATCCATTCGGATCCTACTTGCTATTGCTGCTCACCACGACTATGAAATCTGGCAGATGGATGTGAAAACCGCGTTTCTAAATGGAAATTTAGAAGAATGCGTTTATATGGATCAGCCAGAGGGCTTCATTGACAGTGGGAGCAGCGAGAAAGCATGTAAATTGCTTAAATCCATATATAGGTTAAAGCAGGCATCACGGAGTTGGAACATCTGTTTCGATGATGTCATCAAAGAGTTTGATTTCATCAAAAATCCAGATGAACCTTGTGTTTATAAGAAGGCTGTAGGAAGAGCTGTCACATTCCTCGTATTGTACGTGGATGACATTCTTCTGATAGGAAATGATATTCCTATGCTACAGTCGGTCAAATCATTCTTATCACTGAGGTTCTCCATGAAGGACCTAGGTGATGCCACATACATCGTGGGCATAAGGATCTATAGGGATAGATCCAAAATGTTATTGGGATTGTCCCAAACCAGGTACATCAACACCATCGTAAAAAGGTTTAGTATGGAAGACTCCAAGCGTGGTGCCTTACCCGCTTGCCATGGAGTCACTCTCTCCAAGGATTCTTGTCCAAAGACCGATGAAGAGAGAGCTCGCAGGAGCATTATACCTTATGCTTCGGCAGTAGGATCTATAATGTATGCGATGTTATGTACACGCCCAGATGTAGCTTATGCACTTAGTGTTGTAAGCACGTATCAATCCAACCCAGGGGAGAACCACTGGACAGCTGTGAAGAACATTCTTAAGTACTTGCGAAGGACTAAAGAATTGTTCTTGGTGTATGGTAATACAGATCTCCAAATGGAGGCCTTTACCGATTCGAGCTTCCAGAGCGATAAGGATGATAGCAAATCTATCTCAGGGTTTGTATTTACCCTCAATGGAGGGGCGGTAAGTTGGAAGAGTTCCAAACAGGATACCGTTGCAGACTCTACGATGGAAGCTGAGTACATTGCTGCAAATGATGCCGCCAAGGAAGCCGTCTGGATGAAGAAGTTCGTCTCGGAGCTAGGAGTAGTTCCAACCATTATTGATCCAATACCTTTGTATTTTGACAATAATGGAGCGATGGCGTTAGCCAAGGAGCCCAGATCCCATCAGCGGTGCAGACACATCCTGAGGCGCTTTCATTTGATCCGGGAGATTGTAGATCGCCGCGAGATCGAGATTAAGAGAGTAGACACAAAGAACAACGCCGCGGATCCATTCACCATGGCCCTCCCTCAGCCGCAGCATGAGCGACTTTTTGAGATGTTGGGTATGAGATACGCCAATAACTGGCCTTAGTGCAAGTGGGAGATTGTTGGATATATGTATGCCCTAGAGGCCATTATATGATAGTGGATGTATCTATACATGTATATATATATATTCAGTATGCATTCTTGCTCGACATGATAGTATGCTATCTGGTTCTTCTTTATCTGACATGTTGATTTGATCATGCTTTTATTCATTCATACATACTGATAAAGCCCTGAGGATATTGGCTTGACTGCTCTGATTATGATGGAGGTCATACTAGTGGGACATCTGTAGTCTATAAGAATATCCTAGAAAGTCCCTAGTCGTAGGTATATCGAGACAGGGCATTGATATACCAGAGTAGACTAGCGTATATGATACTAGACCATGTGATGGGCGATGGATGATCCCATATCCATTGGTGTTTGACATCAAGATCATATACGGGTGCTCAGTGGTGACTGGGTACACTGGACGGACTCGCCGAGAACTCCTATATGGAATTATATCTATCGTCGGATAGCATTTCTCAGGTAACACTGGTACAGGTTAGTCTGTAGACCCGAGATCGTCATGGAGTCTTGTGTGCTCTCCCACTGTACTTCGATTACCACCCTACCACGGCTCTACTGAGTCGTGCAAACAGGTGACCGTTGGGTACAGTCCCGAGACACACGAAGGCAATGAGCGATAGGAGGGGTTTCGTCTCTCCCGGTATTGGGGGTTGATGCTGTGCTGTGCCCGACTGGTTATATCAGTAAGTCCCTGGCCAGGGCTGCTGAGATTTGCTGATAAGTGTTTCGGTAGTTTCTCGATCTGTTATAGACCATTTACCGGCACGACTTATTGAGTTATTAGGGTCGACGTGACCATCCCTAGGCTTGATATGCAGCATATCTGACGAAGAGACCGGACGGTACGGTAGTGTTGCCGGTTGGCTCGACGGGAGTTGTAGCAGGTTCGCTTGTTTTCTTCTGATCGCTCAATACCCGGGTGGCCGTTACGTTTAGCTGACCGCTTGCGGCTTGAGGGTACCTGATATGATCATCACCCTCTGCCGGCGTATTGACGAGTCTTAGAGTCCCACAAAGGAGTTACCCAGTCCAGGCGAAACGTTGTGGTGCGCGTATGCGATATGCGCATGCACCCGATTGAAATGTGCGTATATGATACCGAACATTGATCGGGCGGCTTGATTTTGGTGGGGTCATATGTGATATGGCCGGATTGATGAATCAAGTGTTGATTTATCATTTAACCATTAGTTTTCTCACTTGAAACCTTTCTAGTATGTGATGGATGTAGTGCATATGTTTCTTTCTTTCATTCTAGTTTCATGCACATGTGGATGTGCATACATGCATACATACATACACCCATCCATCATGGTTGTTAGCATATGGAAATGGTGGCAATATAAGACTCACACCATGGATTAAATAATGGATTATTATTTGATTTTGGATTTAAAAGTAAATGAAAAGGAAAGGATAATCATTCTAGCTTCTACATTCTTCCTTTGACCTAACCATGCTCAACTACCACTAACCTAGGGTTATCCTTCTCTTTATCATTTAAACCCCAAGTTAAATTAACTATCCATCATTTAATCATGGTTGAAAGCAAGAAGGAATAAAATATAAAAGGTTATATTTCTTTTCTTTGCAACTAAGGGTTATCTTTTTACCTCTTGTTAAAAATAGCCACCATCTTCATCCTCCTTCATCTTTTTCCTCTCTAGTTTTTTCTAGTGAGTTAAACACAAATAAAGAAAGGTTTTTGAAGTGAGATCCTTAGCCACAACATCATTCTACTCAAGTCTAGCCAACTTGATTAGAGTGTTCTCTTTGCTTTTCCAAAGTTGCAAGCTTGGATGGGAAACTTCGGGTGGATCGTCGTGGACGAAAGAGGACTACAAGTGGACCTTCTTCCAACACCCTAGAGACAAAGGAGTCAAGCAAAAGGGGAGCTACAAAGGTTGTAGCCTTCAAACCCTAATTTTTATTAGCTTAAAGTTTCGAAACCCTAATTTTCTAGGATCGATTCCTTTAAATGTTCGTTTAGCACCATAAAAATATATACTTTGAGACATGTGATGCTTCAAAACTCTTCATAGGGTGCTACACAAACCTAACATTGGTATCAGAGCCGACCTAGAACATTAGGCGACGCTTTTACGGAGTAAAAATCCCGATCGGACAAAAAATACGATTTTTTGGACCCTCTCTGGACATTTTTTAAAACCTGACATTTTTCAGAATTAAAAATACTTAAAAAATACAGCAGGGAAAACTAAGAATAATGGTGAAACACGATGAAGTGTACTGTTCATATGCCCGCGGAACAGCGGCAATTCCTTGCTTATGCCGCGGATCCGCGGCCATACAGTGACGTCATACTATGAAATTTGCACCATAATTCCTAGGTCTGCTAGTATATTGTTTTAGGTCTGTTTAATCTGAATATAGTTCTGTATCTTATGGAAATGGTTTTGGACGCATAGATTCGATCGGTATTTTCATTTCGTTACTTTTCGGGGTAAATTAGAAAGTATTGAAGTATTTGAACGAGTATCATTTGCTCATTATTCACGGGGTTTAAATACTTTGGAGATACGTGCAAGTCTTTTTGTGGTGGTCCCTCTAGAAGACAACAAACCTTAACTCGATTATGTGACCGTCTTGAACTGCCCTTTGAACCTTAGGGTTTGGGGCAGTACGGCGTGCCACATGTGAGGCGTTGGCTTGACCATTCTACGGCTGGACCGCTACTACTGTGTCACACTCCAGGTGTTTGAACTCTGCTCAAGTGTTGGGCTTTAGTGAATCCTGGGTATTTGATCGTTCGTTCGAAAACTTCGATACTGTCTGTTTATCCGGAATGTGATGCAATGTGTGGAATTCATATTACTAGACATGAAATACGGAATATGTGATATTTTGCATTTGAGATGTCTAAAGAGAATGTGGATTCCAGATATTGCAGTTTTACACTTTCTTTTCTGTGACCGTAAGTGTAGTATGTACGATATCGCCGGTTTCGTTGCTATACATCAACGACAATTAGGGTATGCATACTTACTTACGTTGATGATATGAGATATTATGTGTTGCTGAGATATGATGTGCAGGATTGTCGCGATCGAATAGCCGGGGGGTTTTTGTGAGATGAGAGTTTTATATTTTCATTCATGTAAATTCAAATGTAATGTAATATTCTTTTATTTGGGGCACTTCCGGGTTTTGGTTGTGTCGCCAGTGTTGTATATTATTTACTTTTCCGCATTAGGATGGACCCAAGGAGGGGAGCACAGGTGACCGGGTTCTGGGGTTCAGTGGGAGGCCATCTCGAGGAGTCGAGACCGGGTCTCCTAAACTCCAGGATTGGTAGGGTCACTTGCTGCTCTCGTAGGGGTCCAGGGTGTGGGCTTGGCTATTCATCGCGACTGTGGAATCCGTATTTTCTATTCTGGCTAAATACTAAATACGGACGTCCTAGGATATCCCACGTTATATCTATGTTTCTGCTGCCTGTGTTCTATGATATCTGAGACGAATGACATATTATATATATGATATATAGTAGACGTTGCTTATGTTTTACACCCGCGCTAGTCCCGTCCCGGTATGCCGTTAGTTAAGTAACCTAACGGTGCATAACGGAACATTGCGGCGAATGCGGATGGTATAAGCGTACGTGTTATTTTCGTTTCTTTTCTGTGACTGGCTTAAGGACTTAAATGATGGGATTACATTAATATGATTAATGTAAAGAAAATAAACCTAAAAAAATGTTGTAGAATCGGATTTGAAAACCACTCGGCTATTTATGAAAAAGCTACATTTCAAAACTGCGGAGCTTAAGCCACTCCTTTTGAAAACTGTTTGATTCTACAACGATATCAAGTTCAAAGCGTTAAAGATTTTCTTAAAAATCATTCTCAACCCTCCGTCATTTTAGGAAGTAGAGTACTTAGTATTCGTGCTACGTTTGTTGACTTTAGTTAAGGCGTAGTGTACGGTAGCTAAGTGATGTCTTCCTACACTGCATATGATGCAGATTAATTAGGACATTCATGCGACTTTGTTGACCATAGTTAAGGGTCATATGGGTGGGTCTAATTGATCAAGAAATGACGGGTAAAACTTGACTGGTACTTATGATTTGTTGACCATAGTTAAGGTCATAAGTACTAGGGGTAAAAATTACATCGGGAATTTCAAGTGTTGAAATTTGCAATAAGATTGCATACCTTCCATGTGATGGTTGGATCCCGATCCCACTGTGGGCAATAGTTGCTCCTAGGAGAGTTTTACAGTTTACAATTAGCTAACTCATTAGGTGTCTACAAAGGTGTTAACGGGGCTCCGCCTCTGGGAAAACGAGGTTTACTCTAATTAGGTCTGTGCGAAAGCACGGGGAACCTCCCTCAAAGTGTTAGTTATATGTATGCCCTAGAGGCCATTACTGTACATAGGATGTATATTGTAGTGGATGCTGGGACGTATATAGGGAGGACTTTCTTGCTCGACATGATAGTATACTATCTGGTTGAACTTTACCTTAACGTGTATACTGATTGTCTCTCTGTTACATGTTGGTAAAGCCCTTAGGATCTGTACTTGACTACCTGGACTATGATGCGGATCATACTAGTGGGGACATGGTAGTCCATAAGTACATCCTTCAAAGTCCCTAGTCGTGGGTGTATCGAGACGGGGCATCGATATACCAGAGTAGACTAGCGTATACCTTCTCGACCCATACAGATGGGCGATGGATGATCCCATATCCATTTGTGTTTGACATCGGAGATGATATACGGGTGCTCAGTAGAGACTGGGTACACTGGACGGACTCGCCGAGATCTCCCAGATGGTATTATACCTCACGTCAGATGGCAGTTCTCTGGTGACACTGATACAGGTTAGTCTGTAGACCCGAGATCGTCATAGATTCTTGTGTGGTTCCCACTGTGCTTTGATTTCCACCTTACCACGTCCAAGAGGGCGTGCAAAACGGTGGTTTTTGGGTACAGTCCCGAGTCACATGGAGGCAATGAGCGATAGGAGGGGATTCGTCTCTCCCGGTATAGGGAGTTGATGTTGCGCTGTGTTCGATTGGTTATAACAGGAAATCCCTGGCCAGGGTTGCTGAGATTTACTGGTAAGTGTTACCAGTAGTTTCTCGAATTGTTATAGACCTCATATCGACACGACTTATCAAGCTATTGGGGTCTGACGTTTACCACCCCTAGGCGAGATATGCGACATATCAGACGATCAGACCGGACTGTACGGTAGTGTTACTGGTCGGATTCACTGGAGTGTGAGCGGGCTTGCTCGTCGATCTTCAGATCGCTCAATACCCGGGTGGCCGTTACGTTTAGCAGAATGCTTGCGGCTTGTGGGTGTTTGATATGATCATCGCCTGCTGCCGGCGTATTGACGAGTCTTTAGAGTCCTACACAGAGGTTTCCTGGCTCAAGCGAAACGAAATAGGAGTGCATATGAGATATGTGCGGGACCGAGAATAATGCGTGTATGTGATACCGTATTCCATTCTCGCGATGAATGTATCGATTAGGTTATATGCGATATACCCTAGTTATCGAATCAAAGGTTGATTCGATAAGCCGATACATAGGATACTAGTCGGTTATATGCGATATGACCGGATCGTTAAATCAAGTGTTGATTTAATGATTTAATGTATAATTATATATTTGATATATTACTTTGCATTAACTAGTATTGGTTCACTTTAAGATGGATTTTCTCACTCGGGTGTGTGCATTGCATATGCGATATGATTTTGTGCACTTGTATGTATCATGTTTGATGATGCATGCTAACTTGTGTTTTGTGTAAAGTTTAAACCATGGTTATACAATGGTTAGGGTTTTCATTTTCATATCTATTTATTTATTTATTTATTCATTTTGGAAAAAGATAAGCATAATGCAAAATGGTGGCTTTCTTTGTATTCTAGTTGAAGCTTCATGAAGCTTTGACCTAAGTGACCATTTTGTCTCATGCTTAACCCTAACCATTCCCACTAACCATGATTCATTCTCTACACTTGACCATGGTTCATTAGATGATAAGTATTATGATTTTTTTTTTACTTAATACTAATGATATATTTCTTTCTTCTTCTTCTTCATGAGCAAGGAAGAAAAAGCTTAGGTCATCAATGGTGATTGATGATAAAGAGTGAGAAATCCAATTCTAAAATCTTCCCACTTCCTATTTCTTCATCCTCTACCTCTTGCCAAGTAGTAGAGTGTGTTCTCTTCACAAGTTTTTGGACTTGGTGAAGTTGGAGCTTGATTTAGCGATGCCTCGACGTAGATCATCTTCGGCATGGACATCGACGACCTAGCTCGCCATTTCTCCGACGAAGCCGACGCTAGAGCCCGGGAATTCTTTTGGACAGCGAGGGGACTTCGTTGCGGAGCTATGGAGGTGGAGCACCGGATATACAAAGGTTGTATTTCCGTTAAACTTTTAGTTAAGTGTTAACTAGTTGCTTTTTCGCCTAGACATCTAGCCGACGACCCGTAGTCGGGTCTCTCGGCACCTAGATTTTTTGAAATTGGCATGGTTGATGCCTTGTGAGACCTCACTAGAGTACCTAGGAACCCTACACAAAGGACCGACACTGGCCTGGCTGAACGGTTAGCGAAGTTGTAGACTGTAATTAATCCTGGCTAGTTTTTCTTTTTAAGGTTTGAAAGAAAAACTTGATAAAAAGCAGTGGGAAACATCGATTAGACAAGATAATAAACCAATCTAATCTGTGCAAGAGTTTTCACTGAGTGTATTCTTTTCTCTCTCTTAATGGCAGATACCAATGACTGGACTTAAGCTTCTACTAGATAAAAACAAACTGAATGGGACCAACTATAAAGACTGGCTGAGGAATCTGAAGATCGCCTTGACTTATAATAAAGTATCATATGTCCTCACGGCTTCAGCCCCGCCCGTCCCTGGTCCAAAATCCTCAGTTGCAGAAATTGAAGTCCGCAAGACATGGGACGCCGACTGTGCCACGACCACATGCCTCGCGCTTGCATCGATGGATAACACACATCAAAAGCAGCACGAGGACATGGACATTCACGGTATATTGCTCCATACAAAGGAGTTGTATGGGGAGCAATCCCGCGTATTACGATACGAAGCATCAAAGAAATTGTTTCAGATGCGAATGGCCCCTGGCACACCAGTAGGAGACCATGTTCTGAAGATGATAGCTCTTATAGAAGAGCTTGAGGACCTTGGATGGACGATGGACAATGAACAATATATAGATACTATTCTGCAGTCCCTCCCCTCCACCTTTGCTCAGTTCATAGTGAACTTCAACATGCATGGCATGGAGAAGGACCTCCCTGAACTCCTTAATATGTTAAGGAGTGCAGAGAGCACTATGAAGTTAGCAAAAACTCCCGTTATGACTATTGGACAGTCTTCCTCTTCTCGCCCGAAAGCCAAGGCCAAGGGAAAGAAAAAGAAGAAACCCACTAATCCTAAGGGAGGAGTTAAAAAGGTGAAGGGAAAGGGAAATTCCAAGGCTGGAGACTCAGGGAAGGGCGAATGTTTCCATTGCCACAAGACAGGACACTGGAAGCGCAATTGCACGGAGTACTTAAGTCTCAAGAAGAAGCATGGTGATGCTTCTGCTTCAGGTGCGTTTGTGACTGAAAACTGTTTTTCTATAAACTCTGCTTCCTGGGTATTGGATACCGGTTCAGGTTCTCACATTTGCAATTCTATGCAGGGGCTGAGAAATAGCAAGGTTTTGAAGACAGGTGACCATACTCTCCACGTTGGAAATGGTTCCAATGTACATACAGTCGCAGTGGGAGAGTATCACTTGGGGTTTCCATCTGGATGTATTTTGATTTTGAATCCATGTTATTTTGTACCAAGTATGCTATGTAATATAATATCCGTTTCTTTGTTGGACAATGAAGGATATAATTTTGTGTTGCAGAACAATGTTATGAACATTCACCTAAATCAAATGTTGGTTGGGTATGGTACGCTTAATAACGGAATATATGTCCTAAATCAACACACAGTTTTCAGTATACAACACACTAATAAAAGAAAACTTTCAGAATTAAATGAAGCTTTTCTTTGGCATTGTAGACTTGGTCATATTAACGAAACAAGACTAAACAAGTTACACAAAGATGGATATTTAAACTCTTTTGAATATAAATCTTATGCGACTTGCCAGTCTTGTATCAAGTGTAAAATGACCAAAACTCCGTTTACCGGACACGGAGAAAGAGCTACTCAGCTCCTTGGCCTCATACATAGTGATGTATGTGGGCCAATGTTTACACAGGCTAGAGGCGGTTTTTCATACTTCATTACATTCACTGACGACTTCTCAAGATTCGGTCATGTATTTTTATTAAAGCACAAGTCCGACGCTTTTGAGAAATTCATTGAATATAAACAAGAAGTAGAAAAACAAACCGGCTTGAGTATTAAGCTGCTTCGATCAGATCGAGGTGGTGAGTATCTCAGTACAGAATTTGCAAACTTCCTAAAAGAGAATGGGATTCTCTCTCAGCTCACTCCTCCTTACACACCACAGCACAACGGTGTGTCAGAACGACGGAATAGGACCCTATTAGATATGGTCCAGTCCATGATGAGTGACGCTGAGTTACCGGTCTCGTTTTGGGGGCATGCATTGGAGACTGCAGCGTTTCTGCTAAACAGGGTTCCAACCAAAGCCGTGTCTACCACGCCATATGAGATATGGAATGGGAAGAGACCATCTTTTAAGAGAATTAAGATTTGGGGTTGCCCGGCCTATGTTAAAAAGCAGAATCCGGACAAACTCGAGACACGGTCAGTCATGTGTAACTTTGTGGGATATCCAAAGAATTCTTATGGATATCTGTTCTACCACAAAGAGGAACAAAAACTGTTTGTTTCTCAGTATGCCACATTCTTGGAAAAAGAGTTTTTCACAGATAAAGATGATGGCAAGGTAGTAGATCTAGTGTTGGAGATAGTGCCCTCAGAGTCAATTATTAGGTCACAGGTACGTGATTGTAATGATTGAGGGAGGACCTATCCCGGTAGGACAGTCTTACTCGAGATGATAGTATGCTATCTGGTTTACCTTTATCATCGTGTACTGCTTTAAGTGACCTGACATGTCGCTATTACACGTTGATAGAGCCCCTAGGATTCTTGCTTGACCACCAGCAGTATGAGGGCGATCATATAAGTGGGAGCTGGGGGTCTACAAGCATATCCTTAAAAGGTCCCTAGTCGTGGGAGTTTCGAGACCGGGCATCGATACTCTATTAGTAGACTAGTGTATACAGTCGAGACCCCGACGAGGGGCGGTGGCCGGTCTCACAAGCCACTGGTGTCAGTTGGATCACCTAAGATGTATACAGGTGCTCATTGGGTTATGAGTACACCGGACAGGACTCGCCGGGAACCTGCTAGTTGGTCATATACCAGACGTCAGATGGCAGTTCCCTGGTGACATGTGTGCAGGTTAGTTCATCGACCTGGGGATCGTCATTTGTCTCGTGTGAGTTCCCACTGTACTTTGATTACTACCCTACCACGGCTCAAAGGAGTCGTGCAAACAGGTTTTAGTTGGGTACAGTCCCGAGCCACATGGAGGCAGTGAGCGTATCTTCAGGGGTTCGTCTCTCCCGGTATTGGGGGTGAGGTCGTGCTGTGTCTAGGAGAGCCATTACACAAAGTCCTTGGCCAAGGCAAGGAGATTTACTGGTAGGTATTCCAGTAGTATCTCAGGGTGTTCTGGGCTACACTCCGACACGACTTGTACCGCTTTTGGGGGTCTGACTTTTACCAACCCCCTAGGCCCGCCATGCGATACTCATAGACGAACGGACCGGACTGCACGGATATTGTCACTGACAGGCTCAGTAGGGTGTCAGGATGAGTTCGCTCATCGACGTCCCTTTTAGTCAATACCTGGTAGCCCGTTACGTATTGGCTTATACCTCTGACGTGCTAGTGGTTAAATCCACAACCAAGGTGTTGACGAGTCTTTAGAGTCCCCCACATTCAGTTACTCAGCTTTCGGGCGAAAGGTTGTAGAGGCCGTATGGAGATATGGCAAGGTCCGATCAGATACGTGCGGTATTGCACGGATCAGGATCGGACAGATTGTACTATAGGCCGTATGGTTATATGGCAGGGTTCGATCAGATACGTGCGGTATTGCACGGATCAGGATCGAACAGATATTACTAGCCGGTTTTGGTATAAGCCGGATTCTAGTATAGTACAGTGTAGACTTTGTCTCATTGCATTTGTATTTCGGTCGAAATACAGATGCGGGTGTGTATGCACAGTATCGGGGTTTTCCTGTGATTTATTACGGGACCAGTTTTCTGGAGTTGCCAGTTTGCTTTCTGTTTCGGCCAATTTCCATTGTTCCATTCATTGGCCGAAGTTTGGTGGAGGAGGGTTTATTTGCATTGTTGCAAATAGACTTTTGTGGAGGGGGTCTTTGCATATATTCATGTCATGATTATAGCACCATCATTGACTTCTCCTTCTCATGATGGCTTGACTTTTAGTGGGCATGATGGTTGATGATGATGAGGGGTGAGGTTGGTTGAGTGTGGGTTTATTATTGTGATCATTTCCTTTTTGGCATGATAGCATTCTTTCTCTCTCCATTTGTATTATTGGATGTTTTTCTCATCTATCATACCTCTCCCTCATTCTCACTCACCCTCTCACTTGCATTGGCCGGCCATTCACTTGGAGGTGGGGCTGTCCAAATTGGTGGGGGTCTTTTGGTTCATCATATATCATTCATGCTTCACCAAAATTCCCTAGTTCAACTCCATAGCTCAATCCCTCCACAAAAGGCAATTCCTAATACCCCAAAAATGAGACTTCTTCTACTACATATTCTACAACGGACCTTAGGCATGTCGAGTAGCCGGCTTCGTGCCCGAGTTGCCTCGGCATTGAGGTGGGAGCCCGTAAACGAAGAAGGCGATGTGGTGCACTTCCGGCGACGAGGAGGAGACAGGACTTTTCCGCAGGAGATCGGGACCATGACGAGAAGACCGGAGGACTTGGATCGTCGGTATATCTCTATTCCCTTTCTTGTAGATAGCTTAGACTAGTTAATGGTTCGATCCGGAGTTTAGTGCGCGGTGGTGCCGGTTTGCAAAGTCCGCAAAATTTTAGTTATTCACCGCTTCCGCATTCCGGCGTCGGATTGACGGCCGGGGCGCCGCCGTGCACTTACAGTGGTATCAGAGACTCGCCATTAACTTCGTCTAGCTTCGTTTGATGTGTTTTGCGGTTCCGATCGACCAAAATTCCAAAAACTCATTTTTACCTCACATCAGTTTTCTGTTAAGAATTTTTGGTGTCTAAAAATTTTTCTGGTGGTCTCAGAATGATGTGCAGGAGATTCTAAGAACTCTGGGAAAATTCGACACTCTGATCTCTCAAACAGAGCGCGGATCCGCGGCCCCACCCTTCTATTGGGCCGCGGTTCCGCCGCAGTCTTGAGAGTTCAGTGGGCCATCTTTTTCCAGTGGGCTTCAGGGGTGTAATTAGGGGTTTTGGAATATTAAAATTGGGCCCAGGTTTTCTGTGAGTGCTACAGTTTTGATTGGGGGCCCACTTGTTAATTTTTGGTCAATCGGAAAATTTTAAACACATTTTCCACAGTATTTACATTATATCTGCGACCGTGAATGTCACTCGATCGGTAAATCCGGTCTAACTGCTATAGCCCGGTTGGACGGATTTGCGAACGTGACTTTCACGTTGATGTTCTTTGTTTATGCTGTGATGTTGCGGATCGGTCGTGGGGGATAGCCTGGATGCAATGCTAGTACTGTGATGTTGTATTATGTACATTTGATATTGCGGGGCGAGCGTCCGACATGTGGACTGCCGTCACTGCCTGATTGTATTATTATTTTGGGGCACGACCTGGTTGCGGTCGATGTACCCGGTGTATGTATATTTTACTTTCTGTACTAGGATTGCCCCGTGGAGGGGTGCACGGATAGCCGGGTTCTGGAGGGCAACAAGCCCGCATTTCATGGCATTGAGACGGAGGGGGCTTTACTCTAGGATTGGCGGGCTATTCGCCGCACTCGTAGGGGGTACAGGTTGACCCAGGAGGGGTGCCCAAGTTGCCGGATTCCGTGAAGTGCTGGGTGGTCCATTCACGGCGCTGAAGGGGGCTGCGTCGCTTCAGGTTTTGGCGGGTGACTTGCCGCGCCCGTAGGGGTCTAGGATTTCATTGCACAGGCTATCCACACGACCAGGGGAACGTCGGGTTTCAGTAGTGGCTCTGTGAAACCCGGGGATCCCAGATATCTGTATTGTTTCTGTGATGCTGTTCATTCTCTGTGATGTTGCATTTCTTTCACGCCTTGAGCGAAATATAATATATTGGTATATATATTAGTAGATGTTGTATATGTTTTTCATCCGCGCTAGTCCAGTCCCCGCTCTGTCGTTAGTAAGCTAACCTAACGGGTAATGACGGGACCCAGTGGCGAATGCGGATGGCATATACGTACATCAGTATATTTTCGTTCTTTTTGGTGTGATCAATTGATGGGACTGCATTGATTCGGATCAGTGCAAGTTAAAAACAAACCTAATCTGATGTTGTTGGAACACTTTTCAAAAAGCTGTTATTGCAAGGACGTTTACTTTTGTTTTGCATCGTGGTATTCATTGGAATATCCTGCTCCTCAGTCGACGAGGCAAGGGCCGAGATCCCTTCACCGGGAGTGACCCCTTGGACAGAAATTTGCGTCAGGGCATTGACTTCACTATAGCCGATTACTTTTGCTTTGCACCGTGGTATTCAGTTGGAATATCCTGCACCCCATTCTACGGGGAAAGAGCCGAGATCCCTTCACCGGGAGTGACCTCTTTAGCAACGGTTTTCGTCACTATATTTTCAAAAAGCTATCCGTTCCTTCAACGATATCAAGTTCATTACGTTAAAGGTTTTCGCCAGAAACCATTCGTAGCCCTCCATCATTTCAGTTAAATATTCGGTAGTATTCAAGCTATGTATTTTGACCTCACGCCAAGGCATAGTGTTTGGTAGCTGCCGGGTATTTATCTGTTGCATAGATAGATGCGTTGGTTTGGGACAGTCGTACTACTATTTTGGCCTACGTCAAGGGTATGTACGGGTGGATTCAAATTAACCTGGATAATGATGGGCAGAACTTGACATGTGACTTATGATATTTTGACCTCACGCCAAGGTCATAAGAGCATGGGGCAGAAATCTCATCTGGAGTTTCAAAAGTACTGAAACTTGCCAGATATGCGCATACCTTCTGGAGTGTGATACCGTGAGCGGATTCCGTCACGTTATCATGCGATGAGAGTTGGATCCCGATTCCCACTGATGAGTTAGTTTACTCCTCGGGTGACCCCGACTAATTCTTCTTTCAGGTTTGGAGGAGAATTTGAGGTACAGTGGGAGGTTTCCAGATTAGATAAATTGGTAACCATTCTGATCTAGGATAGAGTGCACGCTGAGTGTTTCTTCTCTCTCTCTCTCTGGCAGCGACCATTGACCCGACCCTAGACTATGACTCCGTGACCAAGTTGACCGAACTTACTTAACACTGGCTTTTGGATTGTCAGAGTTGCAGACCTCATTGCCACTCCTACTTTTACCCTTTTCTCCAGGACACCCCGTATTGCTACGAACGTCCACTTCCATTGGACAAAACCATCGTATGGTTAGATACGAACTCGAAAGAATTTATTCGAGGATGGTTTCCGGTTCTGGAGAAAACGGATAGGATTATTCAGTTGTCTTTTCCTTTTACCCTCTCTCAGGTTACGAGTACTCCTTGGTTTAGGGGTAGTACACCTATTACGCAAATTGGATTGTCTTCTTCCAAACCTTAGGCTGGTGCCGACCGGTAGGGAATGAAGAAAACCAATTAGCATAACGATGGTGTGCAGAAGGTATTAAGTTCAGACAAAGCAAGGGATTAGTAGGAGGGCAAAGTAAATTGCAACAGATATTCACGACCAAACCAAATACCACTCCCACATCACCTTTGTATTTCTCCAGGACAATCCGTATCACTACGAAGATCCACAGTTTATTTGGATATTCCATCGTATGGTTATATACGAACTCGAAAGGAACTTGTTCCAGTTCGGGGATGGATCCTGATTCAGGAGAAATAGGAATAAAGTACATTCAGGTGTCTTTTATCTTCACCTTCTCTCGTGTTGCGAGTGTTCCTAGGATTGGGACAGTACACCCATTATACTTATTGGATAGTCTTCTTCCAAACCATAGGCTGGTGCCGAACGGTAGGGAAGGAAGAAAACCATTTGGCCTAAAGGGGTGTGCAGAAGGTAAAGACTAAAGACATATGAAGGGATTTGGAGAGGTGGCAAAGAACTATACGGTTACAGTCGTGAATCTGGAAGAGGCATTACTAGGAATACCAGGATACCCCATCGAAACATTTCAATGTTTCAGTTTCACTGTGTACTGTTAATAGAAAACTGATTTCCCGATTAGATACTTACTCCAGGGTATGTATTTACCAGATACGATTCTCACATCTGTATGGTTTTACAGATGATGAGTGGGAGTAAGTTATTGGGAATTGGGTGATTATCCTCATTATATCGGGATTCGTTGTAATCGGTGATATTTGAGGAAATCACCTGGGTTGTTTGCCGGTCGGCAAATATTTGGTTTTGAATATCCGCTGTTATGCACCAATTTCAAATTGATATATCTGTACGTCTATTTTCATAGAGTGAGATATACCTTTCTGAAATTATGTCTACGACATTTACCTATATCAGTGGATGGTTAGGTAAGGAGCATTAAACAGCGGTGTAATTCTTCTTAACCATAAGTACAGTTTTCAACCTACGACACACAGTGAATGAGTAATCAGACTCAGCGGACTTATACAGAGTATTGTATGTTGTCCAGTGTCCATTAGGACAGAGGGGTTGGTCCTCATACTATATTCTGTTTACTTTTAACTTCTCTAGTTCTTAGACATGTGTTTCGTAGAAACACAGGGTCTAAGTTTTGAGGAGTTATAGGTATTTGAATAGAGTAGAGAACCAGGTATAGCAAGTATCGGGATTCTTCAAAGAGATCGAAGATGTAGATACTTGTGTATGGTATTCAGTTGATAGTAATGATTAAGAGAAATTGCTTCTCTTTCAGGTTACTCATAATTGGAAGCATTCCTAAGTTGAGTAACGCTGATCAACCTCCTTCCATTTAGTTGACATGCGCTGGGGACAGCTGCATGATTTGAATCTGGTTCAATTAAATCAGTGCCTCTGGTCCTATATGGGATATAGAACAGTTCGTATCTTAACGATGTTAAGGTACGGGGAGTTGTCCGGTTTATGATTAAAACCAGACACTGGACAACTCAAGGCACGTTTCTGTAATGGCTGTTTGTGGGTTGACCCAGGCTATGACGAGGGTTGATTTTCTACCATCTGGATGAACGATAGCAATATTGTTCTAGACTCGCCACAGTTTTATTAAAAATGGATTTTTTCAGAAAAACAGTAGTGGGAGTATGGTAGAACTGGAAGTAATTCCAGAACCACAAACGATTACTGAAGATTTGATAAGGAACCTAAAGATTCAATCTGGATTGACATTCCATTGGCCACTCCGCAGATAAGGTGGGTAACTTCAGGCACCCGAGAGGTACTTCGGTAGTCTCAAGGACGGTGACAGGGAAGTTCTTGTTTACCCACAATTACCATTGCTGTTGTTCCAGGCTGCGAGACCCGGCGGGAGGATGAGTATAGCGTCGTTCTGAACTCGCTTCAGAAGTGTACGTGTATATGACTCTGCCAGAGGGTTGTCGTAGTCAGTGGGAGCAGCGGAAGCATTGGTGGACAAGTAGCTTATGTCTATTTATAGACTAAAGCAGATGTAGCGGAGATAGATCATCTATTTCTGACGTGACAGTCATGGGTTTGACTTCATCAGGATAGGGGATGGATCTGTTGAGAAGGTAGTAAGGTGTGATATCCTGGTATTTGGATGATATACATTGAGTAGGAAAACAAACTCCTACACTACGATCGGTTATACTTTGGTCGTCACACAGTGGTTTCTCCACATGGACTTGGACATTATATCTGACATACTGGTTACTAGATCTATGGTTTTAGATCTAGATTTGGGTGGTTTCCCAATCAGGGTACTTGACAGCATTCTAAGAGTATTTAGGATGGACGACTCCTGGCACGGTAGTGTACCTGCAGGTAATGGAGTCACCCTCTCCAAAGGTGTCTTACAGACTAAAGGGGAGAGGGACGGGCATGATTGGCAGATCACTTGCTCAGGCAATTGAGTCAATCATGAGATGTCAAGTACCACACCAGATGTTGTTCTTGCACTAGATGCAATAAGTTGACATTAATCCAATCCTGGAGAAACAGTCGGAAGCAGTTTTAGAACATAAGTGGATGTTCTAGGGATATGATAACGACAGCCTCATTCAGGAGACAGTTATCATTCCAGGCTTCCAAGGTGACATGGACGACAAGGAGGTTGTCAGAGTTATAGTTTTCCTTCTGATGAGGGGCAGTATTTTGGACAGGTGGTCCAAGGCAATACTGAGGGTGGCATGGCGCAGGATACTGATTAAGTTCAGTTGACGATACAGTCTAAGAAGTTTGGATTTGGAGTTCATTTATGAGCTACGTCCCATCAGACATCCAGACATATTCTAAGACTGATATTGCTCATTTCGGGAGATGGCTTTCTCCGTGAACTTGAGATATAGAGAGACATAGAAAGAAACAACTAAGCGGATCCACTCACTAAGGCTATTCCTCGAACGCAATAGTTCCGCAAACGAGCTTTGTGAGACTGACTAGTAGAGGAGTTGGATGTTCGGTATCACACGGGCTGTGAGTATGCGGCATCGCAATAATTAGCCTTGAGTGCAAGTGGGAGATTATTGGAGATAGTGCCCTCAGAGTCAATTATTAGGTCACAGGTACGTGATTGTAATGATTGAGGGAGGACCTATCCCGGTAGGACAGTCTTACTCGAGATGATAGTATGCTATCTGGTTTACCTTTATCATCGTGTACTGCTTTAAGTGACCTGACATGTCGCTATTACACGTTGATAGAGCCCCTAGGATTCTTGCTTGACCACCAGCAGTATGAGGGCGATCATATAAGTGGGAGCTGGGGGTCTACAAGCATATCCTTAAAAGGTCCCTAGTCGTGGGAGTTTCGAGACCGGGCATCGATACTCCATTAGTAGACTAGTGTATACAGTCGAGACCCCGACGAGGGGCGGTGGCCGGTCTCACAAGCCACTGGTGTCAGTTGGATCACCTAAGATGTATACAGGTGCTCATTGGGTTATGAGTACACCGGACAGGACTCGCTGGGAACCTGCTAGTTGGTCATATACCAGACGTCAGATGGCAGTTCCCTGGTGACATGTGTGCAGGTTAGTTCATCGACCTGGGGATCGTCATTTGTCTCGTGTGAGTTCCCACTGTACTTTGATTACTACCCTACCACGGCTCAAAGGAGTCGTGCAAACAGGTTTTAGTTGGGTACAGTCCCGAGCCACATGGAGGCAGTGAGCGTATCTTCAGGGGTTCGTCTCTCCCGGTATTGGGGGTGAGGTCGTGCTGTGTCTAGGAGAGCCATTACACAAAGTCCTTGGCCAAGGCAAGGAGATTTACTGGTAGGTATTCCAGTAGTATCTCAGGGTGTTCTGGGCTACACTCCGACACGACTTGTACCGCTTTTGGGGGTCTGACTTTTACCAACCCCCTAGGCCCGCCATGCGATACTCATAGAAGAACGGACCGGACTGCACGGATATTGTCACTGACAGGCTCAGTAGGGTGTCAGGATGAGTTCGCTCATCGACGTCCCTTTTAGTCAATACCTGGTAGCCCGTTACGTATTGGCTTATACCTCTGACGTGCTAGTGGTTAAATCCACAATCAAGGTGTTGACGAGTCTTTAGAGTCCCCCACATTCAGTTACTCAGCTTTCGGGCGAAAGGTTGTAGAGGCCGTATGGAGATATGGCAAGGTCCGATCAGATACGTGCGGTATTGCACGGATCAGGATCGGACAGATTGTACTATAGGCCGTATGGTTATATGGCAGGGTTCGATCAGATACGTGCGGTATTGCACGGATCAGGATCGAACAGATATTACTAGCCGGTTTTGGTATAAGCCGGATTCTAGTATAGTACAGTGTAGACTTTGTCTCATTGCATTTGTATTTCGGTCGAAATACAGATGCGAGTGTGTATGCACAGTATCGGGGTTTTCCTGTGATTTATTACGGGACCAGTTTTCTGGAGTTGCCAGTTTGCTTTCTGTTTCGGCCAATTTCCATTGTTCCGTTCATTGGCCGAAGTTTGGTGGAGGAGGGTTTATTTGCATTGTTGCAAATAGACTTTTGTGGAGGGGGTCTTTGCATATATTCATGTCATGATTATAGCACCATCATTGACTTCTCCTTCTCATGATGGCTTGACTTTTAGTGGGCATGATGGTTGATGATGATGAGGGGTGAGGTTGGTTGAGTGTGGGTTTATTATTGTGATCATTTCCTTTTTGGCATGATAGCATTCTTTCTCTCTCCATTTGTATTATTGGATGTTTTTCTCATCTATCATACCTCTCCCTCATTCTCACTCACCCTCTCACTTGCATTGGCCGGCCATTCACTTGGAGGTGGGGCTGTCCAAATTGGTGGGGGTCTTTTGGTTCATCATATATCATTCATGCTTCACCAAAATTCCCTAGTTCAACTCCATAGCTCAATCCCTCCACAAAAGGCAATTCCTAATACCCCAAAAATGAGACTTCTTCTACTACATATTCTACAACGGACCTTGGGCACGTCGAGTAGCCGGCTTCGTGCCCGAGTTGCCTCGGCATTGAGGTGGGAGCCCGTAAACGAAGAAGGCGATGTGGTGCACTTCCGGCGACGAGGAGGAGACAGGACTTTTCCGCAGGAGATCGGGACCATGACGAGAAGACCGGAGGACTTGGATCGTCGGTATATCTCTATTCCCTTTCTTGTAGATAGCTTAGACTAGTTAATGGTTCGATCCGGAGTTTAGTGCGCGGTGGTGCCGGTTTGCAAAGTCCGCAAAATTTTAGTTATTCACCGCTTCCGCATTCCGGCGTCGGATTGACGGCCGGGGCGCCGCCGTGCACTTACATCTAGAAGAGGTTCTGGAGACACAAACTACAAATGACGATTTGGTTGAACCGGCTGTTGCAACAGAAACTGAAGAACCTCGGCCACTCCGTAGGTCTGGTAGGACTTCTCGCCCACCGGAGAGGTACTACGGTTTCCTCGTTGATGGTGACGGAGAAGATTGCATCATGGATGATGATGATCCTACCAGTTTTCAGCAAGCTATCACGAGTGGTGACTCTGTGAAGTGGCTGGATGCCATGAGATCCGAAATGGAGTCTATGTACACTAACAAAGTATGGACTTTGGACGTTGTACCCCCTGGGGTAAAACCTATAGGGTGCAAATGGATCTTTAAAAGAAAGATTCGTGTGGATGGGCAGGTAGAGACCTATAAGGCAAGACTTGTGGCGAAAGGTTTTCGTCAAAGACCAGGTTTGGACTATGACGAAACTTTTTCGCCCGTAGCCATGCTTAAATCCATTCGGATCCTACTTGCTATTGCTGCTCACCACGACTATGAAATCTGGCAGATGGACGTTAAAACCGCGTTTCTAAATGGAAATTTAGAAGAATGCGTTTATATGGATCAGCCAGAGGGCTTCATTGACAGTGGGAGCAGCGGGAAAGCATGTAAATTGCTTAAATCCATATATGGGTTAAAGAAGGCATCACGGAGTTGGAACATCTGTTTCGATGATGTCATCAAAGAGTTTGATTTCATCAAAAATCCAGAAAAACCTTGTGTTTATAAGAAGGCTGTAGGAAGAGCTGTCACATTCCTCGTATTGTACGTGGATGATATTCTTCTGATAGGAAATGATATTCCTATGCTACAGTCGGTCAAATCAATCTTATCACTGAGGTTCTCCATGAAGGACCTGGGTGATGCCACATACATCCTGGGCATAAGGATCTATAGGGATAGATCCAAAAAGTTATTGGGATTGTCCCAAACCAGGTACATCAACACCATCCTAAAAATGTTTCGTATGGAAGACTCCAAGCGGGGTGCCTTACCCGCTTGCCATGGAGTCACTCTCTCCAAGGATTCTTGTCCAAAGACCGATGAAGAGAGAGCTCGCATGAGCATTATACCTTATGCTTCGGCAGTAGGATCTATAATGTATGCGATGTTATGTACACGCCCAGATGTAGCTTATGCACTTAGTGTTGTAAGCAGGTATCAATCCAACCCAGGGGAGAACCACTGGACAGCTGTGAAGAATATTCTTAAGTACTTGCGAAGGACTAAAGAATTGTTCTTGGTGTATGGTAATACAGATCTCCAAATGGAGGCCTTTACCGATTCGAGCTTCCAGAGCGATAAAGATGACAGCAAATCTATCTCAGGGTTTGTATTTACCCTCAATGGAGGGGCGGTAAGTTGGAAGAGTTCCAAACAGGATACCGTTGCAGACTCTACGATGGAAGCTGAGTACATTGCTGCAAATGATGCCGCCAAGGAAGCCGTCTGGATGAAGAAGTTCGTCTCGGAGCTAGGAGTAGTTCCAACCATTATTGATCCAATACCTTTGTATTGTGACAATAATGGGGCGATGGAGTTAGCCAAGGAGCCCAGATCCCATCAGCGGTCCAAACACATCCTGAGGCGCTTTCATTTGATCCGGGAGATTGTAGATCGCCGCGAGATCGAGATTAAGAGAGTAGACACAAAGAACAACGCCGCGGATCCATTTACCAAGGCCCTCCCTCAGCCGCAGCATGAGCGACTTTTTGAGATGTTGGGTATGAGATACGCCAATAACTGGCCTTAGTGCAAGTGGGAGATTGTTGGATATATGTATGCCCTAGAGGCCATTATATGATAGTGGATGTATCTATACATGTATATATATATATTCAGTATGCATTCTTGCTCGACATGATAGTATGCTATCTGGTTCTTCTTTATCTGACATGTTGATTTGATCATGCTTTTATTCATTCATACATGCTGATAAAGCCCTGAGGATATTGGCTTGACTGCTCTGATTATGATGGAGATCATACTAGTGGGACATCTGTAGTCTATAAGAATATCCTGGAAAGTCCCTAGTCGTAGGTATATCGAGACGGGGCATTGATATACCAGAGTAGACTAGCGTATATGATACTAGACCCATGTGATGGGCGATGGATGATCCCATATCCATTGGTGTTTGACATCAAGATCATATACGGGTGCTCAGTGGTGACTGGGTACACTGGACGGACTCGCCGAGAACTCCTATATGGAATTATATCTATCGTCGGATAGCAGTTCTCAGTTAACACTGGTACAGGTTAGTCTGTAGACCCGAGATCGTCAAGGAGTCTTGTGTGCTCTCCCACTGTACTTTGATTGCCACCCTACCACGGCTCTACTGAGTCGTGCAAACAGGTGACCGTTGGGTACAGTCCCGAGACACACGAAGGCAATGAGCGATAGGAGGGGTTTCGTCTCTCCCTGTATTGGGGGTTGATGCTGTGCTGTGCCCGACTGGTTATATCAGTAAGTCCCTGGCCAGGGCTGCTGAGATTTGCTGATAAGTGTTATCGGTAGTTTCTCGATCTGTTATAGACCATTTACCGGCATGACTTATTGAGTTATTAGGGTCGACGTGACCATCCCTAGGCTCGATATGCAGCATATCTGATGAAGAGACCGGACTGTACGGTAGTGTTGCTGGTTGCTCGACGGGAGTTGTAGCAGGTTCGCTTGTTTTCTTCTGATCGCTCAATACCCGGGTGGCCGTTACGTTTAGCTGACCGCTTGCGGCTTGAGGGTACCTGATATGATCATCACCCTCTGCCGGCGTATTGACGAGTCTTAGAGTCCCACAAAGGAGTTACCCAGTCCAGGCGAAACGTTGTGGTTCGCGTATGCGATATGCGCATGCACCCGATTGAAATGTGCGTATATGATACCGAACATTGATCGGGCAGCTTGCTTTTGGTGGGGTCATATGTGATATGGCCGGATTGATGAATCAAGTGTTGATTTATCATTTAACCATTAGTATTCTCACTTGAAACCTTTCTAGTATGTGATGGATGTAGTGCATATGTTTCTTTCTTTCATTCTAGTTTCATGCACATGTGGATGTGCATACATGCATACATACATACACCCATCCATCATGGTTGTTAGCATATGGAAATGGTGGCAATATAAGACTCACACCATGGATTAAATAATGGATTATTATTTGATTTTGGATTTAAAAGAAAATGAAAAGGAAAGGATAATCATTCTAGCTTCTACATTCTTCCTTTAACCTAACCATGCTCAACTACCACTAACCTAGGGTTATCCTTCTCTTTATCATTTAAAACCCAAGTTAAATTAACTATCCATCATTTAATCATGGTTGAAAGCAAGAAGGAATAAAATATAAAAGGTTATATTTCATTTCATTGCAACTAAGGGTTTTCTTTTTACCTCTTGTTAAAAATAGCCACCATCTTCATCCTCCTTCATCTTTTTCCTCTCTAGTTTTTTCTAGTGAGTTAAACACAAATAAAGAAAGGTTTTTGAAGTGAGATCCTTAGCCACAACATCATTCTACTCAAGTCTAGCCAACTTGATTAGAGTGTTCTCTTGCTTTTCCAAAGTTGCAAGCTTGGACGGGAAACTTCTGGTGGATCGTCGTGGACGAAAGAGGACTACAAGTGGACCTTCTTCCAACACCCTAGAGACTAAGGAGTCAAGCAAAAGGGGAGCTACAAAGGTTGTAGCCTTCAAACCCTAATTTTTATTAGCTTAAAGTTTCGAAACCCTAATTTTCTAGGATCGATTCCTTTGCATGTTCGTTTAGCACCATAAAAATACATACTTTGAGACATGTAATGCTTCAAAACTCTTCATAGGGTGCTACACAAACCTAACAAGACCTCTGTCCGCAATGGACTGCTCTCATCCTGACCTAAATCCACGGGATCAACTCCGAAGTCTCAAGACTAGCTGGGGTCCAAAAATCCTACAACGCAGAGTCAGAAAACAGACTGGTGATCGACACGATCTAACCCCTAAACCTAAAGGTTGCCAATTGGAGTGTCTTCCGATAACAGCTATCAAAGGAGAATCCTAACAATGGCAAGTGACGATCCCAACTGCCGACAACAATTAGTACGTACGCATAAGCATAACCTCTAGAGTCGGTATAGCCCGCTCTCACAAAACCATAATCCTGCGGATAGAAAGATGGAGCTAAAGCTCAACCGGTACCCAAGGCTTCCTGAAGCTCCTGCCCAAGACGGCAAACGAATAGGGTGCCCTTAATGGATATGACCCATGAAGGAACTCCGTGCAACGCACAAACTTAACAAAGAACAACCGAGCAAACTGAGTAAAACCGGACAACAAACACCGAATGGAGTCACACCCTGACTAAACCTGGGTAGACACCATAGAGAAATTCGTGGAGATCTGCTCCTATTCCTACTTCGGAACGGTTACAGGTTGCAACTCTCCAGCCGGTCTCAGATGCTCAACCAACACACAAAGAAAGAACCGGTGCAGTTTTCAATCGATTCTTCAACAGCCGAAAACTCCGCACACATGCCTCAGTCCAAAGAAAAGAACTTCCTTTCAGGTCAGTCCAGTCAACGGTGCAGCACTACACTAGCAATTTAGCCTGAAACAGCGGTAAAAACCTACTAAGCCCAAAATCAACGGACCTTCATCCGTACACAAGTCTGGTCCAAAGCTGTACGGTCTCGATCTCCCTCGGAACCATACGAAACCATCTCCCGTAACTACAAGACCTAGGAGTCAACACAAACAAGCCTGAAGAAACACCCCGAGAATCTAGCAAACAGCTGGGGCTCTCCCAATGTCAGCAAAACAAATCCTCAAGTGCTGCTCTTGTTCCTCACGACACATTAGAAAAGACCAGAATGTCGTCAATAACATAACAATAACTGGTCAAGGAACGGCTTGAAGAAATCTGGTTCATCATATCTACGAATGCTGCTAGGGCAATCGTGAGTCCAACGACACCACCAAAACACACAATGCCCGTAGCGCGCATAAGGCAGTCTTCGGAATGTCATCACTCCGAACCGCAACAATGATGACCTGATCCCAAACAATCTTAGAAAAAATGTCTCGTACTCTGGAACTGATGGAATAAATTGTCAATGAGAGGTAAAGGATACCTATCCGCACTGTAAGCCGGTTAAATTGACGATCAATCGATACACAACCTCAACTTCCGTCTTTCTCCTTGACCAACAGAAATAGGAGCTCCTCAATGTGAAACACTCAGACGCACTAGCCCCCCAACAAACAACTCTGCAGCTGATCCTTAAGCTCCCTAAGCTTCGCCGACTCATCAAGAACGACGTCGGAAAAATCTCGTACGATAGGAAACCGGTCCAACAAACCCACTGTAGCTACGGTATCACGAATGAATGCCAAGAATTCTCAACATCTTCTCCTCAAAATCCGACTAGCGAAAAAGGCTGAATTCAAGCTGTGAGAGGCGACACTACTGTCCCCCTACACAACGAGAACTGACTTGCCGGGAAAACAAAACCTGACTGTTTTCTCGTGGTAGTCCACAGATGCCTAGCACGTAGCTAACCAGTCCATGCCCAGGAGAACGTCAAATCCAACATCTCTAGAAAAATCAAGTGACGGATGAATCTCTTAACCGATTGGCACACGACTGCAATACGTTTAGCGCAACAAAAGAATCGCTAACAGAAGTTAACACAACAAACGGCTGATCTAGCTAACCCAACTCTCGTCCCAACCATGGCACAAGTATGAAAAACAAACCAATACATCAAAAGAACATATGAATTAAGGATACCTAAAAACTCTGCATTGGACGCCCGCGCGTCCCGATGAGTAGAAGCAAACCCTCGTGTCTGCCCCCTACCAGCAACTGGCTGAACACCTCCTCTGAGCAAACCTTCCGCATCCACGGCCCCTCTGAATACGACCCTGACGCAGTGCTAAGGAACAATCACTAATGAGTTGATGAAGGCTCCCACACCAGAAACATCTACGCGTCGACTGCTGACCGTCCTGGGGATAAGAGCTGAACGACTGTCCACGTCCTAAGCCTCTGCTACTCCCGCGTCGGTCACGAAATCTGTCTCGATGACTAGGCATCTGTCTCTGGGTTGGTACACCGGTACGAGTCCTCCACTGTCCCAGAACTCTCAAAGTCTCTGGAATACGTGTCTCGTAAACTGGGGCTGCATCCACTGGTGCTATGTAGGTGACGGACTGCTGCATGCTGATCACAAGGAACAACTGGTTAACAGGGGTGACAACCTCCTGTCGCTGCGCTCGAACAAGCTCTACCAATGAGCTCATCGTCTGGCGCATGTCCTGCATCTCTGCCACAAGCCTAGCGAGCTGATTTGTCGAAGGCGAATCCGTCTGCACCTGTGCAACGAGCGTGCCATCCTGGTCAGTCCTCGTCTCACCCGAGTCAATCCTGACCTCCGCTCTTGCTGCATCACTCAGAGCCCCTATAGTCATCGGTGGCAAGGCTATAAATGGTAAAAGGATTCAATAAGAATATGGAAATCGAATCACAAGATATGAATCATCAAAGAAGGAATTTCAAGCAATGTACTTAGGTCACTTTAGGCGAAGTACCGCATCGTGAGTATGCTGCAGATACACACACACTACGTTACTCTTCTTAAGCTACCTACTCCATCATACCAAGGTCATCCTACTCTCTGAAAGGTAAAACCTAGCACTCTGATACCAACTTTGTCATGACCCGAAATTGGCACGTGACGGCCCTAATACTACGCAACACCTACAGACGTAACGCAGTAGAAGAAAGCCAAAACCCAGAAATCTAAACCATTAAAAAAAGACAAGAAAAGATAATAGGAGTTTTGAAACATTTGAAATCACAACCCAAATTCTTTAAAAGCCCAATTTATTTCCTTTAAAATTTTGGCAGCACCTCCTTTGTAAAAACTAGCCCCAAAAAATAGGTACAACATAAATAAAAGTAAAGCATCCCCAAACGGGAGCAAATACATACCCAAAGGCGGAAAACAACCACCACAACAAATATACGTCGTAGCGAAGAAATAGAAGACGATAGAAAGGAAACTGTATAAAAGACAACAAGTCACAACTTAATATACAACATCGTCCTCACCAAGTTTCTAAGTCAACATGAAAATATAGTAGATGGAGAGTACAAAGATACAACGAATATACAATACAACACGAATAACCACAAAACCCACCTAAGCAAAACAGCACACTGTGAGCCGAGGCGGTATTCGTAGCAAAAGATGATAGATGAATAGCCTGCCTCGACTACTCTAGGGAACACCCTGCAAAACAACTGTGGCACAATGGGGGTGAGTTGCCAACTCGTGAATAGTAAATAACATATGCAGGTAATCGCAAGTATACACGTACAGCGTGAATCTAAAATATGCAATTAATAGCAATAACAGGTCATATGAATGCACTAACCATGAAAGGTACATTAGCAGGTACAACTAATACATGAAGCAGTGCATAAACAATAAATGTTGAGTATGGAATGAAATATGTCATTTCCACGGAATCCTGACATCGTGCTAGGATCACAATCCATCAAGACAATCCAAATCCTAATTCCTCAAATCAGCCCCCAAATGGGCTCTAATATCATATAACTCTCACAAATCCTAAATGTACACTATCAAGTAGATCTCACATATCCAGTATGTACAATATCAAGTGTATCTCGTATACCCCTATTGTACAATATCAAGTAGATCTAACATATGCCGAGTGTACAAAATTAGCAATCTCATATATATCCTATAATCAATAACAGATAAATTCTCAAATGAATCCCCTATATCCCAAATCCAATATCAAGTAAAATTCTAACACCCTAAATATATTTCTAACACCCTAAATATATTTACATGAAATAATATGATGATGTATATAAATTAATGTCAATACACATATATTAGCGTCCCATTCCACTAATATTGGTGTAAGGGCATATATAACAGCGTTCTAACCCACTGTTATATATACAAAGAAGTAAAAAGGTCAATACACATATATTAGCGTCCCATTCCACTAATATTGGTGTAAGGGCATATATAACAGCGGCCTAAACCCCTGTTATATATACAAAGGAGTAAAAGAAATATCATGAAACCAATGTGTCAAGAATTGACACAGAAATGCTGGTCTATCAGGTGCTGTCACCAAGACTGGCACCCTGATAGAAACGTATCATACGCTATCCCGAAAGCTCAAGTGCCTAGCTCTGACCCTCGCCTCTCGACGTATCTATACGTACATGACTCCCGTCGGCATCCACATGATAACCGCTGAGTCATTGGTAATGTCACCGGTAGTTACTTGCCCACCTTCCAGGCTCAATCGGCAAAGTCCATCGATCATTCTTACCGAGGGGAACCGTACCGGGCCCCACCATGTACTCTCATACAGCACCCGACCCTCGTATGGAGTATATAATCAGAACCGATAAATCTTATGGTGGATGCTGAAATATCATATCAAGGGAAACCAGGTTTTTCAAATAATGCATAATTTCATGAACTCCCACGGTCCCCAAATCCAGAAAACATCATGAAAAATCCATATCTCAATGCGAAAATCCATGAATATAATATATGCAACATAAAACTATATGAAAGCATATAAAGGAAAAGCCGCTAATTAACTGCAACAAGTTAATATAAATATCATGCGGTTCCTAATTCCTCCAATTCTAAATAACATCAAATAAAGGTAAACATGTAGCTATAACCAGATATATGTGTAAACAATAAGGTATTGCAAGGTATATGTATCTACCTATAAGTAAATGATGTAATATACCCCGTGGGTATAAGTGAAATATGTGTGCAAGGTATACCTGTAGCTATGTCAAAAAGTGTGTATGTATCTATAACTAAGGGTACAACACTCTATAGGTATACAGGTATCTAACATGTAAGTATATGAAGGCATATGTGTAGGGTTCCTAGGCACACTAATGAGGTCTCACATGGCATCAACCATGCTAATTTCAAATTTTACAAGTGCCGAGAAACCCTAATACGGATCGTTAACTAGAATTTTAGGCGAAACAAGCAACTAGTTAACAATTTAACTAAGTGAACGGAAATACAACCTTTGTAGATCCGGTCCTCCACCTCCATAGCTCCATGATGAAGTCTCCTTGCTGTCCAAATCGAATCCCGGGCTCTAGCGTCGGCTTCATCGGAGGAATGGGCGGGCTAGATCATCGACAACGATGCCGAAGATGATCTACGTCGAGGCATCACAAGATCAAACTCCCACTTTACCAAGTCATGAAACTTGTGAAGGAAACACCCTATACTACTTGGCAAGAGGTAGAGGATGAAGAAATAGGAAGTGGGTTCACTTTGGAATTGGATTTCTCACTTGATTTCATTACATGCCATTGATGTAGAAAGCTTTTCTTTCTTGCTCATGAAGAAGAAGAAGAAGAAAAAGATATGATAAGTGTTATTAAAAATAGAAAATAAAATCAACACTTATCATTTTCTAACCTTGGTTAGGTGTAGAGAATGTACTAGGGTTAAGTGGAATGGTTAGGGTTAAGTATGAGACAAAATGGTCACTTTAGTCAAAGCTTCAAGAAGCTTCAAAGAAAAAACAAAACTAGCAACCATTTCATTTCATATCTTTTCCAAAATAAATAAATAAATAAATTAGTAAGAAAAAGAAAACCCTAATCATTAACTTAACCAAGATTTAATTCTTTACACTTAACCAAGTAAACATGTATCATCAAACATGATACAATCAAGTGCACAAAAGTATATCACATATACAACTTGTGATATTCAAGTGAGAAAATCCATTCAAAGTGAACCAATACTAGTTAATGCAAAGTAATATATCAAATATATAATTATACATTAAATCATCAAATCAACACTTGATTTAACGATCCGGTCATATCGCATATAACCGACTAGTATCCTATGTATCGGCTTATCGAATCAATCCTTGATTCGACAACTAGGTTATATCACATATAACCTAATCGATACATTCATCGCGAAAATGGAATACGGTATCACATACACGCATTATTCTCGGTCCTGCACATATCTCATATGCACTCCTATTTCGTTTCGCTTGAGCCAGGAAACCTCTGTGTAGGACTCTAAAGACTCGTCAATACGCCGGCAGGAGGTGATGATCATATCAAACACCCACAAGCCGCAAGCGGTCTGCTAAACGTAACGGCCACCCGGGTATTGAGCGATCAGAAGATCGAGGAGCAAGCCCGCTCACACTCCTGTGAATCCAACCAGTAACACTTACCGTACAGTCCGGTCTCGTCGTCTGATATGTCGCATATCTCGCCTAGGGGTGGTAAACGTCAGACCCCAATAACTCGATAAGTCGTGTCGATATGAGGTCTATAACAGTTCGAGAAACTACGGATAACACTTACCAGTAAATCTCAGCAACCCTGGCCAGGGATTTCCGGTTATAGCCAATCGAACACAGCGCAACATCAACTCCCTATACCGGGAGAGACGAATCCCCTCCTATCGCTCATTTCCTCCATGTGATTCGGGACAGTACCCAAAAGCCACCGTTTTGCATGCCCTTTTGGACGTGGTAAGGTGGAAATCAAAGCACAGTGGGAACCACACAAGACTCTATGACGATCTCGGGTCAACAGACTACTCTGTACCAGTGTCACCAGAGAACTGCCATCTGACGTAAGGTATAATACCATCTGGGAGTTCTCGGCGAGTCCGTCCAGTGTACCCAGTCTCCACCGAGCACCCGTATATCATCTCTGATGTCAAACACCAATGGATATGGGATCATCCATCGCCCATCTGTAAGGGTCGAGAAGGTATACGCTAGTCTACTCTGGTATATCGATGCCCCGTCTCGATACACCGATGACTAGGGACCTTGAAGGATGTACTTATGGACTACCATGTCCCCACTAGTATGATCCGCATCATAGTCCAGGTAGTCAAGTACACATCCTAAGGGCTTTACCAACGTGTAACAGAGAGACAATCAATGTACACGTTATGGTAAAGAGTAATCAGATAGCATACTATCATGTCGAGCAAGAAAGTCCTCCCTATATATGTCCCAGCATCCCTTACAATACATCCTATGTATAGTAATGGCCTCTAGGGCATACATATAACTAACAATCTCCCACTTGCACTAGGGCCATCTGTAGCAGTGGTTGTAGTATCTGATACTCAACCATCCCATAAAAGTCTCTCTCTGGGAATAGGCCTTCGTGAGTGGATCCGCCCTGTTGTTCTCTGAGTCTACTCTCCTAACCTCGATCCCCTGGAGATCAACCATCTCCATGATCAGGTAATACTGCCTTAGAATATGTCTGGATCACTGATGGGACAGACGTTCCTTGGCATAAGCCACAACTCCATTGTCACACAATGGGAGGAACAGAGTTCATCTCATGAACAAATATATACACCCAGACAGCCTCTTTGGTAGCATCTTAAGTAGCGATGTATCCAGCCTTAATCGTCTAGTATGCCACGGTATCTAGCTTGGAACTCTTCCAACATACCGTCCCTTTACTGAGGTTAAAGACAATGCCTGCGATTGATTTTCAGTCGTCCTTATCACCCTGGAACCCTTCCAGTGATTCTCCCCAGGATCGGTTGATACCATCTCACTACAACTAGTGAGAATCCTAACATCCAATTAGATCTATCTCATAGATCCAAAACTCAGGATTTAGGAGGTATCACTTTGATCCTATATGGAGAATCATTGTGATAAGCGGAGATTGACCGAGCGTAGCATAGGAAACTCCTTCCCTTATCAAGAGTATGTCATCCACGTACTCTACGAGGATCATCACCATACTCCCTACTACCTTTTTGTATATACAAGGTTCATCTACCATTTTGATGATGTCAAACTCTATGACTAAGACATCAAAACAGATGTTCCAACTCCGCGATACCTGCTTTATCCTATAAAGCATCTTGTACACGTTTCCGCTGCTCCCACTGTCTACGAAGCCCTCTAGCTGTGTACTTATAGACGTACTCTTCTAAAACACCATCTAGAAAAGCAGTCATGGCACCCAACCGCCAGATATCGTAGTCATGGTATGTAGCCGTGGCAAGTAGGATCCGGATGGACTTAAGCATAGGCACTTGAAAAGGTTTCATCATTATCCACGCCTGGTCGATGACGAAAAGCTTTAACAAGTCTAGCTTTGAAAGTCTCAACTTTTCCATCTACACCAAGTAATCTTCTCAAGATATACTTGCTCCTGATGGGGATTTAACCCTTCAGATATAGCAACCAAAGTCCATACTTTGTTGGTGTACATAGATTCCATCTCAGATCGCTAAGCATCCAGCCATTCTTACAGAGTCCCACTCCTGATGGCCAGCTCGAAACTAGTTGGGTCATCATCTCATGATGCAATCCTCGCTCCCACTGTCATAGAGAAACCGAAATATCTCTCAGGTGGGTGAGAAACCCTACTAGATCGGCGGAGAGGCTGAGGTTCGCTGGAATCTACTGAATCCTTTGGTTCTACCAAATCATCTGCTGTTGTTTGTATGGCTGGAACCTTTCCAGTTGTACATAACAGACCTTGCCTCGAGCTTGTCCGGATTATGCTTTTAGATATAGCCCGGACAACCCCAAATCTTAACCAACTTAAGATATGGGCTCTTCCCTTTCCATATCACATATGAAGCGGTAGGCAACTGATTTGATTGGAACCCAATTCAATTGGTATGCAGCTTCTCAAGTGCATAACTCCCAAAAGGAAATAGGAAACTCAGTAGTACTCATCATAGAGCACACCTTATCAGATAGGGTGCGATTGTTCCGCCCCGATATACCATCGTGCTATGGTGTATACGGAGGAGTAATGCTGAGAGAGAATCTCATTCTCCTTTAGAATAGTCCAGGAATTGCATGCACAAGTATTCTCCTCCCTGATCACATCAAAGGACATAATACTTATACCCTTGTTTTGGTTTTCTACTTCTAAATCATATTCTGTGAATATCTCAAAAGGTTCGGACTTGTGTTTCAACAGGAACATATGTCTGAATCTTGAGAGATTATCAGAGAATGTAACGAAGTACAAAGAACCAGTCCTGGCATATGTAGACAGGGGACCTATCATACATCAACATGTATCATCCCAAGAGTTCACTAACTCTTTCTCTGTTTCCAGTAAACGGAGCTATGGTCATCTTATCTTTGTGACATGACTGGCAAGTTTCACAAGATGTAAATTCAAACAGTTTTAAATATGCATCTATGTGCAACTTAGCTAGTCGGGTCGCATTGATATGACCTAGTCTACAATACCTCAAGAAGGATTCGTTCAGTTCTGAACTCTTCCTCTTGTGTATGTTCTGTATACTAAAGAACTGTAGTTTGATTTAGAACATTAATGCTTTTAGATAACGTGCCTGAACCGATCAACTTTTGATATAGGAAATGTTCAAAACATTATCCAACAATACAAAATTATATCCTTCCTTTACTAATAAAGAGACTGATATGATTTTTTATATCAGGTTCGGTATCTAATAACATTCGTTCAGAATCAATGTATTTGGAATACAGGGTGACAGTGACCAACAGACTTGGCTGCAACACTTGCCCTGTTTTCTGCCTCATGAAACTTATCACCCGTTCTCAGTTCTCTACCTTTCTGTAGCCCTATGTAACAGATTACATATCTGGGATCCTGATCCGGTATCATATACCCAGGATGCGGAGGATACTGAGAAACAGTTCTTTGTAATGAACACACCCGAAGATGATGCAACAGCATGCACTCTCTTCGTTTGAGCGGCACGGGAATTCTGGTAATCCCCAATTTCCTGCTCTGTCTTATATCAATTATAAGTTGGAGCGGGACCAACGTTCCCCAGCTTAGTATAACAAGCGGGTTCAGTCAATAATCCGTATTATTATCTTGATTAAGGCGTGATATGGTCGCTACCTGGAGAGAGAGAAGAAAACACTCAGCGTGCGCTCTTGCAAGAATAGATTGGTTTTTATTTTATCTAATCAGGATGGCTCCCACTGCTTTTTATCAAATCTTCCTTCAAACCCTAAAAGGAAAGACTAGCCGGGATTAATTACACACTACAAGTTCGCCAATCTTTCAGCCAGGACAGTGTCGGTACATTGAGGGAGGTCCCCCGTGCTTTCGCACGAGCCTAATTAATATAAACCTCGTTTTCCCAGAGGCGTAACCTCGTTGACACCTTTCTAGACACCTACTTGATCGGCTAATTGTAATGTGTAAAACTCTCCCAGGAGTAACAATTACTCGCAGCGGGTATCGGGATCCAACTATCTCATAGAAGGTATGCAATCTCATTGCAAATTTCAACACTTGAAATTCCCGATAATTTTGCCCCTAGCGTCCTATGACCTTGACGCAGGCCAACAAACCATAGTGCGCTAGTCAAGTTCAACCCGTCATTTCCTGATTGAATTAAACCCACACGCACGACCCTTGACGCAGGCCAACAAAGTCGCACGACTACCCTAATCCAATCTGCATCATATGCATAAGCAGATAAATACTAGTTAGCTACCGCACACTACGCCTTGAGCAGGCCAACAAACGTAGCACGAATACTAACTACCACTTATCTGAAATGACGGAGGGCTACGACAGGTTTTTCTGAAAACCTATTGCGTAATGAACTTGATATCGTTGTAGAATCAAATGATTTTAAAATGGAGTGTTTTTGAGGCTTTTCTAGTTTTGCTAAAGGAGTCACTCCCGGTGAAGGGATCGTCGGTCCTTTCCTCGTCGAATGAGGTGCGGGATATATCATATATATCACTGTAGAAAGCATAAACTCTTAAAAGCAATCAAAATACAAACCGAGTGTGTAGCATCTGCCAGTTATTGCAAAAGGAGTCACTCCCGGCGAAGGGATCTCGGTCCTTTCCTTATCGAATAAGGTGCAGGATATATCATATATACCGCTGTGCAAAGCAAGAACTGTAGCTACCTGTTTTATTTTTGAAATTCGATTCTACAACATCTTTAGGTTTCTTTTATTTCATTAATCTCATTAATGAAGTCCCATCATTTAAGTACCTAAACATCACAGATAAATACGACGTACACTTATGCCATCTGCATTCGCCTCGATGTCCCCTCGTGCACCGTTAGGTTAGGTAACTAACGACAGAGCGGGACAGGGCTAGCACGGGTGTAAAACATAAGTAACGTCTATATAATATATCATATATACTATATACTGTATCTATCACAGAACATCATATGATCACATCACAGATATCGCAGCAGAAGAAACATATGAAATATTGGATATACTAGGACGTCCGTGTTTTTAATACGAGCCAGTATAAAACACGGATTCCACGGTCGCGATGAATAGCCAAACCCACACCCCTAGACCCCTACGAGAGTGGCAAGCAACCCTACCAATTCTAGAGTTAGGAGACCCGGACTCGACTCCTCGAGTTGGTCTCCCACTGGACTCCAGAACCCGGTTACTTGTGCTCCCCTCCTTGGGTCTATCTTAGTGCGGAAAAGTAAATAATATACAAAGGGTGACATCTTCCGCAACCTGGAAGTGCCCCAATAAAAGAATATTACATACAAGTTTTTACATGAATGAAAATGAAAAACACCCATCTCACATAAAAACCCCCGGCTATTCAAACACGACGATCCAATATAACATATCCAGCAACACATAACATCACATGTCATCAACGTAAGTAAATATGCGCATCCCAATTGTCGTTGATATATAGCAACAAAACCGGCGATATCACATATTACACTTACGGTCACAGAAAAGAAAGTGTAAAACTACAACAGTTGGAATCCGCAACCTACATAGACATCGCATGCCTAATCAAATGAATTCCTTAGACATCGCATGCCTAACAATTATAAACCCCGCATTTTAGTCTCAAAATCGAAAACACTTTTCAATATCAAGTCGGGCAATTCAACAAGATTCCCGACATCCTGATCGAATGCTCGTCGCAAACTTTAGTAGACGGCCGCACCCTTGATGCCGTCGACGAAGTGCAACAAGGCGGAACACCGCTGCCGCGAGCACCCGAATGGATGCTTTCGGCGACGGGGTTCTCCTACAGTCACTTGGTCGGGGCTACGGAGTGAGGCTGTCTTTTAAGTTTACCCGGCGAGTATCCGCATACGCTACGTGATTGCGACGGACTTTTGATCACATCAAAATTCCGTGGCAACCGATCAAGTGAGACTAAACTGCTATGTTTATAACATTCATTCAGTTATCTCATAACAACTTGTGAATTCCAATTATTGTATCGCATTCCAGATAAATAGAAAATGTTAAACTTTCCGATCGAACATTCAAACACCCAAGTTTTCCCGAAATAGCTCAACACATGAAACAAGTTTAAAAACATCAAGTTCATGCTTCAGTACCAACGGTCCAGCCGTAGAAGGGTCAAGCCAACGCCTCACATGTGGCACGCCGTACTGCCCCAAACCCTAAGGTTCAAAGGGCAGTTCAAGACGGTCACATAATCGAGTTAAGGTTTGTTGTCTTCTAGAGGGTCCATCGCGTTACTTGCACTACTTAGAACGTCTTTAAACCACGGAAAAATCCAGCACTTGGAAATTTCCCGACAGGGGAAAAATTGGGTATTTATATCCGGTCGAACTTTTTAACATATTCAACAAATTATCCGGAAAACACATAGACAAAATCTGATAATCCGATCGAATCATCTAAGCTCCAAAACACCCTGGAATATTCAACTCTTGAATAAATAATAAAAAATTCCCAGAAAATCCAGCACCTGAAGTGACAAATTACTGTGCAAAAATGGAGGGCTGACGTCATCATATGGCCGCGGAACCGCCGCACAAGGCATGCTTGTGCCGCGGTTCCGCCGCGCTTTAGATGAGTTAGCCCCTCGAATTTCACAGTAATTCAACTAAGACCCTGCTGAATTTTTTAGCAATTTTTAATCTGGAAAAAACCCAGTTTTTGAAAAAAGTCCAGAGAGCATTTTGGAAATGGGATTTCGGTTCGATCGGACTTCAAACTCCGTCTACGCATCGCCTAAGGCTCTAGCTAGTCTCTGATACCACTGTAAGGTTCCTAGGCACACTAATGAGGTCTCACATGGCATCAACCATGCCAATTTCAAATTTTACAAGTGCCGAGAAACCCTAATACGGATCGTTAACTTGAATTTTAGGCGAAACAAGCAACTAGTTAACAATTTAACTAAGTGAACGGAAATACAACCTTTGTAGATCCGGTCCTCCACCTCCATAGCTCCATGATGAAGTCTCCTTGCTGTCCAAATCGAATCCCGGGCTCTAGCGTCGGCTTCATCGGAGAAATGGGCGGGCTAGATCATCGACAACGATGCCGAAGATGATCTACGTCGAGGCATCACAAGATCAAACTCCCACTTCACCAAGTCATGAAACTTGTGAAGGAAACACCTTATACTACTTGGCAAGAGATAGAGGATGAAGAAATAGGAAGTGGGTTCACTTTGGAATTGGATTTCTCACTTGATTTCATTACTTGCCATTGATGTAGAAAGCTTTTCTTTCTTGCTCATGAAGAAGAAGAAGAAAAAGATATGATAAGTGTTATTAAAAATAGAAAATAAAATCAACACTTATCATTTTCTAACCTTGGTTAGGTGTAGAGAATGTACTAGGGTTAAGTGGAATGGTTAGGGTTAAGTATGAGACAAAATGGTCACTTTAGTCAAAGCTTCAAGAAGCTTCAAAGAAAAAACAAAACTAGCAACCATTTCATTTCATATCTTTTCCAAAATAAATAAATAAATTAATTAGTAAGAAAAAGAAAACCCCTAATCATTAACTTAACCAAGATTTAATTCTTTACACTTAACCAAGTAAACATGTATCATCAAACATGATACAATCAAGTGCACAAAAGTATATCACATATACAACTTGTGATATTCAAGTGAGAAAATCCATTCAAAGTGAACCAATACTAGTTAATGCAAAGTAATATATCAAATATATAATTATACATTAAATCATTAAATCAACACTTGATTTAACGATCCGGTCATATCGCATATAACCGACTAATATCCTATATATCGGCTTATCGAATCAATCCTTGATTCGACAACTAGGTTATATCACATATAACCTAATCGATACATTCATCGCGAGAATGGAATACGGTATTACATACACGCATTATTCTCGGTCCCGCACATATCTCATATGCACTCCTATTTCGTTTCGCTTGAGCCAGGAAACCTCTGTGTAGGACTCTAAAGACTCGTCAATACGCCGGCAGCAGGTGATGATCATATCAAACACCCACAAGCCGCAAGCGGTCTGCTAAACGTAACGGCCACCCGGGTATTGAGCGATCAGAAGATCGACGAGCAAGCCCGCTCACACTCCTGTGAATCCAACCAGTAACACTTACCGTACAGTTCGGTCTCGTCGTCTGATATGTCGCATATCTCGCCTAGGGGTGGTAAACGTCAGACCCCAATAGCTCGATAAGTCGTGTCGATATGAGGTCTATAACAGTTCGAGAAACTACTGATAACACTTACCAGTAAATCTCAGCAACCTTGGCCAGGGATTTCCGGTTATAGCCAATCGAACACAGCGCAACATCAACTCCCTATATCGGGAGAGACGAATCCCCTCCTATCGCTCATTGCCTCCATGTGATTCGGGACTGTACCCAAAAGCTACCGTTTTGCATGCCCTCTTGGACATGGTAAGGTGGAAATCAAAGCACAGTGGGAACCACACAAGACTCTATGACGATCTCGGGTCAACAGACTACTCTGTACCAGTGTCACCAGAGAACTGCCATCTGACGTAAGGTATAATACCATCTGGGAGTTCTCGTCGAGTCCGTCCAGTGTACCCAGTCTCCACTGAGCACCCGTATATCATCTCTGATGTCAAACACCAATGGATATGGGATCATCCATCGCCCATCTGTATGGGTCGAGAAGGTATACGCTAGTCTACTCTGGTATATCGATGCCCCGTCTCGATACACCCACGACTAGGGACCTTGAAGGATGTACTTATGGACTACCATGTCCCCACTAGTATGATCCGCATCATAGTCCAGGTAGTCAACTACACATCCTAAGGGCTTTACCAACGTGTAACAGAGAGACAATCAATGTACACGTTAAGGTAAAGAGTAACGAGATAGCATACTATCATGTCGAGAATCAATGTACACGTTAAGGTAAAGAGTAACCAGATAGCATACTATCATTTCGAGCAAGAAAGTCCTCCCTATATATGTCTCAGCATCCAGTACAATACATCCTATGTATAGTAATGGCCTCTAAGGCCTACATATAACTAACAATATGTGTAAGCATGTAGATAGACAGGTATGCTATATGTCATATGCGATAAGAAATATGAATCATTGTCTCAATGTTCCTAACCAAACAATAGCATTTCTATATGCGTGTTGTGCGTGACATGGCAATTATTGACGGTGTGTGTAGCGTACAATCAATGCTCGTGCAACATGAATCGTCAATAATATGTGCAGTGTCCTAAGGATACTAGTCCAAGCACAACAATAACTAAGCAGTAGGGTGAATGCGCAAATACTAAATCTGACATAGAATATGCGACAAAAGTAATATCTCTAGCCCAGACGCATAACGCCATGCGAGCGATTTCCCTGTGGATGTTCAATCTACCAACCAACGCTCCAAGCTAGGTGAAGTCTACCACCTGTTTTCCCCTGGTAGCAATGTCCGAAGTCCCCGCCTACGAACCTGCAAGATTAAAACAATAACGCAAATATATATTAATAATAGATCAAACACATGTATAAACTACATTAGACTGACGCAACAACACAAAACATACTCTCGAGAATTCATATCGTGGCCAACGTGCGTAGCGACACGACGAAACTAACCCAAGAGCAAAACCATACAATGTGCACGATCCGTGTCATATAACGTATCGCGCGGACACAAAATACTACAACCTACCTAAGTGATCCCAGATTTTGCATACATAGAAAACTAAACAAGCAAACAGAACCAAATACACGCAAACCCCAGCATAGACCTACCCTCAAAATCCCACACCCCAACTGCCTACCCAAGCAGAGGTCGCCGGAATCCCCTTCATACGTGGCCGGCCGAGTCCGGCGGGGTGGGTCTCATGTCTCAGGTGAGGTCTTACATTCACAGGTACACCACAAGCTCATTGTTTGGTTTTCTAGTAAACTTTTCGGGTCACAGCAGGTTACACATATCACAAATAGGCACTAAAAATACGATATTATGCAACAAACTTAACTTTACACTATCTAAACTGAAACTAACTAACTACAAAGCACAAAAACTATATAAAGAAAAGATAGGGATCAATACCTATCCCTAAGAACACAAAGATCTAAGCTATCCAACCTTCTATGCAACCAAGAGGAAAAAACCAAGAAAAGATGTGATTTTGATGAAGTTTGTGATGTTTAGTGATGGATTTGGTGAGGGAAAGGAGAGTGTTCAGTTTGATGAGGGAGAGATGAGAGAATAAATGAGATAGAGAAAAAGAAAGAGAGGAAATGATGAAGAGAGAGGGAGGTGAGTGTAGGGTGAGGAATGAGAGTGAGTGTAACCACATCATTAATGCATCATTAATATTTTCACACACACCTCACCAATCCAAAATAAATATCTCTCTTTCTCACTCAAAAGATCTAAGGTTTAGGTTAAGGATGGATTAAACAAGGATTAAAGCAAAGGGATAGATTAGGTTAAGTGTCAAGATTGCTAAAAACAAAATTAGCACAAACAAATCCTCGCATTTACGTGCACACGTGCGTGCATGCTTATAAAAAATAATAATAAATTATTAATTAAATATTATAAAATGTGAAGAACCCGAATTGGTAAACTTTTTTTTTACAGTACACCCGCATTAACGTCTAAACGAACACTAACCGAAATCTAAGGCGTTAAAATCTGGAATCTTCTTATCTCTTCTAAGTTTCTGCCAGTATTTGATTTTTCGACTTTCTTGTAAGATTCTTGATTCCCGATATCTGTCCTGAGCTAATCTTGCACAAGATCTCAATGAAGAATGTGAGATACAAAATATTATGCGTAAAAATATTAAACATACAATTTCCTTCATAATGTTGATTAAAATGTATAACACATAGTAAATGATATTTTGCAGATGAACTTCTAATATGTGTTATATTTATAGCAAATACCATTAGATGATTTAGAAAAGTAAGGAAATTGTTATGTTAAAAGTGCAATATTTTCGACTGAAAAAATTCCCCCAAACTGGACTTTGATCGTCCCGAGCAAACTATATATTCAAGAGAAGGAGAAAAATAGAAAGAAAAAGGAAAACTAACTAGCACACTAAAACACAATTGCACTGAGCACGTGCAACAAGCCGTTAAATCTCTAGGTGTCCCTAGTAGGATGAGTGTTGTCTCCCGAGAGTTTTCTGTGGATTACACCGACAAAATCTCATAATAAAAGAAAGATGGTGAAAGTTACATATAAAGATAAGAACTATAAAAGAAATAACTTGAAAATAAGAGTTTCCAACTACACTAGCTTTTCGGTTGTCATGAGCACTATCTAAATAGTCATGAAAAGATGTTAGAAATCACATCATCTCTCAATAAAACATCGGCTTTAGTCTTCCTCGCTACCTTTCTTCAAAACACCTATCCTATACCCCTACATGTGTGTAAAAGACATCCCTAAACTCGGAGAATTCAATTCAAGCTATCATACTCTTGTCCATCTACCTTAATACTTTTTAGTCGGTGAATATTTTGGATGGAATTGCTCACACATTCTTCATGCGACCGTTAATACTTCTTGAGCTACTAATCGACCGATTACTAAATGTGCTTGCTTATTAGGCGTAATTAGCAATTTCCTCGTCTTGCAACACCTAAGACTTAGCAGTGGCTCCCAAACCAGTTGGTCTAAGGCACTAGGTGATAAAGCACCCTCGCTATATTTATTTTATGCTGCCTTGGTGATTACAAAAACAGTGTTCATTTTTCTTCACCAATTTATGCTTTTATTTTTCATTTTTATTTTCTTTCTACTTTAGCTTTTAGACAAGAGCATCTCAAGGTATCCTCTACTATCCCGAGTTTCAAGACGTGTGTAAGTGCGTATAGTAGGGTATTAATGTTCAAATGTTTGGCCTCAAGAATAGGGACTATCTCTCACACATATTTTTATCCTCAGTTTAGTGACTTCCTTCATCTTACTAACCCTTGGGACAACGGCTCAAAACTACTTATTACTAGTTTCGTTTAAGAAAACACCTAACTTTCTTGTTTTTATTAGACTCTTCCAATCACTTAAATGTAATTTTTCAGTTTCTAATCTTTCATTATCAAAGAAAAAAATTTGTGCTTATGCAAAGTGTATAATGCATAGTAATGCGTAAATAATCACAAATCTCTCCCAAACCTGTTTACAGCAGTGTCCTCACTGTTGTTATCTTTTAAATCTTAAAACCTGTAGACTTAGGAGGAAAAGTTATTAACGGGGACAAGAATAAATGATCGTGAAAATATTCCCCAAACTTATTTTTGATCACTCACCTCCATTATTAGAGTGAGACAATATTATTGAGACATGGATGTGAGGCAGAGGAAATTTAGTTATAATAAATCTGCTCCTGTAAAAACATGAGCTCCTCCATAGGGTAAGTGGAAAAATACGGTTTTAATCTATGCCCATTCACTTTAAAAATATATCCATTTTTAATATATTCAACTTCAACTTCCCCGTGCGGGTATACATAACGCACCACAAATGGTCCTTTCCAACGAGATCTTAATTTACCTGCATGAAGATGGAGACGGGAATCGTAAAGAAGTACTTGTTGTCCCAGGGTAAAAGTTTTTCTAAAAATATTTTTATCGTGGTATGCTTTAGTCCAGTTCTTTACTATAACCGCATTATCGTAAGCTTCATCACGGAGTTCGCTTAGCTCATTTAATTGCAGCTTCCAAAAGTTCAAGGCTTGGTTTAAATCAAAGTTAAGCTCTTTAATAGCCCACATTGCTTTGTGTTCGATCTCGACAGGAAAGTGGAAAGCCTTTCCAAACACTAGGCGGTAAGGAGAAATACTAAGAACAGTCTTATAAGCGGTACGGAATGCCCAAAGAGCATCCGTCAATTTGGTTGACCAATCATTACGATTTTTAGAAACTGTTTTCTCCAAAAAAAAATTTATCTGCCTATTGCAAATCTCAGCTTGCCCGCTCGTTTGGGGATGATAAGGCATAGAAAGCTTATGGTTGATTGAATATTTCCGCATCAAAATTTCGAAAGACCGATTACAGAAATGCGTCCCGTTGTCTCTAGTTATAGCGCGAGAGTGTCCGAATCGCGAAAAGATGTTTTCTTTAAGGAACTTAATAACAACCTTATTGTCATTAGTGCGATATGGTATCGCTTCCACCCATTTTGACATGTAATCGACCGCTAATAAGATATATAAATTCCAAAAAGAGTTGAGAAAAGGGCCAATAAAATCAATACCCCAAACGTCGAAAATTTCCACAAGCAAGAAAGGCTGAAGTAGCATCTCATTTTTTCGAGAAATCTGAACCGTGTGTTGACACCGTGGGCAAGTTTTGTAATGATCAAATGCATCTTTGAATAATGTAGGCCAGTAAAAACCACTTTGCAAAACTTTCTCTGCCGTTTTACGTGGACCAAAGTGACCACCACATGCCTGATCATGACAGAAAGACAAAATACTCTAGAATTCATCATTAGGGACACATCCGTGAACGATTTGGTCAGGAAAATATTTAAACAAATAAGGTTCATCCCAGTAAAAGTGCTTTACTTCGGATAGAAATCGATGATTGTCTTGTTTAGACCATTCGCTGGGTATAAGTCCTGTTGCTAAATAATTCACAATATCTATGAACCAAGGTTCGCCAGATATGGTCAAGAGTTGTTCGTCAGGGAAAAAGTCATTTAATGGCAAGTCATGGTAGGTGAAGAAGAGATGCGTGAAAGATGGTCGGCCACTACGTTTTCATATCCACTCTTATATAGTATGACAAGATCAAATTCTTGTAATAATAGGATCCAACGTATTAACATGGCCTTAGCATCCTTCTTCGATAAAAGATGTTTCAGGGCAGAGTGATCGGTGTAAACCACTATCGGTGAGCCAATCAAGTAAGGCCTGAATTTTTCTAATGCAAATACAACTGCCAAGAGTTCTTTCTCTGTAGTTGTATAATTAATTTGGGCATCATTCAAGGTCTTACTTGCATAATAAATTGCATGTGGCATTTTATCAATGTGCTGTCCTAGGACTGCACCAACAGCAAAATCTGATGCATCACACATAAGCTCAAACGGGGGGTTCCAATTAGGAGATGATAGAACAGGGGCTGTAGTTAGAGAGCTTTTAAGAGAGTCAAAAGCAGCCATACAATCCGAATCGAAGTGAAATGCTGTATCCTTGGCCAAGAGAAGAGTTAAGGGTCTAGCAATTTTGCTAAAATCCTTAATGAATCTCCTATAAAATCCTGCATGACCAAGGAAGGATCGTATATCTTTGAAAGATTTATGATGAAGAAGGTTATGGATGACATCTATTTTAGCTCTGTCTACCTCAATGCCTTTTCGTGAAATGACATGTCCAAGCACGATACCTTCTTGGACCATGAAATGGCATGTTTCGCAATTCAAAGTTAAGTTCTTATCCTTACACCGGGTAAGAACTGTGCCAAGATGACGTAGACAATCCTCAAATGAGTCCCCAAATATAGAGAAATCGTCCATAAAGATCTCCAGAAAATTCTCGACCACGTCTGAGAATATCCCCATCATACACCGCTGAAATGTAGCGGGAGCATTGCATAACCCAAAGGGCATGCGTCTATAAGCAAAGGTACCAAAAGGACAAGTAAATGTTGTTTTATCTTGATCCTTTTCGAAAATAAGGACCTGGTTATAGCCAGAGTATCCGTCCATGAAACAATAATATTCATGTCCAGCTAATCGTTCCAACCTCTGGTCAATAAAAGGTAGAGGAAAGTGATCTTTCCTTGTTGCGGCATTGAGTTTTCTGTAATCAATAAATACACGCCACCCAGTTTGGGTGTGTGTTAGGATCAACTCATTATCCTCATTATTTATGACCGTGATTCCATACTTTTTAGTGACCACATAAATAGGACTTACCTATTGGCTATCAGAAATTGGGTAAATTATACCACTATCTAAGCACTTTGACGATTTCTTTCTTTACCGTCTCCTTCATGACAGGATTTAACCGTCTTTGTTGGTCTTGGGTTGGTTTCGCTTCATTCATCAAATGTATATGATGTTCAACAATCAATGGACTAATACCTTTGATGTCTGCCATTGTCCAACCAAATGCTTGCCTATTTGATCTCAAGACCGTCAAAAGAGTGTTTTCTTGCTCTAGAGCTAGAGAAGCGGATATAATCACGGGCAAAGAATCATTCTCACCTAAATATGCATATTTAAGATGAGAAAGTAGCATTTTGAGATCTAATGTCGGTGGAGAGACAATAGAATGTGGGGTAAGGGAAAGATATTCGGATTCACTAAGAAGTTCATAACCTGCATAGGTTATTGACTCGGAAAGTTCTACTGACTTTTGTGATGAGTCAAAAGGTTCGAACTCAATGGTGGACTCGTCAAAGGTGTCCTCACTATAATACTGTGCTAGATCAAACAATGATGTACTAATGTCGTCGAGATCATTATAGCAAAGTTCCTCAACCTTGCTGCTTTTGGGAGCTATCTCATGGACAGAACAGACATCAAGTAAATGAGCAGAAGGTTCAGATAGTTGACTCCCTAACTTGTAAATATTAAGCTCAATTGTCATCTTCCCGAAGGATAGGTTCATAGAACCGTTACGACAATTAATGACAGCATTGGAAGTTGCTAAGAAGGGTCGGTCGAGAATCACCGGAATTTGGTTCCGTGGGTTCGCTATAAGTTGCGTATCTAGAACAATAAAGTCCACAGGGAATATACAAATTCCTTGACTTTTATCAACACATCCTCAAGCTCACCCCTAGGTTTGGTGTTAGATCGATCTGCCATCTGGAGAGTGCAGCGGGTAGGTTTCAACTCTCCAATACCAAACTGCTCGTAGACAGAGTAAGGAAGAAGGTTAACATTAGCGCCATGGTCGAGTAGAGCACGATTGATATTTTTACCCCCGATAGAAATAGAGATTGTAGGACAGCCAGGGTCCTTACATTTCTTTGGTAATTGCTGGGTAAAAGCTGTGCTAACATTACTCGTCATGAACACTTTTTTTGGCACTTGCGTTCTTCTCTTCCTAGTGCACAAGTCCTTAAGTATTTTCGCATAAGCTGGAACTTGTTGGATAGCATCTTGGAGAGGGATATTTATGTTAACCTGTTTAAACATTTCCATAATCTTCTCCATTTGTGCGTTAGGTTTGTTGGCCCTCAACCTATTAGGGTAAAGAGCTTTATCAATAATAGTTGGGTCCAACATTTGTGGAGAAATTCGTGTGGGTAGAACGAATCCCAGAATTAGAGTGGGGATTGTTTCAGGTTGACTCGAAGAGGCGGGCGGAGGGCTTGAGCCTAGGGGAAACTGGGAATTGGCTCGGAAGAAGATGGACTAGATGAAATAGGGTCAGAAGTGAAAGCCGGGTTATCATTGATTGATTCATCATTATCAACCTATTCACCGACTTGGTTATTCAGTACTCTTCTGGATCTCAACATGGTAATAGCATTCACATTATGATATTGTGAGTGTCCAGGATTTGGTAAGGGTTGAGATGGAAGTTTCCCTTTCTTTCTAGCACTCATTGCGGCATTTAATTGTGCAATTTGTGCTTCCATCAATTTTATACTCTCACTGTGGGAGGCAGAGTCTTTCCTTATGGTGTTGATAGAAGACCTTATATCAGTCGACATTTGCATGGTATATTTCATAAACAAATCCAAGGTTCATTCGAGTGCAGAGGAGTTTTCGGTACCGATCATTTGGAAAGAATTATTATAAGGTGCAGAATTGTTAGCCGGATTTTGAAAAGTTTGTGGTTGAAAGGGGTGCTGACTCTGTGGTGGTTGCTGTTGCTGTGGCGGAGCCCTTTGATAGTTATTTTGGTTTGGAACCATATTTTGAGTTTGGTCTTGGTTCCAAGCAAAATTAGGTTGATTCCTCCAACTCTGATTATATGTGGAAGAGTAAGGATCGTTTCTAGGTCACTGCTGAAAAGCAGCATTAGTGTGTTCTTGACCTTGAAACGGAGAATTAAAAGGACATTCTTCCGTCAGATCTGATGGATCGGAACAGCATCCACACACGGTTTTAGGGAGCGTCACCTGGTTTAGGGAGGCTAATAAAAATTTGTTTTCCATAGCTTCGAATTTCTTTTGCATCGCTGCCATTTCGGCTTTTACTACGATCGAAACATCGAGCTGATGAATACCACCCCTAGATGATGGACTAACGCTTTCCCATTGCAAAGTGTTTTCAGCAAAATCTTCAAAAAATTTCCAAGCTTCACCATTGTCTTCAGACATGAAATTGCCTTGACACATGGTTTTAAGCATCTGTTTTGTCGATGGATTAATTCCCTCATATATAATTCGGCATAGATCTCATCTATCGATTTCGTGATGAGAACATTGGACAAGCAGATCCTTAAACCGTTCGAAGCATTTCCAAAATGGTTCAATTGGAAGCTGGATAAACTGGTTGATTTCGCTCCGAACATGGGTAGTCTTATAATTGGGATAAAATTTCTTAAGGAATGCTATAACATCCTAATTGGAAATAGAGTGTGCGGTTGTGTTATAAAGCCATTTTTCGGCTAAATCGCACAAAGTAAACGGGAGAAGACGTGAACGCATAGCATCCACAAAAAGTTATGAAGTGCCCATCATAACACATACGTTTTCGAATTTGGTGATAAAAACGTATGCGTCTTCAGACTCAAGACCGTGAAATTTAGGCAAAAGATTGATAATGTGTGGTTTGATTTCAAAATTATCCCCATTGGTTGGTGGAATAGAAAGACAAGTAGAAAAAGGACCATGTATAGGATAGCATCTCTCTTTGAGAGATATATGTTCAGACCAGAATATTGCATTTTAAGACCGCTCATTCATTATCTATTTTTTGTATTTATCAGTATTATTAACCAGTGTTTGCTCAGTAATACAGATTACAGGTATCTGTGACAAAACACTAGAAATACATCTAGAATCACGGATATATCATTTGTGAGCCAACACTGCAGCCAGAACTGGAAACTGACCGATATCCCAAGTGTTATTTTGCAAACATGTGTGTGCACAACATTTTGGTCCAACACATTACATGCGTACACACTAACTCTTTGGGCTTGGACCATGGACCTAGGGGGCAGCCACGCCATGATGGCTCATGGCAAGTGGGCATGAGAAGTGATGTGCATTTATTGCAAAAAGTAGTGATGTGATTTATATCTACCAAGTTTCCCTCCAAGACCTGAGTGCATCCAGAGATTTTTCTGACCAAGCAAACAACACCAGAGTCATGCTGGGGACAACACAAGCCTACATTGCAAGTACGAGCACCAGTGCTCGGATTTCAACCGAGCACCTCCCTCCTAAAACCGGTGTGGCCGACCCCACAACCTCCTGTGGGCCCCAGCTTCTCATAGAGTCTCATTTGCTGCCATTTTGTCTTTATTCTATTGTTTGCTTAATCTCTTTTCTTGCCTATAAAAGCTGACCTTGGGGCAAAGGAGAAAGGGTCCAATTTTTGCGATACATTGTATCATTCTTTTCATTTTGTTTTCTCCCTCTTGTAAATAGCTTAGCTTCCACTTGAGATCCTTGCCTTCTCTTGATCTTTCAACATCTTCATTGAGCTTGAAGGTTTAAGAGTTGGTATTTGATCTCAAGGGTTGTATCATTTTGGAATCAATAAAGTTCTCTCTTTTGTGCTTAATTCTCCCTTGGGTATTTTATCATCACTTGATCTTGCAGCCTCTTAATTGTGCTTGCATGTTTATGTTCAGGTATTTGAATCCATGGCTTGTATTGTGCTCTTTGGTTCCTAGTTATTTCTTACTTGTTCTTTACATTCTTGCTTTTATCTTGCACTTTCTTACCTTGCCTTACTTACTTGCTTTTTAAATTCCTTGCACTTACTTATAATGCGCTTTTCTTTTCTTTGTTTATCTTTTGTTCTTTCTTTTAAGTTTATTTTGTGAATGGTTGTTAATATGGTGTTGTTAGGAATAAATACGATATTGTAAGTTAAGCTTCCTTTGCTCATTTCCTTTTCCCGTATTTTCCATTGATCTCCGTCCAAACGTTACGCAAGCACTCCATTAGGCACTCTACCCTACCAAGGTAATAGTGATTCCTAACCGCGACCGGTTGCGCTCGGTTTGGCCGGATTCCACGAATACCGTGCTTAAGCTAAGCTATTTACAAGAGACAAGAACGGACGGACAAGGGTCAATAAGCCGGATTCCACGAATACCGTGCTTAAGCAACCTAATCCACATTATTGCCAATTGATCTAGCTTCAATCGATAAGTTCGGCTCAAAGGTTTTTAGTGCGGATTCCTTAGCTTGCACTTTTGTTTCTTTTCCAAACAACTTTATACTTGCTTATAACACATAGGTTAGATTTGAACATTCCGCCCAAGCGCATTAACTCGTTACGATAAGAGCGTAAAACGCTCCGTGTACCTGTGGATCGACCTGTGCTCATCGCGGCTAGCTGCAAAGCGACATCGTCTTGATTGTGGTTAAACTGTAAATTCTTTCAATCAAATGGCGTCGTTGCCGGGAAACGGTAACGTTTTAATTCTTGTTATTTTGGATAAATCATTGTACATCTCACTTATACAACTAACCCTATTTTCAAAAACAAACATAAAAATCAAAAATTTTCAAAACCAAACAAAAAACTAACTAAAATAACAATTTTGCTCTCTGGATTCTAGACCTGCTTGCACTCTGTAACTAAACAGAAAAGATAAACAATACTAGTGTGGCATTAGTGGAACACTGAGACTATTGTTGAAATTTGGAGCCCATTCTTCACAAGAAATCCGGCGACTTCCTTTCAACATCCGGCGTCGCCGGCCATACCTCCTCCTTCTGCTTCCAATTTTTCTTCAGTGCTCCAGTATTCTGTTTTTGTCCCATTTTTATTTTTTGTTTTTTTATAAATTTTAGTGTGCAGGTATTTGGGCATTCGTATCGCTTTTTCGCACTAATATCCGTTTTTTCGACATTTGTAGATTTTTGCTGATTTACGAACTATGATTGTGGGGAACAAAGTGTATATTCAAGGCCAAGGTGATTGCAAAGTACAGTGCCAAAGATCCGGGTAGTTTAACCCGCGCAAGGGAACTTTTCAAGCTTACCGGATTTGATTCAACGGGGGTTCCTTAACCCAAAAACTTAACGGTACGTACTTTACTAACACCTTCTTCTCAAATCCGACGCATCCAATATAGCATCTTTGCAGGATTCTTTTCAAGTTCGCTAGCAAACGCTAAAAATTGACGAACCCGTATTTGTTGCAGTGCTGTGCTTAACATAAAAATCGATTGTTTGATTCTTTGAATAATTTTTTATTGTGCATTGCATACATTAATACGAATTTAAGGGCAAGCGAACTCCACAACATACGGTAAAGGATTTCATCACCTTTTCCATGGCCCACAAATCACGAACTTGAGCATAACGTTTACCCGAACAAATATTTAAAGAAACTAGACTTTAAGCCTTAAGGACTTCGCGCTCGCTAAGTGAAGTTAACTACGTTTAGAACACCCCTTAACAGTATATTGTTTACGGGGTGTCTAGGAAAGTGTTAACGGCAAGACCGCCAAAAGAGAAAGGGTTATTTAATTAAGGACCTTCGCGAAAGCGTAGGAAAACCTCACCATATCACTGCACTTACCTGGCCTCGTGATCAGTATATCTTGAGCCCGTTTCTCGGCATAGTTTTACTTCGACAATCAAGTTCTTGAGCAGGTCTAGTTGACCTAGGTGTACCCTAGAACGATTAGGTGGGTGGTATTTTTGTGTCGTGATTGTTTTTGTCCATATTCTTTTTTGTATATTTCATTCTTTTGTTCATAACTAACTAAAAAAAAATCACATTCTTTTTCCTTCCTTTTCTCTTCCTTTCTTTCTTTCTCTCTTCATATCATGGGTACCCTACCTCGCAAAACTCTTGCCGAACTTTGGTACCCACAACCAGACATTACCTCATATGGTTCTTGCTTTGGTCGAACTTCAACGACCCTTCAATGCCCAAAATCTCTTTGAAAGATCGGATATATGCATTTAGGACGAACAACTGGACCCCGCAATCTACCTTGTACCAACCATTTCAATCTTCACCACCTTCTTACGTTGATACCCCTTTTTTGAGTCCTGTTGCAACTCCAAGACCCATGTCTATTGCTGAACATATCGAACAATCTCGTAGCCGATCATTCACTCTTTTCACCACTGCCAATTCTTTTGATCAACAATTCTAACCACCTTCATATCCAAATGTTGATCCTTCTCCTGTCTAACCATTCAATTCCTACCAGTCCTACCCGACTTTTAAACCTTGCCTAGACATTGCTTCTGAACCGCCATTTGGGAGTTTTCAGCATCCAAACAACTTTGAATCTTTTACTGAAACCCTTTCACAACCTATGTATAGTCTGGAACAGTCGTTTTTAGCTAGCGTCATACCAACAGATGATGGATTTGAATGCGTCCATGGCTGCCCTCATACAACCTAGTGACCCGGTAGCTAGTTTCCAACTATCTCCTAATTTTCTAATGTATGATGAGGCGGTAGGACAGGCTGAGAATTTGAGTGGAGAAAGTGAGCTGTATACCCTTCCAAATAAAACCTACCCATCCCAAATTTAATCCCACATCTCCAGTTTTGAATGTCTATCAAGAATCCCAAATGATATATCAATTGAAGATAGAAGGATTAATGAGTTGTGCGACTTTGTAGTGTTTGATTTACCAGATTGTGAAGGGTCCCTTTTGAGTGAAACCACACCCAATCCTTTTGACCTCTACACCTCCATCATAGAACCAGAATCAATTGAAATCCATGCTTTTGATGAGGTGTCTGAGAAAATTGATTTTCACTTGATTGAGGATATTGATGCTGGGAATATTTTGGATGATGAACCCACTGCTTTGGATGAGTTTTTCTCTCTAGTTCATCATCCCGAGCATTTAACTATTTTTCCCGAACTCTATATGCGTCTTGATTTTGATGAAATTTGCATGGATGAAATAATTTTTGAGGAGAATTTCGAGCATAATTTTGCGGATGAAACAGTTTTAGATGATGAGTCGGAGTTTCCAATTCATCCTGTTCTTTTCACTGACTGTGTACACCCTCCTGAACCGTTAATTTTGACCCTTCCTCAACCACTTCCCTCCATCCTTTCCATCTTTCCGACTTTGCAAAACACCGTATCACTTCCATTTCCACTGTTTTGTTTACCAAGATCGGCGTATCCATGTTTTTGTAAGTGCACGGCAGCGCCCCAGCCGTCTGTCCGAGGCCAAAATGCGGAAACAAAAACTTTTCTTTAAACAGAAACTGGCTCTACCGCAGACTATAAACCCGGATCGGACCATTAACCTAATACTAGCTGACTAGAGAAAGGGTAGAGTGCTATACCGAGCGATCCGTGTCCTTCGGTTTTCGGCCACCATCCCGATCTCCTCGCGGCATCACTGATCTACGGTCTCCTTGTTAGAAAGGCACCACATCGAGAAGTCTTTTTATGGGCTCCCACCTCTGGACCGAGGCAACTCGGACACGAAGTTGGCAAGCCGACGTGTCCAAGATTGCTGTAGACTGAGTGTAGAAAACTTTTGTCTCAAGGGTTAGTTAGGTTGCCATTTAGAAGTGGAGAAGGAGATGCAAGCTTTTTGGATGAACTAAAGGATTTTGTGCAAGCAAGAAGGAACCATTTTGCTACTCCAAAATTTTGGACAGCCCCAAAAACTTGTGGCCGGCCTAGCTTATGAGAGGAGGAGGGAGTGGATCAATAATGCAAGAAAGAGAATGATGATAATCATGAAGAATGTCACACCCATTTCCTAATCATATCCCATCACAATCAATCAAGCAATGATGAACAAAAAGGAAGTCAAAGGATGGTAGAACCATCATGAAACAACTACTTAGAAAAACCACCCTCCACTATGCTAATTTACACATTTGCAAATAACCCCCTCCACACCAATTTTCAGCCAAAGAAAGATAGAAAGGAAAATGGCCGAAACGAAATACAAACTGGCAACTTAAAAAAGTGATCCGGTAATAAATTACAGGAAAACCCCACGACTGTATATACATACCCGCATTTGTATTTCGACCGAATACAAATGCAATGAGACAAAATCTACACTGTACAATACTAGGATCCGGCTTAAACCAAAGCCCGCTAGTATTATCTGTCCGATCATGATCCGTGCAATACCGCACGTATATGATTGAACCCTACCATATATCCATACGGCCTCTACAGCGTTTCGCCCGGAACTTGAGAAACTGTCTGTGGGGGACTCTAAAGACTCGTCAATACTTTGGCTGTGGATTTAACCACTAGCACGTCAGAGGTATTAGCCATACGTAACGGGCTACCAGGTATTGACCAAAAGGGACGTCGATGAGCGAACTCATCCTGACACCCTACTGATCCTGACAGTGACAATATCCGTATAGTCCGGTCCGTTCGTCTATGAGCATCGCATGGCGGGCCTAGGGGGTTGGTAAAAGTCAGACCCCCAAAAGCGGTACAAGTCATGTCGGAGTGTAGCCCAGAACACCCTGAGATATTACTGGAATACCTACTAGTAAATCTCCTGCCTTGGCCAAGGACTTCGTGTAATGGCTCTCCTAGACACAGCGCGACCTCACCCCCAATACCGGGAGAGACGAACCCCTGCAGATCCGCTCACTGCCTCCGTGTGGCTCGGGACTGTACCCAACTAAAACCAGTTTGCACGACTCCTTTAAGCCGTGGTAGGGTAGTAATCAAAGTACAGTGGGAACTCACATGAGACATATGACGATCTCAGGTCGATGAACTAACCTGTACACATGTCACCAGGGAACTGCTATCTGACGTCAGGTAAAAAACCAACTAGCATGTTCCCGGCGAGTCCTGTCCGATGTACTCATAACCCAATGAGCACCCGTATACATCTTAAGTGAACCAACTGACACCAGTGGCTTGTGAGACCGGCCACCGCCCCTCGTCAGTGTCTCGACTGTATACACTAGTCTGCTCTGGAGTATCGATGCCCTATCTCGAAAACTCCCACGACTAGGGACCCTTTAAGGATGTGCTTATAGACCCCAGCTCCCACGTATATGATCGCCATCATACTGCTGGCCGTCAAGCAAGAATCCTAAGGGCTCTATCAACGCGCAATGGTGACCTGTAAGGTCACCTAAAGCAGTACACGATGATAAAGATTAACCAGATAGCATATTATCATCTTGAGTAAGACTGTTCTACCGGCATAGGTCCTCCTTCAATCATTGCAATCACGTTCCTGTGATCCAATAATTGACTCTGAGGGCACTATATCCAACATTCTCCCACTTGCACTCAATGCTAATTATTGCGATGTCGCATACTCACAGCCCGTGTGATACCGAACACCCAACTCCTCTACTAATCAGTCTCACAAAACCCGTTTGCGAAAATATTGCGTTCGAGGAATAGCCTCAGTGAGTTGATCCGCCCTAATGTTTCTTTCTATGTCTCTCTTTATCTCAAGTTCGCAGAGAAAGCGATCTCCCGAAATGAGCAATACTTGTCTTAGAATATGTCTGGATATCTGATGGGATCTAGTTCAAAAATGAACTCCAAATCCAAACTTCTTAGACGGTATCGTCAACTGAACTTAATCAGTATCCTGCACCATGCCTCCCTCAGTATCCTCTTGGACCACCAGTCCAAAATACTGCCCTCGTCAGAGGAAAAACTATAACTCTGACAACCACTCTGTCATCCAAGTCACCTTGGAAGCTGGGAATGATAACCATCTCCTAAAAGAGGTTGTTGCTATCATATCCCTAGAACATCCACTTATGTTCTAAAACTGCTTCCGATCGTTCCTCCAGGATTGGATCAATATCAACTTATTGCAGCTCGTGCAAAAACAACATCTGGTGTGGTACTTGACATCTCATGATTCACTCAATTGCATAAACAAGTGATCTGCCAATCATGCACATCCCTCTCCCCTTTAGTCTGTAAGACACCTTTAGAGAGAGTAACTCCATCACCTGCAGGTACACTACCGTGCCAGGAGTCGTCCATTCTAAAACACCTCTAGAATGCTGTCTAAGTACCCTAATTGGGACACTTCCCAAATCTAGATCTAAAACTATAGATCTAGTAACCAGAATGCCTGATATATTATCTATATCCTATGTGGAGAAACCACTGTGTGACAACCAAAGTATAACCGATCGTAGTATAGGAATTTCACTTCCTACTTTATGTATGTCATCCAAATACCTGGACATCACACCCTACTACCTTCTTAACAGATCCATCTCCTATTCTGATGAAGTCAAACCTATGACTGTCACACAAGAAATAGACGATCTATCTCCACTATATCTGCTTTAGTCCATAAATAGACATAAGTCACTTATCCACTATGCTTCCGCTACTCCCACTGAATACGACAACCTTCTGGCAGAGTCATATACACGTACGCTTCTAAAGCTAGTTTAGAATGGCGCTATACTCATCCTCCTGCCGGGTCTCACAGTCTGGAACAGCAGCAATGGCAAGTCTGGGTAAACAAGAACCTCCCTGTCGCCGTCTTTGAGCATACCGAAGTACCTCTCGAGTGCCTGAGATTACCCACCTTATCTGCGGGGTGGCCAATGGAATGTCAAACCAGATTGAATCTTTAGGTTCTTATTAAATTTTCAGTAATCGTTTGCGGTTCTGGAATCACTTCCAGTTCTACCATACTCCCACTTCTGTCTTCTGAAAAAATTCATTTTACTTAAAACTGTGGTGAGTCTAGAACAATATCACTATTGATCTTCCAGACGGTAGAAAATCAACCCTCGTCATAGCCCGGGTCAACCCACAAACAGCCATTACAGAAACGTGCCTTGAGTTATCTAGAGTCTGGTTTTAAGCATAAGCCGGAAAACTCCCCGTACCTTAACATCGTTAAGATATGAACCGTTCTATATCCAATATAGAAACAGAGGCACTGATTTAATTGGAACCAGATTCAAATCATGCACCTGTCTCCAGTGCATATCAACTAAATGGAAGGAATCCTATCAGCGTTACTCAACTTAGGAATGCATCCAGATATGAGTAACTTGAAAGAGAAACAAGTTTCTCAAAACCATTACTATCAACTGAATATCATACACAAGTATATACATCTTCGATCACCTTGAAGAATCCTGATACTTGCAACATCTGGTTCTCTACTTTATTCATATACCTATAACTTCTCAAAACTTGGACCTTGTGTTTCTACGAAACACTTGTCTAAAAACTAGAGAAGTCATAAATAAATCGAATATAGTACGATGACCAACCCCTCTGTCCTAATGGACACTGGACAACATACAACACTCTGTATAAGTCCCCTGAGTCTAATAACTCATTCGCTGTGTGTCGTAGGTTGAAAACTGTACTTATGGTTAAAAAGAATTACACAGCTGTTTAATGCTCCTTACCTAACCATCCACTGATATAGGTAAATATCACGAACATAATTTTGAAAAGTTATATCCCACTCTATAAAAATAGACGTACAGATATATCAATTTGAAATTGGTTCATAACAACGGATATTCAAAACCAAATATCTGCCGTCCGGCAAACAACCCAGGCGATTTCCTCAAATATCACCAATTACAACGAATTCCGATAAAATGAGGATGGTCACCAAATTCCCAATAACTTACTCCCACTCATCATCTGTAAAACCATACATATGTGAGAAACAAACCTGGTAAATACATACCCTGGAGCAAGGGCTAATTGGGAAATCAGTTTTCTTTTAATAGTACACAGTGAAATTAAAACATTGAAATGTTTCGATGGGGTATCCGGGTATTCCTAGTAATGCATCTTCCATTATCTGATTCATAACTGAAACCGTATATTTCTTTGCCATCTCTCCAAATCCCTTTATATGTCTTTAGTCATTACCTTCTGTACACCCTCTTAGGCTTAAATGGTTTTCTTCCTTCCCTACCGTTCCGCACCAGCCTAGGGTTTGGAAGATGACTATCCAATAAGCGTAATAGGTGTACTGTCCTAATCCTAGGAGCACTCGCAATGTGAGTGAAGGTGAAGATAAAAGACAACTGAATAATCCTTATTCCTATTTCTCCTGAAGCAGAATCCATCCCCAAACTGGAACAAGTTCCTTTCGAGTTCGTATATAACCATACGATGAAGTATCCAAATAACTGTGGATCTTCATAGTGATACGGAGTGTCCTGGAGAAATACAAAGGTGAAGTGGGAGTGGTAATGAAATACTTGTTTTGGTCATGAATGGCAGTCGCAATTTACTTTGCCCTCTTTCTAATCCCTTTATTTGTCTTTACTTAATACCTTTTGTACACCATCGTTAGGCTAATCGGCATTCTTCACTCCCTACCGTTCGGCACCAGCCGAAGGTTTGGAAGAATACTATCCAATAAGCGTAACGGGTGTACTATCCCCTAATCCAAGGAGCACTCGCAACCTGAGAGAAGGTAAAAGGAAAAGACAACTGAATAGTCCTATTCATTTTCTCCAGAACCGGAAACCATCCTCGAATCTGGATCAAGTTCCTTCGAGTTTTTATATAACCATACGATGTTTTTATCCAATGGAAGTGGGCGTTCGTAGTAATACGGGGTGTCCTGGAGAAAAGGGTACAAGTAGGAGTGCCAATGAGGTATGCAACTCTGACAATCCAAAAGCCAGTGTTTTAAGAAGGTTCGGTTAACTTGGTCACTGAGTCATGGTCAAGGGTCGGGCCATGGTCGCTGCCAAAGAGAGAGAGAAAAGAAACACTCAGCGTCCACTCTAACCTAGATCAGAATGGTTATCACTTTATCTAATCTGGAAACCTCCCACTATAACCTCAAATTCTCCTCCAAACCTGAAAGAAGAATTAGTCGGGATCACCCGAGGAGTAAACCAACTCATCAGTGGGAATTGGGATCCAACTATCATCGCATGATGACGTGATGGATTCTACTCAAGTTATCACACTCCAGAAGGTATGCGAATGCCTGGCAAGTTTCAGTTTCTTTAGAAACACCCGATGTGTATTTTTACCCCTAGGACTCAAGTAACCTTGACTGAGCCAACATATCAAAGGATCCTAGCCAAGTTCAACCCGTCATTATCTTAATTGCATTAGACCCACCCGCACGAGTCCTTGACTGAGCCAAAATGACCGTACGACTGTCCTAACCAATCACATATCCATAAGACAGAAAAAGCATTACGGAGCTACCGCACACTACGCATCGGCTGAGCATGACATACGTAGCACGAATACTAAGCAATACTGATCTGAAATGACGGAGGGCTACGGTTGGTTTTTGGCGAAAAACCTTTAACGTAATGAACTTGGTATCGTTGAAGGAACCGGATAACTTTTTATAAAAATATAGTGGCGAAAACTTTTGCTAAAGAGGTCACTCCCGGTGAAGGGATCTCGGCTCTTTCCCCGTAGAATGAGGTGCAGGATATTCTAACTGAATACCACGATGCAATGCAAAAGGCAATCGGCTATAGTGAAGTTATTACCCTGACGCAAACTTCTGTCCAAGGGGTCACTCCCGGTGAAGGGATCTCGGCTCTTGCCTCGTCGACTGAGATGCTGGATATTCATAACCGAATACCACTGTGCAAAACAAAAGAGAACGTCCTTGCAATAACAGCTTTTTGAAAAATGTTCCAACAATATCAGAATAGATTTGTTTAGCTTGCATTGATCTGAATCAATGCAGTCCCATCAATTAATCACACCACAAAAGAACGAAAATATGATGTACGTATATGACATCCGCATTCGCCACTGGGTCCTGTCATCACCCGTTAGGTTACTTAACTAACGATAGAGCGGGGACTGGACTAGCGCGGGTGTAAAACATATACAACATCTACTAGTATATATATTAATATATAATATTCGCTCAAGGCTTGATAAAATGCAACATCACAGAACAATACAGATATCTGGGATCCCCGGGTTTCATAGAGCCGCTTCTGAAACTCGACGTTCCCGTGGTCGTGTGGATAGCCTGTGCAATGAAATCCTAGACCCTTACAGGTGCGGCAAGTTACCCGCCAAAACCTGAAGCGAGGCAGCCCCCTTCAACAAAGTGAATGGACCACCCAGCACTTCACGGAATCCGGTAACTTGTGCACCCCTCCTTGGGTCAACCTATACCCCCTACGAGTGCAGCGAACAGCCCGCCAATTCTAGAGTGAAGCCCCCTCTGTCTCAAAGCCATGAGATGCGGGCCCGTTGCCCTCTATAACCCGGCTATCCGTGGACCCCACCGCGGGATAATCCTAGTACAGAAAGTAAAATATACAACGGGTACATCGACCTCAGCCCGGTAGTGCCCCAAAAGAATAATATACTAACAAGCAGTAACGGCAGTCCACATGTCGGACGCTCGCCCCGCAATATCAAATGTACATAAAAAGTGGAGAACTAAGAGATGCAAGCTTTTTGGATGAACTAAGAGATTTTGTGCAAGCTTTTTGGAGATTTTGGAAATTTTGGTGCACTGTTTCCTCAAAACCCCAAAACCCCAATTCCAAGTCAGGGACAAATCTGGAAATTTTGGTGCACTGTTTCCTCAATACCGCGGCGGAACCGCGGCCAGAACAAGGGTACGGCTGCGGTTCCGCGGTGCTACAGGAATATCAGTGAACCAAAATTTCACAGAATTATTAAAAATCCCTGCACGATTTTTTGACATACCCAGAAAAATTTTTAGAGCAAAAAATAAAATCGACAGAAACTGGACTTGAAAATACGGTTTTTAGAAAATCTGTTCGATCGAACTTGTAAACACGTTAGAGTAAGCTAGACTAGGTTAATACCGTGGCTCTGATACCATGTAAGTGCACGGCAGCGCCCCGACCGTCTGTCCGAGGCAAAAATGCGGAAACAAAACTTTTCTTTAAACAGAAACTGGTGCTACTGCAGACTATAAACCCGGATCGGACCATTAACCTAATAATAGCAGACTAGAGAAAGGGTAGAGAGTTATACGGAGCGATCCGTGTCCTTCGGTCTTTGGCCACCATCCCGATCTCCTCGCGGCAACACTGATCTCCGGTCTCCTCGTTAGAAAGGCACCACATCAAGAAGTCTTTTTACGGGCTCCCGCCTCTGGACCGAGGCAACTCGGACACGAAGTTAGCAAGCCGACGTGTCCAAGATTGCTGTAGACTGAGTGTAGAAAACTTTTGTCTCAAGGGGTTAGTGAGGTTGCCATTTGGAAGTGGAGAAGGAGATGCAAGCTTTTTGGATGAACTAAGAGATTTTGTGCAAGCAAGAAGGAACCATTTTGCTACTCCAAAATTTTGGACAGCCCCAAAAACTTGTGGCCGGCCTAGCTTATGAGAGGAGGAGGGAGTGGATCGAAAATGCAAGAAAGAGAATGATAATAATCATGAAGAATGTCACACCCATTTCCTAATCATATCCCTGTAGGGTTCCTAGGCACACTAATGAGGTCTCACAAGGCATCAACCATGCCAATTTCAAACTTTACGGGTGCCAAGAAACCCTAATACGGATCGTTAACTAGATATTTAGGCGAAAGATGCAACTAGTTTACAACTAAACTATAAGAACGGAAATACAACCTTTGTAGATCCGTTTCTCCACCTCCATAGCTCCATGATGAAGTCCTCTCCGCTGTCCAAATCGAACCATGACTCTGGCATCGGCTTCATTGGAGAAAAAGCGGGCTAGGTCATCGACGACGATGCCGAAGATGATCTACGTCGAGGCATCACTAGATCAAGCTCCACCTTCACCAAGCCATGAAAACTTGTGAAGGAAACACCCTATACTATTTGGCAAGAGGTAGAGGATGAAGAAATAGGAAGTGGGTAGACTTTAGAATTGGATTTCTCACTCTTTTTCTCACCTTGCCATTGATGGAGGCAAGGTTTTCTTCAAGTAGAAGATGAAGAAGAAGAAGAAGATAATATTATGATAAGTTAATCAAACAAAAAGGATAATCAATACTTATCATAATACTAACCCTAGTTTAGTGTAGAGAATAGACCATGGTTAGATATGATGGTTAGGGTTAAGCAAGAGACAAGAATGGTGGACTAGGTCAAAGTTTCATGAAGCTTCAACTAAACTACAAATAAAGCCACCATTCTTTTCTTATCATTTCCAAAATGAATAAACAAGTAAATAAATAGATAAGTGAATAAAACAAAACCCTAACCATTATCATGTAACCATGGTTTGATCTTTACACAAAAACCCTAGCAAACATGTATCATCAAACATGATACAATCAAGTGCACAAAAGTATATCATATATACAATGTGCACATCCGAGTGAGAATATCCATTTAAAGTGAACCAACACTAGTTAATGCAAAGTAATATATCAAATATATAATTATGCATTAAATCATTAAATCAACACTTGATACAATGATCCGGTCATGTCGCACACAACCGACTAGTATACAATGTATCGATTTATCGAATCAATCCTTGATTCGATAACTAGGTTATATCGCATACAACCATTCGATACATTCATCGCGAGAATGGAATACGGTATCACATACACGCATTATTCTCGGTCCCGCACATATCTCATATGCGCTCCTATCTCGTTTCGCTTGAGCCAGGAAACCTCTGTGTAGGACTCTAAAGACTCGTCAATACGCCGGCAGCAGATGATGATCATATCAAGCACCCACAAGCCGCAAGCGGTCTGCTAAACGTAACGGCCACCCGGGTATTGAGCGATCAGAAGATCAACGAGCAAGCCTGCTCACACTCCTGTGAATCCAACCAGTAACACTACCGTACAGTCCGGTCTGATCGTCTGATATGTCGCATATCTCGCCTAGGGGTGGTAAACGTCAGACCCCAATAGCTCGATAAGTCGGGTTGATATGAGGTCTATAACAACTCGAGAAACTACTGGTAACACTTACCAGTAAATCTCAGCAACCCTGGCCAGGGATTTTCGGTTATAGCCAATCGAACACAGCGCAACATCAACTCCCTATACCGGGAGAGACGAATCCCCTCCTATCGCTCATTGCCTCCATGTGACTCAGGACTGTACCCAAAAACCACCGTTTTGCATGCCCTCTTGGGCGTCGTAAGGTGGAAATCAAAGCACAGTGCGAACCACACAAGACTCTATGACGATCTCGGGTCAACAGATTACTCTGTACCAGTGTCACCAGAGAACTGCCATCTGACGTAAGGTATAATACCATCTGGGAGTTCTCGGCGAGTCCGTCCAGTGTACCCAGTCTCCACTGAGCACCCGTATATCATCTCTGATGTCAAACACCAATGGATATGGGATCATCCATCGCCCATCTATATGGGTCGAGAAGGTATACGCTAGTCTACTCTGGTATATCGATGCCCCGTCTCGATATACCCACGACTAGGGACCTTGAAGGATGTACTTATGGACTACCTTGTCCCCACTAGTATGATGCGCATCATAGTCTAGGTAGTCAAGTACACATCCTAAGGGCTTTACCAACATGTAACAGAGAGACAATCAGTGTACACGTTAAGGTAAAGAGCAACCAGATAGCATACTATCATATTGAGCAAGAAAGTCCTCCCTATATATGTCCCAGCATCCACTACAATATACATCCTGTGTATAGTAATGGCCTCTAGGGCATACATATAACTAACAATCTCCCACTTGCACTAGGGCCATCTGATAGCAGTGGTTGTAGTATCTCATACTCAACCATCCCATAAAAGTCTCTCTCTGGGAACAGGCCTTTGTGAGTGGATCCGCTGTGTTGTCCTCTGAGTCTACTCTCCTAACCTCGATCCCTTTGAGATCATACATCTCCATGATCAGGTGACACTGCCTTAGAATATGTCTGGATCACTGATGGGACGGACGTTCCTTGGCATAAGCCACAACCCCATTGTCACACAATGGGAGAAACTAAGTTCATCTCATGAACAAATAAACATCCAGACAGCCATTTTGGTAGCATCTTAAGTAGCGATATATCCTGCCTTTATCGTCTAGTATGTCACGGTATCTAGCTTGGAACTCTTCCAACATACCGTTCCTCTACTGAGGATTAAGATAATGCCTGTGACTGACATTCAGTCGTTCTTATCACTCTGGAACACTTCCAATGATTCTCCCCAGGATCTAGGAGGTATCACTTTGATCCTACATGGAGAATCATTGTGGTAAGCGGAGATTGGCCGAGCGTAGCATAGGAAACACCTTCCCTATCAAGAGTATGTTATCCACGTACTCTACGAGGATCGTCACAATACTCCCTACTACCTTTTTGTTTATACAAGGTTCATCTACCATTTTGATGAAGTCAAACTCTTTGACTACCACATCAAAACAGATGTTCCAACTCCGCGATGCCTGCTTTATCATATAAAGCATCTTGTACACGTTTCCGCTGCTCCCACTGTCTACGAAGCCCTCTGGCTGTGTACTTATAGACGCTCTCTTCTAAAACATCATTTAGAAAAGCTGTCATGACACCCAACAACCAGATATCGTAGTCATGGTATGTAGCCGTGGCAAGTAGGATCTGGATGGACTTAAGCATAGCTACTTGAAAAGGTTTCATCATAATCCACGCCTGGTCGATGACGAAAATGTTTAACAAGTCTAGCTTTGAAAGTCTCAACTTCTCCATATACACCAAGTAATCTTCTCAAGATATACTTGCTCCTGATGGGGATTTAACCCTTCAGATATAGCAACCAAAGTCCATACTTTGCTGGTGTATAAGGATTCCATCTCAGATCGATAAACATCCAGCCATTCTTACAGAGTCTTACTCTCGATGGCCAGCTCGAAGCTAGTTGGGTCATCATCTCATGATGCAATCCTCGTTCCCACTGTCATAGAGAAACCGAAGTATCTCTCAGGTGGGTGAGGAACCCTACTAGATCAGCGGAGAGGCTGAGGTTCGTTGGTAACCATTGAATCCTTTGGTTCTGTCAAATCATCAGCTGCAGTTTTGTATAGCTGGAACCTTTCCAGTTCTACATTACAGACCTTGCCTCGAGCTTGTCCGGATTTCGCTTTTCAGACATTGGCTGGACAACCCCAAATCTTAACTTATTTAAGAGATAGGCTCTTCCCACACCATATCTCATATGGAGTGGTAGGCAACTGATTTGATTTGAACCCTATCCAATAGGTATGCAGCTTCTCAAGTGCATAACTCCTAAAAGGAAATAGGAAACTCAGTAGTACTCATCATAGAGCACACCATATCACATAGGGTGCTATTGCTCCGCCCCGATATACCATCGTGCTATGGTGTATACGGAGGAGTAATGCTGAGAGAGAATCTCATTCTCCTTTAGAATAGTCCAGGATTTCCGTGCTCAAGTATTCTCCTCCTCGATCTCATCAAAGGACATAATACTATACCCATGTTTTGGTTTTCTACTTCTAAATCATATTCTGTGAATATCTCAAAAGGTTCGGACTTGTGTTTCAACAGGAACATATGTCTGAATCTTGAGAGATTATCAGAGAATATAACGAAGTACAAAGAACCAGTCCTGGCATATGTAGACAGGGGACCTTACATACATCAACATGTATTATCCCAAGAGTTCACTAACTCTTTCTCTGTTTCCAGTAAACGGAGCTATGGTCATCTTATCTCTGTGACATGACTGGCAAGTTTCACAAGATGTAAATTCAAACTGATTTAAATATGCATCTAAAATGTAACTTTAGCTAGTCGGGTCGCATTGATATGACCTAGTCTACAATGCCTCAAGAAGGATTTGTTCATTTCTGAACTCTTCCTCTTGTGTGTGTTCCGTATACTAAGAACTGTAGTTTGATTTAGAACATCAATGCTTTTAGATAACGTGCCTGAACCGATCAACTTTTGATATAGGAAATGTTCAAAACATAATCCATCTATACAAAATTTTATCATTTCTTTACTAATAAAGAGATAGATATGATTTTGCATAATAGGTTCGGTATCTAATAACATTCGTTCAGAATCAATGTATTGATAATACAGGGGGACAGTGACCAACAGACTTGGCTGCAACACTTGCCCCGTTTTCTGCCTCATGAAACTTATCACCCGTTCTCAGTTCTTTACCTTTCTGTAGCCCTATGTAACATATTACATATTTGGGATCCTGATCTGGTATCACATACCCAGAACGTAAAGGATACGGAGAAACAGTTCTGTATAAAGAACACACCCGAAGATGATGCATCAGCATGCACTCTCTTCGTTTGGGTGGCACGGGAATTCTGGTAATCCCCTATTTCCTGCTCTGTCTTATAACAATTATAAGTTGGAGCGGGACCAACGTTCCCCAGCTCAGTATAACAAGCGGGTTCGGTCAATATTCCGTATTATTATCTTGATTAAGGCGTGATATGGTCGCTACCTGGAGAGAGAGAGAAGAAAACACTCAGCGTGCGCTCTTGCAAGAATAGATTGGTTTTTATTTTATCTAATCAGGATGGCTCCCACTGCTTTTTATCAAATCTTCCTACAAGCCCTAAAAGGAAAGACTAGCCGGGATTAATTACACACTACAAGTTCGCCAATCTTTCAGCCAGGCCGGTGTCGGTACTTTGAGGGAGGTCTCCCGTGCTTTCGCACGAACCTAATTAATGTAAACCTCGTTTTTCCAGAGGCGTAACCTCGTTAACACCTTTCTAGACACCTACTTGATCGGCTAATTGTAATGTGTAAAACTCTCCCAGGAGCAACTCTTACTCGCAGCGGGTATCGGGATCCAACTATCTCATAGAAGGTATGCAATCTCATTGCAAATTTCAACACTTGAAATTCCCGATAATATTTTGCCCCGAACGATCTATGACCTTGACAAGGTCAACAAACCATAGACCGCAAGTCAAGTTCAACCCGTCATTTCTTGATTGAATCAAACCCACCCGCACGACCCTTGACAAGGTCAACAAGGCCGCACGACTACCCTAACCCAATCTGCATCATATGCATAAGCAGATAAATACTGGTTATCTACCGCACACTGCGCCTTGACAAGGTCAACAAACGCAGCACGAATACTAAACAGGATTTATCTGAAATGACGGAGGGCTACGACAGGTTTTCTAAAAACCTATTGCGTAATGAACTTGATATCATTGTAGAATCAAATGATTTTAAAATGGAGTGCTTTTGAGGCTTTTCTAGTTTTGCTAAAGAAGTCACTCCCGGTGAAGGGATCGTCGGTCCTTTCCTCGTCGAATGAGGTGTGGGATATATCATATATATCACTGTGCAAAGCAAAAACTCTTAAAAGCAATCAAAAGACAAACCGAGTGTGTAGCATCTGCCAGTTATTGCTAAAGGAGTCACTCCCGGTGAGGGGATCTCGGTCCTTTCCTCATCGAATAAGGTGCAGGATATATCACATATACCTCTGTGCAAAGCAAGAACTGTAGCTACCTGTTTCTTTTGAAATTCGATTCTACAACATCTTAGGTTTCTTTTATTTTTCATTAATCTTATTAATGAAGTCCCATCATTTAAGTACCTAAACATCACAGATAAATACGACGTACACTTATGCCATACGCATTCGCCTCGATGTCCCCTCGTGCACCGTTAGGTTAGGTAACTAACGGCAGAGCGGGGCAGGGCTAGCGCGGGTGTAAAACATAAGTAACATCTATATAATATATCATATATACTATATACAGTATCCATCACAGAACATATCACATGATCACATCACAGATATAGCAGTAGAAGAAACATATGAAATATTGGATATATTAGGACGTCCGTGTTTTCAATACGAGCCAGTATAAAGCACGGATTCCACGGTCGCGATGAATAGCCAAACCCACTCGCCTAGACCCCTACGAGAGCGGCAAGCAACCCTACCAATTCTAGAGTTAGGAGACCCGGACTCGACTCCTCGAGTTGTTCTCCCACTGGAGTCCAGAACCCGGTTACTTGTGCTCCCCTCCTTAGGTCTATCCTAGTGCGGAAAAGTAAATAATATACAAAAGGTGACATCTTCCGCAACCTGGAAGTTCCCCAATAAAAGAATATTACATACAAGTTTTTACATGAATGAAAATGAAAAACACTCATCTCACATAAAAACCCCCGGCTATTCAAACACGACGATCCAATATAACATATCCAGCAACACATAACACCCAATTGTCGTTGACATATAGCAACGAAACCGGCGATATCACATATTACACTTGCGGTCACAGAAAAGAAAGTGTAAAACTACAACAGTTGGAATCCGCAATCTTCTCAGACATCACATGCCTGACCAAATGAATTTCTTAGACATCGCATGCCTAACAATTATAAACCCCGCATTTTAGTCTCATTATCGAAAACACTTTTCAATATCAAGTCGGGCAATTCAACAAGATTCCCGATATCCTGATCGAATGCTCGTCGCAAACTTTAGTAGACGGCTGCACCCCTGATACCGTCGACGAAGTGCACCAAGGCGGAACACTGCTGCCGCGAGCACCCGAACGGATGCTTTCGGCGACGGGGTTCTCCTACAGTTACTTGGTCGGGGCTATGGAGCGAGGCTGTCTATTAAGTTTACCCGGCGAGTATCCGCGTACGCTACGTGATTGCGACAGACTTTTGATCACATCAAAATTCCGTGGCAACCGATCAAGTGAGACTAAAGTGCTTGATTTATAACATTCATTCAGTTATCTCATAACTACTTGTGAATTCCAATTATTGTATCCCATTCCAGATAAATAGAAAATGTTAAACTTTCCGATCGAACATTCAAACACCCAAGTTTTCCGAAACAGATCAACACATGAAATAAGTTTAAAAACATCCAGTTCATGCCTCAGTACCAACGGTCCAGCCGTAGAAGGGTCAAGCCAACGCCTCACATGTGGCACGCCGTACTGCCCCAAACCCTAAGGTTCAAAGGGCAGTTCAAGACGGTCACATAATCGAGTTAAGGTTTGTTGTCTTCTAGAGGGTCCATCGCGTTACTTGCACTACTTAGAACGTCGTTAAACTGCGGAAAAATCCAACACTTGGAAATTTCCCGACAGGGGAAAAATTGGGTATTTATATCCGGTCGAACTTTATAACATATTCAAAAATTATCCGGAAAGCCACATAGACAAAATCTGATACCCCGATCGAAACACCGAATCCCCAAAACAACCCCAGAAAATTCAACTCTTGAATAAATATTAAAAATTCCCAGAAAATCCAACTCCAGAAAATAGGAATTACTATGCAAAATTGGGAAGCTGACGTCATCATATGGCCGCGGAACCACCGCAGAAGCCAGGCTTCTGCCGCGGTTCTGCCGCACTTTGGTGGATTCATGGGTACGGGCTTCACAGTAATTCTTACAATTCCCTGCTGATTTTTCTGCATATTTTTAATATCGAAAAACTCCAGATTTTAGAAAAAGTCCAGAGAGCATGTTTGGTTTAGGGTTTCGGGTTCGTTCGGGTTTCAAACTTCGTCTACGCATCGCCTAAGGCTCTAGCTAGGCTCTGATACCACTGTAGGGTTCCTAGACACACTAATGAGGTCTCACAAGGCATCAACCATGCCAATTTCAAACTTTACGGGTGCCAAGAAACCCTAATACGGATCGTTAACTAGATATTTAGGCGAAAGATGCAACTAGTTTACAACTAAACTATAAGAACGTTAATACAACCTTTGTAGATCCGTTTCTCCACCTCCATAGCTCCATGATGAAGTCCTCTCCGCTGTCCAAATCGAACCATGACTCTGGCATCGGCTTCATCGGAGAAAAAGCGGGCTAGGTCATCGACGACGATGCCGAAGATGATCTACGTCGAGGCATCACTAGATCAAGCTCCACCTTCACCAAGCCATGAAAACTTGTGAAGGAAACACCCTATACTACTTGGCAAGAGGTAGAGGATGAAGAAATAGGGAGTGGGTAGACTTTAGAATTGGATTTCTCACTCTTTTTCTCACCTTGCCATTGATGGAGGCAAGGTTTTCTTCAAGTAGAAGATGAAGAAGAAGAAGAAGATAATATTATGATAAGATAATCAAACAAAAAGGAAAATCAATACTTATCATAATACTAACCCTAGTTTAGTGTAGAGAATAGACCATGGTTAGATATGATGGTTAGGGTTAAGCAAGAGACAAGAATGGTGGACTAGGTCAAAGTTTCATGAAGCTTCAACTAAACTACAAATAAAGCCACCATTCTTTTCTTATCATTTCCAAAATGAATAAACAAGTAAATAAATAGATAAGTGAATAAAACAAAACCCTAACCATTATCATGTAACCATGGTTTGATCTTTACACAAAAACCCTAGCAAACATGTATCATCAAACATGATACAATCAAGTGCACAAAAGTATATCACATATACAATGTGCACATCCGAGTGAGAATATCCATTTAAAGTGAACCAACACTAGTTAATGCAAAGTAATATATCAAATATATAATTATGCATTAAATCATTAAATCAACACTTGATACAATGATCCGGTCATGTCGCACACAACCGACTAGTATACAATGTATCGATTTATCGAATCAATCCTTGATTCGATAACTAGGTTATATCGCATACAACCATTCGATACATTCATCGCGAGAATGGAATACGGTATCACATACACGCATTATTCTCGGTCCCGCACATATCTCATATGCGCTCCTATCTCGTTTCGCTTGAGCCAGGAAACCTCTGTGTAGGACTCTAAAGACTCGTCAATACGCCGGCAGCAGATGATGATCATATCAAGCACCCACAAGCCGCAAGCGGTCTGCTAAACGTAACGGCCACCCGGGTATTGAGCGATCAGAAGATCGACGAGCAAGCCCGCTCACACTCCTGTGAATCCAACCAGTAACACTACCGTACAGTTCGGTCTGATCGTCTGATATGTCGCATATCTCTCCTAGGGGTGGTAAACGTCAGACCCTAATAGCTCGATAAGTCGTGTCGATATGAGGTCTATAACAACTCGAGAAACTACTGGTAACACTTACCAGTAAATCTCAGCAACCCTGGCCAGGGATTTCCGGTTATAGCCAATCGAACACAGCGCAACATCAACTCCCTATACCGGGAGAGACGAATCCCCTCCTATCGCTCATTGCCTCCATGTGACTCGGGACTGTACCCAAAAACCACAGTTTTGCACGCCCTCTTAGACGTGGTAAGGTGGAAATCAAAGCACAGTGGGAACCACACAAGACTCTATTACGATCTCGGGTCAACAGACTACTCTGTACCAGTGTCACCAGAGAACTGCCATCTGACGTAAGGTATAATACCATCTGGGAGTTCTCGGCGAGTCCGTCCAGTGTACCCAGTCTCCACTGAGCACCCGTATATCATCTCTGATGTCAAACACCAATGGATATGGGATCATCCATCGCCCATCTGTATGGGTCGAGAAGGTATACGCTAGTCTACTCTGGTATATCGATGCCCCATCTCGATATACCCACGACTAGGGACCTTGAAGGATGTACTTATGGACTACCTTGTCCCCATTAGTATGATCCGCATCATAGTCCAGGTAGTCAAGTACACATCCTAAGGGCTTTACCAACATGTAACAGAGAGACAATCAGTGTACACGTTAAGGTAAAGAGCAACCAGATAGCATACTATCATGTTGAGCAAGAAAGTCCTCCCTATATATGTCCCAGCATCCACTACAATATACATCCTATGTATAGTAATGGCCTCTAGGGCATACATATAACTAACAATCCCATCACAATCAATTAAGTAATGATGATCAAAAAGGAAGTCAAAGGATGGTAGAACCAACATGAAACAACTACTTACAAAAACCACCCTCCAATATGCTAATTTACACATTTGCAAATAACCCCCTCCATACCAATTTTCAGCCAAAGAAAGATAGAAAGGAAAATGGCCGAAACGAAATACAAACTGGCAACTTCAAAAAGTGATCCGGTAATAAATTACAGGAAAACCCCGCAACTGTATATACATACCCGCATTTGTATTTCGACTGAATACAAATGCAATGAGACAAAATCTACACTGTACAATACTATGATCCGGCTTAAACCAAAGCCCGCTAGTATTATCCGTCCGATCACGATCCGTGCAATACCGTACGTATATGATTGAACGCTGCCATATATCCATACGACCTCTACATTGTTTCGCCCGAAACTTGAGAAACTGCATGTGGGGGACTCTAAAGACTCGTCAATACTTTGGCTGTGGATTTAACCACTAGCACGTCAGAGGTATTAGCCATATGTAACGGGCTACCAGTTATTGACCAAAAGGGACGTCGATGAGTGAACTCATCCTGACACCCTACTGAGCCGGTCAGTGACAATATCCGTACAGTCCGGTCCGTTCGTCTATAGCATCGCATGGCGGGCCTAGAGGTTAGTAAAAGACAGACCCCCAAAAGCGGTACAAGTCGTGTCGTAGTGTAGCCCAGAACACCCTGAGATATTACTGGAATACCTACCAGTAAATCTCCTGCCTTGGCCAAGGACTTCGTGTAATGGCTCTCCTAGGCACAGCGCGACCTCACCCCCAATACCGGGAGAGACGAACCCCTGCTGATCCGCTCAATGCCTCCATGTGGCTCGGGTCTGTACCCAACTAAAACCTGTTTACACGACTCTTTTGAGCCGTGGTAGGGTAGTAATCAAAGTACAGTGGGAACTCACACGAGACAAATGACGATCTCAGGTCGATGAACTAACATGTACACATGTCACCAGGGAACTGCTATCTGATGTCAGGTAAAAAACCAACAAGTATGTTCCCGGCGAGTCCTGTCCGGTGTACTCATAACCCAGTGAGCACCTGTATACGTCTTAGGCGAACCAACTGACACCAGCGGCTTGTGAGGCAGGCCACCGCCCCTCGTCGGGGTCTTGACTTTATACACTAGTCTACTCTGGAGTATCGATGCCCTGTCTCAAAAACTCCCACGACAAGGGACCCTTTAAAGATATGCTTATAGACCCCAGCTCCCACGTATATGATCGCCATCATACTGCTGTCCATCAAGCAAGAATCCTAAGGGCTCTATCAACGCGCAATGGTGACCTGTAAGGTCACCTAAAGCAATACACGATGATAAAGATAAACCAGATAGCATACTATCATCTTGAGTAAGACTGTTCTACGGGCATAGGTCTTCCGTCAATCATTGCAATCACGTGCCTGTGATCCAATAATTGACTCTGAGGGCACTATATCCAACAGTTTTCTCATGAATCTTGAGGGATTTGACCCAATTTCTCGACGGGTTGATTGATTAGCACAATCGCTTTTCACACATCGGTCATCACAAATTGTGCTAATTTATTCATTACATTTTTACCCTCAAGTTCGTACTTCACTTCGTTCTCCCTTCGGCCATTCTTCTTCTCATATACTGAGACCGTATCCCGCTTCTATCGCCATACCGTCTCGCGTATTCTCCATTTCTTTCCTCTCCGTATTCTTTCACCAACCACACCATTATAACAATGAGATCTTTGAATGGTTGGTGTTAACTTTTGGCCTTTATAAGGCCTTGTATAGCTTATTACTGTTCTCTTTCCCCCTTAAATCCTGAACTTCAACGCTTAACATTGGAAACACTGTTTTACTTAAGTTTGGGAGGGACCCTTTTGGTGTATATATTTTTGCTTTTTGTTTTGTTTTGTATAAAAAGTTTCTTTGGGGAGCGCCGACAATTTTGACCCTCTTGGTGTAGCCTGACAGTGAGGACACTGTCAAGTTTATGTTTGGGGGTGTGCTCGGAAAGATTTCTACCTTCGCATTCATTTGTATATTCTGCATTTGCATACCTATTTAAAAACCCATAAAAATCGAAAATTTTTACAAAAATATAAAAACTTTGTCGTTAAGTTAGCTACTTAGATACTTATTCCGAAAGTTTAGTTGATACATTAGAAATAACTAAATCCTAAGCTTAGAAATTGAAAACCCTAAAAATAACCTTCATTTTGTTTAACCAGGGTGATTATACACCCTTACAGGTTTTTTTTTTTGAGAAATAGGTAATCTTGAGTTCAGTTCTTGAGTTAAGTCAAGATGAAGGGAAAGTATTGAAGCTTTACGGAACGATAAGTTTGAAAAATAGTTTCTATTCTTGAATCCAAATTTAGGAAGTATATACCCTACAAACTGCATATACACGCACCTTGGAACTTGGGATAGTAGAAGATACCTAGAAATACTCTTGCCTGAAAACCTAGTATGAAAGAAAAAAACGGTAATTAAATCTAAACACCAAAAGAGCATATTGAAAAATATATCCGGTCTTGAAAAAAAAAATAAATAAATAAAGTCAAGACCTGGAAACTGCTATTTACGCTTTAAGCTCAGACATTCAGTAATCGGCCGTTAGTGCCATAAGAAGCATTAATAGTCGCATGAAAGGTGTGTGAGCAAATCCGTCCATCATTTAATGAAAAGAAGTAGTATTAGGTATTAGGGCAAGGGTATTATAGCTTGAATTGAATTCTTGAGTGTAGGGATGCAAATATACACACACGTAGGGGTATACAATCGATGTTTGGAGGAAAGATAGAAATGAAGAATAAGACTTATGTTTTCTTTAAAGTTGATAAAAATCCCTGATTTAAGACCGCACTTTTAGAAGGAAAACTCAGGAGATAGCAACATCTTTCTAGACTTTTTTGGAACGTATAGGATCTGAAGTTAAATAGATTAGAGGCGTGAAACATAAGTGTTGGATGTTTCTAACTTAGGATGATAGAATTTCTAACGTGCATACTAAACTTTAGGAATAGAATCGACGTTAACTTATGAAGCTAACTTGACGGGATTTTGTGGGTGTAATCCGCTGAAAACCATCAGGAGACAACACTCCTCCTACTAGGGACACCTAGAGATTTAACGGCTTGTTGCACGCGCTCAGTGCAATCGCGTTCCCTGCGAAAGTGAGCTAGAATTTTGTTTTGCTCGGGACGAGCTAAAGATAAGTTTCGGGGTATTTGATCAGACCAGAATATTGCATTTTAATACCACTCATTCATTATCTATTTTTTGTATTTATCGGTACTATTAACCGGTGTTGCTCAGTAATACAGATTACAGGTATCCGTGACAAACCACTAGAAATACATCCAGAATCACGGATATATCATTTGTGAGCCAACACTGCAGCCAGAACTGGAAACCGACCGATATCCCAAGAGTTATTTTGCAAACATGTGTGTGCAAAACATTTTGGTCCAACACATTACATGTGTACACACTAACTCTTGGGGCTTAGACTATGGACCTAGGGGCAGCCATGGCATGATGGCTCATGGTAAGTGGGCATGAGAAGTGATGTGCATTTATTGCAAAAAGTAGTGATGTGATTTGTATCTACCAAGTTTCCCTCCAAGACTTGAGTGCATCCAGAGATTTTTCTGACCAAGCAAACAACACCAGAGTCATGCTGGGGACAACACAAGCCTACACCACAAGTACGAGCACCAGTGCTCGGATTTCAACCGAGCACTTCCCTCCTAAAACCAGTGTGGCCGGCCCCACCACCTCCTGTAGCCCCAGATTTTTCACAGAGTATCATTTTCTGCCATTTGGTCTTTATTTTATTGTTTGCTTAATCTATTTTCTTTCCTATAAAAGCAGACCTTAGGGAAAAGGAGAAAGGGTCCAATTTTTGCCATACATTGTATCATTCTTTTCATTTTGTTTTCTCCCTCTTATAAATAGCTTAGCTTCCCCTTGAGATCCTTGCCTTCTCTTAATCTTTCAACATCTTCATTGAGCTTGAAGGTTTATGGGTTGGTATTTGATCTCAAGAGTTGTATTATTTTGGAATCAATAAAGTTCCCTCTTTTGTGCTTCATTTTCCCTTGGGTTCTTTATCTTCACTTGATCTTGCAACCTCTTAATTGAGCTTGCAAGTTTAAATTTAGGTATTTGAATCCATGGCTTGTATTGTGCTCTTTGGTTCCTAGTTATTTCTTACTTGTTCTTTACATTCTTGCGTTTACATTCTTGTACTTTCTTACCATGCCTTACTTACTTGCTCTTTAAATTCCTTGCACTTAATTATAATGCGCTTTTCTTTTCTTTGTTTATCTTTTGTTCTCTATTTTTGGTTTGTTTTGGGAATGGATGTTAATATGATGTTGTTAGGAATAAATACGATATTGTATGTTAAGCTTCCTTTGCTCATTTCCTTTTCCCGTATTTTCCATTGAACTCCGTCCAAACATTACGCAAGCACTTCGTTAGGCATCCTACCCTACCAAGGTAACGGCGATTCCTAACCGTGACCGGTTGCGTTCAGTTTGGCCGGAGGCGAAAGCAGGAGACAAGAACGGACAGATAAGAGTCAATAAGTCGGATTCCACGAATACCGTGCTTAACCACCCTAATCCATGTTGTTGCCAATTTCTCTAGCTTCAATCGATAAGTTCGGCTCAAAGGTTTTTAGTGCGGATTCATTAGCTTGCACTTTTGTATCTTTTTCTAACAACTTTATACTTGCTTATAACATATAGGTTAGATTTGAACATTCCTCCCACGTGCATTAACTAGTTACGACAAGAACGTAAAACGCTCAGTCTCCCAGTGGATCGACCGGTGCTCATCGCGGCTTGATGCAAAGCGACACCGTCTTGATTGCGGTTAAACTGTAAATTCTTTCAATCAATATACGTGGTGGATTCTGTGCACCTGCAGATGGTGGCAGAGTGGTGTTATTAAAATTTGATGGATAACTGTCCATCTTGGTAGTTGTGGTGGGTGGTGAGGAAAAAGAAAATGAAGAAGTACCGACTTCGGAGTCGATAGAAGAAATGCGGACAAGACGGGCACAAGAATCCCGTGTCTAGCCGAACATGCACTAAGCGGGTTTAGCACAAGTGGCAGCATATGTGTAACTTAAAAGAAAGGTCTATTTTTCGAAAAAGACGGAATTAGACAAATCACAAAAATGCACAATCAACCCAAGATCTAAGGTCACTTAGGTCAAGTCATTAGAACGCTCCTAGACTTCCAGGGGACAAATCGCAGGATCAATCCTCTAATACCTCTTTATCCCACTTGTTGCCAGGTAAGTGCCAGGTAAGTCGGAGGTATTCGCTATGTAAATAGCATGCCTAATTAAGTAACCACTTGCCTTAGACATAGTGCCTAGACACCACAAAAGAAATGCGAATAAGCAGTAGATTACCCACGACCTTCCTCTGTTCTAATTGAGCGCGACGGTCCTTAAGGTCTTGGTCTAGATATTTTTTTTTTTTAATGTAGGATGATGCAGATGCTAGTTTTGTGATTTGTGGGCCTTAAGAAAGGTAATGAAATCCCCACCTAATCTGAATTTGGTCTTTGCCGTTTAATTTTCCGTATTACAATATGCACAAACAACCAATATCAAAACATGCAACAAGAATTTTTTAAGTGGCGAATTTTTGCAAAGAATCCTTCAGAGAAATTGTTATTGGACTTTTGCAGAGGAGAGAAAAGAAGATAGGAAATATACCAGAGAAACCTGAAGCTACAATTCGCTAAGAACACCGTGCTTCCACGGCCAATTCTAGCTTGTTGCCGTGGTTCCGTGGTCTACTTGATAGTTCTTTGAATTCTTTTTTCTACAGTTGCTTCCCTTGCTCCTATGATATTGATGGAAAACTCTGAATCTTTATCACCGTGCTAAAATGATTCCAGACCCCCTTGCAAAATTCACACACTAATCGTTAAGCACACGATGCGTTCTTGATTTATATTTCAATGTAATAATAATACTTCAAGCCAAATAGCAAGAAAGAATAAATTACGCACGGATCCCCGGCAACGGCGCCAATTGATTTGTTCAAAATGATAAAGAAGGTAGTAGTAGTAACCGCAATCAATAACGGTGTCGCATGTAGCGAGCGTTAATGAGCACGGGTCGTCCTTTGGGATTCGAGGAATTCGTAAATTCTTGCTTTAGATAAGTCGAAAGAACTAGTAAGGAAATTCAAGAAATAGTTCAAGATTTAGTTAAAGTAATAGTTTCAAGAAAATCAAGAAATTGTTTTCAAGAAAGGAAATCAAGAAAATTTTCAATATCTAATTATCAAGAAAATATGAAGAAGGCATGCAGTATTCGATCGGATTTAGTAACCATGGATGACTAATAACTATGACTCATCTAATCTATTGACTGTTTAACACTAGATTGATGGCAATAAATGCGGATTAGGTTATTTTTTAAGAAACTCGGGTTTCTTCACTATCGACCCTTGTCCTTTCATTGATCCCATTCATTTTCTAGCTCTTCACAAAAAGATCGTCAATCTAATCATAAATCATGGTCAACATTATCAAGAATTTGATATTGCGCCCGATGAAGATGTTGACGATTCTTTTGCGAAGATTTGTAAACTTCATAAGACTTAAAAAGAGTATATAATTTTATCATCCATCGATCTACCCTAATCCTACGAATCATATCAAGCAGAGATTTACTCGCGCATCACGAAAATCGAAGAAAGATTAGAGAAAAAATTCATAATGCGGAAATTAAAGAAATCGAAATTGAAACTAATTATCACCTTTGTTATTCAACTTCAAATTACAACTTCTTCAATCCGAGATTATAAGAAGAATTTCTCTCGATCACTCTCTTAAAGAGGTAATTTTTCCGTCGATCTTCACGTTGCTCGATCACTGTGAGTCTTGGACCTGTCGTGGATCGCTTGCTTGTTGATCATGATCAGCTTCGTGTAAAGGATCTTTTGTTGAATCGCTTGATGAACATCTTTATGATTCTTGATTTTGGATCTTGTATTTGATGTTGTTCTTGATTTGACTTGATGAATGAATTTGGGGAAATTTTTGGAATAAAATTGCGTAATCCTTTCAATGTAGCCCTAGGTCCTTTTTATTGCACCCTTTTCAAGCTTTCCCAAAATGCTAGGTTGTTATATAGAAGTTTCCAGAACATGGTTGTTACAACGAGGCTTCCCTAGTAAGCTAGGATGTTGAGAAGAAGTTTCCAGAGATTTTCCGACTCCGAAGCCTATGAATCGGCCGCAGATCCGCGGCGACTCGATTTGACTCGGCCGCGGTTCCGCGGCTTATTGGTGAGCTCGTTGTTTCAAACTTCTGTGGTGTTATTCTGTTGATCTCTGGGTCTTTATATGATATCTGGAATCTTCTTACCTCTTCTGAGTTTCTGCCAGTATTTGATTCTTCGACTTTCTTGTATTTTATCGGCAGATTCGTGATTCCCGATATCTGACCTGAGCTAATCTGGCACAAGATCTCAATGAAGAATTTGAGATACAAAATATTATGCGTAAAAATATTAAACATACAATTTCCTTCATAATTTTGATTATAATGTATAACACATGGTAAATGATATTTTGCAGATGAACTTCTAGTATGTGTTATATTTATAGCAAATACCTTTTGATGATTAAGAAAAGTAAGGAAATTGTTATGTTAAAATTGCAATATTTTCGACCGAGCAGAATCGACCTAATTCAAGTAAACCAAAAGCCAAGAAATCTAAACCTTTTAGGGAAAATATTGGAGGTGAAGTTTTGAAATAACCGTATAATGAAATCAAGTTCTTTCTTTAGAAACATAAGTAATATAATATGAAAACAATGTTTTGTAACTATCTTGAAAACATGTTTCGTCATTGAAAATTTCGGCAGCACCTCCTTTGTAATTTTTAACAAGCAAACAATACAACAACAATAATAATAATAGGCATCCCCAAGCGGGAGCTAGCTGTTCGCCAAATTGGCGGAAACAACGATGCAAGATATAAATATACAATGCCGAAGGCGAGGATCAAAACACAGAAGTAAATAAAGAAAAAAGCATCATCAAGAAAATAAGAAATAAGAATAAATACATAATCATGACTCTAGGTCCAAAAGAATATAAAAACGATGGTTTCTAAGTCGACTAAATATACAAGTCTGGTTGATGGAGCTTTAACTAGATACAACTGAATAATATAGAGTACTATGGTGGTCACGATGCTAATATATCCCACCTACCAAAGCAATCACCTGAAAGAAAGCGATGTGCTAACCAAAGCTGCTATAGTACCTGTGCAGTCAAACCTGCAAGAAAACTGTGGTACAACGGGGGTGAGTTGCCAACTCATGAGTAGAAGACATCACCAAGTAGAAACCGAATGTATGACTATCTCCTAGGTCATACAGTGCAACAATAATAATATAAACATCGAGTAATAACAAGGTAACAATATAAGCATAAGTGTGATATCAAGTACCCATGTCCGTATCATAAACTAGTAACATGTCAAGTGTATCATGTATGAATGCATCATCCAACGTGTGCCCAGCAACGACACACAAAATCATGATAAAACCTGAGTGCCCAGCACCGGCACTCGAAAACATCATGTAAACTGTGTCCAGTAACAACACATAATCCTCATATCTCGAGCTCCGTCAGTCTGGATCAGCCCATATCATCTGATCTCATGACCATGGTCGGTATCCTCCAGATATCTATCGTGCCAAACTATCACCGGTCGGTAGTGCTCCCCTGCCGGGCTCAACGTCTCTTTCTCTCTATATGTCCTTCTTGCCCCGGGGTACCGCACCGGGTCCACCATGTACCCATAGACTGTGTCTCTTCACTCCTTGTGGCGGGTAGTCATATATAATATATGCTCTAGAACCGATAAATCTCATGGTGGACGCCATACATCATATCAAGGAAAATCGTATTTTTCTTTTTAAAAAGGGGAATAAGTTTTCAATTTCACATGCGGTTTCCCAAAAATCCAGAAATCTCATGAAATCTGAATCTTAAATCATTAGCTAATAATGATCAATGAATATCGGCATAAGGCCCCTCAACAGTGCATAACAGAATGAATATATGAACGCATGCGGCATCTAAGTAAAGAATGCAATATCTAAACTAGCAAGTGAGATCATGAATACTAAACAATACTATTAAACTACAATTTATCAGATAGTAAGAGTGAAGTAACGGTTCTCTAATGTGTATGTGGCATGGCAATTGCCGATGATGATGTGTGTGAGCCTGCCAGTTGTAAGTCTACAGTAGCGCCCCGGCCGTCTATCCGAGGCCAAAATGCGAAAACGAAAACTTTTCTCAAACTAAAAACCGGCGCTATCGTATACTTTAAATCCGGATCGAACCATCAACCTACAACTAGCAACTAGAGAAAGGGTTGGAAAGCTATACCGATCGATCCGTGTCCTTCGGTCTTTGGCTACCATCCCAAGCTCCTCGCGGTATCTCCGGTCTCGATCTCATCATCAGAAAAGGCACCACATCTTCGATTCTTTTTACGGTCTCCCGCTTCATCTGAAGCAACTCGGGCACGAAGTTCGCTAGCCGACGTGTCCAAGGCGAAGTAGAGAAAGTTTGTGACAACTTTATTTCTTACATCCATTGCATGGATGGAGGTTAGAGATGATGCCATTAATGGAGGTTGTGAGCTAGAGGAAGAAGAAGAAGAAGTAGATGCAATTTCTTTTCTTGAGTTGTATGATAAAAAATGAGAGCAAGAATTAAAAATACAAGAGCTAACCCAAAGGGATATGGCTGCCCTTCTCTCTCTTCCTTTATTTCATCACTCAAATCCATCACTAAATGTGACATATGCACAATAAAAGAGACCATGAGTCACTAGGTTGCATGTGTCACAATTAATGCACCGCATGATGATATCTAGCTCACAATTTCCATATGCAAACATTAATCCAAATGTTTGCAACAATAAAAAGATACGGCAACATCTAAAGCAAACTCGTGACGAATCTAAAGGATACCCCTCACCTGTATATACATACCTGCATCCGCATTCCGACTGAATGCGAATGCGATGAGACTAAAGTAATCCAACAAATATAATACTAGGATCCGATTTAAACCAAAGCCCACTAGTATGATCCGTCCGATCATGATCCGTGCACTACTGCACGTATATGATCGAATCCTGCCATATATCATACGGTCTCTGCAACGTTTCTCCCGAAACTTGAAAACTGTCTGTGGGGGACTCTAAAGACTCGTCAATACTTTTGCTGTGGATTTAACCACTAGCTCGTCAGAGGTAATAGCCGTACGTAACGGGCTACCAGGTATTGACCAAAAAAGAGGTCGATGAGCGAACTCATCCTATCACCCTACTGAGCCTGTTAGTGGCAATATCCGTACAGTCCGGTCCGTTGGTCTATGAACATCACATGGCGGGCCTAGGAGGTTAGTAAAAGTCAGACCCCCAAAAGCGGTACAAGTCGTGTCGGAGTGTAGCCCAGAACAACCTGAGATACTACTGGAATACCTACCAGTAAATCTCCTGCTTTGGCCAAGGACTTCGTGTAATGGCTCTCCTAGACACAGCACGATCTCACCCCCAATACCGGGAGAGACGAAACCCCTGCCGATCCACTCACTGCCTCCATGTGGCTCGGGACTGTACCCAACTAAAACCTGTTTGCACGACTCCTTTGAGCCATGGTAGGGTAGTAATCAAAGCACAGTGGGAACTCACACGAGACAAATGACGATCTCAGGTCGATGAACTAACCTGTACACATGTCATCAGGGAACTGCTATCTGACGTCAGGTATAATACCAACTAGCATGTTCCCGGCGAGTCCTGTCCGGTGTACTCATAACCTAGTGAGCACCTGTACACATCTTAGGTTATCCAACTGGCACCAATGGCTTGTGAGACCGGCCACCGCTCCTCGTCGGGGTCTTGACTGTATACACTTGTCTACTAATGGAGTATCGATGCCCAATCTCGAAACTCTCAAGACTAGGGACCACTTTAAGAATGTGCTTATAGACCCCAGCTCCCACGTATATGATCGCCATCATACTACTGGCCGTCAAGCAAGAATCCTAAGGGCTCTATCAACGTGTAATAGTGACCTGTAAGGTCACCTAAAGGAGTACATGATGATAAAGATATACCAGATAGCATACTATCATCTTGAGTAAGACTGTCCTACCGGTATAGGTCCTCCCTCAATCATTGCAATCACGTTCTTGCGATCCAATAATTGACTCTGAGGGCACTATATCCAACAATCTCCCACTTGCACTCAAGGCTTATTATTGCGATGTCGCATACTCACAGCCCGTGTGATACCGAACACCCAACTCCTCTACTAATCAGTCTTACAAAAACCGTTTGCGAAACTATTGCATTCGAGGAATAGCCTCAGTGAGTGGATCCGCCCTGATGTTTCTTTCTATGTCTCTCTTTATCTCAAATTCGCGGAGAAAGCCATCTCCCGAAATGAGCAACACCTGTCTTAGAATATGTCTGGATATTTGATGGGACTAGTCATAAATGAACTCCAAATCCAAATTTCTTTGACTGTATCGTCAACTGAACTTATTCAGTATCCTGCCCCACACCTCCCTCAGTATCCACTTGGACCACCTATCCAAAATACTGCCCCTCGTCAAAGGGAAAACTATAACTCTGACAGTCACTCTGCCATCCAGGTCACCTTGGAAGTTTGGAATGATAACCGTCCCCGGAAAGTGGCCGTCGTTATCATATCCCTAGAACATCCACTTATATCCTAAAACTGCTTCCGAACGTTTCTCCGGGATAGGATTAATATCAACTTATTGCATCTAGTACAAAAACAACGTCTGGTGTGGTACTTGACATCTCATGATCAACTCAATTTCCTAAGCAAGTGATATGCCAATCATGCGCATCCCTCTCCCCTTTAGTCAGTAAGACACCTTTAGGGAGGGTGACTCCATCACCTGCAGGTACGCTACCGTACCAGGAGTCGTCCATTCTAAGACATCTTTAGAATGCTGTCAAAGTACCCAGATTGGGAAACTACCCAAATCTAGATCTAAAACCATAGATCTAGTAACCAGAATATCTGATATAATATCCATATCCTATGTGGAGAAATCACTGCGTGACAACCAAAGTATAAATGTCCGTAGTATAGGAATTTCTTTTCCTACTCTGTGTATGTCATCCAAATACCAGGACATCACACCCTGCTACCTTTTTAACAGATCCATCCCCTATTCTGTTGAAGTCAAACCTATGACTGTCACATCAGAAATTGATGATCTATCTCCGCTATATCTGCTTTAGTCCATAAATAGACATAAGCTACTTGTCCACTATACTTCCGCTGCTCCCATTGACTACGACAACCCTCTGGCAGAGTCATATACACGTGCACTTCTAAAGCTAGTTTAGAACGACGCTATACTCATCATCCTGCCGGGTCTCACAGTTCGGAACAACAGCATCGGCAGTCTGGGTAAACAAGAACCTCCCTGTCACCGTCCTTGAGCATACCGAAGTACCTCTCGAGTGCCTGAGGTTACCCACCATATCTGCGGAGTGGCCAATGGAATGTCAATCCAGATCGAATCTTAAGGTTCTTATCAAATGTTCAGTAATCGTTTGCGTTTTTGGAATCACTTCCAGTTCTACCATACTCCCACTGCTGTTTTATAAAAAAATCCATTTTTATTAAAACTATGGCGAGTCAAGAACAATATCACTATTGATCTTCCAGATGGTAGAAAGACAACCCTCGTCATAGCCCAGGTCAACCTACAAACAGCCATTACAGAAACGTGCCTTGAGTTATCCAGAGTCTGGTTTTAAGCATAAGCCGAACAACTCCTCGTACCTTAACAATGTTAAGATATGAACTATTCTATATCCAATATAGAAACAGAGGCACCGATTTAATTGGAACCAGATTCAAATCATGCAGCTGTCTCCAGTGCATGTCAACTAAATAGAGAGAGGCCGATCAGCATTACTCAACTTAGGAATACATCCAGACATAAGTAACCTGAAAGAGAAGCAAGTTCTCATAATCATTACTATCAACTGAATACCATACACAAGTATCTATATCTTCGATCACCTTGAAGAATCCTGATACTTGCAATGCCTGGTTCTCTACTTTATTCTTATACCTATAACTTCTCAAAACTTAGACCTTGCATTTCATCGAAACACATGTCTAAGAACAAGAGAAGTCACAAGTAAACATAATATGGTACGAGTACCAACCCCTCTGTCCTCATGGACACTGGACAACATACAATATTCTGTATAAGTCATTTAAGTCTAATAACTCATTCCCTGTATGTCGTAAGTTGAAAACTGTACTTATGGTTAAGAAGAATTACACCGCTGTTTAATGCTCTATACCTAACCATCCACTGATATAGGTAAATGTCATAGACATAATTTCAAAAAGTTATATCTCACTTTATAAAAATAAACATACAGATATATCAATTTGAAATTGGTGCATTATAACGGATATTCAAAACCAAATATTTGCCGTCCGGCAAACAATCCAGGCAATTTTCCTCAAATATCACCAATCACAATAAATCCTGATATAATGAGAATGATCACCCAATTCCCAATAACATACTCCCACTCATCATCTGTAAAACCATACAAATGTGAGAATCAAACCTTGTAAATACATACCCTGAGCAAGGGCTAATTGGGAAATCAGTTTTCTTTTAACAATACACAGTGAAACTGAAACATATAAATGTTTCGAAGGGGTATCCGGGTATTTTTAGTAATGCCTCTTCCATTATCAGGTTCACAACTGTAACCGTATATTTCTTTGTCATCTCTCCAAATCCCTTAATATGTCTTTAGTCATTACCATCTGTACACCCTTTAGGGCAAATGGTTTTCTTCCTTCCCTACCGTTTGGCACCAGCCTATGGTTTGGAAGAAAACTATCCAATAAGCATAATGGGTGTACTCCCCTGATCCTAGGAGTACTCGCAACCTGAGAGAAGGTGAAGATAAAAGACAACTGAATAAAACCTTATTCCCATTTCTCCTGAACCAGAATCCTTCCCCGAACGGGAACAAGTTCCTTCGAGTTCGTATATAACCATACGATGGAGTATCCAATAAACTGTGGATCTTCGTGGTGATACAGAGTGTTCTGGAGAAATCCAAAGGTGATGTAGGATTGTCGAAGAAATACTTGGTTTTGTGTGAATAGCAGTCGCAATTTACTTTTCCCTCTTACTAATCGCTTTAATTGTCTTTAGTCATTACCTTCTGTACACCCCTTTAAGCTAAATGGTTTTCTTCCTTCCCTACCGTTTGGCACCAGCCTATGGTTTGGAAGAAGACTATCTAATAAGCATAATGGGTGTACTCCCCTGATCCCAGGAGTACTCGCAATCTGAGAGAAGGTAAAAAGAAAAGAAAACTGAATAGTCCTATTCGTTTTCTCCAGAACCGGAAACCATCCTCGAATCTGGAACAAGTTCCTTCGAGTTCGTATATAACCATATGATGGTTTTATCCAATGGAAGTGGATGTTCGTAGTAATACGGGGTGTTTTGTAGAAAGGGTAAAAGTAGGAGTGGCAATGAGATATGCAACTCAGTCAATTCAAAAGCCAGTGTTTTAAGAAGGTTCGGTTAACTTGGTTACTGAGTTATAGTCAAGGGTCGGGTCATGATAAATGCCAAAGAGAGAGAGAAAAGAAACACTCTGCGTGCACTCTAACCTAGATCAGAATGGTTATCAATTTATCTAATCAGGAAACCTCCCACTGTACCCTCAAATTCTCCTCCAAACCTGAAAGAAGAATTAGTCGGGATCACCCGAGGAGTAAACCAACTCATCAGTGGGAATCGGGATCCAACTATCATCGCATGATAATGTGATGGAATCCACTCACATTATCACACTCCAGAAGGTATTCGCATTCCTGGCAAGTTTCAGTTTCTTTAGAAACTCTCGATGTGATTTTTACCCCTAGGACCCAAGTGACCTTGACTGAGCCAACATATCAAAGGATCCTTGCCAAGTTCAACCCGTCATTATCTTGATTGCATTAGACCCACCCGCACGAGTCCGTGACTGAGCCAAAATGACCATACGACTGTCCTAACCAATCACATATCCATAAGACAGAAAAGCATTACAGAGCTACCGCACACTACGCCTCAGCTGAGCACGACATACGTAGCACGAATACTAAGCAATACAAATCTGAAATGACGGAAGGCTACGGTTGGTTTTTGGCGAAAAACCTTTAACGTAATGAACTTGATATCATTGAAGGAACCGGATAACTTTTTATAAATATAGTGGCGAAAACCTTTGCTAAAGAGGTCACTCCCGGTGAAAGGATCTCGGCTCATTCCCCGTAGAATGAGGTGCAGGATATTCCAACTGAATACCATGATGCAAAGAAAAAGTAATCGACTATAGTGAAGTTATTACCCTGACGCAAACTTCTGTCCAAGGGGTCACTCCCGTTGAAGGGATCTCGGCCCTTGCCTCGTCGACTGAGGTGCTGGATATTCATAACCGAATACCACTGTGCAAACAAAAGAGAACTTCCTTTCATTAACAGCTTTTTGAATAATGTTCCAACAACATCAAACAGGTTTGTTTAACTTGCATTGATCCGAATCAATGCAGTCCCATCAATTAACCAGACCACAAAAGAACGAAAATATGATGTACCTATATGTCATCCGCATTCGCCAATGGGTCCCGTCATCACCCGTTAGGTTACTTAACTAACGACAGAGCGGGGATTGGACTAGCGTGGGTGTAAAACATATACAACATCTACTAGTATATATATCAATATATGATAATCACTCGAGGCATGATAAAAATGCAACATCACATAAATGTAATAAGCATAACAGAACAATACAGATAATCTGGGATCCCCGGGTTTCATAGAGCCGCTACTGAAACCCGACGTTCCCCTGGTCGTGTGGATAGTCTGTGCAATGAAATCCTAGACCCCTACGAGCGCGGCAAGTTACCCGCCAAAACCTAAAGCGAGGCAGCCCCCTTCAACAACGTGAATGGACCACCTAGCACTTCATGAAATCCGGTAACTTGAGCACCCCTCCTTAGGTCAACCTGTACCCCCTACGAGTGCGGCAAATAGCCAGCCAATTCTAGAGTGAAGCCACCGCTGTCTCAAAACCATGAGATGCAGGCGCGTTGCCCTCTAGAACCCGGCTATCCATGGACCCCACCATGGGGTAATCCTAGTACAGAAAGTAAAATATATACAACGGGTACATTGACCTCAGCCCGGCCGTGCCCCAAAAGAATAACATACAAACAAGCAGTGACGGCTGTCCACATGTCGGACGCTCGCCCCGCAATATCAAATGTACAAATACAACCAAACTGTACTACCATTGCATCCAGGATATCCACCACGACAAATCCGCAACATCACAGCACAACACAGAACATCAACGTGAATGTCACGTTCGCAAATCCGTCTAAAAGAGCTATAGAAATTAGACAAGATTTACCGATCAAATGACATTCACGGTCGCAGATATAATGTAAATACTGTGAACTAACATATTTAAAATTTTCGATCGACAAAATTTCCCGAAGTGGGCCCCAAGCATAATACCAGTACTCAAACAAATCTGGGCCCAAACAAAAATTACTAGAAACCCCAATTCCAAGCCGGAGACCACTGCAAAAATTTGGTGCAGTGGTTCTACAGTAGTGCGGCGGAATCGTGGCCAGAACAGGGTTAGTGCCGCGGTTCCGCGGCGGCACTGTAGAGTCATGCAACCAAATTTCTGCGGTGGTCTTAGAATTTCCTGCTGGAATTTTTGAAATACCCAAAAAAAATTTTGACAACAAAAGAAATTCGACAGAAACTGCATAAATTGGAATCGCGGTTTTAGAAATTTCGTTCGATCGATATTTTAAACACGTTAGAGAAAGCAAATAAAGGTAAATGGCGTGGCTCTGATACCATGTAAGTCTACGGTAGCACCCCGGCCGTCTATCCGAGACCAAAAGGCGGAAAGGAAAACTTTTCTCAAACTAGAAACCGACGCTATCATATACTTTAAATCCGGATCGAATCATTAACCTTCAACTAGCAACTAGAGAAAGGGTTGGAAAGCTATACCGATCGATCCGTGTCCTTCGGTCTTTGGCCACCATCCCAAGCTCCTCGCGGCATCTCCGGTCTCGATCTCCTCGTCAGAAAGGGCACCACATCTTCGAGTCTTTTTACGGGCTCCCGCTTCATCCGAAGCAACTCGGGCACGAAGTTCGCTAGCCGACGTGTCCAAGGAGAAGTAGAGAATGTTTGTGATAACTTTGTCTCTTGCATCCATTGCATGGATGGAGGTTAGAGATGATGCCATTAATGGAGGTTGTGAGCTAGAAGAAGAAGAAGAAGTAGAAGCATTTTCTTTTCTTGAGTTGTATGATAAAAAATGAGAGCAAGAATTAAAAATACAAGAGCTAACCCAAATGGATATGGCTGCCCTTCTCTCTCTTCCTTTATTTCATCACTTAAATCCATCACTAAATGTGACATATGCACAATAAAAGAGACCATGAGTCACTAGGTTTGCATGTGTCACAATTAATGCACCTCATGATGATATCTAGCTCACAATTTCCATATGCAAACATTAATCCAAATGTTTGCAACAATAAAAAGATACGGCAACATCTAAAGTAAACTCGTGATGGATCACAAGGATAACCCTCACCTGTATATACATACCTGCATCCGCAATCCGACTGAATGCGAATGCGATGAGACTAAAGTAATCCAACAAATCTAATACTAGCATCCGGTTTAAACCAAAGCCCACTAGTATGATCCTTCCGATCATAATCCGTGCACTACTGCACGTATATGATCGAACCCTGCCAGATATCATACGGCCTCTACAACGTTTCGCTCGAAACTTGAAAACTGTCTGTGGGGGGCTCTAAAAACTGGCCAATAATTTGGCTGTGGATTTAACCACTAGCTCGTCAGAGGTACTAGCCGTACGTAACGGGCTACCGGGTATTGACCCAAAGGGAGGTCGATGAGCGAACTCATCCTGACACCCTACTGAGCCTGTCAGTGACAATATCTGTACAGTCCGGTCCATTCGTCTATGAGCATTGCATGGCGGGCCTAAGGGGTTCGTAAAAGTCAGACCCCCAAAAGCGGTACAAGTCGTGTCGGAGTGTAGCCCAGAACACCCTGAGATACTACTGGAATACCTACGAGTAAATCTCCTGTCTTGGCCAAGGACTTCGTGTAATGGCTCTCCTAGACACAGCGCGATCTCACCCCCAATACCGGGAGAGACGAAACCCCTGCCGATCCGCTCACTGCCTCCATGTGGCTCGAGACTGTACCCAACTAAAACCTGTTTGTATGACTCCTTTGAGCCGTGGTAGGGTAGTAATCAAAGCACAGTGGGAACTCACACGAGACAAATGACGATCTCAGGTTGATGAACTAACCTGTACACATATCACTAGGGAACTGCAATCTGACGTCAAGTATAATACCAACTAGCATGTTCCCGGCGAGTCCTGTCCGGTGTACTCATAACACAATGAGCACCTGTATACATCTTAGGTGAACCAACTGACACCAATGGCTTGTGAGACCGGCCACCGCCCCTCGTCGGGGTCTCGACTGTATACACTAGTCTACTAATGGAGTATCGATGCCCAGTCTCGAAACTCCTATAACTAGGGACCACTTTAAGGATGTGCTTATAGACCCTAGCTCCTACATATATGATCGCCATCATACTGCTGGCCGTCAAGCAAGAATCCTAAGGGCTCTATCAACGTGTAATAGCGACCTGTAAGGTCACCTAAAGCAGTATATGATGATAAAGATAAACCAGATAGCATACTATCATCTTGAGTAAGACTGTCATACCGATATAGGCCCTCCCTCAATCATTGCAATCACGTGCCTGCGATCCAATAATTTACTTTGAGGGCACTATATCCAACACCAGTAAGTGTACGTTCAACATAAACATCATTAGTAATAGTGCAGGTGTCCTAGCAGACGAGATCATAACAGCTTATGCAAAACATGTGTGTGTGCGCGCGCGCGCGTGCACAATGCAATGCAATGGAATTAACATGAACAGAGCGGAAAGTAACAGTAAAATGAAACATTGTAAAGTGTGTGTGTGTGTGTGTGTGTATACGAGCCATACGGTTACCGTATTTAAAATAGTACGAATCGTTGTTTTTAGAAAAGTAAGCTACAGTGTTTTTGAGAAAAGAGATATCATTTTGAAAATACGTAGCATCCCTCGGTTTGTCCTTTGTAAATGCATACGATTCGTTAGTTTTGAAAATAGGTATAACTCGAACTCTATTCTAACATCTACTTAAGTAATTAAGGGACTAAACTAAAACAGTGTCGAAAGTGAGAGGAAATCCATACATATCTGATTCGATATATCTAGTACTCGGAGATCCAGCCACATAGCATCACGTACGGTATAATCCATCGTACGACATCCTCGAGTCAAGAGTGTGGATCAATCACCATATCTATATCTTTTACGGTATATTCCGTCGTACGGCATCCTCAAAATCGAGGGTATGGGGCAAATGTCATATATATCATAATTCGTATGGTATCATCTATCGTACAATATCATAATCAAGGGAAAGGATCTAAGGTCACGTACAATCTATATTATATTATCAAGTCACATGTTATCGCGTGTTATGTATATATCGCACAACGATCTTTTAATATATCATATCGTATATGGTATTTCAACTCAATTTATATATCAAATCTCTTGATATCCTGCTCAAAGGTATCAACTCAAAACCTTATAAAATATCATGTCCTCTTATAGGTTTATGCATACTGTGTGTGTGCGTGTACACACACACACATACATATACCACACATAATGTCAGGTGTGTATGTGCGCGCGCGCGTGTGTAAAAACACATAACCTATGATCTTCCTATGATTATACCTAATATATCCTATGGTCTCCTAGATACCCTACTTGCTATGTATCCATCTCGCATCTCTATAAGAATATAATATATACATAACAAATTCTACAATTGCGGGGGTGCTATACGCCATCCACCCAACTTCCTCCGTAGATATACATCTACTCACCTTCGATCCTTGCTTGCTGAAGTCGATGACGTCTTGCTCTCCCTTGTCGTCCCGAAGTCCACGTGAAGTACCAACAGTTTCCAAGCACAACATATTGTAAAACAAGAATCAAAAACAAGAAAAGCCGATACGGCACATGAAACACACATAGGTTAGAACCTATGGTCCACGCATGCAAAAACAACTAAACAACTCTCGATATCGACGTATGAACGTCAATCGACCGAGATAAAACACAAATACCGAAACCTAAGTCATTAAAAGTCGCAAACCAAAATCTGAAACATTGAAAAACACTTCCAGATTTTGCTTCAGGTGAAATTAGCCAATTTTGCATATAGGATAGGTCTATTTAACAGATAATGGAGCCATGGACCAAGCACGAAACACTTTGCCCATGCCCAGGCCACAAATTACGGCCAAAGGGGATATATTTGCGGCCAAGGTTTGGAATTAGTGAGTCGGGTCTCTAGGGTAGCTTCTAGGTCACCTGAATATCTCACAGTAATTGCTAAATAATTTTTCAAGTCTCCAGGGCATAGCAGATCTCAAAAAAGTCATCATAATTCCCATAAATTTCGATATCGGGGATTTCCAAGTTCATGCCTTGGGGCTTTAGTCTCAGGTTTTGTCCATAATTCTAACACTACAGAGGTTGTGGTTACTAATTACACCTCAAACACACCCCCACAAGTCATACTAAACCCTAAATCTCATCTTGGAATTTCCAAGATCACTAAACCTCACTTGATCAACTTTAAACTATTATAGGAGTTAAAGAAACAACAAAAACTTAACTAGAGTGTAGAGATTACCTCATTTGGCAACTCAAGAAAATTCTTGGGTGGCCCAAATAGTCCAAAGTCCAATCTTGATTCCACCATAGTGTTTGTAGTGATAAGAGGAAGGACTTTTGTGAAGGGGGTATAAGGTTTTGGCTAAATATTTAAGGTGTTTGTGAGGTGGTAGTGGAGGTGGAAGAAGAGCATGAAGGAGATGAGGAGAAATGAAGAAGAGGAAATGAGGGAGGGAGATAAGATGAGCCAAGAATGTGTAGAAGGTTCTCTCCCACCTCTCTCTCTCTCTCTCTCTCTCTCTCTCTCGCTCTATAGCCATGCTCTCATGTCCCCACCTCGCTTAATCATTCTTTCATTTTCCTTTATCTTTTTCTCCTCGTTTCAAAACAAAACAAAACCGTTAAAAGCAATTGAAAATAAACCCATGGCTACAAATGTGAACAAGTGTTACAACATGACATGTTGCTTATCATAACACATAAGCAAGGTTAATGCATAATTAGTGGAATACTAATCGAGTTTAGTTACAAACTAATATACAAATAATTGTATAATAATTTGTAAAATGCCCAAATCACATAAGTTCTTTCAAAATCAATATTCATATTAATTTTCCAAATATTTTCCAAACTATCGGTATATAATCATACCATTTCATTAAAACTAATTCTCATTCTTTAATAATATTCATGAAATTTGTTATTTTATTTATTTAAATTCCTAAAAATAATATTTTATTTTCTGAAATGCTACATATATATATATACAATTATATATTAGGAGAAGAAAAAATCATAAGTAAGCAATAATATTAGTTGAAATATAAATATATCAAATATAAATATATATCTAATTATTAAATCAACACTTGATTCAATAATCTGGTAATATCATATATAACTGACTAATATCATATAAATATGTATATCAAATTATCAAATCAACACTTGATTCAATAATCCAGTTATATCATATATAACCGACAATATTCAATATTCAATATCAGATCAACACTTGATTCAATAATCTGGTCATATCATATATAACCGGCCAATATCAACTATATACACATATAACAAATCATTGAATCAACACTTGATTCAATAATCCGGTTATATCTCATAGAACGTAACCGATATCAAATATCGCGAGATTAGAATACGGTATCACATACTCGTATTTAATGAAGCTCCCGCACATATCATCATATGTGCCCTACTTCATTTCACTTGAGCTAGGAAACCTTTGTGTGGGACTTTAAAGACTCGTCAATATGCCAGTAGTAGGTAATGATCACATCAATCACCCACAAGCCATCAGCGGTACTATCTGGACGTAACGGCTACCTACGTATTGAACGAATAGAAGATCAACAAGCAAGCTTGTCCAAACTCTCGTGAAGCCTACAAGCAACACTTACCATACACACCAGTCTCTTCGTCTAATATGTCGTATATCAAGTCTAGGGGTGGAATTGTCAGACCCCAGTAACTTGATAAGTCATGCTGATGTATGGCCTATAACCGTTCGAGAAACTACTGATAACACTTCCCAATAAATCTCATCTACCATGGCCAGGGACTTCCTGTTATAGCCAATTGAGCATAGAGCAACATCAACTCCCTATACCCGAAGAGAAGAAACCCCTCCTATCGCTCACTGCCTCCATGTGTCTCGGGACTGTACCCAAAATCCACCTGTTTGCACGACTCCTTTGAGCCATGGTAGGGAGGAAATCAAAGCACAGTGGGAACCACACAAGACACTATGACGATCTCGGGTCTACAGACTAACCTGTACAAGTATCACCAGAGAACTGCTATTTGACGATAGGTATGGTACTATCTAGGAGTTCTCGGTGTATCCATTCTCTAATGAGAACTTATGCACATCTTTTATGTCAAACACCAATGGTTGTGGGATCAACCATTGCCACATACAGGGTCAAGAAACGTACACACTAGTCTGCTCTGGAATATCGATGCCCTGTCTCAATATTCCCTCGACTAGGAACGGTTAAAGGATGTGCTTGCGGACTACACAAGCCCACTAGTATGATCTGCATCATAGTCCTGGTAGTAAAGCCAACATCCTAAAGGCTTTATCAACATGTATCAGAGAGGCAGAATAATAATAAGTGTACATGGTAAAATAAAGTGCAACCAGATTGCATACTATCATGTCGAGCAAGAAAGTCCTTTATATATATATCCAAGCATCTACTATAATATACAATAATGGCCTCTAGGGCATACATATTCCTAACAGGTATACGTATCGAAATAAATATACGCGTATTCGTATAAAAATATGAATAGCCAAGAGAGAAAATGAATAGTCAACAATAATACTAGAATACATATACAAAAAATATATATATGAATTATTAAATAAAAACTTGATTTAATAATCCGGCTTAATTTTAAGCCGCTAGTACTATCAACCGTCTAATTAAAGTCTGTATAGCCTGTACACATATTTAATCGGACACCTGTATATACCAACATACGTCATCAACATCATATCGCCTGAACCGGAAAACACCTCTGTGTGGGACTTTAAAGACTCATCAATACACTGGCAGTGGGTTCAACCATAAGCACGTCAGCGGCACTAGCTGTATGTAACGGCTGCCCAGGTATTGAGCGAAAGGAAGGCCGATGAGTAAACTCATCCGTACCCTTACTGAGATAGTCTGTGACAATCTCCGTACAGTCTAGTCTGTTCGTCTATGAGTATCGCATATCGGGTCTAGGGGTGGATTAAGTCAGACCCCTAATAACGCGATATTTCGTGTCTGTGTGAAACCCATCACCCACTGAGAAACTATTATCCAAATCAGTAATTCTCGTCCACCTTGGCCAAGGATTTCTGGTGATGTCTACCCGTGCACCGCACGATATCAACCCCCAATACCGGGAGAGAAGAATCCCTGACGATCCACTCACTGCCTCCATGTGGCTCGTGACTGTACCCAACTAAAATCTGTTTGCATGAGTCCATTGAGCCATGGTAAGGTAGTCAGCAAAACACAGTGGGAATTCATATGAGACAAATGGCGATCCCAGACAGACAGACTAACATGTACTCATGTCATCTGAGAACTGCTATCTGACAATAGGTATAATACCATCTAGCATATTCCCGGCGAGTTCGTCAAGTGTAACTTATAACCCAATGAGCACTTGTATACTATCTTAGGTGATTAACTGACACCAATGGCTTATAAGACCGGCCACCGTCCCTCGTCGGGGTCTCGAAAAATATACACTAGTCTACTCCGGAGTATCGATGCCCAGTTTCGATACTCCCTCGACTAGGGACATTTAAGTATGTGCTTATGGACCACTTAGCACCTACGTATATGATCGCCATCATAACGCTGGTAGTCAAGCAAGAATCCCATGGGCTCTATCAACATGTAATAGTGATCTATAATACCACATAATGCATATACATGATGATAGAGACAAACCATATAGCATACTATCATCTCGAGTAAGACTGTTCTACCCGTATAGGACCTCCCTCAATCATCATAATCGCTTGCCTGCGATTACAATAATTGCCTTGAGGGCACTATATCCAACAATACTGTTGGGTTTCCTAGTGCCCAGGCCATCTACCGCGGCCGTTGCAGAACAAAAATTTTGGTGTTTAAAAATCCGGCGCTAAAAATTCCGTCCTAGAATCTAACCATAAACCGAAACAAGCTAACATAAGAGATCTTAACTACTATGATAGAATTATTTTACCAAAAGATCCATGTCCTTCGGTCTTCTATCTTCTTCCCTTGCTCCTTGAGATCTCCTTGATCGAGCTTGACCGCCGGTCTTTTTCCATCGAAGATGATCCACCCGAGGGATATAGTTTATGGCTCCAGCTCCACACTAAAAGTCTAGTGGAGCAACTAAAACTTCTAGGTTACTAATCTAAAGTGTCTAGAATGTAGTGAGTGGTTCTTAGTGTATATCTATCTCACATCTTCTCTTGATTCTGAACACATGAGATTGTAGAGAGGAAGATCATGAAGAAGAGGAGGGGCTTAAGAAAGGCTAGTTCAACATTTTAGAAAATAATAAATAATAATTTATGATTTTAAATATGAATTTAATAAGTTTATAAAAATGACATCGCTTATGAAATTGGGTATCGGAATTATATCCGTAAAAAAATGTAAGTATTTTGGTAATACAAAGAAAAGTGCGCGATATCATGAAAATGATATATTAATTATTTTAACATGATATGAGACTATATATTAAAATAATGGTAGTTAAATATTATGATAAACATTTCATTTTTCATGGATTTAGATTTGTAATATGAAAGTTTTTCTTTATTGTTGCATTTCTTTTAATCATGGTTGGCATATGATATCCTAGGCTAAACCCTCACAACACCATACTCTCTCCCAAGCTTAACACCCTCCACCTCCTCCTTTTTCACTTCACACCACCACCTTATACTACTCCACCTCTTACTTCTCAAATGCCACCACCTCCTTTCTCTACACACATTCTCACCCTATCCTTTTATTCTAACAATTATGCACAATCTCAACTGAAACCATAGGTCCTTGATGCTTTCCACCCGAAATATTTCTAAGTGTTCACTACCACAAAAAGAAAATTCATAAATTCCTTCACCGATATTGCTCACACCATCAACCTAGAAGCTAGTACAATCTCTAAGGGTCTCCATCGTACCATCCTTGAGCTGGAATCCTTTGTTCATCATTCCAATAGGTATATCTTCTTCTCTCTTTACTAAATCAATTCTGTTCAAATATCAGTTTTCATATCCAGTATAGAAAAACATGAATTTGTGTGATATTTAGACTACTGTAATTGAATCTGGAACTAATAGGTGTAACCACTAGAAAAACAAGCAATACCATAAGTATCATAAGACCACCAGGAAACTTCACTTAAAACCCGATCCCCTAATTCAATGATGGTCCGGCGACATTCCCCAAATTTCTGGTGACGCCGGCCCCTTTAGGATATTTGGTGTTGGTTTTTTCTCATTAGCTTTAATTTGGTATTTTATAACTTACTGTATTGTTTGATTTTTCCCAAGATGTATACAGAGAAATCTAGGAGTGATTAGTTAAGGTTTTCTCAAGTTTTCGATATTCTGATACGGGTTTTTTGTATTTTGTACTGCAACTGAAATGTTGACGTTCGTACGTTAAATTCTTGGGCAATTGATCGTTTCTGGAGTAAGTAGGATATAGGTTCTAACATATGGATGCTTAGCTCGTTGTTTTGATTTGGATATGATATTTACGCCGATATTTTATAACTACGATTATAGGTACGATCGCGATGGTTTTCGAGACGGAGTTGGCGGACATGGCAGCGCGGATTTCAGCGAGCTCAACATGTTGGTGAGTAGATTTACATCTACAGGGGAAGTTAGGTGGATGGCGTATTGCACCCCCGCAACCTTTTACATATGATACTAGGATATATAGTTAGTCCTTTTGTGTTTATTTAAGTTAATGATATTGAAATCATGTTGCATTTAATGTATATTCATGTGCATATAGTTTATTCATGATTTGGTGGATTGGTATGAAGGATTATGTCGTACTTGAGAGGATTTGGAATATTATGATGATGTGGATACGGTACGAGGAACCATACCGTACTTGTGATATGAGATTAGCATGTCGAATAACGGCCAAGTTTCCTTTAGACTCGCAGCGTTATATTTTATTCCGTTTTAGAATGTAATACTTGAGTGGACTATACTCTTTTAAAAACTAATGATTCGTTTCCCTTTTTCATGACAAAAGATAAGGATGCGATGCCAATTTCTACGACAAATATCCATTTTCAACCGAAGGCAGCTTCCTAATTTTAAAACCAATGTTTCGTTTCCTTTTCAAAGATAATGGTATATCTCATAGCAAGTAGTTACTTTTATTAGTTAAGCTTAGCTTTACTTTACTTGTTCGCGTTATAATTATCGATCTTATACATTTCCGTCATACGAACACTCTGATAGAACACTGCACAACTACCAATGAGTATTATGTTGCACGAGTACGTACGCACATGTTACACTACACCTCATTGGTACTGCCATGTCACTGTAAGACCATTATACTATGTAATGCGTATGTGGATATTGATATGAGTATGCTATTACACTTATAGAACACTAGCACAAATACTAATGATTGCCATGCTGTACGAGTACAGACGCATATGCCACACAACACATCATTTGTATTGCCATGACACAGTAGGATTGTTATGTTTATTACACGTATGATATTATTTACGTGCTTTACCTGTTTTACATGTTAATTATTGCGAATACCAGTACTATGGGTATTCATATTGGATTCTTATGAGTTTCTGGATGTTTTACTTTTGATGATATATATCAGTGGTATATGGCGCTGTTATATATGTATATATATAATATATCATCAGAATGATTAATGCAAGGATTTTTCTTCTTTAATTGTTATCTTTAGATACGATGAGTTGATGTCCACCATGAGTCGTTTTTATGTTTTGTTTTACTCCGAACCGTGTGGGGGGCTATATGGTTACGGATTTCTACATTATCTAGACTGAGTGGGGGGATATACAGTCGGATACGTTATGGACCCGGTCGACACCGAGGGGCAGGATAGCCGCATGTGAGGCGGAGAGCCTATCGAAGATACTCGATACCGGAGATAGAGATGAGCACGGAAGATATCCAGGGGATACTGGCCGAGGTTCGATTTGGGCACGGCGGATATCCAGGGGATACCGACCGCGGCCAGGGATATCGGGTGAGGATCATCCGTTGAGATGGTGTCGACGGTATCTGCATATGTGTGTCGGTGATGTACACGAGAGATTTGAGGATTTGCGTGTCGGTGATGGACACGAGGGATTTCTGATTTCGGGTGTCAATGCTGGACATCCATATATATTGATATGTTGCTATCATGAGGTACCCAGTTATATTATTGTTATTGTAGTCAACCAGGACAGATCCAGGGGACAGTACCTACATATCTCTTTACTGGTAATTGCAAACATTAAAAAGGAATTCAAATTGAGCTATAGTCTCATTATTTTGACATGTCTGGTATGACATTGAAATCTTTAAAATTGTAAACCTCTTGACACTATTCATTAAAACAGCAGGATGTATATCTTAAATAAGATACCTATTATATTTCATACTATCACGTCTCTTTTTATGCCGTGACATATGTATTCCGCGGCTATTTTATGGAAGATGTTTTACATATATATTTTCGGCCACTTTTGGTCTTATACCTAGATACAGGTTATTTGCATTGATATATTCTATTTTGGATTCATGTGATGGATATAGTTACATTTATGATACATATGCATATCATATATTATAATAGTACAGGATATGATAGTACTATACTTATGACCTAGGTATCATTGTGCATTCGATTTCTACTTTGTGATGTACTTTTATTCACTGAGTTGGAAACTCTCTCCCGTTGTGCCACATATTCTTGCATGTGTTACCGCTTGGATTATCAGTAGCTTAGGGAACATATTTTTTTCGGTGATTATGTAACGTTTTGAAAATCGTTTCGGTGAAATTTTGGAAAAATCGGTAAGATAAGGGGGTTTTCTGTAAAAAGTCAAAATGCAAATATCTTTATTATAAAATTAAATATACATATTCTAACTATCTAATTAGTAGTATTTGGTGTTTATTGAGCCACTGGTGAAATTTCAAATATTCTGAAAAATTTTACGAAATTAATTATTTTAATATTTTTTTAGCTGTTAAAAATACATTAAATTAGCGATAAATACAAATTTGAATGACCTAATTATAAACTTTAGAATCATGAAAACTAAAATCTAGTAAGTAATATAAATATTTAGCATTTTATTTCAAGTTCTAGTTGGTTATAATCAAAGGAAATTAAAATTTAAATAAACTGAACTAAAACTTGCAATTTGGTAACTTGAGGGGTTCTTTTTGCATGGAATTTTCTTTACAACCTCACACACATCCTCACCCACTCACATGGCCGGCCGCACCACCACCTTAGCAGCATGCCACTCCCTCCCCCTCCTTTGCCTTCAATTCATGTGAAGGAAATGGTGTAAAAAGGGTTTTTTAGATATATTAAAAGGGTTGGGGTATTATGGTAATTTGTGAGGGCTTTGACCTTGGAATTTCCACACAAATCCCCTCACCTCTCCCTCTCCTCTCCTCTGGCCGAAATTCATCACCTCATTCCCCCCATTTCACTACCTTATCTCATCTCCAAAATCCTTCAAAACTTCTTCAAAAAATCCAATTTAAACCTCACTAAACTCAAATCCAAGTTCTACCCATTATTTCTTTGCCCAAGCTAGCATGAATCTTGGAGGAAATTTGGCATTTTGGAGGCTATGATCTTCATGTTGATCTCTTGATCATGAGGTATAAAGATTCATCCATATTTGTTAGTTGTTAGTTGAATGCTTAAATCAAACTTAATTAGTTGTTTTAAAAGAAAAAAATAAAGGGGTTTTGAATTCAAGTTTGGAAATTCAATGGATGGTTTTACATTATAGTTAGGGTTTTGTTGTGTGATTATGGTTGCAAGTGGAATTCATCATTTTGTGGAATGTGAAACATAATCAAATTGTTAGTTTGCAAATTGTTATATGTTAATTGTCCTAATTATGTTAGTTTTGCAAACTAGATTTTTGTAATCAATATAAAGAGTGAGATTAAAATCTAGTTAATGGTTGTGTGGCTTAGTTAACATGTTTTAATGAGAATTATAGCCACTAGAATTGTTAAAATATTTAAAGTTGATTAAAACCCAAGTTTTGAGCTAAAATGGAAAATTGTGCTAATTTTGTTAACTAGGTTTTGTAAATATATATATTTTGAGGAGAATAAATTATTGGAATGGATTATATGACTTGGTTATGATATTGAGTGGATATTGCGGCCGCTAGATTTGTTTAAACGCCGAGTTTTGTACTAAAACGGGCAATTTTGCTTGCTAGATTTTCGAAAAAATAGCTTTTAAAGTGAGTTTGAGGTTTTTTGTGAATTTTATCCTATTTTGTGTTATAATTAGTGCTTGTGAATGCGCAAATGAGTGTGTTTGGGTTTTTCTCGATGGTTTGGCATTTGTACGCCGACGTCGAGGGTTTTTGGGTTGATTTGTGAAAGCAACCATAGGTTTTGACCTATGTGGGATTCGTGTGTCGTTTTGGTCATGAGTCGGATTTTAATGCGATACGGTATGTTATGACATGTAGGTACCCCATGTGGACTTCGAGACAACAAGCAAGTGCGTGGCGACGTCGGCACCGGCGAGCGAGGAACAGGTGAGTAGATTTATATCTACGGGGAGAAGTCGGGTGGATAGCGTATAGCACCCCCGTAGTTCGTAGTGATGTATACGAATACGTATACACACATATATATTGATTATATATTGTTGAGTTTATTGATGATAAAGATAGATTTTAGGTGTAATTAGATAGGTTTAGTGTTGCGAGACCCTAGAGTAGAGGTTGCACTACATTTACATACACACCCATACTTGCATACATTCTTCTTTCATATGTGCTTATATGGGGTTATATTGTTATGTGTTCACATACTGGATTTGACGATAGTATTGGGATTTGAGATGAGTCGATAAGATTTGATTGAGACCGCGAGAACGGTGATATGGCAGGATTCGTACTTGAGATACGTCTTGATGTTATAGCGGATCTTGGGACGACGATACATGTGAATAGTGTTATACATTGAATGGTTGACATGTGATCATGATATGAGATAAAATATGTTAAGATATTCATAATAGGTCGTATTAGGCGATGTATACCTCTTTATGACGATATTTGATGATGATATCAGTTTGTATGAGGCTGTAGATCTGCAGTCAGATCATGATTTGATTGATGATATTAGTATTTTACTAGACGTAGATCAGTACCCCGGATTATGATCTTTGATAAAGAGGATACCAAATGATTAAATTAATGAAGGTGATATGGACCCGTACCCAGATTTGGGATGCCGTACGATGGATTTACGTACGAGCTATATATTGAATTTTGATCCGCACTCTTGACTTGGGAATACTTGATTATAGATATGGTATCGGAAGCGATATTATCGAGGCGGGATCACCGACTATTTATATATATATACATATGTATCGACTCAGATGTTAGGCGGTTTCCTTACCTTCAGTTAGCCTGTTAGCTCAGCCCTATAGTTTAGTATAGCTGTATGACTCATATTACATTAAATGCAGATTTGTTTTCATTGTGTCTAGTATTTAGCTCCCGCTCATTATTGATGTTCGCTCCGCATCGCATGCTTATATTATGATTCATATCCTGTTATTCATATCATGCTGTTAGGCAGCACCATTACCGATGACGCGTATGTACCACGTACGATTAGCTGCCGGCTCACACACATCTTCATCGGTAATTGCCATGTCACGAACACTTTAGAAAATACTATTTCATTGACATAGGTTGTTAGCTAATAGTTTAGACATGATATTAGTGTACTTGCCTTATATGCTAGTTTAGACATTGTAGTTATTGCCTGCTACTTCCTGCATGTTATTATTCACTGTTGTGTCGCATTCATGGATTTTCATTCCTATATTCACTGTTTACATGCTATTGATGACTTCGATTCGGATTTCAAGAGATTTCTTGGATTTGGAGGAAAACCGCAAGAACATAAATAAACCTTTTCTCTCTTTTTAAATAAAAAGTGCGGTTTTCCCATGATGTATGAGTCGTCCACCATGAGTCTGCTGATGGATTTCGAGACCCGATTCGAGGAGATGGATGAACCATTTCGGATACATGGTGGACCCGGTGCGATACCCCGGGGAAAGAAGATTGCAGATGATGGCGTTGAGCCTGGCAGGGGAGCACTACCGACCGGTGATATTACCCGACGCGTCGGATATCCGGAGGATACTGTCGTGGTCTTGAGATTGATGGTAGGGGCCGGTCTGGACTGACGGCGCCCTAGATAGTGAGATTGAGACATACAGAGATATTTGAGATATTGAGATACAGAGATTGCGACACAGAGATATCGAGATATTTGGATATTTGTTTTGTGTCGATGTTAGGCACTGTTTATGCTGATTTCATTATGATACCTTGTTTTAAAAAGATACAGAAATCTCACTAATTTTTGGAAGCAATTTTCTTCAGTACATGCATTCTGTTTCATGCATTCATACATCATCCATATGATATATTGCTACCTGAGACACTGATACGGGCACATGGAATTACACATGGGTTAGACTTCTACCCTAGCCATTATTATAGGCTGCTGGTTATATATTTGAGGATATATTATGATTGTTGACCTAGGATTGCGTTGTTCATGCGATTTCTGTTCGTCGATGTTTTTCTACTCACGAGTTGGCAACTCACCCCCGTTGTGCCACAGTTCTTGCAGGTTTTGCCGTACAGGTTTCATTACGGCTTTGCTGGAACTGCTTCTTTCGGGTGACTTTCTAGTAGGTGGGTTTATTGGTATCGTACCCATCATATTACTTTGTATAATATTATTCAGTTGTATCTAGTAAATTCTATCAACCAAACATGTATTTATTTCAGAGATAGAGACCAGTGATGTTTATTCTTTTGACCTTAGAGTCGCGCGTTGTATTTCTATGGATTTCTTGCTGTTTTGAGTTTTCTTTTGAGTTTTGATCCTCACCCTTGGCGTTGTATATTATATTGCTTGTGTGGTTGTGACCGTCGATTGACGAAGAGCTAGCTCCCGCTTGGAGATGCCTTTTTTTATTGATTTCGTATACTATTCATGTTTTATCCCGTTTGGGGGCCAATATTTACAAAGGAGACTCTGCTGAAATTTTCAGAAAATACTTGATGTTTTTAAAACGCATAATTCGGCTTATGCTATTAAAACTACTTGTTTTAAGTTGGTTTTTTTTCACTCTACTAATTTTCTTGGTTTGGATTTCTGGGTTTTTGGCTTGCTTAGATTACGTACGCCTCGAGACGTTTCGTAGTTTAAGTGTCGGTCATGTTCCGTACTTTCGGGACGTGACAAAGTTGGTATCAGAGCGTTAGGTTTTACCTTCGGAGCGTAGGATGACCCTTGGTTGATGGAATAGGTGACTAAAGTAGAGTGACGTACCATTGGTATGTTCCACGGCATACTTACGATACACTACTCTACTTAAGAAGCCTTAGGATGTACATTTCCTTGTTCAGTATTATATTCCTTCCTATGATCTAGCCTCATTGGTACCAGTTATGGTTTTGCTGCCACGATTACGGGCAGGGAGAGCTACGGCTAGACTTGCGGTCAGCACGAGCTTGTTACGAACGAGGACTGACCAGGGCGTGATTCCGGCGGCACACGATTGCAGAGATGTGTCTTTTTATTGTGTTTTTGCGCCATGAGCGTTTGATGGATTGCTGTATGAGATTACTCGGACGTGCATATCAACACCAGAGGATTGAGCCAATGATAGAGGCCAGCCAGATTTTGATGACCGTTGGCGTATTGCTTATTCATGATGATTGAGGCACTGTTCAGCGTGCAGACGATAGAGCCAATTATTACTGCGAATGACGAGATATCGCCCCAGATGTTGAAGCTATTGCAGTATGAGTTGTACTAAGAGATGATAGAAGGTCGCTAGTCAGCCGAGGATGAATGACTAGGACATGTGGTTCGTTCGCTATCCCGATACGAGGTCATCTGATAGATTGATTCCAGCTAGAGATGACTTCACGCGGATACGTTGAGAGTCGATAGAGACGATCGAATGTCAGAAACCTATTATTCTAAGTTTAAAGTATTTGGAAAGACATGCATGCAATTCTATAGACCCTCTAGAAGAATGAAACCCTAACTCGACTTAATGACCGTGTGAAAGACTTTGAACCTTAGGGTTTACGGCAGCTCCGCGGCGCCATTAGTGAGGCTTGGGTTTACCCTTCTAGGGCTGGACCATCGATACTGTGGTACGTACTCGATACTATTATACTGTACCCAAGATGTTGAGCTCTTGGGGGATTATGAGGTTTTGACGAATCGATCGAATGGTTCGACTTCATTCGGATGCTAGGTGGTGAGATGCATTCTTGGGAGACTCCAGATACGAGGATAGCCGTTGGAGCTCAGTCCATGCAGCCACGACGAGACTAGTCCGAAGCAGTCGACATTAGTGAAAAGTGGAGTAAGAGGTTCGTACAAGGTCTTGATGAAATGTCGTTCCACTCCGCCAACATCAGAGATGCGATACGCATGCTTAGGCATTGTACTTGGATATACCTTCCAGAAGGAGTCGTGATGAGTATGTAGCCATTCCGGAACGAGAACAGATCTAGTAAGGGACGATGACTTCCGGACAGTTCGGCAGAGACGAGATTTGGGAGAGATCTCGACAGGACCTTTCTGGGATGAATTACGAGAAGACTTGGACCCAGGAATGGTCATGTTACGCACACCGGCAGGCCAGAGTTCAGGATCGTCGACGAGACATGCTATGAGTGAACACGACAGTTGGCCAGAGATTCTTGGAGGATGTGCTTGAGCGGGACTATTCCGCCATACTTGATTTTGGTATTTTGAGCGATATATTCGCATGATTTGGTTTTGATGATTGAGTTCATGATATCGTTTTCATGCGCCACGGTTGCACCTACTGAGTATTTATGATTTTTGCACAGTTGTTGCACTTGAGATAGTTTTCGTGCCTTGGTTTCTCATGTTTGTGATTATATGGATTTCATACAGTTGAGTTGATTTGTGCGTATATACACATATGATTTGGGCTTTGCACTCGGTATAGTTCACATATGCTTGCAGTGCAGTGATACGCATTTTGTGCACTTAGATGCACTGGACTTCGATTTCGATTGTGATGCTCGATATTGGTTTTGTGCACCTTGTGCACCTGATTGGATTTTGCGCATGTTCGCCGCTTGATATTGGATTTCATGATTTCGTGCACGATGGATGCACCTGATTTGGATTTTCGCGCATGTTGGGCGCATGTTTTGAGATGCGATTTTGGTGCACACCAGATGCACTAAATCGAGATTTTTCGTGCATGTCAGATGCACCTGTCTTTGCTGTCAGGCACACATGTTGCCTATGACAGATGTTGTGTGCACACCCGATGCACTTAAATATTTTTTCTGTGCACATGTATGGCACATATATGGATTTTGATTTCCGTGCGCACCAGACACACGTAGTATTCATATGCATATTTTGGGATTGATTTCTTATAGAGCAGTACGTTTTTATGATATTTGCTATGTGTTTTCATACTGAGCAGGACTAGTCAGAGGACAGTATCTGAATATATTTTGCATGCATTGATAGCTATCGAAGAGAATTCCAACAAGCGATCTATAGTCTCAGTATTTACCTACGTGTCTGATATGACATGAAACGTTTAAAACAAGGAAACCCTTCTAAATTGTTTCCCAAAATGGCGGAACGTACATTTTAAACAAAAGGTATATATGTATATGGTTATTTTCTTATGATAGACGTCCGCCAATGTGCAGTGTTATGCGAATTGCACAGCGACTTTAAGAGATTTGGCATGCTTTTCCTTCAGATATTTACATATATAGATTTGATATTTACGTGTATAGTTTCGAGTTATATTATATTGGTTTTGTTTTGGATTTGACATTTGTGTCTTTACCATGACTCCGATGATTGCGGGATGCTTGACGGAGTTTTGATTTTGAGTTATACGCTCATTTTTCATGCGCATGCGCTGCGCTATGATTTGTTTTATGTATTTATGATTTCGGAGCCCCGACGACTTAATGGTTTTGCTTAGATGTTTTTATACTTGGGGGGAGTTTTAATTTAAATTCGGGGACCGAATTTCTTTAAGGGGGGAAGATTGTAACGTTTTGAAAATCGTTTCGGTGAAATTTCGGAAAAATCGGTAAGATAAGGGGGTTTTCTGTAAAAATTCAAAATGCAAATATCTTTATTATAAAATTAAATATACATATTCTAACAATCTAATTGGTAGTATTTGGTGTTTATTGAGCCACTGGTGAAATTTCAAATTTTCTGAAATTTTTTCCGAAATTAATTATTTTAATATTTTTTTAGCTGTTAAAAATACATTAAATTAGCGATAAATACAAATTTGAATGAGCTAATTATAAACTTTGGAATCATGAAAACTAAAATCTAGTAAGTAATATAAATATTTAGCAATTATTTCAAGTTCTAGTTGGTTATAATCAAAGGAAATTAAAATTTAAATAAATTGAACTAAAACTTGCAATTTGGTAACTTGAGGGGTTCTTTTTGCATGGAATTTTCTTTACAACCTCACACACATCCTCACCCACTCACATGGTCGGCCCCACCACCACCTTAGCAGCATGCTACTCCCTCCCCCTCCTTTGCCTTCAATTCATGTGAAGGAAATGGTGTAAAAAGGGTTTTTTATATATATTAAAAGGGTAGGGGTATTATGGTAATTTGTGAGGGCTTTGACCTTGGAATTTCCACACAAATCCCCTCACCTCTCCCACTCCTCTCCTCTGGCTGAAATTCTGCACCTCATTCCCCACACTTCACTACCTTATCTCATCTCCAAAATCCTTCAAAACTTCTTCAAAAAATCCAATTTAAACCTCACTAAACTCAAATCCAAGTTCTACCCATTATTTCTTCGCCCAAGCTAGCATGGATCATGGAGGAAATTTAGCATTTTGAAGGCTATGATCTTCATGTTGATCTCTTGATCATGAGGTATAAAGATTCATCCATATTTGTTAGTTGTTAGTTGAATGCTTAAATCAAACGTAATTAGTTGTTTTAAAAGAAAAAAATAAAGGGGTTTTGAATTCAAGTTTGGAAATTCAAGTGGATGGTTTTAGATTATAGTTAGGGTTTTGTTGTGTGATTGTGGTTGCAAGTGGAATTCATCATTTTGTGGAATGTGAAACATAATCAAATTGTTAGCTTGCAAATTGTTATATGTTAATTGTCCTAATTATGTTTGTTTTGCAGACTAGATTTTTGTAATCAATATAAATAGTGAGATTAAAATCTAGTTAATGGTTGTGTGGCTTAGTTAACATATTTTAATGAGAATTATGGCCACTAGAATTGTTAAAATATTTAAAGTTGACTAAAACCCAAGTTTTGAGCTAAAATAGAAAATTGTGCTAATTTTGTTAAATAGGTTTTGTCAATATATATATTTTGAGGAGAATAAATTATTGGAATGGATTATATGACTTGGTTATGATATTCAGTGGATATTACGGCCGCTAGATTTGTTTAAACGCCGAGTTTTGTACTAAAACGGGTAATTTTGCTTGCTAGATTTTCGGAAAAATAGCTTTTAAAGTGAGTTTGAGATTTTTTGTTAATTTTAACCTATTCTATATTATAATTAGTGCTTTTGAATGCGCAAATGAGTGTGTTTGGGTTTTTCTCGATGATTTGGCATTTGTACGCCGACGTCGAGGGTTTTTGGGTTGATTTGTGAAAGCAACCATAGGTTTTGACCTATGTGGGATTCGTGTGTCGTTTTGGTCATGAGTCGGATTTTAATGCGATATGGTATGTTATGATATGTAGGTACCCCATGTGGACTTCGAGACGATAAGCAAGTGCGTGGCGACGTCAGCACCGGCGAGCGAGGAACAGGTGAGTAGATTTATATCTACGGGAAGAAGTCGGGTGGATGGCGTATAGCACCCCCGCAGTTCGTGGTGATGTATACGAATACGTATACACACATATATATTGATTATATATTGTTGAGTTTATTGATGATAAAGATAGATTTTAGGTGTAATTGGATAGGTTTAGTGTTGCGAGACCCTAGAGTAGAGGTTGCACCACATTTACACGCACACCCATACTTGCATACATTCTTCTTTCATATGTGCTTATATGGGGTTATATTGTTATGTGTTCACATGGGTATGGGACTATGTGTTCGCATACTGGATTTAAGGATAGTATTGGGATTTGAGATGAGTCGATAAGATTTGATTGAGACCGCGAGAACGGTGATATGGCAGGATTCGTACTTGAGATATGTCCTGATGTTATAGCGGATCTTGGGACGACGATACATGTGAATAGTGTTATACATTGAATGGTTAACATGTGATCATGATATGAGATAAGATATGTTAAGATATTCATAATAGGTCGTATTAGGCGAAGTATACCTCTTTATGACGATATTTGATGATGATATCAGTTTGTATGAGGCTGTAGATCAGCAATCAGATCATGATGTGATTGATGATATTAGTATTGTACTAGACGTAGATCAGTACCCCGGATTATGATCTTTGATATAGAGAATACCAAATGATTAATGTAATGAAGGTGATATGGACCCGTACCCAGATTTGGGATGCCGTACGACGGATTTATGTATGAGATATATATTGAATTTTGATCCGCACTCTTGACTTGGGAATACTTGATTATAGATATGGTATCGGATGCGATATTATCGAGGCGGGATCACCGACTATATATATATATATGCATATGTATCGACTTAGATGTTAGGCGGTTTCCTTACCTTCAGTTAGCCTGTTAGCTCAGCCCTATAGTTTAGTATAGCTGTATGACTCATATTACATTAAATGCAGATTTGTTTTCATTGTGTCTAGTATTTAGCTCCCGCTCATTATTGTTGTTCGCTCCGCATCGTATGCTTATATTATGATTCATATCCTATTATTCATATCATACTGTTAGGACACCAGCACCATTACCGATGACGCGTATGTACCACGTACAATTACCTGCCGGCTCACACACATCTTCATCGGTAATTGCCATGTCACGAACACTTTAGAAAATACTATTTCATTGACATAGGCTGTTAGTTAATAGTTTAGACATGATATTAGTGTACTTGCCTTATATGCTAGTTTAGACATTGTAGTTATTGCCTGCTACTTCCTGCATGTTATTATTCACTGTTGTGTCGCATTCATAGATTTTCATTCCTATATTCACTATTTACATGCTATTGATGACTTGGATTCGGATTTCATAAGATTTCTTGGATTTGGAGGAAAACCGCAAGAACATAAATAAACATTTTCACTCTTTTTAAATAAAAAGTGTGGTTTTCCCATGATGTATGAGTCGTCCACCATGAATTTGCTGATGGATTTCGAGACCCGATTCGAGGAGACGGATGAACCGTTTCGGGTACATGGTGGACCCGGTGCGGTATCCCGGGGCAAGAAGATCGCAGATGATGGCGTTGAGCCTGGCAGGGGAGCACTACCGACCGGTGATATTACCCGACGCGTCGGATATCCGGAGGATACCGTCGTGGTCTTGAGATTGATGGTAGGGGCCGGTCTGGACTGACGGTGCCCTAGATAGTGAGATTGAGACATACAGAGATATTTGAGATATTGAGGTACGAAGATTGCGACACAGAGATATCGAGATATTTGGATATTTGTTTTGTGTCGATGCTAGGCACTGTTTATGCTGATTTCATTATGATAGCTCGTTTTAAAAAGATACAGAAATCTCACTAATTTTTGGAAGCAATTTTCTTCAGTATATGCATTCTGTTTCATGCATTCATACATCATCCATATGATATATTGCTACCTGAGACACTGACACGGGCACATGGGATTACACTTGGGTTAGACTTCTACCCTAGCCATTGTTATAGGCTGCTGGTTATATATTTGAGGATATATTATGATTTTGACCTAGGATTGCGTTGTTCATGCGATTTCTGTTCGTAGATGTTTTTCTACTCACGAGTTGGCAACTCACCCCCGTTGTGCCATAGTTCTTGCAGGTTTTGCCGTACAGGTTTCATTACGGCTTTGCTGGCACTGCTTCTTTCGGGTGACTTGTTAGTAGGTGGGTTTATTGGTATCGTACCCATCATATTACTTTGTATAATATTATTCAGTTGTATCTAGTAAATTCCATCAACCAAACATGTATTTATTTCAGAGATAGAGACCAGTGATGTTTATTCTTTCGACCTTAGAATCGCGCGTTGTATTTCTATGGATTTCTTGCTGTTTTGAGTTTACTTTTGAGTTTTTATCCTCGCCCTTGGCGTAGTATATTATATTGCTTGTGTGGTTGTGACCGTCGATTGACGAAGAGCTAGCTCCCGCTTGGGGATGCCTTTTTTTATTGATTTCGTATACTATTCATGTTGTATCCCGTTTGAGGGCCAGTATTTACAAAGGAGACTCTGCCGAATTTTTCAGAAAATACTTGATGTTTTTAAAACGCATAATTCGGCTTATGCTTTTAAAACTACTTGTTTTAAGTTGGTTTTTCCTTCACTCTACTACTTTTCTTGGTTTGGATTTTTGGGTTTTCGGCTTGCTTAGATTACATACGCCTCAAGACGTTTCGTAGTTTAAGTGCCGGTCATGTTCCATACATTCGGGACGTGACAGATTGCTTTGTCAGGTGGGTTACTGATGTATCGTACTCATATTTGTATATTCTTATCTTTTTGTATCTAGTAAAACTCCATCAACTTAGAAAGGGTATATTGTGGACTTAGAAGCGAGACTTAGAGTTTGTGTGTGGTGATATCTCACTCATTGGAGTCGATCATTTTATGTTGTTGATTTTGTTTCGCTTTTCTTTTCTTTGCCATTGTGCGTCGTATATTGGTTGCTTGGTTGCTCCGCCATTTGGGCATCGAAGCTAGCTTTCGTTGGGAGGCTATATGTATTTTTATGTTGTAACGGGTTTTATTCAAATTACAAAGGAGGTGCTGTCGAATTTCAAAATGTCATAACTGCTTTTCAAACATACTTAGTTAAACTTAAATGTTTATTTTAAATTGATTTCATCTGATGACTATTTTAAACTTCACCTCCAATTCTTTCAAAAAGAGTTTAGATTCCGGGTTTCGGCTTACTTAAACCGTGTCGACGTCTTTAGATGTCACGTGATTTAAGTGCCAGTCACGTGCCGCATTCGGGTCGTGACAGAGTTGGTATCAGTGCGTTTGGTTTAATCTTTGTTCGAGTCTAGGTTTGACTATATGGACTCTGGGCATACACTTTTGTTACCTAGGCTTGACCTTATAGGACTAAGACTTGACTTTGGGGGTCTTAATCCCGAACTATCGTTATATAGGATGACCTTGGTTGATGGAGTAGATACTAAGTAGAGTGACGTACCGTACATATGTTCCGCGATATATTTACGATATGATACACTGCCCAAGTTACCTTAGTATTTATATCTTGAGATCTTTCTTCTATTCGTTCCGTTAATCTATCCTTATCGATACATGTTGATTGTTCCGGTCACCATGTCTACGTGAGCCGAGAGGACTACGATTAGAGATACGGTCAGAGCAGACTTGTCTGGGACAAGTACTGATGATCGCACGCTTTTGGCGTGTCGGATGTTCAAAGTTCTAAAATTATAACCGCGATCAGGACGGTGTCGCTTTGCAGCTAGTCGGTTGAGCACGGGTCGATCCGCAGGGAGATGGATGTATGTCCATTCGAGTTTTAGACGAGTCAATAAAGAATGTGTATATGTATGTTCAAGTTTATCCTAAGTATTCATATTTATATTCAAGTAAGCTTGTTAAGGTTAAGGTCGGTTAGTAGAGTTAGGATTAGTCTTGTGCTTGTCGTATGCCATTCTTAAGACTATTTTGGGAAAATCGAAAGTAGCGGGGATTAGGAGGACATAGGAATGGGATTTGCGAGTTCAAGCAAGCTTTCCAATGCTAAATCCATTCCTAGTGCCCTTTGTCCGTCCGCTGAATACGCTTATTTCCAACCCTCGGCCAAACACCCGCAACCATGTATCCAATTAAGTCACAACTACATGTCACGTTATAGTGCGCTTAAAGGACTTCTCAACTTAGGTCGCGACAACATGTCACGTATAGCGCGCCTAAGTGAGGGGGTTGCGGTTGTTTGGTCGGGGTTCGTTTCAAGAAGTTTGGAGAAGAGAAGCACAAGGGATTTCTCCGTCCCTCATACCACCTTCCTTAGCCTTAACAAGAGGGAAATTATTCACACATCATAAAAGAAAAGAAAACAAAACAAGAAGGAAGAAAAGAGAAAAATACGGTTTCACAAGTGAAGCAAGCTATCTCTTGGGTCCTTACCTTAGCAAGGAACTCCGTCGAAATATCATCGCTTGAAAATAATACGGATAAGAAAAGAAAAGAAAAAAGAACAAGCAAAAAAATAACAACAACTAATTAACAACAAGAATAAAATTACACTAGAAATTAAATTACAATACAATGAAATAAAAATACAAGATAAGCAAAATAACCCTCATCTTCATTTCATCATCCACTCAAAAAGCTCTCACTTCAATTTTCATGGGGGAAAGAATGAAGAAGAAGAAGCTAAACTAAATCCTAACAAAAAGAGGTGGAAAAAGAAGAAATGAAGAAGACCCTTAGCTTGGCACAAAACTGGGCTATTTATAGGCTGCGTGCTGAAACCCTAGGGCAATATTCTGGCCCTAAATGGAATGACCCAACTACCCCTAAGAAATCAACAGCTAACGCGTTAACTTGGCCGTGGATCCGCAGCCGAGTCGCCATGTTGGCCGCGGATCCGCGGCCATGTAGGGGAGTTATGAAGTCATTTTTTCTGGGTTATCTTGTGTTGCTCTCCTCTGTTGTTCTACATATTCCAAATTGCAAATTGTTTCAGCAATTTCTTCAGATCCGCAACAGTCCAAAATGGCATCAAAACTAATACTTTTGACCTTTTCTCCCTCGATCTCCGCGCACCCATTGATTCTTGTGCTGCCCCCTCGTGCTCTGTGCTTGTCCGAGATACGAATGAACAGTGTCATATGTCTTGTCTCTGGAACTGGTACGCGGCACTGGACGGATACAGATGACCGGAACCCGGCATTTATCTGTTGTCAACAGATGTTCTGAATTTTGGCGTAATAGTGGAGATTTTGTATGATTTGCGTTATTTTGGACTAGGAACCTGTAGCCTGTAAATATTTAGCAAACATGGATTAAAAGCACCTACCTATAAACAAACGAGTGTAAGAATGGGTGGTATTAAATGCAATATTCTGGAGCAAACAAATAACCCCAAACATAACTTTTGCTCGTCCCGAGCAAAACCAATTATTCACAAAAAAGTCCTAACCACACTTTCGCAGGGAACGCGATTGCACTGAGCGTGTGCAACAAGCCTTTAACCTCTAGGTGTCCCTAGTCGGAGGAGTGTTGTCTCCTGAGGGTTTTCAGCGGATTACACCCACAAAATCCCGTCAAGCTAGTGTCATAAGTTAACATCGATTCTACTCCTACAGTTTAGTATCTACGTTAGAAATTCTATCATCCTAAGTTAGAAATATTCAACCCTTATGTTTCACGCCTCCTATTTGTTCAACCCCAGATCCTATACGTTTTACAGTTTAGAATGATCTCGGTATCTCCTGAGTTTTTCTTCTAAAAGTGTGGTCATAAGTCAGGGATTTTTATCAACTTTACAGAAAACATAAGTCTTATTTTTCATTTCTATCTTTTATCCAAACATCGATTGTATACCCCTATGTGTGTGTAAATATGCATCCCTACACTCTAGAATTCAATTCAAGCTATAGTACCCTTGCCCTAATACCTAATACTACTTCTTTTCATTTAATGATGGACGGTGTTGCTCATACACCTTTCATGCGACTATTAATGCTTCTTGAGACACTAACAGCCGATTACTGAACGTGTGAGCTTAAAGCGTAATTAGCAGTTTCTATGTCTTGACTTTATTTATTTTTATTTTTCTTTTTCTTTTTCTTTTTCAAGACCGGATATATTTTTCAATATGCTCTTTCGGTGTTTAGCTTTAAATACCGTTTTTCTTTCATACTAGGTTTTCAGGCAAGAGTATTTCTAGGTATTCTCCACTATCCCCTGTTTCAAGGTTCGTGTATGTGCAGTTTGTAGGGTATATATTTTCTAAATTTGGACTCAAGAATAGAAACTATTTTTCAGACTTATCCTTCAGTAAAACTTCAATACTTTCCCTTCATCTTAACTGAACTCAAGATTACCTATTTCTGAAAAAAAAACTGTAAGGACGTATACTTACCAAGGTTAAGCAGAATGAGGGTTATTTTTAGGGTTTTCAATTCCTAAGCCTAGGATTTAGTTATTTCTAACGTATCAACTAAACTTTCGGAACAAAAATCTAAGTACCCTATTAGCTAACTTGAAGACAAAGTTTTTATATTTTTGGAAATTTTTTCGATTTTTATGGGTTTTTTAATAAGGTATGCAAATGCAAAATATACAAATGAATGCGAAGGAAGAAAGCTTACCGAGCACACCCCCAAACTTAAACTTGACATTGCCCTCACTGTCAGGCTACACCAAGAGGGTCAAAATTGTCGGCGCTCTCCAAAAGAAAATTTTATACAAAATAAAATAAAGGAAAATATATACACAAAAAGGTTCCCCCCCTCCAAACTTAAGTAAAACAGTGTTTCCACTGTTAAGCATGGAAGTTCAGGATTAGGGGGAAAGAGAACAGTATTAAGCTATACAAAGCTTTACACAGGCCAAAAGTGAGCACCAACCATTCAAAGATCTTATCGTGATAAAGCAGTGGCTGGTGAAAGAATGCGGAGAGGTAAGAAATAGAGAATACGCGAGACCGTATGGCGATAGAAGCGGGATACAGTCTCGGTATATGAGAAGAAGAATGGCGGAAGGGAGAAAGAAGTGGAATACGAACTTGAGGGTGGAAATGGATTGAATAAATTAGTACAATCTGTAATGATCGAAGTGAAAAGATGGATTGTACTAATCTATCAATATGGCGAGAAATTGGGTCAAATCCCTCAAGATTCGTGAGAAACCATGGGTAAGCCGAACTTGGTAAACCAGACACATGAAGTGAAAATGATACGGTTTCTTGCAATGTTGGAACGATGGAAAGGATGGGGGGAAGTGATTGTGGAAGGGTATCGATTAAGGGTTCAGGAGGGTGTACACAGTCAATGACAGGGACAGGATGAATTGGGAAATCCGACTCATCAAGCAAAACTGGTTCATCCTCAAAATTCAACACATCCATGCATTTATCCTCAAAATCCAGACGCATATGGGATTCGGGAAAAACATTTAATGACTCGGGATGATAAATTGGAGAGAAAAACTCAGCCAAATCTATGGGTTCATCATCCAAAATATTCCCAGCATCAATATCCTCAATCAAGTGAAAATCAATATTCTTAGACACCTCATCAAAAGCATGGATTTCAATCGATTCTGTTTCTAAGATGGAGGTGTAGAGGTCAAAAGAATTGGGTGTGGTTTCACTCAAAAGGGACCCTTCACAATCGGGCAAATCAAACACTACAAAGTCACACAACTCATTATCTGTTCTATCTTTAATCAATGAATCGTTTGGGACACTAGATAGACATTCAAAATCGGAGTTGTGGGTTTCAATTTTCAATGGGTAGGTTTGATTTGGAAGGGTGTACAGCTCACTCTCTCCACTCAAATTCTCGGCCTGTCCTACCGCCTCATCATACATTGGAAAATTTGGCGCTAGTTGAAAACTAGCTACCGGGTCACTAGGTTATATGAGGGCAGCCATGGACGCATTCAAATCCATCATCTGGTTGTACGACGCTACCCGAAAGTCTTCCAATGACTGTTCCAGACTAGACATAGGTTTTGAAGGGGTTTCAGTAAAAGATTCGAAGTTGTTTGGATACTGGAAACCCCCAAAAGTCTGTGTAGGAGCAATGTCTAGGGAAGGTGCAAAAGTTGGGTAGGAATGATAGGAATTGAATGGTTGGATAGGATGATGATAAATGTTTGGATAAGAAGGTGAATGGTATTATTGATCAAAAGAAGTTGTAGTGGTGAAAGGAGTGAAAGATCGGCTACGGGATTGTTCAATATGTTCAGCGATGGTCATGGGTCTTGGAGTTGCAACATGACTCGAAAAATGAGTATCAACGTAAGAAGGGGTGAATGTTTGAAACGGTTGATACGAAGTGGATTGCGGAGTCAAATTGTTCGTCTTAGACGCGTCTATCCGATCTTTCAAAGAGATTTTGGGCATGGAGGGGTCGTTCGATGTTCGGCCAAAACAAGAACCGTAGGAAGTTATGTCTGGTTGTGGGTACCAAAGTTCGTCAAGGGTTTTTCGAGGTGGGGTACCCATGATATGAAGAGAGAAAGAAAGAAAGAAAGAAAGAGAAAAGGAGGGGAAAAAGAATGTGGATTTTTTTATATTCTTATTAAAAGAAGAAAAAAAAGTTTGTTTTTGGAGTTTTGAAATTATTTGTTGGAAAGAATACGAAATTATAGGACTAAAATTTATACAAGTACAATCACAATCACAATATGCACAAACACACCTAGAGCAAGGGTCTTCAAAGTCCAACTAGACCGCTCCTAGACTTCCAAGCGACAAGTTGCAGGATAACCCTCGAATCGCCTCTTCACTGCCAATTGTGGCCAGGTAAGCACAAGTGAGGTAAGGAGGGTTCCGCTCACGAATCACCGTGAGACGGGCCTTTTAAAATTACCTCCTCACTTATTTAGCCTAGGTACCACAAAGTCAAGTTTAGATAAATGACCGATTCCCCGCAACCTTCACTTGTCCTAATTGAGCACGACAAGTCCTTATGGGTTTGGTCTAAATATTTTTTATTAGCTCAAGGTAATGCGTATGCAATTAGTGATTTGTGGGGTCTTAGGAAGGGTGATGAAATCCCCACCCAATCTGAATTGGTGTTATAGCCCTTTAATGTCCGTATTAATATATGCAAAGCGGTAAACAAACAAAATCTAAAACAACAAAAAAAATTTTTTTGCGGCGGAGCAATTCTGTGCAAAGATACCAGCAGAAAATACAGTATAGTGTAATTCAGAGAGGGAACTAGAGGAAAGAGAAAGGGCAGAAAAAGTTTGGGGCTCAGAAGCCTCAATATGACCACGGAACCGCCGCCGAATCCCCTATTTGACCGCAGTTCCGCGGTCAAATTGATGAGCTGGCGCCTGAACCTTAGGTCAATACACATGCCCTTCTCTATACACCCTAATAAAAATCTTTGTTTCTTGATTGGATTACTGTACTTGCTCCAGATTAGCCTGACACTTGCACACAAAAATTATCAAAAATAACAAAAAGATTTTATTTTAGTTTTTATTTATAAATATATACAAAAAGAATATTAACCCGAATAACAAGAAAGAAAATACGTTACCGTCTCCCCGGCAACGGTGCCATTTGATCGCACGCTTTTGGCGTGTCGGATGTTCAAAGTTCTAAAATTATAACCGCGATCAGGACGGTGTCGCTTTGCACCTAGCCGGTTGAGCACGGGTCGATCCGCAGGGAGATGGTTGTATGTCCGTTCGAGTTTTAGACGAGTCAATAAACAATGTGTATATGTATGTTCAAGTCTATCCTAAGTATTCATATTTATGTTCAAGTAAGCTTGATAAGGTTAAGGTCGGTTAGTAGAGTTAGGATTAGTCTTATGCTTGTCTTATGCCATTCTTAAGACGATGTTGGGAAAATCGAAAGTAGCGGGGATTAGGAGGACATAGGAATGAGATTTGCGAGTTTAAGAAAGCTTTCCAACGCTAAATCCATTCCTAGTGCCCCTTGTCCGTCCGCTGAATACGCTTATTTCCAACTCTCGGCCAAACACCCGCAACCATGTATCCAATTAAGTCACAACTACATGTCACGTTGTAGTGCGCTTAAAAGACTTCTCAACTTTGGTCGTGGCTACATGTCACGTATAGCACGCCTAAGTGATGGGGTTGCGGTTGTTTGGTCGGGGTTTGTTTCAAGATGTTTGGCGAAGAGAAGCACAAGGGATTTCTCCGTCCCTCATACCACCTTCCTTAGCCTTAACAAGAGGGAAATTATTCACACATCATAAAAGAAAAGAAAACAAAACAATAAGGAAGAAAAGAGAAAAATACGGTTTCACAAGTGAAGCAAGCTATCTCTTGGGTCCTTACCTTAGCAAGGAACTCCGTCGAAATATCATCGCTTGAAAATAAAACGGATAAGAAATGAAAAGAAAAGAGAACAAGCAAAGAAATAACAACAACTAATTAACAACAAGAATAAAATTACACTATAAATTAAATTACAATACAATGAAATAAAAATACAAGATAACCAAAATAACCCTCATCTTCATTTCATCATCCACTCAAAAAGCTCTCACTACAATTTTCATAGGGGAAAGAATGAAGAAGAAGAAGAAGCTAAACTATATCCTAACAAAAAGAGGTGGAAAAAGAAGTATGAAGAAGACCCTTTGCTTGGCACAAAACTGGGCTATTTATAGGCTGCGTGCTGAAACCCTAGGACAACATTCTGGCCCTAAATGAAATGACCCAACTACCCCTAAAAAATCAACAGCTACCGAGTTAACTCGGCCGCGAATCTACGGCCGAGTCGCCATGTTGGCCGCGGATCCGCGGCCATGTAAGGGAGTTATGAAGTCGTTTTTTCTGGGTTATCTTGTGTTGCTCTCCTCTGTTGTTCTACATATTCCAAATTGCAAATTGCTTCAACAATTTCTTCAGATCTGCAACAGTCCAAAATGGCATCAAAACTAATACTTTTGACCTTTTCTCCCTCGAGCTCCGCGCACCCATTGATTCTTGTGCTGCCCCCCTCGTGCTCTGTGCTTGTCCGAGACACGAATGACCACTGTCATATGTCTTGTCTCTGGAACAGGTACGCGGTACTGGACGGATACGGATGACCGGAACCTGGCTTTTAACTGTTGTAAACAGATGTTCTGGATTTTGGCGTAACAGTGGAGATTTTGTATGATTTGCATTATTTTGGACTAGGAACGTGTAGCCTGTAAATATTTAGCAAACACGAATTAAAAGCATCTACCTATAAACAAACGAGTGTAAGAATGGGCGGTATTAAATGCAATATTCTGGAGTGAACAACTGACCAGGGTGATATTCCGGTGACATGGGGACCTGTTGTTTATCCATACTTGATCAGATTTATAATGTTGAAACGAGTTTTTCGGAATCCACACCAGAGGGTTGAGTTATTGCTGGAGATCAGCCAGACTTGAGGCGTGATGTTTTTCCCCTCTCCGAAGATCGTGGTGTTGCGTAATGTTTAGGCAGCGGTACCAATCATTGCTGAGGTTATTGAGGTGTTGCTTCCAGAGTCATGAAGTTAAAGATTTCCGATGTTTACGAGCATAGATGGATCAGAGGATTTGTAGTCGTTCGGATGTGGGATGACCAGGATATTTAATCCGTTGTGGCGCTCCGATACGAGATCGGTGAAATTGATTAGCTTCTTCCGATGGATCTTGCTCAGACCTGATGCAAGTAGCTCGAGAAAGAGATCGTGCAGTAAGTGTTCCTCCGACGAATTGGGACGAGTTTTCGAAGGTGAGCTTAGCCAGATTCTTCTACATGGTATCAGAGACGCCGGATTCATGTTTTTAGAAGTCTTGGAAGGCTCCGGGTATGGTCATAACCAAGTATGACTTGAAATTCGCGTGACTATCGTGATACGCTCCTTAATTGAAGGATTGGGAGAGTAATGGAATAGGAGATTGATGCGAAGTTTCAGTGGGAAGTTTTCTTCACCGTCGATATTTAAGATTTGATGCATATGCAGAGGCGCGTACGGCCAAACTTTCATAGGAAAATCTGGACGAAATGGTAATTGATACGAAAAAGGATGTGGATTCAGTAATGAGTACTAGTTCTGGGAAGGCTGGATAAATAATATCAGCAGAAGAATTAATGGATTCTTTCCAAGAGTTGTTAATAAGTAAGATTAGATCCAGGATCAGTCGTTGGCGCACACGCAGAGATTAGAGATCGCCGTCATCAACACGTTGCGAGAGACTGGACTACTGGTCAAGAAGATGTGATGAGAGGTATCAGCAGTGGGACTGATTGTGTCGTTCTCTTAAACGAAAAATTGTATAAAAGAGGCATGACGTTAGAGATCCGCAAAAAGAACCAGAATTCAGAGACAGAGAATGCTAGACCGGTGCAGTAGGCAATTAGAAATTCTTGCTATTCCAGTTCCGGGTGTTTAAACACCTTTCGACATTGAGGAAGATATACTTCGATGTCCGTTGTTTTGTTATTTGAGTTTTTATAATCCAAATATTTCGTTTTCAATATTGAAGGGAGGACAACTCAACGTCCGTTACTTTGATTTATGTATTTTGAGGACTTGAGGGTCACACAAATGTTTTGTGCACACCAGGTGCACTTGTCGAGATTTTCGTGCACGATAATTTCACTTTGATTGATATTTTGTGCACACCAGGTGCACTTGTTGAGATGTCAGTGCGAGGTGAATACACTCGATTGGAGTGTCGTATAGACCAGAGGCACTATACTGATATTTTTCGTGCACATCAATTGCACATGATTAAGAGATTATATATATATATACATATATATACATATATATACATATATATATATATACATATATATACATATATATATATACATATATATACATATATATATATACATATATATACATATATATATATATATATATTTACCTAAATATACATATATATATATACTCTAGGTATACTTGGTATGGTTTTGTGCACAACCGTTGCACATTTTGATGTTTTGTGCACCCCGATGCACTTGAGATTTGTTTTGTGCACTCCGATACACTAGATATTGACCTTGTGCATTCTTGATGCACTCGGTAATTGCTCTCTGTACATTTGATGCAATGGATATTGTTTTGTGCACATTTGTTGCACTTGACGCCGTTTTTGTTTTCGTGCACACCGTGATGTGTGGTTTGAGATTTGCATTCAAACCCGAGGATTGATTTTGCTATCGTGCTTTACACTTGAGAGAATATCTTATAGATTTGATTTATATATTTTCGCTTGGTCGTGTGCACCGATATTGCACTACGACTATGGCAATGATTGTGTACTTGGTATACACAACGGTTTTCGTATTTGGTATTCTGTATCATAACTGATGCAATTATCATAACAACCGCTAGAGTTATGGTTATGTGAGTTTACATCCTTTGAGTTTTCATGCACGCTGTTGCGTTATGATGCGTTTTAGCTCATGTGGGACTTTGGAGTTCCATTATATTGAGCGGACTTTGTATTTTAAAATTTGGACCCCGGGAAATTGTTTTGAATTAAGTTGATTAGATTAAAAAAAATAATGTTTTACGAAGAGTATTAATTTAACTTCGGTGACCGAATTTCTTTAAGGGGGGAGGGCTGTAACATTTTGGAAAATTATAAATATTAATTTATTATTTAAATTATTAATTTAATAAGTTTATAAAAATGATATCGCTTATGATATTGGGTATCGGAATTATATCCGTAAAAAAATGTAATTATTTTGGTAATACAAAGAAAAGTGCGCGATATCATGAAAATGATATATTAATTATTTTAACATAATATGAGATTAGATATTCAGTTAATGGTAGTTAAATATTAAGATAAACATTTCATTTTTCATGGATTTAGATTTGTAATATGAAAGTTTTTCTTTATTGTTGCATTTCTTTTAATCATGGTTGGCATATAATATCCTAGGCGAACCCCTCACAACATCATAATCTCACCCTTGCTTAACTCCCTCCACCTCCTCCTTTTTCACTTTACACCACCACCTTATACTACTCCACCTCCTACTTCTCAAATGCCACCTCCTCCTTTCTCTACACACATCCTCACCCTATCCTTTTCTTCTAACACTTATGCACAATCTCAACTGAAACCATAGGTCCTTGTTGCTTTCCACCGTAAATATTTCTAAGTGTTCACTACCACAAAGTGAAAATCCATAAATTCCATCACCAATATTGTAATATTTCATAAAATATAAAATATTATTTTTGGAATTTAATATTAAAATAATATATTTCCCGAAAACTGCCTGATTTGCGAAACTGGGGTTTCCGAAAAAGGACATAAATATATACCAATAATTTTGAAATAATTAGGAATTAAAATGAATTATTCATTTAAAAAATAAATTTAAAGGATTTGGCATTTTTAAAATTTATTGTATGCAGTTTTGATAAAAACCCGATTAGTGCACTGATAATCGCGATTAAGCCAAATCTGTGTTTCTACAGTTTTCATGGTTAGTAAACCATGACATGTTACATGTTATTTTATTTATGTTGTTTTTATTAGGGTATATGTGTTATTGGTGAGAAAAGAATGGAAAAAGGTGTAATGATGATTTGGAGAGAGAGAGGGGACACAATGATGAGAATAAGCATGCTAGGAGAAAGAATGAGAGTGAGAAAGTGAGAGAGAGGGAAAGAGTGTTGCCTCATTTATTCCTCCACCATTTTCTTCTTCTTCTTCCTCATCTTCCTCCATCTTCTACCCTTTTAACCCACCCCAAAAACGATGTCAAAACCGCACACCCTCTCCACAAAAGTTGATCCCCTCTAAATTCTCTACACAATGAACCAAGCAAAGTGGGATTTTGACAACATTGAGACTTCTAGGGTTTTGTTTGGGTGTAACCATGAGGTATATTTTTTCTTATTTAGGGTGGTTTGATTTCCTAGCATTTTGTTTGAGTTTAGAAGTCGTTTAGTGATGGATTTGTGAGCTTTGGAATTTTTGTGAAGGGTTTGGGAAATTGATGATGGGTAGAGGCTGTTAAGTAGGCTTGGGTAGTGTTTTAATGACCTAGAACAGAAAATAGAACCTAATCACGAACTTAGAAAACCCGACATCGTATAATTATGTGAATTTTGAGGGTATTTTGGAATCTGGAGTGACCCGGGTGACCTGAAAATTATTTTGCAAACATAGAGGAGTGTGCAGGCACATAGGATGCTACCAATAAAAGCATAGCCCCAACCCCCAATCCCAGGCAGCAGATTTATCCTTTCTGGCCGCAATTTGTGGGCAGAGCAGGGGGGTTTGGTGTCATGTTTGGTCCATGGCTCCTTTTGCTATAAATTAGACCTTTTACATATGCAAAATTGTCTAGTTTGACCTGAGTCAAAAATGTAGGAGCACTTTAGTGTGATTTTGGATATGTTTTCCATATTTTGAGATGCTCATTTTCGATATTTGGATTCGTATTTGGTTGTTGGATATTTGTTGTCACGACCCAAAGTTTGGATGTGACCGGCACATAGATTGTATAATATCTAAAGATATATGCACAATCCGAGTAAGCCGAAAACAAAGATCAAAATACTTTTTGCGGAATTCTTTATATAAAAATTTAGCTTTTTTAAGGCAAAATCACAGTTATTATGAATTTACGATATAAAGCCAAGTATATAAAATGTTAAATTTAGTTGCATCCCTAGTTGGGATCAACAATAACAACAGCGAAATAAAAATTTACAATTTAAATGAAACTAATAGGATCACAGATATGAACAAAAGGGATATCCACTGTATAACACGATCTCACCTGTCAAATAATATACATATACTGTAACACCTTAAAATGTGATTAGTGGCTAATTATACTTTATTGTATGGTTTTTAGTAAAAAGTTTACCAAAACGAATTTTAAATATTTTATCAAAATTAATGAATATTTTAATAGATTTTAATTAGGCTTGCACACAATTGTGCATGTAAACTAGGGTTAAGTGTTAGGGTTAAACCATGTTTAGCAACCATGGTGGGCTAACCCTTTTCTTTTAAGCTAATTTGAAATTTGCTAAGTGTTGTAGTTTTTCTTTTTAAATAAAATGAATTCTATTGTTTAGAAGTTGACTTGGAGAGAGAGAGAGAGAGAGAGAGGAAGAGGGAGCATGATGGGCTTGCCCATGCTCACATTTAATGAGGAGATTGAGAGGGGTTGACCCTCTTCTCTTTGTTTTCAAAACAATTATATTTTTGTTTTCACTCATTCTCACTTCTCTCTCTCACTCACACTGACACACTCAGCAGCAGCTGAAGCCACAGCAGCAGCAACACAAGCAACAACAGCAGTAGAGGCACAAGCAGCAGCAGCACAAGCAGCAGCTGCTCCAGGCAACAGCAGCAACAGGCAGCAGCAGCAGCAACAAGCACATCTCTACCTCTTCTTCTCCTCCTTCTTCTAGGGTCAAATGAGGTATAATTCTTAGCCCAACTTCCTTGTTTGCTAGACTTATGTGTTATTTAGCTTCGATTAGTGTTTTATGTGGTCATTAGTGCTAGATTTGTGTTTTAAGTGAAGATTTAGCTAAGTTAAGGTTGCTATAGCTTAATGAACCTAATTAAGTGTTAGTTTTGCTGTTTAAACCTAGTAGTGTCACTAGATTTAGCTTAATCACCCTAAAGTCGCAAACTTGAAATTTTAAAATACGGTTTTGGAGCAAAATGTAGGATATCTGAGATCTGCTATATTTGTGGTCATTTTCAAGCTTAGCAAACACATACAGATTAGTGTGCAGGCATTTTAGGCTAGTGTGTTGAAATCCGAGCCCACCACCTCCCTAAAAATCCGGCGACTTCCTCCATGATTCCGATGTCGCCGGCCTTCCTATGCTTTTGGGTGTTGGTTCTTGGGCTAATGGTATCTGTGGGTATTTGTCTGGGTTTGGTATTATTTACTTTCTCTAATTGCTTGCAGTTAGAAATCTGGGAGAGTTTGGGTTAGTTTTTGTGTTTTGTGGACTTTGGCGATAAATTGATGGTTTAGTTAGAAAATAGGATGATTCAGGGTGATTATAGTTAGATTAGATATAATTTGTGCTGGTGGTTCCACTTAAGTCTAGTAATTTCACCTAATATCACTTGTGCATCCTATTTTGGCGTATGCACACGCGTTACGTATACACACGCGTTTAGTTCGCGATGCGAGTTTCTCGTTTGGTTTTAATATCGCATTTTTACAGGGTTTTAGCTTATATCTATTCTTTGTGTAAATTGTAGGTTCGCAGGCGGGTACGTCGGACGCCGCAAAGAAGGGAAAGCAGATAGTCGGCTACACTTAGCATGAGATCAGGTGAGTAGATTTAACATCTACGGGGAAATCACCCGTATGGCGTTAAGCGTCAGGGCGTGATAGGATATTGTAGTCGCATATATACTTATATGTATATTGTTTGTGCATATGTACTATTGTAGCATACCCCTCTTTTGTTGCATATAGAAACGGTAGTTATATAACACCGCACTGTCACTAACGGTTCAAGCTGCACGACCACCATTTGTATGTTACACTCACACCGTTAGTGATTGCCATGACACTCGCACTATAAGATTGCTATAAACCATACATCATTTTGATTACCGCATCATTGATGATTAGACATGTTTCTGCTACAAACTGCACACATATTATATATCCATATTGGTGCACGCATACCTTGATATATCTATACTTGTGCACACACACATTGTATATCCATATTGGTGCACACATACCATGATATATCTATACTTGTGCACATACACATCGTATATCCATATTGGTGCACATATACCTTGACATATCCATACTTGCACACATACACACTGTGTATCCGTATTAGTGCACATATACACTGCTACATTCACATTAGCGTATATATCCACTTGCACATAAATGGATGATATTGACCTTGATTTCTAGAAAATAGGGACCGCATAAGATATTTTCAAAACTGGATCATTTTGTTTAAAGAGCGGTTTTCCCTTTTTATTCTTAGTGTCATACAACACATTGCATGGATTTACGCATTGAGTTTTGGATTCATGTGATTTCTGGAATTGAGAACCGTGGTATGATTTTGAGAAAATTTGCACTGTTTTTAAAAATCCGGTTTCTCTTGATATGATATTTCAGTACGTCCACCATGCGTTTTCTCGGTTCTGAGACGTGTGACATGTGAACCCGAATCGAGGAGCTGGATGAGGCCAACTGCGGGTATATGGTGGACCCGGTATAGTACCCCGGGGAGAGAACGGATCGCTGTGCAGTTGACGGTGAGTCTGGCAGAGGACTACTACCTACCGGTGATTGGTTGGACCTGGTGGTTATCCGGAGGATACTGACCAGAGTTGATAGATGGATGCGGGACGACCCGTACTGCCGGGGCCGAGGGCTGATTCCGCAGATGGAGCCCGTGGGCCGATCAGGACAGACGGAGCCCGATACTTGAGGATTTGCGTGTCGATGCTGGACATGATGATTTCTTGATATTTTCGAGTGCCGATGCTGGCTACTCACGATTCCATGAGTTGTACAGGATTTGAGGGCCGATTAGAGTGACGGCGCCTGAGTTTTTACTGGGATTTAGGTGCATTGATGGACACCGGTTATTTTTCCACGTTGATATTCCGTGTAGATGATATTTTATCCCATGCTCAGCATTCATTGTTATGCATCCCATCCTGTAGCCGTAATACCTGATAGAGTACTTTGGCATGATTATTGCATACCCTGCTCATCATATATAGATGTTATTAGATTGCACTTGTTATGCATGATTATTGCGTATCCAGTTCATCATATAGATATTATCTATTGGCATATGTTAGAGTATCGCAGTACGTGCATACTCGTGATTACCTTTATATGTTATCTACTATTCACGAGTTGGAAACTCACCCCCGTTGTGCCACAGTGTTTGAAGGTTGCCCCTCAGAGTAGTTGCGGCAGGGCTACTTTCTTGCATCTTTTGCTACGGATACCACTGCAGTTGGCTTGTGAGCCCTTTTGCTGATAGGTGGGTTTTTTTGCGGTTTCCGCTTATTTTCCTGTTGTACACACTATTGTATCTAGTACACTCTATCTACTATTTATGTACTGACTTAGAGACCAGTTGTGAGGACGATGTATATTATTTGTACTCTGGTGTCGAGCTCGTTGTGAGCCGACTTTATTTATGCAGTTTTATCTCTTATGCTGTCTTTCACTTATTTTGTTCATTTCTTCGCTACGGCGTTGTATATTATTCTTGTGTTGATTGTTTCCGCCGTTGGGCGTGATTGCTCCTGTTTGGGGATGTTTTATTCTTATTGTATGTCATTTTACTCATATCATATCTTGTACCCGATTTCGGGTCTGGTTTTTACAAAGGAGGTGCTGCCGAGATTTTGAATAAATTAATTTAAACTTGAAAGATTTTAATTTGAGATTTCCAAATGTTTCAATAAATGTTTTCATCAATGTTTTCAACACTCACTACTTTTAATGGTTTTGATTTCTGGGTTTCGGCTTACTTAGTCGCGTTACGCCTGTAGACGTTACGTGGTTAAGTGCCGGTCACGGGCCGAACTCCGGTTCGTGACAAAGTTGGTATCAGAGCGTAGGTTTTACCTTTCGGAGTGTAGGATGGCCCTGGTATGATGGAGTAGGTAACTAAAGCAGAGTGGCGTAGCGTGTGTCTGTTCCGCGGCATACTCACGATACAGTACTCCGCCTAAGTGACCTTAGGACTTATTGGTTGAAATTCCTTCATGATTATATATATTCTTTCGATTCGATTTCCGTATCCTTATCGAATCCTACTTTCTTTTCAGCAATTATGCCGCCAAAGACTACGAGGGCGCAGAGAGCGGCCGCGAGAGCCGAGATTAGAGTTGACTCGTCTGAGACGAGGACTGACCCGGGCAGTACACCCGTTGTACCAGAGCAGACTGTTCCTCCTTCGGCAGATCAGATCGCCATGCTAGGGGCCTGTATACAGGAGATGCGCTAGATGATAGTGTCGTTAGTCGAGACACTTCGAGCGAAGTGACCAGAGGTAGTTCCACCCGTTACGGGGACTGTGATGGTACCTACAGTATAGGCAGTTGCCCCTACAGGCACAGAGGTTATCACAGTATCGCTATAAGAGTTTATGAGGCTGAAGCCTCCGGTCGTCACAGGCACCGACGGAGCCGAGGACCCACAGTCATTTATTGATAGGATGGCCCGGATATGTCTTTCACTCAGATGCTCAGATGCGAGATGGGTGGAGTTCGCGAGCTTTCGCCTGGAAGGTCTTGCGCAGAAATGGTGCGAGTCGGTAGAAAAGGGCAGAGCAGCTGGTCTTCCTCCTATGACCTGGACCGAGTTTGTGACGGTGTTCCTTGCCCGCTTCCTTCCACAGAGTGTCAGAGATTCTAGAGCGTGCATGTTCGAATCTTTACGCCAGACTCCGGAGATGACAGTGGCAGAGTACGACATACTGTTCACCGAGCTATCTGTTTATGCCCCATACTTAGTGGCTACGGAAGAGATGCGAGTCAAGAGGTTCGTTAGAGGCCTGCTTTCCCCATTATTCCTTGCGATCAGCGCACAACATTGCGAGACTTATGCAGCAGCTATAGACACAGCCTTATTTGTCGAGGAGCTCCTTGCTAAGACTTCGATAGTTCCAGAGCCGAAGATAGTTCGTACTGGTACACCGGCATAGAGACGGCTATTTAGGCACCGCGACAGACATCTTGCAGGTATCAGAGACTTGGGGCGAGGCTGGTTGTTCAGCTATTATCCCCAGGAGAGTTAGCTAGCACCATCTAGATGTTTCCGATGCGGGATTACTTATCATCGTGTGCGAGATTGTCCGGAGCCACGTGAGGGCGAGACAGCCGTACCACATGTCATGTTTCCACCTTCTCCACCCAAGAGAGCGTTGCCTATTGTACCTACTGTTTCTCCGCGTCAGACTCATGCACAGAGAGGTCGTGGTCACAGAGGGTTTGCTCATGGAGGACGAGGTGGCCGAGGCAGAGGATAGCCAGTTGCCGGCAGAGTACAGCCAGTTTCTAGTAGGGGACCGCCAGTTGCAGGTAGAGGACAGGCACGAGTTTTCGCTTTGACGCATCAGGACGCGCAGGCATCCAATGCAGTGGTCTCAGGTACCCCTTCAGTATGTTCTGTTGACGCACACGTGTTGTTTGATACGGGATCCACGCACTCGTACGTTTCCACACATTTCGTGCCGAGTTTGGGTAGAGAGTCTGGTTTGCTTGTTCAGCCGCTTGTTGTGACCACTCCCGTGGGCCTGTCGTTTATTGCTAGACACGTGTTCCGATCGTGTGTTGTCCGTATTGGCGAGAGAGAGTTGCCTGTCGACTTGATCCTTCATGAGATGTGGACTTCGACGTTCTTCTGGGCATGGATTGGTTAGCCACGTGCTATACGTCTGTGGACTGCCGCGAGAAGACAGTTAGGTTCTGTTTTCCCGGCGAGTCGGCTTTTGTTATGCAGGGGGACCGTGGTGCCGCCCCTCACAGTTTGATTTCTTCTTTTCGCGCTGGACAACTTTTGAGGAAGGGATGTCAGGGATTTCTAGCCTATGTTTGCGATACTAGAGCTACAGAGGTTCCGTTGGACCAGGTTTCGATTGTTCGTGAGTTCCCTGATGTTTTCCCTTACGAGCTTCCTGGGCTACCGTCCGAGCGCGATATTGTTTTCTGCATTGACTTGATTCCTAGCATGGGGCCTATTTCCTGTAGGGTTACTAGACACACTAACAAGGCTCTACAAGGCATCGACAATGCCAAAATTAAATTTTTAGGTGCCGAACAACCCTAAGCAAGATCGTATACTAGAGTTTAGGCGAAACTAAAAGCAAGTAAACAACTTTATTCTAAAGGGAATACGAAATACAACCTTTGTAGATCAGTCCTTCACTTCATTTGCTCCTTGTTGAAGTCCATTCGCTGCGATCAAGGTTCTCCCAGGCTCTTGCATGGCTTCACGACGCGAAGGATGCGACCTTGCTTGAAGTCTCCGAGGCCGAAAATGATCTACGTCGAAGGAATTCCGACTCAAGCTCCTACTTCACTAACTAGAGAATTAGTGAAGTAAACACCCTAAACTAAAGTGCTAGTCTAGTAGAGGATGGAGAAATAGGAAGTGGGTTCTCTTTAGAATTTTGTTTCTCACAATCTTTCTCACTTTGGATCAAACCCTAGTTTTCTTTTTCTTTTTGAAACAAGAAGAAGAAGATAAAGAAAATAAAATGAGAAGAGATAATGATCAAGTGAGAAGGCTAACCATGGCGAGTGAGTATCATATACTAACTCTTGTAGAGCCATAACCATAGCTAAGTGTTAAGGTTAGGTTAAAACCCAAAGTAAAAACAAATTTAGTGGACTTTAGTCAATGCATCCACAAGCTTCCACAAGCTTCATGCATTTTCTAATTTACCACTAATTTTGTAATTACTTTTAAATGTTAAAACCCAACATAACAAATAGCATGGTGTATGTCGTGTACACCCATGTCTAGTATATCATCAACCATGATACAATAAAAGAAAACATAATTTTATTATATATCACATATACATTAAAGTTGTGCTCATGTGAGAAAAACCCTAAAGTGAACATGTGTTAGTAAATGTAAACTAGTATATCTAATATACAATTATACACTTAATTATTAAATCAACACTTGACTTAATAATCCGGTCATATCTCATATAACCGACTAACATTCATCGTATCGACTTATCGAATCCACACTTGATTCGATAACCCGGTCATATCACATATAACCGACCGATACTAAAAGTCGCGAGAATAGAATACGGTATCACATACACGCATTATTCTCGGTCCCGCACATATCACATATGCGCTCCTATTTCGTTTTGCCTGAGCCAGTAAAACCTCTTTGCAGGACTCTAAAGACTCGTCAATACGCCGGCAATAGGTGATGATCACATCACGCAACCACAAACCGTCAGCGGTACTAGCTGGACGTAATGGCTACCCGGGTATTGAGCGATCAGAAGATCATCAAGCAAGCCCGCTCCAACTCCTGTAAAAGCCTGCCGGTAACACTTCCCGTACAGTCCGGTCTCCTCGTCTGATATGTTGCATATCAAGTCTAGGGGTGGTAAACGTCAGACCCCAATAACCGATAAGTCATGCCGATGTGAGGCTTATAACGGGTCGAGAAACTACTCGTAACACTTACCAGCAAACCTCTAAATCAACCCTGGCCAGGGACTTCCCTGTTACGGCCAATCGAGCACAGCGCAACATCAACCCCCAATACTGGGAGAGACGAAACCCCTCCTATCACTCATTGCCTCCATGTGACTCGGGACTGTACCCAAAAACCACCATTTTGCACGCCTTCATGGACGTGGTAAGGTGGAAATCAAAGCACAGTGGGAATCACATAAGACTCTATAACGATCTCCGGTCTACAGACTAACCTGCACAAGTGTCACCAGAGAACTGCCATTGACGTGAGGTATAATACCATCTGGGAGTTCTCGGCGAGTCCGTCCAGTGTACCCAGTCTCCACTGAGCACCCGTATACCATCTCTGATGTCAAACACTAATGGATATGGGATCATCCATCGCCCATCTCATAGGTCGAGAAGCGTATACGCTAGACTACTCTGGTATATCGATGCCCCATCTCGATACACCCACGACTAGGGACCTTGAAGGATGTACTCATAGACTACCATGTCCCCACTAGTATGATCCGCATCATAGTCCAGGTAGTCAAGTACACATCCTAAGGGCTTTACCAACATGTAACTATAAGACAGTATCAAGAGACAAGTATACATGTTTAACATAAAGAGCAACCAGATAGCATACTATCATATCGAGAAAGAAAGTCCTCTCTATATATGTCCAAGCATCCAATATAATATACATCATCTGTACAATACTGGCCTCTAGGGCATACATACAACTAACAATCTCCCACTTGCACTAGGGCCAGCTGCTGTAGTATCGCATACCGAGCATCCCGAAAAGTCTCTCAAACTGTATCTGGGGAATGGCTTTCGTGAGTGGATCCGCTGTGTTGTTCTTCGTGTCAACCCTCCTGACCTCGATCTCCCGGTGATCAACTATCTCCCAGATCAGAAGATACCGCCTCAGAATATGTCTGGATCGCTGATGGGACCTGGGTTCCTTGGCTAAAGCCACCGCTCCATTGTTATCGTAATACAAAGGCATTGGATGCTCAATGGATGGAACCACTCCAAGTTCAGTAATCAACTTCTTGATCCAGACAGCCTCTTTGGCAGCATCGTTGGCAGCGATGTATTCAGCCTCATCGTCGAGTCTGCCCCGGTTTCCTGCTTGGAACTCTTCCAGCTAACCGCCCCTCCGTAAAGGGTAAAGACAAATCCCGACTGCGACTTAGAGTCGTCCTTATCACTCTGGAAGCACGAATCGGTAAAGGACTCCACTTGGAGTTCTCCGTTACCATACACCAAAAGCATCTCTTTAGTCCTTCGCAAGTACTTGAGAATGCTCTTCACATCTGTCCAGTGACTCTCTCCAGGATCAGCTTGATACCTACTCAATACACTTAGTGAGTATGCTACATTGGGTCTAGTACATAGCATCGCATACATGATAGAGCCTACTGCCGAAGCATAGGGTATCCCTTGCATGCGAGCTCTCTCCAAATCAGTCTTGGGAGACATCTCTTTAGAGAGAGTGAGCCCTGAGATCGTGGGTAAAAACCCACGTTTGGACTCTTCCATACTAAAGCTCTTTAGTATGGTGTCAATGTACCTGGATTGGGACAATCCCAATATCCTTTTAGATCTATCTCTATAGATCATAATTCCCAATATGCAGGAGGCATCACCAAGATCTTTCATTGAGAATCTTTGTGATAAGAAGAGCTTGACCGATTGCAGCATAGGAATATCATTTCCTATCAAGAGTATGTCGTCCACGTACAATACGAGGAAGAAAACCTTACTCCCTGCTACCTTCTTGTATATACAAGGTTCATCTACGTTTTTGACGAAATCAAACTCTTTGATAATGACGTCAATGCAGATGTTCCAACTCTGCGATGCTTGCTTTAATCCATAAATGGATTTAAGCAGCTTGCACACCTTCCCGCTGCTCCCACTATCTACGAAGCCCTCTGGCTGAGTCATGTACACGCACTCTTCTAAATCACCGTTTAGAAAGGCGGTCTTAACATCCAATTGCCATATTTCGTAATCATGATATGCAGCGATGGCAAGCATGATCCGGATGGATTTAAGCATAGCCACTGGAGAAAAGGTTTCGTCATAGTCCACATTTGACGAAAACCCTTTGCAACAAGTCTAGCTTTGAAAGTCTCCACTTTCCCATTTACACGAAGTTATTTCTTGAAGATCCACTTGCTCCCAATGGATTTTACCCCTTCAGGAGCAACTTCCAAAGTCCATACTTTGTTGGTGTACATGGATTCCATTTCGGACCGCATTGCATCCAGCCATTTCACAGAGTCTCCACTCGTGATGGCCTGCTCGAAGCTAGTTGGGTCATCATTAACCATGATGCAATCCTCGCTCCCACCATCCATGAGAAAACCGTAGTATCTCTCAGGTAGGTGAGGAACCCTACTAGATCGGCGGAGTGGCTGGGGTTCATCGGGAACTACCGAATCCTCTGGTTCCACCAATTCTTCGTTGCAGCTTTTGTAGCTGGAACCTCTTCCAGTTCTACCTCATGACCACTAATCTCTTTTACAAGAAATTCCTTTTCTAAAAAGGTGGCATGCCGAGAAACAAATACTCTTTGTTCCTCAGTGTGGTAGAAGATATACCCTTGTGAATTCTTGGGATATCCTACAAACTTGCATAGAACAGACCGTGCCTCGAGCTTGTCCGGATTTTGTCGTTTGACATAGGCTGGACAACCCCATATCTTAATATAGTTAAGACACGGTCTCTTCCCTTTCCATATCTCATATGGAGTGGTAGGCACAGATTTGGTGGGGGCCATATTCAATAGATGTGTAGCTGTTTCCAGTGCATACCCCAAGAAGGAAATAGGTAACTCAGCTGTGCTCATCATATCTAATAGGGTACGGTTCCTCTGTTCCGATACAACGTTGTGCTGTGGTGTATATGGAGGAGTCAGCTGAGAGAGAATCCCATTCTCTTTTAGGAAGTCCAGGAATTCAGTGCTCAAGTATTCACCTCCTCGATCAGATCGAAGGATTTTAATACTTTTCCCGGTTTGGTTCTCGACTTCTTGTTTATATTCTCTAAATTTCTCAAAAGCTTCAGACTTGTGTCTTATCAAGAACACATGTCCGTATCTTGAGAGATCGTCAGTGAATGTAATGAAGTACGAAGAACCATCCCTGGCATGTGTAGACATGGGACCACATACATCACTATGTATCAGTCCCAAGAGTTCGGTAACTCTTTCTCCGTGTTCCTTAAACGGAGTTTTGGTCATCTTGCCTTTGAGACATGACTGGCAAGTGTCATAAGATGAAAATTCGAATGATTTCAAGTATCCATCCTTATGCAACTTAGCTAGCCCTGTCGCAATGATGTGACCCAGTCTACAATGCCACAAGAAGGATTCGTTCAGTTCTGAACTCTTCCTCTTGTGTGTGTTTGTTATGCTCAGGACTGTTGATTGATTTAGAACATAAATGCTATTGCACAACTTGCCTGATCCTACCAACTTTTGGTTACGGAAAATGTTCATAACATTATCCTGTAATACAAAATTATATTCCTCTTTACTCAGTAAAGAAACCGATATAATATTGCATATCAGGTTCGGCATCCAATAGCATTCGTTCAGAACCAATGTACTACCTGTTGGCAATACAATATGATATTCCCCGACGGTTTTAGCTGCAATAATTGCACCATTTCCAACCTTTATGTCTTTATCACCTTCTCCAAGTTCTCTACCTTTCCTAAGCCCATGTAACTGATTACATATATGGGATCCTGACCCGGTATCTAATACCCAGGACGTAGAGCAAATGGAGAAACAGTTCTCAGTAACGAACACACCCGAAGAAAATGCATCAACATGTACTTTCTTCATTCGGGTGGCATGGGAATCCTGGTATTCCCCTATATCCTGTTCAGTCCTATAACTCTTATAAGAACGAACGGAACCAACGTTCCCCAGCACAGTATAACATGCGGGTTCGGTCAATACATCTATATTATTATCTTAATTAAGGCATGAAATGGTCGCTACCTGGAGAGAGAGAGAAGAAAACACTTTAGCGTATGCTCTTGCAAGATCAGATTGGTTATTATTTTATCTAATCAGGATGGCTCCCACTGTTTTTATCAAATCTTTCTTCAAACCCTAAAAGGAAAGACTAGCCGGGATTAATTACACCCTACAACTTCGCCAATCTTTCAGCCAGGCTAGTGTCGATACTTTGAGGGAGGTTCCCCATGCTTTCGCACGGGCCTAATTAAAGTAAACCTCATTTTCCCAGAGGCGTAACCCCGTTGACACCTTTTTAGACACCTACTTGATCGGCTAATTATCCTGTGTAAAACTCTCCCAGGGGTAACAATTACTCGCAGTGGATATCGGGATCCAACTATCTCATAGAAGGTATACAATTTCATTGCAAATCTCAACACTTGAAATTCCCGATAATATTTTTCTCCTAACGTGCTATGACCTTGACGAAAGCCAACAAACCATAGCCCGCTAGTCAAGTTCAACCCGTACATTTCTTGACTGAATTAAACCCACCCGCACGACCCTTGAAGAAAGCCAACAAAGCCGTACGACTACCCTAATCCAGTGGCATCATATGCAGCAGATAAGCAGCATATAGCTACCGCACACTACACCTTGGCGAAAGCCAACAAATGCAGCACGAATACTATATACAACTTATCTGAAATGACGGAGGGCTACGACAGGTTTTTCTGAAAACCTATTGCGTAATGAACTTGATATCGTTGTAGAATCATGTGAATTTTGAAATGGAGTGATTTTGAGGCTTTTATTAGTTTTGCTAAAGAGCTCACTCCCGGTGAAGGGATCCCGGCTCTTTCCTCATCGAATAAGGTGCAGGGTATATCATATATAACGCTATGCAAAGCAAAACTCCCAAAGCAATCAAAAGTCAAACCGAGTATTGTAGCATCTGCCAGTTTTGCTAAAGAGGTCACTCCCGGTGAAGGGATCTCGGCTCTTTCCTCATCGAATAAGGTGCAGGGTATATCATATATACCGCTATGCAAAACAAAACTGTAGCTACCTTTTTTAAAAAATTTGATTCTACAACATCTTTTAGGTTTCTTTTCTTTCATTAATCACATTAATGAAGTCCCATCATTTAAGTCACCTAAACATCACAGATAAATACGACGTACTCTTATGCCATCCGCATTCGCCTCGATGTCCCCTCGTGCACCGTTAGGTTAGGTAACTAACGGCAGAGCAGGGCAGGGCTAGCGCGGGTGTAAAACATAAGTAACGTCTATATAATATATCATATATACTATATATAGTATTTATTACAGAACCTCAAATGATCACATCACAGATATCGCAGCAGAAGAAACATATGAAACATTGGATATACTAGGATGTCTGTGTTTTATTTTGAGCCTCTATAAAACACGGATTCCATGGTAGCGATGAATAGCCAAACCCACACCCCTAGACCCCTACGAAAGTGGCAAGCAACCCTACCAATTCTAAAGTTAGGAGACCCGGACTCGACTCCTCGAGTTGGTCTCCCACTGGACTCTAGAACCCGGTTACTTTTGCTCTCCTCCTTGGGTCTATCCTAGTGCGGAAAAGTAAATAATATACAAATGGTGACGTCGACCTCATCCCGGAAGTGCCCCAATAAAAGAATATTACATACATTTAATTTACATGAATGAAAATAAAAACTCTCATATCACATAAAACCCCCCCGGCTATTCATAACGCGACGATCCAATATAACATATCCAGCAACACATAACATCACATGTCATCAACGTAAGTAAATATGCGTATCCCAATTGTCGTTGACATATAGCAACGAAACCGGCGATATCACATATTACACTTACGGTGACAGAAAAGAAAGTGTAAAACTACAACATTTGGAATCCACAATCTCTTTAGACATCGTAAATCCGAAATATCACATACTTCGCATTTCATGCCTAACTGTATGAATTCCACATATTGTATCACATTCCAGATAAATAGACAGTATTAAAGTTTCCGATCGAATAATCAAATACCCAAGATTTCCATAATAGCTCAACACTTGAGCGGAGTTCAAAAATTCCAGAATACGTCACAGTAGTAACAGTCCAGCCGTAGAAGGGTCAAGCCAACGCCTCACATGTGGCACGCCGTAGTGCCTCAAACCCTAAGGTTCAAAAGGCAATTCAAGACGGTCACATAATCAAGTTAAGGTTTGTTGTCTTCTAGAGGGTCCATCGCGTCACATGCACGTTTTTCCGAAAGATTTAAACCCGAGAAAAATTCAACACTTGAATGTTTTCCGTGCCGGAAAATAATGAGTTAATGATATCCGTTCGAACATTTTAGTATTTTCTAAATTATTCAGAATAAAAAAACAAAATTAAATTCTCCGATCGAATCGACGATTACAAAATAAACCCCAAAATACTCAACACTTGAGTCAGGTTAAAAAATACCCATAAAATAGCAATAACAGAGAAGGGTATTACTGTGCAAAAAATAAAACACAAGCTCACTGTACAGCCGCGGAGCCGCGGCACAAGCAGGGTATTTCCGCGGTTCCGCGGCCATCCGTACGGCTCACTTTGTCGTTTTGCACAATAATTCCTAAAATGGCCTGCTGAATTTTTTAGGTATTTTTAATACAGAAAAATCACAGTTTTTGGAAAAAGTACAGAGAGGGGTTCATTTCGACGTATTCGGGTTCGATCGGGGTTTTATTTCGTTAACACATCGCCTAATGCACTAGCTAGGCTCTGATACCACGGTAGGGTTACTAGGCACACTAACAAGGCTCTACAAGGCATCGACCATGCCAAAATTAAATTTTTATGTGCCGAACAACCCTAAGCAAAATCGTATACTAGAGTTTAGGCGAAACTAAAAGCAAGTAAACAACTTTACTCTAAAGGGAATATGAAATACAACCTTTGTAGATCAGTCCTTCACTTCATTTGCTCCTTGTTGAAGTCCCTTCGCTGCGATCAAGGTTCTCCCGGGCTCTTGCATGGCTTCTCGACGTGAAGGATGCGACCTTGCTTGAAGTCTCCGAGGCCGAAAATGATCTACGTCGAGGGAATTCCGACTCAAGCTCCTACTTCACTAACTAGAGAATTAGTGAAGTAAACACCCTAAACTAAAGTGCTAGTCTAGTAGAGGATGGAGAAATAGGAAGTGGGTTCTCTTTAGAATTTTGTTTCTCACAATCTTTCTCACTTTGGATCAAACCCTAGTTTTTTTTTCTTTTTGAAACAAGAAGAAGAAGATGAAGAAAATAAAATGAGAAGAGATAATGATCAAGTGAGAAGGCTAACCATGGTGAGTGAGTATCATATACTAACTTTTGTAGAGCCATAACCATAGCTAAGTGTTAAGGTTAGGTTAAAACCTAAAGTAAAAACAAATTTAATGGACTTTAGTCAATGCATGCACAAGCTTCCACAAGCTTCATGCATTTTCTAATTTACCACTAATTTTGTAATTACTTTTAAATGTTAAAACCCAACATAACAAATATCATGGTGTATGTCTTGTACACCCATGTCTAGTGTATCATCAACCATGATACAATAAAAGAAAACACAATTTTAATATATATCACATATACATTAAAGTTGTGCTCATGTGAGAAAAACCCTAAAGTGAACATGTGTTAGTAAATGTAAACTAGTATGTCTAATATACAATTATACACTTAATTATTAAATCAACACTTGACTTAATAATCCGGTCATATCTCATATAACCGACTAACATTCATCGTATCGACTTATCGAATCAACACTTGATTCGATAACCCGGTCATATCATATATAACCGACCGATACTAAAAGTCGCGAGAATAGAATACAGTATCACATACACGCATTATTCTCGGTCTCGCACATATCACATATGCGCTCCTATTTCGTTTTGCCTGAGCCAGTAAAACCTCTTTGTAGGACTCTAAAGACTCGTCAATACGCCGACAGTAGGTGATGATAACATCATGCACCCACAAGCCGTCAGCGGTACTAGCTGGACATAACGGCTACCCGGGTATTGAGCGATCAGAAGATCAACAAGCAAGCCCGCTCCAACTTCTGTAAAAACCTGCCGGTAACACTTCCCGTACAGTCCGGTCTTCTCGTCTGATACGTCGCATATCAAGTCTAGGGGTGGTAAACGTCAGACCCCAATAACCGATAAGTCGTGCCGCTGTGAGGCTCATAACGGGTCGAGAAACTACTGGTAACACTTACCAGCAAATCTCTAAATCAGCCCTGGCCAGGGACTTCCCTGTTACGGCCAATCGAGCACAGCGCAACATCATCCCCCAATACCGGGAGAGACGAAACCCCTCCTATCGCTCATTGCCTCCATGTGACTCGGGACTGTACCCAAAAACCATCGTTTTGCATGCCCTCATGGATGTGGTAAGGTAGAAATCAAAGCACAGAGGGAATCACACAAGACTCTATGACGATCTCGGGTCTACAGACTAACCTGCATAACTGTCACCAGAGAACTGCCATCTGACGTGAGGTATAATACCATCTAGGAGTTCTCGGCGATTCCGTCCAGTGTTCCCAGTCTCCACTGAGCACCCGTATACCATCTCTGATGTTAAACACCAATGGATATGGGATCATCCATCGCCCATCTCATGGGTCGAGAAGCTTATACGCTAGTCTACTCTGGTATATCGATGCCCCGTCTCGATACACCCACGACTAGGGACCTTGAAGGATGTACTCATGAACTACCATGTCCCTACTAGTATGATCCGCATCATAGTCCAGGTAGTCAAGTACACATCCTAAGGGCTTTACCAACATGTAACTATAAGACAGTATCAAGAGACAAGTATACATGTTTAAGATAAAGAGCAACCAGATAGCATACTATCGTATCGAGCAAGAAAGTCCTCTCTCTATATGTCCAAGCATCTAATATAATATACATCATCTGTACAATACTGGCCTCTAGGGCATACGTACAACTAACATTTCCATACCGCATTATCGGATGGCCCTGGCGGAGCTTTGAGATTTGAAAGGTCAGTTGCAAGATTTGCTGTATAAGGGACTTATTCGACCTAGTGTGTCTCCTTGGGGTGCTCCGGTCCTGTTTGTCAAGAAGAAGGACGGCAGTTTGCGTTTGTGTATCGACTACCGCCAGCTAAACAGGATTACCGTGCGGAACAGATATCATTTACCACGCATCGATGACTTGTTTGACCAGATTCAGGGTGCAGGATAATTTTCGAGGATCGACTTGTAATCAGGTTACCATCAGTTGCGGGTTCGACAGGAGGATATTCCGAGGACGGCCTTCCGCACGCGTTACAGCCATTATGAGTTTTTGGTGATGTCGTTCGGACTCACCAATGCCCCAGCAGTGTTTATGGACTTGATGAACCGTATTTTCAGGCTGTATCTTGATCTGTTCATCATCGCATTCATTGATGACATTTTGGTGTATTCGTGGAGCCGAGAGGAGCACGAGCAGCACCTCCGGATCACATTGCAGACCTTGAGGGAGCACCAGCTGTTCGCAAAATTCTCCAAGTGCGCGTTTTGGCTTGAAAGCGTAGATTTCTTGGGTCACATCATTACACGAGATGGTATATGTGTGGACCCGAACAAGATCGAGGCCGTTCAGCATTAGCCCAGACCAGCATCAGTTACGTAGATCCGCAGCTTTCTAGGACTGGCCGGCTACTACAGACGATTTATACAGGACTTCTCCCGTATTGCTGCACCGTTGACCGGGTTGACCCGGAAGGGAGTTCCTTTTGACTGGACGGAGGCGTGCGAGCATAGCTTTCAGCAGTTGCAAACCCGATTGACTACGGCGCCGGTGTTATCATTGCCTTCAGGATCGGGCGGATTTGTGGTCTATTGTGACGCTTCTCGAGTGGGGCTAGGGTGCGTATTGATGCAGCATGACAGGGTGATCGCGTATGCTTCTCGGCAGCTGAAGAAGCACGAACAGAACTACCCGACTCATGATTTGGAGATGGCTGCAGTGGTCTTTGCACTCAAGATCTGGCGACATTACCTATACGGCGAGTCGTGCCAGATATTCACTGATCACAAGAGCTTAAAGTATATATTTCAGCAGCGAGACCTGAATCTTAGACAGCGCCGTTGGATGGAGTTAGTGAAGGACTACGATTGCGAGATCTTTTATCACCCGGGCAAGGCTAATGTAGTGGCCGATGCTTTGAGTAGGAGGCTCGGGGGTAGTCTATCTTCTTTGAGCGCAGTGCAGAGGCAGTCATCGGCTAATTGGCAAATTTTATGCGACAGCCGAGTGCAGTTCGAGTTAACTCCGATCGGGGGACAGCTTGCACATGTTCGAGCACGCCCACAGTGGCTTGACCGTATACACGAGGCACAGTACAGTGATGACCGTCGTTCAGAGATCATGGAACAGATTAGATTTTCCGAGTTCGTGATTGATGATCAGGGGATACTGCGATTTAGGACTAGACTGTGCGTACCAAATGCTGAGGGACTGTGGCGTGAGATTCTTGAGGAGGCACATCGATCGGAGTATAGTGTTCATCCAGGTTCCACCAAGATTTACCATGATATGAAAGATGTTTACTTATGGGACGGAATGAAGAGGGACGTCACAGACTTCGTGTCGAGATGCCTGACTTGTCGGCAAGTCAAGGCCGAGCACCAGAAGCCAGCAGGAGAGCTACAACCGTTACCCATTCCGGAGTGGAAATGGGAGCAGATTTCTATGGACTTCATTATGGATTTACCAAGGACTAGTCTAGGGTATGACTCCATTTGGGTGATCATGGATCGATTGACGAAAGCGGCTCACTTCCTGCCAGTGAAGACGACTTTCGGATTTGTTCAGTATACCCAGATATACATCGACGAGATCGTATGACTGCATGGAGTCCCGACATGTATCATGTCAGACCGAGGCACCCAGTTTACCAGCCGACTATGGTAGAGGGTTCAGGAGGCTTTGGGCACCCGCTTGAGTTTCAGCACAGCGTTTCATCCGCAGACCGACGGCTAGTCAGAGCGTGTAGGGATACGGTAGCGCCCCGGCCGTCTATCCGAGGCCAAAATGCGGAAACGAAAATTTTTCATAACTTCAAACCGGCACTGCCGCGTCCTAAAAACCCGGATCGAACCATTAACCTATAACTAGCAAATAAGAGAAAAGGTAGAGGGCTATACCGAGCGATCCGTGTCCTTCGGTCTTCGGCCTCCACTCCGATCTCCTCGCGGAATCTCCGGTCTTCATCTCCTCATCGGGACGGGCACCACATCGCCGGGTTTCTTTTACGGGGTCCTACCTCTGGACCGAGGCAACTCGAGCACGAAGTTGGCGAGTCGACGTACCCAAGGATGCTGTAGGCAATGTGTAGAATCGATTGTCTCTCTGGGGGTCAAAGTTGCCATGATGGATTGAGGAGGAGAATGAAAAGGAGCAATGAAAAATGGAGCAAGTCTTTTGCATGAATGGAAAAAAATAAGATACCAAAATTCTCCGACACAAAATGAATTTTCCTCACCTCAAGAAGTGGCCGGCCCTCAACTAAAAATGGTGGAGGAAAATTGCAAGAATAATTCAAGTGGGAAAAGTGTATGATAAAGAGAAAAAAAGATCACATCACTTTCCCATCCGATCCTTTCACAAAGCCTATCTCATTAATGCAAAGGAATTGATCCAAAAGGAATCTAATAATGCTATACCCATCATAATGCCTCAATATACAAGAAACCCCCTCCACAATTGCTAATTTGCAAACTTGCAAATTAGCCCCTCCCATCGGAAAAATCCGGCCAGGAAGGAACAAAGAAAAACTGGGCGAAGCGGAATGCAAACTGGCAACTTCAAAAAACTGATCCCGTAATAAATTAAAGGAAAACCCCGTGACTGTATATACATACCCGCATTTGTATTCCCACTGAATACAAATGCAAAGAGACAAAATCTACACTGTACAATACTAGGATCCGGCTTAAACCAAAGCCCGCTAGTATTATCCGTCCGATCTTGATCTGTGCAATACCGCACGTATAAGATCGAAACCTGCCATATCTCCATACAGCCTCTACGGCGTTTCGCCCGAAACTTGAGAAAATGGTCTGTGGGGGACTCTAAAGACTCATCAATACTTTGGTTGTGGATTTAACCACTAGCACGTCAGAGCTATTAGCCATACGTAACGGGCTACCAGGTATTGACCAAAAGTGACGTCGATGAGCGAACTCATCCTGACACCCTACTGAGCCAGTCAATGACAATATCCATACATTTCGGTCCGTTTGTCTATGAGCATCGCATGGCGGGCCTAGGGGGTTGGTAAAAGTCAGACCCCCAAAAGCGGTACAAGTCGTGTCGGAGTGTATCCCAGAACACCCTGAGATACTACTGGAATACCTACCAATAAATCTCCTGCCTCGGCCAAGGATTTTGTGTAATGGCTCTCCTAGACACAGCGCGACCTCACCCCCAATACCGGGAGAGACGAACCCCTGCAGATCCGCTCTGTGCCTCCATGTGGCTCGAGACTGTACCCAACTAAAACCTGTTTGCACGACTCCTTTGAGCCGTGGTAGGATAGTAATCAAAGTACAGTGGGAACTCACATGAGACAAATGACGATCTCAGGTCGATGAACTAACCTGTTCACATGTCACCAGGGAACTGCTATCTGACGTCTGGTATAAGACCAACTAGCATGTTCCCGGCGAGTCCTGTCTGGTGTACTCATAACCCAATGAGCACCTGTATACATCTTAGATGAACCAACTGACACCAGTGGCTTGTGAGACCGGCCACCGTCCCTCGTCGGTGTCTCGATTGTATACACTAGTCTACTCTGGAGTATCGATGCCCTGTCTGGAAAACTCCCACGACTAGGGACCTTTTAAGGATGTGCTTATAGACCCCAGATCCCACGTATATGATCGCCATCATACTGCTGGCCGTCAAGCAAGAATCCTAAGGGCTCTATCAACGTGCAATAGTGACCTGTAAGGTCACCTGAAACAATACACGATGATAAAGATAAACCAGATAGCATACTATCATCTTGAGTAAGACTGTTCTATTGGTATAGGTCCTCCCTCAATCATTGCAATCACAGGCGTGTGATCCAATAATTGACTCTGAGGGCACTATCCCCAATAATCTCCCACCTGCACTCAAGGCTAATTATTGCGATGTCACATACTCACAGCCCGTGTGTTACCGAACACCCAACTCCTCTACTAATCAGTCTCACAAAACCCGTTTGCGAAACTAATGCGTCCGAAGAATAGCCTCAGTGAGTGGATCCGCTCAGATGGTTCCTTCTATGTCTCTCTTTATCTCAAGTTGGCGGAGAAAACCATCACCCGAAATGAGCAATACCTGTCTCAGAATATGTCTGGATATCTGATGGGACCTAGCTCATAAATGAACTCCAAATCCAAACTTCTTAGACTGTATCGTCAACTGAACTTAATCAGTATCCTGCGCCATGCCTCCCTCAATATCCCCTTAGACCACCTGTCCAAAACACTGCCCCTCGTCAGAGGGAAAACTATAACTCTGACAGTCACTCTGTCATCCAGGTCACCTTGGAAGCCTGGAATGATAACTGTCTCCCGAAGGAGGATGCCGTCATCATATCCCTAGAACATCAACTTATGTTCTAAAACTGCTTCCGAACGTTCCTCCAGGATAGGATCAATATCACCTTATTGCATCTAGTGCAAAAACATCATCTATATCCTATGTGGAGAAACCATTGTGTGACAACCAAAGTATAACCGATCGTAGTATAGGAATTTCACTTCCTACTCTGTGTATGTCATCCTAATACCAGGACATCACACCTTACTACCTTCTTAACATATCCATCCCCTATTCTGATGAAGTCAAAACTATGACTGTCACATCAGAAATAGATGATCTATCTCCACTATAGCGTCTTTAGTCTATAAATAGACATAAGCCACTTGTCCACTATGCTTCCGCTGCTCCCACTGACCATGACAACCCTCTGGCGGAGTCATATAGACGTGCACTTCTAAAGCCAGTTCAGAACGACGCTATACTTATCCTCCTGCCGGGTCTCACAGTCTGGAACAACAGCAATGGCAAGTCTGGGTAAACAAGAACCTCCCTGTCACCGTCCTTGAGGCTACCGAAGTACCTCTCGGGTGCTTGAGGCTACCCACCATATCTGCGGAGTGGCCAATGGAATGTCAAACTAGATTGAATCTATAGATTGTTATCAATTTTTCAGTAATCGTTTGCGGTTCTGGAATCACTTCTAGTTCTACCATACTCCCACTACTGTTTTCTGAAAAAATACAATTTTTTTATTAAAACCGTGGCGAGTCAAGAACAATATCACTATTGATCTTCCAGATGGTAGAAAGTCAACCCTCGTCATAGCCCGGGTCAACCCACAAACAGCCATTACAGAAACGTGCCTTAAGTTGTCCAGAGTTTGGTTTTAAGCATAAGCTGGACAACTCCCCATACCTTAACAATGTCAAGATATGAACTGTTCTATATCCAATACAGAAACAGAGGCACTGATTTAATTGAACCAGATTCAAATCATGCAGCTGTCTCCAGTGCATGTCAACTAAATGGAGAGAGGCCGATCAGCATTACTCAACTTATGAATGCTTTCAATTATGAGTAACCTGAAAGAGAAGTATGTTCTCTTAATCATTACTATCAACTGAATACCATACACAAGTATTTACATCTTCGATTACCTTGAAGAATCCCGATACTTGCAACATCTGGTTCTCTACTCTATTCTTATACCTATAACTTCTCAAAACTTAGACCTTGCATTTCAACGAAACACATGTCTAGGAACTAGAGAAGTCACAAGTAATCAGAATATAGTACGAGTACCAACCCCTCTGTCCTTACGGACACTGGACGATATACAATACTCTGTATAAGTCCCCTAAGTCTAATAACTCATTCCCCGTGTGTCGTAGGTTGAAAACTGTACTTATGGTTAAGAAAAATTACACCGCTGTTTAATGCTCCCTACCTAACCATCCACTGATATAGGTAAATGTCATGGACATAATTTCAAGAAGGTATATCTCACTCTATAAAAATAGACGTACAGATATATCAATTTGAAATTGGTACATAACAACGGATATTCAAAACCAAATATTTGCTGTCCGGCAAACAACCCAGGCGATTTCCTCAAATATCACCAATTACAACGAATTCCGATATAATGAGGATGATCACCTAATTCCCAATGACTTACTCCCACTCATCATCTGTAAAACCATACAGATGTGAGAATCATACCTGGTAAATACATAACCTGGAGCAAGGGCTAATTGGGAAATCAGTTTTCTTTTAACAATCCACAGTGAAACTGAAACATGTGAATGTTTCAAAGAGGTATCCGGGTATTCCTAGTAATGCCTCTTCCATTATCAGATTCACAACTGTAACAGTATATTTCTTTGCCACCTCTCCAAATCCCTTTATATGTCTTTAGTCATTACCTTCTGTACACCCTCTTAGGCTAAAAGGTTTTCTTCCTTCCCTACAGTTCGGCACCAGCCTATGGTTTGGAAGAAGACTATCCAATAAGCATAACGGGTGTACTGTCGCAATCCTAGGAGCACTCACAACCCGAGAGAAGGTAAAGATAAAAGACAATTGAATAAACCTTATTCCTATTTCTCCTGAACCAGAATCCATCCCCAAACTGGAACAAGTTCCTTTCGAGTTCGTATATAACCATACGATGGTGTATCCAATAAACTGTGGATCTTCGTAGTGATACGGAGTGTCCTGGAAAATACAAAGGTGATTTAGGATTGGCGAAGAAATACTTGGTTTGGTCGTGAATAGCAGTCGCAATTTACTTTGCCCTCTTACTAATCCCTTGATATGTCTTTACTTAATACCTTCTGTACACTTTTTAGGCTAAATGGTTTTCTCCATTCCTTACCGGTAGGCACCTGCCTATGGTTTGGAAGAAGACTATCCAATAAGCGTAATAGGTGTACTGTCCTAATCCAAGGAGCAATCGCAACCTGAGAGAAGGTAAAAGGAAAAGACAACTGAATAGTCCTATTCGTTTTCTCCAGAACCGGAAACCATCCTCGAATCTGGAACAAGTTCCTTCGAGTTCGTATATAACCATACGATGGTTTTATCCAATGGAAGTGGACGTTCGCAGTAATACGGGTGTCCTGGAGAAAAGGGTAAAAGTAGGAGTGGCAATGAGGTATGCAACTCTGACAATCCAAAAACCAGTGTTTAAGAAGGTTCGGTCAACTTGGTCACTGAGTCATAGTCTAGGGTCGGGTCATGTTCGCTGCCAAAGAGAGAGAGAAAAGAAACACTCAGTGTGCACTCTAACCTAGATCAGAATGGTTACCAATTTATCTAATCAGGAAACCTCCCACTGTAACGTCAAATTCTCCTCCAAACCTGAAAGAAGAATTATTCGGGATCACCTGAGGAGTAAACCAACTCATCAGTGGGAATCGGGATCCAACTATCATCGCATGATAACGTGACGGAATCCACTCACGTTATCACACTCCAGAAGGTATGCGCATACCTGGCTAGTTTCAGTTTCTTTAGAAATACCCGATGTGATTTTTACCCCTAGGACCCAAGTGACCTTGACGAATAATCAACAAATCAAAAGGTCCTAGTCAAGTTCAACCCGTCATTATCTTGATTGCGTTAAACCCACCCGCACGACTCTTGACGAATAACCAACAAAGTCGTACAACTTTCCTAACCAATCCACATATCCATGCGACAGAAAGCATTACAGAGCTACCGCACACTACGTCTCGGCGAATAGCAACGACAAACGTAGCGCGAATACTAAGCGATACTAATCTGAAATGACGGAGGGCTACGAATGGTTTTTGGTGAAAAACCTTTTACCGTAATGAACTTGATATCGTTGAAGGAACCGGATAACTTTTTATAAAAATATAGTGGCGAAAACCTTTGCTAAAGAGGTCACTCCCGGTGAAGGGATCTCGGCTCTTTCCCTATAGAATGAGGTGCAGGATATTCCAACTGAATACCACGATGCAAAGCAAAACGATATCGGCTATTGTGAAGTTATTACCTTGATGCAAACTTCTGTCCAACGGATCACTCCCGGTGAAGGGATCTTGGCCCTTGCTGTAAGTGCACGGCGGCGCCCCGGCCGTCAATCCGACGGCCAAAAGCGGAAGCGGTGATAAACTTTAAATTTTCTTGAACTGGGAAACCGCCGCGCACTAATACCCGGATCGAACCATTAATTAGTCCTAGCTATCTACAAGAAAGGGAAGAGAGATATACCGACAGATCCGAGTCCTCCGGTCTTCTCGTCGTCGTCCCGATCTCCTGCGGAATGTCCCGTCTCCTCCTCGTCGCCGGAAGTGCACCACATCGCCTACTTCTTTTACGGGCTCCCACCTCAATGCCGAGGCAACTCGGGCACGAAGCCGGCTACTCAACGTGCCCAAGGTTCGCTGTAGAATATGTAGTCCTCAAGTCTCAGTTTGGGGTTCATGGAGATGCCATTTTAGGTGGAGGGATGATACAAGGACAATGTGGAGGAACTTGGGGATTTTTCTAACATCAAGAGAGCAAAAATCCCCACTACAAAAATGGGCAACCCCTCCTCCAAGCTTGGCCGGCCATAACTAGAAGGGGAAGAGAGAATGAGAGTGAAGATAGTGTATCAAAAGATAAATCAACCTCATAATGCAAGAGAGAGAGGGAGAAAAACTATCATGCAAAAACATGATAACAAACTAAAACCAACACTCCACAACCATATCATAACCCATCATCAAGCATGATGACTTCAAAAAGTCAAGCCATCATGAAGAAGTCAAGAAGTCAAGGTCAATGGATGGTGCACCACATGAAAGCCATCATGATGCAACAAGATGCAAAGAACCCCTTCCACTAATGCCTATTTGCAACAATGCAAATAAACCCTCCTCCACCAATCTTCGGCCAATGAACGATACAAAGGAAATTGGCCGAAACGGAAAGCAAACTGGCAACTCCAGAAAACTGGTCCCGTAATAAATTACAGGACAAACCCCGATATTGTGCATACACACCCGCATCTGTATTTCGACTGAAATACAAATGCAATGAGACAAAATCTACACTGTACTATACTAGGATCCGGCTTAAACCAAAGCCGGCTAGTAATATCCGTTCGATCCTGATCCGTGCAATACCGCACGTATCTGATCGAACCCTGCCATATATCCACACGGCCTGTAGTACAAACTGTCCTATCCTGATCCGTGCAATACCGCACGTATCTGATCGGACCTTGCCATATCTCCATACGGCCTCTACAACCTTTCGCCCGAAAGCTGAGTAACAGAATGTGGGGGACTCTAAAGACTCATCAACACCGTGGTTGTGGATTTAACCACTAGCACGTTAGAGGTATAAGCCAATACATAACGGGCTACCAGGTATTGACCAAAAGGGACGTCTGTGAGCGAACTCAGCCTGACTCCCTACTGAGCCTGTCAGTGACAATATCCGTACAGTCCGGTCCGTTCGTCTATGAGCATCGCATGGCAGGCCTAGGGGGTTGGTAAAAGTCAGACCCCCAAAAGCGGTACAAGTCGTGTCGGAGTGTAGCCCAGAACACCCTGAGATACTACTGGAATACCTACCAGTAAATCTCCTTGCCTCGGCCGAGGGCTTCGTGTAATGGCTCTCCTAGACACAGCGCGACCTCACCCCCAATACCGGGAGAGACGAACCCCTGAAGATACGCTCACTGCATCCATGTGGCTCGGGACTGTACCCAACTAAAACCTGTTTGCACGACTCCTTTGAGCCGTGGTAGGGTAGTAATCAAAGTACAGTGGGAACTCACACGAGACAAATGACGATCCCCAGGTCGATGAACTAACCTGCACACATGTCACCAGGGAACTGCGATCTGACGTCTGGTATATGACCAACTAGCATGTTCCCGGCGAGTCCTGTCCGGTGTACTCATAACCCAATGAGCACCTGTATACATCTTAGGTGATCCAACTGACACCAGTGGCTTGTGAGACCGGCCACCGCCCCTCGTCGGGGTCTCGACTGTATACACTAGTCTACTCTGGAGTATCGATGCCCTGTCTCGAAACTCACACGACTAGGGACCATTTAAGGATATGCTTATAGACTACCAGCTCCCACTTATATGATCGCCCTTATACTGCTGGTGGTCAAGTAAGAATCCTAGGGGCTCTACCAACGTGTAATAGAGACCTGTAAGGTCACCTAAAACAGTACACGATGATAAAGGTAAACCAGATAGCATACTATCATCTCGAGTAAGACTGTCCTACTGGGACAGGTCCTCCCTCAATCATTGCAATCACGTGCCTGTGATCCAATAATTGACTCTGAGGGCACTATCTCCAACAATCTCCCACTTGCACTCAAGGCTAATTATTGCGATGTCACATACTCACAGCCCGTGTGATACCGAACACCCAACTCCTCTACTAGTCAGTCTCACAAAGCTCGTTTGCGAAACTATTGCGTTCGAGGAATAGCCTCAGTGAGTGGATCCGCTTAGTTGTTTCTTTCTATGTCTCTCTATATCTCAAGTTCGCGGAGAAACCCATCTCCCGAAAAGAGCAATACCTGTCTTAGAATGTGTCTGGATGTCTGATGGGACATAGCTCATAAATGAACTCGAAATCCAAACTTCTTAGACTGTATCGTTAACTGAACTTAATCAGTATCCAGCGCCATGCCTCCCTCAGTATTGCCTTGGACCACCTGTCCAAAATACTGCCCCTCATCAGAAGGAAAAACTATAGCTCTGACAACCTCCTTGTCGTCCATGTCACCTTGGAAGCCTGGAATGATAACTGTTTCCCGAATGAGGCTGTCGTTATCATATCCCTAGAACATCCACTTATGTTCTAAAACTGCTTCCGACCGTTTCTCCAGGATTGGATCAATGTCAACTTATTGCATCTAGTGCAAGAACAACATCTGGTGTGGTACTTGACATCTCATGATTGACTCAATTGCCTAAGCAAGTGATCTGCCAATCATGCACATCCATCTCCCCTTTAGTCTGTAAGACAGCTTTAGAGAGGGTGACTCCATCACCTGCAGGTACACTACCGTGCCAGGAGTCGTCCATTCTAAATACTCTTAGAATGCCGTCTAAGTACCCTTAATTGGGAAACCACCCAAATCTAGACCTAAAACCATAGATCTAGTAACCAATATGTCTGATATAAAATCCATTTCCTTTATGGAGAAACCACTGTGTGACGGCCAAAGTATAACCGATTGTAGTATAGGAGTTTCCTTTCCTACTCTGTGTATGTCATCCAAATATCATGACATCACACCCTACTACCTTCTCAACAGATCCATCCACTATTCTGATGAAGTCAAACCTATGACTGTCACGTCAGAAAAAGATGATCTATCTCCGCTATATCTGCTTTAGTCTATAAATAGACATAAGCTACCTGTCCACCAATGCTTCCGCTGCTCCCACTGACTACGACAACCCTCTGGCAGAGTCATATAGACGTACACTTCTAAAGCTAGTTTAGAACGACGCTATACTCATCCTCATGCCGGGTATCACAGTTTGGAACAACAGCAATGGAAAGTCTGGGTAAACAAGAACCTCCCTGCCACCGTCCTTGAGGCTACCGAAGTACCTCTCGGGTGCCTGAGGTTACCCACCGTATCTGCGGAGTGGCCAATGGAATGTCAATCTAGATTGAATCTTTAGGTTCCTTATCAAATCTTCAGTAATCGTTTGTGGTTCTGGAATCACTTCTAGTTCTACCATACTCCCACTACTGTTTTCTGAAAAAATCCATTTTTAATAAAACTGTGGCGAGTCTAGAACAATATTGCTATTGTTCATCCAGATGGTAGAAAGTCAACCCTCGTCATAGCCTGGGTCAACCCACAAACAGCCATTACAGAAACGTGCCTTGAGTTGTCCAGTGTCTGGTTTTAATCATAAGCCGGACAACTCCCCGTACCTTAACACCGTTAAGATATGAACTGTTCTATATCCCATATAGAAACAGAGGCACTGATTTAATTGAACCAGATTCAAATCATGCAGCTGTCCCCAGTGCATGTCAACTAAATGGAAGGAGGCCGATCAGCGTTACTCAACTTAGGAATGCTTCCAATTATGAGTAACCTGAATAGAAGCAATTTCTCTTAATCACTACTATCAACTGAATACCATACACAAGTATCTACATCTTCGATCTCTTTGAAGAATCCCGATACTTGCTATACCTGGTTCTCTACTCTATTCAAATACCTATAACTTCTCCAAATTTGGACCCTGTGTTTCCACGAAACACTTGTCTAAAAACTAGAGAAGTCATAAGTAAACCGAATATAGTACGAGGACCAACCCCTTTGTCCTGATGGACCCTGGACAACATACAATACTCTGTATAAGTCCCTTAAGTCTGATAACTCATTCACTGTGTGTCGTAGGTTGAAAACTGTACTAATGGTTAAGAAGAATTACACCACTGTTTAATGCTCCTTACCTAACCATCCACTAATATAGGTAAATGTCACAGACATAATTTCAAAAAGGTATATCTCACTCTATGAAAATAGACGTACAGATATATCAATTTGAAATTGGTGCATAACTGCGGATATTCAAAACCAAATATTTGCCGACCGGCAAACAGCCCAGGTGATTTCCTCAAATATCACCGATTACAACGAATCCCGATATAATGAGGATGATCACCCAATTCCCAATAACTTACTCCCACTCATCATCTGTAAAACCATACAGATGTGAGAAACGTACCTGGTAAATACATACCCTGGAGTAAGGACTAATTGGAAAATCAGTTTTCCTTTAACAATACACAGTGAAACTGAAACATTGAAATGTTTCGATGGGGTATCCCGGTAATCCTAGTAATGCCTCTTCCAGATTCACGACTGTAACCGTATAATTCTTTGCCACCTCTCCAAATCCCTTCATATGTCTTTAGTCATTACCTTCTGCACACCCCTTTAGGTCAAATGGTTTTCTTCCTTCCCTACCGTTCGGCACCAGCCTATGGTTTGGAAGAAGACTATCCAATAAGCATAATGGGTGTACTGTCCTAATCCTAGGAACACTCGCAATGCGAGAGAAGGTGAGGATAAAAGAAAACCGAATGAACTTAATTCCTATTTCTCCTGAACCATAATCCATCCCCGAACTGGAACAAGTTCCTTTCGAGTTCGTATATAACCATACGATGGAGTATCCAATAAACTGTGGATCTTCGTAGTGATACGGAGTGTCCAGGAGAAATTCAAAGGTGATTTTAGGATTGGCGAAGAAATACCTGGTTTGGTCATGAATATCTGTTGCAATTTACTTTGCCCTCTTACTAATCCCTTGCTTTGTCTTAACTTAATACCTTCTGCATACCATCGTTATGCTAATCGATTTTCTTCATTCCCTACCGGTCGGCACCAGCCTATGGTTTGGAAGAAGACAATCCAATTTGCGTAATAGGTGTACTACCCCTAAACCAAGGAGTACTCACAACTTGAGAGAAGGTAAAAGGAAAAGACAACTGAATAATCCTATCCGTTTTCTCCAGAACCGGAAACCATCCTCGAATAAATTCCTTCGAGTTCGTATCTAACCATACGATGGTTTTGTCCAATGGAAGTGGACGTTCGTAGTAAAACGGGGTGTCCTGGAGAAAAGGGTAAAAGTAGGAGTGGCAATGAGGTCTGCAACTCTGACAATCCAAAAGCCGGTGTTAAGAAGGTTCGGTCAACTTGGTCACTGAGTCATAGTCTTAGGGTCAGGTCAATGGTCGCTGCCGAAGAGAGAGAGAAAAGAAACACTCAGCGTGCACTCTAACCTAGATCAGAATGGTTACCAATTTATCTAATCTGGAAACCTCCCACTGTACCGTCAAATTCTCCTCCAAACCTAAAAGAAGAATTAGTCGGGATCACCCGAGGAGTAAACTAACTCATCAGTGGGAATCGGGATCCAACTATCATCGCATGACAACGTGACGGAATCCGCTCACGGTATCACACTCCAGAAGGTTTGCGCATATCTGGCAAGTTTCAGTTCTTTTGAAACTCCCGATGTGATTTCTACCCCATGCTCTTATGACCTTGACTTTGGCCAACATATCATAAGTCACATGTCAAGTTCTACCCGTCATTCTCCAGGTTAATTTGAATCCACCCGTACCTACCCTTGACTTTGGCCAAAATGGCAGTACGACTGTCCCAAACCAACGCATCTATCTATGCTGCATATGAATACCCAATAGCTACCAATCACTGTGCCTTGACTTTGGCCAACATACACAGCTTGAATACTATTGACCATCCATATGAAACGACAGAGGGCTACGAATGGTTTCTGGCGAAAACCTTTAACGTAATGAACTTGATATCGTTGAAGGAACGGATAGCTTTTAAAAATATAGTGACGAAAACCATTGCTAAAGAGGTCACTCCCGGTGAAGGGATCTCGGCTCTTTCCCCGTAGAATGGGGTGCAGGATATTCCAACTGAATACCACGGTGCAAAGCAAAATAAATCGGCTATAGTGAAGTTAATGCCCTGACGCAAACTTCTGTCCAAGGGGTCACTCCCGATGAAGGGATCTCGGCCCTTGCCTCGTCGACTGAGGTGCTGGATATTCATAACCGAATATCACTGTGCAAAACAAAAGTGAACATCCTTGCAATAACAGCTTTTTGAAAAGTGTTCCAACAACATCAGATTAGGTTTGTTTTTAACTTGCATTGATCCGAATCAATGCAGTCCCATCAATTGATCACACCAAAAAGAACGAAAATATACTGATGTACGTATATGCCATCCGCATTCGCCACTGGGTCCCGTCATTACCCGTTAGGTTAGCTAACTAACGACAGAGCGGGGACTGGACTAGCGCGGATGCAAAACATATACAACATCTACTAATATATATACCAATATATTATATTTCACTCAAGGCGTGAATAAAATGCAACATCACAGAAATGTACAGCATCACAGAAACAATACAGATATCTGGGATCCCCGGGTTTCACAGAGCCACTCTGAAACCCGACGTTCCCCTGGTCGTGTGGATAGCCTGTGCAATGAAATCCTAGACCCCTACGGGCGCGGCAAGTCACCCGCCAAAACCTGAAGCGAGGCAGCCCCCTTCAGCACCGTGAATGGACCACCCAGCACTTTACGGAATCCGGTAACTTGGGCACCCTTCCTGGGTCAACCTGTACCCCCTACGACTGCGGCGAATAGCCCGCCAATCCTAGAGTGAAGCCCCCTCCCTCTCAATGCCATGAGATGCGGGCTTGTTGCCCTCTAGGACCCGGCTATCCGTGCACCCCTCCGCGGGGAAATCCTAGCACAGAAAGTAAAATATACATACAACGGGTACATCGACCGCAACCAGGTCGTGCCCCAAAATAATAATACAAACAGGCAGTGACGGCAGTCCACATGTCGGACGCTCGCCCCGCAATATCAAATGTACATAATACAACCACAACTGCACTAGCATTGCATCCAGGCTATCCCCCACGACCGATCCGCAACATCACAGCAAAAACAGAACATCAACGTGAAAGTCACGTTCGCAAATCCGTCTAACCGGGCTATAGCAGTTAGACAGGATTTACCGATCGAGTGACATTCACGGTCGCAGATATAATGTAAATACTGTGAAATAATGTGTTTAAAATATCCAATCGATCAAACTTTAACAAGTGGGCCCCCAAGTACTACTGTAGCACATCAAGAAATTCTGGGCCCAAAATTAATATTCCAAAACCCCAATTTTCACCCCAGAAAGCCTCTGTAAAAATTTGGTGCAGTGAACCCAATAGTGTGCGGCGGAACCGCGGCCTAAGGGGGTATTTGGCCGCGGTTCCGCGCTCCTACAGTGGAGACACTTCATCGAATTTTCACAGAACTCTTATATTTTCCAGTACATCACTTTTCTGTAACCTGAAAAAATTTTCGACACCAGAAAATTTTAACAGAAAACTGATGCAAGAAAAAATCCGAATTTTGGAATTTTGGTCGATCGGAAATGCAAAACACATTAAACCAAGCTAGACTAAGTTAATGGCGAGGCTCTGATACCACTGTAAGTGCACGGCGGCGCCCCGGCCGTCAATCCGACGGCCAAAAGCGGAAGCGGTGATAAACTTTAAATTTTCTTGAACTGGCAAACCGCCGCGCACTAATACCCGGATCGAACCATTAATTAGTCCTAGCTATCTACAAGAAAGGGAAGAGAGATATACCGACAGATCCGAGTCCTCCGGTCTTCTCGTCGTCGTCCCGATCTCCTGCGGAATGTCCCGTCTCCTCCTCGTCGCCGGAAGTGCACCACATCGCCTACTTCTTTTATGGGCTCCCACCTCAATGCCGAGGCAACTCGGGCACGAAGCCGGCTACTCGACGTGCCCAAGGTTCGCTGTAGAATATGTAGTCCTCAAGTCTCACTTTGGGGTTCATGGAGAAGCCATTTTAGGTGGAGGGATGATACAAGAACAATGTGGAGGAACTTGGGGATTTTTCTAACATCAAGAGAGTAAAAATCCCCACTACAAAAATGGGCAACCCCTCCTCCAAGCTTGGCCGGCCATAACTAGAAGGGGAGGAGAGAATGAGAGTGAAGATAGTGTATCAAAAGATAAATCAACCTCATAATGCAAGAGAGAGAGGGAGAAAAACTATCATGCAAAAACATGATAACAAACTAAAACCAACACTCCATAACCATATCATAACCCATCATCAAGCATGATGACTTCAAAAAGTCAAGCCATCATGAAGAAGTCAAGAAGTCAAGGTCAATGGATGGTGCACCACATGAAAGCCATCATGATGCAACAAGATGCAAAGAACCCCTTCCACTAATGCCTATTTGCAACAATGCAAATAAACCCTCCTCCACCAATCTTCGGCCAATGAACGATACAAAGGAAATTGGCCGAAACGGAAAGCAAACTGGCAACTCCAGAAAACTGGTCCCGTAATAAATTACAGGACAAACCCCGATATTGTGCATACACACCCGCATCTGTATTTCGACTGAAATACAAATGCAATGAGACAAAATCTACACTGTACTATACTAGGATCCGGCTTAAACCAAAGCCGGCTAGTAATATCCGTTCGATCCTGATCCGTGCAATACCGCACGTATCTGATCGAACCCTGCCATATATCCACACGGCCTGTAGTACAAACTGGCCTATCCTGATCCGTGCAATACCGCACGTATCTGATCGGACCTTGCCATATCTCCATACAGCCTCTACAACCTTTCGCCCGAAAGCTGAGTAACAGAATGTGGGGGACTCTAAAGACTCATCAACACCTTGGTTGTGGATTTAACCACTAGCACGTTAGAGGTATAAGCCAATACATAACGGGCTACCAGGTATTGACCAAAAGGGACGTCTGTGAGCGAACTCAGCCTGACTCCCTACTGAGCCTGTTAGTGACAATATCCGTACAGTCCGGTCCGTTCGTCTATGAGCATCGCATGGCGGGCCTAGGGGGTTGGTAAAAGTCAGACCCCCAAAAACGGTACAAGTCGTGTCGGAGTGTAGCCCAGAACACCCTGAGATACTACTGGAATACCTACCAGTAAATCTCCTTGCCTCGGCCGAGGGCTTCGTGTAATGGCTCTCCTAGACACAGCGCGACCTCACCCCCAATACCGGGAGAGACGAACCCCTGAAGATACGCTCACTGCCTCCATGTGGCTCGGGACTGTACCCAACTAAAACCTGTTTGCACGACTCCTTTGAGCCGTGGTAGGGTAGTAATCAAAGTACAGTGGGAATTCATACGAGACAAATGACGATCCCCAGGTCGATGAACTAACCTGCACACATGTCACCAGGGAACTGCCATCTGACGTCTGGTATATGACCAACTAGCATGTTCCCGGCAAGTCCTGTCCGGTGTACTCATAACCAAATGAGCACCTGTATACATCTTAGGTGATCCAACTGACACCAGTGGCTTGTGAGACCGGCCACCGCCCCTCGTCTGGGTCTCGACTGTATACACTAGTCTACTCTAGAGTATCGATGCCCTGTCTCGAAACTCACACGACTAGGGACCATTTTAGGATATGCTTATAGACTACCAGCTCCCACTTATATGATCGCCCTTATACTGCTGGTGGTCAAGCAAGAATCCTAGGGGCTCTACCAACGTGTAATAGCGACCTGTAAGGTCACCTAAAACATTACACGATGATAAAGGTAAACCAGATAGCATACTATTATCTCGAGTAAGACTGTCCTACTGGGACAGGTCCTCCCTCAATCATTGCAATCACGTGCCTGTGATCCAATAATTGACTCTGAGGGCACTATCTCCAACACTTGCATCGTCGACAGAGGTGCTGGATATTCATAACCGAATACTACTGTGCAAAATAAAAGAGAACGTCCTTGCAATAACAGCTTTTTGAAAAATGTTCTAACAACATCAGAATAGGTTTGTTTTGCTTGCATTGATCTGAATCAATGCAATCCCATCAATTGATCACACCAATAAAGAACGAAATTAATGATGTACGTATATGCCATCCGCATTCGCCACTGGGTCCCGTCATCACCCGTTAGGTTACTTAACTAATGACAGAGCGGGGACTGGACTAGCGCGGATGCAAAACATATACAACATCTACTAGTATATATATCAATATATAATATTCGCTCAAGGCGTGATAAAATGCAACATCACAGAAATGTAATAAGCATCACAGAACAAGACAGATATCTGGGATCCCCGGGTTTCATAGAGCCGCTACTGAAACCCGACGTTCCCCTGGTCGTGTGGATAGCCTGCGCAATGAAATCCTAGACCCCTACGGGCGCGGCAAGTTACCCGCCAAAACCTGAAGCGAGGCAGCCCCCTTCAACAACGTGAATGGACCACCCAGCACTTCACGGAATTCGGTAACTTGAGCACCCCTCCTTGGGTCAACCTGTACCCCCTAAGAGTGCGGTGAATAGCCCACCAATTCTAGAGTATAGCCCCCTCCGTGTCAACGCCATGAGATCCGGGCCCGTTGCCCTCTAGAACCCGGCTATCCGTGCACCCCTCCGTGGGGTATTCCTAGTACAGAAAGTAAAATATACATACAACGGGTACATCGACCTCATCCCGGTCGTGCCCCAAAAGAATAATATACAAACAAGCAGTGACGACAGTCCACATGTCGGACGCTTGCCCCGCAATATCAAATGTACATAATAAAACCAAACTGTACTACCATTGCATCCAGGCTATCCACCATGACAAATCCGCAACATCACAGCACAACACAGAACATCAACGTGAATGTCACGTTCGCAAATCCGTCTAAAAAGGCTATAGCAGTTAGACAAGATTTACCGATCAAGTGACATTCACGGTCGCAGATATAATGTAAATACTGTGAACTAACTTGTTTAAAATTTTCGATCGACTAAATTTACCGAAGTGGGCCCCAAGCACAACTGTTGCACTCAAAGAAAATCTGGGCCCAAACAGTACATACCAAAAACCCTATTTCCAAGTCAGAGAGCCTCTGTAGAAATTTAGTGCAAAGAGGAGTTATAATGGCCTCGGAACCGCGGCCAATGCATGGGTTTGGCTGCGGTTCCGCGGTGGAACAGTAACATTGGGACACCAAACTTTTATAGAACTCTTATAAAACCCTTCACGATTTTTTAACATGCCCAGAAAAATTTTTAGAGCACAAAATAAAATCGACAGCAACTAGACCAGGAAATGCGGGTTTTCGGAATTTTCGTTCGATTGAAGTTCTAAACACGTTAGAGCAAACTAGTAAAGGTTAATGGCGTGGCTCTGATACCATGTAGAGATATAGTAGCGCCCCAGCCGTCTATCCGAGGCCAAAATGCGGAAACGAAAAATTTTCATAACTTTAAACCGGCACTACCGCGTCCTAAAAACCCGGATCGAACCATTAACCTATAACTAGCAAACAAGAGAAAAGGTAGAGGGCTATACCGAGCGATCCGTGTTCTTCGGTCTTCGGCCTCCACTCTGATATCCTCGTGGAATCTCCGGTCTTCATCTCCTTGTCGGGACGGGCACCACATCGCCGGGTTCTTTTACGGGCTCCCACCTCTGGACCGAGGCAACTCGAGCACGAAGTTGGCGAGTCGACATGCCCAAGGATGCTGTAGGCAAAGTGTACAATCGATAGTGTCTCTTAGGGTTGAAGTTGCCATGATGGATTGAGGAGGAGAATGAAAAGGAGCAATGAAAAATGGAGCAAGTCTTTTGCATGAATGGAAAAAAAATGAGATACCAAAATTCTCCCACACAAAATGAATTTTCCTCACCTCAAGAAGTGGCCGGCCCCAACTAAAAATGGTGGAGGAAAATTGCAAGAATAATGCAAGTGGGAAAAGTGTATGATAATGTGAAAAAAAGATCACATCAATTTCCCATCCCATCCTTTCACAAAGCCCATCTCATTAATGCAAAGGAATTGATCCAAAAGGAATCTAATAATGCTATACCCATCATAATGCCTCAATATACAAGAAACCCCCTCGACAATTGCTAATTTGCAAACTTGCAAATTAGCCCCTCCCATCGGAAAAATCCGGCCAGGAAGGAACAAAGAAAAACTGGCCGAAGCGGAATGCAAACTGGCAACTTCAAAAAACTGATCCCGTAATAAATTACAGGAAAACCCCGCGGCTGTATATACATACCCGCATTTGTATTCCCACTGAATACAAATGCAAAGAGACAAAATCTACACTGTACAATACTAGGATCCGGCTTAGACCAAAGCACGCTAGTATTATCCGTCCGATCTTGATCCGTGCAATACCGCAGGTATAAGATCGAACCCTGCCATATCTCCATACGGCCTCTACGGCGTTTCGCCCGAAAATTGAGAAAACGGTCTGTGGGGGACTCTAATGACTCGTCAATACTTTGGTTGTGGATTTAACCACTAGCACGTCAGAGGTATTAGCCATATGTAACGGGCTACCGGGTATTGACCAAAAGGGACGTCGATGAGCGAACTTATCCTGACACCCTACTGAGCCTGTCGGTGACAATATCCATACAGTCCGGTCCGTTCGTCTATGAGCATCGCATTGCGGGCCTAGAGGGTTGGTAAAAGTCAGACCCCCAAAAGCGGTACAAGTCGTGTCGGAGTGTAGCCCAGAACACCCTGAGATACTACAGGAATACCTACCAGTAAATCTCCTGCCTCGGCCGAGGGCTTTGTGTAATGGCTCTCCTAGACACAGCGCGACCTCACCCCCAATACCGGGAGAGACGAACCCCTGCAGATCCGCTCTGTGCCTCCATGTGGCTCGGGACTGTACCCAACTAAAACCTGTTTGCACGAATCCATTGAGCCGTGATAGGGTAGTAATCAAAGTACAGTGGGAACTCACACGAGAAAAATGACGATCTCAGGTCGATGAACTAACCTGTAGACATGTCACCAGGGGACTGCTATCTGACGTCTGGTATAAGACCAACTAGCATGTTCCCGGCGAGTCCTGTCCGGTGTACTCATAACCCAATGAGCACCTGTATACATCTTAGGTGAACCAACTGACACCAGTGGCTTGTGAGACCGGCCACCGCCCTTCGTCGGGGTCTTGACTGTATACACTAGTCTATTCTGGAGTATCGATGCCCTGTCTCGAAAACTCCCACGACTAGGGACCTTTTAAGGATGTGCTTATAGACCCCAGCTCCCACGTATATGATCGCCATCATATTGCTGGCCGTCAAGCAAGAATCCTAAGGGCTCTATCAACGTGCAATAGTGACCTGTAAGGTCACCTGAAACAATACATGATGATAAAGGTAAACCAGATAGCATACTATCATCTTGAGTAAGACTGTTCTAACGGTATAGGTCCTCCCCCAATCATAGCAATCATGGGCGTGTGATCCAATAATTGACTCTGAGGGCACTATCCCCAACAGAGCGAACTATTCAGATTCTCGAGGACATGCTCCGAGCGTGCGTTTTAGACTTTGGTGGTAGCTGGGATCATCATTTACCCTTGGTGGAGTTCTCCTACAACAACAGTTTCCACGATACTATTCAGATGGCACCTTTCGAGGCCTTGTATGGGAGGAGATGTAGATCGCCCTTCTATTGGACAGAGCTCAGTGAGAGTAGTATTTTGGGGCAACAGATCGTATAGGAGACGACCGAGAAGATACAGTTGATTCGAGATAGGATGAGAACAGCTCAGAGCCGGCAGAAATCGTATGCTGAGAGATGCCGCCGCAGATTATAGTTCGCAGTTGGCGATCACGTTTTCTGAGGGTCTCTCCGATGAAGGGAGTGATGAGATTTGGACGGAAGGGGAAGCTTAGCCCTAGATTTATAGGTCCCTTCGAGATCCTCGAGCATGTGGGCGCAGTAGCATATCATTTGGCTCTTCTACCCGACTTCCCAGATGTTCACCCCATATTCCACGTGTCGATGCTTCGCAGATACCTGCATGACCCTTCTCACATGATTCAGTATCAGACCGTTCAGCTCGAGCGCGACCTTTCGTTCACCGAGTAGCCAGTAGTGATATTGGACCGGCAGGTGAAGAAACTTCGATCGAAGGTCTTGCCATCTGTGAAGGTGCTTTGGCGCAGCCCAAATGGTGAAGAGATCATTTGGGAGGCCGAGAGCGAGATGCGGAAGAAATTCTCTCATCTCTTTGAAGGTACGCGTAGCTATAATTTTAAATTCGGGGACGAATTTCTTTAAGGGGGGAAGATTGTAACACCTTAGAATATGATTAGTGGCTAATTATACTTTATTGTATGGTTTTTAGTAAAAAATTTACCAAAACGAATTTAAATATTTTATCAAAATTAATGAATATTTTATTAGATTTTAATTAGGCTTACACACACTTGTGCATGTAAACTAGGGTTAAGTGTTAGGGTTAAACCATGTTTAGCAACCATGGTGGACTAACCCTTTTCTTTTAAGCTAATTTGAAATTTGCTAAGTGTTGTAGTTTTTCTTTTTAAATAAAATGAATTGTAGTGTTTGGAAGTTGACTTGGAGAGAGAGAGAGAGGGAGAGAGAGGGAGTATGATGGGCTTGCCCATGCTCACATTTAATGAGGAGAGTGAGAGGGGTTGACCCTCTTCTCTTTGTTTTCAAAACAATTATATTTTTGTTTTCACTCATTCTCACATCTCTCTCACTCACACTCACACACTCAGTAGCAGCTGAAGCCACAGCAGCAGCTACACAGGCGACAGCAGCTGTAGAGGCATAAGCAGCAGCAGCACAAGCAGCAGTAGCAACACAAGCAGCAGCAACAACAGGCAGCAACAGCAGTAGCAAGCAGCTGCAGCAACAGCAACAACAAGAACATCTCCACCTTTTCTTCTCCTCCTTCTTCTAAGGTCAAGTGAGGTATAATTCTTAACCCAACTTCCTTGTTTGCTAGAGTTATGTGTTATTTAGCTTCGATTAGTGTTTTATGTGGTCATTAGTGCTAGATTTGTGTTTTAAGTGAAGATTTAGCTAAGTTAAGCTTGTTATAGCTTAATGAACCTAATTAAGTGTTAGTATTGCTGTTTAAACCTAGTAGTGTCACTAGATTTAGCTTAATCATCCTAAAGTCGCAAACTTGAAATTTTAAAATACAGTTTTGGACCAAAATATAGGATATCTGAGATCTGCTGCATTTGTGATCATTTTCTAGCTTAGCAAACACATACAGATTAGTGTGCAGGCATTTTAGGCTAGTGTGTTGAAATCCGAGCCCACCACCTCCCCAAAAATCCGGTGACTTCCCCCATGATTCCGGCGTCGCCGGCCTCCCTGTGCTTTTGGGTGTTGGTTCTTGGGCTAATGGTGTCTGTGGGTATTTTTCTGGGTTTGGTTTTATTTACTTTCTCTAATTGCTTGCAGGTAGAAATCTGGGAGAGTTTGGATTAGTGTTAGTGTTTTGTGGACTTTAGCAATAAATTGAAGGTTTAGTAAGAAATTAGGATGATTCTGGGTGATTATAGTTAGATTAGCTCTAACTTGTGTTGGTGGTATCACTTAAGTCTAGTAATTCCACCTAATATCACTTGTGCACCCTATTGTTGCAGACTTAGTGTTTTAATACGGTTTTAAACTAAACCTTATGATGCATAGAATCTGTTGTTACTAGGGTAGTAATTTTAGTAACCAAACATATACAATAGGCTATGAATTATGCTATGATCATAGTGTAGAAACCTGTACCAGTTTTACCCAGCTTTGGCCATGTGACTCCTATTGTGGCCGGGCCAATTTTGAGGGTTTGTCTTGGAATTTTGCAGGTAGCTGTCTGTAGGGATTATAAGATGTTTGCTCTTGTTTGATTTTTTTGTTTTTGCTTCAGATTAAATCTGGGACCGTTTACCTATATTTTGCCTAGCGGGACTTGCACGACACGTACGATACGAGTAGAGTTGGTTTGCTGTGTGTCACAGCATGTCGCTGTGTGCCACAGCGTGTCGCATTGGGTTTTGGCGTATGCATACGCGTTACGTATACACACACGTTTAGTTCGTGACGCGAGTTTCTCGTTTGGTTTTAATATCGCGTTTTTGCAGGGTGTTAGCTTATATGTATTCTTTGTATAATTTATAGGTTCGCAGGCGGGTACGTCGGACGCCGCAAAGAAGGGGAAGCAGATAGTCGGCTACACTTAGCACGAGATCAGGTGAGTAGATTTAACATCTACGGGGAAATCGCCCGTATGGCGTTAAGCGTCAGGGCGTGATAGGATATTGTAGTCGCATATATACTTATACGTATATTGTTCGTGCATATGTACTATAGTAGCATACCCCTCTTTTGTTGCATATAGAAACAGTAGTTATATAACACCGCACTGTTACTAACGGTTCAAGCTGCACGAGCACCATTTGTATGTTACACTCACACCGTTAGTGAATGCCATGACACTCGCACTATAGGATTGCTACGAACCATACATCATTTTGATTACCGCATCATTGATGATTAGACATATTTCTGCCACATACTGCACACATATTGTATATCCATATTGGTACACGCATACCTTGATATATCTATAATTGTGCACACACACATTGTATATCCATATTGGTGCACGCATACCTTGATATATCTATACTTGTGCACATACACACCGTATATCCATATTGGTGCACACATACCTTGACATATCCATACTTGCATACATACACACTGTGTATCCGTATTAGTGCACATATACGCTGCTACATTCACATTAGCGTATATATCCACTTGCACATCCATACCTATATACATACATATGTTACATACATGGATCATATTGACCTTGATTTCTAGAAAATAGGGACCGGATAAGATATTTTCAAAACTGGATCCTTTTGTTTCAAGAGTGGTTTTCCCTTTTTATTTTTAGTGTCTTAGGACACATTGCATGGATTTACGCATTGAGTTTTGGATTCATGTGATTTCTGGATTTGAGAACCGTGGTATGATTTTAAGAAAATATGCACTGTTTTTAAAAACCCAGTTTCTCTTGATAAGATGTTTCAGTGCGTCCACCATGTGTTTTCTCTGTTCTGAGACGTGTGACATGTGAAACCGAATCGAGGAGCTGGATGAGGCTGATTGCGGGTACATGGTGGACCCGGTATGGTATCCCGGGAGGAGAACGGATCGCTGTATAGTAGACGGTGAGCCTGGCAGAGGGACTACTACCTACCGGTAATTTGTTGGACCTGGCGGTTATCCGGAGGATACTGACCAGAGTCGAGAGATGGATGCGAGACGACTCGTACTGCCGGGGCCGAGGGCCGATTCCGCAGACGGAGCCTGTGGGCCGATTCCGCAGACGGAGCCTGTGGGCCGATACTTGAGGATTTGCGTGTCGATGCTGGACACGATGATTTCTTGATATTTTCGAGTGCCGATGCTGGGCACTGACGATTCCATGAGTTGTACAGGATTTGAGGGCCGATTAGAGTAACGACGCCTGAGTTTTTACTGGGATTTGGGTGCATTGATGGACACCGGTTATTTTTCTACGTTGATATTCCGTGTAGATGATATGTTATCCCATGCTCAGCATTCATTGTTATACATCTCATCCTGTAGCCGTAATACCTGATAGAGTACTTTGGCATGATTATTGCATACCCTGCTCATCATATATAGATGTTATTAGATTGCACTTGTTATGCATGATTATTGCGTATCCAGTTCATCATATAGATATTATCTATTGCCATATGTTAGAGTATCGCAGTACTTGCATACTCGCGATTACCTTTATATGTTATCTACTATTCACGAGTTGGCAACTCACCCCCATTGTGCCACAGTGTTTGCAGGTTGCCCCTCAGAGTAGTTGCGGCATGGTTACTTTCTTGCATCTTTTGCTACGGATACCACCGCAGTTGGCGTGTGAGCCCTTTTGCTGATAGGTGGGTTTTGTTTGCGATATCCGTTTATTTTACAGTTGTACACACTATTGTATCTAGTACTCTCTATCTACTATTTATGTATTGACTTAGAGATTCTTAGAGGATGCGCTTGAGCAGTACTATTCCGCCATTATTGATTCCGATGTTTTGGGTGATTTATTCGTATGATTTAATTTTGATGATTGAGGATTTATGATCTTTGCACAGTGTTGCACTTGATATCGTTTTCGTGCTTTAGTTTCACATATTTGTGATTTTACGGTTTTAGACATTTGAGTTAATTTTGTGCATATGCACGCACACGATTTGGTTCCTGCACTCTGTATAGTTTATATATGCTTGCAGTGCAGTGATACGCCTTTTGTGCACTTAGATGCACTGGACTTCGATTTCGATTGTGATACTCGATATTTGTTTTGTGCACCTTGTGCACCTGATTGATTTTGCGCAAGTTCGGCGCTTGATATTGGATTTCATGATTTCGTGCACGATGGATGCACCTGATTTGGACTTTCGCGCATGTTGGTCGTATGTTTTGAAGGGCGATTTTGGTGCACACCAGAGGCACTAAATCGAGAATTTTTTTTTTCGTGCATGTCAGATGCACCTGATTTTGCTGTTAGGCACACATGTTGCCTACGACAGATGTTTCGTGCACACCCGATGCACTTAGATGTTGTTTCTGTGCGCATGTATGGCACATTCATGGATTTTGATTTCCGTGCGCACCAGACGCACGTAGTATTCATGTGCATATTTTGGGATTGATTTCTTATAGAGCATTACGTTTTTATGATATTGCTATATGTTTTCGTACTGAGCAGGACTAGTCAGAGGACAGTACCTGAATATATTTTGCATGCATTGATAGTTATTGAAGGGATTTCCAAAAAGCGAGCTATAGCCTCAGTATTTACCTACGTGTCTGATATGACATGAAATGTTTAAAACAAGGAGACCCTTCTAAATTGTTTCCAAAACGGCGGAACGTACAATTCAAACAAAGGTATATATGTATATAGCTATTTTCTAATGATAGACGTCCGCCACTGTGCAGTGTTATACGCGTTGCACAGCGACTTAAGAGATTTGGCATGCATTTCCTTCAGATACTTACAGATATAGATTCGATGTTTACAAGTATAGTTTCGAGTTATATCATATTGGTTTGATTTGGATTTGGCATTGATGTCTTCTCCATGACTCCGATGATTGCGGGATGCTTGACGGAGTTTTGATTTGAGTTATATACTCATTTTTCAAGCGCATGCGCTTCGCTACGATTTGTTTTATGTATTTACAATTTCGGTGCCCCGACGACTTGATGGTTTTTCTTAGATGTTTTAGTATTTGGGGGAGTTTGAATTTAAATTCGGGGACCGAATTTCTTTAAGAGGGGAAGATTGTAGCGTTTTGAAAATCGTTTCGGTGAAATTTCGGAAAAATCGGTAAAATGAGGGGGTTTTCTTTAAAAAGTCAAAATATAAATATCTTATTATAAAAAATTAAATATACATACTCTAGCTATATAATTTCTATTATTTGGTGTTTATTGAGCCGCTGGTGAAATTTCAAATTTTCTGAAAAAAATATTATTTTATTATTATTTTAAGCCGTCACTAATACATTTAATTAGGGAAAATTACAAATTGGAATGAGTTGAAAAAAATTTTGTGCATCATAAAACATTAAATAAAAATTTATCATGTGGTTTTTGGAACGAAATCATTTGCCAAAACGGTTTAGAAATTAATGAAGAAAAAAGGCTTTTTTTTAGCGTAAATGGATGTTTGGGGTATTGTATTTATCATTTTTCATCACCCCACACCCGTGCCCACACCCACACACCCCCACTTACTCCTCCCCTTAGCCAAATTCAGCAGCCCTCACTTTTTCCCCACTTGGTTTGCAAAGGAAAGAAAAGGAAAAGAAAAGAAAAGAAAAGAGTAGAAAATGATATATTTTGAGTTGACTTTGACTTGAAACAACTTTCCCCACCTCATTCTCTCTCCTCACTCACCCATCCCCCCTCAAATCTGGCCGAAACTGATCCATAGAGCAGCAGCCCCCCTCCCCCAAGTTCTCACTCCATTTTTGCTTCAAAAATCCATAAAAAGCTTCAAAATCCATACAATTTCAAAGCTTTTTTCTAAATCCAACACTTACCCATTATTCCTTAGCATTTCAAGCATGGATCCTTGTGAAAAGAGAGCATTTTGGAGTGCCATGGATGCTTGTGGATCTTCTTATGCTTTTGGGTATATTTCTAAACATTTTTGTTGCTTAAATTGTTACTAATTTCTTAAGCTAATTTATTTAAGTGTTATTTGGATATGTGAGTTTAATTGCACGTTTTGGAATTCAAGAAAAGGGTTTGAATGCAAGTTAGGTTATTGTGAATTGGTGTATGGTTGTGATGGGTAGCTTACCATCTTAGAATTTGTAGAAAGTAATTTAGTAGTTAAATTTCATATTGTTGCATGGAAATGTCTAAATTAAGTTTTGTTTTTGCTAACTAGAGTTTTTGAAAAATTATCAAATGCTTAGATTAAAATATAATTAAGTGTTCATGTCATTATAACTATTATAATGACTTTGGTTCATGCAAAACGAAGCTTAATTGATGAATTGTGAATTTTGCTTTAAAGGGTGTTAAATTTGATATTTTGCAAACTAGGATTTTGGAAATTATGCAAATTTATGAGTTTAAATTATGGAAATGGTTTTTATGACTTATTTAAGATATTTAATAAATATATTGGCCGCTACATTCATTTAAACATCGTGTTTTGTACAAAAACGGCGAATTGTGCTTGCTAGATTTTCGGAAAAATGACTTTTTGAGTGAAATTGGCGTTTTTGTGAGTTTCAACCTAGTTTATATTAAAATTAGTGTTCGTGAATGTGCAAATGAGTGTATTTGGGTTTTCCTCGATGGTTTGGCGTTTGTACGCCGACGTCGAGGGTTTTTGGGTTGATTTGTGAAAGCAACCATAGGTTTTGACCTATGTGGGATTCGTGCGTCGTTTTGATCATGAGTCGGATTTTAATGAGATATGGTGCGTTATGATATGTAGGTACCCCCATGTGGACTTCGAGACGACAAGCAAGCGCGTGGCGACGTCGGCACCGGCTAGCGAGGACCAGGTGAGTAGATTTATATCTACGGGGAGAAGTCGGGTGGATGGCGTATAGCACCCCCGCAGTCCGTGGTGGTGTATACGGATACGTATACACACCAACATTTATTATATGTTATTTAGGATTAATAACGATGCTTAGGATGGATATTGGTGTGTTGGACTATTTTAGTGTTGCGAACCCTAGGGTAGTGCTGCACTACACATACACACATACATACTTGCATACATTCCTATTGATATGTGCTCATGGGATTCTTTATAGTTATGTGTTCACATGGGTATGGGACTGTGTTCACATACGGATTGAGGATGATACTTGGGATTGAGCTGAGTCGATGAGATTTGATTTGAGGCCGTGAGATCGGTGATATAGCAGGGTTCGTATCTTAGATACGACATGACGTTGTAGCGGGTCCTTGACGTAGTGTTTCACACACGTCCATGCATACGCAGGCGGTATCAGTATGGTACTAGACGTAGATCAGTACCCCGATCATGATATTTGATAAAGAGGATACCAGGTGAATAGTATGATGAATGTGATATTGACCCGTACCTAGATTGGGATGCCGTACGACGGATTTACGTACGAGCTATATTGATGATTGATCCGCACTCTTGACTTGGGATGCCTGATTATAGATATGGTATCGGATATGATATTATTGAGGCGGGATCACCGACTATACATATACATGTATGTATATGTATCGACTCAGATGATAGGCGGTTTCCTTACCTGTAGTTCAGCTTGTTAGTTCAGCCGTATAGTTTAGTGTAGTTGTTAGATTAGATTAGACTTCTTACCTATTTCAAAAACTAACGAATCATGGGCATTTTTAAAGACAGCTCAAGGGAATCTACGGATATTTCAAAAACGACGTATCTTTTCAAAAAAACACCGTAGCCCCTATTTTCAAAACCCCATGATTCGTGTTATTTCAAAAGGCACCATTTGTAGGACTTATATTAGATTATTGCAGATTAGTTATCGTTGTGTCTAGTATTCAGCTCCCGCACATTATTGCTGTTCGCTCTGCCTCGCATACTTATTGTGCTGCATATTCCATTATTGATATCATGCTGTTAGGACACCAGCACCATTACCGATGATGCGTATGTACCACGTACACCTACTTGCCGGCTCACACACATCTTCATCGGTAATTGCCATGTCACGTACACTTTAGAGAATATATTTGCTTGACATAGCTTGTTAGCTAGTAGTTTTGACATGATATTAGTGTACTTTCCTTATATGCCATATTAGACATTTCAGTTATTACTTTCTACTTCATGCATATTTTTATTCATTGTTATACCGCACGCATGGATTCTCATGCCTTTATTCACTAGTTTATGTGCTATTGAGGTTTTGGACACGGATTTCCTTGATATTTCTGGATTTGGGAACCGTGGAGATTTCAAAAGAGAATATGTAATTGTTTTAAAAACCCGGTGACCCTGGATATGATATTTCAGTGCGTCCACCATGTGTTTTCTCGGTGCTGAGAGCGACATGTGAGACCAGAGTTCGAGGAGTGGAGGAACCGTTTCGGGTACATGGTGGACCCGGTAAGGTACCCCGGAGCAAGAAGCTCGTGGTGATGACGATGAGCCTGGCAGGGGAAGACTACCTACCGGTGATATTACCCGACGCGTCGGATATCCGGAGGATACCGTCGTGGTCTTGAGATGGATGGTAGGGGCCGGTCTGGACTGGCGGCGCCCTAGATATTGTGATTTAGATATTGAGATTTTGAGACATTGAGATTTATGTTTTGTGTCGATGCTAGACACCGTTGGTGCTGATTTCAGTTATGATATCTCATTTGAAAAAAATACAAAGGAAATCTCACTAATTTATGAAAACAGTTTCTTCATTTACATGTATGCTGTTTTCATGCATTCATACCTCAGTCATATGATATATTGCTACATGAGGCACTGACACGGGCACATGTGATTACACTCGGGTTAGATATTACCCTAGACATTGTCATAGGCTTCCTGTTATACTTATATTTGAGGATATATTATGATCATTTACCTAGGTTGCATTATTTATGCGATTTCTGTGCGTAGATGTTTTTCTATTCACGAGTTGGCAACTCACCCCCGTTGTGCCCCAGTTTCTTGCAGGTTTGCCGTACAGGTTTCATTACGGCTTGCGGGCTCAGTTTCATTCGGGTGGCTTGCTAGTAGGTTGGTTTTTCTTGTATCGTACCCATCATATTACCTTGTATGATATTATTCAGTTGTATCTAGTAAATTCCATCAACCAAACATGTATCTATTGAGATAGAGACCAGTGTTGGTTATTCTTTCGACCTTAGAGTCGCTCGTTATATTTCTGGTGGTTTTGAGTTTCCTTTTGAGTTTTGATCCTCGCCGTTGGCGTTGTATATTATATTGTTTGTGTGGTTGTGACCGTCGATTGACGAAGAGCTAGCTCCCATTTGGGGATGCCCTTTTCTTGATTTCGTATACTATTCATGTTGTATCCCGTTTGGGGGCCAGTATTTACAAAGGAGACTCTGCCGAAATTTTCAGTAAATTTTTGATGTTTTAAAAACCGCATAATTCTGCTTATGCTATTGAAATTACTTGCTTTAAGTTGGTTTTTCCTGCACTCTACTATTTTCTTGGTTTGGATTTCTGGGTTTTCGGTTTACTTAGATTACGTACGCCTCGAGACGTTCGTAGTTTAAGTGCCGGTCATGTTCCGTATTTTCGGGTCGTGACAGTTACAATATTCCCCTTTTAATAAAATTCGGTCCCCGGATTTAAAATTAACTAGACATACCTTCAAAAAGATGTGGAAATTTCCTTCGCATCGCATCCTCGATCTCCCAAGTAATCTCCTCGCGGTTCTTTCCTTGCCAAAAAACCTTTACAGACGGAAGTACCCTCGATCTTCGTTTCTTTGCCTGCCAGTTTAAAATAGCGACTGGCTGCACTGTGTAGGATAAATCCGACACAAGCTGTAAGGTCTGATGCTGGATCGCGTGAGAAGGATCGTGAAGATACTTGCGAAGTATCGAAACGTGAAACACCGGATGCACATTGAGAAAACTCGGTGGAAGTGCTAAACGATAAGCTACAGCACCCACTCTCTCCAGAATCTCGTAAGGTCCGACATATCTGGGGCTGATCTTCCCTTTCTTCTCGAAACGCATCACACATTTCATCGGAGACACTCGAAGGAACACATGATCTCCTACTTCAAACTCGAGTCCACGACGTTGTCGATCTGCATATGATTTCTGTCTGCACTGGGCCGCCCTCATTCTATCTCGTATCAATTGAATCTTATCGGTAGTCTCCTGTACTATTTGTGGTCCCAAGATGCTACTCTCGCTCAGTTCCGTCCAACAAATGGGTAATCGACATTTCCTCCCATACAAAGCTTCAAAGGGAGCCATCTGGATCGTCTCCTGAAAACTGTTGTTGTAAGAAAATTCTATCAAAGGTAGGTGACGATCCTAACTACCTCCAAAATCAAGGCTGCAAGACCGAAGCATATCTTCTAAAGTCTGAATGGTCCGCTCCGACTGACCATCTGTCTGTGGGTGGAACGCTGTGCTAAAACACAATCGTGTCCCGAAAGCTTCTTGAAGTTTCTGCCATAGTCTGCTAGTAAACTGGGTACCCCTATCTGATACTATGCATGTCGGAACTCCATGCAATCGCACAATCTCGTCGATATAAATCTGAGTGTACTGTGCAAACCCATACGTCATCTTCAGCGGAAGAAAATGAGCTGCTTTTGTCAATCTATCTATAATCACCCAAATAGAATCATACCCTTTGCTAGTCCTGGGTAGACCCACAACGAAATCCATGGAAATCTGTTCCCATTTCCATTCTGCAATGGGCAAGGGCTGCAACACTCCGGCTGGCCTCTGGTGTTCTTCCTTGACTTGCTGACAATTCAAGCATCTCGACATAAACTCCGCAATATCCCTCTTCATTCCTTCCCACCAATAAACATCTTTCAGATCATGATACATCTTGGTGGAACCAGGATGAATACTGTAAGCTGATCTATGGACCTTCTCTAAGATCTCATGTCTCAATCCGTCAGAATAGGGTACACAAAGGCGAGTCCCAAAACGTAATACTCCATGATCATCAATCACAAACTCCGACTCCCTGCCCTGCCTAACCTGATCCATAATCTCCGATATACGAGCATCTGCGGGCTGTGTCTCTCGAATACGATCCAATAACTGAGGTTGGGTGCGATCATGTGCTACTTGTCCTCCTGTCGGGGTGAACTCAAACTGTATACGACTATCACATAAAATCTGCCAGTCTGTAGAATACTGTGTCTGCAAGGTGCGCAAATGAGATAAGCTACCTCTAGGTCTCCGACTCAAAGCATCTGCTACAACATTCGCTTTGCCTGGATGATACAAGATCTCATAATCGTAATCTTTCACAAGTTCATGAAAGGTTTGTCTAGCACCCTATAATGAGTTTTGAAGCATCACATGTCCCAAAGTTTAAATTTTTATGGTGATAAACGAACATGCAAAGGAATCGATCCTAGAAAATTAGGGTTTCGAAATATAAAGCGAACTAATCTAGGGTTTCGAGACTACAACCTTTGTAGCTCCCTTTCGCTGGACTCCTTGGTCTCTAGGGTGTTGAATGGAGGTCCTCTTGAAGTCCTTTTGTGTCCACGACGATCCACCACGGAGTTCTCCGTCCAAGCTCGCAACTTCGTAAAACCGAAGAGAACACTCTAAACAAGACGGCTAAGCTTGTGTAGAATGAAGTTGTGGTTAAGGTTCTCACTTCAAAAACCTTTCTTTAAGTGGTATTTACTCACTAGAAAAAACTAAAGAGCAAATGAGAAAGAGGAAGAAGATGGTGGCAATATTTTCACAAGAGGTAATGAGATAAAAGATAACTCACAAGAAGAAAAAGAAATATATCAATATATATTTTATTTCTTCTTACTATGAACCATGGTTAAAGTGATGGAGACATTATTTAACTTGAGTTTTAAATGATAAAGAGAAGGATAACTCAAGTTAAGAGGTAGGTGAGCTAGGTTAGGTTAAAAGAAGAATGTGGAAACTAGTAAGAATTATCCTTTCTTTTTCAATTTGTTTTAAATTCAAAATTAAATAATAATCCATCACTTAGACCATGGTGTGAGTCTTATATTGCCACCATTTCCATATGTTAACAACCATGATAGATGGGTGTATGTATGTGTGTATGTATGCACATCCATATGTGCATGAAACTAGCATGAAAGAAAGAAAGAAAAGCACACATGCATGCACAAATCCATCATCCAAGAAAAGGTTTTAAGTGAGAAAACTAATGGTTAAATGATAAATCAACACTTGATTTATCAATCCGGTCATATCTCATATGACCCCACCAAAAGCAGTTCACCCGATCAATGTTCGGTATCATATACGCACATTTTAATCGGGTGCATGCGCATATCGCATACGCGCACCACAACGTTTCGCCTGGACTGGGTAACTCCTTTGTGGGACTCTAAGACTCGTCAATACGCCGGCAGAGGGTGATGATCATATCAGGTACCCCCAAGCCGCAAGCGGTCAGCTAAACGTAACGTCCACCCGGGTATTGAGCGATCAGAAGAAAACAAGCGAACCTGCTACAACTCCCGTCGAGCCAACCGGCAACACTACCGTACAGTCCGGTCTCTTCGTCAGATATGCTGTATATCGAGCCTAGGGATGGTCACGTCGACCCCAATAACTCAATAAGTCATGCCGGTGAATGGTCTATAACAGATCGAGAAACTACTGATAACACTTATCAGCAAATCTTAGCAGCCCTGGCCAGGGACTTGCTATTATAACCAGTCGGGCACGGCACAGCATCAACTCCCAATACCGGGAGAGACGAAACCCCTCCTATCGCTCATCGTCTTCGTGTGTCTCGGGACTTTACCCAACGGCCACCTGTTTGCACGACTCAGTAGAGCCGTGGTAGGGTGGCAATTAAAGTACAGTGGGAGAACACACAAGACTCTATGACGATCTCGGGTCTACAGACTAACCTGTACCTGTGTCACCTGAGAACTGCTATCCGACGATAGATATAATTCCATGTAGGAGTTCTCGGCGAGTCCGTCCAGTGTACCCTGTCACCACTGAGCACCCGTATATGATCTTGATGTCAAACACCAATGGATATGGGATCATCCATCGCCCATCACATGGGTCTAGTATCATATACGCTAGTCTACTCTGGTATATCAATGCCCCGTCTCGATATACCTACGACTAGGAACTTTCCAGGATATGCTTATAGACTACAGATGTCCCACTAGTATGATCTCCATCATAATCAGAGCAGTCAAGCCAATATCCTCAGGGCTTTATCAGCATGTATGAGTGAATAATAAGCATGATCAAATCAACATGTCAGATAAAGAAAAACCAGATAGCATACTATCATGTCGAGCAAGAATGCATACTGAATATATATATATATGTACAGATACATCCACTATCAAATAATGGCCTCTAGGGCATACATATATCCAACAATCTCCCACTTGCACTAAGGCCAGTTATTGGTGTATCTCATACCCAACATCTCAAAAAGTCGCTCATGCTGCGGCTGAGGGAGGGCCTTGGTGAATGGATCCGCGGCGTTATTCTTTGTGTCTACCCTCCTAATCTCGATCTCGCGGCGATCAACAATCTTCCGGATCAAATGAAAACGCCTCAGGATGTGTCTGGACCGCTGATGGGATCTGGGCTCCTTGGATAACGCCATAGCCCCATTATTGTCACAATACAAAGGTATTGGATCAATAATGGTTGGAACTTCTCCTAGCTCCGAGACGAACTTCTTCATCCAGACGGCTTCCTTGGCGGCATCATTTGCAGCAATGTACTCAGCCTCCATCGTAGAGTCTGCAACGGTATCTTGTTTGGAACTCTTCCAACTTACCGCCCCTCCATTGAGGGTAAACACAAACCCTGAGATAGATTTGCTGTCATCCTTATCGCTCTGGAAGGTCGAATCGGTAAAGGCCTCCATTTGGAGATCTCCATTACCATACACCAAGAACAATTCTTTAGTCCTTCGTAAGTACTTAAGAATGTTCTTCACAGCTGTCCAGTGGTTCTCCCCTAGGTTGGATTGATACCTGCTTACAACACTGAGTGCATAAGCTACATCTGGGCGTGTACATAACACGCATACATTATAGATCCTACTGCCGAAGCATAGGGTATAATGCTCATGCGAGCTCTCTCTTCATCGGTCTTTGGACAAGAATCCTTGGAGAGAGTGACTCCATGGCAAGCGGGTAAGGCACCCCGCTTGGAGTCTTCCATACTAAACCTTTTTAGGATGGTGTTGATGTACCTGGTTTGGGACAATCCCAATAACCTTTTGGATCTATCCCTATAGATCGTTATGCCCAGAATGTACGTGGCATCACCCAGGTCCTTCATGGAGAACCTTAGTGATAAGAAAGATTTGACCGACTGTAGCATAGGAATATCATTTCCTATCAGAAGAATGTCGTCCACGTACAATACGAGGAATGTGACAGCTCTCCCTACAGCCTTCTTATAAACACAAGGTTCATCTGGATTTTTGATGAAATCAAACTCTTTGATGACATCATCGAAACAGATGTTCCAACTCCGTGATGCCTGCTTTAACCATATATGGATTTAAGCAATTTACATGCTTTCCCGCTGCTCCCACCGTCAATGAAACCCTCTGGGTGATCCATATAAACACATTCTTCTAAATTTCCATTTAGAAATGCGGTTTTAACGTCCATCTGCCAGATTTCATAGTCGTAGTGAGCAGCAATAGCAAGTAGGATCCGAATGGATTTAAGCATGGCTACGGGAGAAAAAGTCTCGTCATAGTCCAAACCTGGTCTTTGACGAAAACCCTTCGCCACAAGTCTTGCCTTATAGGTCTCCACCTGCCCATCTACACCAATCTTTCTTTTAAAGATCCATTTGCACCCTACAGGTTTTACCCCAGGGGATACAACGTCCAAAGTCCACACTTTGTTGGTGTACATAGACTCCATTTCGGATCTCATGGCATCCAGCCACTTCACAGAGTCTTTACTCGTGATAGCTTGCTGAAAACTGGTAGGATCATCATCATCCATGATGCAATCCTCTCCGTTACCATCAATGAGGAAACCGTAGTACCTCTCCGGTGGGCGAGAAGTCCTACCAGACCTACGGAGTGGCCGAGGTTCTTCAGTTTCTGCTGCAACAGCCGGTTCAACCAAATCGTCATTTGTAGTTTGTATCTCTAGAACCTCTTCTAGATCCACCACCTTGCCATCATCTTTGTCTGTGAAAAACTCTTTTTCCAAGAATGTGGCATGTTGAGAAACGAACACTTTTTGTTCCTCTTTGTGGTAGAATAGATATCCATAAGAATTCTTTGGATATCCCACAAAGTTACACATGACCGACCGTGTCTCCATTTTTTCCGGATTCTGCTTTTTAACATAGGCCGGGCAACCCCAAATCTTAATTCTCTTAAGAGATGGTCTCTTCCCATGCCATATCTCATATAGTGTGGTGGACACGGCTTTGGTTGGAACCCTGTTCAGTAGAAACGCTGCAGTCTCTAATGCATGCCCCCAAAACAAGACGGGTAACTCAGCGTCACTCATCATGGACCAGACCATATCTAATAGGGTCCTATTCCTTCGTTCTGACACACCGTTGTGCTGTGGTGTGTAAGGAGGAGTGAGCTGAGAGAGAATCCCATTCTCTTTCAAGAAGTTTGCAAATTCTGCACTGAGATACTCACCACCTCGATCTGATCGAAGCATCTTGATACTCAAGCCGGTTTGTTTTTCTACTTCTTGTTTATATTCAATGAATTTCTCAAAAGCTTCGGACTTGTGTTTTAATAAAAATACATGACCGAATCTTGAGAAATCATCAGTGAATGTAATGAGGTATGAAAAACCGCCTCTAGCCTGTGTAGACATAGGCCCACATACATCACTATGTATGAGGCCCAGGAGCTGAGTAGCTCTTTCTCCGTGTCCGGTAAACGGAGTTTTGGTCATTTTACCCTTGATACAAGACTGGCAAGTCGCATAAGATTTATATTCAAAAGAATTTAAATATCCATCTTTGTGTAACTTATTTAGTCTTGTTTCGTTAATATGACCAAGTCTACAGTGCCAAAGAAAAGCTTCATTTAATTCTGAAAGTTTTCTTTTATTAGTGTGTTGTATACTGAAAACTGTGTGTTGATTTAGGACATATATTCCGTTATTAAGCGTACTATACCCAACCAACATTTGATTCAGGTGAATGTTCATAACATTGTTTTGCAATACAAAATTATATCCTTCATTGTCCAACAAAGAAACGGATATTATATTACATAGAATACTTGGTACAAAATAACATGGATTCAAAATCAAAATACATCCAGATGGCAACCCCAAGTGATACTTTCCCACTGCGACTGTATGTACATTGGAACCATTTCCAACGCGGAGAGTATGGTCACCTGTCTTCAAAACCTTGCTATTTCTCAGCCCCTGCATAGAATTGCAAATGTGAGAACCTGAACCGGTATCCAATACCCAAGAAGCAGAGTTTATAGAAAAACAGTTCTCAGTCACAAACGCACCTGAAGCAGAAGCATCACCATGCTTCTTCTTGAGAATTAAGTACTCCGTGCAATTGCGCTTCCAATGTCCTGTCTTGTGGCAGTGAAAACATTCGCCCTTCCCTGAGTCTCCAGCATTGGACTTTCCCTTTCCCTTCACCTTTTTAACTCCGCCCTTAGGATTAGTGGGTTTCTTCTTTTTCTTTCCCTTAGCCTTGGCTTTCGGGCGAGAAGAGGAAGACTGTCCAATAGTCATAACGGGAGTTTTTGCTAACTTCATAGTGCTCTCTGCACTCCTTAACATATTAAGGAGTTCAGGGAGGTCCTTCTCCATGCCATGCATGTTGAAGTTCACTATGAACTGAGCAAAGGTGGAGGGGATGGACTGCAGAATAATATCTATATATTGTTCATTGTCCATCGTCCATCCAAGGTCCTCAAGCTCTTCTATAAGAGCTATCATCTTCAGAACATGGTCTCCTACTGGTGTGCCAGGGGCCATTTGCATCTGAAACAATTTCTTTGATGCTTCGTATCGTAATACGCGGGATTGCTCCCCATACAACTCCTTTGTATGGAGCAATATACCGTGAATGTCCATGTCCTCGTGCTGCTTTTGATGTGTGTTATCCATCGATGCAAGCGCGAGGCATGTGGCCGTGGCACAGTCAGCGTCCCATGTCTTGCGGACTTCAATGTCCGCAACTGAGGATTTTGGACCAGGGACGGGCGGGGCTGAAGCCATGAGGACATATGATACTTTATCATAAGTCAAGGAGATTTTCAGATTCCTCAGCCAGTCTTTATAGTTGGTCCCATTCAGTTTGTTTTTATCTAGTAGAAGCTTAAGTCCAGTCATTGGTATCTGCCATTAAGAGAGAGAAAAGAATACACTCAGCGAAAGCTCTTGCATAGATTAGATTGGTTATTATCTTGTCTAATCGATGTTTCCCACTGCTTTTATCGAGTTTTTCTTTCAAATCATAAAAAGAAAAACTAGCCCGGATTAATTACAGTCTACAACTTCGCTAACCGTTCAGCCAGGCCAGTGTCGGTACTTGAGGGAGGTTCCCCGTGCTTTCGCACAGACCTAATTAGAGTAAACCTCGTTTTCCCAGAGGTGGAGCCCCGTTAACACCTTTCTAGACACCTAATGAGTTAGCTAATTGTAAACTGTAAAACTCTCCTAGGAGCAACTATTGCCCACAGTGGGATCGGGATCCAACCATCATATGGAAGGTGTGTAATATCATTGCAAATTTCAACTATTGAAATTCCCGATGTGGTTTTTACCCCTAATACTCGTGACCTTGGCTATGGTCAACAAATCACGAGCACTAGTCAAGCTCAACCCGTCATTTCTTGATTAATTAGACCCGTTCACATGACCCTTGGCTAAGGTCAACAAAGTCATATGCCCGACCTAATTAATCTGCATCATATGCGTTTGTAGGAAGACATCACTTAGCTACCGTACACTACGCCTTGGCTAAGGTCAACAAACGTAGCACGAATACTAAGTACTCTACTTCCTAAAATGACGGAGGGTTGCGGATGATTTTTAAGAAAATCTTTGACGCTTTGAACTTGATATCGTTGTAGAATCAAACGGTTTCCAAAATGAGTGGCTTAAACTCCGCAGTTTTGAAATATAGCTTTTTCATAAATAGCCGAGTAGTTTTCAAATCCGATTCTACAACATCTTTTTAGGTTTATTTTCTTTACATTAATCACATTAATGTAATCCCATCATTTAAGTCCTTAAGCCAATCACAGAAAAGAAACGAAAATAACACGTACGCTTATGCCATCCGCATTCGCCGCAATGTTCCGTTATGCACCGTTAGGTTACTTAACTAACGGCATACCGGGACGGGACTAGCGCGGGTGTAAAACATAAGCAACGTCTACTATATATCATATATATAATATGTCATTCGTCTCAGATATCACAGAACACAGGTAGCAGAAATTTAGATATAACGTGGGATATACTAGGACGTCCGTATTTAGTATTTAGCCAGAATAGAAAATACGGATTCCACAATCGCGATGAATAGCCAAGCCCACACCCTGGACCCCTACGAGAGCGGCAAGTGACCCTGCCAATTCTGGAGTTTAGGAGACCCGGTCTCGACTCCTCGAGATGGCCTCCCACTGAACCCCAGAACCCGGTCACCTGTGCTCCCCTCCTTGGGTCCATCCTAATGCGGAAAAGTAAATAATATACAACACTGGTAACACAACCTCAACCCGGAAGTGCCCCAAATAAAAGAATATTACATTACATTTGAATTTACATGAATGAAAATATAAAACTCTCATCTCACATAAAACCCCCGGCTATTCAATCGCGACAATCCTGCACATCATATCTCAGCAACACATAATATCTCATATCATTAACGTAAGTAAGTATGCATACCCCAATTGTCGTTGATGTATAGCAACGAAACCGGCGATATCGTACATACTACACTTACGATCACAGAAAAGAAAGTGTAAAACTGCAATATCTGGAATCCACATTCTCTTTAGACATCGCAAATGCAAAATATCACATATTCCGTATTTCATGTCTAGTAATATGAATTCCACACATTGCATCACATTCCGGATAAACAGACAGTATCGAAGTTTTCGAACGAACGATCAAATACCCAGGATTCACTAAAGCCCAACACTTGAGCAGAGTTCAAACACCTGGAGTGTGACATAGTAGTAGCGGTCCAGCCGTAGAAGGGTCAAGCCAACGCCTCACATGTGGCACGCCGTACTGCCCCAAAATCTAAGGTTCAAAGGGCAGTTCAAGACGGTCACATAATCGAGTTAAGATTTGTTGTCTTCTAGAGGGACCACCACAAAAAGACTTGCACGTATCTCCAAAGTATTTAAACCCCGTGAATAGTGAGCAAATGATACTCGTTCAAACACTTCAATACTTTCTAATTTACCCGGAAAAACCACGAAAACAAAATTCCGATCGAATCGACGGGTCCAAAATCATCTCCAGAATTTTTCAAAACTAAATACAGATTAAAAATACCCAAAAAATTATAAAAGCAGATTCCTGAATTACTGTAAAAAAATTATTCATCAATTAACACATACGGCCGCGGAACCGCGGCCTAAGAAAGCATAGACCGCGTTTCCGCGGCAACAATCACTGTTCATTGAATAATTTTTGTACCGTAATCCTTATTTTTTCCTGCTGTATTTTTTACATATTTTTAATTCTGAAAAATGTAAATTTTTAGAAAATTTCCAGAGAGCACCCTTAAAAACCGTATTTCGGTTCGATCGGAGTTTTAACTTCGTAAAAAGGTCGCCTAATGTTCTAGGTCGGCTCTATTACCAATGAAAGGTTTGTCTAGCACCCTATAATGAGTTTTGAAGCATCACATGTCCCAAAGTTTAAATTTTTTTGGTGCTAAACGAACATGCAAAGGAATCGATCCTAGAAAATTAGGGTTTCGAAATATAAAGCGAACTAATCTAGGGTTTCGAGACTACAACCTTTGTAGCTCCCTTTCGCTGGACTCCTTGGTCTCTAGGGTGTTGAATTGAGGTCCTCTTGAATTCCTCTTGTGTCCACGACGATCCACCACGGAGTTCTCCGTCCAAGCTCGCAACTTCGTAAAACCGAAGAGAACACTCTAAACAAGACGGCTAAGCTTGTGTAGAATGAAGTTGTGGTTAAGGTTCTCACTTCAAAAACCTTTCTTTAAGTGGTATTTACTCACTAGAAAAAAATAGAGAGCAAATGAGAAAGAGGAAGAAGATGGTGGCAATATTTTCACAAGAGGTAATGAGATAAAAGATAACTCACAAGAAGAAAAAGAAATATATCAATATATATTTTATTTCTTCTTACTATGAACCATGGTTAAAATGATAGAGACATTATTTAACTTGAGTTTTAAATGATAAAGAGAAGGATAACTCAAGTTAAGAGGTAGGTGAGCTAGGTTAGGTTAAAAGAAGAATGTAGAAACTAGTAAGAATTATCCTTTCTTTTTCAATTTGTTTTAAATTCAAAATCAAATAATAATCCGTCACTTAGACCATGGTGTGAGTCTTATATTGCCACCATTTCCATATGTTAACAACCATGATAGATGGGTGTATGTATGTGTGTATGTATGCACATCCATATGTTCATGAAACTAGCATGAAAGAAAGAAAGAAAAGCACACATGCATGCACACATCCATCATCCAAGAAAAGGTTTTAAGTGAGAAAACTAATGGTTAAATGATAAATCAACACTTGATTTATCAATCCGGTCATATCTCATATGACCCCACCAAAAGCAGTTCACCCGATCAATGTTCGGTATCATATACGCACATTTTAATCGGGCGCATGCGCATATCGCATACGCGCACCACAACGTTTCGCCTGGACTGGGTAACTCCTTTATGGGACTCTAAGACTCGTCAATACGCCGGCAGAGGGTGATGATCATATCAGGTACCCCTAAGCTGCAAGCGGTCAGCTAAACGTAACGGCCACCCGGGTATTGAGCGATCAGAAGAAAACAAGCGAACCTGCTACAACTCCCGTCGAGCCAACAGCAACACTACCGTACAGTCCGGTCTTTTCGTCAGATATGCTGTATATCGAGCCTAGGGATGGTCACGTCGACCCCAATAACTCAATAAGTCGTGCCGGTGAATGGTCTATAACAGATCGAGAAACTACTGATAACACTTATCAGCAAATCTCAGCAGCCCTGGCCAGGGACTTGCTGTTATAACCAGTCGGGCACGGCACAGCATCAACTCCCAATACTGGGAGAGACGAAACCCCTCCTATCGCTCATCATCTTCGTGTGTCTCGGGACTGTACCCAACGGCCACCTGTTTGCACGACTCAGTAGAGCCGTGGTAGGGTGGCAATCAAAGTACAGTGGGAGAACACACAAGACTCTATGACGATCTCGGGTCTACAGACTAACCTGTACCAGTGTCACCTGAGAACTGCTATCCGACGATAGATATAATTCCATGTAGGAGTTCTCGGCGAGTCCGTCCAGTGTACCCAGTCACCACTGAGCACCCGTATATGATCTTGATGTCAAACACCAATGGATATGGGATCATCCATCGCCCATCACATGGGTCTAGTATCATATACGCTAGTCTACTCTGGTATATCAATACCCCATCTCGATATACCTACGACTAGGGACTTTTCAGGATATGCTTATAGACTACAGATGTCCCACTAGTATGATCTCCATCATAATTAGAGCAGTCAAGCCAATATCCTCAGGGCTTTATCAGCATGTATGAGTGAATAATAAGCATGATCAAATCAACATGTCAGATAAAGAAAAACCAGATAGCATACTATCATGTCGAGCAAGAATGCATACTGAATATATATATATATATATATATATATATATGTACAGATACATCCACTATCACATAATGGCCTCTAGGGCATACATATATCCAACAGTTCCATCCATCTACGCTGCCTTAGGTTCAGATCCCTTTGCTGAAAAATATACTTCAAACTCTTATGATCTGTGAAGATTTTGCACGACTGTCCGTACAAGTAGTGCCTCCAAATCTTCAGTGCGAATTCCACAGTAGCCATCTCCAAATCATGAGTGGGGTAGTTCTGCTCGTGCCTCTTCAACTGTCGAGAAGCATAAGCTACAACCCTGTCGTGCTGCATCAACACACAGCATAAACCCACTCTAGAGGCATCACAATACTCAACAAAGCCACCCGACCCAGAAGGTAATGATAATACAGGTGCAGTCGTCAAGCGAGTCTTCAACTGCTGGAAACTCAGCTCAGATGCATCTGTCCAAAGAAAGAGAACCTCCTTCCTAGTCAATCCGGTTAACGGTGCAGCTATCCGAGAAAAATCCTGCACAAAGCGTCGGTAATAACCTTCCAGACCTAAGAAACTGCGAATCTCTGTAACTGACACAGGTCAGGGCCAGTGCTGCACTGCTTTGATCTTCTTTGGGTCCACACGTATACCCTCTCTTGTGACCACGTGACCCGAGAACTCCACACTGTTTAGCCAAAAAGCACACTTAGAGAATTTTGCAAACAGTTGATGCTCCTTCAAGGTCTACAACGTGATACGCAAATGCTGCTCGTGCTCCTCTAGGGTCCGGGAATAAACGAGAATATCATCGATGAATACTATAATAAACTGATCAAGAAAAGGCCTGAAGATACGGTTCATCATATACATAAAAGCTGCATGAGCGTTGGTGAGTCCGAACGACATCACCAGAATTCATAGTGCCCATATCGTGTGCGAAACGCAGTCTTCGAAATGTCATCCTTCCGAACCATCAACTGGTGATACCCTGACCGCAAATCAATCTTCGAGAAGTAGCCAACCCCTTGCAACTGATCGAACAAGTCATCGATACGAGGTAATGGGTACCTATTTCGCATAGTAACGCGATTCAGCTGTCGGTAGTCGATGCATAGTCTCATACTACCATCCTTCTTCTTTACGAATAAGACAGGAGCTCTCCACGGTGATACACTAGGACGAACAAGTCCTCTATCTAACAACTCTTGCAACTGGCTTTTGAGTTCCTTCGACTCCATCGGGGCCATCTGATAGGGTGGTATAGAATTAGGCCCCGCACCTTGAATCAAGTCAATGCAAAATTCAATATCGTGATCGGGCGGTAATCCTGGTAACTCAGCAGGAAACACCTCCGGAAATTCTCGTTTGATCGGAACCTGGTCCAATGGAATCTCAGCGACTCCTAAGTCCTGAACAAATGCCAAGAACCCATGACAACCCTTCTTCAAGAGTCGTCCCGCACAAAGAGCAGAAATCATGTTGGCAGGAGTAATATTACAGTCCCCCGGCACAACAAAAACCGGTTCACCTGGAGAAAAAAATCTAACCGCTTTCCTCCGACAATCTACATAGGCATGACAAGTGGCCAACCAATCCATAACAAGAAGTATATCAAAATCTAACATATCCAGGAGAATCAGATCAACTAGCGAATCTCTATCACCAATACATACATAACATGACCTGAATACGTGCCGAGCTATAAAACAATCTCCTACCGGGGTAATCACCACTAATGGTAACTCTAACAACGATGACTTTTTCCCCAAAGAAAGTGCAAATCGTGAAGATACATAAGAATGTGTAGAACCGGGATCAAATAAAATATGTGCCTCTAACGAATATACTGCAAGAGTACCTGTCACGACTGTATTTGATGCCTGGGCGTCCTGTGGAGTCAGCGCAAAAACCCGTGCCTGGCCCCTGCCCGCATCCTGTCGTCCTCTACCTCTATCTCCTCGACCTCTCTAAGAGCGTCCTGCAAAGCCTCGACCTCGTGGTGCAACTGCCTGGCGCGTAGTGCCAACTGGAGGAGGAAGTAAAGCCATCGGTGTAGAAGGTGGAGGGGGTAAAGCAACCTGTGGAACAACGGTCCCTCCCTGGGATCTACAATCCCTCGCAAAATGTCCTGGAAGTCCGCAACTAAAACATATAGATAGGGTCCTTTGATCATCTGGGTATGAACTGAACATCTGGCCCTGGGTCTAACCTCGTCCAAAACTGCGGCCTAGAGTGTACCTACCTCTACCTTTGCCAAACTGCCTAGTCGTCGGCCCAAACGGTCTACTCCTCTTCGGCTCTGGAGCAACCACCGCCTCGCTCAAACGCTCCTCCACTCGTATCGCTGTGTCCATGGCCTGCGCATACGTATCAAAATGCTGGGAGCCTATAGCTGGATACAACTGCATGTCCAGACTCCTTAGGAATCTCTTCACCCGAAGCTCCTCCGTAGGTACTAAGTATGGAGCATAGCGCGACAACTAGGTGAATCGTAAATCATAATCTGCCACCGACATAATCACCGATTTCCGCAACGCTTCAAAACTGCTAGCTCTAGCGTCTCTCACACTCTGTGGAAGAAATCTGGCAAGAAAGGCCTCGAAAAACTCGGTACACTACATCGGAGGAAGACCCGTAGCTCGTCCTCTCTTCATCGACTCACACCACTCCTGTGCAAGTCTCTCTAAACGAAAGCTAGTCAGCTCAACTGACCTCGCATCAGAACATCACAATGATCTGCCAATCCTCGCCATCCTATCAAGAAAGGACTGAAGATCCTCCGCTACATCGGTCCCTTTAAATACCGGAGGTCTCAATCTCATGAACTTTGCAAGCGATATCTCCATCCCTCTCGTATTTACAAGTCAACTGTCTGCGTGGGCTGTACCTCGGACTCTGCCACGGTCGGTGCCGGATCCTATCTCAGTACTCGAGTGGCCTCAGCTAACTGTCCCACCACTCGCTGCAATCCCAACATGCCCTCCTCTATCCTAGTCATGCGATCTGGAGAAGGGGGACCAACATGCTCATGCACCGCCGGAATGTAAGGTGTAACAGTCGCCGTCACAGGCGGATTCGCCCTAGCTGCATCTCTGGCTGCGGCTCGCCTAGCTCGCGTAGCCATAGCAACTGGAACAAGAAAAGAGAGTTGATAAGGTTTATGAATAGGAACAATCAATAACGGAGAATCAAAGGAAGGAAAAATCAGACATACATCCTAAGGTTAATTAGGCTGAGTGTGGTAACGTAAATATACCGCGGAACATACGTATGGTACTGCACTCATCCAAATTCACCTACTCCATCAAACCAAAGGTCATCCTAAATCACGGACTCACGTCAACCTATCTTAATTCACTACTCGATTCCGTAAGGTTAATCCTATGCTCTGATACCAACTTTGTCAAAACCCAAAGTTTGGATGTGACGAGCACTTAGATTGTATAATATCTAAAGATATATACACAATCCGAGTAAGCCGAAAACCAAGATCAAAATCCTTTTTGCGGAATTCTTTACATAAAAATTTAGCTTTTTTAAGTAAAAATCACAGTTGTTATGAATTTACGATATAAAGCCAAGTATATAAAATGTTAAATTTAGTTGCATCCCTAGTTGGGATCAACAATAACAACAGCGAAATAAAAATTTACAATTTAAATGAAACTAATAGGATCACAAATATGAACAAAAGGGATATCCACTATATAACACGATCTCACCTGTCAAATAATATACATATACTCATCTCTCGTTCTAAGTCATAATACAAGTCTGATGGAGATTTTCTAGATACAAAATACAATACCAAAAGAGAAGGTTACTACATATGTAACTCACCTATCAATAGATGTGATATAAGCTGCGAAAAGTGGAGTTGTACTGCTGCTAGCCGTCCACTCTACACCTGCAAGGAACTATGGCACAACGGGGGTGAGTTGCCAACTCAGTGAATATAACTAACATATAAGGGTTAATAATGTAAATATGACGATCGTACTAACTGAAATGAGAACAAGTATAATGTATGATAGTATATGGAAAACATGAATCTGTACTACAATTCAAATAACAAAAACTGAAATCTCATCATTTATTCTCTATAAATTTCATCTTTCCGTGTCCATCATCGAAACAAAACATCCATTTCTCTTAGGCATCATTCCTCGAACGATCCTGTAATCAAAATACCGGTTGGTATCATCTAGATATCCGCCGTATTTCACCACTTTCTCCGGTATCGAGTAACCTCGGAAGGCTCCCCCGCCTCAATTGCGGCTATCCTGCCCTTCGGTCTCGACCGGGTCCACCATGTATCCAACTCTATATCTCCCCCACTCAGTCTGGAAAACGTATTAATCCGCGACCGTATAACTCCCCCACTCGGTCCGGAATAAAATCAAATCATAAAAACATCTTATGGTGGACATGTCACATCAATCATGAAAATCACTGGATTTATGCAATAGTATACAAAACTCAAAACCATAAATCCTCAATAATACAATTACCTCTTTTATCAACTTAGAATACTCAAATACTAACATGATGTCAATGACGCAATTTATTACTGTTACTGGTGTTTAAGGTATGATATGAATAATTTTTTAACAAGAAATTTGCTAAGTGTAAAAGTGAAATGGTAATATCGACGAGGTGTAGTGTAACATGTAAGATGTGCACGTGGCATAACTCGTTGATACTTATGCAGTGTTCTAGCAACTAAAGTAAAGTGTATGTAGATATGAGTGCATATTATCAATTAAGCGTACCAAAGTAAAACATTTATTTAAATAAAACTACGGGCGTAACACGCCATCACTACAAAATTCCCTGGTAGATGTTTAGTCTACTCACCGGAAAAACGTCGTACCTACTAAGGAATCGCCATTCCTTTTCCTCTCCTCGCGGCCTCCGAAGTTCCCGTATTTGAATCTAACATCGAAAATTAACTTGTATAAGGAAACGGTTATTCCTACACGGCGAATATGCAAACACACGTTCCTACGTACTAGTTATATTGTATACGACTATTTCAAGCTATCATACACTTAACCTTACTGGATTTTAACCCATTCTGCATCGCGACAGAAAACAAATCGCGATACGTTTTAAACGTGTCAAGTTTTAGGTTTTTAGATATCTTTTCCGATATAAGCTTCCAGATTTTATATACAGTTAAACTAACTTGTTTAAATAATATCAAAATGGCCAAAATTCTATACAGAAACCTACCCAATAAGCCAAAACTTCTTAGCTTCCTACAAATCCGGCGACGCCCGAATTTTTATATTGGTCGCCGGCCCAATTCCGATCCCTTGGGTTCGTGCTCCTATGGTTTTCTCTAGGTTCAATATACATCATTTATACTCTATTTAGTTTAGTTAACATTTCTCCAAATTAAAGAAGATTCAAACAGACTCGATTTTGCCTAAGGATACGCTATTCTAGACATTTTGATTTCTAATTTAAACAGAAAATAGAAATTAAATCCCTACCGTGATTAAAGATTTACCTACATTTAACTTGTTGGAATAACACTTTCCAAGATGCACAAGCTCCCTGTCCTAGCTTGATGATGAAATCCTTGCCTAGTTCTTCTTCTTCACTTCTCTTGTTCATCTATGTTTTTTCTTGGTTTCTTTTTCTTTCTTTTAAAATTTTAGATTTTAATTAGTTAAATGATCTGAACAAGGTTTATATATGGTGATGGGAAGAGGGAGGTGCTAGGAGGAGGTGTCAATGACCTAGATGTGTCATCTTCATGCAAGGAGGAGGTGTTGGTTTGTGTGTGTGCATGCAAGGAAGAGGTGTCCTTGCATTATCTCATAAATTTTGTTTTAATTTCCAATGAAATTCTGAGCTAAATTGTTTTCTACCCCTTTTTCATTTACACCCTTAACAAATTCCCATTTGCATAAAATCCTAAACTTTACCTAGAAACCCTTCACAACTTATGTTATTATATAACACCGTTTTTATTAAAATGAAGCTAAAATTCACATAAAAACCCTTATAATTTATTTATGTTACCTATTAAATTTTTACTTTAATTTGTTTTACCTACTATTTATGAAAATGTCGTATTTGGTTCTAATAACCTTTTGTTTTATCATTTTATTATTTAATTAATTAATTTTATTTATTTCTAAATTTTCAAAATGTTACATTTGTACATCAACAACTAGGGATAATTGATTGGTTTGCATGCGTAGACTATAGGTTCTAACCTATGAGCGATCCGCGTGCCGTTTCGTTTTTCAGAACTATATTTTAATAGCATTGCGATATGTGTTACTATTGTAGGTACCTTCTCGTGGATTCCGAGGCGACGGAGCGTGGCGTCGTTGACTTCAGCAAGCGAAGACCAAGTCGAGTAGATCTATATCTACGGGGAAAGTCGGGTGGATGGCGTATAGCACCCCCGTACATTTTGATGAAAACCGATTTATATATATATTATGGTTAATGAAACCTTTAATAGAAAACTATAGATAGAGTTAAAAGGTAGTTAGAGAACTATATTAGAAACTAAGGATAGTTGGAAGTGATATGATACGGCTAATTTGTGATGACGGGACTTGAGGATGAGATTTGATGATATTGTCGTTTAGGGTACTATAGGACTTGATAGTCGACGTAGATGTGTCATCCGAACCATATATATTTCCAAACTAAAGAATCGTATGCATCTTTTAAAGAGATACCTTGAGGGTCATTACGGATTTTCAAATGATATATTTTCCTTAAAAACACCATAGCCCCTGTAAGTCCATGTCACGCACCCCACGAACTTGCGGGGAGGCGGAATATATGAAAAAAGATTATCAAAGCTTCGTAACACGGACTTGAGTGCATGAATCGTTTCTAAACCATTGCTAACAAACAACTAGAGGTTTAACTACTTGGATTCGAAGTTATGCCTCACGGTACTAGTCCTTCGGGTCTTCATCGCGGTCCTCCACTCCTCGTAAGCTCCTTAGAACATCGGCACCTCAACGGCCTCCTCGAAACAAAGACGATCCACCCGAAAGCTCCTACGCCAAGCTTAATCACAAACTTGAGATAACTAGGTTGCTTAAAGTGCTAATCTAAGGTATCTACGGGAAATAGAGTGAGGTTATAGATGTATTAGTCTAGCTCACCCTTGATCTCAACACATGAGAGGCTAGGGTTAGGGTTTGAAGAGAGAGTGAGCTTGAGGAGAGAGAAGGTGAAGATGAGAATGAAATGAGATAATGATGTTATCATAATATATATGAAGAATTATTATTTATCCAAAAATGAAATAATTGAATTAACAACCATGCTTCATAAATATCTATGAGTGATTCATCACCATGAGTCATTAAGCATTTATGATGCATTAATGACATGGATGAATCACACAAATGAGTCACTAATCTCATTTAATGCAATGCCACCTTAACCCCTTAGTCACCACTCTTCTAGAAGCTTCCCGACAAATTACGAGAATGCCCCTCCAATCCGTGAAAACACGGAAAAACTTTAGACTGTATAAATCCAATAACCGGATACTAGAATCTGGCTTAAACCAAAGCCGGCTAGTAAAAACTGTTCGAAAAGTCGTACGTGCGTAAACACACGTACGCGTCCGAACCCTTGTCGTAAAACCATACGACCTCTATATCGTTTCGCCTGGAGCAGGGAAACTCTCTGTGTGGGACTCTAAAGACTCGACACTACGCTGGCAGTGGGTTTAACCACAGACCGCAAGCGGCACTAGCTGTACGTAACGGTCCCCAGGTAGATGTCGATAAGAAGGCCGATGAGGTAAATCATCCGAACTCCCGCTGAGCCTGATCTGACAATCTCCGTACAGTCCGGTCTGTTCGTCTAAGACTATCGCATATCAAGCCTAGGGGCGGCAAGCGTCAGTCCCCTAATAGCTGTATAAGTTGTGTCGGAGCGAAGCCCATTACACCCTGAGAAGCTACTGGAACCTACCAGTGTATCTCACTTGCCCTGGCCATGGACTTTGCGTAATGGCTCCTGACACAGCGCGATATCATCTCCCAATACCGGGAGAGATGAATCCTATCTAACCATTACTGCCTCCAAGTGCTCGGGACTGCACCCAACTGCTACCTGTTTGCACGACTCCTTTGAGCCGTGGTAGGGTAGCAATCTATGAACAGTGGGACACACTCGAGGCGAAGTAGCAGTGTCAAGTCTGTGGACTATGCTGTACTCATGTCATCTGGGAACTGTTAACTGACGACGGGTATAATACGAACCAATCAGTTCCCCTGCGAGTCCTGTCCGGTGTACCCGTAACCTAACGAGCACCTGTATACTATCTCCAGTACGACGTACTGATGGCTATGGGACAGACCATCTTCCCAACTGGAATGAGAAGCGTACACACTAGTCTACTCTGGAATATCGATGCCCTATCTCGATAATCCAACGACCAGGGACCTGTATAGGATGTTGCTTACAGACTACCCAGCTCCCACTAGTATGACTGCCATCACAACGCTGGTAATCAAGCAAAGAACCTATGGGCTCTACTAATATGTATAAGTGATACGTTGGTAATCAAGCAAAGAACCTATGGGCTCTACTAATATGTATAAGTGATACGTTACAAGAAACATATGCACATATTAAAGTAGACACAAACCAAGTTACATACTACCATTTTTAGCAAGACTGTATATACAACTGTGAATATCCCAAGCTTCCATTAAGTAATATACAATCTAGTATGATACAATAATGGCCCCTAGGGCATACACACTAACAATCTCCCACTTCCACTAGGGCCATGAGCTGGCATATCGTAGACCTATCATCTCGAATAGACTCTCGAACTGCGTCTGAGGAAGGGCCTTTGTGAATGGATCGGCAATGTTATTCTCTGTCTCTACTCTTTTCACCTCGATCTCCCGGCGATCTACGATCTCCCTGATCAGGTGATACCGCCTTAAGATGTGTCTGGTCTTCTGATGGGACCTGGGTTCCTTCGCTAAAGCTATAGCGCCGTTGTTGTCACATTACAGAGGTATTGGACCAACACTGGAAGGAACCACCTGAAGTTCTGTGAGGAACTTCTTCATCCAGACAGCTTCTTTTGCGGCATCGCAAGCAGCTATGTACTCCGCTTCCATTGTTGAGTCAGCAACGGTCTCCTGCTTGGAACTCTTCCAACAGACCACCCCTCCATTGAGGGTAAAGACATACCCAACATGGACTTGGAGTCATCTTTGTCACTCTGGAAGTCGGAGTCGGCAAAGGCCTCCATTTGGAGGTCTTTTCCTCCATACACCAAGAACGTATCCTTAGTCCTTCTTAGGTACTTGAGAATGTTCTTTACGGTTATCCAGTGCTTCTCCCCTGGGTTTGCCTGATACAGGCTTACTACGCTCAATGCGTATGCTACATCTGGTCTGGTACATAACATTGCATACATTATAGAGCTTACCGCAGAAGCGTAGGGTATAATTGACATGCGATCCCTTTCCAAATCAGTCTTGGGAGACATCTCTTTGGAGAGGGTGATTCCGTGACAGGCCTGTAGGTTACCGCGCTTAAAATCATCTATACTGAATCTCTTCACTATGGTGTCTATGTACCTGGACTGCGAAAGTCCCAATATCCTCTTCGATCTATCACGATAGATCCGGATCCCCAGAATATAGGTGGCATCACCCAGGTCTTTCAAGGAGAATTTATGTGACAAGAATCTTTTGACTGACTGTAACATAGGAATATCATTTGCTATTAGGAGAATGTCATCCACGTACAAGACGATGAATACTACAGCTCTCCCTACAATCTTATTGTATATGCATGGTTCATCTGGATTTTTGATAAAGTCAAATTCTTTGACAGCATCATCAAAACAGATGTTCCAACTCCGCGATGCTTGTTTTAGTCCATAAACGGACTTAAGCAGCTTGCATACTTTACCGCTGCTCCCACTCTGAATGAATCCCTTTGGCTGATCCATATAAACGCTCTCTTCCAAATTACCATTTAGAAAGGCCGTCTTTACGTCCATCTGCCTGATTTCATAATCATGGAAGGCAGCAATAGCAAGAAGGACCCAAATAGATTTAAGCATAGCTACTGGAGAAAAGGTTTCGTCATAGTCCAGACCAGGTCTTTGACGGAAACCCTTTGCAACAAGTCTAGCCTTATAGGTTTCAACCTGTCTATCTACACCAATCTTCTTTTTGAAGATCCATTTGCATCCTACAGGTTTTATCCCATCTGGAGCAATGTCCAAAGTCCATACCTTGTTAGTGTATATGGACTCCATTTCGGTCCGCATTGCATCCAGCCAATTTACTGAGTCACCGCTCTGAATGGCTTGGTGGAAGCTAGTAGGCTCATCATAGTCAATAGTGCAATCCTCTCTATCCCCGTCTATGAGAAAACCGTAGTATCTCTCAGGCGGATGAGATTGCCTACTACTCCTGCGGAGTGGCGTTGGGATGTCCTGTTCTCCTGAACCTTCTTGTTCTACCAAGCTTTCAGTAATAGCTTATGGTTCTGAAATATCTTCCAGTTCTATTTCGCTCCCACTCTTCTGATTTTCTAAAAATTCAGTTTCCAAGAGGATGCTGAGAAACAAAAACCTTTTGTTCCTCTACGGAATAGAAAAGATACCCCTGGAGTTCTTTTGGTATCCCACAAACTTACATAGTACTGAGCGTGCCTCGAGCTTGTCCGTATGCTGCTTCTTTACAAAAGTTGGACATCCCCATGTCTTAAGATACTTAAGACAGGGTTTCTTCCCACTCCACATCTGATATGGGGTGGTAGGCACAGTCTTGGTTGGAGCCTTGTTCAAGAAATATACAGCTGTTTCTAGTGCATAACCCCAGAAAGATCGCGGCAACTCAGCCTTACTCATCATGGAACGGACCATATCTAATAGGGGTTGATTCCTCCTTTCTGATACACCGTTATGTTGTGGCGTGTATGGAGGAGTAAGCTGAGAGAGAATTCCATTCTCTTTTAAGTAACCCAGGAACTCGGTACTTAAGTATTCACCACCTCTATCAGATTTCAGTGTCTTGATACTTTTGCCGGTTTGTTTTTCCACTTCATTCTTGTATTCTTGGAATTTCTCAAAGGCCTCGGATTTATGCTTCATTAAGAAGATATATCCATACCTAGAGAAGTCATCCGTAAAAGTAATGAAGTAGGAATAACCACCTCGCGCATGTGAAGACATTGGACCGCACACATCACTGTGTATGAGTCCTAAGAGCTCGCTCGCTCTTACTCCGTGTCTAGAAAACGGAGTCTTTGTCATCTTTCCCATGAGACAAGATTCACAAGTAGCATAAGATTGATATTCGAACGGATTCAAATATCCTTCTCTATGTAACTTAGTCAATCTTCTCTCATTGATGTGACCTAGTCTATAATGCCATAAGAAAGCCTGATTTGTTTCCAGAGACTTTCTTTTAAGTGTGTTCTGGACACTGAAAATCTGAGCTTGATTTAATACGTATATTCCATTTTCTAATGTACCTGACCCAATCATAACTTGATTTAGGTGGATGTGAACCACATCTCTTGTAAAAGTAAAATCATATCCTTCCTTAGATAGTAAGGGTATAGATATGATATTACAAGTCGTACCTGGTACATAAAAACAGTTACGCAGAATCAATATCTGCCCAGTTGTCAGTCCAAGATGATATTGCCCTACGGATTTAGCATTCATGCTCATTCCATTAGCAACTGTGAGGATCATATCACCTATCCCGATAACCCTACGGTTTCTCAGAGCCTGTAATGAATTACAGATGTGAGTTCCTGACCCGGTATCCAATACCAAGGAAGTAGGGTTAATTGACATACAGTTCTCAATAACAAACACACTTGAGGCTGAAGCCACAACATGCTTCGTATCCTGGTTACTGGCTTCTAAAACCCTGCAATCATTCTGCCAATTTCCAATCCTATAATAATAGGAACTACCCTCTTTTACTACATTAAGTCCCGAAACTTTTGCCGTTCTCTTTCCTTCTGCTTCCCTGGTTTCCTTTAGGGTAGGAGGCAGAGACTGTAGAATCAAGTCGGTATCTGACCTGTTTCCCAACGTGGTCTGCAGGTCCTGGAGCTCATCAATACAGCTAGTCATTGTAAGGACGTTGTCCCCTACAGATGATCCGTCAGCCAACCTCACTTGAATTAATTCGTTCGAGGTTTCATATCTAGTGATATGAGATTGCTCTCCATATATATCTTTGTTATGGAGAAAGATGGAAACTAAGTCCATCTTCTCGTGCTTCTTCTGGTATACACCATCAACTGAAGCTAACACGAGGCATCTAGCTTCCGCTTTATCTTTTTCCCTTGTCTGGCGGATATTCTTATCCGCAACAGTGGAAACTGGACCTGGGACGGCGGGATCTTGAGTAGTAATAGGGTGGTCCAGCTTGTCATAGGCAACGGACATCTGGACAGACCTTTGCCAGTCATATAAGTCAGATTCAGTCAAATTGTTATCTAGATGTAACCTATGTGTGGTCACAAGGTCGCTGCAATTAAGAGAGAGAGAAGAAAACATTTTAGCATGATACTGTTGCAAGTTTAGATTGGTTTTATGTTTATCTAAACAGGATGGCTCCCACTGTTTCTCGAATCCCTCCTCAAACCATAAAAGAAGAATTAGCCAGGACAATTCTCACCGTAAAATTATTGCTTAACCGTTCAGCCAGGCCAGTGTCGATACTTCCAGGGAGGTTTTCCAACGCTTTCGCGAAGTTCCTTAATTAAATAACCTCTTTTCTCTGGGGGCGTAGCCCCGCTGACACCTTTCTTGGCACCTACTTGGTTTATAGCAATTATCGTTAAGTGACGAATCTCCTGATAAGTAGCATGTACTCACAGTAGGATCGGGATCCAAAATATCATCGTATGATAATGTTGAAGGAACCCTACCAACATTCATCAAACTCCAAAATGGTATGCAACTCTAGCAAGTTTCAGTTTCTTTAGAAACTCCCGATGTAGATTTTTGCCCCATGCTCTTATGACCTTGACGAAGGTCAACAAATCATAAGTCACATGTCAAGTTCTATCCGTCATTGTCCAGGTTAATTTGAACCCACCCATATATACCCTTGACGAAGGTCAATAAGGTAATACGACTGTCCCAAACCAACGCATCTATCTATGCTACATATGAACACCCAACAGCTACCAATCACTATGCCTTGACGAAGGTCAACAAATATAGCTTGAATACTATTGAATATCTATATGAAATGACGGAGGCTACGACTGGTTTTGGCAAAACCGTGAATGCAGTGAACTTGATATAATCGAAGGAACCTGATAGCTTTTTAAAAGGAGTGGTTAAAGCTCCGCAATTAAAAATTCTGGTCTTTTAAAATAACCGAGTGGTTTCTTTTAAATTTGTTCCAACGATTTAACTTTGGTTTATTTTCTTTGCATTATAATAATGCGTCCCATCATTTATCCTATCATTGCAGAAAACAAAGAAAATACCACGTCCTCTTATGCCATCCGCATTCGCCACTGGGTCCCGTCATCACCCGTTAGGTTACTTAACTAACGACAGAGCGGGGGCTGGGCTAGCGCGGGTGTAAAACATAAGTGACGTCTAATAGCTATATATATATAGATATTGTACATTCGTCAGACGCAATAATAAGCATTCCAGATCACAGATGAACTTTATTGGATTTACTAGCAATCCGCATTTGCTTTGAGCCTGCAATAAAAGACGGATTACACTGTTGTGATGAATAGCCATTACCCCACCATAGACCCCTACGGGTACGGAAAACTACCCGTCAAGTACCCGAAGTGAAGCGGTCTCCCTCAACAACGTGAGTAGGCCACTAAACACTTTGATGTACCCGGTAGTTTGTGTACCCCACCTTGGGTCTATCCTAGGAGCAAAAACAGTAAAAAGAAATAATACAACGGTGGCTACAACCGCAACCTGGATGTGCCCCGCAAAAGAATATTACATCAAATTACATTTACATTGAATGAATGAATATTAAACACAACTCAAACCCCGGCTAATCATCACAACAGTCCAACACAGTTCATATACACAAACAGTAAACATTTCATAAATGTGCAACCCCCTGCCAACCAACATACTAGCAGTTAGGGAAGGTTTACGAACACATTGAACATTACAGATAAAAACCCAATTAGCAAATATCTTAGAATATCGATCGATTACCATATTCCGTGTCTACCCCAAAAGCAAACCTGCACTGAAGTATCCTGGGTAAAAACAGAACATACAGGAAGACAAAAACCCAAAAAAATGAATTACTGTGAAACTCCGAGTCAACTTGGCATTGACTCGGCGGCGGATCCGCGGCAGAAGCTCTCTATTGCCGCGGATCCGCGGCCGTTTTACCGAGTCACTGGCTCGTATTTTCCCAGTATTCATTACTTTCCCTGCTGTGAATTTTAAGGTATGTCAAATATTTTTTCAGACACGTTTAAAATTAACAGAAACTTAGGGTTTTCGGTTTTTTTGTTTTCGTGTTTTCCGTCGATCGAACTTCTAATCAGTTGCTAATAAGCTAGTAATGGTTTAGTTGGCTCTGATACCACTGTAAGTCCATGTCACGCACCCCACGAACTTGTAGGGAGGCAGAATATATGAAAAACAATTATCAAAGCTTCGTAACACGGACTTGAGCACATGAATCGTTTCTAAACCATTGCTAACAAACAACTAGAGGTTTAACTACTTGGATTCGAAGTTATACCTCACGATACTAGTCCTTCGGGTCTTCATCGCGGTCCTCCACTCCTCGTAAGCTACTTAGAATATTGGCACCTCAACGGCCTCCTCGAAACAAAGACGATCCACCCGAAAGCTCCTACGCCAAGCTTAATCTCAAACTTGAGATAACTAGGTTGCTTAAAGTGCTAATCTAAGCTACCTAGGGGATATAGAGTGAGGTTATGGATGTATTAGTCTAGCTGACCCTTGATCTCAACACATGAGAGGCTAGGGTTAGGGTTTGAAGAGAGAGTGAGCTTGAGGAGAGAGAAGGTGAAGATGAGAATGAAATGAGATAATGATGTTATCATAATATATATGAAGCATTATTATTTATCCAAAAATGAAATAATTGAATTAACAACCATGCTTCATAAATATCTATGAGTGATTCATCACTATGAGTCATTAAGCATTTATGATGCATTAATGACATGGATGAATCACACAAATGAGTCACTAATCTCATTTAATGCAATGCCACCTTAACCCATTAGTCACCACTCTTCTAGAAGCTTCCCGACAAATTACGAGAATGCCCCTCCAATCCGTGAAAACACGGAAAAACTTTAGACTGTATAAATCCAATAACCCGATACTAGAATCTGGTTTAAACCAAAGCCAGCAAGTAAAAACTGTCCGAAAAGTCGTACGTGCGTAAACACACGTACGCTTCCGAACCCTTGTCGTAAAACCATACGACCTCTATATCGTTTCGTCTGGAGCAGGGAAACTCTCTGTGTGGGACTCTAAAGACTCGACACTACGCTGGCAGTGGGTTTAACCACAGACCGCAAGCGGCACTAGCTGTACGTAACGGTCCCTAGGTAGATGTCGATAAGAAGGCCGATGAAGTAAATCATCTGAACCCCCACTGAGCCTGATGTGACAATCTCCGTACAGTCCGGTCTGTTCGTTTAAGACTATCGCATATCAAGCCTAGGGGGCGGCAAGCGTCAGTCTCTTAATAGCTGTATAAGTCAAGTCGGAGCGAAGCCCATTACACCCTGAGAAGCTACTGGAACCTACCAGTATATCTCGCTTGCCCTGGCCAGGGACTTTGCATAATGGCTCTCTGACACAGCGTGATATCATCTCCCAATATCGGGAGAGAAGGATCCTATCTAACCACTACTGCCTCCAAGTGCTCGGGACTGCACCCATCTGCTACCTGTTTGCACGAGTCCTTTGAGCCGTGGTAGGGTAGCAATATAAGAACAGTGGGACACACTTGAGGCGAAGTAGCAGTGTCAAGTCTGCGGACTATGCTGTACTCATGTCTTCTGGAAACTGTTAACTGACGACGGGTATATTACCAACCAATCAGTTCCCCTGCGAGTCCTGTCCGGTGTACCCGTAACCTAACGATCACCTGTATACTATCTCCAGTACGACGTACTGATGGCTATGGGACAGACCATCTCCCCAACTGGGATAAGAAGCATACACACTAGTCTACTCTGGAATATCGATGCCCTATCTCGATAATCCAACGACCAGGGTCCTGTATAGGATGTTGCTTACAGACTACCCAGCCCCCACTAGTGTGACTACCATCACAACGCTGGTAATCAAGCAAAGAACCAATGGGCTCTACTAATATGTATAAGTGATACGTTACAAGAAACATATGCACATATTAAAGTAGACACAAACCAAGTAGCATACTACCATTTTTAGCAAGACTGTATATACAACTGTGAATATCCCAAGCTTCCATTAAGTAATATACAATCTAGTATGATACAATAATGGCCCCTAGGGCATATACACTAACGGCCCCTACTATCAAAACTACGATTCGCATCTTTCAAAAACTGTTTGTATGGTTCGGGTGTGTATGTTAGATTAGATACGTATGCTTATAGTAAAGGTAGAATGTATTTGTAAAATTGACTTGATGTGGGATATAAATGCGATGAAAAGAATATATGATGTGATATGATGATTTGATGATATGTTGGTATACGGATGCGAGTCTATTGAGATGATTGATACCCTGCCGGTCCCCTGATATGAGATTGTTGCGGATGTAACCTGGGACATAGGTATATAGAGATATTTATATATGTTGAGGATCGTGAGTGTTAGCCGTAAGTGACGTTAGGTCCGTACCCTCCTCGTCTTATAGGTTGATAGGATCCCTGATAGCCTAATGCCGCCGTACGATGATTTTCCGTACATGATGAGTTTGACTTGAGGTTTGATCTATACCCTTGACTAGAGGATGCCGTACGATGGATTGTACCGTACGCGATATTGTGAGTCTGGATGCCGATTGATAGATTCCCCGACCCGGTCATGTTAGATACGTATACCGTCAGCTTTTGCATATGATTTACCTTATGTTTCATTCTTGTTATTCGCATTGCATTACTTATACCAGTGATAGTACACATGCACCATTATCGAAGATGCGTATGTTACACGTACACAGATTGTAGGTTCACACACTTCATCATCGATAATTGCTATGTCACTGTAAGTCCACGTTACCCATCCCCGGTTCTTTGGGGTTACGGAAATGGTGAAAAACGATTTTTTCGGTGGAGGTAACATGGACTCAAAAAACGGATCTTTTGTAAGCCCACGGTAGCGCCCCGGCCGTCTAACAGACGCCAAATGCGGAACAAAAACTTTTTACAATTGGCGCAATCGCGTACCGTAACCCGGATCTGCCATTAAAGCTAAACTAACAAATTACAAATGGGTAGAAACGTTATACCGAATGATCCGAGTCCTTCGGTCTTCAATCATCATCCCACGCTTTTTGCGGCTGCTCCGATCTCCTGAATCTCCAGTCTCGTCGTCCAGGTGGCACCACGTCGACGGATCTTTAAACGGGCTCCCGCCACTGAACCGAGGCAACTCGATTGTCAAGTTTGCTAAAAGAGACGACCAAGATGAAGTAAAGAATAAGTAGAACACTTTGTCTTGTTACGTCCAAGGCTATGGACGAACGGTTAATGAAGTTGCCATTTAAATCTGGTGAAATGAGAATTGTCTATTCTAATTTACATGAATCCAAAACTATCATAATCTTTTGTCAAATGAACAACAACCATAATCCAAGAGAGGGGGGAGGCCGGCCACTTATAGGAAAGGAGGGTGACTACAAGAATGATGAATCACCTTAACACCTAGTATGAAATCATTTAAAGCATACATTGAACCTAAACCCTTAGTCATCAAGCATTAATTGCTCCATTAATGCACTAATGACTTACCAGCCTTGTCACCTTCTCTAGAACCTTCTGGAACACTGACTCACCTCATCAAGAAAAGATAAATCCGCATTTTAACCGAATGTCAAAATACTGCTAATAGAAAACTGGAAACTGGCAACTTCCAAAAGTGATCATGAAACGAATTTCAGGATAACCCCGTATCAGTATAAACATACCCGCATTTGTATTACGACTGAATACAAATGCAACTGAGACAAAAATATTATATCTACACAGTATAATACTGGGTTCCGGCTTAAACCAAAGCCTACCAGTATTATCTGCCCGAAAACTGACACGTGCGAAAACGCACGTGCATTTTCCGAACCTTGCCATAAACCCATACGGCCTCTACAACGTTTCGCCCGAACTTGGGAAAGTGTCTGTGGGGGACTCTAATAACTCATCAACACACTGGCACTGGGTATAACCACTAGCATGTCAGAGGTATAAGCTGCACGTAACGTTTTGCCTATGTATTGATTGGAAGGGAAGCTGACGAGCGAACTCATCTATAAACCCTACTGAGCCTGATAGTAACAATGTATATAAAGTCCGGTCCATTCGTCTAAAGAGTATCGCATATCGAGTCTAGGGGGGTGGATAAAGTCAGACCCCTAATAACGCGATAAATCGTGTCGGCATGAAGCCCATCACCACCTGAGAAACTACTGATCCAAATCAGTAATTCTCCACTACCTCGGCCGAGAATTCCTAGTGATGGCCACTCGTGCACTGCGCGACATCAACCCCCAATACCGGGAGAGACGAATCCACGACGATCCGCTCACTTGCCTCCAATGTGGCTCGGGACTGTACCCAACTAAAACCTGTTTGCACAACTCCTTTGAGCGTGGTAGGGTAGTAATCTAAGCACAGTGGGAACTCACACGAGACAAATGACGATCTCAGGTCGATGAACTAACCTGTACACATGTCACCAGGGAATTGCTATCCGACGATATGTATAATACCAACTAGCAGATTCGCGGCGAGTCCTGTCCGGTGTACTCATCACCTAATGAGCACCTGTATACATCTTAGGTGAACCAACTAACACCAATGGCTTGTGAGATCGGCCATCGCCCCTCGTCGGGGTCTCGACTGTATACACTAGTCTACTCTGGAGTATCGATGCCCTGTCTCGAAACTCCCACGACTAGGGACACTTTAAGGATATGCTTACAGACCCCAGCTCCCACGTATATGATCGCCATCATACTGCTGGTAGTCAAGCAAGAATCCTATGGGCTCTATCATCATGCAATAGTGAACTAAAGCATGTATACGATGATAAAGACAAACCAGATAGCATACTATCATCTCGAGCAAGACTGTCATATCGGTATAGGTCCTACCTCAATCATTGCAATCACGTACCTGCGATCCAATAATTGACTTTGAGGGCACTATCTCCAACAATCTCCCAGTTGCACTTAAGGCTAATTATTGCGATGTCGCATACTCACAGCCCGTGTGCTACCGAACATCCAACTCCTCTACTAATCAGTTTCACAAAGCTAGTTTGTAAAACTCTTGTGTTCGAGAAATAGCCTCAGTGAGTGGATCCGCCCTGATGTTTCTTTCTATGTCTCTCTAAATCTCAAGTTCGCGGAGAAAGCCATATCCCAAATCGAGTAATACATGTCTTAGAATATGTCTAGATATCTGATGGGACCTAGTTCATAAATGAACTCCAAATCCAAACTTCTTAGACTGTATCGATAACTGAACCTAATCAGTATCCAGCACCATGCCTCCCACAGTATCCTCTTGGACCACCTGTCCATAATACTGTCCTTCATCATAGTAAAAACTATAACTCTAACAATCACTTTGTCATCCATGTCACCTTTGAAGCCTGGAATGATAACCGTCTTCCGGAGGAGGCTGCCGTCATCAATTCCGTAGAACAAGCACTTATGTTCTAAAACTGCTTCCTTATGCTTCTTCAGGATTGGATTAATATAAACTTATCGCATCAAGTGCAAAAACTACATCTGGTCTGGTACTTGACATCTCATGATTGACTCAATTGCCTAAGCAAGTGATCTGCCAATCATGCACATCCCTCCCCCTTTTTGTCTTTAAGACACTTTTAGAGAGGGTGACTCCATCACCTGCAGGTACACTACCATGCCAGAAGTCATCTATTCTAAATACCATTAGAATACTGTCAAAGTACCCAAATTGGGAAACTACCCAAATCTAGATCTAAAACCATAGATCTAGTAACCAGAATGTCTGATATTATATCCATATCCTGTCTGGAGAAACAACTGTGTGACGACCACAGTACAACCGATCGTAGTATAGGAATTTTACTTCATATTCTGTGTATGTCATCCAAATACCAGGACATCACACCCTACTACCTTCTTAACAGATCCATCTCCTATTCTGATGAAGTCAAAGCTATGACTGTCTCATCAAATTAAATGATCTAATCTCCGCTATATTTGCTCAAGCCTATAAATAGACATAAGCTACTTGCCCACTATGCTTCCGTTGCTCCCACTGACTACGACAACCCCCTGGCAGAATAATATATACGTACACTTCTAAAGCTTGTTTAGAACGACGCTATACATATCCTCCTGCCGGGTCTCATAGTTTGGAACAACAGTAGTGTCAAGTCTGGGTAAACAAGAACCTCCCTGTCACCGTCTTTGAGGCTACCTGAGTACCTCTCGGGTGTCTTAGGTTACCTACCATATCTGCGGAGTGGCTAATGGAATGTCAAACCTGATTGAATATATAGGTCCTATTAAATTTTCCATAATCGTTTGCGGTTCTGGAATCACTTCCAGTTCTACCATACTCCCACTACATTTTTCTGAAAAAAAAACATTTTACTAAAATTGTGGCGAGTCTAGAACAATATCACTATTGATCTTCCAGATGGTAGAAATGTCAACCCTCGTCGAAGCCAGGGTCAACCCACAAACTGCCATTACAGAAAAGTGCCTTGAGTTATCCAGTGTCTGGTTTTAAGCATAAGCCGGACAACTCCCCGTATCTTAACATCGTTAACATATGAACCATTTTATATCCAATATAGAAACAGAGGCACTAATTTAATTGGAACCAGATTCAAACTATGCAGCTGTCTCCAGTGCATATCAACTTAATGGAAAAAGGCTAATCAGCATTACTCAAATTAGGAATCCATCCAATTATGAGTAACCTGAAAGAGAAAAAAGTTTCTCAAAACCATTACTATCATCTGAATACTAATCACAAGAATCTACATCTTCAATCTCTTTGAAGAATCCTGATACTTGCGACATCTGGTTCTCTACTTTATTCTTATACCTATAATTTCTCAAAACTTAGACATTGTATTTCTACGAAACACTTGTCTAAAAACTAGAGAAGTCACAAGTAAACAGAACATAGTATGAAGACCTACCCCTCTGTCCTGACGGACATTGCACAACATACAATACTCTGTATAAGTCCGCTGAGTTGAATAACTCAAAACCTGTGTGTCGTAGGTTGAAAACTGTACCTAGGCGATTTCCTCAAATATCACCAATTACAACGAATTCCGATATAATGAGGATGATCACCTTATTCCCAATAACTTACTCTCACTCAACATCTGTAAGTACCATACAGATATGAGAATGGAACCTGGTAAATACATACCCTGGAGTAAGCATCTAATCGGGAAATCAGTTTTCCTTTAACAATGCACAGTGTAACTGAAACATGAAAATGTTTCGTAGGGGTATCCTGGTGTTCCTAGTAATGCCTCTTCCATAATCCTATTCATGACTTTAACCGTATATTTCATTGCCATCTCTCCAAATCCCTTTGTTTGTCTTTAGCCGTTACCTTTTTGTACACCTTCGTTAGGTTAAATGGTTTTCTTCCTTCCCTACCGTTCGGCACCAGCCTATGGTTTGGAAGAAGACTATCCAGTAAGAATAATAGGTGTACCCTCATAATCCTAGGAGTACTCGCAACTTGAGAGAAGGTTATGATAAAAGACAACTGAATAATACCTTATTCTATTAAAGGTGAAATAGGAGTGGTGATGAAGTACGCGGTTTGGTCGTGAATGATAACAGTCGCAATTTACTTTGCCCTCTTTCTAATCCCTTTATCTTGTCTTTTCATATTACCTTCTGCACATCCTACTTAGGCTAATTGGTTTTCTTCATTCCCTACCTTTCGGCACCAGCCTATGGTTTGGAATAAGACTATCCAATAAGCGTAATAGGTGTACTCTCCTAAAATAAGGAGCCCTCGCAACCTGAGAGAAGGTGATAATAAAGGACAACTGAATAAACCAATTCTATTTCTCCTGAACCTGGATCCATCCTCGAAGTAGTACCTTCGAGTTCGTATATAGCCATACGATGGATCTATCCAATGGAAGTGGATATCCGTAGTAATACGGGGTGTTCTGAGAAATACAAAGGGTAAAAGAAGGAGCGGCAATGACTTATGCAACTCGGACAATCCAAAAGTCAGTATTTTAAGAAGGTTCGGTCAACTTAGTCACTGAGTCATAGTCTAGGGTCGGTCAAAAGTCGCTGCCAAAGAGAGAGAAAAGAAACACTCTGCATGCACTCTAACCTAGATCAAAATGGTTATCACTTTATCTAATCAGGAAACCTCCCACTGTAATCTCAAATTCTCTTCCAAACCTGAAAGAAGAATTAGTCGGGATCACCCGAAGAGTAAACCAACTCATCAGTGAGAATCGAGATCCAACTATCATCGCATGATAACTTGATGGAAGCCACTCAAGTTATCACACTCCAGAAGGTATGCGCATACCTGGCAAGTTTCCTCTATGTTTGAAACTCCCGAAGTGATTTTTGCCCCATGCTCTTATGATCGTGACTTTGGCCAGCCCATCATAAGTCACATGCTAAGTTCTACCCGTCATTGTCCAGGTTAATTTGAACCCACCCGCACATGCCCTTGACTTTGGCCAACAAGGCAGAACGACTGTCCCAAACCAACGCATCTATCTACACAACAGATGAATACCCAGCAACTACCAAACACTATGCCTTGACTTTGGCCAAACAAACATAGCTTGAATACTACTGATTACCCAAAAGAAATGACGAAGGGCTATGGCTGGTTTTTGGCGAAAAACCTTTAATGTAATGAACTTGATCTCGTTGAAGGAACCTGATAGCTTTTATAAAATATAGTAGCGAAAAACCCTTGCTAAAGAGGTCACTCCCGGTGAAGGGATCTCGGCTCTTTCCTCGTGGAATGAGGTGCAGGATATTCCAACTGAATACCGCGATGCAAAGCAACTTGTAATCGACTATAGTGAAGTTATTATCCTGACGTAAACTTATGCCCAAGGGGTCATTCCCGGTGAAGGGATCTCGGCCCTTGCCTCGTCGAATGAGGTGCGGGATATTCTAACTGAATATCACTATGCAAAAAAAAAGTAAATATCTTTGTAATAACACCTTTTAAAATTTGTTCCAACAACATCAAATATAGGTTTGTTTTATCCTTGCTTTGATAAGAATCAATGCAGTCCTATCAATCAATCACACCAGAAAAGAACGAAAATATAATGTACGTATATGCCATCCGCATTCGCCACTGGGTCCCGTCATCACCCATTAGGTTACTTAACTAACGACAGAGCGGGGGCTGGACTAGCACGGGTGTGAAACATATACAACATCTAATAGTATATATACCAATATACAGTAATCGCTCCAGGCGTGATAATATGCAACATTACAGAAAAGTAATAAGCATCACAGAACAATACAGATAATCTGGGATCCCCGGGTTTCACAGAGCCGCTACTGAAACCCGACGTACCCCTGGTCGTGTGGATAGCCTGTGCAAAGAAACCTAGACCCCTACGGGTGCGGCAAGTTACCCGCCAAAACCTGAAGCGAGGTAGTCCCCACAATATAGTGAATGGAACACCCGGCACTTCACGGAATCCGGTAAATTGAGCACCCCTCCTTGGGTCAACCTGTACCCCCTACGAGTGCGGCGAATAGTCTGCCAATTCTAGAGTAAGGTCCCTTTTGTAGGTTTCCTAGGCACTCTTGTGAAGGATCAAAAGGCATCAAACATGCCCGGATAAAAATTTAGACGTGCCGAACAACCCAAAGTCGGGATCTTTGCTAGATTATTAGGGTTTAACATGCAAGATGATAACTTTTATCTAAGTGTGAGGGATTACAACCTTTGTAGTCCGCTCCTTCGCTTCAGAAGCTCCGAGTAGAAGTCCCTTTGCCGCGATCCACGATCTCCCGGACTCATGAGAGGCTCCACGACTCAAACGATCCATGCTAGCTTGAAGTATTCCAAATCTCCGATGATCTACCTCGAAGTTGCAAAGACTCAAGCTTTCTCACTCTTAAGAGATGAACACACTAATCTCATGGGCTAGATGAGATGAGGATGAGAGAGTAGTATTTTTGCTTTCTTTTTAAATCATTTTCTCATATTTATTCATCACATAAAGAATTTCAAGCAAGCTTTCTTCAAGAGAGAAGAAGAAGATGATAATTGAAAAGATAATAATAAAACCTTTTGTGATGAATAGAAATAAAAGTATATGATTGAAGTATTAACCATGGTCAAGGATGAGTGGCTAATAATGTGTAGAGAAACAACTAGAGTTAGGGTTTGGTTGGGTTAAAATGTGTCATCACAAAATATCTTAACCATGACAAAAGAAGTTGCTTCTAGAAGGTGCATGAAGCAACTAACCCTAATCAAACCCTAACCTCATATAATCATCCTTAAACATGTTTAATAATAAATCATATCATGTCACAATAATATATATCACATATATATTATATATTTGCAACAAAAGAAAATAATACAATTAACATATATCGCATATATATCAATGTATTATCCAGAGAGAAAATGAAATAATAAAGCGAGCCAATATTAGATAATGTAATACAATATATCATATATATTATTACACATTAAATCATCGAATCAACACTTGATCCGACGATCCGGCTATATCGAATATTACCGACTAATATATCATGTACCGATTCATCGAATCAACACTTGATCCGATGACCCGGTTCATATCTTGATATCACGAGAATATAATACGGTATCTCATATCGCATTATTCTCGGTCCTGCACATATCACATATGTGCCTCTACTCCGTTTCGCCTGAGCCAAGAAACCTCTGTGTAGGACTCTAAAGAATCGTCAATACGCCGGTAGCAGGTGATGATCATATCAAACACCCACAAGCTGCAAGCGGTCAGCTAAACGTAACAGCCACCCAGGTATTGAGCGATCAGAAGATCAACAAGCTAGCCTATGTGTTCTCCTGTGAATCCAATCAGTAACACTCCCGTACAGTCCGGTCTGTTCGTCTGATATGTCGCATATCAAGTCTAGGGGTGGTAAACGTCAGACCCCAGTAACCGATAAGTCGTGTCGATGTATGGCTCATAACGGGTCGAGAAACTACTAGTAACACTTACCAGTAAATCTCCATATCAGCCCTGGCCGGGGGCTTCCAGTTATAGCCAATCGAACACAGCACAACATCAACTCCCTATACCGGGAGAGACGAATCCCCTCCTATCGCTCATTGCCTCCATGTGATTCGGGACTGTACCCAAAAGCCACCGTTTTGCATGCCCTCTTGGACGTGGTAAGGTGGAAATCAAAGCACAGTGGGTATCACATAAGACTCTATGACGATCTCGGGTCTACAGACTACCCTGTACCAGTGTCACCGGAGAACTGCCATCTGACGTGTGGTATATCACCATCTGGGAGTTCTCGGCGAGTCCGTCCAGTGTACCCAGTCTCCACTGAGCACCCGTACACCATCTCTGATGTCAAAACACCGATGGATATGGGATCATCCATCGCCCATCATATGGGTCAAGATGCGTATACGCTAGTCTACTCTGGTGTATCGATGCCCTGTCTCGATATACCCTCGACTAGGAACAGTTATAGGATGTACTCATCGACTACCGCGGCCCCACTAGTATGATCTCATCATAGTCCCAGTAGTCGAGTACAGATCCTAAGGGCTTTATCAACATGTGATAGTAAAACAGTAAACCAATACAAGTCAACATTTTAAGATAAAGTGAAACCAAATAGCATACTATCATGACGAGCAAGAAAGTCATCTCTATATATATCCAAGCATCCATTATAATATACATCATATGTACAACAATGGCCTCTAGGGCATATACATAACTAACAATCTCCCACTTGCACTAAGGCCAGCTGCTGTAGTATCTCATACCTAGCATCCCGAATAATCTCTCAAACTGTATCTGGGGAATAGCCTTCGTGAATGGATCCGCAGTGTTGTCCTTCGTATCTACTCTCCTGACCTCGATCTCCCGGCGATCAACTATCTCCCTGATCAGGTGATACCGCCTCAGAATATGTCTGGACTTTTGATGGGATCTGGGTTCCTTGGCCAATGCCACAGCTCCATTGTTATCGCAATACAGAAGTATTGGATGCTCAATGGATGGAACCACACCAAGTTCATTAATGAACTTCTTGATCCAGACAGCCTCTTTGGCAGCATCGTTGGCAGCGATGTATTCAGCCTCCATCGTTGAGTGTGCAATGGTATCCTGTTTGGAACTCTTCCAACATACCGCCCCTCCATTGAGGGTAAAGACAAAACCCGAATGCGACTTAGAGTCGTCCTTATCACTTTGGAAGCTGGAATCGGTAAAGGACTCCACCTGGAGTTCTCCGTTACCATACACCAAGAACATCTCCTTAGTCCTTCGTAAGTACTTGAGAATGTTCTTCACAGCTGTCCAGTGACTCTCTCCAGGATCTGCTTGATACCGACTCACTACACTTAGTGAGTATGCTACATCGGGTCTGGTACATAGCATCGCATACATGATAGAGCCTACTGCCGAAGCATAGGGTATCCCTTGCATGCGAGCTCTCTCCAAATCAGTCTTGGGAGACATCTCTTTGGAGAGAGTGAGTCCAGAGATCGTGGGTTGGTTCCCACGCTTGGATTCTTCCATACTAAACCTCTTTAGTATTGTGTCAATGTACCTGGATTGGGACAATCCCAGTATCCGTTTAGATCTATCTCTATAGATCATGATTCCCAATATGCAGGAGGCATCACCTAGATCTTTCATTGAGAATCTCTGTGATAAGAAGAGCTTGACTGATTGCAGCATAGGAATATCATTTCCTATCAAGAGTATGTCATCCACGTACAATACGAGGAAGAAAACCTTACCCTCTGCTACCTTCTTATAGATACAAGGTTCATCTATATTTTTGATGAAGTCAAACTCTTTGACTACAACATCAAAACAGATGTTCCAACTCCGCGATGCTTGCTTTAACCCATAAATGGATTTAAGCAGCTTGCACACCTTTCCGCTGCTCCCACTATCTACGAAGCCCTCTGGCTGAGTCATGTACACGCTCTCTTCTAAATCACCGTTTAGAAAGGCGGTCTTAACATCCATTTGCCAGATTTCGTATTCATGGTATGCAGCAATGGCAAGTAAGATCCGGATGGACTTAAGCATAGCCACTGGAGAAAAGGTTTCGTCATAATCCACACCTGGTCGTTGACGAAAACCCTTTACTACAAGTCTAGCTTTGAAAGTCACAACTTTTCCATCTACACCAAATTTCTTTTTAAAAATCCACTTGCTCCCAATGGGTTTTACCCCTTCAGGAGCATTTTCCAAAATCCATACTTTATTGGTGTACATGGATTCCATCTCAGATCGCATTGCATCCAGCCATTTCACGGAGTCACCACTCGTGATGGCCTGCTCGAAACTAGTCGGGTCATCATCATCCATGATGCAATCCTCGCTTCCACCATCAATGAGAAAACCGTAGTATCTCTCAGTTGGACGAGAAACCCTACTAGATCTGCGGAGAGGCTGGGGTTCGTCGGGTACTACTGAATCCTCCGGTTCTACTAAATCATCTGTCGTAGTTTGTGTTGCTGGAACTTCTTCCAGTTCTACCTCTTCGTCACTAATTTCTTTTGTAAGAAATTCCTTTTCTAAAAAGGTGGCATGTCGAGAAACAAACACCTTTTGTTCCTCGCGATGGTAGAAAAGATATCCATGTGAATGTTTGGGATATCCCACAAACTTGCATAGAACTGACCGTGCCTCGAGTTTGTCTGGATTTTGCCTTTTGACATAGGCCAGACAACCCCATATCTTAACTCGTTTAAGACATGGTCTCTTCCCACTCCATATCTCATATGGTGTGGTAGGTACAGATTTAGTTGGAACTTGATTCAATAGGTATGCTGCTGTCTCCAGTGCATGCCCCCAGAAGGAAATAGGTAACTCAGCTGTACTCATCATCGAGCGCACCATATCTAATAGGGTGCGATTCCTCCGCTCAGATACACCGTTGTGCTGTGGTGTATAAGGAGGAGTAAGCTGAGAGAGAATCCCATTCTCTTTTAGATAATCTAGGAACTCACTGCTTAAGTATTCACCTCCTCGATCAGATCGAAGAATCTTAATACTTTTGCCCGTTTGATTCTCTACTTCGTGCTTATATTCTATGAATTTCTCAAAAGCTTCAGACTTGTGTTTCATCAGGAACACATATCCGAATCTTGAGAGATCGTCAGTGAATGTAATGAAGTAGGAAGAACCGTTCCTGGCATGCGTAGACATGGGACCGCATACATCACTATGTACCAGTCCTAAGAGTACGGTAACTCTTTCTCCGTGTCCACTAAACGGAGCTTTGGTCATTTTTCCTTTGAGACATGAATGGCAAGTATCATAAGATGATAATTCGAACGAATTCAAATAACCATCTTTATGTAACTTAGCCAGTCGTGTCGCATTGATATGACCAAGTCTACAATGCCACAAGTAGGATTCGTTCATTTCTGAACTTTTCCTCTTGTGTGTGTTTTATATATTCAGGACTGTATTCTGATTTAGAATGAATATGCCATTATGTAACGAGCCTGATGCAATCAACTTTTGATCTAGGAATATGTTCATAACATTATCCTTTACTACAAAATTATATCCTTCTTTACTTAATAAAGAAACTGATATAATGTTGCACATCATGTTCGGTATATAATAACACTCATTCAGAATCAGTGTATTACGACTTGGTAATACAAGGTGATACTCGCCAACTGCTTTGGCTACAATACTTGCACCGTTCCCTACTTGAACGGAATGATCACCTTTTCCTAGTTCTCTACCTTTTCGCAGCCCATGTAACAATTTACATATGTGGGATCCTGATCCGGTATCTAATACCCAGGACGTAGGCTGAACTGAGAAACAGTTCTCAATAACTAACACACCTGAAGAAGATGCATCAATATGCACGTTCTTTTGGGCGGTGTGAGAATCCAGATATTCTCCTGTTTCCTGTTCAATCTTATAACTCTTATAAGAAAGAACGGGTCTAACGTTCCCTTGCTCAGTACAATAATTAGGTTCAATCAATACATCCATATTATTATCTTGATTATGGCATGACATGGTCGCTACCTGGAAAGAGAGAGAAGAAAACACTTTAGCGTATGCTCTTGCAAGATTAGATTGGTTATTATCTTATCTAATCAGGATGTCTCCCACTGTTTTTATCAAATCTACCTTTAAACCCAAAAAGGTAAGATTAGCCGGGATTAATTACACCCTACAACTTCGTCAATCTTTCAGCCAGATCAGTGTCGGTACTTTGAGGGAGGTTCCCCGTGCTTTCGCACGGACCTAATTAAAGTAAACCTCGTTTTCCCAGAGGCGTAACCCCGTTAACACTTTTCTAGACACCTACTTGAATGACTAATTGTCCTGTGTAAAACTCTCCCAGGAGTAACACTTACTCGCACTGGGTATCGGGATCCAACTATCTCATAGGAGGTATGCAATCTCATTGCAAATTTCAACACTTGAAATTCCCGATAATGCTTTTGCCCCTAACCCATATGACCTTGACAAAGGCCAACAAACCATAGGAAGCTAGTCAAGTTCAACCCGTCATTTCTTGATTGAAATTAAACCCACCCGCACGACCCTTGACAAAGGCCAACAAGGTCGTACGAATACCCTAATCCAATCACATCATATGTTTAAACAGATAAGTACCAGTTAGCTACCGCACACTACGCCTTGACAAAGGCCAACAAACGCAGCACGAATACTAAATAGTCTTTATCTGAAATGACGGAGGGCTACGCAGGTTTTTCAGAAAACCCTGAGCGTAATGAACTTGATATCGTCGTAGAATCGAGTGAAGTTTTGAAAAGGAGTGTTTTTTAGGCTTTTCTTGTTTCGCTAAAGGGGTCACTCCCGGTGAAGGGATCGTCGGCCCTTTCCTCATCGAATAAGGTGCAGGATATATCATATATACCGCTGTGCAAAGCAAAATTCTAAAAACAATCAAAAGAAAAACCGAGTGTTGTAGCATCTGCCAGTTTCGCTAAAGGAGTCACTCCCGATGAAGGGATCTCGGTCCTTTCCTCATCGAATAAGGTGCAGGATATATCATATATATCACTGTGCAAAGCAAAACTGTAGCTACCCCTTTTATAAAGTTTTGATTCTACAACATCTTTAGGTGTCTTTTCCTTTTATTAATCTTATTAATAAAAATCCCATCAGCTTATGCTTCCTAAGCATCACAGAAGAAACGAAAGCAGTAATATTTATATATCAGCATATATATATATAATATAAGCATTCGTCTCAGGCAGTAATATGATCTCATCACAGAACATTGCAGCAGAAGAACATATATGAAATATTGGATATACTAGGACGTCCGTGTTTTTAATACGAGCCTGTATAAAACACGGATTCCACGGTCGCGACGAATAGCCAAACCACATCCCAAGACCCCTACGAGAGCGGCAAGTAACACTGCCAATTCTAGGGTTAGGAGACCCGGTCACGACTCCTCGAGATGGCCTCCCACTGGACCCTAGAACCCGGTTACTTGTGCTCCCCTCCTTGGGTCTACCTAATGCGGAAAAGTAAATAATATACACTGGTGACATCAACCGCAACCTGGAAGTGCCCCAAATAAAAGAATATTACATTACAAATGAATTTTACATGAATGAAAATAAAAACCCTCATCTCACAAAAAACCCCCGGCTATTCAGAACGCGACGATCCAATATAACATATCACAGCGACACATAATATCACATATCATCAACGTAAGTAAATATGCGCATCCCAATTGTCGTTGACATATAGCAACGAAACCGGCGATATCACATATTACACTTACGGTCACAGAAAAGAAAGTGTAAAACTACAATATTTGGAATCCACAATCACTTTAGACATCGTAAATCCGAAATATCACATACTTCGCATTTCATGCCTAACTCTATGAATTCCACATATTGTATCACATTCCAGATAAATAGACAGTATTAAACTTTTCGAACAGATAATCAAACACCCAAAACTTCCCAAAGTGCTCAACTCTTGAGCGGAGTTCAAATAATCCCAGAATATGTCACAGTACCGATGATCCAGCCGTAGAAGGGTCAAGCCAACGCCTCACATGTGGCACGCCGTACTGCCCCAAACCCGAAGGTTCAAAAAGGCAGTTCAAGACGGTCACATAATCGAGTTAAGGTTTGTTGTCTTCTAGAGGGTCCACCGCTTAACTTGTACAATTTTTCCGAAAGATTTAAACCCGAAAAAAATTTCAACACTTGAAAGTTTGCCGTACCGGGAAACAGTTAGTTAATGATATCCGTTCAAATAGTTTAACAGTTTCTAAATATCCGGAAAGAAATACGAACTTAAATATTCCGATCGAATCTACTATTACAAAATAAACCCCAGATTTAAACAATAATGGAATCACTGTTAAAAATATCCAGAAGCATCAACAAGTACCTACGGACATTCCCATAAAATCCACGTGTCACAAATCCACTGTTCCGCCGCGGAACCGCCGTGCAAGGCATGCTTGCGCCGCGGTTCCGCCGCCGTTTAGTCGAATTAGGGGCTCGGGTTTTATGGTAATTCTTAGAATTCCCTGCTGATTTTTTTACATATTTTTAATTCAGAAAAATCCCAAAATTTAAAAAATTTCCAGAGAGGGGTCCAATTTTGTCGTTTTGGGTTCGATCGGAGTTTTAACTTCGTAAACACATCGCCTAATGCTCTAGCTAGGCTCTGATACCACTGTAGGTTTCCTAGGCACTCTTGTGAAGGTTCAAAAGGCATCAAACATGCCCGGATAAAAATTTAGACGTGCCGAACAACCCAAAGCCAGGATCTTTGCTAGATTATTAGGGTTTAACATGCAAGATGATAACTTTTATCTAAGTGTGAGGGATTACAATCTTTGTAGTCCGCTCCTTCACTTCACAAGCTCAGAGTAGAAGTCCCTTTGCCGCGATCCACGATCTCCCGGACTCATGAGAGGCTCCACGACTCAAACGATCCATGCTAGCTTGAAGTATTCCAAATCTCCGATGATCTACCTCGAAGTTGCAAAGACTCAAGCTTTCTCACTCTAAAGAGATGAACACACTAATCTCATGGGCTAGATGAGATGAGGATGAGAGAGTAGTATTTTTGCTTTCTTTTTAAATCATTTTCTCATATTTATTCATCACATAAAGAATTTCAAGCAAGCTTTCTTCAAGAGAGAAGAAGAAGATGATAATTGAAAAGATAATGATAAAACCTTTTGTGATGAATAGAAATAAAAGTATATGATTGAAGTATTAACCATGGTCAAGGATGAGTGGCTAATAATGTGTAGAGAAACAACTAGAGTTAGGGTTTGGTTGGGTTAAAATGCGTCATCACAAAATATCTTAACCATGACAAAAGAAGTTGCTTCTAGAAGGTGCATGAAGCAACTAACCCTAACCAAACCCTAACCTCATATAATCATCCTTAAACATGTTTAATAATAAATCATATCATGTCACAATAATATATATCACATATATATTATATATTTGCAACAAAAGAAAATAATACAGTTAACATATATCACATATATATCAATGTATCATCCAGAGAGAAAATGAAATAATAAACCGAGCCAATATTAGATAATGTAATACAATATATCATATATATTATTACACATTAAATCATCGAATCAACACTTGATCCGACGATCCGGCTATATCGAATATTACCGACTAATATATCATGTACCGATTCATCGAATCAACACTTGATCCGATGACCAGGTTCATATCTTGATATCGCGAGAATATAATACGGTATCTTATATCGCATTATTCTCGGTCCTGCACATATCACAAATGTGCCTCTACTCCGTTTCGCCTGAGCCAAGAAACCTCTGTGTAGGACTCTAAAGAATCGTCAATACGCCGGTAGCAGGTGATGATCATATCAAACACCCACAAGCTGCAAGCGGTCAGCTAAACGTAACAGCCACCCAGGTATTGAGCGATCAGAAGATCAACAAGCTAGCCTGTGCGTTCTCCTGTGAATCCAATCAGTAACACTCCCGTACAGTCCGGTCTGTTCGTCTGATATGTCACATATCAAGTCTAGGGGTGGTAAACGTCAGACCCCAGTAACCGATAAGTCGTGTCGATGTATGGCTCATAACGGGTCGAGAAACTACTAGTAACACTTACCAGTAAATCTCCATATCAGCCCTGGCCAGGGACTTCCAGTTATAGCCAATCGAACACAGCACAACATCAACTCCCTATACCGGGAGAGACGAATCCCCTCCTATCGCTCATTGCCTCCATGTGATTCGGGACTGTACCCAAAAGCCACCGTTTTGCACGCCCTCTTGGACGTGGTAAGGTGGAAATCAAAGCACAGTGGGTATCACACAAGACTCTATGACGATCTCGGGTCTACAGACTACCCTGTACCAGTGTCACCGGAGAACTGCCATCTGACGTGTGGTATATCACCATCTGGGAGTTCTCGGCGAGTCCGTCCAGTGTACCCAGTCTCCACTGAGCACCCGTACACCATCTCTGATGTCAAAACACCGATGGATATGGGATCATCCATCGCCCATCATATGGGTCAAGATGCGTATACGCTAGTCTACTCTGGTGTATCGATGCCCTGTCTCGATATACCCTCGACTAGGAACAGTTATAGGATGTACTCATCGACTACCGCGGCCCCACTAGTATGATCTCATCATAGTCCCAGTAGTCGAGTACAGATCCTAAGGGCTTTATCAACATGTGAGAGTAAAACTGTTGGATATATGTATGCCCTAGAGGCCATTATGTGATAGTGGATTTATCTATACATGTATATATATTCAGTTTGCATTCTTGCTCGACATGATAGTATGCTATCTGGTTCTTCTTTATCTGACATGTTTATTTGATCATGCTTTTATTCATTCATACATGCTGATAAAGCCCTGAGGATATCGGCTTGACTACTCTGATTATGATGGAGATCATACTAGTGGGACATCTGTAGTCTATAAGCATATCCTGGAACGTCCCTAGTCGTAGGTATATCGAAACGGGGCATCGATATACCATAGTAGACTAGCGTATATGATACTAGACCCATACGATGGGCGATGGATGTTCCCACATTCATCGATGTTTGACATCAAGATCATATACGGGTGCTCAGTGGTGACTGGGTACACTGGACGGACTCACCGAGAACTCCTATATGGAATTATATCTATCGTCGGATAGCAGTTCTCAGGTGACACTGGTACAGGTTAGTCTGTAGACCCGAGATCGTCATGGAGTCTTGTGTGTTCTCCCACTGCACTTTGATTGCCACCCTACCACGGCTCTACTGAGTCGTGCAAACAGGTGGCCGTTGGGTACAGTCCCGAGACACACGAAGACGATGAGCGATAGGAGGGGTTTCGTCTCTCCCGGTATTGGGAGTTGATGATGTGCAGTGCCCGACTGGTTATAACAGAAAGTCCCTGGCCAGGGCTGCTGAGATTTGCTGATAAGTGTTATCAGTAGTTTCTCGATCTGTTATAGACCATTCACCGACACGACTTATTGAGTTATTGGGGTCGACGTGACCATCCCTAGGCTCGATATGCAGCATATCTGACGAAGAGACCGGACTGTACGGTAGTGTTGCCGGATGGCTCGACGGGAGTTGTAGCAGGTTCACTTGTTGTCTTCTGATCGCTCAATACCCGGGTGGCCGTTACGTTTAGCTGACCGCTTGCGGCTTGAGGGCACTTGATATGATCATTACCCTCTGCCGGCGTATTGACGAGTCTTAGAGTCCCACAGAGGAGTTACCCAGTCCAGGCGAAACGTTGTGGTGCGCATATGCGATATGCGCATGCACCCGATTGAAATGTGCGTATATGATACCGAACATTGATCGGGTGAACTGCTTTTGGTGGGGTCATATGAGATATGACCGGATTGATAAATCAAGTGTTGATTTATCATTTAACCATTAGTTTTCTCACTTAAAACCTTTCTAGGGTTTGATGGATGTATGCATGCATGCATGTGTTTCTTTCTTCTTTTCTAGTTTCATGCACATGTAAATGTGCATACATGTACACATACATACATCAAACCATCATGGTTGATTATATATGGAAATGGTGGCAATATAAGCTTCACACCATAGATTAAACAATGGATAATTATTTAATTTTGGTTTAAAGTAAAATGAAAAAGGAAAGGATAAACATTCTTGCTTCTACATTCTTCTTCTAACCTAACCTAGCTCAACTACCACTAAACTATGGTTATCCTTCTCTTTATCATTCTAAACCCAAGTTAAATTAACTATCTATCATTTAATCATGGTTGAAGTCAAGAAGGAATTAAATATATATAGTGATATATATTTCATCTTCCTTCATCTTTTCTTCTCTAGTCTTTTCTAGTGAGTGAAATACAACAAAAGAAAGGTTTTTGAAGTGAGAAACCCAATCACAACATCATTCTACACAAGCTTAGCCGCTTTGTTTAGAGTGTTCTTTTCGGTTTGTCGAAATTGAGAGCTTGGACGGAGTGCTCCGTGGTGGATTGTCGTGGATACAAGGGGACATCAAAAGGACCTTCATTCAACACCTTAGAGACCAAGGAGTCCAGCGAAGGGGAGCTACAAAGGTTGTAGCCTTCAAACCCTTAACTTTACTAGCTTAAAGTTTAATAACCCTAATTTTCTAGGATCGATCCACTTGCATGTTAGTTTAGCACCTTAAAAAATATAACTTTGGGTCATGTGATGTTTCAAAACACTTCATAGGGTGCTATACTAACCTTACATTGGTATCAGAGACGACCTAGAACATTAGGCGACGTTTTTACGAAGTGAAAACCCCGATCGGACAAAAATACCATATTTTTAGGTGCTCTCTGGAAATTTTCTAAAACTTGACATTTTGCAGAATTAAAAATATGTAAAAATCATTGCAGGAAAATATAAGAATTACGGCAGAAAAATAATCCCATGAACAGTAGTTATAGCCGCGGAAACGCGGCCTAAGCTTGCTTAGGCCGCTGTTCCGCGGCCATACATATGAATTAGGGGATACTGTTTCTACAGTAATTCTATTTTCTGCATGTATAATTTTTTGGGTATTTTTAAACTGAATAAAGTTTTGAAAAATTCTGGAGATGTTTTTGGATTCATCGATTCGATCGGGACTTTCATTTCGTAGTCTTTCCGGGTAAATTAGAAAGTATTGAAGTGTTTGAACGAATATCATTTACTCAATATTCACGGGGTTTAAATAGTTTGGAGATACGTGCAAGTCTTTTTGCGGTGGTCCCTCTAGAAGACAACAAACCTTAACTCGATTATGTGACCGTCTTGAACTGCCCTTTGAACCTTAGGGTTTGGGGCAGTACGGCGTGCCACATGTGAGGCGTTGGCTTGACCCTTCTACGGCTGGACCGCCGCTACTGTGGCACACTCCAGATTTTTTGAACCCTGCTCAAGTGTTGAGCTTTAGTGAATCTTGGGTGCTTGATTGTTCGTTCGAAAACTTTAATACTGTCTGTTTGTCTGGAATGTGATACAATATGTGGAATTCATATGGTTCAGGCATGAAATACGAAATATGTGATATTTCGCATTTATGATGTCTAAAGAGAATCTGGATTCCAAATATTGTAGTTTTACACTTTCTTTTCTGTGACCGTAAGTGTAGTATGTTAGATATCGCCGGTTTCGTTGCTATACATCAACGACAATCGGGGTACGCATACTTGCTTACGTTGATGATATGTGATATTATGTGTTGCTGAGATATGATGTGCAGGATTGTCGTGATCGAATAGCCGGGGGGTTTTTGTGAGATGAGAGTTTTATATTTTCATTCATGTAAATTCAAATGTAATGTAATATTCTTTTATTTGGGGCACTTCCAGGTTGCGGTTGTGTCACCAGTGTTGTATATTATTTACTTTTCCGCATTAGGATGGACCCAAGGAGGAGAGCACAGGTGACCGGGTTCTGGGGTTCAGTGGGAGGCCATCTCGAGGAGTCGAGACCGGGTCTCCTAAACTCCAGGATTGGTAGGGTCACTTGCCGCTCTCGTAGGGGTCCAGGGTGTGGGCTTGGCTATTCATCGCGACTGTGGAATCCGTATTTTCTATTCTGGCTAAATACTAAATACGGACGTCCTAGGATATCCCACGTTATATCTATATTTCTGCTGCCTGTGTTCTGTGATATCTGAGACGAATGACATATTATATATATGATATATAGTAGACGTTGCTTATGTTTTACACCCGCGCTAGTCCCGTCCCGGTATGCCGTTAGTTAAGTAACCTAACGGTGCATAACGGAACATTGTGGCGAATGCGGATGGCATAAGCGTACGTGTTATTTTCGTTTCTTTTCTGTGATTGGCTTAAGGACTTAAATGATGGGATTACATTAATGTGATTAATGTAAAGAAAATAAACCTAAAAGTTGTTGTAGAATCGGATTTAAAAACTACTCGGCTATTTATGAAAAAGCTATATTTCAAAAATGCGGAGCTTAAGCCACTCCTTTTGAAAACCTTTTGATTCTACAACGATATCAAGCTCAAAGCGTTAAAGATTTTCTTAAAAATCATCCGCAACCCTCCGTCATTTTAGGAAGTAGAGTACTTAGTATTCGTGCTACGTTTGTTGACCTTAGCCAAGGCGTAGTGTACGGTAGCTAAGTGATGTCTTCCTACAAACGCATATGATGCAGATTAATTAGGACGGGCATATGACTTTGTTGACCTTAGCCAAGGGTCATGTGAACGGGTCTAATTAATCAAGAAATGACGGGTTGAGCTTGACTAGTGCTCGTGATTTGTTGACCTTAGCCAAGGTCACGAGTATTAGGGGTAAAAACCACATCGGGAATTTCAAGTGTTGAAATTTGCAATGAGATTGCATACCTTCCATATGATGGTTGGATCCCGATCCCACTGTGGGCAATAGTTGCTCCTAGGAGAGTTTTACAGTTTACAATTAGCTAACTCATTAGGTGTCTAGAAAGGTGTTAACGGGGCTCAGCCTCTGGGAAAACGAGGTTTACTCTAATTAGGTCCGTGCGAAAGCACGGGGAACCTCCCTCAAAGTACCGACACTAGCCTGGCTGAACGGTTAGCGAAGTTGTAGACTGTAATTAATCCTGGCTAGTTTTTCTTTTTAAGGTTTGAAAGAAAAACTTGATAAAAAGCAGTGGGAAACATCGATTAGACAAGATAATAAACCAATCTAATCTGTGCAAGAGCTTTCGCTGAGTGTATTCTTTTCTCTCTCTTAATGGCAGATACCAATGACTGGACTTAAGCTTCTACTAGATAAAAACAAACTGAATGGGACCAACTATAAAGACTGGCTAAGGAATCTGAAGATCGCCTTGACTTATGATAAAGTATCATATGTCCTCACGGCTTCAGCCCCGCCCGTCCCAGGCCCAAAATCCTCAGTTGCGGACATTGAAGTCCGCAAGACATGGGACGCTGACTGTGCCACAGCCACATGCCTCGCGCTTGCATCGATGGACAATACACATCAAAAGCAGCATGAGGACATGGATATTCACGGTATATTGCTCCATACAAAGGAGTTGTATGGGGAGCAATCCCACGTATTACGATACGAAGCATCAAGGAAACTGTTTCAGATGCGAATGGCCCCTGGCACACCAGTAGGAGACCATGTATTGAAGATGATAGCTCTTATAGAAGAGCTTGAGGACCTGGGATGGACAATGGACAATGAACAATATATAGATATTATTCTGCAGTCCCTCCCCTCCACCTTTGCTCAGTTCATAGTGAACTTCAACATGCACGGCATGGAGAAGGACCTCCCTGAACTCCTTAATATGTTAAGGAGTGCAGAGAGCACTATGAAGTCAGCAAAGACTCCCGTTATGACCATTGGACAGTCTTCTTCTTCTCGCCCAAAAGCTAAGGCCAAGCGAAAGAAAAAGAAGAAACCCACTAATCCTAAGGGTGGAGTCAAAAAGGTGAAGGGAAAGGGAAAGTCCACGGCTGGAGACCCAGGGAAAGGCGAGTGTTTTCATTGCCACAAGACAGGACATTGGAAGCGCAATTGCACGGAGTACCTAAGTCTCAAGAAGAAGCATGGTGATGCTTCTGCTTCAGGTGCGTTTGTGACTGAAAACTGTTTTTCTATAAACTCTGCTTCCTGGGTATTAGATACCGGTTCAGGTTCTCACATTTGCAATTCTATGCAGGGGCTGAGAAATAGCAAGGTTTTGAAGACAGGTGACCATACTTTCCGCGTTGGAAATGGTTCCAATGTACATACAGTCGCAGTGGGAGAGTATCACTTGGGGTTGCCATCTGGATGTATTTTGATTTTGAATCCATGTTATTTTGTACCAAGTATGCTATGTAATATAATATCCGTTTCTTTGTTGGACAATGAAGGATATAATTTTGTGTTGCAGAACAATGTTATGAACATTCACCTAAATCAAATGTTGGTTGGGTATGGTACGCTTAATAACGGAATATATGTCCTAAATCAACACACAGTTTTCAGTATACAACACACTAATAAAAGAAAACTTTCAGAATTAAATGAAGCTTTTCTTTGGCACTGTAGACTTGGTCATATTAACGAAACAAGACTAAACAAGTTACACAAAGATGGATATTTAAATCCTTTTGAATATAAATCTTATGCGACTTGCCAGTCTTGTATCAAGGGTAAAATGACCAAAACTCCGTTTACCGGACACGGAGAAAGAGCTACTCAGCTCCTGGGCCTCATACATAGTGATGTATGTGGGCCTATGTCTATACAGGCTAGAGGCGGTTTTTCATACTTCATTACATTCACTGATGATTTCTCAAGATTCGGTCATGTATTTTTATTAAAGCACAAGTCCGACGCTTTCGAGAAATTCATTGAATATAAACAAGAAGTAGAAAAACAAACCGGCTTGAGTATTAAGATGCTTCGATCAGATCGAGGTGGAGAGTATCTCAGTACAGAATTTGCAAACTTCCTAAAAGAGAATGGGATTCTCTCTCAGCTCACTCCTCCTTACACACCACAGCACAACGGTGTGTCAGAACGACGGAATAGGACCCTATTAGATATGGTCCGGTCCATGATGAGTGACACTGAGTTACCAGTCTCGTTTTGGGGGCATGCATTGGAGACTGCAGCGTTTCTACTAAACAGGGTTCCAACCAAAGCCGTGTCTACCACGCCATATGAGATATGGCATGGGAAGAGACCATCTCTTAAGAGAATTAAGATTTGGGGTTGCCCGGCCTATGTTAAAAAGCAGAATCCGGACAAACTCGAGACACGGTCAGTCATGTGTAACTTTGTAGGATATCCAAAGAATTCTTATGGATATCTGTTCTACCACAAAGAGGAACAAAAAGTGTTTGTTTCTCAACATGCCACATTCTTGGAAAAAGAGTTTTTCACAGATAAAGATGATGGCAAAGTGGTGGATCTAGAAGAGGTTCTAGAGACACAAACTACAAATGAAGATTTGGTTGAACCGACTGTTGCAGCAGAAACTGAAGAACCTCGGCCACTCCGAAGGTCTGGTAGGACTTCTCGCCCACCGGAGAGGTATTACGGTTTCCTCATTGATGGTGACAGAGAAGACTGTATCGTGGAAGATGATGATCCTACCAGTTTTCAGCAAGCTATCACGAGTGGTGACTCTGTGAAGTGGCTGGATGCCATGAGATCCGAAATGGAGTCTATGTACACCAACAAAGTATGGACTTTGGACGTTGTACCCCCTGGGGTAAAACCTGTAGGGTGCAAATGGATCTTTAAAATAAAGATTGGTGTAGATGGGCAGGTAGAGACCTATAAGGCAAGACTTGTGGCGAAAGGATTTTGTCAAAGACCAGGTCTGGACTATGACGAAACTTTTTCGCCCGTAGCCATGCTTAAATCCATTCGGATCCTACTTGCTATTGCTGCTCACTACGACTATGAAATCTGGCAGATGGACGTTAAAACAGCATTTCTAAATGGAGATTTAGAAGAATGCGTTTATATGGATCAGCCAGAGGGCTTCATTGACAGTGGGAGCAGCGAGAAAGCATGTTGATTGCTTAAATCCATTTATGGGTTAAAGCAGGCATCTCGGAGTTGGAACATCTGTTTCAATGATGTTATCAAAGAGTTTGATTTCATCAAAAATCCAGATGAACCTTGTGTTTATAGGAAGGTTGTAGGAAGAGCTGTCACATTCCTCGTATTGTACGTTGATGACATTCTTCTGATAGGAAATGATATTCCTATGCTACAGTCGGTCAAATCATTCTTATCACTGAGGTTCTCCATGAAGGACCTGGGTGATGCCACATACATCCTAGGCATAAGGATCTATAGGGATAGATCCAAAAAGTTATTGGGATTGTCCCAAACCAGGTACATTAACACCATCCTAAAGAGGTTTAGTATGGAAGACTCCAAGCGGGGTGCCTTACCCGCTTGCCATGGAGTCACTCTCTCCAAGGATTCTTGTCCAAAGACCGATGAAGAGAGAGCTCGCATGAGCATTATACCTTATGCTTCGGCAGTAGGATCTATAATGTATGCGATGTTATGTACACGCCCAGATGTAGCTTATGCACTTAGTGTTGTAAGCAGGTATCAATCCAACCCAGGGGAGAACCACTGGACAGCTGTGAAGAACATTCTTAAGTACTTACGAAGGACTAAAGAATTGTTCTTGGTGTATGGTAATAAAGATCTCCAAATGGAGGCCTTTACCGATTTGAGCTTCCAGAGCGACAAGGATGACAGCAAATCTATCTCAGGGTTTGTATTTACCCTCAATGGAGGGGCGGTAAGTTGGAAGAGTTCCAAACAAGATACAGTTGCAGACTCTACGATGGAAGCTGAGTACATTGCTGCAAATGATGCCGCCAAGGAAGCCGTCTGGATGAAGAAGTTCGTCTCGGAGCTAGGAGTAGTTCCAACCATTATTGATCCAATACCTTTGTATTGTGACAATAATGGGGCAATGGCGTTAGCCAAGGAGCCCAGATCCCATCAGCGGTCCAGACATATCCTGAGGCGCTTTCATTTGATCCGGGAGATTGTAGATCGCCGCGAGATCGAGATTAAGAGAGTAGACACAAAGAACAACGCCGCGGATCCATTCACCAAGGCCCTCCCTCAGCCGCAGCATGAGCGACTTTTTGAGATGTTGGGTATGAGATACGCCAATAACTGGCCTTAGTGCAAGTGGGAGATTGTTGGATATATGTATGCCCTAGAGGCCATTATGTGATAGTGGATGTATCTATACATGTATATACATTCAGTTTGCATTCTTGCTCGACATGATAGTATGCTATCTGGTTCTTCTTTATCTGACATGTTTATTTGATCATGCTTTTATTCATTCATACATGTTGATAAAGCCCTGAGGATATCGGCTTGACTACTCTGATTATGATGGAGATCATACTAGTGGGACATCTGTAGTCTATAAGCATATCCTAGAACGTCCCTAGTCGTAGGTATATCGAGACGGGGCATCGATATACCAGAGTAGACTAGCGTATATGATACTAGACCCATACGATGGGCGATGGATGTTCCCACATTCATCGATGTTTGACATCAAGATCATATACGGGTGCTCAGTGGTGACTGGGTACACTGGACGGACTCACCGAGAACTCCTATATGGAATTATATCTATCATCGGATAGCAGTTCTCAGGTGACACTGGTACAGGTTAGTCTGTAGACCCGAGATCGTCATGGAGTCTTGTGTGTTCTCCCACTGCACTTTGATTGCCACCCTACCACGGCTCTACTGAGTCGTGCAAACAGGTGGCCGTTGGGTACAGTCCCGAGACACACGAAGACGATGAGCGATAGGAGGGGTTTCATCTCTCCCGGTATTGGGAGTTGATGTTGTGCAGTGCCCGACTGGTTATAACAGAAAGTCCCTGGCCAGGGCTGCTGAGATTTGCTGATAAGTGTTATCAGTAGTTTCTCGATCTGTTATAGACCATTCACCGACACGACTTATTGAGTTATTGGGGTCGACGTGACCATCCCTAGGCTCGATATGCAGCATATCTGACGAAGAGACCGGACTGTACGGTAGTGTTGCCGGATGGCTCGACGGGAGTTGTAGCAGGTTCGCTTGTTGTCTTCTGATCGCTCAATACCCGGGTGGCCGTTACGTTTAGCTGACCGCTTGCGGCTTGAGGGCACTTGATCTGATCATTACCCTCTGCCGGCGTATTGACGAGTCTTAGAGTCCCACAGAGGAGTTACCCAGTCCAGGCGAAACGTTGTGGTGCGCATATGCGATATGCGCATGCACCCGATTGAAATGTGCGTATATGATACCGAACATTGATCGGGTGAACTGCTTTTGGTGGGGTCATATGAGATATGACCGGATTGATAAATCAAGTGTTGATTTATCATTTAACCATTAGTTTTCTCACTTAAAACCTTTCTAGGGTTTGATGGATGTATGCATGCATGCATGTGTTTCTTTCTTCTTTTCTAGTTTCATGCACATGTAAATGTGCATACATGTACACATACATACATCAAACCATCATGGTTGATTATATATGGAAATGGTGGCAATATAAGCTTCACACCATAGATTAAACAATGGATAATTATTTAATTTTGGTTTAAAGTAAAATGAAAAAGGAAAGGATAAACATTCTTGCTTCTACATTCTTCTTCTAACCTAACCTAGCTCAACTACCACTAAACTATGGTTATCCTTCTCTTTATCATTCTAAACCCAAGTTAAATTAACTATCTATCATTTAATCATGGTTGAAGTCAAGAAGGAATTAAATATATATAGTGATATATATTTCTTTCTCTTTGTTAACTCAAGTGTTATCTTTTATCTCTTGTTAATATTAGTCACCATCTTCATCTTCCTTCATCTTTTCTTCTTTAGTCTTTTCTAGTGAGTGAAATACAACAAAAGAAAGGTTTTTGAAGTGAGAAACCCAACCACAACATCATTCTACACAAGCTTAGCCGCTTTGTTTAGAGTGTTCTTTTCGGTTTGTCGAAATTGCGAGCTTGGACGGAGTCCTCCGTGGTGGATCGTCGTGGATACAAGGGGACATCAAAAGGACCTTCATTCAACACCTTAGAGACCAAGGAGTCCAGCGAAGGGGAGCTACAAAGGTTGTAGCCTTCAAACCCTTAACTTTACTAGCTTAAAGTTTAATAACCCTAATTTTCTAGGATCGATCCACTTGCATGTTAGTTTAGCACCTTAAAAAATATAACTTTGGGTCATGTGATGCTTCAAAACACTTCATAGGGTGCTATACTAACCTTACAAAAACAGTAAACCAATACAAGTCAACATGTTAAGATAAAGTGAAACCAAATAGCATACTATCATGACGAGCAAGAAAGTCATCTCTATATATATCCAAGCATCCATTATAATATACATCATATGTACAACAATGGCCTCTAGGGCATATACATAACTAACACCTTTGCCTCTCAAATCCATGAGATACGGACCCGTTGCCCTCCAGAACCCGGCTATCCGTGCACTCCTTCGCGGGATAAACCTAGTACCGAAATAAAAATATGTACAACGGGTACATCGACCTCGACCCGGTCGTGCCCCAAAGGAATATATACAAACAGGCAGTGACGGCAGTCCACATGTCGGACGCTCGCCCCGCAATATCAAATGTACAAATAAATCCAAACTTCACTATCATTGCACCCTGCTATCCACCACGACAAATCCGCAATATCACAGCATAACACAGAACATCAACGCGAATGTCACGTTCGGAAACCCGTCTAAAAGAACTATAGCAATCAGACACGGTTTACCGATCAAATGACATTCCCGGTCAGAGATATAACGTAAATACTGGAAACTAACAAGTTTAAAATTTCGATCGACAAAATTTCCCGGAGTGGGCCCCACGTACATCTGCTGTACAGTGACAAAATCTGGGCCCAAAAGAAATATATCAAAAGCCGAAATTTCCCAAGTAGAACTCACTGTAGAAATTTGGAGTGCCAATCTCACAAAACTGCGGCGGATTCGCGGCCAAACCCTTGTTTGGGCCGCGGATCCGCGATGGTTTTGTGGAATTGGGCCTCTAAATTTCACCAATTTTCTAATAAAAGCCTGCTCTGTTTTCTGGAATGTTCAAAATAATTTTTGGGCCCTGTTAAAAATCGACAGAAAGTTCGAACATGGAAATTGCAGTTTTTGAAAAACGGTTCGATCGATGTTTTAAACGTGTTAGCGCAAGTTAGTATAGCTTAATGGTGAGGCTCTGATACCACTGTAAGTCCACGGTAGCGCCCCGGCCATCTAACAGACGCTAAATGCGAAACAAAAACTTTTTACAATTGGCTCTATCGCGTACCGTAACCCGGATCTGCCATTAAAGCTAAACTAACAAATTACAAATAGGTAGAAACGTTATACCGAATGATCCGAGCCCTTCGGTCTTCAATTATCATCCCACGCTTGTTGCGGCTGCTCCGATCTCCTGAATCTCCAGTCTCGTCGTCCAGGTGGCACCACGTTGACGGATCTTTAAACGGGCTCCCGTCTCTGAACCGAGGCAACTCGATTGTCAAGTTTGCTAAAAGAGACGACCAAGATGAAGTAGAGAATGAGTAGAACACTTTGTCTCGTTACGTCCAAGGCTATGGACGAACGGTTAATGAAGTTGCCATTTGAATCGGGTGAAATGAGAATTGTCTATTCTAATTTCCATGAATCCAAAACTATCATAATCTTTTGCCAAATGAACAATAACCATAATCCAAGAGGGGGGGAGGCCGGCCACTTATAGGAGAAGAGGGAGGTGAGTGTAGGAGAGGAGGGTGACCACAAGAATGATGAATCACCTTAACACCTAGTATGAAAGCATTTAAAGCATACATTGAACCTAAACCCTTAGTCATCAAGCATTAATTGCTCCATTAATGCACTAATGACTCACTAGCCTTGTCACCCTCTCTAGAACCTTCTAGAACACTGACTCACCTCATCAAGAAAAGATAAATCCGCATTTTAACCGAATGTCAAAATACGGCTGATAGAAAACTGGAAACCGGCAACTTCCAAAAGTGATCCTGAAACGAATTTCAGGATAACCCTGTATCAGTATAAACATACCCGCATTTGTATTACGACCGAATACAAATCCAACTGAGACAAAGATATTATATCTACACAGTATAATACTGGGTTCCGGCTTAAACCAAAACCTACCAGTATTATCTGCCCGAAAACTGACACGTGCGAAAACGCACGTGCATTTTCCGAACCTTGCCATAAACCCATACGGCCTCTACAACGTTTCGCCCGAACTTGGGAAAGTGTCTGTGGGGGACTCTAATGACTCATCAACACACTGGCACTGGGTATAACCACTAGCACGTCAGAGGTACAACCAGCACGTAACGTTTTGCCTATGTATTGATTGGAAGGGAAGCTGACGAGCGAACTCATCTAAAAACCCTACTGAGCCTAACAGTGATAATGTATATACAGTCTGGTCCATTCGTCTAAAGAGTATCGCATATCAAGTCTAGGGTGGTGGATAAAGTCAGACCCCTAATAACGCGATAAATCGTGTCGGCATGAAGCCCATCACCACCTGAGAAACTACTGATCCAAATCAGTAATTCTCCACTACCTCGGCCGAGGATTCCTAGTGATGGCCACCCGTGCACTGCACGACATCAACCCCCAATACCGGGAGAGACGAATCCCCGACGATCCGCTCACTTGCCTCCAATGTGGCTCGGGACTGTACCCAACTAAAACCTGTTCGCACAACTCCTTTGAGCGTGGTAGGGTAGTAATCTAAGCACAGTGGGAACTCACACGAGACAAATGACGATCTCAGGTCGATGAACTAACCTGTACACATGTCACCAGGGAATTGCTATCCGACGATATGTATAATACCAACTAGCAGATTCGTGGCGAGTTCTGTCCGGTGTACTCATCACCTAATGAGCACCTGTATACATCTTAGGTGAACCAACTAACACCAATGGTTTGTGAGACCGGCCATCGCCCCTCGTCGGGGTCTCGACTGTATACACTAGTCTACTCTGGAGTATCGATGCCCTGTCTCGAAACTCCCACGACTAGGGACACTTTAAGGATGTGCTTACAGACCCCAGCTCCCACGTATATGATCGCCATCATACTGCTGGTAGTCAAGCAAGAATCCTATGGGCTCTATCATCATGCAATAGTGAACTAAAGCATGTATACGATGATAAAGACAAACCAGATAGCATACTATCGTCTCGAGCAAGACTGTCATATCGGTATAGGTCCTGCCTCAATCATTGCAATCACGTACCTGCGATCCAATAATTGACTTTGAGGGCACTATCTCCAACATCTTTGCTAAACAAACTATCTAACAACCTAGCTAAGAGTTTAGATACTATGTTAGGGGTTATACCTAATCTTGAACTTTTTCTCTTCAACTCCTTGTGGTGGTCGGATCGGCCTCACCTCGTCGTCTCCTTGTGCCGAAGATGGATCCACCCGAAAGCTTCTACCTTTGGCTTCAACCTCAATCTAGAGGAAACTAGAATACTTTGCTTGCTAGACCTTGTACACTAGGATGAGTAGAGAGGTGTTTTGGGTTTTATCTCTATGGTTCTTACTTCTCAACACATTAGACAATAGAACCATGAACTAGAGAGAGCAAGAGGAAGAGTGAGAGCTTGATGATGAGAAAGAATGCAAATGATAGAATGAAGAAGACTTTTTCCCACCATCCTCTCATAACACAAAAATAATCATAACAATAATAGTAATTGAGTATTATGTGATGGATCATATCATATCAAATGGCAATATCATTTCATGCACTCATTTTGTAAAGTATAACAAGCAAGCAAAAGTCTTTGCCATGAAATGATAGCCATTGTAATGATGATGGTCAACAAGTCCAACCTAGTCAACCGGTCAACAAAGTCAACAAGTCAACAAAGTCAACCTTTCAACCCAACCATGGCACAATAATACTTAATTAATATTATCATTAATCATATTTCTAATTCTCATTAGGGTTTAGCAAAAGTCAACAGTCAACAACCCTAATGAGAATCCTCTGCTTCTGTCTCTGTCAACCGTCCATACACACCCGCATCCGCATTCCGAGGAACAAGAATACAAACGAGATAAAACCAATCCCAAAACGTATACTAGGATCTGGCTTAAACCAAAGCCCGCTAGTAATAACTGCCCGGTCACTAAACGTGCACAAGTGCACGGATGTGACCGAACCCTGTCGGAAAACCATGCGACCTCTACTCTTTTACCTAAAGGCGAATAGCTCTCTGTGTGGGACTCTAAAGACTCTACACTACGCTGGCAGTGGGTTTAACCACAGACCGCAAGTGGCACTAGCCGTGCGTAACGGCTCCGAGGTAGATGCCAATAAGAAGACGGACGAGGTGACACCCATCTGAACTCCTACTGAGCCTGAATGTGACAGTCTCCGTACAGTCCGGTCTGTTCGTCTGAGAATATCGCATGGCGGACCAAGGGGGCGGTAAACTTCAGTCCCCTAATAGCGGTACAAGTCGTGTCTGAGTGTAGCCCAGAACACCCTGAGATAACACTGGAAACCTACCAGTATATCTCGCTTGCCCTGGCCAGGGACGACTGTGTGTAATGGCTCTCCTTGACACAGCGCTTTATCAACTCCCAATACCGGAAGAGACGAATCCTGTCTAACCGTCACTGCATCCAAGTGCTTCGGGACTGCACCCAACTACTACCTCTTTGCACGACTCCTTTGAGCCATGGTAAGGTAGTAATCAAAGTACAGTGGGAATACACTCGAGGTGAAGTGACAGTGTCAAGTCAGCGGACTAAGCTGTACTCATGTCACATGGGAACTGATGACTGACGATAGGTATTGTACCAACCAATCAGTTCCCGACGAGTCCTGTCCAGTGTACTCATAACCTAACGAGCACCCGCACACTATCTCATGTACGACGTACTGACGGCTGTGGGACAGACCGTCTCCCCTGCTGGGATAAGAAGCGCATACGCTAGTCTACTCCAGAGTATCGATGCCCTGTCTCGATAATCCTACGACTAGGGACCTGTATAAGGATATGCTTGTAGATTACCCAGCCCCTACGAGTATGACTGCCATCATAACGCTGGTAATCAAGCAAAGATCCTAAAGACTCTACTAATGTGTATAGGTGATATGCTATAAGAAATACATGTACACACATTGAAGTAGAAAAAAACCAAGTAGCATACTACCATTTTGAGCAAGATTGTCTATACAACGGTGAATACCCTAAGCTTCCATTAAGTAATATACAAACTAGTATGATACAGTAATGGCTTCTAGGGCATATACACTAACAATCTCCCACTTGCACTAAGGCCATGTACTGGCGTATCGGAGACTTATCATCTCGATCAGCCGCTCGAACTGAGTCTGGGGTAAGGCTTTCGTGAGTGGATCAGCAATGTTATCTTCCGTATTTACTCTCTTCACCTCGATCTCCCGGCGATCTACAATCTCCTTGATCAGGTGGTACCGCCTCAAAATGTGCCTGGACTTCTGATGGGACCTGGGTTCCTTCGCTTAAGCTATAACACCAATGTTGTCACAATACAGCGGTATTGGATCAACACTGGTAGGAACCACCTGAAACTCCGTGAGGAACTTCTTCATCCAGACAGCTTCCTTTGCGGCATCGCAAGCAACTATGTACTCCACTTCCATAGTTGAGTCAGCAGCGGTTTCCTGCTTGGAGCTCTTCCAGTAAACCGCCCCTCCATTGAAGGTAAAGACATAACCCGATATGGACTTGGAGTCATCCTTGTCACTCTGGAAGCTGGAGTCAGCAAAGGCCTCGATCTGGAGGTCTTTTCCGCCATACACCTAGAACATCTCCTTAGTCCTTCTCAGGTACTTGAGAATGTTCTTTACCGCTATCCAGTGCTTCCCCCCTGGGTCCGACTGATACCGGCTTACAACGCTTAATGCGTATGCTACATCTGGTCTGGTACACAACATCGCATACATAATAAAGCCTATCGCAGATGCGTAGGGTATTGATGACAAGCGAGCCCTTTCCAAATCAGTCTTGGGAGACATCTCTTTGGAGAGGGTGATTTCGTGACAAGCCGGTAGATTACCGCGCTTGGAATCTTCCATACTAAATCGTTTCAGTATGGTGTCGATGTACCTAGACAGTGAAAGTCCCAACATCCTTTTAGATCTATCACGATAGATCTGGATCCCCAGAATGTAGTTGGCATCGCCCAGGTCCTTCATGGAGAACCTCTGTGACAAGAATCTTTTGACTGACTGTAGCATAGGAATATCATTTCCTATTAGGAGAATGTCATCGACGTACAAGACGAGGAATACCACATTTCTCCCTACAATCTTACTGTAAACGCATGGTTCATCTGGGTTTTTGACAAAGTCGAATTCTTTGACAATATCATCAAAGCAAATGTTCCAACTCCGCGATGCCTGCTTCAGTCCATAAATGGACTTGAGCAACTTGCACACTTTACCGCTGCTCCCACTCTAAATGAATCCCTCTGGCTGATCCATATAGATGCACTCTTCCAAATTTCCATTTAGGAAAGCCGTCTGTACGTCCATCTTCCAGATCTCATAATCATGGAAGGCAGCAATGGCAAGAAGGATCCGAATGGATTTGAGCATAGCTACCGGAGAAAAGGTCTCGTCATAGTCCAAACCAGGTTTTTGACGAAAACCCTTTGCAACAAGCCTAGCTTTATAAGTTTCAACCTGCCCATCTACACCAATCTTCTTTCTGAAGATCCATTTGCAGCCTATGGGTTTTACCCTTTCTGGAGCAAAGTCCAAAGTCCAAACTTTGTTGGTGTACATGGACTCCATTTCGGTCCGCATTGCATCCAGCCATTTTACTGAGTCACCACTCTGAATGGCTTGCTGGAAGCTAGTAGGCTCATCATAATCAATGACGCAATCCTCTCTATCCCCGTCTATGAGAAAACCGCAGTATCTCTCGGGCGGATGAGACTGCCTACTACTCCTATAGAGCGGCGCAGGAATGTCCGGTTCTCCTGAAACTTCTGGTTCTTCCAAGCTTTCAGTAATAGCTTGTGGTTCTGGAATTTCTTCCAGTTCTATTGCGCTCCCACTTATCTGATTTTCCAAAAATTCAGTTTCCAAGAAGTGGGCATGCTGAGAAACAAAAACCTTTTGTTCCTCTGCGGATTAGAAAAGATACCCCTTGGAATTCTTTAGGTATCCCACAAACTTACACAGTACTGAGCGTGCCTCGAGCTTGTCTGCATGCTGCTTCTTTACAAAAGCTGGCCATCCCCATGTCTTAAGATACTTAAGACATTGTTTCTTCCCACTCCACATCTGATATGGGGTGGTAGGCACAGTCTTGGTTATAGCCTTGTTCAAGAGATATGGATCTGTTTCTAGTGCATAACCCCAGAAAGATCGCGGTAACTCAGCGTTACTCATTATGGAACGAACAATATCCAATAGGGTTCGATTCCGCCTTTCAGATACACTGTTGTATTGTGGTGTGTACGGAGGAGTACACTGAGAGAGAATTCCATTCTCTTTTAAGTAGTCCAGAAACTCGGCACTCAAGTATTCACCACCTCGTTCAGATCTCAGTGTCTTTATACTTTTGCCTGTTTGTTTTTAAACTTCATTCTTGTATTCTCGAAATTTCTCAAAGGCCTCGGATTTGTGCTTCATTAAGAAGACATGTCCATACCTAGAGAAATCATCTGTGAAAGTAATGAAGTATGAATAACCACTTCGCGCATGTGTAGACATTGGACCACACACATCACTGTGTATGAGTCCCAAGAGCTCGCTTGCTCTTTCTCCGTATCCAGTGAACGGAGTCTTTGTCATCTTTCCTATGAGACAAGATTCACAAGTGGCATAAGACTGATACTCGAACGGATTCAAGTATCCCTCTTTATGTAACTTTGTTAACCGTGTCTCATTAATGTGACCCAGTCTACAATGCCATAAGAAAGCCCGATTTGTTTCCGGAGGCTTTCTTTTAAGTGTGTTCTGGACACTGAAAATCTGAGCTTGATTTAATACGTATATCCCGTTTTCTAATGTACCTGACCCAATCGGAACTTGATTTAGGTGGATGTGGACCACATCGCTTACAAAAGTAAAATCATATCCTTCCTTAGAAAGTAAGGATACAGATATGATATTACAAGTCGCACCTGGTACATACAAACAGTTACGCAGAATCAATATCTGCCCAGTTGTCAGTCCAAGATGATATTCCCCTACGGATTCAGCGTCCATGCTCATTCCGTTAGCAACCCTGAGAGCCATATCACCTTTCCTGATAGCCCTACGGTTTCTCAGAGCCTGTAACGAGTTACAGATGTGAGATCCTGATCCGGTATCCAATACCCAGGAAGTAGGGTAAACTGATATACAGTTCTCTACTACAAACACACCCGAAGCCAAAGCCACAACATGCTTCGAATCCTGGCTACTGGCTTTGCTAGCCCTGCAATCCTTCTGCCAATGTTCATTCCCGTAACAATAGGAACGTCCCTCCTTTACTACATCCAGTCCCGAAACTTTTGCCCTTCCCTTTCCTTCTACTTCCCTGGTTTCCTTCAGGGTAGAAGGTAGAGACTGTAGAATCAAGTCAGCATCTGACCCGTTCTCCAATGTGGTCTTCAGGTCCATGAGCTCAAAATAGCTGGTCTCTATAAGGACGTTGCCTCCTACAGATGACCCGATAGCCAACCTCGCTTGAAGCAATTCGTTCGAGGTCTCATATCTTGCGATACGAGATTGCTCTCCATATAAATCTTTGTTATGGAGGAAGACAGAAACTAACTCCATCTTCTCGTGCTGCTCTGGTATGCACCATCACCCGAGGCTAACACGAGGCACTTGGCTTTCGCACAGTCTTTTTCCGATGTCTTACGGATATAAATATCCATGATAGGGGAAACTGGTCCTGAGACGGCAGGGGTTTGATTAGTTAAGAGGTGTCCCAGCTTGTCATGGGCAATGGACATCTGGACAGACCTTTGCCAATCATAACAGTCAGGTTCAGTCATTTTATTATCTAGATGTAACCTATGTGTGGTCACTGGGTCGCTGCAATTAAGAGAGAGAGAAGAAAACACTCAGCATGATGCTCTTGCAAGTTTAGATTGGTTTTTAATTTATCTAAACAGGATGGCTCCCACTGTTTCTCGAATCCCTCCTCAAACCAAAAAGGAAGAATTAGTCAGGATCAATCTCACCGTACAATACTTGCTTAACCGTTCAGCCAGGCCAGTGTCGGTACTTCGAGGGAGGTTTTCCAGCGCTTTCGCGAAGTTCCTTAATTTAAGAAGCTCTTTTCCCTGGGGGCGTAGCCCCGCTAACACCTTTCTAGACACCTACTTGGTTTATAGCATTGATCGTTAAGTGAGAAATTTCCCGAGGAGTAGCATATACTCATAGTAGGATGGAGATCCAAATATCATTGCGTCATAAAACTGAAGGAATCCTACCAGAATCATCACACTCCAAATGGTATGCAGCGCTAGCAAGTTTCAGTTTCTTTAGAAACTCCCGATGTAGATTTTTGCCCCATGCTCTTATGACCTTGACGAAGGTCAACAAATCATAAGTCACATGTCAAGTTCTACCCGTCATTGTCCAGGTTAATTTGAACCCACCCGTATATACCCTTGACGAAGGTCAACAAGTTAATACGACTGTCCCAAACCAACGCATCTATCTATGCTACATATGAACACCCGACAGCTATCAAACACTATGCCTTGACGAAGGTCAACAAACATAGCTTGAATACTACTGAATATTCATATGAAACGACAGAGGGCTACGAATGGTTTTGGCGAGACCGTGAACGTAGTGAACTTGATATAATCGAAGGAACCTTGATAGCTTTTAAAAGGAGTGGCTTAAGCTTCGCGTTTAAAAGTTGTTTTTGAAAAGAAACCGAGTGGTTTTTGAAATTGTTCCAACGACTTTAACTTTGGTTTATTTTCTTGCATTAATTTTAATGCGTCCCATCATTTAATCTTACCATTGCAGAAAACAACGAAAATATGGCGTACGCTTATGCCATTCGCATTCGCCATGGGGCCCCGTCATTACCCGTTAGGTTACTTAACTAACGACAGAGCGGGGGTTGGACTAGCGCGGATGCAAAACATAAGCAACGCCTAAATAGATATCATATATAGATATATACATTCGTCAGATGCAATGATAGCCATTCCAGATCACAGATGAACACATTGGATATACTAGGAATCCGCATTTCGTACGAGCCTATAACGAAAAGCGGATTACACGGTCGTGATGAATAGCCAATACCCCACCCTATACCCCTACGGGTGCGGCAAACTACCCGCCAAATACCCGAAGTGAAGCAACCTCCCTGAACAACGTGAGTAGGCCACTCGGCATTTCGAGGTACCCGGTAGTTTGTGCACCCCTCCTTGGGTCTATCCTAGGAGCAAAAACAGTAAAAAGAAATTATACAATGGCGGCTACAACCTCATCCTGGATGTGCGGCCAAACAAATAATATTACATCAATTTACATATTACATGAAATGAAAGACAAATAAAACTCTCATCTCACAACCCCCGGCTATTCATCCGCGACAGTCCAATGAATTCATATACATATATCATCAACATTACAGATCACATATATGTATAACCCTCACTAATCGACGTATAGCGATTAGCAGACGTTCAATACATATATCACATCACAGATATAAACCAGTTAGCTAAAATCTTTAGAAGTTCAAACAAAATACGGATTTTTAAACCCCAAAAACAAATTTTGCTTTCTGGAAAATCTGGGCAGAAAAATCATATTCCAAAAATCCCAAAATACCCCTATAAGAACACTGCAGGAAAATGGACCCACATCCGAGTTAACTCGGCCGCGGATCCTCGGCAGGAGCAAGCTCGTGCCGCGGTTCCGCGGCGCGTTGACCGAGTTAGGGGAGCAATTTTCTCCGGTATTCTATAAAAAGCCTGAGCCGATTTTTAGTGTAAGATTAATTAATTTTTGAACAGGAAAAAAAATCAGCAGAACGCTTACATTTCGGGCGAGTTTTGTGATTTTTTTCCGATCGAACTTCTAGTTACTTTGCTAACATGTTAGATAGTGCTTAACTACGCTCTGTTACCAGTGTAAGTCCACGTTACCCGTCCCCGGTTCTTTGGGGTTGCGGAAATGGTGAAAAACGATTTTTTCAGTGGAGGTAACATAGACTCAAAAAACGGATCTTTGCTAAACAAACTATCTAACAACCTAGCTAAAAGTTTAGCTACTATGTTAGGGGTTATACCTAATCTTGAACTCCATCTCTTCAACTCCTTGTGGTGGTCGGATCGGCCTCACCTCGTCGTCTCCTTGTGTCGAAGATGGATCCACCCGAAAACTTCTACCTTTGACTCCAACCTCAATCTAGAGGAAACTAAAATACTTGGCTTGCTAGACCTTGTACACTAGGATGAGTAGAGAGGTGTTTTGGGTTTTATCTCTATGGTTCTTGCTTCTCAACACATGAGACAATAGAACCATTAACTAGAGAGAGAGCAAGAGGAAGAGTGAGAGCTTGAGGATGAGAGAGAATGCAAATGATAGAATGAAGAAGACTTTTTCCCACCATCCACTCATAACACAAAAATAATCATAACAATAATAGTAATTGAGTATTACGTGATGGATCATATCATATCAAATGGAAATATCATTTCATGCACTGATTTTGTAAAGTATAACAAGCAAGCAAAAGTCTTCGCCATGAAATGATAGCCATTGTAATGATGATGGTCAACAAGTCCAACCTAGTCAACCGGTCAACAAAGTCAACAAGTCAACAAAGTCAACCTTTCAACCCAACCATGGCACAATAATCCTTAATTAATATTATCATTAATCATATTTCTAATTCTCATTAGGGTTTAGCAAAAGTCAACAGTCAACAACCCTAATGAGAATCCTCTGCCTCTGTCTCTGTCAACCGTGCATATACACCCGCATCCGCGTTCCGAGGAACACAATTACAAACGAGATAAAACAAATCTCAAAATGTATACTAGGATCGAGCTTAAACCAAAGCCCGCTACTAAATACTGCCCGGTCACTAAACGTGCACAAGTGCACGGATGTGACGAACCCTGTCGCAAAACCATGCGACCTCTACTCTTTTGCCTAAAGACGAATAGCTCTCTGTGTGGGACTCTAAAGACTCGACACTACGCTGGCAGTGGGTTTAACCACAGACCGTAAGCGGCACTAGCAGTGCGTAACGGCCCCGAGGTAGATGCCGATAAGAAGACGGACGAGGTGAAACCCATCTTAACTCCTACTGAGCCTGAATGTGACAGTCTCTGTACAGACCGGTCTGTTCGTCTGAGAATATCGCATGGCGGGCCTAGGGGGCGGTAAACGTCGGTCCCCTAATAGCGGTACAAGTCATGTCGGAGTGTAGCCAAGAACACCCTGAGATAACACTGGAAACCTACCAGTATATCTCGCTTGCCCTTGCCAGGGACGACTGTGTGTAATGGCTCTCCTTGACACAGCGCGATATCAACTCCCAATATCGAGAGTAACGAATCATGTCTAACCGTCACTGCCTCCAAGTGCTTCGGGACTGCACCCAACTACTACCTGTTTGCACGACTCCTTTGAGCCGTGGTAGGGTAGTAATCACTGTACAGTGGGAACACACTCGAGGCAAAGTGACAGTGTGAAGTCAGCGGACTAAGCTGTACTCATGTTACATGGGAACTGATGACTGACGATAGGTATAATACCAACCAATCAGTTCCCGATGAGTCTTGTCCAGTGTACTCGTAACCTAACGAGCACCCGCATACTATCTCAAGTACGACGTACTGACAGCTGTGGGACAGACCGTCTCCCCTGCTGGGATGAGAAGCGCATACGCTAGTCTACACCGGAGTATCGATGCCCTGTCTCGATAATCCTATGACTAGAGACCTGTATAAGGATGTGCTTGTAGATTACCCAGCCCCCATGAGTGTGACTTCCATCACAACGCTGGTAATCATGCAAAGATCCTAAGGGCTCTACTAATGTGTATAGGTGATATGCTATAAGAAACACATGTACACACATTGAAGTAGAATCAAACCAAGTAGCATACTACCATTTTGAGCAAGATTGTCTATACAACGGTGAATATCCCAAGCTTCTATTAAGTAATATACAAACTAGTATGATACAGTAATGGCCTCTAGGGCATATACACTAACAGTCACTACACAGTAGGATTGCTGCATCATGATATGACTTTTCGCATAACATACGTGCGTATATACCAATTGTACATCTATACTTGCACACACACATTGTACACTCATGCTTGCGTATATACCATTGTATATCCATATTGGTGCACATATACATTGATACATCCATATTTGCCCACATACACATTGTATATCCATATTGGTGTACATATACATTGATACAACATACTTGCGCACATACATATTGTAAACCATACTTCCGTACATACGTATTGTCACCATACTTGCGCACATACATATTGTACACCATACTTGCGGACATACACATCTGTACGTCCATACTTGCGTATATACACATATGCACCTTTATACGGTATTGCATTAGATTTTGGAGATTTGGGAACCGCATGATATATTTTAAAACTGGAATCATTTAAAAGAGCGGTTTTCCCTCGATATGTGCATATTACTGTTCCATGTTGCATGATATATGAATATGCTTACATTTCTATCATATGTTACATCATGCTTTATGATTTTACGCATTGAGATATGATGTTTTCATGAGATTTTCTGGATTTGAGAACCGTGGCTATTTCAAAAGAAAGAATGTACTGTTTTAAAAAACCTGTTTCTCTTGATATGATATTTCAGTGCGTCCGCCATGCGTTTTCTCGGTTATGAGACGTGTGATATGTGAAACCCGATTCGAGGAGGCGGATGATTCCGTTTGCGGGTACATGGTAGACCAGGTATGGTACCCCAGGGCGAGAGAGAGATTTCGTGTGGATGACGATGAGCCTGGCAGAGGGACTACTACCTACCGGTGATAATATTTGGGCTCGGTGGATATCCGGAGGATACCGACCGGAGTCGAGAGATGATATGGGCCGATCCGGACTGACGTAGCCCGTATGCCGATCCGGGCTGACGGAGCCCGAGATATGAGGATTTACGTGTCGATGCTAGACACAGGTTTCATGATGTTTTCGAGTGTCGATGTTAGACAACCAGGTTCCATGATTTTTATGTGTCGCGAGAGACAGCTGTTGATTTATATCCTCATACTTTCATGCACACTCTTTTATGATATTTATATGCATGATATTGTTGTATCATGGGTTAAGACGTGGACGATATCCACATGCATACATACATTGATTATATGGGTGGACGAGATCCATATGCATACATACATTGATTATCTGGTTGGATGAGATCCACATGCATACATACATTGATTATATTGGTGGATTATATCGGCATACATATAGGTATTGATTACATTGTTGGCACATATGATGACCCGGTCACCCTATATATCATAGTATTACCTTTATGGTATAGTTGACCTTGGAGTCATTGTTTATTCGATTTCTACTTGTAAATTTTTTTCTACTCACGAGTTGGCAAGTCACCCCCGTTGTGCCACAGTTCTTGCAGATTGACCGCATGGATCCGTAGTGGCATCGCTGGCACGTAACTTCATTTGGGTATTTTGCATTGGTAGGTGGGGCATTTGTATCGTACCCACTCTTATATTTATATTTCATATTGTATTTAGTCAACTCCATCAATTAAATTTAGTAATTGTATAAGTAATGAGACTTAATGGGATTGTGGTTGCAAGACTTAGAGCAAGGGGTTTTCCGCCACTTGTGGTTTTGATGTCTTGCTTATTTCTTTATCTTTTTGGAGTGAATTTCGTCGTTGGGCATCGTATTATTACATATACTGTCTTGCGTGGTTGTGATCCTCCGTTTGGCGAAGTGCTAGCTCCCGCTTGGGGATGCCTTTATTATTATCTTGTATTTGTGGTTTTGGATCAAAATATACAAAGGAGGTACTGCCCAAAGTTTTAAAAGACGAAACACGTTTTCAAACTAGCAAATTTCACTTGCATTTTTATGTTCCTTTTCTATGCATTAAGAAAACTTGATTTCATTATTCTTTTATTTCAAAACTTCACCTCCTTTATTTTCTTAAAAAGGTTTAGATTTCTGTGTTTCAGCTTACTTGAGTACATTACGCCTTTAGACGTTGCGTGATTTAAGTGCTCGTCACAAGCTAATATTTTGGGTTGTGACAAAGTTGGTATCAGAGAGTTAAGTTTAACCTTTGTTCGAGTCTATGTTTGACTATGCGGAGTCTAGGGCGGGTATGTATTTCGGAACGTAGGCTTGACCTTACGGAACTTAGACTTGAACGGGGGGTATTAGACCCGAACTTTTGTTTCATAGGTTGACCCTGATTGATGGAGTAGGCAGCTTGAGTAATGTGACGTACCGTACGCATGTTCCGCGGCATATTTACGATACGATGCTCCACTTAAGAAACCTTAGGGTGTATATATTTTTGAGATCTATGATTCTCTTCATACCCATGATTATACATCCATTTAAGATCCTCGATTCTATTAGTTTCCTTGATCATACATTCATTGATGTTGTTCCTTCTTATGATCATGTATCCATTCTGGATCTGTCGTTTCTTTTCTTGCCGTTGATATGCTCTCTTCAATACTCGATTGAGCTTCCTGTCACCATGGTTTGTGCGCAGTTTGAGCTGCTGCTAGTGATGCGGTCAGGGCAAGCTCGTCTGGTATGAGGATTGACCATTATGGTTCATGATGACATGGGAATGTCTCAAGTTAGTATTTATGTTGTGACCTCTCGGGTGAGGCGAGTGTTTAGTTTTGCACCGGATGATCGGGCCTTTGACAGAGGCTGCCAGTTGTGAGAGGACTGTTGATGTACAACATACCTCAGAGATTATGATATCGCCTACCGTGCAGACAGATGACCCAGCTGTTGCTGAGATTGATTGGATGTCGCTTCCAAAGCTTACGAGCTGAGATCGCCGGAGCTTTCAGGAAGAGATGCGACAGATGATAGCTAGTCTATCCCGAGTTGAGAGACGAAGGTGAATCGTCAGACTGATGCGCCAACGTAGGCCCAGTTGAGTTGAAGATTTTCAGTGTGGAGAGTCTTACTCAGATCTAGAGCAGACCGATCCAGAGATGACCGTTGATGGATCGTCTTTCCTGGAGGATTGAGGCATTGTTTAGCATGCGTGCGAAAAGTATTCACATATTATATAGGCAAAGCTAAAAAGTTCAAACGAGTGTCAGAAAACCATTTTCCCCAAGTTTAAAGTGTTCGGACGAACATGCAAGTGATTCTGTGGACCCTCTAGAGGAATGAAACCCTAACACGACATGATGACCATGGGACCGCTTTTGAACCTTAGGGTTTGCGGAAGTTTAGCAGTGCCATCAGTAAGGCTTTGGTTTTCCCTTCTACGGCTGGTCTAGAGGTATTGTGGTATGTACCAGATATTTTAGACTGTGCTCAGGTGTTGAGCTTTCAGGAAATTTTGGGACCTTGATAACTCGATCGAAAAGTTTGACGTCATCCGGATATTATGTGATAAGAGACCAGTAAGCTGACAAGCTTCGGATAGAGGACCTCACCCAGATGCATTGGGAGTTGATCGAGGACGGGCGACTATTGAGTATTTCTTTGATGGTTGGGACGAGTTCCCGAGGACGTGTTCGGTTAGAGGTCTTCCACAGAGTGATGAAGATACCGAGTTCGTGATTTTAAGTCCGTGTGAGAGACTTCAGATTGACCGTGGCCGAGAACAGTTTCCGTGCACAGATAGCATGACGTGGCGTCAAAGTGTACGATGATACGGACGAGTGAAACCAGAGGTTCGCACGAAGTGCCGGCGAGCTGTTATTAATCACCGTCGAGATCAGATATTTGATATGCATACATAGGTGTTGGGATACTGCCAGTTCCCGAGGAAATGTGTGCGGAACACGCAGATGTCCGGAAAACGAGAAAAGATTATGTAAGAGTAACAGCCTCCGTATAGTTCGGCATAGGGGAGATCGGAAGAGACCTTGAGCAGGATTCCTTCCAGGACACTGCTGCAATGATATTTTCACCCAGGATCATATATGTCACGTGTATTCAGAGAGTCAGAGGCCGACGCCAGTGATGTGCTGCCTTACGAGTGGTCATGATGATTGATCGAGAGATGACCAGAGAAGTGCCAGAACGGAATCGTCCCCGTTAGCACACCTGATTAGGCCGATCAGCCGATGGATTGCGAGATTGGTAATCCACAGAGAAATGAAGATCCAGAGACAGAAGACACCAGACCATGAGCGGAGGCAAGCGGATATTCTTGTTCTGCCGGTTTTAGGCGCACCGATTTATTTTTTCAACATTGTAGGAGGTGTACCTCGATGTCATTTATTGCGATTTGCGTTTGTGATCCGTGTATCACGCTTATATCGCTTGGATTTGAGTTTTGATGATTGAGCTTTATGATATTGTTTTCGTGCACCATGGCTGCACCTACTGGGTATTTATATTTTGCGCATAGTTATTACACTTAAGATATGCTTCATACACCGTTGTGTTGATTTATGATTTGCGCACAGTTATTGCACTTGATATCGGTTTTGTGCCTTGGCTTCACATGTTTATGATTTTGTGGATTTCATACAGTTGATTCGATTTTGTGAGTGTTGTATGCACTCGATTTGATTTTGCACTCAGTATAGCTTATATGTGCTTGTAGTGCATTGATATGTGTTTTGTGCACGCAGTTGCACACGTTTATGATTCTATACACCTTGGTACACTCGGTGTTGCTGTTTACGCATTTGAGTTATTGATCGGTATTTTGTGTACAGGATGCACTGTATTAATATTTCGCGCACTGGATGCACTGGATTTCTATTTCGTGCACTGGATGCACCGTATTTGTATTTCGTGCACTTGATGCACCAGATTTGTATTTATGCATTTATGCACTATATTTCGTGTCCTGGATACACCAGATTTATGTTTCGTGCATTTGTTGCACTAGATTTCCTTTTCGTGCATTGTGGCACTGGATTTATGTTTTGTGCATTGGTTGCGCCAATTCGGTATTTTGTGCATTGGTTGCACTAGATTTATACTTCGTACATTGTTGCACCGATTTATGTCTTTGAGCCCTTGTGTTATCCGATTTGTGTTTTCGTGCGCGTTGGCACTTGCCATTCGTTTTCGTGCATGCTGGTGCACTATATGCTTTTACGGACCCGACGCGCTGTGGTTGGATTTTTGCACATATTAGGCGCTTGATTTTGGATTTTCATGCGCATCGGATGCACTTAGGTGAGATTGTACTCGTGCATGTTGGATGCTTTTGCTTTAGATTTCATTCATGCATGTTAGATGCACTTGATTTAGATTTCTTTTGTGCATCTCAGATGCACTTGATTTGGATTTTCGCGCATGTTGGGCGCATGATATGATATGTGATTTTGTGCATACCGGATGGACTCGATTGGGATTTTCATTCATGCATGTTAGTTGCACCGGATGCACTCTATATGCACTTGATATAGTTGTCGTGCACACCCGTTGCACTGGACAGATACTTTCGTGCACACCTGTTGCACTGAGTTTTGTTTTTGTGCATATTGTGGCATTTGTATTTGGATTTGATTTCCGTGCGCACCAGACGCACGCGATTATTGGATAGGCTGATTTTGCTTTTGAGCACCTTGTTTCCATAATAAGCACTATATTATGAAGGAGCCAAACAGGACAGTACCTGAGCACTTTGCATACATTAAAAGTTTACCAAGAGATTTTTGAAAAAGAGCTATAGTCTCGGTATTTCCTACATGTCCGTGAGCGACACGAACGTTTATAAAAGAAAACCTTTTGGAATATTTTGAAAACGACGGAACGTGTATTTAGGAAAACATATATGGACCTATATTATTATTTTAAAATGAGCGTCCGTCACTTATGCCGTGAGTTACGCATTCACGCGGCAATTTAGAAAGATTTTTGCATGAGATTTATTTAGTTCTTGAAAGTTTTTCAAGGATGCGTACTATACACGTATTATAGTATTTGATTAGTGTATATTGGATTTCAGTAGTGGATTTTGAGATCTGTATCTCTATTGTAACTCCGAGGATATGCGTGCAAATCTGATAATTTGCGTGACGCTTGACGGAGTTCGATTTTGAGTTTTGCACTCGTTTTCATGCGCACTTGACGCGCTGTGTTGTTTCTGCATCATCCGTTATTTCGGAGCACCGTTGATCTGAGCCGATTATTGAAATGTTTTAGATTTTAGGGGTTTAAATTTAAATTCGAGGACCTAATTTCTTTAAGGGGGAAAGATTGGAAAATTTCAGAAAATATAAAATATTATTTTTGGAATTTAATATTAAAATAATATATTTCCCGAAAACTGCCCGATTTGCGAAACTGGGGTTTTCGAAAAAGGGTATAAAGATATACCAATAATTGTGAAATAATTAGGAATTAAAATGATTTATTCATTTTAAAAATATATTTAAAGGATTTGGCATTTTTAAAATTTATTGTATGCAGTTTTGATAAAAACACGATTAGTGCACTGCTAATCGCGATTAAGCTAAATCCGTTTTTCTACAGTTTTCATGGTTAGTGCACCATGACATGTTACATGTTATTTCATTTTTATTGTGTTTATTATGGTATATGTGTTATTGGTGAGAAAAGAATGGAAAAAGGTGTAATGATGATTTGGAGAGGGTGGGGGGGACACAATGATGAGAATAAGCATGCTAGGAGAGAGAATGCGAGTGAGAAAGTGAGAGAGAGGGAGAGAGTGTTGCCACATTTGTTCCTCCACCATTTTCCTCTACTTCTTCCTTATCTCCCTCCATCGTCTACCCTCTTGACCCATCCCAAAAACCATGTCAAAACCCCACACCCTCTCCACAAAAGTTGATCTCTTCTACATTCTCTAGACAATGAACCAAGCAAAGTGGGATTTTGACAACATTGAGACTTCTAGGATTTTGTTTAGGTGTAACCATGAGGTATATCTCTTCTCATTTAGGATAGTTTGATTTCCTAGCATTTTGTTTGAGTTTAGAAGTCGTTTAGTGATGGATTTGTGAACTTTGGAAATCCAGTGAAAGGTTTGGGAAATTGATGATGGGTAGAGACTATTAAATAGACTTGGGTGGTGTTTTAATAACCTAGAACAGAAAATAGAACCTAATCACGAACATAGAAAACCCGACATCGTATATTATGTGAATTTTGAGGGTATTTTGGAATCTGGAGTAACCCGGGTGACCTGAAAATTATTTTGCAAACATAGAGGAGTGTGCAGGCACATAGGAAGCTACCAATGAAACCGTAGCCCCAGGCCGCATATTTAACCTTTCTGTCCGCAATTTGCGGCCAGAGCAGGGGGTATGTTGTCGTGTTTGGTCCATGGCTCCTTTTGCTATAAATTAGACCCTTTACATATGCAAAATTGTCTAGTTTGACCTGATTCAAAATCTGGGAGCACTTTGGTGTGATTTTGGATATGTTTTCCGTATTTTGAGGTGCTCATTTTTGATATTTGGATTCGTATTTGGTTGTTGGATGTTTGTACATCAACAACTAGGGATAATTGATTAGTTTTGCCTGCGTGGGCTATAAGTTCTAACCTATGGGCGATCCGTGTGCCGTTTCGGTTTTCAGAACTTGATTTTAATTGCGTTGCGATATGTATTATTATTGTAGGTACCTTCATATGGATTCGGAGGTGACAGAGCATGGCGTCATCAACTTCGGCAAGCGAAGACCAAGGTGAGTGGATCTATATCCACGGGGGAAGTCGGGTGGATGGCGTGTAGCACCCCCGCACACTTTGATGGAAACCGATTTATAGATAGATTATGGTTAATGAATCCTTTAATAGAAGACTATAGATAGAGTTAATGTAGGGTTCCTAGGCACACACAAGAGGTTCCACAAGGCATCAACCATGCCAAATTCAAATTTTCCGGTGCCGAGAAACCCTAAACTAGATCGTTAACTAAAGATTAGGCGAAACAACAAGCAAGCTAACTACTTTGCTACTAAGTGAATGGAAATAGAACCTTTGCAGATCCGGTCCTCCACTTCTAAAGCTCCGTGTTGACGTCCCTCCGCTGTGATCATCGGATCCCGGACTCTAGCGATGGTTTCGTCGCAGAAATGATCGGGCTAGGTCATTGACTTCGAGGCCGAAGATGATCTATGTCGGGGAGACTCAAACTCAAGCTATTCCTTCACTTGGTCAAAAACTTTGTGAAGAGAACACCCTATACTACATGGTAAGTAGTAGAGGATGAAGAAATAGGAAGTGGGTTCACTTTAGAATTGGATTTCTCACTCTTTTTCTCATGGCACCATTGGAGCTAGCATGCTTTTGTGAGCTTGATGAAGGAGAAGAAGAAGAAAAGAATTAAAAGGATAATATGAAACTTTCCTTTTAATCATGGCACCATGGTTGAGTTAAGCTCTCATGCTTAACTCATGTAGAGAATTAACCAAAGCATTAGGTTAAGGGTTGGGTTAATTAATATCTTGAACAAATGACAAAAGAGTTGACTTTGTCAATGTTTATCAAGCTTCATGAAGCTTGATAACTTTGACCAAAGTCTCACTCTTTTGTTATTTGTTAAGATAATTGTAAACCCTAATCTAACCTTGATTTGGTTCAAGTCTCATACACACAACTTGTTTGTATCATCAAGCATGATACAAACATGTACACTTGCATATATCACATATAAACAATGTGTACATTCAAGTGAGAAAATCAATCTTAAGTGAACCAATACTAGTTAATGTAAAGTAATATATCAAATATATAATTATACATTAAATCATTAAATCAACACTTGATTTAACGATCCGGTCATATTGCATATAACCGACTAATATCAATAGTAACAACTTATCGAATCAACACTTGATCTGATAACCCGGCTATATCGCATACAACCGATCAATGTCACTAATCGTGAGAATAGAATACAATATCACATACTGGTATTATTCTTGGTCCCGGACATATCTCATATGCACTCCTATTTCATTTCGCTTGAGCCAGGAAACCCCTGTGTAGGACTCTAACGACTCGTCAATACGCTGGCAGTAGGTGATGATCATATCAAACACCCACAAGCCGCAAGCGGTCTGCTAAACGTAACGGCCACCCGGGTATTGAGCGATCAGAAGATCAACGAGCAAGCCCGCTCACACTCCTGTGAATCCAACCAGTAACACTACCATACAGTCCGGTCTCTTCGTTTGATATGTCGCATATCTCGTCTAGGGGTGGTAAACGTCAGACCCCAATAACTCGATAAGTCGTGTCGATATGAGGCTCATAACGGGTCGAGAAACTACTGGTAACACTTACCAGTAAATCCCTAAAGCAGCCTTGGCCAAGTACTTCCTGTTATAGCCAATCGAGCACAGCGCAACATCAACTCCCTATACCGGGAGAGACGAAACCCCTCCCATCGCTCATTGCCACCATGTGACTCGGGACTGTACCAAAAACCACCGTTTTGCACGCCCTCTTGGACGTGGTAAGATAGAAATCAAAGCACAGTGGGAATCACACAAGACTCTATGACGATCTCGGGTCTACAGACTAACCTGCACCAGTGTCACCAGAGAACTGCCATCTGACGTAAGGTATAATACCATCTGGGAGTTCTCGGCGAGTCCGTCCAGTGTACCCAGTCTTCACTGAGCACCCGTATATCATCTATGATGTCAAACACCAATGGATATGGGATCATCCATCGCCCATCTATATGGGTCGAGAAGGTATACGCTAGTCTACTCTGGTAAATCGATGCCCCGTTTCGATACACCCACGACTAGGGACTTTGAAGGATGTACTTATAGACTATCATGTCCCCACTAGTATGATCCGCATCATAGTCAAGGTAGTCAAGTACACATCCTAAGGGCTTTACCAACATGTAATAGAGAGACAATCAGTGTACACGTTAAGGTAAAGAGTAACCAGATAGCATACTATCATATCGAGCAAGAAAGTCATCCCTATATATGTCCAAGCATCCACTACAATATACATCCTTTGTATCGTAATGGCCTCTAAAGCATACATATAACTAACTGTCATGACCCGAAAGTACGGAACATGACCGGTACTTAGACTACGAACGTCTCAAGGCGTACGTAAGCTAAGTAAGCCGAACCCAGAAATCCAAACCAAGAGAAGTAGTAGAGTGTAAGGAGAACCATATCAAAACAACCTGTATGCAACATAATATACAACGCCTAAAGGCGAGGATCACAACAGAAATGAAACTCAACCAGCAAGAACCCATGGGAATATAACACGCGACTCTAAGGTCGAAAGAATAACATCACTGGTCCCTATCTCAAAAATAAATACATGTTTGGTTGATGGAACTTCTAGATACTGTAAGGTTCCTAGGCACCCTAATGAGGTCTCATAAGGCATCAACCATGCCAATTTCAAATTTAAACGGTGCCGAGAAACCCTAGAACGGATCGTTGGCTAGTTTCTAGGCGAAACAATAAACTAGTTAACACTTAACTACAAGTAAACGGAAATACAACCTTTGTAGATCCGGTGCTCCACCTCCATAGCTCCGCGACGAAGTCCCCTCACTGTCCAAATGAATTCCCGGGCTCTAGCGTCGGCTTCGTCGGAGAAATGGTGAGCTAGGTCGTCGATGTCCATGCCGAAGATGATCTACGTCGAGGCATCGCTAGATCAAGCTCCACCTTCACCAAGCCATGAAAACTTGTGAAGGAAACACCCTATACTACTTGACAAGAGGTAGAGGATGAAGAAATAGGAAGTGGGTTCACTTTAGAATTGGATTTCTCACTCTTTATCATCACTTGCCATTAATGGAGCAAGCTTTCTTCCATGAAGAAATGAAGAAGAAGAAGAAGAATGTTATGATAAGAATTAATTAAAATAGAAAAGAAAATCCATTCTTATCATAACTCTTACCATGGTTAAGTGTAGAGAGAGAACTATAGTTAAGTGGAGTGGTTAGGTTTTAACATGAGACAAAATGGTGACTTAATGAAAGCTTCATGAAGCTTCATATACAAACAAAGAAAAGCCACCATTTTCTCACCCTTTTTCTTTTTCCAAATGAATAACTAAATAAAATAAATGAATAAGAAAATAATAAACCCTAACCACTCATAAAACCATGGTTCAATCTTTACACAAACCCAAGTTTGCATGCATCATCAAACATGATACAAGCAAGTGCACAAAATCATATCGCATATGCAATGCGCACATCCGAGCGAGAAAATCCATTTAAAGTGAACCGATACTAGTTAATGCAAAGTAATATATCAAATATATAATTATGCATTAAATCATTAAATCAACACTTGATTTAACGATCCAGTCATATCGTATATAACCGACTAGTATCCTATGTACCGGTTTATTGAATCAATCCTTGATTCGATAATTAGGGTATATCGCATATAACCTAATCGATACATTTATCGCGAGAATGTAATACGGTATCACATACACGCATTACTCTCGGTCCCGCACATATCTCATATGCGCTCCTATTTCGTTTCGCTTGAGCCAGGAAACCTCTGTGTAGGACTCTAAAGACTCGTCAATACGCCGGCAGCAGGTGATGATCATATCAAACACCCACAAGCCGCAAGCGGTCTGCTAAACGTAACGGCCACCCGGGTATTGAGCGATCAGAAGATCGACGAGCAAGCCCGCTCACACTCTAGTGAATCCAACCAGTAACACTACCGTACAGTCCGGTCTGATCGTCTGATATGTCGCATATCTTGCCTAGGGGTGGTAAACGTCAGACCCCAATAGCTCGATAAGTCGTGTCGATATGAGGTCTATAACACTTTGAGAAACTACAGGTAACACTTACCAGTAAATCTCAGCAACCCTGGCCAGGGATTTCCTGTTATAGCCAATCGAACACAGCGCAACATCAACTCCCTATACCGGGAGAGACGAATCCCCTCCTATCGCTCATTGCCTCCATGTGATTCGGGACTGTACCCAAAAACCACCGTTTTGCACGCCCTCTTGGACGTGGTAAGATGGAAATCAAAGCACAGTGGGAACCACACAAGACTCTATGACGATCTCGGGTCAACGGACTACTCTGTACCAGTGTCACCAGAGAACTGCCATCTGACGTAAGGTATAATACCATCTGGGAGTTCTCGGCGAGTCCGTCCAGTGTACCCAGTCTCCACTGAGCACCCGTATATCATCTCTGATGTCAAATACCAATGGATATAGGATCATCCATCGCCCATCTATATGGGTCGAGAAGGTATACGCTAGTCTACTCTGGTATATCGATGCCCCGTCTCGATATACCCACGACTAGGGACTTTGAAGGATGTACTTATGCACTACCATGTCCCCACTAGTATGATCCGCATCATAGTCCAGGTAGTCAAGTCCACATCCTAAGGGCTTTACCAACATGTAATAGAGAGACAATCTGTGTACAGGTTAAGGTAAAGATCAACCAGATAGTATACTATCATGTCGAGCAAGAAAGTCCTCTCTATATATGTCCAAGCATCCACTACAATATACATCCTATGTATAGTAATGGCCTCTAGGGCATACATATAACTAACAATCTCCCACTTGCACTAGGGCCATCTGATAGCAGTGGTTGTAGTATCTCATACTCAACCATCCCATAAAAATCTCTCTCTGGGAACAGGCCTTTGTGAGTGGATCCACTGTGTTGTCCTCTGAGTCTACTCTCCTGACCTCGATCCCCTGGAGATCAACCATCTCCATGATCAGGTGATACTGCCTTAGAATATGTCTGGATCACTGATGGGACCGGCGTTCCTTGGCATAAGCCACAACTCCATTGTCACACAATGGAAGGAACGTAGTTCATCTCATGAACCAATATACACCCAAACAGCCTCTTTGGTAGCATCTTAAGTAGCGATGTATCCTACCTTTATCGTCTAGTATGTCACGGTATCTAGCTTGGAACTCTTCCAGCATACCGTCCCTTTACTGAGGGTAAAGACAATGCCTGTGACTGACACTCAGTCGTCATTATCACCCTGGAACACTTCCAGTGATTCTCCCCAGGATCGATTGATACCATCTCGCTACAACTAGTGAGAATCCTAACAACCAATTAGATCTATCTCATAGATCCAAAACCCAGGATTTAGGAGTTATCACTTTGATCCTATATGGAGAATCTTTGTGATAATCGGAGATTGATCGAGCGTAGCATAGGAAACTACTTCCCTATCAAGAGTATGTCATCCACGTACTCTACGAGGATCGTCACCATACTCCTTACTACCTTTTTGTTTATACAAGGTTCATCTACCATTTTGATGATGTCAAACTCTTTGACTACTTCATCAAAACAGACGTTCCAACTCCGCGATGCCTGCTTTATCCTATAAAGCATCTTGCACATGTTTCCGCTGCTCCCACTGTCTACGAGGCTCTCTGGCTGTGTACTTATAGACGCTCTCTTCCAAATCATCATTTAGAAAAGCAGTCAAGACACCCAACCACCAGATATCGTAGTCATGGTATGTAGCCGTGGCAAGTAGGATCTGGATGGACTTAAGCATAGATCCTTAGAAAAGGTTTCAACATAATCCACACCTGGTCAATGATGCAAACCTTTAACAAGTCTAGCTTTGAAAGTCTCAACTTTTCCATCTACACCAAGTAATCTTCTCAAGATATACTTGCTCCTGATGGGGATTTAACCCTTCAGATATAGCAACCAAAGTCCGTACTTTGTTGGTGTATAAGGATTCCATCTCATATCACTAAGCATCCAGCCATTCTTATAGAGTCTTACTCCTGATGGCCAGCTTGAAACTAGTTGGGTCATCATCTCATGATGCAATCCTCGCTCCCACTGTCATAGAGAAACCGAAGTATCTCTCAGGTGGGTGAGGAACCCTACTAGATCGGCGGAGAGGCTGAGGTTCATTGGTAATTATTGAATCCTTTGGTTCTGTCAATATCTTCAGCTGCAGTTTTGTATAGCTGGAACATTTCCAGTTCTACATGACTGACCTTGCCTCGAGCTTGTCCGGATTTTGCTTTTCAGACATAGGCCGGACAACCCCAAATCTTAACTAACTTAAGAAATGGGCTCTTCCTTTTCTATATCACATATGAAGTGGTAGGCAACTGATTTGATTTGAACCCTATTCAATAGGCATGCAACTTCTCAAGTGCATAACTCCCAAAAGGAAATAGGTAACTCAGCAGTACTCATCATAGAGCACACCATATCAAATAGGGTGTATCTGCTCCGCCCCGATATACCATCGTGCTATGGTGTATACGGAGGAGTAATGCTGAGAGAGAATCTCATTCTCCTTTAGAATAGTCCAGGAATTCCGTGCCCAAGTATTCTCCTCCTTGATCTCATCAAAGGACATAATACTTATACCCGTATCGGTTCTCTACTTCTAACTTATATTCTGTGAATATCTCAAAAGGTTCGGACTTGTGTTTCAACAGGAACATATGTCTGAATCTTGAGAGATTATCAGAGAATATAATGAAGTATAAAGAACCGGTCTTGGCATGTGTAGACAGGGGACCTACATACATCAACATGTATCATCCCAAGAGTTCATTAACTCTTTCTCTGTTTCCAGTAAACGGAGCTATGGTCATCTTATCTTTGTGACATGACTAGCGAGTTTCACAAGATGTAAATTCAAACTGATTTAAATATGCATCTACATGTAACTACAGCCAGTCGGGTCGCATAGATATGACCTAGTCTACAATGCCTTAAGAAGGATTTGTTCATTTCTGAACTTTTCCTCTTGTGTGTGTTCCGTATACTAAGAACTGTAGTTTGATTTAGAACATTAATGCTTTTAGATAACGTGCCTAAACCGATCAACTTTTAATATAGGAAATGTTCAAAACATTATCCAACAATACAAAATTTTACCGTTTCTTTACTAATAAAGAGACAGATATGATTTTTTATATCAGGTTCGGTATCTAATAACATTCGTTCAGAATCAATGTATTGGTAATACAGGGTGACAGCGACCAACAGACTTGGCTGCAACTCTTGCCCCGTTTTCTGTCTCATGAAACTTATCACCCGTTCTCAGTTCTCTATCTTTCTGTAGCCCTATGTAACTGATTACATATCTGGGATCCTGATCTGGTATCACATACCCAGGACGTAGAGGATACAGAGAAACAGTTCTTTGTAGTGAACACAACCGAAGATGATGCATCAGCATGCACTCTCTTCGTTTGGGCTGCACGGGAATTCTGGTAATCCCCAATTTCCTGCTCTGTCTTATAACAATTATAAGTTGGAGCGGGACCAACGTTCCCCAGCTCAGTATAACAAGCGGGTTCGGTCAATTATCCGTATTATTATCTTGATTAAGGCGTGATATGGTCGCTACCTGGAGAGAGAGAGAAGAAAACACTCAGCGTGCGCTCTTGTAAGAATAGATTGGTTATTATTTTATCTAATCAGGATGGCTCCCACTGCTTTTTATCAAATCTTCCTTCAAACCCTAAAAGGAAAGACTAGCCGGGATTAATTACACACTACAAGTTCGCCAATCTTTCAGCCAGGCCAGTGTCGGTACTTTGAGGGAGGTCCCCCGTGCTTTCGCTCGAACCTAATTAATGTAAACCTCGTTTTCCCAGAGGCGTAACCCCGTTGACACCTTTCTAGACACCTACTTGATCGGCTAATTGTAATGTATAAAACTCTCCCAGGAGTAACTCTTACTCGCAGCGGGTATCGGGATCCAACTATCTCATAGAAGGTATGCAATCTCATTGCAAATTTCAACACTTGATATTCCCGATAATATTTTTCCCCTAACGTCCTATGACCTTGACGGAGGTCAACAAACCATAGGTTACTAGTCAAGTTCAACCCGTCATTTCTTGATCGAATTAAACCCACCCGCACGACCCTTGACGGAGATCAACAAGGCCGCACGACTACCCTAATCCAATCTGCATCATATGCATAAGCAGATAAATACTAGTTAGCTACCGCACACTACGCCTTGACGGAGGTCAACAAACACAGCACGAATACTAACTACTACTTATCTGAAATGACGGAGGGCTACGACAGGTTTTTCTGAAAAACCATTGCGTAATGAACTTGATATCGTTGTAGAATCAAATGATTTTAAAAAATGGAGTGTTTTTGAGGCTTTTCTAGTTTTGCTAAGGGAGTCACTCCCGGTGAAGGGATCATCGGTCCTTTCCTCGTCGAATGAGGTGCGGGATATATCATATATATCACTGTGCAAAGCAAAAACTCTTAAAAGCAATCAAAAGACAAACCGAGTGTGTAGCATCTGCCAGTTATTGCTAAAGGAGTCACTCCCGGTGAAGGGATCTCGGTCCTTTCCTCATCGAATAAGGTGCAGGATATATCACATATACCGCTGTGCAAAGCAAGAACTATAGCTACCTGTTTTATTTTGAAATTCAATTCTACAACATCTTAGGTTTCTTTTATTTCATTAATCACATTAATGAAGTCCCATCATTCAAGTACCTAAACATCACAGATAAATACGACGTACACTTATGCCATCTGCATTCGCCTCGATGTCCCCTCGTGCACCGTTAGGTTAGGTAACTAACGGCAGAGCGGGGCAGGGCTAGCGCGGGTGTAAAACATAAGTAACGCCTATATAATATATCATATATACTATATACTGTATCTATCACAGAACATCACATGATCACATCACAGATATCGCAGCAGAAGAATCATATGAAATATTTGATATACTAGGACGTCCGTGTTTTCAATACGAGCCAGTATAAAACACGGATTCCACGATCGTGATGAATAGCCAAACCCACACCCCTAGACCCCTACGAGAGCGGCAAGCAACCCTACCAATTCTAGAGTTAGGAGACCCGGACTCGATTCCTCGAGTTGGTCTCCCACTGGACTCCAGAACCCAGTTACTTGTGCCCTCCTCCTTGGGTCTATCCTAGTGCGGAAAAGTAAATAATATACAAAGGGTGACAACTTCCGCAACCTGGAAGTGCCCCAATAAAAGAATATTACATACAAGTTTTTACATAAATGAAAATGGAAAAACACTCGTCTCACATAAAAACCCCCGGCTATTCAAACACGACGATCCAATATAACATATCCAGCAACACATAACATCACATGTCATCAACGTAAGTAAATATGCGCATCCCAATTGTCGTTGACATATAGCAACGAAACCGGCGATATCACATATTACACTTACGGTCACAGAAAAGAAAGTGTAAAACTACAACAGTTGGAATCCGCAATCTGCATAGACATCACATGCCTAATCAAATGAATACCTTAGACATCACATGCCTAACAATTATAAACCCCGCATTTTAGTCTCAACATCGAAAACACTTTTCAATATCAAGTCGGGCAATTCAACAAGATTCCCGACATCCTGATCGAATGCTCGTCGCAAACTTCAGTAGACGGCCACACCCCCGATACCGTCAACGAAGTGCACCAAGGCGGAACACCGCTACCGCGAGCACCCGGACGGATGCTTTCGGCGACGGGGTTCTCCTACAGTCACTTGGTCGGGGCTATGGGGTGAGGCTGTCTATTAAGTTTACCCGGCGAGTATCCGCGTACGCTACGTGATTGCGACGGACTTTTGATCACATCAAAATTCCGTGGCAACCGATCAAGTGAGACTAAATTGCTATATTTATAACATTCATTCAGTTATCTCATAACTACTTGTGAATTCCAATTATTGTATCACATTCCGGATAAATAGAAAATGTTAAACTTTTCGATCAAACAGTCGAACACCCAAGTTTTCCCGATACAGCTCAACACATGAAATAAGTCTAAGAACATTCAGTTCGTGCCTCAGTACCAACGGTCCAGCCGTAGAAGGGTCAAGCCAACGCCTCACATGTGGCACGCCGTACTGCCCCAAACCCGAAGGTTCAAAGGGCAGTTCAAGACGGTCACATAATCGAGTTAAGGTTTGTTGTCTTCTAGAGGGTCCATCGCGTTACTTGCACTACTTAGAACATCGTTAAATTTCGGAAAAATCCAACATTTGGAAATTTCCCGACAGGGGAAAAATTGGTTATTTATATCCGGTCGAACTTTTTAACATATTCTAAATTTTATCCGGAAAGCCTCATAGACAAAATCTGATACTCCGATCGAAACACCGAATTCCCAAAAACAACCCAGAAAATAAAACTCTGGAATAAATATTAAAATATTCGCAGGAAAACCAGCACTGACTATCATTGATTATGGTGCAAATTTGGATGAACAATACGACAAAACGGCCGCGGATCCGCCGCACTAGCCTTGCTCGTGCCGTGGATCCACGCCTTAATGATGGAATTAGGTCATCAAAATTCACCGTAACTCTTAGATATCCCTACTGGTTTTTCTGCATATTTTTAATGTTGAAAAATCCCAGATTTTAGAAAAAGGACAGAGAGCATGTTTGGAATTGGGTTTCGGGTTCGTTCGGACTTCAAATTGCGTCTAGACTTCGCCTAAGGCTCTAGCTAGGCTCTGATACCACTGTAGGGTTCCTAGGCACCCTAATGAGGTCTTACAAGGCATCAACCTTGCCAATTTCAAATTTAAACGGTGCCGAGAAACCCTAGAACGGATCGTTGGCTAGATTTCTAGGCGAAACAATAAACTAGTTAACACTTAACTACAAGTAAACGGAAATACAACCTTTGTAGATCCGGTGCTCCACCTCCATAGCTCCGCGACGAAGTCCTCTCGCTGTCCAAATGAATTCCCGGGCTCTAGCGTCGGCTTCGTCGGAGAAATGGTGAGCTAGGTCGTCGATGTCCATGCCGAAGATGATCTACGTCGAGGCATCGCTAGATCAAGCTCCACCTTCACCAAGCCATGAAAACTTGTGAAGGAAACACCCTATACTACTTGGCAAGAGGTAGAGGATGAAGAAATAGGAAGTGGGTTCACTTTAGAATTGGATTTCTCACTCTTTATCATCACTTGCCATTAATGGTGCAAGCTTTCTTCCATGAAGAAATGAAGAAGAAGAAGAAGAATGTTATGATAAGAATTAATTAAAATAGAAAAGAAAATCCATTCTTATCATAACTCTTACCATGGTTAAGTGTAGAGAGAGAACTATAGTTAAGTGGAGTGGTTAGGTTTTAACATGAGACAAATTGGTGACTTAATGAAAGCTTCATGAAGCTTCATATACAAACAAAGAAAAGCCACCATTTTCTCACCCTTTTTCTTTTTCCAAATGAATAACTAAATAAAATAAATGAATAAGAAAATAATAAACCCTAACCACTCATAAAACCATGGTTCAATCTTTACACAAACCCAAGTTTGCATGCATCATCAAACATGATACAAGCAAGTGCACAAAATCATATCGCATATGCAATGCGCACATCCGAGCGAGAAAATCCATTTAAAGTGAACCGATACTAGTTAATGCAAAGTAATATATCAAATATATAATTATGCATTAAATCATTAAATCAACACTTGATTTAACGATCCGGTCATATCGTATATAACCGACTAGTATCCTATGTACCGGTTTATTGAATCAATCCTTGATTCGATAATTAGGGTATATCGCATATAACCTAATCGATACATTTATCGCGAGAATGTAATACGGTATCACATACACGCATTACTCTCGGTCCCGCACATATCTCATATGCGCTCCTATTTCGTTTCGCTTGAGCCAGGAAACCTCTGTGTAGGACTCTAAAGACTCGTCAATACGCCGGCAGCAGGTGATGATCATATCAAACACCCACAAGCCGCAAGCGGTCTGCTAAACGTAACGGCCACCCGGGTATTGAGCGATCAGAAGATCGACGAGCAAGCCCGCTCACACTCCAGTGAATCCAACCAGTAACACGACCGTACAGTCCGGTCTGATCGTCTGATATGTCGCATATCTTGCCTAGGAGTGGTAAACGTCAGACCCCAATAGCTCGATAAGTCGTGTCGATATGAGGTCTATAACACTTCGAGAAACTACAGGTAACACTTACCAGTAAATCTCAGCAACCCTGGCCAGGGATTTCCTGTTATAGCCAATCGAACACAGCGCAACATCAACTCCCTATACCGGGAGAGACGAATCCCCTCCTATCGCTCATTGCCTCCATGTGATTCGGGACTGTACCCAAAAACCACCGTTTTGCACGCCCTCTTGGACGTGGTAAGATGGAAATCAAATCACAGTGGGAACCACACAAGACTCTATGACGATCTCGGGTCAACAGACTACTCTGTACCAGTGTCACCAGAGAACTGCCATCTGACGTAAGGTATAATACCATCTGGGAGTTCTCGGCGAGTCCGTCCAGTGTACCCAGTGTCCACTGAGCACCCGTATATCATCTCTGATGTCAAACACCAATGGATATGGGATCATCCATCGCCCATCTATATGGGTCGAGAAGGTATACGCTAGTCTACTCTGGTATATCGATGCCCCGTCTCGATATACCCACGACTAGGGACTTTGAAGGACGTACTTATGGACTACCATGTCCCCACTAGTATGATCCGCATCATAGTCCAGGTAGTCAAGTCCACATCCTAAGGGCTTTACCAACATATAATAGAGAGACAATCTGTGTACAGGTTAAGGTAAAGATCAACCAGATAGCATACTATCATGTCGAACAAGAAAGTCCTCTCTATATATGTCCAAGCATCCACTACAATATACATCCTATGTATAGTAATGGCCTCTAGGGCATACATATAACTAACAGATACAACTGAAATATAATATACAATGTATAATGATGGGTAAGATACAATAAACCCACCTACTAGAAAGTCACCCAAAAGGTACAGTGCCCGCAAAGCCGTAAAAAATCCTGTACGGCAACCTGCAAGAAACTGGGGCACAACGGGGGTGAGTTGCCAACTCGTGAGTAGAAAAAGATCTATGAATAGAAAATCGCATGTATGACGCAATCTTAGGTCATACGATCAATATATATAATCCTCAAGTATATAACCAGCAATCTCTAACCATGGCTACTATAAATATCTAACCCTAGTGTAAACCCATGTGACTGTGCCAGTGCATCAGGTGGCAATATATCATATGAATGATGTATGAATGCATGAAACAGAATGCATGTAGTGAAGAAAACTGCTTTTATAACTTTGTGAGATTTCTGTATTTTTAAAATGAGGTATCACGATGAAATCAGCATAAAACAGTGCCTAGCATCGGCACAAATCATAAATCTCAATGTCTCGATATCTCTGTATCACAATCTCTGTACCTCAATAGCTCAAATCTCAATGTCTCAATCATAATATCCAGGACGCCGTCAGTCCAGATCGGCCCCTACCATCCATCTCATGATTACGATGGTATCCTCCGGATATCCGACGTGTCGGGTAATATCACCGGTCGGTCGTGCTCCCCTGCCAGGCTCAACGCCATCTCCTGCGATCTTCTTGCCCCGGAGTACCGCACCGGGCCCACCATGTACCCGAAACGGTTCATCCGCCTCCTCGAATCGGGTCTCGAAATCCATCAGCAAAACTCATGGTGGACGACTCATACATAATGGAAAAACCGCATTTATTTAAAAAGAGAGAAAGCAGTATATATATGTGTTGCGGTTTTCCTCCAAATCCAGAAAATCTAATGGAAACTCGAATCCAAATCATCAATAGCATGTGAAATCATGAATATAAGCATGAGAATCCATGAATGCAGCATATAGTGAATAACAGCATGCATGAAGTGACAAGTAATAACTACAATGTCAAGCTGGTATACATGGCAAGTACACTAATATCATGTCACTACTAGCTAACAAGCTAAATCAGGCAATAATATTCTCTAAGTGTACGTGACATGGCAATTACCGATGAAGATGTGTATGCGACAGCAAATAAGTGTACGTGGTACATACGCATCATCGGTAATGGTGCTGGTGTCCTAGCAGCATGATATCAATAATAGAATATGAATCATAACAGTATGCGATGCAGAGCAACAATAATAATATGCGGGAGCTGAAATACTGAACACCATGATCGCTAAACTGCATCTAATGTCATAAAGGTCATATAGCTACCCTACTACAAGGCTGAGCTAAAGCTAGTAGTAGGTAAGGGAAACCGCCTAACCTCTGAGTCGATACATATAAATATACATATATAATCGGTGATCCCGCCTCGATCATATCACATCCGATACCATATCTCTATAATTGGTTATTCCCAAGTCAAGTAGGAGGATCAAACATCAAAATATAGCTCGTACGTGAATCCGTCGTACGACATCCCCAAATCTGGGTACGGGTCAATATCACATCTGTCATATCATTCATCAAGTATTCTCTTTATCAAATGTCCTCATCTGGGTACTGACCTATGTCTGGTACAATGCTAACATCATCACTATAATCAAGATCTAACTACTGATCGACAGTCTAGTATAGATCGATATTATCCTCATATATCATCACCAGAGTATACATCGCCTAAGGTGGCCTATCACAGGTATCCTGTCATATCATATCATATCATATCCCATCGTATATCAAAATCACATTTCGATCACATAATATATATGTCGCTACTACTATGACATCATCATTCCCAATATCCTCTAAAGTATCAAGGTGTATCTTAATTATGAATTTTATCATATCACCGACATCATGATCTCATATCAAACCATCGACTCACATCGATCCCATGTATCATCCTCAAGTCCGTATGTGAACACAAAATCCCAAACCCATGTGAACACATATCCATAACGAATTCCATAACCATATATGAAATGAGGATGTTTGCAAGTATGCATGTGTGAGTATGTACGTGTAGTGCACCCACTACCCTAATGTTCCGTAACCAAAATCATCCAAGTCCACCAATTTCCATTTAAACATCAATAATTAATCCCAACAACATATAATATTTATAGGTGTGTATACGCATCCGTATACATCACCTCGGACTGCGGGGGTGCTATACGACATCCACCCGACTTCTCCCCGTAGATATAAATCTACTCACATTGATATGTGTGCCGGTGCCGATGTTGTCGTTTGCATCTCCAACGCCTCGACGCCACGCGGAGTACCTACAAGGATATCACATGCTAAAACTCATAAAAATCACATCGGAACCCAAAATGGTGCACACTACGCCCATAGGTAAAAACCTGTGACCTTGTGTGCAAAAACAGCCAATCACCACTGTCGTTGACGTCCAAACGCCACCCGACAGATACGAATCATCGAATATCAAAATCCATACGAAAACACGTCGTAAAACATACGCCAACTCATGAAAATGAACCCAGATTTTACCCTAACAGGAAACGGTCAAAACTAGACATACTGGTGGTCAATTTTACATGAAATAGGGCTGTGCATGCAAAACGAGGCAGTTTTACACTGCTCTGGCCGCAAATTGCGGCCAGGGGGATTAAATTTGCGGCCGGGGTTTTGAGGTGGTGGCTAGGGCTTTGGGTAGGGGTTCCAGGGTGCCTGCACAGCTCTCTCCCAAGTCAATTTTTCTCTAGGAGGCCCCGGGTGAAAGCAGATCTCAGAAAGGTCTCAAAATCGACAAAAATGCTAAAATACGCCAAGTCGAATAACACTGGTAAATAATAGGAATCTGGGGTAATATTGGTTACAATGGTCTCAAAAACACCTAATAAGGTCATACTAACGATCAAAACCACACTTGGTCACATCTCACTCAAGTTTTGCCTAAACTAGCACTAAATCATGGATATAACAGTAAATTATCAGCTAAACACTATAACTTGCAAGACAGGAATTTGGTTATGAGATTATACCTCAAGAGAAGTCTTAGATGTAGTAGAAGGGAAGATCCAGAGAAAGGAAGGCCTGCTGAAGTGCATCTGTAGCAGCTTCAAGTTGGTGTTCTGGCTGAACTGCAAAACTGCAGCTGAATGAATTGTGGTTTTGGTTGCTGTTGCCTTGGCTGCTGCTGCTGCTTGGAATTGTTCGTGGCTAAGTGCAGCAGCAGAAGTGTTGGGGGTAGGTGTTGTGGTGAAGTTGAAGTATTTGGTGTTGTGTTGATGGGGTTACTGCTGTTGATGCAGGGTGAAGAGTTTTGGGCTGAAGTATGGTTTCAACATATGGATGAGCTGATATGGAGGCTGATATGGTGATAAAGGGGCTGATATTGGGTAGATGTGAGGGTATAGGTATGGGGCTATGATGTTAGGGTGGTGGCTGCAGCTGCTGTAGCTGTAGGTATAGGGAGGGGGCTGTTCTGGTGGCTGAAGTCAGCAATTATAGCTGAAGGTGTTGATAAGGGGGTGTGTAGGTCAGCTATGGGGGCTGATGGTGACTGAACTGATGGTGTAGGTGTTGGGCTAAGGGGGTTAGGGGCTGGTGTAGCTGATGTTGCAGCTTGTAGGGTGGCTGGTGTGTTGATATATGCTGATGTAGGGCTGCTGAACTTCTGCTGATGATATTTGATATGGGGCTGAAGTGATGGTATATGGGCTGAAGTTGTTTTGAAGTGGTGTAATGTGTGAGAGTGAGAGGTAGTATGAAAGAACACAAGGGATAATGAAGGTTGAGAGGGATCATGCACACTCTAGCCACCTCTCTCTCACTCTTGAACCATGTTAGCACCCTCAAGCCATTCATGGCTCACACTCTCCTGCACAAGTCAACCTAACCTTAATCATCCTTAACCAAGCTAAAACCCTTAAGTAACCCCACTAACCTAACCAATTGGTCAAGCCACCATGGTCACCTAAACATGGTCCAACCCTTGGCTACCATGACCAAAATAAGAAACAAGTGTAGAAAATGTCATGTGCCCATTTTTGCACAAAAAGCCAAAAATCCACTTCGCGATTTTTAATCGCGATTAACACTAAAGTCGCATATAATTCATCATAAAAACTATAAAATGACATATTTTCACAAAATATCCTATTTTAGAATTTCCAAAATTTTCTCCTGAACTTTCACCATTTATCGGTATTTAATTACACCGACTATTAAAATATTCATTAAAAATTTTGAAAATTCCCAAAAATAAATTTTTTTTTTGAAATGTTACAGTCTTCCCCCCTTAAAGAAATTCGGTCCCCGAATTTAAATTTAAACCTCCCAATTCTAAAACATTTCAAATAAATGTCCAAATCAACGGGGCTCCGAAATTATCAATATATAAAAGGCATCATAGCGCAATACAAGCGCATGAGTAACGAGCAGATAACTCGAAAACAAAACTCCGTCAAGCGCCTCGCAATCATCGGAGTCAAGATGAAAACACGAATACCAAATCCAAAGCAAAACCGATATGCTAGAAATCAGAATTTTACATGTAAATAATGAGACTATAGCTCGCTTTAGGAAATCCCTTTGAAATCTATCAGTGCATGCAAAATATACCCAGGCACTGTCATCTGATCAGTCCTGCTCAGTACGAAAACACATAGCAATTATTATATAAACGTACTGCTCCATAGAAATCAATCAAAAAAAATGCATATAAAAACCCTGTGCGTCCGGTGCGCACGGAAATCAAAACCCATACCTGTGCCAAGCAGGTGCACAAAACGACATCAAGATGCAACGGGTGTGCACGCAACATTGGTCATAGGCAACGCGTGTGCCTGACCGCAAAATCAGGTGCATCTGACATGCACAAAAAATCTCGATTTAGTGCATCTGGTGTGCACCAAATCTCATCTTCTAACATGCGCCCAACATGCGCTAAAAATCCAAATCCGGTGCATCCACCATGCACGAAATCATAAACTCCGATATCGAGCGCCGAACATGCGCAAAAATCCAGTCGGGTGCATAAAATGCACGAAACGAATATCGAGCATCACCATCGAAATCGAAATCCAGTGCATCCAAGTGCACAAAATATATGTCACTGCACTGCAAGCATATGTAAACTATGTAGAGTGCAGAAACCAAATTGTGTGCGTACATACGCTCAAAATCAACTCAACTGTATGAAACCCCATAAAATCATGACATGAGAAAACCAAGGCACAAAAACGATACCAGGTGCAACAACTGTGCAAAAATCGTAAATACTCCATCATCAAAATCAAATCATACGAATAAATCGTCCAAATATCGAAATCAAGTATGGCAGAATAGTACCGCTCAACACATCCTCTACAAAAATCTGGCCAACTGTTGCGGTCACTAGTAAGACGTCTCGTCGATGATCATGAACTCTGGCCTGCCGGTGTGCGTAACAATGACCACTCCTTGGTCCAAGTCTTCTCTGTGAATTACCAATCTCTCAATCCATCGGCTCATCGGCCCTGTCAAGTGTGCTAACGGGAACGATTCCGTTCTGGCACTTCTCTGGTCATCTCTCGGCCAATCATCGCGACCACTCGTAAGGCAACATGTCACTGGCGTCGGCCTCTGGCTCTCTGAATGTACGTGACACATCTGATCCTGGGTGCAAGTATCATTGTAGCAGTGTCCTGGAAGGAATCCTACTCAAGGTCTCTTCCAGTCTCATCTCTGCCAACTGTCCGGAAGTCATCGTCCTTTACTATATCCGCTTTTTGCTTCGAAACGGCTGCATACTCATCGCGATTCCTTCTAGAAGGTATATCCAGTTACAATGCATCGGTATGTGCATCGCATCGCTGGTGTCGGCGGAGTGGAACGTCGTCTTATCCCGATCTGGTACGAACATCTTACTCCACTTTTTCTCAATGTCGACTGCTTCGGACTTGTCTCGTCGTGGCTGCATGGACTGAGCTCCAATGGCTATCCTCGTATCTGGAGTCTCCCAAGAAATGCATCTCACCATCTAACATCCGAATTAAATCGAGCCATCCGATCGAGTCGTCAAAACCTCATAATCCTCCAAAAGCTCAACACCTTGGGTACAGTATAATAGTGTAACCCTTCGAAAATCGTTTAGGCAGTTTTTCGGTAATCGGCTAATTTTTCGGCTTTTTCCGTAAAAAGTCAAAATTGATATTTTTCATTGTAGAACTAATTATACAAAATTTAAATAAGATATTACTATAATTTTGTCACTAAAATTTCATTTATGATTTTCTAGTTAAATAAAAAAAAATTCGTAATTAATTATTTTTTTTATTATTTTAAGCCTTTTTAAATATATTAAATTAGTGATAAATACAAATTTAATTCGGTAAATTTCATAATTAGGAGTCTTTATAAGCTAAAATAAGGTGTTAATAAAATTATAACATGGCTTGCAAACTTTTAGCTTTTTGGTGAGAAAATTATGAAAAAAATGATGAAAAAAGGGTTTTTTTTTGTAAAAAGGTTGATATGAAAGCATGAAATGATATCATATGATGTTGTAATGAGCTAGAAACTTCTCCAAAATTCCCTCATCTCCCTTCCTTGCTGCATCCGACCCCCTTTCCAGCAGCTCTCCCCATTTTCCCACTTCATTTTGCTTCTTTTCTTGCTAAAAAATTCAATAAAAAATCCACAATTTCTTTCTCCATTCAAAGCCTAACCCTAATCCCTTCTCTCTTCAACCCAAATTTGTTCAAAAACATGATGAAAGGAGGCTTCTTGGTGACTTGATCAAGCTAGGGTTCAAGCTTGAGAGGTGAAAATTCAAATCTTTTTGTTAACTTGTGGTTTAATTATGCTAGAATTGAAATTCTAAATATTAGTTTAAGTGGTAAATGTTGTTTAGGAAAAATCAAGAATGGGTTTTGATGTTGAGTTAGGGTTTGAAACATGGTTATCAAAATTAAGTTAGGGTTTTGGTTGTCTAATTGATTAGAATGGTTAATTGTGAAATGATATGCTTGCTAAATCGACAAATTACGATATTTGTATCGAATCGGCTAGAAAATCGCTTACTAGATTTTTGTAAAAAAATAGAATGCGTTCAATTTGCGTTAGGTTAGCAATATTATTAGCTTCGTATAGGATTATTAGAATGCGCGAACGCGGGGTTTCGTCTATTCGGGTTGTAGTTTTGTCGATTTTCCCGAAATGACGATTTTAGTTAAAGGATTGCGATTTTCGTGCGTTTTTCCGCGCACTGAGTGCATGCTATGATTAATTTGAGAGCGTGGATAATTGTATGTTGTGACTTGCATTGTGTTAGGTTTTGTAATCTTATGCTTGATATTGTGCAAATATAGGATCGGTCGGAGAAACATCGGACACGGCGCGTAAAGGCAAAGCGGTGGCCGGATCAGATTAGCGGGGATTTCAGGTGAGTAGATGTATTCATCTATGGGGGAATCGTCTGAATGGCGCGAGGCGCCCCCCCTAGTTAGGATTTCCTTATCCCTTGCAAGATTCATATTGTTAGTTAGCTTATCCATTCATGTACACTGCATACCCTTATAGCGAACAGTATATTAGGTTGCATGGACATTCATCCATACTTATGCGATATCACTTTGTAGGACACGAACACCGTTACCATTGGCATCTGTAGCACGCGCACTATTCATGTGACACACACGCCTTTGGTAATTGCCATGCCACGTGCACGATAGAACCTGTTTATCTTAATATCGTCACCTGCATTCATACTTGATATATGAAACTGCATCGCATGCACATATCTCGCATCATCATCATATTTACATAGAACTCTAGCCAAAATTCACATCATACACATTGATATCATAGACATTTATCATATATATAACATGTGAACATTATGATTTTCTCGAGGATTTCAGTATTTCTGTGATTTCTGGATTTTTGGGGAAAACCGCAAGAATTTAACAAAAGCTTATATTTATCGTTTTTAAGACAAAGTTGCGGTTTTCTCGTGACGTATGTGTCGTCCACCATGAGTTTTCATGTTTTCTGTTGGATTTCGAGACCCGATTCGAGGAGTGGATGAACCGTCTCGGGTACATGGTGGGCCCGGTATGGTATCCCGGGGCAAGAAGATCGAGTTGTAGACGATGAGCCTGGTAGGGGAAGACTACCTACCGGTGATGTCTGGTGCGGCGGATATCCGGAGGATACCGACCGTTGTCGTGAGATTTATGATATGGGCCGATCCGGACTGACGAAGCCCGATATTGAGACAGATATGATTCCTATTTGGTGTCGATGCTTGACACGGGTTTTCAGATGATTTCTTGATGATATTTAGCTATTATACATACATTCATTTTCTAAAAGTTAAGAATGCAGTAACTTTAACATTCTAAACACTTAAAGAGTTAGAAAAGACATTGCATACCTGTGCATGCATACTAGAGTTATTATATCACATATGGACATACATGTTGTTCCGCATTGCGTGCATTCTTACGATTGCCTTACTAGATGTTATATTCTACTCACGAGCTAGCAACTCACCCCCGTTGTGCCACAGTGTCTTGCAGGTCGGACCCGTCACCTTTGTAGCGGCGGGCTATCTTATCATCAGCTCATTTTGATCAGACTCGCGACATCGCCCGTAGGTGGGTTGCGAGCATACTTTATTTATTTTGCTTTATCATTGTATTTAGTATTCTCCATCTACCATTTCACATTGTATATGCGACTTAGTGATGAGACGGAGAGATTTGTATATTGTGGTTTCTTTTGGGTCGAGCTCACTTGAGCCGACGTGTGTTTTCTGGTATTTGCATTTTTTTTATGCTCTTTTTCTTGATATTACTATTATATTGCATGTGGTTGTGATCCGCCTTGGGCGAAGAGCTAGCTCCCGCTTGGGGATGCCATTTTATGATTTCAGTTTTATTATCTTGTTGTACCCATTTTGGGGGATAGAAAATACAGGGGAGACTCTGCCGAAATTTTCGGAAATTTTTGATGTTTTAAAAAGGGATTCTTTGCAACTTAATTGATTTGAAAATCGTTTTCATTAAAGGTTTTCCTTCACTCGCTTTTGATTTTGGTTTAGATTTTTCTGGGCTTTGGCTGACTTAGGTTACGGTACGCCTTTAGACGTCTCGTAATCTAAGTGCCAGTCGCGTTCCGTACTTTCGGGTCGTGACAAAGTTGGTATCAGAGCGTAGGTTTTACCTTTCTGAGTGTAGGACGACCTTGGTAGATGGAGTAGGTGACTTAAGCAGAGTGGCGTAGCGTGGGTATGATCCGCGGCATACTTACGATACGGTACTCCGCCTAAGTGACCTAAGGACATAATTGCTTGTATTTCCTTTCTTGATTCCTTGCATTCCTTGATCCAATTGCAATGTCCTTATCAGTCCTATTTCTTATTCCAGCTTCGATGCCGCCAAAGACTACGAGAGCTCAGCGGGCTGCCGCTAGGGATGAGATTCGGGCGGGCCCGTCTGAGGCAAGAATCGAGCGGGAGGATATGCCTACCCCTCAGGGTCATACTGATCTGCCTTATCCTGACCGTATTTCCAGACTAGAGGCCGGCATGCAAGAGTTGCGGCAGATGATGGGATCTTTAGTTGAGTCCAGCCGGGCACAGAGATCCGAGGACGTTCCTTCCACCGCACAGACCACGATCGTACCTGCTTCACAGATGGTCACTCCTGCTGCTACTACGGAGACTATCCCTGTTTCACTACAGGAGTTCATGAGATTGAGACCTCCAGCTTTTACCGGTACAGATGCGACAGAGGACCCACAGGCATTTCTTGATAGGATGGCTCGGATTTGCCGTTCGTTGAGGTGTTCTGATGATAGATTGTTGGAGTTTGCGAGTTTTCGTCTGGAGGGTCTTGCCCAGACATGGTACGATTCAGTAGAGAGAGGCCGAGCTGCAGGTCTGCCTTCTATGACCTGGGATGAGTTTACAGCTGCATTTCTTGCCCGTTTTCTTCCGGAGAGTGTCCGAGATGCTCGAGCCCGTAGTTTTGAGTCTTTGCGCAAGACTCCTGGGATGACAGTGTCGGAGTATGATATACAGTTTACCCAGTTGTCTCGATATGCTCCGTACCTAGTCGACACAGAAGAGAAGAGAATAAAGAGGTTCGTGCGAGGGCTTGATACACAGCTATTCCTTGCCATCGGCACCCAGCATTTTGACACATACGCAGCCGCGATGGATGCAGCCTTACTTTTGGAGGAGCGTATTTCTGAGACTCCGGTCGTTTCTGGGCCGAAGAGGATCCGCACCGATACGCCAGCTCAGCGGCAGATGGGTAGACACCGCGATAGATTGTTTCCGGGAGATGGTGGAGGCAGAGGATTGAGACGAGGTCAGTTATTTGGTTCATATCCACAGACCCAGCAGTCGTCTCCAGGATGTTTTCGTTGCGGGAGTCAGTATCACCGTGTCAGAGACTGTACCATGGGACGCCAGGGCGCGGCGACAGTCCCGCATGTGACTTTACCACCCTCACCACCTTCTCAGAGAACTTTACTTCCTACTCCTGATGATGCTCCACGCCAGTCAGATGCTTCTAGAGGCCGTGGGCGTGGCGGTCCGGTTCCGAGAGGACGAGGCGACAGAGGCAGAGGCAGAGGCCGAGGTAGAGGCAGAGGACAGCCAGCTATTAGCGGTGGACAGGCTCGAGTGTTCGCGTTGACCCCTCAGGATGCACAGGCATCCAATGACGTCGTGACAGGTACTCTGCCAGTATGTTCTTTTGATGCACGGGTATTATTTGATCCAGGCTCCACACATTCCTATGTATCCACATACTTTGCACCGAGGTTGGGCCGAGAGTATTCTCCGTTAGATCAGCCGCTTGTCGTTATTACCCCGGTAGGCGAGTCTTTTGTTGCCCGTTTTGTGTACCGATCGTGTTCCGTTCGTATCGGGGAGAGAGATTCTTCAGTTGATTTGATTCTCCTCGATATGCTAGACTTTGACGTTCTTCTTGGTATGGACTGGCTAGCCACCTGTTATGCATCTGTGGACTGCCGTGAAAAGGCAGTCAGATTCAGTTTTCCTGGTGAGCCGGTTCTTATTATTCAGGGAGATCGTAGTGCTACCCTTCCCAGCTTGATTTCTTCTCTTCGCGCTGGTCAGCTCTTGAGGAAAGGGTGTCAGGGATTCTTAGCATATATTTGTGATACTAGCTCCACAGATGTTCCGTTGGACCAGGTCCCTGTTGTGAGAGAGTTTCCTGATGTATTCCCTGACGAGCTGCCTGGTCTGCCACCAGAGCGCGAGATTGAGTTCTGTATTGACTTGATCCCCGGCACGGGGCCTATTTCTATACCTCCTTATCGGATGGCCCCGGCAGAGCTGAGAGAGCTAAAGGATCAGTTACAGGACTTGCTGGACAAAGGGCTTATCCGACCGAGTGTGTCACCTTGGGGTGCTCCCGTCTTGTTTGTTAAGAAGAAGGACGGAAGTATGCGCTTATGCATTGATTATCGTCAGCTGAACCGGGTTACTGTGCGGAACAGGTATCCCCTACCCCGCATTGATGACTTATTTGATCAGCTCCAGGGCGCACGGTTTTTCTCGAAGGTTGATTTACGGTCAGGTTATCACCAGTTGCGGGTTCGGAAGGAGGATATTCCGAAGACAGCTTTCCGTACTCGATATGGTCATTATGAGTTCTTGGTGATGTCGTTCGGACTCACCAATGCCCCGGCAGCATTTATGGATTTGATGAACCGTGTATTCAGGCCGTATCTCGATCAGTTCATCATTGTGTTCATTGACGACATCTTGGTTTATTCTCGGAGCCGGGAGGAGCATGAGCAGCACTTACGTATCATATTGCAGACTTTGAGGGAGCATCAGCTGTTCGCCAAATTCTCCAAGTGCGCATTCTGGTTAGACAGTGTCGACTTCTTGGGTCATGTGGTGACGAGAGATGGTATTTGCGTGGACCCGAAGAAGATCGAGGCAGTTCAGCGTTGGCCTAGACCGGTATCAGTTACAGAGGTTCGTAGCTTTCTAGGTCTGGCCGGCTATTATCGACGTTTCGTCCAGGATTTCTCCCGCATTGCTGCACCATTGACCAGGTTGACCCGGAAGGGGGTTCCTTTTGATTGGACCCAGGCATGTAAGGATAGTTTCCAGCAGTTGAAGACTCGTCTGACCACTGCACCAGTGTTAGCATTGCCTTCAGGATCAGGCGGGTTCGTGGTTTACTGTGATGCTTCTAGAGTGGGGCTGGGATGTGTGTTGATGTAGCACGACAGAGTTATCGCGTATGCTTCTCGGCAGCTGAGGAAACACGAGCAGAACTACCCCACCCATGATTTAGAGATGGCTGCAGTGGTGTTTGCACTCAAGATCTGGAGACATTACCTATACGGTGAGTCGTGCCAGATATTCACTGACCACAAGAGTTTGAAATATATCTTCCAGCAGCGAGATCTGAACCTGAGACAGCGCCGTTGGATGGAGTTGGTGAAGGATTATGACTGCGAGATTCTATACCATCCGGGCAAGGCGAATGTGGTGACTGATGCTTTGAGTAGGAGGCCCGGAGGTAGCTTATCTTGTTTGAGCGCAGTACAGATGCAGTCGACGGCGGATTGGCAGGTTTTATGTGATAGCAGAGTGCAGTTCGAGTTCACTCCTACAGGGGGACAGCTAGCCCATTTCAGAGCACGCCCACAGTTACTTGACCGTATCCGCGAGGCGCAGTCCGGCGATGCCCGTATCTTAGAGATTATTGAGCAGATTCGGCAGGGCAGAGTTTCTGAATTCGTGATTGATGATCAGGGGATACTTCGATTTGGGACTCGACTGTGCGTGCCAGATTCAGAGGGACTGAGGCGTGATATTCTCGAGGAGGCACATAGATCAGTATACAGTGTGCATCCGGGTTCCACCAAAATGTACCGTGATTTGAGAGAGGTTTACTGGTGGGACGGGATGAAGAAGGATATTGCAGACTTTGTGTCGAGATGCCTGACTTGTCAGCAAATCAAGGCCGAGCACCAGAGGCCAGCCGGCGAGTTACAGCCTTTGCCCATCCCTGAGTGGAAGTGGGAGCAGGTCTCCATGGACTTCGTTGTGGGTCTACCCAGGACCAGTCGAGGGTATGACTCTATTTGGGTGATTGTGGATCGACTGACGAAAGCGGCTCACTTTCTGCCAGTGAAGACCACTTTTGGATTTTCTCAGTACGCCCAGGTTTATATTGATGAGATAATGCGACTGCATGGCGTTCCGACTTGCATCGTGTCAGACCGTGGCACCCAGTTTACCAACCGATTGTGGCAGAAACTCCAGGAAGCTTTGGGCACCCGATTGAGTTTTAGCACAGCCTTTCATCCTCAGACTGACGGTCAGTCGGAGCGTACGATTCAGACTCTTGAGGACATGCTCAGAGCTTGTGTTTTAGATTTCGGTGGTAGCTGGGATCATCATTTGCCTTTGATCGAGTTTTCCTACAATAATAGCTTCCAGGAGACGATTCAGATGGCACCTTTTGAGGGTTTATATGGGAGGAGATGTCGATCGCCTGTATGTTGGACAGAGCTCTGGGAGAGCAGTATTTTGGGGCCGCAGGTTGTACAGGAGACGACCGAGAAGATACAGCTGATTTGGGACAGGATGAGAGCGGCACAGAGTAGGCAGAAATCATATGCTGACAGGCGTCGTCGCCGACTCGAGTTTGCTATTGGCGATCATGTTTTCCTGAAGGTCTCTCCGATGAAGGGTGTGATGAGATTTGGGCGGAAAGGGAAACTGAGTCCTAGATATGTTGGTCCTTTCGAAATCCTAGAGCGTGTTGGTCCAGTCGCTTATCGGTTAGCTCTTCCGCCCAGCTTCCCCGATGTTCACCCCGTATTCCATGTCTCGATGCTCCGCAAGTACCTTCATGATCCTTCCCAGGCGATTCAGCACCAGACGATCCAGTTAGAGCGTGATCTTTCTTTCACCGAGCAGCCGGTTGTCATTTTGGATCGGCAGGTGAAGAAATTGAGGTCGAAGGTCATACCGTCTGTCAAGGTTCTTTGGCGTGGCCCGAACAGCGAGGAGGTCACCTGGGAGACCGAGGTCGAGATGAGGAAGAGATATCCCCATCTTTTTGAAGGTACGTGTAGTTAAATTCTAAATTCGGGGACCGAATTTTTTTAAGGGGGGAAAATTGTAACCCTTCGAAAATCGTTTAGGCAGTTTTTCGGTAATCGGCTAATTTTTCGGCTTTTTCCGTAAAAAGTCAAAATTGATATTTTTCATTGTAGACCTAATTATACAAAATTTAAATAAGATATTACTATAATTTTGTCACTAAAATGTCATTTATGATTTTCTAGTTAAATAAAAAAAAATTCGTAATTAATTATTTTTTTTATTATTTTAAGCCTTTTTAAATATATTAAATTAGTGATAAATACAAATTTAATTGGGTAAATTTCATAATTAGGAGTCTTTATAAGCTAAAATAAGGTGTTAATAAAATTATAACATGGCTTGCAAACTTTTAGCTTTTTGGTGAGAAAATTATGAAAAAAATGATGAAAAAAGGGTTTTTTTTTGTAAAAAGGTTGATATGAAAGCATGAAATGATATCATATGATGTTGTAATGAGCTAGAAACTTCTCCAAAATTCCCTCATCTCCCTTCCTTGCTGCAGTCGACCCCCATTCCAGCAGCTCTCCCCATTTTCCCACTTCATTTTGCTTCTTTTCTTGCTAAAAAATTCAATAAAAAATCCACAATTTCTTTCTCCATTCAAAGCCTAACCCTAATCCCTTCTCTCTTCAACCCAAATTTGTTCAAAAACATGATGAAAGGAGGCTTCTTGGTGACTTGATCAAGCTAGGGTTCAAGCTTGAGAGGTGAAAATTCAAATCTTTTTGTTAACTTGTGGTTTAATTATGCTAGAATTGAAATTCTAAATATTAGTTTAAGTGGTAAATGTTGTTTAGGAAAAATCAAGAATGGGTTTTGATGTTGAGTTAGGGTTTGAAACATGGTTATCAAAATTAAGTTAGGGTTTTGGTTGTCTAATTGATTAGAATGGTTAATTGTGAAATGATATGCTTGCTAAATCGACAAATTACGATGTTTGTATCGAATCGGCTAGAAAATCGCTTACTAGATTTTTGTAAAAAAATAGAATGCGTTCAATTTGCGTTAGGTTAGCAATATTATTAGCTTCGTATAGGATTATTAGAATGCACGAACGCGGGGTTTCGTCTAGTCGGGTTGTAGTTTTGTCGATTTCCCCGAAATGACGATTTTAGTTAAAGGATTGCGATTTTCGTGCGTTTTTCCGCGCACTGAGTGCATGCTATGATTAATTTGAGAGCGTGGATAATTGTATGTTGTGACTTGCATTGTGTTAGGTTTTGTAATCTTATGCTTGATATTGTGCAAATATAGGATCGGTCGGAGAAACATCGGACACGGCGCGTAAAGGCAAAGCGGTGGCCGGATCAGATTAGCGGGGATTTCAGGTGAGTAGATGTATTCATCTATGGGGGAATCGTCTGAATGCCGCGAGGCGCCCCCCCTAGTTAGGATTTCCTTATCCCTTGCAAGATTCATATTGTTAGTTAGCTTATCCATTCATGTACACTGCATACCCTTATAGCGAACAGTATATTAGGTTGCATGGACATTCATCCATACTTATGCGATATCACTTTGTAGGACACGAACACCGTTACCATTGGCATCTGTAGCACGCGCACTATTCATGTGACACACACGCCTTTGGTAATTGCCATGCCACGTGCACGATAGAACCTGTTTATCTTAATATCGTCACCTGCATTCATACTTGATATATGAAACTGCATCGCATGCACATATCTCGCATCATCATCATATTTACATAGAACTCTAGCCAAAATTCACATCATACACATTGATATCATAGACATTTATCATATATATAACATGTGAACATTATGATTTTCTCGAGGATTTCAGTATTTCTGTGATTTCTGGATTTTTGGGGAAAACCGCAAGAATTTAACAAAAGCTTATATTTATCGTTTTTAAAACAAAGTTGTGGTTTTCTCGTGACGTATGTGTCGTCCACCATGAGTTTTCATGTTTTCTGTTGGATTTCGAGACCCGATTCGAGGAGTGGATGAACCGTCTCGGGTACATGGTGGGCCCGGTATGGTACCCCGGGGCAAGAAGATCGAGTTGTAGACGATGAGCCTGTCAGGGAAAGACTACCTACCGGTGATGTCTGGCGTGGCGGATATCCGGAGGATACCGACCGTTGTCGTGAGATTCATGATATGGTCCGATCCGGACTGACGGAGCCCGATATTGAGACAGATATGATTCCTATTTGGTGTCGATGCTTGACACGGGTTTTCAGATGATTTCTTGATGATATTTAGCTATTATACAGACATTCATTTTCTAAAAGTTAAGAATGCGGTAACTTTAACATTCTAAACACTTAAAGAGTTAGAAAAGATATTGCATACCTGTGCATGCATACTAGAGTTATTATATCACATATGGACATACATGTTGTTCCGCATTGCGTGCATTCTTACGATTGCCTTACTAGATGTTATATTCTACTCACGAGCTGGCAACTCACCCCCGTTGTGCCACAGTGTCTTGCAGGTCGGACCCGTCACCTTTGTAGCGGCGGGCTATCTTATCATCAGCTCATTTTGCTCAGACTCGCGACATCGCCCGTAGGTGGGTTGCGAGCATACTTTATTTATTTTGCTTTATCATTGTATCTAGTATTCTCCATCTACCATTTCACATTGTATATGCGACTTAGTGATGAGACGGAGAGATTTGTATATTGTGGTTTCTTTTGGGTCGAGCTCACTTGAGCCGACGTGTGTTTTCTGGTATTTGCATTTTTTTTATGCTCTTTTTCTTGATATTACTATTATATTGCATGTGGTTGTGATCCGCCTTGGGCGAAAAGCTAGCTCCCGCTTGGGAATGCCATTTTATGATTTCAGTTTTATTATCTTGTTGTACCCATTTTGGGGGATAGAAAATACAGGGGAGACTCTGCCGAAATTTTCGGAAATTTTTGATGTTTTAAAAAGGGATTCTTTGCAACTTAATTGATTTGAAAATCGTCTTCATTAAAGGTTTTCCTTCACTCCCTTTTGATTTTGGTTTAGATTTTTCTGGGCTTTGGCTGACTTAGGTTACGGTACGCCTTTAGACGTCTCGTAATCTAAGTGCCAGTCGCGTTCCGTACTTTCGGGTCGTGACAAATAGTATCGAGTACATACCACAGCATCGGTGGTCCAGCCGTAGAAGGGAAAACCCAAGCCTCACTAATGGCACCGCAGAACTGCCGCAAACCCTAAGGTTCAAAGGTTTTCACACGGTCATTAAGTCAAGTTAGGATTTCATTCTTCTAGAAGGACCATAGAATTGCCTGCATGTATTTCCGAATACTTTAGACTTGGAATAATAGGTTTCTGACATTCGATCGTCTCTGTCGACTCTCAACGTCTCCGCGTGAAGTCGTCTCAGCTGGAATCAGTCTATCTGATGACCTCACATCGGGGTAGCGAACAATCCACATGTCCTAGTCATTCATCCTCGGTGACTAGTGATCTTCTATAATCTCTTAGTACGATCTCGTACTGCAATAGCTCTAACATCTGGGACAATATCTCGTCATTCGCAGCAAGAACTGGCTCACTCTTCTGCACGCTGAACGGTGCCTCAATCATCATAAGTAAACAATATACCAACAGTCATCAAAATCTAGCTGGCCTCTGTCAGTGGCTCAATCCTCTGGTGCTGATCTGTACGTCCGAGTGATCTCATACAGCGATCCATCCAACGCTCGTGGCGCGAAACACCATAAAAAGACACATCTCTACAATCGTGTGTCGCCAGAATCACGCCCCGGTCAGTCCTCGTTCAAGACGAGCTCAAGCTGACCGCAACTCTAGCCGTAGCTCTCCCTTCCCGTAATCGTGGCAGCAAAACCAAAACTGGTACCGATGAGGCTAGATCAGGATGGAATGTGATACTGGACAAGGAAATATACATCCTAAGGCTCCTTAAGTGGAGTGGCGTATCGTAAATATGCCGCGGACATACCACGGTACGTCACTCTACTTTAGTTACCTATTCCATCAACCAAGGGTCATCCTATACTCCGAAGGTAAAACCTAACGCTCTGATACCAACTTTGTCACGACCCGAAAGTACGGAACATGACCGGCACTTAGACTACGAACGTCTCAAGGCGTACGTAAGCTAAGTAAGCCGAACCCAGAAATCCAAACCAAGAGAAGTAGTAGAGTGTAGGGAGAACCATATCAAAACAACCTGTATGCAACATAATATACAACGCCTAAAGGCGAGGATCACAACAGAAATGAAACTCAACCAGCAAGAACCCATGGGAATATAACACGAGACTCTAAGGTCGAAAGAATAACATCACTGGTCCCTATCTCAAAAATAAATACATGTTTGGTTGATGGAAATTCTAGATACAACTGAAATATAATATACAATGTATAATGATGGGTAAGATACAATAAACCCGCCTACTAGCAAGTCACCCGAAAGGTACAGTGCCCGTAAAGCCGTAAAGAATCCTGTACGGCAACCTGCAAGAAACTGGGGCACAACGGGGGTGAGTTGCCAACTCGTGAGTAGAAAAAGATCTATCAACAGAAAATCGCATGTATGACGCAATCTTAGGTTATACGATCAATATATATAATCCTCAAGTATATAACCAGCAATCTCTAACCATGGTTAGTATAAATATCTAACCCCAGTGTAAACCCATGTGTCTGTGCCAGTGCATCAGGTGGAAATATATCATATGAATGATGTATGAATGCATGAAACAGAATGCATGTAGTGAAGAAAAATGCTTTTATAACTTTGTGAGATTTCTGTATTTTTAAAATGAGGTATCACGATGAAATCAGCATAAAACAGTGCCTAGCATCGGCACAAATCATAAATCTCAATGTCTCGATATCACTGTATCACAATCTCTGTACCTCAATAGCTCAAATCTCAATGTCTCAATCATAATATCCAGGGCGCCGTCAGTCCAGATCGGCCCCTACCATCCATCTCATGACTACGACGGTATCTTCCGGATATCCCACGTGTCGGGTAATATCACCAGTCGGTCGTGCTCCTCTGCCAGGCTCAACGCCATCTCCTGCAATCTTCTTGCCCCGGAGTACCGCACCGGGCCCACCATGTACCCGAAACGGTTCATCCGCCTCCTCGAATCGGGTCTCGAAATCCATCAGCAAAACTCATGGTGGACGACTCATACATCATGGAAAAACCGCATTTATTTAAAAAGAGAGAAAGCAGTATATATATGTGTTGCGGTTTTCCTCCAAATCTAGAAAATCTCATGGAAACTCGAATCCAAATCATCAATAGCATGTGAAATCATGAATATAAGCATGAGAATCCATGAATGCAGCATATAGTGAATAACAGCATGCATGAAGTGACAAGTAATAACTACAATGTCAAGCTGGTATACATGGCAAGTACACTAATATCATGTCACTACTAGCTAACAAGCTAAATCAGGCAATAATATTCTCTAAGTGTACGTGACATGGCAATTACCGATGAAGATGTGTGTGCGACAGCAAATAAGTGTACGTGGTACATACGCATCATCGGTAATGATGCTGGTGTCCTAGCAGCATGATATCAATAATAGAATATGAATCATAACAGTATGCGATGCAAAGCAACAATAATAATATGCGGGAGCTGAAATACTGAACACCATGATCGCTAAACTGCATCTAATGTCATAAAGGTCATATAGCTACCCTACTACAAGGCTGAGCTAAAGCTAGTAGTAGGTAAGGGAAACCGCCTAACCTCTGAGTCGATACATATAAATATACATATATAATCGGTGATCCCGCCTCGATCATATCACATCCAATACCATATCTCTATAATTGGTTATTCCCAAGTCAAGTAGGAGGATCAAACATCAAAATATAGCTCATACGTGAATCCGTCGTACGGCATCCCCAAATCTGGGTACGGGTCAATATCACATCTGTCATATCATTCATCAAGTATTCTCTTTATCAAATGTCCTCATCTGGGTACTGACCTATGTCTGGTACAATGCTAACATCATCACTATAATCAAGATCTAACTACTAATCGACAGTCTAGTATAGATCGATATTATCCTCATATATCATCACCAGAGTATACATCGCCTAAGGTGGCCTATCACAGGTATCCTGTCATATCATATCATATCATATCCCATCGTATATCAAAATCACATGTCGATCACATAATATATATGTCGCTACTACTATGACATCATCATTCCCAATATCCTCTAAAGTATCAAGGTGTATCTTAATTATGAATTTTATCATATCCCCGACATCATGATCTCATATCAAACCATCGACTCACATCGATCCCTTGTATCATCCTCAAGTCCGTATGTGAACACAAAATCCCAAACCCATGTGAACACATATCCATAACGAATTCCATAACCATATATGAAATGAGGATGTTTGCAAGTATGCATGTGTGAGTATGTACGTGTAGTGCACCCACTACCCTAAGGTTCCGTAACCAAAATCATCCAAGTCCACCAATTTCCATTTAAACATCAATAATTAATCCCAACAGCATATAATATTTATAGGTGTGTATACGCATCCGTATACATCACCTCGGACTGCGGGGGTGCTATACGCCATCCACCCGACTTCTCCCCGTAGATATAAATCTACTCACATTGATATGTGTGCCGGTGCCGATGTCGTCGTTTGCATCTCCAACGCCTCGACGCCACGCGGAGTACCTACAAGGATATCACATGCTAAAACTCATAAAAATCACATCGGAACCCAAAATGGTGCACACTACGCCCATAGGTAAAAACCTGTGACCTTGTGTGCAAAAACAGCCAATCACCACTGTCGTTGACGTCCAAACGCCACCCGACAGATACGAATCATCGAATATCAAAATCCATACGAAAACACGTCGTAAAACACACGCCAACTCATGAAAATGAACCCAGATTTTACCCTAACAGGAAACGGTCAAAACTAGACATACCGGGGATCAATTTTACATGAAATAGGGCTGTGCACGCAAAACGAGGCAGTTTTACACTGCTCTGGCTGCAAATTGCGGCCAGGGGGATTAAATTTGTGGCCAGGGTTTTGAGGTGGTGGCTAGGGCTTTGGGTAGGGGTTCCAGGGTGCCTGCACAGCTCTCTGCCAAGTCAAATTTTCTCTAGGAGGCCCCGGGTGAAACAGATCTCAGAAAGGTCTCAAAATCGACAAAAACGCTAAAACACGCCAAGTCGAATAACACTGGTAAATACTAGGAATCTGGGGTAATATTGGTTACAATGGTCTCAAAAACACCTAATAAGGTCATACTAACGATCAAAACCACACCTGGTCACATCTCACTCAAGTTTTGCCTAAACTAGCACTAAATCATGGATATAACAGTAAATTATCAGCTAAACACTATAACTTGCAAGACAGGAATTTGGTTATGAGATTATACCTCAAGAGAAGTCATAGGATGTAGTAGAAGGGAAGATCCAGAGAAAGGAAGGCCTGCTGAAGTGCATCTATAGCAGCTTCAAGTTGGTGTTCTGGCTGAACTGCAAAACTGCAGCTGAATGAATTGTGGTTTTGGTTGCTGTTGCCTTGGCTGCTGCTGCTGCTTGGAATTGTTCGTGGCTAAGTGCGGCAGCAGAAGTGTTGGGGTAGGTGTTGTGGTGAAGTTGAAGTATTTGGTGTTGTGTTGATGGGGTTGCTGCTGCTGATGCAGGGTTTTGGGTGATGCAGGGTGAAGTGTTTTGGGCTGAAGTATGGTTTCAGCATATGGATGAGCTGATATGGAGGCTGATATGGTGATAAAGGGGCTGATATTGGGTAGATGTGAGGGTGTAGGTATGGGGCTATGATGTTAGGCTGGTGGCTGCAGCTGCTGCAGCTGTAGGTATAGGGAGGGGGCTGTTCTGGTTGCTGAAGTCAGCAATTATAGCTGAAGGTGTTGATAAGGGGGTGTGTAGGTCAGCTATGGGGGCTGATGGTGACTGAACTGATGGTGTAGGTGTTGGGCTAAGGGGGTTAGGGGCTGGTGTAGCTGATGTTGCAGCTTGTTGGGTGACTGGTGTGTTGATATATGCTGATGTAGGGCTGCTGAATTTCTGCTGATGATATTTGATATGGGGCTGAAGTGATGGTATATGGGCTGAAGTTGTTTTGAAGTGGTGTAATGTGTGAGAGTGAGAGGTAGTATGAAAGAACACAAGGGATAATGAAGGTTGAGAGGGATCATGCACACTCTAGCCACCTCTCTCTCACTCTTGAACCATGTTAGCACCCTCAAGCCATTCATGGCTCACACTCTCCTACACAAGTCAACCTAACCTTAATCATCCTTAACCAAGCTAAAACCCTTAAGTAACCCCACTAACCTAACCAATTGGTCAAACCACCATGGTCACCTAAACATGGTCCAACCCTAGGCTACCATGACCAAAATAAGAAACAAGTGTAGAAAATGTCATGTGCCCATTTTTGCACAAAAAGCCAAAAATCCACTTCGCGATTTTTAATCACGATTAACACTAAAGTCGCATATAATTCATCATAAAAACTATAAAATGACATATTTTCAAAAAATATCCTATTTTAGAATTTCCAAAATTTTCTCCGGAATTTTCACCATTTATCGGTATTTAATTACACCGACTATTAAAATATTCATTAAAAATTATGAAAATTTCCAAAAATAATATTTTTTTTTGAAATGTTACACTAACAATCTCCCACTTGCACTAGGGCCATCTGATAGCAGTGGTTGTAGTATCTCATACTCAACCATCCCATAAAAGTCTCTCTCTGGGAAAAGGCCTTTGTGAGTGGATCGCCGTGTTGTCCTCTGTGTCTACTCTCCTAACCTCGATCCCCTGGAGATCAACCATCTCCACGATCAGGTGATACTGCCTAAGAATATGTCTGGATCACTGATGGGACGGGCGCTCCTAGGCTTAAGCCACAACTCCATTGTCATACAATGGGAGGAACGAAGTTCATCTCATGAACTAATATAAACCTAGACTGCCTCTTTTGTAGCATCTTTGGTAGCGATGTATCCAGCCTTTATCGTATAGTATGCCACGGTATCTAGCTTGGAACTCTTCCAACATACCGTCCCTTTACCGAGGGTAAAGACAATGCCTGTGACTGACATTCAGTCGTCCTTATCACCCTGGAACCTCTCCAGTGATTCTCCCCAGGGTCAATTGATACCATCTCACTACAACTAGTGAGTATCCTAACATCCATTTAGATCTATCTCATAGATCCAAAACCTAGGATTTAGTAGGTATCACTTTGATCCTATATGGAGAATCCTTGTGATAAGCGGAGATTGACCGAGCGTAGCATAGGAAACTCCTTCCCTATCAAGAGTATGTTATCCACGTACTCTACGAGGATCACCACCATACTCCCTACTACCATTTTGTATGTACAAGGTTCATCTACCATTTTGATGATGTTAAACTCTTTGATTAACTCATCAAAACAGATGTTCCAACTCCGCGATGCCTGCTTTATCACATCAAACATCTTGCATACATTTCCGCTGCTCCCACTATCTACGAAGCCCTCTGGCTGTGTACTTATAGACGCTTTCTTCCAAATCATCATTTAGAAAAACAGTCAACACACCCAACCGCCAGATATCGTAGTCATGGTATGTAGCCGTAACAAGTAGGATCTGGATGGACTTAAGCATAGCTACTTAGAAAAGGTTTCATTATAAGCCATAACTGGTCTATAATGCAGACCTTTAACAAGTCTAGCTTTGAAAGTCTCAACTTTTCCATGTACACCAAGTAATCTTCTCAAGATATACTTGCTCCTGATGGGGATTTAACCCTTCAGATAAAGCAACCAAAGTCCATACTTTGTTGGTGTATAAGGATTCCATCTCAGATCGATAAACATCCAGCCATTCTTACAGAGTCCTACTCCTGATGGCCAGCCCGAAACTAGTTGGGTCATCATCTCATGATGCAATCCTTGCTCCCACTGTCATAGAGAAACTGAATTTTCTCTCAGGTGGGTGAGGAGCCCTAGTAGATCGGCGGAGAGGCTGAGGTTCGTTGGTTGCTATTGAATCCTTTGGTTCTACCAAATCATCAGCTGCAGTTTGTATAGATGGAACTCTTTCTAGTTCTACCTCATGTCCTTAAATTTCTTCATAAGAAATCCCCTTTCACAAAGGTGGCATGCTGAGTAACAAAACATCTTTTGTTGCTCGGTTAGGTAGAAGATAATTCCTTGCGTATGCTTGGGATATCCAACAAACTTCTACAGTACTGACTTTGCCTCGAGCTTGTCCGGATTATGCTTTTTAGACAAAGGCCGGACAACCCCAAAATCTTAACAAACTTAAGATATGGGCTCTTCCCTTTCCATATCTCGTATGAAGTGGTAGGCAACTGATTTGATTGGAACCCAATTCAATAGGTATGCAACTTCATAAGTGCATAACTCCCTAAAAGGAAATAGGAAACTCAGTAGTACTCATCATAGAGCACACCATATCACATAGGGTGCTATTGCTCTGTCCTGATACACCAAGGTGCTGAGGTGTATACGAAGGAGTAATGCTGAGAGAGAATCTCATTCTTGGAATAATCCAGGAATCCCGTGCTCAAGTATTCTCCTCCTTGATCACATCAAAGGACATAATACTTATACCCGTTTTTGGTTCTCTACTTCTAAATTATATTCTGTGAATATCTTAAAGGCTTCGGACTTGTGTTTCAACAGGAACATATGTCTGAATCTCGAGAGATCATCAGAGAATTTAATGAAGTACAAAGAACCGGTCTTGACATGTGTAGACAGGGGACCTTCATACATCAATATGTATCATCCCAAGAGTTCACTAACTCTTTCGCTGTTTCAAATAAACAGAGCTATGGTCATCTTATCTCTGTGACATGACTGGCAAGTTTCACAAGATGTAAATTCAAACTAATTTAAATATTCATCTTAATGTAACTTCAGCTAGTTGGGTCGCCTTGATATGACCTAGTCTACAATGCCTCAAGAAGGATTCTTTCATTTCTGAACTCTTCCTCTTGTGTGTGTTCTGTATACTAAGAAGTGTAGTTTGATTTAGAACGTTAATGCTTTTAGATAACGTGCCTGAACCGATCAACTCTTGATTTAGGAAATGTTCAAAACATTATCCAACAATACAAAACTATATCCTTCTTTATCTAAATAAAGAAACTGATATGATTTTGTATATCAGGTTCGGTATCTAATAACATTTGTTCAGAATCAATGTATTCTAGTAATACAGGGTGACAGTGACCAACAGACTTGTCTGCAACACTTGCACCGTTTTCTGTCTCATGAAACTTATCACCCGTTCTCAGTTCTCTACCTTTCTGTAGCCCATGTAATAGATTATATATATGGGATCCTGATCCGGTATCAAATACCCAGGACGTAGAGGATACTGAGAAACAGTTCTTTGTAATGAACACACCCGAAGGAGATGCATCTCATGCACTTTCTTCGTTTGGGCAGCATGGGAATCCTGATATTCCCCTAATTTCTGCTCTGTCTTATAACAATTATATGTTGGAGCAGGACCAACGTTCCCCGGCTCAGTATAACAAGCGGGTTCGGTCAATTCATCCGTATTATTATCTTGATTAAGGCGTGATATGGTCGCTGCCTGGAGAGAGAGAGAAGAAAACACTCTGCGTGCGCTCTTGCAAGATCAGATTGGTTATTATTTTATCTAATCAGGATGGCTCCCACAGTTTTTTATCAAATCTTCCTTCAAACCCTAAAAGGAAAGACTAGCCGGTATTAATTACACACTACAAGTTCGCCAATCTTTCAGCCAGGCCAGTGTCGGCACTTTGAGGGAGGTTCCCCGTGCTTTCGCACGGACCTAATTAAAGTAAACCTCGTTTTCCCGGAGGTATAACCCCGTTGACACCTTTCTAGACACCTACTTGATCGGCTAATTGTAATGTGCAAAACTCTCCCAGGAGTAACTCTTACTCGCAGCGGGTATCGGGATCCAACAATCTTATAGAAGGTATGCAATCCCATTGCAAATTTCAACACTTGAAATTCCCGATAATATTTTTCCCCTAGCATTCTATGACCTTGACGAATGCCAAACAACCCAAAGTCCATGTAACGTTTTAAAAATAATTAAATAAATAATTAAATGAATAAAATTGTTTAAGTGAATTTTATGATTTTCGGTAAAGTAAAATGTATTTTTCGTAAAATCAAACCGTGATTGTTTTTCATTATAATTTTAAAAATATCCATTTTAATTATGAAATTACTAGTAAAAGGTGTTTATTTAGCCACTTATAAATTTTTAGTTTAATAAAATATTTTTCCTAAATTAATTATTTTAAATATTAACATAAGCTTTATTTTTACACTAAATTAGTGTAAATTACAAATTTAAATGGTTTTAATTTGTAAAAATGAACCATGGCATGTTAAAATTTAGTATGTATCATGCAAAAATTATTTGAAAATTTTTCCTATTTTCTAGAGCTTTCTTGAGTTGCTATAGTAAATAAATAAATAAATAATTAAATAAGCCATGAAAAGACTTTTAGTGTTGTTTCTCTTCTTGAAACTTCTACACAACATCACACTCTCTTCTTTCTCTCCCTCACCTCTATCTAGGCCGGCCACAACCCCCCATGGCTGCCCCTCCCCTTTTCCCACCTCATTTTTATTCAAAATTCATTAAAAACACATCAAAAATTCAATTAAAATTCCACAAAATCCTATTTATTCCATACTCTTTATTCCTTGCTCATTTTTATATGAAATTTGGAGATGGAAAGCATGCATTTTGGAGGCTCATTTCTTGTTAGGATTTTATATTTTGGGAGGTATAATTTTTTTCTTTAGATTTATTGTTTTAGATGTTCATTTTGTAAGTCGATGTAGTACACCCCAGTACTTATGGGGAGGCGGAATTTTCAAAAACGATCAAGTTTAAAGAACGAACATCGACTAACCGCTTGAATCGAAGCTAAACTATAAATAACCGTACACAAAGAGTTTCTTATCTATTGTGTTTAGGGATTATACCTAATGAAACCTGTCCTTCGTCTTTGTGTCCTCCTTGGTTCTCCTCGACCTTCTCTAGGTAGTAGACGATCCACCCGAGAGCAAAACACCAAGCTAAACCTCTATCTTGAGGTAACTAATCTACTTTGATTGCTAATCAAAGAAGAAAGGATGATATAGAGTGAAGGTAATGGATGTTTAAGTCTAACTAAACCTTTGATCTCAACTCATGAGGATTAAGGATTAGTCTCTTGAAGATGAGAGCTTGAGGAGAGAGAATGTGAGATAAGATAATGAGATGAGAGAGAGTGTATCATAATATATTATGAAGCATTCTTATTTTTAGAATAATGAATAATAGAAATGAATAAGCATGCTTCATAAATGCAAAATGGTGATTCATTAAGCATGTGTCATTTATCATTTATGGTGCAATAATGATAAAGATGAATCACTCTCATGACTCACAATCTTATCCAAAGTAACCTCCTTAGTCACATCTTCTAGAAGCTTCTCGCACAATTACGAGAACGCCCCTCCGATCCGCAAAAATACGGAAAAACTTTAGACTGTAAAAATCCAATAACCGGATACCAGTAACTGGCTTAAACCAAAGCCGACTGGTAAAAACTGTCCGAAAGTCGTACGTGCGTAAACGCACGTATGCGTCCGAACCCTTTGTCGCAAAACCATGCGACCTCTATATCGTTTCGCCTGGAGTAGGAAACTCTCTGTGTGGGACTCTAGAGACTCGACTACTACGCTGGCAGTGGGTTTAACCACAGACCGCAAGCGGCACTAGCTGTACGTAACGGTCCCCAGGTAGTTGTCGATAAGAAGGCCGATGAGGAAACCCATCCGAACTCCTACTGAGTCTGATGTGACAATCTCCATACAGTCCGGTCCGTTCGTCCAAGACTATCGCATATCGGGCCTAGGGGGGCGGCAAGCGTCAGTCCCCTAATAGCGGTATAAGTCGTGTCGGAGTGAAGCCCACTACACCCTGAGAAACTACTGGAACCTACCAATAAATCTCGCTTGCCTTGGCCAGGGACTTTGCGTAATGGCTCTCTGACACAGCACGATATCTACTCCCAATACCGGGAGGGACGAATCCTGTCTAACCGCCACTGCCTCCAAGTGCTCGGGACTGCACCCAACTGCTACCTGTTTGCACGACTCCTTTGAGCCGTGGTAGGGTAGCAATCTAAGAACAGTGGGACACACTCGAGGCGAAGTAGCAGTGTCAAGTCTGCGGACTACGCTGTACTCATGTCACCTGGGAACTGCTCACTGACGACTGGTATCAAACCAACCAACAGTTCCCTGTGAGTCCTGTCCGGTGTACCCGTAACCTAACGAGCACCTGCATACTATCTCCAGTACGACGTACTGACGGCTGTGGGACAGACCATCTCCCCAACTGGGATGAGAAGCGTACACACTAGTCTACTCCGGATATCGATGCTCTGTCTCGATAATCCAACGACCAGGGACCTGAATAAGGATGTGCTTGTAGACTACCCAGCCCCCACTAGTGTGACTGCCATCACAACGCTGGTAGACAAGCAAGATCCTAAGAGCTCTATCAATACGTACACTCACATATTAAGATAGAAAAACCAAGTAGCATACTACCATGTTTAGCAAGACTGTTATATACATGTGAATATCCCAAGCTTCCATTAAGTAATATACAAACTAGTATGATACAGTAATGGCCTTCTAGGGCATAAACACTAACAATCTCCCACTTGCACTAGGGCCATGTACTGGCATATCGTAGACCAATGATCTCGAGTAGCCTCTCGAACTGAATCTGAGGAAGGGCCTTCGTGAATGGATAAGCAATGTTCTCTTCAGAAGCAACTCTCCGAACCTCGATCTCCTGACGATCAATGATCTCCCTGATCAGGTGATACCGCCTTAAGATGTGTCTGGACTTCTGATGGGACCTTGGTTCCTTCGCTAAAGCTATAGCTCCGTTGTTGTCGCAATACAGAGGTATTGGATCAACTATGGTAGGAACCACCTGAAGTTCTGTTAGGAACTTCTTCATCCAGACTGCTTCTTTTACGGCATCGCAAGCAGCTATATACTCCGCTTCCATCGTCGAGTCAGCAACGGTGTCCTGCTTGGAGCTCTTCCAGCACACCGCCCCTCCATTGAGGGTAAAGACATAACCCGACATGGACTTGGAATCGTCCTTATCACTCTGGAAGCCGGAATCAGCAAAGGCCTCCAACCTGAGGTCTTTTCCGCCGTAAACCAAGAACATCTCCTTAGTCCTCCTCAGGTACTTGAGAATGTTCTTTACTGCTATCCAGTGTTTCTCCCCTGGGTCTGACTGATACCGGCTTACCATGCTCAGTGCGTAAGCTACATCTGGTCTGGTACACAACATCGCATACATTATAGAGCCTACCGCAGAAGCGTAGGGTATAATAGACATGCGTTCCCTTTCCAAATCAGTCTTGGGAGATATCTCTTTGGAGAGGGTGATTCCGTGACAAGCCGGTAGATTACCGCGCTTAGAATCTTCCATACTGAATCTTTTCAGTACAGTGTCGATATACCTGGACTGCGAAAGTCCCAACATCCTCTTGGATCTATCACGATAGATCCGGATCCCCAGAATGTAAGAGGCATCACCCAGGTCTTTCATGGAGAACCTGTGTGACAAGAATCCTTTGACAGATTGTAGCATAGGAATGTCATTTCCTATCAATAGAATGTCATCCACGTACAAGACGAGGAATACGACACTTCTGGCCACAACTTTACTATATATGCACGGTTCATCTGGATTTTTGATAAAGTCATACTCTTTGACTGTCTCATCAAAACAGATGTTCCAACTCCGCGATGCCTGCTTTAGTCCATAAATAGACTTAAGCAGCTTGCATACTTTCCCGCTGCTCCCACTCTGATTGAAACCCTCTGGCTGATCCATATAGACGCTCTCTTCTAAATTTCCATTCAGAAAAGCCGTCTTTACGTCCATCTGCCAGATTTCATAATCATGGAAGGCAGCAATAGCAAGAAGGACCCGAATGGATTTGAGCATAGCCACTGGAGAAAAAGTTTCGTCATAGTCCAAACCAGGTCTTTGACGAAAACCCTTTGCAACAAGTCTAGCCTTATAGGTTTCCACCTGTCCATCTACACCAATCTTTTTCTTGAAGATCCATTTGCATCCTATGGGTTTTACCCCATCTGGAGCAAAGTCCAAAGTCCATACTTTGTTGGTGTACATGGACTCTATTTCGGTCCGCATTGCATCTAGCCATCGTACCGAGTCGCCGCTCTGGATGGCCTGCCGGAAGTCAGTAGGTTCATCATCATCTATGATGCAATCCTCTCTATCCCCGTCTAAGAGAAAACCGTAGTATCTCTCAGGCGGATGAGACGGCCTACTACTCCTGCGGAGGGGTGCAGGAATGTTCTGTTCTTCTTGAACCTCTGGTTCTACCAAACTTTCAGTAACAGTTTGTGGTTCTGGAATTTCTTCCAGTTCTACTTCGCTCCCACTCTTCTGATTTTCTAAAAATTCAGTTTCTAAGAAGTGGGCATGACGAGAAACAAAAACCTTTTGTTCCTCTGCGTAATAGAAATAATATCCCTTGGAGTTCTTTGGATATCCCACAAGCTTACACAGTACTGAGCGTGCCTCGAGCTTGTCCACATGCTGCTTTTTTACAAAAGCTGGACACCCCCATGTCCTAAAATGTTTTAGACAGGGTTTCTTCCCACTCCACATCTGATATGGTGTGGTAGGCACAGTCTTGGTTGGAACCTGGTTCAAAAGATATGCCGCTGATTCTAGCGCATAACCCCATAAAGATCGCGGTAACTCAGCATTACTCATCATGGATCGTACCATATCTAATAGGGTTCGATTCCGTCTCTCCGATACACCGTTATGCTGTGGAGTGTATGGAGGAGTAAGCTGAGAGAGAATTCCTTTCTCTTTTAGGTAACCAAGGAACTCGGCACTTAAGTATTCACCACCTCGATCAGATCTTAGTGTCTTAATACTTTTGCCGGTTTGGTTTTCTACTTCATTCTTATACTCTTGGAATTTCTCAAAAGCCTCGGATTTATGTTTCATCAGATAAATGAATCCGTATCTTGAGTAATCATCCGTGAAAGTAATGAAATAGGAAAAACCACCTCTCGCATGTGTAGACATTGGACCGCATACATCGCTGTGTATGAGTCCTAAGAGCTCGCTCGCTCTTACTCCTTGTCCAGTAAATGGAGTCTTTGTCATCTTTCCTTTGAGACAAGATTGACAAGTGTCATAAGATTGATATTCGAACGTGTCCAAATATCCTTCTCTATGCAACTTAGTCAACCTTCTCTCATTGATGTGACCCAGTCTACAATGCCATAAGAAAGCTTTATTTAAATCTGGAGACTTTCTTTTTAGTGTGTTCTGGACATTGAAAATTTGGAGTTGGTTTAAAACATATATGCCGTTATTTAGAGTACCGGACCCAATCAAACCATGATTAAGGTGGATGTTAACAACATCTCTTACAAACGTGAAATCATAACCTTTATTTGATAACAAGGAAACTGATATGATATTACACGTTAAGCTTGGTACAAAATAACAGTTATGCAAAACCAAAATATGTCCACTCGTCAATCCTAGGTGATAATCCCCGACGGACGCAGCTCCCACGCTAGCTCCGTTAGCAACCCTGAGGATCATATCACCTTCCTTCAGCACTCTACGGTTTCTCAGTGCCTGCAATGAATTGCAAATATGAGATCCTGATCCGGTATCCAATACCCAGGAAGTAGAGTTGATCGACAGACAATTCTCAATTACAAACACACCTGAAGTCGAAGCCACAGCTTGCTTCGGTTCCTGGTTCTTGGCGTTCCACGCCTTGCAATCCTTCTTCCAGTGCCCTTTCCTGTGACAATGGAAGCACTCATCCTGGCCAACTACCGGTGCTGCAAGCTTTTTCTTTCCCTTCTTTCCCACCTTACTAACACCTCCTCTAGGTTTGGGTGCGGCCTTCTTCTTCCTTCCTTTGGCCCTAGCCTTGGATCCGGAAGAAGATGCACCGCCAACAAACATAGCGGGTGTTTCCCTTACCTTCTGCAAGGTGCCCTCTGCACTCCTTAACATGTTCAGGAGTTCCGCAAGTTCAACTTCTTTTCCTTGAAGATTGAAGTTTAGGATAAACTGGGCGTAGGTGGGAGGAAGGGACTGGAGAATAAGGTCTGTATAGAGCTCATTATCCAAAGTCGTCCCAAGGTCTGCGAGCTTCTCAATATAGCCGATCATCTGTAGGACATGTTCACCTACCGATGACCCGACAGCCAACCTCGCTCGAAACAATTTCTTCGAGGTCTCGTATCTTGCTATACGAGATTGCTCTCCATAAAGTTCCTTTGTATGGAGAAATATGCCATCTAGAGACATATCCTCGTGCCTCCTCTGATGTTCATTGTTCATAGAGGCAAGCACGATGCACTTGGCTCTCGCGCAATCTAAATCCCAGGTTTTGCGGATTTCCTTATCCGCATTGCTGGATTTGGGACCAAGGACAGCAGGTGCCGTAGCGGTGAGGACGTACCCCAGTTTGTCATAGGTCAAGGCCATTTTGACATTCCGCAGCCAATCTTTATAGTTTGGCCCCGTCAGTATATTCTTTTCTAAAAGTAACTTAAGTCCAGTCATTTTCAGGGTCGCTGCAATTAGGAGAGAGAGAAGAAAACACTTTAGCATGATGCTCTTGTAAGTTTAGAGTGGTTTTTAGTTTATCTAAACTGGATGGCTCCCACTGTTTCTCGAATCCTTCCTCAAACCATAAAAGAAGAATTAGCCAGGACTATTCTCACCGTACAATACTTGCTTAACCGTTCAGCCAGGCCAGTGTCGATACTTCGAGGGAGGTTTTCCAACGCTTTCGCGAAGTTCCTTAATTAAATAACCTCTTTTCTCTGGGGGCGTAACCCCGCTGACACCTTTCTGGACACCTACTAGGTTTATAGCATTGATCGTTAAGTGACGAATATCCTGATAAGTAGCATATACTCACAGTAGGATCGGGATCCAAATATCATCGTATGATAATGTTGAAGGAATCCTACCAACATTCATCAAACTCCAAATGGTATGCATCTCTTAGCAAATTTCAGTTTCTTTAGAAATTCCCGATATATGTTTTTGCCCCATGTTCTTATGATCTTGACTAAGGGCCAACAAATCATAAGTCACATGTCAAGTTCTGCCCATCATTATCCTGTTGATTTGAACCCATCCGTACATACTCTTGACTAAGGGCCAACAAAGCAATACGACTGTCCCAAACCAACTCATCTATCTATGTAACAAATGAATACCCCAGCAGCTACCAATCACTATGTCTTGACTAAGGGCCAAACAAACATAGCTTGAATACTACTGACCATTCATAAGAAATGACGGAGGGCTACGACTGGTTTTGGCGAAACCGTGAACGTAGTGAACTTGATATAACCGAAGGAACCTGATAGCTTTTAAAAGGAGTGGTTAAATCTCCGCATTTAAAAATATCTGTTTTAAAAAATAACCGAGTGGTTTCTTTTAAATTGTTCCAACGATTTAAACTTGGTTTATTTTCTTTGCATTACAGATAATGCGTCCCATCATTAACCTATCATTGCAGAAAACAACGAAAATACAACGTCCTCTTATGCCATCCGCATTCGCCACTGGGTCCCGTCATCACCCGTTAGGTTACTTAACTAACGACAGAGCGGGGGCTGGGCTAGCGCGGGTGTAAAACATAAATGACGTCTAAATAGCTATCATAAATATAGATATTTTACATTCGTCTGACGCAATGATATTCATTCCAGAACACAGATAAACAATATTGGATTTGCAAGCAATCTGTATTTCTTTTGAGCCTGCAAGAAAAGACAGATTACACAGTTGTGATGAATAGCCGATACCCCACCCTCGACCCCTACGGGTACGGCAAACTACCCGCCCGGCAGTTTGTGTACCCTACCTTGGGTCAGTCCTAGGAGCAAAAACAGTAAAATGAAATAATACAACGGTGGCTACAACCGCAACCTGGATGTGCCCCGCAAAATAATATTACAAAAAATTACATTTACAACAAATGAATTAAACAATAACCCATTGCTAAACCCCGGCTATACACCACAACAGTCCAATACAGTTTATATGCACAAACAGATATAACCATTACAGAAATGTGCAACCCCCTGCCAACCGACATACTAGCAGTTAGGGGAGGTTTACGAACACATTTATCAATCACAGATATAATCCAACATGCAAATACTGTACAATTTCGATCGATTAAACAACATTAATATTGCTCCAAAATCTGCTCTGTTAAACAGTAACCTGAGCAAATATTAAATATTCCAGAGAACCCCAAATTCTACAGAGGACCCACACACCAAATACGAGTCCATGACTCGGCAACTCGGCCGCGGAACCGCGGCGGATCGGTGGGATCCGCCGCCCTTCCGCGGCGCTTTAGCCGAGTCATGGGCTCGAATTTTTTGTGTGTTCTTCTGGACTGTTTACAAGCTCTCTGCACTCACCTGAAAAATTTTATGACTTCATTTTAAGTTCGACAGAAACTGAACAGATTTAGGGTTTTCCGGCTTCGTTTTTCCGTTCGAAATTCGTACAAATTTGAAATCAAGTTATTTAGTGTTTAGCGAGGCTTTGATACCACTGTAAGTCGATGTAGTACACCCCAGTACTTATGGGGAGGCGGAATTTTCAAAAACGATCAAGTTTAAAGAACGAACATCGACTAACCGCTTGAATCGAAGCTAAACTATAAATAACCGTACACAAAGAGTTTCTTATCTATTGTGTTTAGGGATTATACCTAATGAAACCTGTCCTTCGTCTTTGTGTCCTCCTTGGTTCTCCTCGACCTTCTCTAGGTAGTAGACGATCCACCCGAGAGCAAAACACCAAGCTAAACCTCTATCTTGAGGTAACTAATCTACTTTGATTGCTAATCAAAGAAGAAAGGATGATATAGAGTGAAGGTAATGGATGTTTAAGTCTAACTAAACCTTTGATCTCAACTCATGAGGTTAAGGATTAGTCTCTTGAAGATGAGAGCTTGAGGAGAGAGAATGTGAGATAAGATAATGAGATGAGAGAGAGTGTATCATAATATATTATGAAGCATTCTTATTTTTAGAATAATGAATAATAGAAATGAATAAGCATGCTTCATAAATGCAAAATGGTGATTCATTAAGCATGTGTCATTTATCATTTATGGTGCAATAATGATAAAGATGAATCACTCTCATGACTCACAATCTTATCCAAAGTAACCTCCTTAGTCACATCTTCTAGAAGCTTCTCGCACAATTACGAGAACGCCCCTCCGATCCGCAAAAATACGGAAAAACTTTAGACTGTAAAAATCCAATAACCGGATACCAGTAACTGGCTTAAACCAAAGCCGACTGGTAAAAACTGTCCGAAAGTCGTACGTGCGTAAACGCACGTATGCGTCCGAACCCTTTGTCGCAAAACCATGCGACCTCTATATCGTTTCGCCTGGAGTAGGAAACTCTCTGTGTGGGACTCTAGAGACTCGACTACTACGCTGGCAGTGGGTTTAACCACAGACCGCAAGCGGCACTAGCTGTACGTAACGGTCCCCAGGTAGTTGTCGATAAGAAGGCCGATGAGGAAACCCATCCGAACTCCTACTGAGTCTGATGTGACAATCTCCATACAGTCCGGTCCGTTCGTCCAAGACTATCGCATATCGGGCCTAGGGGGGAGGCAAGCGTCAGTCCCCTAATAGCGGTATAAGTCGTGTCGGAGTGAAGCCCATTACACCCTGAGAAACTACTGGAACCTACCAGTAAATCTCGCTTGCCCTGGCCAGGGACTTTGCGTAATGGCTCTCTGACACAGCACGATATCTACTCCCAATACCGGGAGGGACGAATCCTGTCTAACCGCCACTGCCTCCAAGTGCTCGGGACTGCACCCAACTGCTACCTGTTTGCACGACTCCTTTGAGCCGTGGTAGGGTAGCAATCTAAGAACAGTGGGACACACTCGAGGCGAAGTAGCAGTGTCAAGTCTGCGGACTACGCTGTACTCATGTCACCTGGGAACTGCTCACTGACGACTGGTATCAAACCAACCAACAGTTCCCTGTGAGTCCTGTCCGGTGTACCCGTAACCTAACGAGCACCTGCATACTATCTCCAGTACGACGTACTGACGGCTGTGGGACAGACCATCTCCCCAACTGGGATGAGAAGCGTACACACTAGTCTACTCCGGATATCGATGCTCTGTCTCGATAATCCAACGACCAGGGACCTGAATAAGGATGTGCTTGTAGACTACCCAGCCCCCACTAGTGTGACTGCCATCACAACGCTGGTAGACAAGCAAGATCCTAAGAGCTCTATCAATACGTACACTCACATATTAAGATAGAAAAACCAAGTAGCATACTACAATGTTTAGCAAGACTGTTATATACATGTGAATATCCCAAGCTTCCATTAAGTAATATACAAACTAGTATGATACAGTAATGGCCTTCTAGGGCATAAACACTAACACATTTAAGCTTAATTAGATTTAATGAATTAATTCTATGTTTTTTTTTAAAAATTCAAGTTAGGGTTTGTAAATTCAAGTTATGATTTTTGTTAATTATTTAGGGTTATAATAGCTAGTTTAACACTTTTAGAATTGGAAAATATTGCATGGTTGTTGAATTGTAAAATTTTCATTTAAGATTGTTTTAAATTAGGAAATTAGCTAACTAGGTTCTTGCAAAATGTGTTTGTGGTTAATATAAAATTCTAATTTGGGTTGTTATCATTGGATTATAGTTTTAGTGCAAATGTTAGCATGTTAATGGAAAGAAAAACTTAGTTTGATTGCTAGTTTCTATAGTTAATTGATAAATTGTGATAAAATTGCTAATTTTGTAAACTAGATTTTAGAAATTCCTATATAAATGAGATTAAAAATATAATTATGGTTTCATTAAATCATTATCATTATGAATTATGGTTTAATACATTAATTCATGAAAAATCACGTTTTGTGGTGGAATTGTGGTATTTTGCTTGAAAAATGTTAAAAACTGTTAAAAGTTGCAAACTAGAAATTTCAAATAAATGCAAAATCGTGTAATAAAAATATAGTGATGGTTTGTATAGTCTAGTAATGCTATTTAATGAGTTTTATGACCATTAGTTTTATTTAAATGTCAAGTTTTGATGAAAAACGGTATACTGGCATTTTCGGGTTTTTGCGAAATTGGACGGTTTGATAGATTTTAGGGTTTCGATGGATTTAATCGTGTTTTATGGTATAAGTAATGTGTTTTAAAACTACAAGTTGTTTGATGATGTTATCTCGATCCATCGGAGTTTGTACGCCGATATCGAGCGATATTTGGTGCTTTTGCGTGGATGGGACATAGGTTTTAACCTATGCTTGTTCCTTGTATCGTTTGACTTTCGTATGTGATTCAGTTTACAATGCTATTTATATGTTTGCGTCTAGGTACCCCTCACGTGGACTGTGGGCGATGAAGAGGAGGATGGCGACACTGTCTTCAGCAGACATGGACCAGGTGAGTAGATGCATATCTACGGGGCGAAGTCGGGTGGATGGCGTTTAGCACCCCCGCAACGTAGAATAGGAATAGCACTTATTGACATTAGGAAACCAGATGTGACCCAAGATTCTTACTGAGTAGGACCGTGGTAATGACCCAAGGCGGGACTAGACTGATTTAGGAAAACCACACCTGAGGATGAATACTTTGGGAGAGATTCGTAGGTTTCTGATAGAAACACACACGCACACACTAAAACTTGACATGGCGTATACGTATATGTGTGTATATATATAAAACTAGGTATAGGTGTATATATATACACAACACGTATATGGGATTCATTGATTTGATATGATATCTGAGGCATGATGAAACAATATAACTGGGCTTGATGCCGTGATTCTTGACTATACAGTCGTATTAAAGTATTAGCGGATCATTAGAGAATGAGATAATGAACATGAACATATAAATTATAAAGGGTGGTGGTGATATTGAGGTACATGGGACGCTAAAATAGTACCTGGGCTGTAGCTTGTGACTGATCACGATATGATATATGTATGACTTGATTACGACATCATATAGGTGTGACCTGATGTCGATATCGTATAGGTATGACTTGATGACGATAAGATATCGGTATGATTTAATCACAATATTACACATATGACATGATATTTCTGTGGATAAACTAATGATGCTTATCATGATGACAATGATATATGATTGATGTATGCGATCACAGTTTAGCACCTTGATCATGAGATGTGTTGATGATGACATTATACGATTGAGGAGACACCTAGGAGATACTTGACAGTACCCCGATATTGGGATGCCGTACGATGGATTTTACCGTACGAGGCTTAGATTTGATGATTGATCCGCACTCTTGATTCGATGAAGCAGTACTACGTACGTGACGCTATTGAGGCGGGATCGCCGACTATTAGAGATATTGATTCAGACCTTAGGTAGACTCTAGTTTCTTATTGACTAGTCTATTAGGTTTAGTTCCTTAGGATGTTAGATGGACACTGGTTTAGGTTCGACTCACATAGTGGTAGTTGTACTCGTATCTCGCAGAGGAGTGGATAATGCACACCTGTATTTACATTCTTACGGTAATCATCATGGTGCATGTTCTTTTATTTGTTGTTATAATCAGTATAAACTTTACCTGTTAGGACACCAGCACTATTACCGATGATGCGCATATTCCACGCACACTTATTTGCCGGCTCACACACATCATCATCGGTAATTGCTATGTCACGTACACTTTAGATCATATTGTCTTTTATGGATAGAATCAGTTAACAACTAGACAGATATAATATTGTGATTATTCTCTGACATTAGTACAGACATGATATTCATTGCTTAGACATTCATGCATTCATATTTTCATGTTATCATGCAGTATTATGGGCATATGCCGACACTTATCATATAGTTACTCATGATTTTGAGATTTGGATTTCTATGAGATTTCTGGATTTTGGGGAAAACCGCAAGAATATGTAAACACTTCTCTCTCTCCTCCTCCTCTCTTCTTAAAAAATATAAGATGCGGTTTTCTCGTGATGTATGTGTCGTCCACCATGAGATTTCATGTTTTCTGATGGATTTCGAGACCCGATTCGAGGAGTGGATGAACCGTCTCGGGTACATGGTGGGCCCGGTATGGTACCTCGGGGCAAGAAGATCGAGTTGTAGACGATGAGCCTGGCAGGGGAAGGCTACCTACCGGTGATGTCTGGCGCGGCGGATATCCGGAGGATACCGACCGTTGTCGTGAGATTTGATGATATGGGCCGATCCGGACTGACGGAGCCCGAGATATTGAGACTTGAGATTACATGTGTTGTGTCGATGCTTGACACGGATTTCCATGGATTTCATTGTTGAGATTTCAGATTCTTATACACATTTTACTATGATAATAGCTAAAGATTTCTTATACATATATATCTGGATTTCAGGATTTGTTACTTTACATTCATGGTGCATGCATTTCATTTCATATGACATAGTATTATATGAGGCACTGACACGAGCACGGAGTATCTGCACTTACACGTAGTTTTACCCTGCTATTACTAGTTGATTGGGATATAATAGTGTATTATTATGACCTAGGATAGTGTCGTGGATTCGATTTCTTTTCGTAGATGTCTTCTGCTTACGAGTTGGCAACTCACCCCCGTTGTGCCAAATTTTATTACAGGTTCGATGTACAGGTTTCCGTGGCAGCTTATTGGCACATCTTTTCTTCAGGGTGATTTGCACGGTAGGTTGGTTCACTAGTATCCGAACCACCATTGTACTTTTATTCATTCATTTGTACCTAGTAAGCTCCATCAACCATATTTGTATTACTTGATAAGTTTATAGGACCAGTCTTTTATTTCGACCTTAGAGTCGCGCATGTATTATTCTGATCTGGTGGTTTTGTTTTCTTTTGAGTTTTGAGCCTCGCCTATTGGCGTTGTATATTATTGTGCTTGTTGTGGTTGTTTCCGCCTGTTGGCGTTGATGCTAGCTCCCGTTTGGGGATGCTTTTTATTGTTTATGTATATTATACTTGTTGTACCCGTTTGGGGGCCAGTTTTTACAGAGGAGACTCTGCCGAAATTTTTGGTAAAATTTGCTGATGTTTTTATACTTGTTTTCTTTTCTTTTCTTCTTTTTCTTCTTTTATGGTTTAGATTTCTGGGCTTCGGCTTACTTAGGTCACGTTGCGCCTCTAGACGCTTCGTAATCTAAGTGCCGGTCACGTTCCGTACTTTCGGGTCGTGACAAAGTTGGTATCAGAGCGCTAGGTTTAAGCCTGTATAAGTCTAGGTGACCCTTGGTTGATAGAGTAGGCGATTTAGGTAGAGTAACGTACCGTGGGTATGGTCCGCGGCATACTTACGATACGCTATTCTGCTTAAGGAGCCTTAGGATGTACATTTGTTTGCACCGTATTTCATTCGTTCCTTTGATCTATCTTCGTCGATGTCAGAGGGTGGTTCTGTTACCACGGGGGCACGGGCAGAGGGAGCTGTGGCTCGAATGCGATAACCATTAGAGTATTGGTTATTCTTGAGGATTGAAGCATTGCTTAGCGTGCGGACGAAGGGTATTCACATGCCGTCCGGATGAAGTTAAAGGGTTCGAACGATTATCAGAAAACCATTTTCCCAAGTTTAAGGTATTCGGAAGAACATGCAGGTATTTTGATGGACCCTCTAGAAGAATGAAACCCTAACTCGACATAATGACCATAAGAACGCCCTTGAACCTTAGGGTTACGGCAGTTCCGCGGTGCCATTAGTGAGGCTTGGGTTTGCCCTTCTACGGCTGGATCATCGATGCTGGGGTATGTACCGGATATTTTTAAACTGTACTTGAGTGTTGAGCTCTCGGGGAATTATGGGATTTTGATGGATCGATCGAAAAGTTTAATGTAGTCCGGATATCAAGTGAAGGGATTGACTATGTGGGAGACTCTAGACATGAGTATTGCCGTTGGTAGCGCAGTCAGCACACCTATGATAGAACGAGTTCGAAGCAGTCGACATCAGAGGAAAGAGGCGCACATTGACGATAGTGTTTACGATTGTGATTTAGTGATTTGAATTTCCTATTTTCGTTGATTGGATTTTTGTATTTTGAGGACTTTGTTCTACGATTGGTATTTCCTGTGTGTACCTTCATTCTATCTGTGTTTCATATATCAGTTGTATTGATGTGGTTTAGTACACACCCAGTACACTTGATTTGGTTTTATATATTTTGAGATTTTTGATTTGATTTCGTGCATATGGGTTACACATGATTTTGATATATGCTTCGACCTAGTTTTTATCCATTTTCGTACTGTGATTCGAGTCTGATATTCGATGTATGTTTTCGTGCTCCATGTGCACCTGATTAGGATTCTTGCGCATACTTGGCGCACTTGATGCGATTTTGTGCACACCAGATGCACTAAATCGGGGTTTTGTGCAGATTAGATGCACCTGATTTTTAGTCGTGCACGCCCGTTGCACTTGACAGATGTTTTTGGTGCACACCTGTTGCACTTAGTTTTGTTTTATGGGTATTCATGGTTTCTGCATTTGGTTTCGATTTCAGTGCGCACCGGACGCACATGACATTTTATTGATGTGATTGGGATTGATTTTAGTTTGAGCAGTATGTTTTCATAATCATTATTATTTGATTTAGTAACCAGGCGGGACGTGTATGTTAAATAAAAGATATATATATAGCTATTTTTTTAAATTAAACGTCCGCTACTTAGACCGTGACACGTGCATTGCACGGCGATTTTCAAGAGGGGTTTTTGTATGCTTCTTTATTATGAGGTTTAGGCGATTTTACTAGGATGCGAACTATATATAAGTTATAGATTGATGTATATTATGATGGTTTTCACATTGGGTGATGATATTTTATTATCTCCATAACTCCGATGATTGCATCATGCTTGACGGAGTTGATTTTTGTTATGTATTGATGATTTCGGAGCCCCGACGATTTGAGTGTTTTGCTAAATGTTTTAGTATTTGGAAGGGGAGTTTTAATTTAAATTCGGGGACCGAATTTCTTAAAGGGAGGAAGATTGTAACGTTTTAAAAATAATTAAATAAATAATTAAATGAATAAAATTGTTTAAGTGAATTTTATGATTTTCGGTAAAGTAAAATGTATTTTTCGTAAAATCAAACCGTGATTGTTTTTCATTATAATTTTAAAAATATCCATTTTAATTATGAAATTACTAGTAAAAGGTGTTTATTTAGCCACTTATAAATTTTTAGTTTAATAAAATATTTTTCCTAAATTAATTATTTTAAATATTAACATAAGCTTTATTTTTACACTAAATTAGTGTAAATTACAAATTTAAATGGTTTTAATTTGTAAAAATGAACCATGGCATGTTAAAATTTAGTATGTATCATGCAAAAATTATTTGCAAATTTTTCCTATTTTCTAGAGCTTTCTTGAGTTGCTATAGTAAATAAATAAATAAATAATTAAATAAGCCATGAAAAGACTTTTAGTGTTGTTTCTCTTCTTGAAACTTCTACACAACATCACACTCTCTTCTTTCTCTCCCTCACCTCTCTCTAGGCCGGCCACAACCCCCCATGGCTGCCCCTCCCCTTTTCCAACCTCATTTTTATTCAAAATTCATTAAAAACACATCAAAAATTCAATTAAAATTCCACAAAATCCTATTTATTCCATACTCTTTATTCCTTGCTCATTTTTATATGAAATTTGGAGATGGAAAGCATGCATTTTGGAGGCTCATTTCTTGTTTGGATTTCATATTTTGGGAGGTATAATTTCTTTCTTTTGATTTATTGTTTTAGATGTTCATTTAAGCTTAATTAGATTTAATGAATTAATTCTATGTTTTTTTTTAAAATTCAAGTTAGGGTTTGTAAATTCAAGTTATGATTTTTGTTAATTATTTAGGGTTATAATAGTTAGTTTAACACTTTTAGAATTGGAAAATATTGCATGGTTGTTGAATTGTAAAATTTTCATTTAAGATTGTTTTAAATTAGGAAATTAGCTAACTAGGTTTTTGCAAAATGTGTTTGTGGTTAATATAAAATTCTAATTTGGGTTGTTATCATTGGATTATAGTTTTAGTGCAAATGTTAGCATGTTAATGGAAAGAAAAACTTAGTTTGATTGCTAGTTTCTATGGTTAATTGATAAATTGTGATAAAATTGCTAATTTTGTAAACTAGATTTTAGAAATTCCTATATAAATGAGATTAAAAATATAATTATGGTTTCATTAAATCATTATCATTATGAATTATGGTTTAATACATTAATTCATGAAAAATCACGTTTTGTGGTGGAATTGTGGTATTTTGCTTGAAAAATGTTAAAAATTGTTAAAAGTTGCAAACTAGAAATTTCAAATAAATGCAAAATCGTGTAATAAAAATATAGTAATGGTTTGTATAGTCTAGTAATGCTATTTAATGAGTTTTATGACCATTAGTTTCATTTAAATGTCAAGTTTTGATGAAAAACGGTATACTGGCATTTTCGGGTTTTTGCGAAATTGGACGGTTTGATAGATTTTAGGGTTTCGATGGATTTAATCGTGTTTTATGGTATAAGTAATGTGTTTTAAAACTACAAGTTGTTTGATGATGTTATCTCGATCCATCGGAGTTTGTACTCCGATATCGAGCGATATTTGGTGCTTTTGCGTGGACGGGACATAGGTTTTAACCTATGCTTGTTCCTTGTATCGTTTGACTTTCGTATGTGATTCAGTTTACGCTGCTATTTATATGTTTGCGTCTAGGCACCCCTCACGTGGACTGCGGGCGATGAAGAGGAGGATGGCGACACTGTCTTCAGCAGACATGGATCAGGTGAGTAGATGCATATCTACGGGGGGAAGTCGGGTGGATGGCGTTTAGCACCCCCGCAACGTAGAATAGGAATAGCACTTATTGACATTAGGAAACCAGATGTGACCCTAGATTCTTACTGAGTAGGACCCTGGTAATGACCCTAGGCGGGACTAGACTGATTTAGGAAAACAACACCTGAGGATGAATACTTTGGGAGAGATTCGTAGGTTTCTGATAGAAACACACACGCACACACTAAAACTTGACATGGCGTATACGTATATGTGTGTATATATATAAAACTAGGTATAGGTGTATATATATACACAACACGTATATGGGATTCATTGATGTGATATGGTATCTGAGGCATGATGAAACAGTATAACTGGGCTTGATGCCGTGATTCTTGACTATACAGTCGTATTAAAGTGTTAGCGGATCATTAGAGAATGAGATAATGAACATGAACATATAAATTATAAAGGGTGGTGGTGATATTGAGGTACATGGGACGCTAAAATAGTACCTGGGCTGTAGCTTGTGACTGATCACGATATGATATATGTATGACTTGATTACGACATCATATAGGTGTGACCTGATGTCGATATCGTATAGGTGTGACTTGATGACGATAAGATATCGGTATGATTTAATCACAATATTACATATATGACATGATATTTCTGTGGATAAACTAATGATGCTTATCATGATGGCAATGATATATGATTGATGTATGCGATCACAGTTTAGCACCTTGATCATGAGATGTGTTGATGATGACATTATACGAATGAGGAGACACCTAGGAGATACTTGACCGTACCCCGATATTGGGATGCCGTACGATGGATTTTACCGTACGAGGCTTAGATTTGATGATTGATCCGCACGCTTGATTCGAGGAAGCCGTACTACGTACGTGACGCTATTGAGGCGGGATCGCCGACTATTAGAGATATTGATTCAGACCATAGGTAGACTCTAGTTTCTTACTGAATAGTCTATTAGGTTTAGTTCCTTAGGATGTTAGATGGACACTGGTTTAGGTTCGACTCACATAGTGGTAGTTGTACTCGTATCTCGCAGAGAAGGGGATAATGCACACCTGTATTTACATTCATACTGTAATCATCATGGTGCATGTTCTTTTATATGTTGCTATAATCAGTATAAACTTTACCTGTTGGGACACCAGCACTATTATCGATGATGCGCATATTCCACGCACACTTATTTGCCGGCTCACACACATCATCATCGGTAATTGCTATGTCACGTACACTTTAGATCATATTGTCTTTTATGGATAGAATCAGTTAACAACTAGACAGATATAATATTGTGATTATTCTCTGACATTAGTACAGACATGATATTCATTGCTTAGACATTCATGCATTCATATTTTCATGTTATCATGCAGTATTATGGGCATATGCCGACACTTATCATATAGTTACTCATGATTTTGAGATTTGGATTTCTATTAGATTTCTGGATTTTGGGGAAAACCGCAAGAATATGTAAACACTTCTCTCTCTCCTCCTCCTCTCTTTTTAAAAAACATAAGATGCGGTTTTCTCGTGATGTATGTGTCGTCCACCATGAGATTTCATGTTTTCTGATGGATTTCGAGACCCGATTCGAGGAGTGGATGAACCGTCTCGGGTACATGGTGGGCCCGGTATGGTACCCCGGGGCAAGAAGATCGAGTTGTAGACGATGAGCCTGGCAGGGGAAGGCTACCTACCGGTGATGTGTGGTGCGGCGGATATCCGGAGGATACCGACCGTTGTCGTGAGATTTTATGATATGGGCCGATCCGGACTGACGGAGCCCGAGATATTGAGACTTGAGATTACATGTGTTGTGTCGATGCTTGACACGGATTTCCATGGATTTCATTGTTGAGATTTCAGATTCTTATACACATTTTACTATGATAATAGCTAAAGATTTCTTATACATATATATCTGGATTTCAGGATTTGTTACTTTACATTCATGGTGCATGCATTTCATTTCATATGACATAGTATTATATGAGGCACTGACACGAGCACGGAGTATCTGCACTTACACGTAGTTTTACCCTGCTATTACTAGTTGATTGGGATATAATAGTGTATTATTATGACCTAGGATAGTGTCGTGGATTCGATTTCTTTTCGTAGATGTCTTCTGCTTACGAGTTGGCAACTCACCCCCGTTGTGCCAAATTTTATTACAGGTTCGATGTACAGGTTTCCGTGGCAGCTTATTGGCACATCTTTTCTTCAGGGTGATTTGCACGGTAGGTTGGTTCACTAGTATCCGAACCACCATTGTACTTTTATTCATTCATTTGTACCTAGTAAGCTCCATCAACCATATTTGTATTACTTGATAAGTTTATAGGACCAGTCTTTTATTTCGACCTTAGAGTCGCGCATGTATTATTCTGATCTGGTGGTTTTGTTTTCTTTTGAGTTTTGAGCCTCGCCTATTGGCGTTGTATATTATTGTGCTTGTTGTGGTTGTTTCCGCCTGTTGGCGTTGATGCTAGCTCCCGTTTGGGGATACTTTTTATTGTTTATGTATATTATACTTGTTGTACCCGTTTGGGGGCCAGTTTTTACAGAGGAGACTCTGCCGAAATTTTTGGTAAAATTTGCTGATGTTTTTATACTTGTTTTCTTTTCTTTTCTTCTTTTTCTTCTTTTATGGTTTAGATTTCTGGGCTTCGGCTTACTTAGGTCACGTGGCGCCTCTAGACGCTTCGTAATCTAAGTGCCGGTCACGTTCCGTACTTTCGGGTCGTGACAGTCCACTAGTCAAGTTCAACCCGTACATTTCTTGATTGAATTAAACCCACCTGCACGACCCTTGACGAATGCCAAACAACGCCGTACGAATACCCTAATCCAATCTGCATCATATGCATAAGCAGATAAGTACTAGTTAGCTACCGCACACTACACCTTGACGAATGCCAAACTACCGCAGCACGAATACCAAGTAGTACTTATCTGAAATGACGGAGGGCTACGACAGGTTTTTCTGAAAACCTATTGCGTAATGAACTTTATATCGTTGTAGAATCAAATGATTTTAAAATGGAGTGTTTTTTAGGCTTTTCTAGTTTTGCTAAAGGGGTCACTCCCGGTGAAGGGATCGTCGGCCCTTTCCTCATCGAATAAGGTGCAGGATATATCATATATACCGCTGTGCAAAAACTATAGAAGCAATCAAAAGACAAACCGAGGGTTGTAGCATCTGCCAGTTATTGCTAAAAGGGTCACTCCGGTGAAGGGATCTCGGCCCTTTCCTTATCGAATAAGGTGCAGGATGTTCTACAAGGAACACCGCGATGCAAAGCAAGAACTGTAGCTACCTTTTTTTTGAAAATTCGATTCCACAATATCTTTTAGGTTTCTTTTCTTTCATTAATCATATTAATGAAGTCCCATCATTTAAATCACCTAAACATCACAGATAAATACGACGTACACTTATGCCATCCGCATTCGCCTCGATGTCCCCTCGTGCACCGTTAGGTTATGTAACTAACCACAGAGCGGGGCAGGGCTAGTGCGAGTGCAAAACATAAGTAACGTCTATATAATATATCATATATACTATGTACAGTATCCATCACAACATATCAAATGATCACATCATAGATATCGCAGCAGAAGAAACATATGAAACATTAGATATACTAGGACGTCCGTGTTTTTAATACGAGCCAGTATAAAACACGGATTCCACGGTCGCGATGAATAGCCAAACCCACACCCCTAGACCCCTACGAGAGCGGCAAGCAATCCTACCAATTCTAGAGTTAGGAGACCCGGACTGGACTCCTCGAGTTGGTCTCCCACTGGACTCTAGAACCTGGTTACTTGTGCCCTCCTCCTTGGGTCTATCCTAGTGCGGAAAAGTAAATAATATACAAAGGTGACATCTTCCGCAACCTGGAAGTGCCCCAATAAAAGAATATTACATACAAGTTTTTACATGAATGAAAATGAAAAACACTCATCTCACATAAAAAAACCCCGGCTATTCAAACACGACGATCCAATATAACATATCCAGCAACACATAACATCACATGTCATCAACGTAAGTAAATGTGCGCATCCCAATTGTCGTTGACATATAGCAACGAAACTGGCGATATCACATATTACACTTACGGTCGCAGAAAAGAAAGTGTAAAACTACAACAGTTGGAATCCGCAACCTGTTTAGACATCGTATGCCTAATCAAATGAATTCCTTAGACATCGCATGCCTAACAATTATAAACCCCGCATTTTAGTCTCATTATCGAAAACACTTTTCAATATCAAGTCGGGCAATTCAACAAGATTCCCGACATCCTGATCGAATGCTCGTCGCAAACTTCAGTAGACGGCCGCACCCCCGATGCCGTCGACGAAGTGCACCAAGGCGGAACACCGCCGCCGCGAGCACCCGAACGGATGCTTTCAGCGATGGGGTTCTCCTACACTCACTTGGTCGGGGCTATGGGGTGTAGCTGCCAATTAAGTTTACCCGGCGAGTATCCGCGTATGCTACGTGATTGCAACGGACTTTTGATCGCATCAAAATTCCGTGGCAACCGATCAAGTGGGACTAAACTGCTATGTTTATGACATTCAAATAAGTTATCTCATAACTACTTATGGATTCCAAATATTGTATCACATTCCAGATAAATAGAAAATGTTAAACTTTCCGATCGAACAATCAAACACCCAAGTTTTTCCCGAAACAACTCAACTCTTGAAATAAATTCAAAAACATCCATTTCATGCCACAGTACCAATGGTCCAGCCGTAGAAGGGTCAAGCCAATGCCTCATATATGGCACGCCGTACTGCCCCAAACCCTAAGGTTCAAAGGGCAGTTCAAGACGGTCACATAATCGAGTTAAGCTTTGTTGTCTTCTAGAGGGTCCATCGCGTTACTTGCACTACTTAGAACGTTCTTAAACCACGAAAAAATCCAACACTTGGAAATTTCCCGGCAGGGGAAAAAGTGGGTATTTATATCCGGTCGAACTTTTTAACATATTCTAAATAACCGGAAAACATTACGAAATTAAATATTCCGATCGAATCATCGAATACAAAATAAACCCCAAAAATACTCAACACTTGAGTCATTGTTAAAAATACCCAGAAAATAGAAACAACAGAGGCAAGAATTACTGTGCAAAAACCCGTCGCTAATTCCATTACCTTGCCGCGGAACCGCCGCCAAAGGTGGGTTATTGCCGCGGTTCCGCGGCCATGTGGAGGACTTAGGGGCTCGTTTTTCATGGTAATTCTTATAAAACCCTGTTGAATTTTTTAGATATTTTTAAAACAGAAAAATCCCAGATTTCAAAAAATTTCCAGAGAGGGGGTTGATTTTGCGTTTCGGGTTTCAATCGGGGTTTTAACTCCGTAAACACATCGCCTAATGCTCTAGCTAGGCTCTGATACCACTGTAGGGTTTCTAGGCACACACAAGAGGTTCCACAAGGCATCAACCATGCCAAATTCAAATTTTGCGGTGCCGAGAAACCCTAAACTAGATCGTTAACTAAAGATTAGGCGAAACAACAAGCAAGCAAACTACTTTGCTACTAAGTGAATGGAAATACAACCTTTGTAGATCTGGTCCTCCAATTCTAAAGCTCCGTGTTGACGTCCCTCCGCTGCGATCATCGGATCCCGGACTCTAGTGATGGTTTCGTCGCAGAAATGATCGGGCTAGGTCATTGACTTCGAGGCCGAAGATGATCTACGTCGGGGAGACTCAAACTCAAGCTATTCCTTCACTTGGTCAAAAACATTGTGAAGAGAACACCCTATACTACATGGCAAGTAGTATAGGATGAAGAAATAGGAAGTGGGTTCACTTTAGAATTGGATTTCTCACTCTTTTTCTCATGGCACCATTGGAGCTAGCAAGCTTTTGTGAGCTTGATGAAGGAGAAGAAGAAGAAGAGAATTAAAAGGATAATATGAAACTTTCCTTTTAATCATGGCACCGTGGTTGAGTTAAGCTCTCATGCTTAACTCATGTAGAGAATTAACCAAAGCATTAGGTTAAGGGTTGGGTTAATTAATATCTTGAACAAATGACAAAAGAGTTGACTTTGTCAATGTTTATCAAGCTTCATGAAGCTTGATAACTTTGACCAAAGTCTCACTCTTTTGTTATTTGTTAGGATAATTGTAAACCCTAATTTAATCTTGATTTGGTTCAAGTCTCATACACACAACTTGTTTGTATCATCAAGCATGATACAAACATGTACACTTGCATATATCACATATAAACAATGTGTACATTCAAGTGAAAAAATCAATCTTAAGTGAACCAATACTAGTTAATGTAAAGTAATATATCAAATATATAATTATACATTAAATCATTAAATCAACACTTGATTTAACGATCCGGTCATATTGCATATAACCGACTAATATCAATAGTAACAACTTATCGAATCAACACTTGATCCGATAACCCGGCTATATCGCATACAACCGATCAATGTCACTAATCGCGAGAATAGAATATAGTATCACATACTGGTATTATTCTCGGTCCCGCACATATCTCATATGCGCTCCTATTTCGTTTCGCTTGAGCCAGGAAACCCCTGTGTAGGACTCTAATGACTCGTCAATACGCTGGCAGTAGGTGATGATCATATCAAACACCCACAAGCCGCAAGCGGTCTGCTAAACGTAACGGCCACCCGGGTATTGAGCGGTCAAAAGATCAACGAGCAAGCCCGCTTACACTCCTGTGAATCCAACCAGTAACACTACCGTACAGTCCGGTCTATTCGTCTGATATGTCGCATATCTCGTCTAGGCGTGGTAAACGTCAGACCGCAATAACTCGATAAGTTGTGTCGATATGAGGCTCATAACGGGTCGAGAAACTACTGGTAACACTTACCAGTAAATCCCTAAAGCAGCCTTGGCCAAGGACTTCCTGTTATAGCCAATCGAGCACAGCGCAACATCAACTCCCTATACCGGGAGAGACGAAACCCCTCTTATCGCTCATTGCCTCCATGTGACTCGGGACTGTACCCAAAAACCACCGTTTTGCACGCCCTCTTGGACATGGTAAGGTGGAAATCAAAGCACAGTGGGAATCACACAAGACTCTATGACGATCTCGGGTCTACAGACTAACCTGCACCAGTGTCACCAGACAACTGCCATCTGACGTAAAGTATAATACCATCTGGGAGTTCTCGGTGAGTCCGTCCAGTGTACCCAGTCTCCACTGAGCACCCGTATATCATCTCTGATGTCAAACACCAATGGATATGGGATCATCCATCGCCTATCTATATGGGTCGAGAAGGTATACGCTAGTCTACTCTGGTATATCGATGCCCCGTCTCGATACACCCACGACTAGGGACTTTGAAGGATGTACTTATAGACTATCATGTCCCCACTAGTATGATCCGCATCATAGTCAAGGTAGTTAAGTACACATCCTAAGGGCTTTACCAACATGTAACAGAGAGACAATCAGTGTACACGTTAAGGTAAAGAGTAACCAAATAGCATACTATCATATCGAGCAAGAAAGTCATCCCTATATATGTCCAAGCATCCACTACAATATACATCCTATGTATAGTAATGTTCTCTAGGGCATACATATAACTAACAGTTAAAAGGTAGTTAGAGAACCATATTAGAAACTAAGGATAGTTGGAAGTGATATGATACGGCTAATATGTGATGACGGGACTTGAGGATGAGATTTTATAATATTGCCGTTTAAGCTATAGGACTAGATAGTCGACGTAGATGTGTCATCCGAACCATACATATTTCCAAACTAAAGAATCGTATGCATCTTTTAAACAGATACCTTGAGGGACGTTACAGATTTTCAAATGATATCTTTTCCTTAAAAACACCGTAGCCCCTACTTTCAAAACTACAATTCACATCTTTCAAAAACAGTTTCTATGGATCGGGTGTGTATGTTAGATTAGATACGTATGATTATCGTAAAGGTAGAATGTATTTGTAAAATTGACTTGATGTGGGATATAAATGCGATGAAGAGAATATATGACGTGATATGATGATTTGATGATATGTTGGTATACGGATGCGAGTCGATTGAGATGATTGATACCTTGCTGGTCCCCTGATAAGAGATTGTTGCGGATGTGACCTGAGACATCGGTATATAGAGATATTTATATGCGTTGAGGATTGAGTGTTATCCGTACGTGACGTTAGGTCCGTACCCTCCTCGTCTTATAGGTTGATAGGATCCCTGATAGCTTAATGCCGCCGTACGATGATTTTCCGTACGTGATGAGTTTGACTTGAGGTTTGATCTATACCCTTGACTAGAGGATGCTGTACGATGGATTGTACCGTACGCGATGTTGTGAGGCTGGATGCCGATTGATAAATTCCCCGACTCGGTCATGTTAGATACGTATACCGTCAACATTTGCATATGATTTACCTTATGCTGCATTCATGTTATTCGTATTGCAATACTTATACTTGTGATTGTACACCTGCACCATTATCGATGATGCGTATGTTACACGTATACAGATTGTAAGCTCACACACTTCATCATCGATAATTTCCATGTCACTACACAGTAGGATTGCAGCATCATGATATGACTCTTCGCATAACATACGTGCGTATATACCACTTGTACATCTATACTTGCACACACACATTTTACACTCATGCTTGTGTATATACCATTGTATATCTATATTGGTGCACATATACATTGATACATCCATATTTGCGCACATACACATTGTATATCCATATTGGTGCACATATACATTGATACACCATACTTACGCACATACATATTGTACACCATACTTGCGTACATATATATTGTACACCATACTTGCGCACATACATATTTTACACCATACTTGCGCACATACACATTGGTACGTCCATACTTGCGTATATACACATATGCACCTTTATACGGTATTGCATTCAATTTTGGATATTTGGGAACCGCATGATTTGTTTTAAAACTGGATTCATTTAAAAGAGCAGTTTTCCCTCGATATTTGCATATTACTGTTCCATGTTGCAGTATATACGGATATGCTTACATTTCTATCATATGTCGCATACATCATTCTTTATGATTTTACGCATTGAGATATGCTATTTTCATGAGATTTCTGGATTTGAGAACCATGGATATTTCAAAAGAAAGCATGTACTGTTTTAAAAACCCGGTTTCTCTTGATATGATATTTTAGTGCGTCCACCATGCGCTTACTTGGTTCTGAGACATGTGATATGTAAAACCCGATTCGAGGAGGCGGATGATTCCGTTTGCGGGTACGTGGTGGACCAGGTATGGTACCCCGGGGCGCGAGAGAGATTTCGTGTGGATGACGATGAGCCTGGCAGACGGACTACTACCTAACGGTGATAGTATTTGGGCTCGGCGGATATCCGGAGGATACCGACCGGAGTCGAGAGATGATATGGGCCGATCCGGACTGACGGAGCCCGTGGGCCGATCCAGACTGACGGAGCCCGAGATATGAGGATTTACGTATCGACTCTAGACACAGGTTTCATGATGTTTTCGAGTGTCGATGTTAGACAACCAGGTTCCATGATTTTTATGTGTTGCAAGGGACACCTGTTGATTTATATCCTCATACTTTCATGCACACTCTTTTATGATATTTATATGCATGATATTGTTGTATCATGGGTTGAGATGTGGACGAGATCCATATGCTTACATACATTGATTATATGGGTGGACGAGATCCACATGCATACATACATTGATTTTCTGGTTGGACGAGATCCACATGCATACATACATTGATTATATTGTTGGATTATATCGGCATACATATAAGTATTGATTACATTGTTGGCACATATGATGACCCGGTCACCCTAGATATCATAGTATTACCTTTTTGATATAGTTGACGTAAGAGTCGTTGTTTATTCGATTTTTACTTGTAGATGTTTTTCTACTCACGAGTTGGCAACTCACCCCTGTTATGCCACAGTTCTTGCAGGTTGACTGTATAGATCCGTAGCGGCATCGCTGGCATATAGCTTCATTAGGGTGTTTTGCATTGGTAGGTGGGGCATTTGTATCGTACCCACTCTTGTATTTATATTTCATATTATATCTAGTCAACTCCATCAATCAAATTTAGTAATTGTATAAGTAATGAGACTTAGTGAGATTGTGGTTGCGAGACTTAGAGCGAGGGGTTTTCCACTACTTGTGGTTTTGATGTCTTGGTTATTTCATTATCTTTTTGTTGTGAACTTCGCCGTTGGGCATCATATACTTACATATACTGTCTTGCATGGTTGTGATCCGCCGTTTGGCGAAGAGCTAGCTCCCGCTTAGGGATGCCTTTATTATTATCTTGTATTTGTGGTTTTGGATCAAAATATACAAAGAAGGTCCTGCCCAAATTTTTAAAACGAGAAACACGTTTTCAAACTAGCAAATTTCACTTGCATTTTCATGTTCCTTTTCTATGCATTAAGAAAACATGATTTCATTATGCCTTTATTTCAAAACATCACCTCCTTTATTTTCTTAATAAGGTTTAGATTTCTGGGTTTCAGCTTACTTGAATTACCTTACGCCTTTAGACGTTAGGTGATTTAAGAGCTGGTCACGAGCTAATATTTCGGGTCGTGATAAATATTGCTCACACCATCAACATAGAAGCTATTACAATCCCTAAGGGTCTCCATCATACCATCCTTGAGCTGGAATCCTTTATGCATCATTCCAATTGTCATGACCCGAAAATTTAGTTCGTGCCCAGCACTTAAATCACGCCACGTCTAAAGGCGTAATATAAATCAAGTAAGCCGAAACCCAGAAATCTAAATCTTTTTAAGAAAATAAAAGAGGTGAAGTTTTGAAAATAAAGGTATGGTGAAATCAAACGTTTTCTTAAATGTATAATTAATGGAACAGGAAAATGCAAGTGGATTTTGTAGTTGGAAAACAAGTTTCGTCTTTTTAAAAATTTGGGCAACACCTCCTTTGTATATTTTGATCCAAAACCACATATACATAATAATAATAATAAAGGCATCCCCAAATGGGAGCTAGCTCTTTGCCAATCGGCGGAATCACATGTTGGATATAGTGCCCTCAGAGTCAATTATTGGATCGCAGGCACGTGATTGCAATGATTGAGGGATGACCTATGCCGGTAGGACAGTCTTACTCGAGAGCTTTGTATACTATCTGGTTTGTCTTTATCATCGTGTACATGTTTTAGGTGACATTGTGGTTCACTATTACACGTTGATGGAGAATAGTATGCTACCGTGGTTTATCTTTATCATCGTGTACTGCTTTAGGTGACCTTACAGGTCACTATTACACATTGATAGAGCCCTTAGGATTCTTGCTTGACGGCCAGCAGTATGATGGCAATCATATATGTGGGAGCTGGGGTCTATAAGCACATCCTTAAAGTTGTCCCTAGTCATGGGTGTTTCGAGACTGGGCATCGATACTCCATTAGTAGAATAGTGCATACAGTCGAGACCCCGACTAGGGGCGGTGGCCAGTCTCATAAGCTATTGGTGTCAGTTGGATCACCTAAGATGTATACAGGTACTCATTGGGTTATGAGTACACCGGACAGGACTCGCCGGGAACATGCTAGTTGGTATTATACCTGACGTCAGATAGCAGTTCCCTGGTAACATGTGTACAGGTTAGTTCATCGACCTGAGATCGTTATTTGTCTTGTGTGAGCTCCCACCGTACTTTGATTACTACCCTACCACGGCTCAAAGGAGTCATGCAAACAGGTTTTAGTTGGGTACAGTCCCGAGCCACATGGAAGCAGTGAGCGGATCGGTAGGGGTTCGTCTCTCCCGGTATTGGGGGTGAGGTCGCGCTGTGTCTAGGAGAGCCATTACACGAAGTCCTTGCCCAAAGAAGGAGATTTACTGGTAGGTATTCCAGTAGTATCTCAGGGTGTTCTGGGCTACACTCCGACACGACTTGTACCGCTTTTGGGGGTCTGACTTTTACCAACCCCCTAGGCCCGACATGCGATGCTCATAGACGAATGGACCGGACTGTACGGATATTGTCACTGACAGGCTCGGTAGGGTGTCAGGATGAGTTCACTCATCGACCACCCTTTTGGTCAATACCTGGTAGCCTGTTACGTACGGCTAATACCTCTGACGTGCTAGTGGTTAAATCCACTACCAATATATTGACGAGTCTTTAGAGTCCCCCACAGACAGTTTCTCAAGTTTCGCGCGAAACGTTGTAGAGGCCGATATATGGCAGGGTTCGATCATATACGTGCGGTAGTGCACGGATCATGATCGGGCGGATCATACTAGTGGGCTTTGGTTTAAGCCGGATCCTAATATTAGATTTGTTGGATTACTTTAGTCTCATCGCATTCGCATTCAGTCGGAATGCGGATACAGGTATGTATATACAGGTGAGGGGTATCCTTGTGATCCGTCACGAGTTTACTTTAGATGTTGTCGTATCTTTTTATTGTTGCAAACATTTGGATTAATGTTTGCATTTGGAAATAAGGAGCTAGAATTCATCATGAGATGCATTAAATGTGACATGGACATATATTATGACTCATGGTCTCTTTTTTGTGATAAATGTCACATTAGTGGATTGATTTGTGTCTTGATTTGATGAAGAGAGAGAGAGAGGGGCTGCCATGAAATATAGTTTGGTTTTGTATTTTTGGAAAACTCTCTCTCATTTTCATCATAAGGACAACAAAAAAAAAAGAAACCTCTTCTTCTTCTTCTTCCTCTAACTTATTATATCCATTAATGGCAACACCTTCAACCTCCATCCAAATCAATGGATGCAAGAGACAAAGTGATCACAAACATTCTCTACAACACCTTGGACACGTCGGCTAGCACACTTCATGCCCGAGTTGCTTCGGACGAAGCGGGAGCCCGTAAAAAGACTCGTAGATGTGGTGCCCTTTCCGACGAGGAGATCAAGACCGGAGATGCCGCGAGGAGCTTGGGATGGTGGCCAAGGACCGCAGGACACGGATCGATCGGTATAGCCTTTCTATCCCTTCTCTGGATAGCTAATTGTAGGTTAATGGTTCGATCCGGGATTTAAGAAAACGATAGCGCCGGTTTTAAGTCATGAAAAAGTTTTGTTTTCCGCATTTTGGCCTCGGATAGACGGCCGGGACGCTACCGTAGACTTACATGGTATCAGAGCCAGGCCATTAACCTTTACTAGCTTGCTCTAACATGTTTAGAACTCGATCAAACGAAATTTCCAAAAACTGCATTTCCAAATTCTGAGTTTCTGTCGATTTTGTTTTGTTGTAAAAAAATTATTTTGAGCATTGCAGAAATTCAGGCAGGGTTTTCTATGAAATCTGAGAAAATTTGGTTTGCTGTTGTCACTGTAGAGCGGCGGAACCGCAGCCGTACCCTCCTTTTGGCCGCGGTTCCGCTGCAGGACTGTAGCAACAGTGCTCCATTTTTTCTACAGAGGTTCCTGACTTGGAAATGGGGTTTCTGGTAATTTTTGTTTGGGCACAGATTTTTTTTGAGTACTAGATATTGTGCTTGGGGCCTACATCGGGAATTTTTGTCGATCAAAATTTTTAAAATATGTTAGTTCACAGTATTTACATTATATCTACAACCATGAATGTCATTCAAGCGGTAAATCCTGTCTAATTGCTATAGCCCTTTTAGACGGATTTGCGAACGTAACATTCACGTTGATGTTCTGTGTTGTGCTGTGATGTTGCCGATTTGTCGTGATGGATAGCCTGGATGCAATGGTAGTACAGTTTGGTTGTATTTGTACATTTGAAATTGCGGGGCGAGCGTCCGACATGTGGACTGCTGTCACTGCCTGTTTGTATATTATTCTTTTGGGGCACGGCCGGGCTGAGGTTGATGTACCCGTTGTATATATATTTTACTTTCTGTATTAGGATTACCTCGTTGAGGGGTGCACGGATAGCTGGGTTCTAGAGGGCAACGGGCCCGCATCTCATGGCTTTGAGACAGAGGGGGCTTTACTCTAGAATTGGCGGGCTATTTGTTGCACTCGTAGGGGTACAGGTTGACCCAAGGAGGGGTGCTCAAGTTACCGGATTCCGTGAAGTGCTGGATGATCCATTCACGTTGTTGAAGGGGGCTGCCTCGCTTCAGGTTTTGGCGGGTAACTTGCTACGCCCGTAGGGGGTCTAGGATTTCATTGCACAGGCTATCCACACGACCAGGGGAACGTCGGGTTTCAGTAGCGGCTCTATGAAACCCGGGGATCCCAGATTATCTGTATTATTCTGTGATGCTTATTACATTTCTGTGATGTTTCATTTTATCACGCCTTGAGCGAATATTATATATTGATATATATACTAGTAGATGTTGTATATGTTTTACACCCGCGCTAGTCCAGTCCTCGCTATGTCGTTATTTAAGTAACCTAACGGGTGATGACGGGACCCAGTGGCGAATGTGGATGGCATATACGTACATCATATTTTCGTTCTTTTGTGGTGTGATTAATTGATGGGACTGCATTGATTCGGATCAATGCAAGCTAAACAAACCTATTCTGATGTTGTTGGAATATTTTTCAAAAAGCTGTTATTGCAAGGACGTTCTCTTTTGTTTTGCACAGTGTTATTCGGTTATGAATATCCAGCACCTTAGTCGACGAGGCAAGGGCCGAGATCCCTTCACCGGGAGTGACCCCTTGGACAGAAGTTTGCGTCAGGGTAATAACTTCACTATAGTCGATTATTTTTACTTTGCATCATAGTATTCAGTTGGAATATCCTGCACCTCATTCTACGGGAAAAGAGCCGAGATCCCTTCACCGGGAGTGACCTCTTTAGCAAAGGTTTTCGCCACTATATTTTTATAAAAATCTATCCGGTTCCTTCAACGATATAAAGTTCATTACGTTAAAGGTTTTTCGCTAAAAACCATTCGTAGCCCTCCGTCATTTCAGACGGGTAGCACTTAGTATTCACGCTATGTTTGTTGACCTTCGTCAAGGCATAGTGAATAGTAGCTGCTTATTACCTTTCTGCTGCATAGATAGATGCGTTGGTTTGGGACAGTCGTACAGCCTTGTTGACCTTCTTCAAGGGCTTGTACGGGTGGGTCCAAATTAACCTGGACAATGACGGGTAGAACTTGACATTTGACTTATGATTTGTTGACCTTCGTCAAGGTCATAAGAGCATGGGGTAAAATCACATCGGGAGTTTCTAAAGAAACTGAAACTTGCCAGATATGCGCATACCTTCTGGAGTGTGATAACATGAGTGGATTCCATCACGTTATCATGCGGGGATAGTTGGATCCCAATTCCCACTGATGAGTTGGTTTACTCCTCGGGTGATCCTGACTAATTCTTCTTTCAGGTTTGGAGGAGAATTTGAGGTTAAAGTGGGAGGTTTCCAGATTGGATAAAGTGATAACCATTCTGATCTAGGTTAGAGTGCACGCTGAGTGTTTCTTTTTTCTCTCTCTTTGGCAGCGACCATGGCCCGACCATTGACTACGACTCAGTGACCAAGTTAACCGGACCTTTTTAAACACTGGCTTTTGGATTGTCAGAGTTGCATACCTCATTGGCACTCCTACTTTTACCCTTTTCTCCAGAAGACCCCATATTACTATGAACGTCCACTTTCATTGGATAAAACCATCGTATGGTTATATACGAACTCGAAGGAACTTGTTCCCGATTCGAGGATGGTTTCCGGTTCTGGAGAAAATGAATAGGACTATTCAGTTGTCTTTTCCTTTTACCTTATATCAGGTTGCGAGTGCTCCTTAGATTAGGACAATACACCTATTACGCTTATTGGATAGTCTTCTTCCAAACCATAGGCAGGTGTCGAACGATGGGGAATGAAGAAAACCAATTAGCCTAACGATAGTGTACAGAAGGTAATAAGTCAAGACAAATAAAGGGATTAGTGAGAGGGCAAAGTAAATTGCGAATGCTATTCACGACCAAACCAAGTATTTCATCGCCACTCCTACTTCACCTTTGTATTTCTCCAGGACACTCCGTATCACTACGAAGATCCATAGTTATTTGGATACTCCATCGTATGGTTATATACGAACTCGAAAGGAACTTGTTCCGGTTCGGGAGAAATAGGAATAAGGTTTTATTCAGTTGTCTTTTAACTTTACCTTCTCTCGGGTTGAGTGCTCCTAGGATTAGGACAGTACAATTATGCTTATTGGATAGTCTCCTTCCAAAGCATAGGCTGGTGCCGAACGGTAGGGAAAGAAGAAAACCATTTGGCCTAAAGGGATGTACAGAAGGTAATGACTAAAGACATATAAATGGATTTGAAGAGATGTCAAAGAAATATACGGTTTCAGTTGTGAATCTGATAATGGAAGAGGCATTACTAGGAATACCCGGATACCCGTTCGAAACATATTCATGTTTCAGTTTCACTGTGTATTGTTAATAGAAAACTGATTTCCGAATTAGTCCTTGATCCAGGGTATGTATTTACCAGGTATGATTCTCACATCTGTATGGTTTTACAGATGATGAGTGGGAGTAAGTTATTGGGAATTGGGTGATCGTCCTCATTATATCGGGATTCGTTGTAATTGGTGATATTTGAGGAAATCGCCTGGGTTGTTTGCCGGACGGCAAATATTTGGTTTTGAATATCCGTTGTTATGCACCAATTTCAAATTGATATATCTGTACGTTTATTTTTATAAAATGAGATAGAAATTTTTGAACTTATGTTTATGATATTTACTTATATTAGTGGATGGTTAGGTAAGGAGCATTAAACAACGGTGTAATTCTTTTTAACCATAAGTACAGTTTTCAACCTACGACACACAGGGAATAAGTTATTAGACTCAAGGGACTTATACAGAGCATTGTATGTTGTCCAGTGTCCATTTGGACAAAGGGGTTGGTACTCGTACTATATTCTGTTTACTTATGACTTCTCTGGTTCTTAGACATGTGTTTCGTTGAAATGCAAGGTCCAAGTTTTGAGAAGTTATAGGTATATGAATAAAGTAGAGAACCAGGCATTGCAAGTATCAGGATTCTTCAAGGTGATCGAAGATGTAGATACTTGTGTATGGTATTCAGTTGATAGTAATGATTAAGAGAACTTTTTTCTCTTTCAGGTTACTCATAATTGGATACATTCCTAAGTTGAGTAACACTGATCGGTCTCCTTCCATTTAGTTGACATGCACATGAGACAGCTGCATGATTTGAATCTGGTTCCAATTAAATCAGTTCCTCTTTTTCTATATTGGATATGGAATAGTTTATATCTTAACATTGTTAAGGTTCGGGGAGTTGTCCGGCTTATGCTTAAAACCAGACTCTGGATAACTCAAGACACGTTTCTATAATGGCTATTTATGGGTTGACCCGGGCTATGACAAGGCTTGACTTTTTACCATCTGGAAGATCAATAGTGATATTGTTCTTGGCTCGTCACAGTTTTAGTAAAATGGATTTTTTCAGAAAAAAGTAGTGGGAGTATGGTGGAACTATAAGTGATTCCATAACCGCAAACGATTACTGAAAATTTGATAAGAACCTAAAGATTCAATCTGGATTGACATTCCATTGGCCACTCCGTTGATATGGTGGGTAACCTCAGGCAACCGAGAGGTACTCCGGTAGCCTCAAGGACGGTGACAGGGAGGTTCTTGTTTACCCAGATTTGACACTACTGTTGTTCCAGGCTATAAGACCAGGCAGGAGGATGAGTATAGCGTCGTTCTAAACTAGGTTTAGAAGTGCACGTGTATATGACTCTGCTAGATGGTTGTCATAGTCAGTGGGAGCAGCGGAAGCATACTGGATAAGTAGCTTATGTTTATTTATGGACTAAAGCAGATATAACGGAGATAGATCATCTATTTATGATGTGAAAGTCATTGGTTTGACTTCATCAGAATAGGGGATGGATCTGTTAAGAAGGTAGTAGGGTGTGATGTCCTGGTATTTGGATGACATACACAGAGTAGGAAGTGAAATTCCTATACTACGATCGGTTATACTTTGGTTCTCACACAGTGGTTTCTCCACATAGGATATGGATATTATATCATATATTCTGGTTACTAGATCTATGGTTTTAGATCTAGATTTGGGTAGTTTTCCAATCTAGGTACTTAGACAGCATTCTAATGGTGTTTTAGAATGGACGACTCCTGGCACGGTAGTGTACCTACAGGTGATGGAGTCACCCTCACTAAAGGTGTCTTACAGACTAAAGGGGAGAGGGATGCGCATGATTGGCAGATCACTTGCTTAGGCAATTGAGTTGATCATGAGATGTCAAGTACCACACCAGACGTTGTTTTTGCACTAGATGCAATAAGTTGATATTAATCCTATCCTGGAGAGACATTTGGAAGAAGTTTTAGAACATAAGTGGATGTTCTAGGGATTTGATAACGGCAGCCTCTTTCGGGAGACGGTTATCATTCCAGGTTTCCAAGGTGACCTGGATGACAGAGTGGCTGTCAGAGTCATAGTTTTCCCTCTGACGAGGGGCAGTATTTTGGACAGGTGGTCCAAGCGGATACTAAGAGAGGCATGGCATAGGATACTGATTGGTTTCAGTTGACGATACAGTCTAAGAAGTTTGGATTTGGAGTTCATTTATGAACTAGGTCCCATCAGATATCCAGACATATTCTAAGACAGGTATTGCTCATTTCGGGAGATGGCTTTCTCCGCGAACTTGAGATAAAGAGAGACATAGAAAGAAAAATCAGGGCAGATCCACTAGCTGAGGCTATTCCTCGAACGAAATAATTTCGCAAACGGACTTTGTGAGACTGATTAGTAGAGGAGTTGGGTGTTCGGTATCACACGGGCTGTGAGTACGCGACATCGCAATAATTAGCCTTGAGTGCAAGTGGGAGATTGTTGGATATAGTTCACTCAGAGTCAATTATTGGATCGCAGGCATGTGATTGCAATGATTGAGGGAGGACCTATGCCGGTAGGACAGACTTACTCGAGAGCTTTGTACACTATCTGGTTTGGCTTTATCATCGTGTACCTGTTTTAGGTGACATTGTGGTTCACTATTTCACGTTGATGGAGAATAGTATGCTACCATGGTTTATCTTTATCATCGTGTACTGCTTTAGGTGACCTTACAGGTCGCTATTACACGTTGATAGAGCCCTTAGGATTCTTGCTTGACGGCCAGCAGTATGATGGCGATCATATACGTCGGAGCTGGGGTCTATAAACACATTCTTAAAAGTGGTCCCTAGTCGTGGGAGTTTCGAGACTGGGCATCGATTCTCCATTAGTAGACTAGTGTATACAGTCGAGACCCTGACGAGGGACGGTGGCCGGTCTCACAAGCTATTGGTGTCAGTTGGATCACCTAAGATGTATACAGGTGCTCATTGGGTTATGAGTACACCGGACAGGACTCGTCGGGAATATGCTAGTTGGTATTATACCTGACGTCAGATAGCAGTTCCCTGGTGGCATGTGTACAGGTTAGTTCGTCGACCTGAGATCGTCATTTGTCTCGTGTGAGTTCCCACTGTACTTTGATTACTACCCTACTACGGCTCAAAGGAGTCATGCAAACAGGTTTTAGTTGGGTACAGTCCTGAGCCACATGGAGGAAGTGAGCGGATCGGCAGGGGTTCGTCTTTCCCAGTATTGGGGGTGAGGTCGCGCTGTGTCTAGGAGAGCAATTACACGAAGTCCTTGGCCAAGGAAGGAGATTTACTGGTAGGTATTCCAGTAGTATCTCAGGGTGTTCTAGGCTACACTCCGACACGACTTGTGCCTCTTTTGGGGGTCTGACTTTTACCAACCCCTAGGCCCGACATGCGATGCTCATAGACGAACGGACCGGACTGTACGGATATTGTCACTGACAGGCTCAGTAGGGTGTCAGGATGAGTTCGCTCATCCACCTCCCTTTTGGTCAATACCTGGTAGCCCGTTACGTATGGCTAATACCTCTGACGTGCTATTGGTTAAATCCACGGCCAAAGTATTGACGAGTCTTTAGAGTCCCCCACAGACAGTTTCTCAAGTTTCGGGCGAAACGTTGTAGAGGCCGTATGATATATGGCAGGGTTCGATCATACACGTATGGTAGTGCATGGATCAAGATTGGGAGGATCATACTAGTGGGCTTTGGTTTAAGCTGGATCCTAGTATTAGATTTGTTGGATTACTTTAGTCTCATCGCATTCGCATTCAGTTGGAATGCGGATGCAGGTATGTATATACAGGTGAGGGGTATCCTTGTGATCCGTCACGAGTTTACTTTAGATGTTGCGGTATCTTTTTATTGTTGCAAATATTTGGATTAATGTTTGCATTTGGAAATAATGAGCTAGAATTCATCATGAGATGCATTAAATGTGACATGGACATATATTATGGCTCATGGTCTCTTTTTTGTGAAAAATGTCTCATTAGTGGACTGATTTGTGTCGTGATTTGATGAAGAGAGGGAGAGGGGCTGCCATGACATATAGTTTGGTTTTGTATTTTTGGGAAACTCTCTCTCATTTTCATCACAAGAACAACAAAAGAAAAGAAACCTCTTCTTCTTCTTCTTCCTATAGCTCATTATATCCATTAATGGAAACACCTTCAACCTCCATCCAAATCAATGGATGCAAGAGACAAAGTGATCACAAACATTCTCTACAACACCTTGGACACGTCGGCTAGCACACTTCATGCTCGAGTTGCTTCGGACGATGCGGGAGCCCGTAAAAAGACTCGTAGATGTGGTGCCCTTTCCGACGAGGAGATCAAGACCGGAGATGCCGCGAGGAGCTTGGGATGGTGGCCAAAGATCGAAGGACATGGATCGATCGGTATAGCCTTTCTATCCCTTCTCTAGATAGCTAGTTGTAGGTTAATGGTTCGATCTAGGATTTAAGCATACGTTAGCGTCGGATTCAAGTCATGAAAAAGTTTTGTTTTCCGCATTTTGGCCTCGGATAGACGGCCGGGGCGCTACCGTAGACTTACATCACAACCACGCAAGACAGAATATAAGTACACGACGCCTAACGGCCAAGATCAACACAAAGGATAAAGAAAAAAGCAAGACATCAACCTACCAAGCGAATATAAAATCTCGTTCTAAGTCTCGCAACCACAAGTCTTTCTAAGTCCAACTACATATTCAAATACTAGTTTCTGATTGATAGATTTAACTAGATACAACAGGAATAATAAATACAAAAGCGGTACGATCCAACATGTACCACCTACCAAAGCAAATCACCCGGATGCAAGCTGTGTGCCAGCGATGCCGCTACAGATCCATGCGGTCAACCTGCAAGAATTGTGGCACAACGGGGGTGAGTTACCAACTCGTGAGTAGAAAACATCATTAGGTAGAAATCGAATAAAACAACGATTCCTAAGTCAACTATAACATAAAGGTAATACTATGATATCTACTGTGACCGTATCTGCATATGTGCCAACAACATAATCAATGCCTATCAGCATGTGGATATCATCCAACTATATAATCAATGCATGTATGGATGTGAATCTTATCCACGTGTCAACCAATGACATAACAACATCATGCATGTAAATATCATGAAAGCATATGCATGTAAATATGAGGATATAAATCAACGTGTGTCCATCAATGACACATCAAAATCATAAAACCTGAGTGTCCAATATCGACAATCGAAACATCATGTAGCCCGTGTTTAGCATCGACACGTAAATCCTCATATCTCGGGCTCCGTCAGTCCAGATTGGCCACGGGCTACATCTGTCCGGATCGGCCCTCGGGCTCCGGCAGCATGGATTGGCCGGCATCATCTCACGACTCCGGTCGGTATCCTCCGGATAACCGCCGAGTCCAAATACTATCATCGATACGTAGTGGTCCCTCTTCCACTCATCGTCTACAACACGAAAATCATTTCTTGCCCCGGGGTACCATACCGGGTCCACCATGTACCTGCAGACGGTGCCCCCGCTCCTCGAATCGAGTTTCATATATCAATCTCAGAACGAGAAAACACATGGTTGATGTCTTGAAATATCATATCAAGAGAAACCGGGTTTTTAAAATAATACATACTTTCTTTTAAAATAACCATGGTTCTCAAATCCAGAAATCTCATGAAAACAGCATCTCAGTGCATATAATCGTAAAGCATGATATATGCAAATATAGAACAGAAATGTGAGCATCTCTGTATATCATGCGACAAGGTATAGTGATGTGAACATAGCAACATATCATAGCATGATGTAGCAATCCTACCGTGTAAGTGACAATGCAATTATCGTTGATGAATTGTGTGAGCCGACCAATCTGTGTAAGTGTAACTTACGCATCATCGATAATGATGTAGGTGTACTAGCACAAGTATATGTAATGCAATGAGAATGACATGAACGTAGCATAAAGTGTATCGTACGCGAAATGCTAACAAGTATACGTATCTACGATATATCTGAGTCGGTGAATCTATCAATCGGCATCTAGCCTCACAACATCTCATACAGTATAATCCATCGTACGGCATCCTCTAGTCAAGGGTATGGATCAATCATCAAGTAAACTCATCACTTATGGTATCCATCGTACGTCAGCATTAAACAATTAGGGATCCTATCACCCTATATGACACGAGGGTACGGACCTAAAGTATCGTACGATATATCACTCATGACTCACAACAATTTATATACCGATATACCTATATCCCAGTTCACATCCATATCAATCTCATATCGTGGGGCTGTTCAGTTGATAAAACTGCACCTTTGTTATTACATTTTTCCTACTATTTCTATACTAGAAAAGGTGCTTATTATAATATATGATACATATGAGGGTTTATCTGTAAAAATACTATTTTTCATGTGTTGATATATTATAAGTATCATTTGGTAGGAAAATGTATGCAAAAATACCATTGACCAAATCTTAATGGTGAAATTAATATCTCAATAAAGCAAAACTCCACTAATATTATTTGTTGAGATTGTGCAGAATTTTTCAGGGCTAAAAATCAAGGCAATCAAAGTTGTTAAGAGCAAACCTGCCTAATTAAGAAAGCAAACTAAGAAATCAAGTCTGGAAGCAACTACGAGAAGATTTTCAGTTTCTCGAGATTACAAAAATCTACACGTGTCATGAAGATAAAAGCCAAGAAGACAAAATTATTCGAGCGCATCAGAAGGCCGCGGATTCACGGCTAAACCCCCATGGTGGCCACGGATCCGCCCCGTGCCAGAGGACTTGTGAGCTGTGATTTGGTTGGTAGAATCTTAACCTTTGGCTTCTAAATTTGGAAGCTAAGTTTATGACTTTTGGAGTACAAATAAGGGCCGAGAGCCTCTTGGAAAAATCATCAAGTTGACGCGATCACGAAGTCCAAGACGGCTCACGCATCCAGGCTGATCATCAACGGTTCATCTATCTCCTTAGAAGAGATCGAGAAGCAAAATAGTATTTGTAATCATTTTCTAAGGAAACAAAGTGTAAATAAGTTTTGTTGATTAATAAAGGTAGTTCTTTTTCTTATTCTATTTCTTTGTAGTTTTAATATGAATTCTCTCTCCATATCTTCTTCTCCCAATATGCGCGAGTAATTCTCCACTTTTTAGCGTTCATAGGATTAGGGTAGGTTAATGGATGATGAAAACCCTTAAACTCTTTTTACGTCCTATAAAGTTTATAAACTTTATCAAAAGAATCATTAACATCCTGATCGGGCGCGCTACCAATTCATTGTTAGTCTCGACAGCAATTAGAGATTAGATTAATGATTGTTTTGGTAAAGGCTAGATATGAATGGAGTTCCATGTCGAGATAAGGGTTAAGAGAGGGAACCCTTTTCCCTCCAGAAACCCTAATTTACATGCATCACTGTCGTTCTAGTTTTAAATCTATTAAAGGATAGAAAGAGTAATCTTTAATTAATCATCCATAACTATTAAATCCTAATGAACCCTACAAGCCCCTTCTTATATAAACTTACATCCATAGTTAATCTAGATTTACATTTTGCATCCGTGTTTAACGTAGATCTAGATCCAACAACCATTCTACAATATTCTTTATCCCTCCTCTCTTTTTCAACACATCTAAAGTAAGAGTAAAATATTCAACGTTTCTCTGAGGACGACCCGTACTCATGTCGGTCTAGCTACACGCGACACCGTTCTGATTGCGGTTAACTACAAACACATAAATTCAAGATCAATCAAATGGCGCCGTTGCCGGGGATACATGTGTAATTTTTTATTCTTACTATTTGTGTTGAATTCTTATTCGATCTATATCATAATTAAAACAAAACTGCAAATTGTATATTTAACAATTATTGTGTGAATTTTGCGAGGGGATCTGGAGTCACAGAATTGAGCAAACAGAGATTCAGAGACATTCATCAAGATCCAGAGGAGCACAGGAGGCCACGTAGCAAAATTCATCCACTGATCCTCTCTCTGTAAGGTTCCTAGGCACCCTAGTGAGGTCTCACAAGTGATCAAACATGCACAAATCAAATTTTACGGGTGCCTACAAACCCTAATACGGATCGTTTACTAGATATCTGGGAGAAACAAGCATGTAATCGAATTAAATGCTAAGGGAAAGTGACAACAACCTTTGTAGATCCGGTCCACCACTTCCTAAGCTCCCCGATGATCTCCCTCCGCTGTCCAAATCGAATCCCGAACTCAAGAATCGGCTTCGTCGAAGAAATGGGCGGGCTTGATCGTCGGTTCGATGCCAAAGATGATCTACGTCGAGGAATCACAAGAACGAGCTCCGCCTTCGCCAAGTCAAGAAACTTGTGAAGACAACACACTCTACTACATGGCAAGTAGTAGAGGATGAAGAAATAGGAAGTGGGTAGACTTTCGATTTGGATTTCTCACTTGTTTTCTCAAGTTGCCATTGAACTAGAAAGCTTTTCTTTTTCTTAGTTCTTGAAGAAGAAGAAGAAAGATATGATAGATTCAATAATAAAAATGAATAAGAATTAAATCTTATCATACTTTTAACCTTAGTTAAGTGTAGAGAAAAGACCATGGTTAATGGAATGGTTAGGGTTAAGGATAAGAACAAAAAAAGGAGACTAAGTCAAAACTTCATGAATGTTCAACTAGCAAACAAAAAAAGCCACCATTTCATCATTTATCTTTTCCAAAATAAAAGGATAAATAAAGAAAAAGATAAATAAGTAAATGACTAAACAAAACCCTAATCATTAGTTTAAACCATGGTTTGATTCTTTACACTTAACCAAGTAAGCATGTATCATCAAACATGATACAAACATGTGCACAAAAGTATATCACATATACAACTTGCACAATTCAAGTGAGAAAATCCATTTAAAGTGAACCAATACTAGTTAATGCAAAGTAATATATCAAATATATAATTATACATTAAATCATTAAATCAACACTTGATTCAATGATCCGGTCATATCGCATATAACCGGCTAGTATCCAATGTATCGGCTTATCGAATCAATCCTTGATTCGATAACTAGGTTATATCGCATACAACCATTCGACACATTCATCGCGAGAATGAAATACGGTATCACATACACGCATTATTCTCGGTCCCGCACATATCTCATATGCGCTCCTATTTCGTTTCGCTTGAGCCAGGAAACCTCTGTATAGGACTCTAAAGACTCGTCAATACGCCGGTAGCGGATGATGATCATATCAAGCACCCACAAGCCGCAAGCGGTCTGCTAAACGTAACGGCCACCCGGGTAATGAGCGATCAGAAGATCGACGAGCAAGCCCGCTCACACTCCTGTGAATCCAACCAGTAACACTTACCGTATAGTCCGGTCTGTTCGTCTGATAAGTCGCATATCTCGCCTAGGGGTTGTAAACGTCAGACCCCAATAGCTCGATAAGTCATGCCGACTTGAGGTCCATAACATTCGTGAAACTACTGATAACTCTTACCAGTATGTCACAGCAACCCTGGCCAGGGATTTCCTGTTATGGCCAGTCGAGCATAGCACAACATCAACCCCCAATACCGGGAGAGACGAATCCCCTCCTATCGCTCATTGCCTCCATGTGAATCGGGACTGTACCCAAAAACCACCTGTTTGCACAACTCAGTAGAGCCGTGGTAGGGTGGAAATCAAAGCACAGTGGGAGACACACAAGACTCTATGACGATCTCGGGTCAACAGACTAAGCTGTACCAGTGTCACCAGAGAACTGCCATCTGACGTGAGGTATAATACCATCTGGGAGTTCTCGGCGAGTCCGTTCAGTGTACCCAGTCTCCACTGAGCACCCGCATACCATCTCCGATGTCAAGCACCAATGGATATGGGATCATCCATCGCCCATCGCATGGGTCGAGAAGATATACGCTAGTCTACTCTGGAATATCGATGCCCCGTCTCGATATTCCCTCGACTAGGAACAATGAAGGATGTACTCATTGACTACCCAGGCCCCACTAGTATGATCTACATCACAGTCCTGGAAGTCGGGTACACATCCTAAGGGCTTTATCAACATGTAATCAGAGAGACAGAAAGTATACATGTTAAGATAAAGAGCAACCAGATAGCGTACTATCATGTCGAGCAAGAAAGTCCTATCTATATATGTCCCAGCATCCACTACAATATACATCCAATGTACAGTAATGGCCTCTAGGGCATACATATAACTAACAATCTCCCACTTGCACTAGGGCCATCTGTAGCAGTGGTCGCAGTATCTAATACTCAACCATCCCATATGAGTCTCTCTCTAGGAAAGGGCCTTTGTGAGTGGATCCGCCGTGTTGTCCTCTGAGTCTTCTCTCCTTCCTCGATCACCCTGGAGATCAACTATCTCCATGATCAGGTGACGCTGCCTCAGAATTTGTCTGGGTCACTGATGGGACCAGGGTTCCAGGGCCGAAGCCACACTTCCATTGTCATACAATGGCAGGAACCTAGTTCATCTTATGAACCAATATACACCGAAACTTCCTCTTTGGTAGTATCTTCAATAGCGATGTTACCAGCCTTTATCGTCTAGTTTGCCACGGTATCTAGCTTGGAACTCTTCCAACACACCGTCCCTTTACTGAGGGTAAAGACAGTGCCTGTGACTGACATTCAGTCGTCTTTATCACCCTGGAACACTTCCAGTGATTCTCCCCAGGATCGATTGATACAATCTCAGTATACTTAGTGAGAACCCTAATATCCCTTTAGATCTATCTCATAGGTCCAAATCTCAGGATTTATGAGGTATCATCTTTATCCTATTTGGAGAATCCTTGTGATAATAGGAGATTGATCGATCGTAGTATAGGAAACTCTTTTCCTATCAAGAGTATGTTGTCTACGTACAATACGAAGATGACCACCTTACTCTCTATTACCCTTTTGTATATACAAGGTTCGTCTACCATTTTGATGAAGTCAAACACTTTGACTATCACATCAAAACAGACGTTCCAAATCCGCGATGCCTGCTTCATTATGTAAAGCAACTTGCATACGTTTCCGCTGCTCCCACTGTTTACGAAGACCTCTGGCTGTGTTCTTATAGACGTTCTCTTCTAAATCAGTATTTAGAAAAGTAGTCAGGGCACCCAACCACCAGATATCGTAGTCATGGTATGTAGCCGTGGTAAGTAGGATCTGGATAGACTTAAGCATAGCTACTGGAAAAAGGTTTCATCATTATCCACGCCTGGTCGATGACGAAAACCTTTAACAAGTCTAGCTTTGAAAGTCTTAACTTTTCCATCTACACCAAGTAATCTTCTCCAGATATACTTGCTCCTGATGGGGATTTAACCCTTCAGATATAGCAGCTAAAGTCCATACTTTGCTGGTGTATATGGATTCCATCTCAGATCGCTAAGCATCCAGCCATTCTTACAGAGTCCCTACTCTCGATGGCCTGCTCGAAACTAGTTGGGTCATCATCTCATGATGCATTCCTTGCTCCCACTGTCACCGAGAAACCGAGGTATCTCTGAGGTGGACGAGGAACCCTACTAGATCGGCGGAGAGGCTGAGGTTCGTCGGGAACTATAGAATCTTATGGTTCTGTCAAATCATCAACTGCAGTTTTGTATAGCTGGAACCTTTCCAGTTCTACAGAACTGATCCTGCCTCGATCTTGTCCGGATTTTGCTTTAAACATAGGCCGGACAACCCCAAATCTTAACTTGCTTAAGAGATAGGATCATCCCACACCATATCTTATATGGAGTGGTAGGCAGTGATTTGATTCAAACCTAATTCAATAGGTATGCAGCTTCTCAAGTGCATAACCCCAAAAGAAAATGGGTAACTCAGTAATACTCATCATAGAGCACACCATATCTAATATTGTGCTATTGCTCCGCCCTGATACACCGTTGTGCTGTGGTGTATTCAGAGGAGTATGTTGGAGGTAGTGCCCTCAGAGTCAATTATTAGGTCACAGGTACGTGATTGTAATGATTGAGGGAGGACCTATCCCGGTAGGACAGTCTTACTCGAGATGATAGTATGCTATCTGGTTTACCTTTATCATCGTGTACTGTTTTAGGTGACCTTACAGGTCGCTATTACACGTTGGTAGAGCCCCTAGGATTCTTGCTTGACCACCAGCAGTATGAGGGCGATCATATAAGTGGGAGCTGGGGGTCTATAAGCTTATCCTTAAAAGGTCCCTAGTCGTGAGAGTTTCGAGACTGGGCATCGATACTCCATTAGTAGACTAGTGTATACAGTCGAGACCCCGACGAGGGGCGGTGGCCGGTCTCACAAGCCACTGGTGTCAGTTGGATCACCTAAGATGTATACAGGTGCTCATTGGGTTATGAGTACACCGGACAGGACTCGCCGGGAACATGCTAGTTGGTCATATACCAGACGTCAGATGGCAGTTCCCTGGTGACATGTGTGCAGGTTAGTTCATCGACCTGGGGATCGTCATTTGTCTCGTGTGAGTTCCCACTGTACTTTGATTACTACCCTACCACGGCTCAAAGGAGTCGTGCAAACAGGTTTTAGTTGGGTACAGTCCCGAGCCACATGGAGGCAGTGAGCGTATCTTCAGGGGTTCGTCTCTCCCGGTATTGGGGGTGAGGTCGTGCTGTGTCTAGGAGAGCCATTACACAAAGTCCTTGGCCAAGGCAAGGAGATTTACTGGTAGGTATTCCAGTAGTATCTCAGGGTGTTCTGGGCTACACTCCGACACGACTTGTACCGCTTTTGGGGGTCTGACTTTTACCAACCCCCTAGGCCCGCCATGCGATACTCATAGACGAACGGACCGGACTGTACGGATATTGTCACTGACAGGCTCTGTAGGGTTGTCAGGCTGAGTTCACTCACAGACGTCCCTTTTAGTCAATACCTGGTAGCCCGTTACGTATTGGCTTATACCTCTGACGTGCTAGTGGTTAAATCCACAACCAAGGTGTTGACGAGTCTTTAGAGTCCCCCACATTCAGTTACTCAGCTTTCGGGCGAAAGGTTGTAGAGGCCGTATGGAGATATGGCAAGGTCCGACCAAATACGTGCGGTATTGCACGGATCGGGATCGGACAGTTTGTACTATAGGCCGTATGGGTATATAGCAGGGTTCGATCAGATACGTGCGGTATTGCACGGATCAGGATCGAACAGATATTACTAGCCGGTTTTGGTATAAGCCGGATCCTAGTATAGTACAGTGTATATTTTGTCTCATTGCATTTGTATTTCGGTCGAAATACAGATGCGGGTGTGTATGCACAGTATCGGGGTTTTTCCTGTAATTTATTACGGGACCAGTTTTCTGGAGTTGCCAGTTTGCTTTCCGTTTCGGCCAATTTCCTTTGTTCCGTTCATTGGCCGAAGTTTGGTGGAGGAGGGCTTATTTGCATTGTTGCAAATGAGTGTTTGTGGAGGGGGTTCTTTGCTTATTATCATGACATGATTCTTGTCCCATCATTTGACTTCATAAACTCATGATTGCTTGACTTTCTTTATCATCATGGTTTTAGTCATGGTTGTTGGTAGAGTGTTGGGATTGTTGTTGATGATGGATGATCATTGGTGTTGGAGTGTTGGACTTTCCTTGCTATCATTTCTTTTGCATGATAGCTTTCCTCTCTCTCTTTTGTATTAGATGAGAATGGCTCCCTTTTGGTCTCTCTCTTGACTCTCCATTCTCACCCTCCTCTCATTGTCATGGCCGGCCTTGGCTCATTGGGGGCTGTCCCAATTTTTAGATGAGGGAATTACACTCATTTTGGTTTGGCAAAGTCTTTTTAGCTCCTCTCCAAAAGCTTGTATCTTTTCCTCCACCATATGGCAACTCCTTCAACCCTAATAGAGACAATATAGCTCACTACACATTCTACAGCGAACCTTGGGCACGTCGAGTAGCCGGCTTCGTGCCCGAGTTGCCTCGGCATTGAGGTGGGAGCCCGTAAACAAAGTAGGCGATGTGGTGCACTTCCGGCGACGAGGAGGAGACGGGACATTCCGCAAGTGATCGGGACGATGACGAGAAGACCGGAGGACTTGGATCGTCGGTATATCTCTATTCCCTTTCTTGTAGATAGCTAGGACTAGTTAATGGTTCGATCCGGGTATTAGTGCGCGGTGGTGCCGGTTTGCTAAGTCCGCAAAATTTAAGTTTTTCACCGCTTCCGCATTCCGGCGTCGGATTGACGGCCGGGGCGCCGCCGTGCACTTACAGTGGTATCAGAGCCTCCCCATTAACTTAGTCTAGCTTTGTGTAATGTGTTTTTCAGTTCCGATCGATCGAAATGTTCAAAAACCCGTATTTGCCCACATCTGTTTTCTGTTGAAACTTTTTGGTCCCCAAAAATTTTTCAGGTTGTAAAATATTGATGTACTGGAAAATCTAAGAGCTCTGTAAAAATTCGACGAAGTAACTCCACAGTGGGAGCGCGGAACCGCCGCGAAAACCACCTTCCCGCCGCCCTTCCGCCGCACACTGTGGAGGTCACTTCACCAATTTTTTACAGAGGCCTTCTGGGCTTAAAATATGGGTTTTGGAATATTAAAATTGGGCCCAGGTTTTCTGTGAGTGCTACAGTTTTGATTGGGGGCCCACTTGTTAATTTTTGGTCAATCGGAAAATTTTAAACACATTTTTCACAGTATTTACATTATATCTGCGACCGTGAATGTCACTCGATCGATAAATCCTGTCTAACTGCTATAGCCCGGTTAGACGGATTTGCGAACGTGACTTTCACGTTGATGTTCTATGTATTTGCTGTGTTGTTGCGGATCGGTCGTAGGGATAGCCTGGATGCAATGCTAGTACAGTTTTGTTGTATTATGTACATTTGATATTGCGTGGCGAGCGTCCGACATGTGGATTGCCGTCACTGCCAGTTTGTATTATTATTTTGGGGCACGACCAGGTTGCGGTCGATGTACCCGGTGTATGTATATTTTACTTTCTGTACTAGGTTGCCCCGCGGAGGGGTGCACGGATAGCCGGGTTCTGGAGGGCAACAAGCCCGCATCTCATGGCATTGAGACGGAGGGGGCTTCACTCTAGGATTGGCGGGCTATTCGCCGCACTCGTAGGGGGTACAGGTTGACCCAGGAGGGGTGCCCAAGTTGCCGGATTCCGTGAAGTGCTGGGTGGTCCATTCACGGTGCTGAAGGGGGCTGCCTCGCTTCAGGTTTTGGCGGGTGACTTGCCGCGCCCGTAGGGGTCTAGGATTTCATTGCACAGGCTGTCCACACGACCAGGGGAACGTCGGGTTTCAGTAGTGGCTCTGTGAAACCCGGGGATCCCAGATATCTGTATTGTTTCTGTGATGCTGTTCATTCTCTGTGATGTTGCATTTTATTCACGCCTTGAGCGAATATAATATATTGGTATATATATTAGTAGATGTTGTATATGTTTTGCATCCGCGCTAGTCCAGTCCCCGCTCTGTCGTTAGTAAGCTAACCTAACGGGTAATGACGGGACCCAGTGGCGAATGCGGATGGCATATACGTACATCAGTATATTTTCGTTCTTTTTGGTGTGATCAATTGATGGGACTGCATTGATTCGGATCAATGCAAGTTAAAACAAACCTAATCTGATGTTGTTGGAACACTTTTCAAAAAGCTGTTATTGCAAGGACGTTCACTTTTGTTTTGCATCGCGGTATTCATTTAGAATATCCTGCTCCTCAGTCGACGAGGCAAGGGCCGAGATCCCTTCACCGGGAGTGACCCCTTGGACAGAAGTTTGCGTCAGGGCATTAACTTCACTATAGCCGATTACTTTTGCTTTGCATCGCGGTATTCATTTGGAATATCCTGCACCCCATTCTACGGGGAAAGAGCCGAGATCCCTTCACCGGGAGTGACCTCTTTAGCAACGGTTTTCGTCACTATATTTTCAAAAAGCTATCCGTTCCTTCAACGATATCAAGTTCATTACGTTAAAGGTTTTCGCCAGAAACCATTCGTAGCCCTCCGTCGTTTCATATGGATAGTCAGTAGTATTCAAGCTGTGTATGTTGGCCAAAGTCAAGGCACAGTGTTTGGTAGCTATTGGTTATTCATATGCAGCATAGATAGATGCGTTGGTTTGGAACAGTCGTACTGCCATGTTGGCCAAAGTCAAGGGTATGTACGGGTGGATTCAAATTAACCTGGAGAATGACGGGTAGAACTTGACATGTGACTTATGATATGTTGGCCAAAGTCAAGGTCATAAGAGCATGGGGAAGAAATCACATCGGGAGTTTCAAAAGAACTGAAACTTGCCAGATATGCGCATACCTTCTGGAGTGTGATAGCGTGAGCGGATTCCGTCACGTTATCATGCAATGATAGTTGGATCCCGATTCCCTCTGATGAGTTAGTTTACTCCTCGGGTAACCCCGACTAATTCTTCTTTCAGGTTTGGAGGAGAATTTGAGGTACAGTGGGAGGTTTCCAGATTAGATAAATTGGTATCCATTCTGATCTAGGTTAGAGTGCACGCTGAGTGTTTCTTTTCTCTCTCTCTTTGGCAGCGACCATTGACCCGACCCTAAGACTTTGACTCAGTGACCAAGTTGACCGAACCTTCTTAACACCGGCTTTTGGATTGTTAGAGTTGCGAACCTCATTGCCACTCCTACTTTTACCCTTTTCTCCAGGACACCCCGTATTACTACGAACGTCCACTTCCATTGGACAAAACCATCGTATGGTTAGATACGAACTCGAAAGAATTTATTCGAGGATGGTTTCCGGTTCTGGAGAAAACGGATAGGATTATTCAGTTGTCTTTTCCTTTTACCCTCTCTCAGGTTACGAGTACTCCTTGGTTTAGGGGTAGTACACCTATTACGCAAATTGGATTGTCTTCTTCCAAACCTTAGGCTGGTGCCGACCGGTAGGGAATGAAGAAAACCAATTAGCATAACGATGGTGTGCAGAAGGTATTAAGTTCAGACAAAGCAAGGGATTAGTAAAGAGGGCAAAGTAAATTGCAACAGATATTCACGACCAAACCAAATATTTCGTTACCACTCCCAAATCACCTTTGTATTTCTCCAGGACAATCCGTATCACTACGAAGATCCACAGTTATATTGGATACTCCATCGTATGGTTATATACGAACTCGAAAGGAACTTGTTCCAGTTCGGGGATGGATTCTGGTCCAGGAGAAATAGGAATAAGGTTTATTCGGTTGTCTTTTATCTTCACCCTTTCTCATTGCGAGTGTTCCTAGGATTGGGACAGTACACCCATTATGCTTATTGGATAGTCTTCTTCCAAACCATAGGCTGGTGCCGAACGGTAGGGAAGGAAGAAAACCATTTGGCCTAAAGGGGTGTACAGAAGGTAAAGACTAAAGACATATGAAGGGATTTGGAGAGGTGGCAAAGAATTATACGGTTACAGTTGTGAATCTGGATAATGGAAAGGGCATTACTAGGAATACCAAGATACCCCATCGAAACATTTCAATGTTTCAGTTTCACTGTGTACTGTTAAAGGAAAACTGATTTCCCAGTTAGGCACTTGCTCCAGGGTATGTATTTACCAGGTACGATTCTCACATCTGTATGGTTTTACAGATGATGAGTGGGAGTAAGTTATTGGGAATTGGGTAATTATCCTCATTATATCGGGATTCGTTGTAATCGGTGATATTTGAGGAAATCACCTGGGCTGTTTGCCGGTTGGCAAATATTTGGTTTTGAATATCCGCAGTTATGCACCAATTTCAAATTGATATATCTGTACGTCTATTTTCATAGAGTGAGATATACCTTTCTGAAATTATGTCTACGACATTTACCTATATCAGTGGATGGTTAGGTAAGGAGCATTAAACAGCGGTGTAATTCTTCTTAACCATAAGTACAGTTTTCAACCTACGACACACAGTAAATGAGTTATCAGACTCAAGGGACTTATACAAAGGATTGTATGTTGTCCAGGGTCCATCAGGACAGAGGGCTTGGTCCTCGTACTATATTCGGTTTGCTTATGACTTCTCTAGTTTTTAGACAGGTGTTTCGCGGAAACACAGGGTCCAAATTTTGAGAAGTTATAGGTATTTGAATAGAGTAGAGAACCAGGTATAGCAGGTATCGGGATTCTTCAAAGAGATCGAAGATGTAGATACTTGTGTATGGTTTTCAGTTGATAGTAATGTTAAAGAGATCTTGCTTCTCTTTCAGGTTACTCATAATTGGAAGTATTCCTAAGTTGAGTAATGCTGATCGGCCTCCTTCCATTTAGTTGACATGCGCTGGGGACAGCTGCGTGATTTGAATCTGGTTCAATTAAATCAGTGCCTCTGTTTCTATATTGGATATAGAACAGTTCATATCTTACCGATTTTAAGGTACGGGGAGTTGTCCGGTTTATGATTAAAACCAGACACTGGACAACTCAAGGCACGTTTCTGTAATGGCTGTTTGTGGGTTGACCCAGGCTATGACGAGGGTTGACTTTCTACCATCTGGATGAACAATAGCGATATTGTTCTAGACTCGCCACAGTTTTATTAAAAATGGATTTTTTCAGAAAACAGTAGTGGGAGTATGGTAGAACTGGAAGTGATTCCAGAACCACAAACGATTACTGAAGATTTGATAAGGAACCTAAAGATTCAATCTGGATTGACATTCCATTGGCCACTCCGCAGATAAGGTGGGTAACTTCAGGCACCCGAGAGGTACTATGGTAGCCTCAAGGACGGTGACAGGGAAGTTCTTGTTTACCCACACTTGCCATTGCTGCTGTTCCAGGCTACGAGACCCGGCAGGAGGATGAGTATGGCGTCGTTCTGAACTGGCTTCAGAAGTGTACGTGTATATGACTCTGCCAGAGGGTTGTCGTAATCAGTGGGAGCAGCGGAAGCATTGGTGGACAGGTAGCTTATGTCTATTTTTAGACTAAAGCAGATATAGCGGAGATAGATCATCTATTTCTGACGTGACAGTCATAGGTTTGACTTCATCAGAATAGGGGATGGATCTGTTGAGAAGGTAGTAGGGTGTGATATCCTGGAATTTGGATGATATACACAGAGTAGGAAAAGAAACTCCTACACTACGATCGGTTATACTTTGGTCGTCACACAGTTGTTTCTCCACAAAGGAAATGGATTTTATATTAGACATACTGGTTACTAGATCTATGGTTTTAATTCCAGATTTGGGTGGTTTCCCAATCAGGGTTCTTTGACAGCATTCTAAGAGTATTTAGAATGGACGACTCCTGGCACGGTAGTGTACCTGCAGGTAATGGAGTCACCCTCTCTAAAGGTGTCTTACAGACTAAAGGGGAGAGGGACGGGCATGATTGGCAGATCACTTGCTCAGGCAATTGAGTCAATCGTGAGATGTCAAGTACCACACCAGATGTTGTTCTTGCACTAGATGCAATAAGTTGACATTAATCCAATCCTGGAGAAACAGTCGGAAGCTGTTTTAGAACATAAGTGGATGTTCTAGGGATATGATAACGACAGCCTCATTCAGGAGACAGTTATCATTTCAGGCTTCCAAGATGACATGGACGACAAGGAGGTTGTCAGAGTTATAATTTTCCTTCTGATGAGGGGCAGTATTTTGGACAGGTGGTCCAAGGCAATACTGAGGGAGGCATGGCGCGCAGGATACTGATTAAGTTCAGTTGACGATACAGTCTAAGAAGTTTGGATTTGGTGTTCATTTATGAACTATGTCCCATCAGACATCCAGACACATTCTCATTTCGGGAGATGGGCTTCTCCGCGAACTTGAGATATAGAGAGACATAGAAAGAAACAACTAAGCGGATCCACTCACTGAGGCTATTCCTCGAACGCAATAGTTCCGCAAACGAGCTTTGTGAGACTGACTAGTAGAGGAGTTGGATGTTCGGTATCACACGGGCTGTGAGTATGCGACATCGCAATAATTAGCCTTGAGTGCAAGTGGGAGATTGTTGGAGGTAGTGCCCTCAGAGTCAATTATTAGGTCACAGGTACGTGATTGTAATGATTGAGGGAGGACCTATCCCGGTAGGACAGTCTTACTCGAGATGATAGTATGCTATCTGGTTTACCTTTATCATCGTGTACTGTTTTAGGTGACCTTACAGGTCGCTATTACACGTTGGTAGAGCCCCTAGGATTCTTGCTTGACCACCAGCAGTATGAGGGCGATCATATAAGTGGGAGCTGGGGGTCTATAAGCTTATCCTTAAAAGGTCCCTAGTCGTGGGAGTTTCGAGACTGGGCATCGATACTCCATTAGTAGACTAGTGTATACAGTCGAGACCCCGACGAGGGGCGGTGGCCGGTCTCACAAGCCACTGGTGTCAGTTGGATCACCTAAGATGTATACAGGTGCTCATTGGGTTATGAGTACACCGGACAGGACTCGCCGGGAACATGCTAGTTGGTCATATACCAGACGTCAGATGGCAGTTCCCTGGTGACATGTGTGCAGGTTAGTTCATCGACCTGGGGATCGTCATTTGTCTCGTGTGAGTTCCCACTGTACTTTGATTACTACCCTACCACGGCTCAAAGGAGTCGTGCAAACAGGTTTTAGTTGGGTACAGTCCCGAGCCACATGGAGGCAGTGAGCGTATCTTCAGGGGTTCGTCTCTCCCGGTATTGGGGGTGAGGTCGTGCTGTGTCTAGGAGAGCCATTACACAAAGTCCTTGGCCAAGGCAAGGAGATTTACTGGTAGGTATTCCAGTAGTATCTCAGGGTGTTCTGGGCTACACTCCGACACGACTTATACCGCTTTTGGGGGTCTGACTTTTACCAACCCCGTAGGCCCGCCATGCGATACTCATAGACGAACGGACCGGACTGTACGGATATTGTCACTGACAGGCTCTGTAGGGTTGTCAGGCTGAGTTCACTCACAGACGTCCCTTTTAGTCAATACCTGGTAGCCCGTTACGTATTGGCTTATACCTCTGACGTGCTAGTGGTTAAATCCACAACCAAGGTGTTGACGAGTCTTTAGAGTCCCCCACATTCAGTTACTCAGCTTTCGGGCGAAAGGTTGTAGAGGCCGTATGGAGATATGGCAAGGTCCGACCAAATACGTGCGGTATTGCACGGATCGGGATCGGACAGTTTGTACTATAGGCCGTATGGGTATATGGCAGGGTTCGATCAGATACGTGCGGTATTGCACGGATCAGGATCGAACAGATATTACTAGCCGGTTTTGGTATAAGCCGGATCCTAGTATAGTATAGTGTAGATTTTGTCTCATTGCATTTGTATTTCGGTCGAAATACAGATGCGGGTGTGTATGCACAGTATCGGGGTTTTTCCTGTAATTTATTACGGGACCAGTTTTCTGGAGTTGCCAGTTTGCTTTCCGTTTCGGCCAATTTCCTTTCTTCCGTTCATTGGCCGAAGTTTGGTGGAGGAGGGCTTATTTGCATTGTTGCAAATGAGTGTTTGTGGAGGGGGTTCTTTGCTTATTATCATGACATGATTCTTGTCCCATCATTTGACTTCATAAACTCATGATTGCTTGACTTTCTTTATCATCATGGTTTTAGTCATGGTTGTTGGTAGAGTGTTGGGATTGTTGTTGATGATGGATGATCATTGGTGTTGGAGTGTTGGACTTTCCTTGCTATCATTTCTTTTGCATGATAGCTTTCCTCTCTCTCTTTTGTATTAGATGAGAATGGCTCCCTTTTGGTATCTCTCTTGACTCTCCATTCTCACCCTCCTCTCATTGTCATGGCCGGCCTTGGCTCATTGGGGGCTGTCCCAATTTTTAGATGAGGGAATTACACTCATTTTGGTTTGGCAAAGTCTTTTTAGCTCCTCTCCAAAAGCTTGTATCTTTTCCTCCACCATATGGCAACTCCTTCAACCCTAATAGAGACAATATAGCTCACTACACATTCTACAGCGAACCTTGGGCACGTCGAGTAGCCGGCTTCGTGCCCGAGTTGCCTCGGCATTGAGGTGGGAGCCCGTAAACAAAGTAGGCGATGTGGTGCACTTCCGGCGACGAGGAGGAGACGGGACATTCCGCAAGTGATCGGGACGATGACGAGAAGACCGGAGGACTTGGATCGTCGGTATATCTCTATTCCCTTTCTTGTAGATAGCTAGGACTAGTTAATGGTTCGATCCGGGTATTAGTGCGCGGTGGTGCCGGTTTGCTAAGTCCGCAAAATTTAAGTTTTTCACCGCTTCCGCATTCCGGCGTCGGATTGACGGCCGGGGCGCCGCCGTGCACTTACAGAGTAGCACTCAGAGAGAATCTCATTCTCCTTTAGAATAGTCCAGGAATTCTATGCACAAGTATTCTCCTCCCTGATCTTATCATAGGACATAATACTTATACCCGCATTTTGGTTCTCTACTTCCTACTTATATTCTGTGAATACCTCAAAAGGTTCGGACTTATATTTCAACAGGAATATATGACTGAATCTTGAGAGATCATCAGAGAATATAATGAAGTATAAAGAACCAGTCCTGGCATGTGTAGATATGAGACCTTACATACATCATCATGCATCAGTCCCAAGAGTTCATTAACTCTTTCTCTGTTTCCAATAAACAGAGCTATGGTCATATTATCTTTGTGACATGACTGGCAAGTTTCACAAGATGTAAATTCAAACTGATTTAAATATACATCTAAATGTAACTTCAGCCAGTCGGGTCGCATTGATATGACCTAGTCTACAATGCCTCAAGAAGAATTCGTTCATTTCTGAACTCTTCTTCTTATGTGTGTTCAGTATACTAGGAACTGTAGTTTGATTTAGAACGTTAATGCTTTTAGATAGCGTGCCTGAACCGATCAACTTTTGATATAGGAAGTGTTCAAAACATTATCCATCAATACAAAATTATATCCTTTCTTTACTAATAAAGAGACTGATATGATTTTGTATATCAGGTTCGGTATCTAATGGCATTTGTTCAGAATCAATGTATTCATAATACAGGGTGACATGACCAACAGACTTGGCTGCAACACTTGCCCCGTTTTCTGTCTCATGAAACTTATCACCCGTTCTCAGTTTTTCTACCCTTTTGTAGCCCTATGTAACAGATTACATATCTGGGATCCTGATCCGGTATCATATACCCAGGATGCAGAGGATACTGAGAAACAGTTCTTTGTAATGAACACACCCGAAGAAGATGCATCATATGCACTTTCTTCGTTTGGGCGGCATAGGAAATCTGGTATTCCCCTATTTCCTGCTCTGTCTTATAACAATTATAAGTTGGAGCGGGACCAACGTTCCCCAGCTCAGTATAACAAGCGGGTTCGGTCAATACATCCATATTATTATCTTGATTAAGGCGTGATATGGTCGCTACCTAGAGAGAGAGAGAAGAAAACACTCAGCGTGCGCTCTTGCAAGATTAGATTGGTTATATATATTTTATCTAATCAGGATGGCTCCCACTGTTTTTATCAAATCTTCCTTCAAACCCTAAAAGGAAAGACTAGCCGGGATTAATTACACTCTACAAATTCGCCAATCTTTCAGCCAGGCCAGTGTCGGTACTTTGAGGGAGGTTCCCCGTGCTTTCGCACGGACCTAATTACAGTAAAGCTCGTTTTCCCAGAGGCGTAACCCCATTGACACCTTTCTAGACACCTACTTGATCGGCTAATTGTAAAGTGCAAAACTCTCCCAGGAGTAACAATTACTCGCAGTGGGTATCGGGATCCAACTATCACATAGAAGGTATGCAATCTCATTGCAAGTTTCAACACTTGAAACTCCCGATAAAGGTTTTTACCCCTAGCACCTATGACCTTAACTATGGTCAACAAATCATAAGTACTAGTCAAGTTCTACCCGTCATTTCGTGATTAATTAGACCCACCCACATGACCCTTAACTAAGGTCAACAAAGTCACGCGACTGTCCTAACTAATCGCATCATATGCGGTGTAGGAAGACATCACTTAGCTACCGTACACTGTGCCTTGACTATGGTCAACAAACACAGCACGAATACTAAGTACTCTACTTCCTAAAATGACGGAGGGTTGCGAATGGTTTTTGTGAAAACCTTTAACGCTTTGAACTTGATCTCGTTGCGGAATCAAATGGTTTTTAAATGGAATGTTTTCGAGGCTTTTCTAGTTTTGCTAAAGGGGTCACTCCCGGTGAAGGGATCGTCGGCCCTTTCCTCGTCGAATGAGGTGCGGGATATATCATATATATCACTGTGCAAAGCGGAAACTATAGAAGCGATCAAAGACAAACCGAGGGTTGTAGCATCTGCCAGTGCTAAAGGAGTCACTCCCGGTGAAAGGATCTCGGTCCTTTCCTCATCGAATAAGGTGCAGGATGTTCTATAATGAACACCGCGATGCAAAGCAAGAACTGTAGCTACCTGTTTTTATTTTGAAATTCGATTCCACAGCATCAATTAGGTTTATTTTCTTTCATTAATCTCATTAATGAATATCCCATCATTTAAGTCCACCTAAACATCACAGATAAATATAACGTACGCTTATGCCATCCGCATTCGCCTCGATGTCCTGTCTGCACCGTTAGGTTAGGTAACTAACGGCAGAGCGGGGCAGGGCTAGCGCGGGTGTAAAACATAAGCAACGTCTATATAATATATCATATATACTATATATAATATCTGTCACAGAACATCACATGATCTCATCACAGATAAAACACAGCAGAAGAAACATATGAAATATTGGATATACTAGGACGTCCGTGTTTTCAATACGAGCCAGTATAAAACACGGATTCCACGGTCGTGATGAATAGCCAATCCCATACCCCTAGACCCCTACGAGAGCGGCAAGCAACCCTACCAATTCTAGGGTTAGGAGACCCGGACTCGGCTCCTCGAGTTGGTCTCCCACTGGACCCTAGAACCCGGTTACTTGTGCCCTCCTCCTTGGGTCTATCCTAGTGCAGAAAAGTAAATAATATACATCAACGGTGACAACTTCCGCAACCTGGAAGTGCCCCAATAAAAGAATATTACATACAAGTTTTTACATGAATGAAAATGAAAAACACTCATCTCACATAAAACCCCCCCGGCTATTCAAACACGACGATCCAATATAACATATCCAGCAACACATAACATCTCATGTCATCAACGTAAGTAAATATGCGCATCCCAATTGTCGTTGACATATCGTAACGAAACCGGCGATATCACATATTACACTTACGGTCACAGAAAAGAAAGTGTAAAACTACAACAGTTGGAATCCGCAACCTCCTCAGACATCGCATGCCTGACCAAATGAAATACTTAGACATCGCATGCCTAACAATTATAAACCCCGCATTTTAGTCTCATTATCGAAAACTCTTTTCAATATCAAGTCGGGCAATTCAACAAGATTCCCGACATTCTGATCGAATGCTCGTCGCAAACTTTAGTAGACGGCCGCACCCCCGAAACCGTCGACGAAGTGCACCAAGGCGGAACACCGCTACCGCGAGCACCCAAACGGATGCTTTCGGCGACGGGGTTCTCCTACAGCCACTTGGTCGGGGCTATGGAGTGAGGCTGTCTATTAAGTTTACCCGGCAAGTATCCGCGTACACTACGTGATTGCGACGGACTTTTGATCACATCAAAATTCCGTGGCAACCGATGATTTGAGACTAAAGTGCTATGTTTATAACATTCATTCAGTTATCTCATAACTATTTGTGAATTCCAATTATTGTATCACATTCCGGATAAATAGAAAATGTTAAAATTTCCGATCGAACAATCGAACACCCAAGTTTTCCCGATACAGCTCAACACATGAAATAAGTCTAACAACATTCAGTTCGTGCCTCAGTACCAATGGTCCAGCCGTAGAAGGGTCAAGCCAACGCCTCACATGTGGCACGCCGTACTGCCCCAAACCCGAAGGTTCAAAGGGCAGTTCAAGACGGTCACATAATCGAGTTAAGGTTTGTTGTCTTCTAGAGGGTCCATCGCGTTACTTGCACTACTTAGAACGTCGTTAAACTACGGAAAAATCCAACAATTGGAAATTTCCCGGCAGGGGAAAAAGTGGGTATTTATATCCGGTCGAACTTTTTAACATATTCTAAAATTTATCCGGAAAAGTACACCGACAAAATTAGACAGTCCGATCGAATACACCGAGTCCCCAATACAACTCAGAAAATACAACACTGGAATAAAATATTAAAAATCCCCAGGAAAACCAGCACAGACAACTAAGAACTACTGTGTAAAATTGGATGCACAAAACGACAAAAGGGCCGCGGATCCGCCGCATGAGCCTCCTGTAAGGCCGCGGATCCGCGCCACCTTTATGGAGTCAAGCCCTCGAATTTTACAGTAACCCTTATATCTTCCTGCTGATTTTTCTGAATATTTTTAATTCACAAAAAACCATGAATTTCAAAAAAGTCCAGAGAGCATTTTTAGGTTTGGGTTTTGGGTCGATCGGACTTCTAATTCCGTCGGGACATCGCCTAAGGCTCCAGCGAGGCTCTGATACCACTGTAGGGTTCCTACGCACCCTAGTGATCAAACATGCACAAATCAAATTTTACGGGTGCCTACAAACCCTAATACGGATCGTTTACTAGATATCTAGGCGAAACAAGCATGTAATCGAATTAAATGCTAAGGGAAAGTGACAACAACCTTTGTAGATCCGGCCCACCACTTCCTAAGCTCCGCGATGATCTCCCTCCGCTGTCCAAATCGAATCCCGAACTCAAGTATCGGCTTCGTCGAAGAAATGGGCGGGCTTGATCGTCGGTTCGATGCCGAAGATGATCTACGTCGAGGCATCACAAGAACAAGCTCCGCCTTCGCCAAGTCAAGAAACTTGTGAAGACAACACACTCTACTACATGGCAAGTAGTAGAGGATGAAGAAATAGGAAGTGGGTAGACTTTAGATTTGGATTTCTCACTTGTTTTCTCAAGTTGCCATTGAACTAGAAAGCTTTTCTTTTTCTTAGTTCTTGAAGAAGAAGAAGAAAGATATGATAGATTCAATAATAAAAATGAATAAGAATTAAATCTTATCATACTTTTAACCTTAGTTAAGTGTAGAGAAAAGACCATGGTTAATGGAATGGTTAGGGTTAAGGATAAGAACAAAAAAAGGAGACTAAGTAAAAACTTCATGAATGTTCAACTAGCAAACAAAAAAAGCCACCATTTCATCATTTATCTTTTCCAAAATAAAAAGATAAATAAAGAAAAAGATAAATAAGTAAATGACTAAACAAAACCCTAATCATTAGTTTAAACCATGGTTTGATTCTTTACACTTAACCAAGTAAGCATGTATCATCAAACATGATACAAACATGTGCACAAAAGTATATCACATATACAACTTGCACAATTCAAGTGAGAAAATCCATTTAAAGTGAACCAATACTAGTTAATGCAAAGTAATATATCAAATATATAATTATACATTAAATCATTAAATCAACACTTGATTCAATGATCCGGTCATATCGCATATAACCGGCTAGTATCCAATGTATCGGCTTATCGAATCAATCCTTGATTCGATAACTAGGTTATATCGCATACAACCATTCGACACATTCATCGCGAGAATGAAATACGGTATCACATACACGCATTATTCTCGGTCCCGCACATATCTCATATGCGCTCCTATTTCGTTTCGCTTGAGCCAGGAAACCTCTGTGTAGGACTCTAAAAACTCGTCAATACGCCGGTAGCGGATGATGATCATATCAAGCACCCACAAGCCACAAGCGGTGTGCTAAACATAACGGCCACCCGGGTATTGAGCGATCAGAAGATCGACGAGCAAGCCCGCTCACACTCCGGTGAATCCAACCATTAACACTTACCGTATAGTCCGGTTTGTTCGTCTGATATGTCGCATATCTCGCCTAGGGGTGGTAAACGTCAGACCCCAATAGCTCGATAAGTCATGCCGACTTGAGGTCCATAACATTCGTGAAACTACTGATAACTCTTACCAGTATATCACAGCAACCCTGGCCAGGGATTTCCTGTTATGGCCAGTCGAGCATAGCACAACATCAACCCCCAATACCGGGAAAGACGAATCCCCTCCTATCGCTCATTGCCTCCATGTGAATCGGGACTGTACCCAAAAACCACCTGTTTGCACAACTCAGTAGAGCCGTGGTAGGGTGGAAATCAAAGCACAGTGGGAGACACACAAGACTCTATGACGATCTCGGGTCAACAGACTAAGCTGTACCAGTGTCACCAGAGAACTGCCATCTGACGTGAGGTATAATACCATCTGGGAGTTCTCGGCGAGTCCGTTCAGTATACCCAGTCTCCACTGAGCACCCGCATACCATCTCCGATGTCAAGCACCAATGGATATGTGATCATCCATCGCCCATCGCATGGGTCGAGAAGATATACGCTAGTCTACTCTGGAATATCGATGCCCCGTCTCGATATTCCCTCGACTAGGAACAATGAAGGATGTACTCATTGACTACCCAGGCCCCACTAGTATGATCTACATTACAGTCCTGGAAGTCGGGTACACATCCTAAGGGCTTTATCAACATGTAATCAGAGAGACAGAAAGTATACATGTTAAGATAAAGAGCAACCAGATAGCGTACTATCATGTCGAGCAAGAAAGTCCTATCTATATATGTCCCAGTATCCACTACAATATACATCCAATGTACAGTAATGGCCTCTAGGGCATACATATAACTAACACTCTCTTGTGGCGGATCTGCGGCAGAAGGTGCATATTGGCGGCAGAAGCGCGGCAGGTTAGAGGATCTAGTGTTTCAAACTTCTTTGGTAAGATTCTCAACTCTTTCTCTCTCCTCTCAAATCCAATAAAATATCTTTTCTGCAGGATTCTTTGCAAAATATCACCGCTCAAAAATCTTTTTGCAAAGTTGTGTGATTGGTTTTGTTTTGCATATTTTAATACAGACTTTAAGGGGCAAAGACCAAATCCGGATTAGGTAGGGATTTCATCACCATTCCTAAGCCCCACAAATCACAAACCGAGTATCTGCATCAACCCTACATTAATTTAAAAAATATCTAGACCAGACTCTAAGGACTATCACACTCAATAAGGACAGAGGAAGGTCATGGGTAATCTAACGCTTATCCGCATTACTTTTGTGGTGTCTAGGCAAGTGTGTCTAAGGCAAGTGGTTACTTAATTAGGCCCACTACTTACGTAGTGGATACCTCCCACTTACCTGGCTACAAGAGTAGTAAAGAGGTGGTAGAGGATTGATCCTGCGGCTTGTCCTTTGGAAGTCTAGGAGCGGTCTAGAGACTGGACCTAGGTAACCTTAGTTCTAGAGTTGTTTGTGCATTTTTGTGTGATTTGTCTTGAGTCCCACTTTTTTCAAAACAGACCAATTTTAAATCACACACACGCTGCCACTTGAGCTAAACCCGCTTAGGGCATGCTTGGCTGGACACGGGATTCTAGTGCCCGTCTTGTCCGCGTTCCTACTATCGACGCCGAAGTCGGTACTTCTTCATCTTCTTTTCCCCCACCACACACCACGACCGTGATCGACGGTACTCCATCAGATTATAACACTACGCTGCCACCGCCCGTAGGTGCGCAGAATCCACCGCGCATCTCTCTCCAAGAGAGATGCTATCCTATCCGTGGTCCCCTTCCTACTTGTCTATCCATTCCACCAGCTAACGGGGATAATTTTGAAATTAAACCCCACTACATTAATCTGTTGCCCAAATTTCACGGGCTTGAGTCGGAAGACGCGTACGTTTTCATCACTAAATTCTAAAACGTATGCGTAATGATGGGTACTTCACAATTGACTGTGGATGCTATGCACTTGCGTCTTCTCCCATTCACTCTGTGCGACTTGGCAGAAAAATGGCTTTATAATACTGCCGCACACACTATCACTAATTGGGATTAATTCGTAATAGCATTTCTTAAGAAGTTTTAGCCAAACCATAAGACCGCCCGTGTTAGGAGCGAGATCAACCAGTTTACCTAGCTTCCCAATGAACCATTTTAGAAGTGCTTTGAACGTTTCAAAGTTCTGCTTGTCCAATGTCCTCATCATGGAATCAATAGATGGGATTTGTGCCGAATTATATATGAGAGCATTAATCCAGCGATAAAGCAGATGCTTGAAACAAATTTTCAATGCAATTTTATGTCTAAAGATGACGGTGAAGCTTGGAAATATCTGGAAGACCTTGCTGAACACACTTTTCAGTGGAAAAGCGTAAGACCACCTTCAACTAGGGGAGGTATTCATCAGCTCGATGTTTCCATCGCAGTAAAAGCCGAAATGGCAGCGATGCAGAAAAAACTCGGCGCTATTGAGAACAAATTTTCATTAGTCTCCCTAAATAAGGTCACGCTTCCTAAAACCGTGTGTGGTTGCTGTTCAGATCCTTCACACTTAACGGAAGAATGTCTTATGAATGCATCGTTTCAAGGTCACGAGCAAACTAATGCTGCTTTTCAGCAGCGACCTAGAAACGATCCTTATTCTTCCACATACAATCAAGGATGGAGGAATCATCCTAACTTTGCTTGGAACCAAAACCAACAAAGCAATTATCAAAGACCTCCTCCACAGCAACCACAACCACAAAGTCAGCACCCCTTTCAGTCACAAAATTTTCAAAATCCGGCAAACACTTTTATAACACAATTGGTCGGTGCTGATAACTCTTCACTCGCACAAACTTTGGACTTGTTTATGAAACATTCCATGCAAATGTCGGCTGATATGAAGTTTTCTATTGATACCCTAATGAAAGACTCCGCCTCCCACGGTGAGAGTATTAAATCAATAGAAAACCAAATTGCACAGTTTAACGCCGCAATGAGTGCGAGAGACAAAGGGAAACTCCCATCTCAACCCATACCTAATCCTGACCACTTACAAAGTTATAATGTGGGTGTCAATACTACGTTGTGATCGGGAAAAGTGCTGAATAACTGAGTGGGTGAGCAATTTGATGATGTTAGTGACACCAATGATACCCCAGCTTCTTCTTCTTTCCCTAATTCGTCTAGTCTCCCACCATCATCCGAGCCTATTCTCCGTTTTCCACAAGGCACGAACACCTCGCCCAATCTATCTAAGTCGATTCCCACTCCAATTTTGGGATCGAATCCGTCCCCACAATATTCTCTACAAAAGTTGGACCCAAAACTTATTGATCAAGCTCCGTTTCCAAACAGATTAAGGGCCAACAGACCTAACCCACAAATGGAGAAGATTGTGGAAATGTTTAAGCAAGATAGTATGAATATTCCTCTCCTAAATTCTATTCAACAAGTCTCATCTTATGCAAGAATCCTTAAAGACTTGTGCACTAGGAAGAGAAAAACTCAAGTGCCTAAGAAGGTTTTCATGATGAGTAATGTTAGCACAGCTTTTACCCAGCAAATACCAAAGAAACCAAAGGACCTTGGCTGTCCTACAATCTCTATTTCTATTGGGGGTAAAAATATTAATCGTGCTTTACTCGATTTTGGCGCTAGCGTTAACTTGATTCCTTATTCAGTATACGAGCAGTTAGGAATTGGAGAGTTGAAACCCGCCCATTGTACTCTCCAGATGGCAGACCGATCAATCACCAAACCTCGGGGTGAACTAGAGGATGTGTTAATTAAAGTCGGGGAATTCATATTTCCCGTGGACTTTATTGTTTTAGACACACAGCCTGTGTCAAACCCACGCAATCAAATCCTGGTGATACTTGGTCGACCCTTCCTAGCAACTTCAAACGCTGTAATTAATTGTCGTAACGGTTCTATGAACTTATCCTTCGGGAAAATGACAATTGAGCTTAATATTTACAAGCTAGGAAGTCAACCATCAGAACCGTCTGCTCATTTGCTGGATGTTTGTTCTATCCATGAGATAGCTCCCGAAAGCTGCATGGATGAGGAACTTTGCTTTGATGATCTCGATAACACAAATGAGACATCGTTTGATCTTGCACTACTTCATAGTGAGGATATGTTCAATGAGTCCATCCCTGAGTTTGAACCCGTTGACTGTTGCAAAAGTCAGCAAAACTTTCCGAGTCAATATCCTATGCAAGTTTTGAACCTCCTAGGGAGTCCGAATATCATTCCCTTACCCCACCTTCTATTGTCTCTCCGCCAATTCTTGATCTCAAACCGCTACCTTCTCATCTTAAATATGCATATTTAGGAGAGAATGAGACTTTGCCAGTAATTATATCCGCTTCTCTAGCCTTAGAGCAAGAGAACGCACTTTTGGCAGTGTTGAGATCAAATCGGCAAGCATTTGGTTGGAGAATGGCTGACATCAAAGGGATTAGTCTTTTAATTGTAGAACATTACATACATCTGATGGATGAAGCCAAGCCAACCTGAGACCCACAAAGACGGTTAAATCCCGTTATGAAGGAGGCGGTAAAGAAAGAAATCGTCAAGAGCCTTGATAGTTGAATAATTTACCCTATATCTGATAGCCAATGGGTAAGTCCAATTCATGTGGTCCCTAAAAAGCCTGGCATCACGGTCATCACTAATGAGGCTAATCAGTTAATCCAAACATGCACCCAAAATGGGCAGCGCGTATGTATTAATTACAGGAAACTCAATGACGCGATGAGGAAAGATCACTTCCCTCTGCCTTTCATTGACCAGAGGATAGAACGATTAGCTGGACACGAATACTATTGTTTCTTGGACGGATACTCTGGCTATAATCAGGCCCCCATCGCCGAAAAGGATCAAGGTAAAACCACATTTACTTGTCCTTTCGGAACTTTTGCTTATAGACGCATGCCCTTTGGGTTATGCAACACCGCCGCTACATTTCAACGGTGTATGATGGGGATATTCTCAAATATGGTGGAGAATTTTCTGGAAATTTTTATGGACGATTTCTCCATTTTGGGGACTCCTTTGAGGACTGCCTTCATAATCTTGACGCGGTTCAGTAGGGTGTCAGGATGAGTTCGCTTATCGACGTCCCTTTTGGTCAATAGCTGGTGGCCCATCACGTATGGCTAACACCTCTGACGTGCTAGTGGTTAAATCTACAGCCATAGTATTGACAATATTATGATCGGACGGAAAATACTAGCGGGCTTTGGTTTAAGCCGGATCCTAGTATTGCACAGTGTAGATTTTGTCTCAGTGCATTTGTATTCGGTAGGAATACAAATGCGGGTATGTATATACAGTGGCGGAGTTTTCCTGTAATTTATTACGGGATCAGTTTTTTGGAGTTGCCAGTTTGTTTTCCGTTTCAGCCATATTTCTTTGTATCTTTCATTTGGCTGAAGATTGGTGGAGGAGGGTTTATTTGCATTTGTGCAAATAAGCATTTTGGAGGGTTGTCTTTGCTTATCTTTGTATCATGATAATTCCTCCACCATTTGACTTCTTCTTCTTCTCATCATGGTTGTTGATGATTAGATGATGGAGTATTGGTTTTGGTTGTCGATCATTGCTTAACTTTGGAGTAATGATGATGGTTGGTTGAGTGTGGTTTTGAGTGTGTGATCATTTCCTTTCATGATAACTCTTTTGATCTCTCTCTCTTGAATTATTCTTGTGAGACTCCCCCTCATTCTCCCACTCTCTTCTCCTCACCTTGTCATGGCCGGCCAAGCCATGTAGGGGCTGTCCAATTTTTGGTAGTGGGGATTTTTGCTCTTCATGCTTGCTAAAATCCCAAGTTCATCACAAAATTCCACCACTTCATTTCCTCCACCAAAATGGCAACCTCCTACAACCCCAAATGAGACATAACACTCTACACTATATTCTACAGCAAATCCTTGGCACGTCGACTCGCCAGCTTCGTGCCCGAGTTACCTCGGACCAGAGGCGGGAGCCCGTAAAAGAAGCCGGCGACGTGGTGCCCTTCCGGCGACTTGGTGGAGACCGGAGATTCCGCAGGAAGATCGGGACGACGACGAGAAGACCGAAGGACACGGATCGCTCGGTATATCTCTCTACCCCCTTCTTTAGTTAGCTAGGACTAGTTTAATGGCACGATCCGGGTTTATAGTGCGCGGTGGTGCCGGTTCAAAAAGTTAAAGTAAATCATCGCTTCCATATTCCGGCGTCGGATTGACGGCCGGGGCGCCGCCGTGCACTTACAGTGGTATCAGAGCCTCGCCATTAACCTAGTCTAGTTTTGTCTAATGTGTTTACATTTCCGATCGAACAAAATTCCAAAACCGCATTTTCGAATAGCATCAGTTTCTGTCGAAATATTTTTGGCTCCAAAAATTTTTCAGGTAGTTTCAGAAATATGTGCAGGGAATTCTAAGAACACTGTAAAATTTTGATAACCTGATCCTTCCATAAGACCGCGGAACCGCGGCCATAACCCCTCTTTGGCCGCGGTTCCGCCGCAGTATGTTAGCTTCATTTCACCAATTTTTTGCAGTGGGCTTTTGGGCTGAAAATAGGGGTTTTGGTATACTTTTTTTTAGGCCCAGAATTTCTTTATGTGCTACAGTAGTGCTTGGGGCCCACTTGGGTAAATTTGATCGATCGGAAAATTTTAAACACATTAGTTCACAGTATTTACATTATATCTGCGACCGTGAATGTCACTTGATCGGTAAATCCTGTCTAACTGCTATAGCTCGGTTAGACGGATTTGCGAACGTGACATTCACGTTGATGTTCTGTGATTGTGCTGTGATGTTGCGAATTGGTCGTGGGGGATAGTCTGGATGCAATGCTAGTACAGTTTTTGTTGTATTATGTACATTTGATATTGCGGGGCGAGCATCCGACATGTGGACTGCCGTCCCTGCCTGTTTGTATATTATTCTTTTGGGGCACGACCAGGTTGCGGTTGATGTACCCGTTGTATGTATATTTTACTTTCTGTACTAGGATTACCCCGCGGAGGGGTGCACGGATAGCCGGGTTCTAGAAGGCATCGAGCCCGCATCTCATGGCATTGAGATGGAGGGGGCTTCACTCTAGAATTGGCAGGCTATTCGCCGCACTCGTAGGGGGTACAGGTTGACCCAGGAGGGGTGCCCAAGTTACCGGATTCCGTGAAGTGCTGGGTGGTCCATTCACGTTGCTGAAGGGGGCTGCCTCGCTTCAGGTTTTGGCGAGTAACTTGCCGCGCCCGTAGGGGTCTAGGATTTTATTGCATAGGCTATCCACATGACCAGGGGAACGTCGGGTTTCAGTAGCGGCTCTGTGAAACCCGGGGATCCCAGATATCTGTATTGTTCTATGATGCTGTACATTTCTGTGATGTTGCATTTTATGACGCCTTGAGCGAAATATTATATATTGATATATATACTAGTACATGTTGTATATGTTTTGCATCCGCACTAGTCCAGTCCCCGCTCTGTCGTTAGTTAACTAACCTAACGGGTAATGACGGGACTCAGTGGCGAATGCTGATGGCATATACGTACGTTATTATTTTCGTTCTTTATTGGGGTGATCAATTGATGGGACTGCATTGATTCGGATCAATGCAAGTTAAAAACAAACATATTCTGATGTTGTTGGAACACTTTTCAAAAAGCTGTTATTGCAAGGGTGTTCTCTTTTGTTTTGCACAGTGGTATTCAGTTGGAATATCCTTCTCCTCAGTCGACGAGGCAAGGGCCGAGATCCTTTTACCTGGAGTGACCCCTTGGACAAAAGTTTGCGTCAGGGCAATAACTTCACTATGGCCGATTACTTTTGCTTTGCATCGTGGTATTCAGTTGGAATATCCTGCACCTCATTCTTCAGGGAAAGAGCCGAGATCCCTTCACCGGGAGTGACCTCTTTAGCAAAGGTTTTTCGTCACTATATTTTTATAAAGCTATCCGGTTCCTTCAACGATATCAAGTTCATTACGTTAAAGGTTTTCGCCAGAAACCATTCGTAGCCCTCCATCATTTCAGTTAAATATTCGGTAGTATTCAAGCTATGTATTTTGACCTCACGCCAAGGCATAGTGATTGGTAGCTGCCGGATATTTATCTGTTGCATAGATAGATGCGTTGGTTTGGGACAGTCGTACTACTATTTTGGCCTACATCAAGGGTATGTACGGGTGGGTTCAAATTAACCTGGACAATGATGGGTAGAACTTGACATGTGACTTATGATATTTTGACCTCACGCCAAGGTAATAAGAGCATGGGGCAAAAATCACATCGGGAGTTTCTAAAGAAACTGAAACTTGCCAGATATGCGCATACATTTTGGAGTGTGATAACGTGTGCGGATTCCGTCACATTATCATGCGATGATAGTTGTATCCCGATTCCCACTGATGAGTTGGTTTACTTCTCGGGTGATCCCGACTAATTCTTCTTTTGGGTTTGGAGAAGAATTTGAGATTACAGTGGGAGGTTTCCAGATTAGATAAAGTGATAACTATTCTGATCTAGGTTAGAGTGCACGCTGAGTGTTTATTTTCTCTCTCTCTTTGACAGCGACCACTGACCCGACCCTAGACTATGACTTAGTGACCAAAATTAACCGAACCTTCTTAAACACCGGCTTTTGGATTGTCAGAGTTGCAAACCTCATTGCCACTCCTAATTTTACCCTTTTCTCCAGGACACCCCGTATTACTATGAAGGTCCACTTCCATTGGACAAAACCATCGTATGGTTATATACTAACTCGAAGGAATTTATTCGAGGATGGTTTCCGGTTCTGGAGAAAACGAATAGGATTATTCAGTTGTCTTTTCCTTTTACCTTCTCTCTGGTTGCGAGTGCCCCTTAGATTGGGGGATAGTACACCTATTACGCAAATTGGATAGTCTTCTTCCAAACCATAGGCAGGTGCCGACCGGTAGGGAATGAAGAAAACCAATTAGCCTAACGATGGTGTACAGAAGGTATTATGTAAAGACAAAGAAAGGGATAAGAAGGAGGGCAAAGTAAATTGCGACTGATATTCACGACCAAACCAAGTATTTCATTACCACTCCCACTTCACCTTTGTATTTCTCCAGGACACTCCGTATCACTACGAAGATGCACGGTTTATGGGATACTCCATCGTATGGTTATATACGAACTCGAAAGGAACTTGTTCCAGTTCGGGGATGGATTCTGGTTCAGGAGAAATACAAGTAAGGTTTATTCGGTTGTCTTTTATCTTCACCTTCTATCGCATTGCGAGTGTTCCTACGATTAGGGCAGTACACCCATTATGCTTATTGGATAGTCTTCTTCCAAACCATAGGCTGGTGCCGAACGGTAGGGAAGGAAGAAAACCATTTGGCCTAAAGGGGTGTCCAGAAGGTAATGACTAAAGACATATGAAGGGATTTGGAGAGACGGCAAAGAATTATACGGTTACAGTTGTGAATCTGGATAATGGAAGAGGCATTACTAGGAATACCAGGATACCCCATCGAAACATTTCAATGTTTCAGTTTCACTGTATACTGTTAAAAGAAAACTGATTTCCCAATTAGACACTTGCTCCAGGGTATGTATTTACTCGGTTTGATTCTCACATCTGTATGGTTTTACAGATGATGAGTGGGAGTAAGTTATTGGGAATTGGGTGATCATCCTCATTATATCGGGATTCGTTGTAATCGGTGATATTTGAGGAAGTCACCTGGGTTGTTTGCCGGACGGCAAATATTTGGTTTTGAATATCCATTGTTATGCACCAATTTCAAATTGATATATCTGTACATCTATTTTTATAGAGTGAGATATACCTTTTTGAAATTATGTCGATGACATTTACCTATATCAGTGGATGGTTAGGTAAGGAGCATTGAACAGCGGTGTAATTCTTCTTAACCATAAGTACAGTTTTCAACCTACGACACACAGGGAGTGAGTTATCAGACTCAAGGGACTTATACAGAGTATTGTATGTTGTCCAGCGTCTATAAGGACAAAGGGGTTGGTTCTCGTACTATATTCGGTTTACTTATGACTTCTCTAGTTTTTAGACAGGTGTTTCGTAGAAACACAAGGTCTGAGTTTTGAGAAATTATAGGTATATGAATAAAGTAGAGAACCAGGTGTTGCAAGTATCGGTATTCTTCAAGGTGATCGAAGATGTAGATACTTGTGTAGGGTATTCAGTTGATAGTAATGATTAAGAGAACTTGCTTCTCTTTCAGGTTACTCATAATTGGAAGAATTCCTAAGTTGAGTAACGCTGATCGGCCTCCTTCCATTTAGTTGACATGCACTGAAGGCATCTGCATGATTTGAATCTGGTTCAATTAAATCAGTGCCTCTGTTTCTATATTAGATATAGAACAGTTCATATCTTAACATTGTTAAGGTACGGGTAGTTGTCTGGCTTATGCTTAAAACCAGACTCTGGATAACTCAAGGTACGTTTCTGTAATGGCTGTTTGTGGGTTGACGCAGGCTATGACGAGGGTTGACTTTCTACCATCTGGAAGATCAATAGTGATATTGTTCTAGACTCGCCACAGTTTTAAGTAAAATGGATTTTTTCAGAAAACAGTAGTGGGAGTATGGTAGAACTGGAAGTGATTCCAAAACCGCAAACAATTACTGAAGATTTGATAAGAACCTAAAGATTCAATCTGGTTTGTCATTCCATTGGCCACTCCGCAGATACGGTGGGTAACCTCAGGCACCCGAGAGGTACTCCGTAGCCTCAAAGACGGTGACAGGGAGGTTCTTGTTTACCCAGACTTGCCATTGCTGTTGTTCCAGGCTGCGAGACCCGGCAGGAGGATGAGTATAGCGTCGTTCTAAACTAGCTTTAGAAGTGTACGTGTATATGACTCTTCCAGAGGGTTGTCGTAGTCAGTGGGAGCAGCGGAAGCATGGTGGACAGATGGCTTATGTCTATTTATAGACTAAAGCAGATGTAGCGGAGATAGATCATCTATTTCTGATGCGACAGTCATAGGTTTGACTTCATCATAATAGGGGATGGATCTGTTAAGAAGGTAGTAGGGTGTGATGTCCTGGTATTTGGATGACATACAAAGAGTAGGAAGTGAAATTCCTATACTACGATCGGTTATACTTTGGTTGTCACACAGTGGTTTCTCCACATAAGGATATAGATATTATATCGGACATTCTGGTTAGTAGATCTATGGTTTTAGATCTAAATTTGGGTAGTTTCCAAATCAGGGTACTTGACAGCATTCTATAGGTATTTAGAATGGACGACTCCATGCACGGTAGTGTACCTACAGGTGATGGAGTCACCCTCTCTAAAGGTGTCTTACAGACTAAAGGAGAGAGGGATGTGCATGATTGGCAGATCACTTGCTTAGGTAATTGAGTCAATCATGAGATGTCAAGTACTACACCAGATATTGTTTTTCCGGTAGATGCAAAAAGTTGATATTGATCCTATCCTGGAGAAACAATCGGAAGCAGTTCTAGAACATGAGTGGATGTTCTAGGGATATGATAACGACAGCCTCATTCAGGAGACAGTTATCATTCCAGGCTTCCAAGGTGATCTGGACGACAGGGTGGCCGTCAGAGTTATAGTTTTCCCTCTGACGAGGGGCAGTGTTTTGGACAGGTGATCCAAGCGGACACTGAGGGAGGCATTACGCTGGATACTGATTAAGTTCAGTTGTCGATACTGTCTAAGATGTTCGGATTTGGAGTTCATTTATGAGCTAGGTCCCATCAGACATCCAGACACATTCTAAGACAGGTGTTGCTCATTTCGGGAGATGGGTTTCTCCGCGAACTTGAGATATATAGAGACATAGAGAGAAACATCAAAGCAGATCCACTCACTAAGGCTATTCCTCGAACGCAATAGTTTCGCAAACGAGCTTTGTGAGACTGACTAGTAGAGGAGTTGGGTGTTCGGTATCACACGGGCTGTGAGTATGCGACATCACAATAATTAGCCTTGAGTACAAGTGGGAGATTGTTAGAGATAGTGCCCTCAGAGTCAATTATTGGATCACAGGCACGTGATTGCAATGATTGAGGGAGGACTTGTCCCAGTAGGACAGTCTTACTCAAGATGATAGTATGCTATCTGGTTTATCTTTATCATCGTGTACTGCTTTTGGTGACCTGACAGGTCGCTATTACACGTTGATAGAGCCCCTAGGATTCATGCTTGACTGCCAGCAGTATGAGGGCGATCATATACGTGGGAGCTGGTAGTCTATAAGCACATCCTTAAAAGGTCCCTAGTCGTGGGAGTTTCGAGACAGGGCATCGATGCTCCAGAGTAGACTGGTGTATACAGTCGAGACCCCGACGAGGGGCGGTGGCCGGTCTCACAAGCCACTGGTGTCAGTTGGTTCACCTAAGATGTATACAGGTGCTCATTGGGTTATGAGTACACCAGACAGGACTTGCCGGGAACATGCTAGTTGGTCTTATACCTGACGTCAGATAGTAGTTCCCTGGTGACATGTGTACAGGTTAGTTCATCGACCTGAGATCGTCATTTGTCTCGTGTGAGTTCCCACTGTACTTTGATTACTACCCTACCACGCTCAAAGGAGACGTGCAAACAGGTTTTAGTTGGGTACAGTCCCGAGCCACATGGAGGCAGTGAGCGGATCTGCAGGGGTTCGTCTCTCCCGGTATTAAGGGTGAGGTCGCGCTGTGTCTAGGAGAGCCAGTACATGAAAGTCCATGTCCAACGCAGGAGATTTACTGGTAGGTATTCCAGTAGTATCTTAAGGTGTTCTGGGCTATACTCCGACACGACTTGTACCGCTTTTGGGGGTCTCACTTTTACCAACCCCCTAGGCCCGCAATGCGATGCTCATAGACGAACGGACCGGACTGTACGGATAATGTCACTGACAGGCTCAGTAGGGTGTCAGGATGAGTTCGCTCATCGACGTCCCTTTTGGTCAATAGCTGGTGGCCCGTCACGTATGGCTAATACTTCTGACGTGCTAGTGGTTAAATTCACAGCCATAGTATTGACGAGTCTTTAGAGTCCTCCACAGACCAGTTGCTCAAGTTTTGGGCGAAACGCTGTAGAGGCGGTATGGAGATATGGCAGGGTTGGATCAGATACGTGCGGTACTGCACGGATCATGATCGGACGAAAAATACTTGCGGGCTTTGGTTTAAGCCGGATCCTATTATTACACAGTGTAGATTTTGTCTCAGTGCATTTGTATTCGGTCGGAATACAAATGCGGGTATGTATATACCGTGGCGGGGTTTTCCTGTAATTTATTACGGGATTGGTTTTTTGGAGTTGCCAGTTTGTTTTCCGTTTCAGCCATATATCTTTGTATCTTTCATTTGGCTGAAGATTGGTGGAGGAGGGTTTATTTGCATTTGTGCAAATACGCATTTTGGAGGGTTGTCTTTGCTTATCTTTGTATCATGATAATTCCTCCACCATTTGACTTCTTCTTCTTCTCATCATGGTTGTTGATGATTAGTTGATGGAGTATTGGTTTTGGTTGTTGATCATTGCTTGACTTTGGAGTAATGATGATGGTTGGTTGAGTGTGGTTTTGAGTGTGTGATCATTTCCTTTCATGATAACTCTTTTGATCTCTCTCTCTTGAATTATTCTTGTGAGACTCTCCCTCATTCTCCCACTCTCTTCTCCTCACCTTGTCATGGCCGGCCAAGCCATGTAGGGGCTGTCCAATTTTTGTTAGTGGGGATTTTTGCTCTTCATGCTTGCTAAAATCCCAAGTTCATCACAAAATTCCACAACTTCATTTCCTCCACCAAAATGGCAACCTCCTACTGTAGGGTTCCTAGGCACGCTAATGAGGTCTCACAAGGCATCAACCATGCTAATTTCAAAATTTTTCTATGTGCCAAGTAACACTAAGCAAGATCGTAACTAAAGGTATATAAGAAACAACAAGTTAATAACATAACTAGATAGTGAAAAAGACTACAACCTTTGTAGATCCGGTCCTCCACTTCTCTGTGATGATGTCCCTCCGCTGTGATCATCGGATCCCGGACTCTAGCGATGGTTTCGTCGAAGAAATGATCGGGCTAGGTCATCGACTTCAATGCCGAATATGATCTACGTCGAGGCAACTCAAACTCAAGCTACACCTTCACCAAGTCAAGAAACTTGTGAAGTAAACACCTTATACTACTTGGCAAGTGGTAGAGGATGAAGAAATAGGAAGTGGGTTCACTTTAGAATTGGATTTCTCACTCTTTTTCTCATTTCACCATTGAAGCTAGCAAGCTTTCATAAAGCTTGATGAAGATGAAGAAAATGAAAGAATAAAAAGAATTCCCTTGAAAAGAAAATTCCATTCATTCTTATCATAATGCAACCTTGGTTAAGTGTAGAGAATAAACCAAGGTTAGGTGAATGGTTAGGTTTAGGCAAAAGACAAAATGGTAGATAATCAAAAGAAGCTTCATGAAGCTAAAGGAAAGAAACAAAATTAGCCACCATTTTCATTTTTCCAAAAAATGAATAAATGAATAAATAAATAAATGAATAAGTAAATAAACAAAACCCTAACCATTCACTTAAACATGGTTTAAAGTAAACACACACCCAAACTTGCATGATACAATCAAGTGCACAAAAATATATCACATATACAATGTGCACATCAAGTGAGAAAATCCATTTTAAGTGAACAAATACTAGTTAATGTAAAGTAATATATCTAATATATAATTATACATTAAATCATTAAATCAACACTTGATTTAACGATCCGGTCATATCGCATATGACCAACTAATATCCAATGTATCGACTTATCGAATCAATCCTCGATTCGATAACTAGGTTATATCGCATACAACCAATCGATACATTCATCGCGAGAATAGAATACGGTATCACATACACGCATTATTCTCGGTCCCACACATATCTCATATGCGCTCCTATTTCATTTCGCTTGAGCCAGGAAACCTCTGTATAGGACTCTAAAGACTCGTCAATACGCCGGCAGCAGGTGATGATCATATCAAACACCCACAAGCCGCAAGCAGTCTGCTAAACGTAACGGCCACCCGGGTATTGAGCGATCAGAAGATTGACGAGCAAGCCCGCTCACACTCCTGTGAATCCAACCAGTAACACCTACCGTACAGTCCGGTCTCGTCGTCTGATATGTCGCATATCTCGCCTAAAGATGGTAAACGTCAGACCCAATAGCTTGATAAGTCGTGTCGATATGAGGTCTATAACAGTTCGAGAAACTACTGGTAACACTTACCAGTAAATCTCAGCAACCCTGGCCAGGGATTTCCGGTTATAGCCAATCGAACACAGGGCAACATCAACTCCCTATACCGGGAGAGACGAATCCCCGCCGATCGCTCATTGCCTCCATGTGATTCGGGACTGTACCCAAAAACCACCATTTTGCACGCCCTCTTGGACGTGGTAAGGTGGAAATCAAAGCACAGTGGGAACCATACAAGACTCTATGCCGATCTCGGGTCAACAGACTACTCTGTACCAGTGTCACCAGAGAACTGCCATCTGACGTAAGGTATAGTACCATCTGGGAGTTCTCGGCGAGTCCGTCCAGTGTACCCAGTCTCCACTGAGCACCCGTATATCATCTCTGATGTCAAACACCAATGGATATGGGATCATCCATCGCCCATCTGTATGGGTCGAGAAGGTATATGCTAGTCTACTATGGTATATCGATGCCCTGTCTCGATACAACCACGACTAGGGACCTTGAAGGATGTACTTATGAACTACCATGTCCCCACTAGTATGATCCGGATCATAGTCCAGGTAGTCAAGTACACATCCTAAAGGCTTTACCAACATGTAACAGAGAGACAATCAGTGTACACGTTAAGGTAAAGAGCAACCAGATAGCATACTATCATGTTGAGCAAGAAAGTCCTCCCTATATATGTCCAACCATCCACTACAATATACATCCTATGTATAGTAATGGCCTCTAGGGCATACATATAACTAACAATCTCCCACTTGCACTAGGGCCATCTGATAGCAGTGGTTGTAGTATCTCATACTCAACCATCCCATAAAAGTCTCTCTCTGGGAAAAGGCCTTTGTGAATGGATCCGCCGTGTTGTCCTTTGAGTCTGTTCTCCTAACCTCGATCACCCTGGAGATCAACCATCTCCATGATCAGGTGATACTGCCTTAGAATATGTCTGGATCACTGATGGGATAGTCGTTCCTTGGCATAAGCCACAACTCCATTGTCTCACAATGGGAGGAACGAAGTTCATCTCATGAACTAATATACACCCAAACAGCCTCTTTGGTAGCATCTTAAGTAGCGATGTATCCTGACTTTATCGTCTAGTATGCCACGGTATCTAGCTTGGAACTCTTCCAACATACCGTCCCTTTACTGAGGGTAAAGAGAATGCCTGTGACTGACTTTCAGTCGTTCTCATCACCCTGGAACACTTCCAGTGATTCTCCCCAGGATCTATTGATACCATCTCACTTCAACAGGTGAGAATCCTAACATCCATTTAGATCTATCTCATAGATCCAAAACCCAGGATTTAGTAGGTATCATTTTGATCCTATGTGGAGAATCATTGTGATAAGCGGAGATAGATCGAGCGTAGCATAGGAAACTTCTTCCCTATCAAGAGTATGTCATCCACGTACTCTACGAGGATCGCCACTATACTCCCTACTACCTTTTTGTATATACTTGGTTCATCTATCATTTTGATGATGTCAAACTCTTTGACTAATCCATCAAAACAGATGTTCCAACTCCGCGATGCCTGCTTTATCACATAAAACATCTTGCACACGTTTCCGCTGCTCCCACTGTCTACGAAGCCCTCTGACCGTGTACTTACAGACTCGCTTTTCTGAAACATCATTTTAGAAAAGCAGTCATGACACCCAACGGCCAGATATCGTAGTCATGGTATGTAGCCGTGGCAAGTAGGATGTGGATGGACTTAAGCATAGATCCTTAGAAAAGGTTTCAACATAATCCATACCTGGTCAATGATGCAAACCTTTAACAAGTCTAGCTTTGAAAGTCTCAACTTTTCCATGTATACCAAGTAATCTTCTCAAGATATACTTGCTCCTGATGGGGATTTAACCCTTCAGATATAGCAACCAAAGTCCATACTTTGTTGGTGTATAAGGATTCCATCTTAGATCGCTAAGCATCCGGCCATTCTTATAGAGTCCCACTCCTGATGGCCAGCTCGAAACTAGTTGGGTCATCATCTCATGATGCAATCCTCGCTCCTACTGTCATAGAGAAACTGAAGTATCTCTCAGGTGGGTGAGGAACCCTACTTGATCGGCGGAGAGCCTGAGGTTCGTTGGAAATAATTGAATCCTTTGGTTCTACCAAATCATCAGCTGCAGTTTGTATAGCTGGAACTTTTTCCGGTTCTACATTACAGACCTTGCCTCGAGCTTGTCCGGATTTTGCTTTTAGACATAGTCCGGACAACGCCAAATCTTAACTAGCTTAAGACATGGGTTCTTCCCATACCATATCACATATGGAGTGGTAGGCAACTGATTTGATTTGAACCCTATTCAATTGGTATGCAGCTTCTCAAGTGCATAACTCCCAAAAGGAAATAGGTAACTCAGTAGTACTCATCATAGAGCACACCTTATCACATAGGGTGCTATTGCTCCGCCCCGATATACCATCGTGCTATGGTGTCTACGGAGGAGTAATGCTGAGAGAGAATCTCATTCTCCTTTAGAAAAGTCCAAGAATTCCGTGCTCAAGTATTCTCCTCCTTGATCACATCAAAGGACATAATACTTATACCCTTATTTTGGTTCTCTACTTCTAACTTATATTCTGTGAATATCTCAAAAGTTTTGGAGTTGTGTTTCAACAGGAACATATGTCTGAATCTAGAGAGATCATCAGTGAATATAATGAAGTACAAAGAACCAGTCTTGGCATATGTAGACAGGGGACTTTACATACATCAATATGCATCAATCCCAAGAGTTTACTAACACTTGCTCTGTTTCCAATAAACAGAGTTGTGGTCATCTTATCTCTGTGACATGACTGGCAAGTTTCACAAGATGTAAATTCAAACTAATTTAAATATGCATCTAAATGTAACTTCAGCTAGTCGGGTCGCATTGATATGACCTAGTCTACAATGCCTCAAGAAGGATTCGTTCATTTTTGAACTCTTCCTCTTGTGTGTGTTCCGTATACTAAGAACTGTAGTTTGATTTAGAACATCAATGCTTTTAGATAACGTGCATGAACCGATCAACTTTTGATATAGGAAATGTTCAAAGCATTATCAACAATACAAAATTATATCCTTTCTTTACTAATAAAGAGACTGATATGATTTTGTATATCAGGTTCGGTATCTAATAATATTCATTCAGAATCAATGTATTGGTAATACAGGGTGACAGTGACCAACAGACTTGGCTGCAACACTTGCCCCGTTTTCTGTCTCATGAAACTTATCACCCGTTCTCAGTTCTCTACCTTTCTGTAGCCCATGTAACAAATTATATATGCGGGATCCTGATCCGGTATCTTATACCAAGGACATAAAGGATACAGAGAAACAGTTCTTTATAATGAACACACCCGAAGATGATGCATCAACATGGACTTTCTTCGTTTGGGCGGCATAGGAATTCTGGTCTTCCCCTATTTCCTGCTCTGTCTTATAACAATTATAAGTTGGAGCGGGACCAACGTTCCCCAGCTCAGTATAACAAGCGGGTTCGGTCAAATATCCGTATTATTATCTTGATTAAGGCGTGATGTGGTCGCTACCTGGAGAGAGAGAGAAGAAAACACTCTGCGTGCGCTCTTGCAAGAATAAATTGGTTATTATTTTATCTAATCAGGATGGCTCCCACTGTTTTTATCAAATCTTCCTTCAAACCCTAAAAGGAAAGACTAGCCGGGATTAATTACACGCTACAAGTTCGCCAATCTTTCAGCCAGGCCAGTGTCGGTACTTTGAGGGAGGTCCCCCATGCTTTCGCACGAACCTAATTAATGTAAAGCTCGTTTTCCCAGAGGCGCAACCTCGTTAACACCTTTCTAGACACCTACTTGATCGGCTAATTGTAATGCGTAAAACTCTCCCTGGAGTAACTCTTACTCACAGCGGGTATCGGGATCCAACTATCTCATAGAAGGTATGCAATCTCATTGCAAATTTCAGCACTTGAAATTCCCGATAATTTTGCCCCTAACGTGCTATGACCTTGACGAAAGCCAACAAACCATAGCCCGCTAGTCAAGTTCAACCCATACATTTCTTGATTGAATTAAACCCACCCGCACGACCCTTGACAAAAGCCAACAAAGCCGTACGACTACCCTAATCCAATCGCATCGTATGCAGCAGATAAGCAGCATATAGCTACCGCACACTACACCTTGACGAAAGCCAACAAATGTAGCACGAATACTATATACAACTTATCTGAAATGACGGAGGGCTACGACAGGTTTTTCTGAAAACCTATTGCGTAATGAACTTGATATCGTTGTAGGATCGAATGAATTTTGAAATGGAGTGTTTTTGAGGCTTTTCTAGTTTTGCTAAAGGGGTCACTCCCGGTAAAGGGATCGTCGGCCCTTTCTTCAACGAATAAGGTGCAGGATATATCATATATACCTCTGTGCAAAGCAAGAACTGTAGCTACCTGTTTTAATTTTAAAATTCGATTCCACAACATCTTTAGCTTTCTTTTATTTCATTAATCATATTAATGAAGTCCCATCATTTAAGCACCTAAACATCACAGATAAATACGACGTACACTTATGCCATCCGCATTCGCCTCGATGTCCCCTCGTGCACCGTTAGGTTAGGTAACTAACGGCAGAGCAGGGCAGGGCTAGCGCGGGTGTAAAACATAAGTAACGTCTATATAATATATCATATATACTATATACAGTATCCATCACAGAACATATCACATGATCACATAACAGATATCGCAGCAGAAGAATCATACGAAACATTGGATATACTAGGACGTCCGTGTTTTCAATACGAGCCAGTACAAAACACGGATTTCACGGTCGCGATGAATAGCCAAACCCACACCCCTAGACCCCTACAAGAGCGGCAAGCAACCCTACCAATTTTAGAGTTAGGAGACCCGGACTCGACTCCTCGAGTTAGTCTCCTACTGGACTCCAGAACCCGGTTACTTGTGCCCTCCTCCTTGGGTCTGTCCTAGTGCGGAAAAGTAAATAATATACAAAAGGTGACATCTTCCGCAACCTGGAAGTGCCCCAATAAAAGAATATTACATACAAGTTTTTACATGAATGAAAATGAAAAACACTCATCTCACATAAAAAAACCCCGGGTATTCAAACACAACGATCCAATATAACATATCCAGCAACACATAACATCACATGCCATCAACGTAAGTAAATATGCGCATCCCAATTGTCGTTGACATATAGCAACGAAACCGGCGATATCACATATTACACTTACTGTCACAGAAAAGAAAGTGTAAAACTACAACAGTTGGAATCCGCAACCTCTTTAGACATCGCATGCCTAAACAAATGAATTTCTTAGACATCGCATACCTAATAATTATAAACCCCGCATTTTAGTCTCATTATCGAAAACTCTTTTCAATATCAAATCGGGCAATTCAACAAGATTCCCGACATCCTGATCGAATGCTCGTCGCAAACTTTAGTAGGCGGCCGCACCCCCGATACCGTCGACGAAGTGCACCAAGGCGGAACACCGCTACCGCGAGCACCCGGACGGATGCTTTCGGCGACGGGGTTCTCCTACAGTCACTTGGTCGGGGCTAAGAGGTGTAGCTGTCTATTAAGTTTATCCGGCGAGTATTCGCGTACGCTACGTGATTGCGACGGAATTTTGATCACATCAAAATTCCGTGGCAACCGATCAAGTGAGACTAAAGTGCTGTGTTTATAACATTCAAATCAGTTATCTCATAACTCCTTGCGAATTCCAATTATTGTATCACATTCCGGATAAGATAGAAAATGTTAAACTTTTCGATCGAACAATCGAACACCCAAGTTTTCCCGAAACAGCTCAACACATGAAATAAGTTCAAAGACATTCACTTCATGCCTCAGTACCAGCGGTCCAGCCGTAGAAGGGTCAAGCCAACGCCTCACATGTGGCACGCCGTACTGCCTCAAACCCTAAGGTTCAAAGGGCAGTTCAAGACGGTCACATAATCGAGTTAAGGTTTGTTGTCTTCTAGTGGGACCATCGCGTTACTTGCACTACTTAGAACGTTATTAAACCACGGAAAGATCCAACACTTGGAAATTTCTCGACAGGGGAAAAAGTGGGTATTTATATCCGGTCGAACTTTTTAACATATTCAAAAATTATCCGGAAAACAAATAGACGGAGTTAAACTTTCCGATCGAAACACCGAGTCCCCAATACACCCCAGAAAACTCAACTTTTGAGTGCAAATTAAAAATTTCCAGAAAACTCAGCACCTGAAGAAACAAATTACTGTGCAAAAATTAAAGGCTGATCTCATCATATGGCCGCGAAACCGCCGCAGAAGCCAAGCTTCTGCCGCGGTTCCGCCGCGTTTTAGGCATATCTTTTGGTCGTTTTTGCACCGTAATTCTTAGAACTTCCTGCTGAATTTTTTAAGCATTTTTAACCTGGAAAAATCCCAGTTTTGAAAAAATGTACAGAGAGGGGTCATGCATTAGGGTTTCGGGTTCGATCGGGTTTCTAACTCCGTCTACGCATCGCCTAAGGCTCTAGCTAGGCTCTGATACCACTGTAGGGTTCCTAGGCATGCTAATGTGGTCTCACAAGGCATCAACCATGCCAATTTAAAAAAAATTTCTATGAGCCAAGTAACCCTAAGCAAGATCGTAACTAGAGGTATAGGCGAAACAACAAGTTAACAACTTAACTAGATAGTGAAAGAGACTACAACCTTTGTAGATCCGGTCCTCCACTTCCTTAGCTCCGTGATGATGTCCCTCTGCTGCGATCATCGGATCCCGGACTCTAGCGATGGTTTCGTCGAAGAAATGATCGGGCTAGGTCGTCGACTTCGATGCCGAAGATGATCTATGTCGAGGCAACTCAAACTCAAGCTCCACCTTCACCAAGTCAAGAAACATGTGAAGTAAACACCCTATGCTACTTGGCAAGTGGTAGAGGATGAAGAAATAGGAAGTGGGTTCACTTTAGAATTGGATTTCTCACTCTTTTTCTCATTTCACCATTGAAGCTAGCAAGCTTTCATAAAGCTTGATGAAGATGAAGAAGATGAAAGAATAAAAAGAATTCCCTTGAAAAGAAAATTCCATTCATTCTTATCATAATGCAACCTTGGTTAAGTGTAGAGAATAAACCAAGGTTAGGTGAATGGTTAGGTTTAGGCAAAAGACAAAATGGTAGATAATCAAAAGAAGCTTCATGAAGCTAAAGCAAAGAAACAAAATTAGCCACCATTTTCATTTTGCCAAAAAATGAATAAATGAATAAATAAATAAATGAATAAGTAAATAAACAAAACCCTAACTATTCACTTAAACATGGTTTAAAGTAAACACACACCCAAACTTGCATGATACAATCAAGTGCACAAAAATATATCACATATACAATGTGCACATCAAGTGATAAAATCCATTTTAAGTGAACAAATACTAGTTAATGTAAAGTAATATATCTAATATATAATTATACATTAAATCATTATCAACACTTGATTTAACGATCCGGTCATATCGCATATGACCGACTAATATCCAATGTATCGACTTATCGAATCAATCGATACATTCATCGCGAGAATAGAATACGGTATCACATACATGCATTATTCTCGGTCCCGCACATATCTCATATGCGCTCCTATTTCGTTTCGCTTGAGCCAGGAAACCTCTGTGTAGGACTCTAAAAACTCGTCAATACGCCGGCAGCAGGTGATGATCATATCAAACACCCACAAGCCGTAAGCGGTCTGCTAAACGTAACGGCCACCCGGGTATTGAGCGATCAGAAGATCGATGAGCAAGCCCGCTTACACTCCTGTGAATCTAACCAGTAACACCTACCGTACAGTCCAGTCTCGTCGTCTGATATGTCGCATATCTCGCCTAGGGTTGGTAAACGTCAGACCCCAATAGCTCGATAAGTAGTGTCGATATGAGGTCTATAACAGTTCGAGAAACTACTGGTAACACTTAACAGTAAATCTCAGCAACCCTGGCCAGGGATTTCCGGTTATAGCCAATCGAACATAGCGCAACATCAACTCCCTATACCGGGAGAGACGAATCCCCGCCGATCGCTCATTGCCTCCTTGTGATTCGGGACTGTACCCAAAAACCACCGTTTTGCACGATCTGGGAGTTCTCGGCGAGTCCGTCCAGTGTACCCAGTCTCCACTGAGCACCCGTATATCATCTCTGATGTCAAACACCAATGGATATGGGATCATCCATCGCCCATCTGTATGGGTCGAGAAGGTATACGCTAGTCTACTCTGTTATATCGATGCCCTATTTCGATACACCCACGACTAGGGACCTTGAAGGATGTACTTATGGACTACCATGTCCCCACTAGTATGATCCGCATCATAGTCCAGGTAGTTAAGTACACATCCTAAGGGCTTTACCAACATGTAACAGAGAGGCAATCAGTGTACACGTTAAGGTAAAGAGCAACCAGATAGCATACTATCATGTCGAGCAAGAAAGTCCTCCCTATATATGTCCAAGCATCCACTACAATATACATCCTATGTATAGTAATGGCCTCTAGGGCATACATATAACTAACACCTACAACCCCAAATGAGACATAACACTCTACACTATATTCTACAGCAAATCTTGGGCATGTCGACTCGCCGGCTTCGTGCCCGAGTTGCCTCGGACCAGAGGCGGGAGCCCGTAAAAGAAGCCGGCGACGTGGTGCCCTTCCGGCGACTTGGTGGAGACCGGAGATTCCGCGGGGAGATCGGGACGACGACGAGAAGACCGAAGGACACGGATTGCTCGGTATATCTCTCTGCCCCCTTCTCTAGTTAGCTAGGACTAGTTTAATGGCACGATCTGGGTTTATAGTGTGCGGTGGTGCCGGTTCAAAAAGTTAAAGTAAATCATCGCTTCCGCATTCCGGCGTCGGATTGACGGCCGGGGCGCTGCCGTGCACTTACAGTTATCACCCTGTATTACCAGAATATATTGATTCTGAACGAATGTTATTAGATACCGAACCTGATAAACAATATCATATCAGTCTCTTTATTAGTAAAGAAGGATATAATTTTGTATTGTTAGATAATGTTTTGAACATTTCCTATATCAAGTGTTGATCGGTTCAGGCACGTTATCTAAAAGCATAGACGTTCTAAATCAGACCACAGTTCTTAACGTACATAACACACACAAGTGGAAGAGTTCAGAAATGAACGAATTCTTCTTGAGTTATTGTAGACTAGGTCATATCAATGCGACCCGACTAGCTGAAGTTGCATAAAGATGCATATTTAAATTTGTTTGGATTTACATCTTGTAAAAACTTGCCAGTCATGTCACAAACATAAGATGACCATAGCTCTGTTTATTGGAAACAGAGAAAGAGTTAGTGAACTCTTAGGATTGATACATGCTGATGTATGAAAGTCCCATGTCTACACATGCCAGCACCAGTTCTTTGTACTTCATTACATTTACTGATGATCTCTCAAGATTCAGACATATGTTCCTGTTGATACACAAGACCGAAACTTTTGAGATAATCATAGAATATAAGTTAGAAGTAGAGAGCCAAAAACCGGGTATAAATATTATGTCCTTTGATGCGATCAAGGAGGAGAATACTTGAGCACGGGATTCCTGGACTATTCTAAAGGAGAATGAGATTCTCTCTCAGCATTACTCCTCCGTATACACCACAGCACGTTGGTGTATCGGGGCGGAGCAATCGCACCTTATGAGATATGGTATGCTTTATGATGAGTACTACAGAGTTGCCTACTTTCTTTTGAGAGTTATGCACTTGTGAAGCTGCATACCTATTGAATAGGGTTCCAATCAAATCAGTTGCCTACCATTTCATATGTGATATGGAATGGGAAGAGCCCATATCTTAAGTAAGTTAAGATTTGGGGTTGTCCGGCCTATGTCTAAAAGCAAAATCCGGACAAGCTCGAGGCAAAGTCAGTTCTGTAGAAGTTTGTTGGATATCCCAAGCATTCGCAAGGGAGTATCTTCTACCAAACCGAGAAACAAAAAGTGTTTTTGTTTCTTAGCATGTCACCTTTGTGAAAGGGAATTTCTTGTGAAGAAATTATTGGTCATGAGGTAGAACTGGAAAGAGTTTCAGATATACAAACTGCAGCTGATGATTTGGTAGAACCAAAGGATTCAATAGTTTCCAGCGAACCTCAGCCTCTCCGCCGATCTAGTAGGGTTCCTCACCCACCTGAGAGATACTTCGGTTTTCTCTATGACAGTGGGAGCGAGGATTGCATCATGAGATGATGACCCAACCAGTTTGGAGCAGGCCATCAGGAATGAGACTCTATAAGAATGGCTGGATGCTTAGTGATCTAAGATGGAATCCTTATACACCAATAAAGTATGGACTTTGGTTGCTTTATCTGAAGGGTTAAATCCCCATCAGGAGCAAGTATATCTTAAGAAGATTACTTCGTGTACATGAAAAAGTTGAGACTTTCAAAGCTATGCTTAAGTCCATCCAAATCCTACTTGCCACGGTTACATACCATGACTACGATATCTGGCGGTTGGGTGTCATGACTGCTTTTCTAAATGATTATTTGGAAGAGAGAGTCTATAAGTACACAGCCAGAGGGCTTCATAGACAGTGGGAGCAGCGGAAACGTGAGCAAGATGTTTTATATGATAAATCAGGCATCGCGGAGTTGGAACATCTGTTTTGATGTGGTAGTCAAAGAGTTTGACTTCATCAAAATGGTAGATGAACCTTGTATATACAAAAACGTAGTAGGGAGTATGGTGATGATCCTCGTAGAGTACGTGGATGACATACTCTTGATAGGGAAGGAGTTTCCTATGCTACGCGCGGTCAATCTCCACTTATCACAAAGATTCTCCATATAGGATCAAGGTGATACCTCCTAAATCCTGGGTTATGGATCTATGGGATAGATCTAATTGGATGTTAGGATTCTCACTAGTTGTAGTGAGATGGTATCAATAGATCCTAAGGAGAATCACTGGAAAGGTTCAAGGGTGATAAGGACAACTGAATATCAGTCCCAGGCATTGTCTTTACCCTCAGTGGAGGGACGGTATGTTGGAAAAGTTTCAAGCTAGATAGCGTGACTTACTAGACGATTAAAGGCATGATACATCGTTACCAAGGATGCTACCAAAGAGGCAGTCTGGATATATATAAGTTCATGAGATGAACTTCGTTCCTACCATTGTGTGACAATTGAGTTGTGGCTTATGCCAAGGAATCCCCGTCCCATCAGAAATCTAGATATAATTCTTAGGCAGTATCACCTGATCATGGAGATGGTTGATCTCCAAGGAGATCGAGATTAGGAGAGTAGACACAGAGGACAACAGCGCGGATCCACTCACAAAGGCCTATTTCCCAGCAGAAACTTTTAAGGGATGGTTGAGTATGAGATACTTCAACCACAGCTGATTGTTGGGTATGCGATACCACAACAGATGTCCTTAGTGCAAGTGGAAGATTGTTAGTTATATGTATGCCCTAGAGGCCATTACTGTACATGCGATGTATATTGTAGTCGATGCTTGGACATATACAAGGAGGACTTTCTTGCTCGACATGATAGTAAGCTATCTGGTTGCTCTTTATCTTAACATGTACTCTGATTGTCTCTATGTTACATGTTGATAAAGCCCTTAGTATGAGTACTTGACTACCAGGACTATGATGCTGATCATACTAGTGAGGACAGCGTAGTCGCCAAGTACATCCTTCCAATGTTCCTAGTCGTGGGAGTACCGAGACAGGGCATCGATACTCCAGAGTAGACAAGCGTATGCGCTTCTTGACCCATATGATGGGCGATGGATGATCCCATATCCATTGGTGTTTGACATCAGAGAAGGTAAACAGGTGCTCAGTAGAGACTGGGTACACTGGACGGACTCGCCGAGAACTACCAGATGGTATTATACCTCACGTCAGATGGCAGTTCTCTGGTGACACCGGTACAGGTTAGTCTGTAGACCTGAGATCGTCATAGAGTCTTGTGTGATTCCCACTGTGCTTTTATTTCCATCATACCACGTCCAAGAGGGTGTGCAAAAAGGTGGATTTTAGGTACAGTCCCGAATCACATAGAGGCAATGAGCGATAGGAGGGGATTCGTCTCTCCCGGTATAGGGAGTTGATGTTGCGCTGTGTTCGATTGGCTATAACTGGAAATCCCTGGCCAGGGTTGCTGAGATTTACTGGTAAGTGTTATCAGTAGTTTCTCGAACTGTTATAGACCTCATATCGACACGACTTATCAAGCTACTGGTGTCTGACGTTTACCACCCCTAGGCGAGATATGCGATATATCAGACAAAGAGACCGGACTGTCTGGGAGTGTTACTGATTGGATTCGCAGGAGAATGTATAGGATTGCTTGTTGATCTTCTGATCGCTCAATACCTGGGTGGCTGTTACGTTTAGCTGACCGCTTGCAGCTTGTGCGAGTTTGATATGATCATCACCTGCTGCCGGCGTATTGACGATTCTTTAGAGTCCTACACAGAGGTTTCTTGGCTCAGGCAAAACGGATTAGGAGCACATATGTGATATGTGCGATACCGAGAACAATACGTGTATGTGATACCGTACTAGATTCTCGCGATATGAGATATCGGCCGGGTATATGTGATATAGTCGGGTCATCGGATCAAGTGTTGATTCGATGAACTGATACAGATTATATTAGTCGGTTATTTATGAAATAACCGGATTATCGGATCAAGTGTTGATTCGATAATTTAATGTATAATTATATATTTGAGATATTAAATTACATTAACTGATATAAGTCACTAAAAGATTCTTTTTCTCACTCGGGTAATACATTGATATATATGCGATATATGTTAATTGTATTATTTTATTTTGTTACAGTAAATATTGTATATGTGATATATAATATTGTAACATGATATGATTACTAATGCAACATGTTTAGTGGAGATTAAACAAGGTTAGGGTTTGATTTGGGTTAATTCTTTCTTGAACCTTCTAGAAGGTTTCCTTTTGTTTCTTGCAAAGATATTATGATGGATATTTTGTGAGATATTTTCCTTACCCAAACCACACTCTTAACTCTAGTTAACTCTCTACATGGGTTAGCCTTCTCATATTGAACCATGATTGCATTTGTAATCATTATCACATTTTCATTAGTCATCACAAAAGGAATTTCCTTCTTCTTCTTCCTTGAGCTTTGAGAAAGCTTTCTAGGTTTTCTTTATGTGATGATTTAGTGTGAGAAATAGAAAATAAATGAGAGCATAAATCCTACTTCATCATCCCAATCTATCCTAGCCATTTAGATTAGGGTGTTCACTTCATTTGTGAGTGAGAGCTTGTGTTAAAGAAACTTCAAGATAGATCATCTTTGTTATCGAAGATCGGAAGCAAGCATGCATCTTTCTCTTCGTGGAGCCTCTCTAGAGTCCGGGAACATGATGATCGCAGCAAGGGACCTCAACACGGAGCTTTAGAAGTGAAGGACCGAACTACAATGGTTGTAATCCCAAACTCTTAGTGTTAAAGTGTTTAATATGCTTTGTTTCACCTAATCTCTAGTTTAAAGATCTTGGTTTGGGTTGTTCGGCACGTCTAAATTTTAAATCGGGCATGGTTGATGCCTTGTAGACCCTTGTGAGAGTGCCTAGTAACCGTACACCTGAGATCCCAAAATTTATATAGCGATTACACTGAGTCGTGCAGGCAACCTTGAAGCTACCCTAGAGCCCCGAGCCCCAAATTCATTGTCCTGGCCGCAAATAATCCCTTCTGGCCGCAAATGTCGGCCTTGGTGTGAGATAACGGGTCCGTGCTTGGTATGTAGCTCCTATATCTGATAATTAGACCTCCTATATATGCAAAATTGGCTAATTGTACCTCAGTTGAAATCTGGGAGTGGTTTTCCTACAGTGTTGTTTTCGGGTTTTGCGATTCTGAAACTTGGGTTTTGGTATTTGATATTGTACCGGGTCGTTGGATGTTTGTACGTCAACGACGAGGGTTGTTTGGTTGTTTTTGAATGCGTAGGATATAGGTTCTAACCTATGAGCATACCGTATGCCATATTGGTTTTCCGGACTTGATTTCAATAGCATTGCGACTGTGTATATATTGTAGGTACCTTCACGTAAATTCCGAGACGACGAAGCACATCGACTACGGCTGAATGAAGAGTTCCGCAGGTGAGTAAATTTATATCTATGGGGAAGTCAGATGCATGGGGTATAGCACCCCCGCAAATTTTGATGGAAAACAATATATAGGATATGGTTAGAGAAATCTATTCTAGGAACCTATGGAGGTGATTAAAAGTTTAGTGTGACATGATATGAAAGAAATGATGTCTCGAATTGATATATATAAGGATATAAAAAATGAATGTGAATCACGATGTATAGATATGTAGTTGTACGAGATTAAGTATGAGATTTAGGGTAGCATGACATGAGATTTATAAGATAGAATGTATATGTAAAATGACTTGATGTGATGAAAAGAGTATAACGATGAGATATGATAACCTGGATTGATAAGTCATATTATGGATGCGAGTCGATATGATATAAGTGATACCTTTGCCGGTCCCATAATATGAGATTGATACGGATGTGACCTAAAAGATAGGTATATATATAGATAATGTTGTGAATCATGAGTGATATGCCGTATGAGACGTTACGTCCGTACCCTCATTATCATATAGGTTGATTGGATCCCTAATGTTTTAATGTCGCCGTACAATGGATACCGTACGTGATGAGTTCTACTTGATGATTGATCCATAACCTTGATTAGAGGATGCCGTACGATGTATTTACCGTATGTGATGTTATGAGGCTGGATGTCGATTGATAGATTCACCGACTCGGATATATGATAGAGATGTATACCTTATAGCATCGCGCTCACGAATTACTTTATGCTCCGTTTATTTTATTCTCATTGCATTACATATACCTGTGCTAGTACACCTACACCATTATCGATGATGCATATGTTACACTTACACAGATTGGCCGGCTCACACACTTCATCATCGATAATTGCTACGTCACTTACACAGTAGAATTGCCACATCATTATGATATGACGCATGATATATTGATATTGTCACATCACTGTTCCATGTTGCATGATATACGGATATGCTCAAATTCCTGTTATACGATGGAATACATCATGCATTACGATTATATGTATTGAGATGTTGTTTTCATGAGATTTCTGGATTTGAGAATCGTGGTTTTTTCAAAAGAATGTATATATTGTTTTAAAAGACCGGTTTTCTCTTGATATGATATTTCGAGACATCCACCATATGTTTTCTCGGTTCTGAGATTAGCATGTGAAACCCAATTCGAGGAGAGGGAGGCACCGTCTGCGGGTACATGGTGGACCCGGTATGGTACCCAGGGGCAAGAAATGATTTTCTTTGTGTCAACAATGAGCCTAGAAGAGGGACTACTACCTACCGGTGATAGTATTTGGATTCGGCGGTTATCCGGAGGATACCGACCGCAGTCGTGAGATGATACGGGCCGATCCGTTCTGCCAAAGCCCGAGGGCCGATCCGGACAGGCGGATCCCATAGGCCGATCCGGGCTGACGGAGCCCGAGATATGAGGATTTACGTTTTGATACTGGACACGGGTTTCATGATGTTTCGAGTGTCGATGTTGGACACTCAGGTTCTATGATTTTGATGTGTCATTGATGGACACACGTTGATTTATATCCTCATATTTACATGCATATGCTTTCATGATATTTACATGCATGATGTTGTTGTGTCATTGGTGATGGTGTTTCTACAGCACCACTACTAGGGTTTGGTAGCATCACACATGCCATATTAAAATTTATAGGATGCTAAAGAAAACATTCTAAGGATCACACTAGAAAAGCTAGGGTAACAAAACATTTAACATCATCACAAGCAGTGAAAGGCTAGGGTTTGAGAATACAACCTTTGTAGCTCCCTACGCTAGACTCCTCGGCCACTTGAGGGTTGAAAGAAGCTTGCTTGAGATCCCCCAAGTCCACGACGATCCACCCGAAGTCCTCTTTGTCCAAGCTCAAGGCTTCACTTTATCAAGAGAAGAAATAGAAGCCAACACTCTAAACTAATGGGAAAGAGTGGTGTAGAATGGTGATGTGGTTTGTTTTCTCACTTCAAAACCCTAACTTGATCACTCTTTTGCTCACTAATGAAAGCTAGAGAGTAAGAGAGAGGAGGAAGAAGATGATGGCAAATGAAGAGCTCAAGATAATGATAAGTGTTAAGATAAGAATGAGAAAAGAAAATATATATATTTTCTTCTTCTCACTCTTAACCCAAGTTAATAAATATCTAGATATTTATCTTTGGATGCAAAATGGCCACGGAAATTAACTCATGGTTAACACAAAGGTTAGTGGGGGGAATAAAATAATCAACCATGAATAATTATCCAATTCCATTTTCTTTTCCAAATATAAATATCAACATATTTATGAAGGTGTGAGTTTTATATTGCCAACATCCAATATATCAACAACCATAATAGAATTGTGTTTCCATGTATGAATGCATGCACATCCATATGTGCATCAAAGAGAATAAATGCATACATGCATGCATACAAAAAAAGACAAGAAGGGTCTAAAGTGAAAAAGCTAATGTTCAATGATAAATCAACGCTTGATTTACCAAACCGGTCATATCACATACGACCTGACCAATAGCAAACTGCCCGATTAATATACGGTATCACATACGCGCATTTAATCGGGTCCCCGCACATATCTCATATGCACACCACATCGTTTCGCCTGGACTGGGTAACTCCATTGTGGGACTCTAACACTCGTCAATACTCTGGCAGTGAGTGATTATCATATCAAGCACCCCCAAGCCGCAAGAGGTTAGCTAAACGTAACGGCCACCCGGGTATTGAGCGATCAGAAGAAAACAAGCGAATCTGTCACAACTCCCGTTGAGCCAACTGGCAACACTACCGTATAGTCCGGTCTCTTCGTCAGATATGCTGCATATCGAGTCTGGGGATGGTAACGTCGACCCCAATAACTCAATAAGTCGTGTCGATGAATGGTCTATAACAGATCGAGAAACTACCGATAACACTTATCAATAAATCTCAACAGCCCTGGCCAGAGACTTACTGATATAGCCAATCGTGCACAGCACAGCATCAGCCGCTAATACCGGGAGAGACGAAACCCCTCCTATCGCTCATCATCTTCGTGTGTCTCGGGACAGTACCTAAAAGCCACCTGTTTGCATGACTCAGTAGAGCCGTGGTAGGGTGGTAATCAAAGTACAGTGGGAGAACACACAAGACTCTATGACGATCTCTGGTCTATAGACAAACATGTACTAGTGTCACCTGAGAAATGCTATCCGACGATAGATATAATACCATATAGGAGTTCTCAGCGAGTCCGTCCAGTGTACCCAGTCACTACTGAGCACTCGTATACGATCTCGATGTCAAACATCGATGGATATGGGATCATCCATCGCCCATCATATGGGTCTAGTATCATATACGCTAGTCTACTCTGGTATATCGATGTCCCGTCTCGATACACCTTCAACTAGGGACGTTTTAGGATATGCTTATAAACTACAGATGTCCCACTAGTATGATCTCCATAATAATCACAGTAGTCAAGCTAATATCCTCAGGGCTTTATCAACATGTGTAAATGAATAAAAGCATGATCAAGTCAACATGTCAGATAAAGAAGAACCAGATAGCATACTATCATGTCGAGCAAGAATGTATACTGAATATATATACATGTATAAATACATCCACTATCATATAATGGCCTCTAGGGCATTCATATATCCAACAATGTCCCACTTGCTCTAGGGCCAGTTATTGGCGTATCTCATACCCAACATCTCAAAAAGTCGCTCATGCTGCGGCTGAGGGAGGGCCTTGGTGAGTGGATCCGCAGTATTATTCTTTTTGTCTACTCTCCTAATCTCGATCTCGCAGCGATATACAATCTCCCGGATCAAATGAAAACGCCTCAGGATGTGTCTGGACAGCTGATGGGACCTAGGCTCCTTGGCTTATGCCATAGCCCCATTATTATCACAATACAATGGTATTGGATCAATAATGGTTGAAACTACTCCTAGCTCCGAGACGAACTTCCTCATCTAGACGGCATCATTGGCGGCATCATTCGCAGCAATGTACTCAGCCTTTATCGTAGAGTCTGCAACGGTATCCTGTTTGGAACTCTTCCAACTTACCGCCCTTCCATTGAGGGTAAATACAAACCCAGGGATAGATTTGTTGTCGTCCTTATCACTCTGGAAGCTCGAATCGTTAAAGGCCTCCATTTGGAGATCTCCATTACCATACACCAAGAACAATTCTTTAGTCCTTCGGAAGTACTTAAGAATGTTCTTCACGGCTATCCAGTGATTCTCCCCTGGGTTGGATTGATACCTGCTTACTACACTAAGTGCATAAGCTACATCTGGGAATGTACATAACATCGCATACATTATAGATCCTACTGCCGAAGCATAGGGTATAATGCTCATGCGAGATCTCTCTTCATCGGTCTTTGGGCAAAAGTCCTTAGAGAGAGTGACCCCATGGCAAGCGGGTAAGGCACCCAGTTTGGAGTCTTCCATACTAAAACTTTTTAGGATGGTGTTGATGTACCTGGTTTGGGACAATCCAAATAACCTTTTTGATCTATCTCTATATATCCGAATGCCCAGAATGTATATGGCATCTCCCAGGTCCTTCATGGAGAACCATAGTGATAAGAAAGATTTGACCGACTGTAGCATAGGAATATCATTTCCTATCAGAAGAATGTCATCCACGTACAAAACGAGGAATGTGACAGCTCTCCCTACAGCTTTCTTATAAACACAAGGTTCATCTGGATTTTTGATGAAATCAAACTCTTTGATAACATCATCAAAACAGATGTTCCAACTCCGTGATGTCTGCTTTAATCCATAAATGGATTTAAGTAATCTACATGCTTTCCCGCTACTCTCACTGTCAATGAAGCCCTCTGGCTGATCTATATAAACGCATTCTTCTAAATCGCCATTTAGAAATGCTGTTCTAACGTCCATCTGCCAGATTTCATAGTCATAGTGAGAAGCAATAGCAAGTTGGATCCGAATGGATTTATGCATGGCTACTGGAGAAAAAGTTTCGTTATAGTCCAAACCTGGTCTTTGACGAAAACCCTTCGCCACAAGTCTTGACTTATAGGTCTCCACCTGCCCATCTACACCAATCTTTCTTTTAAAGATCCATTTGCATCCCATAGGTTTTACCCCAGGGGGCACAACGTCTAAAGCCCATACTTTGTTGGTGTACATAGACTCCATTTCGGATCTCATGGCATCCAGCCACTTCACAGTGTCTCCACTCGTGATAGCTTGCTGAAAGCTGGTAGGATCATCATCTTCCATGATACAGTCTTCTCTGTCACCATCAATGAGGAAACCGTAGTACCTCTCCGGTAGGCGAGAAGTCCTACCAGACCTACGGAGTGGCCGAGGTTCCTCGATTTCTTTTGCAACAGCCGGTTCAACCAAGTCATCATTCATAATTTGTGTTTCTAGAACCTCTTCTAGATCTACCACTCTGCCATCAGTATCAATTGTAAAAAACTCTTTTTCTAAAAATGATGCATGCTGGGAAACAAACACCTTTTGTTCCTCCTTGTGGTAGAAAAGATATCGATAAGAATTCTTTGGATATCCCTCAAAATTACACATAACCGATCGTGTCTCGAGTTTGTCCGGATTCTTCTTTTTAACATAGGCTGGACAACCCCAAATCTTAATTCGTTTAAGAGATGGTCTCTTCCTATGCCATATCTCATATGGCGTGGTAGACATGGTTTTGGTTCGGACCCTGTTCAGTAGAAACGCTGCAGTCTCCAATGCATGCCGCCAAAATGTGACGGGCAACTCGGCATCACTCATCATAGAACGGACCATATCTAATAGGGTCCGATTCCGTCGTTCTTACACACCGTTGTACTGTGGGGTGTAAGGTGGAGTGAGCTGAGAGAGAATCCCATTCTCTTTTAGAAAGTTTGCAAACTCTGTACCGAGATACTCTCCACCTCGATCTGATCGAAGCATTTTGATGCTCAAGCCGGTTTGTTTTTCTACTTCTAGTTTGTATTCAGTGAATTTCTCAAAAGCTTCGAACTTGTGCTTTAATAAAAATACATGACCGAATCTTGAGAAATCATCAGTGAAAGTAATGAAGTATGAAAAACCGCCTCTAGCCTGTGAAAACATAAGCCCACATACATCACTATATATGAGGCCTAAGAGCTTAGTAGCTCTTTCTCCGTGTCCTGTAAACGGAGTTTTGGTCATTTTACCCTTGATACAAGACTGGCAAGTCGCATAAGATTTATATTCAAAAGAGTTTAAATATCCATCGTTGTATAACTTGTTTGGTCTTGTTTCGTTAATATGACCAAGTCTACCATGCTAAAGAAAAGCATCATTTATTTCTGAAAGTTTTCTTTTATTAGTGTGTTGTATGCTGAAAACTGTGTGTTGATTTAGGACGTATATCCCGTTATTAAGTATACCATACCTAACGAACATTTGACTCAGATGAGTGTTCATAACATTGTTCTGCAATACAAAATTATATCCTTCATTGTCTAACGTAGAAACGGATATTTTATTACAAAGCATACTAGGTACATAATAACATGGGTTCAAAACCAATATACATCCAGACGACAACCCCAAGTGATGCTCTCCCACTGCAACTGTATGTATATTGGAACCATTTCCAACGCGGAGAGTATAGTCACCTGTCTTCAAGATCTTGCTATTTCTCAGCCCCTACATAGAATTGCAAATGTGAGAACCTGAACTGGTATCTAATACCCAGGAAGTAGAGTTTATTGAAAAACAGTTTTCTGTCACGAACACACCTGAAGCGGAAGCATCCACATGCTTCTTCTTGAGATCCAAGTACTCCGTGCAGTTGCGCTTCCAGTGTCCTTTTTTGTGGCAGTGATAACATTCCCCTTTCCCTGATTCCCCAGCTTTGGACTTGTCTTTCCTCTTGGCCTTTTTGACTCCGCCCTTAGGTCTGGTGGGTTTCTTCTTCATCTTTCCCTTGGCCTTAGCCTTCGGGCGAGAGGAGGAAGATGGCCCGACACTCAAAACGGGAGTTTTCACTAATTTCAGCATGCTCTCTGCACTCCTTAACATATTAAGGAGTTCAGGTAGTTCCTTCTCCATGTTGTGCATGTTAAAGTTAACTATAAATTGAGCAAAGGTGGAGTGGATAGAATGCAGAATAATATCCGTATATTGCTCATTGTTCATTGTCCACCCAAGGTCCTAAAGCTCTTCTATAAGAGCTATCATCTTCAGAACATGGTCTCCTACTGGTGTGCCAGGGGCATTTGCATCTGAAACAACTTTCTGGATGCTTTGTATCGTAAGACACGAGATTGCTCTCCATACAACTCCTTTGTATGGAGGAATATGGCGTGGACGTCCATATTCTCGTGCTGCTTTTGATGTGTGTTATCCATCGATGCAAGCGCGAGTCATTTGGCCGTGGCACAGTCAGCTTCCCATGTCTTGCGGACTTCAATATCCGCAACTTATGATTTAGGACCTGGGACGGGCATGGCTGGAGCCGTGAGGACATATGATACCTTATCATAAGTCGAGGCAATGTTAAGATTCCACAGCCGGTCTTTATAATTGGTCCCATTCAATTTATTTTTATCTAGTAGAACCTTGAGTCCTGTCATTGGTATCTGCCATTAAGAGAGAGAAAAGAATACACTCAGCGAAAGCTCTTGCAAAGATCAGATTGGTTATTATCTTATCTAATAGATGTCTCCCACTGCTTTAATCAAGTTTTTCTTTCAAACCTTAAAAAGAAAACTAGGCAGGATTAATTACAGTCTACAACTTCGCTAACGGTTCAGCCAGGCCAGTGTCGGTACTTGAGGGAGGTTCCCCGCGCTTTCGCACGGACCTAATTAATATAAACCTCATCTTCCCAGAGGCGTAGCCCCATTAACACCTTTCTAGACACCTAATAGGTTTGCTAATTATAAATTGCAAAACTCTCCTGGGAGCAAATATTGCCCACAGTGGGATCGGAATCCAACCATCATATGGAGGGTATGCAATCTCATTGTAAATTTCAACTCTTGAAACTCCCGATGTGGTTTTTACCCCTAGCACTCATGACCTTGGCTATGGTCAACAAATTATAAGCACTAGTCAAGTTCAAACTGTCATTTCTTGATTAATTAGACCCGTTCACATGACCTTTGGCTAAGGTCAACAAAGTCATATGCCCGTCCCAATTAATCTGCATCATATGCATTATAGGAAGACATCACTTAGCTACCATACACTATTCCTTGGCTATGGTCAACAAACATAGCACGAATACTAAGTACTCTACTTCCTAAAATGACAGAGGGTTGCAGATGATTTTTAAGAAAATCTTTAACGCTTTGAACTTGATATCGTCGTAGAATCAAATGGTTTTTCAAAAGGAGTGGCTTAAGCTCCGCAATTTTGAAATGTAGCTTTTTCGTAAAAAGCCGAGTGGTTTTCTAATCTGATTCTACAACATCTTTTTAGGTTTATTTTCCATACATTAATCATATTAATGTAGTCCCATCATTTAAGACCTTAAGCCAATCACGGAAAAGAAACGAAAATACAACGTATGCTTATGCCATCCGCATTCGCCACAATGTTCCTTTATGCACCGTTAGGTTACTTAACTAACGGCATACCGGGACGGGACTAGCGTGGGTATAAAACATAACCAACGTCTATTATATATCTTATATATAATATAGCATTCGTCTCAGACATATTAAGCGATCACATCATATAATATAGGCAGTAGAAACACAGATATGATAATATAGGATATACTAGGACTTCCGTATTTAGAATTTAGCCTACAATAGAAAATACGGATTTCACGGTCGTGATGAATAACCAATCCTACACCCTAGACCCCTACGAGAGCGGCAAGCGACCCTACCAATTCTAGAGTTCAGAAATCCGGTCTCGACGCCTCGAGATGGTCACCCACTGGACCCCAGAACCCGATCACTTGTGCTCTCCACCTTGGGTCTATCCTAAAGTGGAAAAGTAAATAATATACAACAATGGTGACATCATCCTCAACCCGGAAGTGCCCCAAATAAAAGAATATTACATTACAAATGAATTTTACATGAATGAAAAGTAAAACTCTCATCTCATATAAAGCCCCCCGGCTAGTCAATCACGACAATCCTATACATCACAACACAACAACACATAACATCACATGTCATCAACGTAAGCAAGTATGCGTACCCCAATTGCCGTTGACATATAGCAACGAAACTGGCGATACACATACTACACTTACGGCCGCAGAAACAAGTATCACAGACTACTAGGCGATGTTAAACCCTTCAATCGAATTAACGAACACCCATATTCCCCAGCAAGCTCAACACTTGAGCGCCGTCAAAAAATACCCAAAATCTATGCCACAGTATTTAATGGACCAGCCGTAGAAGGGCAGACCCAAGCCTCTTTGTGGCGCCACTAACTACGGTAAACCCTATGGTTTAGTCGTAGTTTGGTGGTCACATCTCGAGTTAGGGTTACATTCTTCTAGAGGGTCCATAGGAATACCGGCATTATATATCGAGTACGTTCAACCTGGAAAATACCAGTGTTTGATAATTCGTTCGACCTGTTTAACGTCGCCAAAGTTACCAATATAATGTTATAAAAAATATGAATACGAAATATTCCGCAAAAAGCCCAATTTCAAAATGACATCACATGCAAATTTGGACTTCAAAACAATACCAGAAACCCCAAATCAAGATGTACAGAGCACTGGTGAAAAACGAGGAGGAGGGGAGCATAACGGGTCGGCGACGCCGGATTTTATGGATTGGTCGCCGGCCTGGAACCGAGCACTCCCCCTCGTTTTCCCTCCGTGTTCTTATATCATCCTAAATGCCACTCTGCAGTTACTAAAATAATTTTTCGAACACTTGTTAAAAAATTTACAGAGAGCATTTTCATGGGACTTCTAAAATCGTATTTTGCGGGGTTTTTCGTTTTCGTATTGTCGTAACATCATCTAGGCTTCTAGTTAGGCTCTGATACCATGATGATGTTTCTACAGCACCACTACTAGGGTTTGGTAGCATCATACATGCCATATTAAAATTTATAGGGTGCTAAAGAAAACATCCTAAGATCATACTAGAAAAGCTAGGGTAACAAAACATTTAACATCATCACAAGTAGTGAAAGGGTAGGGTTTGAGAATAGAACCTTTGTAGCTCTCTACTCTAGACTCCTCAGCCACTTGAGGGTTGAAAGAAGCTTGCTTGAGATCTTCCAAGTCCACGACGATCCACCCGGAGTCCTCTTTGTCCAAGCTCAAGGCTTCACTTTATCAAGAGAAGAAATAGAAGCCAACACTCTAAACTAATGGGCAAGAGTGGTGTAAAATGGTGATATGGTTTGTTTTCTCACTTCAAAACCCTAACTTGATCACTCTTTTGCTCACTAATGAAAGCTAGAGAGCAAGAGAGAGGAGGAAGAAGATGATGGCAAATGAAGAGCTCAAGATAATGATAAGTGTTAAGATAAGAATGAGAAAAGAAAATATATATATTTTCTTCTTCTCACTCTTAACCCAAGTTATAAAATATCTAGATATTCATCTTTGGATGCAAAATGGCCATGGAAATTAACCCATGGTTAACACAAAGGTTAGTCGGGGGAATAAAATAATCAACCATGAGTAATTATCCAATTCCATTTTCTTTTCCAAATATAAATATCAACATATTTATTAAGGTGTGAGTCTTATATTGCCACCATTCAATATATCAACAACCATGATAGAAATGTGTATGCATGTATGAGTGCATGCACATCCATATATGCATCAAAGAGAATAAATGCATACATGCATGCATACAACAAAAGACAAGAAGGGTCTAAAGTTAAAAAGCTAATGGTCAATGATAAATCAACACTTGATTTAGAAAACCGGTCATATCACATATGACCTGAACAATAGCAAACCGCCCGATTAATATACTGTATCACATACGCGCATTTAATCGGGCCCCCGCGCATATCTCATATGCACACCACATCGTTTCGCCTGGACTAGGTAACTCCATTGTGGGACTCTAAGACTCGCCAATACTCCGGCAGTGAGTGATGATCATATCAAGCACCCCTAAGCCGCAAGAGTTCAACTAAACGTAACGGCCACCTGGGTATTGATCGATCAGAAGAAAGCAAGCGAAGCTATCACAACACCCGTCGAGCCAACCGGCAACACTACCGTACAATCCAGTCTCTTCATCAGATATGCTGCATATCGAGTCTAGGGATAGTAACGTCGACCCCAATAACCCAATAAGTCGTGCCGATGAATGGTCTATAACAGATCAAGAAACTACTGATAACATTTATCAGTAAATCTTAACAGCCCTGGCTAGGGACTTACTGATATAGCCAATCATGCACAGCATAGCATCAACCCCCAATACCGGGAGAGACGAAACCCCTCCTATCGCTCATCGTCTTCGTGTGTCTCGGAACTGTACCCGAAAGCCACCTCTTTGCCCGACTCAGTAGAGCCGTGGTAGGGTGGTAATCAAAGTACAGTGGGAGAATACACAAGACTCTATGACGATCTCGAGTCTACAGACTAACCTATACCAGTGTCACCTGAGAACTCCTATCCAACGATAGATATAATACCATAAAGGAGTTCTCGGCGAGTCCGTCCAGTGTACCCAGTCACTACTGAGCACCCGTATACGATCTCGATGTCAAACATCGATGGATATGGGATCATCCATCGCACATCATATGGGTCTAGTATCATATACGCTAGTCTACTCTGGTATATCGATGCCCCGTCTCGATACACCTTCGACTAGGGACATTTTAGGATATGCTTATGAACTACAGACGTCCCATTAGTATGATCTCTATCATAATCACAGTAGTCAAGCTAATATCCTCAAGGCTTTATCAACAAGTGTAAATGAATAAAAGCATGATCAAGTCAACATGTCAGATAAAGAAGAACCAGATAGCATACTATCATGTCGAGCAAGAATGTACACTGAATATATATACATGTATAAATATATCCACTATCATATAATGGCCTCTAGGACATACATATATCCAACAATTGGTTGACACGTGGATGAGATCCACATGCATACATGCATTGATTATATGGTTGGATGATATCCACATGCATATAGGCATTGAGTATATTGTTAGTACATATGCAGATACAGTCACCCTAGATATCATAGTATTGCCTCTATGATATAGTTAACGTAGGAATCGTTGTATATTTTGATTTTTACCTGATGATGTTTTCTACTCACGAGTTGACAACTCACCCCCGTTATGCTATAGTTCTTGCAGGTTGACCGCCGTGATCGGTAGCGGCATCGTTTGAACATATCTTGCATTCGGGTGATTGCTTTGGTAGGTAGTACATGTTGGATCGTACCACTCTTGTATTTACTATTCCTGTTGTATCTAGTTAACTCCATCAATCAGAAACTAGTATTTGTATAATAGTAAGACTTAGAAAGACTTGTATTCGCGAGACATGGAGCGATGGACTATATGTTCTCTTGGGGGATTTGATGTCTTTCTTTATATACTTTATCTTTTGTGGTGATCTTCGCCATTGGGCGTCGTATACATATATACTATCTTGCGTGGTTGTGATTCCGCCGATTGGCGATGAGCTAGCTCCTGCTTGGGGATGCTTTTATCATTATTATGTATATGTGGTTTTGGATCGAAATATACAAAGGAGGTGCTGCCCAAATTTTGAAAAGACGAAACATGTTTTCAACTAGTAAAATCCACTTGCATTTTTATGTTCCATTATCTATGCATTTAAGAAAACTTCTGATTTCATCATACCTTTATTTCAAAACTTCACCTCTTTTATTTTCTAAAAAGGGTTTAGATTTCTGGGCTTCGGCTTACTTAATTTACGTTGCGCCTTTAGACGTTGCGTGAATTAAGTGCCGGTCACGAACTAAATTTCGGGTCGTGACAAAGTTGGTATCAAAGAGCTAGGTTTAACCTTAGTTCAAGTCTAGGTTTGACTATTTGGAGTCTGGGGCGTAATCTATTTCAGAACCTAGGCTTGACCTTATGGAATTTAGACTTGTACAGGGGGGTATTAGACCCGAACTTTCATAACATAGGCCGACCCTGATTGATGGAGTAGGTAGCTTGAGTAGAGTGACGTACCGTATGTATGTTCCACGGCATATTTACAATACGATACTCCACTTAAGAAACCTTAGGATGTACATATTTTGAGATCTGTGATTCTCTTCGTCCCCATGATTATACATCCAATTGAGATCCTTGATTTTATTCGTTTCCATGATCATACTCTCATTGATTCCGTTCCTCCCTATGATCATGCATCTATTTTAGGATCTGTTGATTCCTTTCATTCCTTTGATCTGTTTTCATTGATAGATGCTTGAGGTTTCTGTCACTATGGTTGAACGCAGGTTGAGCTGCTGCTAGTGATGCGGTCAGGGTGAGCTCGTCATGGACGAGGACTGACCATCGTGTTTTCTGGTGATATGGGAACGTCTCGACTTAGTGTTTGTGTTGTGACCTCTCGTTTGAGTCGAGTGTTCAGCTTTGCACCGGATGACCGGGCCATTGTTCGAGGCTGCCAGATCGTGAGAGGACTGTTGATGTACAACTTACCTCTGAGTTTGTGATGTCGTCTACCTTGCAGACAGATGACCCATCTGTTGCTGAGATTGATAGGATGTTGCTTCCAGAGCTTACGAGCTGAGATCGCTGGAGCTTTCAGGCAGAAATGCGACTTTAGATAGCTAGTCTGTCTTGAGTAGAGTTGAGCGACTGAGATGATTCATCTGATTTGATGCCCCGACGCAGGCCCTGTTGAGTAGAAGATTTCCAGTGCGGAGAATCTTACTCAGATCTAGAGTAGATCGACCCTGAGATGACGTTGTTCGTTAGATGATCCGATAGGAGATCAATAAGTTGACCAACTTCGGATATAGTACCTCACCCAGATGCGTTGTGAGTTGATCGAGAACGGATGAATAAAGTATATTCCTTCGATGATATGGACGAGTTCCCAAGGACGTGTTTGGTTATATATCTTCTACAGAGCGATGAAGATACCGAGTTCGTAATTTCGAGTCCGTGTAAGAGACTCCGGATTGACTATAACCGAGAAAAATTGCAGTACGCAGATAGCAAGACGTGACGTCGAAGTGGACGAAAATAAAGACGAGTGGAAACAGAGGTTCGTGCGAGATGCTGACGAGCTGTTGTTACTCCCCATTGAGATTAAAGATCTGATACGTATACAGAGGCGTTGGGATACGGCCAGTTCCCGAGGAAATGCTGTACTGAGAACGCAGATGTCCAGAAAACGAGAAGATGATTATGTAAGAGTGCCAGCCTCCGTATAGTTCGGCATAGGCGAGATCAGAAGAGACCTTGAGCGGGTTCCTTCCAGGACACTGCTGCGATAGGATTTGCACCGAGGATCAGTTGTGTTACGTGTATTCAGATGGCCAGAGGCCGACGCCGGTGACGTTCTGCTTTATGAGTGGTCATGCTAAATGGCCGAGAGATGACCAGAGGAGTGCCAGAGCGGAACCGTTTCCTTTAGCACACCTGACCGGGCCGATGAGCCGATGGATTGCGAGATCGGTAATCCATAGAGAAATGAAGACCCAGAAACATAGGACGCTATGTTAGACTACGGTAGCACCCCGGCCGTCTGTACGAGGCCAAAATGTGGAAACGAAAACTTTTTCAAACTAGAAACCGGTGCTGTCGTATGCTTAAAAACCCGGATCGAACCATTAACCTACAACTAGCAATCTAGAGAGAGGGTTGGAAAGCTATACCGATCGATCCGTGTCCTTCGGTCTTTGGCCACCATCCCAAGCTCCTCGCGGCAACTCCGGTCTCGATCTCCTCGTCGGAAAGGGCACCACATCTACGAGTCTTTTTATGAGCTCCCGCTTCATCCGAAGCAAATCGGGCACGAAGTGTGCTAGCCGACGTGTCCATGGTGTTGTAGAGAATGTTTGTGATCACTTTTTCTCTTGCATCCATTGATTTGGATGGAGGTTAGAGATGATGCCATTAATGGAGATTTTGAGCTAAAGGAGGATGAAGAAGAAGAAGCTTTCTTTCTTGAGTTGTATGATAGTGAGAGTGAGAGTTAGCATGAAAAATACAAGAGCTAACACCATATCATGGCAGCCCCTCTCTCTCTCCTTATCATATCAAGGCTCAAATCCATCACATTATGTGATTAATGCACAATAAAAGAGACCATGAGTCACTAGGTTTGCACGTGTCATAATTAATGCACAAAATTGTAACACCTTGAAATTCGTTTAGAATGTTTTCTCGTTATTTAGCTAGTGTGCGTGTTTTTCGTAGAAAATGGATATCTTATTTTCCTTCTTGGCTAGCGGGTTTTGTGTTGTGAAGTGTTTTTATGGATATATATATATATATATATATATATATATATATTTATAGGGTTTTTAATTATTTCTAGTTGTGTTTACCCTAATTGGAAATTTCGTTAGCGTACACATGCACACTTAGCATATTTTTGTGACTTTGGTTAATAGTGTATCATGTTAACCCTTTTTCTTTTCTTGCATGGTTGTATTTATCCCACCCATTTAAACAATTCAAAACCTTTTTTTAATGCAAATTCAAATGGAAATGGAGAGGTATGGTGGGTAGGTAGGAAACTTGACTTTTGACCATTTTCTTTCTCTCTTCTCTCTCTCTTCTCAATTTCTGAAATTCTCAGCAGAGAGCAGCAGCAAAACACGACATTTTCTTCATCTTCTCCTCTCTTTTCACTTCTCTTTTGATTCATGCTCAAACCCTACCTAAATCCAACCTTTTTCCTTCATAAAACCTTGGATTAATGGCTCATTTGAGGTGTTTAGTAGCAAGACTGCATACTTGAGGCTAGATCTGGAGCTTTTAGTGTTTTATAAAGTGTTTTGAAGGTATTAACTCACCCTTAGCACCTCTTTTTCATAACTTAAAGTATTTCTAGCAAAATATCACATTTCATGCATGTTTTGTGCTCTATTAAGGGATCTAGTGAGGTTGTGATAAAAATTAACCTTTTATGGCTTGATTAGCTTGGTAATGTGATATTAGTGTGGTCTTGGACTTGGGTTTATTTCAGATTTCACAAAAATACCCTAATGTATCATTTTAGTGCAAGGTGTAACTTTTAGCTTGAAATTGGGTTCTGTTGAAACTGCTACTACCTGGGGTGTTTCAGAATAAAATTGTAATTACTGGGATATACACAGTATGTATGGAGTGCACACACCAAACCCGGGAGCCCAACCCCCTACCCAGGCCGCCAAAAAACTCATTCTGGCCGCAATTTGCAGCCAAATGGGAGGGTATTGGGTTGGGGTTTGGGTGGTTGGTGTCTGCTGATATTTGGGGTTTCATGATATATTTATTTTTATAACACTCTTTCTGTAACAAAATCTGGGACCTACTACCCTATTTTCCGTATTTTAAATCTCCGCGACACACGTGATACGTGTGTGGTTTTGGGTTGTGCTGCATATCGCGACGCGTCAGGTTAGCTTCAGGAGCGTGATCACACGTTTTAGCGTATCGCGCACACGCGCGCTTGGGTTGCAACGCGGGGTTCTAGTTTGACCTTAATATTTCGTTTTTGGTAGATTTGAGCTTATGTGTGTTATATTGTGTAAATCTAGGTTCGCAGGCGAGTGAGACGGACGCTGCGAAGAAGGGGAAACAAGTCGTCGGCATCACTTAGCGCGAGACTTCGGTGAGTAGATTTAACATCTATGGGGATATCGTCCGCATGGCGTTCTACATCAGGGATGATAGGACTTTATAGCTACACATTGAATTTACCGACATTGACTGTTCATGGATACTGTTGTTGCATACTGCATTCCCTGCTACATGTATGAAAACTTAGAATTTATAGAACACCACACTATTACTAACGGTTTATGTTGCACGAGCACTAATCTGCATGATACACACACCGTTAGTAATTGCCATGACACACTCACTGTAGAATTGCCATGATCATTATACTGTAGTTCATTTCACATATGATTCGATATGATTTTATAGAAATTGGAAGCCGCATGCTGTCTTTGAAAACTGAACTATCTTTAGAAACGCGGTTTCCCCCTTGTACCTATATTATGATGACTTGATGTACATAGCACATCGTATTTGATTTACTCATTGGTGTTGGATTTTCATGTGATTTCTGGTTTTGAGGACCGTGGAATTATTTAAGAAAAGATGCACTATTTGAAAACCCGGTTCCTCGTGATATGATATTTTGGTGCGTCCACCACGCGTTTTCTCGGTGCTGAGACGTGTGCTTGAAACCCGATTCGAGGAGTGGATGATCCGTTTGCGGGTTCGTGGTGGACCCGGTATGGTTCCCCTCGGCGAGATGATCGATGGACTTTGTCGATTGAGCCTGGAGGTGGGCGAGTACCTACCGGTGATTGGTTGGACCTGGCGGTTATCCGGATGATACTGACCATAGTCGAGAGATGGATGCGGGGTGATCCGTACTGCCGGGGCCTATGGCCGATACCGCAGACGGAGCCCGTGGGCTGATCCGGACCTACGAAGCCCGATGTATGAGGATTTGCGTGTCGATGCTGGACACGAGTATTTATGATATTTTGGGTGCCGATGTTTGGCACTCGTGATTCTCAGAGTTTTACAGGATTGGAGGACCGAGGAGAGTGCCGGCGCCTGAGCTTATTTGGGATTTGGGTGCAGCTTGGGCACCGATTATTTTTCCACAATTGATATTTCGTGTAGATGTTGTTTGTCCCATGCTCAGCAGTGATTATCATGAATCTCATCCTGTAGTTATTTTATCTGACAGAGCATTTGCATGATTATTGCACTTACTGCTTGTCGCATATAGATTTACCTGCTAGCATATGATAGCGTAGCGCAACACGTGCATGCTCGTGATTACCTTTATATGTTATCTCTATTCACGAGTTGGCAACTCACCCCCGTTGTGCCACAGTATTTGCAGGTTTCCCCTCAGAGTAGTCGCGGCAGGCTGCTTTTTTGCATCTTTTGGTTTCAGATACCACTACAGTTGGAGCGAGAGCTATTTTGCTATTTAGGTGTGTTGTGGTATCTAGTTACTTTTATTGTACACACTTTTGTATCTAGTATTCTCCATCTACCATATATGTACTTGACTTAGAGACAGTGTGAGGACGATGATGTATATTTTTGTATTCTGGTGTCGAGCTCGTGGGAGCCGACTTTATATTTACAGTTATTATTCTGGATGTTACTTTTTGCTCATTCTTCGCTACGGCGTTGTATATTACTCTTGTGGTGATGGTTTCCGCCGTTGGGCGTGATTGCTCCCGGTTGGGGATGCTTTGTTCATTATATCTCATTTTCACTTATATCCTGTTTTTACCCGATTTTCGGGGTTACTTTTACAAAGGAAATGCTGCCAAAATTATTATGAGGATAATTTAACTTTTAAAAGAACCTTATTGAACTAATTAAGGTCTTCTAAATGTTTTTAATTAAATGTTTTCAACGCTCACTACTTTTAAATGGTTTTGATTTCTGGGTTCGGCTTACTTAGTTGCGTTACGCCTGTAGACGTAGCGTGGTTAAGTGCCGGTCACGAGTCGAAATATTCGGGTCGTGACAAAGTTGGTATCAGAGCGTAGGTTTTACCTTTCGGAGTGTTCCTAGGATGACCCTGGTATGATGGAGTAGGTAGCTGAAGCAGAGTGGCGTAGCATGCGTATGTTCCGCGGCATACTCACGACATGGTACTCCGCCAAAGCGACCTTAGGAATTATTGATTTAAATTCCTTTTGAGTATATACATTCTTGCGATTCGATTTTTGATCCTTATCGAATCCTATTTTCCTTTCAGCCATTATGCCGCCAAAGACTACGAGGGCGCAGAGAGCGGCCGCGAGGGCTGAGATTCGAGTTGATTCGTCGGAGACGAGGACTGATCCGGGCAGTACACCTGTTGTACCGGAGCAGGCTGTTCCTCCCGTGACAGATCAGATCGCCATGCTAGGGGCTGGTATGCAGGAGATGTGCCAGACGGTAGGATCCAGCATGCAGGAGATGCGCCAGATGATAGGATCGCTAGTTGAGACGCTTCGAGCGCAGCGACTAGAGGTAGCTCCACCCGTTATAGAGACCGCGATGGTACCTACCGCACAGCCAGTTGCCCCTGCAGCTACGGAGGTGATTACCGTATCGCTATCAGAGTTCATGAGGCTGAAGCCTCCGGTCTTCACAGGCACCGATCCAGCCGAGGACCCACAGTCCTTCATTGATAGGATGGCTCGGATATGTCGTTCCCTCAGATGCGCAGATGCGAGATGGGTTGAGTTCGTGAGTTTTCGCCTAGAAGGTCTTGCGCAGAAATGGTGCGAATCAGTCGAGAAGGGCAGAGCAGCAGGTCTTCCTCCTATGACCTGGACAGAGTTCGTGGCGCTATTCCTTGCCCGCTTTCTTCCCCTGAGTGTCAGAGATGCTAGAGCACGCAGGTTCGAGTCCTTACGCCAGACTCTGGAGATGTCAGTGGCAAAGTATGATGTGCTGTTCACAGGGCTATCTATCTATGCACCGTATCTAGTGGCTACCGAAGAGTTACGAGTCAAGAGATTTGTTCGAGGCTTGCTTACGCCACTGTTCCTTGCGATCAGCGCGCAGCACTACGAGACATATGCAGCAGCGGTAGATGCAGCTCTATTAGTCGAGGAGCGCCTTGCTGAGACTTCGGTAGCTCCAGAGCCGAAGAGAGTTCGTACTGGTATATCAGCACGGAGACAGACATTCAGACGCCGCGACAGGTACCGTTCAGGCACGAGGAGTGGCAGAGATTCGGGACAAGGCCAGATGTTTAGTTCGTATCCACGGGAGAGTCAGCAGTCGTCGTGAGGTTGCTATAGATGCGGCAGTTTACTTCACCTCATCAGAGATTGTCCTGAGATACACCGGAGGGAGACAGCAGCACCGCACGTCACCTTACCACCTTCACCACCCCAGAGGGCATTGCCTGTTGTTCCTACTATTACTCCGCGTTAGACTCATACACAGAGAGGTCGTGGGCATGGAGGAGTTGCTCAGAGTGGACGGGATGACCGAGGCAGAGGACAGTCAGCCACAGGTGGAGGGCAGGTACGAGTTTTTGCTTTGACGCATCAGGACGCACATGCGTCCAATGCGGTGGTCTCAGGTATCCTTCCAGTATGCTCTGTTGATGCACACGTATTGTTCGATCCTGGATCCACGCACTCGTACGTATCTACACACTTCGTGCCGAGTTTGGGTAGAGAGTCCGGTTTTCTTGATCAGCCGCTTGTTGTGACTACTCCTGTAGGAGAGCCGTTTGTTGCTAGGCACGTGTTCCAATCATGTACCGTCTGTATTGGCGAGAGAGAGCTGCCTGTCGATTTGATCCTTCTCCAGATGTTGGACTTCGACGTTCTTTTGGGCATGGATTGGTTAGCCACGTGCTATGCTTCTATGGACTGCCGTGAGAAAACAGTTAGATTTTGTTTTCCCGGCGAGTCGGTTTTTGTTGTGTTGGGAGACCGTGGTGCCACCCCATACTGTGTGATTTCTTCTTTTCGCGCTGGACAGCTTTTGAGGAAGGGATGTCAGGGATTTCTGGCCTATGTTTTTGATACTAGAGCTACAGAGGTTCCTCTGGATCAGGTTCCGGTTGTTAGCGAGTTCCCTGATGTGTTCCCTGATGTGTTCCCTAACGAGCTTCCTGGGCTACCGCCCGAGCGTGACATTTCTTTCTGTATTGATTTGGTTCCTGGCACGGGGCCTATTGCTATACCGCCTTATCGGCTGGCCCCGGCGGAACTTCGAGAATTGAAGGGTCAGTTGCAAGATTTGCTGGACAAGGGACTTATTCTACCCAGTGTTTCTCCTTGGGGTGCTCCAGTCTTCTTCGTCAAGAAGAAGGACGGCAGTTTGCGTCTGTGTATCGACTATCGCCAGCTGAACAGGGTTACAGTGCGGAACAGATATCCTTAGCCGCGTATCGACGATTTGTTCGACCAGCTTCAGGGGGCAGGATACTTTTCGAGGATCGATTTGCGATCAGGCTATCATCAGCTGCGGGGTCGACAGGAGGACATTCCTAGGACAGCTTTCCGTACGCGCTACGGCCATTACGAGTTTTTGGTGATGTCGTTCGAACTCACCAATGCGCCAGCAGCATTCATGGATTTGATGAACCGTATTTTCCGGCTGTATCTTGATCTGTTCATCATTGTATTCATTGACGATATTCTAGTGTATTCTCGGAGTAGAGAGGAGCACGAGCAGCACCTACGGATTACACTGCAGACCTTGAGAGAGCATCAGCTTTTCGCCAAATTCTCCAAGTGTGCTTTCTGGCTGGACAGCGTAGACTTCTTGGGGCACGTGATTTCACGAGACGGTATATGTGTAGACCCGAGGAAGATCGAGGCCGTTCGGAGTTGGCCCAGACCCACATCAGTTACGGAGATTCGCAGCTTTCTAGGGCTGGCCGGCTACTACAGGCGATTTGTGCAGGATTTCTCTCGCATTGCTACACCTTTGACCGGGTTGACTCGGAAGGGAGTTCCTTTTGTTTGGACAGAGGAGTGTGAGCACAATTTTCAGCAGTTGCGGGCTCTACTGACTACGGCGCCAGTATTATCTTTGCCTTCAGGGTCAGGTGGATTTGTGGTATATTGTGATGCTTCTCTAGTGGGGCTAGGGTGTGTTCTGATGCAGCATGACAGGGTGGTCGCGTATGCTTCGCGGCAATTGAAGAAACATGAACAGAACTACCCCACTCACGATCTGGAGATGGCTGCAGTGATCTTTGCACTTAAGATCTGGCGACATTATCTGTATGGAGAGTCATGCCAGATATTTACCGATCACAAGAGCTTAAAGTATATCTTCCAGCAGCGAGACCTGAACCTTAGACAGCGCCGATGGATGGAGTTAGTGAAGGACTACGACTGCGAGATCTTGTACCACCCGGACAGGGCTAATGTAGTGGCGGATGCTTTGAGTATGAGGCCCGGAGGTAGTCTATGTCGTTTGAGTACAATACAGAGGCAGTCGTCGGCAGATTGGCAGATCTTATGCGACAGCCGGGTACAGTTCGAGTTTACGCCGATCGGAGGACAGATTGCGCATGTTCGTGCACGCCCACAGTTGCTTGACCGTATATATGAGGCACAGCACAGTGATGACCGTTGTTCAGAGATCAGGACGCAGATGAGACAGGGCAGATTTTCCGAGTTCGTGGTCGATGATCAGGGGATACTACGATTTGGGACCAGATTGTGCATACCAGATGCTGAGGGACTGCGGCGTGAGATTCTCGAAGAAGCACATCGATCGGTGTATAGTGTTCATCCAGGTTCCACCAAGATGTACCACGATTTGAGAGATGTTTACTGGTGGGACGGGATGAAGAGGGACATCGCAGATTTTGTGTCGAGATGCCTGACTTGTCAGCAAGTCAAGGCTGAGCATCAGAGGCCCGCGGGAGAGCTACAGCCGTTGCCCATTCCGGAGTGGAAATGGGAACAGATTTCGATGGACTTTATTGTAGGTCTATCCAGGACTAGTCGAGGGTATGACTCCATCTGGGTGATCGTAGATCGTTTGACGAAAGCGGCTCACTTCCTACCGGTGAAGACGACTTTCGGATTTACTCAATATGCCCAGATTTATATTGATGAGATTGTACGACTACACGGAGTTCCGACATGTATTGTGTCTGACAGAGGCACCCAGTTTACCAGCCGACTATGGCAGAGGCTTCAGGAGGCTTTGGGCACCCGCTTGAGTTTCAGTACAGCGTTTCATCCACAGACCGACGGACAGTCAGAGCGGACTATTCAGACTCTTGAGGACATGCTCAGAGTGTGCGTATTAGACTTCGGAGGTAGCTGGGATCATCATTTTCCCTTAGTAGAGTTCTCCTATAACAACAGCTACCAGCAGACCATTCAGATGGCACTGTTTGAGGCTCTTTATGGGAGGAGATGTAGATCGCCCGCATGTTGGACAGAGCTCAGTGAGAGCGGTATCTTAGGGCCGCAGATTGTGGAGGAGACGACTGTTAAGATCCAGTTGATTCACGATAGGATGAGAGCAGCCCAGAGTAGGCAGTGATCTTATGCGGACCGTCGTCGGCGCAGACTTGAGTTTTCTGTTGGTGATCATGTTTTCTTGAGGGTCTCCCCAATGAAAGGTGTGATGAGATTTGGGAAGAAGGGGAAGCTTAGTCCTAAGTATGTGGGCCCCTTCGAGATCCTCGAGCGAGTTGGTGCGGTTGCGTATCGTTTAGCTCTTCCCCCTAGTTTTCCAGACGTGCACCCGGTATTTCACGTTTCGATGCTCCGCAGATATCTTCATGATCCTTCGCATACGATTCAGCACCCGACGATCTAGCTTGAGCGTGACCTTTCCTATGCAGAGCAGCCAGTGATGATCTTGGATCGACAAGTGAAGAAATTGAGATCGAAGGACATACCGTCAGTCAAGGTACTTTGGCGTGGCTAGAGCGGTGATGTGGTCACTTGGGAGACCGAGAGCGAGATGAGGAGGAGGTATCCCCATCTTTTTGAAGGTATGTATGGTTAGATTTTTAAATTCGGGGACCGAATTTCTTTAAGGGGGGTAGATTGTAACACCTTGAAATTCGTTTAGAATGTTTTCTCGTTATTTAGCTAGTGTGCGTGTTTTTCGTAGAAAATGGATATCTTATTTTCCTTCTTGGCTAGCGGGTTTTGTGTTGTGAAGTGTTTTTATGGATATATATATATATATATATATATATATATATATATTTATAGGGTTGTTAATTATTTCTAGTTGTGTTAACCCTAATTGGAAATTTTGTTAGTGTACACATGCACACTTAGCACATTTTTGTGACTTTGGTTAAAAGTGTATCATGTTAACCCTTTTTCTTTTCTTGCATGGTTGTATTTATCCCACCCATTTAAACAAGTCAAAACCTTTTTTTTAATGCAAATTCAAATGGAAATGAAGAGGTATGGTGGGTAGGTAGGAAACTTGACTTTTGACCATTTTCGTTCTCTCTTCTCTCTCTCTTCTCAATTTCTGAAATTCTCACCAGAGAGCAGCAGCAAAACACAACATTTTCTTCATCTTCTCTTCTCTTTTCACTTCTCTTTTGATTCATGCTCAAACCCTACCCAAATCCAACCTTTTTCCTTCATAAAACCTTGGATTAATGGCTCATTTGAGGTGTTTAGTGGCAAGACTGCATACTTGAGGTTAGATCTGGAGCTTTTGGTGTTTTATAAGGTGTGTTGAAGGTATTAACTCACCCTTAGCACCTCTTTTTCATAACTTAAAGTATTTCTAGCAAAATATCACATTTCATGCATGTTTTGTGCTTTATTAAGGGATCTAGTGAGGTTGTGATAAAAATTAACTTTTTATGGCTTGATTAGCTTGGTAATGTGATATTAGTGTGGTCTTGGACTTGGGTTTATTTCAGATTTCACAAAAATACCCTAAAGTATCATTTTAGTGCAAAGTGTAACTTTTAGCTTGAAATTGGGTTCTGTTGAAACTGCTACTACCCGGGGTGTTTCAGAATAAAATTGTAATTACTGGGATATACACAGTATGTATGGAGTGCACACACCAAACCCGGGAGCCCAACCCCCTACCCAGGCCACCGAAAAACTCATTCTGGCGGCAATTTGCGGCCAGATGGGAGGGTATTGGGTTGGGGTTTGGGTGGTTGGGGTCTGCTGATATTTCTGGTTTCATGATATATTTATTTTTATAACACTCTTTCTGTATCAAAATCTGGGACCTAATACCCTATTTTCCGTATTTTAAATCTCCGCGACACACGTGATACGTGTGTGGTTTTGGGTTGTGCTGCGTATCGCGACGCGTCAGGTTAGCTTCAGGAGCGTGATCACACGTTTTAGCGTATTGCGCACACGCGCGCTTGGGTTGCAACGCGGGGTTCTAGTTTGACCTTAATATTTCGTTTTTGGTAGATTTGAGCTTATGTGTGTTATATTGTGTAAATCTAGGTTCGCAGGCGAGTGAGACGGACGTTGCGAAGAAGGGGAAACAAGTCGTCGGCTACACTTAGCGCGAGACTTCGGTGAGTAGATTAAACATCTACGGGGATATCGCCCGCATGGCGTTCTACGTCAGGGCTGATAGGACTTTATAGCTACACATTGCATTTACCTACATTGACTGTTCATGGATACTGTTGTTGCATACTGCATTCCCTGCTACATGTATGAAAACTTAGAATTTATAGAACACCGCACTATTACTAACGGTTTATGTTGCACGAGCACTAATCTGCATGATACACACACCGTTAGTAATTGCCATGACACACTCACTGTAGAATTGCCATGATCGTTATACTGTAGTTCATTTCACATATGATTCGATATGATTTTATAGAAATTGGAAGCCGCATGCTGTCTTTGAAAACTGAACTATCTTAAGAAACGCGGTTTCCCCCTTGTACCTATATTATGATGACTTGACGTACATAGCACATCGTATTTGATTTACTCATTGGTGTTGGATTTTCATGTGATTTCTGGTTTTGAGGACCGTGGAATTATTTAATAAAAGATGCACTATTTGAAAACCCGGTTCCTCATGATATGATATTTTGGTGCGTCCACCACTCGTTTTCTCGGTGCTGAGACGTGTGCTTGAAACCCGATTCGAGGAGTGGATGATCTGTTTGCGGGTTCGTGGTGGACCCAGTATGGTTCCCCTCGGCGAGATGATCGATGGACTTTGTCGATTGAGCCTGGAGGTAGGCGAGTACCTACCGGTGATTGGTTGGACCAGGCGGTTATCCGGAGGATACCGACCATAGTCGAGAGATGGATGCGGGGTGATCCGTACTGCCGGGGCCTAGGGCCGATACCGCAGACGGAGCCCGTGGGCTGATCTGGACCTACGGAGCCCGATGTATGAGGATTTGTGTGTCGATACTGGACACGAGTATTTATGATATTTTGGGTGCCGATGTTGGGCACTCGTGATTCTCAGAGTTTTACAGAATTGGAGGGCCGAGGAGAGTGCCGGCGCCTGAGCTTATTTGGGATTTGGGTGCAGCTTGGGCACCGATTATTTTTCCACAATTGATATTTCGTGTAGATGTTGTTTGTCCCATGCTCAGCAGTGATTATCATGTATCTCATCCTGTAGTTATTTTATCTGACAGAGCATTTGCATGATTATTGCACTTACTGCTTGTCGCATATAGATTTACCTGCTAGCATATGATAGCGTAGCGCAGCACGTGCATGCTCGTGATTACCTTTATATGTTATCTTTATTCACGAGTTGGCAACTCACCCCCGTTGTGCCACAGTATTTGCAGGTTGCCCCTCAGAGTAGTCGCGGCAGGCTGCCTTTTTGCATCTTTTGGCTTCAGATACCACTACAGTTGGAGCGAGAGCTATTTTGCTATTTAGGTGGGTTATGGTATCTGGTTACTTTTATTGTACACACTTTTGTATCTAGTATTCTCCATCTGCCATATATGTACTTGACTTAGAGACAGTGTGAGGACGATGATGTATATTTTTGTATTCTGGTGTCGAGCTCGTGGGAGCCGACTTTATATTTGCAGTTATTATTCTAGATGTTACTTTTTGCTCATTCTTCGCTACGGCGTCGTATATTACTCTTGTGGTGATGGTTTCCGCCGTTGGGCGTGATTGCTCCCGGTTGGGGATGCTTTGTTCATTATATCTCATTTTCACTTATATCCTGTTTTTACCCGATTTTCGGGGTTACTTTTAGAAAGGAAATGCTGCCAAAATTATTTTGAGGATAATTTAACTTTTAAAAGAACCTCATTGAACTAATTAAGGTCTTCTAAATGTTTTTAATTAAATGTTTTCAACACTCACTACTTTTAAATGGTTTTGATTTCTGGGTTCGGCTTACTTAGTCGCGTTACGCCTGTAGACGTAGCGTGGTTAAGTGCCGGTCACGAGTCGAAATATTCGGGTCGTGACAAAAATAATGATTTCTAACTCATAATTTACATATGCAAACATTAGTCCAAATGTTTGCAACAATAAAAAGATACGACAACATCTAAAGTAAACTTGTGACGGATCACAAGGATACCCCTCACCTGTATATACATAACTGCACCCGCATTCCGAATGAAAGCGAGTGCGATGAGACTAAAGTAATCCAACAAATCTAATACTCGGATCCGTCTTAAACCAAAGCCCACTAGTATGATCCGCCCGATCATGATCCGTGCACTACCGTACGTATATGATCGAACCCTGCCATATATCATACGGCCTCTACAACGTTTCGCCCGAAACTTGAGAAACTGTCTGTAGAGGACTCTAAAGACTCGTCAATACTTTGACTATGGATTTAACCACTAGCACGTCAGAGGTATTAGCCATACGTAACGAGCTATCAGGTATTGACCAAAAGGGAGGTCGATGAGCGAACTCATCCTGACACCCTACTGAGCCTGTCAGTAACAATATCCGTACAGTCCGGTCCGTTCGTGTATGAGCATCGCATGTCGGGCCTACGGGGTTGGTGAAAGTCAGACCCCCAAAAGTGGTACAAGTCGTGTCAGAGTGTATCCCAGAACACCCTGAGATACTACTGGAATACCTACCAGTAAATCTCCTGCCTTGGCCAAGGACTTTGTGTAATGGCTCTCTTAGACACAGCGCGATATCACCCCCAATATCGGGAGAGACGAACCCCTGCCGATCTGCTCACTGCCTCCATATTGCTCGGGACTGTACCCAACTAAAATCTGTTTGCACGACTCTTTTGAGCCACGGTAGGGTAGTAATCAAAGTACAGTGGGAACTCACACGAGACAAAGACGATCTCAGGTCGATGAACTAACCTGTACACATGTCACCAGGGAACTGCTATCTGACGCTAGGTATAATACCAAGTAGCATGTTCCCGGCGAGTCCTGTCCGGTGTACTCATAACCCAATGAGCACCTGTATACATCTTAGGTGAACCAACTGACACCAATGGCTTGTGAGACCAGCCACCGCCCCTCGTCGGGGTCTCAAATGTATACACTGGTCTACTAATGGAGTATTGATGCCCAATCTCGTAACTCCCACGACTAGGGACCTTTTAAGGATGTGCTTATAGACCCCAGCTCCCACGTATATGATCGCCATCATACTGCTGGTAGTCAAGAAAGAATCCTAAGGGCTCTATCAACGTGTAATAGCGACCTGTAAGGTCACCTAAAGCAGTACACGATGATAAAGATAAACAATGGTAGCATACTATTCTCCATCACCGTGTAATAGTGAACCACAATGTCACCTAAAACATGTACATGATGATAAAGACAAACCAGATAGTATACAATCATCCTGAGTAAGATTGTCCTACCGGAATAGGTCCTCCCTCAATCATTGCAATCACGTGGCTGCGATCTAATAATTGACTGTGAGGGCACTATATCCAAAAATCTCCCACTTGCACTCAAGGCTAATTATTGCGATGTCGCATACTCACAACTCGTCTGATACCGAACACCCAACTCCTCTACTGACCGGTCTCACAATGCCCGTTTGTGAAACTATTGCATTCGAGGAATAGCCTCAGCTAGTGGATCCGCTTTGATGTTTCTTTCTATGTCTCTCATTATCTCAAGTTCGCGGAGAAGGCCATCTCCCGAAATGAGCAATACATGTCTTAGAATATGTCTGGATATCCGATGAGACCTAGTTCATAAATGAACTCCAAATCCAAACTTCTTACACTGTATCGTCAACTGAAACCAATCAGTATCCTGCGCCATGCCTCCCTCAGTATCCGCTTGGACCACCTGTCCAAAATACTGCCCCTCGTCAGAGAGAAAACTATAACTTTGACAGCCACTCTGTTATCCAGGTCAACTTGGAAGCCTGGAATGATAACTGTCTCCCGAAGGAAGATGATGTTATCATATCCCTAGAACATCCACTTATGTTCTAGAACTGCTTCCGAATGTTTCTACAGAATTGGATTAATATCAACTTATTGCATCTCGTGCAAAAACAACATCTGGTGTGGTAATTGACATTTTATGATCAACTCAATTGCCTAAGCAATTGATATGCCAACCATGCACATCCCTCTCCCCTTTAGTCTGTAAGACACCTTTAGAGAGGGTGACTCCATCACCTGCAGGTACACTACCATGTCTGGAGTCGTCCATTCTAAATACCTTTAGAATGCTGTCTAAGTACCCTTATTGGGAAAACTACCCAAATCTAGATCTAAAACCAAAGATCCAGTAAGCAGAATATCTGATATAATATCCAAGTCCTATGTGGAGAAACCACTGTGTGACAACCAAAGTATAACCGATCGTAGTATTAGAATTTCACTTCCTACTCTGTGTATGTCATCCAAATACCAGGGCATCACACCCTACTACCTTCTTAACAGATTCATCCCCTATTCTGATGAAGTCAAACCTATGACTGTCACATCAAAAATAGATGATCTATCTCCGCTATATCTACTTTAGTCCATAAATAGACATAAGCTATTTGTCCACTATCCTTCCGCTGCTCCCACTGACTACGACAACCCTCTGGCAGAGTCATATACACGTACACTTCTAAAGCTAGTTTTGAACGACGCTATACTCATCCTCCTGCCGGGTTTCACAGTCTGGAACAACAGCAATGGAAAGTCTGGGTAAACAAGAACCTCCTTGTCATTGTCTTTGAGCATACCGAAGTACCTCTCGAGTGCCTGAGGTTACCCACCATATCTGCGGAGTGGCCAATGGAATGTCAATCCAGATTGAATCTTTAGGTCCTTATCAAATTTTCAGTAATCGTTTGCGATTCTGAAATCACTTCCAGTTCTACTATACTCCCACTACTGTTTTCTAAAAAAGTTCATTTTTATTAAAACTGTGGCGAGTCAAGAACAATATCACTATTGATCTTCCTGATGGTAGAAAGTCAACCCTCGTCATAGCCCGGGTCAACCCACAAACTACCATTACAGAAACGTGCCTTGAGTTTTCCAGAGTCTAGTTTTAAGCTTAAGCCGGACAACTCCCCGTACCTTAACATTGTTAAGATATGAACTATTCTATATCCAATATAGAAATAGAGGCACTGATTTAATTGGAACCAGATTCAAATCATGCAGCTGTCTCCAGTGCATGTCAACTAAATAGAGAGAGGCCGATCAGCATTACTCAACTTAGGAGTGCTTCCAATTATGAGTAACCTGAAAGAGAAGCAAGTTCTCTTAATCATTACTATCAACTGAATACCATACACAAGTATCTATATCTTCGTTTACCTTGAAGAATCCTGATACTTGCAACACTTGGTTCTCTTCTTTATTCATATACCTATAACTTCTCAAAGCTTAGACGTTGCATTTCTACGAAACACTTGTCTAAAAACTAGAGAAGTCACAAGTAAACCGAATATAGTACGAGGACCAACCCCTTTGTCCTAATGGACACTGGACAACATACAATACACTGTATAAGTCCCTTGAGTCTAATAACGCTTTCCCTGTGTGTCGTAAGTTGAAAACTGTACTTATGGTTAAGTAGAATTACACCGCTGTTTAGTGCTCCTTACCTAACCATCCACTGATATAGGTAAATGTCATCGACATAATTTCAAAAAGTTATATCTCACATTATAAAAATAAACGTACAGATATATCAATTTGAAATTGGTGCATAACAACGGATATTCAAAACCAAATATTTGCCGTCCGGCAAACAACCCAGGTGATTTCCTCAAATATCACCAATTACAACGAATCCCGATATAATGAGGATGATCACCAAATTCCCAATAACTTACTCCCACTCATCATCTATAAAACCATACAGATGTGAGAATCAAACCTGGTAAATACATACCCTGGAGTAAGGGCTAATCGGGAAATCAGTTTTCTTTTAACAATACACAGTAAAATTGAAACATGTAAATGTTTCGAAGGGGTATCCAGGTATTCCTAGTAATGCCTCTTCCATTATGAGATTCACGACTGTAACCGTATATTTCTTTGCCATCTCTCCAAATCCCTTTATATGTCTTTAGTCATTACCTTCTGAACACCCCTTTAGGCCAAATGGTTTTCTTCCTTCCCTACCGTTTGGCACCAGCCTATGGTTTGGAAGAAGACTATACAATAAGCATAATAGGTGTACTCTCCTAATCCTAGGAGTACTCGTAACCTGAGAGAAGGTGAAGATAAAAAACAACTGAATAAAACCTTATTCCTATTTCTCCTGAACCAGAATCCATCCCCGAACTGGAACAAGTTCCTTCGAGTTCGTATATAACCATACAATGGAGTATTCAAGTAACTGTGGATCTTCGTAGTGATACGGAGTGTCCTCGAGAAATACAAAGGTCAAATACTTGGTTTGGTCATGAATAGCAGTCGCAGTTTACTTTGCCCTCTTACTAATCCCTTTATTTGTTTTTACTTAATACCTTCTGTACACCATCGTTAGGCTAATTGGTTTTCTTCATTCCGTACCGTTCGGCACCTGCCTATGGTTTGGAAGAAGACTATCCAATTAGCGTAATAGGTGTACTGTCCTTATCCAAGGAGCACTCGCAACCTGAGAGAAGGTAAAAGGAAAAGACAACAGAATAGTCCTATTCATTTTCTCCAGAACCAGAAACCATCCTCGAATCTGGAACAAGTTCCTTCGAGTTCGTATATAACCATACGATGGTTTTATCCAATGGAAGTGGATGTTCGTAGTAATACGGGGTGTTCTGGAGAAAAGGGTAAAAGTAGGAGTGGCAATGAGGTATGCAACTCAGACAATCCAAAAGCCAGTGTGTTGAGAAGGTTCGGTTTAACTTGGTCACTGAGTCATAGTCAAGGGTCGGGTCATGGTCGCTGCCAAAGAGAAAGAGAAAAGAAACACTCTGCGTGCACTCTAACCTAGATTAGAATGGTTATCACTTTATCTAATCAGGAAACTTCCCACTGTAACATCAAATTCTCCTCCAAACCTGAAAGAAGAATTAGTCGGGATCACCCGAGGAGTAAACCAACTCATCAATGGGAATTGGGATCCAACTATCATCGCATGATAATGTGATGGAATCCACTCACATTATCACACTCCAGAAGGTATGCGCATGCCTGGCAAGTTTCAGTTTCTTTAGAAACTCCCGATGTATGTTTTTACCCCTAGGACCCAAGTGACCTTGACAATGCCAACATATCAAAGAGTCTTAGTCAAGTTCAACCCGTCATTATCTTGATTGCATTAAACCCACCCGTACGAGTCCTTGACAATGCCAACATAACCGTACGACTGTCCTAACTAATCCATATATCCATGCGACAGAAAAGCATTACAGAGCTACCGAACACTATGCCTCGGCAATGCACGACAAACGTAGCACGAATACTAAGCAATACTAATCTTAAATGACGGAGGGCTACGGCTGGTTTTTGGCGAAAAACCTTTTAACGTAATGAACTTGATATCGTTGAAGGAATCGGATAGCTTTTTATAAAAAATATAGTGGCGAAAACCTTTGCTAAAGAGGTCACTCCCGGTGAAGGGATCTCGGCTCTTTCCCCATAGAATGAGGTGTAGGATATTCCAACTGAATACCATGATGCAAAGCAAAAGTAATCGACTATAGTTAAGTTATTACCCTGACGCAAACTTCTGTCAAAGGGGTCACTCCCGGTGAAGGGATCTCGGCCCTTGCCTCGTCGACTGAGGTGCTAGATATTCATAACCGAATACCACTGTGCAAAACAAAAGAGAACGTCCTTGCAATAACAGCTTTTTTTGAAAAATGTTCCAACAACATCAGAATAGGTTTGTTTAGCTTGCATTGATCCGAATCAATGCAGTCCCATCAATTAATCACACCACAAAAGAACGAAAATATGATGGACGTATATGCCATCTGCATTCGCCACTGGGTCCCGTCATCACCTTTTTGGTTACTTAACTAACAACAGAGCGGGGACTGGACTAGTGCAGGTGTAAAACATATACAACATCTACTAGTATATATATCAATATATAATATTCCCTCAAGGCATGATAAAATACAACATCACAGAAATGTAATAAGCATCACAAAACTATACAGATAATCTGGGATCCCCGGGTTTCATAGAGTCGCTATGGAAACCCGACGTTCCCCTGGTCGTGTGGATAGCCTGTGCAATGAAATCCTAGACCCCTACGGGCGTGGCGAGTTACCCGCCAAAACCTGAAGCGAGGCAGCCCCCACCCAGCACTTCACGGAATCCGGTAACTTGAGCACCCCTCCTTGGGTCAACCTGTACCCCCTACAAGTATGGCGAATAGCCCGCCAATTTTAGAGTGAAGCCCCCTCCGTCTCAAAGCCACGAGATGCGGGCATGTTGCCCTCTAGAACCCGGCTATCCGTGCACCCCACCGCGGGGTAATCCTAGTACAGAAAGTAAATTATACAACGGGTACATCGACCTCAGCCCAGTCATACCCCAAAAGAATAATATACAAACAGGCAGTGACGGCAGTCCACATGCCAAACGCTCGCCCCGCAATATCAAATGTACAAATACAACCAAATTGTACTACCATTGCATCCAGGCTATCCACCACGACAAATCCGCAACATCACAGCACAACACAGAACATCAACGTGAATGTCACGTTCGCAAATCCGTCTAAAAGGACTATAGCAATTAGACATGATTTACCAATCAAATGGTATTCACGGTCGCAGATATAATGTAAATACTGTGAACTAAAATGTTTAAAATTTTCGATCGAAAAAGTTTCCCGAAGTGGGCCCCAAGCACAATACCCAGTACTCAAATAAATCTGGGCCCAAAATAAAATTACCAGAAACCCCTTTTCCAAGTCAGAGACCAACTGAAGAAATTTGGTGCAGGGTTGCTACAGTACGGCCGCGGAACCGCGGCCAAAACGTGGGTATGGCCGCGGTTCAGCCGCGCTACAGTGTAATCAATGTACTAAATTTTCTCAGAACTCTTAAAAAACCCTGCATGTTTTTCTGCAGCACACTAAATAATTTTTTGACCACAGGAAAAATTCGACAGAAACTGTGACTTTGAAATCTCGGTTTTGGAAATTTCGTTCGATCGAAGTTCTAAACACGTTAGAGCAAGCTAGTAAAGGTTAATGGCGTGGCTCTGATACCATGTAAGACAACAGTAGTGCCCCGGCCGTCTGTACGAGGCCAAAATGCGGAAACGAAAACTTTTTCAAACTAGAAACTGGCGCTATCGTATGCTTAAAAACCCGGATCGAACCATTAACCTACAACTCAATCTATAGAGAGGGATGGAAAGGTATACCGATCGATCTATGTCCTTCGGTCTTTGGCCACAATCTGAAGCTCCTCGCGGCAACTCCGGTCTCGATCTCCTTGTCGGAAAGGGCACCACATCTACGAGTCTTTTTACGGGCTCCCGCCTCATCCGAAGCAACTCGGGCACGGAGTGTGCTAGCCGACGTGTCCAAGGTGTTGTAGAGAATGTTTGTGATCACTTTGTATCTTGCATCCATTGATTTGGATGGAGGTTAGAGATGATGCCATTAATGGAGATTTTGAGCTAGAGGAGGAAGAAGAAGAAGAAGCTTTCTTTCTTGAGTTGTATGATAATGAGAGTGAGAGTTAGCATGAAAAATACAAGAGCTAACACCATATCATGGATGCCCCTCTCTCTCTCCTTATCATATCAAGTCTCAAATCCATCACATTATGTGACTAATGCACAATCAAAGAGACCATGAGTCACTAGGTTTGCATGTGTCACAATTAATGCACAAAATGATGATTTCTAGCTCATAATTTCCATATGGAAACATTAGTCCAAATGTTTGCAACAATAAAAAGATACGGCAACATCTAAAGTAAACTCATGACGGATCATAAGGATACCCCTCACCTGTATATACATACCTGCACCCGCATTCTGACTGAAAGTGAATGCGATGAGACTAAAGTAATCCAACAAATCTAATACTAGGATCCGGCTTAAACCAAAGCCCACTAGCATGATCCGCCCGATCATAATCCGTGCACTACCGCACGTATATGATCGAACCCTGCTATATATCATACGGGCTCTACAACGTTTCGCCCGAAACTTGAGAAACTGTCTGTGGGGGACTCTAAAGACTCGTCAATACTTTGGCTATGGATTTAACCACTAGCACGTCAGAGGTATTCGCCGTACGTAACGAGCTACAAGGTATTGACCAAAAGGGTGGTCGATGAGCGAACTCATCCTGACACCCTACTGAGCCTGTCAGTTACAATATCCGTACAGTCCGGTCCGTTCTTCTATGAGCATCGCATGTCGGGCCTAGAGGGTTGGTAAAAGTCAGACCCCCAAAAGCGGTACAAGTCGTGTCAGAGTGTAGCCCAGAACACCCTGAGATACTACTGGAATAGCTACAAGTAAATCTCCTGCCTTGACCAAGGACTTCGTGAAATGGCTCTCCTAGACACAGCGCGATCTCACCCCCAATACTGGGAGAGACGAACCCCTGCCGATCCGCTCACTGCCTCCATGTGGCTCGGGACTGTACCCAACTAAAAGCTGTTTGCACGACTTCTTTGAGCCGTGGTAGGGTAGTAATCAAAGTACAGAGGGAACTCATGCGAGACAAATGACGATCTCAGATCGATGAACTAACCTGTACACATGTCACCAGGAAACTGCTATCTGACGCTAGGTATAATACCAACTAGCATGTTCCCGGTGAGTCCTGTCCGGTGTACTCATAACCCAATGAGCACCTGTATACATCTTAGGTGAACGAACTGACACTAATGGCTTGTGAGACAGGCCACCACCCCTCGTCGGGGTCCCGACTGTAAACACTAGTCTACTAATGGAGTATCGATGCCCAGTCTCGAAACTCCCATGTCTAGGAACCTTTTAAGGATGTGCTTATAGACCCCAGCTCCCTCGTATATGATCGCCATCATACTGCTGGTAGTCAAGCAAGAATCCTAAGGGCTCTATCAACGTGTAATAGCGACCTGTAAGGTCACCTAAAGCAGTACACGATGATAAAGATAAACCATGGTAGCACACTATTCTCCATCACCGTGTAATAGTTAACCACAATGTCACCTAAAACATGTACACGATGATAAAGACAAACCAGATAGTATACAATCATCCTGAGTAAGATTGTCCTACCGGCATAGGTCCTCCCTCAATCATTGCAATCACGTGCCTGCGATCCAATAATTGACTCTGAGTCCACTATATCCAACAACCTCGCACTTGTAGTCAAGGCTAATTATTGCGATGTCGCATACTCACAGCCCGTGTGATACCGAACACCCAACTCCTCTACTGATCAGTCTCACATAGCCTGTTTGTGAAACCATTGCGTTCGAGGAATAGCCTCAGCTAGTGGATCCGCCCTGATGTTTCTTTCTATGTCTCTCTTTATCTCAAATTCGCGGAGAAAGCCATCTCTCGAAATGAGCAATATATGTCTTAGAATATGTCTGGATATCTGATGGGACCTAGTTCATAAATGAACTCCAAATCCAAACTTCTTAGACTGTATCGTCAACTGAAACCAATCAGAATCCTGTGCCATGCCTCCCTCGGTATCCGCTTGGACCACCTGTCCAAAATACTGCCCCTCGTCAGAGGGAAAACTATAACTCTGACAGCCACTCTGTCATCCAGGTCACCTTCGATGCCTGGAATGATAACTGTCTCCCGAAGGAGGATGCCGTTATCATATCCCTAGAACATCCACTTATGTTCTAGAACTGCTTCCGAATGTTTCTCCAGGATTAGATTAAAATCAACTTATTGCATCTCGTGCAAAAACATCTGGTGTGGTACCTGACATTTCATGATCAACTCAATTGCCTAAGCAATTGATATGCCAACCATGCACATCCCTCTCCCCTTTAGTTTGTAAGACACCTTTAGAGAGGGTGACTCCATCACCTGCAGGTACACTACCATGCCTGGAGTCGTCCATTCTAAATACATTTAGAATGCTGTCTAAGTACCCTGATTGGGAAAACTACCCAAATCTAGATCTAAAACTAAAGATCCAGTAACCAAAATGTCTGATATAATATCCAAGTCCTATGTGGAGAAACCACTGTGTGACAATCAAAGTATAACCGATCGTAGTATAGGAATTTGACTTCCTACTCTGTGTATGTCATCCAAATACCAGGACATCACACCCTACTACCTTCTTAACAGATCCATCCCCTATTCTGATGAAATCAAACCTATGACTGTCACATCAGAAATAGATGATCTATCTCCGCTATATCTGCTTTAGTCCATAAATAGACATAAGTTATTTTTCCACTATGCTTCCGCTGCTCCCACTGACTAGGACAACCCTCTGACAGTGTCATATAGACGTACACTTCTAAAGCTAGTTTTGAACGACGCTATACTCAACCTCCTGCCGGGTTTCACAGTTTGGAACAACAGCAATGGCAAGTCTGGGTAAACAAGAACCTTCTTGTCACCGTCTTTGAGCATACCGAAGTACCTCTCGAGTGCTTGAGGTTATCCACCATATCTGCGGAGTGGCCAATGGAATGTCAATCCAGATTGAATCTTTAGGTCCTTATCAAATTTTCAGTAATCGTTTGCGGTTCTGGAATCACTTCCAGTTCTACCATACTCCCACTACTGTTTTCTGAAAAAATCCATTTTTATTAAAACTGTGGCGAGTCAAGAACAATATCACTATTGATCTTCCTGATGGTAGAAAATCAACTTCCAGATGTTTTTGTCATGCACACGCGTTGCACTGGACAGATGCTTTCGTGCACACCCGTTGCACTTAGTTTTGCTTTCGTGCATATTATGGCACTTGTATTTGGATTTGATTTCCGTACGCACCATACGCACGTGATTGTTGTATACGCCTTTTGAGGCTGATTTTTCTGTTGAGCACTTTATTTCATGATGGTACTATATTGTGTAGTAGCCGAACATGACTGATCTGAGGACAGTACCTTGGTACTTTGCATGCATTAAAAGTTTAACAAGAGGTTTTCAATAGGAGCTATAGTCTCGCTATTTCCTACGTGTCCGTGAGCGACACGAATGTTTATAAAGGAAAACCTTTTGGGATATATCAAAACGGCGGAACGTATGATTTGAGAAAAAACATATATAAATATAATTATAACTTTACAAATGAGCGTCCGTCCCTTGTGCCGTGAGTTACGCATCACACGCCGATTCAGAAAAGATTTTGCATGTGTCTTATTCAGTTTTAACATTTTTCCAAGGATGCGTACTATATACGTATTATAGTACTTGACAAGTGCATATTGGATTTCAGTAGTGGATTTCGAGATCTGTGTCTCCATTGTAACTCCGATGATTTGCGTGCAAATACGATGATTTGCGTGACGCTTGATGGAGTTCGATTTTGAGTTTCGTACTCGTTTTCAGGCGCACACGATGCACTATGGTATTTCTATATATTCCGTGATTTCGGAGTCGCGTTGATTTGAGCGGATTATTGAAATGTTTTAGCATTTGGGAGTTTAAATTTAAATTCGGGGACCGAATTTATTTAAGGGGGGAAGATTGTAACATTTCAGAAAATATAAAATATTATTTTTGGAATTTAATATTAAAATGATATATTTCGCGAAAATTACCCGATTTGCGAATTTTGGGTTTTTCGTAAAATGGTATAAATATATACCAATATTTATGAAATAATTGGAGATTAAAATGATTTATTCATTTAAAAATATATTTATTCGATTTGGCATTTTTATAATTAATTATATGCAGTTTGAATAAAAATTGATTAGTGCACTACTTATCGCGATTAAGCCAAATCCGTGTTTCTAAAGTTTTCCATGGCTGGTGCACCATGACACGTTGCTTGTTGTTTCATTTTATTTGTGTTATGTGTTCGGTTTTAATGAGTGGGGGAAAATGAAAAGAAAGAGAAAAGGGTTGAAAAGACAATTATTGGAGAGAGAAAGTGAGACTTGAGTTTGGAGAGGGTGAGAATAAGAAAGAGAGGGGGGACAACCACCATTTTATTCACCCCATTATTTCTTTTCATCTCCTTCCTCCTCATGTCCCTCCACCTCCACCTCCAATTATCATCTCAAAATCTTCATCAAAACCCTACACCCTCTTCATTAAAGTTGATCCCCACTTCATCCTCAACACTTTGGACCAATCAAAGTTGGATTTTGGAGACTTTGGGAAGGTAGGGTTTTTCTTGAGTTGCCCAAATGAAGTTTAATTCCTTTCATTTAGATTAGTTTTCAGTTTCTTAGCATCCTATAGTAGTTTAGAGTTAAATCGATTTAGATTGTGATGTTTGGAAATTCCAAGAGATGGATTAGGGTTTGAGTTGTGTTGTGGTGATATATAGTGGCTGTTACAAGACCTTAGTGTTAGAATTCTGGACAAAACCAGAGACTAGACACCAAGATACGAACTTTAGATTTACCGATATCGGGTTTTTGTGGAATTTGTGATGGTATTTAGAGATCTGCTGCTACCCTGAGACCCCAAAAATTATATAGCGATTACAGTGAGTCATGAGGCAACCTTGAAGCTACGCTAGAGCCCCGAGCCCCAAATTCATTGTCTTGGCCGCATATAATTCCCTTCTGGCCGCAAATGTCGGCCTTGGTGTGAGATAATAGGTTCGTGCTTGGTCTGTAGCTCCTATATCTGATAATTAGACCTCCTATATATGCAAAATTGGCTAATTGTACCTCAGATGAAATCTGGGAGTAGTTTTCCTAGGGTGATGTTTTCGTGTTTTGCGATTCTGAAACTTGGGTTTTGGTATTTGATATTGTATTGGGGCGTTAGATGTTTGTACGTCAACGATGCGGGTTGTTTGGTTGTTTTTACATGCGTAGGCTATAGGTTCTAACCTATGAGCGTACCGTGTGCCATATTGGTTTTCCGGACTTGATTTTAAGAGCCTTGTGACTGTATATATATTGCAAGTACCTTCGCGTGGATTTCGAGACGACGAAGCACATCGACTACGGCTGAACGAGGAGTTCCGCAGATGAGTAGATTTATATCTATGGGGGAAGTCGGGTGGATGGCGTATAGCACCCTCGCAAATTTTGATGGAAACCGATATATTGGATATGGTTAGAGAAATATATTCTAGGAACCTATGGATATGATTAACGGTTTAGTGTGATATGATATGAAAGAAATGATGTCTCGAATTGATATATAAGCATAGAAAAAGTGAATGTGGATCACGATGTATAGATATATAGTTGCACGAGATTAAGTATGAGATTTAGGGTAGCATGACATGAGATTTATAAGATAGAATGTATATGTAAAATGACTTGATGTGATGAAAAGAGTATACGATGAGATATGATGACCTGGTTTGATAAGTCGTAGTATGGATGCGAGTCGATATGATATAAGTGATACCTTTGCCGGTCCCAAAATATGAGAATGATACGGATGTGACCTGAGAGATAGGTATATATATATGGATAATGTTGTGAATCATGAGTGATATGCTGTACGAAACGTTAGGTCCGTATCCTCATTGTCATATAGGTTGATTGGATCCCTAATGGTTTAATACCGTCGTACGATGGATACCGTACGTGATGAGTTCTACTTGATGATTGATCCATACACTTGATTAGAGGATAACATGCGATGTATTTACCGTACGTGATGTTGTGAGGCTAGAAGCCGATGGATAGATTCACCGACTCGGATATGTGATAGAGATGTATACCTTATAGCATCGCGCTCACGAATTACTTTATGCTACGTTTATGTTATTCTCATTGCATTACATATACCTGTGCTAGTACACTTACACTATTGTCGATGATGCACATGTTACACTTACACAGATTGGCCGGCTCACACACTTCATCATCGATAATTGCTATGTCACTTACACAGTAGAATTGCCACATCATTATGATATTCGCATGATATATTGATATTGTCACATCACTTTTCCATGTTGCATGATATACGGATATGCTCACATTCCTGTTATACGTTCGTATACATCATGCTTTACGATTATATGCATTGAGATGCTGTTTCATGAGATATCTGGATTTGAGAACCGTGGTTATTTCAAAAGAAAGTATATATTGTTTTAAAAGCTCGGTTTTCTCTTGATATGATATTTCGAGACATCGACCATGTGTTTTCTCGGTTCTGAGATTGGCATGTGAAACCCGATTCGAGGAGCGCGAGGCACCGTCTGCGGGTACATTATGGACCCAGTATGGTACCCCGGGACAAGAAATGATTTTCTTGGTGTAGACGATGATCCTGGCAGAGGGACTACTACCTATCGGTGATAGTATTGGACTCGGAGGTTATCCAGAGGATACCGACCGGAGTCGTGAGATGATACGGGCCGATCCGTTCTGCCAGAGCCCGAGGGCTGATCCGGACAGACGGAGCCTGTGGGCCGATCCGGGCTGACGGAGCCCGAGATATGAGGATTTACGTGTCGATGCTAGACACGGGTTTCATGATGTTTCGAGTGTCGATTGAACACTCAAGTTCCATGATTTTGATGTGTCATTGATGGACACACGTTGATTTATATCCTCATATTTACAAGCATATGCTTTCATGTTATTTACATGCATGATATTGTTGTGTCATTGGTTGACATGTGGATGAGATCCATATGCATACAGGCATTGATTATATTGTTGGATGATATCCATATGCATATAGGCATTGAGTATATTCTTGGTACATATGCAGATACGGTCACCGTAGATATCATAGTATTGCATTTATGATATAGTTGACCAAGGAATCGTTGTTTATTTCGATTTCTACCTGATGATGTTTTCTACTCACGAGTTGGAAACTTACCCCCGTTGTGCCACAGTTCTTGCAGGTTGACCGCATGGATCGGTCACGGCATCGCTGGTACATAGCTTGCATTCGGGTGATTGGTTTGGTAGGTGGTACATGTTGGATCGTACCACTCTTGTATTTACTATTCCTGTTGTATCTAGTTAACTCCATAAATCAGAAACTAGTATTTGTATAATAGTAAGACTTAGAAAGACTTGTATTCGCGACACCTAGAGCGATGGACTATATGTTCGCTTGGGCGATTTGATGTTTTTCTTTATTTACTTTATCTTTTGTGGTGATCTTCGTCGTTGGACGTCATATACATATATACTGTATTGCGTGGTTGTGATTCCGCCGATTGGCGAAGAGCTAGCTCCCGCTTGGGGATGCCTTTGTCATTATTATGTATATGTGGTTTCGGATAAAAATATACAAAGGAGGTGCTGCCCAAATTTTTAAAAGATGAAATATGTTTTCAACTAGTAAAATCCACTTGCATTTTCTTTTTCCAATAACTATGCATTGAAGAAAACTTTTGATTTCGTCATATCTTTATTTCAAAACTTCACCTCTTTTATTTTCTAAAAAGGGTTTAGATTTCTGGGTTTTGGCTTACTTAATTTACGTTGCGCCTTTAGACGTTGCGTGAATAAAGTGCCGGTCACGAACTAAATTTCGGGTCGTGACAAAGTTGGTATCAAAGCGCTATGTTTAACCTTGGTTTGAGTTTAGGTTTGACTATGTGGAATCTGGGGCATAATCTATTTCAGAACCTAGGCTTGACCTTACGGTACTTAGACTTGAACAGGGGGGTATTAGAGCCGAATTTTCGTTATATAGGCCGACCCTGATTGATGGAGTAGGTAGCTTGAGTAGAGTGACGTACCGTACGTATAATCCGTGGTATATTTACGATACGATACTCGACTTAAGAAACTTTAGGATGTACATATATTGAAATCTGTGATTCTCTTCGTGCCTATGATTATACATCCATTTGAGATCCTTGATTTTATTCGTTTCCATGATCATACTCTCATTGATTCCGTTCCTCCATATGATCATGCATCCATTTTGGGATCTGTTGATTCCTTTCATTCCTTTGATCTGTTTTCATTGATACATGCTTGAGGTTCCTGTCACCATGGTTGAGCGCAGGTTGAGCTGCTGCTATTGATGCGGTCAGGTCGAGCTCGTCATAGACGAGGACTGACCATCATTTTTCTGGTGACATGGGAACGTCTCGACTTAGTGTTTGTGTTGTGACTTCTCGTTTGAGGCGAGTGTTCGGTTTTGCACCGGATGACCGGGCCATTGTTCGAGGCTGCCAGATCGTGAGAGGACTGTTGATGTACAGCTTACCTCAGAGTTTGTGATGTCGTCTACCTAGCTGACAGATGACCCAGCTGTTACTGAGATTGATGGGATGTCACTTCCAGGGCTTACGAGATGAGATCGCTGGAGCTTTCAGGCAGAGATGCGAATGTAGATAGCTAGTCTTTCTTGAGTAGAGTTAAGCGACTGAGACGATTTGTCTCATTGATGCGCCGATGCCGGCCCAGTTGAGTTGAAGATTTCCAGTGCGGAGAATCTTACTCAAATCTAGGGTAGATCGACCCAGAGATGATGTTGTTCGTTGGGTGATCCGATAGGAGATCAATAAGTTGACCAGCTTCGGATATAAGACCTCACCCAGATGCGTTGTGAGTTGATCGAGAACAGATGAATAAAGTATATTCCTCCGATGATATGGACGAGTTCCCGCTGACGTGTTCGGCTAGATATCTTCTACAGAGTGATGAAGATACCGAGTTCGTAATTTCGAGTCCGTATAAGAGACTCCGGATTGACTATAACCGAGAAAAATTGCAGTACGCAGATAGCAAGACGTGACGTCGAAGTGGACGAAAATAAAGACGAGTGGAACCAGAGGTTCGTGCGAGATGCTGACGTGATGTTATTACTTCCCGTTAAGATTAGAGATCTGATATGTATACAGAGGAGTTGGGATACGACCAGTTCCCGAGGAAATGCTGTGCTAAGAACGCAAATGTCCAGAAAACGAGAAGATGATTATGTAAGAGTGCCAGCCTCCGTATAGTTCGGCATAGGCGAGATCGGAAGAGACCTTGAGCGGGTTCCTTCTAGGACATTGCTGCAATAGGATTGCACCACGGATCAGTTGTGTCATGTGTATTCAGAGGGCCAGAGGCCGACGCCAATGACGTGCTGCTTTACGAGTGGTCATGCTAAATAGCCAAGAGATGACCAGAGGAGTGCTAGAGCGGAATCATTTCCGTTAGAACACCAGATCGGGCCGATGAGCCAATGGATTGTGAGATCGGTAATCCATAGAGAAATAAAGACCTAGAGACAGAGGACGCCAGACCGTAAGCAGGAGGCAAGCGGATGTTCTTGCTCTGCCAGTTTTGGGCGCACCGATATTTTTTGACATTATAGGAGGTGTACCTCAATGTCATTTGTTGCGATTTGCGTTTGTGATCCGAGTATCACACTTATATTGCTTGGATTTGAGTTTTGATGATTAAGTTTCATGATATTGTTTTTGTGCATCATGGCTGCACCTACTGGGTACTTACATTTTTGTGCATAGTTATTGCACTTGATATATGTTTTATACACCGTTGTGTTGGTTTATGATTTGTGCATACTTATTGCACTTGATGTCGATTTTGTGCCTTGGCTGCACGTGTTTATGATTTCGTGGATTTCATACAGTTGATTTGATTTTATGCATGTGATACGCAACCTTTTTAGAAATAGAATTTCTTGTAAAGGAAATTAGTGGTCATGAGGTAGAACTGGAAGATGTTCCATCTACACAAACTACAACTGATGATTTGGTGGAACCGAAGGATTCGATAGTCCCCAACGAACCTCAACCTCTCCGCCGATCTAGTAGGGTTCCTCATCCACCTGAGATATTCGACGATTTTCTCATTGATGGTGGGAGCAAGGATTGCATCATGGAAGTTGATGACTCCACTGTCTTCAAGCAGGCCATCATGAACGGGGATTCTGTGAAATGGCTGGATGCAATGCGGTCTGAGATGGAATCCATGTACACCAACAAAGAATGGACTTTGGAAGTTGCTCCTGAAGGGGTAAAACCCATTGGGAGCAAGTGGATCATTAAGAAGAAACTTGGTGTAGATGGAAAAGTTGAGACTTTCAAAGCTATACATGGTGCAAAAGGTTTTTGTCAACGACCAGGTGTCGATTATGAAGAAACCTTTTCTCCAGTGGCTATGCTTAAGTCCATCCAGATCCTACTTGCTATCGCTGCATACCATGACTATGAAATCTGTCAGATGGACGTCATGGCCGCTTTTCTAAATGGTGATTTAGAAGAGAGCGTGTACATGACACAGCCAGAGGGCTTTGTAGATAGTAGGAGCAGCGGAAAGGTGTGCAAGCTTCTTAAATCAATCTACGGGTTAAAGCTAGCACCCCGGAGTTGGAACATCTATTTTGATGTGGCAGTCAAAGAGTTTGACTTCATCAAAAACGTAAATGAACCTTGTGTATACAAGAAGGTTGCAGAAAGTAAGGTTGTCTTCTTCGTATTGTACATGGATGACATTCTCTTGATAGGAAATGATGTTCCTATGCTGCACTCGGTCAAGCTATTCTTATAACAAAGGTTCTCCATGAAGGATCTGGGTAATGCCTCCTACATCATAGGGATTAAGATGTATAGAGATAGATCTAAACGGATGTCGGGATTGTCCCAATCCAGGCACATAGACACCATACTAAAGGGGTTTAGTATGGAAGATTCCAAGCGTGGGAATTTACCCACGATCTCAGGAATCACTCTCTCCAAAGAGATGTCCCCCAAGACTGATTTGGAGAGGGCTCACATGCAAGGTATACCCTATGCTTCGGCAGTCGGGTCCATCATGTATGTGATGTTATGTACTCGACCGGATATAGCGTACACACTTAGTGTTGTAACCAGGTATCAATCGGATCCTAGGGAGAATCACTTGACAGCTGTGAAGAACATTCTTAAGTACTTGAGAAGGACTAAAGAAACGTTATTGGTGTATGGTAACGGTGAAATCCAAGTGGAGTTCTTTACCAATTCGAGCTTCCAGAGTGATAAGGACGACTCTAAGTCAGTCTCGGGATTTGTCTTTACCTTCAATGGAGGGGCGGTATGTTGGATGAGTTCCAAGCAAGAAACCATGGCAAACTTGACGATGGAGGCTGAGTACATCGCTGCCAATGATGCCGCCAAAGTGGCTGTCTGGATGAAGAAGTTCATAACTGAACTTGGAGTTGTTCTATCTATCGACCTCCAATACCTTTGTATTGTGATAAAAATGGAGCTGTGGCTTTGGAAAAGGAACCCAGGTCCCATCAGCAATCCAGGCATATTCTGAGGTGGTATCACCTGATCCGGAAGATAATTGATCGCTGGGAGATCGAGGTCAGGAGAGTTGACACGAAGAATAGCACGGCGGATCCACTCACGAAGGCCATTCCCTAGATACAATTTGAGGGACTCTTCGGGATGTTGGGTTTGGGATACTACAAAAACTGGCCTTAGTGCAAGTAGGAGATTGTTAGTTGTATATATACCCTAGAGACCATTATTGTACATGATTTTATATTATAATGGATGCTTGGACATATATAGGGAGGACTTTCTTTCTCGACATGATAGTATGCTATCTGGTTACTCTTTATCTTAACATGTAGACTAGTATTATGATACTGTCTTGCTCTCACATGTTGGTAAAGCCCTTAAGATATGTACTTGGCTACCAGGATTATGATGCAGATCATACTAGTAGGGCCAGGGTAGTCCACAAGTTCATCCTTTAATTGTTCCTAGTCGTGGGTGTATCGAGGCGGGGCATCAATATTCCAGAGTAGACTAGCGTATACGGTTCTTGACCCATTTGATGGGCGATGGATGATCCCATATCCATTGGTGTTTGACATCAAAGGTTGTATACGGGTGCTCAGTGGAGACTGGGTACACTGAACAGGACTCGCCGAGAACTCCTAGATGGTATTATACCTACCGTCGGATAGTAGTTCTCTGGTGACACTAGTACAGGTTAGTTTATAGACCCGAGATCGTCATAGAGTCTTGTGTGATTCCCACTGTGCTTTGATTTCCACCCTACCACGTTTAAGAGAGCATGCAAACAGGTGGTTTTTGAGTACAATCCCGAGTCACATAGAGGCAATGAGCGATAGGAGGGGTTTCGTCTCTCCCGGTAATGGGGGTTGATGTTGCGCTATACTCGATTGGCCATAACAAGAAGTCCCTGGCCAGGACTGATGATGAGATTTACTGGTAAGTGTTATCGGTAGTTTCTCGACCCATTATGAGCCTCACATCGGCATGACTTATCAAGTTATTGGGGTCTGACGTTTACCACCCCAGACTCGGTATGCGACATATCAGACAAAGAGACCGGACTGTACAGTAGTGTTATTGTCATGCCCCGCTTCCTAAAATACGGAATACGAGGGGTGACAAGGACAGCCATGCTCCTATGGTCAAGTAAATATCCTGCCGTAGTCACACTTCGGCTTCTAGCATTACGTGGTAATCATTAATCAATGCACAGGTGAAGAGAAATGCAATCACTAAATACTACCAAAATAGATACAAAACTAACCAGATAGAAATCAAGGAAAAGACAGCACTGTCGTGGCTGATCTAGATGTTTGCACTACCCTTGATATAAGGCAGGTCCTGCTCCTGGGCTGGATCCACTTCGTCCTCTGAGCATGCATACTCAGGTTGTCTGGGCGACACATGTAGCGATAATTATATAAAGGCATGGAATGTTATTAAACACGAGAAGTACAACAGAATGCAGAGCATGAGTATAATAAACATCAACTGAATATGAATAGTGCAATATGGGTATCATGTTAGTAAACTGGTAATGCGTATGTCACTACTTATCGGGCACTAAGTCAATGAAATCAATTTGTGGAAAGGATGATCGTGTTTAACAAGGGTCTCGTGTATGCCCGAGACTACGTTCCGTTGTGCCCGGGACATAATCCTGTTAGCCGTGCCGCTATGCCCACGTCGTAATATATATATATATATATATATATATATATGTATATCACTAATAGCGAATGATCATCCTCTAAATCACTGTACCTCGTTAAATACGAGTTCAATTCCATCTTGATTTAGTATGCATTCATGTATTCGATGGGTTGTGAACAAATACGTATCGCTGTCACTTTCAATCACTTTTCCATTTATCAGTATCACTGTCATATTTGCCACAACTCAATCGCTAACACTAATGTATCGACAATGCAAATCAGTCGCTAGGTTTCAACATGAATGATCACTATGCAGCAGGTATAAAGAAAACACGAAAAATAAGCAGAAATGCACTGAACAAATATTCCCTATTTCAATGACGGCCAATGCCATATAACTTGAAAAATTTACGATAAATCACACGTATAGAATCGACCAAAATAATATAAAATGCGTACGAAGTACACTTGATCATATAAACAGTAAAATTAATTTCATGTCAATCGGAATCCAGGTTAGGGAATTATCAACATTTTAATGTAGTGACCGATTACTAGAATTCAAGTTTCAGAACTGGAAACCCAACTTCACGACGTTTTATCAGTGAATGTGTTCAGATTCAGACGTTTCCCCTGTTTAATGAAATATAGTTCTATTTGTTAAGTCTCTAACGCATCATACAGATCGATAATATCCATAGTGTGCTGGGATTTATATATTATATAATATCGGGATATACGTTCTGTCCCAGCTTGGGACTGCAGTATGTATTGATAGTTTAAAATGTGATTAAAATAGAAATTGATGATAAAAATGAATGAAACCACTTTCAATAGTTATCTAACAGATTTATCTTCGCCACAGTATAGGGTTCCGCATAATATCATTTTCACATAGAGATATAAAAGAATTTCTAATCAAGTGTTGGCAAGTAGTGCTGGTCTGGACTGCAGTCCAGAGCCACACTCCCGAACAGTTTCCGTCCCCATTATGAAATATAAACAGATTATAAATTATATAGAGTTCAAGGTTGTTGAGTTGGATTTGATACTAACCCACGAACATAGTATTCCGGTGTGTATCCAAATTATTATGAGTTTCATAAGTTAAGTGTATGGGAAATTTCAGATTTGGCAGATCTAAATGGGATGACATTTCACGGTGTTAGGGTCCGTATTTTCGACCCAACACTTTACATAGTTTTCATTTTCTCTAAGGTAATCCGTTACATCTAAGTTCCGCTATATTAGATTTGTTTTTCACATTGAACTCTTGACCGGTGTATACAAGTGACAATCTAACCCGATTAATTCATGAGAAATCTAAGTTATATTCATACGATCAATAAACCCAAAGTGGGTCCGATCCAATATGAACAAACACGATGACTTGAGGTATATGTGTTCAATTAAACTTATCATTATAATGGAATTGATATATCTACGCATGATAACACACGCATGTATATATCTCTAATTATGTAGCAATATGATATAATTTATATAAATTAGAGTACCATGATTTGCAAGTGAAGAGGGTTTCCACTTGCTTTGGGTCATTGATATAGAAGCGACGCGACGTGCGGAGTTCGTCTCGACACGAAACGGCGCGATGCTAGACACGGTGCGTAGCGTGTGCTAGATGCGTGGCGATCCGGTACTGGACGTGGTGGTGACACGAGCATGGCATGGTAGTGCACAAGGTTGTGTTTCGGTGCGTGGTGCGGGTGTGGCACGGCGCGACACGGGAGTGGGTCCGATAGTGGTGTGGTGCCGGGTACGGAATGGGTGCTGTCATAGAACGCAGGTTGGCACGGGGCGACGCGGGAGTAGGTCCTATGGTCGTGTGGTGCCGGGCACGTAATGGGCACGAAACGGGCACGAAATGGGCACGAGTGTTTGGTCTCGGAGCGGCAGCGAGGTGGAGGTTTCGTCAACGGCTCGTCGGCGGCCTGGAGCTCCAACAGTGCAGGGTAGTCTTGACGGTGATGCTGCAGGTCGGTGTTGGGGTTTTAAGTGATGATGGAGTTATCGGTTGGGTTGAAGGTGATAGGTTCGATGGCAGCAAGGGTTGCGGCCGTGGGGTTGATGATGTTTAGGGGAAATGGTGGCTTGGGAAGAAGGAGGTGCAGTTGAGGTGGTCGGCAATGGTCGATGGTAGGGGATGACGTAGTAGCTTAGGTATTGGAGTGGCGTTATGGTTGAAGGAGGGGTTCGTCGATGGAGTGAGGTGACGGTGCAGAGGTGTCGAGGTGGCAGTGGTGAGGAGGCAGTGGCGATCTCGACGGCGGCGACAGGGGTTGAGGGAAGCGATGATGTTGATGCTCGGGAATCGGGGTTCTTATGGCAAGCTCGGGATGTAGGATTCGGGGAGACAAGAGAGGGGAGAGAGGGTGACGAGATGAAGGCGAGGTGGAGGTGGAGGTGAGGACAAGGCGAGGAGAGCGAGTGAGGATTCGGGGGAAAAGGGATCTCGGGGAGATGTTGGGCCCATGGCCGAGTCATGGCCGTTAGAGGGCACGGGTCTCGCTGAGGCAGCGCGACTAGTGGGGAAGGAGTCGTTGGGGAAAGAAAGATGTGCGGGTCGTTGGAGTCGAGGCGAGCTCGTTGCGGAGGTGGCGCGGGACTTTAGGCGACGTCGTGACGAAGAAAGAGAGGGGCGTAGGAAGAGGCGAGAAAGAAGAAGAGAAGGTGAGAAGAAGGAGGGTGTTCGGGTCGGGTAGTTTAGGGTGTGGGTTATGGGCCGGGCTAGTAAAAGGGTTAGGGTTTAAGATTTAGGTTAGGAAATTAAAATTTGAAATTAAATTTAGGAAATTTAGGAAAATAATAATTTTAAAAGTTTTAAATAGAAATTTAGGGGAAAGTATTTATTTAAAATATGAAAGATATTTATAGTGGAACTGGGTATTACAGTTACTTATTGGATTCACGGGAGTATGAACAGACTTGCTTGTTGATCTTCTGATCGCTCAATACCTGGATAGCCGTTATGTCCAGCTAGTATGGCTGACGGCTTGTGCGTGACTTATATGATCATCACCTACTGCTAGCGTATTGATGAGTCTTTAGAGTCTTACACAGAAGTTTCCTAGCTCATGCGAACCGAAGTAGGGCACATATGTGATATGTGCGGGACCGAGATTTATACTTGTATATGATACAATATTCTAATCTCGCGATATAGGTTATATGTGATATAACCAGATTATTGAATCAAGTGTTCATTCAATAATTTCGTCATGACCCGAAGGTACGGAACGTGACCGACACTTAAATTACGAAACGTCTGAAGGCATAACGCAATCTAAGTAAGCCGAAGCCCAGAAATCTAAACCACTTAAAAGAAGAAGTAAAGGAAAACATGTTTTAAAAACAACATAAAATTTCTCAAAATTTTGGCAGAGTCTCCTTTATAAAAACTGGCCCCAAATGAGTACAAATAAGAATGTATATAGATAAGCAATAATAAAAAGGCATCCCCAAACGGGAGCTAGCTTTTCGCCAATTGACGATCACAACTACGCAAGCAATATAATATACAACGCCGAAGGGCGAGGAACAAAACTCAAAGAAACACATCAAAACCACCAGAAAAACATCATAATACAAGCGTGACTCTAAGGTCAAAAGAATAAGCAACTGGTCTTCTAAATTTATCAAGTAATACAAGTCGGTTGATGGAGCTTACTAGATACAAATGAAATAATAAAGTACAACGGCGGTCCCAATACAAGTGAACCAACCTACCAAGCAATCACCCTAAATGAAGTGTTGTGCGAGCAAGCCGCCAAGGAAACCTGTACATCTAAACCTGTAAGAAAATTTGGCACAACGGGGGTGAATTGCCAACTCGTTAGTAGAAGACTTCTCGAGTAGAAATCGCATGCACGACGCTCTCCTAGGTCATATAATATACTTAATATAACACTAGTTATCTAGTAGTGGCAGGGTAATAATCTATGCGTAAGTGAAATGCTCAGTGCTCGTGTCAGTGCCTCATGTAGTAACATGTCATGTGTATGAGTATGCATGCACCATGAATGTAAAACAATCCACCATGAAATATGGATATATCTGTATAAGAAATCTTTAACTTGTATCATAGTAAAATTTGTATGGTAATCTGAAATATCATCAATGAAATCCATGGAAATTCGAGTCCAGTATCGACACAAAACATGTAAATCTCAAAGTCTCAATACCTCATAGTCTCAATATATCATAGTCTCAATATCTCATAGTCTAAAATATCTCGGGCTCCGTCAGTCCGGATCGGCCCATATCACCAAATCTCATGACAACGGTTGGTATCCTCCGGATATCCGCCACGCCAAATATCACCGGTAGGTAGTCTTCCTCTGCCAAGCTCATCGTCTATAACTCGAGCTTCTTACCCCGGGGTACCATACAGGGCCCACCATGTACCCGAGACGGTTCATCCACTCCTCGAATCGGGTCTCGAAATCCAACAGAAAATATGAAATCTCATGGTGGACGACACATACATCACGAGAAAACCGCAACTTGCATTTTAAAAATGATGATACTAAGCTTTTATTAAATTCTTGCGGTTTTCCCCCAAAATCCAGAAATCTCATAGAAATCTAAAATCCCAAAATCATGAGTAAGTAAATAATGAGCATCGGCATAAACCCCCGAATACTGCAAGATAATATGAATATGTGAATGCATGAAGAGTCTAAGAAATAAATGCAATGTCTAAACTAGCACATGAGGTTAATCACAAAATATTATACTGGACTAGCATTTAGCTGATTATATCAATAAAAGACAATATGTTCTAAAGTGTGCGTGACATGGCAATTACCGATGATGATGTGTGCGAGCCGGCAAATAAGTGTACGTGGAACATGCGCATCATCGGTAATGGTGCCGGTGTCCTAACAGGCAGAGTTTCATATTAGCTAAAGAAACATGTGTATGAATATGCAATGTGGTGAATACAACATGAATATAACAGTGAATGGGTAGTAAACGCACAACTAGAGAATACATACTAATTAGGAGTCATAAAGTTTGTTGTTTGAAAAAGCACGAATCGTGGTTTTAGTAAATTAGGACTATGGGGTTTTTAAGAAAAGATATGTCTTTTGAAAATCCGTAGTATCCCTCAGGCTATCTTTAAAAATATGCACGATTCGTTAGTTTTTAAAATAAATATGGCTCGAGCCTAAACTAAGATCTACCAACCAACTAAGGAACTAACTAAAGACACTAGTCAAAAGGTAAGAATAATCCTCCTAAAGTCCGAGTCGGTATCTCTAGTAGTCGGCGATCCAGCCTCAATAGTATCACGTACGTAGTACGACTTCCTCGAGTCAAGAGTGCGGATCAATCATCACATCTTTGCCTCCTACGGTAAAATCCATCGTACGGCATCCCAAAATCAGGGTACGGGTCAACTATCACATATATACATCATCGTTCGTATAGTATCATCATCAAACAATATCATGGTTAAGGGTATTGTACTATAATCGCTTGGATCATAATATCATCAATATATATCACCGTCTGTGTAAATATACATCGTCAAATGATCCACTAAAATATCATATCGTGATTAAGTCACATATTACAATCCGGGTTCTATTCTAGAGTCTCATACATTTCAGTGTCATCATCACCTATTATCGTTTATGTATAAATATACACTTTTTCATTTCCCAACGATCCGCTAATATCATAATACATCTCATATCATAATTCGATCGTATATCTAATATCTCACGGCATCAAGCCCATTCATACCGACTCATCCCTAGGTATCATAATACCATCCTCATATCACGTGTATATGCCACACACACACACACACATATACCTACACACATTCCTATATATATATGTGTGTATATATATACACACATATACACCAAGTCAGGTTTATGTGTATGCGTGTGTGTGTGTCTACATGAAACCTACGAATTCCCTCCAAGGCAATCATCCTCTGGTTAAGTCTTTCTAAATCAGTCTTATCCAACATAAAGTATTAAATAGTACCCTACTCGTCAAGAATCTAAGGCCACGTCCGACTTCCTAATAATAGTACATAATATCCTTATTCTACGTTTGCGGGGGTGCTATACGCCATCCTCCCGACTTCCACCGTAGATATACATCTACTCATCTGGTCCTCGCTTGCCGAAATCGATGTCGACATCCTCCTCTTCATCGTCCAAAGTATATATGAGAGGTACCTATATGCAAACATATATAATATCGTAAACCGAAATCGCGGATAAAAACCAAAACAGCACACGAAACGCGCATAGGTTAAAACCTATGACCCGCTCATGCAAAATAGCCAAATAACTCTCGACATCGGCGTACAAACACCGATTGATCGAGAAAAACCCAAACACACCAATCGTGGTTTCACAAATCACTAATTATAATATGAAATAGATTGCAACTCATCGAAACCTTAAACTAAATCAAATCAATTTATTTCCGAAAACCTAGAAAGCACTTAATTATCGTTTTAATTCTAAACTTGATGTTTTAACAAAAATAATGGCCATAATATTCACTAAATATTATAACTAAGTCATAAAAACTATCACCATAATTTATTCTCATCAATTTGTATTAAATCTAAAATATCCAATTTTAACACTTTTAAAACAAAAATTCACAATTCAACAACTAAGCTTGATTTTGCAATATCTAAAGTATTAAACTACAATTAATAATGTTAATAATGTCATGAAACCCTAATTAGATTTTAATCTCAATTATTTTATTAATTTCCAAAAACCTAGTTTGCAAAAATTAGCATGATTATCGAAATTTTAAAGTAAAAATTAGCAACTATTAACTAGATTAGGTTTTGCATTCTATTAACATGTTAATCTACTCACTAAAACCACAATCTAATGATAAAAACTCTCACTAGAATTTTATCTCACATACATATACATTTTACAAAAACCTAGTTTAACAATTAAGCAATTTGGACAAATTAATTGTAACAATTAGTAACTTAAAAATCTAGATTAGATTTTACATGTCTTTATGTGTTAAGTTACATATTAAAACCATGAAAAATTTATAAAAACCCTAGCTTGATCATGCCCTAGGCGCCATTATTGTATCATACTAGTTTGTATATTACTTAATGGAAGCTTGGGATATTCACATGTATATAACAGTCTTACTGAACAAGGTAGTATGCTACTTGGTTTTTCTATCTTAATATGTGAGTATGCGTATTTATAGAGCTCTTAGGATCTTACTTGACTACCAGCGTTGTGATGGCAGTCACACTCGTGGGGGCTGGGTAGTCTACAAGCACATCCTTATTCAGGTCCCTAGTCGTAGGATTATCGAGACAGGGCATCGATACTCCGGAGTAGACTAGTGTGTACGCTTCTCATCCCAGTTAGGGAGATGGTCTGTCCCACAGCCGTCAGTACGTCGTACTGGAGATAGTATACAGGTGCTCGTTGGGTTACGGGTACACCGGACAGGACTCGCAGGGAACTGTTGGTTGGTTTTATACCAGTCGTCAGTGAACAGTTCCCAGGTGACATGAGTACAGCATAGTCCGCAGACTTGACACTGCTACTTCGCCTCGAGTGTGTCCCACTGTTCTTAGATTGCTACCCTACCACGGCTCAAAGGAGTCGTGCAAACAGGTAGCAGTTGGGTGCAGTCCCGAGCACTTGGAGGCAGTGGCGGTCAGACAGGATTCGTCTCTCTCGGTATTGGGGGTTGATATCGCGCTGTGTCAGAGAGCCATTACACAAAGTCCCTGGCCAGGGCAAGCGAGATTTACTGGTAGGTTCCAGTAGTTTCTCAGGGTGTAATGGGCTTCACTCCGACACGACTTATACCGCTATTAGGGGACTGACGCTTGCCGCCCCCCTAGGCCCGATATGCGATAGTCTTAGACGCAGACCGGACTGTACGGAGATTGTCACAGCAGGCTCAGTAGGAGTTCGGATGGGTTTCCTCATCGGCCTTCTTATCGACATCTACCTAGGGGGTCGTTACATACAGCTAGTGCCGCTTGCGGTCTGTGGTTAAACCCACTGCCAGCGTAGTAGTCGAGTCTCTGGAGTCCCATACAGAGAGTTTCCCTACTCCAGGCAAAACGATATAGAGGTCGTATGGTTTTATGACAAGGGTTCGGACGCATACGTGTGTTTACGCACGTACGACATCCGGACAATTTATACTAGTCGGCTTTGGTTTAAGCCAGTTTCTAGTATCAGGTTATTGGATTTATACAGTCTAAAGTTTTTCCGTGTTTTCACGGATAGGAGGGGTGTTCTCGTAATTGCGTGAGAAGCTTCTAGAAGATGGTGACTAAGGAGGTTTAGGTGGCATATACATTGAATGAGATTAGTGAGTCATATGGATTATTCATCCATGTCATTAATGCATCATAAATGCTTAATGACTCATGGAGATGAATCACCATTAGATATTTATCAAGCATGGTTGTAAATCATTTTATTTTATTTTCTTGAAAATCAATAATGCTTGATATATATTATGATAGCTCATTTTCTCGTTTCATTATTATGTTCATCTTCTCTCTCCTCAAGCTCTCTATCTCTTCAAACCCTAATCCTCCCCTCTCATGTGTTGAGTACAAGGATTAGTTAGACTAATTAAACCATAAACCTTACTCTATATCATCTAGGTATTTTGATTAGCACTTAAAGAAACCTAGTTGCCTCAAGTTTAGAGACAAAGCTTGGAGTAAAGCTCTCGGGTGGATCTTCTACTACTTAGAGAAGGCCGGAGAGGACGTGGAGAACGACAAGACGAAGGACTCGGATCTTTAGGTATAATCACTTTTCATAGTAGTTGTTAACTCCTATGTTTGATGTTAGTTATTGTTTATGCAAAGATTCTCGGTTAGTCGATGTTTACGCTTTAAACAAGATTGTTTTTCATTATTCCGCCTCCCCGCAAGTCGTGGGGTGTTGTACATTGACTTACAGTGGTATCAGAGCCTCGCTAAACAATAAATAACTCATTAGCAAAGTCGTAAGATATTCGAACGCAAAACGAACCAAAAAACGACATCGATATCACTACTTTCTGTCGAATTTTAAACAGGCTCTAAAAATTTTTCAGGGTGCTTCAGAATAACCTACAGAGAATTGTAAGAAAACTTGTGAAAAATGGGTTCCTGAATCGGCCAAACGACCGCGGAACCGCGGCGGATCCCACAGATCCGCCGCTGAACCGCGGCCGAGTTGGGGCCGATTCAACCCATTTTCCACCAGTAATTCTTCTATGATATTTTTGTGTTTTCTGGGATGTTTATTTTTCTGCTCAAGTCTCAGGTGCACAGAGAAGTATTGGAGTAGAATCTAATGTGTTTGCACGATCGAAATTTTGCGATGTTTGCTAATTTGATTGTATCTGTGTTTGTATAATGTGTTCGTAAACCTCCCCTAACTGCTAGTATGTCGGTTGGCAGGGGGTTGCACATTTCTGTAATGTATTTTATATGTTTGTGTATATGAACTGTGTTGGACTGTTGTGATCTATAGCCGGGGTTTTGTGATAGGTTATTATTTAATTCATTTGATGTAAATTTAATTTGTTGTAATATTATTTTGCGGGGCACATCCAGGTTGCGGTTGTAGCCACCGTTGTATATTTCATTTTACTGTTTTTGCTCCTAGGACAGACCCATGGTGGGGTGCACAATCTACCGGGCGGGTAGTTTGTCGTACTCGTAGGGGTCTAGGGTGGGGTAATGGCTATTCATCACAACTGTGTAATCTGTCTTTTGTTGCAGGCTCTAAACAAACACGGATTGCTTGCAAATCCAATAAAGTTCATCTGTGATCTGGAATGAATATTATTGCGTCCGACGAATGTAAAATATCTATATATATGATAGCTATTTAGACGTCACTTATGTTTTACACCCGCGCTAGCCCAGCCCCCACTCTGTCGTTAGTTAAGTAACCTAACGAGTGATGACGGGACCCAGTGGTGAATGCGGATGACATAAGAGGACGTATTTTCGTTGTTTTCTGCAATGATAGGTTAATGATGGGACGCATTATTTATAATACGAAGAAAATAAACCAAAAGGATAAATCGTTGGAACAATTTAAAAGAAACCACTCGGTTATTTTAAAACAGATGATATTTTTAAATTGCGGAGCTTTAACCACTCCTTTTAAAATCTATCAGGTTCCTTCGGTCATATCAAGTTCACTACGTTCACGGTTTCGCCAAAACCATTCGTAGCCTTCCGTAATTTCATTTGGGTATTCAGTAGTATTCAAGCTATGTATTTTGGCCAAAATCACGGCATAGTGTTTGGTAGCTGCTGGGTATTCATTTGTTAAATAGATAGATGAGTTATTTTGGGACAGTCGTATCATCATTTGACCAAAGTCAGGGGTATATACGGATGGGTTCAAATTGACAAGATAATGACGGGTAGAACTTGACATGTGACTTATGACATTTTGACCAAAGCCAAGGTCATAAGAGCATGGGGCAAAAATATATATCGGGAATTTCTAAAGAAACTGAAATTTGCAAAGAGATGCATACCATTTGGAGTTTGATGAATGTTGGTAGGATTCCTTCAGCATTATCAGACGATGATATTTGGATCCCGATCCTACTGTGAGTATATGCTACTTATCAGGATATTCGTCACTTAACGATCAATGCTATAAACCAAGTAGGTGTCTAGAAAGGTGTCAGAGGGGCTACGCCCCCAGAGAAAAGAGATTATTTAATTAAGGAACTTCGCGAAAGCGTTGGAAAACCTCCCTCGAAGTATCGACACTAGCCTGGCTGAACGGTTAAGCAAGTATTCTACGGTGAGAATAGTCCTGGCTAATTCTTCTTTTATGGTTTGGGGAAAGATTCGAGAAACACTGGGAGCCATCCAGTTTAGATAAACTAAAAACCACTTTAAACTTGCAAGAGCATCATGCTAAAGAGTTTTCTTCTCTCTGTCCTAATTGCAGCGACCCTAAAAATGACTGGACTTAAGTTACTTTTAGAGAAAAATATACTGACTGGGCCAAACTATAAAGATTGGCTGCGGAATGTCAAAATGGCTTTGACCTATGACAAATTGGGGTACGTCCTCACCGCTAAGGCACCTGCTGTCCCTGGTCCCAAATCCAGTAATGCAGATAAGGAAATCCGCAAAACCTGGGATTTCGATTGCGCGAAAGCCAAGTGCATCGTGCTTTCCTCGATGAATAATGAACATCAGAGGAGGCACGAGGATATGGAACTAGATGCCATATTTCTCCATACAAAGGAACTTTATGGAGAGCAATCTCGTATAGCAAGATACGAGACCTCTAAGAACTTGTTTCGAGCGAGGTTGGCTGTCAGATCATCAGTAGGAGAACATGTCCTAAAGATAATAGGCTATATAGAAGAGCTCGCAGACCTTGGGCCGACTTTGGATAATGAGCTCTATACAGACCTTATTCTTCAGTCCCTTCCTTCCACCTACGCCCAGTTTATTCTGAACTTCAACATTCAAAGAAAAGAAGTTGAACTTCCGGAACTTCTTAACATGTTGAGGAGTGCAGAAGGCACCTTGCAGAAGGCAAGGGAAACACCAGCTATGTTTGTTAGCGGTGCATCTTCTTCCGGGTCCAAGGCAAGGGCCAAAGGAAGGAAGAAGAAGGCCGCTACCAAACCTAGAGGAGGTGTTAGTAAGGTGGGAGGGAAGGGAAAGAAAAAGATTGCCGCGCCAGTAGTGGCGCAGGATGAGTGCTTCCATTGTCACAGGAAAGGGCACTGGAAGAAGGATTGCAAGGTGTGGAACGCCAAGAACCAAGGACCGAAGCAAGCTGTGGCTTCGACTTCAGGTGTGTTTGTAATTGAGAATTGTTTGTCAATCAACTCTACTTCCTAGGTATTGGATACCGGATCAGGATCTCATATATGCAATTCATTGCAGGCACTGAGAAACCGTAGAGTACTGAAGGAAGGTGATATGACCCTAAAGGTTGCTAACGGAGCTAGCGTGGGAGCTGTGTCCGTCGGGGATTATCACCTGGGATTGACGAGTGGACATATTTTGGTTTTACATAACTGTTTTTATGTACCTAGTTTAACGTGTAATATCATATCAGTTTCCTTGTTATCAAATAAAGGTTATGATTTCACGTTTGTAAGCGATGTTGTTAACATCCACCTTAATCATGGTTTGATTGGGTCCGGTACACTAAATAACGGTATATATGTCTTAAACCAAATCCAGATTTTCAATGTCCAGAACACACTAAAAAGAAAGTCTCCAGATTTAAATAAGGCTTTCTTATGGCATTGTAGACTAGGTCACATCAATGAGAAAAGGTTAACTAAGTTACATAGAGAAGGATATTTGGACTCTTTCGAATATCAAACTTATGCCACTTGTGAATCATGTCTCAAAGGAAAGATGACAAAGACTCCATTCACTGGACATGGAGTAAGTGCGAGCGAGCTCTTAGGACTCGTACACAGTGATGTATGTGGTCCAATGTCTACACATGCAAGAGGTGGTTTTTCCTATTTCATTACTTTTATGGATGATTACTCAAGGTACGGATTCATTTATCTGATGAAACATAAATCCGAGGCTTTTGAAAAATTCCAGGAGTATAAGAATGAAGTGGAAAACCAAACCGGCAAAAGTATCAAGACACTAAGATCTGATCGAGGTGGTGAATACATAAATGCCGAGTTCCTAGGTTACCTAAAAGAGAAAGGAATTCTCTCTCAGCTTACTCCTCCATACACTCCACAGCATAATGGTGTATCGGAGAGACGGAATCGAACCCTATTAGATATGGTACGATCCATGATGAGTAATGCTGAGTTACCGCGATCTTTCTGGGGTTATGCGCTAGAATCAGCGGCATATCTTCTGAACAGGGCTCCTACCAAGACTGTGCCTACCACTCCATATCAGATGTGGAGTGGGAAGAAACCCTACCTTCAGCATCTGAAAATATAGGGATGTCCAGCTTTTGTTAAAAAGCAGCATGTGGACAAGCTCGAGGCACGATCAGTGAAATGTTTGTTTATGGGATATCCAAAGAACTCCAAGGGATATTATTTCTATTACGCAGAGGAACAGAAGGTGTTTGTTTCTCGTAATGCCCATTTTCTAGAACATCAGTTTTTAGAAAAGGAAACAAGTGGGAGAGAAATAGAACTGGAAGAAATTCCAGAACCACAAACTACTACTGAAAGTTTGGTAGAACCAGTAGTTCAAGAAGAACAGGACATTCCCGCACCCCTCCGCTGAAGTAGTAGGCCGTCTCATCCGCCTGAGAGATACTACGGTTTTCTCATAGATGGGGATAGAGAGGATTGCATCATCGATGATGATGAACCTACTGACTTCCAGTAGGCCATCCAGAGCGGCGACTCGGTACGATGGCTAGATGCATTGCGGACCGAAATGGAGTCCATGTACACCAACAAAGTATGGACTTTAGACTTTGCTCCAGATGGGGTAAAACCCATAGGATGCAAATGGATCTTCAAGAAAAAGATTGGTGTAGATGGACAGGTGGAAACCTATAAGGCTAGACTTGTTGCAAAGGGTTTTCGTCAAAGACCTGGTTTGGACTATAACGAAACTTTTTCTCCAGTGGCTATGCTCAAATCCATTCGTGTCCTTCTTGCTATTGCTGCCTTCCATGATTATGAAATCTGGCAGATGGACGTAAAGACGGCTTTTCTGAATGGTAATTTAGAAGAGTGCGTCTATATGGATCAGCCAGAGGGTTTCAATCAGAGTGGGAGCAGCGGGAAAGTATGCAAGTTGCTTAAGTCCATTTATGGACTAAAGCAGGCATCGCGGAGTTGGAACATCTGTTTTGATGAGACAGTCAAAGAATATGACTTTATCAAAAATCCAGATGAACCATGCATATATAGTAAAGTTGTAGCCAGAAGTGTCGTATTCCTCGTCTTGTATGTGGATGACATTCAATTGATAGGAAATGACATTCCTATGCTACAATCTGTCAAAGGATTCTTGTCACACAGGTTCTCCATGAAAGACCTAGGTGATGCCTCTTACATTCTGGGGATCCGGATCTATCGTGATAGATCCAAGAGGATGTTAGGACTTTCGCAGTCCAGGTATATCGACACTTTACTGAAAAGATTCAGTATGGAAGATTCCAAGCGCGGTAATCTCCGTCTTGTCACGGAATCACCTTATCCAAAGAGATGTCTCCCAAGACTGATTTGGAAAGGGAACGCATGTCTATTATACCCTACGCTTCTGCGGTAGGCTCTATAATGTATGCGATGTTGTGCACCAGACCAGATATAGCTTACGCACTGAGCATGGTAAGCCGGTATCAGTCAGACCCAGGGGAGAAGCACTGGATAGCAGTAAAGAACATTCTCAAGTACCTGAAGAGGACTAAGGAGATGTTCTTGGTTTACGGCGCAAAAGACCTCAGGTTGGAGGCCTATGCTGATTCGGCTTCCAGAGTGATAAGGACGATTCCAAGTCCATGTCAGGTTATGTCTTCACCCTCAATGGAGGGGCGGTGTGCTGGAAGAGCTCCAAGCAGGACACCGTTGCTGACTCGACGATGGAAGCGGAGTATATAGCTGCTTGCGATGCCGCAAAAGAAGCAGTCTGGATGAAGAAGTTCCTAACAGAACTTCAGGTGGTTCCTACCATTGTTGATCCAATACCTCTGTATTGCGACAACAACGGAGCTATAGCTTTAGCGAAGGAACCAAGGTCCCATCAGAAGTCCAGAAACATCTTGAGGCGGTATCACCTGATCAGGGAGATCATTGATCGTCGGGAGATCGAGGTTCAGAGGGTTGCTTCTGAAGAGAACATTGCTGATCCATTCACGAAGGCCCTACCTCAGATTTAGTTCGAGAGGCTACTCGAGATCATCGGTCTTCAATACGCCAGAACATGGCCCTAGTGCAAGTGGGAGATTGTTAGTGTATATGCCCTAGGGGCCATTATTGTATCATACTAGTTTGTATATTACTTAATGGAAGCTTGGGATATTCACATGTATATAACAGTCTTGCTAAACATGGTAGTATGCTACTTGGTTTTTCTATCTTAATATGTGAGTATGCGTATTGATAGAGCTCTTAGGATCTTGCTTGACTACCAGCGTTGTGATGGCAGTCACACTCGTGGGGACTGGGTAGTCTACAAGCACATCCTTATTCAGGTCTCTAGTCGTAGGATTATCGAGACAGGGCATCGATACTCCGGAGTAGACTAGTGTGTACGCTTCTCATCCCAGTTAGGGAGATGGTCTGTCCCACAGCCGTCAGTACGTCGTACTGGAGATAGTATACTGGTGCTCGTTGGGTTACGGGTACACCGGACAGGACTCGCAGGGAACTGTTGGTTGGTTTTATACCATTCGTCAGTGAACAGTTCCCAGGTGACATGAGTACAGCATAGTCCGCAGACTTGACACTGCTACTTCGCCTCGAGTGTGTCCCACTGTTCTTAGATTGCTACCCTACCACGGCTCAAAGGAGTCGTGCAAACAGGTAGCAGTTGGGTGCAGTCCCGAGCACTTAGAGGCAGTGGCGGTTAGACAGGATTCGTCTCTCCCGATATTGGGAGTTGATATCGCGCTGTGTTAGAGAGCCATTACGTAAAGTCCCTGGCCAGGGCAAGCGAGATTTGCTGGTAGGTTCCAGTAGTTTCTTAGGGTGTAATGGGCTTCTCTCCGACACGACTTATTCCGCTATTAGGGGACTGACGCTTGCCGCCCCCTAGGCCCGATATGCGATAGTCTTAGACGAACAGACCGGATTGTACGGAGATTGTCACAGCAGGCTCAGTAGGAGTTCGGATGGGTTTCCTCATCGGCCTTCTTATCGACATCTACCTGGGGGGCCGTTACATACAGCTAGTGCCGCTTGCGGTCTGTGGTTAAACCCACTGCTAGCGTAGTAGTCGAGTCTCTAGAGTCCCACACAGAGAGTTTTCCTACTCCAAGCGAAACGATATAGAGGTCGTATGGTTTTACGACAAGGGTTCGGACGCATACGTGTGTTTACGCACGCACGACATCCGGACAGTTTATACCAGTCGGCTTTGGTTTAAGCTAGTTTCTAGTATCCGGTTATTGGATTTATACAGTCTAAAGTTTTTCCGTGTTTTCACGGATAGGAGGGGCGTTCTCGTAATTGCGCGAGAAGCTTCTAGAAGATGGTGACTAAGGAGGTTTAGGTGGCATATATATTGAATGAGATTAGTAAGTCATATGGATGATTCATCCATGTCATTAATGCATCATAAATGCTTAATGACTCATGAGGATGAATCATCATTAGATATTTATCAAGCATGGTTGTAAATCATTTTATTTTCTTTTGTTGAAAAACATTAATGCTTGATATATATTATGATAGCTCATTTTCTCATTTCATTATTATGTTCATCTTCTCTCTCCTCAAGCTCTCTCTCTTCAGACCCTAATGCTCCCCTCTCATGTGTTGAGTACAAGGATTAGTTAGACTAATTAAACCATAACCCTCACTCTATATCATCTAGGTACTTTGATTAGCACTTAAAGAAACCTAGTTGCCTCAAGTTTAGAGACAAAGCTTGGAGTAAAGCTCTCGGGTGGATCTTCTACTACTTAGAGAAGGACGGAGAGGACGTGGAGAACGACAAGACGAAGGACTCGGATCTTTAGGTATAATCACTTTTCATAGTAGTTGTTAACTCCTATGTTTGATGTTAGTTATTGTTTATGCAAAGATTCTCGGTGAGTCGATGTTTACGCTTTGAACAAGATTGTTTTTCATTATTCCGCCTCCCCGCAAGTCGTGGGCTGTTGTACATCGACTTACAAATCACAAATCCTTTCTTGAATTTTTAATTTAGCAACTAAAACCATAATTAAACACCGAAATCCATTCAATTTACGTAATTAACTTACAATTAACACTAAGGTTAGAATTATACCTCACTAAACATGAGATCCAACATGAAAATCATAGCCTCCAAAGTGCTAACTTTTCTCTAAGATCCATGCTAGATAGGCCAACGAATAATGGGTAGGGATTGGATTTTGAATTTAAGTTTTTATTTTGGATTTTTCATGAATTTTTTAAGATTTTTGTGATGGAAATGAAGTTGAAATTTAGAGAAATGGGGGAGGCATTATTTCGACCAGAAAATAATGGGGGAAAAGAGAGAGAGAGGAGTGTGGAGATGTGTAGAAGAGTCTTCAATTAATGCTTCTTTTTAGTCTTTTCTTTAATTATTTGATTTTATTTCATTTTCTTATTTAATTTCACCCTAGATTCCTCTAGAATTTTGAAGACAATTCAAGAAGAGAAGAGTATGCTACAATCTTAATTCTAATATGTCTTGTTAAATTAACCCATTGCAATTTGTAATTTGCACTAATTTAATGTATAATTAAAAGCTTATATTAATATTAGAAATAATTAATTAAGGAAAAATATTTAAGTAAACTAATAATTTATAAATGACTAAATAAACACCATTTAATAGTAATTACATAGTTAAAATAAGCGTATTTAAATCTATATTGAAAAATAATTATTGTTAAATTTTACGGAAAATACGATTTATTTTACCGATTATCAGAAAATTTACCTAAACGATTTTATTTATTTATTTATTTTTAAAACGTTGCAATCTTCCTCCCTTAAAGAAATTCGGTCCCTGAATTTAAATCAAAACTCCCCCAAATACTATGACATTTAACAAAACGCTCAATCGTCGGGGCTCCGAAATCATCAATACATAAAACACATTTTAGCGCAATGGATGCGTATGAAAAACAAGTACAGATCTCAAAATCAAAACTCCGTCAAGCATAACGCAATCATCGGAGTTATGGTGAAAATACAATGTCAAAGTCTAATACGAAAACCAACATGAAATACATCAAAACCATAACTTGTATGTAGTGCGCATCGTAGTAAAATCGTCCAAACATCTGAATAGAGAAGCATGCAAAAACACCTAGGTACTGGTCTCAAGACAGTCCTACCCGATTATTAAACCAAATAGTAAATATCATAACAACATATGGTTAAAAATGAATTCAATATCAAATACAGTATACAAGGTACCACGTGCGTCCGGTGCGCACAGAAATCAAAACCAAATACAGAAGCCACGAACATGTACAGAAACAAAACTGAGTGCAACAGGTGTGCACAAAAAACATTTGTCAAGTTCAACGGGCGTGCACGACAACAATATCAGGTGCATCTAATCTACACAAAGCCCTGATTTAGTGCATCTGGTGTGCCCAAAATCTCATCAAGTCCGCCAAGTGTGTGCAAGAATCTCAATCAAGTGCACACGGTGCACGAAAACATATACCGAATATCAAAATCGAAACCACAGTACGAAAAGTGCAAGAAAACTATGCCGAACCATACGTCAAAATCATGTGCAACCCATATGCACGAAATCAAATCAATATCTCAAAATCTATAAAACCAAATCGAGCGCACTGGGTATGCACAAAACAACATCAATACAACTGATACATGGAACACGAATAGAGTGTAATGAATATAAACATAGGAATACCAATCATAAAACAAAATCATCAAAATACCAGAATCCAAACAACGGAAATGCGATATTCGAATCACCAATCGTAAATCATAACACTGATGTTGATGTGCGCCTTTTCTAATGTCGACTGATTCGAACTCGTCTCTTCATATCTGTATGGACGGCGCTACAAACTGTTATACTCATATCTAGAGTCTCCCACGTAATCTATCCCTTCACCTGATATCCGGACTACGTTAAACTTTTCGATCGATTCATCAAAATCCCATAATTCCCCGAGAGCTCAACACTCAAGTACAGTTTAAATGTCACGCCCCGCTTCCTGGTATACGGCGAAGAGGACGGGACTGGTCCACTACGTATTTACTGTGAAGTAAATACGCTAAGCGTATCTAAGCAATATAAAAGTAAGCACAAGAGACAAGAGATATAAACTGAACAACAACTTTATTTATTAATATTCTTTTGTATAATGCATGAAAAGTAAATACATCTGAATAAAAAGCAATGCCTAAACAATGGCATAATAGAAATGAAGTACTGAATGGAAAGTGTACAATGACTAGAGCTCGAGATCTTCACTGAACTGGTCCAAGTCTTCAGCACTGGGCTTGATCTCTGACTGGTCCAGATCACATGACGACATTCAAAGAAGAAAGAAAGAGAATGTCGTCAGCGAACAGATCGCTCGGTAAGTCCCAAAGATAAGGGAGAAGTAGAATAGACAGAATAAGAAGGTAGCTTTTAAAATTGTATTATATTGTTATAATGTTGTATTTAGTATTAACGCAGTTGTTTGTAGCTTGGTACAGAAGGATGCCAGTGTATACAAGAGGTGTCTCGTTAGACCAGAGACTACGGTGAACTGAATATAAAGTACAAGGCTCCGTTAGACGGCCCGGAACAACGACAATTGGATTCAGGTTAGGTGTCTTAAATCTTGCAGTCTCGTGCCACTTTTAACACCATCTGTACCAGTCTACCCCTTAAATCCCGTAGTGTTTTGATTGTATTATATTGTAAACTGTATAGATTGTATAATTGGATGACTGACCGAAACTATGATATCTGTAACGGATGTAACCGTAGAATCATATAAATGGAATAACTGGGCAACCATGTAAATGGAATGTATATCCATGGTTCGGTTCAGTCAAGTTGTATAGATTGATAATTGGATTCATGGATTCATGTTGAATTGTAATATTAAAGATTGTAGATTGTAGATTGTACTTGAATCATATTCAAGTCAGATTATAATGAGACTCATTCTGAGTCAGACAATTAGAAAAGTAAATTGAAGTTCCGATAGTTTTGATGTTATCGGTAACCGCTGCACATGGGCGGCAGGATTTGTGCCTTTTTTAAAAACGATTACCGTATTGATAATACCATTGTTAAGTTGTCTACCTTAGATAGGCAAGCACCCACTTCTCCGGCTCTCTGAGACTCAAGAGATTGGTCCCGCTTAAACCTATATTTACTAGGGTTTTTAATGTAATTTATAGAACTTGAGGGGGTTTTATGTAAAATACTTTTGTATAGTTTTCAAAATACACCCCAAGTATTTATTAATCGTCTTTAAAGTTATAATAATTGTAGATTTTATACTTGTGACAATTCTAATGAGAATAACCTAACTTTCATATTATATGGTATTAAAATATAATATTAAACTTATATGGAATTCATGGTATTTTAAGGTAAATTGATTCTTGTGATATTTTAGAAAAAGTGGAATATTTATATTATAAAAAAATAGGTATTTTAATGATAAATATACATACAGTTATACAAAAAAAAATTTAATATATATTTTTTATTCTAAAAAACTCATTTTCTTAAGATGTCGTTTTTTAAATCTTTCGAGACCGAATGCTCCTTGCGGAGGTCTACATCTCGCACTACTAAGCCCGAGGATGTGCGATAATCCACACCATCCCTAACGGGTTCCCCAAATTGGTTGTAGCGGCGCTTTGCAAAGATTTGTGTAAAATAGTAATCATTAAAAAAACGGTTTTATTAATTATGGTATTTATTTGTAAAGGTGTCGATTTCCCGTATTCTATGTTCTAGGGTCTCCTAAGTTAACTAGACTGCTCCTAACTGGTCCAAAGCGATAAGTTGTGAGATATCTCTCAAATCGCCTCTTCACCGCCAATTGTGGCCAGGTAAGTACAAGTGAAGAAAGGAGGGATCCGCTCACGAATCACCGTGAGACGGGCCTTTTAAAATTACCTTTCTCACTTGTCTAGCCTAGGCACCACAAATTCAGGTTTAGATAAATGACTGAATGCCCACAACCTTCCTCTGTCCTAATGAGCGCGACAGTCCTTAATTGGCTGGGTCTAGATATTTTTTTAGCTCAAATGTTATTTATTTGTAAAGATGTCGATTTCCCGTATTTTATGTTCCCGAGGGTATCGTGCTATGTTTCATATGAGTGTGTGAGGAGGTAGGTCATTACCTCGTGATCTATTTAAAGGTATAACAAGTTTAATGATTTAAATGCCGCAAAAGGAACTATGCGGTATTTAAATGAAAAATACGATAAAATGAAATAGCCATCATTTTATGAAATGAAAGTTGATCAATTTGGTTGATTAGTATTTAATAGTCAACATGAGGGAATTTAAGCATAATTGTATTAACGAGAAGTGAAGTTTTATAAAAAAACCGAATCGGAAATCGGTTTTGTTCCGATTCCGTCGGGTTTTGTAATTCCGTATTCCTAGAAAAGAATAGAGAGATAGAATTTAGGGCCTTACGGGTTTTGGACAACTAGGAGAAAGAGATAGAACGGGAGAAGTCGCCGGTGCGTCACTTCGTCGCCGGGAGCTCCTAGAATGATCATCTGAAGTTCGCCGGAAAATTCGCCGTAGGTTCGCTTCGTGCTCGATTTCAAAGTACTCAAGATTTCTTGAGAATTTTTTAGAGTTGGATCAGAGTTTGGGGTGAGAGGGTAGATGGTAGGGTTAGTATTTATAGGGTTAGGCCAGGGTTAGGGTAGATGAAGGGTTTTAATTTAAAAAATGTAAAAATGTTGGAAAAATGGAGTAAATGAGTGTTAATGGGCTCTCTGTTAACGATCTGGGGAAATAAAGTATGCTGGGTAGTTGGGCAGACCAAGAGGCACATTTCATCTTCAGGCGACTTGGCCGTCCTGCCGAGTCCGGCAGGCGGCGCCGACACGAGTCGGCCGGTCCGCCACCCGACTCAGCCGAATCAGGCCGAGCCCGGTGCCTAAGAGGTGGGGGGTCGTCAGGTGAACACTCTGGTGCATTTTAGTTTTTCAGGTGTAGTGGGAAATTATGAAGTTATCACGTGTTGACTGTTGGGCTTCTATAAAATTTGAAACAAAATAAATATTAAAAATAATATGAAGCATAGGATTTGAACTCTGGTGGCTTGGTTCAGCAATGCAGGGTATTACCAATGAGCTACAAGCTCCTTCTTGTAATTAAATTGCTAATTAATTACTTAAGTCTTGTGCTCAGGCAATAAATACCCCTTTATGGATATTTGAAACTTTTTTTGTAAAAACTTGTATAGGAAATTTAGGGTTGTTACATTCTACCCTCGTTATAAAAATTTCGTCCTCGAAATTTGTAAAAGGAAAGTGTAACAAATTCAAGGACAGTTTGGTGACTGGAGTATAGATAGTGTATAACAAGATGGTGCAAGGATTTTAAAAAGTGTGAGAAAGACTTACTGGTGTTACCTTGACCTACAGTTTCGGCTTCTACAGCTGCTAATGTAAAAGTCTGTCGCCGTGGTACATTCCTTCTAGCTGGAGGCACATTCTGTCCTTAGGGCTTGTTTCTCTGCCCTCGAGGCATTTTCCTCCTTGCTTGATGGAATTGGCGAGTAGGCTGTGCAGGTGGTAGAGCAGGGAGTGCAAAACGAGGTGTAGGAGCCTGGATATCTGGCCGCTGCGGGTAGTTGGTTGGTGTGTGAGCCGAGTTGCGTCTATAGGGACAATCTCCAATTCTATGATCGGATGCACCACAAAATAGGCACAGGTCTTTTGCGCGCCTACAGTCCTTCCATTAGTGTCCATCCCTATGGCAGTAGTAACAAAAACCTGGACTTGACTGGTTAATTGTTTCTTTCTGTATCTTGGGTTCAGAAGGTTGTGTAGGGTAGGTTCCTCTTGCCATCTGGGTGGCAGAGCGTTTCCTGACGGTTGCTTCTGCTTCTGGTCGGTTCAATAATATATCAGTCTGCTGCTGCAGTCCAACCAGGAGGCTTTGGATTTCCTCAAGCAAAACCGTTTTCTCCTTGAGCGGAGCAGGGACGGCAGGTGTGATTTGTAGTGGTGGTGGAGGGTTGTTGAAGTTGGTGCTGGTGTTGTTTGGGGAATCCATAACCTTGAATGAAAAATTTAGGTTAGGACAGATTCAAAGTATATGATTCAAGGAATATGAAATTGATAAGATTTAAGGGAAATGAATTGTAAAGAATGTTTTAGTTGCTGGTTCTTGTGTTATATTGCTTAGGTTGTTCACGAAGAACAGAACTGCATGATAGGATTTCATACAGCTCTGACCTGCATGGGCCACCAACAAAACCTGTCACACCCCGCTTCCCGGTATACGGCGAAGAAGACGGGACCGGTCAGCTATGTATTTACTGTGAAGCAAATACGCTAAGCGTATCTAAGCAATATAAAAGTAAGCACAAGAGACAAGAGATATAAACTGAACAACAACTTTATTTATTAACATTCTTTTGTACAATGCATGAAAAGTAAATACAACTGAATAAAAAGCAATGCCTAAACAATGGCGTAATAGAAATGAAAGTACTGAGTGGAAAGTGTATAATGACTAGAGCTCGGGGTCTTCACTGAACTGGTCCAAGTCTTCAGCAGTGGGCTTGATCTCTGACGGGTCCAGATCACCTGACGACATTCAAAGAAGAAAGAAAGAGAATGTCGTCAGCGAACAGATCGCTTGGTAAGTCCTAAAGATAAGGGAGAAGTAGAATAACAGAATAAGAAGGTAGCTTTTAAAATTGTATTATATTGTTATAATGTTGTATTTAGTATTAACGCTGTTGTTTGTAGCTTGGTACAGAAGGATGCCAGTGTATACGAGAGGAGTCTTGTTAGAGCAGAGACTACGATGAATTGAATATAGAGTACAAGGCTCCGTTAGAAGGCCCGGAACAATGGCAATTGGATTCATGTTAGGTGTCTTAAATTTTGCAGTCTCATGCCACTTTTAGTACCTTCCGTACCAGTCTACCCCTTAAACCCCGTAGTGTTTTGATTGTATTGTATTGTAAACTGTATAGATTGTATAATTGGATGACTGACCGAAACCATGATATCTGTAATGGATGTAACCGTAGAATCTTGTAAATGGAATAACTGGAGAACCATGTAAATGGAATGTATATCCATGGTTCGGTTCATTCAAGTTGTATAGATTGATAATTGGATTCATGGATTCATGTTGAATTGTAATATTGAAGATTGTAGATTGTAGATTTTACTTGAATCATATTCAAGTCAGATTATAATGAGACTCACTCTGAGTTAGACAATTAGAAAAGTAAATTGAAGTCCTGATAGTTTTGATGTTATCGGTAACCGCTGCACATGGACGGCATGATTTGTGTCTTTTCAAAGATGATTACCGTTTTGGTAACACCATTGTAAAGTTGTCTACCTTAGATGGACAAGCACCCACATCTCCGGCTCCCTGAGGCTCAAGAGATTGGTCCCGCTTAAACCTATATTAACCAGGGTCCTTATTGTAATTTATAGAACTTGAGGGGGTTTTATGTAAAATACTTTTGTATAGTTTTCAAAATACACCCTAAGTATTTATTAATCGTCTTTAAATTTTTAATAATTGTAGATGTTATACTTGTGACAATTCTAATGAGAATAACCTAACTTACATATTATATGGTATTAAAGTGTAATATTAAACTTGTATGGAATTCATGGTATTTTAAGGTAAATTGATTCTTGTGATATTTTAGAAAAAGTGGAATATTTATATTATAACAAAATAGGTATTTTAATGATAAATATACAAATAGTTATAAAAGAATAATTTTAATATATATTTTATATTCTAAAAATCTCATTTTCTTAAAATGTCGTATTTTAAATCTTTTGAGAACGAATGCTCCTTGCGGAGGTCTGCAGCTCGCACTACTAAGCCAGAGGATGTGCGATAATCTGCACCATCCCTAACGGGTTCCCCAAATGGGTTGTAGTGATACTTTGCAAAGATTTGTGTAAAATACTAATCATTAAGAAAAACGGTTTTATTAATTATGGTATTTATTTGTAAAGGTGTCGATTTCCCGTATTCTATGTTCTAGGGTCCCCTAAGTTAACTAGACTGCTCCTAACTGGTCCAAAGCGACAAGTTGTGAGATATCTCTCAAATCGTCTCTTCACCTCCAATTGTGGCCAGGTAAGTACAAGTGTAGAAAGGAGGGATCCGCTCACGAATCACCGTGAGACGGGCCTTTTAAAGTTACCTTTCTCACTTGTCTAATCTAGGCACCACAAAATCAGGTTTAGATAAACGACTGAATGCCCACAACCTTCCTCTGTCCTAATGAGCGCGACAGTCCTTAATTGGCTGAGTCTAGATATTTTTTTTTAGCTCAAAGGTTATTTATTTGTAAAGATGTCGATTTCCCGTATTTTATGTTCCCGAGGGCATCGTACAATGTTGTATATGAGTGTGTGAAGAGGTAGGTCCTTACCTCGTGATTTATTTAACGGTATAACAAGTTTAATGGTTTAAATGTCGCAAAAGGAACTATGTGGTATTTAAATGAAAAATACGATAAAGTGAAATAGCCATCATTTTATGAAATGAAAGTTAATCAATTTGGTTGATTAGTGTTTAATAGTCAACATGAGAGAGTTTAAGCATAATTGTATTAACGAGAATTGAAGTTTTATAAAGAAACCGAATCGGAAATCGGTTTTGTTCCGATTCTGTCGGGTTTTGTAATTACTTATTTCTAGAAAAGAATAGAGAGATAGAATTTAGGGACTTACGGATTTTAGACAACTAGGAGAAAGAGATAGAATGGGAGGAGTCGCCGGTGCGTCGCTTCGTCGCCGGGAGCTCGTAGAATGATCGTCGGAAGTTCGCCGGAAAATTTGCCGTAGCTTCGCTTCGTGCTCGATTTCAAATTACACAAGATTTCTTGAGAATTTTTAAGAGTTGGCTCAGAGTTTGGGGTGAGAGGGTAGAGGGTAGGGGTGGTATTTATAGGGTTAGGGTAGATGAAGGGTTTTAATTTAAAAAATGTAAAAATGTAGGAACAATGTATTAAAAATGGAGTAAATGAGTGTTAATGGGCTCTCTGGAAATGATCTGGGGAAATAAAGTATGCTGGGTAGTTGGGTAGACCAAGAGGCACATTTCATCTTCAGGCGACTCGGCTGTCCGGCCGAGTCTGGCCTGCGGCGCCGGCAGGAGTGGGCCGGTCCACAGGCCGACTCGGCCGCGTCGGGCCGAGTCCGGTGCCTAGGAGGTGGGGGGTCGTCAGGTGAACACTCTGGTGCATTTAGTTTTTAGGTGTAGTGGGAAATTATGGAGTTATCACGTGTTGACTGTTGGGCTTCTACAAAATAAATATTAAAAATAATGTGGGGCATAGGATTTGAACTCTGGTGGTTTGGTTCAGCAATGCAAGGTATTACTAATGAGCTACAAGCTCCTTCTTGTAATTAAATTTCTAATTAATTACTTTAGTCTTGTGCTCAGGCAATAAATACCCCTTTATGGATTTTTGAATTTTTTTTTGTAAAAACGTGTATAGGAAATTTAGGGTTGTTACATTAAAAATATCCAATACATACCACAGCACCTGCGAACCAGCCGTAGAAGGGCAAACCCAAGCCTCACAAATGGCACCGCGGAACTGCCACAAACCCTAAGGTTTACCAGCGTTCTCATGGTCGTTATGTCGAGTTAGGGTTTCATTCTTCTAGAGCGTCCATAGAAATACCTGCATGTTCTTCTGAATACCTTAAACTTAGAAAAATGGGTTTCTGATATTCGTTCGAACCTTTTAATTTCGTCTGGACGACATGTGAATACTCTTCGTCCGCACGCTAAACAATGCTTCAATCCTTAAGAATAGACGATACCCTAACGGTCATCATATTCGAGCCGCAACTCTCTCTGCCCGTACGACCGTGGTAACAGAAACCACCATCCGACATTGACGAAGATAAATCATAGGAACGAATAGAATACGATGCAAAGAAATGTACATCCTAAGGCTTCTTAAGCATAGTAGCGTATCATAAGTATGCCGCGGATCACACACACGGTACGTCACTCTACCTAAGTCATCTACTCCGTCAACCAAGATCAACCTAGACGTAGGCAAGGGTTAAACCTAGCGCTCTGATACTAACTTTGTCATGACCCGAAAGTACGGAACATGACCGGCACTTAAATTACAAAACGTCTAAAGGCGTAACGTAACTAAGTAAGCCGAAACCTAGAAATCTAATCCACTTACAAGAAGAAGTAAAGGAAAACAGGTTTTAAAAACAACATAAAATTTCTCAAAAATTTCGGCAGAGTCTCCTTTGTAAAAACTGGCCCCAAACGGGTACAAATAAGAATGTATACACATAAGCAATAATAAAAAGGTATCCCCACGCGAGAGCTAGCTCTTCGCCAATTGGCGGTCATAACCACTCAAGCAATATAATATACAACGCCGAAGGGCGAGGAACAAAACTCAAAGAAAACGATCAAAACCACCAGAAAAACATCATAATACAAGCGCGACTCTAAGGTCAAGAGAATAAGCAACTGGTCTTCTAAATTTATCAAGTAATACAAGTCTTGTTGACGGAACTTACTAGATACAAATGAAATAATAAAGTACAACGGCGGTCCCAATACAAGTGAACCAACTTACCAAGCAACCACCCTGAATGAAGTGTTGTGCCAGCAAGCCGCCAAGGAAACCTGTACATCTAAACCTGTAAGAAAATTTTGCACAACGGGGCTGAGTTGCCAACTCGTGAGTAGAAGACATCTGCGAGTAGAAATTGCATACACGACGCTCTCCTAGTTCATATAATATACTTAATATAACACTAGTTATGTAGTAGTGGCAGGGTAATAATCTATGCGTAAGTGAAATGCTCAGTGCTCGTGTCAGTGCCTCAAGTAGTAACATATCATGTGTATGAGTATGCATGCACCATGAATGTAAAACAATCCACCATAAAATTTGGATATATCTATATAAGAAATCTTTAACTTGTATCATAGTAAAATTTGTAAACATCATCAATGGAATCCATGGAAATCCGTGTCAAGCATCGACACAAAACATGTAAATCTCAAAGTCTCAATAACTCATAGTCTCAATATCTCATAGTCTCAATATCTCGGGCTCCGTCAGTCCGGACCGGCCCATATCACCAAATCTCACGACAACGGTCGGTATCCTCCGAATACCCACCACGCCAAATATCACCGGTAGGTAGTCTTTCCCTACTAGGCTCAACGTCTACAACTCGAGCTTCTTGCCCTGGGGTACCATACCGGGCCCACCATGTACCCGAGACGGTTCATCCACTCCTCGAATCGGGTCTCGAAATCGAACAGAAAACATGAAATCTCATGGTGGAAGACACATACATCACGAAAAAACCGCAGCTTGCATTTTAAAAATGATGATACTAAGATTTTATTAAATTCTTGCGGTTTTCCCCCAAAATCCAGAAATCTAATAGAAATCCAAATTCCCAAAATCAAGAGTAAGTAAATAATGAGCATCGGCATAAGCCCCAGAATACTGCATGATAATATGAATATGTGAATGCATGACGTGTCTAAGTAATAAATGCAATGTCTAAACTAGCACATGAGAACAATCACACAATATTATACTGGACTAGCATTTAGCTGATTATATCAATAAAAGATAATAAGTTCTAAAGGGTGCGTGACATGGCAATTACCGATGATGATGTGTGTGAGCCGGCAAATAAGTGTATGTGGAAATGCGCATCATCGGTAATGTTGATGGTATCCTAACAGGCAGAGTTTCATATTAGCTAAAGAAACATATGTATGGATATGCAATGCGGTGAATACAACATGAATGTAACGGTGAATGGGTAGTAAACGCACAACTAGAGAATACATACTAATTACGAGTCATGAAGTTTGTTGTTTATAAAAGCACGAATCGTGGTTTTAGTAAATTAGGGCTACGGGGTTTTTAAGAAAAGATATGTCCTTTGAAAAATCCGTAGTATCCCTGAGGCTATCTTTAAAAATGCGCACGATTCGTTAGTTTTTAAAATAAATATGGCTCGAGCCTAAACTAAGATCCACCTAACCAACTAAGGAACTAACTAAAGACACTAGTCGAATGGTAAGAATAATCCTCCTAAAATCTGAGTCGGTATCTCTAGTTGTCGGTGATCCAGCCTCAATAGCGTCACGTACGTAGTACGACTTTCTCGAGTCAAGAGTGCGGATCAATCATCACATCTTTGCCTCGTACGGTAAAATCCATCGTACGGCATCCCAAAATCAGGGTACGGGTCAACAATCACATATATATATATCAACGTTCGTATAGTATCATCAGCAAACAATATCATGATCAAAGGTACTGTACTATAATCGCATGCATCCCAATATCATCAAACATATATCATCGTCTGTGTAAATATACATCGTCAAATGATCCACTAAAATATCATGTCATATATCATATCGTGATTAAGTCACATATTACAATCCGGGTTCTATTCTAGAGTCTCGTACATTTCAGTGTCATCATCACCTATTATCGTTTATGTATAAATACACACTTTCTCATTTTCCAACGATCCGCTAACATCATAATACATCTCATATCATAATTCGATCGTATATTGATTGATCATTTCCGTGTCGTGTTTAGAATGTTTCACAACCAAAGAAATTTATACCGCAATCAATTGACCGTGTCTATTGTAGTTTCGTCGGTGAATGCGGATCGTCCACTGAGAAAATGTGATTTGCTCGTTATTGTTTTAGTTGAGTCGAAAATTAAAAGATAAAAGAAATTGCAATAAAATTGATTCAAGATTTGTGAGTTTTTATTTTCAAGAAACTTAAAGAAAGTAAAGATCTAAAATCAAGAATCAAAAAATGTTCCCAAATTGTTTGAATTATCAAGATTTGTAAAGAGGTTTGTTGGAATCGATCCAATCGATAGTGATGATGAATACTTATGATTACAAATTCTTATCTATTGAAGATTTGTTGCTCGATCGATGACGATCAACGAGCTTTAGGGATCTCTTGAAGAAACTAGGGTTTCTTCATCATCATCCCTTGACCTTTCGTTAATTAGTATTAAATTCTAGCCTCTACGAAATTCAATCATCGATCATTGATCTCTAATTTAGAGCGAGAACATTCAAGAAACCATCTCGCTCAAAACTAGGTCGTCGATGATTCAATTTCCTAAAGTTTACAAAACTCATAAGACTTAAGAATCGTTCATGAATTTAGTCATCATCATCTACCTATTTTCTCGATTCCTCCACAAGCAGAGTTTTCACTCAAACATCATGAAAAAGATAACAATCAAGAATCAATAACTCTTTATGATGCTCAAATGTAAAGAAAAGCAAGATCTTGAATTTTCACCTCTAATTATTCGATGTTTCGTTACAATACACTCAAAGACTACAAGAATTGAGGAGGAACTAAATCATCGAACTAGCTTCGCATCGAACTAGCTTCGCATCGCCTTCTTGAGTCGCAGATCGTCGTGGATCACTTGCTCGGATGGAGATCGGCATTGCTTCAAAAGGCTCGTTGGAAGGTTGCTCAATTTGGTACTCGATGAATCTTGATTTGGCTTTTGAATTGTATTTGAGGCTAGGGTTTTGGATAACAAGTTGTGTCACTCAACTTGTGTTTGGAATTGTTGAACAACCTTCAACAACCTTTTTAATGAAGCCATGGGTCCCTTTTTATAGCTTTCCTTTTAGCTTCCCCTAGAAGCTAAGCTAGGTTTAGCTTCCTTTAGAAGCTTGGTTTTTATGAAACTTGTATAGGAAGTTAGGTAGTTGTAGAGAAGCTTCTAGTTTAAGATAGTTAGCTAGCTTGCATGAGAAGCTTGGTAGGTATTAGGCTTGCACAAGAAGCTTGGCTATTAGAAGGGAAACTTCTAGAGAACTCTAGGAACTGAAGCATCTTGAAGAAGTTTAGATGTTGAATAGAAAGCATCGGAAAACGTTTCTGTCCCCACTAAGTCAACGAGGCCGTGGATCCGCGGCGGATCGGCCAACTCGGCCGCGGATCCGCGGCCGATTAGGGAGATCACTACATGGAAATTTCTGTGCTGATTTATGATGTCTTCATGGTACTTTTTTGATGTCTGGAATATTTTTATACTTTCTTGTTTACTGCCAGATTACAAGTCTTGAACTTGACGTATTTTATCAGCACTTTTAGCTGTTTCGCTCTTTTACCTGGAGAATTTCCTGCACACAATCTCGAGACAAGTGTTGATTCACAAAAGATCATGCGTGGAATAATAAACACACAATTTCCTTCATAATACTGGTTATAATGTATAACACATGTTATTTGGTATTTTGCAGACGAATTGCCAATATGTGCTATATTTATACCAAACACTTTTAGATGATTGCAAAGAGTAGGGAAATTGATGTGTTAAAAATGCAATATTTTCGACTGATCAAATTTCCCCAAACTTAATTTTGGTCGTCTCGAGCAAACTTGTTTTATTAGAAAGAGAAGGAGAAAATAAAGAAAAAAACTAACTAGCAAACTTTCGTAGGCAACACGATTGCACTGAGCATGTGCAACAAGCCTTTAAACATCTAGGTGTCCCTAGTAGGAGGAGTGTTGTCACCTGAGGGTTTTCAGCGGATTGCACCCACAAAATCCAATAATAAAAGGAAGACTGTGAAAATTACATATAAAGATAAGAATTATAAAAGAAAGACTTTGAAAATTAGAGTTTTCAATTACACTAGCTTTTCAGTTGTGATGAGCCCTATCTTAATAGTCATGAAAAGATATTAGAAATCACATCATCCCTCAATAAAAATCGTCTTTATTCTTCATTCCTACCTTTTTTCCAAACAACGATAATATACCCCTACGTATGTGTAAAAGACATCCCTACACTCGGAGAATTCAATTCAAGCTATCATACACTTGTCCATCTATCTCAGTACTTTTTAATCGATGAATATTTAGATGAGATTGCTCACACATTTTTCATGCGACCGTTAATACTTCTTGAGGTACTAACCGACCGATTACTCATGTGCTCGCTGATTAGGTATATTAGTATTTTCCCCACCTTGCAACACCTAAGGCTTAGCAGTGACTCCCAAATCAGTTGGTCTGAGGCACTAGGTGATGAAGCACCTTCGCTATATTTTTTTATTGCTGCCTTGGTGATAACAAAACCCGTGTTCATTTTTCTACACCATTTTATATTTTCTTCATTTATTATTTCCTTCATACTTTGGGTTTTAGACAAGAGCATTTCAAGGTATCCTCTATTATCCCGAGTTTCAAGACGTGTGTAAGTGCGTATAGTAAGGAATCAACGTTCAAATGTTTGGCTTCCAGAATATGAACTATTTTTCAGACTTATTTTTATCCTCAGATTAGTGACTTCTTTCATCTTACTAACCCTTGGGACAACGGCTCATAACTACTTATTACTAGTTCGTTTAAGAAAACTTCTAATTTTCTAGGTTATCTTAAATTTTTTCAATCTTTTGGATGTAATTTTTCACTATCTAATCTTTTATTATCAAATTAAATATTAAATATTTTTATCTTTTAAATTTTTTTAAATTTTTATATGTTTTAAAAGTTTTGTGCTTATGCAAAGTATGATGCAAAATGATGCGAAAATAAGCATAAACCTCTCCCAAACTTATTTACAACAGTATCCTCACTGTTGCCAACCGCTGGATCACAAAAACCTGTAAGCCTTGGAGGAAATTTATTAATGGGGGCAATAAATATGATCGTGAAAATCCTCCCTTAAACGGCGCCATTTGGAGAGTGCAATGAGCTGGTTTTAACTCTCCAATCTCTAACTGCTCATAGAAAGAATATGGAAGCAGGTTAACACTTGCGACCAAGTCAAGTAAAGCACGGTTAATGATTTTACCCCCAATAGAAATCGAGATTGTAGGACATCCTGGGTCCTTACGTTTCTTTGGTAGCTGCGGGGTAAAAGCAGTGTTAACATTATTTGTCATGAAGACCATTCCTTGCTACTTCTAATGCTGTCATTAATTGTCGAAACGGTTCAATGAACTTATCTTTTGGAAAAATGACAATTGAACTAAACATATACAAAATTGGAAGTCAGCCGTCTGAACCCTCTGCTCACATACTTGATGTCTATTCTATCCACGAGATTGCTTCCGCAAGTTGCGAAGTTGATGAACTTTGCTTTGATGATCTCAACGACACTAGCACATCAATGTTTGATCTGTCACATCTTAGTTAGGACACTCTTTCCATTCTTGAGTCTGAAACTCATAACTCATCACCTTCCGAGTGTCCAAATGGCAGACCGTTCAATCACCAAACCTAGGGGTGAACTGGAGGATGTGTTAATAAAAGTCGAGGAATTTGTATTCCCTGTGGACTTTATTGTTCTCGATATATAACCTGCAGCAAACCCACAGAACCAAATTCCGGTGATTCTGGGTCGACCATTCCTTGCCACTTCCAATGCTGTCATTAATTATCGAAACGGTTCAATGAACCTATCTTTTGGAAAAATGACAATTGAACTAAACATATACAAAATTGGAAGTCGGCCGTCTTAACCCTCTGCTCACATACTTGATGCATGTTCTGTCCACGAGATTGCTTCCGCAAGTTGCGAAGTTGATGAACTTTGCTTTGATGATCTCGACGACACTAGCACATCAATGTTTGATCTGTAACATCTTAGTGAGGACACTCTTTCCGTTCTTGAGTCTGAAACTATTGACTCGTCACCTTCCGAGTCTGTATCTTTTACAGGCTACGAGCTTCTGTGTGACTCCGAAAATCATTCACTTACTCCACCTTCTATATATTCTCCGCCAGCATTAGATCTTAAACTTTTACCTTCTCATCTTAAATATGCATATTTAGGTGAGAATAAGTCTTTACCCGTGATCATATCCGCTTCTCTAGCCTCAGAGTAAGAGAATGCGCTTTTGACGGTATTGAGATCTAATCGGCAGGCGTTTGGTTGGACCATGGCTGACATCAAAGGGATTAGTCCCTTGATTGTTGAACACCATATACATTTGATGGATGAAGCCAAGCTAACCCGAGAACCACAGAGACGGTTAAACCCTGTCATAAAGGAGGTGGTGAAGAAAGAAATCGTCAAATGCCTTGACAATGGTATCATTTACCCAATCTCCGATAGCCAATGGGTAAGTCCAATTCATGTCGTTCCTAAGAAATCTGTCATTATGGTCATAACAAATGAGGCAAATGAGTTAATCCAGACACGCGCTCAAACTGGGTGGCGTGTATGTATTGATTATAGAAAACTCAATGCCGCAACGAGGAAAGACCACTTTCCTCTATCTTTCATTGACCAGATGATAGAACGCTTAGCTGGACGTGAATATTACTGCTTCATGGACGGATACTCTGGCTATAAGCAGGTCCCTATTGCCAAAAAGGATCAAGACAAAACCACATTTACTTGACCTTTTGGTACCTTTGCTTATAGACGCATGCCATTTGGGTTATGCAATGCTCCCGCTACATTTCAGCGGTGTATGATGGGGATATTCTCGGACATGGTCGAGAATTTTCTGGAGATTTTCATGGACGATTTCTCGATATTCGGAAATTCTTTTGCTGACTGCTTATCTCATCTTGACGTAGTTCTTACTCGTTGTAAAGAGAAGAACTCAACCTTGAATTGGGAAAAATGCCATTTCATGGTACAAGAGGGAATTGTGCTTGGACATGTTATTTCACGAAAAGGCATTGATGTTGACAAAGCTAAAATAGATGTCATTCAAAACCTTCCTCATCCCAAATGCGTCAAGGATATACGATTTTTTCTTGGCCATGCAGGATTTTATAGGAGATTCATTAAGGATTTTAGCAAAATTGCTAGACCTTTAACACTTTCTCTTGGCCAAGGACACAACCTTTCACTTTGACTCGGATTGTGAGGTAGCAGTTGACTCACTCAAACATTCTCTCACTACAGCCCCCGTTTTATCTTCTCCAGATTTGAACCACCCTTTTGAGCTTATATGCGATGCATCAGATTTTGCAGTTGGTGCAGTCTTAGGACAGCACATTGAAAAGATGCCACACGTGATCTATTATGCAAGTAAGACCCTGAACGATGCTCAAATTAACTATACAACTATCGAAATGGAACTCTTGGCTGTTGTATTTGCATTAGAAAAATTCAGGCCTTACTTGATTGGCTCATCTATTGTTGTGTACACTGACCACTCCGCCTTAAAACATCTTTTGGTGAAGAAGGATGCTAAAGGTAGGCTAATACGTTGGATGCTTCTATTACAAGAATTTGATCATGTTATTAAAGATAAGAAAGGATGTGAAAACGTTGTAGCCGACCATCTTTCGCGCATCTCTTCTTCACCTGTGACCCAGCCGATCAATGATTCTTTTCCGGACGAACAACTCTTGAATGTATCCATCGAACCTTGGTTCAAGGATATTGTGAATTATCTTGCCACGGGACTTATTCCCCACGAATGGTCGAAACAGGACAAACATCGATTTCTATCCCAAGTAAAACACTTTTACTGGGATGAACCATATCTGTTTAAATATTGTCCTGACCAGATCATTCGACGATGTGTCCCTAATGAGGAATTCAAGAGTGTTCTATCTTTTTGCCATGATCAGGCATGTGGGGTTCATTTCGGTCCTCGAAAGACGGCGGAGAAGGTTTTGTAATGCGGTTTCTATTGGCCGACTTTATTCAAAGATGCATTTGATCATTGCAAAACCTGTGCACGGTGTCAACACACGAGGAGGATTTCCCGGAGAAATGAGATGCCACTTCAACCCATCTTGGTGGTTGAAATTTTTGACGTTTGGGGTATTGACTTTATGGGTCCTTTTCCTAACTCCTTTGGGAATCTGTATATATTGCTTGCGGTTGATTACGTCTCAAAGTGGGTTGAAGCTATTCCTTGTCGCACTAATGACAAAAAGGTTGTCATTAGGTTCTTAAAAGAAAACATCATTTCGCGATTTGGACACCCACGCGCTATCATTAGCGATAACGGGACGTATTTCTTCAATCGGTCTTTGGAGACTTTGATGCGGAAATATGCAATCAACCCCAAACTTTCCACACCCTACCATCCCCAAACGAGCGGGCAAGCTGAGGTTTCAAACAGATAAATCGAACAAATTTTGGAGAAAACTGTTTCTAAAAATCGAAAAGATTGATCAACCAAATTGACGGATGCTCTTTGGGCGTTGCGAACAGCATATAAAACCGATCTAGGTATGTCTCCTTACAGACTAGTGTTTGGAAAGGCTTGTCACCTACCGGTCGAGATTGAGCACAAAGCAATGTGGGTCATTAGAGAACTTAACTTTGACTTAAATCAAGCCTGCAACTTTCGGAAGCTGCAATTAAATGAGCTAAGAGAACTGCACGATGAAGCTTACGATAATGCTGTAATTGTAAAGAATCGGACTAAGGTATTTTACGATAAAAACATTTTGAGAAAAACTTTTACACCTGGTCAACAAGTCCTTCTTTATGATTCACGACTCCATTTTCATGCGGGTAAGCTAAAATCTCGGTGGAAAAGACCTTTTGTTGTGCGGTATGTGTACCCGCACGGGGCAGTTGAGATTGAAAATGTTGAAAACGGTACAATTTTCAAAGTAAATGGACATAGATTAAAGCCGTATTTTTCCACTGACCCCTCGGAGGAGCTCCTGTTTTTACAGGAGCCGCTTTATAATGACTAATCAAATTTTGTCGCATCTTTAGAATGGAGGTGAGTCAACTTGTACATACATTTTATAAAAATAAAAAAATAATATAATAAACAAAACAATAAAAATTTGGTACATGAGTGAAGAATAAGTTTGGGGGAGGATTTTCACGATCATATTTATTGCCACCATTAATAATTTTCCTCCTAGTCTTATAGTTTTTTTGTGATCCAGCGGTTGGCAACTGTGAGGACACTGTTGTAAAAAAGTTTGCGGGAGTTTTGTGCTTATTTTCGCATAATTTTGCATCATACTTTGCATAAGCACAAAACTTTTAAAACATATAAAAATTTAAAAAAATTTAAAAGATAAAAATATTTAATATTTAATTTGATAATAAAAGATTAGATAGTGAAAAATTACATCCAAAAGATCGGAAAATTTTAAGAAAACCTAAAAAATTAGAAGTTTTCTTAAACGAACTAGTAATAAGTAGTTATTAGCCGTTGTCCCGAGGGTTAGTAAGATGAAAGAAGTCACTAATCTGAGGTTAAAAATAAGTCTGAAAAATAGTTCCTATTCTGGAAGCCAAACTTTTGAACATTGATACCCTATTATACGCACTTACACACGTCTTGTAACTCGGGACAGTAGAGGATACCTTGAAATGCTCTTGTCTAAAAGCCAAAGTATGAAGGAAATAATAAATGAAGAAAATATAAAATGGTGTAGAAAAATGAACACTGCTTTTGTTATCACCAAGGCAGCAATAAAAAAATATAGCGAGGGTGCTTCATCACCTAGAGCCTTAGACCAACTGGTTTGGGAGTCACTGCTAAGACTTAGGTGTTGCAAGACGAGGAAAATACTAATATGCCTAATCAGCGAGCACATGAGTAATTGGTCGGTTAATACCTCAAGAAGTATTAACGGTCTCATGAAAAATGTGTGAGCAATGTCATCCAAATATTCATCGATTAAAAAATACTGAGGTAGATGGACAAGAATATGATAGCTTGATTTGAATTCTCCGAGTGTAGGGATGTCTTTTACACACACGTAGGGGTATATGATCGATGTTTGGAAGAAAGGTAGGAATGAAAAATAAAGACGATGTTTTATTGAGGGATGATATGATTTCTAACATCTTTTCATGACTATTAAGATATGGCTCATGACAACTGAAAAGCTAGTGTAGTTGAAAACTCTAATTTTCAAAATATTTCTTTTATAATTCTTATCTTTATATGTAACTTTCACGGTCTTCCTTTTATTATTGGATTTTGTGGATGCAATCCGTTGAAAACCCTCAGGAGACAACACTCCTCCTACTAGGGACACCTAGAGGTTTAAAGGCTTGTTGCACATGCTCAGTGCAATCGTGTTGCCTACGAAAGTGTGCTACTTAGTTTTTCTTTTTCTATATTTTCTTCTTCTCTTTCTAAAAAAACAAGTTTGTTCGAGACGACCAAAATTAAGTTTGGGGGAATTCGATCAGTCGAAAATATTGCATTTTTAACACATCAATTTCCCTACTCTTTGCAATCATCTAAAGGTGTTTGGTATAAATATATCACATATTGGCAATTCGTCTGCAAAATACCAAATAACATGTGTTATGCATTATAACCAGTATTATGAGGGAAATTATGTGTTTATTATTGCACGCATGATCTTTTGTGAATCAACACTTGTCTCGAGATTGTGTGCAGGAAATTCTCCAGGTAAAAGAGCCGGAACTGGTAAAAGTGCTGAGAAAATACGTCAAGTCCAAGACTTGTGATCTGGCGGTAAATAAGAAAGTATAAAAATATTCCAGACATCAGAAAAGTACCATTAAGACATCAAAAATCAGCACAGAAATTTCCATGCAGTGATCTCCCTAATCGGCTTCGGATCCGTGGCCGAGTTGGCCGATCCGCCGCGGATCCGCGGCCGCGTTGACTCAGTAGGGGCAGAAACGTTTTCCGAGGCTTTCTTTTCAACATCAAAACTTCTTCAAGATGCTTCAGTTCCTAGAGTTCTCCACAAGTTTCCTTTCTAACAGCCAAGAGTTTCCCTTCTAACAGCCAAGCTTCTTGTGCAAGCCTAATACCTACCAAGCTTCTCATGCAAGCTAGGTAACTACCTTAATCTAGAAGCTTCTTTACAACTACCTAGCTTCCTATACAAGATTCATAACAACCAAGCTTCTAAAGGAAGCTAAACCTAGTTTAGCTTCTAAAGGAAGCTAAACCTAGCTTTTAGGGGAAGCTAAAAGGAAAGCTTTAAAAAGGGACCCATGGCTTTATTAAAAAGGTTGTTGAAGGTTGTTCTACAATTCTACACACAAGTTGAGTGACACAACTTGTAAACCAAAAACCCTAGCCTTACATACAATTCAAAAGCCAAATCAAGATTCATCGAGTACCGATTCAAGCAATAATCCAACGAGCCTTTTGAAGCAACGCCGATCTTCATCTGAGCAAGTGATCCACGACGATCCGCGACTCAAGAAGACGATGCGAAGCTAGTTCGATGATTTAGTTCCTCCTCAATTCTTGTAGTCGTTGAGTGTATTGTAACGAAACATCGAATAATAAAAGGTGAAAATTCTTGATCTTGATTTTCTATACATTTGAGCATTATGAAGAGTCATCGATTCTTGATTCTTATCTTTTTCATGATGTTTGAGTGAAAACTCCGCTTGTGGAGGAATCGAGAAAATAGGTAGATGATGATGACTAAATTCTTGAACGATTCTTAAGATTTATGAGTTTTGTAAACTTTAGGAAATTGAATCATCGACAACCTAATTTGAGCGAGATGCTTTTTTGAATGTTTTCGCTCCAAATTAGAGATGAACGATCGATGATTGAATTTCCTAGCGGATAGAATTTGAATGCTAATTAACAAAAGGACAAGAGATGATGAAGAAGAAACCCTAGTTTCTTCAAGAGATCCCTAAATCTCGTTAATCGTCATCGATCTAGCAACAAATCTTCAATAGATAAGAATTTGTAATCATAAGTATTCATCATCACTATCAATTGGATCGATTCCTACAAGACTCTTTACAAATCTTGATAATTCAAACAATTTGGGAACATTTCTTGATTCTTGATTTTAGATCTTTACTTTCTTTGAGTTTCTTGAAAATAAAAACTCACAAATCTTGAATCAATTTTATTGCAATTTCTTTTATCTTTTAATTTTCGACTTAACTAAAACAATAACGAGCAAATCACACTTTCTTAGTGGACGATCCGTTCTCATTGACGAAACTACAATAGACACTGTCAATTAATTGCGGTATAAATTTCTTTGGTTGTGAAACATTCTAAACACGACACGGAAACGATCAATCAAATGAGCTGGTTTTAACTCTCCAATCCCTAACTGCTTATAGACAGAATATGGAAGCAGGTTAACACTTGCGCCCAGGTCAAGTAAAGCACGGTTAATGTTTTTACCCCCAATGGAAATCAAGATTGTAGGACATCCTGGGTCCTTACGTTTCTTTGGTAGCTGTGGGGTAAAAGCAGTGCTAACATTATTTGTCATGAAGACCTTCTTTGGCACTTAAGTCTTCCTCTTTCTAGTGCACAAGTCTTTGAGAATTTTCGCATAAGCGGGAACTTGATGAATAACATCTAAGAGAGGGATATTGATGTTAACCTGTTTAAACATTTCCATGATCTTCTCCATATGTGGGCTCGATTTGTTACCCTTTAACCGATTTGGATAAGGAGCTTTAGCAATAAGAGCCGGGTCCAACATTGGAGAAGGTGGTGTGTGTGGAACTGATCCCAGAATAGGAGTGGGGATCGTCTTTGGTGGGCTAGAAGAGGTATGCTGAGGTGTCGAGTTTTGTGGAAAACGAAGAATAGGCTCGCAAGAAGGTGGTGGGGTAGAAGAATAAGGATCAGAAGTAGAAGTGGATGTGGAAGGAAAAGTGTCAGCCGGGGTATTATTGATAGATTTTTAATTATCATCAATCTCTTCCCTAATGTGATTGTTCAGCACTCTTCCAGATCTCATCGTTGTGATGGAATTCACATTGTAATGCCCAGGATTTGGTAGGGGTTGAGACGGAAGTTTCCCTTTTTCTCTAGCACTCATTTCGGCTTTTAATTGGGCAATTTGAGCTTCCATCGATTTGGTACTCTCACTTTGGAGGTTAGAGTTTTTCTGGAATTTATCGAGGGAAGACTTAAATTCAGCCGACATTTGTTTCATGAACATTTCAAAAGTCCGTTCGAGTGAAGAGGAATTATCAGTACCGGTCAACTGCAAAGGATTATACGGTGCAGGTGTGTTGACCGGATTTTGAAAGTTTTATGATTGATAGGGGTGCTGAGTCAGTTGAAATGGCTGATGTTGTGGTGGAGGAGCCCTTTGGAAATTGTTTTGATTTGGAACCGTGTTTTGATTTTGTTGTTGGTTCCAAGCAAAGTTAGGGTGATTCCACCAACCCTGATTATAAGTGGAAGAATACGGATCGTTTCTAGGTCTTTGTTGGAAAGCAGCATTGGTATGCTCTTGACCTTGAAACGGAGAATTCAATGGACATTCTTCCGTAAGATGAGATGGATCAGAACAGCATTCACAGACAGTTTTGGAAAGTGACATCTGATTTAGGGAGGCTGCTAAAAATTTATGTTTCATAGCTTCGAGTTTCTTTTGCATTGCTGCCATTTCAGCTCTAACTCTTATGGAAACATTAATTTGGTGAATGCCACCCCTAAACGATGACTGGTTTACACTCTCCCACTGTAAAGATTTTTCAGCGAAATCTTCTAAATATCTCCAGGCTTCACCATCATCTTTAGTCATGAAGGTGCCTTGACACATGGATTCAAGGTTCTGTTTTGTTGTAGGATTAATGCCCTCATATATGATTCTGCACATATCCCATCTAGGAATTCCGTGATGTGGACATTGAACTAACAGATCCGTGAAGTGTTCAAAACACTTCGAGAATGGTTTATTTGGAAGCTGAGTAAATTGATTTATTTCGCTACGGACTCGACCTGTTTTATGATTAGGGTGGAATTTCTTAAGGAAAGCTGTGATGAATTCATCCCAGTTCGAAATAGAAAGTGCGGCTGTGTTATAAAGCCACTTCTCGGCTATATCGCACAAAGTGAATGGGAGAATACGTAGACGCATAGCATCCACAGAAAACTGTGAAGTACCCATCATAGCGCATACATTTTCAAATTTGGTAATAAAGTCGTATGTGTCTTCAGACTCGAGACTGTGATATTTAGGTAGAAGATTGATGTATTGTGGTTTTATTTCAAAATTGTCCCCATTGGCTGGTGGAATGGTGAGACAGGTCGAAAGAGGACCTCGCATAGGGTAACATCTATCCTGGAGAGGGATGCGGGGTGGATTCTGCGCACCTGCTGGCGATGGCAGAGTAGTGTTAAAGAAGTTCGATAGAGAATTGTCCATCGAAGTGGGTGTGGTGGTCGGTAAAGAAAAAGTAGACGTAGAAATACCGACTTCGGAGTCGATAGGAGGAACGCGGACAAGACGGGCACTAGAATCCCGTGTCCAACCGAGCATGCACTAAATGGTTTAGCACAAGTGGACGCGTTGTGATAATTAAGGAAAAGATGAGTTTGGAGTTTTTTTTTTAAAAATACGGATTTTTGAAAAATCACACAAACAATGCACAAGCAACCCTAATTCTAGTGGTCACCTAAGTCAAGTCTCTAGACCGCACCTAGACTTCCAGAAGACAAGTCGTAAGATAAATCCTCTACTGCCTCTTTGCCCCTTCTGTGGCCAGGTAAGTGGGAGGTTCTCCACTACGTAAGTAGTGGGCCTAATTAAGTAACCACTTATCTTAGACACACTTGCCTTAGACACCAAAAAAGAAATGCGGATAAGCAATAAATTACCCACGATCTTCTTCTGTCCTAAGTGAGCGCGACGATCCTTAGAGTCATGTCTAGATATTTTTTAGTTAATGAGGGTGATGCTGATGCAAGTTTGTGATTTTTTGGGCTTAGGAAGGGTAATGAACTCCCCACCTAATCTGAATTTGGTCTTTACCCCATAATTTCCGTATTAAAAATGCAATCAACAAAGATCAAACACGCAACAAATTTTCTTTTTAGCGGCGCTGCGAATTTTTGCAAAGAAACCTGCAGAAATTGGTTAATGGACAGAGCAGGGAGGAGATAAGAAATTCAGAAGAGGACCTGAGAATTTTGGTGCACTGAAACCTTAGGATTGCCACAGAACCGCCGTAAGAAGCATACTATGGCCGCGGAAGCGCGGTTTTATGAAGAGGTCCCTGCACAAAAATTGGTACAAATGCTTTTGTTGCCTTACTGAACTCCCTGACATACTCTGAAAATTATTCCTCTTGCTCCACAGATTCCAGATCTCCTTGCAACAAATCACAACAAATCGTTAAGCGCTTGTGCGAATTTTGATCTAAAAAACTGATGGAATAATAAATTTTCCAACTCAAATTATAAAAATGAACAAATTAGCACACGATCCCTGGCAACGGCGCCATTTGATTGATCGTTTCCGTGTCGTGTTTAGAATGTTTCACAACCAAAGAAATTTATACCGCAATCAATTGATAGTGTCTATTGTAGTTTCGTCAATGAGAATGGATCGTCCACTGAGAAAGTGTGATTTGCTCGTTATTGTTATAGTTGAGTCAAAAATTAAAAGATAAAAGAAATGGCAATAAAATTGATTCAAGATTTTTGAGTTTTTATTTTCAAGAAACTCAAAGAAAATAAAGATATAAAATCAAGAATCAAAAAATGTTCCCAAATTGTTTGAATTATCAAGATTTGTAAAGAGCCTTATAGGAATCGATCCAATCGATAGTGATGATGAATACTGATGATTACAAATTCTTATCTATGGAAGATTTGTTACTAGATCGATGATGATTAACGAGATTTAGGGATCTCTTGAAGAAACTAGGGTTTCTTCATCATCATCCCTTGTCCTTTCGTTAATTAGCATTCAAATTCTAGCCACTAGGAAATTCAATCATCGATCATTGATCTCTAATTTAGAACGAGAACATTCAAGAAAGCATCTCGCTCAAAACTAGGTCGTCGATGATTCAATTTTCTAAAGTTTACAAAACTCATAAGAATTAAGAATCGTTCAAGAATTTAGTCATCATCATCTACCTATTTTCTTGATTCCTCCACAAGCGGAGTTTTCACTCAAAAATCATGAAAAAGATAACAATCAAGAATCGATAACTCTTAATAATGCTCAAATGTAAAGAAAAGCAAGATCAAGATTTTTCACCTTTTATTATTCGATATTTCGTTACAATACACTCAAAGACTTCAAGAATTGAGGAGGAACTAAATTATCGAAATAGCTTCGCGTCGTCTTCTTGAGTCGCGGATCGTCGTTGATCACTTGCTCGGATAAAGATCGGCGTTGCATCAAAAGGCTCGTTGGATGCTTGCTCAATTTGGTACTCGATGAATCTTGATTTGTCTATTGAATCGTATTTAAGGATCGGGTTTTTGTTTTGTAAGTTGTGTCACTCAACTTGTGTGTAGAATTGTAGAACAACCTTCAACAACCTTTTTAATGAAGCCATGGGTCCCTTTTTATAGCTTTCCTTTTAGCTTCCCCTAAAAGCTAAGTTTAGCTTCCTTTAGAAGCTAAACTAGGTTTAGCTTCCTTTAGAAGCTTGGTTGTTATGAAGCTTGTATAGGAAGCTAGGTAGTTGTAAAGAAGCTTCTAGATTAAGGTAGTTACCTAGCTTGCATGAGAAGCTTGGTAGGTATTAGGCTTGCACAAGAAGCTTGGCTGTTAGAAGGGAAACTTCTGGAGAACTCTAGGAACAGAAGCATCTTGAAGAAGTTTTGATGTTGAAAAGAAAGTCTCGGAAAATGTTTCTGCCCCCACTGAGTCAACACGGCCGCGGATCCGCGGCGGATCGGCCAACTCGGCCGCGAATCCGCGGCCGATTAGGGAGATCACTGCATGGAAATTTCTGTGCTGATTTCTGATGTCTTCATGGAAGTTTTCTGATGTCTGGAATATTTTTATACTTTCTTGTTTACTTCCAGATCACAAGTCTTAGACTTGACGTATTTTATCAGCACTTTTACCAGTTCCTGCTCTTTTACGTGGAGAATTTCCTGCACACAATCTCGAGATAAGTGTTGATTCACAAAAGATCATGCGTGCAATAATAAACACACAATTTCCCTCATAATGTTGGTTATAATGTATAACACATGTTATTTGCTATTTTGCAGACGAATTGCTAATATGTGCTATATTTATACCAAACACCTTTAGATGATTGCAAAGAGTAGGGAAATTGATATGTTAAAAATGCAATATTTTCGACTGATCATATGTCTAAAATCTCACGGCATCAAGCCCAGTCATACCGGCTCATCCCCAGGTATCATATAATACCCTCATATCACGTGTATATGCTATATATATATATATACATATATATATACCTACAGAAATTCCTATATATGTGTGTGTGAGTGTGTGTGTGTGTGTGTCTATACACATATACACCAAGTCAGGTTTGTGTGTGTGTGTGTGTCTACATGAAACCTACGAATTCCCTCCAAGGCAATTATCCTCTGGTTTAGTCTTTCTTAATCAGTCTAATCCAACATACAGTCTTCAATAGGACCCTACACGTAAAGAATCTAAGGTCACGTCCGGCTTCCTAATAATAGTACAGGTTAGTTATATGTATGCTCTAGAGGCCATTACTGTACATACGTTGTATATTATAGTGGATGCTTGGACATATATAGGGAGGACTTTCTTGCTCGACATGATAGTATACTATCTGGTTACTCTTTATCTTAACATGTACTCTGATTGTCTCTATGTCACATGTTGATAAAGCCCTTAGGATGAGTACTTGACTACCAGGACTATGATGCAGATCATACTAGTGGGGATAATGTAGTCGCAAAGTACATCATTCAAATGTTCCTAGTCGTGGGAGTACTGAGACAGGGCATCGATACTCCAGAGTAGACTAGCGTATGCGCTTCTTGACCCATATGATGGGCGATAGATGATCCCATATCCATTGGTGTTTGACATCAGAGAAGGTATACGGGTGCTCAGTGGAGACTGGGTACACTGGACGGACTCGCCGAGAATGCCCAGATGGTATTATATCTCACGTCAGATGGCAGTTCTCTGGTGACACTGGTACAGGTTAGTCTGTAGACCCGAGATCGTCATAGAGTCTTGTGTGATTCCCACTGTGCTTTGATTTCCATCATACCACGTCCAAGAGGGCATGTAAAACGGTGGCTTTTGGGTACAGTCCCGAATCATATGGAGGCAATGAGCGATAGGAGGGGTTTCGTCTCTCCCGGTATAGGGAGTTGATGTTGTGCTGTGTTCGATTGGCTATAACTGGAAATCCCTGGCCAGGGTTGCTGAGAGTTACTGGTAAGTGTTATCAGTAGTTTCTCGAACTGTTATGGACCTCATATCGACACGACTTATCAAGCTACTGGGGTCTGACGTTTACCACCCCTAGGCGAGATATGCGACATATGAGACGAAGTGACCGGACTATACGGGAGTGTTACTGATTGGATTCGCAGGATAATTGATTTAGAGATGTTTTATCGATCAAAAAATATTTACCGCAATCAAGAACGGCGTCGCATGAAGCTAGCCAGTGAATACGGGTCGGTCCACAGGGATGTGTAAATCTCCTTAAAGTTCTTACGAGTTAATTCCAAATGGTGTTTGGCTTTATAGTTAAACCTAAAAATTGAAGTTGTATGATACTAGGATTAGAAACTTGCTAGGATTAGGTTTAGGGAAAATTTGGTAAACAAAGATCTACATCTCTTTCCATTGCCATTAATTAAATATATCATATTAGTGTTATGGTAAATCTTAACAAAGGGGATTAGGATGATTGGGAAGATTGATTCTCCCTCTAGATCCTTGTCCTTCCTTTCTTAATCTTTACCCTAACCTCCATGGAAAACCTTAAAATCCGGGCCTTTAGACTACGGAATCACCGTTACCTCGAGGGTAAAGTGCCGTAGGGAGCGGAATAAGAAGGTATGCATGGAGTTCTAATGTTCATAAAAGATTGGCAACGAAAAGAGATGAGAGATCTTCATCTCTCAAATCCTTCCCTATTCCTAACCCTAACAAGCGAGGAAACTACTCGCTCATTGAGGGGATGAAGAACGACATGATTTTATTAAAGAGAAGAAACATCTATTGCAAGTTAATAAAATTCTAAACTAAATTAAAACTAAGGCAAGGAAATAATTTACCTAGGGCAGAGATAAAAAACTAGAACTAGAGCAAGAAAAATAACCTACTTACGATTGATGCGCTCTAACTTCAAGAAAACAGAATTTTATTCATGAATAGAGGTATAAGAAAATACAAGGCTTTAGGTTCTATTTATAGGACATAGAAACCCTAGGTTTACAATTGCTCCGCATGTCTACAATTACAAATATACCCCCATAAAATCTTTCTATAGCTGCCAAGAAGTTTTGGTAAAATTTTCTGCGCATGAGGGCTTCAAACGGCCGCGGAACCGCGGCATTGGTGCGCTTGGGCCGCGGTTCCGCGGTCCATTAGTGTGATCTCCTTACAATTTTTCTTGGGCTGTCTTAGGTTCTTCCGGGCTTTCTGGTTCTTTATTCCTTTTATCAATTGGGCTTCTTTATTAATTCCAGATCTTCAGTGAACACTTTGCAATGGATCTTTTAACCGTTTGATTTGTATTCTTGGACCTAGCGTTGCCTTGTTGATGGTGAACTGTTCTTCTTCTGGGCTTTACTAAGATCCTCCTAATTGTTGGTCAAAAGTCCTTCTTTTGTTTCGTCTTTTGTGTTTTTCACTGTTTTCGCTCCCAGAACCTGTAACTTGTAACATGTAGCAGACATGGGTCAAAAGCACATATTTTTATTCTTAAATGCATAAGAATGGGGAATACAAAATGCAATATTATGTTATGAACAAGAATGTACAGGCTTGCTTGTTGATCTTCTGATCGCTCAATACCTTGGTGGCTGTTACGTTTAGCTGACCGCTTGCAGCTTGTGGGTGTTTGATATGATCATCACCTACTGCCGGCGTATTGACGATTTTTTAAAGTCCTACACAGAGGTTTCCTGGCTCAGGCAAAACGGAGTAGGAGCACATATGTGATATGTGCGGGACCGAGAACAATACGTGTATGTGATACTGTATTAGATTCTCGCGATATGTGATATCGGTCGGGTATATGTGATATAGCCGGGTCATCGGATCAAGTGTTGATTCGATGAACTGATACAGATTATATTAGTCGGTTATTTGTGAAATAGCCGGATTATCGGATCAAGTGTTGATTCGATAATTTAATGTATAATTATATATTTGATATATTAAATTACATTAACTAGTATAAGCTCACTTAAAGATTCTTTTTCTCACTCGGGTAATACATTGATATATATGTGATATATGTTAATTGTACTATTTTATTTTTGTTACAATAAATATTGTATATGTGATATATAATATTGTAACAAGTTAGGGTTATAAATGCAACATGTTTTGTGGAGTTTAAATATGGTTAGGGTTTGGATTAGGGTTAAGCTTGCATGAAGCTTTCAAGAAGCTTCTTGAAGTTTTGACTTGTGATATTTTGCATAGATATTTCTTTAACCCAACCCAACCCTTTACCATAGTTATTTTATACAAGGGTTAAGTTTATATTCTTAATCCTTGGTTGTAATTCTAACCTCACACACAAGATTTTCATTATTCATCACAAATGGTTTGTTTCTTCTTCTTCTTCCTTTTCTTATGAAAAGCTTTCTAGCTTTTTCATATGTGATGAAAATGAGTGAGAAATTGAAAACAAATGAGAGCTAAATTCCTACTTCATCATCCTCATTTATTCTTGCCACTTAGATTAGGTTGTATGGTTTGATAATACTTGATTAGCAAAGCAAGAGCTTGGGTTTGAGTTTCTTCGAGGTAGATCATCTTTGTTATTGAAGATCGGCAGCAAACTTGCATCTTTCTTTTTATGGAGCCTCTCTAGAGTCCGGATACTTGATGATCACAGCGAAGCGACCTCAACACGGAGCTTATGAAGTGAAGGAACAGACTACAAAGGTTGTAATTCCAAACTCTTAGAAGTAAAGTTGTTTACTTGCTTTTTGTTTCGCGTAATCTCTAGTCTAAGATCTTGGTTAGGGTTGTTCGGCACATGAAAAATTTAATTTTGGCATGGTTGATGCCTTGTAGAACCTTGTTCTAGTGCCTAGTAACCCAACAGTGGTATCAGAGCTAAGCTAGAGTTTTAGGCGTTGTTTAGACGAAGTTTAAAGTCCGATCGAACCCCGAAACGTCGATATACACCCCCTCTTTGGAAATTTTTTAAAATGTTGATTTTTCCTATATTAAAAATACTCAAAAAATTAAGTAGGGAATTATAAGAATTACTGTGAAGTACGGACCCATGAACCCTTCAAGAGACCGCTGAACCACGGCCAACTTAGGGTGTCAGGGGATAGTACTTCAGGGTATGATTCTTGGATACTTTTGCATACTTCTGAGAATTTTTAATTCTACTCAAGTGTTGAGTTTTCTGGAGATCTTTTGTATTCCTTGATTCGATCGGAAAGTTTAACTTCGTTTAAGTTTTTCCGGGTAATTTAGAACGTGTTAAAATGTTCGAACGGATATCAATAACTCACTTTTTCCCCTGTCAGAAAATTTCCAAGTGTTGGATTTTTCCATAGTTAAAGAACGTTCAAAGTCGTGCAAGTAACGCGGTGGTCCCTCTAGAAGAACACAAATCTTAACTCGATTATGTGACCGTCTGAACCGCCTCTAAACCTTAGGGTTTGGGGCAGTACGGCGTTGCCACATGTGAGGCGTTGGTTTGACCCTTCTACGGCTGGACCATTGGTACTGTGGCAAGTGATGGATGCTTTTAAACTAATTTCAAATGTTGAGAACTATTTGGGAAATCTTGGGTATTTGTTTATTCGATCGAAAAGTTTAACATTGCCTATTTATCTGGAATGTGATACAATATTTAAAATCCACAAGTAGTTATGAGATGACTAATTTGAATGTCATAAATCTAGTAGTTTAGTCTCAGATGATCGGTTGCCACGGGATTTTGATGCGATCAAAAGTCCATCGCAATCACGTAGCATACGCGGATACTCGTCGGTTAAACTTAATAGACAGCCACGCCCCATAGCCCCGACCAAGTGACTATAGAAGAACCCCGTCGCCAAAAGCATCCGTTCGGGTGCTCGCGGCAACGGTGTTCCGCCTTAGTGCACTCCGTCGACGGCATCCGGGGGTGCGGCCGTCTACTAAAGTTTCCGACGAGCATTCGATCAGGATGTCGGGAATATTATTGAAATTGCCTGACTTGATGTTCAAAAGAGTTTTCGATATTGAGACTAAAATGCAGGGTTTACAATTGTTAGGCATGTGATGTCTAAGAAATTCATTTTGTTAGGCATGAGATGTCTAAGAAGATTGCGGATTCCAACTGTTGTAGTTTTACACTTTCATTTATATGACCGTAAGTGTAATATGTGGTGTATCGCCGGTTTCGTTGCTATACATCAACGACAACTGGGATACGCATATTTACTTGCGTTGATGATATGTGATATTATGTGTTGCTGTGATATGTTATATTTGATCGTCATGTTTGAATAGCCGGGGTTTTATGTGAGATGAGAGTTTTTATTTTTCATTCATGTAAAATTCATTGTATGTAATATTCTTTTATTGGGGCACTTCCAGGATGAGGATGATGTTACAATTGTATATTATTTACTTTTCTGCATTAGGATAGACCCAAGGCGGGGAGCACAAGTAATCAGGTTCTAGGATCCAGTGGGAGACCATCTCGAATAGTCGAGACCGGGTCTCCTAACTCTAGAACTGGCAGGGTTACTTGCTGCTCTCATAGGGTTCTAGGGATGTGGGTTTGTCTATTCATAACGACCGTGGAATCCGTGTTTTATACAGGCTCGTATTAAAACACGGACCTCCTAGTATATCCAATACTTCATATATGTTCTTCTGCTGCAATATTCTGTGATGAGATCATATTACTGACTAAGACGAATGTTTATATTATATATATGAGATATATGTTATATTGCTGATTTCGTTTAAATGTGATGCTTGTGAAGCATAATAAAATGGAACTTCATTAATGAGATTAATGAAACTAACAGAAAGCTAAAGATGTTGTAGAAACTTGTCTCAAAAACCGGTAGCTCTAGTTCTTGCTTTGCATAGCGGTGTTCCTTGTAGAACATCCAACACCTTATTCGATAAGGAAAGAGCCGAGATCGCTTCACCGGGAGTGACCTCTTTAGCGAAACTAGCAGATGCTACAAACTCGGTTTGTTTTTTGATTGTTTTTATAGTTTTTTCTTTGCATAGTGATATTTATGAAATATCCTGCACCATATTCGATGAGGAAAGAGCCGAGATCCCTTCACCGGGAGTGACCTCTTTAGCAAAACTAGAAAAGGCCTAAAAAACATTCCATTTAAAATCACTCGATTCTACAACGATATAAAGTTCATTACGCAAAGGGTTTTCTTCAAAACCTATCGTAGCCCTCCGTCATTTCAGATAAGTAGTCTTTAGTATTCGTGCTGCGTTTGTTTACATAGTCAAGGCATAGTGTGCGGTAGCTAATTAGTGCTTATCTGTAAAGCATATGATGCGATTGGATTAGGGTAGTCGTGCGGCCTTGTTGACTTAGTCATGGGTCGTGCTGGTCGGTTTAATTCAATCGGTAAATGACGGGTTGAACTTTACTTGCGGTCTATGGTTTGTTGACTTAGTCATGGTCATAGCTCGCTTGGGGCAAAATATTATCAGGAATTTCAAGTGTTGAAATTTGCAATGAGATTGCATACCTTCTATGAGATAGTTGGATCCCGATACCCGCTGCGAGTAAGAGTTACTCCTGGGAGAGTTTTACACATTACAATTAGCCGATCAAGTAGGTGTCTAGAAAGGTGTCAACGGGGTTATGCCTCTGGGAAAACGAGGTTTATTTTAATTAGGTCCGTGCGAAATCACGAGGAACCTCCCTCAAAGCACCGCCACTGACTTGGTTGAAAGATTGGCGAACTTGTAGAGTGTAATTAATCCCGGCTAGTCTTTCCTTTTAGGGTTTGAAGGAAGATTTGACTAAAACAGTGGAAGACATCCTGATTAGATATATTAATAACCAATCTAAATCTTGCAAGAGCATACGCTGAGTGTTTTCTTCTCTCTCTCTCTCTCTCCAGGTAGCGATTTTGTCACGCCTTAAATCAAGATAATAATACGGATGTATTGACCGAACCAGCTTGTTATACAGCGCTTGGGAACGTTGGTCCCGCTCTAACTTATAATTGTTATAAGACAGAGCAGGAAATAGGGGATTACCAGATTTCCCGTGCCACCCAAACGAAGAAAGTGTATGTCGATGCATCATTTTCGGGTATGTTCATTACCGAGAACTGTTTCTCAGTATCCTTTACGTCCTCGGTATAAGATACCGGACCAGGATCCTGCAAATGTAATCTGTTACATGGGCTACAGATATGTAGAGAACAGAGAACGGGTGATAAGTTTCAAGAGTTGGAAATGATGCAAGTGTTGCAGCCAAGTCTGTTGGCAGTTATCACCCTGTATTACCAGAATACATTGATTCTGAACGAATGTTCTTAGATACCGAACCTGATATACAACATCATATCAGTCTCCTTATTAGTAAAGAAGGATATAATTTTGTATTGTTGGATAATGTTTTGAACATTTCTTATATCAAGAGTTGATCAGTTCAGGCACGTTATCTAAAAGCATAGACGTTCTAAATCAAATTATAGTTCTTAATGTACAGAACACACACAAGAGGAAGAGTTCAGAAATGAATGAATCCTTCTTGAGGCATTGTAGACTAGGTCATATCAATGTGACCCGACTACCTGAAGTTACATAAAGATGCATATTTAAATTAGTTTGGATTTACATCTTGTAAAACTTGCCAGTCATGTCACAAAGATAAGATGACCACAGCTCCGTTTATTAGAAATGGAGAAAGAGTTAGTGAACTCTTCGGATTGATACATGTTGATGTATGAAAGTCCCCTGTCTACATAAGCCAGGACCGGTTCTTTGTACTTCATTACATTCACTGATGATCTCTCAGAATTCAGACATATGTTCCTGTTGAAACACAAATCCGAAACTTTTGAGATAATCACAAAATATACGTTAGAAGTAGAGAACCAAAAACGGGTATAAGTATTATGTCCTTTGATGTGATCAAGGAGGAGAATACTTGAGCACGGAATTCCTGGACTATTCTAAAGGAGAATGAGATTCTTTCTCAGCATTACTCCTCCGAATACACCACAGCACGTCAGTGTATCGGGGCAGAGCAATTACACCCTATGTGATATGGTGTGCTTTATGATGAGTACTACTGAGTTGCCTATTTTCTTTTGGGGTTATGCACTTGAGAAGTTGCATACCTATTGAATAGAGTTCCAACCAAATCAGATGCCTACCACTCCATATGTGATATGGTATGGGAAGAGCCCATCTCTTAAGGAAGTTAAGATTTGGGGTTGTCTGGCCTATGTCAAAAGCAAAATCCGGACAAGCTCATGGCAAGGAAAGTTCTGTGGAAGTTTGTTGGATATCCCAAGCATTAGCAAGGGAATATCTTCTACCAAACTGAGAAACAAAAGATGTTTTGTTTTCTTAGCATGCCACCTTTTGTGGAAAGGGAATTTCTTGTGAAGAAATTAGTGGTCATGAGGTAGAACTGGAAGGAGTTCCAGCTATACAAACTACAGCTGATGATTTAGTAGAACCGGAGGATTCAATAGTTTCCAACGAACCTCAGCCTCTCCGCTGATTTAGTAGGGTTCCTCATCCACCTGAGAGATACTTCGGTTACTTTATGACAGTGGGAGAGAGGATTGCATCATGCGATGATGACCCAACTATTTTCGAGCAGGCCATCAAGAGTGGTGACTCTGTGAGAATGACTGGATGCTCAGCGATCTGAGATGGAATCCTTATACACCAACGAAGTATGGACTTTGGTTGCTCTATCTGAAGGGTTAAATCCCTATCAGGAGCAAGTATATCTTGAGAAGATTACTTGGTGTACATGGAAAAGTTGAGACTTTCAAAGCTATGCTGAAGTCCATCCAGATCCTACTTGCGACTGCTATATACCATGACTACGATATCTGGCGGTTGGGTGTCATGACTGCTTTTCTAAATGATGATTTAAAAGAGAGGGTCTATAAGTACACAGCCAGAGGGCTTCAAAGACAGTGGGAGCTGCGGAAACGTGTGCAAGTTATTTTATTTGATAAATCAGGCATCGCGGAGTTGGAACGTCTGTTTTGATGTGGTAGTCAACGAGTTTGACTTGATCAAAATGCTAGATGAACCTTGTATATATAAAAAGGTAGTAGAGAGTATAGTGGTGATCCTCGTAGAGTATGTGGATGACATACTCTTGATAGGGAAGGAGTTTCCTATGCTACACTCGGTCAATCTCCTCTTATCACAAAGATTCTCCATATAGGATCTGGGTGATACCTCCTAAATCCTGGATTATGGATCTATGAGATAGATCTAATTGGATGTTAGGATTCTCACTAGTTGTTGTGAGATGGTATCAATCGATCCTGGGAAGAATCACTGGAAAGGTTCCAGGGTGATAAGGACGACTGAATGTCAGTCGCAGGCATTGTATTTACCCTCCATGGAGGGACGGTATGTTGGAAGAGTTCCAAACTAGATACCGTGACATACTAGACGATTAAAGGCAAGATACATCGTTACCAAGGATGCTACCAAAGTGGCAGTCTGGATAAATTTTAGTTCATGAGATGAACTTCGTTTCTGCCATTGTGTAACAATGGAGTTGTGGCTTATGCCTAGGAACCCCCGTCCCATCAGAGATCCAGACATATTCTTAGACAGTATCGCCTGATCATGGAGATGGTTGATCTCCAGGGAGATCGAGGTTAGGAGAGTAGACACAGGGGACAACAGCGCGGATCCACTCACAAAGGCCTATTTCCCAGTACAGACTTTTATGGGATGGTTGAGTATGAGATACTTCAACCACAGCTGATTGTTGGGTATGCCATACCACAACAGATGGCCCTAGTGCAAGTGGGAGATTGTTAGTTATATGTATGCCCTAGAGGCCATTACTGTACATACGTTGTATATTGTAGTGGATGCTTGGAAATATATAGGGAGGACTTTCTTTCTCGACATGATAGTATGCTATCTGGTTACTCTTTATCTTAACATGTACTCTGATTATCTCTATGTCACATGTTGATAAAGCCTTTAGGATGAGTACTTGACTACCAGGACTATGATGCAGATATACTAGTAGGGACAGTGTAGTCGCAAAGTACACCTTCAAATGTTCCTAGTCGTATGAGTACCGAGACAGGGCATCGATACTCCAGAGTAGACTAGCGTATGCGCTTCTTGACCCATATGATGGGCGATGGATGATCCCATATCCATTGGTGTTTGACATCAGAGAAGGTATACGGGTGCTCAGTGGAGACTGGGTACACTGGACGGACTCGCCGAGAACTCCCAGATGGTATTATACCTCACGTCAGATGGCAGTTCTCTGGTGACACTGGTACAGGTTAGTCTGTAGACCCGAGATCGTCATAGAGTCTTGTGTGATTCCCACTGTACTTTGATTTCCATCATACCACGTCTACGAGGGCATGCAAAACGGTGGCTTTTGGGTACAGTCCCGAATCACATGGAGGCAATAAGCGATAGGAGGGGTTTCGTCTCTCCCGGTATAGGGAGTTGATGTTGCGCTGTGTTCGATTGGCTATAACTGGAAATCCCTGGCAAGGGTTGCTGAGATTTACTGGTAAATGTTATCAGTCGTTTCTCGAACTGTTATGGACCTCATATCGACACAACTTATCAAGCTACTGGGGTCTGACGTTTACTACCCCTAGGCGAGATATGCGACATATCAGACGAAGAGACCAGACTGTACGGGAGTGTTACTGATTGGATTCGCAGGAGAATGTACAGCCTTGCTTGTTGATCTTCTGATTGCTCAATACCTGGGTGGCTGTTACGTTTAGCTGACCGCTTACACCTTGTGGGTGTTTGATATGATCATCACCTACAGCCGGCGTATTGACGATTCTTTAGAGTCCAACACAGAGGTTTTCTGGCTAAGGCAAAATGGAGTAGGAGCACATATGTGATATGTGCGGGACAGAGAATAATACGTGTATGTGATACCGTATTAGATTCTCGCGATATGTGATATCGGCCGGCTATATGTGAAATAGCCGGGTCATCGGATCAAGTGTTGATTTGATGAACTGATACAGATTATATTAGTCGGTTATTTGTAAAATAGCCGGATTATCGAATCAAGTGTTGATTCGATAATTTAATGTATAATTATATATTTGATATATAAAATTACATTAACTAGTATAAGCTCACTTAAAGATTCTTTTTCTCTCTCGGGTAATACATTGATATATATGTGATATATGTTAATTGTATTATTTTATTTTTGTTACAATAAATATTGTATATGTGATATATAATATTGTAACAAGTTAGGGTTATAAATGCAACATGTTTTGTGGAGTTTAAATATGGTTAGGGTTTGGACTAGGGTTAAGCTTTCAAGAAGCTTCTTGAAGTTTTGACTTTGACTTGTGATATTTTGCATAGATATTTCTTTAACCCAACCCAACCCTTTACCATAGTTATTTCTCTACAAGGGTTAAGTTTATATTCTTAACCCATGGTTGTAATTCTAACCTCACACACAAGATTTTCATTATTCATCACAAATGGTTTGCTTCTTCTTCTTCTTCCTTTTTTGATGAAAAGCTTTCTAGCTTTTTCATATGTATTGAAAATGAGTGAGAAATTGAAAACAAATGAGAGCTAAATTCCTACTTCATCATCCTCATCTATTCTTGCCACATAGATTAGGGTGTTTGCTTTGCTAATACTTGATTATCAAAGCAAGAGCTTGGGTTTGAGTTTCTTCGAGATAGATCATCTTTGTTATTGAAGATCGGAAGTTAGCTTGCATCTTTCTCTTCATGGAGCCTCTCTAGAGTCCGGGTACTTAATGATAGCAGCGAAGGGACCTCAACACGGAGCTTATGAATTGAAGGAACGGAATACAAAGGTTGTAATCCCAAACTCTTAGAAGTAAAGTTGTTTACTTACTCTTTGTTTTGCCTAATCTCTAGTCTAAGATCTTGGTTAGGGTTGTTCGGCACATGAAAAATTTAATTTTTGCATAGTTGATGCCTTGTAGAACCTTGTTCTAGTGCCTAGTAACCCAACAGTACATAATATTCTTATTCAACGTTAGCGGGAGTGCTATACACCATCCACCCGACTTCCCCCGTAGATATACATCTACTCACCTGGTCCTCGTTTGCCGAAATCGATGTCGCCATCCTCCTCTTCATCGTCTAAAGTCCATATGAGAGGTACCTATATGCAAACATATATAATATCGTAAACCAAAATCGCGGATAAAAACCAAAACAGCACAAGAAACGTGCATAGGTTAAAACCTATGACCCGTTCGTGCAAAATAACCAAATAACCCTCGACATCGGCGTACAAACGCCGATTGATCGAGAAAAACCCAAACACACCAATCGTGGTTTCACAAATCACTAATTATAATATGAAATTGATTACAACTCATCAAAACCTCAAAATAAATCAAATCGATTTATTTCCGAAAACCTAGAAAGCACTTAATTATCGTTTTAATTCTAAACTTAATGTTTTAACAAAACTAATGGCCATAATATTCACTAAATATCATAACTAAGCCATACAAACCATCACCATAATTTATTCTCATCAATTTGTATTAAATCTAAAATTCTAGTTTGCAAAAATATCCAATTTTAACACTTTTAAAGCAAAAATTCACAATTCAACAACTAAGCTTGGTTTTGCATTATCTAAAGTATTAAGCTACAATTTATAGTGTTAATAATATCATGAAACCCTAATTAGATTTTAATCTCAATTATTTTATCAATTTCCAAAACCTAGTTTGCAAAAATTAGCATAATTATCAAAATTTTAAAGTAAAAATTACCAACTAGTAACTAGGTTAGGTTTTGCATTCCATTAACATGTTAATCTACTCACTAAAACCATAATCTAATGATAAAAACTCTCACTAGAATTTTATCTCACATACACATACATTTTATAAAAACCTAGTTTGCAACAATTAAGCAATTTGGACAAATTAGTTGTAACAATTAGTAACTTAACAATCTAGATTAGATTTTACATGTCTTTATGTGTTAAGCTACATATTAAAACCATGAACAATTTATAAAAACCCTTGCCTGATCACAAACCCTTTCTTGAATTTTTAATTTAGCAACTAAAACCATAATTAAACACCGAAATCCATTCAATTTACGTAATTAACTTACAATTAACACTAAGGTTAGAATTATACCTCACTAAACATGAGATCCAACATAAAAATCATAGCCTCCAAAGTACTAACTTTGCTCCAAGATCCATGCTAGATAGGGCAACGAATAATGGGTAGGTATTGGATTTGGAATTTAAAGTTTTATTTTGGATTTTACATGAATTTTTTAAGATTTTTGTGATGGAAATGAAGTGGGAATTTGGAGAAATGGGGGAGGCAATATTTCGGCCAGAAAATGATGGGGGAAAAGAGAGAGAGAGAGAGAGAAGAGTGTGGAGATGTGTAGAAGAGTCTTCAATTAATGCTTCTTTTTAGTCTTTTCTTTAATTATTTCATTTTCTTATTTGATTTCACCCTAGATTCCTCTAGAATTTTGAAGACAATTCAAGAAGAGAAGAGCATGCTACAATCTTAATTGTAATATGTCATGGTTCACATTTGTCAAATTAACCCGTTGCAGTTTGTAATTTGCACCAATTTAATGTATTAAAAGCTTATATTAATATTAGAAATAATTAATTAAGGAAAAATATTTAAGTAAACTAATAATTTATAAGTGACTAAATAAACACCATTTACTAGTAATTACATAGTTAAAATAAGCGTATTTAAATCTATATTGAAAAATAATTATTGTTAAATTTTACAGAAAATACGGTTTATTTTACCGATTATCAGAAAATTCACCTCAAGGATTTTATTTATTTATTTATTTTTAAAACGTTACAAATTTGTTATATATATATTTGATATACATGTAAATGATATTAGTCGGTTGTATGTGATATAGCCGGGTTATTAAATCAATTGTTGATTTAATAATTTAATATATAACTATATATTTGATATATTAATATATATTAACTAATATTAGCTCACTTAAGAATCTATTTTCTTTAAATACCTTTAAATATATATGTGATATATATTAATGTATTTATTTATGTGTCATGCTAGATGGTACATTGGACTTGGGTACATGAGACTCATACCAAAGTGAAGATAATTTAGGTGTTTAAATATTAAGGGAAAAATCAAAATTAGGTGGAAAATGATATGGTTTAAGATGCTTGTGGAAGCCTATAGAAAGCTTGACTTAGTCCACTAATTTTGTTTTACTCTAGATATTTATTAACTCAACCATTATCTTTAGCCATGGTTAAGTCTCTACTAATATCACTTGTGATATTTTCTCACCGTGGTTCATTCATTCTTCTTCTTCGTCTCCTTCTTTGTTTTATAGCTTGCTAGTGAGGTGAAAAAGAAAAAGAAAAAAATAATTCTAAAGTGAGCAAAATTCATACTTCATCAATGTATACCAAACTAGCCATTTAGTATAGGTTGTTTACTTCACTAATCCATCAATTAGTGAAGAGTTAGCTTGAGTTAGCGATTCTTCGACATTGAAAATCTTCGGCCTCGAAGATCCTTTGAGCAAGCTTGTTCCTTTCGCCTAGTGGAGCCTAAGGAGAGTCCGGGACACCACTACTTGGAGCAAAGGGACTACTACATGGAGCTTTAGAAGTGAAGGACGGGTCTACAAAGGTTGTATTCCTATTTCACTTAGTGTAAAGTTTGTTTACATTCTTTATATACCCTAATTCTCTAGTTAGATCCTTGGTCGGGCTTGCTCGGCACCCTAAATTTTTAAAATAGCATACTTGATGCGTGCCGAAAACCGTCGGGGGTGCTAAGCGAACCCAACAAGCCATCCCTCATCTATGATTTTTTTCTTCTTAATTTATTTTTTTTAAGAATTTTGTAAGCCACGGGCCGTTTTTGTAAGGCCGAGGAGCCCATAATATCATTGTACATAATTTTGATCATCAATAAAGTATGTATTTTCCTTTGCTCAAATGTCTGATCATCTTTTAGCTTGTAAGTCTTTTCATTTTTGCAAGTACTTTTTGAAAGTGTTTGTTAGCACCACCACTGGGTTTTACTAGCATTAAGCATGCCAATTAAAAAAATTTCGGGGTGCTTATTAACACTAAACAAGATCTTAAACTAGATAACTAGGGTTTTTGCTTGATATCAAGAAAACTACATAAAGATAATGAGGCTACAACCATTGTAGACCGTGTCATTCTCTTCAAAACCTTGGTGTAGTAGTCCACGCGACTCCACTAGGCTCCACTTGAAGTTGGTCGAGCTTCCTTTGCGATCTTCGTGCCGAAGATGGTCCACCCAAAGCTTCATTAATCCAAGCTACATCTTCACTAAACTATTTAGTGAAGGAAACACACTACACCAAAATACTAATCTAGTTTAGAATGGTGAAGTAGGGGTTTTGTTTGCTCACTAGGGTTCTCACAAGCTCAAGGGTTCACAACTCATGTGAGGGATCGAGCTTAGAGGTAGAGGTGAAGAAGATGCAGAGAGCTAGAGAGAAAATGAGCTCAAGTGAGGAAAATAACTCAAGTATGTGAAGAAATGAAAAATGGCTCTTTTAACATAAACACAATAATTGAAGCATCAATTTGTTTCCATAAAGAAATTGAACCATGCTTCAATAGTGCATGAAAAAAGAATAAACAAATCAAAACCATGGTTCACCTGTTCCATAAAAGTCTCACCATTTTCCACATCTTTTTCTATTTTCTAAAAATAGAAAATTAACCATACTTCATATAATATATATATATATATATATATCACTTATATATTAATATATATATATATAAATAAGCAAATAATTAGTGAGCAATAATATTAGTTAATATATAATTATATCAAATATAAATATATATCACACTATTAAATCAACACTTGATTTAATAATCCGGTTATATCACACCAACTAATATCATTTATCTGTATATCACATTATTAAATCAACATTTGATTCAATAATCCGGTTATATCACATATAACCTAACTGATATCAAATAACCGCCAGATTAGAATACGGTATCACATACTCGTATTTAATCAGGCCCCCACACATATCAGCATATGTGCCCTACTTCGTTTCGCTTGAACTAGGAAATTTCTGTGTGAGACTCTAAAGACTTGTCAATACACCAGCAGTAGGTAATGATCACATCAGTTACTCAGAAGTCATCAGCGGTACTAGCTGAATGTAACGGCTACCCAGGTATTGAGCGATTAGAATATCAACAAGCAAGCTTGTCCAAACTCCCATGAAGCCAATAAGTAACACTTACCGTACAGTCCGGTCTCTTTGTCTGGTATGTCGCATATGTGTCTGCGGGTGGAATCATTAGACCCCAATAATTTGATAAGTCATGCCGATATGTGGCTTATAACAGTATGAGAAACTACTAATAACTCTTACCAGTAAATCTCATCAATAGCCCTGTCCAGGAACTTCCTGTTATAGCCAATCGAGCATAGCGCAACATTGACTCCCTATACCGGGAGAGACGAAAACCCTTCCTATCGCTCATTGCCTCCATGTGACTCGGGACTGTACCCAAAATCCACCTATTTGCACAACTTCTTTGAGCCGTGGTAGGGAGAAAATCAAAGCACAGTGGGAACCACACAAGACTTTATGACGATCTCGGGTCTACAGTTGTCACGACCCGAAAGTACGGAACGTGACTGGCACTTAGATTACGAGACGTCTAAAGGCGTACCGTAACCTAAGTCAGCCAAAGCCCAGAAATCTAACCCAAAAGCAAAGGAGAGTGAAGGAAAACCATAAATGAAAACGGTTTTGAAATCAATTAAGTTGCATAGAATCCAAAAAAAAAAAAGAACATCAAAAATTTCTGAAAATTTCGGCAGAGTCTCCCCTGTATTTTCTATCCCCCAAAATGGGTACAACAAGATAATAAACCTGTAAACATAAAAATGGCATCCCCAAGCGGGAGCTAGCTCTTCGCCCAAGGCGGATCACAACCACATGCAATATAATAGTAATATCAAGAGAAAGAGCATAAAAGAAATGCAAATACCAGAAAACACACGTCGGCTCAAGTGAGCTCGACCCAAAAGAAACCACAAATATACAAATCTCTCAGTCTCATCACTGGGTCGCATATACAATACAAGTGGTAGATGGAGAATACTAGATACAATGATAAAGCAAAAAGGAATAAAGTATACTCGCAACCCACCTACGGGCGATGTCGCGAGTCTGAGCAAAAGGAACTGATGACAAAATAGCCCGCCGCTACAAGACTGACGGGTCCGACCTGCAAGACACTGTGGCACAACGGGGGTGAGTTGCCAGCTCGTGAGTAAATATAACATCTAATAAGGCAATCGTAAGAATGCACGCAATGCCCCACAACATGCATGTCCATATGCGCTATGATATCTCTAGTATGCATGCACAGGTATGCAATGTCATTATTAAGTCTTTAAGTGTTTTAACTGCTAAGGTTATTGAAATTCTTAACTTTAGAACATGAATATCTATATAATAGCTAAATACCATCAAGAAATCATCTGAAAATCCGAGTCACGCATCAACACCAAAAGGAATCATATCTGTCTCAATATCGGGCTCCGTCAGTCCGGATCCGCCCATAACATAAATCTCACGACAACGGTCGGTATCCTCCGGATATCCGCCGCGCCAGACATCACCGGTAGGTAGTCTTCCCCTGCCAGGCTCATCGTCTACAACTCGATCTTCTTACCCCGGGGTACCATACCGGGCCCACCATGTACCCGAGACGGTTCATCCACTCCTCGAATCGGGTCTCGAAATCCAACAGAAAATATGAAAACTCATGGTGGACGACACATACATCACGAGAAAACCGCAACTTTGTTTTGAAAATGATAAATCTAAGGTTTTGTTAAATTCTTGCGGTTTTCCCCAAAAATCCAGAAATCACAGAAAAACTGAAATCATCAAGAAAATCATAGTGTCCACATGTTATATATAATAAATGTCTATGATATCAATGTATATGATGTGAGTTTTGGTAGCAATCTATATAAATATGATGATAATGCGAGGTATATGCATGCTATGCAATTTCATATATCATGTTTGAATGCAAATGGCGATATTAAGTTAAACAGGTTTTCTAGTGCACGTGGCATGGCAATTACCAAAGGCGTGTGTGTCACATGAATAGTGCGCATGCAATAGATGCCAATGGTAATGGTGTTCGTGTCCTACGAAGTGATATCGCATATATGAAGATGAATGTCCATGCAATCTAGCATACGGTTAGCTGTGAGGGTATGCAATGTACATAAAGGGTTAAGCTATCTAACAATATAAATCTTGCATAAAGTAGGATAATCCTAACTAGGGGGGGCGCCTCGCGCCATCCAGACGATTCCCCCATAGATGAATATATCTACTCACCAGAAATCCCCGCTAATCTGATCCGGCCACCGCTTTGCCTTTGCGCGCCGTGTCCGATGTTTCTCCGACCGATCCTATATTTGCACAATACCAAGCATAAGATTAAAACACCTAAAACGATGCAAATCACTATATACAATTATCGCCTCTCTCAAATTAATCATAGCACGCCCTCGGTGTGCGGGAAAACGCACGAAAATCGCAAATTTTTAGCTAAAATCGTCATTTCGGGGAAATCGACAAAACTACAACCCGACTAGACGAAACCCCACGTTCGCGCACTCTAATAATCCTATACGAAGCTAGTAATATTGCTAACCTAGCGCAATTTGAACGCATACTATTTTTCGTAAAAATCTAGTAAGCGATTCCAACACCGATTCGATGCAAACACCGATATTCTGTTGATTTAGCGAGCATATAAATACACCATTAACCACTACAACCAATTAGAACCCAAAGCCCTAATTTAACTCTAACCCCATGCTTCAAACCCTAATCCACAACATCACCCCACTTCTTGGAATTTCACAAACACTAATTTATAACTAAAATTCACACTTGAACTATTTAATCTAGCAACTTAAACAACTTGTTTAGAAATTATACCTTACAAGAGTTGATTCCTCACTTGCACTTGCCTCCAAGACACCTCTTTTCTCCTCTTTTTAAACAAATTAGGGTTTGAGAGAAGGTAGAATAGGAATTTGGTTTGAAAGTGAGAAGGATTTTGTGGATTTTTGTTGATTTTATGTTGATTTTTGAGATGAAATTGTAGCAAAAAGGAGATGGGGAAAAATGGAGTTCCTGCAGGTTGCTCTCGGCCAGCAGCTTGAGGATGAAGTGGGGAAATTTTGGGGAAGTTTCTAGGTGATTAGAACATCATATGTTATCATTTCAAGCTTTCATGTCAACTTTTTCACAAAAAACCCTCATTTTACTTCATTTTCTCATTAAATTTCCAACCCAAAAACTAAAAATGTGAAAGTCATGACACAATTTTATTAACACCATATTTTAGCTTATAAAGACTCCTAATTAAGAAATTTACCTAATTAAATTTGTATTTATCCCTAATTAAATGTATTTAAAAAGGCTTAAAATAATTTTAAAAAATAATTAATTACCAAAAAATTTTATTTAACTAGATAATTATAAGTGACATTTAAATGACAAAATTATAGTAATATCTTATCTAAATTTTGTATAATTAGGTCTACAATGAAAAATATAAATTTTTGACTTTTTACGGAAAAAGCCGAAAAATTTGCCGATTACCGAAAAACTGCCTAAACGATTTTCGAAGGGTTACAATCTTCCCCCCTTAAAGAAATTCGGTCCCCGAATTTAGAATTTAACTACGCGTACCTTCAAAAAGATGGGGATATCTCTTCCTCATCTCGACCTCGGTCTCCCAGGTGACCTCCTCGCTGTTTGGGCCACGCCAAAGAACCTTGACAGACGGTATGACCTTCGACCTCAATTTCTTCACCTGCCGATCCAAAATGACCACCGGCTGCTCGGTGAAAGAAAGATCACGCTCTAACTGGATCGTCTGGTGCTGAATCGCCTGGGAAGGATCATGAAGGTACTTGCGGAGCATCGAGACATGGAATACGGGGTGAACATCGGGGAAGCTGGGCGGAAGAGCTAACCGATAAGCGACTGGACCAACACGCTCTAGGATCTCGAAAGGACCAACATATCTAGAACTCAGCTTCCCTTTCCGCCCAAATCTCATCACACCCTTCATCGGAGAGACCTTCAGGAAAACATGATCGCCAACAGCGAACTCGAGTCGGCGACGACGCCTGTCAGCATAAGATTTCTGCCTGCTCTGTGCCGCTCTCATCCTGTCCCGAATCAGCTGTATTTTCTCGGTCGTCTCCTGTACGATCTGCGGCCCCAAAATACTGCTCTCCCTGAGCTCTGTCCAACATACCGGCGATCGACATCTCCTCCTATATAAAGCCTCGAAAGGTGCCATCTGAATCGTCTCCTGGAAGCTATTATTGTAGGAAAACTCGATTAAAGACAAATGACGATCCCAGCTACCACCGAAATCTAAAACACAAGCTCTGAGCATGTCCTCAAGAGTCTGAATCGTACGCTCCGACTGACCGTCAGTCTGAGGATGAAAGGCTGTGCTAAAACTCAATCGGGTGCCCAAAGCTTCCTGTAGTTTCTGCCACAATCGGCTGGTAAACTGGGTGCCACGGTCGGACACGATGCAAGTCGGAACGCCATGCAGTCGCACTATCTCATCAATATAAACCTGGGCGTACTGAGAAAATCCAAAAGTGGTCTTCACTGGCAGGAAGTGAGCCGCTTTCGTCAGTCGATCGACAATCACCCAAATAGAGTCGTACCCTCGACTGGTCCTGGGTAGACCCACAATGAAGTCCATGGAGACCTGCACCCACTTCCACTCAGGGATGGGCAAAGGCTGTAACTCGCCGGCTGGCCTCTGGTGCTCGGCCTTGACTTGCTGACAAGTCAGGCACCTCGACACAAAATCTGTAATATCCTTCTTCATCCCGTCCCACCAGTAAACCTCTCTCAAATCACGATACATCTTGGTGGAACCTGGATGCACACTGTATACTGATCTATATGCCTCCTCGAGAATATCATGCCTCAGTCCCTCTGAATCTGGCACACACAGTCGAGTCCCAAATTGAAGTATCCCCTGATCATCAATCACGAACTCAGAAACTCTGCCCTGCCGAATCTGCTCAATAATCTCTAATGTACGGGCATCGCCGGACTGTGCCTCATGGATACGGTCAAATAACTGTGGGCGTGCTCTGAAATGGGCTAGCTGTCCCCCTGTAGGAGTAAACTCGAACTGCACTCTGCTATCACATAAAACCTGCCAATCCGCCGTCGACTGCATCTGTACTGCGCTCAAACAAGATAAGCTACCTCCGGGCCTCCTACTCAAAGCATCTGCCACCACATTCGCCTTGCCCGGATGGTATAAAATCTCGCAGTCATAATCCTTCACCAACTCCATCCAACGGCGCTGTCTCAGGTTCAGGTCTCGCTGCTGGAAGATATACTTCAAACTCTTGTGGTCAGTGAATATCTGGCATGACTCACCATATAGGTAATGTCTCCAGATCTTAAGTGCAAATACCACTGCAGTCATCTCTAAATCATGGGTGGGGTAGTTCTGTTCGTGTTTCCTCAGCTGCCAAGAAGCATACGCGATAACTCTGTCGTGCTGCATCAACACACATCCCAGCCCCACTCTAGAAGCATCACAATATACCACGAACCCGCCTGATCCTGAAGGCAATGCTAACACTGGTGCAGTAGTCAGACGATTCTTCAACTGCTGGAAGCTATCCTCACATGCCTGGGTCCAATCAAAAGGAACCCTCTTCCGGGTCAACCCGGTCAAAGGTGCAGCAATGCGGGAGAAATCCTGGACGAAACGTCGATAATAGCCGTCCAGACCTAGAAAGCTGCGAACCTCTGTAACTGATACTGGTCTAGGCCAACGCTGAACTGCCTCGATCTTCTTCGGGTCCACGCAAATACCATCTCTCGTCACCACATGACCCAAGAAGTCGACACTGTCTAGCCAGAATGCGCACTTGGAGAATTTGGCGAACAGCTGATGCTCCCTCAAAGTCTGCAATGTGATACGTAAGTGCTGCTCATGCTCCTCCCGGCTCCGAGAATAAACCAAGATGTCGTCAATGAACACAATGATGAACTGATTGAGATACGGCCTGAATACGCGGTTCATCAAATCCATAAATGCTGCCGGGGCATTGGTGAGCCCGAACGACATCACCAAGAACTCATAATGACCATATCGAGTACGGAAGGCGGTCTTCGGAATATCCTCCTTCCGAACTCGCAACTGGTGATAACCTGACCGTAAATCAACCTTCAAGAAGAACCCTGCACCCTGGAGCTGATCAAATAAGTCATCAATGCGGGGTAGGGGATACCTGTTCCGCACAGTAACCCGGTTCAGCTGACGATAATCAATGCATAAACGCATACTTCCGTCCTTCTTCTTAACAAACAGGACAGGAGCACCCCAAGGTGACACACTCGGTCGGATAAGCCCTTTGTCCAGCAAGTCCTGTAACTGATCCTTTAGCTCTCTCAGCTCTGCCGGGGCCATCCGATAAGGAGGTATAGAAATAGGCCCCGTGCCAGGGATCAAGTCAATACAGAACTCAATCTCGCGCTCTGGTGGCAGACCAGGCAGCTCGTCAGGGAATACATCAGGAAACTCTCTCACAACAGGGACCTGGTCCAACGGAACCTCTGTGGAGCTAGTATCACAAACATAGGCTAAGAATCCCTGACACCCTTTCCTTAAGAGCTGACCAGCGCGAAGAGAAGAAATCAAGCTGGGAAGGGTAGCGCTACGATCTCCCTGAATAATAAGAACCGGCTCACCAGGAAAACTGAATCTGACTGCTTTTTCACGGCAGTCCACGGATGCATAACAGGTGGCTAGCCAGTCCATACCAAGAAGAACGTCAAAGTCTAGCATATCGAGGAGAATCAAATCAACTGAAGAATCTCTCTCCCCGATACGAACGGAACACGATCTGTACACAAAACGGGCAACAAAAGACTCGCCTACCGGGGTAATAACGACAAGCGGCTGATCTAACGGACAAGACTCTCGGCCCAACCTCGGTGCAAAATACGTGGATACATAGGAATGTGTGGAGCCTGGATCAAATAATACCCGTGCATCAAAAGAACATACTGGCAGAGTACCTGTCACGACGGCATTGGATGCCTGTGCATCCTGAGGAGTCAACGCGAACACTCGGGCCTGTCCACCACTAATAGCTGGCTGTCCTCTGCCTCTACCTCGGCCTCTGCCTCTGCCTCTGTCGCCTCGTCCTCTCTGAACCGGACCGCCACGCCCATGGCCTCTAGAAGCATCTGGCTGGCGTAAAGCATCATCAGAAGGAGGAAGTAAAGCTCTCTGCGAAGGTGGTGAAGGTGGTAAAGTCACATGCGGGACTGTCGCCGTGCCCGGACGTCCCATGGTACAGTCTCTGACACGGTGGTACTGACTCCCACACCGAAAACATCCTGGAGACGACTGCTGGGTCTGTGGATATGAACCAAATAACTGACCTCGTCTCAATCCTCTGCCTCCGCCATCTCCCGGAAATAATCTATCACGACGTCTGCCCATCTGCCGCTGAGCTGGCGTATCAGTACGGATCCTCTTCGGCCCAGAAGCGACCGGAGTCTCAGAAATACGCTCCTCCAAAAGTAAGGCTGCGTCCATCGCGGCTGCGTATGTATCAAAGTGCTGGGTGCCGATGGCAAGGAATAGCTGTGTATCAAGCCCTCGTACAAACCTCTTTATCCTCTTCTCTTCTGTGTCGACTAGGTACGGAGCATATCGAGACAACTGGGTAAACTGTATATCATACTCCGACACTGTCATCTCAGGAGTCTTGCGCAAAGACTCAAAACTACGGGCTCGAGCATCTCGAACACTCTCCGGAAGAAAACGGGCAAGAAATGCAGCTGTAAACTCATCCCAGGTCATAGAAGGCAGACCTGCAGCTCGGCCTCTCTCTACTGAGTCGTACCATGTCTGGGCAAGACCCTCCAGACGAAAACTCGCAAACTCCACCAATCTATCCTCAGAACACCTCAACGAACGGCCAATCCGTGCCATCCTATCGAGAAATGCCTGTGGGTCCTCTGTCGCATCTGTACCGGTAAAAGCTGGAGGTCTCAATCTCATGAACTCCTGTAGTGAAACAGGGATAGTCTCCGCAGTAGCAGCAGGAGTGACCATCTGTGCAGCAGGTACGATCGTAGTCTGTGCGGTGGAAGGAACGTCCTCGGATCTCTGTGCCCGGCTGGACTCAACTAAAGATCCCATCATCTGCCGCAACTCTTGCATGCCGGCCTCTAATCTGGCAATACGGTCAGGATAAGGCGGATCAGTAGGACCCTGAGGGGTAGGCGTATCCTCCCGCTCGATCCTCGCCTCAGACGGGCCCGCCCGAATCTCATCCCTAGCGGCAGCCCGCTGAGCTCTCGTAGTCTTTGGCGGCATCGAAGCTGGAATAAGAAAAAGGACCGATAAGGACATTGCAATTGAATCAAAGAATGCAAGGAATCAAGAAAGGAAATACAAGCAATTATGTCCTAAGGTTACTTAGGCGGAGTACCGTATCGTAAGTATGCCGCGGATCATACCCACGCTACGCCACTCTGCTTAAGTCACCTACTCCATCTACCAAGGTCGTCCTACACTCAGAAAGGTAAAACCTACGCTCTGATACCAACTTTGTCACGACCCGAAAGTACGGAACGTGACTGGCACTTAGATTACGAGACGTCTAAAGGCGTACCGTAACCTAAGTCAGCCAAAGCCCAGAAATCTAACCCAAAAGCAAAGGAGAGTGAAGGAAAACCATAAATGAAAACGGTTTTGAAATCAATTAAGTTGCATAGAATCCAAAAAAAAAAAAGAACATCAAAAATTTCTGAAAATTTCGGCAGAGTCTCCCCTGTATTTTCTATCCCCCAAAATGGGTACAACAAGATAATAAACCTGTAAACATAAAAATGGCATCCCCAAGCGGGAGCTAGCTCTTCGCCCAAGGCGGATCACAACCACATGCAATATAATAGTAATATCAAGAGAAAGAGCATAAAAGAAATGCAAATACCAGAAAACACACGTCGGCTCAAGTGAGCTCGACCCAAAAGAAACCACAAATATACAAATCTCTCAGTCTCATCACTGGGTCGCATATACAATACAAGTGGTAGATGGAGAATACTAGATACAATGATAAAGCAAAAAGGAATAAAGTATACTCGCAACCCACCTACGGGCGATGTCGCGAGTCTGAGCAAAAGGAACTGATGACAAAATAGCCCGCCGCTACAAGACTGACGGGTCCGACCTGCAAGACACTGTGGCACAACGGGGGTGAGTTGCCAGCTCGTGAGTAAATATAACATCTAATAAGGCAATCGTAAGAATGCACGCAATGCCCCACAACATGCATGTCCATATGCGCTATGATATCTCTAGTATGCATGCACAGGTATGCAATGTCATTATTAAGTCTTTAAGTGTTTTAACTGCTAAGGTTATTGAAATTCTTAACTTTAGAACATGAATATCTATATAATAGCTAAATACCATCAAGAAATCATCTGAAAATCCGAGTCACGCATCAACACCAAAAGGAATCATATCTGTCTCAATATCGGGCTCCGTCAGTCCGGATCCGCCCATAACATAAATCTCACGACAACGGTCGGTATCCTCCGGATATCCGCCGCGCCAGACATCACCGGTAGGTAGTCTTCCCCTGCCAGGCTCATCGTCTACAACTCGATCTTCTTACCCCGGGGTACCATACCGGGCCCACCATGTACCCGAGACGGTTCATCCACTCCTCGAATCGGGTCTCGAAATCCAACAGAAAATATGAAAACTCATGGTGGACGACACATACATCACGAGAAAACCGCAACTTTGTTTTGAAAATGATAAATCTAAGGTTTTGTTAAATTCTTGCGGTTTTCCCCAAAAATCCAGAAATCACAGAAAAACTGAAATCATCAAGAAAATCATAGTGTCCACATGTTATATATAATAAATGTCTATGATATCAATGTATATGATGTGAGTTTTGGTAGCAATCTATATAAATATGATGATAATGCGAGGTATATGCATGCTATGCAATTTCATATATCATGTTTGAATGCAAATGGCGATATTAAGTTAAACAGGTTTTCTAGTGCACGTGGCATGGCAATTACCAAAGGCGTGTGTGTCACATGAATAGTGCGCATGCAATAGATGCCAATGGTAATGGTGTTCGTGTCCTACGAAGTGATATCGCATATATGAAGATGAATGTCCATGCAATCTAGCATACGGTTAGCTGTGAGGGTATGCAATGTACATAAAGGGTTAAGCTATCTAACAATATAAATCTTGCATAAAGTAGGATAATCCTAACTAGGGGGGGCGCCTCGCGCCATCCAGACGATTCCCCCATAGATGAATATATCTACTCACCAGAAATCCCCGCTAATCTGATCCGGCCACCGCTTTGCCTTTGCGCGCCGTGTCCGATGTTTCTCCGACCGATCCTATATTTGCACAATACCAAGCATAAGATTAAAACACCTAAAACGATGCAAATCACTATATACAATTATCGCCTCTCTCAAATTAATCATAGCACGCCCTCGGTGTGCGGGAAAACGCACGAAAATCGCAAATTTTTAGCTAAAATCGTCATTTCGGGGAAATCGACAAAACTACAACCCGACTAGACGAAACCCCACGTTCGCGCACTCTAATAATCCTATACGAAGCTAGTAATATTGCTAACCTAGCGCAATTTGAACGCATACTATTTTTCGTAAAAATCTAGTAAGCGATTCCAACACCGATTCGATGCAAACACCGATATTCTGTTGATTTAGCGAGCATATAAATACACCATTAACCACTACAACCAATTAGAACCCAAAGCCCTAATTTAACTCTAACCCCATGCTTCAAACCCTAATCCACAACATCACCCCACTTCTTGGAATTTCACAAACACTAATTTATAACTAAAATTCACACTTGAACTATTTAATCTAGCAACTTAAACAACTTGTTTAGAAATTATACCTTACAAGAGTTGATTCCTCACTTGCACTTGCCTCCAAGACACCTCTTTTCTCCTCTTTTTAAACAAATTAGGGTTTGAGAGAAGGTAGAATAGGAATTTGGTTTGAAAGTGAGAAGGATTTTGTGGATTTTTGTTGATTTTATGTTGATTTTTGAGATGAAATTGTAGCAAAAAGGAGATGGGGAAAAATGGAGTTCCTGCAGGTTGCTCTCGGCCAGCAGCTTGAGGATGAAGTGGGGAAATTTTGGGGAAGTTTCTAGGTGATTAGAACATCATATGTTATCATTTCAAGCTTTCATGTCAACTTTTTCACAAAAAACCCTCATTTTACTTCATTTTCTCATTAAATTTCCAACCCAAAAACTAAAAATGTGAAAGTCATGACACAATTTTATTAACACCATATTTTAGCTTATAAAGACTCCTAATTAAGAAATTTACCTAATTAAATTTGTATTTATCCCTAATTAAATGTATTTAAAAAGGCTTAAAATAATTTTAAAAAAATAATTAATTACCAAAAAATTTTATTTAACTAGATAATTATAAGTGACATTTAAATGACAAAATTATAGTAATATCTTATCTAAATTTTGTATAATTAGGTCTACAATGAAAAATATAAATTTTTGACTTTTTACGGAAAAAGCCGAAAAATTTGCCGATTACCGAAAAACTGCCTAAACGATTTTCGAAGGGTTACAACAGTCTAACCTGTAACAGTGTCACCAGAGAACTGCTATCTGACTATTGGTATAGTACCATCTAGGAGTTTTCGGCGAGTCCTGTTCGGTGTACCCATTCTTTAATGAGAACATGTTTACAATCTTTGATGTCAAACACCAATGGATATGATGTCACGCCCCGCTTCCCAGTAGATGGAAACGATGACATGGTAAGCCCGGAACGTATTTATTATGAGAAGGTTGTTTCTCAAAATAAATACGCTAAGCGTTTATAAGCAATATAAAGTAATAAGAACAAACAAAAGAATGAATTTCAACTCTGATTTATTACATTCAAGATTCACAATTGACAAAATATCTGAATACATGATACGATAATATGATAAGTCTTAACAAGGAAGCATACATAAATAAGCTGAAATGAAATGAAAAGCTGAACGAAACTAGATGTCCGGTTGTGATACGAACTGGTTGTACTCCTCTTCGACCACTTCTATATTCTCTGTCTCAATGTCATCTGACGAACATTCCAAGAATAGAAAGTAGTGGATAGAATGCCCGTCAGCAAACTAACGCTCGGTAAGTCCCCAAAAGGTTGGTGTGTTGTATATAAATAAAATGCAGGGTGTAATATGATATATGGTATAGCATGGATATAAATCATGAACCTGTAAACAAGTATAATAGCGTATATGGTAATGTGTATGTCGACTATAACAACATGGAAATGTAGCATGACCATAGCAAACAAGTATAGCATGGCCGTGGAGTGTATGTATAGTGAACATGAAGTGAATATAAGTGTCCTAAAAGGTCTCTAAAAGGGTAAAATTAACTAACGCGAGTTCAAGTGTGAATGTCAACCAATCTTAATAGTATTCTCCAACCAAGGCTATCGTCCAGGGGCAAGAAATCACGGCCCAAAATAGCGGGACTTCAATTATTATTGAAGTATTCCAAACCCAACAGGCTATCATCCAGGGGCTTGGAAACACGGGCCCTCATTCATGAATTCATGATGTACCGTTTCAGCCCGGTACCACAACAACGTTATTTGTACCATTTCAACCCGGTACCACAGCAACGTTATGTGTACCGTTTCAGCCCGATACCACGGCAACATTATTTGTTATAATGGGACTCATGAGATTCCGTTGGATTCATACTCAAACTACCCCAACACCCCACGTATATTAGTCTATGATTAAAGTTACAAGTCTTGCCCAAATCCATGAATATATAAGAAAGTGCAATTCAAGTATCGAGTCGAGTTCAAGTATTCAAGTCAATTGTTCATGTATTCATGTCAAGTGTTCATGTCAAGTCATTGCGTATTCATGGTTCGGGTCAAGTCGAGTCAAGTGCACATATTGGGTTCAGGTATTCATGATTTAGTCGTGTCAAGATCAAGTCAATTCTATCATATAATGGTTTAATTACGAGTTATATAGAGAAAAATAGATAAGCAATAATAAAACATGATATGAGATAAGTATACAAGAAACGTCCAAAAACAATGTTGTAAATATGTGATATGTACGACTAGTAAATCAAGTCATTTAAAGTCAGAATATAAACGAAAACATAGACTTAAGTGTTATGCACATGTGAGTTCTGGTCTCGCCTAAATACGACTACCGGTTTTGGAGATATACTCGTTTTCGTATCGTCGAGCAAAACAGATCAGAATCTGTCCAGCACCGTCATATATTTTTAAAACGCACTTTGAGTTAATTTCTATCAGGTTTTAGGTTACAAAAATTATTAGAAAATTGTAGATATTTTGATGTACTTATCTAAAACCCTAAGATTCTCCTGATTTGGATTTTTGAAGCTCTAGTTATGATCGTTTTAATATCAGCGTTTAAAACAGAAATTCAGATTTCTGGACAGTAACTATATGTTATATTGTAAAGCCTATATCGAATTGTTTCATCCATTTCTAAGTAATATAATATAGAGAAAATTATAGTTCTATCAATTATCCATCAACACATCTAAAGTTTGTGATGAACGGACATTGGGAGTTCGAATTATGTCCTACTTAAAAACAGTGTGCGAATCAGGACAGATTCTGTCCAGATTCGTCGCTTAATATTGTAACGCAGTTTTCTATAACTTACGTTGATTTTCAGTAAAAACCTAAAACTATGAAAATCTATATCTTTTAATGTAGATGTTGAAAACATCTGTGAACATTTAATTTGGATCAACGATTAAAGAGTTATGGTTTTTCGAAGAAGACCCTTATTGGCAGTTTTCTGGTTTTAAAAACAGCGAATAAAAAAAACTACGCAACTTCTAAACCGTTATTTGGTTTGATATGAAATTTTTACTGCATGTACAAAATAATATATTCTATCATATGTAAATTTCCTGAAAATTCTAGAAGTAAAGATTAATTTTTAAAAATTATTTTAAAAGTAATGGTATTGATATGTCATATGTTAGAAATGAGAAAACCATGGTATTTATTCGTAACTTCAACTTTTTTACAAACTTTAAATAAAGCAATTTAAAATACAACAACAAACGATGCAATCCTAATTAGTTACTATGAAATCTTAACATTTGGATTGCGAGTAATGAAAAAGACTTTACAAAATATATATTTGTGTGTGTTTGTGTATGTTCATAATTTATATATATATCTATTTAATTAATTATTGAGGGACTTTGATATAACAAGGGAAGTTTTTCATGGCAATATAAAAAAGATAATGATAAAGAGATGGAGGGAAGGAAAAAGAGAAGAGACTTACATACACAAGCCGGTATTGTCACCGGACTTGTTTATCCGCCGATAGCCTCGCGTTTCTAGCGAGACTTTCTTGAGAATTTCTTCATGTTCTTCTTTGGGGAATCTAGATGAAGAGTGATATGTGAAATGATCGAAATGTGTGATGATGAAAAGAAAGTGGAGTGAGATATAAAAAAGGTTTATGGCCATCGTAATTCTAATAAATTATGGTTCATAACCATTCTAATTATTTTGGGAGTTAAAATGAAGATGAAATGAAAGGTCTTATTTGTAGGTTATGAGAAGAATAAACATTGAAAAAGAAAACAATTGCAAGGATGGAGATTTGAACATGTGACTTATGGAATAACAATGCAAGGGCTTAACCAATGTGCTACAAGATTGTTCATGCACATTTTTAATTAGAATTAAATATATGTTGTTGCTTGAAAAGAAAGTGGGCTTTTGGGCTCATAGTTTTATAAAAGAAAATGAAAATGATATTGGATTTGGGTTATGGGCTGGGTCTGGTCTTGCGTTTAATTTGAAATAGGTTAAGATTTAGTTTAAAGAAATGAATTTGGGAAAAATATATTGAATAATAAAATAATATATTTAATAGAAAAAATATACGGAAAAATACTAAGAATAAATAAATAAAATATTTTACAAAAGAAAGAAAACACGAAGGTATAGTAATCCTAGGGTCGTTACATATGGGATCAACCATCGCCTCCATACAGGGTCAAGAAACGTACACACTAGTCTACTCTGGAATATTCATGCCCTGTCTCGATAGTTCCTTGACTATGAACAATTGAAGGATGTGCTTGTGGACTACCCAGGTCCCCGTAGTATGATCTGCATCACAGTCCTGGTAGTCAAGAGAACATCCTAAGGGCTTTATCAACATGTATATGAGAGACAGTATAATAATACCAGTGAACATGTTAAGATAAAGGCAACCAAATAGCATACTTGAAAGTCCATCTTAGCACCACCATGAGGTTCTAGGGGCATCAAGAATGCCAAATTCAAATTTTTCATGCTGCTAAGTTAGACTATACAAGATCTTTGCTAGAAGTTTAGGGTTTGCCTTTTTGATGTGAACAACTAAAGAAAAGAAAAGAGCATTCAAACTTTATAGTTCGAGTCCTTCTCTTCTATAACTCCGGGTTGAAGTCCTCGCGACTCTACTAGGCTCCTCTTCGAGTTGAACGAACCTCCTTCATGATCTTCGCACCAAAGACGATCCATCTAAAGTTCCTTTAGCCCAAGCTAACTCTACACTAAACTCCTTTACTATATGAAACACACCACACCAAATTGCTAGTTTAGTGTAGGATGGTGAAGTAGGGGATGTTAAAAGCTCACAAGTTTGTGTTCAAACTTCATGATTCACATCTCATATGAGGGTTGATGCTTGAACCATGGCAATTGAGGAAAAAGATGAAGCTAGAGAGCAACCATGGGAGCAACTCAAGAAAATGGCTAAGTGTTGAGAATGAGCAAAGAATGAATGGCAACTCTTGACCCCCACTCATTCAAGCATGGAATTTTTTGCAATATAAAATTGCAACCATGCTTGAATAGTGAGTCAAGATGAATAAACAAGAATAAATCCCATGCTTGGAACCATGCGCTCAATTTACACCTCATTTCTATTTTTCTAAAAAATATAAAATCAAGCCATGCTTCATTATTATATATATATATATATATATATATCATATATATTAATATATATAATAAAGAAAAATTAGTGAGCTAATGATATTAGTTAAGATATAATTACATCATATATAATATATATTACATTATTAAATCAACACATGATTTAATAATCCGGTTATATCGCATATGACCGACTAATATCAGTTATCTGTATATCACATTATCAAATCAGCACTTGATTCGACAATCTGGTTATATCACATATAACCGAACAGATAACAGATAACTTCCAGATAACAATACGGTATCACATACACGTATTTAATCAGGCCCATACACATATCACATATGTGTCCTACTTTGTCTCGCTCGAACCAGGAAACTTCTGTGTGGGACTCTGAAGACTCGTCAATACGCCAGCAGTAGGTGATGATCACATTAATCACCTACAAGCCGTCAGCGATACTAGCTGGACGCAACGGCTACCTGGGTATTGAGCGATATGAAGATCAACAAGCAAGCCCGTCCATACTCTCCATGAAGTCAATCAGTAACACTACCGTACAGTTCGGTCTCTTCGTCTGATATGTCGCATATCATGTCTAGGGGTGGTAAACGTCAGACCCCAGTAACGTGATAAGTCATGTCGATCTCTGTCCTATAACAGTTCGAGAAACTACCGATAACACTTATCAGTAAATCTCATAAGCAGCCCTGGCCAGGGACTTCCAGTTATAGCCAATCGAGCATAGCGCAACATCAACCCCCAATACCGGGAGAGACGAAACCCTTTCTATCGCTCATTGCCTCCATGTGACTCGGGACTGTACCCAAAATCCACCTGTTTGCATGACTCCTTTGAACCATGGTAGGAAGGAAATCAAAATACGGTTGGAGCCACAAAATACTCTATGACGATCTTGGGTCTACAGACTAACCTGTACCAATGTCACCAGAGGACTTCTATCTAACGATATGTATACTACCAACTAGGAGTCCTCGGTGAGTCCTGTTCAGTGTACCCATTCTCTAATGAGAACCTGTATACAATCTTTGATATCACACACACATGGTTGTGGGATCAACCCCTCTAAGAGACAAGAAACATACACACTAGTTTACTCTGGAATATCGATGCCCTAGTCTCGATATTCCCACGACTAGGAACTGATTAAAGGATGTACTTTTGGACCACCCTGGCCCCACTATTATGATCTCATCATAATCCTGGTAGTCAAGTACATATCCTAAGGGCTTTATCAACATGTGAGAGCAAGACATTAAAGAATACCAGTCAACATGTTAAGATAAAGAGTAACCAGATAGCATACTATCATGTCGAGCAAGAAAGTCCTCAATATATATGTCCAAGCATCCACTATAATATACATCACATGTACAATAATGGCCTCTATGGTATACATATTCCTAACAATCTCCCACTTGCACTATACCCATGTGTTGTAGTATCTCATACCCAATATCCCAAAAAGTCTCTCAAACTGTATCTGGGGGAGGGCCTTCGTGAGTGGATCCGCTGTGTTGTCCTTCGTGTCAACTCTCCTGACCTCGATATCCCGGCGATCTACTATCTCCCTAATTAGGTGATACCGCCTCAGAATATGTTTGGATCTCTGATGGGACCTGGGTTCCTGGGCCAAAGCCACCGCTCCATTTTTAACACAATACACAGGTATTGGATGCTCAATGGATGGAACCACACCAAGCTCAGCAATGAACTTCTCCATCCAGACAGCTTCTTTGGCAGCATCATTGGCAGCGATGTATTCAGCCTCCATCGTCGAGTCTGCCACTGTGTCTTGCTTGGAACTCTTCCAACACACCGCCCCTCAGTTGAGGGTAAAGACAAAACACGAGACCGACTTACTGTCGTCCTTATCACTCTGAAAACCCGAATCGGTAAAGGACTCCACCTGGAGTTAACCGTTACCATACACCATGTAACATTTCAGAAAATATAAAATATTATTTTTGGAATTTAATATTAAAATAATATTTTTCCCGAAAACTGCCCGATTTGAGAAATTGGGGTTTTCGAAAAAGGGTAAAAATATATACCAATAATTATGAAATAAATGAAAATTAAAATGATTTATTCATTTAATAATATAATTAAAGGATATGGCGTTTTTAAAATTTATTATACGCAGTTTCGATAAAAACCCGATTAGTGCACTACTAATCGCGTTTAAGCCAAATCCGTGTTTCTACAGTTTTCCATGGCTAGTGCACCATGTCATGTTCCATTTAGTTATATGTTGTTGTATTTGTGTTGTTTTATGGGTATTATGTGATTTGGTTTTGAAATTTAAAAGAGAAAAGATAGAGGAATGGCAAAAAGGCTAATTTAGTGAAAAGGGTATGATCGGAAAGAGAGAGAGTGTGTGTGTGAATAAGTGAGAAAGAGAGGGGGGCTGCTGCCTAACTTTATTCCCCCATCATTTTTTTTCTTCTCCCTCTTCATCTTCCTCAAGCCACTTCCCTCCACTTAAAGCCCTAAATCCATCTCCAAATAATCCCCAAAACCTAAAACCCCTTTCATAAAAATTAACCCCCATCTCTTGCTCTACACATTGAACCAAGTAAAGTGGAATTTTGATGACGTTGGGGAGCTAGGGTTTTCTTGAGTGGCCTTATCGAGGTATAATTTCTTCCCTTTAGATTAGTTATGCGAGATATCGTGTTTTGGATGTCGTTTTGTGAAGTCGCTGACCTGCTGTGACCCCAAGCATTCACTGGGAAAACAAACAGAGTAGTAGTGTTGTACTTGAGACCCTGAGTGTTCACCCAAAATCCTAACCCTTTCCCATCGGTTTCGGCGGGCGAATTTCTGGATAAATCCGGTGACCTCGGTGTAAGGTTACTAGGCACTGTTACAAGGGTCTATAAGGAATCAACCATGCCGTATTTAAAATTTTCAAGTGCCGAACAACCTAAAGCGAGGATCTTTGCTAGATAATTAGGGTTAACAAAACATGTAAACATCTTTACATCTAAAAGAAAGGGATTACAATCTTTGTAGTCCGTTCCTTCGCTTCATAAGCTCCGAGTAGTTAGTCCTTTCGTCGCGATCTATGAACTTCCGAACTCTAGAGAAGCTCCACAAGTCGAACGATCCATATTTGCTTGAAGTCTTCCTTTTCGAAGATGATCTACCTTGAAGAATCTTTAACTCAAGCTCTCACTTCTCTAATCAAGTATTATGGAAGTGAACACCATAATCTAAGTGGCTAGAATAGATAAGGATGATGAAGTAGGAATTATGCTCTCTTTTATTTTCAATTTATCACACTAAATCATCACAAAACCAAAAGCTGGTAAGTTTTTTAAAGAGGAAGAAGAAGATGAAGTCTTTGTGATTAATAATGAATTAATGCTATGGTTACAAATCAACCCTTTGTTAAGTAAGAAGGGCTTAACCTATGTAGAGAATTAACCTTGGTAAAGGGTTTGGGTTGGGTTAGAAAATATCAACACAAAATATCATAACAAAATATCTTAGCTAAAACAAAAGTAAAGCTTCTAGAAGCTTCAAGAAAATTCTAACCCAAATCAAACCCAAACAATGTTTAATCTCCACAAATTATGTTGCATTTGTAATCATAACTTGTTACAATATTATATATCACATATATAATATATTTTTGTAACAAAATAAAATAATACAATTAACATATATCGCATATATATCAATGTATTATCCGGTGAGAAAATGAATCAATAAAGCGAGCTTATATCAGTTAATGTAATGTAATATATCAAATATATAATTATACATTAAATTATCGAATCAACACTTGATCCGACAATCCGGCTATTTCTCAAATAACAGATTAATATAATCTATATCAGTTCATCGAATCAACACTTGATCCGATGACCAGGCTATATCACATATACCCGGCCGATATCTAATATCGCGAGAATAGAATACGGTATCTCATATCGTAATATTCTCGATCTCGCACATATCACATATGTGCTCCTACTCCGTTTTTCCTGAGTCAAGAAACCTCCGTGTAGGACTCTAAAGAATCGTCAATACGCCGGCAGTAGGTGATTATCATATCAAACACCCACAAGCTGCAAGCGGTCAACTAAATGTAACAGCCACCCAGGTATTGAGTGATCAGAAGATCAACAAGCAAGCCTGTACATTCTCCTGTGAATCCAATCAGTAACACTACCGTACAGTCCGGTCTCTTCGTCTGATATGTCGCATATCTAGTCTACGGGTTATAAACGTTAGACCCTAGTAACCGATAAGTCATGTCGATCTGAGGCTCATAACAGGTCAAGAACCTACTAATAACACTTACCAGTAGTACTCTATATCAGCCCTGGACAGAGACTTCTAGTTATAGCCAATCGAACACAGCACAACATCAACTCCCTATACCGGGAGAGACGAAGCCCCTTCTATCGCTCATTGCCTCCATGTGATTCGGGAATGTACCCAAAAGCCACTGTTTTGTACGCCCTCTTAGACGCGGTATGATGGAAATCAAAGCACTGTGGAAATCACACAAGACTCTATGACGATCTTGGGTCTACAGACTAACCTGTACCAGTGTCACCAGAGAACTACCATCTGACGTGAGGTATAATACAATCTCGGAGTTCTCGGCGAGTCTATCCAGTGTACCCAGTCTCCACTGAGCACCCGTACACCATCTTTGATGTCAAACACCGATGGATATGGGATCATCCATCGCCCATCATATGGGTCAAGATGCGTATAAGCTAGTCTACTCTGGTGTATCGATGTCCTGTCTCGATACACCCTCGACTAGGAACAGTTATAGGATATACTCGTTGACAACCCTGGCCTCACTCGTATTATCTCATCATAGTCCCAGTAGTCAAGTATATTTCCTAAGAGCTTTATCAACATGTGAGAGCAAGTCAGTAAACTAATACAAGTCAACATTTTAAGACAAAGTGAAACCAAATAGCATACTATCATGTCGAGCAAGAAAGTCCTCTCTATATATATCCAAGCATCCACTATAATATACATGATGTGTACAATAATGGCCTCTAGGGCATATACATAACTAACAATCTCCCATTTGCACTAAGGCCAGCTGTTGTAGTATCTCATACCTAACATCCCGAAGAATCTCTCAAATTGTATCTGGGGAATTTCCTTTGTGAATGGATCCGCGGTGTTGTCCTTCGTATCTACTCTCCTAACCCCGATCTCCCGGCAATCAACTATCTCCCGGATCAGGTGATACCACCTCAGAATATGTCTGGACTTCTGATGGGACGTGGGTTCTAAAGCCACAGCTCCATTATTATCACAATACAAAGGTATTGGATGCTCAATGGACGGAACCACACCAAGTTCAGTGATGAACTTCTTTATCCAGACAGCCTCTTTGGCAGCATCGTTGGCAGCGATGTATTCGGCCTCCATCGTCGAGTTTGCAACGGTTTCCTGTTTGGAACTCTTCCAACACACCGCCCCTCCATTGAGAGTAAAGATAAATCCCGAGTGCGACTTAGAGTCGTCCTTATCACTTTGGAAGCTCGAATCGGTAAAGGACTCCACCTGGAGTTCACCATTACCAAACACCAAGAACATCTCCTTAGTCCTTCTCAAGTACTTGAGATGTTCTTCATAGCTATCCAGTGTCTTTCTCTTGGATCTGCTTGATACCTACTCACTACACATAGTGAGTATGCTACATCGGGTCTGGTACATAGCATCGCGTACATGATAGAGCCCACTGCCGAAGTATAGGGTATCCCTTGCATGCGAGCTTTCTCCAAATCAGTCTTGGGAGACATCTCTTTTGAGAGAGCGAGTCCAGAGATCGTGGGTTGGTTCCCATGCTTGGATTCTTCCATACTAAATCTCTTTAGTATGGCGTCAATGTACCTGGATTGGGACAATCCCAGTATCCGTTTATATCTATCTCTATAGATTATAATTCCCAGTATGCAGGAGGCATAACCTAGATCTTTCATTGAGAATCATTGTGATAAGAAGAGCTTGACCGATTAGAGCATATGAACATAATTTCCTATCAAGAGTATGTCATCAACGTACAATACGAGGAAGAAAACCTTACTCTCTGCAACCTTCTTATATATACAAGGTTCATCTACGTTTTTGATGAAGTCAAACTCTTTGAATACAACATCAAAGCAGATGTTCCAACTCCGTGATGCCTGCTTTAACCCGTAGATGGATTTAAGCAGCTTGCACACCTTTCCACTGCTCCCACTGTCTACGAAGCCCTCTGGCTAAGTCATGTACACGCTCTCTTCTAAATCACCATTTAGAAAGGCGGTCTTAACATCCATCTGCCATATTTCGCAGTCATGGTATGCAGCAATGGCAAGTAGGATCCGGATGGACTTAAGCATAGCCACTGGATAAAAGGTTTCGTCATAATCCACACCTGGTCGTTGACGAAAACCCTTTGCAACAAGTCTAGCTTTGAAAGTCTCCACTTTTCCATTTACACCAAGTTTCTTCTTAAAGATCCATTTGCTCCCAATAAGTTTTACCCCTTCAGGTGCAACTTCCAAAGTCATACTTTGTTGGTGTATATGGATTCCATCTCAGATCGCATTGCATCCAGCCAGTTCATAGAGTCCCCACTCGTGATGGCCTGTTCGAAGCTAATCGAGTCATTATCTTCCATGATGCAATCCTCGCTCCCACCATCAACGAGAAAACCGTAGTATCTCTCTGGTGGATGAGGAACCCTACTAGATCGGCGGAGAGGCTAGGGTTCGTTGGGAACTACTGAATTCTCTGGTTCCATCAAATCTTCTGTCGTAGTTTGTGTCGCTGGAACCTCTTCCAGTTCTACCTCATTGCCACTAATTTGTTTCATAAGAAAACCTTTTTCTAAGAAAGTGGCATGCGAGAAATAAACACTTTTTGTTCCTCGGGGTGGTAGAAGATATACCCCTGTGAATTTTTGGGATATCCTACAAACTTGCATAGGACAGACCATGCCTCGAGTTTGTCCGGATTGTGCCTTTTGACATAGGCCGGACAACCCCATATCTTAACATACTTAAGAGATGGTCTCTTCCCCTTCCATATCTCATATGGAGTGGTAGGCACTGATTTGGTAGGAACCATATTCAATAGGTGTATGGTTGTCTCAAGCGCATACCCCCAGAAGGAAATAAGCAACTCAGCATTACTCATTATAGAGCGTACCATATCTAATAGGGTGCGATTCCTCCGTTCCGATACACCGTTGTGCTGTGGTGTATAAGGAGGAGTAAGCTGAGAAAGAATCCCATTCTCTTTTAGATAGTCTAGGAACACATTGCTCAAGTATTCTCCTCCTCGATCAGATCGAAAGATCTTAATACTTTTGCCCATTTGGTTCTCTACTTCATGCTTATATTCCGTGAATTTCTCAAAAGCTTCAGATTTGTGTTTCATCATGAACACATGTTTGTATCTTGAGAGATCGTCAGTGAATGTAATGAAGTAGGAAGAACCGTTCCTGGTATGTGTAGACATGGGACCGCATACATCACTATGTATCAGCCCTAAGAGTTCTTTAACTCTTTCTTTGTGTCCGCTAAACGGAGTTTTGGTCATCCTGCCTTTGAGACATGACTGGCAAGTGTCATAAGATGATAATTCGAACGTATTCAAATATCCATCCTTATGCAATTTAGCTAGCCATGTCGCATTGATATGACCTAGTCTACAATGCCACAAGAAGGATTCGTTCATTTCTGAATTTTTCCTCTTGTTTGTGTTCTGTACATTGAGAATTGTAGTTTGATGCAGAACGTACATGCCATTATTTAACGATCGTGATCCTATCAACTTTTGTTTCAGGAATATGTTCATAACATTATCCTGTATTACAAAATTATATCCTTCTTTATTCAATAAAGAAATTGATATAATATTGCATATCAGGGTCTGAATGTAATAGCATTCGTTCAGAATCAATGTATTACGTTTTGGTAACACAAGGTGATATTCGCCAACAGCCTTGGCTGCAACATTTGCACCATTCCCTACTGTTATGGAATGATCACCCATTCCTAGTTCTCTACCTTTACGTAGCCCATGTAACATATTACATATGTGGGATCCCAATCCAGTATCTAATACCCAGGACGTAGAGTGAACTGAGAAACAGTTCTCGATGACTAACACACCCGAAGAAAATGCATCAGCATGCTTGTTGTTCGTTTTGGCGGCGTGAGAATCCATATATTCTCCTATTTTCTACTCAGTCTTATAACACTTATAAGAGAACGGGACCAACGTTCCCCTGCTCAGTATAATAAGCGGGTTTAGTCAAACATCCACATTATTATCTGTAATAAGGCCTGAATTTGGTTGCTACCTGGAGAGAGAGAGAAGAAAACATTTTAGCGTATGCTCTTGCAAGATTAGATTGGTTATTATCTTATCTAATCAGGATGTCTCCCACTGTTTTTATCAAATCTTCCTTCAAACCCTAAAAGGAATGACTAGTCGGGATTAATTACACCGTACAAGTTCGCCAATCTTTCAGCCAGATCAGTGTTGGTACTTTGAGGGAGGTTCCCCGTGCTTTCGCACGGACCTAATTAAAATAAATCTCGTTTTCCCAGAGGCCTAACCCCGTTAACACCTTTCTAGACACCTACTTGATCGTCTAATTGTCCTGTGTAAGATTCTCCCAGGAGTAACACTTACTCGCAGTGGGTATCGGGATCCAACTATCTCATAGGAGGTGTACAATCTTATTGCAAATTTCAACAATTGAAATTCCCCATAATGCTTCTGCCCCTAACGTGCTATGACCTTGACGAATGCCAAACAACCCATAGTCCGCTAGTCAAGTTCAACCCGTACATTTCTTGATTGAATTTAAACCTACCCGTACGACCCTTAACTAAGTCAACAAGGTCGTACGACTACCCTAATCTAATCGCATCTCATGCTTTAGCAGATAAACACTATTTAGCTACCGTACACTACGCCTTGGCTAAGTCAACAAACGTAGCACGAATACTAAGTAGTACTTATCTGAAATGACGGAGGGCTACGCAGGTTTTTCAGAAAACCATGAGCGTAATGAACTTGATATCGTTGTAGAAATAAGTGATTTTGAAAAGGAGTGTTTTTGAGGCTTTTCCAGTTTCGCTAAAGAGGTCACTCCCGGTGAAAGGATCTCGGCTCTTTCCTCATCGAATAAGGTGCAGCGTATATCATATATACCGTGGTGCAAAGCAAGAATTATAGAAGCTGTCAAAAACTAAACCGCGAGTTTGTAGCATCTGCCAGTTTTGCTAAAGAGGTCACTCCCGGTGAAGGGATCTCGGCTCTTTCTCATCGAATAAGGTGCAGGGTATATCATATATATCGCTATGCAAAGCAAAACTATAGCTACCCTTTTTATAAAGTTTTGATTCTACAACATCTTTTAGGTTTCTTTTCTTTTATTAATCTCTTTAATAAATCCCATCAGTTATGCTTCCTAAGCATCACAGAAGAAACGAAAGCAGTAAATTTTATATATCAACATATATATATAGTATAAGCATTCGTCTCAGGCAGTAATATGATCTCATCACAAAATATTACAGCAGAAGATAACATATGAAATATTGGATATACTAGGACGTCCGTGTTTTATTTCGAGCCTGTATAAAACACGGATACCATGGTCGCGATGAATAGCCAAACCAACATTCCTAGACCCCTACGAGAGCGGCAAGCAACACTGCCAATTCTAGGGTTAGGAGACCCGATCTCGACTCCTCGAGATGGCCTCCCTCTGGGCCCTAGAACCCGGTTATTTGTGCTCCCCTCCTCGGGTCTACCTAATGCGGAAGAGTAAATAATATACAATGGTGACATCAAACTCAACCCGGAAGTGCCCCAATAAAAGAATATTACATACAATGAATTTTACATGAATGAAAATAAAAACCCTCATCTCACATAAAACCCCCGGCTATTCAGAACATGACTATCCAATATAACATATCACAGCAACACATAATATCTCATATCATCAACGTAAACAAGTATGCGTATCCTGATTGTTGTTTAAATGTAGCAACGAAACCGGCGATACACCACATACTACGCTTACGGTCACAGAAAAGAAAGTGTAAAACTACAACATTTGGAATCCATAATCACTTTAGACATCATAAGTCCGAAATATCACATACTTCGCATTTCAAGCCTAACTATATGAATTCCACATATTGTATCACATTCCAGATAAATAGACAAAGTTAAACTTTCCGATTGAATAATCGAACACCTAAGATTTCCCAAATAGCTCAACACTTGAGCGGAGTTCAAAAAAACCCAGAACATGTCACAGCCCCAATGAACCAGTCGTAGAAGGGTCAAACCAACGCCTCACATGTGGCAACGCTAAACTACCACAAACCCTAGGGTTCAGTGGCATTTTTGACGGTCACATAATCAAGTTAAGGTTATGTTCTTCTAGAGGGTCCACAGATACGCTAGCATGATTTCCCGAAAGTTTTAAACTCAAGAAAAATTAAAAACTTCAATGTTTTTCGTGTCGGGAAAAAGTGAGTTATTGATATCCGTTCGAACATTTTAACACGTTCTAAATTATCCTGAAAAACTAAACGAAGTTAAACTTTCCGATCGAATCAACGAATTCAAAAGATCTCCAGAAAACTCATCACTTGAGTAATATTAAAAATTCCCAGCAGCATGTAGTAATACCTACGGATGTAACCTAGAAGTATCTGTCCTTAATACACAAGTACGGCCGTGGAACCGCCGCGCAAAGCATGGTATTGCCGCGGTTCCGCGGCGACTTAAGGGAATTAGGATCTCGTACTTCACAATAATCCTTAGAATTCCCTGCTTAATTTTCTGAGTATTTTTAATACGGAAAAAACCAACATTTTAGAAAATTTCCAGAGAGGGGGTCAAAATCGACGTTTCGGGGTTCGATCGAACGTTTAACTTCGTATACACGTCGCCTAATACTCTAGCTAGTCTCTGATACCACTATAAGGTTACTAGGCACTGTCACAAGGGTCTATAAGGCATCAACCATGCCATATTTAAAATTTTCAAGTGCCGAACAACCTAAAGCGAGGATCTTTGCAAGATAATTAGGGTTAACAAAACATGTAAACATCTTTACATCTAAGAGAAAGGGATTATAACCTTTGTAGTCTGTTCCTTCGCTTTATAAGCTTCGAGTAATAGTCCCTTCATCGCGATCCATGAACTTCCGAACTCTAAAGAAGCTCCATAAGCCGAACGATCTATGTTTGCTTGAAGTCTTCCTTTTCGAAGATGATCTACCTTGAAGAATCTTTAACTCAAGCTCTCACTTCTCTAATCAAGTATTAATGAAGTGAACACCCTAGTCTAAGTAGCTAGAATAGATAAGGATGATGAAGTAGGAATTATGCTCTCTTTTATTTTCAATTTCTCATACTAAATCATCACAAAACCAAAAGCTAGTAAGCTATTTATGGAGGAAGAAGAAGATGAAGTCTTTTGTGATGAATTATGAATTAATGCTATGGTTACAAATCAACCCTTGGTTAAGTAAGAAGGGCTTAACCCATGTAGAGAATTAACCTTGGCAAAGGGTTTGGGTTGGGTTAGAAAATATCAACACAAAATATCATAACAAAATATCTTAGCTAAAACAAAAGTAAAGCTTCTAGAAGCTTCAAGAAAATGCTAACCCAAATCAAACCCTAACAATGTTTAATCTCCACAAATTATGTTGCATTTGTAATCATAACTTGTTACAATATTATATATCACATATATATAATATATTTTTGTAATAAAAGAAAATAATACAATTAACATATATCGCATATAAATCAATGTATTATCCGGTGAGAAAATGAATCAATAAAGCGAGCTTATATCAGTTAATATAATGTAATATATCACATATATAATTATACATTAAATTATCGAATCAACACTTGATCCGACAATCCGTCTATTTCTCAAATAACCGATTAATATAATCTGTATCAGTTCATCGAATCAACACTTGATCCGATGACCCGGCTATATCACATATACCCGGCAGATATCTAATATCGCGAGAATAGAATACGGTATCTTATATCGTAATATTCTCGATCCCGCACATATCACATATGTGCTCGTACTCCGTTTTTCCTGAGTCAAGAAACCTCTGTGTAGGACTCTAAAGAATCGTCAATACGCCGGCAGTAAGTGATGATCATATTAAACACCCACAAGCTGCAAGTGGTCAGCTAAACATAACAGCCACCCAGATATTGAGCGATCAGAAGATCAACAAGCAAGTCTGTAAATTCTCCTGTGAATCCAATCAGTAACACTACCGTACAGTCCGTTCTCTTCGTCTAATATGTCGCATATCTAGTCTAGGGGTGGCAAACGTCAGACCCCAGTAACCGATAAGTCATGTCGATCTGAGGCACATAACTGGTCGAGAACCTACTGATAACACTTACCAGTAGTACTCTATATCTGCCCTGGCCAGGGACTTCCAGTTATAGCCAATCGAACACAGCACAACATCAACTCGCTATACCGGAGAGACAAAACTTCTCCTATCGCTCATTGCCTCCATGTGATTTGGGACTGTACTCAAAAGCCACCGTTTTGCACGCCCTCTTGGACGCGGTATGATGGAAATCAAAGCACAGTGGGAATCACACAAGACTCTATGACGATCTCGGGTCTACAAACTAACCTGTACCAGTGTCACCAGAGAACTGCCATCTGACGTGAGCTATAATACCATCTGGGAGTTCTCGGCGAGTCCGTCCAGTGTACCCAGTCTCCACTGAGCACCCGTACACCATCTTTGATGTAAAACACCGATGGATAAGGGATCATCCATCGCCCATCATATGGGTCAAGATGCGTATACGCTAGTCTACTCTGGTGTATCGATGCCCTTTCTCGATACACCCTCGACTAGGAACGGTTATAGGATGTACTCGTTGACTACCCTGGCCCCAGTACTATGATCTCATCATAGTCCCAGTAGTCGAGTATATTTCCTAAGGGCTTTATCAACATGTGAGAGCAAGTCAGTAAACTAATACAAGTCAACATGTTAAGACAAAGTGAAACCAAATAGCACACTATCATGTCGAGCAAGAAATTCCTCTCTATATATATCCAAGCATCCACTATAATATACATCATATGTACAATAATGGCCTCTAGGGCATATACATAACTAACACTCGGCCCTGTTGGGGACTGGGGGGTTGTATTTTCTAGGGTAACTGTTTGAAGTTGTTTTGTGATGTTTGGTACTACTAGATTTTTATGTAATGACTGTAGGTGGAATCTGGGAACATTGGTGAGTGTTTACAAGACCTTTGTGACACGATTCCTGACCTGAGCCATAGAGTTGAATGCGATGCACAAACTTATGATTTGTTCCGTATTGGTTTTATGACTTTTAGTGTGCCTACTATGAATCTGGGATGACCTGGGGAATTTCTGAGACAACCAAACAATACCAGGAGCTTAGATACACCATCAAGAGACCACCCTACGAAGATGAAGCCCTGAGGAGCAAGCAAAACTGGCCTGGCCGGAATTTCTGCCTATGTGGCCGGCCACTGGGTCAGGGTAGGGGCCTAGGTTGGTCTAGTAGCTCATATACACAATATACATCACCCTAGACTTGTTTTCTTAGATTTATTTGACCTGAGTCAAAATCTGGGAACACATGTATGTGATTTAGGATATGTTTTCCGTATTTTGAATGATGAGTTTTGATATTTGGATTCGTTTTTGGTTATCGCATGTTTGTACATCGACAACAAGGGTTGTTTGGTTGATTTTGTATGCGTATGCTATAGGTTCTAACCTACGAGTAAGGCGCGTGCCGTTTTGGATTTTAGAAGTTGATTTTAATAGCGTTCCGGTATGTGTTGTTATTGTAGGTACCTTCGCATGGATTCCGAGGCGACGGAGCGTGGCGTCAACGACTTCGGCAAGCGAAGACCACGGTGAGTAGATCTATATCTACGGGGGAAGTTGGGTGGATGGCATATAGCACCCCCGTAAAGTAATGATGGAAACTGATTTATAAAATATGGTTAAGGAAACCTAGATTTGGAAACTAAGGTTAGAGTTAAATGATAGTTAGTAAAACCATATTAGAAACTAAGGATAGTTAGAAGTGATATAATACGGCTAATATGTGATGACGGTATTTGAGGATGATATTTGACGATACTGCCGTTTAGGGTACTATAGGACTAGATAGTCGACGTAGATGTGTCATCCGAACCATACATATTTCCAAACTGAAGAATCGTATGCATCTTTTAAATAGTAACCTTGAGGAACGCTACGGATTTTCAAATGATATCTTTTCTTTAAAAACACTGTAACCCCTATTTTCAAAACTACGATTCGCTTCTTTTAAAAATCTGCTTGTATAGTTCGGGTGTGTATGTTAGATTAGATACTTATATTTAGTAGAGATAAAATGTTTATGTAAACTCGACTAAATGTGAGATATGAATGCGATGAAAGAATATGAGATGGATATGATGATATGATGAGTTGATGGTATGATGGTATACGGATGCGAATCGATTGAGATGAATTATACCCTGTCGGTCCCCTGATATGAGATTATTGCGGATGCGATCTGGGACATAGGTATATAGAGACATTTATATATGTTGTTGTAACACTTTAGAATGTGTTTAGTGACTAATTATATTTAATATGTGATTTTAATAAAAATTTTACCAAATTGATTGTCAAATATTTTTTCAAAATTTATAAATATTTTTCTAGAATTTTCCTAAGCTTGCACAAACATGTGCATGTAAACTAGGGTTAGAATTTAGGTTAAACCATGTTTAACAACCATGGTAGATTAACCCCTCCTTGTTAAGATAAAATGATTTTAATTAAGGGTATTTTTTTAAAATGAAATAGGGTTTAAAATTTTCTTTTGGTTGACTTGGGAAAGAAAGAGAGAGAGAGTGTGTATCATGGCAATGCCATGCTTGCATTAAATGAAAGAGAGAGGGAGCGCATCATGGCATGAGCCCATGCTTGCATTTAATGAGGCAAGAGAGAGATGAGGGTTGACTCTCTTGTGATATCTTTTCTTTTGTTGCACACTCTCATATTTCTCACTCTCTCACTCACACACACACACAGCTAGAGCCACTGCATCAGCAGCTGAAGCAACAACAGCTGCAGGCAACAGCAGCAGCAGTGCAAGCAGCAGCATCACCCAACAGCAGCAGCTCCATGTAGCAACAGCAGCACACATAGCAGCAGCTGAAGCAGCACCAACATCAACTCCAGCAGCCTCAGCACAGCAGCAGCAACCCCAGCACAGCAGCAGCAACAAGAGCAGCAACAGCATCAGCTAAAGCAATAGCAACAACATCAGCTTCAGCAACACAGCAGCAGCTCCAGCAACTGCAGCACCTTCCTCCCCTCCTCTTCTTCTCCTTACCCTGCATCGTAGGGTCGAGTGAGGTATAACCTCTGAGCTCCATTTCCATGTTTGCTAGACTTGTGTGTTGGTTTAGCTTAATTAGTGATTAAATGGTGTTTTAGTGCTAGATTTGTGCTTTGATGTTAGATCTAGTTAAGTTAGAGTGTTTATAGCTAAATCAACCCTATTAGGTGTTAGTTATTCTGTTTTAGCTTAGTGGTGTCGCTAGAATTAGCTAGATAACTTTAAATCGCTAAACTTGAAATGTTAAAATACGGTTTTTGACACATATCATAGGATATTAGGATCTGCTACATTTCTGGCCCTTTCCTAGATTAGCAAACAGTTTTAGAATAGTGTGCAGGGTTTTTAGGGTGTTGTGTTGGAGTTCGAGCCCCTCCCACCGGAGGTAGACCGGCGTCCTCCTCTTGCCGGACCGACGACGCCGGCCCCCTGTTGAGATGAGTGTGTGTGTTTTGTGTATGTGGAGATTTTGCTGTGATTAGTATTGTTTACTTTTGAGTTTTTACCTGAGACAAAATCTGGGTTTGTGTAGCCATATTATTGTGTTTTGGTGGACCTTGATGTTAACTTGGATAATTTTGTTGGAGAATAGGGAGTTTCAGGGTGTTTGTAGTTAGATTTACCCAAATTTATACTGTTGGTATCACTTGCTTCCTGTTAATTGACCCAGATCCTTAAAATACCCTAGTGTTGCACACTTGGTGCTTAAACTAAACCCTTATTGATATTTGAAATCTGCTGTTATTAGGGTAACGTTTTTAGTAAGCAAACATATACATTAGGATATAAAATGTGTTAGGACCCTACTGTAGCAACCTGGACCCATGCCATCGGAATTTGGCCGGCCCCACCCCCCTATGCCGCCGGCCCAAAAGTGCGTGTCTGTGTGGGTTTTTGGGTAGGTATGTGTCTGTATGTTTAGTGATGTATTTGGTCCTGTTTGATTTGCTTGTTTTTGCTCCAGATTAAATCTGGGACCGTTTACCTATTTTTTAGAGTAGCGGGACTTGCGCGACACGTATGATACGTGTCGAGTTGGTTTGCTGTGAATCACAGCGTGTCGTTGTGTACTATCGCGCGTCGCGTTGGGTTTTGGCGTATGCACACACGTTACGTATACGCCCGCGTTTAGTTCGCGACACGGGATTTGCATTTGATTTTGATATCCCGTATTTGCGAGATATTTGCTTTTATAGGGGTTCATTGTGTAAATTCCAGGTTCGCAGGCGGGTACGTCAGACGCCGCCAGAAACGGGAAGCAGGTGGTCGGCTATACTTAGCACACGACTTGGTGAGTAGATTTAACATCTACGCGGAAATCTCCCGTATGGCGTTAAGCGTCAGGGCGTATTAGGATATTTAGCCATGTGTGTTCATTTGGATATACTAGTAGCATACCTTCTGTTACATATAGAACTGGTAGGATAGAACACTGCACTGTCACTAACGGTTCAAGTTGCACGAGTACGATTTATATGCTACACTCACACCGTTAGTGATTGCCATGACACTCACATTATAGGATTGATATAAATCATATATCATGTTGATTCGGCTTTATTGATATTTGTCATGATTTGCCGCATATTAGCATATGTTATATTCATACCATGCACACTGTATACTTACTTTTGTGCATACCTATCTTGATATGTTTACCCTTGTGTCCCTATACTTCATATATTCATACTTGGGCACATATACCTCACATATCCATACTTGTGCCATATACATCATATATTCATACTTGGGCACATATACATCACATATCCATACTTGTGCCATATACTTCATATATTCATACTTGGGCACATATACCTCACATATCCATACTTGTGCCATATACATCATATATTCATACTTGGGCACATATGCATCACATATCCATACTTGTGCCCCTATACATCGTATATCCTTACTTCGGCACATATACATCATATGTCCATATTAGTGCACATGTACATTGCTACATTCACATTGCGTACTTATCCTTTTGCACATCCGTACCTATACACATATACATATGTTACATACATGGATGATATTGACATGATTTAAAAACTAAGGGACCGCATGTGATATTTCAAAACTGGACCTTTTAAAAGAACGGTTTTCCCTTTCTTTTACTCTTAGGGTCATACGACACATGGCATAGATTTACGCATTAGATTTGATTCATATGATTTCTGGATTTGAGAACCGTGGAATGATTTTAAGAAAATACGCACTATTTTAAAAACCCGGTTTCTCTTGGTATGATATTTCAGTGCGTCCACCATGAGTTTTCTCGGTTCCAGAGAGCTTGTGTGAGTATACCCGATTCGAGGAGTGGTAGGCGGCGATTGCGGGTACATGGTGGACCCGGTATGGTACCCCGGGGCATGATGACTTGTGTTGTTAGACGGTGAGCCCGGCTGAGGGACTACTACCTACCGGTGATTGGTTAGACCTGGCGATTATCCGGAGGATACCGACCAGAGTCGATAGATGGATACGGGACGACGCGTACTGCCGGGGCCGAGGGCCAATTCCGCAGACGGAGCCCGTAGGCAGATACGATGGACGGACGCCCCATACTGGAGGATTTGCGTATCGATGCTGGACATGGCTGATTTTATGATATTTCAAGTGCCGATGTTGGACACTCACGATTTTATGAGATTTACAGGATTTGAGGGCCGATGAGGATGACGGCACCTGAGTTTTTACTGGGATTTGGGTGTATTGATGGACACCATTTATTTTCCACGTTGACATTCCGTGTAGATATTATTTATTCCCATGCTCAGCATTCACTATTTTACATCTCATCCTACACCTATTGTACCTGATAGAATACACATGCTTGCACGATCATTGCATACCCTGCTCATTCTATATAGGGTTGTTAGATTTCATTGCCAGACATGATTATCGTATACCTTGCTCATCATATGGAGAGACTATTAGGTTGCACTTGTTGCATGATTTGAGCATCCAGTTCATCATATAGATGTTATCTATTGGCATAGGTTAGAGTATCGCAGCACGTGCATACTCGTGATTACCTTTATATGTTATCTACTATTCACGAGTTGGCAACTCACCCCCGTTGTGCCACAGTGCTTGCTGGTTGCCCTTTGTGTTAGTTATATGTATGCCCTAGAGGCCATTACTATACATAGGATGTATATTGTAGTGGATGCTGGGACATATATAGGGAGGACTTTCTTGCTCGACATGATAGTATGCTATCTGGTTGATCTTTACCTTAACGTGTATGCTGATTGTCTCTCTGTTACATGTTGGTAAAGCCCTTAGGATCTGTACTTGACTACCTGGACTATGATGCGGATCATACTAGTGGGGATATGGTAGTCCATAAGTACATCCTTCAAAGTCCCTAGTCGTGGGTGTATCGAGACGGGGCATCGATATACCAGAGTAGACTAGCGTGTACCTTCTCGACCCATACAGATGGGCGATGGATGATCCCATATCCATTGGTGTTTGACATCAGAGATGATATACGGGTGCTCAGTAGAGACTGGGTACACTGGACGGACTCGCCGAGAACTCCCAGATGGTATTATACCTCACGTCAGATGGCAGTTCTCTGGTGACACTGGTACAGAGTAGTCTGTTGACCCGAGATCGTCATAGAGTCTTGTGTGGTTCCCACTGTGCTTTGATTTCCATCTTACCATGTCCAAGAGGGCGTGCAAAACGGTGGTTTTTGGGTACAGTCCCGAGTCACATGGAGGCAATGAGAGATAGGAGGGGATTCGTCTCTCCCGGTATAGGGGGTTGATGTTGCGCTGTGTTCGATTGGCTATAACAGGAAATCCCTGGCCAGGGTTGCTGAGATTTACTGGTAAGTATTACCAGTAGTTTCTCGAACAGTTATAGACCTCATATCGACATGACTTATCGAGCTATTGGGGTCTGACGTTTACCACCCCTAGGCAAGATATGCGACATATCAGACGATCAGACCGGACTTTACGGTAGTGTTACTGGTCGGATTCACTGGAGTGTGAGCGGGCTTGCTCGTCGATATGCGACATATCAGATCGCTCAATACCCGGGTGGCCGTTACGTTTAGCAGACCGCTTGCGGCTTGTGGGTGTTTGATATGATCATCGCCTGCTGCCGGCGTATTGACGAGTCTTTAGAGTCCTACACAGAGGTTTCCTGGCTCAAGCAAAACGAAATAGGAGCGCATATGAGATATGTGCGGGACCAAGAATAATGCGTGTATGTGATACCGTATTCTATTCTCGCGATGAATGTATCGATTAGGTTATATGCGATATACCCTAGTTATCGAATCAAAGGTTGATTTGATAAGCCGATACATTATATACTAGTCGGTTGTGTGCGACATGACCGGGTCATTGAATCAAGTGTTGATTTAATTATTTAATGCATAATTATATATTTGATATATTACTTTGCATTAACTAGTATCGGTTCACTTTAAATGGATTTTCTCACTCGGGTGTGCGCATTACATATGCGATATGATTTTGTGCATTTGATTGTATCATGTTTGATGATACATATTTACTTGGTTAAGTGCAAAGAATTAAACCATGGTTAAAAGAATGGTTAGGGTTTCATTTCCTTTATTTATTCATTTATTTATTTGTTTATTCTTTTTGGAAAAGAGGAGAAAAGAATGGTGGCTTAATTTGGAGTTTAGTTGAAGCTTCATGAAACTTTGATCAAGTCAACCATTCTTATCTCATCCTTAACCCTAACCATTCCCACTAACCATGATTCATTCTCTACACTTGACTCTAGTTAACATTATGATAAGTTTTGATTTTTCTATTGTTTTTAATTAACTTATCATATATTTCTTTCTTCTTCTTCTTCATGAGCAAGGAAGAAAAAGCTTTCTTCATCAATGGTGATTGATGATAAAGAGTGAGAAATCCAAATCTAAAGTCTACCCACTTCCTATTTCTTCATCCTCTACCTCTTGCCAAGTAGTAGAGTGTGTTCTCTTCACAAGTTTTTGGACTTGGTGAAGTCGGAGCTTGATTTGGCGATGCGTCGACGTAGATCATCTTCGGCACGTCGTCGATGACCTAACCCGCTTCTTCTCCGATGAAGGCGACGCAAGAGCCCGGATTTCGGATTTGTACAGCGGAGATGACTTCTTCATGGAGCTATGGAGGTGGACAAACGGATCTACAAAGGTTGTATATCCGTATCCCTTAGTTAACTGTTAACTAGATTACTTTTTCGCCTAGATTTCTAGCAAACGATCCGTAGTTTAGGGTTTCTCGGCACCGTAATTTTTAAAATTGGCATGGTTGATGCCTTGTGAGACCTCACTAGTGTGCCTAGGAACCCTACAGTGGTATCAGAGCCTAGCTAGAGCCTTAGGCGAAGTCTAGACGGATTTTGAAGTCCGAACGACCCAAAACCGAAACCCAAAATATGCTCTCTGTACATTTTTTGGGTTTCGGTTTGGGTCGTTCGGACTTCAAAATCCGTCTAGACTTCGCCTAAGGCTCTGTACATTTTTTATTTTCTGGGATTTTTCCAGATTAAAAATTTCCAAAAAATTCAGCAGGTAATCCTAAGAGTTACTGTGAAGCACGTAATTCTAAATCCACAAAGTAAGCGCGGAAACGCGGCCCCCACCACAGTACTAGCGGCGGTTCTGCGGCCACACTGTAGATTTACAGTGTGTGGACTGCACAGTAATTCTTTTCTTGTAGTGCTGAGTCTTCTGGATATTTTTAAAATTTATTCAAGAGTTGAATTTTCTGGAGTTGTTTTGGGGATTCGGTGTTTCGATCGGAGTATCAAATTTTGTCTGTGTGGCTTTCCGGATAAATTTTAGAATATGTTAAAAAGTTCGACCGGATATAAATACCCAATTTTTCCCCTGTCGGGAAATTTCCAAGTGTTGGATTTTTCCGTAGTTTAACGACGTTCGAAGTAGTGCAAGTAATGCGATGGACCCTCTAGAAGACAACAAACCTTAACTCGATTATGTGACCGTCTTGAACTGCCCTTTGAACCTTCGGGTTTGGGGCAGTACGGCGTGCCACATGTGAGGCGTTGGCTTGACCCTTCTACGGCTGGACCGTCGGTACTGAGGCACGAACTGAATGTTGTTAGACTTATTTCATGTGTTGAGCTGTATCGGGAAAACTTGGGTGTTCGATTGTTCGATCGGAAAGTTTAACATTTTCTATTTATCCGGAATGGGATACAATAATTGGAATTCACAATAAGTTATGAGATAACTGAATGAATATTATAAACATAGCAGTTTAGTCTCACTGGATCGGTTGCCACGGAATTTTGATGTGATCAAAAGTCCGTCGCAATCACGTAGCGTACGCGGATACTCGCCGGGTAAACTTAATAGACAGCCTCACTCCATAGCCCCGACCAAGTGACTGTAGGAGAACCCCGTCGCCGAAAGCATCCGTTCGGGTGCTCACGGCAGCGGTGTTCCGCCTTGGTGCACTTCGTCGACGGTATCGGGGGTGCGGCCGCCTACTGAAGTTTGCGACGAGTATTCGATCAGGATGTCGGGAATCCTGTTGAATTGCCCGACTTGGTATTGAAAAGTGTTTTCGATTTTGAGACTAAAATGCGGGGTTTATAATTGTTAGGCATGCGATGTCTAAGTAATTCATTTGGTCAGGCATGAGATGTCTGAGGTGGTTGCGGATTCCAACTGTTGTAGTTTTACACTTTCTTTTCTGTGACCGTAAGTGTAATATGTGATATCGCCGGTTTCGTTGCTATATGTCAACGACAATTGGGATGCGCATATTTACTTACGTTGATGACATGTGATGTTATGTGTTGCTGGATATGTTATATTGGATCGTCGTGTTTGAATAGCCGGGGGTTTTTATGTGAGATGAGTGTTTTTCATTTTCATTCATGTAAAAACTTGTATGTAATATTCTTTTATTGGGGCACTTCCAGGTTGCGGAAGTTGTCACCTTTTGTATATTATTTACTTTTCCGCACTAGGATAGACCCAAAGAGGGGAGCACAAGTAACCGGGTTCTGGAGTCCAGTGGGAGACCAACTCGAGGAGTCGAGTCCGGGTCTCCTAACTCCAGAATTGGTAGGGTTGCTTGCCGCTCTCGTAGGGGTCTAGGGGTGTGGGTTTGGCTATTCATCACGACCGTGGAATCCGTGTTTTATACTGGCTCGTATTGAAAACACGGACGTCCTAGTATATCCAATATTTCATATGATTCTTCTGCTGCGATATCTGTGATGTGATCATGTGATGTTCTTTGATAGATACAGTATATAGTATATATGATATATTATATAGGCGTTACTTATGTTTTACACCCGCGCTAGCCCTGCCCCGCTCTGTCGTTAGTCACCTAACCTAACGGTGCACGAGGGGACATCGAGGCGAATGCGGATGGCATAAGTGTACGTCGTATTTATCTGTGATGATTAGGTACTTAAATGATGGGACTTCATTAATGTGATTAATGAAATAAAAGAAACCTAAGATGTTGTAGAATCGAATTTCAAAATAAAACAGGTAGCTACAGTTCTTGCTTTGCACAGCGGTATATGTGATATATCCTGCACCTTATTCGATGAGGAAAGGACCGAGATCCCTTCACCGGGAGTGACTCCTTTAGCAATAACTGGCAGATGCTACACACTCGGTTTGTCTTTTGATTGCTTTTAAGAGTTTTTGCTTTGCACAGTGATATATATGATATATCCCACACCTCATTCGACGAGGAAAGGACCGACGATCCCTTCACCGGGAGTGACTCCTTTAGCAAAACTAGAAAAGCCTCAAAAGCACTCCATTTCAAATTCATTCGATCCTACAACGATATCAAGTTCATTACGCAATAGGTTTTAAGAAAAACCTGTCGTAGCCCTCCGTCATTTCAGATAAGTACTAGTTAGTATTCGTGCTACGTTTGTTGACTATGTTAAGGCGTAGTGTGCGGTAGCTAATTAGTGCTTATCTGCATAAGCATATGATGTGATTGGATTAGGGTAGTCGTGCGACTTTGTTGACTATGTTAAGGGTCGTGCGGGTGGGTTTAATTCAATCGGGAAATGACGGGTTGAACTTGACTAGCACTTATGATTTGTTGACTATGTTAAGGTCATATAGCTGCTAGGGGCAAAATATTATCGGGAATTTCAAGTGTTGAGATTTGCAATGAGATTGCATACCTTCTATGAGATAGTTGGATCCCGATACCCGCTGCGAGTAAGAGTTACTCCTGGGAGAGTTTTACGCATTACAATTAGCCGATCAAGTAGGTGTCTAGAAAGGTGTTAACGAGGTTACGCCTCTGGGAAAACGAGGTTTACATTAATTAGGTTCGTGCGAAAGCACGGGGGACCTCCCTCAAAGTACCGACACTGGCCTGGCTGAAAGATTGGCGAACTTGTAGTGTGTAATTAATCCCGGCTAGTCTTTCCTTTTAGGGTTTGAAGGAAGATTTGATAAAAAGCAGTGGGAGCCATCCTGATTAGATAAAATAATAACCAATCTATTCTTGCAAGAGCGCACGCTGAGTGTTTTCTTCTCTCTCTCTCTCCTGGTAGCGACCATGTCACGCCTTAATCAAGATAATAATACGGATATTTGACCGAACCCGCTTGTTATACTGAGCTGGGGAACGTTGGTCCCGCTCCAACTTATAATTGTTATAAGACAGAGCAGGAAATTGGGGAATACCAGATTTCCCGTGCCGCCCAAACGAAGAGAGTGCATGCTGATGCATCATCTTCGGGTGTGTTCATTATATAGAACTGTTTCTCAGTGTCCTTTACGTCCTGGGTATGTGATACCAGACCAGGATCCTAGATATGTAATCTGTTACATAGGGCTACAGAAAGGTAGAGAACTGAGAACGGGTGATAAGTTTCATGAGGCAGAAAACGGGGCAAGTGTTGCAGCCAAGTCTGTTGGTCACTGTCACCCTGTATTCCAAATACATTGATTCTGAACGAATGTTATTAGATACCGAACCTGATATGCAAAATCATATCTATCTCTTTATTAGTAAAGAAATGATAAAATTTTGTATAGTTGGATAATGTTTTGAACATTTCCTATATCAAAAGTTGATCGGTTCTGGCACGTCATCTAAAAGCATTGATGTTCTAAATCAAACAACGGTTCTTAGTATACAGAACACACACAAGAGGAAGAGTTCAGAAATGAACGAATCCTTCTTGAGGCATTGTAGACTAGGTCATATCAATGTGACCCGACTGGCTGGAGTTACATTTATATGCATATTTAAATCAGTTTGAATTTACATCTTGTGAAACTCGCCAGTCATGTCACAAAGATAAGATGACCATAGCTCCGTTTACTGGAAACAGAGAAAGAGTTAGTGAACTCTTGGGATGATACATGTTGATGTATGTAGGTCCCCTGTCTACACATGCCAGGACTGGTTCTTTATACTTCATTACGTTCTCTGATAATCTTTCGAGTTTCAGACCTATGTTCCTGTTGAAACACAAGTCCGAACCTTTTGAGATATTCACAGAATATAAGTTAGAAGTAGAGAACCAGATATACGGGTATAAGTATTATGTCCTATGATGAGGTCAGGGAGGAGAATACTTGTGCACGGAAATCCTGGACTATTCTAAAGGAGAATGAGATTCTCTCTCAGCATTACTCCTCCGAATACACCATAGCACGATGGTATATCGGGGCGGAGCAATCACACCCTATGTGATAAGGTGTGCTCTATGATGAGTACTACTGAGTTACCTAATTCCTTTAGGGAGTTATGCACTTGAGAAGTTGCATACCTATTGAATAGGGTTCCAATCAAATCAGTTGCCTACCGCTTCATATGTGATATGGAAAGGGAAGAGCCCATATCTTAAGTTGGTTAAGATTTGGGGTTGTCCGGCCTATGTCTGGAAGCAAAATCCGGACAAGCTCGAGGCAAGGTCTGTAATGTAGAACTGGAAAAGTTCCAGCTATACGAACTACAGCAGATGATTTGATAGAACCAAGGGATTCAGTAGATACCAACAAACCTCAGCCTCTCCGCCGATCTAGTAGGGTTCCTCACCCACCTGAGAGATACTTCGGTTTCTCTATGACAGTGGGAGCTAGGATTGCATCATGAGATGATGACCCAACTAGCTTCGAGCAGGCCATCGAGAGTAAGACTCTGTAAGAATGGCTGGATATTTAGCGATCTGAGATGGTATCCTTATACACCAACAAAGTATGGACTTTGGTTGCTATATCTGAAGGGTTAAATCCCCATCAGGAGCAAGTATATCTTGAGAAGATTACTTGGTGTACATGGAAGAGTTGAGACTTTCAAAGCTAGACTTGTTAAAGGTCTACATCATTGACCAGGTATGGATGATGATGAAACCTTTTCAAGTAGCTATGCTTAAGTCCATCCAGATCCTACTTTCCACGGCTACATACCATGACTACGATATCTGGCGGTTGGGTGCCATGACTACTTTTCTAAATAATGATTTAGAAGAGAACGTCTATAAGTACACAGCCAGAGGGCTTCGTAGACAGTGGGAGCAGCGGAAACGTGTGCAAGATGCTTTATAGGATAAAGCAGGCATCGCGGAATTGGAACATCTGTTTTGATGGATTAATCAAAGAGTTTGACATCATCAAAATGGTAGATGAACCTTGTATAAACAAAAAGGTAGTAGGGAGTATGGTGGTGATCCTCGTAGAGTACGTGGATGACATACTCTTGATAAAAAAGGAGTTTCTTATGCTACGCTCGATCAATCTCCGCTTATCACAATGATTCTCCATATAGGATCAATATGATACCTCCTTAACCCTGAGTTTTGGATCTATGAGATAGATCTAAATGCATGTTAGGATACTCACTAGTTGTAGTGAGATGGTATCAACCGATCCTGGGGAGAATCACTGGAAAGGTTCCAGGGTGATAAAGATGACTGAGTGTCAGTCGCAGGCATTGTCTTTACCCTCAGTAAAGGGACGGTATGTTGGAAGAGTTCCAAGCTAGATACCGTGACATACTAGACGATAAAGGCACGATACATCGCTACTTAAGATGCTACCAAAGAGGCTGTTTGGGTGTATATTGGTTCATAAGATGAACTACGTTCCTACCATTGTGTGACAATGGAGTTGTGGCTTATGCCAAGGAACGCCCGTCCCATCAGTGATCCAGACATATTCTAAGGCAGAATCACTTGATCATGGAGATGATTGATCTCCAGGGTGATCGAGGTCAGGAGAGTAGACTCAGAGGGCAACACAGCGGATCCACTCACAAAGGCCTGTTCCCAGAGAGAGATTTTTATGGGATGGTTGAGTATGAGATACTACAACCACTACTACAGATGGCCCTAGTGCAAGTGGGAGATTGTTAGTTATATGTATGCCCTAGAGGCCATTACTATACATAGGATGTATATTGTAGTGGATGCTGGGACATATATAGGGAGGACTTTCTTGCTTGACATGATAGTATGCTATCTGGTTGATCTTTACCTTAACGTGTATGCTGATTATCTCTCTGTTACATGTTGGTAAAGCCCTTAGGATCTGTACTTGACTACCTGGACTATGATGCGGATCATACTAGTGGGGATATGGTAGTCCATAAGTACATCCTTCAAAGTCCCTAGTCGTGGGTGTATCGAGACGGGGCATCGATATACCAGAGTAGACTAGCGTGTACCTTCTCGACCCATACAGATGGGCGATGGATGATCCCATATCCATTGGTGTTTGACATCATAGATGATATACGGGTGCTCAGTAGAGACTGGGTACACTGGACGGACTCGCCGAGAACTCCCAGATGGTATTATACCTCACGTCAGATGGCAGTTCTCTGGTGACACTGGTACAGAGTAGTCTGTTGACCCGAGATCGTCATAGAGTCTTATGTGGTTCCCACTGTGCTTTGATTTCCATCTTACCATGTCCAAGAGGGCGTGCAAAACGGTGGTTTTTGGGTACAGTCCCGAGTCACATGGAGGCAATGAGCTATAGGAGGGGATTCGTCTCTCCCGGTATAGGGGGTTGATGTTGCGCTGTGTTCGATTGGCTATAACAGGAAATCCCTGGCCAGGGTTGCTGAGATTTACTGGTAAGTGTTACCAGTAGTTTCACGAACAGTTATAGACCTCATATCGACACGACTTATCGAGCTATTGGGGTCTGACGTTTACCACCCCTAGGCAAGATATGCGACATAGCAGACGATCAGACCGGACTGTACGGTAGTGTTACTGGTCGGATTCACTGGAGTGTGAGCGGGCTTGCTCGTCGATCTTCAGATTGCTCAATACCCGGGTGGCCGTTACGTTTAGCAGACCGCTTGCGGCTTGTGGGTGTTTGATATGATCATCGCCTGCTGCCGGCGTATTGACGAGTCTTTAGAGTCCTACACAGAGGTTTCCTGGCTCAAGCAAAACGAAATAGGAGCGCATATGAGATATGTGCGGGACCGAGAATAATGCGTGTATGTGATACCGTATTCCATTCTCGCGATGAATGTATCGATTAGGTTATATGCGATATACCCTAGTTATCGAATCAAAGGTTGATTTGATAAGCCGATACATTATATACTAGTCGGTTGTGTGCGACATGACCGGGTCATTGAATCAAGTGTTGATTTAATTATTTAATGCATAATTATATATTTGATATATTACTTTGCATTAACTAGTATCGGTTCACTTTAAATGGATTTTCTCACTCGGGTGTGCGCATTACATATGCGATATGATTTTGTGCATTTGATTGTATCATGTTTGATGATACATGTTTACTTGGTTAAGTGCAAAGAATTAAACCATGGTTAAAAGAATGGTTAGGGTTTCATTTCCTTTATTTATTCATTTATTTATTTGTTTATTCTTTTTGGAAAAGAGGAGAAAAGAATGGTGGTTTAATTTGGAGTTTAGTTGAAGCTTCATGAAACTTTGATCAAGTCAACCATTCTTATCTCATCCTTAACCCTAACAATTCCCACTAACCATGATTCATTCTCTACACTTGACTCTAGTTAACATTATGATAAGTTTTGATTTTTCTATTGTTTTTAATTAACTTATCATATATTTCTTTCTTCTTCTTCTTCTTGAGCAAGGAAGAAAAAGCTTTCTTCATCAATGGTGATTGATGATAAAGAGTGAGAAATCCAAATCTAAAGTCTACCCACTTCCTATTTCTTCATCCTCTACCTCTTGCCAAGTAGTAGAGTGTGTTCTCTTCACAAGTTTTTGGATTTGGTGAAGTCGGAGCTTGATTTGGCGATGCCTCGACGTAGATCATCTTCGGCACGTCGTCGATGACCCAGCCCGCTTCTTCTCCGATGAAGGCGACGCAAGAGCCCGGATTTCGGATTTGTACAGCGGAGATGACTTCTTCATGGAGCTATGGAGGTGGACAAACGGATCTACAAAGGTTGTATATCCGTATCCCTTAGTTAACTGTTAACTAGATTACTTTTTCGCCTAGATTTCTAGCAAACGATCCGTAGTTTAGGGTTTCTCGGCACCGTAATTTTTAAAATTGGCATGGTTGATGCCTTATGAGACCTCACTAGTGTGCCTAGGAACCCTACACTTTGGAGTAGTCGCGGCTGGCAGTTTATCGCATCTTTTGACAAAGATACCATTGCTGAGGCATGCTAGCCCTTTTGCTATTAGGTGGGTTTTGTGCGGTATCTGTTTACTTTTCAGTTGTACATTGATGTATCTAGTACTCTCCATCTACTTTCATGTATTGACTTAGAGACCAGTTGGGAGGACGATGTATATTATTTTGTATTCTGGTGTCGAGCTCGTTGTGAGCCGACTTTATTTATGCAGTCTTATCCTTTTATGATATTTGTTTTCATTTTTACTGCTCATTCTTCTCTACGGCATCGTATATCATATTGTGGTGATTGTTCCGCTGTTGGGCGCGATTCTCCCATTTGAGATGCTCTATTCATTTCACATGACATTTTACTTATATCTTGCCTTTTACCTAATTTCGGGACAAATTTTTATAAAGGAAATGTTGCCAAAATTATTAAAAATAACTCTTGATCTAAAAAGGATTTCTACTAAATTACTTAATGTTTTCTAAACATTATACAAATGTTTCTACTAAAATGTTTTAACACTCTATATTTTAAATGGTTTTGATTTCTGGGTTTCGGTTTACTTAGTCGCGTTACGCCTGTAGACGTTATGTGGTTAAGTGCCGTTCATGGGCCGAACTTTGGGTCGTGACAAAGTTGGTATCAGAGCATAGGTTTTACCATCGGAATGTAGGATGACCCTGGTATGATGGAGTATGTAGCTGAAGCAGAGTGGCGTAGCGTGTGTATGTTCCGCGACATACTCACGACGCGGTACTCCGCCTAAGCGACCTTAGGACTTATTGATTGAAATTCCTTCTTGATTATATATATATTCTCGTGATTCGATTTCCGTATCCACATCGAATCCTACCTTTCCTTTCGGCCATTATGCCGCCAAAGACTACGAGGGCGCAGAGAGTGGCCGGGAGAGCCGAGATTCGTGTTGACTCGTCCGAGATGAGGACTGATCAGGGCAGTGCACCCGTTGTACCCAAGCAGACTGTTCCTCCTATGAAAGATTAGATCGCCACGCTAGGGGCTGGTATGCAGGAGATGCGCCAGACGGTGGGATCCAGCATGTAGGAGATGCGCCCGATGATAGGATCGCTAGTTGAGACGCTTCGAGCGCAGCGACCAGAGGTAGCTCCACCAGTCACGGGGACCGCGATGGTGCCTACAGTACAGGCCGTTGCCCCTCCAGCTACGGAGGTGATTGCAGTATATTGTAACGTTTTGAAAATCGTTTCGGTGAAATTTCGGAAAATCGGTAAAATAAGGGGGGTTTCTGTAAAAAGTCAAAATACAAATATCTTTATTTTAAAATTAAATATACATATTCTAGCTATGTAATTGGTACTATTTAGTGTTTATTGAGCCACTGGAGAAATTTCAAATTTTCTGAAAATTTTTCCGAAATTAATTATTTTAATATTATTTTAAGCCATTACTAATACATTTAATTAGGAAAAATTACAAATTGGAATGAGTTGAAACAAATTTTGTGCATCATAACGCATTAAATAAAATTTTATCATGTGGTTTCTGAAATGAAATGGCTTGTCAAAACAGTTTTAGAAAATGTTGAAGAAAAAGGATTATTTTGTGAAAATAAAAGGGTTTTGGTGCATATTGAATTGGTGTTGGGGGTTCATTGCTTCACACACACACACCACCTTCCCTTCCCACCTCTTGCTGGCCAAAAATGGGCTGCCCCCAATCCCCATGTCCCCACAATTTGGCCACTAGAAAAGCTTTAGAAAAGAAAAGAAATCTTGGAGTTTAATTAATGAAGGATGGGTATTATGTTGACTTGGACAATTCCTCACTTACTCCCACATATTCTCCCTCTCTCGCCTCTCATATTTTCAACCGAGCCTCCCAAAATTCTATAGCCAACAGCCCCCCCTCTTTCACCACTTCAATTCTCTTCAAAAATCCCCCATTTTTGCCTCAAAATCCCTACAAAAATTCCTAAAATCCAAATCAAGCTCCTACCCATTTTTCCTTAGCCCCTATAGCATGGATCTTGGCGCAAGGATTTCAATTTGGAGGTCTAGATTCTTGTTAGATCTCAAGATAATTGTGGGGTAAATTCTTAACCTTATAGCTAGATTGTTGTTTAATTATGATATGCTATTGTATTCAAGTGTTAAAGTGGTTGAATTGCTAGTTATAAATCTTCAAGTTAGGGTTTGGAAATTCTAGAATTGGGTTTTAAAATCAAGTTAGGGTTTTGTGAAATTGGTGTATGGTTGTGTGATGTTTTTAGGCTCTTTTGACATGTTAAAACAAGATTAGTAGCTAGTTGTTAATGGTTAGTTTAAAAATTGTGTTAATTATGTTAATTTGTAAACTAGGTTTCTAAAATAATTATATTCTTGTGAAATAAAATTCAAATTAAGGTTTCATGTCATTATAAATATTATATTGAGTGGTTTAATACTTTTAGTTCATGAAAATCCAAGCTAAATTGTTGTTTGTGTATTTTGCTATAAATTGTTAAAATTTGGGTATATTGTAAACTAGAATTTTGGGGTTAATTAAATTTATTGGGATTAAATTATGGAAATTGTTTTTATGACTTATTTAAGATATTTAATAAGTATTATGGCCGCTAGATTTGTTTAAACGTCGAGTTTTGTACTAAAACGGTTAATTTTGCTTGCTAGATTTTCGGAAAAATAACTTTTAAAGTGAGTTTGAGGTTTTTGTGAAGTGCAACCTATTTCATATTATAATTAGTGTTTGTGAATGTGTAAATGGGTGTGTTTGGGCTTTTTCTCGATGGTTTGGCGTTTGTACGCCGACGTCGAGGGTTTTTGAGTTGATTTGTGAAAGAAACCATAGGTTTTAACCTATGTGGGATTCGTGTGTCGTTTTAGTTATGAGTCGGGTTTTAATACGATATGGTGCGTTATGATATGTAGGTACCCCATGTGGATTCGAGACGACAAGCAAGCGCGTGGCGACGTCGGCACCGGCGAGCGAGGACCAGGTGAGTTGATTTATATCTACGGGGAAAAGTCGGGTGGATGGCGTATAGCACCCCCGCAGTTCGTGGTGATGTATACGAAAACGTATACACGCATATATATATATTGTTTATATATTGTTTGAGTTTATTGATGACAAATATGAATATTTGGTGTTCTTGGATTAGTTTAGTGTTAGTTGCAAAACCGTAGAGTAGTTGTTATACCCACACACGCACACACACACATGCATACATCTATGTTTTTACCTGTGCGTATATGGGGAGATGTGTTTATGTGTTCACCTGGGTATGGGACTAGGTGTTCACATACTGGATTTGCGGATGATACTTGGGATTGAGATGAGTCGATGAGATTTGAGTTGAGGCCGTGAGATCGGTGATATGGCAGGATTCGTACTTGAGATACGTCCTAATGTTATAGCGGATCTTTGGATGACAATGCCATGTGAATAGTGATATTAGTAGTGTACTAGACGTAGGTCAGTACCCCAGATGATGATCTTGATAAAGAGGATACCAGATCAACAGTGTGTTGAGTATGATATTGACCTGTACCCAGATTTGGGGATGCCGTACGACGGATTTACGTACGAGCTATATATTGATGATTGATCTGCACTCTTGACTTGGAATGTCTGATTATAGTTATTGTATCGGATATGATATTATTGAGGCGGGATCACCGACTAATATATATACAGGTATGTATATGTATCGACTCAGATGTTAGGCGGTTTTCTTACCTGTAGTCCAGCTTGTTAGTTTAGCCCTTTTAGTTTAGTTTAGTTGTTAGATTAGATTCGACTCCTACCTATTTCAAAAGCTAACGAATCGTGAGTATTTTAAAAGACAGGTCAAGGGATTCTACGGATATTTCAAAAGACGTATCTTTTCTTAAAAACACCGTAGCCCTTATTTTCAAACGCCGCGATTCGTGTTATTTCAAAAGGTACTACTGTAGGACTTATATTAGGGTAATGCAGATTAGTTATTGTTGTGTTTAGTATTTAGCTCCCGCTCATTATTACTGTTCGCTCCGCATCGCATACTTATATTATAATTTCTTATTGCATTGTTGATATCATACTGTTCGGACACCAGCACCATTACCGATGATGCGTATGTACCACGTACACTTGCTTGCCGGCTCACACGCATCTTCATCGGTAATTGCCATGTCACGCACACCTTAGAAAATATTATCGCCTAATGTAGCTTGTTAACTAGTAGTTTTGACATGATGATTAGTTGCTTGCATTATATGCTTGTTTAGACATAGTAGTTGTTACTTGTCACTTCATGCATACTGTTATTCATTATATGCCGCATTCATCGATGCTCATGCTTATATTCATGGTTTTACATGCTATTGATGATTCGGATTTCCATGATGTTTTTTGGATTTGGAGGAAAACCGCAAAACATATATAAACTGCTTTCTCTCTTTTTAAATAAAAAAATGCGGTTTTCCCATGATGTATGAGTCGTCCACCATGAGTTTGCTGATGGATTTCAAGACCCGATTCGAGGAGATGGAAGAACCGTTTCGGGTACCTGGTGGGCCCGGTAAGGTACCCCGGGGCAAGAAGGTCGTGTTGCTGACGTTGAGCCTGGCAGGGGAGCACTACCTACCGGTGATATTACCCGACGTGTCGGATATCCGGAGGATACCGTCGTGGTCTTGAGATGGATGGTAGGGGCCGGTCTGGACTGACGGCGCCCTAGATATTTAGATTTCGAGATATTGAGGTACTGAGATTTGATGATACAGACCAGTCCGGATAGCCGGAGCCTGAGATTTTGAGACATTGAGATTTATGTTTTGTGTCGATGCTAGACACTGTTGATGCTGATTTCATTATGATACCTCAATTTAAAAATACAAAGGAAATCTCACTAAATTATGAAAACAGTTTCTTCATTTACATGTTTTTTGTTTCCATGCATTCATACCTCTTTCATATGATATATTGGTACCTGAGGCACTGACACGGGCACATGAGATTACACTCGGTTTAGATATTTACCCTAGCCAATTTTATAGGCTGCATGTTATATACATATTTGAGGATATATTATGATCATTGACCTAGGTTGCGTTATTTATGCGATTTCTGTGCGTAGATGTTTTTTTATTCACGAGTTGGCAACTCACCCCCGTTGTGCCACAGTTCTTGCAGGTTTCGCCGTACAGGTTTCTTTACGGCTTTGCTGGCACTATTTCCATTTCCGGATGACTTGCTAGTAGGTGGGTTTATTTGTATCGCACCCATCACTATATCTTGTATATTATTATTATTCAGTTGTATCTAGTAAATTCTATCAACCAAACATGTATTTTTTTTGAGATAGAGACCAGTGATGTTATTCTTTCGACCTTAGAGTCGCGCGTTGTGTTTTTGTGGATTTCTTGTTGTTTTGAGTTTCCTTTTGAGTTTGATCCTCGCCCTTGGCGTTGTATATTATATTGCTTATGTGGTTGTGACCGTCGATTGACGAAGAGCTAGCTCCCGCTTGGGGATGCCTTTTATTGATTTCGTATACTATTCATGTTGTATCCCGTTTGGGGGCCAGTATTTAGAAAGGAGACTCTGCCGAAATTTTCAGGAAATATTTGATGGTTTTAAAACCGCATAATTCGGCTTATGCTATCAAAACTACTTGATTTTAAATTGGTTTCCTTCACTCTACTACTTTTCTTGGTTTGGATTTCTGGGTTTTCGGTTTACTTTGATTACGTACGCCTCGAGACGTTCGTAGTTTAAGTGCCGGTCATATTCCGTACTTTTGGGACGTGACAAAGTTGGTATCAGAGCGTTAGGTTTTACCTTCGGAGCGTAGGATGACCCTTGGTTGATGGAATAGGTGACTAAAGTAGAGTGACGTACCGTGGGTATGTTCCGCGGCATACTTACGATATGCTACTCCACTTAAGAAGCCTTAAGATGTACATTTCTTTGTTCAGTATTGTATTCATTCCTGATTTAGCCTCATCGGTACCGGTTATGGTTTGCTGCCACGATTACAGGCAGGGAGAGCTACGGCTAGAGTTGCGGTCAGCATGAGCTCGTCACGAACGAGGACTGACTAGGGCGTGATTCCAGGGACATACGATTGCATTGAGAGGCGTTGTCTGATTGTGTTTTCGCGCCATGAGCGTTTGACAGATCGCTATTACGAGATTTCTCGGACATGCCGATCAGCACCAGAGGATCGAGCCAATGATAGAGGCCAGCCAGATTTTGATGACCGTTGGCGTATTGCTTTTTCATGATAATTGAGGCACTGTTCACCGTGCAGACGAATGAGCTAGTTGTTGCTGCGAACGACGAGATATCGCCCCAGATGTTGGAGCTACTGCAGTACGAGTTGTACTAAGAGATGATAGAATGTCGCTAGTCATCCGGGGATGAATGACTAGGACATGTGGTTCATTCGCTACCCCGATGCGAGGTCATCAGATAGATTGATTCCAGCTAGAGACGACTTCACGCGGAGACGTCGAGAGTCGACAGAGACAATCGAATGTCAGAAACCTATTATTCCAAGTTTAAAGTATTCAGAAGGACATGCAGGCAATTCTATGGACCCTCTAGAAGAATGAAACCCTAACTCGACATAATGACCGTGTGAAAGCCTTTGAACCTTAGGGTTTGCGGCAATTCCGCAGCGCCATTAGTGAGGCTTGGGTTTGCCCTTCTACGGCTGGACCACCGATGTTGTGGTATGTACTCGATACTGTTAAACTGTACCCAAGATATTGAGCTCATGGGGGATTATGAGGTTTTGACGAATCGATCGGATGGTTCGACTTCATTCGGATGCTAGGTGGTGAGATGCATTTCTTGGGAGACTCCAGATACGAGGATAGCCGTTGGAGCTCAGTCCATGCAGCCACGACGAGACGAGTCCGAAGCAGTCGACATTAGGGAAAAGTAGAGTAAGGGGTTCGTACGAGATCTTGATGAGACGACGTTCCACTCCGCCGACATCAGAGATGCGATACGCATGCCGAGGCATTGTACTTGGATATACCTTCCAGAAGGAGTCGCGATGAGTATGCAGCTGTTCCAGAACGAGAACAGATCTAGTAAGGGACGATGACTTCCGTACAGTTCGGCAGAGATGAGATTTGGGAGTGATTTCGACAGGACCTTTCTGGAATGAATTACGAGAAGACTTGGACCCAGGAGTGGTCATGTTACGCATACCGGCAGGCCAGAGTTTAGGATCATCGACAAGGCATGCTATGAGTGACCGCGACAGTTGGCCAGAGGTTCTTAGAGGAAGTGCTTGAGCGGGGACTATTCCGCCATATTTGATTTCGGTATTTTAAGCGATCTATTCGCATGATTTGGTTTTGATGGTTGAGTTTCATGATATCGTTTTCATGCGCCATGGTTGCACCTACTGAGTATCTATGATTTTTGCACAGTTGTTGCACTTGAGATAGTTTTCGTGCCTTGGATTTTCACGCATGTTGAGCGCATGTTTTGAGATGCGATTTTGGTGCACACCAGATGCACTAAATCGAGATTTTTTTCGTGCATGTCAGATGCACCTGATTTTGCTGTCAGGTACGCACGTTGCCTGTGACAGATGCTTCGTGCACACCCGATGCACTTCGATGTTGTTTCTGTGCGCATGTATGGCACATATATGGGTTTTGATTTCCGTGCGCACCAGACGCACGTAGTATCCATATGCGTATTTTGGAATTGATTTCTTATACAGCAGTATCTTTTTATGATATTTGCTATGTGTTTTCATACTGAGCAGGACTAGTCAGAGGACAGTACCTGAATATATTTTGCATTCATTGATAGTTATTGAAAGGATTTCCAAAAAGCGAGCTATAGTCTCAGTATTTACCTACGTGTCTGATATGACACGAAATGTTTAAAATAAGGAAACCCTTCTAAAATTGTTTCCCAAAACGGCGGAACGTACCTTTCAAACAATGGTATATATGTATATAGTTATTTTCTTATGATAGACGTCCGCCACTGTGCAGTGTTATGCACATTGCACAGCGACTTAAAAGATTTGGCATGCATTTCCTCCTGATATTTACATGTATAGTTCCGATTTATAGCATATCGGTCTTGCTTTGGATTTGACATTTGTGTCTTTACCATGACTCCGATGATTGCGAGATGCTTGACGGAATTTTGATATTGAGTTATAAACTCATTTTTCATGCGCATGCGCTGCGCTACGATTTATTTTATGTATTTACGATTTCGGAGCCCCGATGACTTGATGGTTTTGCTTAGATGTTTTAGTATTTGGGGGGAGTTTTAATTTAAATTTGGGGACCGAATTTCTTTAAGGGGGGAAGATTGTAACGTTTTGAAAATCATTTCGGTGAAATTTCGGAAAATCGGTAAAATAAGGGGGTTTTCTGTAAAAAGTCAAAATACAAATATCTTTATTTTAAAATTAAATATACATATTCTAGCTATGTAATTGCTAGTATTTGGTGTTTATTGAGCCACTGGAGAAATTTCAAATTTTCTGAAATTTTTTCCGAAATTAATTATTTTAATATTATTTTAAGCCGTTACTAATACATTTAATTAGGAAAAATTATAAATTGGAATGAGTTGAAACAAATTTTTTGCATCATAACGCATTAAATATAATTTTATCATGTGGTTTCTGAAATGAAATGGCTTGTCAAAACGGTTTTAGAAAATGTTGAAGAAAAAGGCTTATTTTGTGAAAATAAAAGGGTTTTGGTGCATATTGAATTGGTGTTTAGTGTTCATTGCTTCACACACACATACCACCTTCCCCTCCCCCCTCTTGCTGGCCGAAAATGGGCAGCCCCCAATCTCCATGTCCCCACAATTTGGCCACTAGAAAAGCTTTAGAAAAGAAAAGAAATCTTGGAGTTTAATTAATGAAGGATGGGTATTATGTTGACTTGGACAATTCCTCACTTACTCCCACATATTCTCTCTCTCTCGCCTCTCATATTTTCAGCCGAGCCTCCCAAAATTCTGTAGCCAACAGCCCCCCCTCTTTCACCACTTCAATTCTCTTCAAAAATCCCCCATTTTTGCCTCAAAATCCATACAAAAATTCCTAAAATCCAAATCAAGCTCCTACCCATTTTTCCTTAGCCCCTATAGCATGGATCTTGGTGCAAGGATTTCAATTTGGAGGTCTAGATTCTTGTTAGATCTCAAGATAATTGTGGGGTAAATTCTTAACCTTATAGCTAGATTGTTGTTTAATTATGATATGCTATTGTATTCAAGTGTTAAAGTGGTTGAATTGCTAGTTATAAATCTTCAAGTTAGGGTTTGGAAATTCTAGAATTGGGTTTTAAAATCAAGTTAGGGTTTTGTGAAATTGGTGTATGGTTGTGTGATGTTTTTAGGCTCTTTTGACATGTTAAAACAAGATTAGTAGCTAGTTGTTAATGGTTAGTTTAAAAATTGTGTTAATTATGCTAATTTGTAAACTAGGTTTCTAAAATAATTATATTCTTGTGAAATAAAATTCAAATTAAGGTTTCATGTCATTATAAATATTATATTGAGTGGTTTAATACTTTTAGTTCATGAAAATCCAAGCTAAATTGTTGTTTGTGTATTTTGCTATAAAATTGTTAAAATTTGGGTATATTGTAAACTAGAATTTTGGGGTTAATTAAATTTATTGGGATTAAATTATGGAAATTGTTTTTATGACTTATTTAAGATATTTAATAAGTATTATGGCCGCTAGATTTATTTAAACGTCGAGTTTTGTACAAAAACGGTTAATTTTGCTTGCTAGATTTTCGGAAAAATAACTTTTAAAGTGAGTTTGAGGTTTTTGTGAATTGCAACCTATTTCATATTATAATTAGTGTTTGTGAATGTGTAAATGGGTGTGTTTGGGCTTTTTCTCGATGGTTTGGCGTTTGTACGCCGACGTCGAGGGTTTTTGAGTTGATTTGTGAAAGAAACCATAGGTTTTGACCTATGTGGGATTCGTGTGTCGTTTTAGTTATGAGTCGAATTTTAATACGATACGGTGCGTTATGATATGTAGGTACCCCATGTGGACTTTGAGACGACAAGCAAGTGCGTGGCGACGTCGGCACCGGCGAGCGAGGACCAGGTGAGTAGATTTATATCTACGGGGAGAAGTAGGGTGGATGGCGTATAGCACCCCCGCAGTTCGTGGTGATGTATACGAATACGTATACACGCATATATATATATTGTTTATATATTGTTTGAGTTTATTGATGACAAATATGGATATTTGGTGTTCTTGGATTAGTTTAGTGTAAGTTGCAAAACCGTAGAGTAGTTGTTATACCCACACACGCACACACACACATGCATACATCTATGTTTTTACCTGTGCGTATATGGGGAGATGTGTTTATGTGTTCACCTGGGTATAGGACTAGGTGTTCACATACTGGATTTGCGGATGATACTTGGGATTGAGATGAGTCGATGAGATTTGAGTAGAGGCCGTGAGATCGGTGATATGGCGGGATTCGTACTTGAGATACGTCCTAATGTTATAGCGGACTTTGGATGACAATGCCATCTGAATAGTGATATTAGTAGTGTACTAGACGTAGGTCAGTACCCCAGATGATGATCTTGATAAAGAGGATACCAGATGAACAGTATGATGAGTATGATATTGACCCGTACCCAGATTTGGTGATGCCGTACGACGGATTTACGTACGAGCTATATATTGATGACTGATCTGCACTCTTGACTTGGAATGTCTGATTATAGATATGGTATCGGATATGATATTATTGAGGCAGGATCACCGACTAATATATATACAGGTATGTATATATATCGACTCAGATGTTAGGCGGTTTTCTTACCTGTAGTCCAGCTTGTTAGTTTAACCCTTTAGTTTAGTTTAGTTGTTAGATTAGATTTGACTCCTACCTATTTCAAAAGCTAACGAATCGTGGGTATTTTAAAAGACAGGTCAAGGGATTCTACGGATATTTCAAAAGACGTATCTTTTCTTAAAAACACCGTAGCCCTTATTTTCAAACACCGCGATTCGTGTTATTTCAAAAGGCACTACTGTAGGACTTATATTAGGGTAATGCAGATTAGTTATTGTTGTGTTTAGTATTTAGCTCCCGCTCATTATTACTGTTCGCTCCGCATCGCATACTTATATTATAATTTCTTATTGCATTGTTGATATCATACTGTTCGGACACCAGCACCATTACCGATGATGCGTATGTACCACGTACACTTGCTTGCCGGCTCACACGCATCTTCATCGGTAATTGCCATGTCACGCACACCTTAGAAAATATTATCGCCTAATGTAGCTTGTTAACTAGTAGTTTTGACATGATGATTAGTTGCTTGCATTATATGCTTGTTTAGACATAGTAGTTGTTACTTGTCACTTCATGCATACTGTTATTCATTATATGCCGCATTCATGGATGCTCATGCTTATATTCATGGTTTTACATGCTATTGATGATTCGGATTTCCATGATATTTTCTGGATTTGGAGGAAAACCGCAAAACATATATAAACTGCTTTCTCTCCTTTTTAAATAAAAAAATGCTGTTTTCCCATGATGTATGAGTCGTCCACCATGAGTTTGCTGATGGATTTCGAGACCCGATTCGAGGAGATGGATGAACCGTTTCGGGTACATGGTAGGCCCGGTAAGGTACCCCGGGGAAAGAAGGTCGTGTTGCTGACGTTGAGCCTGGCAGGGGAGCATTACCTACCGGTGATATTACCCGACGCGTCAGATATCCGGAGGATACCGTCGTGGTCTTGAGATGGATGGTAGGGGCCGGTCTGGACTGACGGCGCCCTAAATATTAAGATTTTGAGATATTGAGGTACTGAGATTTGATGATACAGACCAGTCCGGATAGCCGGAGCCTGAGATTTTGAGACATTGAGATTTATGTTTTGTGTCGATGCTAGACACTGTTGATGCTGATTTCATTATGATATCTCATTTTAAAAATACAAAGGAAATCTCACTAAGTTATGTAAACAGTTTCTTCATTTACATGTTTTCTGTTTTCTTGCATTCATACCTCATTCATATCATATATTGCTACCTGAGGCACTGACACGGGCACATGAGATTACACTCGGTTTAGATATTTACCCTAGCCTTTGTTATAGGCTGCATGTTATATACATATTTGAGGATATATTATGATTATTGACCTAGGTTGCGTTATTTATGCGATTTCTGTGCGTAGATGTTTTTCTATTCACGAGTTGGCAACTCACCCCCGTTGTGCCACAGTTCTTGCAGGTTTCGCCGTAAAGGTTTCTTTACGGCTTTGCTGGCACTATTTCCATTTCCGGATGACTTGCTAGTAGGTGGGTTTATTTGTATCGCACCCATCACTATATCTTGTATATTATTATTCAGTTGTATCTAGTAAATTCTATCAACCAAACAAGTATTTTTTTTGAGATAGAGACCAGTGATGTTATTCTTTCGACCTTAGAGTCGCGCGTTGTGTTTTTGTGGATTTCTTGTTGTTTTGAGTTTCCTTTTGAGTTTTGATCCTCGCCCTTGGCGTTGTATATTATATTGCTTGTGTGGTTGTGACCGTCAATTGACGAAGAGCTAGCTCCCGCTTAGGGATGCCTTTTATTGATTTCGTATACTATTCATGTTGTATCCCGTTTGGGGGCCTGTATTTAGAAAGGAGACTCTGCCGAAGTTTTCAGGAAATATTTGATGTTTTTAAAACCGCATAATTCGGCTTATGCTATCAAAACTACTTGATTTTAAATTTGTTTCCTTCACTCTACTACTTTTCTTGGTTTGGATTTCTGGGTTTTCGGTTTACTTAGATTACGTACGCCTCGAGACGTTCGTAGTTTAAGTGCCGGTCATATTCCGTACTTTCGGGACGTGACAGGCTATCAGAGTTCATGAGGCTGAAGCCTCCGGTCTTCACAGGCACCGATGCAGCCGAGGACCCACAGTCTTTCATTGATAGGATGGCCCGGATTGTCGTTCCCTTAGATGCTCAGATGCGAGATGGGTAGAGTTCGCGAGCTTTCGCTTGGAAGGACTTGCGCAGAAATGGTGCGAATTGGTCGAGAAGGGTAGAGCAGCAGATCTTCCTCCGATGACCTGGACAGAATTCGTTACGGTGTTCCTTGCCCGCTTCCTTCCCTAGAGTGTTAGGGATGCCCGAGCACGCAGATTTGAGTCCTTACGCCAGACGGCAGAGATGACAGTGGCAGAGTACGATGTGCTATTCTCCGAGCTATCAGTGTATGCTCCGTACCTAGTGGCTACTGAGGAACTGCGAGTCAGGAGATTTGTCCGAGGCTTGCTTACACCACTATTCCTTACGATCAGCGCACAGCATTATAAGACATATGCAGCAGCTGTAGACGCAGCCCTACTAGTCGAGGAGCGCCTTGCAGAGACTTCGGTAGTTCTAGGGCCGAAAAGGGTTCGTACTGATACAGCAGCACAGAGACATCCATTTAGACACCGTGATAGACGTCGTACAGGTGGCAGAGACTCGGGGCGAGATCAGATGTTTAGCTCTTATCTCCAGGAGGGTCAGCAGTCGTCCCGTGGATGCTTTGGATGTGGTAGTCTCCATCACCGCGTTAGAGATTGTACCAAGACACGCCGGAGGGAGCCAGCAGTACCGCATGTCACACTTCCACCTTCCCCACCGCACAGGGCGTTGCCTATTGTACCCACAGTTGCTCCACGTCAGACCCACGCACAGAGAGGTCATGGTCGCGGAGGGTTTGTTCCTAGAGGACGAGGTGGCCGAGGCGGAGGACAGCCGGCTACCAGCAGAGTGTAGCCAGTTGCTAGTAGGGGACCTCTAGTCGCAAGTGGAGGACAGGCACAGGTTTTCGCATTGACGCATCAGGACGCGCAGGTGTCCAATGTGGTGGTCTCAGGTACCCTATCAGTATGTTCTGTTGACGCACACGTGTTGTTCGATCCCGGATCCACGCACTCGTATGTCTCCACACATTTTGTGCCGAGTTTGGGTAGAGAGTCTGGGTTGCTTGATCAGCCGCTTGTTGTGACCACTCCCGTGGGAGAGTCATTTTTGGCTAGGCACGTATTCCGATCCTGTGTTGTCCGTATTGGCGAGAGAGATTTGCCTGTCGACTTGATCCTTCTTGAGATGTTGGACTTCGACGTTCTTTTGGGCATGGATTGGTTAGCCACGTGCTATGCGTCTGTGGACTGCCACGAGAAGACAGTTAGATTTTGTTTTCCCGGCGAGTCGGCTTTTATGGTGCAGGGGGACCGTGGTGCCGCCCCTCACAGATTGATTTCTTCTCTTCGCGTTGGACTGCTTTTGAGGAAGGGATGTCAGGGATTTCTAGCCTATGTTTATGATACTAGAGCTACAGATGAGGACCAGGTTCCGATTGTTCGTGAGTTCCCTGACGAGCTTCCTGGGCTACCGCCTGAGCGCGACATTGCCTTCTGTATTGATTTGATTCCCGGCACGGGGCCTATTTCTATACCGCCTTATCGGATGGCCCCGGCGGAGCTTTGTGAGTTGAAGATTCAGTTGAAGGATTTGCTAGATAAGGGACTTATTCGACCCAGTGTTTCTCCTTGGGGTGCTCCGGTCCTGTTTGTCAAGAAGAAGGACGGAAGTTTACGTTTGTGTGTCGACTACCGCCAGCTGAACAGGGTGACCGTGCGGAACAGATATCCGTTGCCATGCATCGACGATTTGTTCGACCAGCTTCAGGGGGCAGGATATTTTTCGAGGATCGACTTGCGATCAGGATACCATCTGCTGCGGGTTCGACAAGAGAACATACCGAGGACAGCTTTCCGCATGCGCTACGGCCATTATGAGTTTTTGGTGATGTCGTTCGGACTCACCAATGCGCCAGCAGCATTCATGGACTTGATGAACCGTATATTCAGTCCGTACCTTGACTTGTTCATCATCGTATTCATTGATGATATCTTGGTGTATTCCCGCAGTAGAGAGGAGCACCAGCAGCACCTGCGGATCACACTACAGACTTTGAGGGAACGCCAGCTTTTTGCAAAATTCTCCAAGTGCGTGTTCTGGCTGGACAGCATAGACTTCTTGGGGCACGTGATTATACGGGATGGTATATGTGTGGACCCGAGGAAGATTGAGGCCGTTCAGAGTTGGCCCAGACCTACATCCGTTACGGAGATTCGCAGCTTTCTAGGGCTGGCAGGCTACTACAGGCGATTTGTACAGGATTTCTCCCGTATTGCTGCACCCTTGACTGGATTGACCCGGAAGGGATTTCCGTTAGATTGGACGGAGGAGTGCGAGCACAGTTTTCAGCAGCTACGGACTTGTTTGACTACGGCGCCGGTGTTATCATTGCCTTCACAATCAGGTGGTTTTGTGGTCTATTGTGACGCATCTCGAGTGGGGCTAGGGTGCGTATTGATGCAGCATGACAGGGTGATCGCATATGCTTCACGGCAATTGAAGAAACATGAACAGAACTACCCCACTCACGATTTGGAGATGGCTGCAGTGGTCTTTGCACTTAAGATCTGGCGACATTCCTCTACGGCGAGTCGTGCCAGATATTCACTGATCACAAGAGCTTAAAGTATATATTTCAGCAGCGGGACCTCAATCTCCAACAGTGCCGTTGGATGGAATTAGTGAAGGACTACGACTGCTAGATCTTATATCACCCGGGCAAGGCTAATGTGGTAGCAGATGCTTTGAGCAGGAGGCCCGAGGGTAGTCTATCTTGTTTGAGCGCCGTACAGAGGCAGTCGTCGGCAGATTGGCAGACTTTATTGTTAGTTATATGTATGCCCTAGAGGCCATTACTATACATAGGATGTATATTGTAGTGGATGCTGGGACATATATAGGGAGGACTTTCTTGCTCGACATGATAGTATGCTATCTGGTTGATCTTTACCTTAACGTGTATACTGATTGTCTCTCTGTTACATGTTGGTAAAGCCCTTAGGATGTATGCTTGACTACCTGGACTATGATGCGGATCATACTAGTGGGGACATGGTAGTCCATAAGTACATCCTTCAAAGTCCCTAGTCGTGGGTGTATTGAGACGGGGCATCGATATACCAGAGTAGACTAGCGTATACCTTCTCGACCCATACAGATGGGCGATGGATGATCCCATATCCATTGGTGTTTGACATCAGAGATGATATACGGGTGCTCAGTAGAGACTGGGTACACTGGACGGACTCGCCGAGAACTCCCAGATGGTATTATACCTCACGTCAGATGGCAGTTCTCTGGTGACACTGGTACAGAGTAGTCTGTTGACCCGAGATCGTCATAGAGTCTTGTGTGGTTCCCACTGTGCTTTGATTTCCATCTTACCACGTCCAAGAGGGCATGCAAAACGGTGGTTTTTGGGTACAGTCCCGAGTCACATGGAGGCAATGAGCTATAGGAGGGGATTCGTCTCTCCCGGTATAGGGGGTTGATATTGCGCTGTGTTCGATTGGCTATAACAGGAAATCCCTGGCCAGGGTTGCTGAGATTTACTGGTAAGTGTTACCAGTAGTTTCTCGAACAGTTATAGACCTCATATCGACACGACTTATCAAGCTATTGGGGTCTGACGTTTTACCACCCCTAGGCGAGATATGCGACATATCAGACGATCAGACCGGACTGTACGGTAGTGTTACTGGTTGGATTCACTGGAGTGTGAGCGGGCTTGCTCGTCGATCTTCAGATCGCTCAATACCCGGGTGGCCGTTACGTTTAGCATACCGCTTGCGGCTTGTGGGTGTTTGATATGATCATCATCTGCTGCCGGCGTATTGACGAGTCTTTAGAGTCCTACACAGAGGTTTCCTGGCTCAAGCAAAACGAAATAGGAGCGCATATGAGATATGTGCGGGACCGAGAATAATACGTGTATGTGATACCGTATTCCATTCTCGCGATGAATGTATCGAATGGTTGTATGCGATATAACCTAGTTATCGATTCAAGCGTTGATTCGATAAGCCGATACATTGTATACTAGTCGGTTGTGTGCGACATGACCGGATCATTGAATCAAGTGTTGATTTAATGTATAATTATATATTTGATATATTACTTTGCATTAACTAGTAATGGTTCACTTTAAATGGATTTTCTCACTTGGATTGTGCAAGTTGTATATGTGATATGCTTTTATGCACATGTTTGTATCATGTTTGATGATGCATATTAACTTGGTTAAGTGTAAAGATTAAACCATGGTTTACTTAATGATTAGGGTTTGGATTATCTTATTCATTTATTTATATATTCTTTTTGGAAATTATTTAAGGATGGTGGCTTATTTTGTTTTATGTTGAAGTTTCTTGAAACTTTGATCAAGTCAACCATTCTTATCTCTTCCTTAACCCTAACCATCATATCTAACCATGGTCCATTCTCTACACTAAACTAAGGTTAATATTATGATAAGAATGGATTTTTTTTTCTATTTTTTTATTATTCTTATCATAACATTTCTTCTTCTTCTTCCTTGAACTCAAGAAGAAAAAGCTTTCTTCATCAATGGTGAATTGAGCAAACAAGTGAGAAATCCAATTCTAAAGTCTACCCACTTCCTATTTCTTCATCCTCTACCTCTTGCCAAGTAGTAGAGTGTGTTTCCTTCACAAGTTTTAGGGCTTGGTGAAGGTGGAGCTTGATTTAGCGATGCCTCGACGTAGATCATCTTCGGCATGGACATCGACGACCTAGCTCACTTTTTCTCCGACGAAGCCGACTCTAGAGCCCGGATTTGTTTTGGACAGCGGAGACGACTTCGTTGCGGAGCTATGGAGGTGGAGCACCGGATCTACAAAGGTTGTATTTCCGATAACCCTTTAGTTAAGTGTTAACTAGTTATCTTTTCGCCTAGTTTTCTAGCAAACGATCCGTAGTCGGGTCTCTCGGCACCCGTAAAATTTTATAATGGCATGTTCGATACCTTGTGAGACCTCACTAGGGTGCCTAGGAACCCTACAGTGGTATCAGAGCCTAGCTAGAGCCTTAGGCGAAGTCTAGACGGAAATTGAAGTCCGAACGAACCCGTAACCCAATTCCGATCACGCTCTCTGTACTTTTTTTTAAAACAGTGAGTTTTTCCATATTAAAAATATTCAGTAAAATCAGCAGGCTAATATAAGATCTACTGTGAAATTCGATGGAGTAAATCCATCAAAGAGCCGCGGATCCGCGGCACGAGCTTGGCTCGTGCGGCGGATGCGCGGCGGCTTTGTCGTATTGTGCATTTTAATTTTCACAGTAATTCTCATGTTTCTGTGGTGGTTTTCCTGGGAATTTTTAATATTTATTCAAGAGTTGAATTTTCCAGGGTTGTTTTGGGGATTCGGTATTTCGATCGGATTATCAAATTTCGTCTTTTGTGGCTTTCCGGATAAATTTTAGAATATGTTAAAAAGTTCGACCGGATATAAATACCCAATTTTTCCCCTGTCGGGAAATTTCCAAGTGTTGGATTTTTCCGTAGTTTAACGACGTTCTAAGTAGTGCAAGTAACGCGATGGTCCCTCTAGAAGACAACAAACCTTAACTCGATTATGTGACCGTCTTGAACTGCCCTTTGAACCTTCGGGTTTGGGGAAGTACGGCGTGCCACATGTGAGGCGTTGGCTTGACCCTTCTACGGCTGGACCATTGGTACTGAGGCACGAACTGAATGTTGTTAGACTTATTTCATGTGTTGAGCTGTATCGGGAAAACTTGAGTGTTTGACTGTTCGATCGAAAAGTTTAACATTTTCTGTTTATCTGGAATGGGATACAATAATTGTAATTCACAAATAGTTATGAGATAACCGAATGAATGTTATAAACGTAGCAGTTTAGTCTCACTTGATCGGTTGCCACGGAATTTTGATGTGATCAAAAGTCCGTCGCAATCACGTAGCGTACGCGGATACTCGCTGGGTAAACTTAATAGACAGCCTCACTCCATAGCCCCGACCAAGTGACTGTAGGAGAACCCCGTCGCCGAAAGCATCCGTCCGGGTGCTCGCGGTAGCGGTGTTCCGCCTTGGTGCACTTCGTCGACGGTATCGGGGGTGCGGCTGACTACTAAAGTTTGCGACGAGCATTCGATCAGGATGTCGGGAATCTTGTTGAATTACCCGACTTGATATTGAAAAGAGTTTTCGATTTTGAGACTAAAATGCGGGGTTTATAATTGTTAGGCATGCGATGTCTAAGTAATTCATTCGGTCAGGCATGCGATGTCTGAGGTGATTGCGGATTCCAACTGTTGTAGTTTTACACTTTCTTTTCTGTGACCGTAAGTGTAATATGTGATATCGCCGGTTTCGTTGCTATATGTCAACGACAATTGGGATGCGCATGTTTACTTACGTTGATGACATGTGATGTTATGTGTTGCTGGATATGTTATATTGGATCGTCGTGTTTGAATAGCCGGGGTTTTTTTATGTGAGATGAGTGTTTTTCATTTTCATTCATGTAAAAACTTGTATGTAATATTCTTTTTTTTTGGGCACTTCCAGGTTGCGGAAGTTATCACCGTTGATGTATATTATTTACTTTTCCGCAATAGGATAGACCCAAGGAGGAGAGCACAAGTAACCGGGTTCTGGAGTCCAGTGGGAGACCAACTCGAGGAGTCGAGTCCGGGTCTCCTAACTCCAGAATTGGTAGGGTTGCTTGCCGCTCTCGTAGGGGTCTAGGGGTGTGGGTTTGGCTATTCATCACGACCGTGGAATCCGTGTTTTATAATGGCTCGTATTGAAAACACGGACGTCCTAGTATATCCAATATTTCATATGATTCTTCTGCTGCGATATCTGTGATGTGATCATGTGATGTTCTGTGATAGATACAGTATATAGTATATATGATATATTATATAGACGTTACTTATGTTTTACACCCACGCTAGCCCTGCCCCGCTCTGCCGTTAGTTACCTAACCTAACGGTGCACGAGGGGACATCGAGGCGAATGCGGATGGCATAAGTGTACGTCGTATTTATCTGTGATGTTTAGGTATTTAAATGATGGGACTTCATTAATGTGATTAATGAAATAAAAGAAACCTAAGATGTTGTAGAATCGAATTTCAAAATAAAACAGGTAGCTACAGTTCTTGCTTTGCACAGCGGTATATGCGATATATCCTGCACCTTATTCGATGAGGAAAGGACCGAGATCCCTTCACCGGGAGTGACTCCTTTAGCAATAACTGGCAGATGCTACACACTCGGTTTGTCTTTTGATTGCTTTTAAGTGTTTTTGCTTTGCACAGTGATATATGTGATATATCCTGCACCTCATTCGACGAGGAAAGGACCGACGATCCCTTCACCGGGAGTGACTCCTTTAGCAAAACTAGAAAAGCCTCAAAAACACTCCATTTCAAAATTCATTCGATCCTACAACGATATCAAGTTCATTACGCAATAGGTTTTCAGAAAAACCTGTCGTAGCCCTCCGTCATTTCAGATAAGTAGTAGTTAGTATTCGTGCTACGTTTGTTGGCCTGCGTCAAGGCGTAGTGTGCGGTAGCTAACTGGTGCTTATCTGCATAAGCATATGATGTGATTGGATTAGGGTAGTCGTGCGACTTTGTTGGCCTGCGTCAAGGGTCGTGCGGGTGGGTTTAATTCAATCAGGAAATGACGGGTTGTACTTGACTAGCGGACTATGGTTTGTTGGCCTGCGTCAAGGTCATAGGACGCTAGGGGCAAAATATTATCGGGAATTTCAAGTGTTGAAATTTGCAATGAGATTGCATACCTTCTATGAGATAGTTGGATCCCGATACCCGCTGCGAGTAAGTGTTACTCCTGGGAGAGTTTTATACATTACAATTAGCCGATCAAGTAGGTGTCTAGAAAGGTGTCAACGGGGTTACGCCTCTGGGAAAACGAGGTTTACATTAATTAGGTTCGTGCGAAAGCACGGGGGACCTCCCTCAAAGTACCGACACTGGCCTGGCTGAAAGATTGGCGAACTTGTAGTGTGTAATTAATCTCGGCTAGTCTTTCCTTTTAGGGTTTGAAGGAAGATTTGATAAAAAGCAGTGGGAGCCATCCTGATTAGATAAAATAATAACCAATCTATTCTTGCCAGAGCGCACGCTGAGTGTTTTCTTCTCTCTCTCTCTCCAGGTAGCGACCATATCACGCCTTAATCAAGATAATAATACGGATTATTTGACCGAACCCGCTTGTTGTACTGAGCTGGGGAACGTTGGTCCCGCTCCAACTTATAATTGTTATAAGACAGAGCAGGAAATTGGGGATTACCAGAATTCCCGTGCCGCCCAAACGAAGATAGTGCATGCTGATGCATCATCTTCGGGTGTGTTCGTTACAAAGAACTGTTTCTCAGTATCCTTTACGTCCTGGGTATGTGATACCAGATCAGGATCCCAGATATGTAATTTGTTACATAGGGCTACAGAAAGGTAGAGAACTGAGAACGGGTGATAAGTTTCATGAGGCAGAAAACGGGGCAAGTGTTGCAGCCAAGTCTGTTGGTCACTGTCACCCTGTATTACCAATACATTGATTCTGAACGAATGTTGTTAGATACCGAACCTGATATACAAAATCATATCAGTCTCTTTATTAGTAAAGAAATGATAAAATTTTGTATTGTTGGACAATGTTTTGAACATTTCCTATATCAAAAGTTGATCGGTTCAGGCACGTTGTCTAAAAGCATTGATGTTCTAAATCAAACTACAGTTCTTAGTATATGAAACACACACAAGAGGAAGAGTTCAGAAATGAACAAATCCTTCTTGAGGTATTGTAGACTAGGTCAGATCAATGTAACCCGACTAGCTAGAGTTACATATAGATGCATATTTAAATCAGTTTGAATTTACATCTTGTGAAACTCGCCAGTCATGTCACAAAGATAAGATGACCATAGCTCCGTTTACTGGAAACAGAGAAAGAGTTACTAAACTATCGGGATGATACATGTTGATGTATAAAAGGTCCCCAGTCTACACATGCCAAGACCGGTTCTTTATACTTCATTACATTCTCTGATAATCTCTCAAGATTCAGATATATGTTCCTGTTGAAACACAAGTCAGAACCTTTTGAGATATTCACAGAATATAAGTTGGAAGTAGAGAACCAATACGGGTATAAGTATTATGTCCTTTGATGAGATCAAGGAGGAGAATACTTGAGCACGGAAATACTGGACTATTCTAAAGGAGAATGAGATTCTCTCTCAGCATTACTCCTCTGTATACACCATAGCACGATGGTATATCAGGGCGGAGAAATCACACCCTATATGATAAGGTGTGCTCTATGATGAGTACTACTGAGTTACCTGTTTCCTTTTTGGGAGTTATGCACTTAAGAAGCTGCATACCTATTGAATAGGGTTCGAATCAAATCAGTTGACTACCGCTTCATATGTGATATGGAAAGGGAAGAGCCCATGTCTTAAGCTAGTTAAGATTTGGGGTTGTCCGGCCTATGTCTAAAAGCAAAATCCGGACAAACTCGAGGCAAGGTTAGTTATGTAGAACTGGAAAGGTTCCAGCTATGCAAACTACAGAAGATGATTTGATGGAACCAAAGGATTCAATAGTTACCAACGAACCTCGGCCTCTCCGCCGATCTAGTAGGGTTCCTCACCCACCTGAGAGATACTTCGGTTCCTCTATGACAGTGGGAGCGAGGATTGCATCATGAGATGATGACCCAACTAGCTTCGAGCAGGCCATCGAGAGTAAGACTCTGTAAGAATGGCTGGATGTTTATCGATCTGAGATGGAATCCTTATACACCAACAAAGTATGGACTTTGGTTGCTATATCTGAAAGGTTAAATCCCCATCAGGAGCAAGTATATCTTGAGAAGATTACTTGGTGTAGATGGAAAAGTTGAAACTTTCAAAGCTAGACTTGTTAAAGCTTTTCGTCATCGACCAGGCGTGGATCATGATGAAACCTTTTCAAGTGACTATGCTTAAGTCCATCCAGATCCTACTTGCCACGGCTACATACCATGACTGCGATATCTGGTGGTTGGGTGTCTTGACTGCTTTTCTAAATGATGATTTAGAAGAGAGCGTCTATAAGTACACAGCCAGAAGGCTTCGTAGACAGTGGGAGCAGCGGAAACGTGTGCAAGATGCTTTATAGGATAAAGCAGGCATCGCGGAGTTGGAACATCTGTTTTGATGGATTAGTCAAAGAAGTTGACATCATCAAAATGGTAGATGAACCTTGTATATACAAAAAGGTAGTAGGGAGTATGGTGACGATCCTCGTAGAGTACGTGGATGACATACTCTTGATAGGGAAGGAGTTTCCTATGCTACGCTCGATCAATCTCCGCTTATCACCATGATTCTCCATATAGGATCAAAGTGATACCTCCTAAATCCTGGGTTTTGGATTTATGAGATTGATCTAAATGGATGTTAGGATTCTCACTAGTTGTAGTGAGATGGTATCAATCGACCCTGGGGAGAATCACTGGAATAGTTCCAGGGTGATAAAGACGACTGAATGTCAGTCGCAGGCATTGTCTTTACCCTCAGTAGAGGGACGGTATGTTGGAAGAGTTCCAAGCGAGATACCGTGACATACTAGACGATAAAGGCAGGATACATCGCTACTTAAGATGCTACCAAAGAGGCAGTCTGGGTGTATATCGGTTCATGAGATGAACTACGTTCCTACCATTGTGAGACAATGGAGTTGTCGCTTATGCCAAGGAACACCCGTCCCATCAGTGACCCAGGCGTATTCTGAGGCCGCATCACCTGATCATGGAGATAGTTGATCTCCAGGGTGATCGAGGTTTGGAGAGTAGACTCAGAGGACAACACAGCGGATCCACTCACAAAGGCCTGTTCCCAGAGAGAGATTTTTATGGGATGGTTGAGTATGAGATACTACAACCACTGCTACAGATGGCCCTAGTGCAAGTGGGAGATTGTTAGTTATATGTATGCCCTAGAGGCCATTACTATACATAGGATGTATATTGTAGTGGATGCTGGGACATATATAGGGAGGACTTTCTTGCTCGACATGATAGTATGCTATCTGGTTGATCTTTACCTTAACGTGTATACTGATTGTCTCTCTGTTACATGTTGGTAAAGCCCTTAGGATGTGTGCTTGACTACCTGGACTATGATGCGGATCATACTAGTGGGGACATGGTAGTCCATAAGTACATCCTTCAAAGTCCCTAGTCGTGGGTGTATCGAGACGGGGCATCGATATACCAGAGTAGACTAGCGTATACCTTCTCGACCCATACAGATAGGCGATGGATGATCCCATATCCATTGGTGTTTGACATCAGAGATGATATACGGGTGCTCAGTAGAGACTGGGTACACTGGACGGACTCGCCGAGAACTCCCAGATGGTATTATACCTCACGTCAGATGGCAGTTCTTTGGTGACACTGGTACAGAGTAGTCTGTTGACCCGAGATCGTCATAGAGTCTTGTGTGGTTCCCACTGTGCTTTGATTTCCATCTTACCACGTCCAAGAGGGCATGCAAAACGGTGGTTTTTGGGTACAGTCCCGAGTCACATGGAGGCAATGAGCGATAGGAGGGGATTCGTCTCTCCCGGTATAGGGGGTTGATGTTGCGCTGTGTTCGATTGGCTATAACAGGAAATCCCTGGCCAGGGTTGCTGAGATTTACTGGTAAGTGTTACCAGTAGTTTCTCGAACAGTTATAGACCTCATATCGACACGACTTATCAAGCTATTGGGGTCTGACGTTTTACCACCCTTAGGCGAGATATGCGACATATCAGACGATCAGACCGGATTGTACGGTAGTGTTACTGGTTGGATTCACTGGAGTGTGAGCGGGCTTGCTCGTCGATCTTCAGATCGCTCAATACCCGGGTGGCCGTTACGTTTAGCATACCGCTTGCGTCTTGTGGGTGTTTGATATGATCATCATCTGCTGCCGGCGTATTGACGAGTCTTTAGAGTCCTACACAGAGGTTTCCTGGCTCAAGCAAAACGAAATAGGAGCGCATATGAGATATGTGCGGGACCGAGAATAATACGTGTATGTGATACCGTATTCCATTCTCGCGATGAATGTATCGAATGGTTGTATGCGATATAACCTAGTTATCGATTCAAGCGTTGATTCGATAAGCCGATACATTGTATACTAGTCGGTTGTGTGCGACATGACCGGATCATTGAATCAAGTGTTGATTTAATGATTTAATGTATAATTATATATTTGATATATTACTTTGCATTAACCAGTAATGGTTCACTTTAAATGGATTTTCTCACTTGGATTGTGCAAGTTGTATATGTGATATGCTTTTATGCACATGTTTGTATCATGTTTGATGATGCATATTAACTTGGTTAAGTGTAAAGATTAAACCATGGTTTACTTAATGATTAGGGTTTGGATTATCTTATTCATTTATTTATATATTCTTTTTGGAAATTATTTAAGGATGGTGGCTTATTTTGTTTTATGTTGAAGTTTCTTGAAACTTTGATCAAGTCAACCATTCTTATCTCTTCCTTAACCCTAACCATCATATCTAACCATGGTCCATTCTCTACACTAAACTAAGGTTAATATTATGATAAGAATGGATTTTTTTTCCTATTTTTTTATTATTCTTATCATAACATTTCTTCTTCTTCTTCCTTGAACTCAAGAAGAAAAAGCTTTCTTCATCAATGGTGAATTGAGCAAACAAGTGAGAAATCCAATTCTAAAGTCTACCCACTTCCTATTTCTTCATCCTCTACCTCTTGCCAAGTAGTAGAGTGTGTTTCCTTCACAAGTTTTAGGGCTTGGTGAAGGTGGAGCTTGATTTAGCGATGCCTCGACGTAGATCATCTTCGGCATGGACATCGACGACCTAGCTCACTTTTTCTCCGACGAAGCCGACTCTAGAGCCCGGATTTGTTTTGGACAGCGGAGACGACTTCGTTGCGGAGCTATGGAGGTGGAGCACCGGATCTACAAAGGTTGTATTTCCGATAACCCTTTAGTTAAGTGTTAACTAGTTATCTTTTCGCCTAGTTTTCTAGCAAACGATCCGTAGTCGGGTCTCTCGGCACCCGTAAAATTTTATAATGGCATGTTCGATGCCTTGTGAGACCTCACTAGGGTGCCTAGGAACCCTACATTTATGCGACAGCCGAGTATAGTTTGAGTTCACGCCGATCGAGGGACAGCTTGCGCATGTTCGTGCACGTCCACATTTGCTTGACCGTATACAGGAGGCACAGTGCAGTGATGACCGTTGTTCAAAGATCATGGCACAGATTGGACAAGGCAGATTCTCCGAGTTCGTGATCGATGATCAGGGGATATTATAATTTGGGTCTAGACTGTGCGTACCAGATGCTGAGGAACTGCAGCGCGATATTCTTGAAGAGGCACATCGATCGGTGTACAATATCCATCCCGTTTCCACCAAGATGTACCTTGATATGAGAGAGGTCTACTGGTGGGACGGAATGAAGAGGGACATCGCAGACTCCGTATCGAGATGCCTGACTTGTCAGCAAGTCAAGCCCAAGCACCAGAGGCCCGCAGGAGAGTTACAGCCGTTACCCATTCCGGAGTGGAAATGGGAACAGATTTCGATGGATTTCGTTGTGGGTCTACCCAGGACTAGGCGAGTGTATGACACCATTTGGGTGATCGTGGATCGTTTGACGAAAGCGGCTCACTTCCTTCCAGTGAAGACGACTTTTGGATTTGCTCAGTACGCCCAGATTTGCATCGACGAGATTGTACGACTGCATGGAGTCCCGATATGTTTTGTGTCCGACCGAGGCACCCAGTTTACCAGCCGACTATGGCAGAGGCTTCAGGAGGCTTTGGGCACTCTCTTGAGTTTCAGCACAGCATTTCATCCGCAAACCGACGGTCAGTCAGAGCGGACTATTCAGACTCTCGAGGACATGCTCCGAGCGTGCGTTTTAGACTTTTGTGGTAGCTGGGATCATCATTTACCCTTGGTGGAGTTCTCCTACAATAATAGTTTCCAGGATACTATTCAGATGGCACCTTTCAAGGCTTTGTATGGGAGGAGATGTAGATCGCCCGTCTGTTGGACAGAGCTCAGTGAGAGCAGTATTTTGGGGCCACAGATCATACAGGAGACGACCGAGAAGATACAGCTGATTCGAGACAGGATGAGGACAGCTCAGAGCATGCAGAGATCGTATGTTGATAGGCGCCGCCGCAGATTAGAGTTCGCGGTTGAAGATCACATTTTTTTTTAGGGTCTCTCCGATGAAGGGAGTGATGAGGTTTGGACGGAAGGGGAAGTTTAGCCCCAGATTCTTAGGTCCTTTCGAGATCCTCGAGCATGTGGGCGCAGTAGCATACCGTTTATCTCTTCCACCCGACTTCCCAGATGTTCACCCCGTATTTCACGTATCGATGCTTCGCAGATACCTATATGACCCTTCGCACATGATTCAGCATCAGACCGTTCAGCTCGAGCGCGATCTTTCGTTCACCGAGCAACCAGTTGTGATTTTGGACCGGCAGGTGAAGAAACTTAGATCGATGGTCTTGCCATCAGTGAAGGTGCTTTGGCGCAGCCCGAATGGTGAAGAGATCACTTGGGAGGCCGAGGGCGAGATGCGGAAGAAGTTCCCTCATCATTTTGAGGGTATGCGTAGCTTTATATTTTAAATTCGGGGACGAATTTCTTTAAGGGGGAAGATTGTAACACTTTAGAATGTGTTTAGTGACTAATTATATTTAATATGTGATTTTAATAAAATGTTTACCAAATTGATTTTCAAATATTTTTTCAAAATTTATAAATATTTTTCTAGAATTTTCCTAAGCTTGCATAAACATGTGCATGTAAACTAGGGTTAGAATTTGGGTTAAACCATGTTTAACAACCATGGTAGATTAACCCCTCCTTGTTAAGATAAAATGATTTTAATTAAGGCTATTTTTTTAAAAATGAAATGGGGTTTAAAATTTTCTTTTGGTTGACTTGGGAGAGAAAGAGAGAGAGAGAGTGCATCATGGCAATGCCATGCTTGCATTAAATGAGAGAGAGGGAGAGGGAGTGCATCATGGTATGAGCCCGTGCTTGCATTTAATGAGGCAAGAGAGAGTTGAGGGTTGACTCTCTTGTGATATCTTTTCTTTTGTTGCACACTCTCATATTTCTCACTCTCTCACTCTCTCTCACACACACACATACACACACACACACAGCTACAACCATTGCATCAGCAGCCGAAGCAACAACAGCTGCAGGCAACAGCAGCAACAGTGCAAGCAGCAGCAACACCCAGCAGCAGTAGCTCCATGTAGCAGCAGCAGCACACGTAGCAGCAGCTAAAGCAGCACCAGCATCAACTCTAACAGCCTCAACACAGCAGCAGCAACCCCAGCACAGCAGCAGCAACAAGAGAAGCAACAACATCAGCTAAAGCAACAGCAACAACATCAGCTTCAGCAACACAGCAGCAGCTCCAGCAACTGCAACACCTTCCTCCCCTCCTCTTCTTCTCCTTACCCTACATCGTAGGGTCGAGTAAGGTATAACCTCTGAGCTCCATTTCCATGTTTGCTAGACTTGTGTGTTGGTTTAGCTTAATTAGTGATTAAATGGTGTTTTAGTGCTAGATTTGTGTTTTGATGTTAGATCTAGTTAAGTTAGAATGTTTATAGCTAAATCAACCCTATTAGGTATTAATTATTCTGTTTTAGCTTAGTGGTGTCGCTAGAATTAGCTAGATATCTTTAAATCGCTAAACTTGAAACGTTAAAATACAGGTTTTGACACATATCATACGATATTAGGATCTGCTACATTTCTGGCCCTTTCCTAGATTAGCAAATAGTTTTAGAATAGTGTGCAGGGTTTTTAGGGTGTTGTGTTGGAGTTCGACCCCCTCCCACCGGAGGTAGACCGGCGGCCTCCTCTTGCCGGACCGGCGACACCGATCCCCTGTTGAGATGAGTGTGTGTGTCTTGTGTATGTGGGTGTATGTGGAGATTTTGCTGTGATTAGTATTGTTTACTTTTTGAGTTTTTGCCTGAGACAAAATCTGGGTTTGTGTAGCCATATTATTGTGTTTTGGTGGACCTTGATGTTAACTTGGGTAATTTAGTTGGAGAACAGGGAGTTTCAGGGTGTTTGTAGTTAGATTTACCCAAATTTATGCTGTTGGTATCACTTGCTTCCTGTTAATTGACCCAGATCCTTAAAATACCCTAGTGTTGCATACTTAGTGCTTAAACTAAACCCTTATTGATATTTGAAATCTGCCGTTGTTAGGGTAACGTTTTTAGTAAGCAAACATATACATTAGGATATAAACTGTGTTAGGACCCTAGTGTAGCAACCTGGACCCATGCCACCGGAATTTGGCCGGCCCCACCCCTTATGTCGTCGGCCCAAAAGTGGGTATCTGTATGGGTTTTTGGGTAGGTAAGTGTCTGTAGGTTTAGTGATGTATTTGGTCTTGTTTGATTTGCTTGTTTTTGCTCCAGATTAAATCTGGGACAGTTTACCTATTTTTTTAGCGTAGCGGGACTTGTGCGACACGTATGATACGTGTCGAGTTGGTTTGCTGTGAATCACATCGTGTCGCTGTGTGCCACCGCGCGTCGCGTTGGGTTTTGGCGTATGCACACACGTTACGTATACGCGCGCGTTTAGTTCGCGACGCGGGATTCGCATTTGATTTTGATATCGCGTATTTGCGAGATATTTGCTTATATAGGGGTTCATTATGTAAATTCCAAGTTCACAGGCGGGTACATCAGACGCCGCCAGAAACGGGAAGCAGGTGGTCGGCTATACTTAGCACGCGACCGGGTGAGTAGATTTAACATCTACGGGAAAATCTCCCGTATGGCGTTAAGCGTCAGGGCGTATTAGGATATTTAGCCATGTGTGTTCATTTGGATATACTAATAGCATACCTTCTGTTACATATTGAACTGGTAGTATAGAACACTGCACTGTCACTAACGGTTCAAGTTGCACGAGCACGATTTATATGCTACACTCACACCGTTAGTGATTGCCATGACACTCAAATTATAGGATTGCTATAAATCATATATCATGTTGATTCTTCTTTATTGATGTTTGTCATGATTTGCCGCATATTAACATATGTTATATTAATACCATGCACACTGTATACTCACTTTTGTGAATACCTGTCTTGGTATGTTTACCCTTGTGCCCCTATACTTCATATATTCATACTTAGGCACATATACCTCACATATCCATACTCGTGCCATATACATCATATATTCATACTTGGGAACATATACATCACATATCCATACTTGTGCCATATACTTCATATATTCATACTTGGGCACATATACCTCATATATCCATACTTGGGCCATATACATCATATATTCATACTTGGGCACATATACATCACATATCCATACTTGTGCCCCTATACTTCATATATCCATACTTGGGCACATATACATCATATGTCCACATTAGTGCACATGTACATTTCTACATTCACATTGCGTACTTATCCTTTCGCACATTCATACCTATACACATATACATATGTTACATACATGGATGATATTGACATGATTTAAAAACTAAGGGACCGCATGTGATATTTCAAAACTGGATCTTTTACAAGAGCTGTTTTCTCTTTCTTTTACTCTTAGTGTCATACGACACATGGTATGGATTTACGCATTAGATTTGAGTCATATGATTTCTGGATTTGAGAACCGTGGAATGATTTTAAGAAAATACGCACTATTTTAAAAATCCGGTTTCTCTTGATATGATATTTCAGTGCGTCCAACATGAGTTTTCTCGGTTCCAGAGAGCTTGTGTGAGTATACCCGATTCGAGGAGTGGTAGGCACCGATTGCGGGTACATGGTGGACCCGGTATGGTACCTCGGGGCAAGATGACTTGTGTTGTTAGACGGTGAGCCCGGTTGAGGGACTACTGCCTACCGTTGATTGGTTAGACCTGGCGATTATCCGGAGGATACCGACCAGAGTCGATCGATGGATACGGGATGACGCGTACTGCCGGGGCCGAGGGCCAATTCCGCAGACGGAGCCCGTGGGCAGATCCGATGGACGTACACCCCATACTGGAGGATTTGCGTGTCGATGCTGGACACGGCTGATTTTATGATATTTCGAGTGCCGATGTTGGGCACTCATGATTTTATGAGATTTACAGGATTTGAGGGCCGATGAGGATGACGGCGCCTGAGTTTTTACTGGGATTTGGGTGTATTGATGGACACCGGTTATTTTCCACGTTGACATTCCGTGTAGATATTATTTATTCCCATGCTCAGCATTCACTATTTTACATCTCATCCTATACCTATTGTACCTGGTAGAGTACACATGCTTGCACGATCATTGCATACCCTGCTCATTCTATATAGGTGTCACGACCCAAACCCACCTAAATAGCAAAATAGCTCTCGCTCCAACAGTAGTGGTATCTGGTTACTTTTATTGTACACACTTTCTATCTAGTATTCTCCATCTACCATATATGTACTTGACTTAGAGACAGTGTGAGGACGATGATGTATTTTTCTTTTTTTTTCTGGTGTCGAGCTCATGGGAGCCGACTTTATATTTGCAGTTATTATTCTGGGATGTTACTTTTTGCTCATTCTTCGCTATGGCGTCGTATATTACTCTTGTGGTGATGGTTTCCGCCGTTGGGCGTGATTGCTCCCGGTTGGGGATGCTTTGTTCATTATATCTCATTTTCACTTATATCCTGTTTTTACCCGATTTTCGGGGTCACTTTTACAAAGGAAATGCTGCCAAAATTATTATAAAGATAATTTAACTTTTAAAAGAACCTCATTGAACTAATTAAGGTTTTCTAAATGTTTTTAATCAAATGTTTTCAACACTCACTACTTTTAAATGGTTTTGATTTCTGGGTTCGGCTTACTTAGTCGCGTTACGCCTGTAGACGTTGCGTGGTTAAGTGCCGGTCACGAGTCGAAAAATTCGGGTCGTGACAAAGTTGCAGACATACACACACTACGTTACTCTGCTTAAGCTACCTACTCCATTATACTAAGGTCGTCCTACACTCCGAAAGGTAAAACCTAGCGCTCTGATACCAACTTTGTCACGACCCAAAATTGGCCCGTGATGGCCCTAGTACTATGCAACGCCCTAAGACGTAACGTAGTAAAAGAAAGCCAAAAACCCAGAAATCTAAACCATAAAAATACGGAAAAGATAATATATGTTTTTGAAACATTTGAAATCGCAACCCAAATTCTTTAAAAGTCCTACTTTATTTCTTTAAAGTTTCAGCAACACCCCCTTTTTGTAAAACTAGCCAAGATGAATACAACACAAAAATATGACGCCGTAGCGAAGAAATAAAGAGAATAGAGAGAAAGCTGTATATAAAAGACAACAAACCTACAAATAATATACAGTAACGTCCTTACCAAGTCTCTAAGTCAACAACATAATAGTAGATGGAGAGTACAAGATACAACGAATGTACAATACAAAATACAGATGACCACCAAAACCCACGTAAGCAAAATAGTACTGTGAGCTGATGCGGTATCTGTAGCAAAAGATGATAGCTGAAAAGCTGAATAGCCTGCCTCGACTACTCTGGGGAACAATCTGAAACACCTATAGCACAACGGGGGTGAGTTGCCAACTCGTGAATAGTAGATAACATATGCAGGTAATCGCAGGAATGCACGTACAGCATGAATCTAAGATATGCGATTACAGTAATAACATGTCATGCAAATGCTGAATAAAGGGAAGTACACTAGCAGGTACAATCATTATGTGAAGCAATAGTAACATGACAATAATATGCAATAACCATGCAATAGGGATATGAGAAAGTAGATATGCAACTATCATAAGGGTACACTAACAGGTACTACCAATATATGAATCTGTGCATAAAGTAGATAAGTGTGAGGTATAGGGTGGAATATGTCATTTCCACGGAAACCTGACATCGTGGTAGGATCACAATCCATCAAGACACTCAAATCAGCCCCCAAACTGGGCTCTCACATCACATAGGTCTCACATCACCTCAATGTACAATATCGAGTAGCTCTCCTATATCTCGAATGTACAAATCAACAATCTCTTTCATATCCAATATCCAATCTCAATGAATCACCTATATCCCAAGTCGAATCTCAAGTAAGTTTCTAACATCCTAAAGGTATATATATATATATTTGCAGAAATAAATATGATGGGGGCAATACACATATATTAGCGTCCCATTCCACTAATATTGGTGTAAGGGTATATATAACAACGGCTAATCCCCTGTTATATATACAAAGGTGTTTAAAAGAAATATCATGAAAACAATGTGCCAAGCACCGACACAGAAATCCTGATAGGTACGTATCATACGTTGTCCCGAAAGCACGAGTGCCTAGCTCTGACCCTCGCCTTTCGACGTATGCATACGTGCATGACTCCGGTCGGTATCCCCAAGATAACCACCGAGTAAAAGGTAATATCACCGAACGGTATGGTTCCCCTGACAGGCTCACCGTCTAACAATTCCAGCGATCCGTTCTCGCCCCGGGGTACCTCCGGGCCCCACCATGTACCCTCATGCGGCCTCTACGCCTCCTCGCATGGGGTATAAATAATCAGCACCGATAAAACTCATGGTGGATGCGCAAATATCATATCAAGGAAACCGGGTTTTTCAATGTATGCATAATTTCATGAACTCCCGCGGTTCCCAAATCCAGAAAACATCATGTAAAATCCAGATAATAATGCGCAATCTAGGAATAAACATATACGATATATCTGAAATGCGAGCATATAACAGAGAATATGTAGCTGAAACCAGATGTATGCGAAATCAATAAGGTACAGCTAAGTAACACCAGTAAAGGTAAATATATGACTGCAACTGAATATGTGTGTAACATACAGGTGTAGCAATGTATAGGTATCTACCTATAAGAACTGATGTCGTATACCCCCCTGGGTATAACTAAAATATGTAGGATATCCCCCCGGTATAAGTAAAATGTATGCAAGGTATATCTCTCGTAAGGTGTATATATACCTATCACTAAAGGTATGATGCTCTATAGGTATACCGATAAGCTAGATGTCATGTGTGATAAGCAATAGTGTCTATAATGGTTAGTGTGTGACATGGCAATTATTGACGGTGTGTGTGTAGCATACAATCCATGCTCGTGCAACATGAACCGTCAATAATGTGTGCAGTGCCCTACAGCTACTAGTCACGGTACAACTATATCTAAGTAAATAGGTAAAGGCGCAATTCTAACAATAACGTAGAATATGCGACAAGTATTGAATCCTAGCCCAGACGCATAACGCCATGCGGGCGATTCCCCTGTAGATGTTAAATCTACTCACCTACACTCCACGCTAGGTCAATCCTACCATCTGCTCCCCCCTGTAGCAGTGTTCGTAGTCCCTGCCTGCAAACCTGCAAATCAGACAAGGAAATCATATATAAGCCAAATATTCCGCGAAACGCGATATCGAACCAAAACGAGAAACTCGCGTCGCGAACTAAACGCGCGTGTGCACGATACGCTAAATCGTGTGTGTACGCGTCTAAAACCATCGCGACACGCCACGATACGCTGGATCACAGAACCCTCTCACGTATCGCGCGTATCGCGCAAACACAACGGACACCAAAAACGATATATAGTCCCAGATTTTCCTACAGGCCAAAACTTACAAAACTAGACATGCCAAAGCACTAGACAACCTACAGAAAACCCTAGCCAAGACCCAAAACCACAGTCCCCAACTTGGCCGCAAATTGCGGCCAAACCTAATAAAACTGCGGCCTGGGTAGAGAATTAGGGGGTCGTGCTCAGGTGGTGGTATCTAGACCTAGTGTACATGCTCCAGTTTTCTCAATTTTACCCTGAAGGGTCCGGGTCAAAAGCAGATTACAAATACCCAATATATCACTTTAAAAACACTAATTGCAGATGTTGTGGCAAATTGATGATTTTGTTAGTAAACCCTATCTATTCAAGTGTTATTAGGGTCAGTTGAACTGAACTTAGCCCTGGATTACACTAAAATACCATAAGGTTTCTAAATTGCACAATTTAGAAACCTTATGGTATTTTAGTGTAATCCAGGGCTAAGTTCAGTTCAACTGACCCTAATAACACTTGAATAGATAGGGTTTACTAACAAAATCATCAATTTGCCACAACATCTCACAAAACACCATAATTAGCACTAAACTAGGTAATTAACACTAAACGAAGCAAATCAACACACAAGCTTAGCAACTAGGGGATTGGGTTAAGAAATTATACCCTAGAGAACCCTAGAAAGCAGGTGAAGAAGAATGTGAGGGGTTGCTACTGCTGCTGGGGCTACTGCTGCTGCTAAGGCTGATGCTGCTGCTGCTTCAGCTGCTTGCTGCTGATGCTGATGCTGTTTCTGTTGTTGTTGCTGCCTCTGGTGCTGCTGCCGCCACTGCTGCTGCTTCTCCTTAGTGAGGGTGTGTGTGTTTGTGTGAGAGAATGAGAGTGAGAGAAATGAGAGTAACACTAACCCCTCCCTCTATCTCTCTTACCTCATTAATGAGGCATGGTTCACACCATGCTCCTCATGCCCTCTCTCTCACACAAAGTCAACACTTCAAACCAATATTAAAATCTTTTCCAAATTCATTTTCAAATTTAAAACAACCATGCACACTATTAAACCCAAAAGCACCTAAACAATAATTATTAACTTAAAGATAATGGGTTAATCTATCATGCTTGCTAAATATGGTCTAACCCCATCTCTAAACCCTAGTTATCATGCACAAGTGTGTGTGCGCCTAGAAAAATTCTAATAAAATACTCATAAAATAGGGTAAAATATTTAAAACTTAATTTGGTAAACTTTTTATTAAAAACCATACATTAAAATATAATTAGCTACAAAACACAGTCTATGGTGTTACAATCTCCCCCCTTAAAAGAAATTCGTCCCCGAATTTAAAAATATACTAAGCGTACCTTCAAAGAGAAGATTAAAATCCTCAAATCTCGCTCGCAGCCTCCCAAGTGACTATCTCACTATACGGCTACGTCCAAGAAAAACCCTTCACAGATGGCAAGACCCTTGACCGATGTTCCTCCACCTGTCGAGCCATTAACACAATGGCTGTCGGTGAGCGAAACGATCGCGTCCAAGCCAAATGGTCTGGTGCCAAATTATGTGAGAAAGGCCATGAAGGTAATTGTAAAGCATCATCACAAGGAATACGGGGTGAAAATCTAACTATCTGGGCGGAAGTGCCAAATTAAAGGCAACGAAACTAACTTGCTTATAGGATCTTAAAAGGTCCTAAAATCCTGGGATAAGCTTCCCAAAATCCAACACGTCATTCATCGGGAAGTCCATAGGAATACATGATCTGTACCTGCGATCTCGAGTATATGACCAACACAGTCGGCATAAGACCTCAGTTCGCAATGGACAATTCCCATCCCGACCTAACACAACTGGACCATCTCCGAAGTCTCTAGACTAGCTGGGGTCCAAAGTCCTACTTACGCAGAGTCAGAAAAACAACAGACTGGTGATCGACACGACCTAACCCCTAAGCCTAAGGGTGGCCAATTGGAGTGTCTCCTGATAACGGCTATCGAAGGAGAATCCAAACGATGGCGAGTGACGATCCCCAACTGCTGACAACAATCAAAACAAACACACCACTTAAAAAGAACAACTAAGCAAACTGAGTATAACCGGACGACAAGAATCCGAATGGAGTCACACCCTGACTAAACTTAGGTTGAAACCATAACGAAATTCATGGAGATCTGCTCCCACTCCGACTTCGGAACGGTAAAAGATTGCAACTCTCCAGCCGGCCTTAGATGCTCGACCCAAGCACACAACCAGACAGACACCTTGAAATGAATCCTGACTTCTCTTTACATCCCTGTCCACCCGTAACTATCTCACAAGTCACGTCAATGTTGATGGAACTTGAATGAATATAGAGAGTTGACAGATGTGCATGTTCTAGGATTACACGTTTCTACCCGATGATATCAGGTACACAAACGCGTCCCTAACTTAGCACACCATTGTCATAATCAAGGTCTCCGAATCATTACCCAGCCGAGTATGCTCAAGTATCACTAACGAACGAGCATCGGCGGGCAGTGTCTCGCGAAAACGATTTAAGGAAAGTGGTCGGGCGCGGACATGAGCAAGCTGTCCCCTCCGTAGAGACGAACTTAAGCTGTACTCAACGATCACACAAGAACTGTAAATCTGCAGAAGACTATCACAACAATCAAAATCCGCTGCAGGAAGATGTTCATTAAGCTCTAGTGGTCCGTAGAAAATCTGACACGACTCTCAAACAAGTAGTGTCCCCAAATGTCCAACGCAAAACCACCGCGGCCATCTCCAGATCATGAATGGAATATCCTTCTCGTACTTCCTCCAAATGTAGGGAAGCAAAAGCGATGACTCTGTAGTGTCACCTCAGTACAAACTCGAGCCCACTCAAGAAACATTACAGTTAAACAACAAAGTCGCCTGAACCAAAAGCAAAGAAAGAACTGATGCAGTTGTTAACCGAATCTCTAACTGCCGAAAACTCCGTACACATGCCTCAGTCCACAGAAAAGAAACCTTCCTTCCGGTCCATTCAGTCGACGGTGCAGTACTACTCTAGCAATCCTGCACGAAACGGCGGTAAAACCTGCTAAGCCCAACAATCTGCGGATCTCCGTCCTGCACACAAGTCAGGGCCTAAGCTGTACGGCCACGATCTCCCTCGGAACCATACGAAACCATCTCCCGTGACCACAAGACCTAGGAGTCAACACAAAACAAGCATGAAGAAACACTCCGAGAATCTAGCAAACTGCTGGTACTCTCCCAGTATCTGCACAACAAATCCTCAAGTGCTACTACTGTCCCTCAAAACACATTAGATAGACCAGAATGTCGTAAATAACACAACAAAAACTGGTTGAGGAACGGCCTGAAGAAATCTGGTTCATCACATCTACGAATGCTGCTAGGGCATCAGTGAATCCAACGACTCATAAAAACACACAAAGCCCGTCGCACGCACAAGGCAGTATTCAGAATGCCATCACCCCGAATCCGCAATAATGATGACCTGATCCCGAACAAACTTAGAAGATGTCTCGCACTCTGGAGCTGATCGAAGAAATCGTCACGGTGAGGTGAAGGATACCTATCCGCACCGTAAGCCGGTTCAATTAACGATCCATCGATACGCAACCCTAAACTGCCGTCTTTCCCCTTGACGAACAGAGTTAGGAGCTTCCAAAAGCGAAACACTCAGACGCACAAAACTCCCCAAACAACAACTCTGCAGCTGATCCTTAAGCTCCCAAGCTTCGCCGGCTCATCCGGAACATCGTCGGAAAAACTGTCGCACAAAAGGAACCCGGTCCAACAATCCTAACTGTGGCTCCGGTATCACGAATGAACGCCAAGAATCCACGACATCTCCTCAGTAGCCGACTAGCGAAAAAGGCTGAATTCAAGCTGTGAGAGGCGGCACAACTATCCACCTGCACAACAAGAACTGACCTGCCGAGAAAAACAAACCTGACTGTTTCCTCACGGTAGTCCACAGACGCCTAGCACGTAGTTAACCAGTCCGTGCCCAGGAGAACGTCAAATCCAACATCTCTAGAAGGATCGAAATGATGGACGAATCTCTATCTCCTATCCGATTGGCACACAACTGAATACGTGTCGCGCAACAAAAGAATCGCTGACAGAAGTTAACACAACTACGACTAATCTACCCAACCACGGTACAAGCATGAAAAACAACGAATACATGAAAAGAACATATAAATAAAAGATACCTGAAAACTCCACATTGGACGTCTGCGCGTCCCGATGAGTAGAAGCAAAGTCCTGTGTCTGCCCTCTACTCGCAGCTGGATGAAGTCCTCTGGTAGACTGAGCCCTCTGAGCGAACCTTCCACGTCCAAGGCCTCTATGAGTACAATCCTGACGCCGTGCTGAGGAACAATCCCTGACGAAGTGCTGAAGGCTTCCGCATCGAAAACATCCATGCGCTGACTGCTGACCATCCTGGGGATGAGAGCTGAACGACTGTCCTCGTCCTAAGCCTCTGCTACTCCCGCGACGGCCACGAAATCTGTCTCGACGACCAAACCTCTGCCTCTGGGCTGGTACACTGGTATGAGTCCTCCATTGTCCTGGAACTCTCTGAGCCTCCGGAATATGCGCCTCATCAACTGGAGATGCAACCACTGGTGCTATGTAGGTGACGGATTGCTGCATGCTGATCGCAAGTGACAACTGAGTAACAGGGGTGACAACCTCCTGTCGTAGCTCCCGAACGACCTCAACCAATGAACTCATCGTCTGGAGGAAGTCCTGCATCTCTGACAAAAGTCTATCAATAGTATATGTCGTAGGCTGATCCGTCTGCACCCGTGCAACTAGAGTGCCATCCTGGTCAGTACTCGCTGCATCACTATGAGTCCCTATAGTCATCGGCGGCAAGGCTATAAATAGATATAAGATTCGATAAGAATAAGGAATCGAATCTCAAGGATATGAATCATCAAGGAAGGAATTTCAAGCAAATTGTACTTAGGTTACTTAATGCAAGGTACCGCACCGTGGGTATGCTGCAGACATACACACACTACGTTACTCTGCTTAAGCTACCTACTCCATCATACTAAGGTCGTCCTACACTCCGAAAGGTAAAACCTAGCGCTCTGTTACCAACTTTGTCATGACCCAAAATTGGCCCGTGACGGCCCTAGTACTATGCAACGCCCTCAGACGTAACGTAGTAAAAGAAAGCCAAAAACCCAGAAATCTAAACCATAAAAACACGGAAAAGATAATATAAGTTTTTGAAACATTTGAAATCGCAACCCAAATTCTTTAAAAGTCATACTTTATTTTTTAAAGTTTTAGCAACACCCCCTTTTTGTAAAACTAGCCAAGATGAATAACGCCATGCGGGCGATTCCCCTGTAAATGTTAAATCTACTCACCTACACTCCACGCTAGGTGAATCCTACTATCTGCTCCCCCCTGTAGCAGTGTCCATAGTCCCTGCCTGCAAACCTGCAAATCAGACACGGAAATCATATATAAACCAAATATTCCGCGAAACGCGATATCGAACCAAAACGAGAAACTCGCGTCGCAAACTAAACGCGCGTGTGCACGATACGCTAAAACGTGTGTGTACGCGTCTAAAACCATCGCGACACGCCGCGATGCGCTGGATCACAGAACCCTCTCACGTATCGCGCAAACACAACGGACACCAAAAACGATATATAGTCCCAGATTTTCCTACAGGCCAAAACTTACAAAACTAGACATGCCAAAGCACTAGACAACCCTACAGACAACCCTAGCCAAGACCCCAACACCCCAGTCCCCAGCTTGGCCGCAAATTGCGGCCAAACCTAATAAAACCGCTGCCTGGGTAGAGAATTAGGGGGTCGTGCTCAGGTGGTGGTATCTAGACCTAGTGTACATGCTCCAGTTTTCTCAATTTTACCGTGAAGGGTCCGGGTCAAAAGCAGATTACAAATACCTAATATATCACTTTAAAAACACCAAATTGCACAATTTAGAAACCTTATGGTATTTTAGTGTAATCCAGGGCTAAGTTCAGTTCAACTGACCCTAATAACACTTGAATAGATAGGGTTTACTAACAAAATCATCAATTTGCCACAACATCTCACAAAACACCATAATTAGCACTAAACTAGCTAATTAACACCAATCGAAGCAAATCAGCACACACGCTTAGCAACTAGGGGATTGAGTTAAGAAATTATACCCTAGAGAACCCTAGAAAGCAGGTGAAGAAGAATGTGAGGGGTTGCTACTGCTGCTGGGGCTCCTGCTGCTGCTAAGGCTGATGCTGTTGCTGCTTCAGCTGCTTGCTGCTGATGCTGATGCTGTTTCTGTTGTTGTTGCTGCCTCTGGTGCTGCTGCTGCTTCTCCTTGGTGAGGGTGTGTGTGTTTGTGTGAGAGAATGAGAGTGAGAGAAATGAGAGTAACACTAACCCCTCCCTCTATCTCTCTTGCCTCATTAATGAGGCATGGTTCACACCATGCTCCTCATGCCCTCTCTCACACACAAAGTCAACACTTCAAACCAATATTAAAACCTTTTCCAAATTCATTTTCAAATTTAAAACAACCATGCACACTATTAAACCCAAAAGCACCTAAACAATAATTATTAACTTAAAGAGAATGGGTTAATATATCATGCTTGCTAAACATGGTCTAACCCCATCTCTAAACCCTAGTTATCATGCACAAGTGTGTGTGCGCCTAGAAAAATTCTAATAAAATACTCATAAAATAGGGTAAAATATTTAAAACTTAATTTGGTAAACTTTTTATTAAAAACCATACATTAAAATATAATTAGCTACAAAACACAGTCTAAGGTGTTACAATAGGGTTGTTAGATTTCATTGCCAGACATGATTATCGTATACCTTGCTCATCATATGGAGAGACTATTAGGTTGCACTTGTTGTATGATTTGAGCATCCAGTTCATCATATAGATGTTATTTGTTGACATAGGTTAGAGCATCGCAGCATGTGCATACTCACGATTACCTTTATATGTTATCTACTATTCACGAGTTGGCAACTCACCCCCGTTGTGCCACAGTGCTTGCAGGTTGCCCTTTGGAGTAGTCGCGGCTGGCTGTTTATCGCATCTTTTGACACAGATACCACTGCTAAGGCGTGCTAGCCCATTTGCTATTAGGTGGGTTTTGTGCGGTATCTGTTTACTTTTCAATTGTACATTATGTATCTAGTACTCTCCATCTACTTTCATGTATTGACTTAGAGACCAGTTGTGAGAACGATGTATATTATTTTGTACTCTGGTGTCGAGCTCGTTGTGAGCCGACTTTATTTATGCAGTCTTATCCTTTTATGATATTTATTTTCATTTTTACTGCTCATTCTTCGCTACGGCGTCGTATATCAGATTGTGGTGATTGTTCCGCCGTTGGGCGCAATTCTCCCATTTGAGATGCTCTATTCATTTCACATGACATTTTACTTATATCTTGCCTTTTACCCGATTTCGTGACAAATTTTTATAAAGGAAATGTTGCCAAAATTATTAAAAATAACTCTTAAACTAAAAAGGATTTCTACTAAATTATTTAAGGTTTTCTAAACATTATACAAATGTTTCTACTAAAATGTTTTAACACTCTATATTTTAAATGGTTTTGATTTCTGGGTTTCGGCTTACATAGTCGTGTTACGCCTGTAGACGTTACGTGGTTAAGTGCCGGTCACGGGCCGAACTTTTGGTCGTGACAGTTGTGATTCGTGAGTGATAGCCGTACGTGACGTTAGGTCCGTACCCTCCTCGTCTTATATGATGATAGGATCCCTGATAGCTTAATGCCGCCGTACGATGATTTTCCGTACATGATATGTTTGACTTGAGGTTTGATCCATACCCTTGACTAGAGATTGCCGTACGATGGATTATACCGTACGTGGTGCTGTGAGGTTAGATGCCGATTGATAGATTCACCGACTTAGACATATGATAGTTACGTATACCTTATAGCTTTTAGCTGATGATTTACCTTATGGTGCATTGATGATATTATTATTGCATTGCATATATCTGTGTTAGTACTCTTGCACCTTTATCGATGATACATATGTTACACTACACAGATTTGCCGGCTCACATACTTCATCATCGATAATTGCCATGTCACTATACAGTAGGATTGCTGTATCATGATATGACTCTTGCATAATTTACTTGCTATAGTTACCTGTGCACTTTTTTATGATATTGCAGTTGACTTTGGAGATATTGGGAACCGCAAGACATATTTTCAAAACTGGAATTATTTAAAGGAGCGGTTTTCCCTTAATACGATATATCACTATTCCATGTTGCATGATATACGGATATGCTTACATTTCATCATATGTCGCATATATCATGCTTTATGATTTTACGCATTGGGATATGCTGTTTTCATGAGATTTCTGGATTTGAGAACCGTGGTCATTTTAAAGGAAAGTATGTATCGTTTTAAAAACCCGATTTCTATTGATATGATATTTCAGTGTGTCCACCATGTGTTTTCTTGGTTCTGAGAGTGGCATGTGAAACCCGATTCGAGGAGCGGTAGGCACCGTCTGCGGGTACATGGTAGACCCGGTGAGGTACCCCGGGGCAAGAAGACTCGTATATGTTAGACGGTGAGCCTGGCAGGGGAGTACTACCTACCGGTGATAGTATTTGGACTCGGCGGTTATCCGGAGTACCGAGATGGATATGAGGGCCGACAAGGGTGTGCGGCGCCTGAGGGCTGATCTGAGGATGCGGTGCCTAAGATATATGAGGATTTACGTGTCGATACTGGACATGGGTTTCATGATGTTTTCGGGTGTTGACACCCAGGTTCCATGATTTTGATGTGTCACGAGAGTCACCCGTTGATTTATATCCTCATACTTTCATGCATATGCTTTTATGATATTTTCATGCATGATGTTGTGTCATGGGTTGACACGTGGACGAGATCCATATATTTAAATACATTGATTATTTAGGTGGACGAGATCCACATTCATAAAAGCATTGATATTACTGTTGGATGCTATCCACATGCTTATAGGAATTGACTACCTTGTTGGCACATATACAGACCCGGTCAACCTAGATATCATAGTATTGCCTTTATGATATAGTTGACCTAGGAGTTGTTATTTATTCGATTTCTATCTGTTGATATTTTTCTACTCACGAGTTGGCAACTTACTCCCGTTGTGCCACAGTTCTTGCAGGTTGACCGCTTGGATCAGTAGCGGCTTCGCTGGCACACAGTTGCATTCGGGTGTTTTGCATTGGTAGGTGGGATACTTGTATCATACCCACTCTTGTATCTATATTTCATATTGTATCTAGTTAACTCCATCAATCGAAATTTGTAAATTGTATAAGTAATGAGACTTAGTGGGATTGTGGTTGCGAGACTTAGAGCGAGGGGTTTTCTGCTACTTGTGGTTTTGATGACTTTCTTATTTCTATATCTTTTGTGGTGATATTCGTCGTTAGGCATCGTGTACTCATATTTACTGTCTTGCGTGTTTGTGATCCGCCGTTTGGCGAAGAGCTAGCTCCCGGTTGGGGATGCCTTTATCATTATTATGTATTTGTGGTTTTGGATCAAAATATACAAAGGAAGTGCTGCCAAAATTTTTAAAAGACGAAACACGTTTTCAAATTAGTAAATTTCACTTGCATCATTCATATTCCTTTTCAATGCATTAAGAAAACTCGATTTCATTATACCTTTATTTCAAAACCTTACCTCCTTTATTTTTCTTAAAGGGTTTAGATTTCTGGGTTTCAGCTTACTTGAATTCCGTTACTCCTTTAGACGTTGCGTGATTCAAGTGCTGGTCACGAGCTAATATTTCGAGTCGTGACAAAGTTGGTATCAGAGCATTAGGTTTAACCTTGGTTTGAGTCTATGTTTGACTATGCGGAGTCTAGGGCGGGTATGTATTTCGGAACCTAGGCTTGACCTTACAGAACTTAGACTTGAACGGGGGGGTATTAGACCCGAACTTTCGTTTCATAGGCTGACCCTGATTGATAGAGTTGGTAGCTTGAGTAGAGTGACGTACCGTACGTATATTCCGCGACATATTTATGATACGATACTCCACTTAAGAAACCTTAGGATGTATATATTTTGAGATCTGTGATTCTCTTCGTATCTTTGATTGTATTTGTCCATGATCATATTCTTATTGATGTTGTTCCTTCTTATAGTCATGTATCCATGCCGGATCTATCGTTTCCTTTCATGCCGTTGGTCTGCTCACTTCAATACTCGATTGAGGTTCCTGTCACTATGTTTGAGCACAGATTGAGCTGCTGCTGGTGTTTCGGTCAGGGCGAGCTCGTATGGTATGAGGGCCGACCATTGTGTTTTCTGGTGACATGGGAACGTCTCGATGTAGCGTTATGTTGTGACCTCTTATGGGGGCAAGTGCTTGATTTTACACCGGATGATCGGGCCATTGTTGGAGCTGCCAGTTGCGAGAGGACTGTTGATGTACATCGTACGTCAGAGATTGTGATGTCGCCTACTGTGCAGATAGATGACCCAGCTGTTGCTGGGATTGATGGGATGTCGCTTCTAGACCTTACGAGCTGAGATCGCCGGAGCTTCCAGGCAAAGATGCGACAGATGATAGCTAGTCTACCTCGATTTGAGAGACGAAGATGTTTCATCAGATTGATGCGTCGACGCAGGCCCGGTTGAGTTGAAGATTTTCGGTATGGAGAGTCTTACTCAGATCTAGAGCAGACCGATCCAGAGATGGCCGCTGATGTATCGCCTTTCGTGGAGGATTGAGCCATTGTTTAGCGTGCGGACGGAGGGTATTCACATGTTGTATAGGCGAAGTTAAAAAGGTTCGAACGAGTGTCAGGAAACCATTTTTCCCAAGTTTAAAGTGTTCGGATGAAAATGCAGGTAATTCTGTGGACCCTCTAGAAGAATGAAACCCTAACTCGACATGATGACCATGGAACCACTTTGAACTTAGGGTTTGTAGCAGTTTAGTGGTGCTATCAGTGAGGCTTGGGTTTGCCCTTCTACGGCTGGTCCAGAGGTGCTGTGGTATGTACCAGATATTTTTAGACCGCGCTCAGGTGTTGAGCCTTCGGGAAATTTTGGGGCCTCGATGACTCAATCGAAAAGTTTAACGTCGTCCGGATACCATGTGATAAGAGATCAGCAAGCTGACCAGCTTCAGATAGAGGACCTCACCCAGATGCGTTGTGAGTTGATCGAGAGCGGACGAGTATGGAGTATTCCTCCGATTGTTGGGACGAGTTCCCAGGACGCGTTTGGCCAGATATCTTCTAGAGAGTGATGAAGATACAGAGTACACGATTTCGAGTCTGTGTGAGAGACTCCGGATTTACTGAAGTCGAGGACCATTGCAGTACGCAGATAGCACGATGTGACGTCGAAATGGACGATGATACAGACGGCTGGAGCCAGAGGTTCATGCGAGATGCTGACGAGCTGTTACTACTCCCCATCGAGATTAAAGATCTGATATGTATACAGAGGCGTTGGGATACGGCCTGTTCCCGAGGGAAGGTGTGCGGAACACGCAGATGTCCAGGAAACGAGAAAAGATTATGTAAGAGTACCAGCTTCCGTACAGTTCGGCATATGCGAGATCGGAAGAGACCTTGAGCAGGATTCCTTCCGGGACACTTCTGCAATGAGATTTGCATCCAGGATAAGATGTGTCATGTGTATTCAGAGAGCCAGAGGCCGACGCCAGTGACGTGCTGCCTTACGAGTGGTCGTGATGATTGACCGGGAGATGACCAGAGAAGTGCCAGAACAGAATCGTCCCCGTTAGCACACCTGACTGGGCCGATGAGCCGATGGATTGTGAGATTGGTAAATCCACGGAGAAGATAAGGACCCAGAGACAGAAGACCGTGAGCACAAGGCGAGCGGAAATTCTTGTTCTGCCGGTTTTAGGCGTACCGATTCATTTTCGACATTGTAGGAGGTGTACCTCAATGTACTTTGTTGCGATTTGCATTTGTGATATGAGTATCACGCTTATATCGCTTGGATTTGTGTTTTGATGATGATTATCCTGACATTGATTTCGTGCACCATGGCTACACCTACTGGGTATTTACATTTTGTGCATAGTTATTGCACTTGAGATATGTTTTTATACACCATTGTGTTAGTTTTTGATTTGTGCATATTTATTGCACTTGATATCGGTTTTGTGCCTTGGCTGCGCAAGTTTATGATTTCATGGATTTCATACAGTTGATTCGATTTTTGTGCGTGTGGTACGCACTCGATTTGATTTTTACACTCGGTATAGCTTATATGTGCTTGTAGTGCATTGATATGTGTTTTGTGCATGCAGTTGCACGCATTTATGATCTTATACATGTTGGTACACTCGGTGTTGTTGTTCATGCATTTGAGTTATTGATCGGTATTTTATGCACAGGATGCACTGTATTTAGTATTTTTGTGCACACCGGATACACTCGATTTTGGATTTTTCATTCATGCATGTTAGTTGCACCGGATTGAGATTTTCATGCACTCTTCGTGCACTAGATGATGTTGTCGTGCACACCCGTTGCACTGGACAGATGCTTTCGTGCACGCCTGTTGCACATAGTTTTAGCTTTTGTGCATATTGTAGCACTTGTATTTGGGTTTGATTTCCGTGCGCACCAGACGCGCGTGATAGTTTGATATGCCTTTTGAGGCTGATTTTTCTTTCGAGCACCTTATTTTCATGATAGGCAGTATATTATGAAGTAGCCGAACAGGACTGATCTGAGGACAGTACCTGAGTACTTTGCATGCATTAAAAGTTTATCAAGAGGTTTTTGAAAAAGAGCTATAGTCTTGCTATTTCCTACGTGTCCGTGAGCGACACAAACATTTATAAAGGAAAACCTTTTGGGTTATTTTGAAAACGACGGAACGTGTATTTAGGAAAACATATATAGACATATACTATTATTTCACAAATAAGCATTCGTCACTTGGGCCGTGAGTTACGCATCACACGGCGATTTAGAAAAGATTTTTGCCTGAGTTTTATTTAGTTCTTGGAAGTTTTTCAAAGATACGTACTATACACGTATTATAGTATTTGACTAGTGTATATTGGATTTCAGTAGTAGATTTCGAGATCTGTATCTCTATTGTAGCTCCGAGGATATGTGTTCAAATCCGATAATTTGCGTGACGCTTGACGGAGTTCGATTTGAGTTTTGTACTCGTTTTCTTGCGCATTTGTCGTGCTGTGTTGTTTCTGTATCTTCCGTGATTTCGGAGCCCAGTTGATTTGAGCTGATTATTGAAATGTTTTAGATTTTGGGGGTGTAAATATTAATTCAGGGACCGAATTTCTTTAAGGGGGGAAGATTGTAACATTTCAGAAAATATAAAATATTATTTTTGGAATTTAATATTAAAATAATATTTTTCCCGAAAACTGCCCGATTTGCGAAATTGGGGTTTTCGAAAAAGGGTAAAAATATATACGAATAATTGTGAAATAAATGAAAATTAAAATGATTTATTCATTTAATAATATAATTAAAGGATTTGGTGTTTTTAAAATTTATTATACGCAGTTTCGATAAAAACCCGATCAGTGCACTACTAATCGCGTTTACGCCAAATCCGTGTTTCTACAGTTTTCCATGACTAGTGCACCATGTCATGTTCCATTTAGTTACATGTTGTATTTGTGTTGTTTTATGGGTATTATGTGACTTGGTTTTAAAATTTAAAAGAGAAAATATAAATGAATGGCAAAAGGGGTAATTTAGTGAAAATGGTATGATTAGAGAGAGAGAGAGAGTGTGTGTGAATAAGTGAGAAAGAGAGGGGGGCTGCTCCCTAACTTTATTCCCCCATCATTTTATTTCTTCTCTCTCTTCATCTTCCTTAAGCCACTTCCCTCCACTTAAAACCCTAGATCCATCTCCAAATAATCCCCAAAACCCTAAACCCCTTTACAAAAATTAACCCCCATCTCTTCCTCTACACATTGAACCAAGCAAAGCGGAATTTTGATGACGTTGGGAAGCTAGGGTTTTCTTGAGTGGCCTTATTAAGATATAATTTCTTCCCTTTAGATTAGTTATGTGAGATATCGTGTTTTGGATGTCGTTTTGTGATGTCGCTGACCTGCTGTGGCCCAGAGCATTCACTGGGAAAACAAACAGAGTGGTAGTATTGTACTCGAGACCCTGAGTGTTCACCCAAAACCCTAACAATTTCCCACCGGTTTTTGCCGGCGACTTTGGGGACTAATCCGCCGACCTCGGCCCTATAGGGGACTGGGTGGTTGTATTTTCTAGGGTAACTGTTTGAAGTAGTTTTGTGATGTTTGGTACTACTAGATTTTTATTTAATGACTGTAGGTGGAATTTGGGAACATTGGTGAGTGTTTACATGACCTTGGTGACACGATTCCTGACCTGAGCCATAGAGGTAAACGCGATGAACGAACTTAGGATTTGTTCCGTATTTGTTTTATGACTTTTAGTGTGCCTACTGTGAATCTGGGATGACCTGGGGAATTTCTGAGACAACCAAACAATACCAGGGGCCTAGATACACCACTAAGAGACCACCCTACGAAGACGAAGCCCTGAAGAGCAAGGAAAACTGGCCTGGCCAGAATTTCTGCCTATGTGGCCGGCCATTGGGTGATGGTAGGGGCCTAGGTTGGTCCAGTAACTCATATACACAATATACATCACCCTAGACTTGTTTGCTTAGATTTATTTGACCTGAGTCAAAATCTGGGAATACTTATGTGTGATTTAGGATATGTTTTCCATATTTTGAATGATGAGTTTTGATATTTGGATTCGTTTTTGGTTGTCGCATGTTTGTACATCGACAACAAGGGTTGTTTGATTGATTTTGTACGCGTATGCTATAGGTTCTAACCTACGAGCAAGGCGCGTGCCGTTTTGGATTTTAGAACTTGATTTTAATAGCGTTGCGTTATGTGTTGTTATTGTAGGTACCTTTGCGTGGATTCCGAGACGACGGAGCATGGCGTCAACGACTTCGGCAAGCGAAGACCATGGTGAGTAGATCTATATCTACGGGGGAAGTTGGGTGGATGGCGTATAGCACCCCCGTAAAGTCTTGATGGAAACTGATTTATAGAATATGGTTAAGGAAACCTAGATTTAGAGTTAAATGATAGTTAGTAAACCATATTAGAAACTAAGGATGGTTACAAGTGATATAATATGGCTAATATGTGATGACGGTATTTGAGGTTGATATTTGACGATACTGCCGTTTAGGGTACTATAGGACTAGATAGTCGGCGTAGATGTGTCATCCGAACCATACATATTTCCAATCTGAAGAATCGTATGCATCTTTTAAACAGTTAACTTGAGGAACGCTACGGATTTTCAAATAATATCTTTTCTTTAAAAATACCGTAACCCTATTTTCAAAACTACGATTCGCTTCTTTTAAAAATCTGCTTGTATGGTTCGGGTGTGTATGTTAGATTAGATACTTATACTTAGTAGAGATAAAATGTTTATGTAAACTCGACTTGATGTGAGATATGAATGCGTTGAAAGAATATGAGACGGATATGATGATATGATGAGTTGATGGTATGATGGTATACGGATGCGAGTCGATTGAGATGAATTATACCCTGTCGGTCCCCTGATAAAAGATTATTGCAGATGCGACCTGGGACATAGGTATATAGAGACATTTATATATGGTGTGAATCGTGAGTGATAGTTGTACGTCAGGTTAGGTCCGTACCCTCCTCGTCTTATAGGATGATAGGATCCCTGATAGCTTAATGCCGCCGTACGATGATTTTCCGTACGTGATGAGTTTGAATTGAGGTTTGATCCATAACCTTGACTAGAGGTTGCCGTACGATGGATTATACCGTACGTGGTGCTGTGAGGATAGATGCCGATTGATAGATTCACCGACTCAGACGTATGATAGTTACATATACCTTATAGCTTTTAGCTGATGATTTACCTTATGCTGCATTCATGATATTATTATTACATTGCATATACCTGTGTTAGTACACTTACACCATTATCGATGATGCGTATGTTACACGTACATAGATTTGCCGGCTCACACACTTCATCATCGATAATTGCCATGTCACTACACAGTAGGATTGCTGCATCACGATATGACTCTTGCATAATTTACTTGCTATAGTTACCTGCGCACATTTATACGATGCTGCATTATACTTTTGAGATATTGGGAACCGCAAGACATATTTTCAAAACTGGAATTATTTAAAGGAGCAGTTTTCCCTTAATACGATATATCACTGTTCCATGTTGCATGATATACGGATATACTTACATTTCATCATATGTCGCATACATCATGCTTTATGATTTTACGTAATGAGATATGTTGTTTTCATGAGATTTCTGGATTTGAGAACCGTGGTCATTTTAAAGGAAAGTATGTATTGTTTTAAAAACCCGGTTTCTCTTGATATGATATTTCAGTACATCCACCATGTGTTTTCTCGACTCTAAGAGTGGCATGTGAAATCCGATTCGAGGAGCGGTAGGCACCCTCTGCGGGTACATGGTGGACCCGGTGAGGTACCCCGGGATAATAAGACTCGTATATGTTAGACGGTGAGCCTGGCAGGGGAGCACTACCTACCGGTGATAGTATTTGGACTCGGCGGTTATCCGGAGGATACCGACCGGAGTAGCGAGATGGATATGAGGGCCGACCAGGGTGTACGGCGCCTGAGGGCCAATCTGAGGATGCGGTGCTTGAGATATATGAGGATTTACGTGTCGATGCAGGACACGGGTTTCATGATGTTTTCGGGTGTCGATGCTGGACATCCAGGTTCCATGATTTTTATGTGTCGCGAGGGACACCCGTTGATTTATATCCTCATACTTTCATGCATATGCTTTTATGATATTTCATGCATGATGTTGTGTCATGGGTTGACACGTGGACGAGATCCACATATTTACATATATTGATTATTTAGGTGGACGAGATCCACATGCATACATGCATTGATATTACTGTTCGATGCTATCCACATGCTTATAGGAATTGACTACCTTGTTGGCACATATATAGACCCGGTCACCCTAGATATCATAGTATTACCTTTATGATATAGTTGGCCTTGGAGTCGTTGTTTATTCAATTTCTATCTGTTGATATTTTTCTACTCACGAGTTGGCAACTCACCCCCGTTGTGCCACAGTTCTTGCAGGTTGACCACTTGGATCAGTAGCGGCTTCGCTGGCACACAGTTGCATTCGGGTGTTTTGCATTGGTAGGTGGGACACTTGTATCGTACCCACTCTTGTATCTATATTTCATATTGTTTCTAGTTAACTCTATCAATCGAAATTTGTAAATTGTATAAGTAATGAGACTTAGTGGGATTGTGGTTGCGAGACATAAAGCGAGGGGTTTTCTGCTACTTGTGGTTTTGATGTCTTGCTTATTTCTATATCTTTTGTGGTGATCTTCGCCGTTGGGAGTCGTATACTCATATTTACTGTCTTGCATGGTTGTGATCCGCCGTTTGGCGAAGAGCTCGCTCCCGCTTGGGGATGCCCTTATCATTGTTATCTATTTGTGGTTTTGGATCAAAATATAGAAAGGAGGTGCTTCCAAAATTTTTGAAAGACGAAACACGTTTTTAAATTAGTAAATTTCACTTGCATCATTCATGTTACTTTTCTATGCATTAAGAAAACTCAATTTCATTATACCTTTATTTCAAAACCTCACCTCTTTTATTTTTCTTAAATGGTTTAGATTTCTGGGTTTCAGCTTACTTGAATTCCGTTACGCCTTTAGACGTTGCGTGATTCAAGTGCTGGTCACGAGCTAAGATTTCGGGTCGTGACACACCAAGAACATTTATTTAGTCCTTCTCAAGTACTTAAAAATGTTCTTTACAGCTGTCCAGTGGTTCTCACCAGGATCTGATTGATACCTGCTCACAACACTTAGTGAGTAAACTACATCCGGTCTGGTACATTACATTGCATACATGATAGAGCCCACTGCCGAAGCATAAGGTATCTCTTGCATCCGAGCCCTCTCCAAATCATTCTTGGGAGACATCTTTTTGGAGAGAGTGATTCCTGAACAAGCGGGTACATTACCTTGCTTGGAATCTTCCATACTAAACCACTTTAATATGGTGTCTATGTACCTGGATTGGGACAATCCCAACATTCGTTTAGATCTATCTCTATAGATCTTTATCCCCAGAATGTTGGAGGCATCACCAAGATCTTTTATGGAGAACTTGAGTGATAAGTAGAGCTTGACAGAGTATAGCATAGGAACATCGTTTCCTATCAAGAGTATGTCATTCACATACAATACGAGGAAGACCACCTTACTTTCTACAGCCTTCTTATATATACAAGGTTCATCTACATTTTTGATGAAGTCAAACTTTTTGATAGCTTCATCAAAACAGATGTTCCAACTCCGCGATGCCTGTTTTAATACATAAATGGTTGCACACCTTTCCGCCGCCGCTACTATCCACGAAGCCCTCCGGCTGAGTCATGTACACTCTCCTAAATCACCATTTAAAAAGGCGGTCTTAACATCCATTTGCCAGATTTCATAATCATGGTATGCAGCGATGGAAAGTAGGATCCGGATGGACTTAAGCATAGCCACTAGAAAAAAGGTTTCATCATAATCCACACCTGGTCGTTGACGAAAACCTTATGCAACAAGTATATCTTTAAAAGTCTCAACTTTTCCATCTACACCAAGTTTCTTCTTAAAGATCCATTTGCTCCCAATGAGTTTTACCACTTCGGGACCAATTTTCAAAGTCCATATTTTGTTGGTGTACATGGATTCCATCTCAGATCGCATTGCATCTAGCCATTTCACAGAGTCCCCACTCCGAGTTAACGCCGTCTAACTTTCCAGCGAGGGAGAAAATGGGTTATTGATAATCGTTCGAACATTTTAACGTCGTCTAAATTACCCGAAACGATGTTAGAATTATGACTACGAAACACTCCGAATTGTCTTTATAGAAAGTTAACATCTTATGCAATTTCAGCAAAACAAGCAACATCTGAAACTCCAAAACTCAGAGACCGGAACACCACACCAAAACGAACCCAAGAAAGCAATATTGGACCAGCCAGGCCGGAAATTTAGAGTATCTCGCCAGGTCAAATACGGAGGATGGGGTTCGCATTCTTCTGGTGTTCATATTACATCTCATGTAACATTCTGCAGTTGCTTAAAAAAATTTTAGACACTCTGAAAAATTCGACAGATTCTTGGTTTTTGTTTCGATTGTTTCGGAGTTGTTTCAGTTTTGTAATTCTATAAACATCACCTAATTCTCTAACTTGGCTCTGATACCACTATTGGGTTACCTAGCACGACAGCAAAGTTTCGGGAGGCATCATCCATGCTGTTTTCAAAAAATTGCCATGCTAAACAACCCTAACCCTAGAATCTTAACTAGAGAATTAGACAATACATGCATGTAAATAACTTTACATCAAGTGAACAAGGAATACAACCTTTGTAGACCGGTCCTTCACTTCAGTAGTGTCACTACCTGAAATAGCCCGTGACTGGCCTTGAAACATATGAAGACTATAGGACCTCATCTAACTCAAGTAAGCCAAAAGCCCAGAAATCTAAAACCATTTTAAGTAATAAATAAAGGAAAACTAGTTTTAAAGAAGCGAAGAAAACATGTTTTAAAACAAGGGTTTTTAAATAACATAAGCCGAATATGCATTCTAAAAATCTCATGTCTTTTCTGAAAATTTCGGCAGAGTTTCCTTTGTAAATACTGGCCCCGAACGGGATATAACAAGAATAATATATATGCAGTGATAAAAGGCATCCCCAAGCTGGAGCTAGCTCTTCGTCAATCAACGGTCACAACCACGCAAGCAGTATACTGTACAACGCCGAAGGGCGAGGATCAAAACTTAAAAAGGAAACTCAAATCGGCATGAAAAGCATAATACTACAACGCGCGACTCTAAAGTCGAAATAATACATAACTGGTTTTCTAAGTCTGAAACAATATACAAATTTGGTTGATCGAATTTCTAGATACAACTGAATAAAATAAATACAAGGGTGGTCACGATGCGAGTGAACCCACCTACCAATGCAATCACCCACAAAGGAAGCAGTGTGCCGGAAAAGCCACAATGAACCTGTACGGCAAAACCTGCAAGAACTATGGCACAACGGGGGTGAGTTGGCAACTCGTGAATAGAAAACATCGCAGAGTAGAAATTGTATAGATGACATAATCCTAGGTCAATACGATCAAATATATATAAACCTCAAATAAATAAGTCTGAAGCATGATAAGGTTGCAATGTAACATCTATACATGAGTGTAGTGCCAAGTGCTCGTGCCAGTACCTCAGTTAATAACATATCATAAATATGAGGTATGATCAATGTCGACTATATCATGAAGTCTATGAAAAAATGGATATCATCCAATTATGTAATCAAAGTCAATATATGTATGTGGAAATCGTCCACGTATCACCCAATGACAATAAGTATCATGCATGTAAATACCATAAACATATGCATGGAAGTATGAGGATGTAAATCAACATGTGTCTCTCGCGACATATCAAAATCATGGAACCCGAGTGTCAAGCATCGACACTCGAAAACATCATGAAACCTGTGCCTAGCATCGGCACGTAAATCCTCATATATCATGCTCCGTCAGTCTGGATCGTCCCATATCATCTCTCGACTATGGTCGGTATCCTCTGGATATTCGCCGAGCTCAAATACAATCACCGGTAGGTAGTGGCCCCTCTACCAGGCTCATCTTCTAGCTACACAGCAGATTCGTTCTCGCCCCGGGGTACCATACCGTGTCCACCATGTACCCGCAATCGGCCTCATCCGCCTCCTCGAATCGGGTTTCACATGTCGCTCTCAGCACCGAGAAAACACATGGTGGACACACCGAAATATCATTTCAAGGGTAACCGGGTTTTTAAAACAATTACCTACTCTCTTTTGAAATATCCACGGTTCCCAAATCCAGAAATATCATGGAAACAACATATCTTAATGCATATAATCAAAGGCATGATTTATGCGACATGTAAAAGAAATGTAAGCATATCAGTATATCATGCAATATGGAATAGTAATATGCACATATTGAGGGAAACCGCTCTTTTAAAATGAATCAGTTTTAAAGAGTATCTTGCGGTTCCCAAATCTCCAAATCAAGCCAGAAACATTTATGTATGTGAGTATGTCATGCAAGGGGTCATATCCTGAATGTAACAGTCCTACAGTGTAGTGACATGGCAATTATCGATGATGAAGTGTGTGAGCCGGCAAGTAAGTGTACGTAGAACATATGCATCATCGATAATGGTGCTGGTGTCCTAACAGCATGAGTTTAATAATGGTATATGAGATCACAATATAAGTATGCGATGCGGAGCGAACTACAATAATGTGCGGGAGCCGAATGATAAACACAATGATAACTAATCGGCATTTAATATAAATATAAGTCATACAGTAGTGCCTTTTGAAATAACACGAATCGCGGTGTTTTGGAAATAAAGGCTACGGTGTTTTTAAGAAAAGATGCGTTCTTTGAAATATCCGTAGAATCCTTGGCCTGTATTTTAAAATACCCACGATTCATTTGTTTTGAAATAGGTAGGAATCGAATCGAGTCTAACAACTACAATAAACTATAGGGCTGAGCTAACAGGCTAAACGAAAGATAAGGAAGCCGCCTAACATCTGAGTCGATATATATATATATATATATATATATATATATATATATTAGTCGATGATCCCGCCTCAATAGTATCACATACGTTACAATATCTATAATATGACATCCTCAAGTCAAGAGTGCGGATTTATCATAAATATATAGCTCATACATAAATCCGTCGTACGGCATCCCAAATTTGGGTACGGGTCAATATCACATTCATCACATTATTCATCTGGTATCCTCTTTATCAAAGATTATAATCTAGGGTACTGATCTACGTCTAGTACAATACGATACCCGCTATATAAGTATAAATGTGTGTGCGAAACACACGTCTAAAGGCCCGCTCAAATCACCTGTCGTATCCCAAATACGAATCACATCAAATCACCGATCTCATGGCACTATGCTCAATATCATCGACTCATCTCCAAATATCATCCACTACCCTCATCATGTAGGTATATGTGTAGCAATAAGCATGTGTGTGCGTGTGAGTGTAAACCTATTCTAGGGTTCGCAACTAGGAACTATATTAGTTTACTTCTACGCCCTAATCTAACTTAGTACACCTAATCTCATCTCAAATATCCACGACACACTATAAGCTAGCATAATTAGTACATATATACTATACTAAACATCGAACTGCGGGGGTGCTATACGCCATCCACCCGACTTCCCCCGTAGATATAATCTACTCACCTTGCATCCTACGCGTCGGTGTCGACATTGCCTTTATCTTCTTCATCATCTGAAATCCACTTGAAGGTACCTACGTAGATAACATAATCGGAATGCGTATTAAAATCACATCGGGAATACCAAAACGACACGCTAAGGCCTATAGGTTAGAACCTATAGACTACGCTTTCAAAACCATCAAACAATCCTCGATATCGTCGTACAAACGCCAAGTAATCGAGGTAAAACACCAATACGCAATTACAGAATTCAAAATACGAGAAACAAAAACACGAATCAAAACAGCAACTCAGGAAATAGGCTCGAGATTCTACCCTAGGTCAAATTGGACAATTTTGCATATGCCAGGGGTGTAATTTATAGATGAGGGGACCACATAACCAATACGAGGCAATTCCACCCAGGTCTAGCCGCAAATTGCGGCTAAAGGGATTAAATTTGCGGCCGTTGTTAGGAGTTAGGGGCTAAGGTTTTGGTGGTAGCTTCCTAGGTGTCTGCATGTATCACTGTGTATGCAATATAATTTTCAGAGTCTCGGGGTGATAGCAGATTCCATTTTACATCCACAGAATCATAGTTTTTCCGATATCGGCTTTTCCAAAACAGTATTCCGATGTTTTAGTCTCTGTTTTAGGCCTGGATTCTAGCACTATGGGGTTTGTGTGGCCTCTATTGAGCTCAATTACACATCACTACCCAAAATTTCCCTAAACCCTAACTAGAGTTTTCAAAGTTCACCCAAACCACTCAATATCGGTTCTAATCTAACATGGGGGTATAAGTAATGGAAACACTAAGCTTATGGTTCAGAAAATACCTTATTTGGCAACTCAAGAAAATTCTTGAATTGCCCCAAGTGGCCAAAATTCTTTCTTTCTTGGTCCAATGTGTTTCCCTTGAGCTTGTGCATCTTTTTAAAGAAGTGGGATTTGGGTTTTGAAGTGTTTAGCATGTAGTTTTGGGAAGATGAAGAGGGGAGGGAGAAGGAGCAGCAGCAGCAGCAGGCAGCTAGGGGAAGGAGAGTGGAGAGAAATGAGAGGAACAATGATGGAGGATGGCTCAAGACAAGGGTTGACCCTCACCCACTCTTTCTCTCTCTAACCCATACCTATATATTCTATTCTTTTTCTTTTCTAATTTCCTTCTCTCTTCAAATCATCAACCATGATAAAACATATAGGAAAGCCATGGAAGAATATGTAACAAGCACAAAAAAGATAGGGTGCATGTTTTGCACAAATATGCTAAAAATCCGATTAGCGATTTTTAATCGCGATTAGCACTAAATTAGTGTCAAACTAATCATAAAAACATTAAAATTTGCATAATTCACATAAAACACCCTCTTTTAGTAATTTCTATAATTTTCAAAATTCCCCCCAATTTATCGGTTTTTAATTATACCGAAATATTAAAATATTCATTAAAATAATATTAAATTATAAAAATTCCTAAAAATAATATATTATTTTTTTTGAAATGTTACAATCTTACCCCCTTAAAGAAATTCGGTCCCCGAATTTAAATTTTAACTCCAAAATTCTAAAACATTTCAATAAAAAGTCCAAGTCATCGGGGCTCCGAAATCATCATTACATAAGACACATCATGGCGCAATATACGCGCATGAGTAATGAGTAGATAACTCAAAATCAAAACTCTGTCAAGCATCCCGCAATCATCGGAGTCATGGTAAAGACACAAATGTCAAATCCGAAACAAAACCAATATGATATAAATCAGAGCTATACATGTAAATATCTGGAGGAAATGCATGCTAAAACTTTTTAAGTCGCTGTGCGATGCGCATAACACTGCACAGTGGCGGACGTCTATTGTAAGAAAATAAGCATATATGTATATACCTTTTGTCTAATATGTACGTTCCGCCGTTTTGAAAACAATTTAGAAGGGTTTCCTTGTTTTAAACGTTTCGTGTCATTTCGGACGCGTAGGTAAATACTGAGACTATAGCTCCCTTTTTGAAAATCCCTTCGTTAACTATCAATGCATGCAAAATATATCCTGGTACTGTCCTCTGACTAGTCCTGCTCAGTACGAAAACATATAGCAAATATCATAAAACGTACCGATCATAAGGAATCAATCCCAAAATGTATATAAGAATACCCTGTGCGTCTGGTGTGCACGGAAATCAAAGTCCATATATATGCTATACATGTGCACAGAAACATCATCTAGGTGCAACGGGTGAGCACGAAACCTCTGCCAAGTGCAAAGGGTGTGCCTGACAGCAAAATCAGGTGCATCTGACATGCACAAGGAATCCCAATTTAGTACATCTGGTGTGCACCAAAATCGTATCTCAAAAACATGCGCTCAACACGCGCGAAAGTCCAAATCAAATGCACGGAGTGCAAGAAATCAACCTCAATATCAGAATCAAAATCGACGGTATACTATATGGCTCAATCCAAATCAGATATACCGCGGTGTATAAGCTCACAATCATGTGCATCAACGTGCACAAATCAAATCAAAACACTAAAAGTGCATGAAAACTATGCTGGAAGCGTAAATCAAATCACCGGCATAAAATAGGCATGAAATCACAATCAATACCTCAAGCGTAATAACTATGTGCAAAATATCAATACCCAGTAGGTGCAACCATGGTGCACGAAAACAGAAATCATGGAACTCAGCCATCAAGACCAAATCATGCGAACAGATCTCCCAAAAATACCGAAATCCAAGGTGACGGATACATGATAATCAAATCACCAAATCACAAATCATAAGTACCGTCATCGATATATCCTCCTTCAAAGTCGAGAAGGTGTCGGTGCATACAGTGCTAGCAACGCAAGATATCTACTTGCCTCCTGCTCACGGTCTGGCGTCCTCTGTCTCTAGGTCCTTATCTTCTCTGTGGATTACCTATCTCGCAATCAATCGGCTCATCGGCCCTGTCAAGTGTGCTAACGGGGATGATTCCGTTATGGTACTTCTCTGGTTAATCTGCGTCCTCAGCACAGCATTTCCTCAGAAACTGGTTGCATCCCAACGCCTCTGTAGACATATCCGACCTTTAACCTTAACGAGGAGTAACAACAGCTCGTCAGCATCTCGCACGAACCTCTTGTCCCACATTGCTCCAATGTCGACTGATTCGGGCTCGTCTTCACGTGGCTGCATGGACTGCGCTCCAACGGCTATACTCGTATCTGGAGTCTCCCAAGCAATGTATCCCATACATGATATCCGAAAGATGTCAAACCATCTGATCGATTATCAAAACCTCATAATCCCCCAAGAGCTCAACATCTTGGGTACAGCTTAATAGTATCGAGTACATACCACAGCATCGGTGGACCAGCCGTAGAATGGCAAACCCAAGCCTCACTAATGGCACCGCGGAACTGCCGCAAACCCTAAGGTTCAAAGGCTTTCACACGGTCATTATGTCGAGTTAGGATTTCATTCTTCTAGAGGGTCCATAGAATCGCTAGCATGTCTTTCCGAATACTTTAAACTTAGAATCGGGTTCCTGACATTCGATTGTCTCTATCGACTCTCAATGAATCTGCATGAAGTCGTCTCTAGCTGGAATAAATCTATCTGATGACTTCGCACCGCGGTAAGCGAACGAACCACAAGTCCTAGTCGTTCATCCTTGAGTGACTTGTGTCCTTCCATCATATCTCTAAATATATACTCATGCTGCAGTAGCTCCAACATCTGGGCGATATCTCGTCATTTACAGCAACAACTGGCTCATTCGTCTGTACGCTGAACAGCGCCTCAATCATCATGAATAAGCGATATATCAATGGTCATCACATTCTGGCTGGCCTCTATCAGTGGCTCAATCCTCTGGTGCCAATCAGCACATCCGGGAAATCTCGTAACAGCGATCTGTCAAATGCTTATGGCGCGAAAACACAATAAGACGACGCCTCTATATGCAATCGTATGTCTCTGGAGTCACGCCGTGGTCAGTCCTCATTCATGACGGTCTCGTGCCGAGCTCAACTCTAGCCATAACTCTCTCTCTCTCTGCCGTGTAATCGTGGCAGCAAAATCATAACCAGTATCGATGAGGATAGATCATAGGAATGAATATAATACTGTATAAGGAAATGTACATCCTAAGGTCTCTTAGGCGGAGTAGCGTATCGTAAATATGCCGCGGAACATACGTACGGTACGCCACTCTACTCAAGTTACCTACTCCATCAACCAAGGGTCATCCTACGCGACGAAAGTTCGGGTATAATACCCCCTCAACTAAGTCTAAGTTCCGTAAGGTCAAGCCTAAGTTCCGTATATATATAAACGCTCTAGGCTCCGCATAGTCAAATTTAGACTCGAACCAAGGTTAACCTAGCGCTCTGATACCAACTTTGTCACGACCTGAAATTGTTGGATATAGTGCCCTAAGAGTCAATTATTGGATCACAGGCATGTGATTGCAATGATTGAGGGAGGACCTATACCGGTAGGACAGTCTTACTCAGGATGATAGTATGCTATCTGGTTTATCTTTATCATTGTGTACTGCTTTAGGTGACCTTATAGGTCGCTACTACACATTGATAGAGCCCTTAGGATTCTTGCTTGACGGCCAGCAGTATTATGGCGATCATATACGTGGGAGCTGGGGTTTATAAGCACATCCTTAAAGTGGTCCCTGATCGTGGGAGTTTCGAGACTGGGCATCGATGCTCCATTAGTAGACTAGTGTATACAGTCGAGACCCCGACGAGGGGCGGTGGCTGGTCTCATAAGCCATTGGTGTCAGTTGGATCACCTAAGATGTATACAGCTGCTCATTGGGTTATGAGTACACCGGATAGGACTCGCCGGGAACATGCTAGTTGGTATTATACCTGACGTCAGATAGCAGTTCCCTGGTGACATGTGTACAGGTTAGTTCATCGACCTGAGATCGTCATTTGTCTCATATGAGTTCCCACTGTGCTTTGATTACTACCCTAACACGGCTTAAAGGAGTCGTGCAAACAGCTTTTAGTTGGGTACAGTCCCGAGCCACATGGAGGCAGTGAGCGGATCGGCATGGGTTTCGTCTCTCCCGGTATTGGGGGTGAGATCGTACTGTTTAGGAGAGCCATTACACGAAGTCCTTGGCCAAGGCAGGAGATTTACTGGTAGGTATTCCAGTAGTATCTCAGGGTGTTCTGGGCTATACTCCGACACGACTTGTACCGCTTTTGGGGGTGTAACTTTTACCAACCCCCTAGGCCCGCCTTGCGATGCTCATAGACGAACAGACCGGACTGTACGGATATTGTCACTGACAGGATCAGTAGGGTGTAAGGATGAGTTCGCTCATCGACCTCCCTTTTGGTCAAAACCTGGTATCCCGTTACGTACGGCTAATACCTCTGACGTGCTAGTGGTTAAATCCACAGCCAAAGTATTGACGAGTCTTTAGAGTCCCCCACATACAGTTTCTCAAGTTTCGGGGGAAACGTTGTAGAGGCCGTATGATATATGGCAGGGTTCGATCATATTTGTACGGTAGTGCATGGACCATGATCGGGCGGATCATACTAGTGGGCTTTGGTTTAAGCCGGATCCTAGTATTAGATTTGTTGGATTACTTTAGTCTCATCACATTCGCATTCAGTCGGAATGCGGATGCAGGTATGTATATACAGGTGAGGGGTATCCTTGTGATCCGTCATGAGTTTACTTTAGATGTTGCCGGATCTTTTTTGTTGGACCAAACATTTGGATTAATGTTTGGATGCTGGAAATTATGAGCTAGAAATCATCATTTTGTGCATTAATTGTGACACATGCAAACCTAGTGACTCATGGTCTCTTTTATTGTGCATTAGTCACATAATGTGATGGATTTGAGCCTTGATATGATAAGCTGAGAGGGGGGCTGCCATGAGATGGTTGCTACCTCTTGTATTTTGATAATTAACTCTCACTCTCATTATCATACAACCCAAGAAAGAAAGCTTCTTCTTCTTCTTCCTCCTCTAGCTCAAAACTTCCATCAATGGCATCATCTCTAACCTCCATCCAAGCCATGGATGCAAGAGACAAAGTGATCACAAACATTCTCTACAACACCTTGGACACGTCGGCTAGCACACTTTATGCCCGAGTTTCTTCGGATGAAGCAGGAGCCCGTAAAAAAACTCGTAGATGTGGTGCCCTTTCCGACGAGGAGATCGAGACCGGAGTTGCCGAGAGGAGCTTGGGATGGTGGCCAAAGACCGAAGGACACGGATCGATCGGTATAGCTTTCCAACCCTCACTCTCGATAGCTAGTTGTAGGTTAATGGTTCGATCCGGGTTTTAAGCATACGATAGCGCCGGTTTTCAAGTTAAGAAAAATTTTCTTTTCCGCATTTTGGCCTCGGAAAGACGGCCGAGGCGCTACCGTAGACTTACAGAAATAGCCCGTGACTGCCTTGAATCATATGAAGTTTATAGGACCTCATCTAACTCAAGTAAGTCAAAAGCCCAGAAATCTAAAACCATTTTAAGTAATAAATAAAGGAAAACTAGTTTTAAAGAAGCGAAGAAAACATGTTTTAAAACAAGGGGTTTTAAATAACATAAGCCGAAAATGTATTTTAAAAATCTCATTTCTTTTCTGAAAATTTCGGCAGAGTTTCTTTTGTAAATACTGGCCCCGAACGGGGTACAACAGGAATAATATATATGCAGTGATAAAAGGCATCCCCAAGCGGGAGCTAGCACTTCGACAATCGACGGTCACAACCACGCAAGCAGTATAATATACAACGCCGAAGGGCGAGGATCAAAACTCAAAAAGGAAACTCAAATCGGCATGAAAAGCATAATACTACAACGCTCAACTCTAAGGTCGAAATAATACATTACTGGTTTTCTAAGTCTGAAACAATATACAAGTTTTGTTGATGGAATTTCTAGATACAACTGAATAAAATAAATACAAGGGTGGTCACGATGCGAGTGAACCCACCTACCAATGCAATCACCCAAAAAGGAAGCAGTGTGCCGGAAAAGCCGCAATGAACCTGTACGGCAAAACCTGCAAGAACTGTGGCACAACGGGGGTGAGTTGCCAACTCGTGAATAGAAAAGATCGGAGAGTAGAAATCGTATGTATGACATAATCCTAGGTCAATACGATCAAATATATATAAATCTCAAATAAATAAGTCTGAAGCATGATAAGGTTGCAATGTAACATCTATACATGAGTGTAGTGCCAAGTGCTCGTGCCAGTGCCTCAGGTAATAACATATCATAAATATGAGGTATGATCAATGTCGACTATATCATGAAGTCTATGAAAAAATGGATATCATCCAACTATGTAATCAATGTCAATATATGTATGTGGAAATCGTCCACATGTCACCCAATGACAATAAGCATCATGCATGTAAATATCATAAACATATGCATGGAAGTATGAGGATGTAAATCAACATGTGTCTCTCGCGACATATCAAAATCATGGAACCCGAGTGTCAAGCATCGACACTCGAAAACATCATGAAACCTGTGCCTAGCATCGGCACGTAAATCCTCATATATCATGCTCCGTCAGTCTGGATCGTCCCATATCATCTCTCGACTATGGTCGGTATCCTCCGGATATTCGCCGAGCTCAAATACAATCACCGGTAGGTAGTGGCCCCTCTACCAGGCTCATCTTCTAGCTACACAGCAGATTCGTTCTCGCCCCGGGGTACCATACCGTGTCCACCATGTACCCGCAATCGGCCTCATCCGCCTCCTCGAATCGGGTTTCACATGTCGCTCTCAGCACCGAGAAAACACATGGTGGACACACCGAAATATCATTTCAAGGGTAACCGGGTTTTTAAAACAATTACCTACTCTCTTTTGAAATATCCACGGTTCCCAAATCCAGAAATATCATGGAAACAACATATCTTAATGCGTATAATCAAAGGCATGATTTATGCGACATGTAAAAGAAATGTAAGCATATCAGTATATCATGCAATATGGAATAGTAATATGCACATATTGAGGGAAACCGCTCTTTTAAAATGAATCAGTTTTAAAGAGTATCTTGCGGTTCCCAAATCTCCAAATCAAGCCAGAAACATTTATGTATGTGAGTATGTCATGCAAGGGGTCATATCCTGAATGTAACAGTCCTACAGTGTAGTGACATGGCAATTATCGATGATGAAGTGTGTGAGCCGGCAAGTAAGTGTACGTAGAACATATGCATCATCGATAATGGTGCTGGTGTCCTAACAGCATGAGTTTAATAATGGTATATGAGATCACAATATAAGTATGCGATGCGGAGCGAACAACAATAATGTGCGGAAGCCGAATGATAAACACAATGATAACTAATCAGCATTTAATATAAATATAAGTCATACAGTAGTGCCTTTTGAAATAACACGAATCGCGGTGTTTTGGAAATAAGGGCTACGGTGTTTTTAAGAAAAGATACGTTTTTTGAAATATCAGTAGAATCATTGGCCTGTATTTTAAAATACCCACGATTCGTTAGTTTTGAAATAGGTAGGAATCGAATCTAGTCTAATAACTACACTAAACTATAGGGCTGAGCTAACAGGCTAAACGAAAGGTAAGAAGCCGCCTAACATCTGAGTCGATACATATATATATATATATACACACTTATATTAGTTAGTGATCCCGCCTCAATAGTATCACATACGATACAATATCTATAATATGACATCCTCAAGTCAAGAGTGCGGATCTATCATCAATATATAGCTCGTACGTAAATCCGTCTTACGGCATCCCAAATCTGGGTACGGGTCAATATCACATTCATCACATTATTCATCTGGTTTCCTCTTTAACGAAGATTATATTCCGGGGTACTGATCTACGTCTAGTACACTACGATACCCGCTATATAAGTATAAATGCGTGTGTTAAACACACGTCTAAAGGCCCGCTCAAATCACCTGTCGTATCCCTAATACGAATCACATCATATCACCGATCTCATGGCAGTATGCCCAATATCATCGACTCATCTCCAAATATCATCCACTATCCTCATCATGTAGGTATATGTGTAGCAATAAGCATGTGTGTGCGTGTGAGTGTAAACCTATTCTAGGGTTCGCAACTAGGAACTATATTAGTTTGTTAGTTATATGTATGCCCTAGAGGCCATTACTATACATATGATGTATATTGTAGTGGATGCTTGGACATATATAGGGAGGACTTTCTTGCTCGACATGATAGTATGCTATCTGGTTGCACTTTACCTTAACGTATACACTGATTATCTCTCTGATACATGTTGGTAAAGCCCTTGGGATATGTACTTGACTACCTGGACTATGATGCAGATCATACTAGTGGGGACATGGTAGTCCATAAGTACATCCTTCAAGGTCCCTAGTCGTGGGTGTATCGAGACGGGGCATCGATATACCAGTGTAGACTAGCGTATACCTTCTTGACCCATACATATGGGCGATGGATGATCCCATATCCATTGGTGTTTGACATCAGAGATGATATACGGGTGCTCAGTGGAGACTGGGAACACTGGACGGACTCGCCGAGAACTCCCAGATGGAATTATACCTTACGTCAGATGGCAGTTCTCTGGTGACACTGGTACAGAGTAGTCTGTTGACCCGAGATCGTCATAGAGTCTTGTGTGGTTCCCACTGTGCTTTGTTTTCCACCTTACCACATCCAAGAGGGCGTGCAAAACGGTGGTTTTTGGGTACAGTCCCGAGTCACATGGAGGCAATGAGCGATAGGAGGGGATTCGTCTCTCCCGGTATAGGGAGTTGATGTTGCACTATGTTCGATTGGCTATAACAGGAAATCCCTGGCCAGGGTTGCTCAGATTTACTGGTAAGTGTTACCAGTAGTTTCTCGAATAGTTATAGACCTCATATCGACACGACTTATCGAGCTATTGGGTTCTGACGTTTACCACCCCTAGGCAAGATATGCGACATATCAGACGATCAGACCGGACTGTACGGTAAGTGTTACTGGTTGGATTCACAGGAGTGTGAGCGGGCTTGCTCGTCGATCTTCTGATCGCTCAATACCCGGGTGGCCGTTACGTTTAGCAGACCGCTTGCGGCTTGTGGATGTTTGATATGATCATCATCCGCTGCCGGCGTATTGACGAGTCTTTAGAGTCCTACACAGAGGTTTCCTGGCTCAAGCGAAACGAAATAGGAGCGCATATGAGATATGTGCGGGACCGAGAATAATACCAGTATGTGATACTGTATTCGATTCTCGAGATTTGTGACATTGATCGGTTATATGCGATATAGCCGGGTTATCGAATCAAGTGTTGATTCGATAAGATGTTAATAATGATACTAGTCGGTTATGTGCGACATGACCGGATCATTGAATCAAGTGTTGATTTAATGATTTAATGTATAATTATATATTTGATATATTACTTTGCATTAACTAGTATTGGTTCACTTTAAATGGATTTTCTCACTTAGTGTGCACATTGTATATGTGATATATTTTTGTGTGCACTTGTTTGTATCATGTTTGATGATACATGCAAAATTGGTTAAGTGTAAAGATTGAACCATGGTTATATGAATGGTTAGGGTTATGATTACTTATTCATTCATTTATTTATTTATTATTTTTGGAAAATAATAGCATTAAGAGAAAAAAACAAAATGGTTTTCTTTTATTCTTTTCTTTCATGAAGGTTGTTGAAGCTTCATGAAGCTTTTGACCAAGTGACCATTTTGTCTTCTTCTTTAACCCAAACCATTCACATAAACTCTAGTTATCTCTCTACACTTGACCATGGTTCATGATATGATAAGAAATCATTTATTTTCTATTTAGAAATATACTTATCATATTATTCATCTTCTTCTTCTTCTTCTTTCAAAGTAGAAAAAGCTTGACCATCAATAGTGATTGATGAAAAAGAGTGAGAAATCCAATTCTAAAGTGCACCCACCTCCTATTTCTTCACCCTCTACCTCTTGCCAAGTAGTATAGGGTGTTTTCTTCATAAGTTTCATGACTTGGTGAAGTGGGAGCTTGATCTTGTGATGCCTCGACGTAGATCATCTTCGGCATCGACATCGACGACCTAGCCCGGCCATTTCTCCGACGAAGCCGACGCAAGAGTCCGGGATCCGATTTGGACAGCGGAGGGACATCATTGTGGAGCTATGGAGGTGGAGCACCGGATCTACAAAGGTTGTATTTTCGTTCACTTAGTTAAGTTGTTAACTAGTTGCATCGCATAGCCTAAAATTCTAGTTAACGATCCGTATTAGGGTTTCTCGGCACTTGTAAATTTTGAAATTGGCATGGTTGATGCCTTGTGAGACTTCATTAGTGTGCCTAGGAACTCTACAGTGGTATCAGAGCCTAGCTAAACCCTTAGGCGATGCGTAGACGATGTTAGAAACCCGATCGAACCCGTAACCCTAACCCGACAACCCTCTTTGTACATTTTTCAAATTTGTGGATTTTTGTATATTAAAAATATGCAGAAAAATCTGCAGGGAATCCTAAGAATTACTGTGCAACACGTGTCCATGATTCCACTATAACGCGGCGGAACCGCGGCACAAGCATGGCTGGTGCGGCGGTTCCGCGGCCATTTTGTCGTATCTTGCATTGGTTTTGGCACAGTAATTCATATGTTGAAGTGCTGGTTTTCCTGGGTATTTTTAAAAATTATTCAAGAGTTGAATTTTCTGGGTTGTATTTGGGGACTCGGAGTTTCGATCGGATTGTCTAATCTTGTCTGTGTCTTTCCGGATATTTTTTGAATATGTTAAAAAGTTCGACCGGATATAAATACCCAATTTTTCCCCTGTCGGGAAATTTCCAAGTGTTGGATTTTTCCGTGGTTTAAAGACGTTCTAAGTAGTGCAAGTAACGCGATGGTCCCTCTAGAAGACAACAAACCTTAACTCAATTATGTGACCGTCTTGAACTGCCCTTTGAACCTTAGGGTTTGGGGCAGTACGGTGTGCCACATGTGAGGCGTTGGCTGGACCCTTCTACGGCTGGACCGTTGGTACTGAGGCACGAACTGAATGTTTTTAGACTTGTTTCATGTGTTGATCTATTTTGGGAAAACTTGGGTGTTCGACTGTTCGATCGGAAAGTATAACATTTTCTGTTTATCTGGAATGTGATACAACAATTGGAATTCATAAATAGTTATGAGATAACTGAATGAATGTTATAAACATAGCACTTTAGTCTCACTTGATCGGTTGCCACGGAATTTTGATGTGATCAAAAGTCCATCGCAATCACGTAACGTACGCGGATACTCGCCGGGTAAACTTAATAGACAGCCTCGCTCCATAGCCCCGACCAAGTGACTGTAGGAGTACCCCGTCGCCGAAAGCATCCGTTCGGGTGCTCGCGGCAGCAGTGTTCCACCTTGGTGCACTTCGTCGACGGCGTCGGGGGTGCGGCCGTCTACTGAAGTTTGCGACGAGCATTCGATCAGGATGTCGGGAATCTTATTGAATTGCCCGACTTGATATTGAAAAGTGTTTTCGATTTTGAGACTAAAATGCGGGGTTTATAATTGTTAGGCATGCGATGTCTAAGGAATTCATTTGATTAGGCATGTGATGTCTATGCAGGTTGTGAATTCCAACTGTTGTAGTTTTACACTTTCTTTTCTGTGACCGTAAGTGTAATATGTGATATCGCCGGTTTCGTTGCTATATGTCAACGACAATTGGGATGCGCATATTTACTTACGTTGATGACATGTGATGTTATGTGTTGCTGGATATGTTATATTGGATCATCGTGTTTGAATAGCCGGGGTTTTTTTTATGTGAGATGAGTGTTTTTCATTTTCATTCATGTAAAAACTTGTATGTAATATTCTTTTATTGGGGCACTTCCAGGTTGCGGAAGATGTCACCCTTTGTATATTGTTTTCTTTTCCGCACTAGGATAGACCCAAGGAGGAGAGCACAAGTAACCGGGTTCTGGAGTCCAGTGGGAGACCAACTCGAGGAGTCGAGTCCGGGTCTCCTAACTCTAGAATTGGTAGGGTTGCTTGCCGCTCTCGTAGGGGTCTAGGGGTGTGGGTTTGGCTATTCATCACGACCGTGGAATCCGTGTTTTATACTGGCTCGTATTGAAAACACGGACGTCCTAGTATATCAAATATTTCATATGATTCTTCTGCTGCGATATCTGTGATGTGATCATGTGATATTTTGTGATGGATACAGTATATAGTATATATGATATATTATATAGGCGTTACTTATGTTTTACACCCGCGCTAGCCCTGCCCCGCTCTGCCGTTAGTTACCTAACCTAACGGTGCACGAGGGGACATCGAGGCGAATGCGGATGGCATAAGTATACGTCGTATTTATCTGTGATGTTTAGGTAACTTAAATGATGGGACTTCATTAATGAGATTAATGAAATAAAAGAAACCTAAGATGTTGTAGAATCGAATTTCAAAATAAAACAGGTAGCTACGGTTCTTGCTTTGCATAGCGGTATATGTGATATATCCTGCACCTTATTCGATGAGGAAAGGACCGAGATCCCTTCACCGGGAGTGACTCCTTTAGCAATAACTGGCAGATGCTACACACTCGGTTTGTCTTTTGATTTCTTTTAAGAGTTTTTGCTTTGCACGGTGATATGTATGATATATCCCGCACCTCATTCGACGAGGAAAGGACCGACGATCCCTTCACCGGGAGTGACTCCTTTAGCAAAACTGGAAAAGCCTCAAAAGCACTCCATTTCAAAATTCATTCGATCCTACAACGATATCAAGTTCATTACGCAATAGGTTTTCAGAAAAACCTGTCGTAGCCCTCCGTCATTTCAGATAAGTGGTAGTTAGTATTCGTGCTACGTTTGTTGGCCTGCGTCAAGGCGTAGTGTGCGGTAGCTAACTAGTATTTATCTGTTTATGCATATGATGCAGATTGGATTAGGGTAGTCGTGCGACTTTGTTGGCCTGCGTCAAGGGTCGTGCGGGTGGGTTTAATTCAATCAGGAAATGACGGGCTGAACTTGACTAGCGCACTATGGTTTGTTGGCCTGCGTCAAGGTCATAGGACGCTAGGGGCAAAATTATCGGGAATTTCAAGTGTTGAAATTTGCAATGAGATTGCATACCTTCTATGAGATAGTTGGATCCCGATACCCGCTGCGAGTAATTGTTACTCCTGGGAGAGTTTTACACATTACAATTAGCTAATCAAGTAGGTGTCTAGAAAGGTGTCAACGGGGTTACGCCTCTGGGAAAACGAGGTTTACATTAATTAGGTTCGTGCGAAAGCATGGGGGACATCCCTCAAAGTACCGACACTGGCCTGGCTGAAAAATTGACGAACTTGTAGTATGTAATTAATCCCGGCTAGTCTTTCCTTTTAGGGTTTGAAGGAAGATTTGATAAAAAGCAGTGGGAGCCATCCTGATTAGATAAAATAGAAACCAATCTATTCTTGCAAGAGCGCACACTGAGTGTTTTCTTCTCTCTCTCTCAAGGTAGCGACCATATCACGCCTTAATCAAGATAATAATACGGAATATTGACCGAACCCGCTTGTTATAATGAGCTGGAGAACATTAGTCCCGCTCCAACTTATAATTGTTATAAGACAGAGCAAGAAATTGGGGATTACCAGAATTCCCGTACCGCCCAAACGACGAGAGTGCATGCTGATGCATCATCTTCGGGTGTGTTTGTTACAAAGAACTGTTTCTCAGTATCCTCCGCATCCTCGGTATATGATACCGGATCAGGATCCCAGATATGTAATCTGTTACATAGGGTTACAGATAGGTAGAGAACTGAGAACGGGTGATAAGTTTCATGAGACAGAAAACGGGGCAAGTGTTGCAGCCAAGTCTGTTGGTCACTGTCACCCTGTATTCCAAATACATTGATTCTGAACGAATGTTATTAGATACCGAACCTGATATACAAAATCATATCAGTCTCTTTATTAGTAAAGAAATGATAAAATTTTGTATTGTTGGATAATGTTTTGAACATTTCCTATATCAAAAGTTGATCGGTTCAGGCACGTTATCTAAAAGCATTGATGTTCTAAATCAAACTACAGTTCTTTAGTATACAGAACACACACAAGAGGAAGAGTTCAGAAATGAACGAATCCTTCTTGAGGTATTGTAGACTAGGTCATATCAATGCCACCCGACTAGCTGAAGTTAAATATAGATGCATATTTAAATTAGTTTGAATTTACATCTTATGAAACTTGCCAGTCATGTCACAGAGATAAGATGACCATAGCTATGTTTATTAGAAACAGAGAAAGTGTTAGTGAACTCTTGGGATGATACATGTGGATGTATGTAAGGTCCCCTGTCTGCATATACCAAGACCGGTTCTTTGTACTTCATTACATTCTCTGATGATCTCTCAAGATTCAGACATATGTTCCTGTTGAAACACAAGTCCGAACCTTTTGAGATATTCACAGAATATGATTTATAAGTAGAAAACCAAAACACGGGTATAAGTATTATGTCCTTTGATGAGATCGAAGAGGAGAATACTTGAGCACGGAATTCCTGGACTATTCTAAAGGAGAATGGGATTCTCTCTCAGCATTACTCCTCCGTATACACCATAGCACGATGGTATATCGGGGCGGAGCAATCACACCCTATATGATAAGGTGTGCTCTATGATGAGTACTACTGAGTTACCTATTTCCTTTTTGGGAGTTATGCACTTGAGAAGCTGCATACCTATTGAATTGGGTTCAAATCAAATCAGTTGCCTACCACTTCATATTTGATATGATAAGGGAAGAGCCCATCTCTTAAGTTAGTTAAGATTTGGGCTTGTCCAGCCTATGTCTGAAAAGCAAAATCCGGACAAGCTCGAGGCAAGGTCTGTAATGTAGAACTGGAAATGTTCCAGCTATACAAACTGCAGCAGATGATTTGAAAGAACCAAAGGATTCAATAGTTACCAACGAACCTCAGCCTCTCCGCCGTTCTAGTAAGGTTCCTCACCCGTCTGAGAGATACTTCGGTTACTCTATGACAGTGGGAGCGAGGATTGCATCATGAGATGATGACCCAACTAGTTTCGAACTGGCCATCAGGAGTGGGACTCTGTAAGAATGGCTGGATGCTTAGCGATCTGAGATGGAATCCATGTACACCAACAAAGTATGGACTTTGGTTGCTATATCTGAAGGGTTAAATCCCCATCAGGAGCAAGTATATCTTGAGAAGATTACTTGGTGTAGATGGAAAAGTTGAGACTTTCAAAGCTAGACTTGTTAAAGGTTTTCATCATCAACCAGGCGTGGAGAATGATGAAACCTTTTCCAGGGGCCTATACTTAAGTCCATCCAGATCCTACTTGCCACGGCTACATACCATGACTACGATATCTGGTGGTTGGGTGTCATGACAGCTTTTCTAAATGATGTTTTAGAAGAGAACGTCTATAAGTACACAGCCAGAGGGCTTCGTAGACAGTGGGAGCAGCGGAAACGTGTACAAGATGCTTTATAGGATAAAGCAGGTATCGCGGAGCTGGAACATCTGTTTTGATATGTTAGTCAAAGAGTTTGATATCATCAAAATGGTAGATGAACCTTGTATAAACAAAAAGGTAGTAGGGAGTATGGTGATGATCCTCGTAGAGTACGTGGATGACATACTCTTGATAGGGAAGGAGTTTCCTATGCTACGCTCGGTAAATCTCCGCTTATCACCATGATTCTCCATAAAGGATCAAAGTGATGCCTCCTAAATCCTGGGTTTTGGATCTATGAGATAGATCTAATTGGATGTTAAGATTCTCACTAGTTGTAGTGAGATGGTATCAACCGATCCTGGGGAGAATCACTGGAACGGTTCCAGGGTGATAAGGATGACTGAAAGTCAGTCACAGGCATTGTCTTTACCCTCAGTAAAGGGACGGTGTGTTGGAAGAGTTCCAAGCTAGATACCGTGGCATACTAGACGATTAAAGGCTGAATATGTCGCTACTTAAGATGCTACCAAAGAACCTGTCTGGGTGTATATTAGTTCATGAGATGAACTTAGTTCCTTCCATTGTGTGACAATGGAGTTGTGGCTTATGCCAAGGAACGTCCGTCCCATCAGTGATCCAGACATATTCTAAGGCAGTATCACCTGATCATGGAGATGGTTGATCTCCAGGGTGATCAAGGTTAGGAGAGCAGACTCAGAGGAAAACACGGCGGATCCACTCATGAAGGCCTATTCCCAGAGAGAGACTTTTATGGGATGGTTGAGTATGAGATACTACAACCACTGCTACAGATGGCCCTAGTGCAAGTGGGAGATTGTTAGTTATATGTATGCCCTAGAGGCCATTACTATACATAGGATGTATATTGTAGTGGATGCTTGGACATATATAGGGAGGACTTTCTTGCTCGACATGATAGTATGCTATCTGGTTGCACTTTACCTTAACGTGTACACTGATTGTCTCTCTGATACATGTTGGTAAAGCCCTTGGGATATGTACTTGACTACCTGGACTATGATGCAGATCATACTAGTGGGGACATGGTAGTCCATAAGTACATCCTTCAAGGTCCCTAGTCATGGGTGTATCGAGACGGGGCATCGATATACCAGTGTAGACTAGCGTATACCTTCTCGACCCATACAGATGGGCGATGAATGATCCCATATCCATTGGTGTTTGACATCAGAGATGATATACGGGTGCTCAGTGGAGACTGGGTACGCTGGACGGACTCGCCGAGAACTCCGAGATGGAATTATACCTTACGTCAGATGGCAGTTCTCTGGTGACACGGGTACAGAGTAGTCTGTTGACCCGAGATCGTCATAGAGTCTTGTGTGGTTCCCACTGTGCTTTGATTTCCACCTTACCACATCCAAGAGGGCGTGAAAAACGGTGGTTTTTGGGTACAGTCCCGAGTCACATGGAAGCAATGAGCGATAGGAGGGGATTCGTCTCTCCTGGTATAGAGAGTTGATGTTGCGCTGTGTTCGATTGGCTATAACCGGAAATCCCTGGCCAGGGTTGCTGAGATTTACTGGTAAGTGTTACCAGTAGTTTCTCGAATAGTTATAGACCTCATATCGACACGACTTATCGAGCTATTGGGGTCTGACGTTTACCACCCCTAGGTAAGATATGACCGGACTGTACGGTAAGTGTTACTGGTTGGATTCACAGGAGTGTGAGCTGGCTTGCTCGTCGATCTTCTGATCGCTCAATACCCGGGTGGCCGTTACGTTTAGCAGACCGCTTGCGGCTTGTGGATGTTTGATATGATCATCATCCGCTGCCGGCGTATTGACGAGTCTTTAGAGTCCTACACAGAGGTTTCCTGGCTCAAGCGAAACGAAATAGGAGCGCATATGAAATATGTGCGGGACCGAGAATAATACCAGTATGTGATACTGTATTCGATTCTCGTGATTTATGACATTGATCGGTTATATGCGATATAGCCGGGTTATCGAATCAAGTGTTGATTCGATAAGATGTTACTAATGATACTAGTCGGTTATGTGCGACATGACCGGATCATTGAATCAAGTGTTGATTTAATGATTTAATGTATAATTATATATTTGATATATTACTTTGCATTAACTAGTATTGGTTCACTTTAAATGGATTTTCTCACTTGGTGTGCACATTGTATATGTGATATATTTTTGTGTGCACTTGTTTGTATCATGTTTGATGATACATGCAAAATTGGTTAAGTGTAAAGATTGAACCATGGTTATATGAATGGTTAGGGTTGTGATTACTTATTCATTCATTTATTTATTTATTAGTTTTGGAAAATAATAGCATTAAGAGAAAAAAAACAAAATGGTTTTCTTTTATTCTTTTCTTTCATGAAGCTTGTTGAAGCTTCATGAAGTTTTTGACCAAGTGACCATTTTGTCTTCTTCTTTAACCCTAACCATTCACATAAACTCTAGTTAGCTCTCTACACTTGACCATGGTTCATGATATGATAAGAAATCATTTATTTTCTATTTAGAAATATATTTATCATATTATTCATCTTCTTCTTCTTCTTCTTCTTTCAAAGTAGAAAAAGCTTGACCATCAATGGTGATTGATGAAAAAGAGTGAGAAATCCAATTCTAAAGTGCACCCACCTCCTATTTCTTCACCCTCTACCTCTTGCCAAGTAGTATAGGGTGTTTTCTTCACAAGTTTCATGACTTGGTGAAGTGGGAGCTTGATCTTGTGATGCCTCGACGTAGATCATCTTCGGCATCGACATCGACGACCTAGCCCGCCCATTTCTCCGACGAAGCCAACGCAAGAGTCCGGGATCCGATTTGGACAGCGGAGGGACATCATTGTGGAGCTATGGAGGTGGAGCACCGGATCTACAAAGGTTGTATTTTCGTTCACTTAGTTAAGTTGTTAACTAGTTGCATCGCATAGCCTAAAATTCTAGTTAACGATCCGTATTAGGGTTTCTCGGCACTTGTAAATTTTGAAATTGGCATGGTTGATGCCTTGTGAGACCTCATTAGTGTGCCTAGGAACCCTACATAGTTTACTTCTACGCCCTAATCTAACTTAGTACACCTAATCTAATCTCAAATATCCACGACATACTATAATCTAGCATAAATAGTACATATATACTATACTAAACATCGAACTGCGGGGGTGCTATACGCCATCCATCCGACTTCCCCCGTAGATATAATCTACTCACCTTGCATCCTGCGCGTCGGTGTCGACGTCGCCTTCATCTTCTTCATCATCTGGAATCAACATGAAGGTACCTATATAGATAACATAATCAGAATGCGTATTAAAATCACATCGGGAATACCAAAATGACACGCTAAGGCCTATAGGTTAGAACCTATAGACTACGCTTTCAAAACCATCAAACAATCTTCGATATCGTCGTACAAACGCCAAGTAATCGAGGTAAAACACCAATACACAATTCCAGAATTCAAAATACGAGAAATGAAAACACGAATCAAAACAACAACTCAGGAAACAGGTTCCAGATTCTACCCTAATCAAATTGGACAATTTTTCATATACCAGGGGTCTAATTTATTGATGAGGGGACCACAGAACCAATACGAGGCAATTCCACCCAGGTCTAGCCGCAAATTGGGGCCAGAGGGATTAAATTTGCAGCCGTAGTTGGGGGTTAGGGGCTAAGGTTTTGGTGGTAGCTTCCTAGGTGCCTGCATGTAACACTGTGTATGCAATATAATTTTCAGAGTCTCGGGGTGATAGCAGATTCCATTTTACATCCACAGAATCACAGTTTTTCCGATATCGGCTTTTCCAAAACCGTATTCCGATGTTCTAGTCTCTTCTTTAGGCCTTGAATCTAGCACTAGGGGGTTTGTGTGGCCTCTACTGGGCTCAATTACACATCACTACCCAAAATTTCCCTAAACCCTAACTAGAGTTTTCAAAGTTCACCCAAACCACTCAATATCGGTTCTAATCTAACATGGGGGTAAAAGTAATGGAAACACTAAGCTTATGGTTCAGAAAATAGCTCATTTGGCAACTCAAGAAAATTCTTGAGTTGCCCCAAGTGGCCAAAATCCTTGCTTTCTTCGTCTAATGTGTTTCCCTTGAGCTTGTGCATCTTTTTAAAGAAGTGGGATTTGGGTTTTGAAGTGTTTAGCATGTAGTTTTGGGGAGATGAAGAGGGGAGGGAGAAGGAGCAGCAGGAGCAGCAGCTAGGGGAAGGTGAAGGGAGAGAAATGAGGGGAACAATGATGGAGGATGTCTCAATACAAGGGTTGACCCTCACCCACTCTTTCTCTCTGTAACCCATACCTATATATTTTATTCTTTTTCTTTTCTAATTTCCTTCTCTCTTCAAATCATCAACTATGATAAAACATGTAGGAAAGCCATGGAAAAATATGTAACAAGCACAAAAAAAGATTTGGTGCATGTTTTGCAGAAATATGCTAAAAATCCGATTAGCGATTTTTAATCGCGATTAGCACTAAATTAGTGTCAAACTAATCATGAAAACATTAAAATTTGGATAATTCACATAAAACACCCTCTTTTAGTAATTTCTATAATTTTCAAAAAATTTTCCTAATTTATCGGTATTTAATTATACCGAAATATTAAAATATTCATTAAAATAATATTAAATTGTAAAAATTCCCAAAAATAATATTTTATTTTTCTGAAATGTTACAAGTAGCTCCATGTAATTGTCCCTTCGCTCCAAGTAGTTATCTCCCGGACTCTAGAATGGTTCCACAAGATGAAAGGAACCAGCTTGCTTGAAGTTTTCGAGGCCGAAGATGATCTACGTCGAGATGACACCAACTCAAGCTACCTCTTCACTAATTTGGAGTTAGTGAAGCTAACATTCTAAACTAAATGGCTAGTCTAATAGTGAATGATGAAGTATGATTTTTGTCCACTTTAGAATTAATTTTCTCACTAGTTTTCTTCACCTCTCAAAAATATAGAGAGCTCACTCTTGATGAAGAAGAAGAAGAAGAAGATAATGTTGTGCATGAATCATGTGAGAATTGCAACCATGGGTGAGATTATATCTCATATAAATCATGTAGAGAATTAACCATGGCTAAAGATAATTGTTAGGTTAATAAATATCTCATGTAAAACAAATTAGTGGACTAAGTCAATGGCGACTACAAGCTTCTATAAGCTTCATAGCCATGAATAATTTCCATCTAATTATGAATTACTTGGATAAATAAAAACCTAATATATTATCTAAAACATGGTGTGAGTCTCATAAACTCATGTTGCATGTATAATCAAGCATGACACAAAAAGAAATACGATTAATATATATCACATATATATTAAATGCATAAGTGAGAAAAAGAAATGCTTAAGTGAGCTAATATTAGTTAATATAAATTAATATATCAAATATAAAATTATACATTAAATTATTAAATCAACACTTGATTTAATAATCCAGCTATATCACATATAACCGACTAATATTATTTGTATCAATTTATCGAATCAAAACTTGATTCGATAACCCGGCTACATCACATATAACCGACTGATACAGTCATGACCCGAAAGGTACGGAACGGGACTGGCACTTAAATTATGAAACGTCTCAAGGAGTATGTAATCTAAGTAAGGCAAAGCCCAGAAATCAAAACCCAATTAAGCAATAGAGTGAAGGAAAAACCAGTTAAGTCACATCAAAATATTTTAAAGAACAACATCACATTTTTCCAAAAAATTCGGCAGAGTCTCCTTTGTAAAAATTGGCCCCTAAACGGGTACAAAACAGGAATATATATATATGGATAACATGAAATAAGGCATCCTCAAGCGGGAGCTGGCTCTTCGCCGAAGCGGACTCAAATCCCACGCATTATAAATCATCAATGTGTGAACTAAGCATAAAGGACACAAGTAATAAACATCATGTCGGTTCAAGTGAGCACGACCCCAAAATACAATATAAAAGTTCACAAATCTCACTGCCTCGTCTCTAGGTCAATATACATCAACACAATAACAGGTACAGTAGATGGAGTACTCTAGATACAATGAATATAGAAGGTGGAAAGCAAAATAATATCACAACCCACCTACGAGCAAAAGCCTTAAGTCCAGGCAAAAGGAGCAAAAGGAACAAGTGCGTCTGCCGCTACTGTGCTGACGGAGCGGACCTGCAAAAAGGCTGTGGCACAACGGGGGTGAGTTGCCAACTCATGAGTAATAAATAACATCTATAGATGCTATCGTAAGCATGCATGCAAGTGTCATAACATCAATAATGCTGATATGTTGGCAACATGTTTCAATTTACAATACGAATCTGACATGATGTACTAGTAGGTATGTATGCAACATGGATCAATTTACAATACTAATCTGACATGATGTACTAGCAGGTATGTATGCAACATGGATCAATTTACAATACTAATCTGACATGATTTACTAGCAGGTATGTATGCAACATGAATCAATTTCAACTCGTGATCTGAATATGTTGATATAAGAAAATCATTATTTTCTTCTTAGAAAAATCTTTTGAAATATCAGCATAATATCAATAGAATCAACAGAAATCTGTGACCAGCATCGACACCTCAATAACAATCTCAAATCTCATGTATCCATATCACAGTATCTCTGGCCCCAGCCGTCCGGCTAACCCATCTCAAAGTATCAATACCTCAACATCTCACGGCCATGATCGGTATCCTCTGGATATCCGCCGCGCCAACAATCACAGGTAGGTAGTCTTCCCCTGCCAGGCTCATCGTCTACACCTCGATCTTCTTGTCCCGGGGTACCTTACCGGGCCCACCATGTACCCGAGACAGTTCATCCAACTCCTCGAAACGGGTCTCGAAAACCAACTGAAAACTCATGGTGGACGACACATGTATCATATCAAGAGAAAAACCGCAACTTTCAATGTTTAAAAAATAATATCAGGTTTATTAAATCTTTGAGGCTTTTCCCAAAATCTCATAAATCTCAAGTGCTGAAATCCTCATGAAAATCATAATAAGTGCACATGTCAATGATAATGGATGCCTATAGTTTCAACAAGTCGAACTGCAATGTATGACTAATAGGCTAGGCATGAACGAATGATGTAATGAGGTACATGCATATGAATAGCGATCATACATGTTCATCCTGAGGAATTTAAATGTATTAGCACAGGTTTAAGCATCATATACGGTGAAATTGCTATAGATTTCAGGTTATACAAGTATCTAGTGTTATGGCATAGCAATTACCAAGGCGTGTGTGTCCGCATGAATAGTGCTCGTGCTGCATAAAAACCCTGGCAATTGTGTAAGTGTCCTATGAAGTGAGTTCGCACATGTATGTGAATATATAGGATCATAAATGCAGCAAGATATTCAAGTAGGCACTATACTCATAAATATTAGTACCACTAGAAGTCTTTTAAATTATCCAATCTATCGGGCGTCTTGTGCCATCCAAACGATTTTCCCCCGTAGATATTACATCTACTCACCCATGATCTCATGCTAGCCGGGTCCAACCACCGCTTTTCCCTTCCGTGCCGCGTCCGACGTCTCCGCGGTCGTTCCTAGAAACACACAAACAATGCACATAAGGCTAAATCCTGCCAAAATGCGATATCACGATCAAGGGAAAAACTCGCGTTGGAAACTAAACGCGCGTGCACTCGATACGTCAAAACGTGTGTAACCTCACCAGAAACCACCCCGATTCGCTGTGTCGCGCAGTGCACCACAGACCCAACACACAAAACGCACGTGTCGCACGAGTTAAAAAGTATTGAAAAAGGGTTTTAAGTTCCAGATTTTGACTCGAGTGAAAATATAAAATGTTGCATATACCAAAAACCCTAAATATACAGTAGACTCCCACAGCCCAAACCCTAACACGATACACCATCATCTGGCCGCAAATTGCGGCCAGAATGAATAAAATTGCGGCCATAAAGTGGGTAGGAGGTCTCGTGCTCTGTTTGTGTGATCTAGGTCTAGTGAGCATGCCCCAGTTAACTCAGATTTTACCTGAAGCACTCGGGTCAACAACAGATATTAAAATGGCTAAAAATCTACATTAAAACATTAAATTACACTAAATTGAAACCCTATGGTATTTTAATGAAATTTGGAGCAAAACTTAGTTTAAATGGCCTTATAAACACTTAGTCAAGCTATATTAACCATAAAAATCCTCACTTGGCCAAAACTCCACTTAAATCACCATAACTAGCACCAAATCACACTAAACACTAATTAAAGCTTAATAATCACTTGTTTAGCAAAAGAAAGAAGTTAAGTTTTAAATTGATACCTCAAGTGATCCTAAGGTGCAAGAAGAAGGAGAAGAAGAAGGAGGAGAAGGGGGTGGGGTGTGTGTGCTGCTGCTATTGCCTGCTGCTGCTGCTGCTGATGCTGAGGCTGATGCTGCTGTTGTTGCTGAAGCTGATGCTGCTGCTGCTACTTGCTTCTGATGCTGCTGCTGTTGTTTCTGCTCCAGCTGCTTGCTATGTGTGTGAGGGTATGTGAGAGGGAGAGAGAGATGTGAGAATGAGAAATGAGAGTGAGGGAAAGAGTGGAAGTGTGAGGGTGGTTAGAGAGTGAGGGTTTGGAAAAAAGCGGTGAGGTTAGTGGAGCCATACCTCAAGCCATCAAATCCCTCTCTCTCTCCTCACACAAGTCAACCCCAAAACAAAACAAAATTTAAATTAATTAGGAAAACTAATATCCTCAATTTACTTTATATTAACTTAATGATATGCTTAAGTTTACCATGGCTACTTAAACCTTTCCTAACCCTAAACTTAGCCCTAGTTAACATGCACATGTATGTGCAGTCCAGATTAAATTCTAATAAAATATTCATAAATCCAGATAAAATATTTGAAAACCGTTTTGGTAAATTTTTTACTAAAAACCCCACATTAAAGAATAAATAACCACTAATCACATTCTAAGGTGCTACAATCTTCCACCTTTAAAGAAAATTCGTCCCCGAATTTAAAATATAGCTACGCGTACCTTCAATGAGATTAGGGAATTTCTTCCGCATCTCGCCCTCGGCCTCCCGAGTGATCTCTTCACCATTGGGGCTGCGCCAAAAAACCTTCACAGATGGCAAGACATTTGATCTATGTTTCTTCACCTGCCGATCCAATATCACTACTGGCTGCTCGGTGAACGAAAGATCGCGCTCAAGCTGAATGGTCTGATGCTGAATCATGTGAGAAGGGTCATGAAGATATCTGCGAAGCATCGACACGTGGAATACGGGGTGAACATCCGGGAAGCTGGGTGGAAGAGCCAAACGATATGTAACCGCGCCAACACGCTTGAGGATCTCGATGGGACCCACAAATCTAGGACTAAGCATTCCTTTTCGCCCAAATCTCATCACGCCCTTCATCGGAGAGACCATCAGAAAAACGTGATCACCAACTGCGAACTCTAGTCTGCGACGGCGCCTGTCCGCATACGATTTCTGCCTGCTCTGAGCCGCTCTCATCCGATCTCGAATCAACTGTACTTTCTCGGTCGCCTCTCGCACCAAAATATTGCTCTCTCTAAGCTCAGTCCAACAGACGAGCGATCTACATCTCTTCCCATACAAGGCCTCAAAAGGTGCCATCTGAATAGTATCCTGAAAGCTGTTGTTGTAGGAGAACACCACTGAGGGTAAATGATGATCCCAACTACCACCGAAGTCAAAAACGCACGCTAGGAGCATGTCCTCGAGAGTCTGAATAGTCTGCTCTGACTGGCCGTCGGTCTGCAGATGAAATGCTGTGCTGAAACTCAAACGGGTGCCCCACGCTTCCTGAAGTCTCTGCCATAGTCGGCTGGTAAACTGGGTGCCTCGGTCTGACACGATACACGTCAGGACGCCATGTAACCGTACGATCTCGTCAATGTAAATCTGGGCATACTAAGCAAAACCGAAAGTGGTCTTCACTGGCAGGAAGTGAGCCACTTTCGGTCTTGCTCAGTATGCCCAGATTTACATTGACGAGATCATACGGTTGCATGGCGTCCCGACGTGTATCGTGTCAGACTGAGGCACCCATTTTACCAGCCGACTATGGCAGAGACTTCAGGAGGCGTTGGGCACCCGTTTGGGTTTCAGCACAGCATTTCATCTGCAGACCGACGGCCGGTCAGAGCGGACTATTCAGACTCTCGAGGACAAGCTCCGAGCATGCGTTTTTGACTTCGGTGATAGTTGGGATCATCATTTATCTTTAATGGAGTTTTCCTACAACAACAGCTTCAAGGATACTATTCAGATGGCACTTTTCGTGGCCATGTATGGGAGGAGATGTTGATCGCCCGTCTGTTGGACTGAGCTTAGCGAGAGCAGTATTTTGGGGCCGCAGATCCTGCAGGAGACGACCGAGAAAGTACATTTGATTCGAGATTGGATGAGAGCGGCACAGAGCAGGAAGAAATCGTATGTGGACAGGCGCCGTCGTAGACTAGAGTTCACAGTTGGCGATCACGTTTTTCTGAGGGTCTCTCCGATGAAAGGCGTGTTAGTGTATATGCCCTAGAGGCCCTTATCGTATCATACAAGTTTGTATATTACTTGATGGAAGCTTGGGATATTCACAGTTGTATAGACAATCTTGCTCAAAATAGTAGTATGCTACTTGGTTTATTTCTACTTCAATATGTGCATGTGTTTCTTTTACCATATCGCTTATACATATTAGTAGAGCTCTTAGGATCTTTGCTTGATTACCAGCGTTGTGATGGCAGTCACACTTGTGGGGGCTGGCTAATTTATAAGCACATCCTTATACAGGTCCCTAGTCGTAGGACTATCGAGACAGGGCATCGATACTCCGGAGTAGACGAGCGTATACGCTTCTCATCCCAGCACGGGAGACGGTCTGTCCCACAGCCGTCAGTACGTCGTAATTGAGATAGTATGCGGGTGCTCATTAGGTTACGAGTACACTGGACAGGACTCATCGGGAACTGATGGTTGGTATTATACCTATCGTCAGTTATCAGTTCCCAGGTGACATGAGTACAGCTTAGTCCGCTGACTTGATACTGTCACTTCGCCTCGAGTGTGTTCCTACTGTACTTAGATTACTACCCTACCACGGCTCAAAGGAGTCGTGCAAACAAGTAGTAGTTGGGTGCAGTCCCGAAGCACTTGGAGGCAGTGACGGTAAGACAGGATTCGTCTCTCCCGGTATTGGGGGTTGACATCGCGCTGTGTCTAGGAGAGCCGTTACACGAGTAGTCCCTGACCAGGGCAAGCGAGATATACTGGTAGGTTTCCAGTGTTATCTCAGGGTGTTCTGGGCTACACTCCGACACGACTTGTACTGCTATTAGGGGACTGACGTTTACCACCCCTTAGGCCTACCATGCGATGTTTTCAGACGAACGGACCGGACTGTACGGAGATTGTCATATACAGGCTCAGTACGAGTTCGGATGGGTTTACCTTATCGGCCTTCTTATCGACATCTACCTGGGGACCGTTACGTACAGCAAGTGCCGCTTGCGGTCTGTGGTTAAACCCACTGCCACCGTAGTGTCGAGTCTTTAGAGTCCCACACAGAGAATTTCCCTGCACTGAGCGAAACGTGTAGAGGCCGTATGGTTTTACGGCAGGGCTGCGATCACTTATGTGCACTTGTGTGCGTATGCTATTCGGGAAGGCAATACTAGTGGGCTTTGGTTTAAGCCGGATCCTAGTATTGCACGGATGGATTTGTTTTGTCTTCTGTGCATTCGCATTCTACGGAATGCGGATGCGGGTGTGTATGCACAGTTTTGAGGAGCGAAGAAGAAGGAGGTGCCTCATTAGGGATTTGACAGTTGATTCGGTCAAAACCATTTTAAGGCGGACTCATTTAGGTTTTGGCAGTTGGTTCGGTCAAAACCATAATGAGCCGGGGACATTATTTACTAATCTTTTCGGTGATAATTATGTGATGGCTAATTGCTTTGACCATTTGACCATATTTGACCACACTTGACTTTGTTGACCGTTTGACCAAAGTTGACTTTGACCTTCATGAGAGGTCTAGAGTTATCTTTGGATTTCTTTTTCTTTTTGGATTATGAAAATGGTCAAGTCATTAGTAGCCATCAACTTTATCATGAAAGGATTGGTAATAATGGTGTTTATGTATTATTGAACCATGGTGCCTTTTTTCTTTAGTTAAGAATTTCATTTCTCTTTCTCTCATTTCTCTCTCTTGTGAGAAGAAAAGAAAAGAGCTCCATGGTTGCTAGTTCTTCTTCCTCCTCTTGAAAAATCCTTTGATCTCATATGTTGAGAGAAAAAGGATCCAAATATACAAACACTTCCATCTACCTCTTCTACACATCCTAGGACATCAAGACTAGCAATCTTGTTGCACTAGTTGCCTCGGCTCGAGGTGGAGCTCGGAGCACATCTCTCGGGTGGATCGTCTTCGACTCAAGAAGGCCGCAGAGGTGATCAAGATCCGGATCGATCCTCGGAGCTTGGATGGATGAGCAGGACAGCGGAGAGAAGACCCGAAGAACCGGTATCGTGAGGTATAATCTCTATGGCATAGTAGATAGCACCTCTTGTAGTTTGCTAGTTTGTAGTTTAGCAAAGATCTTTCTTTTAGTCCATGTTGCCTTTGCGCCAAAAAATTGTTTTTCTCCGTTTCCGCCTTCCCGTAAGAACCGGGGTGAGCAACGTGGACTTACAGTGGTATCAGAGCCTAGCTAAACATAAACTAGCAAGTTAGCAAAGTGTTAAGAATTTCGATCGGAAAAAAATCGCAAAACACGTCCGGAAAAACCATGTTTCTGCCGATTTTTTATACTGCTCTAAAAATGATTTAACATACATGAAAAATCGGCTCAGGGTTTTGTAAAAACACATAACAAAAATGATCTAGTGACTCGGTCAAAGAGCCGCGGATCCACGGCAAGAACATGCTTCCTGCCGCGGATCCGCCGCCAAGTTGACTCGGCCGTGGACCGGGTTTTGTGCAGTGTTCTTATATGGATGTTTTGGGATTTTTTATATAGTTTGTTTCTGCCCAGATTTTCCAGAGAACAAATTTGTTTTTGGGGTGGTTACAAATCCGTATTTTGATCGAAATTCCGTAGACTTTGGCTAATGGATATTATATGTGATGTGATATATGTATTGAACGTCTGCTAATCACTATACGTCGATTAGTGGGGGTTATACATATCTGTGATCTGTAATGTTGATGGTTTGTGTATATGAACTCGTTGGATTATCGCGGATGAATAGCCGGGTGGATGTGAGATGAGAGTTTCTTTTTCTTTCATTCATGTAAAATTTGTAATTGATGTAATATTATTTTATGGCCACACATCCGGGATGAGGTTGTAGCCGCCATTGTATAATTTCTTTTACTGTTTTTGCTCCTAGGATAGACCCAAGGTGGGGTGCACAAACTACCCGGTATCTCGAAGTGCCGAGTGGCCTACTCATGTTGTTGAGGGAGGTTGCTTCGCTTCGGGTACTTGGCGGGTAGTTTGCCGCACCCGTAGTGGTCTACGTTAGGGTTTGGCTATTTATCGCGACCGTGTAATCCGCTTTTCGTTGCAGGCTCGAACGAATCGCGGATTCCTAGTATATCCAAAGTGTTCATCTGTGATCTGGAATGGCTATCATTGTATCTAACGAATGTATATATCTATATATGATATCTATTTAGGCGTTGCTTATGTTTTGCATCCGCGCTAGTCCAGCCCCCGCTCTGTCGTTAGTTAAGTAACCTAACGGGTGATGACGGGACCCCGTGACGAATGCGGATGGCATAAGCGTACGTTATATTTTCGTTGTTTTCTGCAATGGTAGGATTAAATGATGGGACGCATTAAAATTAATGCAAGAAAATAAACCAAGTAAAAGTCGTTGGAACACTTTCAAAACCACTCGGTTCTTTTCAAAAACCAACTTTTAAACACGGAGCTTGAACCACTCCTTTTAAAAGCTATCTCGTTCCATCGATTATATCAAGTTCACTGCGTTCACGGTTTCGCCAAAACCATTCGTAGCCCTCCGTCGTTTCATATGAATATCCAACAGTATTCAAGCTGTGTTTGTTGGCCCTAGTCAAGGCACATTGTTTGGTAGCTGGTGGGTATTCATATGTTGCATTGATAGATGCGTTGGTTTGGGACAGTCGTATTACTTTGTTGGCCATAGTCAAGGATATATACGGGTGGGTTCAAATCAACCTGGACAATGACGGGTAGAACTTGACATGTGACTTATGATTTGTTGGCCTTAGTCAAGGTCATAAGAGCATGGGGCAAAAATCCACATCGGGTGTTTCTAAAGAAACTGAAACTTGCTAGTGCTGCATACCATTTGGAGTGTGATGATTCTGGTAGGATTCCTTCAGTTTTATCACACGATGATATTTGGATCCCAATCCTACTGTGAGTATATGCTACTCCTCGGGAACTTTCTCACTTAACGATCAATGCTATAAATGCTATAAACCAAGTAGGTGTCTAGAAAGGTGTTAGCGGGGCTACGCCCACAGGGAAAAGAGGTTACTTAATTAAGGAACTTCACGAATGCGTTGGAAAACCTCCCTCGAAGTACCGACACTGGCCTGGCTGAACGGTTAAGCAAGTATTGTACGGTAAGATTTATCTTGACTAATTCTTCCTTTATGGTTTGAGGAGGGATTCGAGAGACAGTGGGAGCCATCCTGTTTAGATAAATTAAAAACCAATCTAAACTTGCAAGAGCATCATGCTGAGTGTTTTCTTCTCTCTCTCTTAATTGCAGCGACCCAGTGACCGTACCTAGGTTACATCTAGATAATAAATTGACTGAATCTGACTGTTATGACTGGCAAAGGTCTATCCAGATGTCCATTGCCCATGACAAGCTGGGACACATCTTAACTAATCCAACCCCTGCCGTCTCAGGACCAGTTTCCCCTGTTACGGATATTGATATCCAAAAGACATCGGAAAAAGATTGGGCGAAAGCCAAATGCCTCGTGTTAGCCTCAGTTGATGGTGTATACCAGAGGCAGCACGAGAAGATGGACTTAGTTTCTATCTTCTTCCATAACAAAGATTTATATGGAGAGCAATCTCGTATCGCAAGATATGAGACCTCGAACGAATTTCTTCCAGCGAGGTTGGCTATCGGGTCATCTGTAGGGGCAACGTCCTTACAGAGACCAGCTATTTTGAGCTCACGGACCTGAAGACCACGTTGAAGAACGGGTCAGATGCTGACTTGATTCTACAGTCTCTACCTTCTACCCTGAAAAAAACCAGGGAAGTAAAAGGTAAGGAAAGGGCAGAAGTTTCGGGACTGGATGTAGTAAAAGCGGGACGTTCCTATTGTTACGGAAATGAACATTGGCAGAAGGATTGCAGGGCTAGCAAATCCAGTAGCCAGAATTCGAAGCATGTTGTGGCTTCGGATTCGGGTGTGTTTGTGATAGAGAACTGTATGTCAGTTAACCCTACTTCTTGGGTATTGGATACCGGATCACGATCTCACATCTGTAATTTGTTACAGGCTCTGAGAAACCGCAGGGTTATCAAGATAGGTGATATGACTCTCAGGGTTGCTAATGGAATGAGCATGTACGCTGAATCCGTAGGGGAATATCATCTTGGACTGACAACTGGACAGATATTGATTCTGCGTGACTGTTTTTATGTACCAGGTGCGACTTGTAATATCATATCTGTATCCTTACTTTCTAAGGAAGGATATGATTTTACTTTTGTAAGCGATGTAGTCAACATCCACCTAAATCAAGTTCTGATTGGGTCAGGTACATTGAAAAACGGGATATACGTATGGAATCAAGCTCAGATTTTCAGTGTCCAGAACACACTTAAAAGAAAGTCTCCGGAATTAAATCAGGCTTTCTCATGGCATTGTAGACTGGGTCACATTAATGAGACACGGTTAACAAAGTTACATAAAGAGGGATACTTGAATCCGTTCGAGTATCAGCCTTATACCACTTGTGAATCTTGTCTCATGTGAAAGATGACAAAGACTCCGTTCAGTGGACACGGAGAAAGAGTAAGCGAGCTCTTGGGACTCATACACAGTGATGTGTGTGGTCCAATGTCTACACATGTGTGAAGTGGTTATGTCACGACCCGAAAGAGCACGTGACTGGCCCTTGAACCATATGAAGTCTATAGGACCCCATCTGATCCAAGTAAACCAAAAGCCCAGAAATCTAAAACCATTTAAAGAGTAAATAAGGAAAACTGGTTTTAAGAAGTAAAGAAATCGTGTTTCGAAAATCCAAGTTTTTAAATAACTAAGCCGAATATGTATTTTTAAAATGTGTAACCTTTCCTGAAAATTTCGGCAGAGTTTCCTTTGTAAAAACTGGCCCCGAACGGGGAACAACAAGAATAGTATATATGAAATGATAAAAGGCATCCCCAAGCGGGAGCTGGCTCTTCGTCAAACGACGGTCACAACCACGCAAGCAATAATAATATACAACGCCAAAGGGCGAGGATCAAAACCCAAAAAGAACTCAAAACAGCCAGAAAATCGAAATACCACAAGCGCGACTCTAAGGTCGAAATAATACAACACTGTTTTCTATGTCTGAAACAATATACAAGTTTTGGTTGATGGAATTTCTAGATACAATAAATAATACATGAACAATGGCGGTTCTGATACAAAAGAACCCACCTACCCAAGCAAGTCACCCATAAGGAAGCAGTGTGCCAGAAATGCCGCTATGGAATCTGTACGGCAAAACCTGCAAGAACTGTGGCACAGGGGTGAGTTGCCAACTCGTGAATAGAAAATATCTAGAAGCAGAGATCGAATGCATGACCCATCCTAGGTCAATACGATCAGATATAAATAAACCTCAATATGAATAAAGCTGAAGCATGCTAAACTGGCAATGTAATCTCTATACATGAGTGTAGTGCCAAGTGCTCGTGCTAGTGCCTCAGGTAATAGCATATCATGAATGTGAGGTATGATCAATGTAATCAAATCTGCATATACGTGGATCCCGTCCACTCGTCACCCAATGACAATAACCATCATGCATGCAAATATCATAAAGCATGTGCATGGGAATAATATGAGGATATAAACCATCTGTGTCCCTCGCGACACGTCAAAATCATGGAACCGGAGTGCCCAGCATCGACACTCGAAAACATCATGAAAACTGTGCCCAGTATCGGCACGTAAATCCTCATATATCGGGCTCCGTCAGTCCGGATCGGCCCACGGGCTCTATCTGCGGTATCGGCCCTCGGCCCCGGCAGTACGCCCATATCCATCTATCGACTCTGGTCAGTATCCTCCGGATAACCGCCAGGTCCAACCAATCACCGGTAGGTACTCGCCACCCTGCCAGGCTCATCGTCTACTCCATGAAAAACATTTCTTGCCCCGGGGAACCATACCGGGTCCACCATGTACCCGCAATCAGCCTCATCCGCCTCCTTGAATCGGGTTTCACATGTCGCTCTCAGCACCGAGAAAACACATGGTGGATGCACTGAAATATCATATCAAGGGTAATCGGGTTTTAAAACAATTACATATTCTCTTTTTGAAACACCAACGGTTCCCAAAAACCAGAAATATCATGGAAACAACATATCTCAATGCGTATAATCAGAAAGCATGATGTGTGCGACATGTAAAGAAATGTAAGCAACATACACTAAATGCAACAATACTACAGTGTAGTGACATGGCAATTATCGATGATGAAGCGTGTGAGCCGGCAAACAAGTGTACGTGGAACATACGCATCATCGATAATGGTGCTGGTGTCCTAGCAGCATGACTGAAATATATCAACAATACAAGCGATGCAATGCAGATAGCATGAATATGCGGAATCGAATAATCAACGCAACAGTAAAGAACCTGCCTCAAAAGATATATCATGCAACTTTGCCTTTTGAAAGAAGACGAATCAGGGCTTTTGGTAAAATAAGGGCTACGGTGTTTTAAGAAAAGATGCGTCGCTTGAAAATATCCGTAGAATCCCTTTTGCCTATCTTTAAAATATCCCCGATTCGTTAGGTTTGAAATAGGTATGACTCGGGTCTAGTCTAACGCCTACTATGCGAACTACGAACCCAACAATCAAGTCAATCGGGAGGGGTATGGAAACCACCTAAATCTGAGTCGATATACATATATATATATATATATAGTCGGTGATCTCGCCTCAATAGTATCACATACGATACAGTATATCATATAACATCATCGAGTCATGAGTGCGGATCTAACATCAATATAAAGCTCGTACGGTAAATCGTCGTACGGCATCCCACTAGCTGGGTACGGGTCAATATCACATTCATCTCACCACATATCAGGTATCACTACCATCATAACACATAATCTAGGGTACAAATCTAAGTCTAGTACCATCGACACCATCTATATAAATATACATACGGGGTAAAACACATGCCCAAAGGCCCGCCAAAACCACCATGTCGCATCTCAAATACAAACTCTGTCATATCGCCGAATCTCACGACCTCAAGTCAAACTCATCAACTCATCTCAATCCCGTATATGAACACATAGTCCCATACCCATGTGTAGATATACACCTCCAAATACGCACAGATAAATGAAAGAATGCATGCAAGTATATGTGTATGTGTATGTGTGGGTGTGCAACCCCTACTCTAGGGTTTCGCACTATACTAGACCAATTACATTCTTATCATCAATAATCCATTATTACCATCAATAATACTAACAACACATAATAATTATATGTGTGTATACGTATTCGTATATATCACCACGGACAGCGGGGGTGCTATACGCCATCCACCCGACTTCTCCCCGTAGATATAAATCTACTCACCTTGCTTCTCGTGTGTCGGTGCCGATGTCGCCATCTTCATCTTCTTTGCCTCAACATCACGTAGGGTACCTACAAGTATATCACAATGCTAAAGCACATGAAAATCACATCGGAAACCAAAATAGCACACGCTACTCGTATAGGTAAAAACCTATCGCCTCGCATGTAAACACGTTCAATATCCACTTGTCGTTGACGTCCAAACGCCACACGACAGGAACGAAACACCAAATACTAAAATCCATGCTAAAACAAGTAGTAAACCATGCACCAACATAGGAAAATCAACCCATATTTTACCCTAACTGGAATCAGTCAAAACTAGACATACCCAGGGTCAAGAATATTGGAAATAGGGCCATGCACAAAAATCGAGGCAATTCCCTCCTCCTCTGGCCGCAATTTGCGGCCAGAAGGAATAAATTGGTGGCCTCACTTTGGAGTTGGGGGCTAGGGTTTGGTGTGGTGGTTCCATGGTGCCTGCACATCTCACTGTCAACTCAGTTTTATTTTTGGGGTCTCGGGGTGATAGCAGATTCCTAAATACGATCACAGATTCACAGTTTTTCCCCCGACATCGTCTCGTAAATCCGTATTCTGTGTTCTAGTATCTAGTTTGATCCAAGAACACATCACCACAGGGGTTCTAAGGTCACAACAAGCTTCAATTTCACTTTGATTTCAGGTCTAACCCTAAACCCTAACTAGAATTCTCAAAAGTCCTCAAAACGACACCATATCGACATGAAACTAGAATTGATGCACAAGAAATGAATTACTACCCTAATAGGTCCAGAAATTAGCTCCTTGTGCAACTTAAGAAAATTCTTGAGTTGCTCAAAGTCCTCCAAATCCAATCTTGCTAGGTTCAATGTGTAGCTAGTGAGCTTGGGAGCAAGTTTTATGAAGTGTGAATAGGGTTTTGGATTTGTTTTCATGGTGGATCTAGGGTTTTTGTGAAGAGGGAGAGTGAGGGAGAAGGAGGAGCAGCAGCTCAAGGTGAGGGAGAGGAGAGAGAATGAGAAGGGGAAATGATGGGAGCATGGTTCAAAAAGTGGGGGTTGACTTGGTCTCTCTTTTCTCATCACTTACTTTTTCCTTTTCTTTTCTTTTCCTTTTTCTTTTCCTTCTCACTCCAATAGTGAACCCAAATGAACAATCATGGCAATAGAAATGTAACACAAGTGTAACAAGTGTGGAAAAATGATATGTGCACATTTTTGCATAAAAAAGGTAAAAATCCAATTAGCGATTTTTAATCGCGATTAGCACTATATTAGCATATAACTAGTCTTAAAAACTTTAAAATGGCATAATTCCATAAAAAATACCCTATTTATGAATTTTCCCTAATTTTCCAAAAATTTTCCCCATTTATTTGTATTTAATTATACCTGAATATTAAAATATTCATTAAAATAATATTAAATTATAAAAATTCTCGAAAATAATATTTTATTATTCTGGAAACGTTACAATCTACCCCCCTTAAAGAAATTCGGTCCCCGAATTTAAATTTAAAACCCCCAAATACTAAAACATTTCGATACAAATTCCAAGTCGTCGGGCTCCGAAATCAGCAATACATAAAACCTATCCTAGCGCAATGCATGCGCATGAGTACTGAGAAGATAACTCAAAAGCAACACTCCATCAAGGATCCCGCAATCATCGGAGTCATGATAAAGACACAAATGTCAAATCCAATATAAAACCAATATGATCTAGATCAGAACTATATATGTAGACATCCAATCTATACATGTAAATAGCTGATGTAAATGCATGCCAAATCTTTTTAAGTCGCTGTGCGATGCGCGTAACACGGCACAGTGGCGGACGTTTTTCATAAGAAAATAACTATATACGTATATATATCCTTTGTTTAATAAGTACGTTCCGCCGTTTTGAAAACAATTTAGAAGGGTTTCTTTGTTTTTAAATGTTTCGTGTCATATCGGACACGTAGGTATATATATCTCGAGACTATAGCTCGCTCTTTGGAAATCCCTTCGAACTATCAATGAATGCAAAATATATCCAGGTACTGTCCTCTGACTAGTCCTGCTCAGTATGAAAACAAATATCCAATATCATAAAAATGTACTGCTCCAAAAGGAATAAATCCCAAAAATGCACATAACACCACCCTGTGCGTCTGGTGCGCACGGAAATCAAAATTCATATATATGCCATACAGGTGCACAAAACAACATCTAGGTGCAACAGGTGTGCACGAAGCATCTGTCATAGGCAACGTGTGTGCCTGACAGCCAAAAATCCGGTGCATCTGACATGCACGAAGAATCTCGATTTAGTGCATCGGGTGTGCACCAAAATCGTATCTCAAAACATGCGCGAAAATCCAAATCGGTGCATCCATCGTGCACGAATGAAATCCAATAGCAAACGTCGAACATGCGTAAGTCCAGTCGAAAGCACGGAGTGCAAGAATCTTAAATATCAGGGTCAAAACCGGCGATATAATGCGGCTCAATCAAAATCAAGTGTACCGCGATGGGAAAGCTCACAACCGTGTGCATCAGCGTGCACAACTCAAATCAAAACACTAAAAGTACATGAAAACTACGCTGAAAGAGTAAATCAAATCACCGACATAAAATACGCATGAAATCACAATCAATACCTCAAGAGTAATAACTATGCGCAAGGTATAAATACCCAGTAGGTGCAACCATGGTGCACAAAATCAAATATCATAGAACTCAGCCATCAAAACCAAATCATGCGAATAGATCGCCCACAATACCGAAATCCAAAGTGATGGATACGTGATAGTCAAATCATAAAATCACAAATCATGAATCATAAATACCGTCGTCGGTATACCCTTCTTCAGGGTCGAGAAGGTACCGGTACATCCGATGCTAGCGGCGCAAGATATCTACTTGCCTCTTGCTAGTAGCTGGCATCCTCTGCCTTTGGTTTTTGATCTTTCCTGTAGATTACCAATCTCGCAATCCATCGGCTCATCGGCCCGGTCAGGTGTGCTGACAGGAACGATCCCGTTCTGGCACTTTTCAAGTCATCACTCGTCAATACTCATGACCGCTCGTAACGCAGCACATCTCTGGCGCCGACCTTGGGTCCTCTGAATGCACATCACGCATCTGCTCCTGGTGCAAATCTTATTGCAGCAGTGTATTGGAAGGAATCCCTGCTCAAGGTCTCTTCTGATTTTGCCTAGGCCAAACTGTACAGGGCTGGTACTCTGGCATAATCTTTCCTCGCTCTCTGGACGTCTGCGCCCTTAGTACAACATCTCCTCGGAAGTTGGTCGCATCCCTGTGCTTCTGTATGCATATCCGACCTTTAATCTTAACGGGGTGTAGCACCAGCTCATCTGCATCTCGCACGAACTTTTTGTTCCTCTTGTCTGTATCATCGACCATTTCGACATCGTGTCTCTATCTGCGCACTGCAATGTCCTCGGCTACGGTCCCTCCGAAGTCTCTAACACGGACTCAAAATCATGAACTCGGTATCTTCGTCACTCAGTAGGAGATATCTAGCTGATCATGTCCTCAGCGTTCATATCGCATCTCTGATGTCAGCGGAGTGGAACGTCATCTCGTCGAAATCTCATGCGAACTCATTACTCCACTCTGCTTCAATGTCGACTGATTCGGACTCATCTCATCGTGGCTACACAGACTGCGCTCCAACGGCTATGCTCGTATCTGGAGTCTCCCAAGCAGTGTCGCATTACACGATATCTGAAAGATGTCGAACCATCCGATCGACTCGTCAGAACCTCACAATCCCCCAAGAGCTCAACATCTCGGGTACAGTTTAATAGTATCGAGTACATACCACAGCATCGGTGGTCCAGCCGTAGAAGGGCAAACCCAAGCCTCACAAATGGTGCCGCGGAACTGCCGCAAACCCTAAGGTTCAAAGGCTTTCACACGGTCATTATGTCGAGTTGGGGTTTCATTCTTCTAGAGGGTCCATAGAATCGCTTGCATGTCTTTCCAAATATTTTAAACTTGGAAAATGGGTTCCTGACATTCGATCGTCTCAATCGACTCTCAACGAATCTGCGTGAAGTCGCCTCTAGCTGGAATCAATCTATCTGATGACCTCGCATCGGGGTAAGCGAACGAACCATATGTCATAGTCATTAATCCTCGGTGACTAGCGACTCACTATCATATCTCTAAGAATATGCTCAGGCTGCAGTAGCTCCAATCATATGGGCGATATCTCATCATTAGCAGCAACGACTGGCTCATTCGTCTATACGCTAAACAGCGCCTCAATCACCATGGATAAGCAATAATATCAACGGTCATCATATCCTGGCTGGCCTCTATCAGTGGCTCAATCCTCTGGTGCCGATCAGCACATCCGAAAATCTCGTAAAAGCGATCAATCCAACGCTCATGTCGCGAAAACACAATAAGACGACTCCTCAAAATGCAATCGTATGTCTCGGGAATCACGCCCTGGTCAGTCCTCGTCCACGATGAGCTCATGCTGACGCAACTCGAGCCGTAGCTCACTCTGCCCGTGCAATCGCGGCAGCAAAACCATAACCAGTATCGATGAGGATAGATCATAGGAACGAATATAACACGGTGCAAGGAAATGTACAACCTAAGGTTTCTTAAGCGGAGTGGCGTGTCGTAAGTATGCCGCGGAACATACCAACGGTACGTCACTCTACTTTAGTCACCTATTCCATCAACCAAGGGTCATTCTATGCGATGAAAGTTCGGGTCTAATACCCCCTCGACTAAGTCTAAGTTCCGTAAGGTCAAGCCTAAGTTTCGTATATAGATAACGCCTTAGGCTCCACATAGTCAAACATAGACTCGAACCAAGGTCAACCTAGCGCTCTGATACCAACTTTGTCACGACCCGAAAGAGCACGTGACTGGCCCTTGAACCATATGAAGTCTATAGGGACCCATCTGATCTAAGTAAACCAAAAGCCCAGAAATCTAAAACCATTTAAAGAGTAAATAAGGAAAACTGGTTTTAAGAAGTAAAGAAATCGTTTTTCGAAAATCCAAGTTTTTAAATAACTAAGTCGAATATGTATTTTTAAAATGTGTAACATTTCCTGAAAATTTCGGCAGAGTTTCCTTTGTAAAAACTGGCCCCGAACGGGGTACAACAAGAATAATATATATGAAATGATAAAAGGCATCCCCAAGCGGGAGCTAGCTCTTCGTCAAACGACGGTCACAACCACGCAAGCAATAATAATATACAACGCCAAAGGGCGAGGATCAAAACCCAAAAAGAACTCAAAACAGCCAGAAAACCGTAATACTACAAGCGCGACTCTAAGGTCGAAATAATACAACACTGTTTTCTAAGTCTGAAATAATATACAAGTTTTGGTTGATGGAATTTCTAGATACAATAAATAATACATGAACAATGACGGTTCTGATACAAAAGAACCCACCTACCCAAGCAAGTCACCCATAAGGAAGCAGTGTGCCAGAAATGCCGCTATGGAATCTGTACGGCAAAACCTGCAAGAACTGTGGCACAACGGGGGTGAGTTGCCAACTCGTGAATAGAAAATATCTACAAGCAGAGATCGAATGCATGACCCATCCTAAGTCAATACGATCAGATATAAATAAACCTCAATATGAATAAAGCTGAAGCATGCTAAACTGGCAATGTAATCTCTATACATGAGTGTAATGCCAAGTGCTCGTGCTAGTGCCTCAGGTAATAGCATATCATGAATGTGAGGTATGATCAATGTAATCAAATCTGCATATACGTGGATCCCGTCCACTCGTCACCCAATGACAATAACCATCATGCATGCAAATATCATAAAGCATGTGCATGGGAATAATATGAGGATATAAACCATCTGTGTCCCTCGCGACACGTCAAAATCATGGAACCGGAGTGCCCAGCATCGACACTCGAAAACATCATGAAAACTGTGCCCAGCATCGGCACGTAAATCCTCATATATCGGGCTCCGTCAGTCCGGATCGGCCCACGGGCTCTGTCTGCGGTATCGGCCCTCGGCCCCGGCAGTACGCCCATATCCATCTATCGACTCTGGTCAGTATCCTCTGGATAACCGCCAGGTCCAACCAATCACCGGTAGGTACTCGCCACCCTGCCAGGCTCATCGTCTACTCCACGAAAAATATTTCTTGCCCCGGGGAACCATACTGGGTCCACCATGTACCCGCAATCGGCCTCATCCGCCTCCTCGAATCGGGTTTCACATGTCGCTCTCAGCACCGAGAAAACACATGATGGACGCACTGAAATATCATATCAAGGGTAATCGGGTTTTAAAACAATTACATATTCTCTTTTTGAAACACCCACGGTTCCCAAAAACCAGAAATATCATGGAAACAACATATCTCAATGCCTATAATCAGAAAGCATGATGTGTGCGACATGTAAAGAAATGTAAGCAACATACACTGAATGCAACAGTACTACAGTGTAGTGACATGGCAATTATCGATGATGAAGTGTGTGAGCCGGCAAACAACCGTACGTGGAACATACGCATCATCGATAATGGTGCTGGTGTCCTAGCCGCATGACTGAAATATATCAACAATACAAGCGATGCAATGCAGATAGCATGAATATGCGGAATCGAATAATCAACGCAACAGTAAAGAACCTGCCTCAAAAGATATATCATGCAACCTTGCCTTTTGAAATAAGACGAATCAGGGCTTTTGGTAAAATAAGGGCAACGGTGTTTTAAGAAAAGATGCGTCGCTTGAAAATATCCGTAGAATCCCTTTTGCCTATCTTTAAAATATCCCCGATTCGTTAGTTTTGAAATAGGTATGACTCGGGTCTAGTCTAACGCCTACTATGCGAACTACGAACCCAACAATCAAGTCAATCGGGAGGGGTATGGAAACCACCTAAATCTGAGTCGATATACATTCATATATATATAGTCGGTGATCTCGCCTCAATAGTATCACATACGATACAGTATATCATATAACATCATCGAGTCATGCGTGCGGATCTAACATCAATATAAAGCTCGTACGGTAAATCGTCGTACGGCATCCCACTAGCTGGGTACGGGTCAATATCACATTCATCTCACCACATATCAGGTATCACTACCATCATAACACATAATCTAGGGTACAAATCTAAGTCTAGTACCATCGACACCATCTATATAAATATGCATGCGGGGTAAAACACATGCCCAAAGGCCCGCCAAAACCACCATGTCGCATCTCAAATACAAACTCTGTCATATCACCGAATCTCACGACCTCAAGTCAAACTCATCAACTCATCTCAATCCCGTATATGAACACATAGTCTCATACCCATGTGTAGATATACACCTCCAAATATGCACAGATAAATGAAAGAATGCATGCAAGTATATGTGTATGTGTATGTGTGGTTGTGCAACCCCTACTCTAGGGTTTCGCACTATACTAGACCAATTACATTCTTATCAACAATAATCCATTATTACCATTAATAATCCTAACAGCACATAATAATTATATGTGTGTATACGTATTCGTATATATCACCACGGACTGCGGGGGTGCTATACGCCATCCACCCGACTTCTCCCCGTAGATATAAATCTACTAACCTTGCTTCTCATGTGTCGGTGCCGATGTCGCCATCTTCATCTTCTTTGCCTCAACATCACGTAGGGTACCTACAAGTATATCACAACGCTAAAGCACATGAAAACCACATCGGAAACCAAAATAGCACACGCTACTCACATAGGTAAAAACCTATCGCCTCGCATGTAAACACGTTCAATATCCACTTGTCGTTGACGTCCAAACGCCACACGACAGGAACGAAACACCAAATACCAAAATCCATGCTAAAACAAGTCGTAAACCATGCACCAACATAGGAAAATCAACCCAGATTTTACCCTAACTGGAATCAGTCAAAACTAGACATACCCAGGGTCAAGAATATAGGAAATAGGGCCATACACAAAAATCGAGGAAATTCCCTCCTGCTCTGGCCATAATTTGCGGCCAGAAGGAATAAATTGGCGGCCTCACTTTGGAGTTGGGGGCTAGGGTTTGGTGTGGTGGTTCCATGGTGCCTGCACATCTCACTGTCTACTCAGTTTTATTTTTGGGGTCTCGGGGTGATAACAGATTCCTAAATACGATCACAGATTCACAGTTTCTCCCCCGACATCGTCTCGTAAATCCGTATTCTGTGTTCTAGTCTCTAGTTTTATCCAAGAACACATCACCACAAGGGTTCTAAGGTCACAACTGTTAGTGTATATGCCCTAGAGGCCATTACTGTATCATACTGGTTTGTATATTACTTAATGGATGCTTGGGATATTCACCTTGTATATACAATCTTGCTCAAAATAGTAGTATGCTACTTGGTTTGTTTCTACTTCAATGTGTACATGTGTTTATTTTTGTATATCGCCTATACACATTAGTAGAGCCCTTAGGATCTTTGCTTGATTACCAGCGATGTGATGGCCGTCACACTAGTGGGGCTGGTTAATCTATAAGCACATCCTTATGCAGGTCCCTAGTCGCAGGACTATCGAGACAGGGCATCGATACTCCGGAGTAGACCAGCGCATGCGCTTCTCATCCCAGTGTGGGAGACGGTCTGTCCCACAGCCGTCAGTACGTCGTACTTGAGATAGTATGCGGGTGCTCGTTAGGTTACGGGTACACTGGACAGGACTCGTCGGGAACTGACTAGTTGGTATTATACCTATCGTCAGTTATCAGTTCTCAGGTGACATGAGTACAGATTAGTCCGCTGACTTGACACTGTCACTTCGCCTCGAGTGTGTTCCCACTGTACTTTGATCACTACCCTACCACGGCTCAAAGGAGTCGTGCAAACAGGTAGTGGTTGGGTGCAGTCCCGAAGCACTTGGAGGCAGTGACGGTTAGACAGGATTCGTCTCTCCCGGTATTGGGGGTTGACATCGCGCTGTGTCTAGGAGAGCCATTACACGAGTAGTCCCTGGCCAGGGCAAACGAGATATACTGGTAGGTTTCCAGTGTTATCTCAGGGTGTTTTGGGCTTCGCTCCGGCACGACTTGTACCGCTATTGGGGGACTGACGTTTACCGCCCCCTAGGCCCGCCATGTGATGTATCAGACGAACAGACCGGACTGTACGGAGAATGTCACACTCTGGCTCAGTAGGAGTTCAGATGGGTTTCGCCTCGTCGGTCTTCTTGTCGGCATTACCTGGGGACCGTCACGCACAGCTAGTGCCGCTTGCGGTCTGTGGTTAAACCCACTGCCAGCGTAGTGTCGAGTCTTTAGAGTCCCACACAGAAAGCTTTTCGCCTTTAGGCAAAAGAGTAGAGGTCGCATGGTATTGCGACAGGTCGCATGGTTTTGCGACAGGGTTCGGTCACATCCGTGCACTTGTGCGCGTACAGTGTCCGGACAGTTTACACTAGCGGGCTTTGGTTTAAGCCAGATCCTAGTGTACCTTATGGGATTGGATTTATCCAGTTTGCATTCGTGTTCCTCGGAACGCGGATGCGGGTGTGTATGCACAGTTGACAGGGAGACAGAGGCAGCGGATTCTCATTAGGGTTGTTGACAGTTGACCGTTGACTATTTGACTTTTTGCTCAACCCTAATGAGAATATGATATGTGATTAACTATTATATTAATTAAGTATTATGGTGACATGGTTGTTGACTTTTGTTGACTTTGTTGACTTGTTGACTTTTGTTGACTTGTTGACTTTGTTGACCGGTTGACTAGGCTTGACTAGTTGACCATCATGATAACCATAGCCATCATTTCATGGCAAAGACTTTTACTTGCTTGCTCATTTGTGTAAAATGAGTGCATGAAATGATATGGTTATGGTTGCTTCAACCATCACATAAGACTTTTGTTAGTATGATGAGTTATGATTGCTTTGGATTATGAGAGGGTGAAAGACAAAAGAGAGCCTCATTCTTTCTTGCTCATTCTCTCTCTTGTTCTTGAGCTCTCCTTTTGCTCTCACCCTTTTGCTCTTGCTCCCTCTCTTTAATCTATGGTTCTCTTGTCTCATGAGTTGAGAATCAAGAACCATAGATAAAATCCCACACAAAGTATTCTCTACTCATTCTAGTTCACTAGGTTTAGCAAACCAAGTGAACTAGTTTCTTCAAAGAACGAAGAAGGAGCTAAAGGTTGGAGCTTTCAGGTGGATCTATCTTCGGCGTACGGAGACGACGAGAAGAAGCCAATCGGAACACCACCGGAGCTTGAAGACGAAGGAGTTCAAGACAAGCAAGGTATAACCCCCTAACCGAGTAGCTAGAAACTCATAGTTAGGTTGTTAGATAGATGTTTAACCAAGATCCGGGTTATAGGTCCATGTTACCATCTTTAAGAAAATCGTTTTTTACCAAATTCCGCATTCCCGAAAGTACCGGGAGAGGTAGCATGGACTTACAACAACAAGCTTCAATTTCACTTTGATTTCAGGTCTAACCCTAAACCTTAACTAGAATTCTCAAAAGTCCTCAAAACGACACCATATCGACATGAAACTAGAATTGATGCACAAGAAATGAATTACTACCCTAATAGGTCCAGAAATTACCTCCTTTGGCAACTCAAGAAAATTCTTGAGTTGCTCAAAGTCCTCCAAATCCAATCTTGCTAGGTTCAATGTGTAGCTAGTGAGCTTGGGAGCAAGTTTTGTGAAGTGGGAATGGGGTTTTGGCTTTGTTTTCGTGGTGGATCTAGGGTTTTTGTGAAGAGGGAGAGTGAAGGAGAAGGAGGAGCAGCAGCTCAAGGTGAGGGAGAGGGGAGAGAATGAGAAGGGGAAATGATGGGAGCATGGTTCAAAAAGTGGGGGTTGACTTGGTCTCTCTCTTTCTCATCACTTACTTTTTCCTTTTCTTTTCTTTTCCTTTTTCTTTTCCTTCTCACTCCAATAGTAAACCCAAATGAGCAACCATGGCAATAGAAATGTAACAAAAGTGTAACAAGTGTGGAAAATGATATCTGTACATTTTTGCACAAAAAAGCTAAAAATCCAATTAGCGATTTTTAATCGCGATTAGCACTATATTAGCATATAACTAGCCTTAAAAACTTTAAAATGGAATAATTCCATAAAAATACCCTATTTATGAATTTTTCCTAATTTTCCAAAAAATTTCCCCATTTATTTGTATTTAATTATACCCGAATATTAAAATATTCATTAAAATAATATTAAATTATAAAAATTCCCGAAAATAATATTTTATTATTTTGGAAACGTTACAGGTTATTCATACTTCATTACTTTCACAGATGATTTCTCTAGGTATGGACATGTCTTCCTGATGAAGCATAAATTCGAGGCCTTTGAGAAATTTAGGGAATACAAGAATGAAGTTGAAAAACAAACATGCAAAAGTATCAAGACACTGAGATCTGATCGAGGTGGTGAATACTTGAGTGCCGAGTTTCTGGGCTACTTAAAAGAAAATGGAATTCTCTCTCAGCTTACTCCTCCATACACACCACAACACAACGGTGTATCGGAATGGCGGAATCGAACCCTATTGGATATGGTTTGTTCCATGATGAGTAAGGATGAGTTACCGCGATCCTTCTGGAGTTATGCACTAGAAACAGCTGCATATCTTTTGAACCAAGTTCCTATTAAGTCAGTGCCTACCACACCATATCAGATGTGGAGTGCGAAGAAACCCTGCCTTAAACACTTAAAGACATGGGGGTGTCCAGCTTTTGTTAAAAAGCAGCATGCGGACAAGCTCGAGGCACGTTCGGTACAATGTAAGTTTGTGGGATACCTAAAGGACTCCAAGGGGTATCTTTTCTATTACGCAGAGGAACAAAAAGTTTTTGTTTCTCGTCATGCCCGCTTCTTGGAAACTGCGTTTTTGGGAAATCAGATAAGTGGGAGCGCAATAGAATTGGAAGAAATTCCAGAACCATGAGCTATTACTGAAAGCTTAGTAGAACCAGAGGGTTCGAACGAACAGGACATTCCTACGCCGTTCCGCAGGAGTAGTAGGCAGTCTCATCCGCCCGAGAGATACTACGGTTTTCTCATAGACGGGGATAGAGACGATTGCACTATTGATTATGGTGAGCCTACTAGCTTCCAGCAAGCCATTCAGAGCGGTGACTCGGTAAAATGGATGGATGCAATGCGGATCGAGATGGAGTCCATGTACACTAACAAAGTTTGGACTTTGGACTTTGCTCCAGAAGGGGTAAAACCCGTAGGCTGCAAATGGATCTTCAGAAAGAAGATTGGTGTAGATGGGAAGGTTGAAACCTATAAGCTAGACTTGTTGCAACGGGTTTTCGTCAAAGACCTGGTTTGGACTATGACGAGACCTTTTCTCCAGTGGCTATGCTCAAATCCATTCGGATCCTTCTTGCCATTGCTGCTTTCCAGGATTATGAAATCTGGCAGATGGACGTAAAGACGGCTTTCCTAAATGGAAATTTAGAAGAGTGCGTCTAGATGGATCAGCCGGAGGGATTCATTCAGAGTGGGAGCAGCGGTAAAGTGTGCAAGTTGCTCAAGTCCATCTATGGACTGAAGCAGGCATCGCAGAGTTGGAACATCTGCTTTGATGATACTATCAAGGAATTTGACTTTATCAAAAACCCAGATGAACCATGCATTTACAGTAAGATTGTAGGGAGAATAGTGGTATTTCTCGTCTTTTACGTGGATGACATTCTCCTAATAGGAAATGATATTCCTATGCTACAGTCAGTCAAAGGATTCTTGTCACAGAGGTTCTCCATGAAGGACCTGGGCGATGCCAACTACATTCTGGGGATTCAGATCTATCGTGGTAGATCTAAGAGGATGTTGGGACTTTCACAGTCTAGGTACATCAACACCATACTGAAAAGATTCAGTATGGAAGATTCCAAGCGTGGTAATTTACCGGCTTGTCAGGGGATCACCCTCTCCAAAGAGATGTCTCCCAAGACTGATTTGGAAAGGGATCGCATGTCTATTATACCCTACGCTTTTACGGTAGGCTCTATAATGTATGCGATGTTATGTACCAGACCAGATGTAGCATACGCATTGAGCGTTGTATGCCGGTATCAGTCGGACCCAGGGGAGAAACACTGGATAGCGATAAAGAACATTCTCAAGTACCTGAGAAGGACTAAGGAGATGTTCTTGGTGTATGGCGGAAAGACCTCCAGATCGAGGCCTTTGCTGACTCCAGCTTCCAGAGTAACAAGGATGACTCCAAGTCCATGTCGGGTTATGTCTTTACCCTCAATGGAGGGGCGGTTTGCTGGAAGAGTTCCAAGAAGGAACCCGTTGCTGACTCAACAATGGAAGCGGAGTACATAGCTGCTTGCGATGCCGCAAAGGAAGCTGTCTGGATAAAGAAGTTCCTCACAGAGCTTCAGGTGGTTCCTACCATTGTTGATCCAATACCGCTGTATTACGACAACAACGGCGCTATAGCTTTAGCGAAAGAACCCAGGCCCCATCAGAAGTCCAGGCACATTTTGAGGCGGTACCACCTGATTAGGGAGATCGTAGATCGCCAGGAGATCGAGGTGAAGAGAGTAGATTCGGAGAATAAAACAGCAGATCCACTCACAAAGGCCCTACCCCAGACTCAGTTCGAGCGGCTGATCGGGATGATAGGTCTTCGATATGCCAGTACATGGCCTTGGTGCAAGTGGGAGATTGTTAGTGTATATGCCCTAGAGGCCATTACTGAATCATACGAGTTTGTATATTACTTGATGGAAGCTTGGGATATTCACAGTTGTATAGACAATCTTGCTCAAAATGGTAGTATGCCACTTGGTTTGTTTCTACTTCAATATGCACATGTGTTTCTTTTAGCATATCGCTTATACATATTAGTATAGCCCTTAGGATCTTTGCTTGATTACCAGCGTTGTGATGGCAGTCACACTTGTGGAGGCTGGGTAATCTATAAGCACATCCTTATACAGGTCCCTAGTTGTAGGACTATCGAGACAGGGCATCGATACTCCGGAGTAGAGTAGCGTATACGCTTCTCATCCCAGCACGGGAGACGGTCTGTCCCACAGCCGTCAGTACGTCGTACTTGAGATAGTATGCGGGTGCTCGTTAGGTTACGAGTACACTGGACAGGACTCGTCGAGAACTGAAGATTGGTATTATACCTATCGTAGGTTATCGGTTCCCAGGTGACATGAGTACAAGTTAGTCCGCTGACTTAACACTGTCACTTCGCCTCAAGTGTGTTCCCACAGTACTTAGATTACTACCCTACCACGGCTCAAAGGAGTCGTGCAAACAGGTAGTAGTTGGGTGCTGTCCCGAAGCACTTAGAGGCAGTGACGGTTAGACAGGATTTGTCTCTCCCGGTATTGGGGGTTGACATCGCGCTGTGTCTAGGAGAGCCATACACGAGTAGTCCCTGGCCAGGGCAAGCGAGATATACTGGTAGGTTTCCAGTGTTATCTCAGGGTGTTCTGGCTACACTCCGACACTACTTGTACCGCTATTAGGGGAGTGACGTTTACCACCCCCTAGGCCCGCCATGCGATGTTTTTAGACGAACGGACCGGACTGTACGGAGATTATCACATACAGGCTCAGTAGGAGTTCGGATGGGTTTACCTCATCGGCCTTCTTATCGACATCTACCTGGGGACCGTTACGTACAGCTAGTGCCGCTTGCGGTCTGTGGTTAAACCCACTGCCAGTGTAGTGTCGAGTCTTTAGAGTCCCACACAGAAAGTTTCCCTGCACTGAGCGAAATGTGTAGAGGCCGTATGGTTTTACGGCAGGGCTGCGATTACTTACGTGCACTTGTGTGCGTATGTTGTTCGGGCAGGCAATACTAGTGGGCTTTGGTTTAAGCCGGATCCTAGTATTGCACGGATGGATTTGTTTTGTCTTCTGTGCATTCGCATTCTACGGAATGCAGATGCGGGTGTGTATGCAAAGTTTTAAGGAGCGAAGAATAAGGAGGTGCCTCATAGGGATTTGACAGTTGATTCGGTCAAAACCATTTTGAGGCGAACTCATTAGGGTTTTGGCAGTTGGTTCGTTCAAAACCATAATGAGCCGGGGACATTATTTACTAATCTTTTCAGTGATAATTATGTGATGGCTAATTGCTTTGACCATTTGACCATATTTGACCACAGTTGACTTTGTTGACCGTTTGACCAAAGTTGACTTTGACCTTCATGAGAGGTCTAGAGTTTTCTTTGGATTTCTTTTTCTTTTTGGATTATGAAAATGGTCAAGTCATTAGTAGCCATCAACTTTATCATGAAAGGATTGGTAATGATGGTGTTTATGTATTATTGAACCATGGTGCCTTTTTTCTTTAGTTAAGAATTTCATTTCTCTTTCTCTCATTTCTCTCTCTTGTGAGAAGAAAAGAAAAGAGCTCCATGGTTGCTAGTTCTTCTTCCTCCTCTTGAGAAATCCTTTGACCTCATGTGTTGAGAGAAAAAGGATCCAAATAGACAAACACTTCCATCTACCTCTTTTACACATCCTAGGACATCAAGACTAGCGATCTTGTTGCCCTAGTTGCCTCGGCTCGAGGTGGATCTCGGAGCACATCTCTCTGGTGGATCGTCTTCGACTCAAGAAGGCCACGGAGGTGATCAAGATCCGGATCGATCCTCAGAGCTTGGATGGACGAGCAGGACAGCGGAGAGAAGACCCGAAGGACCGGTATCGTGAGGTATACTCTCTATGGCATAGTAGATAGCACCTCTTGTAGTTTGCTAGTTCGTAGTTTAGCAAAGATCCTTCTTTTAGTCCATGTTGCCTTTGCGCCAAAAAATTGTTTTTTGCCATTTCCGCCTCCTCGTAAGAACCGGGGTGAGCAACGTGGACTTACAGGGCGTGATGAGATTTGGGCGAAAATGAAAGCTTAGTCCTAGATTTGTGGGTCCCTTCGAGATCCTCGAGCTTGTCAGCGCGGTTGCATATCATTTGGCTCTTCCACCCAGCTTCCCGGATGTTCACCCCATATTCCACGTGTCGATACTTCGCAGATATCTTCATGACACTTCTCACAGGATTCAGCATCAGACAGTTCTGCTTGAGCACGATCTTTCGTTCACCGAGCAGCCAGTAGTGTTATTGGATCGGCAGGTGAAGAATCTTAGATCAAAGGTCCTGCCATCTGTGAAGGTTCTTTGGCGCAGCCCGAATGGTGAAGAGATCACTTGGGAGGCCGAGGGCAAGATGCGGAAGAAATTCCCTTATCTCATTGAAGGTACGCGTAGCTATATTTTAAATCCGGGGACGAATTTTCTTTAAGGGGGGAAGATTGTAGCACCTTAGAATGTGATTAGTGGTTATTTATGCTTTAATGTGGGGTTTTTAGTAAAAAATTTACCAAAACGGTTTTCAAATATTTTATCTGGATTTATGAAAATTTTATTAGAATTTAATCTGGACTGCACACATGTGCATGTTAACCAGGGCAAAGTTTAGGGTTAGGAAAGGTTTAAGTAGCCATGGTAAACTTAAGCATAACATTAAGTTAATATGAAGTTAATTGAGGATATTAGTTTTCCTAATTAATTTAAATTTTGCTTTGTTTTGGGGTTAACTTGAGTGAGGAGAGAGAGGGAGTGATGGCTTGAGGTATGGCTCCACCAACCTCACCCCTTTTTTCCAAACCCTCACTCTCTAACCACCCTCACACTTCCACTCTTTCCCTAACTCTCATTTATCATTCTCACATCTCTCTCTTCCTCTCACTTACCCTCACACACATAGCAAGCAGCTACAGCAGAGACAACAGCAGCAGCATCAGAAGCAAGCAGCAGCAGCTTCAGCAACAACAGTAGCATCAGCCTCAGCATCAGCAACAGCAGGCAACAGCAGTTGCTCCTACTACTACTACCGTGGCTAGTAGTAGTACCTGTGCCGGTCAAGACTGGGGGTCACAGCCTCATGAAATCCTGTAGTGATACTGGAATAGCCACGGTAGTAGTAGTAGGAGCAACTGTCTGGGCAGCAGGTACTATCGTAGTCTGTGCTGTGGTAGGTACGTCCTCCGATCTCGGTGCACGACTGGGTCTAGGCAGCAGGTACTACTACTATACACGGTAGTAGTAGTAGGAGCAACTGCTGTAGCCTGTTGCTGCTGCTGCTGATGCTGAAGCTGATGCTGCTGTTGTTGCTGAAGCTGATGCTGCTGCTGCTGCTTGCTTCTGATGCTGCTGCTGTTGTTTCTGCTGCAGCTGCTTGCTATGTGTGTGAGGGTAAGTGAGAGGGAGAGAGAGATGTGAGAATGAGAAATGAGAATGAGGGAAAGAGTGGAAGTGTGAGGGTGGTTAGAGAGTGAGGGTTTGGAAAAAAGGGGTGAGGTTAGTGGAGCCATACCTCAAGCCATCACTCCCTCTCTCTCTCCTCACTCAAGTCAACCCCAAAACAAAACAAAATTTAAATTAATTAGGAAAACTAATATCCTCAATTAACTTCATATTAACATAATGATATGCTTAAGTTTACCATAGCTACTTAAACCTTTCCTAACCCTATACTTAGCCCTAGTTAACATGCACATGTGTGTGCAGTCCAGATTAAATTCTAATAAAATATTCATAAATCTAGATAAAATATTTGAAAACCATTTTGGTAAAATATTTACAAAAAACCCCACATTAAAGCATAAATAACCACTAATCACATTCTAAGGTTCTACATATACGAATATCGCGAGAATAGAAAACGGTATCACATACACGTATTAATCTCGGTCTCGCACATATCACATATGTGCTCCAAATTCGTTTTTCCTGAGCCAGGAAACACCTGTGTAGGACTCTAAAGACTCGTCAATACGCCGGCAGTAGGTGATGATCATATCAGTCATCCACAAGCCGTCAGCAGTACTAGCTGGACGTAACGGATATCCAGTTATTGAGCGAGCAGAAGATCTACAAGCAAGCTTGTCTAAACTCCTGCAAAGACTATTAGTAACACTACCGTACAATCTGGTCTCTTCATTTGATAAGTCGCATATCCAGTCTAGGGGTGGTAAACGTCAGACCCAAGTAACCGATAAGTCGTGCCGATGTGAGGCTCATAACGGGTCGAGAAACTACTGAAAACACTTACCAGTAAATCTCCATATCAGCCCTTGCCAAAGACTTCCTGTTATGGCTAATCGAGCACAGTGCAACATCAACACCAATACCAGGAGAGTCGAATCCCCTCTTATCGCTCATTGCCTCCATGTGATTCGGGACTGTACCCAAAAACCACCGTTTTGCACGTTCTCTTAAACGTGGTAAGGTGGAAATCAAAGCACAGTGGGAATCACACAAGTCTCTATGACGATCTCGTCACGACCCAAAGTTCGGCCCGTGACCGGTACTTAACCACGTAACGTCTACTGGTGTAACGCGACTAAGTAAGCTGAAACCAAGAAATCAAAACCATTTAAAGTAATGAGTGTGAAAACATTTGATAGAAACATTTGTTAAAACGTTTAGAAAACCTTAAGTAATTTAGTAAAATTCTTCAAAGTTCAAGTTATTTTCTTAAAAATTTTGGCAGCATTTCCTTTGTAAAAGCTAGCTCCGAAATCGGGTACAACGCAATAGATGAGTAAAATGATATACAATAAGAATAAAGCATCCCAAACGGGAGCAATCACGCCCAACGGTGGAAACAATCATAACGATAATAATATACGATGCCGTAGCGAAGAATGAGCAAAAATAAGTGAATACAACATGAAATATAAAACTGCATAAGTAAAGTCGTCTCACAACGAGCTCGACATCAGAGTACAAAATAATATACATCGTCCTCACAACCGATCTCTAAGTCAATACATAAGTAGTAGATGGAGAGTACTAGATACAATGGTGTATACAACTGGAAAAAGAACAGATACCGCACAAAAACCCACCTATCGGCAAAAGGGCTCACGTGCCAACTACAGTGGTATCTGTACCAAAAGATGTAAGAAAGCAGCCTGCCGTGACTACTCTGAGGGGCAACCTGCAAACACTGTTGCACAACGGGGGTGAGTTGCCAACTCGTGAATAGTAGATAACATATAAAGGTAATCGCGAGTATGCACGTGTTGCGATACTCTAATCTATGCCAACATATAACATCTATATGATGAGCTAGATGAGCAATAATCATGCAACAAGTGCGATCTAATAACATCTCTATATGATGAGCAGGTTATGCGATAATCATGCATAACAAATGCAGTCTAATAACATCTATATAGGAAGAGCAGGGTATGCAATAATCGTGCATAGCATGTGCACTCTATCAGGTACTACAGATACAGGATGGGATGTATAACACTGAATACTGAGCATGGGAATAATAACATATACACGGAATGTCAACGTGGAAAATAACCGGTGTCCATCAATACACCCAAATCCTAGTAAAACTCAGGCACCGTCTCTCTAACCGGCCCTCAAATCCTGTACAGCTCATGGAATCGTGAGTGCCCAACATCGGCGCTCGAAATATCATAAAATAATCGTGTCCAGTATCGACACGTAAATCCTCATGTATCGGGCTCCGTCTGCTGAATCGGCCCTCGTCCCCGGCAGTACGGGTTGGTTCGTATCCATCTCTCAGCTCAGGTCAGTATCCTCCGGATGACCGCCAGGCCCAACCAATCACCAGTAGGTAGTAGTCCCTCCACCGGGCTCACCGTCTAACAATAAGAGTCTTCTTGCCCCAGGGTACCATACCGGGTCCACCATGTACCCGCAATCGGTGCCTACCACTCCTCGAATCCGGTATATTCACACAAGCTCTCTGGAACCGAGAAAACATATGGTGGACGCACTGAAATATCATATCAAGAGAAACCGGGTTTTTAAAACAGTGCGTATTTTCTTAAAATAATACCACGGTTCTCAAATCCAGAAATCCCATAAATCCAAATTCAATGCGTAAATCCATGCAATGTATCGTATGACACTAAGAGTAAAAAAGGGAAAACCGCTCTTTTAAAAGAATCCAGTTTTGAAAATATCTCATGCGGTCCCTATTTTCTTGAAATCCAGTCAGTATCATCCATGTATGTAACATATGTATGTATGTAGGTACGGATGTGCAAATGGATATATACGCGAATATGAGGGTAGCACTACTAGGAAAATACAGTGTGCATGTGCGCAAGTATGAAAATATTAATATATGTGTGCACTGGTATGAATATACAATGTGCATGTGCGCATTATGAAGATATCAGTATATGTGTGCACTGGTACGAATATACAGAGTGAATGTGCGCAAATATGAAGATATCAATATATGTGTGCACTGGTATGAATATACAGTGTGCATGTGCGCAAGTGTGAAGATATCAATATATGTGTGCATGTGCGCAAGTATGAAGATATCAATATATGTATGCACTGGTATGAATATACAGTGTGAATGTGCGCAAGTATGAAGATATCAATATAGGTGTGCACTGGTATGAATATACAGTGTGCATGTGCGCAAGTATAAAGATATCAATATATGTGTGCACTGGTATGAATATACAGTGTGCATATGCGCAAGTATGAAGATATCAATATATTTATATGCCAATATGCGACAAGTTATGACAATCATCAATGATACAGTAATCAATACGATATATAATTCGTAGCAATCCTATAGTCCGAGTGTCATGGCAATCACTAACGGTGTGAGTGTAACATACAAATAGTGCTCGTGCAGCTTGAACCGTAAGTGACAGTGCAGTGTTCTATAACCACCATTTCTATATACAACAAGGAAGGTATGCTACAATAATACATATAAACATCTACAACTAAATATCCTATCACGCCCTGACGCTTAACGCCATACGGGCGATTTCCCCGTAGATGTTAAATCTACTCACCGGGTCTCATGCTAAGCATAGCCGACCACCTGTTTTCCGTTCTTTGCGGCGTCCGACGTGCCCGCCTGTGAACCTAGAATTTACACAAGGAAACCATATAAGCAAAATCCTAAGAAAACGCGATATCGAAATCAAACGAGAAACTCGCGTCGCGTACTAAACGCGTGTGTGTCCGATACGCTGAAACGTGTGTATACGCATCTAAAACTACCCTGACACGTCGCGACACGCTGGAACACAGAACCCACTCACGTATCACGCGTGTCGCGCAAACTAAACGTATAGGAAAAACGATATTTGGCTCCAGATTTTGACTCGGGCACAAAAGTAAAAAGTTGCATATGCCAAAACATTAGAATATGCAGCAGACTACCCTAGCCAAAACCCCAACACCTAACTCCTCCTTCTGGCCGCAAATTGCGGCCAGAATGAATAAATTGGCGGCCTGGGTGTGAGGGATTCGTGCTTTATGTGTGTGGTCTAGGTCTAGTGTACATGCCCCAGTTAACTCAAATTTTGTCTGAAACCACCTGGTCAACAGCAGATTACAGAAAGCTTAAAATTCACTTTAAAACGTTAAATTTACACCAATATGAAACCCTATGGTATTTTGGTGAAATCTGCGGTTAAACTAGGTTTACTTGGCCCTAATAACACTTAACTAAGTTAATCTAACCATTAAAATCACCACTTGGCCAAAACTCCACACAAATCACCATTTTAGCACTAAAACGCACATTTAACACTAATTGAAGCTAATAACACATAAGTTTAGCAAGCTAGGAAGTTGGGCTCAGATTTATACCTCACTTGACCCTACGTACAAGGAGAATGAGAAGAAGAGGAGGAGAAGATCTACATGCTACTGCTGCTGCTGCCTGGAGCTGCTGCTGCTGTGCTGCTGGTGCTGGTGCTGCTGCTGTGGCTGCTGCTGCTTCTTCTTCTGCTGTGGCTGCTGCTTGTTGTTGTTGTGTTGAGTGTGTGAGTGAGAGTGAGAGAGTTGTGAGAAAATGAGAGGCAAAAAGAAAAACGAAATGAGAGTTAAGGCTAGTCAACCCCCCTCTCTCTCTCTTCATTTAATGTGAGCATGGCTCAAGCCATGATGCCCACACCCCCTTCTCTTTCTCCAAGTCAACCCATAATTCATTTTAAAAAAATCAATTAACCCAAAACACTTAATTCAAAATTTTAAATTAGCTTATGGAATAGGGGTTAATCCACCATGGTTGCTAATCATAGTCTATCCCTAATTTAACCTTAATTTACATGAACAAGTGTGTGCAAGCCTAGAAAAATTCTATTAAAATATTCATTAATTTTGATAAAATATTTAAAGATCGTTTTGGTAAACTTTTTATTAAAAACCATATATTAAAATATAATTAGCCACTAATCACATCCTAATGTGTTACAATCTTCCCCTCTTAAAGAAATTTATCCCCGAATTTAAAATATATAGCTACGCGTACCTTCAAAGAGATGAGGGAATTTCTTCTGCATCTCGCCCTCGGCCTCCCAAGTGATCTCTTCACCATTTGGGCTCCGCCAAAGCACCTTCGCAGATGGCAAGACCTTCGATCGAAGTTTCTTCACCTGTCGGTCCAATATCACGACTGGCTGCTCGGTGAACGAAAGGTCATGCTCGAGCTGAACGGTCTGATGCTGAATCATGTGGGAAGGGTCATGTAGGTATCTGCGAACCATCGACACGTAGAATACGGGGTGAACATCTCGGAAGTCGGGTGGAAGAGCCAAACGATATGCTACTGCGCCCACACGCTCGAGGATCTTAAAGGGACCTATGAATCTGGGGCTAAGCTTCCCCTTCCGTCCAAACCTCATCACTCCCTTCATCGGAGAGACCCTCAGAAAACGTGATCTCTAACTATGAACTCTAATCTGCGGCGGCGTCTGTCAGCATACGATTTCTGCCTGCTCTTAGCTGTCCTCATCCTATCTCGAACCAGCTGTATCTTCTCGGTCGTCTCCTATACGATCTGCGGCCCCAAAATAATGCTCTCACTGAGCTCTGTCCAACAGACGGGCGATCCACATCTCCTCCCATACAAGGCCTCGAAAGGTGCCATTTGAAAAGTATCCTGGAAACTATTGTTGTAGGAGAACTCCACCAAGGGTAAATGATGATCCCAGCTACCACTGAAGTCCAAAACGCATGCTCGGAGCATGTCCTCGAGAGTCTGAATAGTCCGCTCTGACTGGCCATCGGTCTGCGGATGAAATGCTGTGCTGAAACTCAAGCGGGTGCCCAAAGCCTCCGGAAGCCATTGCCATAGTCGGCTGGTAAACTGGGTGCGTCGGTCGGACACGATACATGTCGGGACTCCATGCAGTAGTACAATCTCGTAGATTTATATCTGGGCATACTGAGCAAATCCAAAAGTCGTCTTCACCGGCAGGAAGTGAGCCGCTTTCGTCAAACGATCTACGATCACCCAGATGGAGTCATACCTTCGCCTAGTCCTGGGTAGACCCATAATGAAGTCCATAGAAATCTATTCCCATTTCTACTCCGGAATAGGTAACGGCTGTAGCTCTCCCGCTGGCCTCTGGTGCTCGGCCTTGACTTGCTGACAAGTTAGGCATCTCGACATGAAGTCTGCGATGTCCTTCTTCATTCTGTCCCACCAGTAAACCTCTCTCATATCATGGTACATCTTGGTGGAACCCGGATGAACACTATACACCGATTTATGCGCCTCCTCTAGAATCTCGCGCCGCAGTCCCTCGGCATCTGGTACGTACAGTCTAGTCCCAAATGTAAGTCCACGTTACCCACCCCGGTGCTTACGGGGAGGCAGAATAGGTAAAAAACGGATTTTTAACATAAGGTAACATGGACTAAAATTAGAGGATCTTCGCTAAACAAAAACTAACAAACTAACTACAAGTTCTAGCTACTAGGTTAGATGGTTATACCTAAATCTTGAACTCCTTCTCTTCTTGTTGTGGTCCTCCTTGAAGTGGTGTTGCTCCTTGAAGTGGTGTTGACGGCTCCTCCTCTTCGTCTTCTCTTGGCCGAAGAAAGATCCACCCGAAGGCCTCTACCTTGAGCTCCTACCTTAACCAAGAGGTGAGTAGAGTGCTTGGCTTGCTAGACTAAGAACCCTAGAATGAGTAAAGAGTTGTCATGATGGTTTTATCTCATAAAGCTCATGTTTTTCAACACAAGAAAGAAGAGAGCTTTGAGAGAGGAAGAGGAAGAGCTTTGCATGAGAGAGAAAGAGCAAAAGAGAATGAGAGAAAAATAACAACCATGCTCTCATATGAAAGAATATGAGAATAATAATAATAATTAAAGAAAATTCTGATGGTTAGTTGAAGTGACCATTATCATTTCACATTTAATTCTAATTGCATGCTTCAAGAAGCATCTTGCAAAAGAAATCATCATGGTCGAATGGTCAATAAAAGTCAAATGGTCAACCCAACCCTAACCATGGCATAATTATCCTTAATTAATATTATTAATCATATTTCTCATTCTCATTAGGGTTTAGAAAAAGTCAACTGTCAAAAACCCTAAAGAGATTCCTCTGCCTCTATAAACTGTGCATACACACCCGCATCCGTGTTCCGAGGAACACGAATACAATGAGACAAAACCAATCCTAAAACAAATACTAGGATCTGGCTTAAACCAAAGCCCGCTAGTAATAACTGCCCGGACACCAAACGTGCATAAGTACGCGGATGTGAACGAACCCCATCGCAAAACCATGCGACCTCTACTCTGTTTTGCCCAAAGGCGAACAACCCTCTGTGTGGGACTCTAAAGACTCGACACTACGCTGGTAGTGGGTTTAACAACAGGCCGTAAGTGGTACTAGCTGTACGTAACGGTCCCCAGGTAGATGCCGATAAGAAGACCGATGAGGTGAACCCATCCGAACTCCTGCTGAGCCTGAATGTGACAATCTCCGTACAGTCCGGTCTGTTCGTCTTAGAGTATCGCATGTCGGGCCTAGGGGGCGGTAAACGTCAGACCCCTAACAGCGGTACAAGTCGTGCCGGAGTGTAGCCCAGAACACCCTGAGAAACTACAGGAAACACTACCAGTAATTCTCGCTTTCCCTGACCAGGGCTTTGTGTAATGGCTCTCCAAGACACATCGCGATATCAACCCCTAATACCGGAAGAGACGAATCCTATCTAACCGCTACTGCCTCCAAGTGCTTCGAGACTGCACCCAACTACTACCTGTTTGCACGACACCTTTGAGCCGTGGTAGGGTAGTAATCAAAGTACAGTGGGAACACACTCCAGGCGAAGTAGCACTGTCAAGTCGACGGACTAAGTTGTACTCCTGTGACCTGGGAACTGTTATTTGACGATAGGTATAGTACCAACCAACAGTTCCCGACGAGTCCTGTCCAGTGTACTCGTAACCTAATGAGCACCCACATACTATCTCCAATACGATATTGTTGGATATATATATGCCCTAGAGGACATTATGTGATAGTGGATATATCTATACATGTATATATATATATATTCAGTATGCATTCTTGCTCGACATGATAGTATGCTATCTGGTTCTACTTTATCTGACATGTTGATTTGATCATGCTTTTATTCATTCATACATGTTGATAAAGCCCTGAGGATATTGGCTTGACTACTCTGACTATGATGGAGATCATACTAGTGGGACATCTGTAGTCTATAAGCATATCCTAGAAAGTCCCTAGTCGTAGGTATATCGAGACGGGGCATTGATATACCAGTGTAGACTAGCGTATATGATACTAGATCCATACGATGGGCGATGGATGTTCCCACATTCATCGGTGTTTGACATCAAGATCATATACGGGTGCTCAGTGCTGACTGGGTACACTGGACGGACTCACCGAGAACTCCTATATGGAATTATATCTATCGTCGAATAGCAGTTCTCAGGTGACACTGGTACAGGTTAGTCTGTAGACCCGAGATCGTCATGGAGTCTTGTGTGTTCTCCCACTGTACTTTGATTGCCACCCTACCATGGCTCTACTGAGTCGTGCAAACAGGCGGCCGTTGGGTACAGTCCCGAGACACACGAAGGCGATGAGCGATAGGAGGGGTTTCGTCTCTCCCGATATAGGGAGTTGATGATGTGCTGTGCCCGACTGGTTATATCAGAAAGTCCCTAGCCAGGGCTGATGAGATTTACTGATAAGTGTTATCAGCAGTTTCTCGAACTGTTATAAACCATTCAACGGCACGACTTATTGAGTCATTAGGGTCGACGTGACCATCCCTAGACTCGATATGCGGCATATCTGACGAAGAGACCGGACTGTACGGTAGTGTTGCCGGATGGCTCGACGGGAGTTGTAACAGGTTCGCTTGTTTTCTTCTGATCGCTCAATACCCGGGTGGCCGTTACGTTTAGCTGACCGCTTGCGGCTTGGGGGTGCTTGATGTGATCATCACCCACTGCCGGCGTATTGACGAGTCTTAGAGTCCCACATAGGAGTTACCTAGTCCAGGCGAAACGTTGTGGTACGCGTATGTGATATGTGCTTGGACCCGATTAAAATGCGTGTATAGGATACCGTATATTAATTGGGCGGCTTGCTAATGGTCGGGTCGTATGTGATATGACCGGATTAGTGAATCAAGTGTTGATTTATCATTAGCTTCTCACTACAAATCCTATCTTGTTTATTTTGGATGTATGCATGCATGTATGCATTCATTCTTATTCATGCACATATGGATGTGCATGCACACATGCATACATACATCATTTTATCATGGTTGCTTATACAATGTGAATGGTGGCAATATAAGAATCACACCATGGTTATTTTTTTGGATTATTATTGTTTTTAAATTAAAGCAAAAAGGAAATGAAAATGGGTTAAATCATTAAGGGTTTCTACACTCTTCTTAACCTTACCATGCTCACCTAACCTTTAACCCATGGTTTATTTTCTTTTTGTGCTTTTAACTTAAATCCAATAATATCTTTAGATCTAACCATGGTTGGGTATGAGAAAGAAAAAATATATATATATATATGCTTATTTTTCTTTTCTCTTTCAATGGTTCTATTATTCTCTTCTTCACAAAAGACCACCATCTTCATCAACCTTGATGCTTTGCTCTCTAGTTCTTTCAAGAGAGCAAAATACTCATAAAAATAGGATTTTGAAGTGAGATCTTTAGCCACAACATCATTCTACTCAAGTTTAGCCAACTTGATTAGAGTGTTCTCTTGGTTTTTCCAAAGTTGCTAGCTTGGACGGGAAACTCCGGGTGGATCGTCGTGGACGTGAGAGGACTACAAGTGGACCTTCTTCCAACACCCAAGAGTCTAAGGAGTCAAGCAGAAAGGGAGCTACAAAGGTTGTAGTCTCGAAACCCTTATTTTTATTAGCTTAAAGTTTAGTAACCCTAATTTTCTAGGATCGATTCCTTTGCGTGTTTGTTTAGCACCATCAAAATACATACTTTGAGACATGTGATGCTTCAAAACTCATTATAGGGTGCTAGACAAACCTAAGAATGGTATCAGAGCCGACCTAGAACATTAGGCGATGCTTTAGCGAAGTAAAAACTCCGATCGAAACAAAATACGGAATTACGGGACACTCTCTGGAAATTTTTTTAAAACTGACAATTTTCAGAATTAAATATACTCAAAAGATAAAGCAGGTAAATATAAGACAAACTGGAGAATTCGTGCCAATGAACAGTACTTTTGGCCGCGGAACCGCGTCACAAGCAAGCTTAGGCCGCGGATCCGCGGCCATACAAGGGGATCTCACACTATATTTTGCACAATGTTTTTCCTTACCTGCTATAGTATGTTTTGAGTATGTTTGATCTGAATCTACTGTTGAAAATTCTGGAGATGGTTTTGGACTCGTCGTTTCGATCGGAATTTTCATTTCGTTTCCTTTTCCGGGTAAACTAGAAAGTATTGAAGTGTTCGAACAACTATCATTTACTCACTTTTCACGGAGTTTGAAAATATTGGATATACGTGCAAGTTTTGTGGTGGTCCCTCTAGAAGACAACAAACCTTAACTCGATTATGTGACCGTCTTGAACTGCCCTTTGAACCTTAGGGTTTGGGGCAGTACGGCGTGCCACATGTGAGGCGTTGGCTTGACCCTTCTACGGATGGACCGCTACTACTGTGTCACACTCCGGTTTTTTGAACTCTGCTCAAGTGTTGAGCTTTAGTGAATCTTGAGTATTTGATCGATTGTTCTAAAACTTTAATACTGTCTGTTTATCCGGAATTTGATGCAATGTGTGGAATTCATATTACTAAACATGAAATACGGAATATGTGATATTTCGCATTTGTGATGTCTAAAGCGAACGTGGATTCCAGATATTGCAGTTTTACACTTTCTTTTCTGTGACCGTAAGTGTAGTATGTACGATATCGCCGGTTTCGTTGCTATACATCAACGACAATTGGGGTATGCATACTTACTTACGTTGATGATATGAGATATTATGTGTTGCTGAGATATGATGTGCAGGATTGTCGCGATTGAATAGCCGGGGGGTTTATGTGAGATGAGAGTTTTATATTTTCATTCATGTAAATTTAAATGTAATGTAATATTCTTTTATTTGGGGCACTTCCGGGTTGAGGTTGTGTCACCAGTATTGTATATTATTTACTTTTCCGCATTAGGATGGACCCAAGGAGGGGAGCACAGGTGACCGGGTTCTGGGGTTCAGTGGGAGGCCATCTCGAGGAGTCGAGACCGGGTCTCCTAAACTACAGAATTGGCAGGGTCACTTGCCGCTCTCGTAGGGGTCCAGGGTGTGGGCTTGGCAATTCATTGCGACTGTGGAATCCGTATTTTCTATTCTGGCTAAATACTAAATACGGACGTCCTAGTACATCCCACGTTATATCTATATTTCTGCTGCCTGTGTTCTGTGATATCTGAGACGAATGACATATTATATATATGATATATAGTAGACGTTGCTTATGTTTTACACCTGCGCTAGTCCCGTCCCGGTATGCCGTTAGTTAAGTAACCTAACGGTGCATAACGGAACATTACGGCGAATGCGGATGGCATAAGCGTACGTGTTATTTTCGTTTCTTTTCTGTGATTGGCTTAAGGACTTAAATGATGGGATTACATTAATGTGATTAATGTAAAGAAAATAAACCTAAAAGATATTGTAGAATCGGATTTGAAAAACCACTCGGCTTTTTATGAAAAAGCTATATTTCAAAAACTGCGGAGCTTAAGCCACTCCTTTTTAAAACCACTTGATTCTACAACGATATCAAGCTCAAAGCGTTAAAGAATTTCTTAAAAATCATCCGCAACCCTCCGTCATTTTAGGAAGTAGAGTACTTAGTATTCGTGCTACGCTTGTTGACCTTAGCCAAGGCGTAGTGTACGGTAGCTAAGTGATGTCTTCCTACAAACGCATATGATGCAGATTAATTAGGACGGGCATATGACTTTGTTGACCTTAGCCAAGGGTCATGTGAACGGGTCTAATCAATCAAGAAATGACGGGTCGAGCTTGACTAGTGCTCGTGATTTGTTGACCTTAGCCAAGGTCACGAGTATTAGGGGTAAAAAACCACATCGGGAATTTCAATAGTTGAAATTTGCAATGAGATTGCATACCATCCATGTGATGGTTGGATCCCGATCCCACTGTGGGCAATAGTTGCTCCTAGGAGAGTTTTACAATTTACAATTAGCTAACTCATTAGGTGTCTAGAAAGGTGTTAACGGGGCTCCGCCTCTGGGAAAACGAGGTTTACTCTAATTAGGTCCGTGTGAAAGCACGGGGAACCTTCCTCAAGTACCGACACTAGCCTGGCTGAACGGTTAGCGAAGTTGTAGACTGTAATTAATCCTGGCTAGTTTTTCTTTTTAAGGTTTGAAAGAAAAACTCGATAAAAGCAGTGGGAAACATCAATTAGACAAGATAATAACCAATCTGATCTATGCAAGAGCTTTCGCTGAGTGTATTCTTTTCTCTCTCTTAATGGCAGATACCCATGACTGGACTCAAGCTTTTACTAGATACAAATAAACTGAATGGGAACAACTATAAAGACTGGGTGAGGAATCTGAAAATCGCCTTGACTTATGATAAAGTATCATATGTCCTCACGGCTTCAGCCCCGCCCGTCCCTGGTCCAAAATCCTCAGTTGCGGACATTGAAGTCCGCAAGACATGGGATGCTGACTGTGCCACGGCCACATGCCTCGCGCTTGCATCGATGGATAACACACATCAAAAGCAACATGAGGACATGGACATTCACGGTATATTGCTCCATACAAAGGAGTTGTATGGAGAGCAATCCCGCGTATTACGATACGAAGCATCAAAGAAATTGTTTCAGATGCGAATGGCCCCTGGCACACCAGTAGGAGACCATGTTCTGAAGATGATAGCTCATATAGAAGAGCTTGAGGACCTTGGATGGACGATGGACAATGAACAATATATAGATATTATTCTGCAGTCCCTCCCCTCCACATTTGCTCAGTTCATAGTGAACTTCAACATGCATGGCATGGAGAAGGACCTCCCTGAACTCCTTAATATGTTAAGGAGTGCAGAGAGCACTATGAAGTTAGCAAAAACTGTAGGGTTCCTAGGCACACAATAGAGGTCTCACAAGGCATCAACCATGCCAATTTCAAAATTTTATGGGTGCCGAGAAACCCTAATACGGATCGTCGACTAGAATTCTAGGCGAAACATTAAACTAGTTAACGACTTAACTAAAGGAGAGAGGCTACAACCTTTGTAGATCCGTTTCTCCACTTCCTTAGCTCCACATGGGCGTCCTCTCGCTGTCCATCTCGAATCCCGAACTCAATCGTCGGCTTCATCGGAGAAATGGGCGGGCTCGGTCGTCGGCTTCGTGCCGAAGATGATCTATGTCGAGGCATCACAAGTTCAAGCTCCAACTTCACCAAGTTGTGAAACTTGTGAAGAAAACACCCTATACTACTTGGCAAGAGGTAGAGGATGAAGAAATAGGAGGTGGGTTCACTTTAGAATTGGATTTCTCACTCTTTTTCTCAAAGTGCCATTGATGAAGGCAAGGTTTTCTTCATGAAGATGAAGAAGAAGAAGAAGAAGATAGAATATGATAAGTCTTCTTAAAAGAATAATAAAAATGAATACTTATCATCTTCTAACCTTGGTTAAGTGTAGAGAATAGACCATGGTCAAGTGAGAATGGTTAGGGTTAAGCATGAAGACAAAATGGTCACTTTAGTCAAAGCTTCATGAAGCTTCATCAAGCTTCATGAAAGAAAGAAACCATTTTGTTTTCTTTTATTTATTTATCAAGAAAGAATAGATAAATAAATAAGTAAATAAATCAAAACCCTAACTATTATCATAACCATGGTTTAAGTCTTAACAAAAAACCAATTTACATGCATCATCAAACATGACACATTGTAGTGCACAAAAGTATATCACATATACAACTTGTGAACTACAAGTGAGAAAATCCTTTTAAAGTGAACCAATACTAGTTAATGCAAAGTAATATATCAAATATATAATTATACATTAAATCATTAAATCAACACTTGATCCAATGATCCGGTCATGTCGCACATAACCAACTAGTATCCAATGTATCGACTTATCGAATCAATCTACGATTCGATAACTAGGTTATATCGCATATAACCAATCGAAACATTCATCGCGAGAATGAAATACGGTATCACATACACGCATTATTCTCGGTCCCGCACATATCTCATATGCGCTCCTATTTCGTTTCGCTTGAGCCAGGAAACCTCTGTGTAGGACTCTAAAAACTCGTCAATACGCCGGTAGCAGACGATGATCATATCAAGCATCCATAAGCCGCAAGCGGTCTGCTAAACGTAACGGCCACCCGGGTATTGAACGATCAGAAGATCGACGAGCTAACCCGCTCACACTCCTGTGAATCCAACCAGTAACACTTACCATACAATCTGGTCTGTTCGTCTGATATGTCGCATATCAAGTCTAGGGGTGGTAAACGTCAGACCCCAATAACCGATAAGTCGTGCCGATGTGAGGCTCATAACGGGTCGAGAAACTACTGGTAACACTTACCAGCAAATCTCTGATCAGCCCTGGCCAGGCACTTCCCTGTTACGGCCAATCGAGCACAGCGCAACATCAACCCCCAATACCGGGAGAGACGAAACCCCTCCTATCGCTCATTGCCTCCATGTGACTAGGGACTGTGCCCAAAGACCACCGTTTTGCACGCCCTCATGGACGTGGTAAGGTGGAGATCAAAGCACAGTGGGAATCACACAAGACTCTATGACGATCTCGGGTCTACAGACTAACCTGCACAAGTGTCACCTGAGAACTGCCATCTGACGTGAGGTATAATACCATCTGGGAGTTCTCGGCGAGTCCGTCCAGTGTACCCAGTCTCCACTGAGCACCCGTATACCATCTCTGATGTAAAACACCAATGGATATGGGATCATCCATCGCCCATCTCATGGGTCGAGAAGCGTATACGCTAGTCTACACTGGTATATCGGTGCCCCGTCTCGATACACCCATGACTAGGGACCTTGAAGGATGTACTTATGGACTACCATGTCCCCACTAGTATGATCTGCATCATAGTCCAGGCAGTCAAGTACACATCCTAAGGGCTTTATCAACATGTAACTATAAGACAGTTTAAAGAGACAAGTGTACATGTTAAGATAAAGAGCAACCAGATAGCATACTATCATATCGAGCAAGAAAGTCATCTCTATATATGTCCAAGCATCCAATATAATATACATCATCTGTACAATACTGGCCTCTAGGGCATACATACAACTAACAATCTCCCACTTGCACTAGGGCCAACTGCTGTAGTATCGCATACCGAGCATCCCGAAGAGTCTCTCAAACTGTATCTAGGGAATGGCCTTCGTGAGTGGATCCGCCGTGTTGTTCTTCGTGTCAACCCTCCTGACCTCGATCTCCCGGCGATCAACTATCTCCCGGATCAGGTGATCCGCCTCAGAATATGCCTGGATCGCTGATGGGACCTGGGTTCCTTGGCCAAAGCCACCGCTCCATTGTTATTGCAATACAAAGGTATTGGATGCTCAATGGATGGAACCACTCCAAGTTCAGTAATGAACTTCTTGATCCAGACAGCCTCTTTAGCAGCATCGTTGGCAGCGATGTATTCAGCCTCCATCGTCGAGTCTGCCACGGTTTCCTGCTTGGAACTCTTCCAGCTAACCGCCCCTCCGTAAAGGGTAAAGACAAATCCCGACTGCGACTTAGAGTCGTCCTTATCACTCTGGAAGCTCGAATCGGTAAAGGACTCCACTTGGAGTTCTCCGTTACCATACACCAAGAGCATCTCTTTAGTCCTTCGTAAGTACTTGAGAATGCTCTTCACAGCTGTCCAGTGACTCTCTCCAGGATCAGCTTGATACCTGCTCACTACACTTAGTGAGTATGCAACATCGGGTTTGGTACACAGCATCGCATACATGATAGAGCCTACAGCCGAAGCATAGGGTATCCCTTGCATGCGAGCTCTCTCCAAATCAGTCTTGGGAGACATCTCTTTGGAGAGAGTGACTCCAGAGATCGTGGGCAAGTTCCCACGCTTGGATTCTTCCATACTAAACCTCTTTAGTATGGTGTCAATATACCTGGATTGGGATAATCCCAATATCCGTTTGGATCTATCTCTATATATCCTTATTCCCAATATGCAGGAGGCATCACCAAGATCTTTCATTGAGAATCTTTGTGATAAGAAGAGCTTGACCGATTGCAGCATAGGAATATCATTTCCTATCAAGAGTATGTCGTCCACGTACAATACGAGGAAGACCACCTTACTCTCTGCCACCTTCTTGTAAATACAAGGTTCATCTGGATTTTTGACGAAATCAAACTCTTTGATAACTACGTCAAAGCAGATGTTCCAACTCCGCGATGCTTGCTTTAATCCATAAATGGATTTAAGCAGCTTGCACACCTTCCCGCTGCTCCCACTGTCTACGAAGCCCTCTGGCTGAGTCATGTACACGCACTCTTCTAAATCACCATTTAGAAAGGCGGTCTTAACATCCATTTGCCAGATTTCATAATCATGATATGCAGCGATGGCAAGCATGATCCGGATGGATTTAAGCATAGCCACTGGAGAAAAGGTTTCGTCATAGTCCACACCTGGTCTTTGACGAAAACCCTTTGCAACAAGTCTAGCTTTGAAAGTCTCCACTTTCCCATCTACACCAAGTTTCTTCTTGAAGATCCACTTGCTCCCAATGGGTTTTACCCCTTCAGGAGCAACATCCAAAGTCCATACTTTGTTGGTGTACATGGATTCCATCTCGGACGGCATAGCATCCAGCCATTTCACTGAGTCCCTACTCGTGATGGCCTGCTCGAAACTAGTTGGGTCATCATCTTCCATGATGCAATCTTCGCTTCCACCGTCAATGAGAAAACCGTAGTATCTCTCAGGTAGACGAGAAACCCTGCTAGATCGGCGGAGAGGCTGGGGTTCGTCGGGTACTACTGAATCCTCTGGTTCTACTAAATTTTCAGTTATAGTTTGTGTTGCTGGAACCTCTTCCAGTTCTACCTCAATGCCACTAGTCTGTTTCATAAGAAAACCTTTTTCTAAGAAAGTGGCATGTCGAGAAACAAACACCTTTTGTTCCTCGGGGTGGTAGAAGATATACCCTTGTGAATTTTTGGGATATCCTACAAATTTACATAAGACTGATCTTGCCTCGAGTTTGTCCGGATTTTGTCTTTTGACATAGGCTGGACAACCCCATATCTTAACATACTTAAGAGATGGTCTCTTCCCTTTCCATATCTCATATGGAGTGGTAGGCACTGATTTGGTAGGAACCATATTCAATAGGTGTATGGCTGTCTCAAGCGCATACCCCCAGAAGGAAATAGGTAACTCAGCTGTACTCATCATTGAACACACCATATCTAATAGGGTGCGATTCCTTCGTTCCGATACACCGTTGTGTTGTGGTGTATAAGGTGGAGTAAGCTGAGAGAGAATCCCATTCTCTTTTAGATAATCTTGGAACTCATTGCTCAAGTATTCTCCTCCTCGATCAGATCGAAGGATTTTAATACTTTTGCCCGTTTGGTTCTCTACTTCTTGCTTATATTCTCTGAATTTATCAAAAGCTTCAGACTTGTATTTCAATAGGAACGCATGCCCGTATCTAGAGAGATCGTCAGTGAATGTAATGAAGTAGGAAGAACCGTTCCTGGCATGGGTAGACATGGGACCGCATACATCACTATGTACCAGTCCTAAGAGTTCAGTAACTCTTTCTCCGTGTCCACTAAACGGAGCTTTGGTCATTTTTCCTTTGAGACATGAATGGCAAGTATCATAAGATGATAATTCGAACGGATTAAAATAACCATCCTTATGTAACTTAGCCAGTCGTGTCGCATTGATATGACCAAGTCTACAATGCCACAAGTAGGATTCGTTCATTTCTGAACTTTTCATCTTGTGTGTGTTTTGTATATTGAGGACTGTATTTTGATTTAGAATGAATATGCCATTATGTAACGAGCCTGATGCAATCAACTTTTGATTTAGGAATATGTTCATAACATTATCCTGTACTACAAAATTATATCATTCTTTACTCAATAAAGAAACTGATATAATGTTGCACATCATGTTCGGTATATAATAGCACTCATTCAGAATTATTGTATCACCACTTGGTAATACTAAGTGATATTCGCCAACTGCTTTGGCTGCAACATTTTCCCCATTCCCAACTTGAACGGAATGATCACCTTTTCCCAGTTCTCTGCCTTTCCGCAGCCCATGTAACATCTTACATATGTGGGATCCTGATCCGGTATCTAATACCCAGGACGTAGGGTGAACTGAGAAACAGTTCTCAATGACAAACACACCCGAAGATGATGCATCAACATGCATGTTCTCCGTTTGGGCGGTGTGAGAATCCAGATATTCTCCTGTTTCCTGTTCATTCTTATAACACTTATAAGATAGAACGGGTTCAACGTTCCCCTGCTCAGTATAATAAGCGGGTTCAGTCAATACATCCATATTATTATCTTTGTTAGAGCATGAAATGGTCGCTACCTGGAGAGAGAGAGAAGAAAACACTTTAGCGTATGCTCTTGCAAGATCAGATTGGTTATTATCTTATCTAATCAGGATGGCTCCCACTGGTTTTTATCAAATCTTCCTTCAAACCCTAAAAGGAAAGACTAGCCGGGATTAATTACACACTACAAGTTCGCCAATCTTTCAGCCAGGCCAGTGTCGGTACTTTGAGGGAGGTCCCCCGTGCTTTCGCACGAACCTAATTAATGTAAACCTCGTTTTCCCAAAGGCGTAACCCCGTTGACACCTTTCTAGACACCTACTTGATTAGCTAATTGCAATGTGTAAAACTCTCCCAGGAGTAACTCTTACTCGCAGTGGGTATCGGGATCCAACTATCTCATAGAAGGTATGCAATCTCATTGCAAATTTCAACACTTGAAATTCCCAATAATATTTTACCCCTAGTGTTCTATGACCTTAACGAATGCCAAACAACCCATAGTCCACTAGTCAAGTTCAACCCGTACATTTCTTGATTAAATTAAACCCACCCGTACGACCCTTGACGAATGCCAAACAACGCCGTACGAATACCATAATCCAATCTGCATCATATGCATAAGCAGATAAATACTAGTTAGCTACCGTACACTACGCCTTGACGAATGCCAAACTACCATAGCACGAATACTAAGTAATACTTATCTGAAATGACGGAGGGCCACGCAGGTTTTTCTGAAAACCATGAGCGTAATGAACTTGATATCGTTGTAGAATCAAAATGATGTTTTGAAATGGAGTGATTTTGAGGCTTTTCTAGTTTTGCTAAAGGGGTCACTCCCGGTGAAGGGATCGTCGGCCCTTTCCTCGTCGAATGAGGTGCGGGATATATCATATACATCACTGTGCAAAGCAGAAACTATAGAAGCAATCAAAAAACAAACCGAGTGTGTAGCATCTGCCAGTTATTGCTAAAGGAGTCACTCCCGGTGAAGGGATCTCGGTCCTTTCCTCATCGAATAAGGTGCAGGGTATATCATATATACCGCTATGCAAAGCTAGAACTGTAGCTACCGGTTTTATTTAAAATTTGATTCTACAACATCTTTTGGTTTCTTTTATTTCATTAATCACTTTAATGAAGTCCCATCATTTAAATACCTAAACATCACAGATAAATACGACGTACACTTATGCCATCCGCATTCGCCTGGATGTCCCCTCGTGCACCGTTAGGTTAGGTAACTAACGACAGAGCAGGGCAGGGCTAGTGCGGGTGCAAAACATAAGTAACGTCTATATAATATATCATATATACTATATACTGTATCTATCACAGAACATCACATGATCACATCACAGATAAAGCAGCAGAAGAAACATATAAAACATTGGATATACTAGGACGTCCGTGTTTTCAATACGAGCCAGTATAAAAAACGGATTCCACGGTCGTGATGAATAGCCAATCCCACACCCCTAGACCCTACGAGAGCGGCAAGCAACCCTACCAGTTCTAGGGTTAGGAGACCGGGACTCGACTCCTCGAGATGGTCTCCCACTGAACCCTATAACCCGGTTACTTGTGCTCCCCTCCTTGGGTCTATCCTAATGCGGAAAAGTAAATAATATACAAAGGGTGACATCTTCCGCAACCTGGAAGTGTCCCAATAAAAGAATATTACATACAAGTTTTTACATGAATGAAAATGAAAAACACTCATCTCACATAAAAACCCCCGGCTATTCAATCACGACAATCCAATATAACATATCGAGCAACACATAACATCACATGTCATCAACGTAAGTAAATATGCACATCCCAATTGTCGTTGACATATAGCAACGAAACCGGCGATATCACATATTACACTTACGGTCACAGAAAAGAAAGTGTAAAACTACAACAGTTGGAATCCGCAACCTCTTTAGACATCACATGCCTAATGAAATACTTAGACATCACATGCCTAACAGTTATAAACCCCGCATTTTAGTCTCATTATCGAAAACTCTTTTCAATATCAAATGAAACTAAACCGCTAGATTTATAACATTCATTCAGTTATCTCATAACTGCTATGCAAATTCCAATTATTGTATCCCATTCCGGATAAATAGAAAATATTAAACTTTCCGATCGAACATTCGAACACCCAAGTTTTCCCGAAACCATTCAACACATGAAATAAGTTCAAACACATTCACTTCATGCCTCAGTACCAACTGTCCAGCCGTAGAAGGGTCAAGCCAACGCCTCATATGTGGCACGCCGTACTGCCCCAAACCTGAAGGTTCAAAGGGCAGTTCAAGACGGTCACATAATCGAGTTAAGGTTTGTTGTCTTCTAGAGGGACCATCGCGTTACTTGCACTACTCAGAACGTCCTTAAACCACAGAAAAATCCAACACTTGAAAATTTTCCGGCAGGGGAAAAGTTGGGTATTTATATCCGGTCGAACTTTTTAACATATTCAAAAATTATCCGGAAAAACACATAGACAAAACTTGATAATCCGATCGAATCTTCGATTCCTAATGCAACCCCAGAACACTCAACTCTTGAGTCAATTTTAAAATTCCCAAAAAACTCAGCACTGTGAAATAGGAATTACTGTGCAAAGTAGGAGGGCAGACGTCATCATTAGGCCGCGGAACCGCCGCAGAAGCCACGCTTCTGCCGCGGTTCCGCCGCACACTATACTGTTCATTTGAAAAAATTTGCACCGTAATTCTTAGAATTCCCTGCTGAATTTTTTAAGCATTTTTAATCTGGAAAAATCCCAGTTTTTGAAAAAAGTCCAGAGAGCACATCGGGAATTAGGGTTTCAGTTCGATCGGGTTTCAAACGTCGTCTACACTTCGCCTAAGGCTCTAGCTAGGCTCTGATACCACTGTAGGGTTCCTAGGCACACAATAGAGGTCTCACAAGGTATCAACCATGCTAATTTCAAAATTTTATGGGTGCCGAGAAACCCAAATACGGATCGTCGACTAGAATTCTAGGCGAAACATTAAACTAGTTAACGACTTAACTAAAGGAGAGAGGCTACAACCTTTGTAGATCCGTTTCTCCACTTCCTTAGCTCCACGTGGGCGTCCTCTCGCTGTCCATCTCGAATCCCGAACTCAATCGTCGGCTTCATCGGAGAAATGGGCGGGCTCGGTCGTCGGCTTCGTGCCGAAGATAATCTACGTCGAGGCATCACAAGTTCAAGCTCCAACTTCATCAAGTTGAGAAGCTTGTGAAGAAAACACCCTATACTACTTGGCAAGAGGTAGAGGATGAAGAAATAGGAGGTGGGTTCACTTTAGAATTGGATTTCTCACTCTTTTTCTCAAAGTGCCATTGATGAAGGCAAGGTTTTCTTCATGAAGATGAAGAAAAAGAAGAAGAAGATAGAATATGATAAGTCTTCTTAAAAGAATAATAAAAATGAATACTTATCTTCTTCTAACCTTGGTTAAGCGTAGAGAATAGACCATGGTCAAGTGAGAATGGTTAGGATTAAGCATGAAGACAAAATGGTCACTTTAGTCAAAACTTCATGAAGCTTCATCAAGCTTCATGAAAGAAAGAAACCATTTTGTTTTCTTTTATTTATTTATCAAGAAAGAATAGATAAATAAATAAGTAAATAAATCAAAACCCTAACTATTATCATAACCATGGTTTAAGTCTTAACACAAAACCAATTTACATGCATCATCAAACATGACACATTGTAGTGCACAAAAGTATATCACATATACAACTTGTGAACTACAAGTGAGAAAATCCTTTTAAAGTGAACCAATACTAGTTAATGCAAAGTAATATATCAAATATATAATTATACATTAAATCATTAAATCAACACTTGATCCAATGATCCGGTCATGTCGCACATAACCGACTAGTATCCAATGTATCGACTTATCGAATCAATCTACGATTCGATAACTAGGTTATATCACATATAACCAATCGAAACATTCATCGCGAGAATGAAATATGGTATCACATACACGCATTATTCTTGGTCCCGCACATATCTCATATGCGCTCCTATTTCGTTTCGCTTGAGCCAGGAAACCTCTGTGTAGGATTCTAAAGACTCGTCAATACGCCGGTAGCAGACGATGATCATATCAAGCATCCACAAGCCGCAAGCGGTCTGCTAAACGTAACGGCCACCCGGGTATTGAACGATCAGAAGATCTACGAGCTAACCCGCTCACACTCCTGTGAATCCAACCAGTAACACTTACCATACAGTCCGGTATGTTCGTCTGATATGTCGCATATCAAGTCTAGGGGTGGTAAACGTCAGACCCCAATAACCGATAAGTCATGCCGATGTGAGGCTCATAACGGGTCGAGAAACTACTGGTAACACTTACCAGCAAATCTCTGATCAGCCCTGGCCAGGGACTTCCCTGTTACGGCCAATCGAGCATAGCGCAACATCAACCGCCAATACCGGGAGAGACGAAACCCCTCCTATCGCTCATTGCCTCCATGTGACTCGGGACTGTGCCCAAAGACCACCGTTTTGCATGCCCTCATGGACGTGGTAAGGTGGAGATCAAAGCACAGTGGGAATCACACAAGACTCTATGACGATCTCGGGTCTACAGACTAACCTGCACAAGTGTCACCTGAGAACTGCAATCTGACGTGAGGAATAATACCATCTGGGAGTTCTCGGCGAGTCCGTCCAGTGTACCCAGTCTCCACTGAGCACCCGTATACCATCTCTGATGTCAAACGCCAATGGATATGGGATCATCCATCGCCCATCTCATGGGTCGAGAAGCGTATACGCTAGTCTACACTGGTATATCGGTGCCCCGTCTCGACACACCCATGACTAGGGACCTTGAAGGATGTACTTATGGACTACCATGTCCCCACTAGTATGATCTGCATCATAGTCCAGGCAGTCAAGTACACATCCTAAGGGCTTTATCAACATGTAACTATAAGACAGTTTAAAGAGACAAGTGTACATATTAAGATAAAGAGCAACCACATAGCATACTATCATATCGAGCTAGAAAGTCATCTCTATATATGTCCAAGCATCCAATATAATATACATAATCTGTACAATACTGGCCTCTAGGGCATACATACAACTAACAAAAACTCATGTTATGACTATTGGACAGTCTTCCTCTTCTCGCCCATAAGCCAAGGCCAAGGGAAAGAAAAAGAAGAAACCCACTAATCCTAAGGGCGGAGTTAAAAAGGTGAAGGGAAAGGGAAAGTCCAAGGCTGGAGACTCGGGGAAGGGCGAATGTTTTCACTGCCACAAGACAGGACATTGGAAGCGCAATTGTACGGAGTACTTAAGTCTCAAGAAGAAGCATGGTGATGTTTCTGCTTCAGGTGCGTTTGTGACTGAAAACTGTTTTTCTATAAACTCTGCTTCCTGGGTATTGGATACCGGTTCAGGTTCTCACATTTGCAATTCTATGCAGGGGCTGAGAAATAGAAAGGTTTTGAGGACAGGTGACCAAAGTCTCCGCGTTGGAAATGGTTCCAATGTACATACAGTCGCAGTGGGAGAGTATCACTTGGGGTTGCCATCTGGATGTATTTTGGTTTTAAATCCATGTTATTTTGTACCAAGTATGCTATGTAATATAATATCCGTTTCTTTGTTGGACAATGAAGGGTATAATTTTGTATTGCAGAACAATGTTATGAACATTAACCTGAATCAAATGTTGGTTGGGTATGGTACGCTTAACAACGGAATATATGTCCTAAATCAACACACAGTTTTCAGTATACAACACACTAATAAAAGAAAACTTTCTGAGTTAAATGAAGCTTTTCTTTGGCACTGTAGACTTGGTCATATTAACGAAACAAGACTAAACAAGTTACACAAAGATGGATATTTAAATTCTTTTGAATATAAATCTTATGCGACTTGCCAGTCTTGTATCAAGGGTAAAATGATCAAAACTCCGCTTACCGGACACGGATAAAGAGCTACTCAGCTCCTGGGCCTCATACATAGTGATGTATGTGGGCCTATGTCTACACAGGCTAGAGGCGGTTTTTCATACTTCATTACATTCACTGATGATTTCTCAAGATTCGGTCATGTATTTTTATTAAAACACAAGTCCGAAGCTTTTAAGAAATTCATTGAATATAAACAAGAAGTAGAAAAACAAACCGGCTTGAGTATCAAGATGCTTCGATCAGATCGAGGTGGTGAGTATCTCAGTACAGAATTTGCAAACTTCTTGAAAGAGAATGGGATTCTCTCTCAGCTTACTCCTCCTTACACACCACAGCACAACGGTGTGTCAGAACGAAGGAATAGGACCCTATTAGATATGGTCCGGTCCATGATGAGTGACGCTGAGTTACCCGTCTCGTTTTGGGGGCATGCATTGGAGACTGCAGCGTTTCTGCTAAATAGGGTTCCAACCAAAGCCGTGTCTACCACACTATATGAGATATGGCATGGGAAGAGACCATCTCTTAAGAGAATTAAGATTTGGGGTTGCCCGGCCTATGTTAAAAAGCAGAATCCGGACAAACTCGAGACACGGTCAGTCTTATGTAACTTTGTGGGATATCCAAAGAATTCTTATGGATATCTATTCTACCACAAAGAGGAACAAAAAGTGTTCGTTTCTCAACATGCCACATTCTTGGAAAAAGAGTTTTTCACAGACAAAGATGATGGCAAGGTGGTGGATCTAGAAGAGGTTCTAGAGACACAAACTACAAATGACGATTTGGTTGAACCGGCTGTTACAGCAGAAACTGAAGAACCTCGGCCACTCCGTAGGTCTGGTAGGACTTCTCGCCTACCGGAAAGGTACAACGGTTTTCTCATTGATGGTAACAGAGAAGATTGCATCATGTATGATGATGATCCTACCAGTTTTCAGCAAGCTATCACGAGTAAAGACTCTGTGAAGTGGCTGGATGCCATGAGATCCGAAATGGAGTCTATGTACACCAACAAAGTATGGACTTTGGACGTTGTGCCCCCTGGGGTAAAACCTGTGGGGTGCAAATGGATCTTTAAAAGAAAGATTGGTGCAGATGGGCAGGTAGAGACCTATAAGGCAAGACTTGTGGCGAAGGGTTTTCGTCAAAGACCAGGTTTGGACTATGACGAAACTTTTTCACCCGTAGCCATGCTTAAATCCATTCGGATCCTACTTGCTATTGCTGCTCACTACGACTATGAAATCTGGCAGATGGACGTTAAAACCGCATTTCTAAATGGAAATTTAGAAGAATGCGTTTATATGGATCAGCCAGAGGGCTTCATTGACAGTGGGAGCAGCGGGAAAGCATGTAAATTGCTTAAATCCATATATGGGTTAAAGCAGGCATCACGGAGTTGGAACATCTGTTTCGATGATGTCATCAAAGAGTTTGATTTCATCAAAAATCCAGATGAACCTTGTGTTTATAAGAAGGCTGTAGGGAGAGCTGTCACATTCCTCGTATTGTATGTGGACGACATTCTTATGATAGGAAATGATATTCCTATGCTACAGTCGGTCAAATCTTTCTTATCACTAAGGTTCTCCATGAAGGACCTGGGTGATGCCATATACATTCTGGGCATAAGGATCTATAGGGATAGATCCAAAAGGTTATTGGGATTGTCCCAAACCAGGTACATTGACACCATCCTAAAAAGGTTTAGTATGGAAGACTCCAAGCGGGGTACCTTACCTGCTTCCCATGGGGTCACTCTCTCCAAGGATTCTTGCCCAAAGACAGATGAAGAGAGAGCTCGCATGAGTATTATACCCTATGCTTCGGCAGTAGGATCTATAATGTATGCAATGTTATGTACACGCCCAGATGTAGCTTATGCACTTAGTGTTGTAAGAAGGTATCAATCCAACCCAGGGGAGAATCACTAGACAGCTGTGAAGAACATTCTTAAGTACTTACGAAGGACTAAAGAATTGTTCTTGGTGTATGGTAATGGAGATCTCCAAATAGAGGCCTTTACCGATTCGAGCTTCCAGAGCGATAAGGACGACAGCAAATCTATCTCTGGGTTTGTATTTACCCTCAATGGAGGGGCGGTGAGTTGGAAGAGTTCCAAACAAGATACCATTGCAGACTCTACAATGGAAGCTGAGTACATTGCTGCAAATGATGCCGCCAAGGAAGCCGTCTGGATGAAGAAGTTCATCTCGGAGCTAGGAGTAGTTCCAACCATTATTGATCCAATACCTTTGTATTGTGACAATAATGGGGCTATGGCGTTAGCCAAGGAGCCCAGATCCCATCAGCGGTCCAGACACATCCTAGGGCGTTTTCATTTGATCCGGGAGATTGTAGATCGCCGCGAGATCGAGATTAGGAGGGTAGACACAAACAATAACGCCGCGGATCATTCACCAAGGCCCTCCCTCAGCCGCAGCATGAGCGACTTTTTGAGATGTTGGGTATGAGATACGCCAATAACTGGCCTTAGTGCAAGTGGGAGATTGTTGGATATATGTATGCCCTAGAGGCCATTATGTGATAGTGGATGTATCTATACATGTATATATATATATTCAGTATGCATTCTTGCTCGACATGATAGTATGCTATCTGGTTCTACTTTATCTGACATGTTGATTTGATCATGCTTTTATTCATTCATACATGTTGATAAAGCCCTGAGGATATTGGCTTGACTACTCTGACAATGATGGAGATCATACTAGTGGGACATCTGTAGTCTATAAGCATATCCTAGAAAGTCCCTAGTCATAGGTATATTGAGACGGGGCATTGATATACCAGTGTAGACTAGCGTATATGATACTAGACCCATACGATGGGCGATGGATGTTCCCACATTCATCGATGTTTGACATCAAGATCATATACGGGTGCTCAGTGCTGACTGGGTACACTGGACGGACTCACCGAGAACTCCTATATGGAATTATATCTATCGTCGAATAGCAGTTCTCAGGTGACACTGGTACAGGTTAGTCTGTAGACCCGAGATCGTCATGGAGTCTTGTGTGTTCTCCCACTGTACTTTGATTGCCTCCCTACCACGGCTCTACTGAGTCGTGCAAACAGGCGGCCGTTGGGTACAGTCTCGAGACACACGAAGGCGATGAGCGATAGGAGGGGTTTCGTCTCTCCCGGTATAGGGAGTTGATGCTGTGCTGTGCCCGACTGGTTATATCAGAAAGTCCCTGGCCAGGGCTGATGAGATTTACTGATAAGTGTTATCAGCAGTTTCTCGAACTGTTATAAACCATTCAACGGCACGACTTATTGAGTCATTAGGGTCGACGTGACCATCCCTAGACTCGATATATCTGACGAAGAGACCGGACTGTACGGTAGTGTTGCCGGATGGCTCGACGGGAGTTGTAACAGGTTCGCTTGTTTTCTTCTGATCGCTCAATACCCGGGTGGCCGTTACGTTTAGCTGACCGCTTGCGGCTTGGGGGTGCTTGATGTGATCATCACCCACTGCCGGCGTATTGACGAGTCTTAGAGTCCCACATAGGAGTTACCTAGTCCAGGCGAAACGTTGTGGTGCGCGTATGTGATATGCGCTTGGACCCGATTAAAATGCGTGTATAGGATACCGTATATTAATTGGGCGGCTTGCTAATGGTCGGGTCGTATGTGATATGACCGGATTAGTGAATCAAGTGTTGATTTATAATTAGCTTCTCACTACAAATCCTATCTTGTTTATTTTGGATGTATGCATGCATGTATGCATTCATTCTTGTTCATGCACATATGGATGTGCATGCACACATGCATACATACATCATTTTATCATGGTTGCTTATACAATAAGAATGGTGGCAATATAAGAATCACACCATGGTTATTTTTTTGGATTATTATTGTTTTTAAATTAAAGCAAAAAGGAAATGAAAATGGGTTAAATCATTAAGGGTTTCTACACTCTTCTTAACCTTACCATGCTCACCTAACCTTTAACCCATGGTTTATTTTCTTTTTGTTCTTTTAACTTAAATCCAATAATATCTTTAGATCTAACCATGGTTGGGTATGAGAAAGAAAAAATATATATATATATGCTTATTTTTCTTTTCTCTTTCAATGGTTCTATTATTCTCTTCTTCACAAAAGACCACCATCTTCATCAACCTTGATGCTTTGCTCTCTAGTTCTTTCAAGAGAGCAAAATACTCATAAAAATAGGATTTTGAAGTGAGATCTTTAGCCACAACATCATGCTACTCAAGTTTAGCCAACTTGATTAGAGTGTTCTCTTGGTTTTTCCAAAGTTGCTAGCTTGGACGGGAAACTCCGGGTGGATCGTCGTGGACGTGAGAGGACTACAAGTGGACCTTCTTCCAACACCCAAGAGTCTAAGGAGTCAAGCAAAAGGGGAGCTACAAAGGTTGTAGTCTCGAAACCCTTATTTTTATTAGCTTAAAGTTTAGTAACCCTTATTTTCTAGGATCGATTCCTTTGCGTGTTTGTTTAGCACCATCAAAATACATACTTTGAGACATGTGATGCTTCAAAACTCATTATAGGGTGCTAGACAAACCTAAGAATGGTATCAGAGCCGACCTAGAACATTAGGCGATGCTTTAGCGAAGTAAAAACTCCGATCGAAACAAAATACGGAATTACGGGACACTCTCTGGAAATTTTTTTAAAACAGACATTTTTCAGAATTAAAAATACTCAAAAGATAAAGCAGGTAAATATAAGACAAACTGGAGAATTCGTGCCAATGAACAGTACTTTTGGCCGCGGAACCGCGGCACAAGCAAGCTTAGGCCGCGGATCCGCGGCCATACAAGGGGATCTCACACTATATTTTGCACAGTGTTTTTCCTTACCTGCTATAGTATGTTTTGAGTATGTTTGATCTGAATCTACTGTTGAAAATTCTGGAGATGGTTTTGGACTCGTCGTTTCGATCGGAATTTTCATTTCGTTTCCTTTTCCGGGTAAACTAGAAAGTATTGAAGTGTTCGAACAACTATCATTTACTCACTTTTCACGGAGTTTGAAAATATTGGATATATGTGCAAGTTTTGTGGTGGTCCCTCTAGAAGACAACAAACCTTAACTCGATTATGTGACCGTCTTGAACTGCCCTTTGAACCTTAGGGTTTGGGGCAGTACGGCGTGCCACATGTGAGGCGTTGGCTTGACCCTTCTACGGCTGGACCGCTACTACTGTGTCACACTCCGGTTTTTTGAACTCTGCTCAAGTGTTGAGCTTTAGTGAATCTTGAGTATTTGATCGATTGTTCTAAAACATTAATACTGTCTGTTTATCCGGAATTTGATGCAATGTGTGGAATTCATATTACTAAACATGAAATACGGAATATGTGATATTTCGCATTTGTGATGTCTAAAGCGAACGTGGATTCCAGATATTGCAGTTTTACACTTTCTTTTCTGTGACCGTAAGTGTAGTATGTACGATATCGCCGGTTTCGTTGCTATACATCAACGACAATTGGGGTATGCATACTTACTTACGTTGATGATATGAGATATTATGTGTTGCTGAGATATGATGTGCAGGATTGTCGCGATTGAATAGCCGGGGGGTTTTATGTGAGATGAGAGTTTTATATTTTCATTCATGTAAATTCAAATGTAATGTAATATTCTTTTATTTGGGGCACTTCCGGGTTGAGGTTGTGTCACCAGTGTTGTATATTATTTACTTTTCCGCATTAGGATGGACCCAAGGATGGGAGCACAGGTGACCGGGTTCTGGGGTTCAGTGGGAGGCCATCTCGAGGAGTCGAGACCGGGTCTCCTAAACTCCAGAATTGGCAGGGTCACTTGCCGCTCTCGTAGGGGTCCAGGGTGTGGGTTGGCTATTCATCGCGACTGTAGAATCCGTATTTTCTATTCTGGCTAAATACTAAATACGGACGTCCTAGTATATCCCACGTTATATCTATATTTCTGCTGCCTGTGTTCTGTGATATCTGAGACGAATGACATATTATATATATGATATATAGTAGACGTTGCTTATGTTTTACACCCGCGCTAGTCCCGTCCCGGTATGCCGTTAGTTAAGTAACCTAACGGTGCATAACGGAACATTGCGGCGAATGCGGATGGCATAAGCGTACGTGTTATTTTCGTTTCTTTTCTGTGATTGGCTTAAGGACTTAAATGATGGGATTACATTAATGTGATTAATGTAAAGAAAATAAACCTAAAAGATGTTGTAGAATCGGATTTGAAAAACCACTCGGCTTTTTATGAAAAAGCTATATTTCAAAAACTGCGGAGCTTAAGCCACTCCTTTTTAAAACCACTTGATTCTACAACGACATCAAGCTCAAAGCGTTAAAGATTTTCTTAAAAATCATCCGCAACCCTCCGTCATTTTAGGAAGTAGAGTACTTAGTATTCGTGCTACGCTTGTTGACCTTAGCCAAGGCGTAGTGTACGGTAGCTAAGTGATGTCTTCCTACAAACGCATATGATGCAGATTAATTAGGACGGGCATATGACTTTGTTGACCTTAGCCAAGGGTCATGTGAACGGGTCTAATCAATCAAGAAATGACGGGTCGAGCTTGACTAGTGCTCGTGATTTGTTGACCTTAGCCAAGGTCACGAGTATTAGGGGTAAAAAACCACATCGGGAATTTCAATAGTTGAAATTTGCAATGAGATTGCATACCATCCATGTGATGGTTGGATCCCGATCCCACTGTGGGCAATAGTTGCTCCTAGGAGAGTTTTACAATTTACAATTAGATAACTCATTAGGTGTCTAGAAAGGTGTTAACGGGGCTCCGCCTCTGGGAAAACGAGGTTTACTCTAATTAGGTCCGTGTGAAAGCACGGGGAACCTTCCTCAAGTACCGACACTGGCCTGGCTGAACGGTTAGCGAAGTTGTAGACTGTAATTAATCCTGGCTAGTTTTTCTTTTTAAGGTTTGAAAGAAAAACTCGATAAAAGCAGTGGGAAACATCAATTAGACAAGATAATAACCAATCTGATCTATGCAAGAGCTTTCGCTGAGTGTATTCTTTTCTCTCTCTTAATGGCAGATACCCATGACTGGACTCAAGCTTTTACTAGATACAAACAAACTGAATGGGAACAACTATAAAGACTGGGTGAGGAATCTGAAAATCGCCTTGACTTATGATAAAGTATCATATGTCCTCACGGCTTCAGCCCCGCCCGTCCCTGGTCCAAAATCCTCAGTTGCGGACATTGAAGTCCGCAAGACATGGGATGCTGACTGTGCCACGGCCACATGCCTCGCTCTTGCATCGATGGATAACACACATCAAAAGCAACACGAGGACATGGACATTCACGGTATATTTCTCCATACAAAGGAGTTGTATGGAGAGCAATCCCGCGTATTACGATACGAAGCATCAAAGAAATTGTTTCAGATGCGAATGGCCCCTGGCACACCAGTAGGAGACCATGTTCTGAAGATGATAGCTCTTATAGAAGAGCTTGAGGACCTTGGATGGACGATGGACAATGAACAATATATAGATATTATTCTGCAGTCCCTCCCCTCCACATTTGCTCAGTTCATAGTGAACTTCAACATGCATGGCATGGAGAAGGACCTCCCTGAACTCCTTAATATGTTAAGGAGTGCAGAGAGCACTATGAAGTTAGCAAAAACTGTAGGGTTCCTAGGAACACAATAGAGGTCTCACAAGGCATCAACCATGCCAATTTCAAAATTTTATGGGTGCCGAGAAACCCTAATACGGATCGTCGACTAGAATTCTAGGCGAAACATTAAACTAGTTAACGACTTAACTAAAGGAGAGAGGCTACAACCTTTGTAGATCCGTTTCTCCACTTCCTTAGCTCCATGTGGGCGTCCTCTCGCTGTCCATCTCGAATCCCGAACTCAATCGTCGGCTTCATCGGAGAAATGGGCAGGCTCGGTCGTCGGCTTCGTGCCGAAGATGATCTACGTCGAGGCATCACAAGTTCAAGCTCCAACTTCACCAAGTTGTGAAACTTGTGAAGAAAACACCCTATACTACTTGGCAAGAGGTAGAGGATGAAGAAATAGGAGGTGGGTTCTATAAGTGCACGGCGGCGCCCCGGTCGTCAATCCGACGGCCAAATGCGGAAACGGTGATAAACTTTAATTTTGCGAACTTTGCAAACCGGCACCACCGTGCACAAAACTCCGGATCGGGCCATTAAACTAGATCTAGCTAAGTAACAAGATAGGGAAGAGATATACCGACTGATCCCAGTCCTCCGGTCTTCATCTCCACTCCGATCTCCTCGCGGAAACTTCGGTCGTCGCCTCCTCGCCGGAAGGGCACCACATCGCCTGCATCTTTTACGGGCTCCCACCTCAATACCGAGGCAACTCGGGCACGAAGCTGGCAAGTCGACGTGCCAAAGATTTGTTGTAGAATGTGTAGTGCTTAGTCTCTTTGGGGTTGTGTTGCCTTGATGGAGGAATCAAGATGATATGAACTTGGGGATTTTTGTGGCAATGGAAAATGATATGAATGATTAATTTTCCCACACCAAAATGAAAATCTCTCATTTTCCCTCTCACCCAGAAATTGTGGCCGGCCCATCTCAATGAGGAATGGTGGTGGAGGCAAAACCAAATACAAGAGGGAGGTGATGGTAGGAGAAAAGAAGTGGTGACCCTAAACAAACATCAACCATACTTCAAGCACCTTAACCTTTCAAGTCTCATTTAATGCAAGTGATGGAGCAAAAGAAATGAAGCTATCATAATAAATCCTTTTGCAAGAACCCCCCTCCACAAATGTTATTTGCACAATTGCAAATAACCCCCTCCATCGGAAAAGTCCGGCCGGGTAAGAACAAAGGAAAACCGGCCGGAACGGAATGCAAACTGGCAACTCCAGAAAACTGGTCCCGTAATAAATTACAGGAAAACCCCGATACAGTGCATACACACCCGCATCTGTATTCCGTCCGGATACAAATGCAAAGAGACAAAATCTACACTGTACTAAACTAGGATCCGGCTTAAAACAAAGCCGGCTAGTAATGTTCGTCCGATCCTGATCCGTGCAATACCGCACGTATCAGATCGAACCCTGCCATATAACTATACGGCCTCAAGTACAAACTGTCCAATCCTGACCCGTGCAATACCGCACGTATCTGATCGGACCCTGCCATATCTCCATACGGCCTCTACAGCGTTTCGCCCGAAAGCTGAGTAACTGAAAGTGTGGTGGACTCTAAAGACTCGTCAATACAATGGCTGTGGATTTAACCACTAGCACGTCAGAGGTATAAGCCAATACGTAACGGGCCACCAGCTATTGACCAAAAGGGACGTCGATGAGCGAACTCATCCTGACACCCTACTGAGCCTGTCAGTGACAATATCCGTACAGTCCGGTCCGTTCGTCTATGAGCATCGCATGTCGGGCCTAGGGGTTGGGTAAAAGTCAGACCCCCAAAAGCGGTACAAGTCGTGTCGGAGTGTAGCCCAGAACACCTGAGATACTACTGGAATACCTACCAGTAAATCTTCTGCCTTGGCCAAGGACTTCGTGTAATGGCTCTCCTAGACACAGCGCGACCTCACCCCCAATACCGGGAGAGACGAACCCCCGAAGATCCGCTCACTGCCTCCATGTGGCTCGGGACTGTACCCAACTAAAACCTGTTTGCACGACTCTTTTGAGTCGTGGTAGGGTAGTAATCAAAGCACAGTGGGAACTCACACGAGACAAATGACGATCCCCAGGTCGATGAACTAACCTGTACACATGTCACTTGGGAACTGCTATCTGACGTCAGGTATAAGACCAACTAGCATGTTCCTGGCGAGTCCTGTCCGGTGTACTCATAACCCAATGAGCACCTGTATACATCTTAGGTGAACCAACTGACACCAGTGGCCTGTGAGACCGGCCACCGCCCCTCGTCGGGGTCTCGACTGTATACACTAGTCTACTCTGGAGTATCGATGCCCTGTCTCGAAACTCCCACGACTAGGGACCTTTTAAGGATGTGCTTATAGACTCCAGCTCTCACTTATATGATCGCCCTCATACTGCTGGCAGTCAAGCAAGAATCCTAGGGGCTCTATCAACGTGCAATAGCGACCTGTCAGGTTACCTAAAGCAGTACACGATGATAAAGGTAAACCAGATAGCAAACTATCATCTCGAGTAAGACTGTCCTACCGGGATAGGTCCTCCTTCAATCATTGCAATCACGTGCCTGTGATCCAATAATTGACTCTGAGGGCACTATCTCCAACAATCTCCCACTTGCACTCAAGGCTAATTATTGCGATGTTGCATACTCACAGCCCGTGTGATACCGAACACCCAACTCCTCTACTAGTCAGTCGCACAAAACCTGTTTGCGAAACTATTGCGTTCGAGGAATAGCCTCAGCGAGTGGATCCGCTCTGATGTTTCTTTCTATGTCTCTCTCTATATCTCAAGTTCGCGGAGAAAGCCATCTCCCGAAATGAGCAATACCTGTCTTGGAATGTCTGGATGTCTGATGGGACCTAGTTCATAAATGAACTCCAAATCCAAACTTCTTAGACTGTATTGTCAACTGAACTTAATCAGTATCCTGCGCCATGCCATTCCCTCAGTATCCATCTGGACCGCCTGTCCAAAATACTGCCCCTCGTCAGAAGGAAAACTATAACTCTGACAACCTCCTTGTCGTCCATGTCACCTTGGAAGCCTGGAATGATAACTGTCTCCCAAAAGAGGCTGTCGTTATCATATCCCTAGAACATCCACTTATGTTCTAAAACTGCTTCCGACTGTTTCTCCAGGATTGGAACAATATCAACTTATTTCATCTAGTGCAAGAACAACATCTGGTGTGGTACTCGACATCTCATGATTGACTCAATTGCCTAAGCAAGTGATCTGCCAATCATGCACATCCCTCTCTACTTTAGTCTATAAGACACCTTTAGAGAGGGTGACTCCATCACCTGCAGGTACACTACCGTGCCAGGAGTCGTCCATTCTAAATACTCTTAGAATGCTGTCAAAGTACCCTGATTGGGAAACCACCCAAATCCAGATCTAAAACCATAGATCTAGTAACCAGTATGTCTGATATAATGTCCAAGTCCCATGTGGAGAAACCACTGTGTGACGACCAAAATATAACCGATCGTAGTATAGGAATATCACTTCCTACTACCTTCTCAACAGATCCATCCCCTATTCTGATGACGTCAAACCTATGACTGTCACATCAGAAACAGATGATCTATCTCCGCTATATCTGCTTTAGCCTATAAATAGACATAAGCCTGATGTCCACCAATGCTTCCGCTGCTCCCACTGACTACGACAACCCTCTGGCAGAGTCATATAGACGTGCACTTCTAAAGCTAGTTTAGAATGACGCTATACTCATCCTCCTGCCGGGTCTCGCAGTCTGGAACAACAACAATGGCAAGTGTGGGTAAACAAGAACTTCCCTGTCACCGTCCTTGAGGCTACCGGAGTACCTCTCGGGTGCCTGAAGTTACCCACCTTATCTGCGGAGTGGCTAATGGAATGTCAAATCAGATTGAATCTTTAGGTTCCTTATCAAATCTTCAGTAATCGTTTGCGGTTCTGGAATCACTTCCAGTTCTACCATACTCCCACTACTGTTTTTGAAAAAATCCATTTTTAATAAAACTGTGGCGAGTCCAGAACAATATTTCTATTGATCTGCCAGATGGTAGAAAATCAACCCTCGTCATAGCCTGGGTCAACCCACAAACAGCCATTACAAAAACGTGCCTTGAGTCGTCCAGTGTCTGGTTTTAATCATAAGCCGGACAACTCCCCGTACCTTAACAATGTTAAGATATGAACTGTACTATATCCAATATAGAACCAGAGGCACTGATTTAATTGAACCAGATTCAAATCATGCAACTATCTCCAGTGCATGTCAACTAAATGGAGAGAGGCCGATCAGCGTTACTCAACTTAGGAATGCTTCCAATTATGAGTAACCTGAAAGAGAAGCAATTTCTCTTTATCATTACTATCAACTGAATACCATACACAAGTATCTACATCTTCGATCACTTTGAAGAATCCCGATACTTGCTACACCTGGTTCTCTACTCTATTCAAATACCTATAACTCCTCAAAACTTAGACCCTGTGTTTCTACGAAATACATGTCTAAGAACTAGAGAAGTTAAAAGTAAACAGAATATAGTATGAGGACCAACCCCTCTGTCCTAATGGACACTGGACAACATAAAATACTCTGTATAAGTCCGCTGAGTCTAACAACTCTTTCACTGTGTGTCGTAGGTTGAAAACTGTACTTATGGTTAAGAAGAATTACACCGCTGTTTAATGCTCCTTACCTAACCATCCACTGATATAGGTAAATGTCATCGACATAATATCAAAAGGTATATCTCACTCTATGAAAATAGACGTACAGATATATCAATTTGAAATTGGTGCACAACAGCGGATATTCAAAACCAAATATTTGCCGACCGGCAAACAGCCCAGGTGATCTCCTCAAATATCACCAATTACAACGAATCCCGATATAATGAGGATGATCACCCAATTCCCAATAAGTTACTCCCACTCATCATCTGTAAAACCATACAGATGTGAGAATCAAACCTGGTAGATACATACCCTGGAGCAAGTATCTAATCGGGAAATCAGTTTTCTTTTAACAGTACACAGTTGAACTGAAACATTGAAATGTTTCGATGGGGTATCCTGGTATTCCTAGTAATGCCTCTACCATTATCCAGATTCACAACTATAACCGTATAATTCTTTGCCACCTCTTCAAATCCCTTTATATGTCTTTAGTCATTACCTTCTGCACACCCCTTAGGCCAAATGGTTTTCTTCCTTCCTTACCGTTCGGCACCAGCCTATGGTTTGGAAGAAGACTATCCAATAAGCATAATGGGTGTACTGTCCTAGTCCTAGGAGCACTCGCAATGCGAGAGAAGGTGAAGATAAAAGACAACCGAATAAACCTTATTCCTATTTCTCCTGGACCAGAATCCATCCCCGAACTGGAACAAGTTCCTTTCGAGTTCGTATATAACCATACGATGGAGTATCCAATAAACTGTGGATCTTCATAGTGATACGGAGTGTCCTGGAGAAATACAAAGGTGATTTAGGATTGGCGAAGAAATACTTGGTTTGGTCGTGAATATCAGTCGCAATTTACTTTGCCCTCTTACTAATCCCTTGCTTTGTCTTAATCTTAATACCTTCTGCACACCATCGTTATTCATTGGTTTTCTTCATTCCCTACCGGTCGGCTCCAGCCTAAGGTTTGGAAGAAGACTATCCAATTTGCATAATAGGTGTACTATCTCCTAAACCAAGGAGTACTCACAACTTGAGAGAAGGTAAAAGGGAAAAGACAACTGAATAATCCTATCCGTTTTCTCCAGAACCGGAAACCATCCTCGAATTCCTTCGAGTTCGTATCTAACCATACGATGGTTTTGTCCAATGGAAGTGGACGTTCGTAGTAATACGGGGTGTCCCGGAGAAAAGGGTAAAAGTAGGAGTGGCAATGAGGTCTGCAACTCTGACAATCCAACAGCCAGTGTAAAGAAGGTTCGGTCAACTTGGTCACTGAGTCATGGTCTTAGGGTCGGGTCAATGGTCGCTGCCAGAGAGAGAGAAAAGAAACACTCAGCATGCACTCAAACCAAGATCAGAATGGTTACCAATTTATCTAATCTGGAAACCTCCCACTGTACCTCAAATTCTCCTCCAAACCTGAAAGAAGAATTAGTCGGGGTCACCCGAGGAGTAAACCAACTCATCAGTGGGAATCGGGATCCAACTATCATCGCATGACAACGTGACGGAATCCGCTCACGGTATCACACTCCAGAAGGTATGCGCATATCTGGCAAGTTTCAGTTCTTTTGAAACTCCCGATGTGATTTCTGCCCCATGCTCTTATGACCTTGACGAAAGTCAACAAATCATAAGTCACATGTTAAGTTCTACCCGTCATTGTCCAGGTTAATTTGAAACCACCCGTACAAGCCCTTGACGAAGGTCAACAAGGCTATACGACTGTCCCAAACCAACACATCTATCTATGCAGCAGAAAGGCAACAAGCAGCTACAATACACTATGCCTTGACGAAGGCCAACAAACATAGCATGAATACTACGTGCTACCCGTCTGAAACGACGGAGGGCTACGAATGGTTTCTGGCGAAAACCTTTAACGTAAAGAACTTGATATCGTTGAAGGAACGGATAGCTTTTTAGAAAATATAGTGACGAAAACCTTTACTAAAGAGGTCACTCCCGGTGAAGGGATCTCGGCTCTTTCCCCGTAGAATGGGGTGCAGGATATTCCAAAGGAATACCATGATGCAAAGCAAAAGTAATTGGCTATAGTGAAGTTAATGCCCTGACGCAAACTTCTGTCCAAGGGGTCACTCCCGGTGAAGGGATCTCGGCCCTTGCCTCGTCGACTGAGGAGCAGGATATTCCAAATGAATACCACGATGCAAAATAAAAGTGAACCTCCTTGCAATAACAGTTTTTTTTGAAAAGTGTTCCAACAACATCAGATTAGGTTTGTTTATCTTGCATTGATCCGAATCAATGCAGTCCCATCAATTGATCACACCACAAAGAACGAAAATATACTGACGTACGTATATGCCATCCGCATTCGCCACTGGGTCCCGTCATCACCCGTTAGGTTAGCTACTAACGGCAGAGCGGGGACTGGACTAGCGCGGATGAAAAACATATACAACATCTACTAATATATGTACCAATATATAGTATTTCGCTCAAGGCATGAATAAAATGCAACATCACAGAAATGTACAGCATCACAGAACAAAACAGATATCTGGGATCCCCGGGTTTCACAGAGCCACTACTGAAACCCGACGTTCCCCTGGTCGTGTGGATAGCCTGTGCAATGAAATCCTAGACCCCTACGGGCGCGGAAAGTTACCCGCCAAAACCTGAAGCGAGGCAGCCCCCTTCAGCACCGTGAATGGACCACCCAGCACTTCACGGAATCCGGCAACTTGGGCACCCCTCCTGGGTCAACCTGTACCCCCTACGAGTGCGGCGAATAGCCCGCCAATTCCAGACTGAAGCCCCCTCCGTCTCAATGCCCTGAGATGCGGGCCTGTTGCCCTCTAGAACCCGGCTATCCGTGCACCCCTCCGCGGGGTAACCCTAGTACAGAAAGTAAAATATACATACAACGGGTACATCGACCGCAACCAGGTCGTGCCCCAAAAGAATAATACAATCAGGCAGTGACGGCAGTCCACATGTCGGACGCTCGCCCCGCAATATCAAATGTACATAATACAACAATACTGTACTAGCATTGCATCCAGGCTATCCCCCACGACCGATCCGCAACATCACAGCAAATACACAGAACATCAACGTGAAAATCACGTTCGCAAATCCGTCTAACCGGGCTATAGCAGTTAGACCGGATTTACCGATCGAGTGACATTCACGGTCGCAGATATAATGTAAATACTGTGAAAAATGTGTTTAAAATATCCGATCGATCAAAAATTAACAAGTGGGCCCCCAAGCAATACTGTAGCACTCACAGAAAATCTGGGCCCAAATTTAATATCCCAAAACCCCCAAAATCATCCTACAAGCCCACTGTAAAAATTGGACACAGTGAGGACAGTAAAGTGCGGCGGAACCGCGGCCCAAGGGGGGTTTGGCCGCGGTTCCGCGCTTCATCCATCGACTGAGTGCGTCGAATTTTTACAGCAGTCTTATAATTTCCAGTACATTAGTTTTATACAACCTGAAAAATTTTTGGAGAACAAAAAATTTCAACAGAAAACTGTCGTGAACAAAAATGCAAGTTTTGGAATTTTGGTCGATCGGAACTGAAAAACACATCAAACGAAGCTAGACGAAGTTAATGGCGAGGCTCTGATACCACTGTAAGTGCACGGCGGCGCCCCGGTCGTCAATCCGACGGCCAAATGCGGAAACGGTGATAAACTTTAATTTTGCGAACTTTGCAAACCGGCACCACCGCGCACAAAACTCCGGATCGGGCCATTAAACTAGATCTAGCTAAGTAACAAGATAGGGAAGAGATATACCGACTGATCCCAGTCCTCCGGTCTTCATCTCCACTCCGATCTCCTCGCGGAAACTTCGGTCGTCGTCTCCTCGCCGGAAGGGCACCACATCGCCTGCATCTTTTACGGGCTCCCACCTCAATACCGAGGCAACTCGGGCACGAAGCTGGCAAGTCGACGTGCCCAAGATTTGTTGTAGAATGTGTAGTGCTTAGTCTCTTTGGGGTTGTGTTGCCTTGATGGAGGAATCAAGATGATATGAACTTGGGGATTTTTGTGGCAATGGAAAATGATATGAATGATTAATTTTCCCACACCAAAATGAAAATCTCTCATTTTCCCTCTCACCCAAAAATTGTGGCCGGCCCATCTCAATGAGGAATGGTGGTGGAGGCAAAACCAAATACAAGAGGGAGGTGATGGTAGGAGAAAAGAAGTGGTGACCCTAAACAAACATCAACCATACTTCAAGCACCTTAACCTTTCAAGTCTCATTTAATGCAAGTGATGGAGCAAAAGAAATGAAGCTATCATAATAAATCCTTTTGCAAGAAACCCCCTCCACAAATGTTATTTGCACAATTGCAAATAACCCCCTCCATCGGAAAAGTCCGGCCGGGTAAGAACAAAGGAAAACCGGCCGGAACGGAATGCAAACTGGCAACTCCAGAAAACTGGTCCCGTAATAAATTACAGGAAAACCCCGATACAGTGCATACACACCCGCATCTGTATTCCGTCCGGATACAAATGCAAAGAGACAAAATCTACACTGTACTAAACTAGGATCCGTCTTAAAACAAAGCCGGCTAGTAATGTTCGTCCGATCCTGATCCGTGCAATACCGCACGTATCAGATCGAACCCTGCCATATAACTATATGGCCTCAAGTACAAACTGTCCAATCCTGACCCGTGCAATACCGCACGTATCTGATCGGACCCTGCCATATCTCCATACGGCCTCTACAGCGTTTCACCCGAAAGCTGAGTAACTGAAAGTGTGGTGGACTCTAAAGACTCGTCAATACAATGGCTGTGGATTTAACCACTAGCACGTCAGAGGTATAAGCCAATACGTAACGGGCCACCAGCTATTGACCAAAAGGGACGTCGATGAGCTAATTCATCCTGACACCCTACTGAGCCTGTCAGTGACAATATCCGTACAGTCCGGTCCATTCGTCTATGAGCATCGCATGTCGGGCCTAGGGGTTGGGTAAAAGTCAGACCCCCAAAAGCGGTACAAGTCGTGTCGGAGTGTAGCCCAGAACACCCTGAGATACTACTGGAATACCTACCAGTAAATCTCCTGCCTTGGCCAAGGACTTCGTGTAATGGCTCTCCTAGACACAGCGCGACCTCACCCCCAATACCGGGAGAGACGAACCCCCGAAGATCCGCTCACTGCCTCCATGTGGCTCGGGACTGTACCCAACTAAAACCTGTTTGCACGACTCCTTTGAGCCGTGGTAGGGTAGTAATCAAAGCACAGTGGGAACTCACACGAGACAAATGACGATCCCCAGGTCGATGAACTAACCTGTACACATGTCACTTGGGAACTGCTATCTGACGTCAGGTATAAGACCAACTAGCATGTTCCTGGCGAGTCCTGTCCGGTTTACTCATAACCCAATGAGCACCTGTATACATCTTAGGTGAACCAACTGACACCAGTGGCCTGTGAGACCGGCCACCGCCCCTCATCGGGGTCTCGACTGTATACACTAGTCTACTCTGGAGTATCGATGCCCTGTCTCGAAACTCCCACGACTAGGGACCTTTTAAGGATGTGCTTATAGACTCCAGCTCTCACTTATATGATCGTCCTCATACTGCTGGCAGTCAAGCAAGAATCCTAGGGGCTCTATCAACGTGCAATAGCGACCTGTCAGGTTACCTAAAGCAGTACACGATGATAAAGGTAAACCAGATAGCAAACTATCATCTCGAGTAAGACTGTCCTACTGGGATAGGTCCTCCTTCAATCATTGCAATCACGTGCCTGTGATCCAATAATTGACTCTGAGGGCACTATCTCCAACAGGTTCACTTTAGAATTGGATTTCTCACTCTTTTTCTCAAAGTGCCATTGATGAAGGCAAGGTTTTCTTCATGAAGATGAAGAAGAAGAAGAAGATAGAATATGATAAGTCTTCTTAAAAGAATAATAAAAATGAATACTTATCATCTTCTAACCTTGGTTAAGTGTAGAGAATAGACCATGGTCAAGTGAGAATGGTTAGGGTTAAGCATGAAGACAAAATGGTCACTTTAGTCAAAGCTTCATGAAGCTTCATCAAGCTTCATGAAAGAAAGAAACCATTTTGTTTTCTTTTATTTATTTATCAAGAAAGAATAGATAAATAAATAAGTAAATAAATCAAAACCCTAACTATTATCATAACCATGGTTTAAGTCTTAACACAAAACCAATTTACATGCATCATCAAACATGACACATTGTAGTGCACAAAAGTATATCACATATACAACTTGTGAACTACAAGTGAGAAAATCCTTTTAAAGTGAACCAATACAAGTTAATGCAAAGTAATATATCAAATATATAATTATACATTAAATCATTAAATCAACACTTGATCCAATGATCCGGTCATGTCGCACATAACCAACTAGTAACCAATGTATCGTCTTATCGAATCAATCTACGATTCGATAACTAGGTTATATCGCATATAACCAATCGAAACATTCATCGCGAGAATGAAATAAGGTATCACATACACGCATTATTCTCGGTCCCGCACATATCTCATATGCGCTCCTATTTCGTTTCGCTTGAGCCAGGAAACCTCTGTGTAGGACTCTAAAGACTCGTCAATACGCCGGTAGCAGACGATGATCATATCAAGCATCCATAAGCCGCAAGCGGTCTGCTAAACGTAACGGCCACCCGGGTATTGAACGATCAGAAGATCGACGAGCTAACCCGCTCACACTCCTGTGAATCCAACCAGTAACACTTACCATACAGTCCGGTCTGTTCGTCTGATATGTCGCATATCAAGTCTAGGGGTGGTAAACGTCAGACCCCAATAACCGATAAGTCGTGCCGATGTGAGGCTCATAACGGGTCGAGAAACTACTGGTAACACTTACCAGCAAATCTCTGATCAGCCCTGGCCAGGGACTTCCCTGTTACGGCCAATCGAGCACAGCGCAACATCAACCCCCAATACCGGGAGAGACGAAACCCCTCCTATCGCTCATTGCCACCATGTGACTCGGGACTGTGCCCAAAGACCACCGTTTTGCACGCCCTCATGGACGTGGTAAGGTGGAGATCAAAGCACAGTGGGAATCACACAAGACTCTATGACGATCTCGGGTCTACAGACTAACCTGCACAAGTGTCACCTGAGAACTGCCATCTGACGTGAGGTATAATACCATCTGGGAGTTCTCGGCGAGTCCGTCCAGTGTACCTAGTCTCCACTGAGCACCCGTATACCATCTCTGATGTCAAACACCAATGGATATGGGATCATCCATCGCCCATCTCATGGGTCGAGAAGCGTATACGCTAGTCTACACTGGTATATCGGTGCCCCGTCTCGATACACCCATGACTAGGGACCTTGAAGGATGTACTTATGGACTACCATATCCCCACTAGTATGATCTGCATCATAGTCCAGGCAGTCAAGTACACATCCTAAGGGCTTTATCAACATGTAACTATAAGACAGTTTAAAGAGACAAGTGTACATGTTAAGATAAAGAGCAACCAGATAGCATACTATCATATCGAGCAAGAAAGTCATCTCTATATATGTCCAAGCATCCAATATAATATACACCATCTGTACAATACTGGCCTCTAGGGCATACATACAACTAACAATCTCCCACTTGCACTAGGGCCAGCTGCTTTAGTATCGCATACCGAGCATCCCGAAGAGTCTCTCAAACTGTATCTGGGGAATGGCCTTCGTGAGTGGATCCGCCGTGTTGTTCTTCGTGTCAACCCTCCTGACCTCGATCTCCCGGCGATCAACTATCTCCCGGATCAGGTGATCCGCCTCATAATATGCCTGGATCTCTGATGGGACCTGGGTTCCTTTGCCAAAGCCACCGCTCCATTGTTATTGCAATACAAAGGTATTGGATGCTCAATGGATGGAACCACTCCAAGTTCAGTAATGAACTTCTTGATCCAGACAGCCTCTTTAGCAGCATCGTTGGCAGCGATGTATTCAGCCTCCATCGTCGAGTCTGCCACGGTTTCCTGCTTGGAACTCTTCTAGCTAACCGCCCCTCCGTAAAGGGTAAAGACAAATCCCGACTGCGACTTAGAGTCGTCATTATCACTCTGGAAGCTCGAATCGGTAAAGGACTCCACTTGGAGTTCTCCGTTACCATACACCAAGAGCATCTCTTTAGTCTTTCGTAAGTACTTGAGAATGCTCTTCACAGCTGTCCGGTGACTCTCTCCAGGATCAGCTTGATACCTGCTCACTACACTTAGTGAGTATGCAACATCGGGTTTGGTACACAGCATCGTATACATGATAGAGCCTACAGCCGAAGCATAGGGTATCCCTTGGATGCGAGCTCTCTCCAAATCAGTCTTGGGAGACATCTCTTTGGAGAGAGTGACTCCAGAGATCGTGGGCAAGTTCCCACGCTTGGATTCTTCCATACTAAACCTCTTTAGTATGGTGTCAATGTACCTGGATTGGGACAATCCCAATATCCGTTTGGATCTATCTCTATATATCCTTATTCCCAATATGCAGGAGGCATCACCAAGATCTTTCATTGAGAATCTTTGTGATAGGAAGAGCTTGACCGATTGCAGCATAGGAATATCATTTCCTATCAAGAGTATGTCGTCTACGTACCATACGAGGAAGACCACCTTACTCTCTGCCACCTTCTTGTAAATACAAGGTTCATCTGGATTTTTGACGAAATCAAACTCTTTGATAACTACGTCAAAGCAGATGTTCCAACTCCGCGATGCTTGCTTTAATCCATAATTGGATTTAAGCAGCTTGCACACCTTCCCGCTGCTCCCACTGTCTACGAAGCCCTATGGCTGAGTCATGTACACGCACACTTCTAAATCACCATTTAGAAAGGCGGTCTTAACATCCATTTGCCAGATTTCATAATCATCATATGCAGCGATGGCAAGCATGACCCGGATGGATTTAAGCATAGCCACTGGAGAAAAGGTTTCGTCATAGTCCACACCTGGTCTTTGACGAAAACCCTTTGCAACAAGTCTAGCTTTGAAAGTCTCCACTTTCCCATCTACACCAAGTTTCTTCTTGAAGATCCACTTGCTCCCAATGGGTTTTACCCCTTCAGGAGCAACATCCAAAGTCCATACTTTGTTGGTGTACATGGATTCCATCTCGGACGGCATAGCATCCAGCCATTTCACCGAGTCCCTACTCGTGATGGCCTGCTCGAAACTAGTTGGGTCATCATCTTCCATGATGCAATCTTCGCTTCCACCGTCAATGAGAAAACCGTAGTATCTCTCAGGTGGACGAGAAACCCTGCTAGATCGGCGGAGAGGCTGGGGTTCGTCGGGTACTACTGAATCCTCTGGTTCTACTAAATCTTCAGTTATAGTTTGTGTTGCTGGAACCTCTTCCAGTTCTACCTCAATGCCACTAATCTGTTTCATAAGAAAACCTTTTTCTAAGAAAGTGGCATATCGAGAAACAAACACCTTTTGTTCCTCAGGGTGGTAGAAGATATACCCTTGTGAATTTTTGGGATATCCTACAAATTTACATAAGACTGATCTTGCCTCGAGTTTGTCCGGATTTTGTCTTTTGACATAGGCTGGACAACCCCATATCTTAACATACTTAAGAGATGGTCTCTTCCCTTTCCATATCTCATATGGAGTGGTAGGCATTGATTTGGTAGGAACCATATTCAATAGGTGTATGGCTGTCTCAAGCGCATACCCCCAGAAGGAAATAGGTAACTCAGCTGTACTCATCATTGAACGCACCATATCTAATAGGGTGCGATTCCTTCGTTCCGATACACCGTTGTGCTGTGGTGTATAAGGTAGAGTAAGCTGAGAGAGAATCCCATTCTCTTTTAGATAATCTTGGAACTCATTGCTCAAGTATTCTCCTCCTCGATCAGATCGAAGGATTTTAATACTTTTGCCCGTTTGGTTCTCTACTTCTTGCTTATATTCTCTGAATTTCTCAAAAGCTTCAGACTTGTGTTTCAATAGGAACACATGCCCGTATCTAGAGAGATCGTCAGTGAATGTAATGAAGTAGGAAGAACCGTTCCTGGCATGGGTAGACATGGGACCGCATACATCACTATGTACCAGTCCTAAGAGTTCAGTAACTCTTTCTCTGTGTCCACTAAACGGAGCTTTGGTCATTTTTCCTTTGAGACATGAATGGCAAGTATCATAAGATGATAATTCGAACGGATTCAAATAACCATCCTTATGTAACTTAGCCAGTCGTGTCGCATTGATATGACCAAGTCTACAATGCCACAAGTAGGATTCGTTCATTTCTGAACTTTTCATCTTATGTGTGTTTTGTATATTGAGGACTCTATTTTGATTTAGAATGAATATGCCATTATGTAACGAGCCTGATGCAATCAACTTTTGATTTAGGAATATGTTCATAACATTATCCTGTACTACAAAATTATATCCTTCTTTACTCAATAAAGAAACTGATATAATGTTGCACATCATGTTCGGTATATAATAGCACTCATTCAGAATTATTGTATCACCACTTGGTAATACTAAGTGATATTCGCCAACTGCTTTGGCTGCAACATTTTCCCCATTCCCAACTTGAACGGAATGATCACCTTTTCCCAGTTCTCTACCTTTCCGCAGCCCATGTAATATCTTACATATGTGGGATCCTGATCCGGTATCTAATACCCAGGACGTATGGTGAACTGAGAAACAGTTCTCAATGACAAACACACCCGAAGATGATGCATCAACATGCATGTTCTCTGTTTGGGCGGTGTGAGAATCCAGATATTCTCCTGTTTCCTGTTCATTCTTATAACACTTATAAGATAGAACGGGTTCAACGTTCCCCTGCTCAGTATAATAAGCGGGTTCAGTCAATACATCCATATTATTATCTTTGTTAGGGCATGAAATGGTCGCTACCTGGAGAGAGAGAGAAGAAAACACTTTAGCGTATGCTCTTGCAAGATCAGATTGGTTATTATCTTATCTAATCAGGATGGCTCCCACTGGTTTTTATCAAATCTTCCTTCAAACCCTAAAAGGAAAGACTAGCCGGGATTAATTACACACTACAAGTTCGCCAATCTTTCAGCCAGGCCAGTGTCGGTACTTTGAGAGAGGTCCCCCGTGCTTTCGCACGAACCTAATTAATGTAAACCTCGTTTTCCCAGAGGCGTAACCCCGTTGACACCTTTCTAGACACCTACTTGATTAGCTAATTGCAATGTGTAAAACTCTCCCAGGAGTAACTCTTACTCGCAGTGGGTATCGGGATCCAACTATCTCATAGAAGGTATGCAATCTCATTGCAAATTTCAACACTTGAAATTCCCAATAATATTTTACCCCTAGTGTTCTATCACTTTGACGAATGCCAAACAACCCATAGTCCACTAGTCAAGTTCAACCCGTACATTTCTTGATTAAATTAAACCCACCCGTACGACCCTTGACGAATGCCAAACAACGCCGTACGAATACCATAATCCAATCTGCATCATATGCATAAGCAGATAAATACTAGTTAGCTACCGTACACTACGCCTTGACGAATGCCAAACTACCGTAGCACGAATACTAAGTAATACTTATCTGAAATGACGGAGGGCCACCCAGGTTTTTCTGAAAACCATGAGCGTAATGAACTTGATATCGTTGTAGAATCAAAATGATGTTTTGAAATGGAGTGATTTTGAGGCTTTTCTAGTTTTGCTAAAGGGGTCACTCCCGGTGAAGGGATCGTCGGCCCTTTCCTCGTCGAATGAGGTGCGGGATATATCATATACATCACTGTGCAAAGCAGAAACTATAGAAGCAATCAAAAAACAAACCGAGTGTGTAGCATCTGCCAGTTATTGCTAAAGGAGTCACTCCCGGTGAAGGGATCTCGGTCCTTTCCTCATCGAATAAGGTGCAGGGTATATCATATATACCGCTATGCAAAGCAAGAACTGTAGCTACCTGTTTTATTTAAAATTTGATTCTACAACATCTTTTGGTTTCTTTTATTTCATTAATCACATTAATGAAGTCCCATCATTTAAATACCTAAACATCACAGATAAATACGACGTACACTTATGCCATCCGCATTCGCTTGGATGTCCCCTCGTGCACCGTTAGGTTAGGTAACTAACGACAGAGCAGGGCAGGGCTAGTGCGGGTACAAAACATAAGTAACGTCTATATAATATATCATATATACTATATACTGTATCTATCACAGAACATCACATGATCACATCACAGATAAAGCAGCAGAAGAAACATATGAAACATTGGATATACTAGGACGTCCGTGTTTTCAATACGAGCCAGTATAAAACACGGATTCCACGGTCGTGATGAATAGCCAATCCCACATCCCTAGACCCTACGAGAGCGGCAAGCAACCCTACCAGTTCTAGGGTTAGGAGACCGAGACTCGACTCCTCGAGATGGTCTCCCACTGAACCCTAGAACCCGGTTACTTGTGCTCCCCTCCTTGGGTCTATCCTAATGCGGAAAAGTAAATAATATACAAAGGGTGACATCTTCCGCAACCTGGAAGTGTCCCAATAAAAGAATATTACATACAAGTTTTTACATGAATGAAAATGAAAAACACTCATCTCATATAAAAACCCCCGGCTATTCAATCACGACAATCCAATATAACATATCGAGCAACACATAACATCACATGTCATCAACGTAAGTAAATATGCACATCCCAATTGTCGTTGACATATAGCAACGAAACCGGCGATATCACATATTACACTTACGGTCACAGAAAAGAAAGTGTAAAACTACAACAGTTGGAATCCACAACCTCTTTAGACATCACATGCCTAATGAAATACTTAGACATCACATGCCTAACAGTTATAAACCCCGCATTTTAGTCTCATTATCGAAAACTCTTTTCAATATCAAATGAAACTAAACCGCTAGATTCATAACATTCATTCAGTTATCTCATAACTGCTATGCAAATTCCAATTATTGTATCCTATTCCGGATTAATAGAAAATATTAAACTTTCCGATCGAACATTCGAACACCCAAGTTTTCCCGAAACCATTCAACACATGAAATAAGTTCAAAGACATGCACTTCATGCCTCAGTACCAACGGTCCAGCCGTAGAAGGGTCAAGCCAACGCCTCATATGTGGCACGCCGTACTGCCCCAAACCTGAAAGTTCGAAGGGCAGTTCAAGACGGTCACATAATCGAGTTAAGGTTTGTTGTCTTCTAGAGGGACCATCGCGTTACTTGCACTACTCAGAACGTCCTTAAACCACAGAAAAATCCAACACTTGAAAATTTTCCGGCAGGGGAAAAGTTGGGTATTTATATCCGGTCGAACTTTTTAACATATTCAAAAATTATCCGGAAAAACACATAAACAAAACTTGATAATCCGATCGAATCTTCGATTCCTAATGCAACCCCAGAACACTCAACTCTTGAGTCAATTTTAAAATTCCCAGAAAACTCAGCACTGTGAAATAGGAATTACTGTGCAAAGTAGGAGGGCAGACGTCATCATTAGGCCGCGGAACCGCCGCAGAAGCCACGCTTCTGCCGCGGTTCCGCCGCACACTATACTGTTCATTTGAAAAAATTTGCACCGTAATTCTTAGAATTCCCTGCTGAATTTTTTAAGCATTTTTAATCTGGAAAAATCCCAGTTTTTGAAAAAAGTCCAGAGAGCACATCGGGAATTAGGGTTTCAGTTCGATCGGGTTTCAAACGTCGTCTACACTTCGCCTAAGGCTCTAGCTAGGCTCTGATACCACTGTAGGGTTCCTAGGCACACAATAGAGGTCTCACAAGGTATCAACCATGCTAATTTCAAAATTTTATGGGTGCCGAGAAACCCTAATACGGATCGTCGACTAGAATTCTAGGCGAAACATTAAACTAGTTAACGACTTAACTAAAGGAGAGAGGCTACAACCTTTGTAGATCCGTTTCTCCACTTCCTTAGCTCCACGTGGGCGTCCTCTCGCTGTCCATCTCGAATCCCGAACTCAATCATCGGCTTCATCGGAGAAATGGGCGGGCTCGGTCGTCGGCTTCGTGACGAAGATGATCTACGTCGAGGCATCACAAGTTCAAGCTCCAACTTCATCAAGTTGAGAAACTTGTGAAGAAAACACCCTATACTACTTGGCAAGAGGTAGAGGATGAAGAAATAGGAGGTGGGTTCACTTTAGAATTGGATTTCTCACTCTTTTTCTCAAAGTGCCATTGATGAAGGCAAGGTTTTCTTCATGAAGATGAAGAAGAAGAAGAAGATAGAATATGATAAGTCTTCTTAAAAGAATAATAAAAATGAATACTTATCATCTTCTAACCTTGGTTAAGCGTAGAGAATAGACCATGGTCAAGTGAGAATGGTTAGGATTAAGCATGAAGACAAAATGGTCACTTTAGTCAAAGCTTCATGAAGCTTCATCAAGCTTCATGAAAGAAAGAAACCATTTTGTTTTCTTTTATTTATTTATCAAGAAAGAATAGATAAATAAATAAGTAAATAAATCAAAACCCTAACTATTATCATAACCATGGTTTAAGTCTTAACACAAAACCAATTTACATGCATCATCAAACATGACACATTGTAGTGCACAAAAGTATATCACATATAGAACTTGTGAACTACAAGTGAGAAAATCCTTTTAAAGTGAACCAATACTAGTTAATGCAAAGTAATATATCAAATATATAATTATACATTAAATCATTAAATCAACACTTGATCCAATGATCCGGTCATGTCGCACATAACCGACTAGTATCCAATGTATCGACTTATCGAATCAATCTACGATTCGATAACTAGGTTATATCACATATAACCAATCGAAACATTCATCGCGAGAATGAAATATGGTATCACATACACGCATTATTCTTGGTCCCGCACATATCTCATATGCGCTCCTATTTCGTTTCGCTTGAGCCAGGAAACCTCTGTGTAGGATTCTAAAGACTCGTCAATACGCCGGTAGCAGACGATGATCATATCAAGCATCCACAAGCCGCAAGCGGTCTGCTAAACGTAACGGCCACCCGGGTATTGAACGATCAGAAGATCGACGAGCTAACCCGCTCACACTCCTGTGAATCCAACCAGTAACACTTACCATACAGTCCGGTATGTTCGTCTGATATGTCGCATATCAAGTCTAGGGGTGGTAAACGTCAGACCCCAATAACCGATAAGTCATGCCGATGTGAGGCTCATAACGGGTCGAGAAACTACTGGTAACACTTACCAGCAAATCTCTGATCAGCCCTGGCGAGGGACTTCCCTGTTACGGCCAATCGAGCACAGCGCAACATCAACCGCCAATACCGGGAGAGACGAAACCCCTCCTATCGCTCATTGCCTCCATGTGACTCGGGACTGTGCCCAAAGACCACCGTTTTGCATGCCCTCATGGACGTGGTAAGGTGGAGATCAAAGCACAGTGGGAATCACACAAGACTCTATGACGATCTCGGGTCTACAGACTAACCTGCACAAGTGTCACCTGAGAACTGCAATCTGACGTGAGGAATAATACCATCTGGGAGTTCTCGGCGAGTCCGTCCAGTGTACCCAGTCTCCACTGAGCACCCGTATACCATCTCTGATGTCAAACGCCAATGGATATGGGATCATCCATCGCCCATCTCATGGGTCGAGAAGCGTATACGCTAGTCTACACTGGTATATCGGTGCCCCGTCTCGACACACCCATGACTAGGGACCTTGAAGGATGTACTTATGGACTACCATGTCCCCACTAGTATGATCTGCATCATAGTCCAGGCAGTCAAGTACACATCCTAAGGGCTTTATCAACATGTAACTATAAGACAGTTTAAAGAGAGAAGTGTACATATTAAGATAAAGAGCAACCACATAGCATACTATCATATCGAGCTAGAAAGTCATCTCTATATATGTCCAAGCATCCAATATAATATACATCATCTGTACAATACTGGCCTCTAGGGCATACATACAACTAACAAAAACTCATGTTATGACTATTGGACAGTCTTCCTCTTCTCGCCCATAAGCCAAGGCCAAGGGAAAGAAAAAGAAGAAACCCACTAATCCTAAGGGCGGAGTTAAAAAGGTGAAGGGAAAGGGAAAGTCCAAGGCTGGAGACTCGGGGAAGGGCGAATGTTTTCACTGCCACAAGACAGGACATTGGAAGCGCAATTGCACGGAGTACTTAAGTCACAAGAAGAAGCATGGTGATGTTTCTGCTTCAGGTGCGTTTGTGACTGAAAACTGTTTTTCTATGAACTCTGCTTCCTGGGTATTGGATACCGGTTCAGGTTCTCACATTTGCAATTCTATGCAGGGGCTGAGAAATAGAAAGGTTTTGAGGACAGGTGACCATACTCTCCGCGTTGGAAATGGTTCCAATGTACATACAGTCGCAGTGGGAGAGTATCACTTGGGGTTGCCATCTGGATGTATTTTGGTTTTAAATCCATGTTATTTTGTACCAAGTATGCTATGTAATATAATATCCGTTTCTTTGTTGGACAATGAAGGGTATAATTTTGTATTGCAGAACAATGTTATGAACATTAACCTGAATCAAATGTTGGTTGGGTATGGTACGCTTAACAACGGAATATATGTCCTAAATCAACACAGTTTTCAGTATACAACACACTAATAAAAGAAAACTTTCAGAGTTAAATGAAGCTTTTCTTTGGCACTGTAGACTTGGTCATATTAACGAAACAAGACTAAACAAGTTACACAAAGATGGATATTTAAATTCTTTTGAATATAAATCTTATGCGACTTGCCAGTCTTGTATCAAGGGTAAAATGATCAAAACTCCGCTTACCGGACACGGATAAAGAGCTACTCAGCTCCTGGGCCTCATACATAGTGATGTATGTGGGCCTATGTCTACACAGGCTAGAGGCGGTTTTTCATACTTCATTACATTCACTGATGATTTCTCAAGATTCGGTCATGTATTTTTATTAAAACACAAGTCCGAAGCTTTTAAGAAATTCATTGAATATAAACAAGAAGTAGAAAAACAAACCGGCTTGAGTATCAAGATGCTTCGATCAGATCGAGGTGGTGAGTATCTCAGTACAGAATTTGCAAACTTCTTGAAAGAGAATGGGATTCTCTCTCAGCTTACTCCTCCTTACACACCACAGCACAACGGTGTGTCAGAACGAAGGAATAGGACCCTATTAGATATGGTCCGGTCCATGATGAGTGACGCTGAGTTACCCATCTCGTTTTGGGGGCATGCATTGGAGACTGCGGCGTTTCTGCTAAATAGGGTTCCAACCAAAGCCGTGTCTACCACACTATATGAGATATGGCATGGGAAGAGACCATCTCTTAAGAGAATTAAGATTTGGGGTTGCCCGGCCTATGTTAAAAAGCAGAATCCGGACAAACTCGAGACACGGTCAGTCTTATGTAACTTTGTGGGATATCCAAAGAATTTTTATGGATATCTATTCTACCACAAAGAGGAACAAAAAGTGTTCGTTTCTCAATATGCCACATTCTTGGAAAAAGAGTTTTTCACAGACAAAGATGATGGCAAGGTGGTGGATCTAGAAGAGGTTCTAGAGACACAAACTACAAATGACGATTTGGTTGAACCGGCTGTTACAGCAGAAACTGAAGAACCTCGGCCACTCCGTAGGTCTGGTAGGACTTCTCGCCCACCGGAGAGGTACTACGGTTTCCTCATTGATGGTAACGGAGAAGATTGCATCATGGATGATGATGATCCTACCAGTTTTCAGCAAGCTATCACGAGTAAAGACTCTGTGAAGTGGCTGGATGCCATGAGATCCGAAATAGAGTCTATGTACACCAACAAAGTATGGACTTTGGACATTGTGCCCCCTGGGGTAAAACCTGTGGGGTGCAAATGGATCTTTAAAAGAAAGATTGGTGCAGATGGGCAGGTAGAGACCTATAAGGCAAGACTTGTGGCGAAGGGTTTTCGTCAAAGACCAGGTTTGGACTATGACGAAACTTTTTCACCCGTAGCCATGCTTAAATCCATTCGGATCCTACTTGCTATTGCTGCTCACTACGACTATGAAATCTGGCAGATGGACGTTAAAACCGCATTTCTAAATGGAAATTTAGAAGAATGCGTTTATATGGATCAGCCAGAGGGCTTCATTGACAGTGGGAGCAGCGGGAAAGCATGTAAATTGCTTAAATCCATATATGGGTTAAAGCAGGCATCACGGAGTTGGAACATCTGTTTCGATGATGTCATCAAAGAGTTTGATTTCATCAAAAATCCAGATGAACCTTGTGTTTATAAGAAGGCTGTAGGGAGAGCTGTCACATTCCTCGTATTGTATGTGGACGACATTCTTCTGATAGGAAATGATATTCCTATGCTACAGTCGGTCAAATCTTTCTTATCACTAAGGTTCTCCATGAAGGACCTGGGTGATGCCACATACATTCTGGGCATAAGGATCTATAGGGATAGATCCAAAAGGTTATTGGGATTGTCCCAAACCAGGTACATTGACACCATCCTAAAAAGGTTTAGTATGGAAGACTCCAAGCGGGGTACCTTACCTGCTTCCCATGGGGTCACTCTCTCCAAGGATTCTTGCCCAAAGACCGATGAAGAGAGAGCTCGCATGAGTATTATACCCTATGCTTCGGCAGTAGGATCTATAATGTATGCGATGTTATGTACACGCCCAGATGTAGCTTATGCACTTAGTGTTGTAAGAAGGTATCAATCCAACCCAGGGGAGAATCACTGGACAGCTGTGAAGAACATTCTTAAGTACTTACGAAGGACTAAAGAATTGTTCTTGGTGTATGGTAATGGAGATCTCCAAATAGAGGCCTTTACCGATTCGAGCTTCCAGAGCGATAAGGACGACAGCAAATCTATCTCTGGGTTTGTATTTACCCTCAATGGAGGGGCGGTGAGTTGGAAGAGTTCCAAACAAGATACCATTGCAGACTCTACAATGGAAGCTGAGTACATTGCTGCAAATGATGCCGCCAAGGAAGCCGTCTGGATGAAGAAGTTCGTCTCGGAGCTAGGAGTAGTTCCAACCATTATTGATCCAATACCTTTGTATTGTGACAATAATGGGGCTATGGCGTTAGCCAAGGAGCCCAGATCCCATCAGCGGTCCAGACACATCCTAAGGCGTTTTCATTTGATCCGGGAGATTGTAGATCGCCGCGAGATCGAGATTAGGAAGGTAGACACAGACAATAACGCCGCGGATCATTCACCAAGGCCCTCCCTCAGCCGCAGCATGAGCGACTTTTTGAGATGTTGGGTATGAGATACGCCAATAACTGGCCTTAGTGCAAGTGGGAGATTGTTGGATATATGTATGCCCTAGAGGCCATTATGTGATAGTGGATGTATCTATACATGTATATATATATATTCAGTATGCATTCTTGCTCGACATGATAGTATGCTATCTGGTTCTACTTTATCTGACATGTTGATTTGATCATGCTTTTATTCATTCATACATGTTGATAAAGCCCTGAGGATAATGGCTTGACTACTCTGACTATGATGGAGATCATACTAGTGGGACATCTGTAGTCTATAAGCATATTCTAGAAAGTCCCTAGTCGTAGGTATATCGAGACGGGGCATTGATATACCAGTGTAGACTAGCGTATATGATACTAGACCCATACGATGGGCGATGGATGTTCCCACATTCATCGATGTTTGACATCAAGATCATATACGGGTGCTCAGTGCTGACTGGGTACACTGGACGGACTCACCGAGAACTCCTATATGGAATTATATCTATCGTCGAATAGCAGTTCTCAAGTGACACTGGTACAGGTTAGTCTGTAGACCCGAGATCGTCATGGAGTCTTGTGTGTTCTCCCACTGTACTTTGATTGCCACCCTACCACAGCTCTACTGAGTCGTGCAAACAGGCGGCCGTTGGGTACAGTCTCGAGACACACGAAGGCGATGAGCGATAGGAGGGGTTTCGTCTCTCCCGGTATAGGGAGTTGATGCTGTGCTGTGCCCGACTGGTTATATCAGAAAGTCCCTGGCCAGGGCTGATGAGATTTACTGATAAGTGTTATCAGCAGTTTCTCGAACTGTTATAAACCATTCAACGGCACGACTTATTGAGTCATTAGGGTCGACGTGACCATCCCTAGACTCGATATGCGGCATATCTGACGAAGAGACCGGACTGTACGGTAGTGTTGTCGGATGGCTCGACGGGAGTTGTAACAGGTTCGCTTGTTTTCTTCTGATCGCTCAATACACGGGTGGCCGTTACGTTTAGCTGACCGCTTGCGGCTTGGGGGTGCTTGATGTGATCATCACCCACTGCCGGCGTATTGACGAGTCTTAGAGTACTACATAGGAGTTACCTAGTCCAGACGAAACGTGGTGCGCGTATGTGATATGCGCTTGGACCCGATTAAAATGCGTGTATAGGATACCGTATATTAATTGGGCGGCTTGCTAATGGTCGGGTCGTATGTGATATGACCGGATTAGTGAATCAAGTGTTGATTTATCATTAGCTTCTCACTAGAAATCCTATCTTGTTTTTTTTGGATGTATGCATCCATGTATGCATTCATTCTTGTTCATGCACATATGGATGTGCATGCACACATGCATACATACATCATTTTATCATGGTTGCTTATACAATGAGAATGGTGGCAATATAAGAATCACACCATGGTTATTTTTTTGGATTATTATTGTTTTTAAATTAAAGCAAAAAGGAAATGAAAATGCGTTAAATCATTAAGGGTTTCTACACTCTTCTTAACCTTACCATGCTCACCTAACCTTTAACCCATGGTTTATTTTCTTTTTGTGCTTTTAACTTAAATCCAATAATATCTTTAGATCTAACCATGGTTGGGTATGAGAAAGAATATATATATATATATATATATATATATATATATGCTTATTTTTCTTTTCTCTTTCAATGGTTCTATTATTCTCTTCTTCACAAAAGACCACCATCTTCATCAACCTTGATGCTTTGCTCTCTAGTTCTTTCAGGAGAGCAAAATACTCATAAAATTGGATTTTGAAGTGAGATCTATAGCCACAACATCATTCTACTCAAGTTTAGCCAACTTGATTAGAGTGTTCTCTTGGTTTTTCCAAAGTTGCTAGCTTGGACGGGAAACTCCGGGTGGATCGTCGTAGACGTGAGAGGACTATAAGTGGACCTTCTTCCAACACCCAAGAGTCTAAGGAGTCAAGCAAAAATGGAGCTACAAAGGTTGTAGTCTCGAAACCCTTATTTTTATTAGCTTAAAGTTTAGAAACCCTAATTTTCTAGGATCGATTCCTTTGCGTGTTTGTTTAGCACCATCAAAATACATACTTTGAGACATGTGATGCTTCAAAACTCTTTATAGGGTGCTAGACAAACCTAAGAGATATACTAATGGCTGTGGGATAGACCATCTCCACTGCTGGGATGAGAAGCTTATACGCTAGTCTACTCCGGAGTATCGATACCTCATCTCGATAATCCTATGACTAGGGACCTGTATAAGGATATGCTTGTAGATTACCCAGCCTCCACTAGTGTGACTGCCATCACAACGCTGGTAATCAAGCAAAGATCCTAAGGGCTCCACTAATATGTATAAGCGATATGCTAAAAGAAACACATGCTCATATTAAAGTTGAAACAAACCAAGTAGCATACTGCCATTTTGAGCAAGATTGTTTATACAACTGTGAATATCCCAAGCTTCCATTAAGTAATATACAAACTAGTGTGATACAGTAATGGCCTCTAGGGCATATACACTAACACCAAATCGCAGTATCCCTTGATTATCGATCACGAACTCGGAAAATCTGCCCTGTCCAATCTGTGCCATGATCTCTAAACAACGGTCATCACTGTACTGTGCCTCATGTATACGGTCAAGAAACTGTGGGCATGCACGAACATGCGCATGCTGTCCCCTGATCGGCGTGAACTCGAAATGCACTCGGCTGCCGCATAAAATCTGCCAATCTGCCGATGACTGCCTCTGCACTGCACTCAAACAAGTTAGACTACCCCCGGGCCTCCTGCTCAAAACATCCGCTACTACATTCGCCTTGCCCGGGTGATACAAGATCTCGCAATCGTAGTCCTTTACTAGTTCCATCAAACGGCGCTGTCTAAGATTCAGGTCTCGCTACTGAAATATATACTTTAAGCTCTTGTGATCAGTGAATATCTGGCACGACTCGCCGTATAGGTAATGTCGCCCGATCTTGAGTGCAAAGACCACTGCAGCCATCTCCAAATCGTGAGTGGGGTAGTTCTGTTCATGTTTCTTCAACTGCCGTGAAGCATACGCGATCACCCTGTCATGCTGCATCAATACGAAACATAGGCCCACTCGAGAAGCGTCACAATCGACCATAAATCCGCCCGATCCTGAAGGCAATGATAACACCGGCGCTGTAGTCAAACAAGTCCGTAGCAGCTGAAAGCTATGCTCGCACTCCTCCGTCCAATCGAAAGGAACTCCCTTCCGGGTCAACCCGGTCAAAGGTGCAGCAATATGGTAGAAGTCCTGCACAAATCGCCTGTAGTAGCCGGCCAGTCCTAGAAAGCTGCGGATCTCAGTAACTGATGTGGGTCTGGGCCAACGCTGAACGACCTCGATCTTCTTTGGGTCCACACATATACCATCTCGTGTAATCACGTGACCCAAGAAGTCTACGCTGTCAAGCCAGAATGCGCACTTGGAGAATTTTGCGAAAAGCTGGTGCTACCTCAAAGTCTGCAGTGTGATCCGGAGGTGCTGCTCGTGCTCCTCTCGGCTCCAGGAATACACCAAAATATCGTCAATGAATACGATGATGAACAAATCAAGATACGGCCTGAATATACGATTCATCAAGTCCATAAATGCTGCTGGGGCGTTGGCGAGTCCGAACGACATCACCAAAAACTCATAATGGCCGTAGCGCGTGCGGAAAGCCGTCCTCCGAATATCCTCCTGTCGAACCAGCAGCTGATGGTATCCTGATCGCAAGTCGATCCTCGAAAAATACCCTATGACCTGAAGCTGGTTGAACAAGTCGTCGATGCATGGTAAAGGATATCTGTTCGACACGGTAACCTTGTTCACCTAGCGGTAGTCGATACATAGACGCAAATTTCCGTCCTTCTTCTTGACAAACAGGACCGGAGCACCCCAAGGAGACATACAGGGTCGAATAATCCCCTTATCCAGCAAATCTTGCAACTGACCCTTCAACTCTCTAAGATCCGCCGGGGCCATCCGATAAGGCGGTATAGAAATAGGCCCCGTGCCGGGAATCAAATCAATACAGAAAAAAATATCGCGCTCAGGCGGTAGCCCGGGAAGCTCGTCAGGGAAAACATCAGGGAACTCACGAACAATCGGAACCTGGTTCAACGAAACATCTGTAGCTCTAGTATCACAAACATAGGCTAGAAATCCCTGACATCCCTTCCTCAACAGCTGTCCAGCGCGAAGAGAAGAAATCAAACTGTGAAGGGCGGCACAACAGTACCCCTGCACAACAAAAGCCGAATCGCCGGGAAAACAAAATCTAACTGTCTTCTCGCGGCAGTCCACAGACGCATAGCACGTGGCTAACTAATCCATGCCCAAAAGAACGTCGAAGTCCAACATCTCAAGAAGGATCAAGTCGACAGGCTACTCTCTCTCGCCCATAAGACAACACAGGATCGGAACACGTGTCTAGCAACAAACGACTAGCCTACAGGAGTGGTCACAATAAGCGGCTGATCAAGCAAACCAGACTCTCTACCCAAACTCGGCATGAAGTGTGTGAAAACGTATGAGTGCATGGATCCGGGATCAAACGACACGTGTGCGTCAACAGAACATACTGATAGGGTACCTGAAACCACCGCATTGGACGCCTATGCGTCTTGATGAGTCAACGCGAAAACCCATGCCTGTCCTCCACCTGCGACTGGCGATCCCCTACTAGCAACTGGCTGTACTCTGCCGGCAGCTGGCTATCCTCTGCCTCGTCCGCCTAGTCCTCTATGAGCAAACCCTCCGCGACCACGGCCTTTCTGTACATGAGTCTGGCGCGTAGCAACAGTAGGTACAATAGGCAACGCCCTCTGGGGTGGGGAAGGTGGAAGTGTGACATGTGGTACTGCAGGCTCCCTCCGGCGTATCTCGGTACAATCTCTGACGCGGTGACGGGGACTACCACACCCAAAGCATCCACGCGACAACTGCTGACCCTCCTGGGGATAAGAGCTAAACATCTGATCTCGCCCCGAGTCTCTGCCACCTATACGACGTCTATCATGGCGTCCGAATGGGAGTCTCCGTGCTGCTGTATCCGTACGAACCCTCTTCGGCCCTGGAAGTACCGAAGTCTCTACAAGGCGCTCCTCGACTAATAGGGCTGCGTCTACGGCTGCTGCATAGGTCTCGCAATGCTGCGCGCTGATCGTGAGGAACAGTGGGGTAAGTAAGCCTCGAACAAATCTCTTCACTCGTATCTCCTCAGTAGCCACTAGGTATGGGGCATAAACAGACAGCTCGGTGAACAGTACATTGTACTCCGCCACTGTCATCTCCGGCGTCTGGCATAAAGAATCGAACCTGCACGCTCGGGCTTCCCTGACACTCCGGGGAAGGAAACGGGCTAGAAATACCGTCACAAACTCGGTCCAGGTCATAGGAGGAAGACCTGTTGCTCCGCCCTTCTCGATCGATTAACACCATTTCTGTCCAAGACCTTCCAGGCGAAAGCTCTCGAACTCTACCCATCTCGCATCTGAGCATCTGAGTGGACGACATATCCGTGCCATCCTATCAATAAAAGATTATGGGTCCTTGGCTGCATCGGTGCCTGTGAAGACCGGAGGCTTCAGCCTCATTAACTCTGATAGCGATACTATAATAACCTCCGTGGCTGCTGGGGCAACTGCCTGTACTATAGGTACCATCGCGGTCCCCGTAACGAGTGGAACTACCTCTGGTCACTGCACTCGAAGTGTCTCAACTAGCGATCCTATCATCTGGCGCATCTCCTGCATACCGGCCCCTAGCATGGCGATCTGATTTGTCGTATGAGGAACAGTCTGCTCTGGTACAACAGGTGTACTGCCCGGGTCAGTCCTCGTCTCAGACGAGTCAACTCGAATCTCGGCTCTCACGGCCGCTCTCTGCGCCCTCGTAGTCTTTGGCGGCATAATGGCTGAAAAGAAAGTAGAATTTGATAAGGATACGGAAATCGAATCACAAGAATGCGTACCATCATGAAGGAATTCCAATCAATAAGTCCTAAGGTCACTTAGGCGGAGTACCGTGTCGTGAGTATGCCGTGGAACATACGCATGCTACGCCACTCTACTTCAGCTACCTACTCCATCATACCAGGGTCATCCTACACTCCGAAGGTAAAACCTACGTTCTGATACCAACTTTGTCACGACCCAAAGTTCGGCCCGTGACCGGCACTTAATCACGTAACATCTACAGGCGTAACGCGACTAAGTAAGCCGAAACCCAGAAATCAAAACCATTTAAAGTAATGAGCGTGAAAACATTTGATAGAAACATTTGTTAAAACGTTTAGAAAACCTTAAGTAATTTAGTAAAATTCATTAAAGTTCAAATTATTGTCTTAAAAATTTTGGCAGCATTTCCTTTGTAAAAGTTAGCCGCGAAATTGGGTGCAAGGCAATACATGAGTAAAATGATATACAATAAGAATAAAGCATTACAAACGGGAGCAATCACGCCCAACGGCGGAAACAATCACCACGATAATAATATACGACGCCGTAGCGAAGAATGAGCAAAAATAAATGAAGACAACATGAAATATAAAACTGCATAAATAAAGTCGGCTCACAACGAGCTCGACACCAGAATACAAAATAATATACATCGTCCTCACAACTGGTCTCTAAGTAAATACATAAGTAGTAGATGGAGAGTACTAGATACAATGGTGTATACAGCTGGAAAAAAAACAGATACCGCACAAAAACCCACCTATTGGCAAAAGGGCTCACACGCCAACTGCAGTGGTATCTATACCAAAAGATGCAAGAAAGCAGCCCCGCGACTACTCTGAGGGGCAACCTGCAAACACTGTGGCACAACGGGGGTGATTTGCCAACTCGTGAATAGTAGATAACATATAAAGATAATCGCGAGTATGCACGTGCTGCGATACTCTAATCTATACCAACAGATAACATCTATATGATGAGCTAGATGAGCAATAATCATGTAACAAGTGCGATCTAATAACATCTCTATATGATGAGCAGGGTATGCGATAATCATGCATAGCAAATGCAGTCTAATAACATCTATATAGGATGAGCAGGTTATGCAATAATCGTGTATAGCTTGTGCACTCTATCAGGTACTACAGATACAGGATGGGACGTATAACACTGAATGCTGAGCATGGGAATAATAACATCTACACGGAATGTCAACGTGGAAAATAACCGATGTCCATCAATACACCTAAATCCCAGTAAAACTCAGGCACCGTCTTTCTAACCGGCCCTCAAATCCTGTACAACTCATGGAATCGTGAGTGCCCAACATCGGCACTAGAAATATTATAAAATAATCGTGTCCAGCATCGACAAGTAAATCCTTATGTATCGGGCTCCATCAGTCCGGATCGGCCCACGGGCTCCGTCTGCGGAATCGGCCCTCGTCCTCGGCAGTACGGGTCGTCCCGTACCATCTCTCAGCTCTGGTCAGTATCATCCGGATGACCGCCAGGCCCAACCAATCACCGGTAGGTAGTAGTCCCTCCGCCGGGCTCACCGTCTAACAATACAAGTCTTCTTGCCCCGGGGTACCATACCGGGTCCACCATATACCCGCAATCGGTGCTTACCACTCCTCGAATCGGGTATACTCACACAAGCTCTCTGGAACCGAGAAAACTCATAGTGGACGCACTGAAATATCATATCAAGAGAAACCGGATTTTTAAAACAGTGCATATTTTCTTAAAATAATACCATGGTTCTCAAATCCAGAAATCCCATAAATCCAAACTCATTGCGTAAATCCATGCAATGTGTCGTATAACACTAAGAGTAAAAAAGGGAAAACCGCTCTTTTAAAAGAATCCAGTTTTGAAAATATCTCATGCGGCCCCTATTTTCTTTAAATCAAATCAATATCATCCATGTATGTAACATATGTATGTATGTAGATATGGATGTGCAAATGGATATATACGCAAATATGAGTGTAGCACTACTAGGAAAATACAGTGTGCATATGCACAAGTATGAAGATATCAATATATGTGTGCACTGGTATGAATATACAGTGTGCATGTGCGCAGTTTGAAGATATCAGTATATGTGTGCACTGGTATGAATATACAGTGTGCATGTGCGCAAGTATGAAGATATCAGTATATGTATGCACTGGTATGAATATACAGTGTGCATGTGCGCAAGTATGAAGATATCAGTATATGCGTGCACTGGTATGAATATACAGTGTGCATGTGCGCAAGTATGAAGATATCAATATATGTGTGCACTGGTATGAATATACAGTGTGCATGTGCGCAAGTATGAAGATATCAATATAGGTGTGCAATGGTATGAATATACAGTGTGCATGTGCGCAAGTATGAAGATATCAATATTTGTGTGTACTTGTATGAATTTACAGTGTGCATGTGCACAAATATGAAGACATCAATATAGGTGTGCACCGGTATAAATATACAATGTGCATGCGCGCAAGTAAGAAGATATCAATATATGTGTGCACTGGTATGAATATACAGTGTGTATATGCGCAAGTATGAAGATATCAATATATGTATATGTATATGCCAATATGCGACAAGTTATGACAATCATCAATGATGGAGTAATCAAGATGATATATAATTCGTAGCAATCCTACAGTGCGAGTGTCAAGGAAATCACTAACGGTGTGAGTGTAACATACAAATAGTGCTCGAGCAGCTTGAACTGTTAGTGACAGTGCAGTGTTCTATAACTACCATTTTTATATGCAACAAGGAGGGTATGCTACAATAGTACATATAAACATCTACGACTAAATATCCTATCACGCCCTGACGCTTAACGCCATACGGGCGATTTCCCCGTAGATGTTAAATCTACTCACCTGGTCTCGTGCTAAGCGTAGCCGACCACCTGTTTCTCCTTCTTTGCGGTGTCCGACGTGCCTGCCTACGAACCTAGAATTTATACAAGGAAACCATATAAGAAAAATCCTACGAAAACGCGATATCGAAATCAAACGAGAAACTCGCGTCGCGAACTAAACGCACGTGTGTCTGATACGCTGAAACGTGTGTATACGCGTCTAAAACTACCCTGACACGTCGCGACACGCTGGAACACAGAACCCACTCATGTATCACGCGTGTCGCGCTTACTAAATGTATAGGAAAAACGATATTTGGCTTCAGATTTTGACTCGGGCACAAAAGTGAAAAGTTGTATACGCCAAAACACTAGAATATGCAGCAGACTACCCTAGCCAAAACCCTAACACCTAACTCCCCCTTCTGGCCGCAAATTGCGGCCAGAACGAATAAATTGGCGGCCTGGGTGTGGAATTAGGGGTTCGTGCTTTGTGTGTATGGTCTAGGTCTAGTGTACATGCCCCAGTTAACTCAGATTTTGTCTGTAACCACTGGGTCAACAGCAGATTACAGAAAGCTTAAAATTCACTTTAGAATGTTAAATTTACACCAACATGAAACCCTATGGTATTTTGGTGAAATCTGGGGTTAAACTAGGTTTACTCAGCCCTAATAACACTTAACTAAGTTAATCTAACCATCAAAATCACCACTTGGCCAAAACTCCACACAAATCACCATTTCAGCACTAAAACGCACATTTAACACTAATCGAATCTAATAACACATAAGTTTAGCAAGCTAGGAAGTTGGGCTCAGATTTATACCTCACATGAACCTAGGTACAAGGAGAAGGAGAAGAAGAGGAGGAGAAGATCTGCTTGCTACTGCTGTTGCTGCCTGGAGCTGCTGCTGCTGTGCTGATGCTGCTGGTGCTGTTGCTGTTGCTACTGGTGCTGTTGCTGGGGCTGCTGCTGCCGCTTCTTCTGCTGTGGCTGTTGGAGATAGTGCCCTCAGAGTCAATTATTAAATCACAGGCACGTGATTGCAATGATTGAGGGGAGGATCTGTCCCAGTAGGACAGTCTTACTCGAGATGATAGTATGCTATCTGGTTTATCTTTATCATCGTGTACTGCTTTAGGTGACCTTACGAGTCGCTATTACACGTTGATAGAGCCCCTAGGATTCTTGCTTGACTACCAGCAGTATGAGGGCGATCATATACGTGAGAGCTGGAGTCTATAAGCACATCCTTAAAAGGTCCCTAGTCGAGGGAGTTTCGAGACAGGGCATCGATTCTCCAGAGTAGACTAGTGTATACAGTCGAGACCCCGACGAGGGGCGGTGTCCGGTCTCACAAGCCACTGGTGTCAGTTGGTTCACCTAAGATGTATACAGGTGCTCATTGGGTTATGAGTACACCGGACAGGACTCGCCGGGAACCTGCTAGTTGGGATTATACTTGACGTCAGATAGCAGTTCCCTGGTGACATGTGTACAGGTTAGTTCATCGACCTGAGATCGTCATTTGTCTCGTGTGAGTTCCCACTGTGCTTTGATTACTACCCTACCATGGCTCAAAGGAGTCGTGCAAACAGGTTTTAGTTGGGTACAGTCCCAAGCCACATGGAGGCAGTGAGCGGATCTGCAGGGGTTCGTCTCTCCCGGTATTGGGGGTGAGGTCGCGCTGTGTCAAGGAGAGCCAGAACATGAAAAGTCCTTGGCCAAGGCAGGAGATTTGCTGGTAGGTATTCCTGTAGTATCTCAGAGTGTTCTGGGCTACACTCCGACACGACTTGTACCGCTTTTGGGGGTCTGACTTTTACCAACCCCCTAGGCCCGCCATGCGATGCTCATAGACGAACGGACCAGACTGTACGGATATTGTCACTGACAGGCTCAGTAGGGTGTCAGGATGAGTTCGCTCATCGACGTCCCTTTTAGTCAATAGCTGGTGGCCCGTCACGTATGGCTAATACGTCTGACGTGCTAGTGGTTAAATCCACAGCCATAGTATTGACGAGTCTTTAGAGTCCACCACACTCAGTTACTCAGGTTTCGGGCGAAATGCTGTAGAAGCTGTATGGAGATAAGGCAGGGTTCGATCTGATACGTGCGGTATTGTACGGATCGTGATCGGACGGTTTTTACTAGCCGGCTTTGGCTTCTGCCGGATCCTAGTATTTGATAGTGTAGTTTTGTCTCTTTGCATTTGTGTTCAGTGGGAATACAAATGCGGGCATGTATTTGCAGTAGTGGGGTTTTCCTGTAATTTATTACGGGATCAGTTTTCTGAAGTTGCCAGTTTGCATTCCGTTCCGGCCGATTTTTCTTTGTTCCTTCTCGGCCGGACTTATCATTGGAGGGGGTTAATTGCAAGTTTGCAATTAACTTAATTGTGAGGGGTTTCATGCAACTATGTGGCTTCATAATCATGAGATTCTATTATGGTCGTTTCCATTGCTTTTCATTTGATGGTGCTTTGATTTGATGAGTTTGGAAAATGGTTGTGAAAGATATTACTTTTTATATACACACCATTTTTCTTCACATGTTTTTTGCTCTTGCCTTTTTCTCTCTCCAATCTCCACCATGAAAAGAGGCCGACCACTTTTGAGGGGTGAGAATGAGAGATTTCATTTTGTGTGAGGGGATATTGTTCATCTCATTTGGCTTGCAAGAAACATCACCATTTTTCCTAAGTCATTTTTCTCCACCTCCATCCATACAAAGGCAACTAAACCCTAAAGAGATAAGCTACTACACTTCATTCTATAGAAAGTCTTGGACGCGTCGGCTAGCCAACTTCGCGCCCGAGTTGCCTCGGTCAAGAGGTGGGAGCCCGTAAAAGATTCCGGCTACGTGGTGCCCTTTCCGACGAGAAGTCGACGGACGGAGATTCCGCGGGAGATCGGAGTGGAGACGAAGACCGAAGGACACAGATCGCTTGGTATGGCTTCTCTACTCTTTTCTAGTTTGCTAGTAGCTGGGTTAATGGCCCGATCCGGGTGAAAAGTGCGCGGTGGTGCCGGTTTGCTAGTTTGCAAAATTTTTGTTTCCGCGTTTCCGGCGTCGGTTCGACGGCCGGGGCGCCGCCGCAGACTTACATTGGTATCAGAGCCATGCCATTAACCATGCCTAGCTTGCTCTAGTATGTTTAGTACTCGATCGAACAAAATCCCCAAAAACCTTATTTTCACATGCATGTGTTTTCTGTCGAAATTTTTTCTGCTCCAAAAAATTTTCAGGTTGTCTCAGAATACTGTGCATGGATATAGAAGCAATCTGTGAAAATTTGGTGGCGCGATCTCTCCAAACCGCCGTGGAACCGCGGCCAAACCCATGCTTGGGCCGCGGTTCCGCCGCGCTTTTGATTGATCACTTGACCAAAATTTTGCAGATTCCTTCTGAGTTAAAAATAGGGGTTTTGGGATATTCTTTTTGGGTCCAGATTTTCTGTAAGTGCTACAGTACTGCTTGGGGCCCACTTTGATAAACTTGTTCGATTGAATATTTTAAACATGCTAGTTCACAGTATTTACATTATATCTGCGACCGTGAATGTCACTCGATCGGTAAATCCAGTCTGACTGCTATAGTCCGGTTAGACGGATTTGCGAACGTGACATTCACGTTGATGTTCTGTGATTGTGCTGTGTTGTTGCGGATCGGTCGTGGGGGATAGCCTGGTTGCAATATTAGTACAGTTCTGTTTTATATGTACGTTTGTTATTGCGGGGCGAGCGTCCGACATGTGGACTGCCGTCACTGCCTGTTTGTATTATTCTTTTGGGGCACGACCAGGTCGAGGTCGATGTACCCGTTGTATGTATATTTTTTACTTTCTGTACTAGGATTGCCCAGCGGAGGGGTGCACGGATAGCCGGGTTCTAGAGGGCAACAAGCCCGCATCTCATGGCATTGAGACGGACGGGCTTCACTCTAGAATTGGCGGGCTATTCGCCGCACTCGTAAGGGGTATAGGATTGACCCAGGAGGGGTGCCCAAGTTACCGGATTCCGTGAAGTGCTGGGTGGTCCATTCACGTTGCTGAAGGGGCTGCCTCGCTTCAGGTTTTGGCGGGTAACTTGCCGCGCCCGTAGGGGTCTAGGATTTCATTGCATAGGCTATCCACACGACCAGGGGAACGTCGGGTTTCAGCAGCGGCTCTGTGAAACCCGGGGATCCCAGATATCTGTATTGATCTGTGCTGCTATACATTTCTGTGTTGTTGCATTTTATCACGCCTTGAGCGAAAATTATATATTATATATATACTAGTAGATGTTGTATATGTTTTGCATCCACGCTAGTCCAGTCCCCGCTCTGTCGTTAGTTAGCTAACCTAACGGGTAATGACGGGACCCAGTGGCGAATGCAGATGGTATATACGTACATCAGTATATTTTCGTTCTTTGTGGTGTGATCAATTGATGGGACTGCGTTGATTCGTATCAATGCAAGATAAACAAACCTTTCTGATGTTGTTGGAACACTTTTTCAAAAAGCTGTTATTGCAAGGGCGTTCTCTTTTGTTTTGCATCGTGGTATTCAGTTGGAATATCCTGCTCCTCAGTCGACGAGGCAAGGGCCGAGATCCCTTCACCGGGAGTGATCCCTTGGACAAAAGTTTGCGTCAGGGCAGTAACTTCACTATAGCCGATTACTTTTGTTTTGCATCGTGGTATTCAGTTGGAATATCCTGCACCTCATTCTACGAGGAAAGAGCTGAGATCCCTTCACCGGGAGTGACCTCTTTAGCAAAGGTTTTCGTCCCTATATTTTTCTAAAAAGCTATCAGTTCCTTCAACGATATCAAGTTCATTACGTTAAAGGTTTTCGCCAGAAACCATTCGTAGCCCTCCGTCGTTTCATATGGATAGTCAATAGTATTCAAGCTGTGTATGTTGGCCAAGGTCAAGGCACAGTGTTTGGTAGCTGTTGGGTATTCATATGCAGCATAGATAGATGCGTTGGTTTGGGACAGTCGTACTGCCATTTTGGTCAAAGTCAAGGGTAGGTACGGGTGGGTTCAAATTAACCAGGAGAATGACGGGTAGAACTTGACATGTGACTTATGATATGTTGGCCAAAGTCAAGGTCATAAGAGCATGGGGCAGAAATCCACATCGGGAGTTTCAAAAGTACTGAAACTTGCCAGATATGCGCATACCTTCTGGAGTGTGATAACGTGAGCGGATTCCGTCACGTTATCATGTAATGAGAGTTGGATCCCGATTCCCACTGATGAGTTGGTTTACTCCTCGGGTGATCCCGGCTAATTCTACTTTCAGGTTTGGGGAAGAATTTGACGTTACAGTGGGAAGTTTCCAGATTAGATAAAGTGATAACCATTCTAATCTAGGTTAGAGTGCACGCTGAGTGTTTCCTTTCTCTCTCTCTTTGGCAGCGACCATTGACCCGACTCTAGACTATGACTCAGTGACCAAGTTGACCGAACCTTCTTAACACTGGCTTTTGGATTGTCAAAGTTGCAGACCTCATTGCCACTCCTACTTTTACCCTTTTCTCCGGGACACCCCGTATTACTACGAACGTCCATTTCCATTGGACAAAACCATCGTATGGTTATATACGAACTCGAAGGAATTCATGGATGGTTTCTGGTTCTAGAGAAAACGAATAGGACTATTCAGTTGTCTTTTCTTTTCACCTTCTCTCAGGTTGCGAGTACTCCTTGGTTTAGTAGTAGTACACCTATTACGCAAATTGGATAGTCTTCTTCCGAACCTTAGGCTGGTGCCTAACGGTAGGGAATGAAGAAAACTAATTAGCCTAAACGGTGTACAGAAGGTATTAAGTAAAGACAAAGAAAGGGATTAATAAGAAGGCAAAGTAAATTGCGACTGCTATTCACGACCAAACCAAGTATTTCTTCGCCAATCCCAGATCACCTTTGCATTTCTCCAGGACACTCCATGTCACTACGAAGATCCCAAGTTTATTGGATAATCCATCGTATGGTTATATACAAACTCGAAAGGAACTTGTTCCAGTTCGGGGATGGATCCTGGTTCAGGAGAAATAGGAATAAAGTTCATTCAGGTGTCTTTTATCTTCACCTTCTTTCGCATTGCGAGTGCTCCTAGGATTAGGACAGTACACCCATTATGCTTATTGGATAGTCTTCTTCCAAACTATAGGCTGGTGCCGAACGGTAGGGAAGGAAGAAAACCATTTGGCCTAAAGCGGTGTGCAGAAGGTAATGACTAAAGACATATAAAGGGATTTGGAGAGGTGGCAAAGAATTATACGGTTACAGTTGTGAATCTGGATAATGGAAGAGGCATTACTAGGAATACCAGGATACCCCATTGAAACATTTCAATGTTTCAGTTTCACTGTGCACTGTTAAAAGAAAACTGATTTCCCAATTAGACACTTACTCCAGGGTATGTATTTACCAGGTATGATTCTCACATCTGTATGGTTTTACAGATGATGAGTGGGAGTAAGTTATTGGGAATTAGGTGACCATCCTAATTATATCGGGATTCGTTGTAATTGGTGATATTTGAGGAAGCCACCTGGGTTGTTTGCCGGTCGGCAAATATTTGGCTTTGAATATCCGTTGTTGTGCACCAATTTCAAATTGATATATCTGTACGTCTATTTTTATAGAGTGAGACATACCTTTTTGAAATTATGTCTATGACATTTACCTATACCAGTGGATGGTTAGCTAAGGAGCATTGAACAGCGGTGTAATTCTTCTTAACCAAAAGTACAGTTTTCAACCTACGACACACAGCGAATGAGTCACTAGACTCAGGAGACTTATACAGAGTATTGTATATTTTCCAGTGTCCATTAGGACAGAGGGGTTGGTCCTCGTACTATATTCTTTCTACTTTTAACTTCTCTAGTTCTTAGACATGTGTTTCGTAGAAACACAGGGTCTAAGTTTTGAGGAGTTATAGGTATAAGAGTAAAGTAGAGAACCAGGTGTTGCAAGTATCGGGATTCTTCAAGGTGATCGAAGATGTAGATACTTGTGAATGGCATTCAGTTGATAGTAATGATTAAGAGAACTAGCTTCTCTTTCAGGTAACTCATAATTGGAAGTACTCCTAAGTTAAGTAACGCTGATCGGCCTCTCTTCCATTTACTTGACATGCACTGGAGACAGCTGCATGATTTGAATCTGGTTCAATTAAATCAGTGCCTCTGGTTCTATATTGGATATAGTACAGTTCATATCTTAACATTGTTAAGGTATGGGGAGTTGTCCGGCTTATGATTAAAACCAGACTCCGGATAACTCAAGGCACGTTTCTGTAATGGTTGTTTGTGGGTTGACCCAGGCTATGACGAGGGTTGACTTTCTACCATCTGGAAGATCAATAGTGATATTGTTCTTGACTCGCCACAGTTTTATCAAAAATGTTTTTTTTAGAAAACAGTAGTGGGAGTATGGCAGAACTGGAAGTGATTCGAGAACCGCAAACGATTACTGGAGATTTGATAAGGAAACTAAAGATTCAATCTGGATTGACATTCCATTGGCCACTCCGCAGATATGGTGGGTAACCTCAGGCGCTCGAGAGGTACTTCGGTATGCTCAAGGACGGTGGCAGGGAGGTTATTGTTTACCCAGACTTGCCATTGCTGTTGTTCCAGACTGTGAAACCCGGCAGGAAGATGAGTATAGCGTCGTTCTAAACTAGCTTTAGAAGTGTACGTCTATATGACTCTGCCAGAGGGTTGTCGTAGTCAGTGGGAGCAGCGGAAGCATTGGTGGACATCAGGCTCATGTCTATTTATAGACTAAAGCAGATATAGAGGAGATAGATCATCGATTTCTGATGTGACAGTCATAGGTTTGACTTCATCAGAATAGGGGATGGATCTGTTGAGAAGGTAGTAGGGTGTGATGTCCTGGTATTTGATGACATACACAGAGTAGGAAGTAATATTCCTATACTACGGTCGGTTATACTTTGGTTGTCACACAGTAGTTTCTCCACATAGGAATTGGATCTTATATCGTACATTCTGGTTACTGGATCTATGGTTTTAGATCAAGATTTTGATGGTTTCCTAATCTGGGTACCTTGACAGCATTCTAAGAGTATTTAGAATGGACGACTCCTAGCACGGTTGTGTACCTGCAGGTAATGGAGTCACCCTCTCTAAAGGTGTCTTATAGACTAAAGTGGAGAGGGATGCGCATGAATGGCAGATCACTTGCTCAGGCAATTGAGTCAATCATGAAATGTCAAGTACCACACCAGATGTTGTTCTTGCAGTAGGTGCAATAAGTTGATATTGATCCAATCCTGGAGAAACAGTCGGAAGCAGTTTTAGAACATAAGTGAATGTTCTAGGAATTTGATAACGGCAGCCTCCTTTAGGAGACGGTTATCATTCCAGGCTTCCAAGGTGACCTGGATGGCAGAGTGGCTGTCAGAGTTATAGTTTTCCCTCTGACGAGGGACAGTATTTTAGACAGGTGGTCCAGGTGGACACTGAGGGAAGGCATGGCGCAGGATACTGATTAAGTTCAGTTGACGATACAGTCTAAGAAGTTTGGATTTGGAGTTCATTTATGAGCTAGGTCCCATCAGATATCCAGACACATTCTAAGACAGGTATTGCTCATTTCGGGAGATGGCTTTCTCCGCGAACTTGAGATAAAGAGAGACATAGAAAGAAACATCACAGCGGATCCACTCACTGAGGCTATTCCTCGAACGCAATAGTTTCGCAAATGAGCTTTGTGAGACTGACTAGTAGAGGAGTTGGGTGTTCGGTATCACACGGGCTGTGAGTATGCGACATCGCAATAATTAGCCTTGAGTGCAAGTGGGAGATTGTTGGAGATAGTGCCCTCAGAGTCAATTATTAGATCACAGGCACGTGATTGCAATGATTGAGGGGAGGACCTGTTCCAGTAGGACATTCTTACTCGAGATGATAGTATGCTATCTGGTTTATCTTTATCATCGTGTACTGCTTTAGGTGACCTTACGAGTCGCTATTACACGTTGATAGAGCCCCTAGGATTCTTGCTTGACTACCAGCAGTATGAGGGCGATCATATACGTGAGAGCTGGAGTCTATAAGCACATCCTTAAAAGGTCCCTAGTCGAGGGAGTTTCGAGACAGGGCATCGATTCTCCAGAGTAGACTAGTGTATACAGTCGAGACCCCGACGAGGGGCCGTGGCCGGTCTCACAAGCCACTGGTGTCAGTTGGTTCACCTAAGATGTATACAGGTGCTCATTGGGTTATGAGTACACCGGACAGGACTCGCCGGGAACCTGCTAGTTGGGATTATACTTGACGTCAGATAGCAGTTCCCTGGTGACATGTGTACAGGTTAGTTCATCGACCTGAGATCATCATTTGTCTCGTGTGAGTTCCCACTGTGCTTTGATTACTACCCTACCACGGCTCAAAGGAGTCGTGCAAACAGGTTTTAGTTGGGTACAGTCCCGAGCCACATGGAGGCAGTGAGCGGATCTGCAGGGGTTCGTCTCTCCCGGTATTGGGGGTGAGGTCGCGCTGTGTCAAGGAGAGCTAGAACATGAAAAGTCCTTGTCCAAGGCAGGAGATTTGCTGGTAGGTATTCCAGTAGTATCTCAGAGTGTTCTGGGCTACACTCCGACACGACTTGTACCGCTTTTGGGGGTCTGACTTTTACCAACCCCCTAGGCCCGCCATGCGATGCTCATAGACGAACGGACCGGACTGTACGGATATTGTCACTGACAGGCTCAGTAGGGTGTCAGGATGAGTTTGCTCATCGACGTCCCTTTTAGTCAATAGCTGGTGGCCCGTCACGTATGGCTAATACCTCTGACGTGCTAGTGGTTAAATCCACAGCCATAGTATTGACGAGTCTTTAGAGTCCACCACACTCAGTTACTGAGGTTTCGGGCGAAACGCTGTAGAGGCCGTATGGAGATATGGCAGGGTTCGATCTGATACGTGCGGTATTGTACGGATCGTGATCGGACGGTTTTTACTAGCCGGCTTTGGCTTAAGCCGGATCCTAGTATTTGATAGTATAGTTTTGTCTCTTTGCATTTGTGTTTAGTGGGAATACAAATGCGGGCATGTATTTGCAGTAGTGGGGTTTTCCTGTAATTTTTTACGGGATCAGTTTTCTGAAGTTGCCAGTTTGCATTCCGTTCCGGCCGATTTTTCTTTGTTCCTTCTCGGCCGGACTTATCGTTGGAGGGGTTAATTGCAAGTTTGCAATTAACTTAGTTGTGAGGGGTTTCATGCAACTATGTGGCTTCATAATCATGAGATTATATTATGGTCATTTCCATTGCTTTTCATTTGATGGTGCTTTGATTTGATGAGTTTGGAAAATTGTTGTGAAAGATATTACTTTTTATATACACACCATTTTTCTTCACATGTTTTTGCTCTTGGCTTTTTCTCTCTCCAATCTCCACCATGAAAAGAGGCCGGCCACTTTTGAGGGGTGAGAATGAGAGATTTCATTTTGTGTGAGGGGATATTGTTCATCTCATTTGGCTTGCAAGAAACATCACCATTTTTCCTAAGTCATTTTTCTCCACCTCCATCCATACAAAGGCAACTAAACCCCAAAGAGATAAGCTACTACACTTCATTCTATAGCAAGTCTTGGACGCGTCGGCTAGCCAACTTCGCACCCGAGTTACCTCGGTCAAGAGGTGGGAGCCCGTAAAAGATTCCGGCTACGTGGTGCCCTTTCCAACGAGAAGTCGACGGACGGAGATTCCGCGGGAGATCGGAGTGGAGACGAAGACCGAAGGACACGGATCGCTTGGTATGGCTTCTCTACTCTTTTCTAGTTTTCTAGTAGCTAGGTTACTGGCCCGATCCGGGTGAAAAGTGCGCGGTGGTGCCGGTTTGCTAGTTTGCAAAATTTTTGTTTCCGCGTTTCCGGCGTCGGTTCGACGGCCGGGGCGCCGCCGCGGACTTACAGTGGCTGCTGCTTGTTGTTGTTGTGTTGAGTTTGTGAGTGAGAGTGAGAGAGTTGTGAGAAAATGAGAGGCAAAAAGAAAAAGGAAATGAGAGTTAAGGCTAGTCAATCCCCCTCTCTCTCTCTCTCTTCATTTAATGTGAGCATGGCTCAAGCCATGATGCCCACCCCCCTCTCTCTCTCTCCAAGTCAACCAATAATTCATTTAAAAAAAACAATTAACCCAAAGCACTTAATTCAAAATTTTAAATTAGCTTAGGGAAAATGGGTTAATCCACTATGGTTGCTAATCATGGTCTAACCCTAATTTAACATTAGTTTACATGCACAAGTGTGTGCAAGCCTAGAAAAATTCTAATAAAATATTCATTAATTTAGATAAAATATTTAAAGATCATTTTGGTAAACTTTTTATTAAAAACCATTTATTAAAATATAATTAGCCACTAATCACATCCTAAGGTGTTACAGATCTCGGGTCTACAGACTAACCTGTACCAGTGTCACCAGAGAACTGCTATCTGACGATAGGTATAATACCATTTAGGAGTTCTCGGCGAGTCCTGTTCAGTGTACCCAGTCTCCACTGAGCACCCATATACCATCTTTGATGTCAAACACCAATGGATGTGGGATCATCCATCACCCATCATATGGGTCAAGAAGCGTAAACGCTAGTCTACTCTGGAATATCGATACCCTGTCTCGATACACCCCCGACTAGGAACATTTACAGGATGAACTTATGGACTACCCTGGCCCCACTAGTATGATCTCCATCATAGTCCTGGTAGTCAAGTACACATCCTAAGGGCTTTATCAACGAGTGAGAGCATGACAGTATTACAATACAAGACTGCATGTTAAGACAAAGAGCAACCAGATAGCATACTATCATGTCGAGCAAGAAAGTCCTTTATATATATGTCCAAGCATCCACTATAATATACATCATATGTACAATAATGGCCTCTTGGGCATACATATAACGAACAGGTTATTTGGTAGTTTTTACATGCGTAGGCTATAGGTTCTAACCTATGAGCACTTCGCGTGTCGTGTCGGTTTTCGAATAGGATTTTGATGCGATACGTTGTGTTTTGATATGGAGGTACCTTCACGTGGACTTCAGGACGATAAGGGAGAGCAAAGCGTCATCGACTTCGGCAAGGCAAGGATCGAAGGTGAGTAGATCTATGGTTGAAGTCGGGTGGATGACGTATAGCACCCCCACAACAGTAGAATAGGTTATATGTATATATTATATATATGTGTTGAGACAAGACTTGGATATTTAGCAAGTAGGGTTTAAGAGACCGTAGGATTAGAGTAAGCGTATTTGTAGAAAGGTATAACCTTAGTCTCTTTTACCTTAGTCGTGAACCTTAGGATATATGTTGTCACACACGCATACTCACAAATACATTTGATTTTATGTTTTTGTGTATTTGTGTGTGTGTGTGTTCATATATATATATACATATACACGTGAGATGAGGATATTATGTTAATGGATATGAGTCGATATGATCGGATATGATGTCGTGAGGTTATGATATTTGATCGAGTGAGACTTCGTTTATGATATGATATATTAAAGGATCGTTGGGCGATATACACATTACATGCGATAACATGTGATGTGATAAGATAATAGAATGTACGAGATCTTAGTTCCATACCCTTGATTATGATATAGTACGATGAATAATACCGTACAAATGATGATATATATGATATTGACCCGTGCCCTCAATTTTGAGGATGCCGTACGATGGACTATACCGTACGATATATATATATATATATATATATATGATGATTGATCTGCACTCTTGACTCGAGGATGCCATACGATGGATTATCCCGTACGTGATGCTATAAGGCTGGATCGCCGACTACTAGATTTATCGACTCGGATGTGTTTTCGATTTCTATTTACTTTTGACTCGGATTTAGTTTAGTTTCTAAGTTACTTAGGTAAATGTTAGAATAGAGTTTGAGTCATACCTAATTCCAAAACTAACGAATCGTAGATATTTTCAAAAGATAACCCGAGGGACGCTACGAATTTTCAAAATGATATCTCTTTTCTTAAAAATACCGTAGCCCCTACCTTTCCGAAACAACGATTTGTGCCATTTCCAACACTATGAATGTATGACTCGTATATAGATATATATCTTATAATGTTGCATTTACTGTTTATTTTCTATTATGATCTCGTCTGCTAAGACATTGCACCATTACCGATGATGCGTATGTTGCACGTACACTTGCATATCGGGTCATACACATCACCATCGGTAATTGCCATGTCGCGTACACTTTAGTAAACGTGATTTCATTCATATACCCTGATAATTTGTAGTTTACTAGTATTTTTTAGCATTCATGATCTCACTTGCTAGTTAGATATTCCATTCCTTACTTAGATGCTGCATGCATTCATATATACATTCTGTTATGCGCTGTTGAGGCGCTATATGCCGATTTTCATTGTTTCTTATTGACTCGTGATTATGAGATTTCGATATTTCATGAGATTTTCTGGATTTGAGAAACCGCATGTGTAATTGAAAACTTATGCTCCTTTTAATAAAAAATTACAGTTTTCCCTTGTTATGATGTGTGGCGTCCACCATGAGATTTCTCAGTTCTGGAGCATATATGATATATGATTACCCGACTCAAGGAGTGAGGCAACATCGACTACGTGTACATGGTGGACTCGGTGCGGTACCCCGAGGCAAGAAGGCTATATAGAGATGATTGAGATGTTGAGCCCGGCAGGGGAGCACTACCGACCGATGATATTTGGCTCAGAGGACATCCGGAGAATACCGACCGCAGTCATGAGATTGGATGATTTGGGGCATATACGGACAGACGGAGCCCGAGTTATGAGGATTATGTGTCGCATACAGACACGATTTTCATGATGTTTTCGAGTGTCGATACTTGGCACTCAGCTTTTATTTTGATTTTGTGTGTCGTTGCTGGACACACGTTGGATGATGCATTCATACATAATATACATGACACGTAGTTACCTTATGACACAGACACGAGTACTTAATATTACCTTTGCTATTACTTGATGTTATCATGTTATTATCATTATTGTATTGTACTGTATGACCTAGGAAATTGTCATACATTCGGTTTCTACTCGGTGATATCTTCTACTCAAGAGTTGGCAAGTCACCCCCGTTGTGCCATAGTTTTCTTACTGGTTTGACCGCACAGGTTCCGGTGCGACTTGCTGGCACACTTCTTCTTTCGGGTGATTATATTGATAGGTAGGATGCTTTTGCAACGTGACCACCATTGTACTTGTATATATTTATTCCGTTGTATTTAGTTAAAGCTCCATCAACTAGACTATGTATATTTAGTAGACTTATAAACCACAGTTTGTTTATTCTTTTAGCCTTAGAGTCGCGGTTATGTATTATTCCTTATTCTTGGTTTTATTAATGATGCCTATTTTCTTTATTTTCTTTCTGAGTTTTGATCCTCGCCTTCGGCGTTGTATATTTATTATCTTGCGTAGTTATTTCCGCCATTTGGCGAAGAGCTAGCTCCCGTTTGGGGATGCCTATTATTATTATCACTTGTATTTGTTTTTGGGTTAAAATATACAAAGGAGGTGCTACCCAAATTTCGAATGACAAAAACGTTTTTGAGTTAGATATGAATATGTTGTTTTTTTCATATACTATTACTTATGTATATAAGGAATAAACTTGATTTCAGTGTACCTTTATTTCAAAACATCACCTCTACTATTTTCCCTCAAAGGTTTAGATTTCTGGACTTTTGGCTTACTTGGATTAGGTGGAGTCCTATAGACTTCACCTAATTCAGGTGCCAGTCGCGTGCCTTTTCGGGGTCGTGACAAAGTTGGTATAAGAGCGTTAGGTTTAACCTTGGTTCGAATCTAGTTTTGACTATGTGTAGTCTAAGGCGTATATATATATATATATATTCGGAACCTAGGCTTAACCTTACGGAACTTAGACTTAGCCGAGGGGGTATTAGACCCGAACTTTGGTCATGTAGATTGACCTTGGTTGATGGAGTAGGTGACATAAGTAGAGTGACTGTTCATCACAGAAAACTGCATTTTAATACCACTCATTCATTATCTGTTTTATTATATATCGGTACTATTAACCCGTGTGTGCTTAGTAAATACAGATTACAGATATTCCTGATAATATACTGGAAACACACTCAAAATCATGGATATAACGTTTGGGAGCCGACACTACAATCAGAACAGAAAACCGACCGATATTCAATAAGCTCTTTTGCAAATAAATCATGTGTACACAATTTTGGTCCAACACAATACAATTGTGCACTAGCTCTTTTGTGTTAGTTATATATATGCCCTAGAGGCCATTGTTGTACCTATGATGTATATTATAATGGATGCTTGGATATATATAGAGAGGACTTTTTTGCTCGTCATGATAGTATGCTATTTGGTTTTACTTTGTCTTAACATGTTGACTTGTATTAGTTTGCTGTCTTGCTCTCACATGTTGATAAAGCCCTTAGGATATGTACTCGACAATAGGGACTATGATGAGATCATACTAGTGGGGCCACGGTAGTCGACGTGTACATCCTATAATTGTTCCTATTCGAGTGTGTATCGAGACAAGGCATCGATATACCAGAGTAGACTAGCGTATAAGCATCTTGACCCATATGATGGGCGATAGATGATCCCATATCCATGGTGTTTGACATCAAAGATGGTGTACGGGTGCTCAGTGGAGACTGGATACACTGGATGGACTCGCCGAGAACTCCCAGATAGTATTATACCTCACGTCAGATGGAAGTTCTCTGGTGACACTGGTACATGTTAGTCTATAGACCCGAGATCTTCATAGAGTCCTGTATGATTCCCACTGTTCTTTGATTTCCATCATACCACGTCCAAGAGGGCGTGCAAAATGGTGGCTCTTTGGTACAGTCCTGAATTGCATGGAGGCAATGAGCGATAGGAGGGGTTTCGTCTCTCCCGGTATAGGGAGTTGATGTTATGCTGTGTTCGATTGGCTATAACTGGAAGTCTCTGGCCAGGGCTGATATTGAGTACTACTGGTAAGTGTAATTAGTAGGTTCTCGACCTGTTATGAGCCTTACATCGACACGACTTATCGTTTACTGGGGTCTGACGTTTACCACCCCTAAACTAGATATGCAACATATTAGACGAAGAGACCGGACTGTACGGTAGTGTTACTGATTGGATTCACAAGAGAATGTACAGGCTTGCTTGTTGATCTTCTGATCGCTCAATACCTGGGTGGCTGTTACGTTTAGCTGACCACTTGCAGCTTATAGGCGTTTGATATGATCATTACCTACTGCCGGTGTATTGACGATTCTTTAGAGTCCTACACAGAGGTTTCTTGACTTAGGCAAAATGGATTAGGAGCACATATGTGATGTGTGCAAGACCGAGGATAATACAATATGAGATACCGTATTCTATTCTTACGATATTAGATATCGGCCGGCTATATGTGACATAGCCGGGTCATCGGATTAAGTGTTGATTCGATGAACTGATACAGATAATATTAGTCGGTTATTTGAGAAATACCCGGATTGTCGGATCAAGTGTTGATTCGATAATTTAATGTATAATTATATATGTGATATGTTACATTACATTATCTAATATAAGCTCGCTTCATTGATTCAATTTCTTACCGGGTAATGCATTGATATATATGTGATATATGTTAATTGCATTATTTTCTTTTGTTAAAAAAATATATTATATATGTGATATATAATATTGTAACAAGTTATGTTTACAAATGTAACATGATTAGTGGAGATTAATTATGGTTAGGGTTTGATTTGGGTTAGTCTTTTCTTGAAGCATCTAGAAGCTTTTGTTTTGTTTTAAGTAAAGATATTATGTGTTGATATTTTGGAGATATTATTTAACCCAACCCAAACCCTTAACCCTAGTAAACTCTCTACATGAGTTAATCCTTCATATTATTAACTCAAGGTTCATTTGTAAGCATAGTAACTTTTCATTATTCATCACAAAAGAAATCATCTTCTTCTTCCTTCATGAAAGCTTTCTAGCTTTTTGATTTTGTGATGAATTAGTGTGAGATCTTGAAAATAAAAGAGAGCATAATTCCTACTTCATCATCCTCATCTAATCTAGCCATTTAGATTATGGTGTTCACTTCATTAATACTTGATTATAAAAGTGAGAGCTTGAGTTAAAGAAACTTCAAGCTAGATCATCTTCGAAAAGGAAGACTTCAAGCAAGCATGGATCGTTCGGCTTGTGGATCCTATCTTGAGTCCGGGAGATCATGGATCGCGGTGAAGGGACTACTACTCGGAGCTTATGAAGCGAAGGAGTGGACTACAAAGGTTGTAATCCCTCTCTCTTAGTTGTAAAGATGTTTACTTGCATGTTTAACCCTAATTATTTAGCAAAGATCCTTGCTTTAGGTTGTTCGGCACGTATAAATTTTAAATCGGGTATGGTTGATGCCTTATAAACCCTTGTGACAGTGCCTAGTAACCCTACAGTGGTATCAGAACCAAGCTAGAGCATTAGGAGACGTGTATACGAAGTTAAAAGTCCGATCGAACCCCGAAATGTCGGTTTTGAATCCCTCTCTGGAAATTTTTAAAAATGTTGATTTTTTCTGTATTAAAAATACTCAGAAAATTCTAAGAATTAGTGTGAAAAAACGACATTCTAATTCCCTTAAAGTGCCGCGGAACCGCGGCAATACCATGCCTTGCACGGCGGTTCCGCGGCCGTACAGGGGTATTAGGGTTAGCTATTGTCACAGTAACATCCGTATGTACTTTTTCATGCTTCTGCGAATTTTTAATTCTACTCAAGTGTTGAGTTTTCTGGAGATCTTTTGTATTCGTTGATTCGATTGGAAAGTTTAATTTCGTTTAAGTGTTTTCCGGATAATTTAGAATGTGTTAAAATATTCGAATGGATATCAATAACTCACTTTTTCCCGACACGAAAATTTTTCAAGTGTTGAATTTTTCTTTAGTTTGAATCTTTCGGAAAAACATGCAAGCATATCTGTGGACCCTCTCGAAGAACGTAATCTTAACTCGATTATGTGACCGTCAAAACATCCACTGAACCCTTGGGTTTGTGGTAGTTTAGCGTTGCCACATGTGAGGCGTTGGTTTGACCCTTCTACGGCTGGTTCATTGGGGCAGTGACATGTTCTGGAATTTTTGAACTCCGCTCAAGTGTTGAACTATTTGGGAATTCTTAGGTGTTTGATTATTCGATCGGAAAGTTTAATATTGTCTATTTATCTGGAATGTGATACAATATCTGGAATTCATATAGTTAGGCATGAAATGCGAAGTATGTGATATTTCGGATTTAAGTTGTCTAAAGTGATTGTGAATTCCAAATGTTGTAGTTTTACACTTTCTTTTCTGTGACCGTAAGCATAGTATGTGGTGTATCACCGGCTTCGTTGCTATATATCAACGACAATCGGGATACGCATACTTACTTACGTTGATGATATGAGATATTATGTGTTGCTGTAATATGTTGTATTGGATCGTCGTGTTCTGAATAGCTGGGGGTTTTATGTGAGATGAGGGTTTTTATTTTGATTCTTGTAAAATTCATTTGTTTGTAATATTCTTTTATTGGGGCACTTCCGGGATGAGGTTGATGTCACCATTGTATATTATTTACTTTTCCGCATTAGGTAGACCCAAGGAGGGGAGCACAAGTAACCGGGTTCTAGGATACAGTGGGAGGCCATCTCGAGGAGTCGAGACTGGGTCTCCTAACCCTAGAATTGGCAGTGTTGCTTGCCGCTCTCGTAGGGGGTCTTGGGATGTGGGTTTGGCTATTCATCGTGACCGTGGAATCCATGTTTTATAAAGGCTCGATATAAAACACGGACATGCTAGTATATCCAATATTTCATAGGTTATCTTCTACTGCAATGTTCTATGATGAGATCTTATTACTGCCCGAGACGAATGCTTATACTATATATATATAAATATTACTGCTTTCGTTTCTTCTGTGATGCTTAGGAAGTATTAACTGATGGGATTTATTAATGAGATTAATAAAAGAAAAGAAACCTAAAAGATGTTATAGAATCAAAACTTTATAAAAAGGGTGGCTACAGTTTTGCTTTGCATAGCGGTATATATGATATACCCTGCACCTTATTCGATGTGGAAAGAGCCGAGATCCCTTCACCGGGAGTGACCTCTTTAGCAAAAATGCCAGATGCTACAAACTCGCGGTTTTTTTTTTTGATTACTTCTATAGTTTTTTCTTTGCATAGAGGTATTTATGAAATATCCTACACCTTATTCGATGAGGAAAGAGCCGAGATCCCTTCACCGGGAGTGACCTCTTTAGCGAAACTAGAAAAGCTTCAGAAACACTCCTTTTCAAAATCACTTATTTCTAAAACGATATCAAGTTCATTACGCTCATGGTTTTTTGAAAAACCTGCATAGCCCGCCGTCATTTCAGATAAAAACTAGTTAGTATTCGTGCTGCGTTTGTTGACCTTAGCCAAGGCGTAGTGTACGGTAGCTAATTAGTGTTTATCTGCTAAAACATGAGATGTGATTGAGTTAGGGTAGTCGTACGACTTTGTTGACCTTAGCCAAGGGTCGTACGGGTGTGTTTAATTCAATCGGGAAATGACTGGTTGAACTTGGCTAGACTTATGATTTGTTGACCTTAGCCAAGCTCATGAGTTGCTATGGGCAAATGCATTATCGGGAATTTCAAGTGTTGAAATTTGCAATGAGATTGCATACATTCTATGAGATAGTTGGATCCCGATACCCACTGCGAGTAAGAGTTACTCCTGGGAGAATTTTACACAGGACAATTAGCCGATCAAGTAGGTGTCTAAAAAGGTGTTAACGGGGTTAAGCCTTTGGGAAAACGAGGTTTATTTTAATTAGGTCCGTGCGAAAGCATTGGGAACCTCCCTCAAAGTACCAACACTGATCTGGCTGATAGATTGGCGAATTTGTAAAGATGTAATTAATCCCGGCTAGTCTTTCCTTTTAGGGTTTGAAGGAAGATTTGATAAAAACAGTGGGAGATATCCTGATTAGATAAGATAATAACCAATCTAATCTCGCAAGAGCATACGCTAAAGTGTTTCCTTCTCTCTCTCTCAAGGTAACGACCATGTCAGGCCTTAATCAAGATAATAATATAGAAGTATTGACTAAACCCGCTTATTATACTGAGCAGGGGAATGTTGGTCCCGTTCTTTCTTTTAAGTGTTATAAGACTGAGCAGGGAATAGGAGAATATCTGAATTCTCACGCCGCCCAAACGAAGAACAAGCATGTTGATGCATTTTCTTCGGGTGTGTTAGTTATTAAGAACTGTTTCTCAGTTCACTCTACGTCCTGGGTATTAGATACCGGATTGAGATCCCACATATGTAATTTGTTACGTTGGCTACGTAAAGGTAGAGAACTGGGAAGGGGTGATCATTCCGTACAAGTAGGGAATGGTGCAAATATTGCAGCCAAAGCAGTTGGCGAATATCACCTGGTATTACCTAGTAGTAATACATTGATTCTGAATGAGTGCTATTATATACCTAACATGATGTGCAACATTATATCAGTTTCTTTATTAAGTAAAAAAGGATATAATTTTGTAATACAGGATAATATTATGAACATTTTCCTAGATCAAAAATTGATTGGATCAAGCTCGTTACATAATGGCATATACATTCTCAATCAAAATACAGTCCTTAATATACAAAACACTCACAACAGGAAGAGTTCAGAAATGAACGAATACTTCTTATGGCATTGTAGACTTGGTCATATCAATGCAACACGGCTAGCTAAGTTGCATAAGGATGGATAATTGAATCCGTTCGAATTATCATCTTATGATACTTGTCATTCATGTCTCAAAGGTAAAATAACCAAATCTCCGTTTAGTGGACACGGAGAAGGAGTTGAGAAACTCTTAGGACTGGTACATAGTGATGTATGCGGTCCCATGTCTACACATGCCAGGAACAGTTCTTCTTATTTCATTACATTCACTGACGATCTCTCAAGATTCAGACAGGTGTTCCTGATGAAACACAAGTCTGAAGCTTTTGAGAAATTCAGAGATTATAAGAACGAAGTAGAGAACCAAACGGGCAAAAGTATTAAGATCCTTCGATCTGATCGAGGAGGAGAATACTTAAGCAAAGAGTTCCTAGATTATCTAAAAGAGAATGAGATTCTCTCTCAGCTTACTCCTCCTTATACACCATAGCACAACGGTGTATCGGAACGGAGGAATCGCCCCCTATTAGATTTGGTGCGCTCTATGATGAGCAATGCTGAGTTGCCTATTTCCTTCTAGGGGTATGCGCTTGAGACAGCCATATACCTATTGAATAGAGTTCTAACCAAATCAATGCCTAACACGCCATATGTGATATGGAATGAGAAGAGACCATCTCTTAAACGAGTTAAGATATGGGGTTATCCGGCCTATGTCAAAAGGTAAAATCCGGACAAACTCGAGACACGATCAGTTCTTTGCAAGTTTGTAGGATATCCAAGCAATTCGTATGGATATATATTCTACCACGGTGAACAACAAAAAGTGTTTGTTGATCAACATGCCACCTTTTTAGAACAGGAATTTCTTGCAAAAGAAATTAGTGGTAAAGAGGTAGAGGTGGAAGAGGTTCGAGTACCGCAAACTACAACTGATGATTTAATGGTACCAGAGGATTCAGTAGTACCCGACGAATCCCATCCTCTCCGCCGATCTAGTAGGGTTTCTCATCCACCTGAGAGATACTACGGTTTTCTCCTTGATGGTGGGAGCGAGGATTGTATTATGGAAGATGATGACCCAACTAGTTTCGAGCAGGCCATCACAAGTGGTGACTCTGTGAAGTGGCTGGATGCAATGCGATCTGAGATGGAATCCATGTACACCAACAAAGTATGGACTTTGGAAGTTGCTCCTGAAGGGGTAAAACTGTAGGGATGCTAGGCACGCGCACAAGGGTCTACAAGGCATCAACCATGCTCGATTTAAAAATTAGCCGTGCCGAACAACCCAAAACCGGATCTTTAAACTAGAGTTTCGGCGAAAACAAGCATGTTAAACTCTTTAACACTAAGTGAGAGGGATTACAACCTTTGTAGATCCGGTCCTTCACTTCTTAAGCTCCGTGTTAAGGTCCCTTCGCTGCGATCATCGTGTTCCGGACTCTCGAGAGGCTTCACGAAGAGAAAGATGCAGTCTTGCTTCCGATCTTCGATAACAAAGATGATCTACCTTGAAGTTTCATTAACACAAGCGAACACACACTAAATGAAGTGAACACCCTCATCTAAAGGGAAAGGATAGATGAAAATGATGAAGTAGGATTTTTTGCTCTCTTTTATTTTTTTATTCTCATTCATTTTCATCACTTGGAAAAAAGCTAGAAAGCTTTTTCCATGTAAGAAAGAAGGAAGAAGAAGATGAATCAATAATAGAATCCTTTTGTGATGAATAATGTAAAGAAGATAATGATGAATAATGCAACCTTGGTTGTTAAACCTTTGTAGAGAATTAACCAAGGGCTAGGGTTTGGGTTGGGTTAAAGCATGAGTCATTTGAAAATATCTTGCATAAAACAAAAAGAAACCTTCTAGAATCATCAAGAAGGAACTAACCCAAAACAAACCCTAACCTTGTTTAATCTCCACTAATCATGTTGCATTAGTTATCATATCATGTTACAATATTATATATCACATATATAATATTTATCATAACAATATAAAATATTACAATTAACATATATCGCATATATCAATGTATTACCCGAGTGAGAAAAACAATCTTTTAGTGAGCTAATATTAGTTAATGTAATTTAATATATCATATATATTATTATAAATTAAATTATCGAATCAACACTTGATCTGACAATCCGGCTATATCGCATATAACTGACTAATACGATGACCCGGCTATATTACATATACCCGGCCGATATCTCATATCGCGAGAATCCAATACGGTATCACATACCGCATTATCCTCGGTCCTACACATATCACATATGTGCTCCTACTCCGTTTTGCCTGAGCCAAGAAACCTCTGTGTAGGACTCTAAAGAATCGTCAATATGCCGGCAGTTGGTGATGATCATATCAAACACCAACAAGCTGCAAGCTGTCGGCTAAACGTAACAGCCACCCAGGTATTGAGCGCTCAAAAGATCAACAAGCAAGCCTGTACATTCTCCTGTGAATCCAATCAGTAATACTCCCGTAGTCTGGTCTCGTCGTCTGATATGTCGCATATCTCGCTTAGGGGTGGTAAGCGTCAGACCCCAGTAGCTTGATAAGTCGTGTCGATTTGAGGTCTATAACAGTTCGAGAAACTACTGTTAACACTTACCAGTAAATCTCAGCAACCCTGGCCAGGGATTTCCGGTTATAGCCAATCGAACACAGCACAACATCAAACTCCCTATACCGGGAGAGACGAATCCCCTCCTATCGCTCATTGCCTCCATGTGATTCAGGACTGTACCCAAAAGCCACCTTTTTGCACGCCCTCTTGGATGTGGTATGATGGAAATCAAAGCACAGTTGGAATCACACAAGACTTTATGACGATCTCGGGTCAACAGACTACTCTGTACCAGTGTCACCGAAGAACTGCCATCTGACGTGAGGTATAATACCATCTGGGAGTTCTCGGCGAGTCCGTTCAGTGTACCCAGTCTCCACTGAGCACCCGTACACCATCCTTGATGTCAAACACCGATGGATATGGGATCATCCATCGCCCATCATATGGGTCAAGATGCGTATACGCTAGTCTACTCTGGTGCATCGATGCCCTGTCTCGATATACCCTCGACTAGGAACAGTTATAGGATGTACTCGTCGACTACCGTGGCCCCACTAGTATGATCTCATCATAGTCCCAGTAGTCGAGTACATATCCTAAGAGCTTTATCAACATGTAATATAGAGACAATCAGAGTACATGTTAAGATAAAGTACAGCCAGATAGCATACTATCATGTCGAGCAAGAAAGTCCTCCCTATATATGTCAAAGCATCCATTACAATATACATCGTATGTACAGTAATGGCCTCTAGGCATACATATAACTAACAATCTCCCACTTGCACTAGGGCCATCTGTTGTGGTATCACATACCCAACAATTAGCTGTGGTTGAAGTATCTCATACTCAACCATCTCATAAAAGTCTCTACTGGGAAAAAGGCCTTTGTGAGTGGATCCGCGCTGTTGTCCTCTGTGTCTACTCTCCTAACCTCGATCTTCCTGGAGATCAACCATCTCCATGATCAGTTGATACTGCCTAAGAAGAATATCTGGATTTCTGATGGGACGGTAGTTCCTTGGCTAAAGCCACAACTCCATTGTCACACAATGGTAGGAACGAAGTTCATCTCATGAACTTATATATATATCCAGACTGCCTCTTTGGTAGCATCCTTGGTAACGATGTATCTTGCCTTTACTCGTCTAGTAAGTCACGGTATCTAGCTTGGAACTCTTCCAACATACCGTCCCTCCACTGAGGGTAAAGACAATGCCTTTGACTGACATTCAGTCATCCTTATCACCCTGGAACCTTTCCAGTGATTCTCCTCAGGATCGATTGATACCATCTCACTACAACTAGTGAGAATCCTAATATCCAATTAGATCTATCTCATAGATCCAAAACCCAGGATTTAGGAGGTATCACTTTGATCCTATGGAGAATCCTTGTGATAAGCGGAGATTGACCGAGCGTAGAATAGGAAACACCTTCCCTATCAAGAGTATGTCATCCACGTACTCTACGAGAATCACCACCATACTCCCTACAACCTTTTTGTATATACAAGGTTCATCTACCATTTTGATGAAGTCAAACTCTTTGACTACCATATCAAAACTGATGTTCCAACTCCGCGATGCCTATTTTATCATATAAAACATCTTGCACACGTTTCCGCTGCTCCTACTGTCTACGAAGCCCTATGGCTGTGTACTTATAGACGCTCTCCTATAAAACATCATTTTGGAAAAGCAGTCATGACACCCAACCACCAGATATCGTAGTCATGGTATGTAGCCGTGGCAAGTAGGATCTGGATGGACTTAAGCATAGCTTTGAAAGTCTCAACTTTTCCATGTACACCAAGTAATCTTCTCAAGATATTCTTGCTCCTGATGGGGATTTAACCCTTCAGATAAAGCAACCAAAGTCCATACTTTGTTGGTGTATAAGGATTCCATCTCAGATCGCTAAGCATCCAGCCATTCTTACAAAGTCCCACTCCTGATGGCCAGCTCAAAACTAGTTTGGTCATCATCTCATGATGCAATCCTCGGTCCCACTATCATAGTGAAACCGAAGTATCTCTCAGGTGGATGAGGAACCATACCAGATCGGCGGAGAGGCTAAGGTTCATTAGAAACTATCGAATCCTTTGGTTCTCCCAAATCATCAGCTGCAGTTTGTATAGCTGGAACCTTTCCAATTCTACATAACAGACCTTGCCTCGAGCTTGTCCGGATTTTTCTTTTAGACATAGGCCGGACAAGCCCAAATCTTAACAAACTTAAGATATGGGCTCTTCCCTTTCCATATCACATATGAAGTGGTAGGCAACTGATTTGATTGGAACCCTATTCAATAGGTATGCAGCTTCTCAAGTGCATAACTCCCAAAAGGAAATAGGAAACTCAGTAGTACTCATCATAGAGCACACTATATCAAATAGAGTGTGATTGCTCCGCCTCGATATACCATCGTGCTATGGTGTATACGGAGGAATAATGCTGAGAGAGAATCTCATTCTCCTTTAGAATAGTCCAGGATTTCCGTGCTCAAGTATTCTCCTCCTTGATCTCATCAAAGGACATAAAACTTTTTACCCATTTTTGGTTCTCTACTTCTAACTTATATTCTGTGAATATCTCAAAAGGTTCAGACTTGTGTTTCAATAGGAACATATATCCGAATCTTGAGAGATAATCAGTGAATGTAATGAAGTAAAAAGAACCGGTCTTGGCATGTATAAACAGGGGACCTTCATACATCAGCATGTATCAATCCCAAGAGTTCACTAACTCTTTCTCTGTTTCCAATAAACAGAGCTGTGGTCATCTTATCTCTGTGACATGACCGACAAGTTTCATAAGATGTAAATTCAAACGAATTTAAATATGCATCTATATGTAACTTCAGCTAGTCGGGTCGCATTGATATGACCTAGTCTACAATGCCTCAAGAAGGATTCATTCATTTCTGAACTATTCCTCTTGTGTGTGTTCTGTATACTAAGAACTGTAGTTTGATTTAGAACGTCTATGCTTTTAGATAACGTGCCTGAACCGATCAACTTTTGATATAGGAAATGTTCAAAACATTATCCAACAATACAAAATTATATCCTTCTTTACTAATAAAGAGATTGATATGATGATGTATATCAGGTTCGGTATCTAATAACATTTGTTCAGAATCAATGTATTCTGGTAATACAGGGTGATAGTGACCAACAGACTTGGCTGCAACACTCACACCGTTTCTATCTCATGAAACTTATCACCCGTTCTCAGTTCTCTACCTATCTGTAGCCCATGTAATAGATTACATATGCGGGATCCTGATCTGGTATCACATACCCAGGACGTAAAGGATACTGAGAAACAGTTCTCTGTAATGAACACACCCGAAGATGATGCATCAACATGCACTTTCTTCGTTTCGGCGGCACGGGAAATCTGGAATTCCCCAATTTACTGCTCTGTCTTATAACAATTATAAGTTAGAGCGGGACCAACGTTTCCAAGCTCAGTATAACAAGCGGGTTCGGTCAATATATCCTTATTATTATCTTGATTAAGGCGTGATATGGTCGCTACCTATAGAGAGAGAGAAGAAAACACTCAGCGTATGCTCTTGTAAGATTAGATTGGTTATCTAATATATCTAATCAGGACCCACTGTTTTAATCAAATCTTCCTTCAAACCCTAGAAGGAAAAACTAGCCGGGATTAATTACACGCTACAAGTTCGCCAATCTTTCAGCCAGGCCAGTGTTGGTACTTTGAGGGAGGTCCCCCGTGCTTTCGCACGAACCTAATTAAAGTAAACCTCGTTTTCCCAGAGGTGTAACCCCTTTAATACCTTTTCTAGACACCTACTTGATCGGCTAATTGTAATGTGTAAAACTCTCCCAAGGGTAACTCTTACTCGCAGCGGGTATCGGGATCCAACTATCTCATAGAAGGTATGCAATCTCATTGCAAATTTCAACACTTGAAATTCCCAATAATATTTTACCCCTAGCATCCTATGACCTTGACGAATGCCAACAAACCATAGGCTACTAGTCAAGTTCAACCCATCATTTCCCGATTGAATTAAACCCACCCGCACGGCCCTTGACGAATGCTAACAAAGTCGCAGGACTACCCTAACTCAATCGCATCATATGCTTATACAGATAAGCATAAATAGCTACCGCACACTACGCCTTGATGAAAGCCAACAAACGTAGCACGAATACTATGAAGTACTTATCTGAAATGACGGAGGGCTACGACAGGTTTTTAAGAAAACCCTTTGCGTAATGAACTTGATATCGTTGTAGAATCGAGTGATTTTAAATGGAGTGTTTTTGAGGCTTTTCTAGTTTTGCTAAAGAGCTCACTCCCGGTGAAGGGATCGTCGGCTCTTTCCTTATCGAATAAGGTGCAGGATATTTCACAAAAATCACTATGCAAAGCAAAAACTATAGAAGCAATCAAAAGACAAACCGAGTTTGTAGCATCTGCTAGTTTCACTAAAGAGGTCACTCCCGGTGAAGGGATCTCGGCTCTTTCCTTATCGAATAAGGTGCTGGATGTTCTACAAGGAACACCGCTAGGCAAAGTAAGAACTAGAGCTACCAGTTTTTAAACAAGTTTCTACAACATCTTTAGGTTTCTTTTATTTCATTAATCTCATTAATGAAGTGCCATTTTATTATGCTTCACAAGCATCATATTTGAAACGAAATCTGCAATATAACATATATCTCATATACATAATATAAACATTCGTCTCAGGTAGTAATTTGATCTCATCACAGAACATTGCAGCAGAAGAACATATATGAAATATTGGATATACTAGGACGTCCGTGTTTTCAATATGAGCCTGTATAAAACACGGATTCCACGGTCGCGATGAATAGCCAAACCCACATCCCTAGACCCCTACGAGAGCGGCAAGCAACACTGCCAATTCTAGGGTTAGGAGACCCGGTCTCGACTCCTCGAGATGGTCTCCCACTGGACCCTAGAACCCGGTTACTTGTGCTCCCCGTCTTGGGTCTACCTAATGCGGAAAAGTAAATAATATACAATGGTGACATCATCCTCAGCCCAGAAGTGCTCCAATAAAAGAATATTACATACAAATGAATTTTACATGAATGAAAAAGAAAAAACTCTCATCTCACATAAAACCCCCGGCTATTCAAACGCGACGATCCAATACAACATATCACAGCAACACATAATATCTCATATCATCAACGTAAGCAAGTATGCGTATCCCGATTGTCGTTGATGTATAGCAACGAAGCCGGCGATACACCACATACTACGCTTACGGTCATAGAAAAGAAAGTGTAAAACTACAACAGTTGGAATCCGCAACCTCCTTAGACATCACATGCCTAACCAATTGAATTCCTTAGACATCGCATCCCTAACAATTATAAACCCCGTATTTTAGTCTCTTTATCGAAAACACATTTCAATATCAAGTCGGGCAATTCAACAAGATTCCCGACATCCAGATCGAATGGTCATCGTAAACTTCAGTAGACGGCCGCACCCCCGATGCCATCGACGAAGTGCACTAAGGCGGAACACCACTGCCGCGAGCATCCGAACGGATGCTTTTGGTGACGGGGTTCTCCTACAGTCATTTGGTCGGGGCTATGGGGCGTGGCTGTCTGTTAAGTTTACCCGGTGAGTATCCGCGTACGCTACGTGATTGCGACAGACTTTTGTTCACATCAAAATTCCATGGCAACCGATCATCTGAGACTAAACTGCTAGATTTATAACATTCAAATTAGTTATCTCATAACTACTTGTGGATTCCAAATATTGTATCACATTCCAGATAAAAAGACAGTGTTAAACTTTCCGATCGAATAATCAAACACCCAAGATTTCCCAAATAGCTCAACAATTGAGCGGAGTTCAAAAATATCCATCACATGCCACAGTACCGATGGTCTAGCCGTAGAAGGGTCAAGCCAACGCCTCACATGTGGCACGCAGTACTGCCCTAAACCCTAAGGTTCAGAGGTAGTTCAAGACGGTCACATAATCGAGTTAAGGTTTGTTGTCTTCTAGAGGGTCCACCGCGTTACTTGCACGACTTAGAACGTTCTTAAATTCAAGAAAAAATCCAACTTTTGAAAAAAATTTCGACTGGGGAAAAAGTGAGTTATTGATATCCGGTCGAACTTTTTAATTGTATCTAAAAATTACCCGGACAAAACTAAACGAAATTAAATTATCCGATCGAATCAATGAGTCCCCAATACAACCCTAGAAAACCCAACACTTGAGTGGAATTAAAAATTCCCAGAAAAAAATGACAAGAAAGGACCTAAGAATAAATATATGAAGTATGAGGGACTAAGTCATAATTTTGGCCACTGAACCGCCGCCAAACCATTGGTTTGGCCGCGGTTCCACGGTCATATAAGAGCATAAGTGGGCCGTACTTCACAGTAATTCTTAGTTTTTCCTGCTTAATTTTCTGAGCATTTTTAGTTCATAAAAAATCACATTTTTGAAAATTGTCCAGAGAAGGGTTCGTATCGGGGTATTCGGGTTCGATCGGACTTTAAACTTTGCTCAGACTTCGCCTAAAGTTCTAGCTTGGCTCTGATACCTCTGTAGGGATGCTAGGCACACGCACAAGGGTCTACAAGGCATCAACCATGCCCGATTTAAAAATTAGCCGTGCCGAACAACCCAAAGCCGGATCTTTAAACTAGAGTTTAGGCGAAAACAAGCATGTTAAACTCTTTAACACTAAGTGAGAGGGATTACAACCTTTGTAGATCCGGTCCTTCACTTCTTAAGCTCCGTGTTGAGGTCCTTTCGCTGCGATCATCATGTTCCAGACTCTCGAGAGGCTTCACAAAGAGAAAGATGCAGTCTTGCTTCCGATCTTCGATAACAAAGATTATCTACCTTGAAGTTTCATTAACACAAGAAAACACTCACTAAATGAAGTGAACACCCTCATCTAAAGGGCAAGGATAGATGAGAATGATGAAGTAGGATTTTTTGCTCTCTTTTATTTTCTTATTCTCACTCATTTTCATCACTTGGAGAAAAGCTAGAAAGCTTTTTCAATGAAAGAACGAAGGAAGAAAAAGATGAATCAATAATAGAATCCTTTTGTGATGAATAATGTAAAGAAGATAATGATGAATAATACAACCATGGTTGCTAAACCTTTGTAGAGAATTAACCAAGGGCTAGGATTTGTGTTGGGTTAAAGCATGAGTCATTTGAAAATATCTTGCACAAAACAAAAAGAAACCTTCTAGAATCATCAAGAAGGAACTAACCCAAAACAAACCCTAACCTTGTTTAATCTCCACTAATCATGTTGCATTAGTTATCATATCATGTTACAATATTATATATCACATATATAATATTTATCGTAACAATATAAAATAATACAATTAACATATATCGCATATATATCAATGTATTACCCGAGTGAGAAAAAGAATCTTTTAGTGAGCTAATATTAGTTAATGTAATTTAATATATCATATATATTATTATACATTAAATTATCGAATCGACACTTGATCCGACAATCCGGCTATATCGCATATAACCGACTAATACGATGACCCGGCTATATCACATATACCCGGCCGATATCTCATATCGCGAGAATCCAATACGGTATCACATACCGTATTATCCTCGGTCCCGCACATATCACATATGTGCCCCTACTCCTTTTTGTCTGAGCTAAGAAACCTCTGTTTAGGACTCTAAACAATCGTCAATATGCCGGCAGTAGGTGATGATCATATCAAACACCCACAAGCTGCAAGCGGTCAGCTAAACGTAACAGCCACCCAAGGATTGAGCGCTCAGAAGATCAACAAGCAATCCTGTACATTCTCCTGTGAATCCAATCAGTAACACTCCCATACAGTCTGGTCTCGTCGTCTGATATGTCGTATATCTCGCCTAGGGGTGGTAAACGTCAGACACCAGTAGCTTGATAAGTCGTGTCGATTTGAGGTCTATAATAGTTCGAGAAACTACTGATAACACTTACCAGTAAATCTCAGCAACCCTGGCCTCCGGTTATAGCCAATCGAACACAGCACAACATCAACTCCCTATACCGGGAGAGACGAATCCCCTCCTATCGCTCATTGCCTCCATGTGATTCGGGACTGTACCCAAAGGCCACCTTTTTGCACGCTCTCTTGGACGTGGTATGATGGAAATCAAAGCACAGTGGGAATCACACAAGACTCTATGACGATCTCGGGTCAACAGACTACTCTGTACCAGTGTCACCGGAGAACTGCCATCTGACGTGAGGTATAATACCATCTGGGAGTTCTCGGCGAGTCCGTCCAGTGTACCCAGTCTCCACTGAGTTGATGTCAAACACCGATGGATATGGGATCATCCATCGCCCATCATATGGGTCAAGATGCGTATACGCTAGTCTACTCTGGTGCATCGATGCCCTGTCTCGATACACCCTCGACTAGGAACAGTTATAAGATGTACTCGTCGACTACCATGGCCCCACTAGTATGATCTCATCATAGTCCCAGTAGTCGAGTACATATCCTAAGGGCTTTATCAACATGTAACATAGAGACAATCAGAGTACATGTTAAGATAATGTACAACCAGATAGCATACTATCATGTCGAGCAAGAAAGTCCTCCCTATATATATCCAAGCATCCAGTATAATATACATCGTATGTACAGTAATGGCCTCTAGGGCATACATATAACTAACAAAAGCCCATTGGGAGCAAATGGATCTTTAAGAATAAACTTGGTGTAGATGGAAAAGTTGAGACTTTCAAAGCTAGACTTGTTGCAAAGGGTTTTCGTCAACGACCATGTGTAGATTATGACGAAACCTTTTCTCCAGTGGCTATGCTTAAGTCCATCCAGATCTTACTTGCCATTGCTGCATACCATCACTACGAAATCTGGCAGATGGATGTTAAGACCACCTTTCTAAATGGTGATTTAGAAGAGTGCGTGTACATGACTCAGCCAGAGGACTTCGTAGATAGTGGGAGCAGTGGGAAGGTGTGCAAGCTGCTTAAATCCATTTATGGGTTAAAGCAAGCATCGCAGAGTTGGAACATCTGCTTTGATGTTGTAGTCAAAGAGTTTGACTTCATCAAAAACGTAGATGAACCTTATATTTATAAGAAGGTTGCAGAGAGTAAGGTTTTCTTCCTTGTATTGTATGTGGATGACATACTCTTGATAAGAAATGATGTTCCTATGCTGCAATCGGTTATGCTCTTCTTATCACAATGATTCTCAATGAAAGATCTAGGTTATTCCTCCTGCATACTGGGAATTATGATCTATAAAGATAGATCTAAACGGATACTGGGACTGTCCTAATCTAGGTACATTGACACCATACTAATGAGATTTAGTATGGAAGAATCCAAGCGTGGGAACCAACCCACGATCTCTGGACTCACTCTCTCCAAAGAGATGTCTCCTAGGACTGATTTGGAGAGAGCTCGCATGCAAGGGATACCCTATGCTTCGGCGGTAGGCTCTATCATGTACGCGATGCTATGTACCAGACCCGATGTAGCATACTCACTAAGTGTAGTGAGTAGGTATCAAGCAGATCCTGGGAGAGTCACTGGATAGCTGTGAAGAACATTCTCAAGTACTTGAGAAGAACTAAGGAGATGTTCTTGGTGTATGGTAACAGAGAACTCCAGGTAGAGTCCTTTACCGATTCGAGCTTCCAAAGTGATAAGGATGACTCTAAGTCGCACTCAGGATTTGTCTTTACCCTCAATGGAGGGGTGGTGTGTTGGAATAGTTCCAAACAGGATACCGTTGCAGACTCGACGATGGAGGCTGAATACATCGCTGCCAACGATGCTGCCAAAGAGGCTGTCTGGATGAAGAAGTTCATTATTGAACTTGGTGAGGTTCCGTCTATTGAGCATCCAATACCTTTGTATTATGATAATAATGGAGCTATGGCTTTGGCCAAGGAACACAGGTCCCATCAGAAGTCCAGACATATTATGAGGCGGTATCACCTGATCCGGGAGATTGTTGATCGCTGGGAGATCGAGTTCAGGAGAGTTGATACGAAGGACAACACTGCGGATCCACTCATAAAGGCCATTCCCCAGATACAGTTTGAGACATTATTCGTGATGTTAGGTATGAGTTACTACAACAGCTGGCCTTAGTGCAAGTGGGAGATTGTTAGTTATATATATGCCCTAGAGTCCATTGTTTTACATATGATGTATATTATAATGGATGCTTCGATATATATAGAGAGGACTTTCTTTCTCGTCATGATAGTATGCTATTTGGTTTTTCTTTGTCTTAAGATGTTGACTTGTATTAGTTTACTGTCTTGCTCTCACATCTTGATAAAGCCCTTAGGATATGTACTCGACTACTGGGACTATGATGAGATCATACTAGTGGTGCCACGGTAGTCAACGAGTACATCCTATAACTGTTCCTAGTCGAGGGTGTATCGAGATAGGACATCGATACACCCGAGTAGACTAGCGTTTACGCATCTTGACCCATATGATGGGCGATGGATGATCCCATATTCATCAGTGTTTGACATCAAAGATGGTGTACGGGTGCTCAGTGGAGACTGGGTACACTGGACAGACTCGTCGAGAACTCCCAGATGGTATTATACCTCACGTCACATGGCTGTTCTCTGGTGACACTGGTATAGATTAGTCTGTAGACCCAAGATCGTCATAGAGAATTGTGTGATTCCCACTGTGCTTTGATTTCCATCATACCACGTCCAAGAGGGCGTGCAAAACGGTGGCTTTTGGGTACAGTCCCGAATCGCATAGAGGCAATAAGCGATAGGAGGGGTTTCGTCTCTCCCGGTATAGGGAGTTGATGTTGTGCTGTGTTCGATTGGCTTTAACTGGAAGTCCCTGGCCAGGACGGATATTGAGTACTACTGGTAAGTGTTATCAGTAGGTTCTTGACCTGTTATGAGCCTCACATCGACACGACTTATCGGTTACTGGGGTCTGACGTTTACCACCCCTAGACTAGATGTGTAACATATTAGACGAAGAGACCGGACTGTACGGTAGTGTTACTGATTGGATTCACAGGAGAATGTACAAGCTTGCTTGTTGATCTTCTGATCACTCAATACCTGGGTGGCTGTTACGTTTAGCTGACCGCTTGCAGCTTGTGGGTGTTTGATATGATCATTACCTACTGCCGGCGTATTGACGATTCTTTAGAGTCCTACACAGAGGTTTCTTGACTCAGGCAAAATGGAGTAGGAGCACATATGTGATGTGTGAAAGACCGAGGATAATACGATATGAGATACCGTATTCTATTCTCGCGATATTAGATATCGGCCGGGTATATGTGACATAGCCGGGTCATCGGATCAAGTGTTGATTCGATAAAATGATACAGATAATATTAGTCGGTTACTTGAGAAATAGCCGGATTGTCGGATCAAGTGTTGATTCGATAATTTAATGTATAATTATATATGTGATATGTTACATTACATTATCTAATATAAGCTCGCTTCATTGATTCATTTTCTCACCGGGTAAATTTTCTTTTGTTACAAAAATATATTATATATGTGATATATAATATTGTAACAAGTTATGTTTACAAATGCAACATGATTAGTGGAGATTAAACATGGTTAGGGTTTAATTTGGGTTAGTCTTTTCTTGAAGCTTCTAGAAGCTTTTTTATTGTTTTAAGCAAAGATATTATGTGTTGATATTTTGGAGATATTATTTAACCCAACCCAAACCCTTAACCCTAATAAACTCTCTACATGAGTTAATGCTTCATATTATTAACTCAAGGTTCATTTGTAAGCATAGTAACTTTTCATTATTCATCACAAAAGAAATCATCTTCTTCTTCTTTCATGAAAGCTTTCTAGCTTTATGATTTTATGATGAATTAGTGTGAGATCTTGAAAATAATAGAGAGCATAATTCCTACTTCATCATGCTTATATAATCTAGCCATTTAGATTAGGGTGTTCACTTCATTAATACTTGATTATAAAAGTGAGAGCTTGAGTTAAAGAAACTTCAAGGTAGATCATCTTCGAAAAGGAAGACTTCAAGCAAGCATGGATCATTCGGCTTGTGGAGCCTCTCTTCAGTCCGGGAGATCATGGATCGTGGCGAAGGGACTACTACTCAGAGCTTATGAAGCGAAGGAGAGGACTACAAAGGTTGTAATCCCTCTCTTTTAGTTGTAAAGATGTTTACTTGCATATTTAACCCTAATTATCTAGCAAAGATGCTCGCTTTAGGTTGTTCGGCACGTCTAAATTTTAAATCGGGCATGGTTGATGCCTTATAAATCCTTGTGACAGTGCCTAGTAACCCTACATTTTGGGGAATGGATCATGGTGGGGTCTTCCTTGGCACACTCATGACTTGTGCAAGTGGGCACAAGTGGGTGTGATGTGTGTTAAATGTAAAAAGTTATGATGTGATATAAAGCAACACTTTCCCTCCAATTCTACCGAGTACAAACAAGGGTTATTTAGAGAAATCAAACAACACCAGAAGAATCATGGAGTGCACATGAGTTCACCATACCAACATGAGCCATATTGGTCACAATTTGACCGGTGAGACCCCCCATAATGACCCGGCGCCAACGGTCCCCCTTGCCCCTCTCGTCTCATATTTTTCTCTGGTCATTTTTAGGCATCACATCATCCCATTTATATTGTTTATTTATTCTGGTTTGTTGCCTATAAATACCAGAATTTAGTTAGTGAGAGGGAGATGCACATATACACTATTTTCCATAGTTTTGTTATGTTTTTGGATTAGCTTGAGAGTTGTGTGTATTAAGCTTGGTTTTCTTCTTCTTCATCCTCTTGGAGCTCTCTTTTGAGAGCTTCATTATGGAGGTTGAACAAGTAACCAATATCTTGTATCTCTACTAAATCAAGTGTTAATAATATTGCTTTGTTATTTTCTTTGTTCTTTTGCTTTGTTTCTTTACTATCTTTTCATTTCATTATGTGTAACTAATCATTTGTGGTTGTAGTGATGGTGAGGAACTGAGATGAAAGGCTTTGCCTTTCTCCCCTCATGTTTATGTTTAATATGCTTATTGTGATTCTAACTTAGAGATTGTTTTATGTATTGATGTGATATGGTACTTTGAAACTATGGTTACTTTGTTATCTCTTCATATACCATATTCACTCCTTTTCCCCATTTCACAATGTTTAAGTTAAAATCAATTTGGTGTTAAGTTTGCTAAGTTTAGATATGGTATTTTGTGAACAAGTGGCTTGACAAACCTTATGGTTTTCATAAACCCTATACCATCACAAACACTTAGAAAAATTAACACTAAAACTAATTGCTCTCACTCGCTAATTTGTGTTTTTGATATTGTCGTATGCTTGCTAACCCTTGTGCTTAGTGTTGATACATCAAGCTTGGACATACAAATGGTAAGTGAACAATACGGACTTGTTTCGTGATTTTGGTCGAGATCCGAGAACTTGATGATTTGTGCTTTGCAACCGCTTTGACAAGCCATGCTTCACTTCAGGATCGACACAAGGACGAACAACTCATGATCAAGGGAGCATCAAAGAAATTGCCATGATTCGACCATCCGAACCAAAGCCACGGCCACATCTTCTTAAGTTGCTTTCTATATTTTAGTATTTTTATTTTTAGTGACAACCAAACCAATTTTTTTGTTGAACCTTAAGCAACAAAACCTAATACACAATTCCCTGCGGATCGACCCGTACTTGCCGGCTTGCTACAACGCGCCGTGCACTTGCGGTTTATAAATTTTAAAACGAGACCGAGCTCGCGTGCGCATTATTTCCAAAACCGATTCTATTTCCCAAACATAAGCCTTTGCGCGCGTGGGTGACGCCCCAATAAGTTTTTGGCGCCGTTGAAGGGGAGTTGGTTGTCATTAGGAATTGTTATTTCTTTTTCGTACTAACTCACTAATTTTTAACTCAATTTTTTCAAAATTAACAAAACACACATTTTCTAACTTTTCTCTCTGTTGTTGCAACCTTCAATCACCTTGTAATTAAACTGAAAAATCAAAGTATACTATTGGAATAGTAATATATCCTGGAGAACCCATAAAAAAAATTTCTCCTAATTTTTACTTCAGCCAACGACATTAGAGAAAAATCCGGTGCCGCCGGGTCCAAGGTAAGATTTTTGGTTTTTTCTTTTTCTGTGATCTCCAGAGCATTGTTGGTATTCTAGTGGTGTTGTTTGATTTCTATAATTTTGAGTATGTAGGAATTGGGGCAGATATATCGCTTTTGACACTAAATATCATATTTTCCGACATTTGCAAATTTTTAAGGATTACGAGGAGCGATCGTACGGAGCGAGATTCAAGTTCAATTACAAGACGTTAGTGAAGTATAGTGCCAAAGATCCTGGAAGTTTGACCCGTGCAAGCGAACATTCAAAGACTCGGGATCACCTCAAAGGGGTTTCTTAACCCAAATCGCATCTGTACATATTTTCTAACACCTTTGCTCAAATTCGGCGTATTCCAATATTCTATCTTCTGCAGGATTCTTCGAACAAATTTGCCACCCATTTGCACAGAGAACTAACCCGTATTTGTTGCAGCGCTTAATCCTAAACGAAAAAAGAATTGTTTCATTGATTGAATTCTTAAATTCTTTTATTGATTGCGCATTCGCATCTTAATACGGATCTTAAGGGCACGAAACCAAACAAGATACGGTAAAGGATTTCATCACCTTTCTCCGTAGCCCACAAATCATAAAACTGCATTCTTGCATACCAACAGTAACTTCAAATCAATTAGAACTCTGACTTTAAGGACTTCGCGCTCATTAGGAAAAGTTAACTATGTTTAGAACACCGCTTAACGGTATATCGTTCACGGGGTGTTTAGGCAAGTGTTCACTGCGAAACCGCCAAAAGAGAAAGGGTTATGTAATTAAGGAACTTCGCGAAAGCGTTGGAAAACCTCCCTTTATCTCTGCACTTACCTGGCTTCGTGATCCGTATATCTTGAGCCCGTTTCTATGTAGGGTTTCCTTAGCACCATGCCTAGGGTTTGCACGCATCAAACATGCCACAACAAAAATATAGGGGATGCTAAGAAAACTAACCTAGGAATCGAACTAGAAAGTTAGGGTAACACAAACATGTAATCAAACATTACATATGGATGAACAAGGAATACAAACTTTGTAGACCGGTCCTTCACTTCAATAGCTCCGTGTAGTAGTCCCTTCGCTCCAAGCATCGATCTCCTGGACACAAGATGGGCTCCACCAAGCGATATGAATAAGCATGCTTGAAGTCTTCGAGGCCGGAGTTGATCTACGTCCAGGAGACTCAAGCACAAGGTACCTCTTCACTAATGGTAGATTAGTGAAGCAAAAACCCAAAACTAAATGGCTAATTGTAGAGGATAATGAAGTAGGAATTGGGCTCACTTTAGATTTATTTTTCTCACAATATTTCTTCACTTCCTCAAAACCTAGAGAGCTTAAGGGATATGAAGAAAAAGATGAAGATGAGAATAAAAACTCATGAGGTTAGAAATGCAACCATGGGTGAGTTTATGTCATACACTAACCCTTATAGAGACTTAACCATGGCTTAAGGTAATGGTTAGGTTAGTAAATATCTTAGGTAAAACAAAACAGATGGAATAAGTCAATGTTCTATAAGCTTCCACTAAGCTCAACCATCACAAATTCCACTAATTTTGAATTACTTAATAATAAATAAAAACCATTAACATTAACCTAAGTATGGTGTGAGTATCATACATCCATGTTGCATGTGTAACCAAGCATAACACACTAATATATATCGCATATATATTATGTGTGCAAAAAAGAAAACAATACAATTAAAATTTATCTCATATATATTAAGTGTATCAAAAGTGAGAAAAAGAAATGCTTAAGTGAGGTAATATTAGTTAATGTAAATTTATATATCATATATATATATATATAATTATACGTTAAATCATTAAATCAACACTTGATTTAATAATCCGGCTATATCACAAATAACCGACTAATATCAAATGTAACAACTTATCGAATCAACACATGATCCGATAATCCGGCTATATCACATATAACCGACCGATGTCACATATCACGAGAATAGAATGCGGTATCACATACTCGCATTAATCTCTGTCCCGCACATATCACATAAGTGCTCCTACTCCGTTTCGCATAAACCAGGAAACCTCTATGTAGGACTCTAAAGACTCGTCAATACGCCGGCAGTAGGTGATGATCATATTAAACACCCACAAGCCATCAGTGGCCTGCTAAACGTAACGACCACCCGGGTATTGAGCGATCAGAAGATCAACAAGCAGGCTTGCTCATACTCTCGTGAATCCAATAAGTAACTCTACGGTACAGTCTGGTCTCTTCATCAGATATGTCGCATATCACAGCCTTAGGGTGGTAAAGCGTCAAACCCCAATAGCCTGATAAGTCATGCGGATGCAAGGTCCATAACGGTTCAAGAAACTACTGATAACACTTACCAGTAGATCTCAACAACCCTGGCCAGGGATTTCATGTTATGGCCAATCGAGCATAGCGCAACATCAACCCCCAATACCGGGAGAGACGAATCCCCTCCTATCGCTCATTGCCTCCATGTGACTCCGGACTGCCACCAAAAACCACCTGTTTGCACGACTCATTAGAGCCATGGTAGAGTGGAAATCAAAGCACAGTGGGAGAAACACAAGACTCTATGACGATATCGGGTCGACAGATTAACCTGTACCAGTGTCACCGGAGTACTGCTATCTGAAGATAGGTATAATACCATTTAGGAGTTCTCGGCGAGTCCGTTCAGTGAACCCAGTCTCCACTGAGTACCCGTATACCATCTCTAATGTCAAACACCGATGGATATGGGATCATCCATCGCCCATCATATGGGTCGAGAAGCGTATACGCTAGTCTACTTTGGAATATCGATGCCCTGTCCTGATACTCCCACGACTATGAACAATTGAAGGATGTACTTATCGACTATCTAGACCCCACTAGTATGATCCATATCATAATCCTGGAAGTCAAGTACAGATCCTAAGGGCTTTACAAACATGTCACAGAGAGACGATACAAGTGTACATGTTAAGATAAAATGTAACCAGATAGCATACTATCATGTCGAGCAAGAAAGTCCTCCCTATATATGTCCAAGCCTCCAACTATAATATACATCATATGTACAATAATGGCCTCTAGGGCATACATAAAACTGACAATCTCCCACTTGCACTAGGTCCATTTGTTGTAGTATCTCATACCCAACGTCCCATAAGTGTCTTTCATGGGAAAGGCCTTCGTGAATGGTTCCGCCGTGTCTTCTTCAAATCAATTCTCCTAACCTCGATCACCTGGAAATCAACCATCTCCTGATCAGGTGATACAGCCTCAGAATATGTCTGGATCGCTGATAGGACCGGCGTTCCTAGGACAAAGCCACAACTCCATTGTTGTCAAAATAGCAGTTATTGGACGCTCAATGGTAGGAACCACGTTCATCTCATGAATAAGAATCATCCAGACAAACTCTTTGGTAGCATCATTGGTAGCATTGTATTCAGCCTTTATCATCTAGTTTGTCACGGTATTTAGCTTGGAACTCTTCCAACATACTGTCCCTCCACTGAGGGTAAAGACAAAGTCCGTGACTGACTTTCAGTCGACCTTATCACTCTGGATGCTTGAACCAAGAACATTCTTTTAGTGCTTCTCAAGTACTTAAGAATGTCCTCTACAGCATTCCATTGATTCTCTCAAGATCCAATTGATTCCTGATTACTACATCTAGTGAGTTAGCTATATCTGGTCTGGTACATAACGTCGCATACATGATAGAGTCTACTGCCGAAGCATAAGTCATCCCTTGCACGTGAGCTCTTTCCAAATCAGTCTTTGAAGACTTCTTTTTGGAGAGAGTTATTCATGAGTAAGTAGGCGAACCACCACGCATAGAACCCTCCATACTAAACCCCTCTAGTATGGTGTTAATGTACCTGGATTTGTGACACACTCAACATTCACTTAGATCTATCACCATAGATCATAATCCACGAGATGTAGTAGGTATCATCCAGATCTTCCATGAAGAATCCTCATGATAAGAGGAGCTTGACCGTGTGGAACATAGGAAACCATTTCCTATCAAGAGTATGTCATCTACGTACAATACGTGTAAAACAACCTCACTCTCTACCACCTTCTTGTATATACAAGGTTCATCTACCATTTTGATGAAGTCAAACTCTTTAACTGCCACATCAAAAAATGGATGTTCCAACTCCGCGATGCCTGCTTTAATCCTGATGGACTTAAGCATAGCTTTGAAAGTCTCAACTTTTCCATTTACACCAAGTATCTTCTCAAGATCCATTTGCTCCCAATGGGTTTTACCCCTTCAGGTGCAATAATCAAAGTCATACTTTGTTGGTGTGCATGGATTCCATCTTTGATTGCATAGCATCGAGGCAATTCACAGAGTCCCCACTCGTGATGGCCTGTATGAACCTAGTTGGGCCATCATCTACCATGATGCAATCCTCGCTCCCACTGTCATCGAGAAGACCGTAGTATCTCTCAAGTGGATGAGAAACCCTACCAGATTCGCGGAGAGGCCGAGGTTCGTTGGAGACTATTGAATCCTTTGGTTTCACCAAATCATCAGCTGTTAGTTTGTCTAGCTGGAACTTCTTCCAGTTCTACCCCATGAACACTAATTTCTTCATAAGAAATTACTTTTCTAAAAAGGTGGCATGCTGAGGAACAAAATACCTTTTGCTCCTCGGTGTGGTAGAAGATATACCCTCGCAAATGTTTAGAATATCCAACAAACTTATACAGAACCGACCTTGCCTCAAGTTTGTCTGGATTTTGCTTTTCAACATAGGCCGGACAACCCCATATCTTGACTCGTTTAAGACATGGTGTCTTTCCAATCCATATCTCATATGTAGTGGTAGGCACTTATTTGTTTGGAACCCCATTCGATAGGTATGCAGCTTCTCAAGTGCATAATACCAAAAGGAAACATGCAACTCAGCAGTACTTATCATAGAGCGCACCATATCTTATAGGGTGTGATACCTCAGCCTCGATACACCATTGTGTTGGTGTATACGAAGGATTAAGCTGAAAGAGAATCACATTATCTTTTTAGAAACTCCAGGAATTCCATGCCCAAGTATTCTCCTCCTCGATCACATCGCAGGACTTAATACTTCTACCCATTTGGTTCTCTACATCGTATTTATATTCCTCGAATTTCTCAAAAGGTTCAGACTTGTGTTTCAACAGGAACACATGTCCGAATCTTGAGAGATCATCGATGAATGTAATGAAGTATAAAGAACCAACCCTGGCATTTATAGACATAGGAGCGTATATATCATCATGTATCTTTCCCAGAGTTCGGTAACTGTATCTCCGTTTCTAGTAAACGGGGCATTGGTCATTTTACCTTTGAGACAAGACTGGCAAGTATCATAAGATGAAAATTCGAACAGATTCAAACATTCATCCTCATGTAACTTAGCTAGTCGTGTCGTATTAATATGACCTAGTCTACAATGCCATAAGAAGGATTCGTTCAATTCTGAACTAGTCCTCTTGTGTTTGTTCGGTATACTTTGAACTGTGGTTTGATTTAGAACGTATATGCTATTTCATAACGTGCTTGATCCAATCAACTCTTGATTAAGGAAAATGATCACAACATTATTCTATCATACAAAATTATATTCTTCTTTAACTTATTAAAGAAACCGATGTAATGTTGTATATCAGGTTCGGTGTGTAATAACATTCATTCAGAATCAATGTATTAATACAAGGTTATATCTGCCAACTGATTTGGCTGCAACACTTGCTCCATTCTCTACACATAGAGACATATCACCCATTCCCAGTTCTCTACCCTTCTGTAGCCCTTGTAACATATTACATATGCGTGATCCTGATCCGGTATAACATACCTAGGACGTAGAGGATACTGAGAATCAGTTCTCGATAATGAACACACCCGAAGAAGATGTATGAACATGCATTTTCTTCGATTAGGTGGTATAGGAATCCGGATATTCCCCTATTTCCTGTCCGGAATTATAACAATTATAAGTTAGAGCGGAACCAACGTTCCCCAGCTCAGTATAATAAGCAGTTTCGGTCAATACATCCATATTATTATCTTGATTAAGGCGTGACATGGTCGCTACCAGGAGAGAGAGAGAGAGAATAAAACACTCTGCGTGCACCCTTGCAAGATCAGATTGGTTATTATTTTATCTAATTAGGATGGCTCCCACTGTTTTTATCAAATCTTCCTTCAAACTCTAAAAGGTAAGACTAGTCGGGATTAATTACACCCTACAAGTTCGCCAATCTTTCGGCCAGGCCAGTGTCAGTACTTTGAGGGAGGTTTCCCGTGCTTTCGCACGGACCTAATTAAAATAAACCTAATTTTCCCAGGAGCGTAATCCCGTTAACACCTTTCTAGACACTTACTTGATCGGCTAATTGTAATGTGCAAAACTCTCCCAAGAGTAACTCTTACTCACAGTGGGTATCGGGATCCAACTATCACGTAGAAAGTATGCAATCTCATTGCAAATTTCAACTTTTGAAACTCCCGATAGTGGTTTTTACCCCCAGCAGTTATGACCTTAACTATGGTCAACGTATTATAAGCACTAGTCAAGTTCTATCCGTCATTTCGTGATTAATTAGACCCACCCATATGACCCTTAACTATAGTCAACATAATCACATGAATGTCTTAACTAATCACATCATATGCAGTGTAGGAAGACATCACTTAGCTACCGTTCACTACGCCATGACTTTGGTCAACATACGCAGCATGAATACTAAGTACTCTACTTCCTAGAAATGACGGAGGGTTGCAGATGGTTTTTAAGAAAACCTTTGAACTTGATATCGTTGTAGAATCAAATAGTTTTAAAAGGAGTGGATTAAGCTCCGCATTTTGAAACTTGCTTTTTCATAAAAAGAACGAGTGGGTTTCAAATTCGATTCTGCAACATCTTTTAGGTTTATTTTTTATCATTAATCTCATTAATGAAGTCCCATCGTTTTATGCTTCCTAAGCATCACAGAAGAAACGAAAGCAGCAATATTAATTATATATCATATATATAAAATATAAGCATTCGTCTCAACATATCAAGTGACCACATCACAAAATATCAACAGCGGAAAAGAACATAAGAAATATTGGATATACTAGGATTTCCGTGTTTTAAATTAAGCCAGTAGAAAACACGGATTCCACGTTCATGATGAATAGCCAAACCCACATCCCTAGACACCTACGAGAGCGCCAAGAAACCCTACCAATTCTAAGGTTAGGAGACCCGGTCTCGAATCCTCGAGATGTTCTCCCACAGGACTCTAGAACCCGGTTACTTGTGCTCCCCTCCTTGGGTCTATCCTAATGCGGAAAAGTAAATAATATATATCAATGGTAACATCATCCTCAACCCGGAAGTTCCCCAATAAAAGAATATTACTTACGTAGAATTTTACATGAATGAAAATGAAAAACTCTCATCTCACATAAAACCCCCCGGCTATTCAAACATGACGATCCAATATGACATATCACAGCAACACATAACATCACATGTCATCAACGTAAGTAAATATGAGTATCCCAATAGTCGTTGACATGTAGCAACGAAACCGACGATACACCACATATTGCACTTACGGTCACAGAAAAGAAAGTGAAAAACTACAACAGTTGGTATCCGCAAAAATTTAGACATCATAATCCCGAAATATCACATACTTCGGATTTTATGCCTTACCAAATGAATTCCTTAGACATCATAAACCCGGAATATCACATATTCCTAATTTCATGCCTAACAATTATAAACTCCGCATTTTAGTCTTGTTATTGAAAACACTTTCCAATAACAAGTCGAGTATTTCAACAAGATTCCCGACATCCCGATCGAATGCTCGTCGGAAACTTTAGTAGACGGCCGCATCCCGATGCCGTCGACAAAGTGCATTTAGGTGGAACACCGCGGCCGAGAGCACTCGGACGGATGCTTTTGTCAACGTGGTTCTCCTACAGTCACTTGGTTGGGGCGATGGGGCGTGGCTATCTCGTAACGTTACCCGGTGAGTATCCGCGTACACTACGTGATTGCGACGGACTTTTGATCCACATCAAAATTCCGCGGCAACCGATCAAATGAGACTAAATTGCTAGATTTATAAAATTCCAGTCAGCTTTCAGAAAACCGATTATTGTGGATTCCAAATATTGTATCATAATCAACTAGACGATGTTAACCGTTTCGATCGAATCAACAAATCCCCACAACTCCCAAAAGGCTCAACACTTGAGCAAAGTTAAAATACCCAAAACATGCTTAAGTACCTATGGACCAGCCGTAGAAGGGTCAACCCTTGGCTCACCTATGGCGCCGCGGAATTACGGCAAACCCTAGGGTTTGGTTGCGGTTCCGTGGTCATAGAACTGAGTTAGGATTTCGTTCTTCCAGAGGGTCAATAGAATTACTTGGACGACCATAGAATATACTCAACTTAGAAAATTCCAACTCTTGGAAAATTTCAGACGGAGTCATGAGGTGATGTTTGAAGTTCGTTCGAACTGTTAAACATTATCTAGGTTACCATAACAATGTTAAAATATGACTACGAAACACTCCGTATTAGCCCTATATCAAAATTAACATCACATGAAATTTTGGATTAAACAAACAATACCTGAAACCACAAAGCCTACAGACTAGAGCACGGAAGAAAAATGATGCGTTTTGGAGCAGAATGGGCCGGCTTCCTCGGATTTTGGGGTGTTCTCATCGGGTGAAAACCGATGGAATTGCCTCATTTTTCATCTGTTTTCTATATGCATCACATACATAATTTTGCAGTTGCTAAAATAATTTTTAGAGACTGTTTTAAAATCGACAGAGAGCACTTTTCATCATTTCAGAATATCGTATTTTCGGAGTTGTTTCGGTTTCGTATTATATTTAACATCGTCTAAGTTTCTAGTTTGGCTCTGATACCACTGTAGGGTTTCCTTAGCACCATGCCTAGGGTTTGCAAGCATCAAACACGCCCTCTAAGCAAACTAACCTAGGAATTGAACTAGAAAGTTAGGGTAACACAAACCTGTAATCAAACATTACATTGAAATGAACAAGGAATACAACCTTTGTAGACCGGTCCTTCACTTCAATAGCACCGTGTAGTAGTCCCTTCGCTCTAAGCATCAATCTCCCAGACTCCAGATGGGCTCCACCAAGCAATATAAATAAGCATGCTTGAAAATTTCGAGGCCGAAGATGATCTACGTCGAGGAGACTCAAGCACAAGCTACCTCTTCACTAATGGTAGATAGTGAAGCAAACACCCTAAACTAAATGGCTAATAGTAAAGGATGATGAAGTAGGAATTGGGCTCACTTTAGATTTTTTTTTCTCACAATATTTCTTCACTTCCCCAAAACCTAGAGAGCTTGAGGGAGATGAAGAAGAAGATGAAGTTGAGATGAGAATAAAAACTCATGAGGTTAAAAATGCAACCATGGGCGAGTTTATGTCATACACTAACCCTTGTAGAGACATAACCATGGCTTAAGATAATGGTTAGGTTAATAAATATCTTAGGTAAAACAAAACAAATGGAATAAGTCAATGTTCTACAAGCTTCCACTAAACTTAACCATGACAAATTCCACTAATTTTGAATTACTTAATAATAAATATAAACCTTTAACATTAACCTAAGCATGGTGTGTGTCTCATACATCCATGTTGCATGTGTAACCAAGCATGACACACTAATATATATCACATATATATTATGTGTGCAAAAATGAAAACAAAACAATTAACATATATCACATATATGTTAAGTGTATCAAAAGTGAGAAAAAAATGCTTAAGTGAGCTAATATTAGTTAATGTAAATTTATATATCAAATATATATATATAGATATATATATATATAAATATATAATTATACATTAAATCGTTAAATCAACACTTGATTTAATAATCCGGCTATATCACATATAACCGACTAATATCAAATGTTACAACTTATCAAATCAACACATGATCCGATAACCCGGCTATATCACATATAACCAACCGATGTCACATATCGCGAGAATAGAATGCAGTATCACATACTCGCATTAATCTCGGTCCCGCACAAATTACATATGTGCTCCTACTCTGTTTCGCATGAACCAGGAAACCTCTGTGTAGTACTCTAAAGACTCGTCAATACGCCAGCAGTAGGTGATGATCATATCAAGCACCCATAAGCCGTCAGCGGTCTGCTAAACGTAACGGCCACCCGGGTATTGAGCGATCAGAAGATCAACAAGCAGGCTTGCTCATACTCCCGTGAATCCAATAAGTAAGACTACCGTACAGTCCAGTCTCTTTGTCAGATATGTCTCATTTCACAGCGTGGGGGTAGTAAAACGTCAGACCCCAATAGCTTGATATGTCATGCCGATGCAAGGTCCATAACTGTTTGAAAAACTACTGATAACACTTACCAGTAGATCTCAGCAACCCTTGCCAGGGATTTCCTGTTATAGCCGATCGAGTATAGCGCAACATCAAACCCCAATATCGGGAGAGACGAATCCCCTCTTATCGCTCATTGCCTCCATTTGACTCGGAACTGTACCCAAATACCACCTGTTTGCACGACTCATTAGAGCCGTGGTAGGGTGGAAATCAAAGCACGGTGAGAGAAACACAAGACTCTATGACGATCTCGGGTCGACAGACTAACCTGTACCAGTGGCTTGGGTTTGCCCTTCTACAGCTGGTCCATAGGTACTGTGGCATGTACTGGATATTATTAATCTGTGCTCAAGTGTTGAGCTCTCGGGGATTTATGAGACTTTGATGAATCGATCGAAAAGTTCGATGTCATCCGGATATTATATGATGGGATACATTACTTGGGAGACTCTAGATATGAGTATAGCCGTTATAGCGCAGTCCATACAGCAACGAAGATACGAGTCCGAATCAGTCGACATTAGAGAAAAGTGGAGTAAGAGGTTTGTTCATCATAGAATACTGCATTTTATACCGCCCATTCTTACGCTCGGTTGTTTATAGGTAGGTGCTTTTAATCCGTGTTTGTTACATATTTGCAGGATACAGGTTCTCGGTTCTAAAACGGTGAAATTCATGGAAAACACGACAAAATCCGGGTTCCTGCCAACCACTGAGAAAACACGGTCTCCGCTCGACATCCGTATGTTGCCAGATACCAGTTTAGGAAGACAAAATGTCAAATCAATGTCACCTTCATGCACAAGGCTCAATGGCAACAACAAGTTCCAAGAAATCTACGCGGAGCTCGAGGCAATCATGACAAAAGTATCCACAAAAGTCCACCTTTCCTCAACAGAAATTCTGGAAGAAATGCGAAAGTATTTTCAGAAAATACATATACCAGACAATAGGGGACAGAAGACCAGGGAAGCACCCAAAGTTCGACGACTCAACTCATCAATAAGGCCGCGGATCCGCAGCCAAAGGGGGGTATTGGCCGCGGATCCGCGGCCATGTGGACCCCTCTCACTGTCAACTTTTGGGGGCTTTTTGGTAATCTTATTTGGTGGCAGATTGTTGCCCTAGGTTTCCATTTCCCCGCCTATAAATACTCCAGATCGGAGCTCAACCAAGGGTCATTCTTTTGTTCCTCTTTTTGTTAGGATTTAGTCTTTTTCTTCTTCTTCTTCATTTCTTTTTCCATGAAAATTGTAGTGAGAGCTTTTTGAGTGGGAGATCAATGAAGATGAGGGCTTTTTGTATCATTCTCTCTTGTTTCTTCTTCCCCTTGAGATTCTTGCTTTCTCTTGATCTTTCAACCTCTTCATTGAGCTTGAAAGGTTAAGAGTTTGTTATTGATCTCAAGGGTCGTATTCTTTCATGGAATTAGCACTTCATTTCACATGCGTTCTCTACCCTTCCCTTGATCTTGCAACCTCTTGATTGAGCTTGCAAGTTTAAGGGTTGGCTATTGATCACATGCTTGTCTTGAGTTCTAGTTTCTTGTTCTTTTTATTTGCTTATTTATTACTTGCTTTTTATTACCTTTCTTTACTTTCTTGCAATTTATATTCATGCACTTTAATTACTTGTTTGTAATCTTTTCTTTTCTCTTTTCATTGTTCTTTTCTTTTTGTTCTCTCATTTTGGTTCTTTCTTGTGAATGAATGTAATTATCTTTGTTAAGAGAAAAATACGGTATTCTAAGTTAATGTTTCTTTGCCCATTTCCTTTTCCCGTATTTTCCATTGAACTCCGCCCAAACCATACGCAAGCGCACCGTTAGGCACCGTACCTTGACAAGGTAACGGTGATTCCTAACCGCGACCGGTTGCGTTCGGTTTGGCCGGAGGCGAAAGCAAGAGACAAGAACGGAAGGACAAGGGTAAATAAGCCGTATTCCATGAATACCGCGCTTAAATCCCCTAATCCACGTTGTTGCCGATTGCTCTAGCTTCAATTGGTCAAGATTCGGGTCAAAGGTTTTGAGTACGGATTTCTTTAGCTTATAATCTCGTATCTTTTTCTTAACAACTTTATACTTGCAAATAATACACTTAGGATAGGATCGAACAACTCATACACAAATTCTTTATTGACTCGTCTAAGACAAGAACGGAAATACAACCATCTCCCTGTGGACCGACCCCTGCTCAACCGGCTAGCTGCATAGCGACACCGTCTTGATTGCGGTTAACTTTAATTCTTTCAATCAAATGGCGCCGTTGCCGGGGAGACGGTAGCGTATTTTCTTTCTCGTTATTCGGGTTAATATTCTTTTTGTATATATTTATAATAAAAAAAAACAATAAAAAAAAAATCTTTTTGTTATTTTTGATTATTTTTGTGGGTAAGTGTGCAGATTTTTGCGTATTTGCAAACTGCGATTGTGGGAGCAAAGTGTGCATTCAAGGCTAAGGTGATTGCAAAGTACAGTGCCAAAGATCCGGGTAGTTTGACCCGCGCAAGCGAACTTTTCAAGCTTACCGGATTTGATTCAACGGGGGTTTCCTAACCCAAAACTTAACGGTACGTACTTTACTAACACCTTCTTCTCAAATCCGACGCATCCAATATACTATTCTTTGCAGGATTCTTTGCAAGTTCGCTAGCAAATGCTAAAAATTGACTAACCCGTATTTGTTGCAGTGCCGCGCTTAAACTAAAAAAACGATTTTTTGATTCTTTATAGAATTTTTATTGAATTGCGCATTGCATACATTAATACGGACTTAAGGGCAAGCGAACCCCACAATATACGGTAAAGGATTTCATCACCTTTTCCGTGGCCCACAAATCACGAACTTGAGCATAACGTTTACCCGCACAAATTTTAAAAGAAATTAGACTTTAAGCCTTAAGGACTTCGCGCTCACTAGGAGAAGTTAACTGTGTTTAGAACCTCGCTTAACGGTATATTATTTACGGGGTGTCTAGGAAAGTGTTAACGGCGCAACCGCCAAAAGAGAAAGGGTTATTTAATTAAGGAACTTCGCGAAAGCGTTGGAAAACCTCCCCTTATCTCTGCACTTACCTGGCCTCGTGATCAGTGTATCTTGAGCCCGTTTCTCGACACAGTTTTACTTCGACAATCAAGTTCTGGAGCAGGTCTAGTTGACCTAGGTGAACCCTAGAACGATTAAGTGTGTGGTATTTTTGTGTCGTGATTGTTTTTGTCCATATTCTTTTTGTGTGTATATTTCATTCTTTTGTTAATATATAACAAAAAAAAAGAGAAAAATATCATATTCTTTTTTTTCCCTCCTTTTCTCTACCTTTTTTTCTCTCTCTCTTCATATCATGGGTACTCCACCTCGCAAAACTCTTGCCAAACTTTGGTACCCACAACCAGACATTACTTCCTACGGTTCTTGTTTTGGTCGAACTTCGAACGATCCATCCATGCCAAAAATTTCTTTGAAAGATCGGATAGACGCGTCTAGGACGAACAACTGGACCCCGCAATCCACTTTGTATCAACCGTTTCAAACATTCACACCTTCTTGCGTTGATACCCCTTTTGAAAATCCAGTTGTAACCCCAAGACCTATGTCTATTGCTGAACGTATTGAACAATCTCGTAGCCGATCTTTCACTCCTTTCACCACTACAAATTCTTGGGATCAACAATTCCATTCACCTTCTTATCCCAATGTTGATCCCACTCCTGTCCAGCCATTCAATTCCTACCAGTCCTACCCAACTTTTACACCTTCCCTAGACATTGTATCAGAACCGCCATTTGGGAGTTTTCAGTATCCAAACAACTTTGAATCTTTTACTGAAACCCCTTCACAACCAATGTCTAGTTTAGAACAGTCGTTGGAAGACTTTAGGGTAGCGTCAAGCCAACAGATGATGGAATTGAATGCGTCCATGGCCGCTCTCATACAACCAACTGACCCGGTAGCTAGTTTCCAGCTAGCTCCAAATTTTCCAATGTATGATGAGGCGGTAGGACAGGATGTGAATTTGAGTGGAGAGAGTGAGCTGTACCCCCTTCCGAATCAAGCCTACCCGGTCCAATTTGAATCCCACAACTCCTGTATTGAAGGTCTATCAAGTGTCCCAAATGAATTATCTATTGAAGATAGAATGTTTAATGAGTCGTGCGACTTTGTAGTGTTTGATTTGCCAGATTGTGAAGGGACCTTGCCAAGTGAAACCACACCCAATCCTTTTGACCTCTACACCTCCATCTTAGAACCTGAATTGATTGATATCCATGCTTTTGTTGAGGTGTCTGAGAATATAGATTTTCACTTGATCGAGGATATTGACGCTGAGAACATTTTGGATGATGAACCCGTAGATTTGGCTGAGTTTGTCTCTTCAAATCATCATCCCGAGTCTTTAACTGTTTTTCCCGAACTTCATATGCGTCTTGATATTGATGATAAAGGCATGGATGAGATAAATTTTGAGGAGAACATTGAGGATAGTGTTGAGGATAAACCAGTTTTAATTGATGAGTCGGATTTTCCAATTCATCCTGTTCCTTTCATTGACTGTGTACACCCTCCCGAAACCTTAACCGATACCCTTCCTCAACCACTTCCCTCCATCCTTTCCATCGTTCCGACCTTGCAAGAACCCGTATTACTTACATTTCATATGTCTGGTTTACCAAGTTCGGCGTACCCATGGTTTCTCACGAATCTTGAGGGATTTGACCCCATTTCTCGACGGGTAAATATATTAGCACAATCGCTTTTCACACATCGGTCATCACAAATTGTGCTAATCTATTTACTCCATTTGCACCCTCAAGTTCGTATTTCACTTCTTTCACCCTTCCGCCATTCTTCTTCCTCTTATATACCTAGACCGTATACCACTTCTATCTCCATACGGTCTCGCGTATTTCCCATCTCTTTTCCCTACGCCTTCTTTCACCAGCCACTGCTTTACAGAGATAAGATTTTTGAATGGTTGGTGTTAACTTTTGGCCTGTGTAAGGCCTTGTATAGCTTGATACTGTTCTTTCCCTCCTAAACCTGAACTTCAACGCTTAACAGTGGAAACACTATTTTACTTAAGTTTGGGGGGGACACTTTTTTTTATATATTTTTGTTTTCCTTTTTTTTGTATATAATTTGTTTTTCGGGAGCGCCGGCAATTTTGACCCTCTTGGTATAGCCTGACAGTGAGGGCACTGTCAAGTTTAAGTTTGGGGGTGTGCTCGGTAAGCTTTCTTCCTTCGCATTCATTTGTATATTTTGCATTTGCATACCTTATTAAAAACCCATAAAAATCGAAAAATTTTCCAAAAAATATAAAAACTTTGTCGTCAAGTTAGCTAATAGGGTAACTTAGATCTTTATTCCAAAAGATTAGTTGATATGATAGAAATAACTAAATTCTAGGCTTAGGAATTGAAAACCCTAAAAATAACCCTTATTCTGTTTAAACTTGGTAAGTATACGTCCTTACAGTTTTTTTGAGAAATAGGTAATCTTGAGTTCAGTTCTTTAGTTAAGTCAAGATGAAGGGAAAGTATTGAAGCTTTACTGGAGGATAAGTCTGAAAAATAGTTTCTTTTCTTGAGTTCAAATTTAGAAAGTATATACCCTACAAACTGCACTTACACGCACCTTGAAACTTGGGATAGTAGAGGATACCTAGAAATACTCTTGCCTGAAAGCCTAGTATGAAAGAAAAAACGGTATTTAAAGCTAAACACCAAAAGAGCATATGGAAAAATATATCCGGTCTTGAAAAAAGAAAAAAGAAAAAGAAAAAGAAAAAAATAGAATAAAATCAAGACCTGGAGACTGCTATTTACGCTTTAATGTTCACACATTCAGTAATCGGCCGTTAGTGCCTCAAGAAGCATTAATAGTCGCATGAAAGGTGTGTGAGCAAATCCGTCCATCCTTAATGAAAAGAAGTAGTATTAGGTATTAGGGCAAGGGTATTATAGCTTGAATTGAATTCTTAAGTGTAGGGGTGCAAATATACACACACGTAGGGGTATACAATCGATGTTTGGATAAAAGATAGAAATAAAGAATAAGACTTGTGTTTTCTGTAAAGTTGATAAAAATCCCTGATTTGAGGCCGCACTTTAGAAGGAAAACTCAGGGGAACCAACATCTTTCTAAACTTTTTTGGAACGTATATGATCTAAGAATAAATAGATTAGAGGTGTGAAGCATAAGGGTTGGATATTTCTAACTTAGGATGATAGAATTTCTAACGTAAATACTAAACTGTAGGAGTAGAATCATTGTTAACTTATGACACTAGCTTGACGGGATTTTATGGGTAGTATCCGCTGAAAACCCTCAGGAAACAACACTCCTCCTACTAGGGACACCTAGAGGTTTAACGGCTTGTTGCACGTGCTCAGTGCAATCGCGTTCCCTGCGAAAGTGCGGTTAGGATTTTATTTTTGTGAATAATTGGTTTTGCTCGGGACGAGCAAAAGTTAAGTTTGGGGGTATTTGTTCATCACAGAATACTGCATTTTATACCGCCCATTCTTACGCTCGGTTGTTTATAGGTAGGTGCTTTTAATCCGTGTTTGTTACATATTTGCAGGATACAGGTTCTCGGTTCTAAAACGGTGAAATTCATGGAAAACACGACAAAATCCGGGTTCCTGCCAACCACTGAGAAAACACGGTCTCCGCTCGTCATCCGTATGTTGCCAGATACCAGTTTAGGAAGACAAAATGTCAAATCAATGTCACCTTCATGCACAAGGCTCAATGGCAACAACAAGTTCCAAGAAATCTACGCGGAGCTCGAGGCAATCATGACAAAAGTATCCACAAAAGTCCACCTTTCCTCAACAGAAATTCTGGAAGAAATGTGAAAGTATTTTCAGAAAATACATATACCAGACAATAGGGGACAGAAGACCAGGGAAGCACCCAAAGTTCGACGACTCAACTCATCAATAAGGCCGCGGATCCGCGGCCAAAGGGGTGTATTGGCCGCGGATCCGCGGCCATGTGGACCCCTCTCACTGTCAACTTTTGGGGGCTTTTTGGTAATCTTATTTGGTGGCAGATTGTTGCCCTAGGTTTCCATTTCCCCGCCTATAAATACTCCAGATCTGAGCTCAACCAAGGGTCATTCTTTTGTTCCTCTTTTTGTTAGGATTTAGTCTTTTTCTTCTTCTTCTTCATTTCTTTTTCCATGAAAATTGTAGTGAGAGCTTTTTGAGTGGGAGATCAATGAAGATGAGGGCTTTTTGTATCATTCTCTCTTGTTTCTTCTTCCCCTTGAGATTCTTGCTTTCTCTTGATCTTTCAACCTCTTCATTGAGCTTGAAAGGTTAAGAGTTTGTTATTGATCTCAAGGGTCGTATTCTTTCATGGAATTAGCACTTCATTTCACATGCGTTCTCTACCCTTCCCTTGATCGTGTAACCTCTTGATTGAGCTTGCAAGTTTAAGGGTTGGCTATTGATCACATGCTTGTCTTGAGTTCTAGTTTCTTGTTCTTTTTATTTGCTTATTTATTACTTGCTTTTTATTACCTTTCTTTACTTTCTTGCAATTTATATTCATGCACTTTAATTACTTGTTTGTAATCTTTTCTTTTCTCTTTTCTTTGTTCTTTTCTTTTTGTTCTCTCATTTTGGTTCTTTCTTGTGAATGAATGTAATTATCTTTGTTAAGAGAAAAATACGGTATTCTAAGTTAATGTTTCTTTGCCCATTTCCTTTTCCCGTATTTTCCATTGAACTCCGCCCAAACCATACGCAAGCGCTCCGTTAGGCACCGTACCTTGACAAGGTAACGGTGATTCCTAACCGCGACCGGTTGCGTTCGGTTTGGCCGGAGGCGAAAGCAAGAGACAAGAACGGAAGGACAAGGGTAAATAAGCCGTATTCCACGAATACCGCGCTTAAATCCCCTAATCCACGTTGTTGCCGATTGCTCTAGCTTCAATTGGTCAAGATTCGGCTCAAAGGTTTTGAGTACGGATTTCTTTAGCTTATAATCTCGTATCTTTTTCTTAACAACTTTATACTTGCAAATAATACACTTAGGATAGAATCGAACAACTCATACACAAATTCTTTATTGACTCGTCTAAGACAAGAACGGAAATACAACCATCTCCCTGTGGACCGACCCGTGCTCAACCGGCTAGCTGCATAGCGACACCGTCTTGATTGCGGTTAACTTTAATTCTTTCAATCAAGGTTCATACGAGATTTTTGACGAGATAGCGTTCCACTCCATTGACATCAGAGATGTGATATGCATGCATAAGCATTGAATATTGATATATCTTTCAGAAGGAGTCGTGATGAGTAGGCAGCTGTTCCGGAACAAGAAATAGATTTAGTAAAGGGTGATAACTCCGGGCAGTTCAGCAGGAACGAGATTTGGGAGAGACCCCGACAGAATCTTTCTTGAATACTACACGAGGAGACTTGGACCAAGGATCGGTCGTATTACGCACACCCAGTAGGCCAGAGTTTGGCAGCATCGATGAGACATGTTATGAGTCACCATGATAGTTGGCCAGAGATCTTTAGTGTAACGCTTTAGATTTCGATTAGTGTTAGTTTAGGCGATAATGCGGGTTTTTGGTAAAAAGTTTACCAATTCAGCTTCCTCACATTTTATAGCATTTAATTAATAATTTATTGTTATTTGTTATAGCATGCACACACTTGTGCATGTTTATGTGAGGGTGTGTTTGTGTTATATAAGTTAGTGACCATGACAATTAACCTAATCTAATACTTTGCTTTAATCTAATCCTTGTTTAAACCTTAACCATAATCCAAGATATTTGTTGTGTGAGGTGAGATATTTCTTTTGGCTTTTGGATGAGAGAAGAGGTGGCATGGTGTGTTGTGTGGATGCATTTATGTGAGAGTTAATGCTTGGTGCACTCACCTTAACCTCACCTCTCTCTCTCTCTCTTTTCTTCACACCTCACTCATTATCTCTCTCACTTCATTTCTTCTCATTATTTCTTCACTTTCTTCACTCAAACTGAACACTTAACCTATCCTTTCACTTATCCATCACAAACCTTCACAAATTTCACCAAAATCACTTCTTTTGCCTTGTTTTGCCTCTTGGATGACTTGGAGCTTGGAAAGCTAGGATCTTTGAGATCTTTTGGATAGGGAATGATCTCTTTCTCTTTAAGTAGGTATTTATTGTGTAGCGTAGCTTATTAGTTTCAGTTTAGATCGCGTTATGTATCGTTTCGTGCAAATATCGTATTTTTTAGTGTTGTTTTAGGTCTAGGATGATCTGCTATCAAATCAAGTATTTGTTACAAAAATTCCCATCACAGTGATCTAGTGTAATGACCTAGAACCTACCCTCAAAATACCAGCCCATTCCCTCATGTTCAGGCCGCAAATTAATTTCTTCTGGCCGCAAATTGTGGCCAGACTAGGGAGTTGGGATTTGGGTTTTGGTGTAGGGGTCTTTTGGGTTGTGTGTGGTCTCTTGGTACTTGTAACTTTTACAGATTGTTGGTATAGAAAAATCTGGGATCACTTGCTTGTTTTCATGTGTTTCGTTTCGCGCGTTACGTTATCCGATATGGTTCGTGTTCTGTGTTGTTGTTGCTCTGAGTTGATTTCGTTGTGTCGCTATGCACGTTAGCCACAATACAAACACTTAAGAGTATGTTTTGTGTTGTCGCTTTGGTCAAACGTAGTTTGTACGTGTTTTGGGTCTATTGCTAACATATACCTGTTATATTGTTTTATTTTTTAGGTTCGTAGGCGGGGACTTTGGACGCTGCGAAGAAGGGGAAACAGGTGGTAGGCTTTTTACTTAGACAGGAGCGTTGGTGAGTAGATTTAATATCTACAGGGGAATCGCTAGCATGGCGTTATGCGTCTGGGCTAGAGATGTAATGATATTGTCTCACATTCTATTGCATATATAGAGTTGCGCATACACCTTATTGCTTAGTTACTTGTTGTGCTTGGGCTTATACCCTTAGGACACTGCACTATTATTGACGGCTCATGTTACACGAGCACTGATTGTATGCCACACACACCGTCAATAATTGCCATGAAACACATATACATATATGATATTGTTTGGTTAGGAACATTGAGACATTGATTCATATTACTTTATGCATATGACATATAGCATACCTGTATACCTACATGCTTACACATATGTCTTGACATGCTTACATGCTAGTTCCCTATATACCTATATGGTATTGTACCATTAGTCATAGGTATATACACATATGAGACATATCTACATGTACATCTTGCATACATACATACACTTATACCTGGAAGGTATATTACATCATTACTGATAGGTAGATACATATACTTTGCTATACCTACATATTCACACATATATCTGGCTATAGCTACATGTTCACCTTTATTTTGATGTTATATAGACTTGGAGAAATTAGGAACCGCATGATATATATATATTAACTTGTTATAGTTAAATAGCGGCTATTCCTTTATATGCTCACATTACAGTTTTATGTTGCATATATTATATTCATGGATTTTCGCATTGAGATATGGATTTTTTCATGATGTTTTCTGTATTTGAGGACCGTGGAAGTTTCATGAAATTATGTATTATTTGAAAAACCCGGTTTCTCTTGATATGATATTCAGCAGCCACCATGAGATTTATCGGTTCTGATATATATACCCCATGCGAGGAGGCATAATGGGTCGTGTGAGGGTACATGGTGGGACCCGGAAGTACCCCGGGGCAAGAAAGGGATTTCGATGTACCACGCCGATGAGCCTGACAGGGGAACCATACCTACGGGTGACAGTACCTATAACTCGGCGGTTATCGTGGGGATACCGACCGGAGTCGTGTACGTATGGATACGTCGAATTTCGAGTGTTAGAGCTAAGCACTCGAGTTTTCGGGATAGCGTATGATACGTACCTATCAGGGGGCTAGTCGTGGTGACAACACCTGATAGATCGGTATTTATGTGTCGATGCTTGACACTTGGTTTCATGATATTTTTACTCCTAAGTATATATAACAGTGGAATGGGACGCTATTATATATGCATATATATATTAGTGGAATGGAACGCTAATGTATATGTATACATATCAATTTATATACATCTTCATAATGATTCATGCAAATATACTTAGTCATTTATGAGATTACTGGATATTGGACACTGGATATATGAGATTATTTGATATTGGACACTACAGGATATATGAGATTTACTTGATGTTGGACACTCAGGATATATGAAATTTACTTGATTTTGTACATTCAAGATATATGAGATTTACTTGATATTGTACATTCAGTATATATGAGACTTACATGGTATGAGAGCCAATTTGGGGGCTGATTTGAGGAAATTGGGATTTGGATTGTCTTGATGGACTTTGGTCCTACCACAAGGTCAGGATTCCGTGGGAATAACATGTTTTATCCCATACTCCGCATTTATTGTTTATGTATTGCTTCATGTATTAGTTGTACCTGATAGAGTACCTTCCATGACCGTTGCATTGACATACTTTTATTTTATATGCATTGCTTCATGTATTAGTTGTACCTGCTAGAGTACCTTTCATGACTGTTGCATATATACATTGTCATATCATTGCTTCATGTATTAGTAGTACCTGATAGAGTACCTTACAAGATTGTTGCATACAGATTGTCATATTATTGCTTCATGTATTAGTTGTACCTGCTAGTATACCTTTCATGACTGTTGCATTCATATGACCTTTTATTGCTATCAAATTGCATATGTTAGATTCGCGCTGTACGTGCATACTTGCGATTACCAGCATATGTTATTTACTATTCACGAGTTGGCAACTCACCCCCTTTGTGCCACAGTGTTTTGCAGGTTGTTACCCAGAGTAGTCGAGGCAGGCTATTCATCTGTCATATTATCTTTTGCAGCGGATACCGCTTCGGCTCATAGTGTGCAGTTTTGCTATAGGTGGGTTTTGAGGTTTTCCGATGTTGCTTATTGTATATTCGTTGTATCCTTTACTCTCCATCTACCATTATCTTGTATGACTTAGAGACTTGATGTGAGGACGATATTGTATATTATTTTGTGACTTAAAGGTCTTTATGCAGTTTTATTTATATCGTCTTTTATTTCTTCGCTACGGCGTCGTATATCTGTTGTGGTGGTTGTTTTCCGCCTTTGGATGTGTTTTTGCTCCCGTTTGGGGATACTCTACTTATATCTTTGTTGTACCCATTTTGGGGCTGTTTTTACAAAGGAGGTGCAGCCAAAATTTTTAAGAAAGTAAAGTTGGACTTTAAAGAATTTGGTTTGAGATTTCAAAAGTTTTAAAAATGTTATTATCACTTACTACTTTTGATTGTTTAGATTGCTGGGTTTTCGGCTTATTTAAATTGCGTTACGCCTGTAGACGTTGCATAGTTTAAGGGCCGTCACGTTCCAATTTTGGGTCGTGACAAAGTTATGTTAGTTGTATGTATGCCCTAGAGGCCAGTATTGTACAGATTATGTATATTATATTGGATGCTTGGACATATATAGAGATGACTTTCTTGCTCGACATGATAGTATGCTATCTGGTTGCTCTTTATCTTAACATGTACACTAGTCTCTTTATACTGTCTTATAGTTACATGTTGGTAAAGCCCTTAGGATTTGTACTTGACTACCTGGACTATGATGCAGATCATACTAGTGGGGACATGGTAGTCCATAAGTACATCCTTCAAGGTCCCTAGTCGTGGGTGTATCGAGACGGGGCATCGATATACCAGAGTAGACTAGCGTATACGCTTCTCGACCCATGAGATGGGCGATGGATGATCCCATATCCATTGGTGTTTGACATCAAAGATGGTATACGGGTGCTCAGTGGAGACTGGGTACACTGGACGGACTCGCCGAGAACTCCCAGATGGTATTATACCTCACGTCAGATGGCAGTTCTCAGGTGACACTTGTACAGGTTAGTCTGTAGACCCGAGATCGTCATGGAGTCTTGTGTGATTCCCACTGTGCTTTGATCTCCACCTTACCACGTCCATGAGGGCGTGCAAAACGGTGGTCTTTGGGTACAGTCCCGAGTCACATGGAGGCAATGAGCGATAGGAGGGGTTTCGTCTCTCCCGGTATTGGGGGTTGATGTTGCGCTGTGCTCGATTGGCCGTAACAGGGAAGTCCCTGGCCAGGGCTGATCAGAGATTTGCTGGTAAGTGTTACCAGTAGTTTCTCGACCCGTTACGAGCCTCACATCGGCACGACTTATCGGGTTATTGGGGTCTGACGTTTACCACCCCTAGACTTGATATGCGACGTATCTGAGAAGAGACCGGACTGTACGGTAAGTGTTACTGGTCGGATTCGCAGGAGTGTGAGCGGGCTAGCTCGTCGATCTTCTGATCGTTCAATACCCGGGTGGCCGTTACGTTTAGCAGACCGCTTGCGGCTTGTGGGTGCTTGATATGATCATCATCTGCTACCGGCGTATTGACGAGTCTTTAGAGTCCTACACAGAGGTTTCCTGGTTCAAGCGAAACGAAATAGGAGCGCATATGAGATATGTGCAGGACCGAGAATAATGCGTGTATGTGATACCGCATTTCATTCTCGCGATATATGTTTCGATTTGTTATATTCGATATGACCTAGTTATCGAATCATTGATTCGATAAATCGATACATTACATTCTAGTCGGCCATGTGCGACATGACCGGATCATTGAATCAAATGTTGATTTAATGATTTAATGCATAATTATATATTTGATATATTGCATTGCATTAACTAGTGTTGGTTCACTTTAAACGGATTTTTCTCACTTGATGCACATTGTATATGTGATATGCTTTAGTGCACTACTTTGTATCATGTTTGATGATGCTTGATCATATAGTTAAGTTTATAGAATTAATCCATGGTTAATTTGATAATTAGGGTTTTGCATATTCATTTATTTATTTATTTGTTTATTTATTTATTTGAAATGAGTTATGATAAGAATGGTGGCTAAGTTTGTTTTATATTGAAGCTTCATGAAGCTTTGACTTTGCTAACCATCCTTATCTTCATGCTTAACCCTAACCCATCCAAGTGACCATGGTTAATTCTCTACACTTAACCCTAGTTCAAGTTATGATAAGTATTTGATTTAAATTTATTTTTATGATAAGACTTATCATATTCTTTTCTTGAGCTCATCTTCTTCTTCTTCTTCAAGCTTGCTACAACAATGGCAACTTGAGATCTAGTGAGATAAATCCAATTCTAAAGTGAACCCACCTCCTATTTCTTCACCCTCTACCTCTTGCCAAGTTGTTTTGGGTGTTTACTTCACAAGTTTCACAAGTTTGTGAAGTCGGAGCTTGAGTTTGTGCAACCTCGACGTAGATCGTCTTTGACACAAAGCCGACGACCTATTCCGCTTGTTTTCCCGATGAAGCCGATGATCGAGTCGAGGATTCATGATGGACAGCGAGGACATGACCACGTGGAGCTAAGGAGGCGGAAATCCGGATCTACAAAGGTTGTAGCATCTCAACTTTAGTTAAATAGTTAACTAGTTTATAGTTTCGCCTAGAATTCTAGCGACGATCCGTTAACTAGGGTTTCTCGGCACCATAATTTTTAAATTTGGCATGTTCGATGCCTTGTGAGACCACTATAGGGTGCCTAGGAACCTTTCACTGGTATCAGAGCCAAGCTAGAGCCTTAGGCGAAGCGTAGACGGAATTTGAAGTCCGAACGACCCAAAACCGAAACCCAAAATATGCTCTCTGTACTTTTTTGAAAACAGTGGATTTTTCCAAATTAAAAATTGCTAAAAAATTCAGCAGGAAAAAATAAGAATTACGGTGCAAAAAGTTTCTGGTGAACAGTGTTTTTCGCGGCGGATCAGCGGCAGAAGCATGGCTTCTGCGGCTGATCAGCGGCCAATTGGTGACGTCAGCCCACTTTGTTTGCACAGTAACTCCTGATAAATTCTGCTGAGTTTTCTGGGAATTTTTAATATTGATTCAAGAGTTGAATTTTCTGCAATTGTTTTGGGGATTCGGTGTTTCGATCGGGGTATCAAATTTTGTCTATTTGGCTTTCCGGATAAATTTTAGAATATGTTAAAAAGTTCGACCGGATATAAATACCCAATTTTTCCCCTGTCGGGAAATTTCCAAGTGTTGGATTTTTCCGTTGTTTAACGACGTTCTAAGTAGTGCAAGTAACTCGATGGTCCCTCTAGAAGACAACAAACCTTAACTCGATTATGTGACCGTCTTGAACTGCCCTTTGAACCTTCGGGTTTGGGGCAGTACGGCATGCCACATGTGAGGCGTTGGCTTGACCCTTCTACGGCTGGACCGTTGGTACTGAGGTACGGACTGAATGTTGTTAGACTTATTTCATGTGTTGATCGGTGTCGGGAAAACTTGGGTGTTCGAATGTTCGATCGGAAAGTTTGATATATTCTATTTATCCGGAATTGGATACAATAATTGGAATTTACAAACAGTTATGTGATAACTGAATGATTGTTATAAATCTAGCAGTTTAGTCCCATACGATATTGAAAAGAGTTTTCGATAATGAGACTAAAATGCGGGGTTTGTAACTGTTAGGCATGTGATGTCTAAAGAGGTTGCGGATTCCAATTGTTGTAGTTTTACACTTTCTTTTCTGTGACCGTAAGTGTAGTATGTTCATATCGCCGGTTTCGTTGCTATACGTCAACGACAATTGGGGTATGCATACTTACTTACGTTGATGACATGTGATGTTATGTGTTGCTGGATATGTTATATTGGATCGTCGTGTTCGAATAGCCGGGGGTTTTTATGTGAGATGAGTGTTTTTCATTTTCATTCATGTAAAAACTTGTATGTAATATTCTTTTATTTGGGGCACTTCCAGGTAGCGGAAGCTGTCACCCTTTGTATATTATTTACTTTTCCGCATTAGGATAGACCCAAGGAGGGGAGCACAAGTAACCGGGTTCTGGGGTCCAGTGGGAGACCAACTCGAGGAGTCGAGTCCGGGTCTCCTAACCCTAGAATTGGCAGGGTTGCTTGCCGCTCTCGTAGGGGTCTAGGGGTGTGGGATTGGCTATTCATCACGACCGTAGAATCCGTGTTTTATACTGGCTCGTATTGAAAACACGGACGTCCTAGTATATCCAATATTTCATATGTTTATTCTGCTGCGATATCTGTGATGTGATCATGAGATGTTCTGTGATGGATATAGTATATAGTATATATGATATATTATACAGATGTTACTTATGTTTTACACCCACGCTAGCCCTGCCCTGCTCTGTCGTTAGTTACCTAACCTAACGGTGCACGAGGGGACATCGAGGCGAATGCGGATGGCATAAGTGTACGTCATATCTATCTGTGATGATTAGGTATTTAAATGATGGGACTTCATTAATGTGATTAATGAAAGAAAAGAAACCTAAGATGTTGTAGAATCAGATTTTAAAATAAAACAGGTAGATACAGTTTTTGCTTTGCACAGCGGTATATATGATATACCCCGCACCTTATTCGATGAGGAAAGGACCGAGATCCCTTCACCGGGAGTGACTCCTTTAGCAATAACTGGCAGATGCTACACACTCGGTTTGCTTTTGACTGCTTTTGGGTTTTTGCTTTGCACAGCGATATATATGATATATCCCGCACCTCATTCGACGAGGAAAGGACCGAGATCCCTTCACCGGGAGTGACTCCTTTAGCAAAACTAGAAAAGCCTCAAAATCACTCCATTTCAAAACTTTATTTGATTCTACAACGATATCGAGTTCATTACGCAATAGGTTTTCAGAAAAACCTGACGTAGCCCTCCGTCATTTCAGATAAAGACTATTTAGTATTCGTGCTGCGTTTGTTGACCTCTGTCAAGGCGTAGTGTGCGGTAGCTAACTAGTAATTATCTGCAAAGCATGTGATGTGATTGGATTAGGGTAGTCGTGCGACCTTGTTGACCTCTGTCAAGGGTCGTGCGGGTGGGTTTGATTCAATCAAGAAATGACGGGTTGAACTTGACTAGTGCACTATGATTTGTTGACCTCTGTCAAGGTCATGGTACACTAGGGGCAAAAGATTATCGGGAATTTCAAGTGTTGAAATTTGCAATGAGATTGCATACCTTCTATGTGATAGTTGGATCCCGATACCCACTGCGAGTAAGAGTTACTCCTGGGAGAGTTTTACACATTGCAATTAGCTGATCAAGTAGGTGTCTAGAAAGGTGTCAACGGGGTTACGCCTCTGGGAAAATGAGGTTTACAGTAATTAGGTTCGTGCGAAAGCACGGGGGACCTCCCTCAAAGTACCGACACTGGCCTGGCTGAAAGATTGGCGAACTTGTAGTGTGTAATTAATCCCGGCTAGTCTTTCCTTTTAGGGTTTGGAGGAAGATTTGATAAAAAGCAGTGGGAGCCATCCTGATTAGATAAGATAATAACCAATCTGATCTTGCACGAGCTTACGCTAAAGTGTTTTCTTCTCTCTCTCTCCAGGTAGCGACCATTTCATGCCTTAATCAAGATAATAATATGGATGTATTGACCGAACCCGCATGTTATACTATGCTGGGGAACGTTGGTTCCGTTCATTCTTATAAGAGTTATAGAAATGAACAGGATATAGGGGAATACCAGGATTCCCATGCCACCCGAATGAAGAAAGTACATGCTGATGCATTTTCTTCGGGTGTGTTCGTTACAGAGAACTGTTTCTCCATTTGCTCTACGTCCTGGGTATTGGATACCGGGTCAGGATCCCATATATGTAATCAGTTACATGGGCTTAGGAAAGGTAGAGAACTTGGAGAAGGTGATAAAGACATTAGAGTTGGAAATGGTGCAATTGTTGCAGCTAAGACTGTCGGAGAATATCACCTTGTATTACCAACTGGTAATACATTGGTTCTGAACGAATGCTATTACATGCCGAACCTGATATGCAACATTATATCGGTTTCTTTATTAAACAAAGAAGGATATAATTTTGTATTACAGGACAATGTTATGAACATTTTCCGTAACCAAAAGTTGGTTGGATCAGGCACGTTATGCAATGGCATTTATGTTCTAAATCAATCAACAGTTCTGAGCATAACAAACACACACAAGAGGAAGAGTTCAGAACTGAACGAATCCTTCTTGTGGCATTGTAGACTGGGTCACATCAATGTGACACGACTAGCTAAGTTGCATAAAGATGGATATTTAAATCCGTTTGAATTTTCATCTTATGACACTTGCCAGTCATGTCTCAAAGGAAAGATGACCAAAACTCCGTTTACGGGACACGGAGAAAGAGTTACCGAACTCTTGGGACTAGTACATAGTGATGTATGCGGTCCAATGTCTACACATGCCAGGGATGGTTCTTCGTACTTCATTACATTCACTGACGATCTCTCAAGATACGGACATGTGTACTTGATAAGACACAAGTCTGAAGCTTTTGAGAAATTTAGAGAATATAAACAAGAAGTCGAGAAACAAACCGGAAAAAGTATCAAAATCCTTCGATCTGATCGAGGAGGTGAATACTTGAGCAATGAATTCCTGGACTTCCTAAAAGAGAATGGGATTCTCTCTCAGCTGACTCCTCCATATACACCACAGCACAACGGTGTATCGGAGCGGAGAAATCGCACCCTATTAGATATGGTGCGCTCTATGATGAGTACAGCTGAGTTACCTATTTCCTTCTGGGGGTATGCACTTGAGACAGCGGCATACCTATTGAATCAAGTTCCATCTAAATCTGTACCTACCACACCATATGAGATATGGAGTGGGAAGAGACCATGTCTTAAACGAGTTAAGATATGGGGTTGTCTGGCCTATGTCAAAAGGCAAAATCCAGACAAACTCGAGGCACGGTCAGTTTTATGTAAGTTTGTGGGATATCCTAAACATTCAAATGGATATTATTTCTACCACAGTGAACAACAAAAGGTGTTTATTGCTCAACATGCCACCTTTTTAGAAAAGGAATTTCTTGCAAAAGAGATTAGTGGCTCTGAGGTAGAACTGGAAGAAGTTCCAGAAACACAAACTATAACTGAAGATTTAGTGGAACCAGAAGATTCGGTAGTACCCGACGAGCCTCAGCCTCTCCGCCGATCTGGTAGGGTTTCTCGTCCACCTGAGAGATACTACGGTTTTCTCATTGATGGTGGAAGCGAGGATTGCATCATGGAGGATGATGACCCAACTAGCTTCGAGCTGGCCATCACGAGTGGTGACTCTGTGAAATGGCTGGATGCTATGCGGTCCGAGATGGATTCCATGTACACCAACAAAGTATGGACTTTGGAAGTTGCTCCTGAAGGGGTAAAACCCATTGGGAGCAAGTGGATCTTCAAGAAAAAACTTGGTGTAGATGGGAAAGTGGAGACTTTCAAAGCTAGACTAGTAGCAAAGGGTTTTCGTCAAAGACCAGGTGTGGACTATGACGAGACCTTTTCTCCAGTAGCTATGCTTAAATCCATCCGGATCATGCTTGCCATCGCTGCTTATCATGATTACGAAATCTGGCAAATGGATGTTAAGACCGCCTTTCTAAATGGTGATTTAGAAGAGTGCGTGTACATGACTCAGCCAGAGGGTTTCGTAGACAGTGGGAGCAGCGGGAAGGTGTGCAAGCTGCTTAAATCCATTTATGGATTAAAACAAGCATCGCGGAGTTGAAACATCTGCTTTGACGTCGTTATCAAAGAGTTTGATTTCGTCAAAAATCCAGATGAACCTTGTATCTACAAGAAAGTGGCAGAGAGTAAGGTTGTCTTCCTCGTATTGTACGTGGACGACATACTCTTGATAGGAAATGATATTCCTATGCTGCAATCGGTCAAGCTCTTCTTATCACAAAGATTCTCAATGAAAGATCTTGGTGATGCCTCCTGCATATTGGGGATTAGGATCTATAGAGATAGATCCAAACGGATTTTAGGATTGTCCCAATCCAGGTACATTGACACCATACTAAAGAGGTTTAGTATGGAAGAGTCCAAGCGTGGGAACTTACCCACGATCTCTGGAGTCACTCTCTCCAAAGAGATGTCTCCCAAGACTGATTTGGAGAGAGCTCGCATGCAAGGGATACCCTATGCTTCGGCAGTAGGCTCTATCATGTATGCGATGCTATGTACCAGACCCGATGTAGCATACTCACTAAGTGTAGTGAGCAGGTATCAAGCTGATCCTGGAGAGAGTCACTGGACAGCTGTGAAGAGCATTCTCAAGTACTTGCGAAGGACTAGAGATATGTTCTTGGTGTATGGTAACGGAGAACTCCAAGCGGAGTCCTTTACCGATTCGAGCTTCCAGAGTGATAAGGACGACTCTAAGTCACAGTCGGGCTTTGTCTTTACCCTTTACGGAGGGGCGGTTAGCTGGAAGAGTTCCAAGCAGGAAACCGTGGCAGACTCGACGATGGAGGCTGAATACATCGCTGCCAACGATGCTGCTAAAGAAGCTGTCTGGATCAAGAAGTTCATTTATGAACTTGGAGTGGTTCCATCCATTGAGCATCCAATACCTTTGTATTGCGATAACAATGGAACGGTGGCTTTGGCCAAGGAACCCAGGTCCCATCAGCGGTCCAGGCATATTCTAAGGCGGTATCACCTGATCCGGGAGATAGTTGATCGCCGGGAGATCGAGGTCAGGAGAGTTGACACGAAGAACAACACGGCGGATCCACTCACGAAGGCCATTCCCCAGATACAGTTTGAGAGACTCTTCGGGATGCTCGGTATGAGATACTACAGCAGCTGGCCCTAGTGCAAGTGGGAGATTGTTAGTTGTATGTATGCCCTAGAGGCCAGTATTGTACAGATTATGTATATTATATTGGATGCTTGGACATATATAGAGATGACTTTCTTGCTCGACATGATAGTATGCTATCTGGTTGCTCTTTATCTTAACATGTACACTAGTCTCTTTATACTGTCTTATAGTTACATGTTGGTAAAGCCCTTAGGATTTGTACTTGACTACCTGGACTATGATGCAGATCATACTAGTGGGGACATGGTAGTCCATAAGTACATCCTTCAAGGTCCCTAGTCGTGGGTGTATCGAGACGGGGCATCGATATACCAGAGTAGACTAGCGTATACGCTTCTCGACCCATGAGATGGGCGATGGATGATCCCATATCCATTGGTGTTTGACATCAAAGATGGTATACGGGTGCTCAGTGGAGACTGGGTACACTGGACGGACTCGCCGAGAACTCCCAGATGGTATTATACCTCACGTCAGATGGCAGTTCTCAGGTGACACTTGTACAGGTTAGTCTGTAGACCCGAGATCGTCATGGAGTCTTGTGTGATTCCCACTGTGCTTTGATCTCCACCTTACCACGTCCATGAGGGCGTGCAAAACGGTGGTCTTTGGGTACAGTCCCGAGTCACATGGAGGCAATGAGCGATAGGAGGGGTTTCGTCTCTCCCGGTATTGGGGGTTGATGTTGCGCTGTGCTCGATTGGCCGTAACAGGGAAGTCCCTGGCCAGGGCTGATCAGAGATTTGCTGGTAAGTGTTACCAGTAGTTTCTCGACCCGTTACGAGCCTCACATCGGCACGACTTATCGGGTTATTGGGGTCTGACGTTTACCACCCCTAGACTTGATATGCGACGTATCTGACGAAGAGACCGGACTGTACGGTAAGTGTTACTGGTCGAATTCGCAGGAGTGTGAGCGGGCTTGCTCGTCGATCTTCTGATCGTTCAATACCCGGGTGGCCGTTACGTTTAGCAGACCGCTTGCGGCTTGTGGGTGCTTGATATGATCATCATCTGCTACCGGCGTATTGACGAGTCTTTAGAGTCCTACACAGAGGTTTCCTGGTTCAAGCAAAACGAAATAGGAGCGCATATGAGATATGTGCAGGACCGAGAATAATGCGTGTATGTGATACCGCATTTCATTCTCGCGATATATGTTTCGATTTGTTATATTCGATATGACCTAGTTATCGAATCATTGATTCGATAAATCGATACATTACATTCTAGTCGGCCATGTGCGACATGACCGGATCATTGAATCAAATGTTGATTTAATGATTTAATGCATAATTATATATTTGATATATTGCATTGCATTAACTAGTGTTGGTTCACTTTAAACGGATTTTTCTCACTTGATGCACATTGTATATGTGATATGCTTTAGTGCACTACTTTGTATCATGTTTGATGATGCTTGATCATATAGTTAAGTTTATAGAATTAATCCATGGTTAATTTGATAATTAGGGTTTTGCATATTCATTTATTTATTTATTTGTTTATTTATTTATTTGAAATGAGTTATGATAAGAATGGTGGCTAAGTTTGTTTTATATTGAAGCTTCATGAAGCTTTGACTTTGCTAACCATCCTTATCTTCATGCTTAACCCTAACCCATCCAAGTGACCATGGTTAATTCTCTACACTTAACCCTAGTTCAAGTTATGATAAGTATTTGATTTAAATTTATTTTTATGATAAGACTTATCATATTCTTTTCTTGAGCTCATCTTCTTCTTCTTCTTCAAGCTTGCTACAACAATGGCAACTTGAGATCTAGTGAGATAAATCCAATTCTAAAGTGAACCCACCTCCTATTTCTTCACCCTCTACCTCTTGCCAAGTTGTTTTGGGTGTTTACTTCACAAGTTTCACAAGTTTGTGAAGTCGGAGCTTGAGTTTGTGCAACCTCGACGTAGATCGTCTTTGACACAAAGCCGACGACCTATTCCGCTTGTTTTCCCGATGAAGCCGATGATCGAGTCGAGGATTCATGATGGACAGCGAAGACATGACCACGTGGAGCTAAGGAGGCGGAAATCCGGATCTACAAAGGTTGTAGCATCTCAACTTTAGTTAAATAGTTAACTAGTTTATAGTTTCGCCTAGAATTCTAGCGACGATCCGTTAACTAGGGTTTCTCGGCACCATAATTTTTAAATTTGGCATGTTCGATGCCTTGTGAGACCACTATAGGGTGCCTAGGAACCTTTCAAGTTAGTATCAAAACGCTAGGTTTTACCTTTCGGAGTGTAGGATGACCTTGGTATGATGGAGTTGGTAGCTTAAGCTATGTAACGTAGTGTGTGTATGTCCGCGGCATACTCATGACACGGCACTCCGCCTAAAGTGACCTAAGTACTAATTGCTTGAAATTCCTTTCTTGATGATACATATTCTTGTGATTCGATTTCTGTGTTCTTATCGAATCCTATTTCCATTTATAGACTTTGCTGCCGATGATTATGGGGACTCAGAGTGATGCAGCGAGACAGATTTCGTGACCGTCACGAGAGTAGCAAAGGCTTAGGATGAGGACAGTCGTTCATCTTTCATCCCCAGGAGGGTCAGCAGTCATCGCGTGGATGTTTTCGATGCGGGAGCCTTCATCACCTCATCAGGAATTGTTCATTAGCACCGCGTCAGACTCGCGTTCGAAGAGGTCGTGGTCGCGAAGGGTTCGCTCAGAGGGGACAAGTTGGCAGAGGAGGAGTTCAACCAGTTACAGGTAGGAGGCAGACATGAGAGTTTGCTTCTACTCATCGGGACGCGCGGGCGTCCAATGCAGAGTTTTCAGGTATTCTTAATTCGTATGTTCTTTTGATGCACTTGTCTGTTTTACACACTTTGTGCCGTGGTTGGGCCGAAAGTCGTGTTAGCTAGATCAGCCGTTTGTTGTATTAAATTCTGTCAGCGATTCTTTTGTTGCGCGACACGTATTTTGTTCGTATGCCAATCGGATAGGAGATAGAGATTCGTCCGTCGTTTTCCTCTTTTTAGAGATGTTGGATTTGACGTTCTCCTGGGCACGGACTGGTTAACTACATGCTATGCATCTGTGGACTACCGTGCGGAAACAGTTAGGTTTTGTTTTCCCGGCGAGTCAGTTCTTGTTGTGCAGGGGGACAGTGGTGCCGCCTCTCACAGCTTAAATTCAGCCTTTTTCGCTAGTCGGCTTTTGAGGAGAGGATGTCCAGCATTCTGTTAGTGTATATGCCCTAGGAGCCATTATTGTATCATACTAGTTTGTATATTACTTAATGGAAGCTTGGTATATTCATAGTTATATTAACAGTCTCACTCAACATAGTAGTATGCTACTTGGTTTATGTCTATATTAATATGTGTATATGTTAGCATATCGCTGTAACATTTCAGAAAATATAAAATATTATTTTTGGGAATTTAATATTAAAATAATATATTTCCCGAAAACTGCCGATTTGCGAAATTAGGGTTTTCGAAAAAGGGTATAAATATAAACCAATAACTGTCAAATAAATAGAAATTAAAATGATTTATTCATTTAATAATATAATTAAAGGATTTGGCATTTTTAAAATTTATTATATGCAATTTTAATAAAACCCAATTAGTGCACTGCTAATCGCGATTAAGCCAAATTCGCGTTTTCAACATTTTTCCATGGTTATTGCACCATGACATGTTTCATTTTGTTACATGTTTCATTCATTTAGGTTATTGGTGGAGAGAAAAGGAAAAAGAAAAAGAAAAAGGTCAAAGGGGACAAAATGATTAGGTTAGGTAGGTTATGTGTGAGAGAGAGAGTGATTATGTGAGAGAGAGAGGGGGCCGCTGCTGCCATTTTTCCCCTTCTTTCTTTCATCTTCTCTCCTTCAGCTCCTCAAGATCACAACCCTCCTCAAATAATCCCTAGATCTATCTCCTAATAAGCCCCAAAAGCAAACACACCGTTCACAAAAATTAATCCCCTCTTCAACCTCTACACATGGGACCAAGAAATTTCAGTTTTCGATGACCATGGGGATTCATGGGTGCTATATGAGGTAATCCCTTCAGCAACTGGGTAGTTTTTCATTTACTTTAGTATTCATATGTGTTTAGAAGTGAAATTTTGAAGGTTAGTGAACATTGGGAAACCCTAGTAAAGGGTTGAGTGTTTGTTGAAATTGGTGATGTGTTTTTGCTGTTTACTAGACATGGGTGATGTTTAAGGACCTGGACCAGAGCTTAGAAACCCAAAACACAGATTTAGAAACCCCGACATCGGATAAATGTATGATTTGAGAGGGTATTTTGGAATCTGGAGCAACCCGGGGGCACTGGAAATGATTTTGCAATTACTGGGAGTCGTGCAGGCACCTAGTGTTGGATATGTATGCCCTATAGGCCATTATTGTATAGTACTATTTTGTATAATACATTTTGGAGGCTTTGGATATATATACGGGTTTACGACAGTCTTGCTCGATAAAGTAGTATGCTACTTGGTATGTTCTATCTTAATATGTGTATATGTTTCCTTTAACATATCGCTAATACATATTGATGGATCCCTTAGGATCTTTGCTTGACTACCGGAGTTATGATGGCGATCACACTAGTGGGGGCTGGGTAGTCTACAAGCACATCCTTATTTTGGTCCCTAGTCGTAGGATTATCGAGACAGGGCATCGATACTCTAGAGTAGACTGGTGCATACGCTTCTCGTCCCAGCGGGAGAGATGGTCTGTCCCACAGCCATCAGTACGTCGTACTGGAGATAGTATGCAGGTGCTCGTTAGGTTACGAGTACACTGGACATGACTCGTCGGGAACTGTTGGTTGGTATTATACCTATCGTCAGTTAACAGTTCCCAGGTGACTTGAGTGCAACTTAGTCCGTTGACTTGACACTGTTACTTCACCTCAAGTGTGTTCCCACTGTTCTTAGATTACTACCCTACCACGGCTTTATTGAGTCGTGCAAACAGGTAGTAGTTGGGTGCAGTCCCGAAGCACTTGGAGGCAGTGACGGTTAGACAGGATTCGTCTCTCCCCGTATTGGGAGTTGATATCGCGCTGTGTCTAGGAGAGCCATTATACATAGTCGTCCCTGGCCACGGCAAGCGAGATTTGCTGGTAGTGTTACCAGTAGTTTCTCAGGGTGTTCTGGGCTACACTCTGACACAACTTATACCGCTATTAGGGGACTGACGTTTATCGCCCCCTAGGCCCGCCATGCGATACTCTCAGACGAACAGACCGGACTGTACGAAGATTGTCACATTCAGGCTCAGTAGGAGTTCGGATGGATTCACCTCATCAGTTTCTTATCGGCATCTACCTGGGGACCGTTACGTACAGCTAGTACCGCTTGCGGCCTATGGTTAAACCCACTGCTAGCGTAGCGTCGAGTCTTTAGAGTCCCACAAAGAGGGTTATTCGACTTTGGGCAAAACAGAGTAGAGGTCGCAAGGTTTTGCGACGGGGTTCGTTCACATCCGCGCACTTGTGCACGTTTGGTGTCCGGGCAGTTATTACTACCGGGCTTTGGTTTAAGCCAGATCCTACTATTTGTTTTGGGATTGGTTTTGTCTCAATGTATTCGTGTTCCTCGGAACACGGATGCGGGTGTGTATGCACAGTTGACAGAGGCAGAGGATTCTCATTAGGGTTTTTGACCGTTGACTTTTTCCAAACCCTATTGAGAATGAGAAATATGATTAATAATATTAATTAAGGATAATTGTGCCATGTTTATGTTGACCATTTGACTTTTGTTGACTTGTTGACATTGGATGACCGGTTGACTATTGTTGACATGTTGACCATCATCATTTCATTTCAATGATGCTTCTTGTTTCTTGCAAATGCATTAAATGATGAAATGATAATGATCATTCTTAAACTAACCATCACAATTTCTTAATTATTATTATTATTATCATTATTCTTATTTTGTGAGCATGGTTGTAAAATTCCATTCTCATTCTCTCTTGCTCTTTCTCTCTCATGTTTGGAGCTCTCCCTCTTGCTCTCAAAGCATAAGTGTTCCATGTGTTGGAAATCATAAGATTTTGAAACAAAACCATCAAGACTCATCTCTACTCTTTCTAGGGTTCTTTGTCTAGCAAAGCAAGCAATCTAGTTACCTCTTGGTTGAGGTAGGAGCTCAAGTTCGAGGCCCTCGGGTGGATCTATCTTCGGCAAAGAGAAGACGACGAGGAGGAGCCGTTCAAACCACTCCAAGGAGCAAGAAGAGAAGGAGTTCAAGACCTAGGTATAACATTCTACATAGTAGCTAGAACTTGTAGTTTGTGTGTTAGTTTTTGTTTAGCAAAGATCCATCATGGATGGTCCATGTCACCTTGTTAGAAAAATTTGATTTTTCCCTATTCCGCAAACTCGAAAGAACCGGGGTGGGTAACGTGGACCTAACAGTGGTATCAGAGCCAGGTAAACAACAACTAGCATGTTAGCAAAGTGATTAGAACTTCGATCGGAAAAAAATTGCGAAACATGTCAAAAAACCATACTTTCTGCCGATTTTTAAAACTGCTCTAAAAATATTTCCACATACCATAGAAATCGGTGCAGTGTTTTTCAGGAACAGGCAGCAAAAACGAGCCCACTACTCGGTCAACGCGCCGTGGAACCGCGGCGAAACCAGGCGTTTCCCCGCGGATCCGCGGCCGAATTGACTCGGCCGTGACTCGGGTTTGCTGCAGATTGTTCAGTGTAATGTTTTGGTTTTTTTTTGTTTCTGCCCAGATTTTCCATAGAACAATGTTGTGTTTGGGGTAGTTACAAATTGGTATTTTGATCAAAGTTCTACATACTTTTGCTAAATGGTTATATCTGTAATGTGATATATGCACTGAACGTCGACTAATCGCTATACGTCGATTAGTGGGGGTTGTGCATATTTGTGATCTGTAATGTTGTTGGATTGTGTATATGAACTTGTTGGATCGTCGAGGATGAATAGCCGGGGTTTTGTGAGATGAGAGTTTCTTTATCTTTCATTTAATGTAATATGTAAAATGATGTAATATTATTTTTATGGCCGCACATCCGGGATGAGGTTGTAGCCGCCATTGTATATTATTTCTTTTACTGTTTTTGCTCCTAGGATAGACCCAAGGTGCGGTGCACGAACTACCGGGTACGTTGAAGTGCTGAGTGGCCTACTCACGTTGTTGAGGGAGGCTGCTTCACTTCGGGTATTTGGCGGGTAGTTTGCCGCACCCGTAGGGGTCTAGGGTCGGGTTTCGCTATTCATCGCGGCCGTGTAATCCGTCTTTCGTTGCAAGCTCGAATGAAACGCGGATTCCGAGCATATCCAATGTGTTCATCTGTGATCTAGAATGGCTATCATTGCATCTGACGAATGTATATATCTATATATGATATCTAGTAGGTGTTGCTTATGTTTTGCATCTGCGCTAGTCCAGCCCCCGCTCTGTCGTTAGTTAAGTAACCTAACGAGTAATGATGGGGCCTCGTGGCGAATGCGGATGGCATAAGCATACGTCATATTTTCGTTGTTTTCTGCAATGGTAGGATTAACTGATGGGACGCATTATATTAATGCAAAGAAAAACAAACCTAAAAGACGTTGTTGGAACAATTTTCAAAAAGCTGTTATTGCAAGGTCGTTTTCTTTTGTTTTGCATAGAGGTATTCGGTTATGAATGCCCAGCACCTCATTCAACGAGGCAAGGGCCGAGATCCCTTCATCGGGAGTGACCCCTTGGACAAAAGTTTATGTCAGGGTAATAAGTTCACTATAGTCAATTATTCTTGCTTTCCATCGAGGTATTCAATTTGGAATATCCTGCACCTCATTCGACGAGGAAAGAGCCGAGATCCCTTCACAGGGAGTGACCTCTTTAGCAAAAGTTTTCACCACTATATTTTAAAAAAAAGGTTATCTGGTTTCTTCAAGGATATCAAGTTCATTACGTTAACGGGTTTTTCGCCAAAAACTCAGTCGTAGCCCTCCGTCATTTCTTATAAGTTATACGTAGTATTCGTGCTGCGTTTGTTGACTGTGTCAAGGCGCAGTGAACGGTAGGTGAGTATTACTTATCTGCAGGATACAATGTGATTGGTTAGGACAGTCGTGTAACCTTGTTGACTGTGTCAAGGGTTATGCGGGTGGGTTTAATGCAATCAAGATAATGACGGGTTGAACTTGACTAGGACTCTTTGATTTGTTGACTGTGTCAAGGTCACTTGGGTCCTAGGGGCAAAAATCCACATCGGGAGTTTCTAAAGAAACTGAAACTTGAAGATTTAGCATACCTTCTGGAGTGTGGTGACTAAAGTGGATTCCATCTAGGTCATCACACAATGATAGTTGGATCCCGATCCCATTGATGAGTTCGATTACTCTCGGGAGATTATTTCACTTAATAATCAATGCTATAAACCAAGTAGTTGTCTAGAACGGTGTTAGCGGGGCTACGCCTCAGGGAAAAGAGGTTATTTAATTAAGGAACTTCGCGAAAGTGCTGGAAAACCTCCCTCGAAGTACCAACACTAGCCTGGCTGAAAGGTTAAGCAAGTATTCTGACGTGCGATTAATCCTTACTAGTTCTTCTTTTAGGATTTGAAGAAGAATTTGAGGAAACAGTCGGAGCCATCCTGGTTAGATAAATTAATAAACCAATCTAATCTTGCAAGAACTCATGCTGAGTGTTTCTTTTCTTTCTCTCCAGGTAGAAACCATTTCATGCCCTAATCAAGATAATAAAATGTATCGCTTGACCGATCCGAATTCTTATTCGGGGCTGGGGAACGTCGGTTCGGCTCTAACTTGTGACAACAGTCACAAGTATGAGCAAGGGAAAGAGAATTGTATGGATTCCAAGGATACCCAGTTGAAGAAGAAGCATAGTTTTGCATCTAGTTCAGGTGTTCTTGTAATTGAGAACTGCTTTACGGTCAACCCTTCCTCCTGGGTACGTGATACCGGATCAGGATCTCATATCTGTAATTTATTGCAGGGACTGAGAAAAAGTAGGAAAGTTGTACCTGGTGATATGTCGCTCAGGGTAGCGAACAGAGCACAAGTTAATGTTGCAGCCGTCGGTGAATATCACCTAGTGTTGCCAAATGGAAATACTATGATTTTGAACGAATGCTACTATGTACCTTCCATGGTTTGCATCATATCAGTTTCTTTACTCAATAAAGATGGATATAACTTTGTTCTTGATAGAAATATCATGAACATTTATCTTCATAAGGTGCTGGTTGCAGAAGGTACACTGTGTAATGGTATCTATGTTCTAAATCAGAATACAGTTCTCAATGTACAAAACACATGCAAGAGGAAGAGTTCAGATACGAACGAATCCTACTTATGGCATTGTAGACTTGGTCATATCGGAGAGAAAAGTCTATGTAAGTTGCATATAGATGGACTCTTGGATACGTTCGAGTTTTCATCTTATGAAACTTGTCAGTCTTGTCTCAAAGGAAAGATGACCAAATCTCCGTTCACCGGACATGGAGAAAGGGCAGCAGAGCTCTTGGGACTCATACACGGTGATGTATGTGGTCCAATGTCTATACATGCAAGGGGTGGGTTCTCGTAATTCATCACATTCACTGACGATCTATCTAGGTTCAGATATGTGTATCTGATGAAACACAAATCTGAAGCTTTTGAGAAATTCAAGGAATTCAGAAACAAAGTAGAGAACCAGACTGGCAAAAGTATCAAGATCCTCCGATCGGATAGGGGAGGGGAGTACTTAAGCAAGGAATTCCTAGATTACTTAAAAGAGAATGGTATTCTCTCTCAGCTTACTCCTCCTTATACACCACAGCACAACGGTGTATCGGAACGGAGGAATCATACCCTATTGGATATGGTTCGTTCCATGATGAGTAGTGCCGAGTTGCCTCTTTCATTCTGGGGATATGCACTTCAAACAGCAGCATATCTATTGAATCAAGTTCCATCCAAATCCGTGCCTAAGACTCCGTATGAAATGTGGAGTGGTAAGAGTTTGTATCTTAAACGTATTAAGATTTGGGGTTGCCCAGCTTATGTCAAAAAGCAGAACCAAGACAAACTTGAGGCACGGGAAGTTTTGTGTAAGTTTGTGGGATACCCAAAAGATTCTAGTGGGTATCTATTCTACCATGCAGAGGAACAGAAGATAATTGTTTCCAGGAACGCCACATTTTTGGAAAAAGAATTTCTTGTTAAAAATATTAGTGGCGGCACGGTAGAACTGGATGAAATTCCAGAGACACAAAATTTAACTGAAGATTTGGTGGAACCGCTAGATTCAGTTACACCCAACGAACCTCAGCCACTGCGCTGATTTGGTAGGATTTCTCATCCGCCCGAGAGATACTACGGTTTTCTCATAGACGGGGATCGAGAGGATTGCATCTTGGAAAAAGATGACCCTACCAGTTTCAGGTAGGACATTATCAGTAGGGACTCTGATAAGTGGCTGGATGCTATGCAATCCGAAATGGAGTCCATGTACACCAATAAAGTATGGACCTTAGATATTGCTCCACCTGGGGTAAAACCCGTTGGATGCAAATGGATCTACAAAAGGAAACTTGTTGTAGATGGGTAGGTGGAAACCTATAAGGCTAGACTTGTTGCAAAAGGTTTTCGTCAAAGACCTGGTGTAGACTATGACGAAACTTTTTCTCCAGTGGCTATGCTCAAATCCATTCGGATCCTACTTTCCATTGCTGCCTTCGATGACTATGAAATCTGGCAGATGGACGTAAAAGCGGATTTTCTAAACGGCTGTTTAGAAGAGTGCGTTTACATGGACCAGCCAGAGGGTTTTGTAAAAAGTGGGAGCAGCGGGAAGGTGTGCAAGTTACTTAAATCCATTTATGGATTAAAACAGGCATCGCAAAGCTGGAACATCTATTTTGATGAGGCAATCAAGGAATTTGATTTCATCAAGAACGAAGATGAACCTTGTATCTATAAAAAGATTGTAGGACGAACTGTCGTGTTCCTAGTCTTGTACGTGGACGACATTCTTTTGATAGGAAATGACATTCCTATGCTACAATCGGTCAAGCTATTCTTGTCCCAACGGTTCTCCATGAAGGACCTGGGTGATGCCTCGTACATTCTGGGGATCAAGATCTACAGAGATAGATCTAAGAGATTACTGGGACTTTCGCAGTCCAGGTACATAGAGACCGTACTAAAGAGATTTAGTATGGAAGATTCCAAGCGCGGTAATATACCCGCATTGCACGGAATCACCCTCTCCAAGAAGATGTCTCCTAAGACTGACGAGGAGAGGTTTCGCATGAGCACTATACCATACGCTTCGGCGGTAGGATCTATAATGTATGCGATGCTATATACAAGGCCAGATGTAGCTTACGCGCTGAGCGTGGTGAGCCGGTATCAGTCAGACCTAGGTGAGGACCACTGGACGGCAGTGAAGAAGATTCTCAAGTACTTGAGAAGGACTGAGGAGATGTTCCTTGTTTACGGCAATGGAGACCTAAGGGTCGAGTCCTTTACCGATTCAAGCCTCCAGAGTGACAAAGATGACAACAAGTCTGTCTCGGGTTTTGTGTTTACCCACAACGGAGGGGCGGTGTGTTGGAGGAGTTTCAAACAGGATACCGTCGCCGACTCGACGATGGAGGCTGAATACATTGCTGCAAGCGATGGCGCAAAAGAGGCGGTCTGGACGAAGAAGTTCATTAGTGAACTTCAGGTGGTTCCGTCCATTGTTGATCCAATACCTTTGTATTGCGATAACAATGGGGCTATAGCTTTAGCGAAGGAACCAAGGTCCCATCAGAAATCCAGACACATCTTAAGGCGGTATCACCTGATCAGGGAGATCATTGATCGCCAGGAGATCGAGGTACGGAGAGTGGACACAAAAGACAACACGGCGGATCCATTCACAAAGGCCCTCCCTCAAACACAGTTCGAGCGACTTTTTAAGCTATTGGGTATGCAGTACGCCAGCAGCTGGCTTTAGTGCAGACGTTGGGTATGCGGTACACCAATTACTGGCCTTTAGTGCAAGTGGGAGATTGTTGGATATGTATGCCCTAGAGGCCATTATTGTATAGTACTAGTTTGTATAATACATTTTGGAGTCTTAGGATATATACACGTGTTTACGACAGTCTTGCTCGATATAGTAGTATGCTACTTGGTTTGTTTTTATCTTAATATGTGTATATGTTTCTTTTAACATATCGCTAATACATATTGATGGAGACCTTAGTATCTTTGCTTGACTGCCGGCGTTGTGATGGCGATCACACTAGTGGGGGCTGGGTAGTCTATAAGCACATCCTTATTTTGGTCCCTAGTCGTAGGATTATCGAGACAGGACATCGATACTCCAGAGTAAACTGGTGCATACACTTCTCGTCCCAGCGGGGGAGATGGTCTGTCCAACAGCCATCAGTACGTCGTACTGGAGATAGTATGCAGGTGCTCGTTAGGTTACGAGTACACTCGACAGGACTCGTCGGGAACTGTTGGTTGGTATTATACCGATCGTCAGTTAACAGTTCCCAGGTGACATGAGTACAGCTTAGTACGTTGACTTGACACTGTCACTTCGCCTCAAGTGTGTTCCCACTGTTCTTAGATTACTACCCTACCACGGCTCTATTGATTCGTGCAAACAGGTAGTAGTTGGGTGCAGTCCCGAAGCACTTAGAGGCAGTGACGGTTAGACACGATTCGTCTCTCCCGGTATTGGGAGTTGATATCGCGCTGTGTCTAGGAGTGCCATTACACATAGTCGTCCCTGCCCAGGGCATGCGAGATTTGCTGGTAGTGTTACCAGTAGTTTCTCAGGGTATTCTGGGATACACTCCGACATGACTTGTACCGCTATTAAGGGACTGACGTTTACCGCCCCCTAGGCCCGCCATGCGATACTCTCAGACGAACAGACTGGACTGTACGGAGATTGTCACATTCAGGCTCAGTAGGAGTTCGGATGGGTTCACCTCATCAGTCTTCTTATCGGCATCTACCTAGGAACCGTTACGTACAGCTAGTACCGCTTGCGTCCTGTGGTTAAACCCACTGCCAGCGTAGTGTCGAGTCTTTAGAGTCCCACAAAGAGTGTTATTCGCCTTTGGGCAAAACAGAGTAGATGTCGCATGGTTTTGCGACGGGGTTCGTTCACATCCGCGCACTTGTGCACGTTTGGTGTCCGGTTAGTTATTACTAGCGGGCTTTGGTTTAAGCCAGATCTTAGTATTTGTTTTGGGATTGGACTTTTCTCATTGTATTCGTGTTCCTCGGAACACGGATGCAGGTGTGTATGCACAGTTGACAGAGGGAGAGGATTCTCATTAGGGTTGTTGACCGTTGACTTTTTCCAAATCCTAATGAGAATGAGAAATATGATTAATAATATTAATTAAGGATAATTGTGCCATGGTTAGGTTGACCATTTGACTTTTGTTGACTTGTTGACTTTGGTTAACCGGTTGACTATTGTTGATATGTTTACTATCATCATTTCATTTCAAAGATGCTTCTCGTTTCTTGCAAATGCATTAAATGATGAAATGATAATGGTCATTCATAAACTAACCATCACAATTTCTTAATTATTATTATTATTATCATTATTCTTATTTTGTGAGCATGGTTGTGAAATTCCATTCTCATTCTCTCTTGCTCTTTCTCTCTCATGTTTGGAGCTCTCCCTCTTCCTCTCAAAGCTTAAGTGTTCCATGTGTTGGAAATCATAAGCTTTTGAAACAAAACCATCAAGACTCATCTCTACTCTTTCTAGGGTTCTTTTTCTAGCAAACCAAGCACTCTAGTTACCTCTTGGTTGAGGTAGGAGCTCAAGTTCGAGGCCCTCGGGTGGATCTATCTTCGGCAAAGAGAAGACGACGAGGAGGAGCCGTTGAAACCACTCCAAGGAGCAAGAAGAGAAGGAGTTCAAGACCTAGGTTTAAAATTCTACATAATAGCTAGAACTTGTAGTTTATGTGTTAGTTTTTGTTTAGCAAAGATCCATCATGGATGGTCCATGTCACCTTGTTAGAAAAATTTGATTTTTCCCTATTCCGCCTCCCCGAAAGAACATGGGTTGGTAACGTGGACCTAACACCTAGGAAGCTACCACTGAAACCCTAGCCTCATTCCCCAACCCAAGGCCACAGATTTATCCATTCTAGCCGCAATTTGAGGCCAGAGCAGGGAAATTGGGTCCCAGGTTTGGTCCATGGCTCCTTTTGCACTAAAATAGACCCCTCCTATATGCAGAATTGGCTAATTGTCACCAGGGGAAAATCTGGGAGCATTTTGGTGTGTTTTAGGCTATGTTTTCCGTATTTTGAAATGCAATTTCTTGACATTTGGATTTGTATTTGGTTGTTGGATGTTTGTACATCGACAACATGGGTTGTTTGATTGTTTTTGCACGTGTAGGCCATAGGTTTTAATCTATGAGAGCACCGTGCGCCGTATCGGTTTTTCGAATTCGATTTTAATACGTATTGCGATTGTTTATTTTTGTAGGTACCCTCGCAAGGATTTCGAGGCGAAAGAGCGCGGCGTCATTGATTTCGGCGAGCGAAGACCAGGTGAGTGGATCTATATCCACGGGGTAAGTCGGGTGGATGGCGTATAGCACCCCCGCAAAGTTTTGGTGGAAACCGATTATAGAATATGGTTACGGAAACCTAGATTAGGAAACTAGGGTTAGAATGAGATAGCTATGAAACCATATTAGAAACTAGAGGATAGTTAGAAGTGATATGTTACTACTATCATAGGATGACGTTTAGCGATATTGCCGTTTAGGGTACTGTAGGACTAGATAGTCGATGTAGATGCGTCATCCGAACCATACCTTTTTCTAAACCGAAGAGTCGTATGTATCTTTAATTATATACCTTGAGGGATATTATGGATTTTCAAATGATACCATTTTCTTAAAAACACCATAACCCCTATTTTCAAAACTACGATTCACTTCTTTTAATATCTGCTTGTATGGTTCGGGTGTGTATATTATATCAATACCTATACTTAAAGTAGAGATAGAATGTTTAGGTAAACTCGGCATGATGTGAGTTATAAATGCGATGAAAAGAATATGAGACAAATATGATGGTATAATGATTTGTTGGTATACGGATGCGAGTCGATGCAAATGATTTATACTCTGCCGGTCCCCTGATATGAGATTATTGCGGATGCGAACCGGGACATTGGTACATAAATACATATACGTATATAGAATGTTGTGAATTATGGATGACAGGCCGTACGTGATTTCAGGCCGTACCCTCATTTGTCGTATAGGATGATAGGATCCCTTTTAGCTCAATGCCGCCTTACGATGATTTTCTGTGCGTGATGAGTTTGACTTGATGATTGATCCTTACCCTTGACTAGAGGTTGCCATACGATGGATCATACCGTACGCGATGTTGTTAGGATGGATGCCGATTTATAGATTCCCCGACTCGGTCATATTATATATGTATACCCGTCAACATTTGCATATGATTTACATTATGCTGTATTCATATTATTTCTATTGCATTGCGTATACCTGTGCTAGTATACTTGCACCATTATCGATGATGCGTGTGTTACACGTACACAGATTTTCCGGCTCACACACTTCATCATCGATAATTGCCAAGTCACTACACAGTAGGGTTGCTGCATCATGATATGACTCTTCGCATAACATGCTTACGTATACATTGCTATATCCATACTTGCGCATATATATACATTGTATATTCATATTGTGCACATATACAATGATATATCCATATTGGTGCACACATGCATTAGTACAACTACACTTGTGCATATTCATATTGTACCTATATAGATAATTGGTTTTATTGTAAACTTGGGAACCGCATGTTATATTTTAAAAGCTGGAATCATTTTAAAAGAGCGGTTTTCCCTTAATATGTCATATCACTATTCCGTGTTGCATAATACACGATATGTTTACATTTCTATTATATGTCGCATGCATCATGCTCTATGATTTTACGCATTGAGATATGCTGTTTTCATGAGATTTCAGGATTTGAGAACTGTTGACTTTTTAAAAGAGATTATGTGTTGATTTAAAAACCCGGTTTCTCCTGATATGATATTTCAGTGCATCCACCATGTGTTTTCTCGGTTCTGAGAGCGACATGTGAAACCCGATTCGAGGAGGCGGATGAGGCCTATTGCGGGTACATGGTGGACCCGGTATGGTACCCCGGGGCAAGAACGGATCGATGTGCAGTAGACGGTGATCCTGGCTGAGGGACTACTACCTACCAGTGATAGTGTTTGGGCTCGGCGGATATCCGGAGGATACCGTCCGGAGTCGAGAGATGATATGGGCCGATCCGGACTGACGGAGCCCGTGGGCCGATCTGGACTGACGGAGCCCGATATATGAGGATTTACGTGCCGATGCTGGGCACGGTTTTCATGATGTTTTCGAGTGTCGATGCTAGGCACTCAAGTTCCATGATTTTGATGTGTCACAAGGGTCACCGTTGATATATGTATCCTCATACTTTCATGCACACTCCTTTATGATATTTACGTGCATACAGACATGGATTATATGGGTGGACGAGATCCACATGCATACATACCTTGATTATGGTTGGACGAGATCCGTATACATGCATTGATTATTACCGTTGGATGTTATCCGCATGCATATAGGTATTGATTACCTTGTTGGCACATATACAAACCCGGTCACCCTAGATATCATAGTATTACCTTTATGATATACTTGACCTAGGAGTCGTTTATTCGATTTCTACCTGTTGATATTTTTCTACTCACGAATTGGCAACTCGCCCCCGTTGTGCGACAGTTCTTGCAGGTTGACCGCTTGGTTCAGTAGCGGCTTCGCTGGCACACAGTTGCATTCGGGTGTTTTGCATTGGTAGGTGGGACATTTGTATCATTCCCACTCTTCTATCTACATCTCATATTGTATCTAGTTAACTCCATCAATCAAAACTTGTAAATTGTATAAGTAATGAGACTTAGTAGGATTGTGATTGCGAGACTTAGAGCGAGGGGTTTTCCGCTACTTGTGATTTATATGTCTTGCTTTTCTTTAATTCTTTTGTGGTGAACTTCGCCGTTGGGCGTCGTATACTTATTTATATTGTCTTGCGTGGTTGTGATCCGCCGTTTGGCGAAGAGCTAGCTCCCGCTTGGCGATGCCATTATCATTATTATGTACTTGTGGTTTTGAATCAAAATATACAAAGTAGGTGCTACCAAAATTTTAAAAAGACGAAACATCTTTTCAAACTAGTAAATTTCACTTGCATCATTCATGTTCCTTTTCTTTGCATTAAGAAAACCTGATTTCATTATACCTTTATTTCAAAACTTCAACTCCTTTATTTTCTTAAAAGGTTTAGATTTTCTGGGTTTCAGCTTACTTGAATTCCGTTACGCCTTTAGACGTTGCATGATTCAAGTGCTGGTCATGAGCTAATATTTCGGGTCGTGACAAAGTTGGTATCAGAGCGCTAGGTTTAACCTTTGTTCGAGTCTATGTTTGACTATGCGGAGTCTAGGGTGGGTATGTATTTCGGAACCTAAGCTTGAGCTTACGGAACTTAGACTTGAACGGTAGGGTATTAGACCCGAACTTTTGTTTCATAGGCTGACCCTGATTGATGGAGTAGGTAGCTTGAGTAGAGTAACGTACCGTACGTATGTTCCGCGGTATATTTACGATACGATACTCGACTTAAGAAACCTTAGGATGTATATATTTTAGAGATCTATCATTCTTTTCATATCCATGATTATACATCCATTTGAGATCCTCGATTCTATTAGTTCGTGATCAGGCTTTCATTGATGATGTTCCTTCTTATGATCATGTATCCATTCTGGATGTGTCGTTTCCTTTCATGCCGTTGATCTGCTTTCTTCGATACTCGATTGAGGTTCCTGTCACCATGTTTCAGCGCAGGTTGAGCTGCTGCTAGTGTTGCGGTCTGGGCGAGCTCGTCTGGTATGAGGGCTGACCGTTGTGTTTTCTGGTGACATGAGAACGTCTCGATGTAGTGTTATGTTGTGGCCTCTTGTGGAGGGGAGTGCTTTGTTTTACACCGGATGATCGGGCTATTGTTAGAGCTGCCAGTTGCGAGAGGACTGTTGATGTACAGCATACCTCAGAGATTTTGATGTCGCCTACCATGCACACAGGTGACCCAGCTGTTGCTGAGATGATGAGATGTCGCTTCTAGAGGTTACGAGATAAGATCGCCGGAGCTTCCAGGCAGAAATGCGACAGATGATAGCTAGTCTACCTTGAATTGAAAGACGAAGGCGATTCGTCAGATTGATGTGCCGATGCAGGCCCATTTGAGTTGAAGATTTCCAGTGTGGAGAGTCTTACTCAAACCCAGAGAAGACCGAGCCAGAGGTGACAACCGATGTATCGCCGTTCCTGGAGGATTGAGGCATTTCTTAGTATGCGGGCGGAGGACATTCACATGTTGTATAGGCTAAGCTAAAATGTTCGGGCGAGTGCCAGAAACATATTTTTCCCAAGTTTAAAGTATTCGGAGGAACATGCAGGTAATTCTGTGGACCCTCTAGAAGAATGAAACCCAAACTCGACATGATGACCATGGAACCGTTTTGAACCTTAGGGTTTGTGGCAGTTTAGCGGTGCCATCAGTGAGGCTTGGGTTTGCCCTTCTACGGCTAGTCCAGAGGTACTGTGGTATGTACCAGATATTTTTAGACTGTGCTTAGGTGTTGGGCCTTCGGGAAATTTTAGGACCTTGATGACTCGGTCGAAAAGTTTGACGCCGTCCGGATACCATGTGATAAGGGATCAGCAAGCTGACCAGTTTTGGATAGAGGACCACACCCAGATGCGTTGTGAGTGATCGAGAATGGACGAGTATTGAGTATTGATTCTTTCGATTTCTTGGTTTGTGTTTGTAAAAGCAAGTATTGAATCAATTGTTTCCCGATAACGGTTTCATTTGCTCGATAACCGTATCTTGTATCAGTATTTAGAAAATTGTATAAAGAAATCACAACCAAAGAATTATATTTGACCGCAATCAATTACGGTGTCAGTTGTAGATCGTAAGCGAGTGCGGATCGTCCACAGGGATTGTGCGATTCGTTTCAATGTTCGATTTGTTTGAATTGAAAAGTTAATTGCGAAGAAATGAAAGCATGATTCAAGATTTATCAATTGTTTCAAGTGTCACTATTCTATTCAAGAATCAAGAAAAAGATAAACAATCAAGAATCGGGTTTCGATGATATTTCCAACCAAATGTCAAGAATTTAAATGAGGCTCGTAGGAATCGATCGGATCTATAGACGTGATGTAATCTCAAGATATCGTGTTCTTGTCCTTCGAAGATTTGATACTAGATCGATGATGATCGACGAGAGTTAGGGCTTTCTCGTGAAACTAGGGTTTCATCTTTTAACCCTTGTTCTTTCGTCGATATCATTCACATTCTAGCCTCTAGCAATTTCAAGAAACGATCGTAACTCCCCAATTTCGAGCGATATCAATCAAGAAAGCATCGCAACAAAATTTGGTCGTCGATTCTTGAACTTGCTAGGGTTTACAAAACTCGTAGGAATCAAGAATCGTTTTCAGATATATTACATCATCATTCTATTGATCGTCTCGACTCCTTGACGAGCGGAGTTTATTCACACATCATCACACAGAAAGCACTCAAGAATTGAAAAGATATCATGATGCAAGAATTTAAAGAAAAAAAGATAAAAGAATATCACCTTTTATTTATATCAACAATTTGATTACAGTCGCTCAAGAACTACAAGATGAAGAACTAAATTGTCGATCTGGCATCGCTCGGCTCCATGAGTCGCGGATCGGCTTGGACCACTTGCTCTGTTGAAGATCGGCTCCGCTCATAAAAGGTTGCAAGGCTTCTTGCTTGATGGGGTACTCGGGATCTTGGCTTTTGATTGGAATTAGGGTTAGGGTTTCAGACAAGTCTTCTCACTAGACTTGTGGAAGAAGATGAAGAAAGAGAGTGGATCTAGATTGATACTAAAATTGGGGATCCTTTTACAAGTGAGCCTAGGGTCTTATTTATAGATCTCCCAAACCCTACGTCTAGGTTTGAAATTACAATTCCCTCCAAAAGTTTGTTGAGGCTTCTAGAAGATAGTTTGTTAGGAGCTAGCTTAGGTTTTAAGCTAGGATTAGTTAAGCTTAGAAAACCCTAGTTTGCTGATCTGGCAGAAGTCTCTGGAGTCTTCTGGAAACTGAAGTACATTTCTGAACTGTAGCCACTGAGATAAACATTTTGCACCAAAATTGAGGAGGTGAAGTGTCAAGACGGCCGCGGAACCGCGGCCTAAGCAGGCTCTGGCCGCGGTTCCGCGGCCATGTTGGAAGCTTGGGCTTTGGTCTTTTTGCAGTGGTCTTGGGCTAACATTTTGGACATCATCTGATGTGTTGAATTGTATTTTGCCTTTTGGATTGCTACCAGAACTGAAATCATTGAGTTGGCGTAATGTTTTAGCGGTGTCCATTTGAGCAAGCTTCTGATTTTCCTGCACAGACTTCGAAACACAAGATGCGATATATAGAAATGATGCCATGTTATGAAATGCAGTCAATTTCCCTAGAAACGCCAGTTTTAAGGTCTAACACATGTAATCTGATATTTTGCAACAGTTTTGCTAATATGTGTTATATGAATGCCGAACACTTCTATATGATTGCAAATGATAGGGAAATTGTCGGTTAAAAAATGCAATATTTTCGACTAATCAAATTCCCCCAAACTTAATTTCGATCGTCTCGAGCGAACTGTTTTATTAAAAAGAGAAAGAAAATAAAGAAAGAGAAATACTAACTAGCACACTTTCGTAGGCAACACGATTGCACTGAGCACGTGCAACAAGCCTTTAAACCACTAGATGTCCCTAGGAGGAGGAGTGTTGTCTCCTGAGGGTTTTCAGCGGATTGCACCCACAAAATCCAATAATAAAAGAAAGATCATGAATATTACATTTAAAGAAAAGAATTGTAAAAGAAAAGCTTTGAAAATTAGGGTTTCCAACTAAGCTAGCTTTTCGGTTGTCATGAGCCCTATCTTAATGGTCATGAAAAGATGTCAGAAATCACGTCCTCCCTCAATAAAACATTGTCTTATTTTTCATTCCTATCTTTCTTCCAAACATCGATCATATCAACCTGCGTGTGTGTAAAGACATCCCTACACCCGGAGAATTCAATTCAAGCTATCATACTCTTGCCTATCAGCCTCAGTACTTTTTAATTAATGAATATTTAGATGAGATTGCTCACACACTTTCATGCGACCGTTAATACTTCTTGAGGTACTAACCGACCGATTACTCATGTTCTTGCTTACTTGGTGTATTTTCCTCGTCTTGCACCACCTTAGGCATAGCAGTGACTCCCAGACCAGTTGGCCTTAGGGCACTAGGTGAAGAAGCACCCTCGCTATACATTTTTATTGCCTTCGGCGATAACAAAACCAGTGTCCAATTTTCACACCACTTTATATATTTTTTTTTATTCGCTTTTTTTTTATTTCCTTCATACATCGGCTTTAAGACAAGAGCATTTCAAGGTATCCTCTACTATCCCAGGCTTCAAAACGTGTGTATGTGCGAATAGCAGGGTAGCAACGTTCAAAATGTTTGGCTTCCAGAATATAAACTATTTTTCAGACTTATTTTTATTCTCAGATTAGTGACGTCCTTCATCTTACTAACCCTTGGGACAACGGCTCATAACTACTTATTACTAGTTCGTATAAGAAAACTTCTAATTTTCTTAGTTTTCTTAAATTTTTCTAATCTCATGGATGTAATTGTTCGTTATCTAAACTTTTATTATCTTATTTACGTACAAAAAAAAATTTTAATATTAAAATATTTTTATATTTGAAAATTTTTAAATTTTTGTGGGTTTTGAGAATTTTTAAATTTTTATAGATTTTTAAAAGAAATGTTTTTGTGCTTATGCAGATGATATGCAAATGATGCAAAAATAAGCACAAACCTCCCCCAAACTTGATTTCAACAGTGTCCTCACTGTTGCCAATCGCTATTCCTACAAAAACTGTAAGCCTGGGGGGAATTATTAGCGGGGGCAAAATATATAAGTGAAGAACTTCCCCCAAACTTATTCTTTTCACTCACCTCCATCCCAAAGATGATGCAATGATATACAGGATATGAAGGTGAGATGGAGGAATTTTAATCCAAATAAACTGGCACTTGTAAGAACAAGAGCTCCTCCGTGGGGTCAGTGGAAAAATACGGCTTTAGTCTATGTCCATTCACTTTGAAAAATGTGCCGTTTTTAACATGTTCTACATCTACTGTCCCATGCGGGTATACAGACCGCGCAATAAAAGGTCCCTTCTACCGAGATCGAAGCTTACCCGCGTGAAGGTGTAATCGTGAATAATAAAGAAGGACTTGTTGACCAGGTGAAAATGTTTTCCTCAAAATATTTTTATCGTGAAATACCTTGTTCCTATTCTTTACAATTACAGCGTTATCATAAGCTTCATCGCGGAGTTCGCTTAGCTCATTTAATTGCAGCTTCTGAAAGTTGCAGGCTAGGTTTAAATCAAAATTTATTTCCTTAATAGCCCACAATGCTTTATGCTCTATTTCGACGGGTAAGTGACATGCCTTCTCGAACACTATCCTATATGGAGACATCCCTAGGTCGGTTTTATATGCAGTCCTGAAAGCACAAAGAGCATCCGTCAATTTGGTCGACCAGTCTTTTCTATTCTTAGCAACAGTCTTCTCCAGGATAAGTTTGATCTGTCTGTTCGAAATTTCAGCCTGCCCGCTCGTTTGGGGATGATAGGGTGTAGAAAGTCGGTGGTTGATTGCGTATTTCCGCATTAGAGTCTCGAAAGATTTGTTGCATAAATGTGTCCCATTATCGCTAATGATAGCGCGTGGGTGTCCAAATCGCGAAAAGATAGTTTCTTTTAAGAACTTAATGACAACTTTCTTATCATTAGTGCGACATGGAATGGCTTCTACCCACTTTGAGACGTAATCAACCGCCAGCAGTATGTACAAATTCCCAAAGGAGTTGGGAAAAGGACCTATAAAATCAATGCCCCAAACATCGAATATTTCAACAACCAGAATGGGTTGCTGAGGCATTTCATTCATCCGGGAGATTCTACCCGTGTACTAACACTGTGTACATGTTTTGCAATGCTCAAATGCGTCCTTGAATAAGGTCGGCCAATAAAATCCACATTGCAAAACCTTTTCCGCCGTCTTTTTAGGACTGAAGTGACCCCCACAGGCCTGATCATGAAAAAAAGAAAGAACACTCTTGAACTCTTCTTTCGGGACACATCGGCGAATGATCTGATCAGGACAATACTTAAACAAGTATGGATCATCCCAGTAAAAGTGTTTTACTTGGGATAGAAAACGGTATTTGTCCTGTTTTGACCAATCGCTCGGTTTAAGTCCCGTGACAAGATAGTTCACAATATCCCTGAACCATGGTTCAGCGGATACGTTCAAGAGTTGTTCATCAGGGAACGAATCATTGATCGGCAGGGTCACAGGGGAAGAAGAGATGCGTGAAAGATAGTCGGCTACTACGTTTTCACATCCTTTCTTATTTTTGATAACAAGATCAAATTCTTGTAACAGTAGGATCCAACGTATTAGTCGACCTTTTGCATCTTTCTTCGCCAAAAGATATTTTAAGGCGGAATGGTCAGTGTACACAACTATAGGAGAGCCAATTAAGTAAGGCCTGAATTTTTCTAATGCAAATACAACCGCTAAAAGTTCTTTCTCGGTGGTTGTATAATTGATTTGAGCATCGTTCAGGGTCTTACTTGCATAGTAGATCACGTGTGGCATCTTTTCAATGTGCTGTCCTAAGACTGCACCTACTGCAAAGTCGGATGCGTCACACATCAGCTCAAAAGGGTAGTACCAATTTGGAGACGATAGAACGGGGGCTGAAGTGGGTGAGTGTTTAAGTGAGTCAAAAGCTGTCTCACAGTCCGAGTCAAAATGGAAGGTCGTATCCTTGGCCAGGAGAAGAGTTAAAGGTCTAGCAATTTTGCTAAAGTCCTTAATGAATCTCCTATAAAAGCCCGCATGGCCAAGGAAAGATCGAATATCTTTGACGCTTTTGGGATGAGGGAGGTTTTGAATGACATCTATCTTAGCTCTGTCAACCTCAATGCCTTTCTGTGAAATAACATGTCCAAGTACTATTCCTTCTTGGACCATGAAATGGCATTTTTCCTAGTTCATAGTTAAGTTCTTCTCTTTGCAACGAGTAAGAACTGCGTCAAGATTCGATAGGCAATCAGAAAAAGAGTCTCCAAAAATCGAGAAATCATCCATAAAGATCTCCAGAAAATTCTTTACCATATCAGAGAATATCCCCATCATACACCACTGAAAGGTAGCGGGAGCATTGCATAACCCAAAGGGCATGCGACTGTAAGCAAAGGTACCAAAAGGACAAGTAAAAGTGGTTTTATCTTGATCCTTTTTTGCGATGGGGACCTGATTATAGCCTGAGTATCCGTCCATAAAGCAATAATACTCTCGTCCCGCTAAGCGTTCCAGCATCTGATCAATGAATGGTAGAGGAAAGTGGTCTTTCCTCGTGGCAGCATTGAGTTTTCTATAATCAATACATACACGCCACCCAGTTTGGGCGCGTGTCTGAATCAACTCATTTGCCTCATTGGTTATAACAGTGATGCCGGATTTCTTAGGAACGACATGTATAGGACTCACCCATTGGCTATCGGAGATGGGGTATATAATACCATTATGTTGGCATTTGACGATCTCTTTCATCACCGCTTCCTTCATGACGGGATTCAACCGTCTCTGTGGTTCTCGGGTTGGTCTGGCATCATCCATCACATGTATATAATGTTCAACTATCAAGGGACTAATTCCTTTGATGTCCTCCATACTCCAACCGAACGCCTCTTTAATAGATCTCAATACCGATAAAAGTGCATTCTCTTGCTCTGATGCAACAGAAGCGGATATGATAACCGGTAAAGACTCATTCTCACCTAGATATGCATATTTTAGGTGAGAAGGTAAAATTTTGAGATCTAAAATGGGCGGAGAAATAATAGAAGTTGGGATCATCGAGTGATTTTTGGAATTACAAAGAAGCTCAGAGCCTGTGAAAGATACAGACTCGGGTGGAGAAAAGTCAGGAGTGCAGGACTCAAGTGTAGGAAAAGTGTCCTCACTAAGATCATGTGTAAGATCAAGCAGAGATGTGGTAATGTCGTGGAGATCTAGAAAGCAAAGATCCTCAGCTGCACAACTATTGGGAGCGATCTCGTAGACAGAGCACACATCTAGAATATGAGCAGAGGGTTCTGATGGCTGACTTCCAACTTTATAGATATTTAGTTCAATGGTCATATTTCCAAATGATATGTTCATTGAACCATTTCTACAGTTTATAACAGCGTTGGAAGTGGCAAGGAAAGGACGACCCAGAATCACCGGAATTTGGCCCCGGGGGTTTGCTACAGGCTGTGTATCGAGTACAATGAAGTCTACAGGGAAAACAAATTCCCCGACCTTTATCAACACATCCTCTAGTTCACCCCTTGGTTTGGTGATTGAACGGTCTGCCATTTGGAGAGTGCAGTGAGCAGGTTTCAACTCTCCAATCCCTAATTTCTCATATACAGAATATGGAAGTAGGTTAACACTTGCGCCAAGGTCTAAAAGAGCACGATTTATGTTTTTACCCCCAATAGAAATCGATATCGTAGGACATCAAGGGTCCTTACAATTCTTTGGTAGCTGGGGAATAAAAGCAGTGCTGATATTATTAGACATGAAGACCTTCTTTGGCACTTGAGTCTTCCTCTTCCTAGTGCACAAGTCCTTAAGAATTTTCACATAAGCGGGGACTTGTTGAATCGTATCTAGGAGAGGGATATTGATGTTAACCTGTTTGAACATTTCTATTATTTTCTACATATGAGGACTCGTTCTATTACCCCTTAACCGGTTCGGGTAAGGTGCTTTCGCAATGAGCGTCGGGTCCATCATAGGAGAAGGATGAGGGGGTAGACGAGATCCCAAAAGAGGTGTGGGGATCGTCTGTGGAGAACTAGAAGGGCTATACTGAGGTGTAGAGCCTAGTGGGAAATGGAGAATAGGCTCGCGAGACGGTGGTGTGGTAGCAGAAGAAGGATCAGAAGGAGAAGTGTGCGTGTGTGGAAAGGTCTCAGCCGGGGCGTTGATATGATTTTCAGTATCATCAATTTCTTCCCCGACATGGTTGTTCAGCACTCTTCCCGATCTCAACGTTGTGATGGCATTTATATTGTAATGCCCAGGATTCTGTAGGGGTTGAGAGGGATGTTTCCCTTTTTCTCTCGCACTCATTTCAGCTTTAAATCGTGCGATTTCAGCTTCCATCGTTCTGATACTCTCAGCTTGGGACGCTGAGTTTTTCTTTATCTCACCGACGGAAGATCTAACCTCAGCCGAAACCTCTATGAAATTTGACAAAAGTGATTTCATGGTTTGAGTGAATTGAGAGAACTCGTCAGAACAGGTCATAGGATTAGACTGTGCAGGAGTGTTGACCTGATTTTTGAAGTTTTGTGACTGGTAGGGGTGCTGAGTGAGTTGAAGGGGTTGCTGTGGTGGAGGAAGAGCCCTTTGAAATTGATTCGTGTTTGGAACCGTGTTTTGAGATTGGTTTTGGTTCCAAGCAAAATTCGGGTGATTCCTCCAACCCTGATTGTACGTGGAAGAATAAGGATCGTTTCTAGGTCTTTGAAATGCGGCATTTGAATGCTCGTGACCTTGAAAAGCAGAGTTTAATGGACATTCTTCCGTTAAATGAGACGGATCAGAACAGCACCCACAAACAGTTTTGGAGAGCGACATTGGGTTTAGGGAGGCTGCTGCAAATTTGTGTTCCATAGCATCGAGCTTCTTTTGCATTGCTGCCATCTCAGCTCGAACACCTATGGATACATCTATTTGGTGTACGCCACCCCTATTCAATGGTTGGGTTCCAATCTCCCACTGTAGTGATTTTTCAGCGAACTCTTCTAAATACTTCCAAGCTTCCCCATCATCTTTGGTCATAAAAGTACCTTGACACATGTTTTCAAGGCTCTGTTTAGTGTTTGGGTTAATGCCCTCATAAATGATTCGGCAAAGCTCCCATCTCGGGATGTCGTGATGAGGACATTGAACCAATAGATCCTTGAAACGTTCAAAGCATTTTGAAAATGGTTAAGTAGGGAGCTGGGCAAATTGATTCAGTTCGCTACGGATTCGAGCTGTCTTTTGTATTGGGTAAAATTTCTTAAGGAATGCAGCGACGAATTCTTCCCAATTCGTAATAGAGTGTGCGGTAGTGTTATATAGCCACTTCTCGGCTATATCGCACAAAGTAAATGGAAGAAGTCGTAGACGCATAGCATCCATTGAAAGTTGTGACGTACCCATCATTGCGCATACATTTTCAAATTTGGTAATGAAAACGTAAGCGTCCTCAGTCTCAAGTCCGTGGAATTTGGTTAAAAGATTGATATACTGGGGCTTAATCTCAAAGGTATCGCCGTTGGCTGGTGGTGTGGATAAGCAGGTCGAAAGAGGACCTCGAATAGGGTAGTACCTCTCCTAGAGAGAGATGCGGGGTGGATTCTGCGCACCAACAGACGGCGGCAGATTAGGGTTAAAGAAGTTTGATAGATTCGGATCCATCGGTGTGGGTGTGGTAGTGGGTAAAGGAAAGGTAAATGGAGAAATATCGACTTCGGAGTCGATAAAGGGTACGCGGACTAAACGGGCACTAGAATCCCGTGTCCAGCCTATCTTGTACTAAAAAGGGTTAGTACAAGTGGCAGCGTGAATTATAATTAGGGGAATGATGAATGCGGTGTTTGCTTTGAAAAAGGGACGGATTTTTGAAAAAATGACGCGACACAACAAATGCAGCAAGCAAAAACCCTAGAATCTAGTGGTCACCTAGGTCCGGCTCTAGACCACTCCTAACTGCCAAAAGACAAGTCGCAGGATAGAATCCTCCACTGCCTCCTTGTCCCCCTGTGGCTGGATAAGTGCCAGGTAAGTGGGAAGGTACTCCACTACGTAAATAGTGGGCCTAATTAAAAACCACTAGCCTTAGACACACTCGCCTTAGACACCACAAGAAAACGCGGATAAGCAATGAATTACCCACGGCCTTCTTCTGTCCTAATTGAGCGCGACGGTCCTTAGAGTCATCTCTAGATATTTTTTAGTTAATGTGGGTCAATGCGGATGCAAGTTTTGCGATTTTTGGGGCCTAAGAAGGGTAATGAAATCCCCACCTAATTTGGATTTGGCCGTGCCCCTTAATATCCGTATTTAGAATGCAAACAACCAAGAAACAAAATCACGCACAAATTTAATTTTGCTTTTTACGGCGCAGCGATTATTTGCAAAGAAACCTGCAGAAAATTATTAGTTGGAGCTAAAAAGAGGAGAGAAGAGAAAGTAAGAAAGTACCTGAAGAAAAATAGCACAGAGAACCCTCAAAAGGGCCGCGGTTCCGCCGCATATGGGTGCTTAAACCGCGGTTCCGCGGTTGGATGATGAGATCACTCCACCAAAATTCACCAGGGAGCTTCTGTAGACTCCCTCTACTCTCTGGTATATTCTAAAAATTTTTTCAAATTTCCAGCAATCTCCAGATCTCCTTGCAATGAAACACAACAAATCGTTTAGGGTTTGCACGAATTTTGATCTCAAAAATCACAATGGAATAAATCTTTCAATTCAACTTTAATATGAAACGAATTAGCGCGCGATCCCCGGCAACGGCGCCATTTGATTCTTTCGATTTCTTGGTTTGTGTTTGTAAAAGCAAGTATTGAATCAATTGTTTCCCGATAACGGTTTCATTCGATCGATAACAGTATCTTGTATCAGTATTTAGAAAATTGTATAAAGAAATCACAACCAAAGAATTATATTTGACCGCAATCAATTACGGTGTCAGTTGTAGATCGTAAGCGAGTGCGATCGTCCACAGGGATTGTGCGATTCGTTTCAATGTTCGATTTGTTTGAATTGAAAAGTTAATTGCGAAGAAAAGAAAGCATGATTCAAGATTTATCAATTGTTTCAAGTGTCACTATTCTATTCAAGAATCAAGAAAAAGATAAACAATCAAGAATTGGGTTTCGATGATATTTCCAACCAAATGTCAAGAATCTAAATGAGGCTCATAGGAATCGATCGGATCTATAGACGTGATGTAATCTCAAGATATCATGTTCTTGTCCTTCGAAGAATTGATACTAGATCGATGATGATCGACGAGAGTTAGGGCTTTCTCGTGAAACTAGGGTTCATCTTTTAACACCTGTTCTTTCGTCGATATCATTCACATTCTAGCCTCTAGCAATTTCAAGAAACGATCGTAACTCCCCAATTTCGAGCGATATCAATCAAGAAAGCATCACAACAAAATTGGGTCGTCGATTCTTGAACTTGCTAGGGTTTACAAAACTCGTAGGAATCAAGAATCGTTTTTAGATATATTACATCATTATTCTATTGATCGTCTCGACTCCTTGACGAGCGGAGTTTATTCACACATCATCACACAGAAAGAATTCAAGAATTGAAAAGATATCATGATGCAAGAATTTAAAGAAAACAAGATAAAAGAATATCACCTTTTATTTATATCAACAATTTGATTACAGTCGCTCAAGAACTACAAGTGGAAGAACTAAATTGTCGATCTGGCGTCGCTCGGCTCCATGAGTCGCGGATCGGCTTGGACCACTTGCTCTATTGAAGATCGGCTTCGCTCATAAAAGGTTGCAAGGCTTCTTGCTTGATGGGGTACTCGGGATCTTGGCTTTTGATTGGAATTAGGGTTAGGGTTTCACACAAGTCTTCTCACTAGACTTGTGGAAGAAGATGAAGAAAGAGAGTGGATCTAGATTGATACTAAAATTGGGGATCCTTTTACAAGTCAGCCTAGAGTCTTATTTATAGATCTCCCAAACCCTAGGTCTAGGTTTGAAATTACAATTCCCTCCAAAAGTTTGTTGAGGCTTCTAGAAGATAGTTTGTTAGGAGCTAGCTTAGGTTTTAAGCTAGGATTAGTTAAGCTTAGAAAACCCTAGTTTGCTGATCTGGCAGAAGTCTCTGGAGTCTTCTGGAAACTGAAGTACATTTCTGAACTGTAGCCACTGAGATAAACATTTTGCACCAAAATTGAGGAGGTGAAGTGTCAAGTCGGCCGCGGAACCGCGGCCTAAGCAGGCTCTGGCCGCGGTTCCGCGGCCATGTTGGAAGCTTGGGCTTTGGTCTTTTTGCAGTGGTCTTGGGCTAACATTTTGGACTTCATCTGATGTGTTGAATTGTATTTTGCTTTTTGGATTGCTACCAGAACTGAAATCATTGAGTTGGCGTAATGTTTTAGCGGTGTCCATTTGAGCAAGCTTCTAGTTTTCCCGCACAGACTTCGAAACACAAGATGCGATATATAGAAATGATGCCATGTTATGAAATGCAGTCAATTTCCCTAGAAATGCCGGTTTTAAGGTCTAACACATGTAATCTGATATTTTGCAACAGTTTTGCTAATATGTGTTATATGAATGCCGAACACTTCTATATGATTGCAAATGATAGGGAAATTGCCGATTAAAAGATGCAATATTTTCGACTAATCAAATATTCTTCCGATGGTTGGGATAAGTTCCCAAGGACGTGTTCGGCCTGATATCTTCTACAGAGTGATGAAGCTAAAGAGTACGCGATTTTGAGTCGCGAGAGATATCGGATTGACCGTGGCCGAGAATAGTTGCAGTGCGCAAATAACATGGATTGACGTCATAATAGACGACGATAAATACAAGTGGAACCAGAGGTTCGTGCGAGACGCTGACAAGCTTTCATTACTCCCCGTCGAGACAAGAGACCCGATATGCTTACAGAGGCATTGGGATACGGCCAGTTTCCGAGGAAATGTGTGCGGAACACGCAGATGTCCAGAAATCGAGAAACGATTATGTAATAGTACCAGCCTCCGTACAGTTTGGCATAGGCGAGATCGGAAGAGACCCTGAGAAGGATTCCTTCCGAGACACTGCAGCAATGAGATTTGCACCCAGGATCAGATGTGTCACGTGTATTCAGAGGGCAGAGGCCGACGCCAGCAACGTGCTTCTTTACGAGTGATCATGATGATTGACCGAGAGATGATCAGAGAAGTGCTAGAGCGAAATCGTCCCCGTTAGCACACCTGACTGGGCCGATTAGCCGATGGATTGCGAGATTGGTAATCCACAGAGAAGATAAGGACCCAGAGACAGAGGACGCCAGACCGTGAGCAGGAGGCGAGCGGATATTCTTGCCCAGCCAGTTTTCAGGTGCGCTGATTTATTTTCCGACATTGTAGGAGGTGTACCTCAATGTCCTTTGTTGCGATTTGCATTTGTGATCTAACTATCATGCCTATATCGCTTGGATTTGAGTTTTGATGACGAATTTCCTGATATTGATTTCGTGCACCATGGTTGCACCTACTGAGTATTTACATTTTTGCGCATTGTTATCGTACCATATATATATTTTATACACCGTTGTGTTGATTTGCGATTTGTGCCTATTGCGTTTGGTGTCGATTTTGTGCCTTGGCCGCACATGTTTATGATTTCATGGATTTCATACGGATGATTTGATTTTTGCACTCGGTATAGCTTATATGTGCTTGTAGTGCATTGATACGTATTTTGTGCAGCACAGTTGCACCTGACTTCATTTTGATATCATTCGAGATATTTATTGTGATTTCGTGCCTAGGGTATGCATATGATTTGATTCATGCTTTTGGCATAGTTTTCATGTACTTTTAGTATTTGATTTACTTTTGTGCATATTAATGCACATGGTTGTGCGATTATATACCACGGTATACCTGATTTGGATTTGGATTGAAATGTGTTGTATACCGTCGATTCGATTTTGATACTCGATATTGTTTTGTGCACCTTGTGCACCTGATTGGATTCTTGTGCATAGCAAATGCACCCGATATTGTTGTCATGCACACCCGTTGCATTGGACAGATGCTTTCGTGCACACCCGTTGGACGTAGTTTTGGGCTCTGGTGCATATTGTGGCACCTGTATTTGGATTTAAATTCCATGCGCTCCGGATGCATGTGTTTATTGGATATGCCTTTTGAGGCTGATTTTGCTTTTGAGCACTTTGTTTTTATGTTGGGCACTATATTGTGTAGTAGTCGAACATGACTGATCTGAGGACAGTACCTGAGTACTTTGCATACACTAAAAGATTACCAAAAAAAGATTTTCCAGAGGATCTATAGTCTCGTTATTTCCTACGTGTCTATGAGCGACACGAATTATTTTAAAGGAAAACCTTTTGAGATCTTTTGAAAACGACGGAACGCGTATTTAAGAAACATATATGGACATATATTATTATTTTAAAATGAGCGTCCGTCAGTTATGCCGTGGCTACGCATTCCCATGGCGATTTAGAAAAGATATTGCATGTATATTATTCAGATTTTCGAGTTTTCAAAGATGCGTACTATACACGTATTATAGTATTTGACTAGTGTATATTGGATTTCAGTAGTTGATTTCGAGATCTACGTCTCTATTGTAACTCCGAGGATATGCGTGAAAATCCGATGGTTTGCGTGACGCTTGACGGAGTTAATTTTGAGTTTCGTACTCTTGTTCATGCGTACTTGGCGCGTTGTGTTATTTCTGCGTTTTTCCATGATTTCGGAGCCCCGTTGTTTTGAGCAGATTATTGAAATGTTTTAGATTTTGGTGGTTTAAATTTAAATTCGGGGACCGAATTTATTTAAGGGGGGAAGACTGTAACATTTCAGAAAATATAAAATATTATTTTTGGGAATTTAATATTAAAATAATATATTTCCCGAAAACTGGAAATTTGCGAAATTGGGGTTTTCGAAAAAGGGTATAAATATATACCAATAATTGTGAAATAAATAGAAATTAAAATGATTTATTCATTTAATAATATAATTAAAGGATTTGGCATTTTTAAAATTTATTATATGCAATTTTGATAAAAACCCGATTAGTGCACTGCTAATAGCGATTAAGCCAAATCCGCGTTTTCTACAGTTTTCCATGGTTAGTGCACCATGACATATTTCATTTTGTTACATGTTTCATTCGTTTGGGTTATTAGTGGAGAGAAAAGGAAAAAGGAAAAGAAAAAGGTCAAAGGGGACAAAATGATTAGGTTAGGTAGATTATGTGAGAGAGAGTGTGTGTGTGATTATGAGAGAGAGAGAGAGAGGGGGCTGCTGCTACCATTTTTCCCCATCTTTTTTCATCTTCTCTCCTTCATCTCTTCAAGCTCACAACCCTCATCAAATAATCCCTAGATCTATCTCCTAATAAGCCCTAAAACCCTACACACCCTTCACAAAAATTAATCCCCTCTTCAACCTCTACACATGGGACCAAGAAATTTCAGTTTTCGATGATCTTAGGGATTCATGGGTGCTGTATGAGGTAATCCCTTCACCAATTGGGTAATTTTTCATTTACTTTAGTATTCATATGTGTTTAGAAGTGAAATTGTGAAGGTTAGGGAACATTGGGTAACCCTAGTAAAGTGTTGAGTGTTTGTTGAAATTGGTGATGTGTTGTGGCTGTTAACTAGACTTGGGTGCTGTTTAAGGACCTGGACCAGAGCTTAGAAACCCAAAACACGGATTTAGAAACCCCGACATCGGATAAATGTATGATTTGAGTGGGTATTTTGGAATCTGGAGCAACCGGGGGCACTAGAAATGATTTTGCAATTACTGGGAGTCGTGCAGGCACCTAGGAAGCTACCACTGAAACCCTAGCCCCATACCCCAATCCAAGGCTGCAGATTTATCCATTCTGGCTGCAATTTGCGGCCAGAGCAGGGAAATAGGGTCCCAGGTTTGGTCCATGGCTCCTTTTGCACTAAAATAGACCCCTCCTATATGTAGAATTGGCTAATTGTCACCTGGGGAAAATCTGGGATCATTTTGTTGTCTTTTACGTTTTCCGTATTTTGAAATGCAATTTCTTGACATTTGGATTTGTATTTGGTTGTTGGATGTTTGTACATCGACAACAGGGGTTGTTTGATTGTTTTTGCACGTGTAGGCCATAGGTTCTAACCAATGAGCGCACCGTACGCCGTATCGGTTTTTCGGATTCGATTTTAATACGTATTGCGATTGTTTATTATTGTAGGTACCCTCGCATGGATTCCGAGGTGAAGGAGCGCGGCGTCATCGATTTCGGCGAGCGAAGACCAGGTGAGTGGAAACCGATTATAGAATATGGTTAAGGAAACCTAGATTAGGAAACTAGGGTTAGAATGAGATACCTATGAAACTATATTAGAAACTAGTTGATAGTTAGAAGTGATATGTTACTACTATCATAGGATGACGTTTAGCGATATTGCCGTTTAGGGTACTGTAGGACTAGATAGTCGATGTAGATGCGTCATCCGAACCATACCTTTTTCTAAACCAAAGAGTCGTATGTATCTTTAAATATATACCTTGAGGGATGTTACGGATTTTCAAATGATATCATTTTCTTAGAAAGACCGTAACCCATATTTTCAAAACTACGATTCACTTCTTTTAAAATCGGCTTGTATTGTTCGGGTGTATAGGTTAGATCAATACCTATACTTATTGTAGAGATAGAATGTTTAGGTAAACTCGGCTAGATGTGAGTTATAAATGCAATGAAAAGAACATAAGACGAATATGATGATATGATGATATGTTGGTATACGGATGCGAGTCGATGGAGATGATTTATACCCTGCCGGTCCCCTGATATGAGATTATTGTGGATGCGAACCTTGGTACATAAATACATATACGTATATAGAATGTTGTGAATCATGGATGAAGGGCCGTACGTGATTTCAGGCCGTACCCTCATTTGTCGTATAGGATGATAGGATCCCTATTAGCTCATTGTCGCCGTACGATTATTTTCCGCGCGTGATGAGTTTGACTTGATGATTGATCCTTACCCTTGACTAGAGGTTGCCGTATGATGGATCATACCATACGCGATGTTGTTAGGCTGGATGCCGATTGATAGATTCCTCGACTCGGTCATATTAGATACGTATACCCGTCAGCATTTGCATATGATTTACATTATGCTGTATTCATATTATTTCCATTGCATTGCTTATACCTGTGCTAGTACACTTGCATCATTATCGATGATGCGTATGTTACACGTACACAGATTTGCCGGCTCACACACTTCATCATCGATAATTGCCATGTCACTACATAGTAGGGTTGCTGCATCATGATATGACTCTTCACATAACATGCTTACGTATACATTGCTACATCCATACTTGCGCATATATATACATTGTATATTCATATTGTGCACATATACAATGACATATCCAAATTGGTGCACACATACATTGGTGCATCTACACTTGTGCATATTTATATTGTACCTATATAGATAAGTGGTTTTATTGTAAAATTGGGAACCACATGTTATATTTTAAAAACTGGAATCATTTTAAAAGAGCTGTTTTCGCTTAATATGTCATATCACTATTCCGTGTTGCATGATACACGATATGCTTACATTTCTATTATATGTCGCATGCATCATGCTCTATGATTTTACGCATTGAGATATGCAATTTTCATGAGATTTCTGTATTTGAGAACCGTGGACTTTTTAAAAGAGATTATGTGTTGTTTTAAAAATCCATTTTCTCCTGATATGATATTTCAGTGCGTCCACCATGTGTTTTCTCGGTTCTGAGAGCGACATGTGAAACCCGATTCGAGGAGACGGATTAGGCCGATTGTGGGTACATGGTGGACCCGGTATGGTATCCCGGGAAGAGAACGGATCGCTGTGCAGTAGATGGTGAGCCTGGCAGAGGGACTACTACCTACCGGTGATAGTGTTTGGGCTCGGAAGATATCCGGAGGATACCGACCGGAGTCGAGAGATGATATGGGCCGATCCGGACTGATGGAGCCCGTGGGCCGATCCGGACTGCCGTAGCCCGATATATGAGGATTTACGTGCCGATGCTGGGCACGGTTTTCATGATGTTTTCGAGTGTCGATGCTAGGCACTCAGGTTCCATGATTTTGATGTGCCACGAGGGACACCGTTGATATATTTATCCTCATACTTTCATGCACACTCCTTTATGATATTTATGTGCATACAGACACTGATTATATGGGTGGACGAGATCCACATGCATACATACCTTGATTATGGTTGGACGAGATCCATATACATGCATTGATTATTACTACTGGATGTTATTCGCATGCATATAGGCATTGATTACCTTGTTGGCACATATACAGACCCGGTCACCCTAGATATCATAGTATTACCTTTATGATATACTTGACCTAGGATTCGTTGTTTATTTGATTTCTATCTGTTGATATTTTTCTACTCACGAGTTGGCAACTCACCCCCATTGTGCCACAGTTCTTGCAGGTTGACCTCTTGGTTCAGTAGCGGCTTCGCTGGCATACAGTTGCATTTGGGTGTTTTGCATTGGTAGGTGGGACATTTGTATCGTTCCCACTCTTGTATCTATATCTCATATTGTATCTAGTTAACTCCATCAATCAAAACTTGTAAATTGTATAAGTTATGAGACTTAATGGGATTGTGATTGCGAGACTTAGAGCGGGGGGGGGGGTTTCCGCTACTTGTGATTTAAATGTCTTGCTTTTCTTTTTTTCTTTTGTGGTGAACTTCGCCGTTGGGCATCGTACACTTATTTATATTGTCTTGCGTTGTTGTGATCCGCCGTTTGGCGAAGCGCTAGCTCCCGCTTGGGGATGCCATTATCATTATTATGTATTTATGGTTTTGGATCAAAATATACAAAGGAGGTGCTGCCAAAATTTTAAAAAGAAGAAACATGTTTTCAAACTAGTAAATTTCACTTGCATCATTCATGTTCCTTTTCTATGCATTAAGAAAACCTGATTTCATTATACCTTTATTTCAAAACATCACCTCCTTTATTTTCTTAAAAGGTTTAGATTTTCTGGGTTTCAGCGTACTTGAATTCCATTACGCCTTTAGACGTTGCGTGATTCAAGTAATGGTCACGAGCTAATATTTCGGATCATGACAATCGCGAATACATATTGATAGAGCCCTGAGGATCTTGCTTGACTACCTGCGTTGTGATGGCAGTCACACTAGTGGGGGCTGGATAGTCTACAAGCACATCCTTTTCCAGGTCCCTAGTCGTAGGATTATCAAGACAGGGCATCGATACTCCGGATTAGACTAGTGTGTACGCTTCTCATCCTAGCAGGGAAAATGGTCTATCCCACAGCCATTAGTACGTTGTATTGGAGATAGTATACAGGTGCTCGTTAGGTTACGGGTACACCAGACATGACTCGCAGGAAACTGTTGGTTAGTATTATACCCTTCGTCAGTTAACAGTTCCCAGGTGACATGAATACAGCATAGTCCACAGACTTGACACTGCTGCTTCGTCTCGAGTGTGTTCCCACTGTTCTTAGATTGCTACCCTACTATGGCTCAAAGGAGTCGTGCAAACAGGTAGCAGTTGGGTGCAGTCCCGAAGCACTTGGAGGCAGTGGTGGTTAGATAGGATTCGTCTCTCCCGGTATTGGGAGTTGATATCGCACTGTGTTTGGTGAGCCATTACGTAAAGTCCCTGGCCAGGGCAAACGAGATTTACTGGTAGGATTTCCAGTAGCTTTTCAAGGTGTAATGGGCTTCAATCCGACACGACTTATACCGCTTTTAGAGGACTGACACTTGCCGCTCCTAGGCCCGATATGCGATAGTATTAGACGAACAGACCGGACCGTACGGAGATTGTCACATCAGGCTCAGTAGGAGTTCGGATGGGCTTCCTCATCGGCCTTCTTATCGACATATACCTGGGGACCGTTACGTACCGCTAGTATCGCATGCGGCCTGTGGTTAAACCCACTGCAAGCGTAGTGTCGAGTCTTTAGAGTCCCATACAGAGAGTTTCCCTACTTCAAGCGAAACGATATAGATGTCGTATGGTTTTACGAGAGGGTTCGGACACATACGTGTATTTTTGCACGTACGATGTTCGGACAGTTTTTACTAGCGGGTTTTAGTTTAAGGCAGATTCTAGTATTGGATTATTGGATTTATACAGTCTCAGTATTTCCGTGTTTTCACGGATGGAGGGGTATTCTCGTAATTAGTCGAGAAGCTTCTAGAAGAAAGATGAGGTGGAGAGCTTAGGTGTTATTTGCATTAAATGGATTAGTGACTCATGAGGTGATTCATCCAAATAAGTTAATGAAGCATTTATTGCTTAATGACTCATGAGATGATTCATTGTATGTATTAAATGAAGCATGGTTGTAAATATCACATAATGATTTATTTGATATTCTTTATGCTTCATCATATATAGAAATGAGACATAATTCGTTATGATTCTCACTTTCACATTCTCTCTCCTCAAGCTCTCTCTCTTCAAAGGCCTAACCCTAATCCTCTCATGTGTTGAGATCCTAGGGTTAGCAAGACTAATAGATCCCTAATCCTCTTTTATATCCTCTAGGTTACTTTGATTAGCACTCATAGCCACCTAGTTACCTCAAGTGAGAGGTTAAACCTTGGAGAAGGAGCTCTCGGGTGGATCTTCTATCACATCGAGGAGGCCGACGAGGAAGTGAACTACAAGAACAAGAAGGACTTGAATCTTTAGGTATAATCCTCTATCATAGTAGTTAATCACTTCTAGATAGTTGTTAGTTAGGGTTTAGCAAAGATCCGTAAAGTTAGTCGATGTTAACTCAAACAAAATGATTGTTTTACATATTCCGCCTCCCCGCATCATGTGGGGTATCTAATGTCGACTTACAGTGGTATCAGAGCCTAGCTAAACCATAACTAACATGTTAGCAAAGTCGTTAGAAATTCGATCGCAAAACGAACCCGAAAAAACATCATTTTCACCATGTTTCTGCCGATTTTAAAACGGGGTCTAAAAATTTTTTAGGGACCCTTAAAAGTACAAGCAGGGAATTTTAAGAATTGTGAAGAAATTTGGGACTGTGAATCGGCCATACCGCCGCAGAACCGCCGCCGATCTAAGGGATCCGCCGCGGATCCGCGGCCGAGTTGACTCCGAGTCAACCCAAATTTGCTTAGTTATTTTTCTGTGTTGATATTGTATTTTCTGAGATGTTTTGTTTCTGCTCAGGTTTCATGTGCACAGAGAATTATTTGGAGTAAATTCATTTGTGTTTGCTTGATCGAAATTCTAAGATGTTTGGCTAACTTGATTATATCTGTGTTGTGATTAATGTGTTCGTAAACCTTCCCTTACTGCTAGTATGTCGGTTAGCAGGGGGTGCACATTTCTGTAATGGTTTTTACTGGTTTGTGAATGTGGACTTGTTGGATTGTCGTGAGTGGATAACCGGGGATGTGAGACGAGTGTTTCTTTCATTCAAATGTAAATTGTAATTTGTTGTAATATTCTTTTGCGGGGCACATCCGGGTTGAGGTTGTATCCACCGTTGTATTATTTCATTTACTATTTTCTGCTCCTAGGATAGACCCAAGATGGGGTGCACAAACTATCGGTTACTTTGAAGTGTTTAGTGGCCTACTCACGTCGTTGAGGTGTAAGTCTATGTATCCCACCCCGGCACTTACGGGGAGGCGGAAAGAGTAAAAATCGAATTTTTCTCACAAGGAAACATAGACTAACCATAAAGGATCTTGCCAAACAAAAGCTAACAAACTATCTACAAGTTCTAACTAATAGGTTAGAAGATTATACCTAGTTCTTGAACCCCTTCTCTTCTTGTGTTGCTTTCCTTTCTTGTGTGCTCCTTTGAGTTGTATAGACGGCTCCTCCTCTTCGTTTTCTCTTTGCCGAAGAAAGATCCACCCGAAGGCCTCTACTTTGTGCTCCTACCTCAACATAGAAGTAACTAGAGTGCTTGGCTTGCTAGACTAAGAACCCTAGAGTGAGTAGAGAGGTGTTTTGATGGTTTTATCTCACAAAGCTCATGTTTTTCAACTCATGAAACAAGAGAGCTTTTGAGAGAGAGGAAGAGGAGAGAGCTTTTCAAGAGAGAGAAAGAGCAAGAGAGAATGAGAATAAAATGAACCTTGCTCTCATATGAACCAAAAAGAATAATAAAAATTTTAATTAGGGTAAATTGTCATGGTTGATGTTGATTTGACCCTTATCATATCATAATTAATGCTAAGCATGCTCACAAAAATATCCAAGTCAACATGGGTCAACTTGGTCAAAGGGTCAAACCTAATTAACCATGATACAATTATCACTAATTAAAACTCATTAATCAATTTCCTCAATCTCATTATGGTTTCAATCAAGTCAATGGTCAAAACCCTAATGAGGTTCCTCCGCCTCTGTCAACTGTGTATACACACCCGCATCCGTGTTCCGAGGAACACGAACACTATGAGACAAGACCAATCCCAAAACAAATACAAGGATCTGGCTTAAACCAAAGCCCGCTAGTAATAACTGACCGGACACCAAGCGTGCACAAGTGCGCGTATATGAACGAACCCTGTCGTAAAATCATACGACCTTTACTCTGTTTTGCCCAAAGGCGAACAACCCTCTGTGTGGGACTCTAAAGACTCGACACTACGCTGGCAGTGGGTTTAAGTACAGGCCGCAAGTGGTACTAGCTGTACGTAACGGTCCCCAGGTAGATGCCGATAAGAAAACCGATGAGGTGAACCTATCCGAACTCCTACTGAGCCTGAATGCGACAATCTCCGTACTGCTCGGTCTTTTCGTCTGAGAGTATCGCATGTCGGGCCTAGGGGGCGGTAAACGTCAGTCCGCTGAAAGCGGTACAAGTCATGTCAGAGTGTAGCCTAGAACATCCTGAGAAAATACTGGAAACACTACCAGTAAATCTTGCTTGCCCTGGCTAGGGACTTTGTGTAATGGCTCTCCTAGACAAAGCGCGATATCAACTCCCAATATCTGGAGAGACGAATCTTGTCTAACCGTCACTGCCTCCAAATGCTACGGGACTGCACCCAACTACTACCTGTTTGCACGACTCATTTGAGCCGTGGTAGGGTAGTAATCTAAGAACAGTGGGAACACACTTGAGGCGAAGTGACAGTGTCAAGTCAACGGACTAAGATGTACACATGTCACCTGGGAACTGATAACTGACGATAGGTATAATACCAACCAACAGTTCCCAGCGAGTCCTGTCCAGTATACTCGTAAGCTAATTAGCATCTGCATACTATCTCAAGTATGACGTACTGATGGCTGTGGGACTGACCATCTCCCCTCCTGGGATGAAAAGCGTATACACTAGTCTACTCTGGAGTATCGATGCCCTGTCTCGATAATCCTACGACCAGGGACCTGTATAATGATGTGCTTATAGACTACCCAGCCCCCACTAGTGTGACTGCCATCACAACGCTGGTAGTCAAGCAAAAGATCCTAAGGGCTCTATCAATATGTATTGGCAATATGTCAAAAGAAACACTTACGCATATTAAGATAGATACAAACCAAGTAGCATACTACCATATTGAGCAAGAATGTCAATCCGTGTATATATCCCAAGCTTCCAAAATGCAATATACAAACTAGTACTATACATTAATGGCCTCTAGGGCATATTACACTAACAATCTCCCACTTGCACTAAGGCTATGTGCGGGCATATCGTAGAACTATCATCTCGAATAGCCTCTCGAACTGCGTCTGAGGAATGGCCTTTGTGAATGGATCTGCAATGTTATCTTCTGTAGCAACCCTTCGAACATCGATCTCCTGGCGATCCACAATCTCCCTGATCAGGTGATACCGCCTCAAGATGTGTCTGGACTTCTGATGGGACCTGGGTTCCTTTGCTAAAGCTATAGCCCCGTTGTTGTCACAATAAAGAGATATTGGATCAACAATGGATGGAACCACCTGAAGTTCTGTCAAGAACTTCCTCATCCAGACGGCTTCTTTTGCGGCATCAGATGCTGTGATATATTCCGCTTCCATCATCGAGTCAGCAAAGGTTTCCTGTTTGGAACTCTTCCAACACACCGCGCCTCCATTGAGAGTAAAGACATAACCCGACATGGATTTGGAGTCATCCTTGTTACTCTGGAAGCTGCAATCAGCACAGGCCTCGATCTGGAGGTCTTTTCCGCCGTAAACCAAAAACATATCCTTAGTCCATCTCAGGTACTTCAAAATGTTCATTACCGCTATCCAGTGCTTCTCCCCAGGGTTTGACTGATACCGGCTTACTACACTCAGTGCATAAGCTACATCTGGTCTGGTACACAACATCGCATACATTATAGAGCCTACCGCAGAGGCGCAGAGTATAACAGACATGCAATCCTTTTCCAAATCAGTCTTGGCAGACATCTCTTTGGAGAGGGTGATCCCGTGACAAGCCGGTAAATTACCGCACTTGGAATCTTCCATACTGAATCTTTTCAGTATGGTGTCGATGTACCTGGACTTTGAAAGTCCTAATATCCTCTTGGACCTATCACGATAGATCCGGATCCCTAAAATGTAAGAGGCATCACCCAGGTCTTTCATGGAGAACCTATGTGACAAGAACCCTTTGACAGATTATAGCATAGGAATGGCATTTCCTATCAAGAGAATGTCATCCACGTATAAAACGTGGAATACGACAGTTCGCACTACAATCTAACTATAAATACATGGTTCATCTGGATTTTTGATAAAGCCAAATTCTTTGACCGTCTCATCAAAACAGATGTTCTAACTCCGCGATGCCTGTTTTAGTCCATTAATGGACTTAAGCAACATGCACACCTTCCCGCTGCTCCCACTCTGAATGAAACCCTCTGGCTGGTCCATATAGAGACACTCCTCTAAATTACCATTTAGAAAAGCGGTTTTAACGTCCATCTGCCAAATCTCATAATCGTGGAAGGCAGCAACGGCAAGAACGATCCGAAGATCTATTTGCAGCCTTCCTTTTGAAGATCTATTTGCAGCCTACGGGTTTTACCCCTTCTGGAGCAACGTCCAAAGTACATAATTTTTTGGTGTACATGGACTCCATCTCGGTCCGCATTGCATCCAGCCATTTTACCGAGTCAGTGCTCTGAGTGGCCTGTTGGAAGCTAGTGGGCTCATCATTATCGATGATGCAATCCTCTCTATCTCCATCTATGAGAAAACCGTAGTATCTCTCAGGTGGATGAGAAAGCCTACTACTCCTGCGGAGCAGTGCAGGAATGTCTTGTTCTTTCGAACCTTCTGGTTCTACTAAGCTTTCAGTAATAGCTCATGGTTCTTGAATTTCTTCCAGTTCTACTGCGCTCCCACTTATCTGATTTTCCAAAAATTCATTTTTCAAGAAGCAGGCATGACGAGAAACAAATACCTTTTGTTCCTCTGCGTAATAGAAGAAATATCTCTTGGAGTTCTTTGGATATCCAACAAACCTGCACTGTACTGAGCGTGCCTCGAGTATGTCCATATGCTGCTTTTTAACAAAAGCTGGACATCCCTATGTCTTAATGTGTTTAAGATAGGGTTTCTTCCCACTCCACATCTGATATGGTGTGGTAGGCACTGACTTAGTTGGAACCCGGTTCAAAAGATATGCAGCTGATTCTAGTGCATATCTCCAGAAAGATCGTGGGAACTCAGCGTTACTCATCATGGAACGTACCATATCTAATACGGTTCGGTTCCGTCTCTCCGATACACCGTTATGTCGTGGAGTGTATGGAGGAGTAAGCTGAGAGAGAATTCCATTCCCTTTTAAGTAATCCAGGAACTGGGCACTTAGGTATTCACCACCTCGATCAGATCTCAGTGTCTTGATACTTTTGCTGGTTTGTTTTTCTACTTCATTCTTATATTCCTGGAATTTTTTAAAGGCCTCAGATTTATGCTTCATTAAGAAGACATGTCCATACCTTGAGAAATCATCCGTAAAAGTAATGAAGTAAGAATAACCACTTCGCTCATGTATAGACATTGGACCACATACATCGCTGTGTACGAGTCCCAAGAGCTCGCCCGCTCTTACTCCGTGTCCAGTGAACGGAGTCTTTGTCATCTTTCCTTTGAGACATGATTGAAAAGTTGCATAAGATTGATATTCGAACGGATCCAAATACCCTTCTTTATGCAACTTAGTTAACCTTGTCTCATTGATGTGACCCAGTCTACAATGTCATAAGAAAGCATGATTTATTTCTGGAGACTTTCTTTTGTGTGTATTCTAGATATTGAAAATCCGCGGTTGGTTTAATACGTATATCCCGTTGCTTAATGTACCCGACCCAATCAAAACATGATTAAGGTGAATGTTCACAACATTGCTTACAAATGCAAAATCATAACCTTCTTTATACATTAAAGATACAGATATGATATTACAAGTCGCATTGGGTACAAAATAACAGTTGCGCAAAACCAAAATATGTCCATCTTTCAACACTAAGTGATAGTCCCCCACGGACTCAGCATCCATGCTTGCTCCGTTTGCAACTCTGAAGGTCATATCACCTGCCTTCAAAGCTCTACGTCTTCTCAGTGCTTGTAAGGAATTACAGATATGAGATCCCGATCCGGTATCAAATACCCAGGAAGTAGAGTTGATTGACAGATAGTTTTCGATAACATACACGCCTGAAGCCGAAGCCACGACTTGCTTCGAGTCCTGGTTCTTGGCCTTCCAAGCCCTGCAATCTTTCTTCCAGTATCCTTTCTTGTGACAATAAAAGCAATCTTCCTTCCCCACAATCTATCCTGCTACCTTTGCTACCTTTTCCTTTCCCTTGGCATCCACCTTACTAACACCGCCCCTTGGTTTGTGGGGGCCTTCTTCTTCTTTCCTTTGGCTTTCGCCTTGGACCTAAAAGAGGAAGCTCCTCCAACAGAACAAGCGGGTGTTTCCCTGACTTTCTGTAGGGTTTGTGAGTGTATATGCCCTAGAGGCCATTACTGTATCATACTAGTTTGTATATTACTTAATGGAAGCTTGGGATATTCACAGTTGTATAAACAATCTTGCTCAAAATGGTAGTATGCTACTTGGTTTGTTTCTACTTTAATATGTGCATGTGTTTCTTTTAGCATATCGCTTATACATATTAGTGGAGCCCTTAGGATCTTTGCTTGATTACGAGCGTTGTGATGGTAGTCACACTAGTGGGGGCTGGGTAATCTACAAGCTTATCCTTATACAGGTCCCTAGTCGTAAGATTATCGAGACGGGGCATCGATACTCCGGAGTAGACTAGCGTATACGCTTCTCATCCCAGCAGGGGTGATGGTCTGTCCCACAGCCATTAGTACGTCGTACTGGAGATAGTATGCGGGTACTCGTTAGGTTACGAGTACACTGGACAGGACTCGTCGGGAACTGTTGGTTAGTACTAGACCTATCGTCAGATAACAGTTCCCAGGTGACAGGAGTACAGCTTAGTCCGTCGACTTGACATTGCTACTTCGCCTCGAGTGTGTTCCAACTGTACTTTGATTACTACCCTACCACGGCTCAAAGGAGTCGTGCAAACAGGTAGTAGTTGGGTGCAGTTGTGAAGCACTTGGAGGCAGTAGCGGTTAGATAGGATTCGTCTCTCCCGGTATTGGGGGTTGATATCGCGCTGTGCCTTGGAGAGCCATTACACAAAGTCCATGGCCAGGGCAAGCGAGAATTACTGGTAGTGTTTCCAGTTGTTTCTCAGGTTGTTCTGGGCTATACTCCGGCACGACTTGTACCGCTGTTAGGGGTCTGACATTTACCGCCCCCTAGGCCCGACATGCGATACTCTAAGCGAACAGACCGGATTGTACGGAGATTGTCGCATTCAGGCTCAGTAGGAGTTCGGATGGGTTCACCTCATCGGTCTTCATATCGGCATCTACCTGGGGACCTTTACATACAGCTAGTACCGCTTGCAGCCTGTGTTTAAACCCACTTCCAGCGTAGTGTCGAGTCTTTAGAGTCCAACACAGAGGGTTGTTCCCATTGGGCAAAACAGAGTAGAAGTCGCATGGTTTTGCGACGGGGTTTGTTCACATCCGCGCACTTGTGCACGTTTGGTGTCCGGGCTGTTTTTACTAGGGGGCTTTTGGTTTAAGCCAGATCCTAGTATTTGTTTTGGGATTGGTTTTGTCTCATTTTATTCGTGTTCCTCGGAACACGAATGTAGGTGTGTATGCATAGTTGACAGAGGCAGAGGAATCACATTAGGGTTTTTGACAGTTGACTTTTTCTAAACCCTAATGAGAATGAGAAATATGATTAATAATATTAATTAAAGATAATTGTGCCATGGTTAGGGTTGGGTTGACCATTTCACTTTTGTTGACCATTTGACCATGATGATTTCTTTTGCAAGATGCTTCATGAAGCTTGCAATTAGCATTAAATGTGAAATGATAATGGCCACTTCAACTAACCATCACAATTTTCTTTAATTATTATTATTATTCTCATATTCTCTCATATGAGAGCATGGTTTTTATTTTTCTCTCATTCTCTCTTGCTCTTTCTCTCTCATGCAAAGCTCTTCCTCTTCCTCTCTCAAAGCTCTCTTCATTCGTGTGTTGAAAAACATGAGCTTTATATGATAAAACCATCAAGACAACTCTCTACTCATTCTAGGGTTCTTAGTCTAGCAAGCCAAGCACTCTAGTTACCTCTTGGTTAAGGTAGGAGCTCAAGGTAGAGGCCTTCGGGTGGATCTTTCTTCGGCCAAGAGAAGACGAAGAGGAGGAGCCGTCTACAACACTTCAAGGAGCAAGCAAGAAGGAGGACCACAACAAGAAGAGAAGGAGTTCAAGATCTAGGTATAACCATCTAACCTAGTAGCTAGAACCTGTAGTAAGTTTGTTAGTTTTTTGTTTAGCAAAGATCCTCTAATTTTAGTCCATGTTGCCTTGTGTTAAAAATCCATTTTTTACCTATTCCGCCTCCCTATAAGCACCGGGGTAGGTAACGTGGACTTACAGTGGTATCAGAGCCTGGCTAAACAACAACTAACATGTTAGCAAAGTGTTTAGAACTTCGATCCGAAAAAAATCGCAAAATACATCAAAATCTTGTGCTTTCTGCCGATTTTAAAAAAAGGTCTAAAAATATTTCCACACACCTGAAAAATACGTGCAGGGTTTTTTAGGAACACCCAAGAAAAACGAGCTCTTGACTCCATTAGACTGCTGCGGAAACGCGGCGAAACCAAGCGTTTCGCCGCGGATCCTCTGCCGAGTCGACTCGGTCGCGACTCGTTTTTCCTGCAGTGTGTTCAGACTGATGTTTTATGATTTTTAGATACATTGTTTCTGCCCAGATTTTTCAGAGAACAGTGTTGTGTTTGGGGTAGTTTCAAATTGGAATATTTATCGAAATTCTATAAACCTTAGCTAGATGATTATATCTGTGATGTGATATATGTACTGAACGTCGACTAATCGCTATACGTCGATTAGTGGGGGTTGTAAATATCTATGATCTGTGATGTTGGATTGTGTATATGAACTTGTTGGATTGTCACGGATGAATAGCCGGGGTTGTGAGATGGGAGTTTCTTTATCTTTCATTTGATGTAAATTGTAAATTGATGTAATATTATTTTTATGGCCGCACATCCGGGTTGAGGTTGTAGCCGCCATTGTATATTATTTCTTTTACTGTTTTTGCTCCTAAGATAGACCCAAGGTGGGGTGCACAAACTACCGGGTATATTGAAGTGCCGAGTGGCCTACTCACGTTGTTGAGGGAGGTTGCTTCACTTCGGGTACTTGGCGGGTAGTTTGCCGCACCCGTTGGGGTCTAGGGTGGGGTTTGGCTATTCGTCACGATCGTGTAATCCGTTGTTCATTGCAGGCTCAAACGAAACGCGAATTTCTAGCATATCTAATGTGTTCATCTGTGATCTGGAATGGCTATCATTGCGTCTGACGAATGTATATATCTATATATGATATATAGTAGGCGTTGCTTATGTTTTTCATCCACGCTAGTCCAACTCCCGCTCTGTCGTTAGTTAAGTAACCTACCGGTTGATGACGGGCCCCGTGGCGAATGCGGATGGCATAAGCGTACGTCATATTTTCGTTGTTTTCTGCAATGGTAGGATTAATTGATGGGACGCATTACATTATTGCAAAGAAAACAAAACAAAGTTAAATCGTTGGAACAATTTCAAAACCACTCGGTTTCTTTTCAAAACAGAAAACTTTTAAAAACGCGGAGCTTAAACCACTCATTTTAAAAGCTATCAGGTTCTTTCGATTATATCAAGTTCACAACGCTCACGGTTTCACCAAAACCATTCGTAGCCCTCCGTCATTTCATATGGATAGTCAATAGTATTCAAGTTGTGTTTGTTGGCCAAAGTCAAGGCATAGTGATTGGTAGCTATTGGATATTCATATGTAGCATAGATAGATGCGTTTGTTTGGGACAGTCGTACTGCCTTGTTGGCCAAAGTCAAGGGTAGGTACGGGTGGGTTCAAATTAACCTGGAAAATGACGGGTAGAACTTGACATGTGACTTATGATTTGTTGGCCAAAGTCAAGATCATAAGAGCATGGGGCAAAAATACACATCGGGAGTTTCTAAAAAAACTGAAACTTGCTAGTGTTGCATACCATTTGGAGTGTGATGATTTTGGTACAATTCCTTCAGCTTTATCACACGATGATATTTGGATCCCGATCCTACTGTGAGTATATGCTACTCCTCGGGGAACTTTCTCACTGAACGATCAATGCTATAAACCAAGTAGGTGTCTAGAAAGGTGTTAGCGGGGCTACGCCCACAGGGAAAAGAGCTTATTTAATTAAGGAACTTCGCGAAAGCGTCTTAAAACCTCCCTCGAAGTACCGACACTGGCCTGGCTGAATGGTTAAGAAAGTATTGTACAGTGAGATTGATCCCGACTAATTCTTCTTTTATAGTTTGAGGAAGGATTCGAGAAACAGTAGGAGCCATCCTGTTTAGACAAACTAAAAACCACTCTAAACTTGCAAGAGTATCATGCTAAAGTGTTTCTTCTCCCTCTCCTAATTGCAGCGACTAAATATCATGACTGACCTTTAGTTACTACTAAATAAAAATATACTGACAGGGCCAAACTACAAAGATTGGCTTAGGAATGTCAAAATGGCAATACTTATGACAAGTTGGGGTATCTCCTTACCAGTAAAGCCCCTGCCGTCCCAGGTCTAGAATCCAGCGTCGTGGATAAGGAAATCCGTAAGACCTGGAAGATTGACTGCGCGAAGACCAAGTTCCTCGTGCTTGCCTCTATGGACAATGAACATCAGAGGAGGCACGAGAATATGGACCTTGAATCCATATTTCTCCATACTAAGGAACTATATGGAGAGCAATCCCGTATCGCCAGATATGAAACCTCGAAAAAGTTGTTTTCAGCAAGGTTGGCCGTCAGATCATCTGTAGCGGAAAACGTGCTCAAGATAATTAGCTACAATGAAGAGCTTGCGGACCTTGGGACCACGTTAGAGAATGAGCTCTACACTGACTTGATTCTCCAGTCCCTTCCTTCCACTTACGCCCTGTTTATCCTGAACTTGAACATGTAAGGAAAAGAAGTTGAACGTCCGGAACTCCTCAACATGTTGAGGAGTGCAGAGGGCACCCTACAGAAAGTCAGTGTCACGACCCAAAATTTGGCCCGTAACCGGCACTTAAACTACGTAACGTCTACAGGCATATGCAACTCAAGTAAGCCGAAACCCAGAAATCTAAACCACCCAAATCTGGATCAACGGAGAAAAACCTAGTTTTAACATTTGGAAAATCACAAGTAAAATCACTAACTCTAGTTTTCTTTCTTAAAAATTTCGGCAGCACCTCCTTTGTAAAAACTAGCCCCGAAAACGGGTACAACACAGATAATATATAAAGTATCCCAAACGGGAGAAAAATCACGCCCAACGGCGGAGACAATCACCACAACAAGTATACGACGCCGAAGCGAAGAAATATCAAAGAAACGACTATAATAAGAAGTAAACCATTCAAGCAACCGGCTCCCACGAACACGGCACCCAAAGTCACCAAAATAATACAACACCAAATCCTCACAAGTCGTCTCTAAGTCATTTACAAACAATGGTAGATGGAGAATACTAGATCCAACAAAAAGATATAAAATGTACAGGCAGATAACCGCAAACCCACCTAAAAGTAAAGGCCTCACTGCCTAACGTAGCGCTATCCGCAAAAGTAGAGATGATAAGACGCCCTGCCGCGACTACTGTGAGGGTAAGTCCTGCAAAACACCGTATCACAACGGCGGTGAGTTGCTAACTCATGAATAGTAAATAACATCATACTGTAATCGTAAGTATGCACGAACATCGATCTTTGTATCACATGTAATCCGATAGCATAAGTATGATAAGTGAATATGCAACAATCATGTAAAGGTACATCATCAGGGTATTACAATTACATGAAAAAATGCATAACAACAAAAATCCTAAGTGTGTGGGATGATACAATAAAATCTCATGCAAAATCATCAGCATGGAAAAACACCAGTGTCCCTTACTGACACATCAAATCCCAAATCCTCAGGCACCGCATCGAAAGATCGGCCCTCACATCCTGTAAGTCTCATGAAATATGAGTGTCAAACATCGACACCGAAACATCATGAAAACATATTCCTGTGTGTATATATATATGTATATAAGTATGAGGATATCAACCTCGTATGTCCACCGACGATACGTAAAAATCATGAAAACCTGAGTGTCTAACACCGACACTCGAAACATCATGAAACCCGTGTCTAGCATCGACACGTAAATCCTCATAACTCAGGCGCTGTCACCACGACTGGCCCTGACGATATGTCGTACATCACTCCGGTCGGTATCCCCACGATAACCGCCGGGTCCAAATACAGTCACTGGTAGGTACTTGCCTACCTTCCAGGCTCATCGTCTGTACCACGACCATCTTGCAGAGGGGAACCATACCGGGCCCCACCATGTACCCGCACACCGCCCACTCACTCCTCGCATCGGGTATATATCACATATCTCAAAACCGAGAAATCTCATGGTGGACGAATCAAATATCATATCAAGAGAAACCGGGTTTTCAAACAATACATAGTTTCTTGAAAATATCCCCACGGTTCTCAAATCCATAAATCATACCAAATCCATATCTCAATACGTAAAATCCATATAAAACTGATATATGCAACATAAAACATCAATATGAGCATATAAAGGGAAAACCGCTCTTTTAAATGAATCCAGCTTTAAAATATATCTTGTGGTTCCCAAAATCCTCCGAAAACAAATACAACATCATATGAGGTGTACATGTAAGTGTAGCAAGGTTTAAGTATCTACATGTAAGCAAGTATGTATGATGCATTTAATAAGCGCAATGATCAACAACTCAATATCACATATCAAAACAATACCATTTGGGGTACATACAACTATAGCGAAAATATGCGGGTGTACATGTCAATATGTGTGCAGGATATACATGTAGCTGTAATAGACTATGTGGGTGTACATGTCAATATGTATGCAAGATGTACAAGTAGCTATAGTATGGTATACGTGAAATGGATTAAGAGTTACTATCTTAACTATCCATGTCAAACACAATAACACATATGTAGGTGTCAACAATATCTCCTATGCACAAAGGAATAAGAGTTACTACCTCCACTACCACTATCCACTACCATATCACGTATGTAGGTGCTTTGTGCGTGTCATGGCTATTACTGACGATGTGGGTGTAGCATAAAATTTAGTGCTCGTGCAACATGAACCGTCGGTAATATGTTATATCTAAAGGTACGAGTCAAGTACAACAGATAATGTTTTGCAATGATATTCATATATAATTAACTAATATGCAAATACATGCAGCTATCATATCATATCCGCCGCGACGCATAACGCCATACGGGCGATTTCCACGTAGATGTTAAATCTACTCAACAATGGTCTCCAGCTATGAAAATCCGACCACCTGCTTCCCCTTGTTCGCAGCGTCCGAAGTCCCTGCTTGCGACACTATATTTCCATAAACACAAGAAATTGTGCAAACATCTCAGAAATCGACCAATATAACGTAAAACTACGTATTAAATAACGCACCAACACTAAACTAACTCGCGAGTGTACGTCTAGTGGCTAACGTGCGTAACGATACAACAAAACCTACCCAAGTACAGCAGCTGCACAAGATCACGATTCGTGTCGCAACACGTAACACGCAGACTCAAAATACTAGATTATAGGTAAACGATCCCAGATTTTGCATACTGCAATTCCTAAAAAAGTAAACAGTACCAAACACCCCTAACCAACAGCAGACAACTACCCACAAAGGCCTAACCCCAGCACCATCATACAAAACCGGCGTCGCCGAAATTCTCCATAGAGGTCGCCGGCCCTGGCCGGTGAGGTGGTCCTCGTGTCTCAGGTGGTGCTCCAGGGTCACTAGTACATCGCTATAAATTTGTTTGATTTTTCTGTAAAAATCCCATGTCACAGTAGGTACAGAGGGTCTAAAAAGACACTAAAGACTACGATCACACTAATCGATATAAAAAGTGTTCTAAACCATAATCAACGAACAACACAACATAAAACTCCTATTTATCAGTGTAGGGATTATACCTATCAATTTTAGCTCACAAGATCCAAGCTTTCCTAGTTCCTAAGTGATCAAAGAGCAAGAACAAGGACTTGGTGTATTTTTGGGATTTATTTGGGAATTTTAGGAATTTATTGGCTTGGATTGACGCAAAATGGAAGGGAAATGATCATGGGCAGTAGAGAGAGGGAGGGATTCGGCCAAGTGAGGAAGGGTGAGTTTTGTGTGGAATTTCCTAGAAATTTCTAGAAATAAATGCAATTTAATGCATTCACACAACACATGCACACATGCTTGGACCTCAATTCTTTTCTTTTTCTTTTCTTTAAACCTTAAACCCTAAGTCAACATAAGGAATGTAGATACAAAAGTGGGGTTTTAGGTTTACCTAAACTTAATTTGTTGGAAAGATACTTAAGAGAAATTTTCCCAAAATGTGAATATCGCATTAAAATAATATTAAAATTGGGAAAAATTCTATCTGAACCAAAACGTCCCATATACTCCCAAATCTTGCGCACTAGCTTTATTTTGGCTAAACTAGGTGCTGGCAAGTCTATATAGTCGTTTGAACACAGTCGGGTCAAAACGAAAAATACCGACAATTTAACCCTAAAACGGAAAAATTCTTATAACGATTTCTAAAACGTTACAATCTCCCCCTTATAGAAATTCGGTCCCCAAATTAAAATTTTATACTAAGCGTACCTTCAAAGAGATGAGGAAATTTCTTCCGCATCTCGCTCTCAGCCTCCCAAGTGATTTCCTCACTAGTAGGGCTACGCCATAGAACCTTCACAGACGGCAAGACCCTTGACCGAAGTTTCTTCACCTGCCGATCCAAAATAACTACCGGCTGCTCGGTGAATGAAAGATCGTGCTTAAGCTGAACAGTCTCGTGCTGAATCATGTGAGAAGAATCATGGAGGTATCTACGAAGCATCGACACATGGAACACAGGGTGAACATCCGGAAAACTGGGCGGGAGCGCCAAACTATAAGCAACAGAACCCACTCGCTCAAGGATCTCGAAAGGACCAACAAATCTTGGACTGAGCTTCCCCGTCTTCCCAAATTGCATAACGCCCTTCATAGGAGAAATCCTCAGGAATACATGATCCCCCATTGCGAACTCAAGTCTGCGACGACGACGGTCGGCATAAAACTTCTGCCTGCACTGGGCTACTCCCATCCTGTCCGGAATCAGCTGGATCTTCTCCGTAGTCTCCTGAACTAGCTGGGGTTCCAAAACCAGACTCTCACTAAGCTCGGTCCAACAGACTGGCGATCGACACTTCCGACCATATAAAGCCTCAAAAGGTGCTATCTGAATAGTCTCCTGAAAGCTTTTGTTGTAGGAGAACTCAATCAATGGAAAGTGATAATCCTAACTGGCACCAAAATCAAGCAGACATGCACGGAGCATATCCTCCAGAGTTTGAATAGTCCGCTCCGACTGACCATCGGTCTGCGGATGAAAAGCGGTGCTAAAACTTAACCGGGTACCCAGAGCTTCCTGAAGCTTCTGCCAAAGACGGCTAGTAAACTGGGTGCCTCTGTCGGATACTATGCATGTGGGAACACCGTGTAAACACACAATCTCATCTATATATAGCTGCGCATACTGAGCATACCTGAAAGTGGCCTTCACTGGAAGGAAGTGAGCCGCTTTCGTCAACCGGTCAACAATCACCCAAATGGAGTCATACCCTCTACTGGTCTTAGGTAGACCCACAATGAAGTCCATGGAAATCTGCTCCCATTTCCACTCCGGAATGGGTAAAGGCTGCAACTCTCCAGCCGTTTTCTGATGCTCAGCCTTGACTTGCTGACAAGTTAGGCACCTCGAAACGAAGTCCGAAATATCGCGTTTCATCCCTTCCCACCAGTAAAAGTCTCTTAAATCACGGTGCATCTTGGTGGAACCTGGATGAACGCTAAAGGCCGACTGATGTGCCTGCTCTAGGATCTCGCATCTCAACCCATCAGCATCTGGTACACACAAGTGTGTCCCGCATCGTAGCACACACTGGTCATCAATCATGAATTCCGAAACTGTACCCTGTCGAACAAGCTCAAGAATCTCTGACAAACGGGCATCACAGGGTTGCGCCTCACGGATACGATCAAATAGTAGTGGACGGGCACGGACATGAGCAAACAGTCCCCCAGCGGAGGTGAACTCGAACTGTACTCTACCATCACATAAGAACTGCCAATCTGCAGACGACTGACGCTGAACTGCGCTCAACTGGGACAAGCTACCCCCGGGCCTACGACTCAAAGCATCAGCTATCACATTCGCTTTGCCCAGGTGATAAAGGATCTCACAATCATAATCCTTCACTAGCTCTATCCATCGACGCTGTCTCGAGTTCAGATCCCGCTGCTAGAATATATAATTCAAGCTCTTGTGATCCGTGAAGATCTGACACGACTCCCCGTACAAGTAGTGTCTCCAAATCTTCAACGCAAAGACCACCGCGGCCATCTCAAGATCGTGAGTGGGGTAATTCTGCTCATGCTTCTTTAGCTGCCTAGAAGCGTAAGCAATCACTCTGTCGTGCTGCATCAATACACAGCTGAGCCCCACTCGAGAAGCATCACAATAAACAACGTAGCCGCCCGATCCAGAAGGTAAAGAAAGACTGGTGCTGTCGTCTACCGAGTCTTCAACTGCTGAAAACTATGCTCGCACGCATCAGTCCAAAGAAAAGGAACACCCTTCCAGGTCAGTCCAGTCAAAGGTGCAGTGATACTCGAGAAATCCTGCACAAAACAGCGATAATAACCAGCTAAGCATAAAAAGCTGCGGATCTCAGTTACCGATACAGGTCTGGGCCAAAGCTCTACATCCTTTATCTTCCTCAGGTCCACAAAAATATCATCACCAGTCACCACATGACCCAGGAAGTCAACACTATCAAGCCAAAATGCGCACTTTGAGAATTTAGCATACAGCTAGTGCTCACTCAATATCTGCAAAGTAATCCTCAAGTGCTGCTCATGCTCCTCACGACACCTAGAGTAGACCAGTATGTCATCAACAAACACTATAATAAACTGGTCGAGGAACGGCCTGAAAATCCGGTTCATCAGATCCAAGAACGCTACTGGCGCATTGGTGAGTCTGAACGACATCACCAAAATCTCATAATGCCCATAGCGCGTACGAAAAGCAGTCTTCGAAATGTCATCATTCCGAACCCGCACTGATGATAACCCGATGATTTTTTCTCAAAAACTATTTCTATTACCGCAATCAAGAACGGCGTCGCATGAAGCTAGCCGGTGAGTATGGGTCGGTCAACAGGGATGTTGTGAATCTCCTAATCGCGCTAACGAGTTAATTTCGAAGGGTGTTCGGATTGATTATTAAATCTAAAAATCTAATTCTATCTATCTACGATTATCTAGATCTAGTCTTTCTAGGGTTAGGTTTAGGGATGGTTTGGAAATGCAAGTAAATCTCAACGCTTTCTATACCCGAAAGAAGATCTATGAGGAGTAGGGTCAACATATGGATAAAAAGGTGAATAGTCGTGTGAATCCCTAGAACTTGATGTGTGGAGAGGGGTGAAAGATCGGCTGCGAGATTTAGCAATGTGCTCAGTAATGGACATCGGCTTAGGAGTGACAGAAGGACTTGAAAAAGTAGTATCAACATGTGGAAATGGTAAAGGTTGACTTGGTTGACACAAAGTGGGTTGAAAAGTCAAATTGTTTCTCCTAGACGCCTCTATATGATCTTTTAAAGATTTTTTAGGCAATGAAGGATCGTCTTTAAATTGACCGAACAAATTGACGTACGATGCAAAATTAGGCTGGGGATACCAAAGTTCGGCAAGTGATTTATTATGTGGGGTACCCATGTTAGAAGAAAGGGGGAAAGAAAGTTTGTGGTGCAAGGATTTATTTTCGGCAAATGTTTGCAAGTTTCTAAAAAAAAATTTTCCTTTTTCCTTTTTCTTTTTATTTGGAAATTGTTGAAAAAAGATTTTGATAAAAGATATGCAACAGCAAAATATTACTTGCAATCAGTTTTTATTTTAAGCGGGGCCCAAAAATCCTGCACAAGATCGTTATTTGGAAGGGAATATATTTTTAAAGTGCATAAAATCCTGCAGGCATTTTTCAGAAGATATATTGAAATTTTTGCAGTGGAGAGAGACAAAAATCTTACAGTGCAAATTTCGTGCAGAGAGGACTCTAGAAGACTGCGGTTCCACGGTTTAATGTGCGTCAAGACCGCGGTTCCGTGGTGGTCAAGAGGTATCAGGTTCTGAAAAATTGGCACGGCTCTGTTGAGGCACTCTCCCTCTGTTCTGATGTACCCTTTTCTGATTTGCCTTTTGGAAATCTACAGATCCGTCTCGATTGTATCTGCAAGATTCACACAACAAAGTATCCTTTCCAAAAAATAACAATTGATATATTTTTATAATTTTTTGGATATTTTAGATTTTTATGATTTTTTATTTTATTAAGATTAACCCGAAATTGCAAAAAGGAAAGTTCTACGCCATCCCCGGCAACGGCGCCATTTAATTTTTTCTCAAAAACTATTTCTATTACCGCAATCAAGAACGGCGTCGCATGAAGCTAGCCGGTGAGTATGGGTCAGTCCACAGGGATGTTGTGAATCTCCTAATCGCGCTAACAAGTTAATTCCGAAGGGTGTTCGGATTGATTATTAAATCTAAAAATCTAATTCTATCTATCTACGATTATCTAGATCTAATCTTGCTAGGTTTAGGTTTAGGGATGGTTTGGAAATGCAAGTAAATCTCAACGCTTTCTATACCCGAATGAAGATCTATGAGGAGTTTTAGTAATTATCAATAAAGAGGATTAGATCCATTCGGGAAGATGTTCCTTCCTTTAGGTTCTTGTCCTTCCTTTAGAGATCCTTACCCTAACCTCCATGGAAAACGCGCGCAACCGGGCCTTTATACTACGGTGTCATCGTTACCTCGAGGGGTAGGATGCCGTAGGGCGCGGTGTGTGCGTGTATGCATGGAGTCCTATTGAAAATATTTGATGGGTAAGAAAGGGATGGGAGATCTTATCTCTCAAAATCCTTCCCTAAAGCTAACTCTAAGCAATTTATCTACGGCAAGAATTTAAATCTACCTAGGGCAAAGAATTGAAATCTAAACTAGAGCAAGGAATTAAATCTACTTACAGATGCATCTCTCCAATCATCAACGCAGGTTTGTCAGATCTGAATTTCTGAATCGAAAAGAAACACCGATGCTCTCCATAAAGAGATCTGAATTTTATTTCATTAAAAGGAGGCATAAGAAATTACAATGTTTAGACTTCCTATTTATAGAGAATAGGAAACCCTAGGTTACATTTTGATCCGCATGTCTAAAATTACAAATATACCCCTAGGAAATCTTTCCAGCGCCGCATAGACATTTTGGTAAAAAACAATTTTTCTTTTGTCTTCTTCTGCCCGCGGAACCGCGGCAACGGCAGGCTTGGGCCGCGGTTCCGCGGCCCTTTGGTGAGCTTAGATGATTATTTTTTCTGGGGTGGTTTAGGGTTCTTTGGGCTTTTCATTTCTTTAGTATTTTCTCCATTTGGATTTCTACATTAGATCCAGATCTTCAGTGAACAATTTGTAGCGGACTTTTAATCGTTTGCCTTGACATTTTGGACCTTGCATTGCCTTGTTGATTGTGAACTGTTCTTCGTCTAGGCTTGACTAAGATCCTCTTATTTGTTAGTCAAAAGTCCTTCTTTGTGTCGTCTTTTGTCTTTTTAACTGTTTTCGCTCCAAGAACCTGTAACCTGTAACATGTAGCAGACATGGGTCAAAAGCACCTGTTTTCATTGTAAAATGCATAAGAATGGGGAATAGAAAATGCAATATTATGGTATGAACACCCGAACGTAAATCAATCTTAGAAAAATATTTCGCACCCTGGAGCTGATCAAATAAATCGTCAATGTGGGGTAAAGGATACCTGTTCCGCACCGTAACTCGGTTCAATTGACGATAATCCACACATAGCCTCAAACTGCCGTCCTTCTTCTTGACGAACAGAACAGGAGCTCCCCATGGTGAAACACTCGGACACACAAGTCCCAAATCAAGCAACTCTTGCAATTGATCTTTATGCTCTCTAATCTCTGCCGGAGCCATCCGATAAGGCGGTATAGAAATAGGATCCGTGCCAGGAATCAGATCAATGCAAAACTCAATATCGCGCTCTGGCGGCAACCCAGGTAACTCATCGCGAAAGACATCGGGAAACTCTCGCACGGTAGAAACCTGGTACAACGACTCCACTGTGGCTCTAGTATCATGAATGAACGCCAAGAATCCCCGACATCCCCTCCTCAAAAACCGACTAGCGCACAGAACAGAAATCAAACTGTAAGGGGCGGCACCACGGTCCCCCTGCAAAACAAACACTGACTCACCGGGAAAACAAAATCTAACAGTCTTCTCGCAGTAGTCCACGGACGCATAGCAAGTAGCTAGCCAGTCCATGCCCAACAGAACGTCGAAGTCTAACATCTCAAGAAGGATCAAGTCGACGGACAGATCTCTGTCTCCTAAATGGATAGCATACAATCGGAACAAGTGTCGCGCAACAAACGACTCTCCTACAGGAGTGGTCACGACAAGCAGCTGATCTAGCAAACACAACTCTTGGCCTAACCTCGGCACGAAGTGCGTAGAAATATACGAATGCGTAGTTCCCGGATCGAAAAGAACATGTGCATCATAAGAACATACCGAAAGGGTACCTGAAACAACAGCATTGGACGCCTGAGCATCCTGGTGAGTCAAGGCAAAAACCCGTGCCTGCCCTCTATCGGCTACCGGCTGCCCTCTGCTTCCGCCACCTCAACCTCTCGGTACAAAACCCCCACGACCACGACCTCTCTGAACAGGAGTCTAACGCGGCGCAACAACAGGAATAAGAGGCAACGCTCTCTGAGGCGGAGAAGGTGGTAAGGTAACCTGGGGTACTGCTGGCCCTCTCTGACACACCACGGTACATTCTCTCACTAAGTGCAGTAAACTGCCACATCCAAAACATCCACGTGTCGACGGCTGACCCTCCTGGGAAAAAGTACTGAACAACTGGCCACGTCCCACGTCTCTGCTAACCCCAGTGTCAGATCGAACTCTGTCTCGGAATCTAAACTTCTGCCTCCTGGCTGCTATCCCAGTACGAGCCCTCTTCGGTTCCGGAACAACCGATGACTTAGATAGACGCTCCTCCACCAATAGGGCTGCATCCACAGCTACCGCATACGTGTCGCAATGCTGAATGCTGATCGCTAGGAACAACTGGGTAAGTAGGCCTCGAACAAACCTCTTCACCCTCATCTCCTCAGTCACCACCATGTACGGAGCATACACCGACAGCTCGGTAAACAGTACATCATACTCAGACACCGTCATCTCCGGAGTCTGACGTAACGACTCAAATTTGCATGCTCGCGCATCCCTGACGCTCGGTGGAAGAAAACGGGCAAGAAACGACGTCACAAACTCAGCCCAGGTCATAGGAGCAAGACCCGCGGCTCTGCCCTTCTTCAAGGACTCACACCACTTCTGGACCAGACCCTCCAGACGAAAACTGGCAGACTCCACCCATCTCTCATCGGAGCATCGGAGTGAACGATAAATCCTGGCCATCCGGTCGATGAACGACTGTGGATCCTCAGTAACATCTGTGCCAGTAAACACCGGAGGCCTCAGCCTCATAAAATCTATCAGTGACACTGTAATAACCTCCGGAGCTGTAACTGCGACTACTGGAACTGTAGGTACCATCATGGTCCCTGCAGCGGGTAGAACAACTGCCTGCCCCTACGCTCGAATAGTCTCTACTAAAGTCCCCACTATCTGGCGCAGATCCTGCATACCAGCTCCAATCATAGCAATGTGCTCCGGTACAACAGGCGTACTGCCCTGGTCAGTCCTCGCCTCTGACGAGTCAACTCTGACCTCGGCCCTCGCGGCCGCTCTCTGTGCCCTCATAGTCTTTGGCGGCATATAGGCTGGAAATTGAAACAATATTCGATAAGGAACAGGAATCGAATCACAAGGATGTATATCATCACGGAAGAATATCAATCAATATGTCCGAAGGCCACTTAGGCGGAGAACCGTGTCGTAAGTATGCCGCGGAACATACACACGTTATGTCACTTTGCTTAAGCTACCTATTCCATAATACCAAGGTCATACTACACTCCGAAAGGTAAAACCTAGCGCTCTGATACCAACATTGTCACAACCTAAAATTTGGCCCGTAACCGGTGTAAGTGCACGGCGGCTCCCGGCCGTCAATCCGACGCCGGAATGCGGAAGCGGTGATTAACTTTAACTTTTTGAACCGGCACCACCGCGCACTAAAAACCTGGATCGGGCCATTAACATAGTCCTAGCTAACAAGAGAAAGGGTAAAGAGATATACCGAGCGATCCGTGTCCTTCGGTCTTCTCGTCGTCGTCCCGATCTCCCCGCGGAATCTCCAGTCTCCACCACGTCGCCGGAAGGGCACCACGTCGCCGGCTTCTTTTACGGGCTCCCGCCTCTGGTCCGAGGCAACTCGGGCACGAAGTTGGCGAGTCGACGTGCCCAAGGTTTGCTGTAGAATCGTGTAGAGAACTATGTGTCTCATGGGGCTTATGGAGGTTGTCATTTGGTGGAGGAAATGAAGTATGGAATTTTGTGGTGAACTTGGGGATTTTTGCAAGCATGAGAGAGCAAAAATCCCACACCAAAAATATGGACAGCCCCCTAACTTTTCTTGGCCGGCCATGTAAGAGGGGAGAGTGAATAATGGAGTGTGTGAGAGTGGGTAAGAATGAGGTAGCCCCAAGAATAATCCAAGAGAGAGAGAGAAAAGGCTATCATGCAAAGAAATGATCACTAGACAAAACCAACACTCCATCAACTATATTCACTTCCAAAAGTCATGCCATCAAGAAGATAGAAGTCAAGCAATGATGAAGTGAACAAGTCAAGGTCAACAAGAGCTATCATGAAGCAACAAAATGCAAAGAACACCCTCCACTAATGCTTATTTGCACAAATGCAAATAAGCCCTCCTCAACCAATCTTCGGCCAATGAAAGATACAAAGAAATTTGGCCGAAACGGAAAACAAACTGGCAACTTCATAAAACTGATCCCGTAATAAATTACAGGAAAACCCCGCTACTGTGCATACACACCCGCATTTGTATTCCGACCGAAATACAAATGCAATGAGACAAAATCAACACTGTACAATACTGTGATCCGGCTTAAACCAAAGCCTGCTAGTATTAACCGTCCGATCCTGATCCGTGCAGTACCGCACGTATCTGATCGAACCCTGCCATATCTCCATACGGCCTCTACAGCGTTTCGCCCAAAACTTGAGAAACTGGTCTGTAGGGGACTATAAAAACTCGTCAACACCTTGGTTGTGGATTTAACCACTAGCACATCAGAGGTATTAGCCTATACGTAACGGGCTACCGGGTATTGACCAAAAGGGACGTCTGTGAGCGAACTCATGCTGACACCCTACTGAGCCTGTCAGTGACAATATCCGTACAGTCTGGTCCGTTCGTCTATGAGCATCGCATGGCGGGCCTAGGGGGTTAATAAAAGTCAGACCCCCAAAAGCGGTAAAAGTCGTGTCGGAGTGTAGCCCAGAACACCCTGAGAGACTACTGGAATACCTACCAGTAAATCTCCTGCCTTGGCCAAGGACTTCGTGTAATGGCTCTCCTAGACACAGCGCGACCTCACCCCCAATACCGGGAGAGAAGAACCCCTGAAGATCCGCTCACTGCCTCTATGTGGCTCGGGACTGTACCCAACAAAAACCTGTTTGCACGCTCCTTTGAGCGTGGTAGGGTAGTAATCAAAGTACAGTGGGAACTCACACGAGAAAAATGAAGATCCTCTGGTCGATGAACTAAGCTGCGCACATGTCACCTGGGAACTGCTATCTGACGTCAGGTATAAGACCAACTAGCATGTTCCCGGCGAGTCCTGTCCGGTGTACTCATAACCTAATGAGCACCTGTATACATCTTAGGTGAACCAACTGACACCAGTGGCTTGTGAGACCGGCCACCGCCCCTCGTCGGGGTCTCGACTGTATACACTAGTCTACTCTAGAGTATCGATGCCCTGTCTCGAAACTCCTACGACTAGGGACCTTTTAAGGATGTTCTTATAATCTACCAGCTCCCACGTATATGATCACCCTCATACTGCTGGCAGTCAAGCATGAATCCTAGGGGCTCTATCAACATGCAATAGCGACCTGTCAGGTCACCTAAAGCAGTACACGATGATAAAGATAAACCAGATAGCATACTATCATCTTGAGTAAGATTGTCCTACCAGGATAGGTCCTCCCTCAATCATTGCAATCACGTGCCTGTGATCCAATAATTGACTCTGAGGGCACTATCTCCAACAATCTCCTACTTGCACTCAAAGCTAATTATTGCGATGTCGCAAACTCACAGCCCGTGTGATACCGAACCCCCAACTCCTCTACTAGTCAGTCTCACAAAGCTCGTTTGCGAAACTATTGCGTTCGAAGAATAGCCTCAGTGAGTGAATCCGCTTTGATGTTTCTTTCTATGTCTCTCTATATCTCAAGTTCGCGGAGAAAGCCATCTCCCGAAATGAGCAATACCTGTCTTAGAATGTGTCTGGATGTCTGATGGGACCTAGCTCATAAATGAACTCCAAATCCAAACTTCTTAGACTGTATCGTCAACTGAACTTAATCAGTATCCTGCGCCATGCCTCCCTCAGTATTTCCTTGGACCACCTGTCCAAAATACTGCCCCTCGTCAGAAGGAAAACTATAACTCTGACAACCTCCCTGTCGTCCAAGTCACCTTGGAAGCCTGGAATGATAACTGTCTCCTGAACGAGGCTGTCGTTATCATATCCCTAGAACATCCACTTATGTTATAAAACTGCTTCTGACTGTTTCTCCAGAATTGGATCAATGTCAACTTATTGCGTCTAGTGCAAAAACAACATCTGGTGTGGTACTTGACATCTCACGATTGACTCAATTGCCTAAGCAAGTGATCTTCCAATCATGCACATCCCTCTCCCCTTTAGTCTGTAAGACACCTTTAGAGAGGGTGACTCCATCACCTGCAGGTACACTACCGTACCAGGAGTCGTCCATTCTAAATACTCTTAGAATGCTGTCTAAGTACCCTTAATTAGGAAACCACCTAAATCAAGATCTAAAACCATAGATCCAGTAACCAGTATGTCTGATATAATGTCCAAGTCCCATGTGGAGAAACTACTGTGTGTCGACCAAAGTATAACCGATCATAGTATATGAATATCACTTCCTACTCTGTGTATGTCATCAAAATACCAGGACATCACACCCTACTACCTTCTTAACAGATCCATCCCCTATTCTGATGATGTCAAACCTATGACTGTCATGTCAGAAATAGATGATCTATCTCCGCTATACCTGCTTTAGTCTATAAATAGACATAAGCCACTTGTCCACCAATGCTTCCGCTGCTCCCACTGACTACGACAACCCTTCGGCATAGTCATATAGACGTACACTTCTAAAGTTAGTTTAGAACGACGCTATACTCATCCTCCTGCCGGGTCTCACGGTCTGGAACAACAGCAATGGAAAGTCTGGGTAAACAAGAACCTCTCTGTCACCGTCCTTGAGGCTACCGGAGTACCTCTCGGGTGCCTGAGGTTACCCACCGTATTTGTGGAGTGGCCAATGGAATGTCAAACCAGATTGAATCTTTCGGTTCTTATCAAATCTTTAGTAATTGTTTGCGGTTCTGGAATCACTTCCAGTTCTACCATACTCCCACTACTGTTTTCTGAAAAAAATCCATTTTTGTTAAAACTGTGGTGAGTCAAGAACAATATCACTATTGATCTTCCAGATGGTAGAAAATCAACCCTCGTCATAGCCAGGGTCAACCCACAAACAGCCATTACAGAAACGTGCCTTGAGTTATCCAGAGTCTGGTTTTAAGCATAGGCGGGATAACTCCCCGTACCTTAACATCGTTAAGATATGAACTGTTCTATATCCAATATAGAACCAGAGGCATTGATTTAATTGAACCAGATTCAAATCATGTAGCTGTCTCCAGTGCATATCAACTAAATGGAAGGAGGACGATCAGCGTTACTCAACTTAGGAATGCTTCCAATTATGAGTAACCTGAAAGAGAAGCAAGTTCTCTTAATCACTACTATCAACTGAATACAATACACATGTATCTACATCTTCGATCACCTTGAAGAATCCCGATACTTGCAACACCTGGTTCTCTACACTATTCTTATACCTATAACTTCTCAAAACTCAGACCTTGTGTTTCGTCGAAACACATGTCTAAGAACCAGAGAAGTCATAAGTTAACAGAATCTAGTACGAGTACTAACCCCTCTGTCCTAATGGACACTGGACACCATACAATACTCTGTATAAGTCCCTTGAGTTTGATAACTCAATCCATGTGTGTCGTAGGTTGAAAACTGTACTTATGGTTAAGAAGAATTACACCGCTGTTCAATACTCCTTACCTAACCATCCACTGATATAGGTAAATGTCATAGACATAATTTCAAAAAGGTATATCTCACTCTATAAAAATAGACGTACAGATATATCAATTTGAAATTGGTGCATAACAACGGATATTCAAAACCAAATACTTACCGTCCGGCAAACAACCCAGGTGACTTCCTAAAATATCACCAATTACAACGAATTCCGATATAATGAGGATTATCACCTAATTCCCAATAACTTACTCCTACTCATCATCTGTAAAACCATACAGATGTGAGAATCAAAGCTGGTAATACATACCCTGGAGCAAGTGTCTAATTGGGAAATCAGTTTTCTTTTAACAGTACACAGTGAAACTAAAACATTGAAATGTTTCATAGGGGTATCCTGGTATTCCTAGTAATGCCTCTTCCAGATTCACAACTGTAACCGTATAAATCTCTGCCACCTCTCCAAATCCCTTCATATGTCTTTAGTCATTACCTTCTGTACACCCCTTTAGGCCAAATGGTTTTCTTCCTTCCCTACCGTTCGACACCAGCCTATGGTTTGGAAGAAGACTATGCAATAAGCATAATGGGTGTACTGTCCCAATCCTAGGAACACTCTCAATGCGAGAGAAGGTGAAGATAAAACAAACCTGAATAAACTTTATTCCTATTTCTCCTGAACCAGAATCCATCCCCGAACTGGAACAAGTTCCTTTCGAGTTCGTATATAACCATACGATGGAATATCCAATAAACTGTGGATCTTCGTAGTGATACGGAGTGTCCTGGAGAAATACAAAGGTGAAGTGGGAGTGGTAATGAAATATTTGGTTTGGTCGTGAATAGCAGTCGCAATTTACTTTGCCCTCCTTCTGATCCCTTTCTTTGTCTTTACATAATACCTTCTGTACACCGTTTTGGCTAATTGGTTTTCTTCATTCCCTACCGTTCGGCACCTGCCTATGGTTTGGAAGAAGACTATCCAATTTGCGTAATAGTTGTACTGTCTCCTAATCTAAGGGGCACTCGCAACCTGAGAGAAGGTAAAAGGAAAAGACAACTGAATAGTCCTATTAGTTTTCTCCAGAACCAGAAACCATCCTCGAATAAATTCCTTCGAGTTCGTATATAACCATACGATTGTTTTGTCCAATGGAAGTGGAAGTTCATAGTAATACGGGGAGTCCTCGAGAAAAGGGTAAAAGTAGGAGTGGCAATGAGGTTTGCAACTCTGACAATCCAAAAGACAGTGTTTAAGAAGGTTCGGTTAATTTTGGTCACTGAGTCATAGTCTTAGGGTCGGGTCAATGGTCGCTGCCAAAGAGAGAGAGAGAAAAGAAACACTCAGTGTGCACTCTAACCTAGATCAGAATGGTTACCAATTTATCTAATCTGGAAACCTCCCACTGTACAGTCAAATTCTCCTCCAAACCTAAAAGAAGAATTAGTCGGGATGTCCCGAGGAGTAAACCAACTCATCAGTAGGAATTGGGATCCAACTATCACCGCATGATAACGTGACAGAATCCGCTCACGCTATCATACTCGAGAATGTATGCGCATATCTGGCAAGTTTCAGTTTCTTTTGAAACTCCCGATGTGATTTTTGCCCCATGCTCTTATGACCTTGACTTTGGCCAACAAATCATAAGTCACTTGTCAAGTTCTACCCGTCATTCTCCAGGTTAATTTGAGCCCACCCACACAAGCCCTTGACTTTGGCCAACAAGGCTATACAACCGCCCCAAACCAACGCATCTATCTATGCTGCACATGAATACCCAATAGCTACCAATCATTATGCCTTGACTTTGGCTAACAAACATAGCTTGAATACTGATTGACTATCCATATGAAACGACGGAGGGCTACGAATGGTTTCTGGCGAAACCTTTAACGTAATGAACTTGATATCGTTGAAGGAACGGATAGCTTTTAAAAATATAGTGACGAAAACCTTTGCTAAAGAGGTTACTCCCAGTGAAGGGATCTCGGCTCTTTCACCGTAGAATGAGGTGCAGGATATTCCAACTGAATACCACGATGCAAAGCAAAAGTAATCGGCTATAGTGAAGTTATTTCCCTGACGCAAACTTCTGTCCAAGGGGTCACTCCCGGTGAAGGGATCTCGGCCCTTGCCTCGTCGACTGAGGAGCAGGATATTCCAACTGAATACCACGATGCAAAACAAAAGTGAACGTCCTTGCAAATAACAGCTTTTTGAAAAAGTGTTCCAACAACATCAGATTAGGTTTGTTTTTAATTTGCATTGATCCAAATCAACGCAGTCCCATCAATTGATCACACCAATAAAGAACGAAAATAATGACGTACGTATATGCCATCCGCATTCGCCACTAGGTCCCGTCATTACCCGTTAGGTTAGCTAACTAACGACAGAGCGGGGACTGGACTAGCGCGGATGCAAAACATATACAACATCTACTACTATATATATCAATATATAATATTTCGCTCAAGGCGTGATAAAATGCAACATCACAGAAATGTACAACATCACAGAACAATACAGATATCTGGGATCCTCGGGTTTCACAGAGCCGCTACTGAAACCCGACGTTCCCCTGGTCGTGTGGATAGCCTGTGCAATGAAATCCTAGACCCCTACGAGCGCGGCAAGTTACCCGCCAAAACCTGAAGCGAGGCAGCCCCCTTCAGCAACGTGAATGGACCACCCAGCACTTCACGGAATCCGGTAACTTGGGCACCCCTCCTTGGTCAACCTGTACCCCCTACGAGTGCGGCGAATAGCCCGCCAATTCTAGAGTGAAGCCCTCTCCGTCTCAACGCCATGAGATGCGGGCTTGTTGCCCTCTAGAACCCGGCTATCCGTGCACCCCTCCTTGGGGTAATCCTAGTACAGAAAGTAAAATATACATACAACGGGTACATCGACCGCAACCTGGTCGTGCCCCAAAAGAATAATATACAAACAGGCAGTGACAGCAGTCCATATGTCGGACGCTCGCCCCGCAATAACAAATGTACATAATACAACAAAAAACTGTACTAGCATTGCATCCAGGCTATCCCCCACGACCAATCCGCATCATCACAGCAGAATCACAGAACATCAATGTGAATGTCACGTTCGCAAATCCGTCTAACCGGGCTATAGCAGTTAGACAGGATTTACCGATCAAGTGACATTCACGGTCGCAGATATAATGTAAATACTGTGAACTAATGTGTTTAAAATTTTCGATCGATCAAATTTACCCAAGTGGGCCCCAAGCACTATTGTAGCACTCACAGAAAGTCTGGGCCCAAAAAGAATGTTCGAAAACCCCAATTTCACTGTAAAAAGATCACTGTAGAAAAATGGTGCAGTGAACTCACTGAACTGCGGCGGAACCGCGGCTCCAAGGGGGTTTTGGCCGCGGTTCAGCGGCGGTTCTACAGTATCACTCTACCAAATTTTCACAGATGTCTTATAATTTCCTGCACAGTATTCTGAAACAACCTGAAAAATTTTTGGAGCTAAAAAAATTTCGACAGAATCTGGTGCACATTGAAAATGCGGTTTTTGAAAATCCGATCGATCGAACTTGTAAACACGTTAGACCAAGCTAGACTAGGTTAATGGCGAGGCTCTGATCCCACTGTAAGTGCACGGCGGCGCCACGGCCGTCAATCCGACGCCGGAATGCGGAAGCGGTGATTAACTTTAACTTTTTGAACCGGCACCACCACGCACTAAAAACCCAGATCGGGCCATTAACATAGTCCTAGCTAACAAGAGAAAGGGTAAAGAGATATACCGAGCGATCCGTGTCCTTCGGTCTTCTCGTCGTCGTCCCGATCTCCCCGCGGAATCTCCTGTCTCCACCACGTCGCCGGAAGGGCACCACGTCGCCGGCTTCTTTTACGGGCTCCCACCTCTGGTCTGAGGCAACTCGGGCACGAAGTTGGCGAGTCGACGTGCCCAAGGATTGCTGTAGAATCGTGTAGAGAACTATGTGTCACATGGGGTTTATGGAGATTGCCATTTGGTGGAGGAAATGAAATATGGAATTTTGTGGTGAACTTGGGGATTTTTGCAAGCATGAGAGAGCAAAAATTCCACACCAAAAACATGGACAGCCCCCTAACTTTTCTTGGCGGGCCATGTAAGAGGGGAGAGTAAATAATGGAATGTGTGAGAGTGAGTAAGAATGAGGTAGCCCCAAGCATAATCCAAGAGAGAGAGAGAAAAGGCTATCATGCAAAGAAATGATCACTAGCCTAAACCAACACTCCATCAACTATCATCACTTCCAAAAGTCATGCCATCATTAAGATAGAAGTCAAGCAATGATGAAGTGAACAAGTCAAGGTCAACAAGAGCTATCATGAAGCAACAAAATGCAAAGAACACCCTCAACTAATGCTTATTTGCACAAATGCAAATAAGCCCTCCTCCACCAATCTTCGGCCAATGAAAGATACAAAGAAATATGGCCGAAACGGAAAACAAACTGGCAACTTCATAAAACTGATCCCGTAATAAATTACAGGAAAACCCCGCTACTGTCTATACACACCCGCATTTGTATTCCGATCGAAATACAAATGCAATGAGTCAAAATCTACACTGTACAATACTAGGATCCGGCTTAAACCAAAGCCTGCTAGTATTAACCGTCCGATCCTGATCCGTGCAATACCGCACGTATCTGATCGAACCCTGCCATATGTCCATACGGCCTCTACAGCGTTTCGGCCGAAACTTGAGAAACTGGTCTGTGGGGGACTCTAAAGACTCGTCAACACCTTGGTTGTGGATTTAACCACTAGCACGTCAGAGGTATTAGCCTATACGTAACGGGCTACCAGGAATTGACCAAATGGGACGTCTGTGAGCGAACTCATGCTGACACTCTACTGAGCCTGTCAGTGACAATATCCGTACAGTCCGGTCCGTTCGTCTATGAGCATCGCATGGCGGGCCTAGGGGGTTGGTAAAAGTAAGACCCCCAAAAGCGGTACAAGTCGTGTCGGAGTGTAGCCCAGAACACCCTGAGATACTACTGGAATACCTACCAGTAAATCTCCTGCCTTGGCCAAGGACTTCGTGTAATGGCTCTCCTAGATACAGCGCGACCTCACCCCCAATACCGGGAGAGACGAACCCCTGAAGATCCGCTCACTGCCTCCATGTGGCTCGGGACTGTACCCAACTAAAACCTGTTTGCACGTCTCCTTTGAGCGTGGTAGGGTAGTAATCAAAGTACAGTGGGAACTCACACGAGACAAATGACGATCCTCAGGTCGATGAACTAACCTGTACACATGTCAACAGGGAACTGCTATCTGACGTCAAGTATAAGACCAACTAGCATGTTCCCGGCGAGTCCTGTCCGGTGTACTCATAACCCAATGAGCACCTGTATACATCTTAGGTGAACCAACTGACACCAGTGGCTTGTGAGACCGGCCACCGCCCCTCGTCTGGGTCTCGACTGTATACACTAGTCTACTCTGGAGTATCGATGCCCTGTCTCGAAGCTCCTACGACTAGAGACCTTTTAAGGATGTGCTTATAGACTACCAGCTCCCACGTATATGATCGCCCTCATACTCCTGGCAGTCAAGCATGAATCCTAGGGGCTCTATCAACGTGCAATAGCGACCTGTTAGGTCACCTAAAGCAGTACATGATGATAAAGATAAACCAGATAGCATACTATCATCTTGAGTAAGACTGTCCTACCAGGATAAGTCCTCCCTCAATCATTGCAATCACGTGCCTGTGATCCAATAATTGACTCTGAGGGCACTATCTCCAACAACCGGCACCTAAACTACGTAACGTCTACAGGCGTACGCAACTCAAGTAAGCCGAAATCCAGAAATCTAAACCACCCAAATCTGGATCAACGGAGAAAAACTTAGTTTTAACATTTGGAAAATCACAAGTAAAATCTCTAACTCTAGTTTTCTTTCTTAAAAATTTAGGCAGCACCTCCTTTGTAAAAACTAGCCCCGAAAACGGGTACAACACAGACAATATATAAAGCATCCCAAACGGGAGCAAAATCACGCCCAACGGCGGAGGCAATCACCACAATAAGTATACGATGCCGAAGCGAAGAAATATCAAAGAAACGACTATAATAAGAAGTAAACCTTTCAACAAAACTGGCTCCCACGAGCACGACACCCAAATTCACTAAAATAATACAACACCAAATTCTCACAAGTCGTCTCTAAGTCATGTACAAATAGTGGTAGATGGAGAATACTAGATCCAACAAAAAGATATACAATGTACAGGCAGATAACCGCAAACCCACCTAAAAGCAAAGGCCTCACTGCCTAACATAGCGGTATCCGCAAAAGTAGAGATGATAAGACGCCCTGCCGCGACTACTCGGAGGGTAAGTCCTGTAAAACACTGTGGCACAACGGGGGTGAGTTGCCAACTAATGAATAGTAAATAACATCATACTGTAATCGCAAGTATGCACGAATAGCGATCTATCAATCACATGTAATCCGATAGCATAAGTATGATAAGTGAATATGCAACAATCATGTAAAGGTAAATCATCAGGGTACTACAACTACATGAAACAATGCATAACAACAATAATCCTGAGTGTGTAGGATGATACAATAAAATCTCATGCAAAATCATCAGCATGGAAAAACACCAGTGTCCCTCACTGACACATCAAATCCCAAATCCTCAGGCACCGCATCCACAGATCGGCCTTGACATCCTGTAAGTCTCATGAAACCTGAGTGTCAAATATCGACACCGAAACATTATGAAAACATATTCCTGTGTGTATATATATATGTATATAAGTATGAGGATATCAACCCCGTATGTCCACCGACGATATGTAAAAATCATGAAAACCTGAGTGTCTAACACCGACACTCGAAACATCATGAAACCCGTGTCTAGCATCGACACGTAAATACTCATAACTCAGGCGCTGTCACCATGACTATCCAAAACGATATGTCGTACATCACTCCGGTCGGTATCCCCACGATAACCGCCGAGTTCAAATACAGTCACCGGTAGGTACTTGCCCACCTTCCAGGCTCATCGTCTGTACCACGAACATCTTGCCGAGGGGAACCGTACTGGGCCCCACCATGTACCCGCACATGGCCCACTCACTCCTCGCATCGGGTATATATCACATATCTCAGAACCGAGAAATCTCATGGTGGACACATCAAATATCATATCAAGAGAAACCGGGTTTTCAAACAATACATAGTTTCTTGAAAATATCCCCACGGTTCTCAAATCCATAAATCATATGAAATCCATATCTCAATGCGTAAAATCCATATAAAACTGATATATGCAATATAAAACATCAATATGAGCATATAAAGGGAAAACCGCTCTTTTAAATGAATCCTGCTTTAAAATATATCTTGCGTTTCCCAAAATCCTCCGAAAACAAATACAGCATCATATGAGGTGTACATGTAAGTATAGCAAGGTTTAAGTATCTACATGTAAGCAAGTATGTATGATACATTTCATAAGCGCAATGATCAACAACTCAATATTACATATCAAAACAATACCACTTTGGGTACATACAACTATAGCGAAAATATGCGGGTGTACATGTCAATATGTGTGCAGGATATACATGTAGCTGTAATAGACTATGTGGGTGTACATGTCAATATGTATGCAAGATGTACAAGTAGCTATAGTAAGGTATACGTGAAATGGATTAAGAGTTACTATCTAAACTATCCATGTCAAACACAATAACACGTATGTAGGTGTCAACAATATCTCCTATGCACAAAGGAATAAGAGTTACTACCTCCACTACCCCTATCCACTACCATATCACGTATGTAGGTGGTTTGTGCGTGTCATGGCAATAACTGACGATGTGGGTGTAGCATAAAATTTAGTGCTCGTGCAACATGAACCGTCAGTAATGTGTTATATCTAAAGGTACGAGTCAAGTACAACAGATAATGCTATGCAATGACATTCATATATAATTAACTAATATGCAAATACATGCAGCTATCATATCATATCCGCCCAGACGCATAACGCCATACGGACGATTTCCCCGTAGATGTTAAATCTACTTACCAATGGTCTCCAGATATGAAAACCCGACCACTGCTTCCCTTTGTTCGCCCCGGCTGTCTAACAGACGCCAAATGCGGAACAAAAACTTTTTACAAACTGGCGCTATCGTGTACCGTAACCCGGATCTGCCATTAAAGCTAAACTAACAATTTACAAATGGGTAGAAACGTTATACCGAATGATCCGAGTCCTTCGGTCTTTAACCATCATCCCACGCTTTGTTGCGGCGGCTTCGATCTTCTGAAACTCCAGTCTCGTCGTCCAGGTGGCACCACGTCGACGGATCTTTAAACGGGCTCCCGCCTCTGAACCGAGGGAACTCGATCGTCAAGTTTGCCAAAAGAGACGACCAAGATGAAGTAGAGAATTAGAAGAACACTTTGTCTCGTTACGTCCAAGGCTATGGACGAACGGTTAATGAAGTTGCCTTTTGGAATCGGGTGAAATGAGAATTGTCTATTCTAATTTGCATGCACCAAAAAACCTTATTCTTTTTCTAACAACCATAAGCTATGAGAGGAGGGAAGGCCGGCCACTTATAGATGAGGAGGAGGGTGAGTGTAGGAGAGGGGGGTGACCAAAAGTATAAAGAAGAGAGTGAGTCACTAAGACGCCTAGTATGAACTCAATAATGAAAGTGATGATTCATAACCATAGTCATCAACTCAATTAATGCACCATTAATCAACAAAGCCACCTCACCATCCTAGTCACCATCCTAGTCACCTCTTCTAGAAGCTTCCACACAAATCCCAAGAAAAGATAAATCCGTATTTAACCGAATGTCAAAATACGGCTGATAGAAAACAGGAAACTGGCAACATCCAAAAGCGATCCTGAAACGAATTTCAGGATAACCCCGTATCAGTATAAACATACCCGCATTTATATTACGACCGAATATAAATGCAACTGAGACAAAGATATTATATCTACACAGTACAATACTGGGTTCCGGCTTAAACCAAAGCCTACCAGTATTATCTGCCCGAAAAACGACACGTGCGAAAATGCACGTGCTTTTTCCGAACCTTGCCATATCACCATACGGCCTCTACAACGTTTCGCCTGAACTTGGGAAAGTGTCTGTGGGGGACTCTAATGACTCATCAACACATCGGCACTGGGTATAACCACTAGCACGTCAGAGGTACAAGCTGCACATAACGTTTTGCCTATGTATTGATTGGAAGGGAAGCTGACGAGGGAACTCATATATAAACCCTACTGAGCCTGACAGTGACAATGTATATACTGTCTGGTCCATTCGTTTAAAGAGTATCGCATATCGAGTCTTGGGGGGAGGATAAAGTCAGACCCCTAATAACGCGATAAATCGTGTCGGCATGAAGCCCAGCACCACCTGAGAAACTACTGATCCAAATCAGTAATTCTCCACTACCTCGGCCGAGGATTCTTAGTGATGGCCACCCGTGCACTGCGCGACATCAACCCCCAATACCGGGAGAGACGAATCCCCGACGATCCGCTCACTTACCTCCAATGTGGCTCGGGACTGTATCCAACTAAAACCTGTTTGCACAACTCCTTTGAGCGTGGTAGGGTAGTAATCTAAGCACAGTGGGAACTCACATAAGACAAACGACGATCTCAGGTCGATGAACCAACCTGTACACATGTCATCAGGGAATTTCTATCTGACGATATGTTTAATACCAACTAGCAGATTCCCGGCGAGTCCTGTCCGGTGTACTCATAAGTCAATGAGCACCTGTATACATCTTAGGTGAACCAACTAACACCAATGGCTTGTGAGACCGGCCATCGCCCCTCGTCGGGGTCTTGACTGTATACACTAGTCTACTCTGGAGTATTGATGCCCTGTCTCGAAACTCCCACGACTAGGGACACTTCAAGGATGTGCTTACAGACCGCAGCTCCCACGTATATGATTGCCATCATACTGCTGGTAGTCAAGCAAGAATCCTATGGGCTCCATCATCATGCAATAGTGAACTAAAGCATATATACGATGATAAAGTCAAACCAGATAGCATACTATCATCTTGAGTAAGACTGTCATATCGGTATAGCTCCTGCCTCAATCATTGCAATCACGTACCTGCGATCCAATATTTGACTTTGAGGGCACTATCTCCAACAATCTCCCACTTGCACTCAAGCTAATTATTGCGATGTCGAATACTCACAGCCCATGTGATACCGAACTTCCAACTCCTCTACTAATCAGTGTCACAAAGCTAGTTTGTAAAACTCTTGTGCTCGAGAAATAGCCTCATTGAGTGGATCCGCCCTGATGTTTCTTTCTATGTCTCTCTTAATATCAAGTTCGCGGAGAAAGCCATATCCTGAATCGAGTAATACCTGTCTTAGAATATGTCTGGATATCTGATGGGACCTAGTTCATAAATGAACTCCAAATCCAAACTTCTTAGACTGTATCGATAACTGAACCTAATCAGTATCCAGCACCATGCCTCCCACAGTATCCAGCACCATGACTCGTCAACACCTTGGTCGTGGATTTAACCACTAGCACGTCAGAGGTATTAGCCTATACGTAACGGGCTACCAGGTATTGACCAAAAGGGACGTCTGTGAGCGAACTCATGCTGACACCCTACTGAGCCTGTCAGTGACAATATCCGTACAGTCCGGTCCGTTCGTCTATGAGCATCGCATGGCGGGCCTAGGGGGTTGGTAAAAGTCAGACCCCAAAAAGCTGTACAAGTCGGGTCGGAGTGTAGCCCAGAACACCCTGAGATACTACTGGAATACCTACAAGTAAATCTCCTGCCTTAGCCAAGGACTTCGTGTAATGGCTCTCCTAGACACAGCGCGACCTCACCCCCAATACCGGGAGAGACGAACCCCTGAAGATCCGCTCACTGCCTCCATATGGCTCGGGACTGTACCCAACTAAAACCTGTTTGCACGTCTCCTTTGAGCGTGGTAGGGTAGTAATCAAAGTACAGTGGGAACTCACACGAGACAAATGACGATCCTCAGGTCGATGAACTAAATTGTACACATGTCACCAGGGAACTGCTATCTGACGTCAGGTATAAGACCAACTAGTATGTTCCCGGCGAGTCCTGTCCGGTGTACTCATAACCCAATGAGCACCTGTATACATCTTAGGTGAACCAACTGACACCAGTGGCTTGTATGATCGGCAACCGCCCCTCGTCAGGGTCTCGACTGTATACACTAGTCTACTCTGGAGTATCGATACCCTGTCTTCAAACTCCTACGACTAGGGACCTTTTAAGGATGTGCTTATAGACTACCAGCTCCCACGTATATGATCGCCCTCGTACTGCTGGCAGTCAAGCATGAATCCTAGGGGCTCTATCAATATGCAATAGCGACCTGTCAGGTCACCTAAAGCAGTACACGATGATAAAGATAAACCAGATAGCATACTATCATCTTGAGTAAGACTGTCCTACCGGGATTGGTCCTCCCTCAATCATTGCAATCACGTGCCTGTGATCCAATAATTGACTCTGAGGGCACTATCTCCAACAACCGGCACTTAAACTACGTAACGTCTACAGGCGTACGCAACTCAAGTAAGACGAAACACAGAAATCTAAACCACCCAAATCTGGATCAACGGAGAAAAACTTAGTTTTAACATTTGAAAAATTACAAGTAAAATCTCTAACTCTAGTTTTCTTTCTTAAAAATTTCGGCAGCACCTCCTTTGTAAAAACTAGCCCCGAAAACGGGTACAACACAGATAATATACAAAGCATACCAAACGGGAGCAAAATCACGCCCAACGGCGGAGACAATCACCACAATAAGTATACGACGCCGAAGCGAAGAAATATCAAAGAAACGACTATAATAAGAAGTAAACCTTTCAACAAAACTGGCTCCCATGAACACGGCACCCAAATTCACTAAAATAATACAACACCAAATCCTCACAAGTCGTCTCTAAGTCATGTACAAATAGTGTTAGATGGAGAATACTAGATCCAACAAAAAGATATACAATGTACAGGCAGATAACCGCAAACCCACCTAAAAGCAAAGGCCTCACTGCCTAACGTAGCGGTATCTGCAAAAGTAAAGATGATAAGACGCCCTGCCGTGACTACTCGGAGGGTAAGTCCTGTAAAACACTGTGGCACAATGGGGGTGAGTTGCCAACTCATGAATAGTAAATAACATCATACTGTAATCACAAGTATGCACGAACAATGATCTATCAATCACATGTAATTCGATAGCATAAGTATGATAAGTGAATATGCAACAATCATGTAAAGGTACATCATCAGGGTACTACAACTACATGAAACAATGCATAACAACAATAATCCTGAGTGTGTAGGATGATACAATAAAATCTCATGCAAAATCATCAGCATGGAAAAACACCAGTGTCCCTCACTGACACATCAAAACCCAAATCCTCAGGCACCGCATCCACAGATCGGCCCTCACATCCTGTAAGTCTCATGAAACTTGAGTGTCAAACATCGACACCGAAACATCATGAAAAAATATTCCTTTGTGTATATATATATGTATATAAGTAAGAGGATATCAACCCCGTATGTCCACCGACGATATGTAAAAATCATGAAAACCTGAGTGTCTAACACCGACACTCGAAACATCATGAAACCCGTGTCTAGCATCGACACGTAAATACTCATAACTCAGGCGCTGTCACCATGACTATCCCAGACGATATGTCGTACATCACTCCGGTCGGTATCCCCACGATAACCGCCGAGTCCAAATACAGTCACCGGTAGGTACTTGCCCACCTTCCAGGCTCATCGTCTATACCACGAACATCTTGCCGAGGGGAACCGTACTGGGCCCCACCATGTACGCACACATGGCCCACTCGCTCCTCGCATCGGGTATATATCACATATCTCAGAACCGAGAAATCTCATGGTGGACGCATCAAATATCATATTAAGAGAAACCGGGTTTTCAAACAATACATAGTTTCTGGAAAATATCCCCACGGTTCTCAAATCCATAAATCATATGAAATCCATATCTCAATGCGTAAAATCCATATAAAACTGATATATGCAATATAAAACATCAATATGAGCATATAAAGGGAAAACCGCTCTTTTAAATGAATCCTGCTTTAAAATATATCTTGCGTTTCCCAAAATCCTCCGGAAACAAATACAGCATCATATGAGGTGTACATGTAAGTGTAGCAAGTTTTAAGTATCTACATGTAAGAAAGTATGTATGATGCATTTCATAAGCGCAATGATCAACAACTCAATATCACATATCAAAACAATACCACTTGGGGTACATACAACTATAGCGAAAATATGCGGGTGTATATGTCAATATGTGTGCAGGATATACATGTAGCTGTAATAGACTATGTGGGTGTACATGTCAATATGTATGCAAGATGTACAAGTAGCTATAGTAAGGTATACATGAAATGGATTAAGAGTTACTATCTTAGCTATCCATGTCAAACACAATAACACGTATGTAGGTGTCAACAATATCTCCTATGCACAAAGGAATAAGAGTTACTAACTCCACTACCCCTATCCACTACCATATCACGTATGTAGGTGGTTTGTGCGTGTCATGGCAATAACTGACGATGTGGGTGTAGCATAAAATTTAGTGCTCGTGCAACATGAACCGTCAGTAATGTGTTATATCTAAAGGTACGAGTCAAGTACAACAGATAATGCTATGCAATGACATTCATATATAATTAACTAATATGCAAATACATGCAGCTATCATATCATATCTGCCCCGACGCATAACGCCATACGGACGATTTCCCCGTAGATGTTAAATCTACTCACCAATGGTCTCCAGCTATGAAAACCAGACCACTGCTTCCCTTTGTTCGCCCCGGCCGTCTAACCGACGCCAAATGCGGAACAAAATCTTTTTACAAACTGGCGCTATCATGTACCGTAACCCGGATCTGCCATTAAAGCTAAACTAACAATTTACAAATGGGTAGAAACGTTATACCGAATGATCCGAGTCCTTCGGTCTTTAACCACCATCCCATGCTTTGTTGCGGCGGGTTCGATCTTCTGAAACTCCAGTCTCGTCGTCCAGGTGGCACCACATCGACGGATCTTTAAACGGGCTCCTGCCTCTGAACCGAGAGAACTCGATCGTCAAGTTTGCCAAAAGAGACGACCAAGTTGAAGTAGAGAATGAGTAGAACACTTTGTCTCGTTACGTCCAAGGCAATGGATGAACGGTTAATGAAGTTGCCTTTTGGAATCGGGTGAAATGAGAATTGTCTATTCTAATTTCCATGCACCAAAAAACCTTATTCTTTTTCTAACAACCATAAGCTATGAGAGGAGGGAAGGCCGGCCACTTATAGATGAGGAGGAGGGTGAGTGTAGGAGAGGGGGGTGACCAAAAGCATAAAGAAGAGAGTGAGTCACTAAGACGCCTAGTATGAACTCAATAATGAAAGTGATGATTCATAACCATAGTCATCAACTCAATTAATGCACCATTAATCAACAAAGCCACCTCACCATCCTAGTCACCATCCTAGTCACCTCTTCTAGAAGCTTCCACACAAATCCCAAGAAAAGATAAATCCGTATTTAACCGAATGTCAAAATACGGCTGATAGAAAACTCGAAACTGGCAACTTCCAAAAGCAATCCTAAAACGAATTTCAGGATAACCCCGTATCAGTATAAACATACCCGCAATTATATTACGACCGAATATAAATGCAACTGAGACAAAGATATTATATCTACACAGTATAATACTGGGTTCCGGCTTAAACCAAAACCTACCAGTATTATCTGCCCGAAAAACGACACGTGCGAAAATGCACGTGCTATTTCCGAACCTTGCCATATCACCATACGGCCTCTGCAACGTTTCGCCCGTACTTGGAAAAGTGTCTGTGGGGGACTCTAATGACACATCAACACATCGGCACTGGGTATAACCAGTAGCACGTCAGAGGTACAAGCTGCATGTAACGTTTTGCCTATGTATTGATTGGAAGGGAAGCTGACGAGCGAACTAATCTATAAACCCTACTGAGCCTGACAGTGACAATATATATACAGTCCGGTCCATTCGTCTAAAGAGTATCGCATATCGAGTCTAGGGGGGTGGATAAAGTCAGACCCCTAATAACGCGATAAATCGTGTCGGCATGAAGCCCATCACCACCTGAGAAACTACTGATCCAAATCAGTAATTCTCTACTACCTCGGCCGAGGATTCCTAGTGATGGCCACTCGTGCACTGCGTGACATCAACCCCCAATACCAGGAGAGACGAATCCCCGACGATCCGCTCACTTACCTCCAATGTGGCTCGGGACTGTACCCAACTAAAACCTGTTTGCACAACTGCTTTGAGCGTGGTAGGGTAATAATCTAAGCACAGTGGGAACTCACATGAGACAAACGACGATCTCAGGTCGATGAACCAACCTGTACACATGTCACCAGGGAATTTCTATCTGACGATATGTTTAATACCAACTAGCAGATTCCCGGCGAGTCCTGTCCGGTGTACTCATAAGTCAATGAGCACCTGTATACATCTTAGGTGAACCAACTAACACCAATGGATTGTGAGACCGGCCATCGCCCCTCGTCGGGGTCTTGACTGTATACATTAGTCTACTCTGGAGTACCGATGCCCTGTCTCGAAACTCCCACGACTAGGGACACTTTAAGGATGTGCTTACAGTCCGCAGCTCCCACGTATATGATTGCCATCATACTGCTGGTAGTCAAGAAAGAATCCTATGGGCTCCATCATCATGCAATAGTGAACTAAAGCATATATACGATGATAAAGTCCAACCAGATAACATACTATCATCTTGAGTAAGACTGTCATATCGGTATTGGTCCTGCCTCAATCATTGCAATCACGTACCTGTGATCCAATAATTGACTTTGTGGGCACTATCTCCAACAATCTGCCACTTTCACTCAAGGCTAATTATTGCATTGTCGAATACTCACAGCCCGTGTGATACCGAACATCCAACTCCTCTACTAATCAGTTTCACAAAGCTAGTTTGTAAAACTCTTATGTTCGAGAAATAGCCTCAGTGAGTGGATCCGCCCTGATGTTTCTTTCTATGTCTCTCTTAATCTCAAGCTCGCGGAGAAAGCCATCTCCCGAATCGAGTAATACCTGTCTTAGAATATGTTTAGATATCTGATGGGACCTTGTTGATAAATGAACTCCAAATCCAAACTTCTTAGACTGTATCGATAACTGAACCTAATCAGTATCCAGCACCATGCCTCCCACAGTATCCTCTTGGACCACCTGTCCATCATACTGCCCCTCATCATAGGGAAAAACTATAACTCTGACAATCACTCTGTCATCCATGTCACCTTGGAAGCCTGGAATTATAACCGTCTCCCGAAGAAGGCTGCCGTCATCAAATCCGTAGAACATGCACTTATATTCTAAAACCGCTTCCTCATGTTTCTTCAGGATTGGATTAATATAAAACTATCGCATCTAGTGCAAAAACAACATCTGGTGTGGTACTTGACATCTCATGATTGACTCAATTGCCTAAGCAAGTGATCTGCCAATCATGCACATCCCACTCCCCTTTAGTCTGTAAGACACCTTTAGAGAGGGCGACTCCATCACCTGCAGGTACACCACCATGCCTGGAGTCATCTATTCTAAAATACTATTAGAATATTGTCAAAATACCCACATTGGAAAACTACCCAAATCTAGATCTAAAACCATAGATCTAGTAACCTGAATGTCAGATATTATATCCATATCTTATGTAAAGAAACAACTGTGTGATGACCACAGTACAACCGATCGTAGTATAGGAATTTTACTTCCTTCTCTGTGTATGTCATCTAAATACCAGGACATCACACCCTACTACCTTCCCAACAGATCCATCTCCTATTCTGATGAAGTCAAAACCATGACCGTTACATCAAAATTAGATGATCTTATCTCCGCTATCTTTGCTCAAGCCTATAAATAGACATAAGCTACTTGCCCACTATGCTTCCGCTGCTCCCACTGACTACGGAAACCCTCTGGCAGAATAATGTACACGTACACTTCTAAAGCTAATTTAGAATGACGCTATACTTATCCTCTTGCCGGGTTTCATAGTCTGGAACAACAGTAGTGTCAAGTCTGGGTAAACAAGAACCTTCCTGTCACCGTCCTTGAGGCTACTGGAGTACCTCTCAGGTGTCTGAGGTTACCCACCATATCTGCGGAGTGGCTAATGGAATGTCAAACCTGATTGAATATAAAGGTCCTATTAAATTTTCCGTAATCGTTTGCGGTTCTGGAATCACTTCCAGTTCTACCATACTCCCACTACTGTTTTATGAAAAAATCCAATTTTACTAAAACTGTGGCGAGTCAAGAACAATATCACTATTGATCTTCCAGATGGTATAAAAGTCAACCCTCGTCGAAACCAGGGTGAACCCACAAACTGCCATTACAGAAACGTGCCTTGAGTTATCCATTGTCTGGTTTTAAGCATAAGCTGGACAACTCCCCGTATCTTAACATCGTTAAGATATGAACCATTCTATATCCAATATAGAAACAGAGGCACTAATTTAATTGGAACCAGATTCAAATCATGCTTCTGTCTCCAGTGCATAACAACTTAATGGAAAAAAGGCTAATCAGCATTACTCAACTTAGGAATCCATCCAATTATGAGTAACCTGAAAGAGAAACTTGTTTCTCAAAACCATTACTATCATCTGAATACTAATCACAAGAATCTACATCTTCAATCTCTTTGAAGAATTCTGATACTTGTGACATCTGGTTCTCTACTTTATTCTTATACCCATAACTTCTCAAAACTTAGACATTGTATTTCTATGAAACACTTGTCTAAAAACTGAAGAAGTCACAAGTAAACAGAACATAGTATGGGGACCTACCCCTCTGTCCTGACGGACACTGGACAACATACAATACTCTGTATAAGTCCGCTGAGTTGAATAACTCAAAACCTGTGCATCATAGGTTGAAAACTGTACCCAGGTGATTTCCTCAAATATCATCAATTACAACGAATTCCGATATAATGAGGATGATCACCTAATTCCCAATAACTTGCTCCCACTCATCATCTGTAAAACTATACAGATATGAGAATGAAACCTGGTAAATACATACCCTTGGATTAAGTATCTAATCGGGAAATCAGTTTTCTTTTAATAATGCGCAGTGAAACTGAAACATTTAAAAATGTCTCGTAGGGGTATCCGGGTATTCTTAGTAATGCCTCTTCCATAATCCAATTCATGACTTTAACCGTATATTTTATTGCCATCTCTCCAAATCCCTTTATTTGTCTTTATTCGTTACCTTCTGTACACCCTCGTTAGGCTAAATGGTTTTCTTCCTTTCCTACCGTTCGGCGCCAGCCTATGGTCTGGAAGAAGACTATCCAGTAAGCATAACAGGTGTACACTCCTAAACCAAGGAGTACTCATAATTTGAGAGAAGGTGATGATAAAAGACAACTGAATAATACTTTATTCCATTAAAGGTGAAATATGAGTGGCGATGAAGTACGCGGTTTGGTCGTGAATGATAACAGTCGCAATTTACTTTGCCCTCTTTCTAATCCCTTCATTTTGTCTTTACATATTACCTTCTATACACCCTACTTAGGCTAATTGGTTTTCTTCATTCCCTACCTTTCGGCACCTGCCTATGGTTTGGAATAAGACTATCCAATAAGCATAATAAGTGTACTCTCCTAAACCAAGGAGCCCTCACAACCTGAGAGAAGGTGATAATAAAAGACAACTGAATAAACCAATTCTCTTTCTTCTGAACCTGGATCCATCCTCGGAGAAATCCATTCGAGTTCGTATATAACCATACGATGGATCTATCCAATGGAAGTGGTGTTCAGTTGATAAAACTGCACATTTGTATTATATTTTTCCTACCATTTTCATATTAAAAAAGGACTTTAATATAATATATTATACATATGAGGGTTTATGTGTTAAAACACCATTTTCCATGTGTTAATATATTTTAATAAGCATTTGGTAGGAAAATGTATGCAAATAAATCTATTGACCAAATCCTAGTAGAAATAAACCTACTAAATATTATTTGAGATTATTGTGCAGAATTTTCCAAGTTGTTATGCAGAATTTATCAAACAAATCAATTTGTTGAAGAAAACTTGCCAAATTAAGAAGCAAAACTTGGAGACCAAGTCTGGAAGCAACCGAGAGAAGATTTATGAATTCTGAAGGTGCCTAGGATTGCCACATGTCACAAGATGCAAGCACAAGAAAACCCATAAAGAGATCTCACCCTTTGAGCGCGGATCCGCGGCCCTAGCCCCCATTTGCCGCGGATCCGCGCACTTCTAGGGAATTGGGAGGCAAGATTTCTTGGCATAAATCTATGATGAATTTTACCAAGTTTTCAACAATAAGATTCTGGCTTTGCACTATAAAAGGACACCGAGAGCCTCTTGGAAAAGTTATCAAGCCGAAAAGATCACGAAGCTCCCGACGCTCACGCATCCAGGCTAATCATCGACTGTTCGACTACCTCCTTAGGAAAGATCGAGAAGCAACTAGTTGTAATCATTTTCTATGGATTAAAAGTGTAGTTTGTTCAAGTCGATTAATAAAGGTAGTTCTTTTTAATTGTTTTTGCATTTTACATTATGTTTTCCTTCTCTGTCTTTTCATCTTCTTCTCCCAACATACGCGAGTAATTCTTCGCTTGCTAAGGTTCGTAGGATTAGGGTAGGCTAATGGATGATGAAAATAACTAAACTCTTTTTAAGTCCTATAAAGTTTAGGAACTTTATCAAAAGAATCATTAACATCCTAATCGGGCGCGCTAGCAATTCTTTGCTAGTTCCGACCGCGATTAGAGATTAGATTAATGATTGTTTTGGTAAAGGCTAGATATGAACGGAGTTCCGTGTCGAGATAAGGGTTAAGAGTGGGATTCCTTTTCCCTCCAGAAACCCTAATCTACACGCATCACCGTTGTTCTAGTTCTATATCTATTAATGGATAAAAAGGGTAACTTTTAATTAATCTTCCATAACTACTAAATCCTAACGAACCCTACAAGCCCTCTTATTATATTAATTACATCTTTAAAATAATCTAGATCTATATTTTACATTCTTGTTTAACGTAGATCTAGAAACCATTCTATAAAACTCTTTATCCCTCCTCTCTTTCTCAACACATCTAAAGTAAAAGTAAAAGGTTCCACATTTCCCAGAGGACGACCCGTACTCATCTCGGTCTAGCTACGTGCGACACCGTTATTGATTGCGGTTAACTACAAACAAACACACCTTTTCGAACCAATCAAATAGCGCCGTTGCCGGGGATCGAACCCGGGTCACCCGCGTGACAGACGGGAATACTCACCACTATACCACATCGACCGTCATGGACGACACTCCATCTAATTATAACACCACGCTGCCACCGCCCGTAGGTGAGCAGAATCCACCGTGCATCTCTCTCCAAGAGAGATCCTATCCTATTCGTGGTCCCCTTCCTACTTGTCCATCTCTTCCACAACCTAACGGGGATAATTTCGAAATTAAACCCCACTACATCAACCTGCTGCCCAAATTTCACGGGCTTGAGTCGGAAGACGCCTATGTTTTCATCACCAAATTCGAAAACGTATGCGCAATGATGGGTACTTCACAATTGACTTTAGATGCTATGCGCTTACGTCTTCTCCCATTCACATTGTGCGAATTGGCAAAAAAATGTCTTTATAATACTGCCGCACACTCTATCACTAATTGAGATGAATTTGTCGTAGCATTTCATAAGAAGTTTTACCTAAATCATAAGACTGCCCATATTAGGAGCGAGATCAACCAGTTCACCCAGCTTCCCAATGAACCATTTTGGAAGTGCTTTGAACGTTTCAAAGATCTACTTGTCCAATCCCCCCGTCACGGAATACAAAGATAGGATTTATGTCGGATTATATATGAGGGCATTAATCCAGCGACAAAGCAGATGCTTGAAACAATGTGTCAATGCAATTTCATGTCTAAAGATGACGGTGAAGCATGGAAATATCTGGAAGACCTTGCTGAACACACGTTGCAGTGGGAAACTGTAAGACCACCTTCAACTAACGGAGGTATTCACCAGCTCGATGTTTCTATCGCAGTAAAAGCCGAAATGGCAGCGATACAGAAGAAACTCGATGCTATTGAGAACAAATTTTCATCATTCTCCCTAAATCAGGTCACGCTTCCTAAGACCGTCTGTGGTTGCTGTTCGGATCCTTCACACTTAACAGAAGAATGCCCTATGAATGCATCGTTTCAAGAAAATGCTGCTTTTCAGCAGCGACCTAGAAACGACCCTTATTCTTCCACATACAATCAAGGATGGAGGAATCATCCTAACTTTGCTTGGAATCAAAACCAACAAACTAATTATCAAAGACCTCCTCCACATCAACCACAACCACAGAATCAGCCCCCCTTTCAGTCACAGAATTTCCAAAATTCGGCCAACATTTCTACACCATAAGTGGCCGGTACTGACAACTCACTTGCACAAACATTGGATATGTTAATGAAACAATCCATGCAATTTTCGGCTGAGATGAAATCTTCTATTGATACCCTAACGAAAAACTCCTCCTCCCATGGTGAGAGTATCAAATCAATAGAAAACCAAATCGCATAGTTAAACGCCGCAATGAGTGCGAGAGAGAAAGGGAAACTCCCATCTCAACCCCTCCCGAATACTGGCCATTCACAAAGTCATAATGTGAATGCCATTACTACGTTGAGATCGGGGAGAGTGCTGAATAATCAAGTGGGTGAGCAATTTGATGATAGTGACACATTTGATACCCCAGCTTCTTCTTCTTCTTCCCCTAATTCGTCTAGTCCCCCACCTTCATCAGAGCCTATTCTCCGTTTTCCCCAAGGCTCGAACATTTCGCCAAATCTATCTAAGTCGATGCCCACTCCAATTTTGGGATCGAATCCGTCGCCACAGTCTTCTCAACAAACGTTGGACCCAAAACTTATTGATCGAGCTCCATTTCCAAATCGATTAAGGGCCAACAGACCTAACCCGCAAATGGAGAAGATTGTGGAAATGTTTAAGCAAGTTAGCGTGAATATTCCTCTTATAGATGCTATTCAACAAGTCCCATCTTATGCAAGAATCCTTAAAGACTTGTGCATTAGGAAGAGAAAAACTCAAGTGCCTAAAAAGGTTTTCATGACGAGTAATGTTAGCACAGCTTTTACCCAACAAATACCAAAGAAACGTAAGGACCCCGGCTGTCCTACAATCTCTATTTCTATTGGGGGTAAAAATATAAATCGTGCTTTACTCGATCTAGGCGCTAGCGTCAACTTGCTTCCTTATTCAGTATACGAGCAGTTAGGAATTGGAGAGTTAAAACCCTCTCATTGTACTCTCCAAATGGCTGACCAATCTATCACCAAACCTCGGGGCGAACTAGAGGATGTGTTAATTAAAGTCGGGGAATTCATATTTCCCATGGACTTTATTGTTTTAGATACACAACCTGTGGAAAACCCACGTAATCAAATCCCGGTGATACTTGGTCGACCCTTCCTAACAACTTCTAACGCTGTAATTAATTGTCGTAACGGTTCTATGAACTTATCCTTCGGGAAAATGACAATTGAGCTTAATATTTACAAGCTAGGAAGTCGGCCATCAGAACCTTCTGCTCATTTGCTGGATGTTTGTTCCATCCACGAGATAGCTTCCGAAAGCTGCATGGATGAGGAGCTCTGCTTTGATGTTCTCGACAACACTAATGAGACATCGTTTGATCTTGCACCACTTCACAGTGAAGATATGTTTAATGAGTCCGACCTTGAGATTGAACCCGTTGACTCGTTGCAAAAGTCAGCAGCACTTTCCGAGTCAATATCTTATGCAAGTTTTGAACCTCTTCGGGAGTCCGAATATCATTCGCTTACCCCACCTTCTATTGTCTCTCCGCCAATTCTTGATCTCAAACCGCTACCTTCTCATCTTAATTATGCATATTTAGGAGAGAATGAGACTTTGCCGGTGATTATTTCCGCTTCTCTAGCCTTAGAGCAAGAGAATGCACTTTTGGCAGTGTTGAGATCGAATCGGGAAGCATTTGGTTAGACAATGGCTGACATCAAAGGGATTAGTCCCTTAATTGTTGAACATTACATACATCTGATGGATGAAGCCAAACTAACCCGAGACCCACAAAGACGGTTAAATCCCGTTATGAAGGAGGCGATAAAGAAAGAAATCGTCAAGTGCCTTGATAGTGGAATAATTTACCCCATATCTGATAGCCAATGGGTAAGTCCAATTCATGTTGTCCCTAAAAAGTCTGGCATCACGGTCATCACTAATGAGGCTAATGAGTTAATCCAAACACGTCCCAAACTGGGTGGCGCGTATATATCGATTACAGGAAACTCAATTCCGCGACGAGGAAAGATCACTTCCCTCTACCTTTCATTGACCAGATGTTAGAACGACTAGCGGGACACGAATACTACTGTTTCTTGGATGGATACTCTGGTTATAACCTGGTCCCCATCGCCGAAAAGGATCAAGATAAAACCACTTTTACTTGTCCTTTCGGAACTTTTGCTTATAGACGCATGCCCTTTGGGTTATGCAAGGCTCCCGCTACATTTCAGCGGTGCATGATGGGTATTTTCAGATATGGTGGAAAATTTTCTGGAAAATTTTATGGACGATTTCTCCTTTTTTGGGGACTCCTTTGAGGACTGCCTTCGTAAACTTGACGCTGTTCTTACCCGCTGTAAGGATAAGAACTTGACTTTGAATTGGGAAAAATGCCATTTTATTGTCCAAGAAGGTATTGTACTTGGACATATAATTTCACATAAAGGCATTGAGGTCGACAGAGCTAAAATAAATGTCATTCAAAACCTCCCTCGTCCCAATTGCGTCAAAGATATACGATCCTTCGTTGGTCATGCAGGATTTTGTAGGAGATTTATTAAGGACTTTAGCAAAATTGCTAGACCCTTAACCCTTCTATTGGCCAAGGACACTACTTTTCACTTCGATTCGGATTGTGAGGCTGCTTTTGAATCGCTTAAAGAATCACTCACTACAGCCCCCGTTTTATCATCTCCGGATTGGAACCACCTGTTCGAGCTTATGTGTGATGCATCAGATTTTGCTATTAGTAAGGTCTTAGGACAACACATTGATAAGATGCCACATGTAATTTACTATGCAAGTAGGACCTTGAATGATGCACAAATAAATTACACAACTTCCGAGAAAGAACTCTTAGCAGTTGTATTTGCATTAGAGAAATTCAGGCCCTACTTGATTAGCTCGCCTATTGTGGTTTACACAGATCACTCCGCCCTACGACATCTTTTATCGAAGAAGGATGCGAAGGCCAGGCTAATACGTTGGATCCTATTGTTACAAGAATTTGATCTTGTCATCAAAGACAAGAGTGGATGTGAAAACGTTGTAGCCGACTATCTTTCACGCATCACTTCTTCGCCAACTGTGACCGTGCCGATAAATGACTCATTTCCCGACGAACAGCTCTTGAATGTATCCTACGAACCTTGGTTTGTGGATATCGTGAACTATCTTGCGACGGGACTTATACCTAGCGATTGGTCGAAACAAGACAAACTTCGATTTTTATCCCAAGTAAAATATTTTTACTGGGATGAACCGTATCTATTCAAGTATTGTTCCGATCAAATCATTCGCAGGTGTGTCCCTAACGATGAATTCAAGAGCGTATTATCATTTTGTCATGATCAGGCATGCGGCGGTCATTTTGGACCTCGAAAAATGGCGGAGAAAGTTTTGCAATGTGGCTTTTATTGGCCAACAATAATTAAAGATGCATTTGAATATTGCAAAACTTGTCCGCGATGTCAGTATTTGGGTCGGATTTCACGAAGGAATGAGATGCCGCTCCAACCTATATTGGTTTTGGAAATATTTGATGTTTGGGGTATTGATTTTATGGGCCCTTTTCCCAACTCCTTTGGGAATCTATATATCTTGTTAGCGGTTGATTATGTCTCGAAGTGGGTGGAAGCTATACCGTGTCGCACTAATGACAATAAAGTTGTCATTAAGTTTCTTAAAGAAAATATCTTTTCGCGATTCGGACACCCTCGCGCTATCATTAGAGACAACAGGACACATTTCTGCAATAAGTCTTTCGAGGCCTTGATGCGGAAATATTCAATCACCCACAAGCTTTCTACGCCCTATCGCCCCCAAACAAGCGGGCAGGCTGAGATCTCAAATAGGCAGATCAAACAGATATTGGAGAAAACGGTTTCTAAGAACCGTAAAGATTGGTCAACCAAATTGACGGATGCTCTTTGGGCATTCCGCACCGCTTATAAGACCGATCTTGGTATGTCTCCATACCATCTTGTGTTTGGGATGGCATGCCACCTTCCTGTCGAGATCGAACATAAAGCAATGTGGGCTATGAAAGAGCTTAATTTTGATCTTGATCATGCAAGCAGCTATCGGAAGCTGCAATTGAATGAGCTAAGCGAACTCCGCGATGAAGCTTACGATAATGCAGTGATAGTAAAGAACAGGACTAAACTGTTCCACGATAAAAATCTTTCTAGAAAAACCTTCAAATCGGGGCAACAAGTCTTTCTTTACGATTTCCCTCTCCATCTTCATCCGGGTAAGCTTAAATCTCGTTGGAAAGGACCTTTTGTGGTGCGGTATGTACACCCGCACGGGGCAGTTGAAGTCGAAAATTTGAAAAACGGTTCGATTTTTAAAGTGAATGGGCATAGATTAAAACCGTATTTTTCTACTGACCCCGCGGAGGAGCTCCTGTTTTTACAGGAGCCGCTTTATCAAAACTAAAATTCCTCCGCCTCACCTCCATGTTTTGATAACTTTTTCACATTTTTAAGAATGCAGTGAGTAAAAAATGATTTGATTGAATATCTGTGAGTGTCAAAGAATAAGTTTGGGGGAATTTTTCATTTAACTATTATTTTACCCCTTGTATCTCTCCCTTAGTATACAGGTCCTTGTTCTCAAAAGGCTACATCAGTGAGGACATTGCTGAAAACAGGTTTGGGGGGAAGATTTGTATTTACCAAATTATCTTTGACACTGGGCATTAAAATTTTTTATATAACAAAAGAGTAGAAAGTGAAAAATTACATCCAAAAGATAGGAATAGTTTAAGAAAACCAAGAAAATTAGAAGTTTTCTTAAACGAACTGGTAATAAGTAGTTATGAGCCGTTGTACCAAGGGTTAGTAAAATGAAGGAAGTCACTAATCTGAGGATAAAAATAAGTCTGAAAAATAGTTTCTATTCTGGAAGCCAAACATTTGAATGTTGATACCCTACTATATGCACTTACACACGTCTTGAAACTCGGGATAGTAGAGGATACCTTGAAATGCTCTTGTCTAAAAGCCAAAGTATGAAGGAAATAAAAAAAATGAAGAAAATATAAAAATGGTGAAAAGAAAAATGAACACTGGTTTTGTTAACGCCAATGCAGCAATAAAAAAATATAGCGATGGTGCCTTTTCACCTAGTGCCCTAAGGCCAACTGGTCTGGGAGTCACTGCTAAGCCTTAGGTGGTGCAAGACGAGGAAAATAGTATCACCGAATCAGCAAGCACATGAGTAATCGGTCGGTTAGTACCTCAAGAAGTATTAACGGTCGCATGAAAACGTGTGAGCAAATCTTAATATTCATCAAAATAAAAAGTATTAAGGTAGATGGACAAGAGTATGATAGCTTTAATTGAATTCTCCGAGTGTAGGGATGTTCTTTACACACACGTGGGGTTATATGATCAATGTTTGGATGAAAGGTAGGATTGAAGAATAAAGACGATGTTTTATTGAGGGATGATGTGATTTCTAACATTTTTTCATGACTATTAAGATAGGGCTCATGACAACTAAAAAGCTAGTGTAGTTGGAAACTCTAAATTTTCAAAGTATTTCTTTTATGGTTCTTATCTTTATATGTAAATTTCACCATCTCTCTTTTGTTATTGGATTTTGTGGGTGTAATCCGCTGAAAACCCTCAGGAGACAACACTCCTCCTACTAGGGAAACCTAGAGGTTTAACGGCTTGTTGCACGTGCTCAGTGCAATCGTGTTACCTACGAAAGTGTGCTTAGTTTTCTCCTTTCTTTTTCTCCTCTTAAATAAACTAGTTTGCTCGGGACGATCAAAGATAAGTTTGGGGTTATTTGTTCAGTTGATAAAACTGCACATTTGTATTACATTTTTCCTACCATTTTCATATTAAAAAAAGACTTTAATATAATATATTATACATATGACGGTTTATGTGTTAAAACACCATTTTCCATGTGTTAATATATTTTAATTAGCATTTGGTAGGAAAATGTATGCAAATAAATCTATTGACCAAATCCTAGTAGAAATAAGCCTACTAAATATTATTTGAGATTATTGTGCAGAATTTTCCAAGTTGTTATGCAGAATTTATCAAACAAATCAATTTGTTGAAGAAAACTTGCCAAATTAAGAAGCAAAACTTGGAGACCAAGTCTGGAAGCAACCGAGAGAAGATTTATGAATTCTGAAGGTGCCTAGGATTGCCACATGTCACAAGATGCAAGCACAAGAAAACTCATAAAGAGATCTCACCCTTTGAGCGCGGATCCGCGGCCCTAGCCCCCATTTGCCGCGGATCCGCCGCACTTCTAGGGAATTGGGAGGCAAGATTTTTTGGCATAAATCTATGATGAATTTTACCAAGTTTTCAACAATAAGATTCTGGATTTGCACTATAAAAGGGCACCGAGAGCCTCTTGGAAAAGTTATCAAGCCGAAGAGATCACGAAGCTCCCGACGCTCACGCATCCAGGCTGACCATCGACTGTTCGACTACCTCCTTAGGAAAGATCGAGAAGCAACTAGTTGTAATCATTTTCTATGGATTAAAAGTGTAGTTTATTCAAGTCGATTAATAAAGGTAGTTCTTTTTAATTGTTTTTGCATTTTACATTATGTTTTCCTTCTATGTCTTTTCATCTTCTTCTCCCAACATGCGCGAGTAATTCTCCGCTTGTTAGGGTTCGTAGGATTAGGGTAAGCTAATGGATGATGAAAATAACTAAACCCTTTTTAAGTCCTATAAAGTTTAGGAACATTATCAAAAGAATCATTAACATCCTAATCAGGCGCGCTAGCAATTCTTTGCTAGTTCCGACCGCGATTAGAGATTAGATTAATGATTGTTTTGGTAAAGGCTAGATATGAACGGAGTTCCGTGTCGAGATAAGGGTTAAGAGTGGGATTCCTTTACCCTCCAGAAACCCTAATCTACACGCATCACCGTCGTTCTAGTTCTAAATCTATTAATGGATAAAAAGGTTAACTTTTAATTAATCGTCCATAACTAGTAAATCCTAACGAACCCTACAAGCCCTCTTATTATATTAATTACATCTTTAAAATAATCTAGATCTATATTTTACATTCTTGTTTAACGTAGATCTAGAAACCATTCTATAAAACTCTTTATCCCTCCTCTCTTTCTCAACACATCTAAAGTAAAAGTAAAAGGTTCCACGTTTCCCAGAGGACGACCCGTACTCATCTCGGTCTAGCTACGTGCGACACCGTTATTGATTGCGGTTAACTACAAACAAACACTCCTTTCCGAACCAATCAAGTGGATACCCGTAGTAATACTGGGTGTTCTGAGAAATGTAAAAGGGTAAAAGAAGGAGCGGCAATGACTTATGCAACTTAGACAATCCAAAAGCCAGTATTTTAAGAAGGTTCGGTCAAGTTGGTCACTGAGTCATAGTCTTGGGACGGTCAAAGGTCGCTGCCAAAGAGAGAGAGAGAAAAGAAACAGTCTGCGTGCACTCTAACCTAGATCAGAATGGTTATCACTTTATCTAATCAGGAAACCTCCCACTGTAATCTCAAATTCTCCTCCAAACCTGAAAGAAGAATTAGTCGGGATCACCCGAAGAGTATACCAACTCATCAGTGAGAATCGGGATCCAACTATCATCGCATGATAACTTGATGGAAGCCACTCAAATTGTCACACTCCAGAAGGTATGCGCATGCCTGGCAAGTTTCCTGTATGTTTGAAACTCCCGATATGATTTTTGCCCCATGCTCTTATGACCTTGACGAAAGCCAACAAATCATAAGTCACATGTCAAGTTATGCCCGTCATTGTCCAGGTTAATTTGAACCCACCCGTACAAACCCTTGACGAAAGCCAACACGGTAATACGACTGTCCCAAACCAACACATCTATCTATGCTATAAATGAATACCCCAGCAGCTACCAAGCACTATGCCTTGGCGAAAGTCAACAAACATAGCTTGAATACTACTGACCATCCATAAGATACGACGGAGGGCTACGACTGGTTTTTGGCGAAAAGCCTTTAACGTAATGAACTTGATCTCGTTGAAGGAACCTGATAGCTTTTTATAAAAATATAGTGGCGAAAAACCTTTGCTAAAGAGGTCACTCCCGGTGAAGGGATCTCGGCTCTTTCCTCGTGGAATGAGATGCAGGATATTCCAACTGAATACCGCTATGCAAAGCAACTTGTAATCGGCTATATTGAAGTTATTACCTTGACGTAAACTTCTGCCCAAGGGGTCACTCCCGGTGAAGGGATCTCGGCCCTTGCCTCGTCGAATGAGGTGCGGGATATTCTAACTGAATATCGCTATGCAAAACAAAAGGAAACATCTTTGTAATAACACCTTTTAAAATTTGTTCCAACAACATCAAATATTGGTTTGTTTTATCCTTGCATTGATAAGAATCAATGTAGTCCCATCAATCAATCACACCAGAAAAGAACGAAAATAAAATATACGTATATGCCATCCGCATTCGCCACTGGGTCCCGTCATCACCCGTTTGGTTACTTAACTAACGACAGAGCGGGGGCTGGACTAGCGTGGGTGTAAAACATATACAACATCTAATAGTATATATACTAATATACAATAATCGCTCCAGGCGTGATAATATGCAACATTACAGAAAAGTAATAAGCATCACAGAACAATACAGATAATCTGGGATCCCCTGGTTTCACAGAGCCGCTGCTGAAACCCGACGTTCCCCTGGTCGTGTGGATAGCCTGTGCAATGAAACCTAAACCCCTACGGGTGCGGCAAGTTACCTGCCAAAACCTGAAGCGAGGTAGTCCCCACAGCATAGTGAATGGAACACCCGGCACTTCACGGAATCCGGTAAATTGAGCACCTCTCTTTGGGTCAACCTGTACCCCCTACGGGTGCGGCGAATAGTCTGCCAATTCTAGAGTAAGGTCCCTTTGCCTCTCAAAGCCATGAGATACGGACCCGTTGCCCTCCAGAACCCGGCTATCCGTGCACTCATTCACGGGATAAACCTAGTACAGAAATAAAAATATGTACAACGGGTACATCGACCTCGACCCGGTCGTGCCCCAAAACAATATTATACAAACAGGCAGTAACGGCAGTCCACATGTTGGACGCTCGCCCCGCAATATCAAATGTACAAATAAATCCAAACAGCACTATCATTGCACCCTGCTATCCACCACGACATATCCGCAACATCACAGCACAACACAGAACATCAACGCGAAAGTCACGTTCGCAAACCCGTCTAAAAGAACTATAGCAATCAGACGCGGTTTACCGATCAAATGACATTCCCGGTCGGAGATATAAAGTAAGTACTGCATAATAACAAATTTAAAATTTCGATCGACCAAATTTTCCGAAGTGGGCCCCACGTACATCTGTTGTACAGTAACCAAATCTGGGACCAAAAGATATATACCAGAAACCATAATTTTCTAAGAAAAAACAACAGAAGAAATATTACCCTCTGAAGCTCCAATATGGCCGCGGATTCGCTGCCAAAGCATGTCTTTGGCGGCGGTTCCGCGGCCGTACGGACGAATCAGGGAATCAAATTTCTGGAGTTTTCTTCAAAAAGCCTGCTTGTTTTTCTGTGATGCTTAAAATAATTTTTACACCCTTTTAAAAATCGACAAAAACTTTAGTGCAGAAAATTGTAGTTTCGGAAATTCCGTTCGATCGATCTTTTAAACGCGTTAGCATAAGTTTGTATAGCTTAATGATGAGGCTCTGATACCACTGTAAGTCCACGGTAGCGCCCCGGCCGTCAAACAGACGCCAAATGCGGAACAAAAACCTTTTACAAACTGGCGCTATCGTGTACCGTAACCCGGATCTGCCATTAAAGCTAAACTAACAATTTACAAATGGGTAGAAACGTTATACCAAATGATCCGAGTCCTTCGGTCTTTAACCATCATCCCACGCTTTGTTGCGGCGGCTTCGATCTTCTGAAACTCCAGTCTCGTCGTCCAGGTGGCACCACGTCGACGGATCTTTAAACGGGCTCCCGCCTCTGAACCGAGGCAACTCGATCGTCAAGTTTGCCAAAAGAGACGACCAAGATGAAGTAGAGAATGAGTAGAACACTTTGTCTCGTTACGTCCAAGGCTATGGACGAACGGTTAATGAAGTTGCCTTTTGGAATCGGGTGGAATAAGAATTGTCTATTCTAATTTCCATGCACCAAAAAACCTTATTCTTTTTCTAACTGTAGGGTTCCTAGGCATGCTAATGAAGTCTCACAAGGCATCAACCATGCCATTTTCAAATTTTATGGGTGCCGAGAAACCCTAATACGGATCGTCGACTAGAATTCTAGGCGAAAAACGAAACTAGTTAACAACTTAACTATAAGTGAGAGGCTACAACCTTTGTAGATCCGGTTATCCACTTCCTTAGCTCCATGTAGTCGTCCTCCCGCTGTCCATCTCGAATCCTGAACTCAAACGTCGGCTTCATCGGAGAATTGGGCGGACTAGGTCGTCGGCTTCGTGCCGAAGATGATCTACGTCGAGGCATCACAAGTTCAAGCTCCAACTTCACCAAGTTGTGAAACTTGTGAAGAAAACACCCTATACTACTTGGCAAGAGGTAGAGGGTGAAGAAATAGGAGGTGGGTTCACTTTAGAATTGGATTTCTCACACTTTTGCTCAAGTTGCCATTGATGAAGGCAAGGTTTTTCTTGAAGAAGAAGATGAAGAAGAAGAAAGAATATGATAAGTTTCTTATTTAAAAATGAAACTAATATGAATACTTATCATATCTTAACCATGGTCAAGTGTAGAGATTAAACTAAGGTTAGTTGGAATGGTTAGGGTTAAGGATGAGATAAGAATGGTGGACTTTGTCAAAGCTTCAAGAAGTTTCAACATAGAAACAAAATAAGCCACCATTCTTAATAATATCCAAAATGAATAAATAAATAAATAACTAAGTAAATAATCAAAACCCTAACCATCCATATAACCATGGTTTAATCTTTACACAAACCCAAGTGAGCAAGTATCATCAAACATGATACAAACAAGTGCACAAAAAATATATCACATATACAATGTGCATCAAGTGAGAAATTCCTTTTAAAATGAACCAATACTAGTTAATGCAAAGCAATATATCAAATATATAATTATACATTAAATCATTAAATCAACACTTGATTTAACGATCCGGTCATATCGCATATAACCGACTAGTATCCTATGTATCGGTTTATCGAATCAATCCTTGATTCGATATCTAGGTTATATCGCATATAACCAATCGATACATTCATCGCGAGAATGAAATACGGTATCATATACACGCATTATTCTCGCTCCCGCACATATTTCATATGCGCTCCTATTTCGTTTCGCTTGAGCCAGGAAACCTCTGTGTAGGACTCTAAAGACTCATCAATACGCCGGTAGCAGATGATGATCATATCAAGCACCCACAAGCCGCAAGCGGTCTGCTAAACGTAACGGCCATCCGGGTATTGAACGATCAGAAGATCGACGAGCTAGCCCGCTCACACTCCTGTGAATCCAACCAGTAACACTTACCGTATAGTCCGGTCTGTTCGTCTGATATGACGCATATCAAGTCTAGGGGTGGTATACGTCAGACCCCAATAACCGATAAGTCGTGCCGATGTGAGGCTCATAACGGGTCGAGAAACTTCTGGTAACACTTACCAGCAAATCTCTAATCAGCCCTGGCCAGGGACTTCCCTGTTACGGCCAATCGAGCACAGCGCAACATCAACCCCCCATTCCGGGAGAGACGAAACCCCTCCTATCGCTCATTGCCTCCATGTGACTCGGGACTGTACACAAAGACCACCGTTTTGCACGCCCTCATGGACGTGGTAAGGTGGAGATCAAAGCACAGTGGGAATCACACAAGACTCTATGACGATCTCGGTGTTAGTTATATGTATGCCCTAGAGGCCATTACTATATATAGGATGTATATTGTAGTGGATGCTGGGACATATATAGGGAGGACTTTCTTGCTCGACATGATAGTATGCTATCTGGTTACCCTTTACCTTAACGTGTATGCTGATTGTCTCTCTGTTACATGTTGGTAAAGACCTTAGGATCTGTACTTGACTACCTGGACTATGATGCGGATCATACTAGTGGGGACATGGTAGTCTATAAGTACATCCTTCAAAGTCCATAGTCGTGGGTGTATCGAGACGGGGCATCGATATACCAGAGTAGACTAGCGTGTACCTTCTCGACCCATACAGATGGGCGATGGATGATCCCATATCCATTGGTGTTTGACATCAGAGATGATATACGGGTGCTCAGTAGAGACTGGGTACACTGGACGGACTCGCCGAGAACTCCTAGATGGTATTATACCTCACGTCAGATGGCAGTTCTCTGGTGACACTGGTACAGAGTAGTCTGTTGACCCAAGATCGTCATAGAGTCTTGTGTGGTTCCCACTGTGCTTTGATTTCCATCTTACCACGTCCAAGAGGGCGTGCAAAACGGTAGTTTTTGGGTACAGTCCCGAGTCACATGGAGGCAATGAGCGATAGGAGGGGATTCGTCTCTCCCGGTATAGGGAGTTGATGTTGCGCTGTGTTCGATTGGCTATAACAAGAAATCCCTGGCCAGGGTTGCTGAGATTTACTGGTAAGTGTTACCAGTAGTTTCTCGAACAGTTATAGACCTCATATCGACACGACTTATTGAGCTATTGGGGTCTGACGTTTACCACCCCTAGGCGAGATATGCGACATATCAGACGATCAGACCGGACTGTACGGTAGTGTTACTGGTCGGATTCACTGGAGTGTGAGCGGGCTTGCTCGTCGATCTTCAGATCGCTCAATACCCGGGTGGCCGTTACGTTTAGCAGACCGCTTGCGGCTTGTGGATGTTTGATATGATCATCATCCGCTGCCGGCGTATTGACGAGTCTTTAGAGTCCTACACAGAGGTTTCCTGGCTCAAGCGAAACGAAATAGGAGCGCATATGAGATATGTGCGGGACCGAGAATAATGCGTGTATGTGATGCCGTATTCCATTCTCGCGATGAATGTGTCGAATGGTTGTATGCGATATAACCTAGTTATCGAATCAAGGATTGATTCGATAAGCCGATACATTCTATACTAGTCGGTTGTGTGCGACATGACCGGATCATTGAATCAAGTGTTGATTTAATGATTTAATGTATAATTATATATTTGATATATTACTTTGCATTAACTAGTATCGGTTCACTTTAGACGGATTTTCTCACTTGGTTCGTGCGCATTGCATATGCGATATGTTTTTGTGCACTTGTATGTATCATGTTTGATGATGCATGCTAACTTGAGTTTGTGTAAAGATTAAACCATGGTTATTCAAATGGTTAGGGTTTTGTTTTTCATATCTATTTATTTATTTATTTATTTATTTTCTTTTTGGAAAATGAAATGAGAAGAATGGAGGCTTTCTTTGTTTTTTTCATGAAGATTCATGAACCTTTGACTTTGTCCACCATTCTTATCTCATGCTTAACCTAACCATTTGATTTAACCCTAGTTCAATCTCTACACATAACCATGGTTAAGTTATGATAAAGATTGGATTATTCTTTTCTTTTTATTTTTAACTTATCATAACATTTCTTCTTCTTCTTCCTTGCTTCAAGTGAAGAAAAGCTTACCTCATCAATGGTGATTGATGTTTTTGAGTGAGAAATCCAATTCTAAAGTTAACCCACTTCCTATTTCTTCATCCTCTACCTCTTGCCAAGTAGTAGAGTGTGTTTACTTCACAAGTTTCTTGACTTGGTGAAGTCGGAGCTTGATTTAGCGATGCCTCGACGTAGATCATCTTCGGTATGGACATCGACGAACTAGCTTACCCATTCTCCGACGAAGCCGATCCTAGAGCCCGGATTTGACTTGGACAGCGGAGAGGACTTCGTTGCGGAGCTATGGAGGTGGAGCACCGGATCTACAAAGGTTGTATTTCCGTTTTCTCATTAGTTAAGTGTTAACTAGTTTACTTTTCGCCTAGAAATCTAGCAAACGATCCGTAGTCGGGTCTCTCGGCACCCGTAAAATTTTATAATGGCATGTTCGATGCCTTGTGAGACCTCATTATGGTGCCTAGGAACCCTACAGTGGTATCAGAGACTAGCTAGAGCCTTAGGCGAAGTCCAGACGGATTTTGAAGTCCGAACGAACCCGAAACACCAAATCAATCTTGCTCTCTGTACTTTTTTGAAAACAGTGAGTTTTTCCAAATTAAAAATTGCTAAAAAATTCAGCAGGGAAAACTAAGAATTACGGTGCAAAAAGTTTCTGGTGAACAGTAATTTTCGCGGCGGATTCGCGGCAGAAGCATGGCTTCTGCGGCGGATCAGCGGCCCAATGATGACGTCATCCTCCACTATTTGCACAGTAACTCTTATTATTTTATTCTGGATTTTCTGGGAATTTTTAATACTGTTTCCAGAGTTGTATTTTCTGGGATTATTTTGGGGATTCGGTGTTTCGATCGGAGTATCAAATTTTGTCTGTGTGGCTTTCCGGATAAATTTTTAGAATATGTTAAAAAGTTCGACCGGATATAAATACCCAATTTTTCCCCTGTCGGGAAATTTCCAAGTGTTGGATTTTTCCGTAGTTTAACGACGTTCTAAGTAGTGCAAGTAACGCGATGGTCCCTCTAGAAGACAACAAACCTTAACTCGATTATGTGACCGTCTTGAACTGCCCTTTGAACCTTCGGGTTTGGGGGAGTACGGCGTGCCACATGTGAGGCGTTGGCTTGACCCTTCTACGGCTGGACCGTTGGTACTGAGGTACGAACTGAATGTTGTTAGACTTATTTCATGTGTTGATCTGTATCGGGAAAACTTGGGTGTTCGAATGTTCAATCGGAAAGTTTAACATTTTCTAATTATCTGGAATGGGATACAATAATTGGAATTCATAAGTAGTTATGAGATAACTAAATGAATGTTATAAACATAGCAGTTTAGTCTCACTTGATCGGTTGCCACGGAATTTTGATGTGATCAAAAGTCCGTCGCAATCATGTAGCGTACGCGGATACTCGCCGGGTAAACTTAATAGACAGCTTCACTCCATAGCCCCGACCAAGTGACTGTAGGAGAACCCCGTCGCCGAAAGCATCCATTCGGGTGCTCGCGGTAGCGGTGTTCCGCCTTGGTGCACTTCGTCGACGGTATCAGGGGTGCGGCCGTCTACTGAAGTTTGCGACGAGCATTCGATCAGGATGCCGGGAATCTTGTTGAATTGCCCGACTTGATATTGAAAAGTGTTTTCGATTATGAGACTAAAATGCGGGGTTTATAATTGTTAGGCATGTGATGTCTAAGTAATTCATTTGGTCAGGCATGCGATGTCTGAGGTGATTGCGGATTCCAACTGTTGTAGTTTTACACTTTCTTTTCTGTGACCGTAAGTGTAATATGTGATGTCGCCGGTTTCGTTGCTATATGTCAACGACAATTGGGATGCGCATATTTACTTACGTTGATGACATGTGATGTTATGTGTTGCTGGATATGTTATATTGGATCGTCGTGTTTGAATAGCCGGGGGTTTTTATGTGAGATGGGTGTTTTTCATTTTCATTCATGTAAAAAATCTGTATGTAATATTCTTTTATTGGGGCGCTTCCAGGTTGCGGAAGTTGTCACCTCTTGTATATTATTTACTTTTACGCACTAGGTTAGACCCAAGGAGGGGAGCACAAGTAACCGGGTTCTGGAGTCCAGTGGGAGACCAACTCGAGGAGTCGAGTCCGGGTCTCCTAACTCTAGAATTGGTAGGGTTGCTTGCCGCTCTCGTAGGGGTCTAGGGCTGTGGGTTTGGCTATTCATCACGACCGTGGAATCCGTGTTTTATACTGGCTCGTATTGAAAACACGGACGTCCTAGTATATCCAATATTTCATATGTTTCTTCTGCTGTGTTTTATCTGAGATCATGCGATGTTCTGTGGCAGATATTATATATAGTATATATGATATATTATATAGACGTTACTTATGTTTTACACCCGCGCTAGCCCTGCCCCGCTCTGTCGTTAGTTACCTAACCTAACGGTGCACGAGGGGACATCGAGGCGAATGCGGATGGCATAAGTGTACGTCGTATTTATCTGTAATGTTTAGGTATTTAAATGATGGGACTTCATTAATGTGATTAATGAATTAAAAGAAACCTAAGATGTTGTAGAATCGAATTTCAAAATTAAAACAGGTAGCTACAGTTCTTGCTTTGCACAGCGGTATATGTGATATATCCTGCACCTTATTCGATGAGGAAAGGACCGAGATCCCCTCACCGGGAGTGACTCCTTTAGCAATAACTGGCAGATGCTACACACACGGTTTGTCTTTTGATTGCTTTTAAGTGTTTTTGCTTTGCACAGTGATATATGTGATATATCCCGCACCTCATTCGACGAGGAAAGGACCGACGATCCTTTCACCGGGAGTGACTCCTTTAGCAAAACTAGAAAAGCCTCAAAGACACTCCATTTCAAAATTCATTTGATTCTACAACGATATCAAGTTCATTACGCAATAGGTTTTCAGAAAAACCTGTCGTAGCCCTCCGTCATTTCAGATAAGTTGTATATAGTATTCGTGCTGCATTTGTTGGCTTTCGTCAAGGTGCAGTATGCGGTAGCTATATGCTGCTTATCTGCTAGCATACGATGCGATTGGATTAGGGTAGTCGTGCGGCTTTGTTGGCTTTCGTCAAGGGTCGTGCGGGTGGGTTTAATTCGATCAAGAAATGTACGGGTTGAACTTGACTAGCGGGCTATGGTTTGTTGGCTTTCGTCAAGGTCATAGCACGTTAGGGGCAAAATATTATCGGGAATTTCAAGTGTTGAAATTTGCAATGAGATTGCATACCTTCTATGAGATAGTTGGATCCCGATACCTGCTGCGAGTAAGAGTTACTCCTTGGAGAGTTTTATACATTACAATTAGCCGATCAAGTAGGTGTCTAGAAAGGTGTTAACGAGGTTACGCCTCTGGGAAAACGAGGTTTACATTAATTAGGTTCGTGCGAAAGCACGGGGGACCTCCCTCAAAGTACCGACACTGGCCTGGCTGAAAGATTGGCGAACTTGTAGTGTGTAATTAATCCCGGCTAGTCTTTCCTTTTAGGGTTTGAAGGAAGATTTGATAAAAAGCAGTGGGAGCCATCCTGATTAGATAAAATAATAACCAATCTATTCTTGAAAGAGCGCACGCTGAGTGTTTTCTTTTCTCTCTCTCCAGGTAGCGACCATATCACGCCTTAATCAAGATAATAATACGGATTTTTGACCGAACCCGCTTGTTATACTGAGCTGGGGAACGTTGGTCCCGCTCCAACTTATAATTGTTATAAGACAGAGCAGGAAATTGGGGATTACCAGAATTCCCGTGCCGCCCAAACGAAGAGAGTGCATGCTGATGCATCATCTTCGGGTGTGTTCATTACAGAACTGTTTCTCAGTATCCTCCGCATCCTAGGTATATGATACCAGATCAGGATCCCAGATATATAATCTGTTACATAGGGCTACAGAAAGGTAGAGAACTGAGAACGGGTGATAAGTTTCATGAGGCAGAAAACGGGGCAAGAGTTGCAGCCAAGTCTGTCGGTCACTGTCACCCTGTATTACCGATACATTGATTCTGAACGAATGTTATTAGATACCGAACCTGATATACAAAATCATATCAGTCTCTTTATCAGTAAAGAAATGATAAAATTTTGTATTGAATGGATAATGTTTTGAACATTTCCTAAATCAAAAGTTGATCGGATCAGGCACGTTATCTAAAAGCATTAATGTTCTAAATCAAACTACAGTTCTTAGTGTATGGAACACACACAAGAGGAAGAGTTCAGAAATGAACGAATTCTTCTTGAGGCATTGTAGACTAGGTCATATCTATGCGACACGACTAGCTAGAGTTACATATAGATGCATATTTAAATCAGTTTGAATTTACATCTTGTGAAACTCGCCAGTCATGTCACAAAGATAACATGACCATAGCTCCGTTTACTGGAAACAGAGAAAGAGTTAGTAAACTCTTGGGATGATACATGTTGATGTATGTAAGGTCCCCTGTCTACACATGCCAGGACAGGTTCTTTATACTTCATTACGTTCTCTGATGATCTCTCAAGATTCAGACCTATGTTCCTGTTGAAACACAAGTCCGAACCTTTTGAGATATTCACAGAATATAAGTTAGAAGTAGAGAACCAATAACAGGTATAAGTATTATGTCCTTTGATGAGATCAAGGAGGAGAATACTTGTGCACGGAAATCCTGGATTATACTAAAGGAGAATGAGATTCTCTCTCAGAATTACTCCTCCGTATACACCATAACACGATGGTATATCGGGGTGGAGCAATTACACCCTATGTGATAAGGTGTGCTCTATGATGACTAATACTGAGCTACCTATTTCCTTATGGGAGTTATGCGCTTATGAAGCTGCATACCTATTGAATAGGATTCGAATCAAATCAGTTGCCTACCCCTTCATATATGATATGGAAAGGGAAGAGCCCATGTCTTAAGCTAGTTAAGATTTGGGGTTGTCCGGCCTATGTCTAAAAGAAAAATCCGGACAAGCTCGAGGCAAGGTCTGTTATGTAGAACTGGAAGTGTTCCAGCTATACAAACTACAGCAGATGATTTGGTACAACCAGAGGATTCAGTAGATTCCAACGAACCTCAGCCTCTCCGCCGATCTAATAGGGTTCCTTACCGACCTGAGAGATACTTCGGTTTCTCTATGACAGTGGGAGCGAGGATTACATCATGAGATGATGACCCAACTAGTTTCGAGCTGGCCATCAGGAGTAAGACTCTGTAAGAATGGCTGGATGTTTAGCGATCTGAGATGGAATCCTTATACACCAACAAAGTATGGACTTTGGTTGCTATATCTGAAGGGTTAAATCCCCATCAGGAGCAAGTATATCTTGAGAAGATTACTTGGTGTACATGGAAAAGTTGAGACTTTCAAAGCTAGACTTGTTAAAAGTTTGCATCATTGACCAGGTACGGATAATGATGAAACCTTTTCAAGTAGCTATGCTTAAGTCTATCCAGATCCTACTTGCCACGGCTACATACCATGACGGCGATATCTGGTGGTTGGGTGTCTTGACTGCTTTTCTAAATGATGATTTGGAAGAAAGCGTCTATAAGTACACAGCCAGAGGGCTTCGTAGACAGTGGGAGCAGCGGAAACGTGTACAAGATGCTTTATAGGATAAAGCAGGCATCGCGGAGTTGGAACATCTGTTTTGATGGATTAGTCAAAGAAGTTGACATCATCAAAATGGTAGATGAACCTTGTATAAACAAGAAGGTAGTAGGGAGTATGGTGACGATCCTCGTAGAGTACGTGGATGACATACTCTTGATAGGGAAGAAGTTTCCTATGCTACGCTCGATCAATCTCCGCTTGTCACAATGATTCTCCATATAGGATCAAAGTGATACCTACTAAATCCTGGATTTTGGATCTATGAGATAGATCTAATTGGATGTTAGGAATCTCACTAGCTGTAGTGAGATGGTATCAGTTGATCCTGGGGAGAATCACTGGAAGTGTTCCAAGGTGATAAAGATGACTGAATGTCAATCACAGGCATTGTCTTTACCCTCAGTAAAGGGACGGTATGTTGGAAGAGTTCCAAGCTAGATACCGTGACATACTAGACGATAAAGGCAGGATACATCGCTACTTAAGATGCTACCAAAGAAGCTGTTTGGGTGTATATTGGTTCATGAGATGAACTATGTTCCTCCCATTGTGTGACAATGGAGTTGTGGCTTATGCCAAGGAACGCCGGTCCCATCAGTGATCCAGACATATTCTAAGGCAGCATCGCCTGATCATGGAGATAGTTGATCTCCAGGGTGATCGAGGTTAGGAGAGTAGACTCAGAGGACAACACAGCGGATCCACTCACAAAGGCCTGTTCCCAGAGAGAGACTTTTATGGGATGGTTGAGTATGAGATACTGCAACCACTGCTACAGATGGCCCTAGTGCAAGTGGGAGATTGTTAGTTATATGTATGCCCTAGAGGCCATTACTATACATAGGATGTATATTGTAGTGGATGCTGGGACATATATAGGGAGGACTTTCTTGCTCGACATGATAGTATGCTATCTGGTTACCCTTTACCTTAACGTGTATGCTGATTGTCTCTCTGTTACATGTTGGTAAAGCCCTTAGGATCTGTACTTGACTACCTGGACTATGATGCGGATCATACTAGTGGGGACATGGTAGTCTATAAGTACATCCTTCAAAGTCCCCAGTCATGGGTGTATCGAGACGGGGCATCGATATACCAGAGTAGACTAGCGTGTACCTTCTCGACCCATACAGATGGGCGATGGATGATCCCATATCCATTGGTGTTTGACATCAGAGATGATATACGGGTGCTCAGTAGAGACTGGGTACACTGGACGGACTCGCTGAGAACTCCCAGATGGTATTATACCTCACGTCAGATGGCAGTTCTCTGGTGACACTGGTACAGAGTAGTCTGTTGACCCGAGATCGTCATAGAGTCTTGTGTGGTTCCCACTGTGCTTTGATTTCCATCTTACCACGTCCAAGAGGGCGTGCAAAATGGTGGTTTTTGGGTACAGTCCCGAGTCACATGGAGGCAATGAGCGATAGGAGGGGATTCGTCTCTCCCGGTATAGGGAGTTGATGTTGCGCTGTGTTCGATTGGCTATAACAGGAAATCCCTGGCCAGGGTTGCTGAGATTTACTGGTAAGTGTTACCAGTAGTTTCTCGAACAGTTATAGACCTCATATCGACACGACTTATTGAGCTATTGGGGTCTGACGTTTACCACCCCTAGGCGAGATATGCGACATATCAGACGATCAGACCGGACTGTACGGTAGTGTTACTGGTCGGATTCACTGGAGTGTGAGCGGGCTTGCTCGTCGATCTTCAGATCGCTCAATACCCGGGTGGCCGTTATGTTTAGCAGACCGCTTGCGGCTTGTGGATGTTTGATATGATCATCATCCGCTGCCGGCGTATTGACGAGTCTTTAGAGTCCTACACAGAGGTTTCCTGGCTCAAGCGAAACGAAATAGGAGCGCATATGAGATATGTGCGGGACCGAGAATAATGCGTGTATGTGATGCCGTATTCCATTCTCGCGATGAATGTGTCGAATGGTTGTATGCGATATAACCTAGTTATCGAATCAAGGATTGATTCGATAAGCCGATACATTCTATACTAGTCGGTTGTGTGCGACATGACCGGATCATTGAATCAAGTGTTGATTTAATGATTTAATGTATAATTATATATTTGATATATTACTTTGCATTAACTAGTATCGGTTCACTTTAGACGGATTTTCTCACTTGGTTCGTGCGCATTGCATATGCGATATGTTTTTGTGCACTTGTATGTATCATGTTTGATGATGCATGCTAACTTGAGTTTGTGTAAAGATTAAACCATGGTTATTCAAATGGTTAGGGTTTTGTTTTTCATATCTATTTATTTATTTATTTATTTATTTTCTTTTTGGAAAATGAAATGAGAAGAATGGAGGCTTTCTTTGTTTTTTTCATGAAGATTCATGAACCTTTGACTTTGTCCACCATTCTTATCTCATGCTTAACCTAACCATTTGATTTAACCCTAGTTCAATCTCTACACATAACCATGGTTAAGTTATGATAAAGATTGGATTATTCTTTTCTTTTTATTTTTAACTTATCATAACATTTCTTCTTCTTCTTCCTTGCTTCAAGTGAAGAAAAGCTTACCTCATCAATGGTGATTGATGTTTTTGAGTGAGAAATCCAATTCTAAAGTTAACCCACTTCCTATTTCTTCATCCTCTACCTCTTGCCAAGTAGTAGAGTGTGTTTACTTCACAAGTTTCTTGACTTGGTGAAGTCGGAGCTTGATTTAGCGATGCCTCGACGTAGATCATCTTCGGTATGGACATCGACGAACTAGCTTACCCATTCTCCGACGAAGCCGATCCTAGAGCCCGGATTTGACTTGGACAGCGGAGAGGACTTCGTTGCGGAGCTATGGAGGTGGAGCACCGGATCTACAAAGGTTGTATTTCCGTTTTCTCATTAGTTAAGTGTTAACTAGTTTACTTTTCGCCTAGAAATCTAGCAAACGATCCGTAGTCGGGTCTCTCGGCACCCGTAAAATTTTATAATGGCATGTTCGATGCCTTGTGAGACCTCATTATGGTGCCTAGGAACCCTACACTCGGGTCCACAGACTAACCTGCACAAGTGTCACCTGAGAACTGCCATCTGACGTGAGGTATAATACCATCTGGGAGTTCTCGGCAAGTCCGTCCAGTGTACCCAGTCTCCACTGAGCACCCGTATATCATCTCTGATGTCAAACACCAATAGATATAGGATCATCCATCCCCCATCTCATGGGTCGAGAAGCGTATACGCTAGTCTACACTGGTATATCGATGCCCCGTCTCGATACACCCACGACTAGGGACCTTGAAGGATGTACTTATGGACTACCATGTCCCCACTAGTATGATCTGCATCACAGTCCAGGTAGTCAAGTACACATCCTAAGGGCTTTACCAACATGTAACCATAAGACAGTTTAAAGAGACAAGTGTACATGTTAAGATAAAGAGCAACCAGATAGCATACTATCATATCGAGCAAGAAAGTCATCTCTATATATGTCCAAGCATCCAATATAATGTACATCATCTGTACAATACTGGCCTCTAGGGCATACATACAACTAACAATCTCCCACTTGCACTAGGGCCAGCTGCTGTAGTATCGCATACCAAGCATCCCGAAGAGTCTCTCAAACTGTATCTGGGGAATGGCCTTCGTGAGTGGATCCGCCGTGTTGTTCTTCGTGTCAACTCTCCTGACCTCGATCTCCCGGAGATCAACTATCTCCCGGATCAGGTGATACCGCCTCAAAATATGCCTGGATCGCTGATGGGACCTGGGTTCCTTGGCCAAAGCCACCGCTCCATTGTTATCGCAATACAAAGGTATTGGATGCTCAATGGATGGAACCACTCCAAGTTCAGTAATGAACTTCTTGATCCAGATAGCCTCTTTGGCAGCATCGTTGGCAGCGATGTATTCAGCCTCCATCGTCGAGTCTGCCACGGTTTCCTGCTTAGAACTCTTCCAGCTAACCGCCCCTCCGTAAAGGGTAAAGACAAATCCCGACTGCGACTTAGAGTCGTCCTTATCACTCTGGAAGCTCGAATCGGTAAAGGACTCCACTTGGAGTTCTCCGTTACCATACACCAAGAGCATCTCTTTAGTCCTTCGTAAGTACTTGAGAATGCTCTTCACAGCTGTCCAGTGACTCTCTCCAGGATCAACTTGATACCTGCTCACTACACTTAGTGAGTATGCTACATCGGGTCTGGTACATAGCATCGCGTACATGATAGAGCCTACAGCCGAAGCATAGGGTATCCCTTGCATGCGAGCTCTCTCTAAATCAGTCTTGGGAGATATCTCTTTGGAGAGAGTGACTCCAGAGATCGTGGGCAAGTTCCCACGCTTGGATTCTTCCATACTAAACCTCTTTAGTATGGTGTCAATGTACCTGGATTGGGACAATCCCAATATCCGTTTGGATCTATCTCTATAGATCCTGATCTCCAATATGCAGGAGGTATCACTAAGATCTTTCATTGAGAATCTTTGTGATAAGAAGAGCTTGACCGATTGCAGCATAGGAATATCATTTCCTATCAAGGGTATGTCGTCCACGTACAATACGAGGAAGACAACCTTACTCTCTGCCACCTTCTTGTAAATACAAGGTTCATCTGGGTTTTTGACGAAATCAAACTCTTTGATAACGACGTCAAAGCAGATGTTCCAACTCCGCGATGCTTGCTTTAATCCATAAATGGATTTAAGCAGCTTGCACACCTTCCCGCTGCTCCCACTGTCTACGAAGCCCTCTGGCTGAGTCATGTACACGCACTCTTCTAAATCACCATTTAGAAAGGCGGTCTTAACATCCATTTGCCAGATTTCGTAGTCATGATATGCAGCGATGGCAAGCATGATCCGGATGGATTTAAGCATAGCCACTGGAGAAAAGGTTTCGTCATAGTCCACACCTGGTCTTTGACGAAAACCCTTTGCAATAAGTCTAGCTTTGAAAGTCTCCACTTTCCCATCTACACCAAGTTTTTTCTTGAAGATCTATTTGCTCCCAATGGGTTTTACCCCTTCAGGAGCAACTTCCAAAGTCCATACTTTGTTGGTGTACATGGATTCCATCTCGGACCGCATAGCATCCAGCCATTTCACCGAGTCCCTACTCGTGATGGCCTGCTCGAAGCTAGTTGGGTCATCATCCTCCATGATGCAATCCTCGCTTCCACCATCCATGAGAAAACCGTAGTATCTCTCAGGTTGGCGAGGAACCCTACTAGATCGGCGGAGAGGCTAAGGTTCATTGGGAGCTGCTGAATCCTCTGGTTCCACTAAATCTTCAGTTTGAGTTTGTGTAGCCGGAATTTCTTCCAGTTCTACCATATCACCACTAATTTCTTTTGCAAGAAATTCCTTTTCTAAAAAGGTAGCATGTCGAGAAACAAACACTTTTTGTTTCTCTGTATGGTAGAAAAGATATCCATGTGAATGTTTGGGATATCCCACAAACTTGCATAGAACTGACCGTGCCTCGAGCTTGTCCGGATTTTGCCTTTTGACATAGGCCGGGCAACCCCATATCTTAACTCGTTTAAGACATGGTCTCTTCCCACTCCATATCTCATATGGTGTGGTAGGTACAGATTTAGTTGGAACTTGATTCAATAGGTATGCTGCTGTTTCCAGCGCATATCCTCAGAAGGAAATAGGTAACTCAGCTGTGCTCATCATAGAGCGCACCATATCTAATAGGGTGCGGTTCCTCCGTTCTGATACACAGTTGTGCTGTGGTGTATATGGAGGAGTCAGCTGAGAGAGAATCCCATTCTCTTTTAGGAAGTCCAGGAATTCATTGCTCAAGTATTCACCTCCTCGATCAGATCGTAGGATTTTAATACTTTTTCCGGTTTGGTTCTCAACTTCTTGTTTATATTCTCTAAATTTCTCAAAAGCTTCTGATTTGTGTTTCATTAGGAACACATATCCGAATCTAGAGAGATCGTCAGTGAATGTAATGAAGTATGAAGAACCATCCCTGGCATGTGTAGACATAGGACCGCATACATCACTATGTATCAGTCCTAAGAGTTCGGTAACTCTTTCTCCGTGTCCCGTAAACGGAGTTTTGGTCATCTTGCCTTTAAGACATGATTGGCAAGTGGCATAAGATGAAAATTCAAACGGATTTAAATATCCATCCTTATGCAACTTAGCTAATCGTGTCGCATTGATGTGACCCAGTCTACAATGCCACAAGAAGGATTCGTTCAGTTCTGAACTCTTCCTCTTGTGTGTGTTTGTTATGCTCAGAACTGTTGATTGATTTAGAACATAAATGCCATTGCACAACGTGCCAGATCCAACCAACTTTTGGTTACGGAAAATGTTCATAACATTATCCTGTAATACAAAATTATATCCCTCTTTACTCAATAAAGAAACCGATATAATGTTGCATATCAGGTTCGGCATGTAATAGCATTCGTTCAGAACCAATGTATTACCAGTTGGTAATGCAAGGTGATATTCCCCGACAGTCTTATCTGCAACAATTGCACCATTTCCAACTCTAATGTCTTTATCACCTTCTCCAAGTTCTCTACCTTTTCCAAGCCCATGTAACTGATTACATATATGGGATCCTGACCCGGTATCTAATACCCAGGACGTAGGGCAAATGGAGAAACAGTTCTCTGTAACGAACACACCCGAAGAAAATGCATCATCATGTACTTTCTTCATTCGGGTGGCATGGGAATCCTGGTATTCCCCTATATCCTGTTCATTCCTATAACTCTTATAAGAAAGAACGGAACCAACGTTCCCCAGCACAGTATAATATGCGGGTTCGGTCAATACATCCATATTATTATCTTTATTAGGGCATGAAATGGTCGCTACCTGGAGAGAGAGAGAAGAAAACACTTTAGCGTATGCTCGTGCAAGATCAGATTGGTTATTATCTTATCTAATCAGGATGGCTCCCACTGCTTTTTATCAAATCTTCCTTCAAACCCTAAAAGGAAAGACTAGCCGGGATTAATTACACACTACAAGTTCGCCAATCTTTCAGCCAGGCCAGTGTCGGTACTTTGAGGGAGGTCCCCCATGCTTTCGCACGAACCTAATTAATGTAAACCTCGTTTTCCCAGAGGCGTAACCCCGTTGACACCTTTCTAGACACCTACTTGATCGGCTAATTGTAATGTGTAAAACTCTCCCAGGAGTAACTCTTACTCGCAGTGGGTATCGGGATCCAACTATCTCATAGAAGGTATGCAATCTCATTGCAAATTTCAACACTTGAAATTCCCGATAATATTTTGCCCCTAGCGTCCTATGACCTTGACAAAGGCCAAAAAATCATAGCATGCTAGTCAAGTTCAACCCGTCATTTCTTGATTGAATTAAACCCACCCGCACGGCCCTTGACAAAGGCCAGCAAGGTCGTACGACTACCCTGAAACAATCTGTATCATATACATAAGCAGATAATCACTATTCAGCTACCGCACACTACGCCTTGACAAAGGCCAACAAACGCAGCACGAATACTAAACAGTTCTTATCTGAAATGACGGAGGGCTACGACAGGTTTTTCTGAAAACCTATTGCGTAATGAACTTGATATCGTTGTAGAATCAAATGAAGTTTTGAAATGGAGTGATTTTGAGGCTTTTCTAGTTTTGCTAAAGGGGTCACTCCCGGTGAAGGGATCGTCGGCCCTTTCCTCGTCGAATGAGGTGCAGGATATATCATATATATCACTGTGCAAAGCAGAAACTATAGAAGCAATCAAAAGCAGACCGAGTGTGTAGCATCTGCCAGTTATCGCTAAAGGAGTCACTCCCGGTGAAGGGATCTCGGTCCTTTCCTCATCGAATAAGGTGCAGGGTATATCATATATACCGCTATGCAAAGCAAGAACTGTAGCTACCTGTTTTGTTTAAAATTTGATTCTACAACATCTTAGGTTTCTTTTCTTTCATTAATCACATTAATGAAGTCCCATCATTTAAATACCTAAACATCACAGATAAATACGACGTACACTTATGCCATCCGCATTCGCCTCGATGTCCCCTCGTGCACCGTTAGGTTAGGTAACTAACGACAGAGCAGGGCAGGGCTAGTGCGGGTGCAAAACATAAGTAACGTCTATATAATATATCATATATACTATATACTGTATCTATCACAGAACATCACATGATCACATCACAGATATCGCAGCAGAAAATATCATATGAAATATTGGATATACTAGGACATCCGTGTTTTCAATACGAGCCAGTATAAAACACGGATTCCACGGTCGTGATGAATAGTCAATCCTACACCCCTAGACCCTTACGAGAGCGGCAAGCAACCCTGCCAATTCTAGGGTTAGGAGACCCGGACTCGACTCCTCGAGCTGGTCTCCCACTGGACCCCAGAACCCGGTTAGTTGTGCTCCCCTCCTTGGGTCTATCCTAATGCGGAAAAGAAAATAATATACAAAAGGTGACAACTTCCGCAACCTGGAAGTGCCCCAAATAAAAGAATATTACATACAAGTTTTTACATGAATGAATATGAAAAACGCTCATCTCACATAAAAACCCCCGGCTATTCGAACACGACGATCCAATATAACATATCCAGCAACACAAAACGTCACATGTCATCAACGTAAGTAAATATGCGCATCCCAATTGTCGTTGACATATAGCAACGAAACCGGCGATATCACATATTACACTTACGGTCACAGAAAAGAAAGTGTAAAACTACAACAGTTGGAATCCGCAACCCCTTTAGACATCACATGCCTAATCAAATGAAATACTTAGACATCACATGCTTAACAGTTATAAACCCCGCATTTTAGTCTCATTATCGAAAACTCTTTTCAATATCAAATGAAACCAAACCGCTAGATTTATAACATTCATTCAGTTATCTCATAACTGTTTGTGAATTCCAATTATTGTATCCCATTCCGGATAAATAGAAAATATTAAACTTTTCGATCGAACATTCGAACACCCAAGTTTTCCCGAAACCGTCCAACACATGAAATAGGTTCAAGGACATTCACTTCATGCCTCAGTACCAACGGTCCAGCCGTAGAAGGGTCAAGCCAACGCCTCACATGTGGCACGCCGTACTGCCCCAAACCCGAAGGTTCAAAGGGCAGTTCAAGACGGTCACATAATCAAGTTAAGGTTTGTTGTCTTCTAGAGGGACCATCGCGTTACTTGCACTACTCATAACGTCCTTAAACCACACAAAAATCCAACACTTGGATATTTTTCGGCAGGGGAAAAGTCGGGTATTTATATCCGGTCGGACTTTTTAACATATTCAAAAAATTATCCGGAAAGCATATAGACAAAATTCGATAATCCGATCGAAATACCGAGTCCCCAATACAACCCAGAATACTCAACTCTTTAATAAATATTAAAAATTCCCAGAGAACTCAGCACTGAATAAAAAAAGTTACTGTGCAAAATAGGGTGGGTGACGTCATCATACGGCCGCGGAACCGCCGCAGAAGCCAGGCTTCTGCCGCGGTTCCGCCGCACTTTGGAGGAATTGGGTGATCGTGTTTCACAGTAATTCTTAGAAAGTCCTGCTGAATTTTCTGCATATTTTTAATTTTGAAAAAACCCAGTTTTTAAAAAATGTACAGAGAGCAACTTTGATATTAGGGTTTCGGTTTGATCGGACTTCAAACTCCGTCTAGACTTCGCCTAAGGCTCTAGCTAGGCTCTGATACCACTGTAGGGTTCCTAGGCACGCTAATGAAGTCTCACAAGGCATCAACCATGCCATTTTCAAATTTTATGGGTGCCGAGAAACCCTAATACGGATTGTCGACTAGAATTCTAGGCGAAAAACGAAACTAGTTAACAACTTAACTATAAGTGAGAGGCTACAACCTTTGTAGATCCAGTTATCCACTTCCTTAGCTCCATGTAGTCGTCCTCCCGCTGTCCATCTCGAATCCCGAACTCAAACGTCGGCTTCATCGGAGAATTGGGCGGACTAGGTCGTCGGCTTCGTGCCGAAGATGATCTACGTCGAGGCATCACAAGTTCAAGCTCCAACTTCACCAAGTTGTGAAACTTGTGAAGAAAACACCCTATACTACTTGGCAAGAGGTAGAGGGTGAAGAAATAGGAGGTGGGTTCACTTTAGAATTGGATTTCTCACACTTTTGCTCAAGTTGCCATTAATGAAGGCAAGGTTTTTCTTGAAGAAGAAGATGAAGAAGAAGAAAGAATATGATAAGTTTCTTATTTAAAAATGAAACTAATATGAATACTTATCATATCTTAACCATGGTCAAGTGTAGAGATTAAACTAAGATTAGTTGGAATGGTTAGGGTTAAGGATGAGATAAGAATGGTGGACTTTGTCAAAGCTTCAAGAAGCTTCAACAAAGAAACAAAATAAGCCACCATTCTTAATAATATCCAAAATGAATAAATAAATAAATAACTAAGTAAATAATCAAAACCCTAACCATCCATATAACTATGGTTTAATCTTTACACAAACCCAAGTGAGCAAGTATCATCAAACATGATACAAACAAGTGCACAAAAAATATATCACATATACAATGTGCATCAAGTGAGAAAATCCTTTTAAAATGAACCAATACTAGTTAATGCAAAGCAATATATCAAATATATAATTATACATTAAATCATTAAATCAACACTTGATTTAACGATCCGGTCATATCGCATATAACCGACTAGTATCCTATGTATCGGCTTATCGAATCAATCCTTGATTCGATATCTAGGTTATATCGCATATAACCAATCGATACATTCATCACGAGAATGAAATACGGTATCATATACACGCATTATTCTCGCTCCCGCACATATCTCATATGCGCTCCTATTTCGTTTCGCTTGATCCAGGAAACCTCTGTGTAGGACTCTAAAGACTCGTCAATACGCCGGTAGCAGATGATGATCATATCAAGCACCCACAAGCCGCAAGCGGTCTGCTAAACGTAACGGCCATCCGGGTATTGAACGATCAGAAGATCGACGAGCTAGCCCGCTCACACTCCTGTGAATCCAACCAGTAACACTTACCGTACAGTCCGGTCTGTTCGTCTGATATGTCGCATATCAAGTCTAGGGGTGGTATACGTCAGACCCCAATAACCGATAAGTCGTGCCGATGAGAGGCTCATAACGGGTCGAGAAACTACTGGTAACACTTACCAGCAAATCTCTAATCAGCCCTGGCCAGGGACTTCCCTATTACGGCCAATCGAGCACAGCGCAACATCAACCCCCAATACCGGGAGAGACGAAACCCCTCCTATCACTCATTGCCTCCATGTGACTCGGGACTGTACCCAAAGACCACCGTTTTGCACACCCTCATGGACGTGGTAAGGTGGAGATCAAAGCACAGTGGGAATCACACAAGACTCTATGACGATCTCGGGTCCACAGACTAACCTGCACAAGTGTCACTTGAGAACTGCCATCTGACGTAAGGTATAATACCATCTGGGAGTTCTCGGCGAGTCCATCCAGTGTACCCAGTCTCCACTGAGCACCCGTATATCATCTCTGATGTCAAACACCAATGGATATGGGATCATCCATCCCCCATCTCATGGGTCGAGAAGCGTATACTAGTCTACACTGGTATATCGATGCCCCGTCTCGATACACCCACGACTAGGGACCTTGAAGGATGTACTTATGGACTACCATGTCCCCACTAGTATGATCTGCATCACAGTCCAGGTAGTCAAGTACACATCCTAAGGGCTTTACCAACATGTAACCATAAGACAGTTTACGGAGACAAGTGTACATGTTAAGATAAAGAGCAACCAGATAGCATACTATCATATCGAGCAAGAAAGTCATCTCTATATATGTCCAAGCATCCAGTATAATATACATCATCTGTACAATACTGGCCTCTAGGGCATACATACAACTAACACTAACAACCATAAGCTATGAGAGGAGGGAAGGCCGGCCACTTATAGATGAGGAGGTGGGTGAGTGTAGGAGAGGGGGGGTGACCACAAGCATAAAGAAGAGAGTGAGTCACTAAGACACCTAGTATGAACTCAATAATGAAAGTGATGATTCATAACCATAGTCATCAACTCAATTAATGCACCATTAATGAACAAAGCCACCTCACCATCCTAGTCACTATCCTAGTCACCTCTTCTAGAAGCTTCCACACAAATCCCAAGAAAAGATAAATCCGTATTTAACCGAATGTCAAAATACGGCTGATAGAAAACAGGAAACTAGCAACTTCTAAAAGCGATCCTGAAACGAATTTCAGGATAACCCCGTATCAGTATAAACATACCCGCATTTATATTACGACCGAATATAAATGCAACTGAAACAAAGATATTATATCTACACAGTACAATACTGGGTTCCGTCTTAAACCAAAGCCTACCAGTATTATCTGCCCGAAAAACGACACGTGCGAAAATGCACGTGCTTTTTCCGAACCATGCCATATCACCATACGGCCTCTACAACGTTTCGCCTGAACTTGGGAAAGTGTCTGCGGGGGACTCTAATGACTTATCAACACATCGGCACTGGGTATAACCACTAGCACATCAGAGGTATAAGCTGCACGTAACGTTTTGCCTATGTATTGATTGGAAGGGAAGCTGACGAGCGAACTCATCTATAAACCCTACTGAGCCTGACAGTGACAATGTATATACAGTCCGGTCCATTCGTCTAAAGAGTATCGCATATCGAGTCTAGGGGTGGATAAAGTCAGACCCCTAATAACGCGATAAATCGTGTCGGCATGAAGCCCAACACCACCTGAGAAACTACTGATCCAAATCAGTAATTCTCCACTACCTCGGCCGAGGATTCCTAGTGATGGCCACTCGTGCACTGCGCGACATCAACCCCCAATACCGGGAGAGACGAATCCCCGACGATCCGCTCACTTAACTCCAATGTGGCTCGGGACTCTACCCAACTAAAACCTGTTTGCACAACTCCTTTGAGCGTGGTAGGGTAGTAATCTAAGCACAGTGGGAACTCACATGAGACAAACGACGATCTCGGGTCGATGAACTAACCTGTACACATGTCACCAGGGAATTGCTATCTGACGATATGTATAATACCAACTAGCAGATTCCCGGCGAGTCATGTCCGGTGTACTCATAACTCAATAAGCACCTGTATACATCTTAGGTGAACCAACTAACACCAATGGCTTATGAGACCGGCCATCGCCCCTCGTCGGGGTCTCGACTGTATACACTAGTCTACTCTGCAGTATCGATGCCCTGTCTCGAAACTCCCACGACTAGGGACACTTTAAGGATGTGCTTACAGACCCCAGCTCCCACGTATATGATCGCCATCATACTGCTGGTAGTCAAGCAAGAATCCTATGGGCTCCATCATCATACAATAGTGAACTAAAGCATATATACGATGATAAAGTCAAACCAGATAGCATACTATCATCTTGAGTAAGACTGTCATATCGGTATAGGTCCTGCCTCAATCATTGCAATCACGTACCTGCGATCCAATAATTGACTTTGAGGACACTATCTCCAACACGAAGTCCCCGCTTGCGACGCTATATTTCTACAAACACAAGAAATGGTGCAAAAATCTCAGAAATCGACCAATATAATGTAAAACTACGTATTAAATAACGCACCAACACTAAACTAACTCGCGAGTGTACGGCTAGTGGCTAACGTGCGTAACGATACCACAAAATCTACCCAAGTACAGCAGCTGCACAAGATCATGATTCGTGTCGCAACACGTAACACGCGGACTCAAAACACTAGATTATAGGAAAACGATCCCAGATTTTTCATACTGCAATTACTAAAAAAGTAAACAGTACCAAACACCCCTAAGCAAGAGCAGACAACTACCCACAAAAGCCTAACCCCAGCACCATCTTACAAAACCGGCGTCGCCGGAATTCTCCATAGAGGTCGCTGGCCCCGGCCGGTGAGGTGGTCCTCGTGTCTCAGGTGGTGCTCCAGGGTCACTAGTACATCACTATAAATTTGTTTGATTTTTCTGTAAAAATCCCAGGTCACAGCAGGTACAGGGGCTCTAAAAAGACACTAAAAACTACGATATCGCACTAATCGATATAAAAAGTGTTCTAAACCATAATAACCGAACAACACAACATAAAAACTCCTATTTATCAGTGTAGGGATTATACCTATAAATTTTAGCTCACAAGATCCAAGCTTTCCTAGTTCCCAAGTGATCAAAGAGCAAGAACAAGGACTTGGTGTATTTTTAGGATTTATTTGGGAATTTTGGGAATTTATTGGCTTGGATTGATGCAAAATGAAAGGGAAATGATCAAGAGAAGTAGAGAGAGGGAGGGATTCGGCCAGGTGAGGAAGGGGAGAGTTTTGTGTGGAATTTCCTAGAAATTTCAAACAATAAATGCATTTTAATGCATTCACACAACACATGCACACATGCATGCACCTCAATTCTTTTCTTTTTCTTTTCTTTAAACCTTAAACCCTAAGTCATCACAAGGAATCTAGATACAAATGTGGGGTTTTGGGTTTACCAAAACTTAATTTGTTGGAAAGATACTTATGAGAAATTTTCCCAAAATGTGAATACCGCATTAAAATAATATTAAAATTGGGAAAAATTCTATCTGAACCAAAACGTCCCATATACCCCCAAAGCTTGCGCACTAGTTTTATTTTGGCTAAACTAGGTGCTGGCAAGTCAATATGGTCTTTTGAACACAGTCGGGTCAAAACAAAAAATACCGACAATTTAACCATAAAACGGAAAAATTCTCATAACGATATCTAAAACGTTACAATCAGGGAAACACACGCTTTATCTGTTGGAGGAGCTTCTTCTTCTAGGTCCAAAGCAAAATCAAAAGGAAAGAAGAAGAAGGCCCCCACCAAACCTAGCGGCGGTGTTAGTTGTAGGGTGTTTTTCGTCACCCCATTGAGATAGGAATGCGCGCGCGCTTGTCAGCTATACTACAGATCCCCCCTGCCTAGGGTAGGCCAGGGTTTAATGATTATGGGGATCCGAATCTCCGACAGCCGCGGACTAAGCTGCCGTTAATTACCCCCCGCCTTTGGGGCGAGGGAACCTCCGATTAACGGGTTAAACTGGTCATGCGAACTCAATGTGCAGTGTACATGTGTTTTGTTTTGGAGGGGGGTTTGGATATATCGGGAGCCACGCAGAGTTTTTACGGGGGTCCCGCTACCCGGATAGCGGGCTGGGGGTCAAGGGGAAAATACAATATAATCATCTGCAAGAACTGTGGCACCACGGGGATGAGTTGCCAACTCGTGAGTAGAAAACATCATCAGGTAGAAATCGAATAAAACAACGATTCCTAGGTCAACTATATCATAAAGGTAATACTATGACATCTAGCGTGACCGTATCTGCATATGTGTCAACAATATAATCAATGCCTATCTGCATGTGGCTAACATCTACGTGTCCATCAAAGACACAACAACATCATGCATGTAAATATCATAAAAGCATATGAATGTAAGTATGAGGATATCAATCAAAGTGTGTCCATCAACGACACATCAAAATCATAGAACCTGAGTGTCCAACATCGACACTCGAAACATCATGAAACCCGTGTCCAACATCGACACGTAATTCCTCATATCTCGGGCTCCATCAATTCGGATCGGCCCTCGGGCTCCGTCAGTCCGGATCGGCCCATATCAATATCTCGGGCTCCGTCAGTCCGGATCGGCCCATATCAATATCTCGGGCTCCGTCAGTCCGGATCGGCCCACGGGCTCCGTCAATCCTGATCGGCCTGTATCATCTCACGATTCCATTCGGTATCCTACGGATAACCGCCGAGTCCAATACTATCACCGGTACGTAGTGGTCCCTTTGCCAGGCTTATCATCTACTACACAACATACCTTTCTTGCCCTGGGTTACCGTACTGGGTCCACCATGTCCCCGCACTCGGCCTCATCCAGCTCCTCGAATCAGGTATCACATAACTCATAACCGAGAAAACACATGGTGGACGTCTCGAAATATCACATCAAGAGAAACCGCGTTTTTAAAACAATATATACTTTCTTTAAAATATAACTACAGTTCTCAAATCCAGCATCTCATGAAAAACAGCATCTCAATACATAATATCATAAAGCATGATGTATGCAAACATAGATCAGAAATGTGAGCATATCAGTATATCATGCGAAATAGTATAGTGATGTGAACATAGCAATATATCATAGAATGATGTAGCAATTCTACCGTGTAAGTGACATAGCAATTATCGATGATGAAAGTGTGTGAGCCGGCAATCTGTGTAAGTGTAACATACGCATCATCGATAATTGTGTGGGTGTACTAGCACAGGTATATGTAATACAATGAGAATGTCATGAACGTAGAGTAAAGTAAATCGTGAGCGCAATGCTATAAGTTATACGTCTCTATCACATATCTGAGTCGGTGAATCTATCAATCGGCATCCAGCCTTACAACATCACGTACGGTATAATACATTGTACGGCCTCCTCCAATCAAGGTTATGGATCAATCATCAGATAACACTCATCACGTACGGTAATCCATCGTACGGAGGCATTAAACAATTAAGGATTCTATCAACCCATATGACAATGAGGGTATGGACCTAACGTCTCGTACGACATATCACTCATGATCCACAACATTATCCATATATATATATACCTATATCTCAGGTCACATCCGTATAAATCTCATATCATGGGACCGGCAAGGGTATCAATTATCTCATATCGACTTGTATCCATATAATGACATATCAAATCAAGTCATCATATCTCATCGTATACTCTTTTCATCACGCCAATATCTCACATCAAGTCATTTTACATATACATTCTATCTTATAAATCTCATGTCATGCTACTCTAAAACTCGTACTTATTCTCGTGCAACTACATATCTATATATCGTGATTCACATTCACTTTTCATATCCTTATATATCAATTCGATACATCATTTCTATCATATCATGTCAAGAGTCATATCCCTATAGCTTTCATCTCATATCTCGATATATATATTCAATCATTCATATCATCTCTAACTACGTTTTTAACCAGATCCATAGTTTTCTAATATAGGTTTCCTTAACCATATTCTATATATCGGTTTCCATCAAAATTTGTGGGGGTGCTATACGCCATCCACCCGACTTCCCCCGTGGATATAAATCTACTCACATGTGGAACTCCTTGTTCAGCCGTAGTCGATGTTCTTCGTCATCTCGGAATCCACGCGAAGGTACCTACAAATCAACACATATCGCAATACCATTAAAATCAATGTCCGAAAAACCGATACGGCATACGGTGCGCTCATAGGTTAGAACCTACAGCCTACGCATGCAAAAACAACCAAACAACCATCGTCGTTGACGTACAAATATCAAACGACCCAATACAATATCAAATCTCAAATCCCAAATTCATAAATCATAAATACCATATTCAGCAACCTAGGAAAATGGTCCCAGATTTAGTCTCAGGTAAAATTGGGCTAAACTAGCCGTACAGTGGAGTAGTATATAGAGTATGTGAGATACTGGACCAACCTAGACACCAAATACCACAATTTAGCGGGCCACACTACCCAGAAAACTGGACTGCATGGCCAAACATGCTCTGTTGGGGTTCTTCTCCTCAGGATGGTCTTCTAGTGTTCAGTCTAAGTCAATGGAGTTGCTAGTTTTTCTCAGAAACTTCCTACGTTGCTCCGGATTCCCTGTAGGCCAACATACTTCACAAAACCGACACGGGGAATTTCCTAAGTCCGTAATTTGGTTTCTAATCCAGGTCTTGGCCAGTAAAATCAACACTATGGTCTGTAGACAGCCACTAAATCTCACAAGTCCACACAATCACCCAAACCCTCTCTTGGGATTTCCAAGTTCACAAATCGACACTTAAACAAATTCTAAACTAAACTAGAATTCTAAGAAACTTAAAAGTAAACTAAATGAAAGGAGATATACCTCATTTGGCAACTCAAGAATTTTCTTGAGTTGCTCAAAGTCTTCAAAATCCAACTTTGATTGGTCAAATGTGTTGAGGGTGAAGTGGGGATCATTTTTAATTAAGGGAGTATAGGGTTTTGGTGAAGATTTTGTGATCGATCATGAGGGTAGAAGTGAGGGAGCTTAAAGATGAAGAAGGAGAAGAAAACAATAGGGGAAATGAATGGGGGCAGCCCTCTCCCTCTCACTCTCTTTCTCACTCTCACTCTCTCTCATGGCATGCTCCTATGCCATGATGTGGTCCCCCCATCTCTCTCTCCTCAATAATGCATACTCTTTCCTTTTTCTCATCTAAACCAAATAAAACCAATACCACAAACACACTTAAAAATACATGCAATAAAATGCTTCATGTCATGGTGCACTAGCTATAGGAAAATGTAGAAACACGGATTTGGTTTAATCGCGATTAGTAGTGCACTAATCAATTTTTTTTCCAACTGCATCTAATTAATTATAAAAATGCTAAATCCGATAAATATATTTTTAAATGAATAAATCATTTTAGTCTCCAATTATTTCACAAATATTGGTATATATTTATACCATTTTATGAAAACTTCAAATTCGCAAATCGGGTAGTTTTCTCGAAATATATTATTTTAATATTAAATTCCAAAAATAAAATTTTATATTTTCTGAAATGTTACATTTTTTTAAAGCAAGTGGTTTTAACCAAATAAGTGGCATTAAACATTTAAAAGCAACATCAGATTTTCCCGAAAATTTCGGCAGAGTCTCCTTTGTAAATACCGGCCCCCAAATGGGTAGAACAGATGAAAATACATATAAATGATGAAATAAGGCATCCCCAAGAGGGAGCTTGCTCTTCGCCAATGGAGGAATCACAACCACACGCAATATGTATATCAAAAGTGTACAGTAAGCATCAGAAAGCAAGAAATAAGACAATACCTCGTCGGCTCAAGTGAGCATCGACACCAAACACCACAAATACAAATCTCACAAGTCTCATCGTCTAGTCAAATATACAAGGATAGATGGAGTATACTAGATACAAATAATATAGAAGATGGGATAACATATCCTCGCAACCCACCTACGAGCAATGCCGCAAGTCCAAGAAAAAGAAATAAAATGAGGAAGTGCGCTCGCCGCCCGCCGCTACTATGCTGACGGGTCAGGCCTGTAAGATACTATGGCACAATGGGGGTGAGTTGCTGTAACATTTTATAAATAATTAAATAAATAATTAAATAAATAAAATCGTTTAAGTGAATTTTATAATTTTCGGTAAAGTAAAACGTAGTTTTCATAAAACTAAACCATAATTATTTTTCACTATAAATTTAAAAATACCTATTTTAATTATATTATTACTAGTAAATGGTGTTTATTTAGCCACTTATAAATTTTTAGTTTAATTAAATATTTTTCTTAAATTAATTATTTTAAATATTAACATAAGCTTTATTTTTACACTAAATTAGTGTAAATTACAAATTTGAATGGGATTAATTAGTAAAAGTGAACAATTACATATTAGAATTAAGTGTGTTTCAAGCAAAATTTATTTTCAAAATTTTACAATGGTTCTAGATCATTCTAGGTCAAATGGAGTGAAGAAAATAAAGAATTTTTAAATAAATTCATGAAAAGACTTAATGGAATGATATTTTTGTGAAATCTTCTACACTTTTCTTCAACTTTTCTTACTCTCCTCTCTTTTACTCACCTCATGGCCGGCCTCACCACCATGGGCAGCCCCAAAATTTTCCCCCCATCATATTTATATTAAAAATCATCAAAATTCATTAAAAATTCAATAAAAACCCACAAAATCCTAATTAATTCCTACCCTCTATTCTTTACTCATCTTTACATGGATTTTGGAGATGGAAAGCATTCATTTTGGAGGCTTATTTTCATGTTTGGATTTCATGTTGTGGAGGTATAAATCTTCTTCTTTTGATTTATTGTTATTAGATGTTTCATTTAAGCATAATTAGATTTAATATATAATTTCTATCTACAAGTTTTAAAATTCAAGTTAGGGTTTATAAAATTAAGTTATGGTTTTTATTAATTAAGTAGGGTTATAATAACTAGTTTAACATTTTTCGAAGCGGAAAATCTTGTATGGATGATATATTGTAAATTGTTTATCCAAAATTCTTTAAATTAATCCATTTTGCAAACTAGATTTCTATATATTGTATATATTGGTGAGATAAAATTCCAATTAATATTTGTAACACTAGATTGTGGTTTTAATGAGGATATTAACTTGTTGGTGGAATGAAAAACTTAAATTGGTTATTAGTTTCTATTGATAACTGAAAAATACTAATAAAAATGCGATTTTGCTAACTAGATTTTGGAAATTCTTAAATAAATGAAATTTAAAATATAATTTATGCTTTCATTATATCATTATCATCATGAATTGCATTTTAATACAATAATTCATGCAAAATCCAGATGAGATGTGATATTGTGAAATTTTCCTTAAAAGTATCGAAATTAGGCAAGCTAGCAAACTAGAATTTTCAAACTAATATAAATTAGGGTGTTAAAAATATAGTGATGGTTTATATAGTCTAGTTATGCTAATTAATGAATATTATGACCATTAGTTTCTTTTAAACATCAAGTTTTGAAGTAAAACGGTAAATTGGTGTTTTCAGGTTTTACGGAATCGGACGATTTGATCGAATTTTAGGGTTTCGATGGATTAAATCATGTTTTATATTATAAGTAATGAGTTTTTAAACTACAAGTTGTTTGCTGATGTTTATCTCGATCAATTGGCGTTTGTACGCCGACATCGAGCGATATTTGGTTCTTTTGCATGAGCGGGACATAGGTTTTAACCTATGCGCGTTATGTGCGTCGTTTTGATTTTTGTCCGTGATTCAGTTTACGATACTATATATATGTTTGCGTACAGGTACACCTCACGTGGACTACGGGCAATGAAGAAAAGGATGGCGACATCATTTTCGGCAGACAAGGACCAGGTGAGTAGATGTATATCTACGGGGGAAAGTCGGATGGATGGCGTTTAGCACCCCAGCAAACGTAGAACAGGGATAGTACTTATTGTCATTAGGAAGCCAGAAATGATCTTAGATTCTTGATGAGTAGGACCCTAGTAATGACCCTAGGTTGGACTAGACTGATTTAGAAAGTGTTGGAGATAGTGCCCTCAGAGTCAATTATTAGGTCACAGGTACGTGATTGCAATGATTGATGGAGGACCTATCCCGGTAGGACAGTCTTACTCGAGATGATAGTATGCTATCTGGTTTACCTTTATCATCGTGTACTGCTTTAAGTGACCTGACAAGTTGCTATTACACGTTGGTAGAGCCCCTAGGATTCTTGCTTGACCACCAGCAGTATGAGGGCGATCATATAAGTGGGAGCTGGGGTCTATAAGCATATCCTTAAATGGTCCCTAGTCGTGTGAGTTTAGAGACAGGGCATCGATACTCCAGAGTAGACTAGTGTGTACAGTCGAGACCCCGACGAGGGGCAGTGGCCGGTCTCACAAGCCACTGGTGTCAGTTGGATCACCTAAGATGTATACAGGTGCTCATTGGGTTATGAGTACACCGGACAGGACTCGCCGGGAACATGCTAGTTGGTCATATACCAGACGTCAGATGGCAGTTCCCTGGTGACATGTGTACAGCTTAGTTCATCGACCTGGGGATCGTCATTTGTCTCGTGTGAGTTCCCACTGTACTTTGATTACTACCCTACCACGGCTCAAAGGAGTCGTGCAAACAGGTTTTAGTTGGGTACAGTCCCGAGCCACATGGAGGCAGTGAGCGTATCTTCAGGGGTTCGTCTCTCCCGGTATTGGGGGTGAGGTCGTGCTGTGTCTAGGAGAGCCATTACACGAAGCCCTCGGCCGAGGCAAGGAGATTTACCGGTAGGTATTCCAGTAGTATCTCAGGGTGTTCTGGGCTACACTCCGACACGACTTGTACCGCTTTTGGGGGTCTGACTTTTACCAACCCCCTAGGCCCGCCATGCGATACTCATAGACGAACGGACCGGACTGTACGGATATTGTCACTGACAGGCTCAGTAGGGTTGTCGGGCTGAGTTCGCTCACAGACGTCCCTTTTAGTCAATACCTGGTAGCCCGTTACGTATTGGCTTATACCTCTGACGTGCTAGTGGTTGAATCCACAACCAAGGTGTTGACGAGTCTTTAGAGTCCCCCACATTCAGTTACTCAGCTTTCGGGCTAAAAGCTGTAGAGACCGTTTGGAGATATGGCAAGGTCCGATCAGATACGTGCGGTATTGCACGGATCAGGATCGGACAGTTTGTACTAGAGGCCGTATGGATATATGGCAGGGTTCGATCAGATACGTGCGGTATTGCACGGATCAGGATCGAACAGATATTACTAGCCGGCTTTGGTTTAAGCCGGATCCTAGTATAGTACAGTGTAGATTTTGTCTCATTGCATTTGTATTTCGGTCGGAATACAAATGCGGGTGTGTATGCACAGTATCGGGGTTTTCCTGTAATTTATTACGGGACCAATTTTCTGGAGTTGCCAGTTTGCTTTCCGTTTCGGCCAATTTCCTTTGTATCGTTCATTGGCCGAAAATTGGTGGAGGAGGGCTTATTTGCATTGTTGCAAATAAGTGGTTGTGGAGGGGGTCTTTGCATTTTTGTTGCATCATGATTATAGCACCATACCTTGACTTTCTTTAGTTGATCATGGCTTGACTTTTGGCTCATCATGGTTGTTGATGATGAGGTTGGTGGAAGGTGGTTGAGTGTGGGTTTTGATTTGGTGATCATTGTTTTTGTCCTTGCAACCCTCTCTCTCTCTTGTATGATGGTGGGCTTATTTTCTTTGATTGGTACACCCACTCCCTCATGCTCTCCTCCCCATTGTAGTGGCCGGCCATTCCTCTTTAGGGGCTGTCCCATTTTTTACATGAGGGGATTACACTCATTTGGCTTTGGAAAATTCTTACAAGTTCCATCTCCAAACTCCATAGTTCATCCTTCCACCAAAAGGCAATTCCATGAACCCCAAATGAGACTTCTTCACTACACATTCTACAGCGAATCTTGGGCACGTCGACTAGCCAGCTTCGTGCCCGAGTTGCCTCGGCATTGAGGTGGGAGCCCGTAAAAGAAGTAGGCGATGTGGTGCACTTCCGGCGACGAGGTGGAGACCGGAGCTTCCGCAGGAGATCGGGACGACGACGAGAAGACCGGAGGACTTGGATCAGTCGGTACATCCCTCTTCCCCATCTTGTAGTTAGCTAGGACTAATTAATGGTTTGATCCGGGTATTAGTGCACGGCGGTTTGCCAGTTCAAGGAAAAATTAAAGTTTATCACCGCTTCCGCATTTGGCCGTCGGATTGACGGCCGGGGCGCCGCCGTGCACTTACAGTGGTATCAGAGCCTCGCCATTAACTTAGTCTAGCTTTGTTTAATGTGTTTTACAATTCCGATCGAACAAAATCCCAAAACCGCATTTTTGCTTGCATCAGTTTTCTGTTGAAAATTTTTGGTGTCGAAAAATTTTTCAGGTTACAGAAAAGTGATCTACTAGAAAAAATAAGAATTCTGTAAAAATTCGATGCAACAACTCTACAGTAAGAGCGCGGAACCGCGGCCAAACACCCCTTTGGGCCGCGGTTCCGCCGCACACTGTTGGGTTCCCTGCACCAAATTTCTACAGTATCTTTCTGGGGTTAAAATTGGGGTTTTGGAATATTAATATTGGGCCCAGAATTTCCTGATCTGCTACAGTAATTCTTGGGGGCCCACTTGTTAAAATTTGATTGATCGGATATTTTAAACACATTATTTCACAGTATTTACATTATATCTGCGACCGTGAATGTCACTTGATCGGTAAATCCTGTCTAACTGCTATAGCCCGGTTAGACGGATTTGCGAACGTGACTTTCACGTTGATGTTCTGTTTTTGCTGTGATGTTGCAGATCGGTCGTGGGGGATAGCCTGGATGCAATGCTAGTACAGTTTTTGTTGTATTATGTACATTTGATATTGCGGGGCGAGCGTCCGACATGTGGACTGCCGTCACTGCCTGTTTGTATTATTATTTTGGGGCACGGCCAGGTTGCGGTCGATGTACCCGTTGTATGTATATTTTACTTTCTGTACTAGGATTACCCTGCGGAGGGGTGCACGGATAGCCGGGTTCTAGAGGGCAACAAGCCCGCATCTCATGGCATTGAGACGGAGGGGGCTTCACTCTAGGATTGGCGGGCTATTCGCCGCACTCGTAGGGGGTACAGGTTGACCCAGGAGGGGTGCCCAAGTTACCGGATTCCGTGAAGTGCTGGGTGGTCCATTCACGTTGCTGAAGGGGGCTGCCTCGCTTCAGGTTTTGGCGGGTAACTTGCCGCGCCCGTAGGGGTCTAGGATTTCATTGCACAGGCTATCCACATGACCAGGGGAACGTCGGGTTTCAGTAGTGGCTCTGTGAAACCCGGGGATCCCAGATATCTGTATTGTTCTGTGATGCTGTACATTTCTGTGATGTTGCATTTTATCACGCCTTGAGCGAATATAATATATTGGTATATATATTAGTAGATGTTGTATATGTTTTGCATCCGCGCTAGTCCAGTCCCCGCTCTGTCGTTAGTTAGCTAACCTAACGGGTAATGACGGGACCCAGTGGCGAATGCGGATGGCATATACGTACATCAGTATATTTTCGTTCTTTGTGGTGTGATCAATTGATGGGACTGCGTTGATTCGGATCAATGCAAGTTAAAACAAACCTAATCTAATGTTGTTGGAACACTTTTCAAAAAGCTGTTATTGCAAGGACGTTCACTTTTGTTTTGCATCGTGATATTCAGTTGGAATATCCTGCTCCTCAGTCGACGAGGCAAGGGCCGAGATCCCTTCACCGGGAGTGACCCCTTGGACAGAAAGTTTGCGTCAGGGCATTAACTTCACTATAGCCGATTACTTTTGCTTTGCACCGTGGTATTCAGTTGGAATATCCTGCACCTCATTCTACGGGGAAAGAGCCGAGATCCCTTCACCGGGAGTGACCTCTTTAGCAATGGTTTTCGTCACTATATTTTAAAAAGCTATCCGTTCCTTCGACGATATCAAGTTCTTTACGTTAAAGGTTTTCGCCAGAAACCATTCGTAGCCCTCCGTCGTTTCAGACGGGTAGCACGTAGTATTCATGCTATGTTTGTTGGCCTTCGTCAAGGCATAGTGTATGGTAGCTGCTTGTTGCCTTTCTGCAGCATAGAAAGATGCGTTGGTTTGTGACAGTCGTATAGCCTTGTTGGCCTTCGTCAAGGGCTTGTGCGGGTGGGTTCAAATCAACCTGGAGAATGGCGGGTAGAACTTGACATGTGACTTATGATTTGTTGGCCTTCGTCAAGGTCATAAGAGCATGGGGCAGAAATTACATCGGGAGTTTCAAAAGAACTGAAACTTGCCAGATATGCGCATACCTTCTGGAGTGTGACACTGTGAGCGGATTCCGTCACGTTGTCATGCGATGATAGTTGGATCCCGATTCCCACCGATGAGTTAGTTTACTCCTCGGGTGATCCCGACTAATTCTTCTTTCAGGTTTGGAGGAGAATTTGACGGTACAGTGGGAGGTTTCCAGATTAGATAAATTGGTAACCATTCTGATCTAGGTTAGAGTGCACGCTGAGTGTTTCTTTTCTCTCTCTCTTTGGCAGGGACTATTGACCCGACCCTAAGACTATGACTCAGTGACCAAGTTGACCGAACCTTCTTAACACTGGCTTTTGGATTGTCCGAGTTGCAAACCTCATTGCCACTCCTACTTTTACCCTTTTCTACAGGACACCCCATATTACTACGAACGTCCACTTCCATTGGACAAAACCATCGTATGGTTAGATACGAACTCGAAGGAATTTATTCGAGGATGGTTTCCGGTTCTGGAGAAAACGGATAGGATTATTCAGTTGTCTTTTCCTTTTACCTTCTCTCAGCTTGTGAGTACTCCTTGGTTTAGGAGATAGTAAACCTATTACGCAAATTGGATAGTCTTCTTCCAAACCTTAGGCTGGTGCCGACCGGTAGGGAATGAAGAAAACCAATTAGCCTAACGATGGTGTACAGAAGGTATTAAGTTAAGACAAAGCAAGGGATTAGTAAGAGGGCAAAGTAAATTGCGACTGATATTCACAACCAAACCAAGTATTTCTTCGCCAATCCTAAATCACCTTTGTATTTCTCCAGGACACTCCGTATCACTATGAAGATCCACAGTTTATTGGATACTCCATCGTATGGTTATATACGAACTCGAAAGGAACTTGTTCCAGTTCGGGGATGGATTCTGGTCCAGGAGGAATAGGAATAAGGTTTATTCGGTTGTCTTTTATCTTCACCTTCTCTCATTGCGAGTGCTCCTAGGATTAGGACAGTACACCCATTATGCTTACTGGATAGTCTTCTTCCAAACCATAGGCTGGTGCCGAACGGTAGGGAAGGAAGAAAACCATTTGGCCTAAAGGGGTGTGCAGAAGGTAAAGACTAAAGATATATGAAGGGATTTGGAGAGGTGGCAAAGAATTATACGGTTACAGTCGTGAATCTGGAAGAGGCATTACTAGGAATACCGGGATACCCCATCGAAACATTTCAATGTTTCAGTCTCGCTGTGTACTGTTAAAGGAAAACTGATTTCCCGATTAGATATTTACTCCAGGGTATGTATTTACCAGGTATGATTCTCACATCTGTATGGTTTTACAGATGATGAGTGGGAGTAAGTTATTAGGAATTAGGTGATCATCCTCATTATATCGGGATTCGTTGTAATCGGTGATATTTGATGAAGTCACCTGGGTTGGTTGCCGGACGGCAAATATTTGGTTTTGAATATCCTCTGTTATGCACCAATTTCAAATTGATATATCTGTACGTCTATTTTCATAGAGTGAGATATACCTTTATGAAATTATGTCTACGACATTTACCTATATCAGTGGATGGTTAGGTAAGGAGCATTAAACAGCGGTGTAATTCTTCTTAACCATAAGTACAGTTTTCAACCTACGACACACAGTGAATGAGTTATCAGACTCAAGGGACTTATACAGAGTATTTTATGTTGTCCAGGGTCCATCAGGACAGAGGGGTTGGTCCTCATACTATATTCGGTTTACTTATGACTTCTCTAGTTTTTAGACAAGTGTTTCTTGGAAACACAGGGTCCGAATTTTGAGAAGTTATAGGTATTTGAATAGAGTAGAGAACCAGGTGTAGCAAGTATCGGGATTCTTCAAAGTGATCGAAGATGTAGATACTTGTGTATGGTATTCAGTTGATAGTAATGATTAAGAGAACTTGCTTCTCTTTCAGGTTACTCATAATTGGAAATGCTCCTAAGTTGTGTAACGCTGATCGGCCTCCTTCCATTCAGTTGACATGCACTGGAGACAGTTGCATGATTTGGATCTGGTTCAATTAAATCAGTGCCTCTGTTTCTATATTGGATATAGAACAGTTCATATCTTAACGATGTTAAGGTACGGGGAGTTGTCCGGCTTATGATTAAAACCAGACTCTGGATAACTCAAGGCACGTTTCTATAATGGCTGTTTGTGGGTTGACCCAGGCTATGACGAGGGTTGATTTTCTACCATCTGGATGAACAATAGCAATATTGTTCTAGACTCGCCACAGTTTTATTAAAAATGGATTTTTTCAGAAAACAGTAGTGGGAGCATGGTAGAACTGGAAGTGATTCCGGAACCACAAACGATTACTGAAGATTGGATAAGGAACCTAAAGATTCAATCTGGATTGACATTCCATTGGCCACTCCGCAGATTAGGTGGGTAACTTCAGGCACCCGAGAGGTACTACGGTAGCCTCAAGGACGGTGACAGGGAAGTTCTTGTTTACCCACAATTACCATTGCTGTTGTTCCAGGCTGCGAGACCCGGCGGGAGGATGAGTATAGCATCGTTCTGAACTCGCTCCAGAAGTGTACGTGTATATGACTCTGCCAGAGGGTTGTCGTAGTCAGTGGGAGCAGCGGAAGCATTGGTGGACAGGTAGCTTATGTCTATTTATAGACTAAAGCAGATGTAGCGGAGATAGATCATCTGTTTCTGACGTAACAGTCATGGGTTTGACTTCATCAGAATAGGGGATGGATCTGTTGAGAAGGTAGTAGGGTGTGATATCCTGATATTTGAATGACATACACATAGTAGGAAAGGAAACTCCTATACTACGATCGGTCATACTTTGGTCGTCACACAGTGTTTTCTCCACAAAGGAAATAGATTTTATATCAGACATTCTGGTTACTAGATCTATGGTTTTAGATCTAGATTTGGGTAGTCTCCCAATCTGGGTACTTAGACAGCATTCTAAGGGTATTTAGAATGGACGACTCCATGCACGGTAGTGTACCTGCAGAAGATGGAGTCACCCTCTCTAAAGGTGTCTTATAGACTAAAGGGGAGAGGGATGTGCATGATTGACAGATCACTTGCTTAGGCAATTGAGTCAATCATGAGATGTCAAGTACCACACTAGATGTTGTTCTTGCACTAGATGCAATAAGTTGACATTAATCCAATCCTGGAGAAATAGTCGGAAGATGTTCTAGAACACAAGTGGATGTTCTAGGGATATGATAACGACAGCCTCATTCGGGAGACAGTTATCATTCCAGGCTTCCAAGGTGACCTGGACAACAAGGAGGTTGTCAGAGTTATAGTTTTCCTTCTGATGAGGGGCAGTATTTTGGACAGGAGGTCCAAGGCAATACTGAGGGTGGCATGGCGCAGGATACTGATTAAGTTCAGTTGACGATACAGTCTATGAAGTTTGGATTTGGAGTTCATTTATGAGCGAGGTCCCATCAGACATCCAGACACATTCTAAGACAGGTATTGCTCATTTCGGGAGATGGGTTTCTCCGCGAACTTGAGATATAGTGAGCCATAGAAAGAAACAACAAAGCGGATCCACTCACTAAGGCTATTCCTCGAACGCAATAGTTTCGCAAACGAGCTTTGTGAGACTGACTAGTAGAGGAGTTGGGTGTTCGGTATCACACGGGCTGTGAGTATACGACATCGCAATAATTAGCCTTGAGTGCAAGTGGGAGATTGTTGGAGATAGTGCCCTAAGAGTCAATTATTAGGTCACAGGTACGTGATTGCAATGATTGATGGAGGAGGACCTATCCCGGTAGGACAGTCTTACTCGAGATGATAGTATGCTATCTGGTTTACCTTTATCATCGTGTACTGCTTTAAGTGACCTGACAAGTCACTATTACACGTTGGTAGAGCCCCTAAGATTCTTGCTTGACCACCAGCAGTATGAGGGCGATCATATAAGTGGGAGCTGGGGTCTATAAGCATATCCTTAAATGGTCCCTAGTCGTGTGAGTTTCGAGACAGGGCATCGATACTCTAGAGTAGACTAGTGTGTACAGTCGAGACCCTGACAAGGGGCAGTAGCCGGTCTCACAAGCCACTGGTGTCAGTTGGATCACTTAAGATGTATACAGGTGCTCATTGGGTTATGAGTACACCGGACAGGACTCGCCGGGAACATGCTAGTTGGTCATATACCAGACGTCAGATAGCAGTTCCCTGGTGACATGTGTACAGGTTAGTTCATCGACCTGGGGATCGTCATTTGTCTCGTGTGAGTTCCCACTGTACTTTGATTACTACCCTACCACGGCTCAAAGGAGTCGTGCAAACAGGTTTTAGTTGGGTACAGTCCCGAGTCACATGGAGGCAGTGAGCGTATCTTCAGGGGTTCGTCTCTCCCGGTATTGGGGGTGAGGTCGTGCTGTGTCTAGGAGAGCCATTACACGAAGCCCTCGGCCGAGGCAAGGAGATTTACTGGTAGGTATTCCAGTAGTATCTCAGGGTGTTCTAGGCTACACTCCGACACGACTTGTACCGCTTTTGGGGGTCTGACTTTTACCAACCCCCTAGGCCCGCCATGCGATACTCATAGACGAACGGACCGGACTGTACGGATATTGTCACTGACAGGCTCAGTAGGGTTGTCGGGCTGAGTTCGCTCACAGACGTCCCTTTTAGTCAATACCTGGTAGCCCGTTACGTATTGGCTTATACCTCTGACGTGCTAGTGGTTGAATCCACAACCAAGGTGTTGACGAGTCTTTAGAGTCCCCCACATTCAGTTACTCAGCTTTCGGGCCAAAAGCTGTAGAGACCGTATGGAGATATGGCAAGGTCCGATCAGATACGTGCGGTATTGCACGGATCAGGATCGGACAGTTTGTACTAGAGGCCGTATGGATATATGGCAGGGTTCGATCAGATACGTGCGGTATTGCACGGATCAGGATCGAACAGATATTACTAGCCGGCTTTGGTTTAAGCCGGATCCTAGTATAGTACAGTGTAGATTTTGTCTCATTGCATTTGTATTTCGGTCGGAATACAAATGCGGGTGTGTATGCACAGTATCGGGGTTTTCCTATAATTTATTACGGGACCAGTTTTCTGGAGTTGCCAGTTTGCTTTCCGTTTCGGCCAATTTCCTTTGTATCGTTCATTGGCCGAAAATTGGTGGAGGAGGGCTTATTTGCATTGTTGCAAATAAGTGGTTGTGGAAGGGGTCTTTGCATTTTTGTTGCATCATGATTATAGCACCATACCTTGACTTTCTTTAGTTGATCATGGCTTGACTTTTGGCTCATCATGGTTGTTGATGATGAGGTTGGTGGAAGGTGGTTGAGTGTGGGTTTTGATTTGGTGATCATTGTTTTTGTCCTTGCAACCCTCTCTCTCTCTTGTATGATGGTGGGCTTATTTTCTTTGATTGGTACACCCACTCCCTCATGCTCTACTCCCCATTGTAGTGGCCGGCCATTCCTCTTTAGGGGTTGTCCCATTTTTTACATGAGGGGATTGCACTCATTTGGCTTTGGAAAATTCTTACAAGTTCCATCTCCAAACTCCATAGTTCATCCCTCCACCAAAAGGCAATTCCATGAACCCCAAATGAGACTTCTTCACTACACATTCTACAGCGAATCTTGGGCACGTCGACTAGCCAGCTTCGTGCCCGAGTTGCCTCGGCATTGAGGTGGGAGCCCGTAAAAGAAGTAGGCGATGTGGTGCACTTCCGGCGACGAGGTGGAGACCGGAGCTTCCGCAGGAGATCGGGACGACGACGAGAAGACCGGAGGACTTGAATCAGTCGGTACATCTCTCTTCCCCATCTTGTAGTTAGCTAGGACTAATTAATGGTTCGATCCGGGTATTAGTGCGCGGCGGTTTGCCAGTTCAAGGAAAAATTAAAGTTTATCACCGCTTCCGCATTTGGCCGTCGGATTGACGGCCGGGGCGCCGCCGTGCACTTACAGAAAGACCATACCAGAGGATGAATACCTTGGAAGAGATTCGTAGGTTTCAGGTAGATACACACACACACACACACTGAGACTCAACGTGGTGTATACGTATATGTGTATATATATATATATAGGACTAGGTATAGGTATATATATATATATACACAATACGTATACGTGATACAAGGATGTGATATGATACACGGGGATGAAACAATATAACTGCGCTTGATGCCGTGATTCTTGGCTTTACGGTCGTGTTATGATGTTAGCGGATCATTAGGAAATGAGATAATGAATAGGTATACATAATTAACAAAGGGTGGTGATGATATTGAAGTATATGGGACTCTAAAATAGAACCCGGAACGTAACCTGTGCCTGAAATTCTGATATGATATCATATAGGTGTGACTTGATTACGACATCATATAGGTGTGACTTGATTTCGATATCATATATTTGTGACTTGATTACGATATCATATAGGTGTGACTTGATTACGATATGATCTAAGTGCGACTTAATCACAATATGATACATATGACATGATATTTCTGAGGATAAATTAACGATGTATATTTATGCTGACAATGATATATGATTGATGTATGCGATTACAGTATAGCACCTTGATCTTGACATGTGTTGATGATGATATTATACGAATGATGAGACACGTAGGTGATACTTGACCCGTACGCCGATATTGGGATGCCGTACGATGGATTTTACTGTACGAGGCATTGATATGATGATTGATCCGCACTCTTGATTCGAGGAAGCCGTACTACGTACGTGACGCTATTGAGGCTGGATCGCCGACTATTAGAGATATGGATTCAGACCTTAGGTGGACTCTTATTTCTTATTAACTAGTTTCTTAGGTTTAGTTTCTTAGGAGGTTAGATGGACACTGGATTAGGCTCAAGTCATATAGTTGTAGTTATACTTGTATATCACAGATGAGTGGTTATTACACATCTGTCTTTACATTCATACCGTAATCATAATGGTGCATGTTCATTCATATGTTTCTATAATCAGAATAAAACTTTGCCTGTTAGGACACCAGCACCATTACCGATGATGCGCATATTCCACGCACACTTATTTACCGGCTCACACACATCATCATCGGTAATTGCTATGTCACGTACACTTTAGATCATATTATCTTTTATTGATACAATCAGCTAACAGCTAGATCGATATAATATTGTGATTACCTTCTGGTGTTAGTATAGATATGGTATTTATTACTTAGACATTTCATGCATTCGCATTTTCATGTTATCATACAGTATTATGGGGCATATGCCGACACATATCATATACTTACTCATGATTTTGGGATTTTGGATTTCTATGAGATTTCTGGATTTTTGGGGAAAACCGCAAGAATATATAAAAACTTCTCTCTCTCTCCTCCTTTCTTTTTAAAACAGAAGATGCGGTTTTCTCGTGATGTATGTGTCGTCGACCATGAGATTTCGTGTTTTCTGTTGGATTTCGAGACCCGATTCGAGGAGTGGATGAACCGTCTCGGGTACATGGTGGGCCCGGTATGGTACCCCGGGGCAAGAAGATCAAGTTGTAGACGATGAGCCTGGCAGGGGAGGACTACCTACCGGTGATGTCTGGCACGGCGGATATCCGGAGGATACCGACCGTTGTCGTGAGATTTGATGATATGGGCCGATCCGGACTGACGGAGCCCGAGATATTGAGACTATGAGACATTGAGATTATGAGGTATTGAGACTTGAGATTTACATGTTTTGTGTCGATGCTTGACACGGATTTCCATGGATTTCATCGTTGATATTTCAGATTTCTATACACATTTTACCATGATAAAAGTTAAAGATTTCTTATACAGATATATCTAGATTTCATGATTGGTTATTTCACATTCATGGTGCATGCATACTTATTCACATGACATAGTTTATATGGGGCACTGATACGAGCACGGAGCATTTGCACTTACACGTAGCTTATTATCCTGTCTTTACTTGATGACTAGTAGTATATTAGTATATTATTATGACCTAGGACAGCGTCATGCATTCGATTTCTTTTCGCATATATCTTTTACTCAGGAGTTGGCAACTCACCCCCATTGTGCCAAAGTTTATTACATGTTCGATGTACAGGTTTTCCTGGCAGCTTGCTGGCACATCTTTTCACTCAGGGTGATTTGCATGGTAGGTTGGCTCACTTGTATCTGGACCGCCATTGTACTTTTATTATTTTATTTGTATCTAGAAAGCTCCATCAACCAAACTTATATTACTTGATAGTTTACTGGATCAGTTGTTTATTTCGACCTTAGAGTCGCGCTTGTATTATTATGATATTTGGTGGTTTTGTTTTCTTTTGAGTTTTGAGCCTCGCCCTTTGGCGTTGTATACTATTGTCCATTGATATGGTTGTTTCCGCCTTTTGGCGTAGAGCTAGCTCCCTTTTGGGGATGCTTTTTATTGTTTGTATATATATTATTCTTGTTTATACCCGTTTGGGGCCAGTTTTTACAAAGGAGACTCTGCCGAAATTTTTAAGAAAATTGGATGTTGCTTTTAAACTTGTTTTCTACATGTTTTCTTTTACTTCTTTTTCTTTTTATGGTTTAGATTTCTGGGCTTCGGTTTACTTAGATTACGTTGCGCCTCTAGACGCTTCGTAATCTAAGTGCCGGTCACGTTCCGTACTTTCGGGTCGTGACAAAGTTGGTATCAGAGCGCTAGGTTTAACCTTGTATAAGTCTAGGTGACCCTTGGTTGATGGAGTAGGCGACTTAGGTTGAGTGACGTACCGTGGGTATGATCCGCGACATACTTACGATACGCTACACTTCTTAAGTAGCCTTAGGATGTACATTTGTTTGCACCGCATTTCATTCGTTCTTTTGATCTATCTTCGTCGATATCGGAGGGTGGTTTCGGTTACCACGGGCGCACGGGCAGAGGGAGCTGCGGTTCGAAGGCGATAACCATTTGGGTATTGGTTATTCTTGAGGATTGAAGCATTGTTTAGCGTGTGGACGAAGGGTATTCACATGCCGTCCAGACGAAGTTAAAGGATTCGAACGATTGTCAGAAACCCATTTTCCCAAGTTTAAAGTATTCGGAAGAACATGCAGGTATTTCGATGGACCCTCTAGAAGAATGAAATCCTAACTCGATATAATGACCACGAGAACACCCTTTTACGGCAGTTCCACGGTGCCATTAGTGAGGCTTGGGTTTGCCCTTCTACGTCTGGACCATCGATGCTGAGGTATGTACCGGATATTTTTAAACTGTACTTGAGTGTTGAGCTCTCGGAGAATTATGGGATTTTGATGGATCGGTCGAAAAGTTTAAAGTAGTCCAGATATCAGGTGAAGGGATGACCACGTGGGAGACTTTAGATATGAGTATTTCCGTTGGTAGCGCAGTCAGCACACCTATGAAGAGATAAGTTCGAAGCAATCGACACTAGAGGAAAGGGGGAAAGAGGCGCACACTGACGATAGTGTTTACGATTGTGATTTGGTGATTTGAATTTCATATTTCCGTTGATTGGATTTTGGTATTTTGAGGACTTTGTTCTACGATTGGTATTTCTTATGTGTACCTTCATTACATTCTATTTGTGTTTCATATATTAGTTGTGTTGATGTTGTTTAGTACATTCCAGTGCACTTGATTTGGTTTTAATACATTTTGAGATTTTGATTTGATTTCGTGCATATGGTTACATATGATTTTGACATATGCTTCGACTTAGTTTTCATGCATTTTCGTACTGTGATTTCGATTTTGATATTCAGTGTATGTTTTCGTGCACCATGTGCACCTAATTGAGATTCTTGCCCACACGTGGCGCACTTAATGCGATTTTGTGCACACCAGATGCACTAAATCGGGGTTTTGTACAGATTAGATGCACCTGATATTAAAGTCGTGCACGCCCGTTGCACTTGACAGATGTTTTTGGTGCACACCTATTGCACTTAGTTTTGTTTTTGTGGGTATTCGTGGTATCTGTATTTGGTTTCGATTTCAGTACGCACCGGACGCACATGATATTTTTATGATGTGATTGGGATTGATTTCAGTTTGAGCAGTATATTTTTATAATCATTACTAATTGATTTAGTAACCAGGCAGGACGTGTATGTTAAATAAAAGATATATATATATATAGCTATTTTTTAAAAATAAACGTCCGCTACTTATGCCGTGGCACGTGCATCACACGGCGATTTTCAAAAGGGGTTCTTGCATGCTTCTTTATCCAGATGTTTGGACGATTTTACTATGATGCGCACAATATATAAGTTGTAGTTTTAATGTATATTATGTTAGTTTTTGTATTGAGTTTTGGTATTTTATTTTCGCCATAACTCCGATGATTGTGTTATACTTGACGGAGTTGATTTTAGTTATGTATTGATGATTTCGGAGCCCCGACGATTTGAGTGTTTTGGCTGAATGTTTTAGTAATTGGGGGGAGTTTTAATTCAAATTCGGGGACCGAATTTCTTAAAGTGGGGAAGATTGTAACATTTTAGAAATAATTAAATAAATAATTAAATAAATAAAATCGTTTAAGTGGATTTTATAATTTTCGGTAAAGTAAAACATAGTTTTCATAAAACTAAACCGTAATTATTTTTCAATATAAATTTAAAAATACCTATTTTAATTATGTTATTACTAGTAAATGGTGTTTATTTAGCCACTTATAAATTTTTAGTTTAATTAAATATTTTTCTTAAATTAATTATTTTAAATATTAACATAAGTTTTATTTTTACACTAAATTAGTGTAAATTACAAATTTGAATGGGTTTAATTAGCAAAAGTGAACCATTACATATTAGAATCAAGTGTGTTTCATGCAAAATTTATTTTCAAAATTTTACAATGGTTCTAGACCATTCTAGGTCAAATGGAGTGAAGAAAATAAAGAATTTTTAAATAAATTCATGAAAAGACTTAATGGAATGATATTTTTGTGAAACCTTCTACACTTTTCTTCACCTTTTCTCACTCTCCTCTCTTTTCCTTCACCTCATGGCCGGCCTCATCACCATGGGCAGCCCCAAAAATTTTCCCCCATCATTTTTGTATTAAAAATCATCAAAATTCATCAAAAATTCAATAAAAAACCCACAAAATCCTAAGTAATTCCTACCCTCTATTCTTTGCTCATCTTTATATTGAATTTGGAGATGGAAAGTATTCATTTTGAAGGCTTATTTTCATGTTTGGATTTCATGTTGTGGAGGTATAAATCTTCTTCTTTTGATTTATTGTTATTAGATGTTTCATTTAAGCATAATTAGATTTAATAAATAATTTCTATCTACATGTTTTAAAATTCAAGTTAGGGTTTATAAAATTAAATTATGGATGATATATTATAAATTGTTTATCCAAAATTGTTTAAATTAATCCATTTTGCAAACTAGATTTCTATATATTGTATATATTGGTGAGATAAAATTACAATTAATGTTTGTAACACTAGATTGTGGTTTTATTGAGGATATTAACTTGTTGGTGGAATGAAAAACTTAAATCGTTTACTAGTTTCTATTGATAATTGAAAAATACTAATAAAAATGCGATTTTGCTAACTAGATTTTGGAAATTCTTAAATAAATGAAATTTAAAATATAATTTATGGTTTCATTATATCATTATCATCATGAATTGTAGTTTAATGCATTAATTCATGCAAAATCTTGTTTAGATGTGATGTTGTGAAAATTTCCTTAACAGTATCGAAATTGGGTAAGTTTGCAAACTAATATAAATTAGGGTGTTAAAAATATAGTGATGGTTTATATAGTTTAGTTATGCTAATTAATGAATATTATGACCATTAGTTTCTTTTAAACATCAAGTTTTGAAGTAAAACGGTAAATTGGTGTTTTCAGGTTTTACGGAATCGGACGATTTGATCGATTTTTAGGGTTTCGATGGATTAAATCATGCTTTATATTATAAGTAATGTGTTTTTAAACTACAAGTTGTTTGCTATTGTTTATCTCGATCAATCGGCATTTGTACGCCAACATCGAGCGATATTAGGTTCTTTTGCATGAGCGGGACATAGATTTTAACCTATGCGCGTTCCGTGCGTCGTTTTGACTTTTGTCCGTGATTCAGTTTACGATACTATATATATGTTTGCGTATAGGTACCCCTCACGTGGACTGCGGGCAATGAAGAAGAGGATGGCAACATCATTTTCCGCAGACAAGGACCAGGTGAGTAGATGTATATCTACCGGGGGAAGTCGGGTGGATGGCGTTTAGCACCCCAGCAAACGTAGAACAGGGATAATACTTATTGTCATTAGGAAACCATACATGACCTTAGATTCTTGATGAGTAGGACCCTAGTAATGAGCCTAGGTTGGACTAGACTGATTTAGAAAGACCATACCAGAGGATGATACCTTGGAAGAGATTCGTAGGTTTCAGGTAGATACACACACACGCACACACTGAGACTCAACGTGGTGTATACGTGTATGTATATATTGTTGGAGATAGTGCCCTCAGAGTCAATTATTAGGTCACAGGTACGTGATTGTAATGATTGAGGGAGGACCTATCCCGGTAGGACAGTCTTACTCGAGATGATAGTATGCTATCTGGTCTACCTTTATCATCGTGTGCTGTTTTAGGTGACCTGACACGTCGCTATTACACGTTGATAGAGCCCCTAGGATTCTTGCTTGACCACCAGCAGTATGAGGGCGATCATATAAGTGGGAGCTGGGGGTCTATAAGCTTATCCTTAAAAGGTCCCTAGTCGTGGGAGTTTCGAGACTGGGCATCGATACTCCATTAGTAGACTAGTGTATACAGTCGAGACCCCGACGAGTGGCGGTGGCCGGTCTCACAAGCCACTGGTGTCAGTTGGATCACCTAAGATGTATACAGGTGCTCATTGCGTTATGAGTACACCGGACAGGACTCGCCGGGAACATGCTAGTTGGTCATATACCAGACGTCAGATGGCAGTTCCCTGGTGACATGTGTGCAGGTTAGTTCATCGACCTGGGGATCGTCATTTGTCTCGTGTGAGTTCCCACTGTACTTTGATTACTACCCTACCACGGCTCAAAGGAGTCGTGCAAACAGGTTTTAGTTGGGTACAGTCCCGAGCCACATGGAGGCAGTGAGCGTATCTTCAGGGGTTCGTCTCTCCCGGTATTGGGGGTGAGGTCGTGCTGTGTCTAGGAGAGCCATTACACAAAGTCCTTGGCCAAGGCAAGGAGATTTACTGGTAGGTATTCCAGTAGTATCTCAGGGTGTTCTGGGCTACACTCCGACACGACTTATACCGCTTTTGGGGGTCTGACTTTTACCAACCCCCTAGGCCCGCCATGCGATACTCATAGACGAACGGACCGGACTGTACGGATATTGTCACTGACAGGCTCAGTAGGGTTGTCAGGCTGAGTTCACTCACAGACGTCCCTTTTGGTCAATACCTGGTGGCCCGTTATGTATTGGCTTATACCTCTAACGTGCTAGTGGTTAAATCCACAACCAAGGTGTTGACGAGTCTTTAGAGTCCCCCACATTCAGTTACTCAGCTTTCGGGCGAAAGGTTGTAGAGGCCGTATGGAGATATGGCAAGGTCCGATCAGATACGTGCGGTATTGCACGGATCAGGATCGGACAGATTGTACTATAGGCCGTATGGATATATGGCAGGGTTCGATCAGATACGTGCGGTATTGCACGGATCAGGATCGAACGGATATTACTAGTCGGTTTTGGTATAAGCCGAATCCTAGTATAGTACAGTGGAGAGTTTGTCTCATTGCATTTGTATTTCGGTCGGAATACAAATGCGGGTGTGTATGCACAGTATCGGGGTTTTCCTGTAATTTATTACGGGACCAGTTTTCTGGAGTTGCCAGTTTGCTTTTCGTTTCGGCCGATTTCCATTGTTCCGTTCATTGGCCGAAGTTTGGTGGAGGAGGGTTTATTTGCATTGTTGCAAATTTGTATTTGTGGAGGGGGTCTTTGCTTTTTGTAGCATCATGATAGTCTTCATGATGGTGCACCATCCATTGACTTGCTTGATTTCATACTTCATGATGGCTTGACTTTGTTAGCATCATGTTTGTTGATGATTAGTGTGTTGAGTGTGGTTTTGGTGTTAGTGATCATGTTCTTTCATGATGGCTTTTGTTTCCCTCTTGCATTATGGTGTGATCTATCTCATCCTATCACCCCACTCTCTCATTCCTCCCTCTCTTCAAGTCTTGGCCGGCCTCTCCCTTAGTGGGGGCTGTCCCAATTTTTTGGGTGGGTTTTTTAGCTCATTTCATGTTGCAAAAACCCACAAGATCATTCTCAAAAAGCTCCAAGTTCAATCCCTCCACAAAAGGCAATTCCACAAACCCCAAAATGAGACTTGCTCACTACATATTCTACAACGAACCTTGGGCACGTCGAGTAGCCGGCTTCGTGCCCGAGTTGCCTCGGCATTGAGGTGGGAGCCCGTATAAGAAGTAGGCGATGTGGTGCACTTCCGGCGACGAGGAGGAGACGAGACATTCCGCAGGAGATCGGGACGACGACGAGAAGACCGGAGGACTCGGATCTGTCGGTATACTTCTCTTCCCCATCTTGTTAGTAGCTTAGACTTGTTAATGGTTACGATCCGGGTGTTTAGTGCGCGGGGGTGCCGGTTTGCTAAGTCCGCAAAATTAAAGTTTTTCACCGCTTCCGCATTCCGGCGTCGGATTGACGGCCGGGGCGCCGCCGTGCACTTACAGTGGTATCAGAGCCTCGCCATTAACTTAGTCTAGCTTTGTGTAATGTGTTTGCATTTCCAATCGATCAAAAAGTTCCAAAACTACATTTTTGTTAGCATCAGTTTTCTGTTGGAATTTTTTGGTGTCGAAAATTTTTTCAGGTTGTAAAATATTGATGTACTGGAAAATCTAAGAGCTCTGTAAAAATTCGACGAAGTTACTCCACAGTGGGAGCGCGGAACCACCGCGAAAACCCCCTTCCCGCCGCCCTTCCGCCGCACACTGTGGAGAACACTTCACCAATTTTTTACAGAGGCCTTCTGGGCTTAAAATATGGGTTTTGGAATATTAAAATTGGGCCCAGGATTTCTGTGAGTGCTACAGTTTTGATTGGGGGCCCACCTGTTAATTTTTGATCGATCGGATATTTTAAACACATTTTTCACAGTATTTACATTATATCTGCGACCGTGAATGTCACTTGATCGGTAAATCCGTTCTAACTGCTATAGCCCGGTTAGACGGATTTGCGAACGTGACTTTCACGTTGATGTTTTTTTTTTGCTGTGATGTTGCGGATCGGTGGTGGGGATAGCCTGGATGCAATGCTAGTACAGTGTTGTTGTATTATGTACATTTGATATTGCGGGGCGAGCGTCCGACATGTGGACTGCCGTCACTGCCTGTTTGTATTATTATTTTGGGGCACGACCTGGTTGCGGTCGATGTACCCGTTGTATGTATATTTTACTTTCTGTACTAGGATTGCCCCGCGGAGGGGTGCACGGATAGCCGGGTTCTGGAGGGAAACAAGCCCGCATCTCATGGCATTGAGACGGAGGGGGCTTCACTCTAGGATTGGCGGGCTATTCGCCGCACTCGTAGGGGGTACAGGTTGACCCAGGAGGGGTGCCCAAGTTACCGGATTCCGTGAAGTGCTGGGTGGTCCATTCACGTTGCTGAAGGGGGCTACCTCGCTTCAGGTTTTGGCGGGTAACTTGCCGCGCCCGTAGGGGTCTAGGATTTCGTTGCACAGGCTATCCACACGACCAGGGGAACGTCGGGTTTCAGTCGTGGCTCTGTGAAACCCGGGGATCCCAGATATCTGTATTGTTTCTGTTATGCTGTACATTTCTGTGATGTTGCATTTTATTCACGCCTTGAGCGGAATACTATATATTGGTATATATATTAGTAGATGTCGTATATGTTTTGCATCCGCGCTAGTCCAGTCCCCGCTCTGTCGTTAGTAAGCTAACCTAACGGGTAATGACGGGACCCAGTGGCGAATGCGAATGGCATATACGTACATCAGTATATTTTCGTTCTTTTTGGTGTGATCAATTGATGGGACTGCATTGATTCAGATCAATGCAAGTTAAAACAAACCTAATCTGATGTTGTTGGAACATTTTTCAAAAAGCTGTTATTGCAAGGACGTTCACTTTTGTTTTTCATCGCGGTATTCATTTGGAATATCCTGCTCCTCAGTCGACGAGGCAAGGGCCGAGATCCCTTCACCGGGAGTGACCCCTTGGACAAAAGGTTTGCGTCAGGGCATTAACTTCACTATAGCCGATTACTTTTGCTTTGCATCGTGGTATTCAGTTGGAATATCCTGCACCCTATTCTACGGGGAAAGAGCCGAGATCCCTTCACCGGGAGTGACCTCTTTAGCGAAGGTTTTCGTCACTATATTTTTTAAAAGCTATCCGTTCCTTCAACGATATCAAGTTCATTACATTAAAGGTTTTCGCCAGAAACCATTCGTAGCCCTCCGTCGTTTCATATGGGTGGTCAATAGTATTCAAGCTGTGTATGTTGGCCAAAGTCAAGGCACAGTGATTGGTAGCTATTGGGTATTCATATGCAGCATAGATAGATGCGTTGGTTTGGAACAGTCGTACTGCCATGTTGGCCAAAGTCAAGGGTATGTACGGGTGGATTCAAATTAACCTGGAGAATGACGGGTAGAACTTGACATGTGACTTATGATATGTTGGCCAAAGTCAAGGTCATAAGAGCATGGGGCAGAAATCACATCGGGAGTTTCAAAAGAACTGAAACTTGCCAGATATGCGCATACCTTCTGGAGTGTGATAGCGTGAGCGGATTCCGTCACGTTATCATGCAATGATAGTTGGATCCCGATTCCCACTGATGAGTTAGTTTACTCCTCGGGTGACCCCGACTAATTCTTGTTTCAGATTTGGAGGAGAATTTGAGGTACAGTGGGAGGATTCCAGATTAGATAAATTGGTAACCATTCTGATCTAGGTTAGAGTGCACGCTGAGTGTTTCTTTTCTCTCTCTCTTTGGCAGCGACCATTGACCCGACCCTAAGACAATGACTTAGTGACCAAGTTGACCGAACCTTCTTAAACACCGGTTTTGGATTGTCAGAGTTGCAAACCTCATTGCCACTCCTACTTTTACCCTTTTCTCCAGGACACCCCGTTTTACTACGAACGTCCACTTCCATTGGACAAAACCATCGTATGGTTAGATACGAACTCGAAAGAATTTATTCGAGGATGGTTTCCGGTTCTGAAGAAAACGGATAGGATTATTCAGTTGTCTTTTCCTTTTACCCTCTCTCAGGTTACGAGTACTCCTTGGTTTAGGGGTAGTACACCTATTACGCAAATTGGATTGTCTTCTTCCAAACCTTAGGCTGGTGCCGACCGGTAGGGAATGAAGAAAACCAATTAGCATAACGATGGTGTGCAGAAGGTATTAAGTTCAGACAAAGCAAGGGATTAGTAAGAGGGCAAAGTAAATTGCAACAGATATTCACGACCAAACCAAATATTTCGTTATCACTCCCACATCACCTTTGTATTTCTCCAGGACACTCCGTATCACTACGAAGATCCACAGTTTATTTGGATACTCCATCGTATGGTTATATACGAACTCGAATGGAACTTGTTCCAGTTCGGGGATGGATTCTGGTTCAGGAGAAATAGGAATAAGGTTTATTCGGTTGTCTTTTATCTTCACCCTCTCTCATTGCGAGTGTTCCTAGGATTGGGACAGTACACCCATTATGCTTATTGGATAGTCTTCTTCCAAACCATAGGCTGGTGCCGAACGGTAGGGAAGGAAGAAAACCATTTGGCCTAAAGGGGTGTGCAGAAGGTAAAGACTAAAGACATATGAAGGGATTTGGAGAGGTGGCAAAGAATTATACGGTTACAGTCGTGAATCTGGAAGAGGCATTACTAGGAATACCGGGATACCCCATCGAAACATTTCGATGTTTCAGTCTCACTGTATAATGTTAAAGGAAAACTGATTTCCCGATTAGATACTTACTCCAGGGTATGTATTTACCAGGTACGATTCTCACATCTGTATGGTTTTACAGATGATGAGTGGGAGTAAGTTATTGGGAATTGGGTGATTATCCTCATTATATCGGGATTCGTTGTAATCAGTGATATTTGAGGAAATCACCTGGGCTGTTTGCCGGTCGGCAAATATTTGGTTTTGAATATCCGCTGTTACGCACCAATTTCAAAATGATATATCTGTACGTCTATTTTCATAGAGTGAGATATACCTTTCTGAAATTATGTCTACGACATTTACCTATATCAGTGGATGGTTAGGTAAGGAGCATTAAACAGCGGTGTAATTCTTCTTAACCATAAGTACAGTTTTCAACCTACGACACACAGTGAAAGAGTTATCAGACTCAAGGGACTTATACAGAGTATTGTATGTTGTCCAGTGTCCATTAGGACAGAGGGGTTGGTCCTCATACTATATTCTGTTTACTTTTAACTTCTCTAGTTCTTAGACATGTGTTTCGTAGAAACACAGGGTCTAAGTTTTGAGGAGTTATAGGTATTTGAATAGAGTAGAGAACCAGGTGTAGCAAGTATCGGGATTCTTCAAAGTGATCGAGGATGTAGATACTTGTGTATGGTATTCAGTTGATAGTAATGATAAAGAGATCTTGCTTCTCTTTCAGGTTACTCATAATTGGAAGTATTCCTAAGTTGAGTAACGCTGATCGGCCTCCTTCCATTTAGTTGACATGCGCTGGGGACAGCTGCATGATTTGAATCTGGTTCAATTAAATCAGTGCCTCTGTTTCTATATTGGATATAGAACAGTTCATATCTTAACGATGTTAAGGTACGGGGAGTTGTCCGGTTTATGCTTAAAACCAGACACTGGACAACTCAAGGCACGTTTCTGTAATGGCTGTTTGTGGGTTGACCCAGGCTATGACGAGGGTTGACTTTCTACCATCTGGATGAACAATAGCGATATTGTTCTAGACTCGCCACAGTTTTATTAAAAATGGATTTTTTCAGAAAACAGTAGTGGGAGTATGGTAGAACTGGAAGTGATTCCAGAACCACAAACGATTACTGAAGATTTGATAAGGAACCTAAAGATTCAATCTAGATTGACATTCCATTGGCCACTCCGCAGATAAGGTGGGTAACTTCAGGCACCCGAGAGGTGCTCCGGTAGCCTCAAGGACGGTGACAGGGAAGTTCTTGTTTACCCACAATTACCATTGCTGTTGTTCCAGGCTGCGAGACCCGGCGGGAGGATGAGTATAGCGTCGTTCTAAACTAGTTTTAGAAGTGCACGTGTATATGACTCTGCCAGAGGGTTGTCGTAATCAGTGGGAGCAGCGGAAGCATTGGTGGACAGGTAGCTTATGTCTATTTATAGACTAAAGCAGATGTAGCGGAGATAGATCATCTATTTCTGACGTGACAGTCATGGGTTTGACTTCATCAGAATAGGGGATGGATCTGTTGAGAAGGTAGTAGGGTGTGATATCCTGGTATTTGGATGATATACACAGAGTAGGAAAGGAAACTCCTACACTACGATCGGTTATACTTTGGTCGTCACACAGTTGTTTCTCTACAAAGGAAATGTATTTTATATCAGACATACTGGTTACTAGATCTATGGTCTTAGATCTAGATTTGGGTGGTTTCCCAATCAGGGTACTTGACAGCGTTCTAAGAGTATTTAGGATGGACGACTCCCGGCACGGTAGTGTACCTGCAGGTAATGGAGTCACCCTCTCCAAAGGTGTCTTACAGACTAAAGGGGAGAGGGACGGGCATGATTGGCAGATCACTTGCTCAGGCAATTGAGTCAATCGTGAGATGTCAAGTACCACACCAGATGTTGTTCTTGCACTAGATGCAATAAGTTGACATTAATCCAATCCTGGAGAAACAGTCGGAAGCAGTTTTAGAACATAAGTGGATGTTCTAGGGATATGATAACGACAGCCTCATTCAGGAGACAATTATCATTCCAGGCTTCCAAGGTGACATGGACGACAAGGAGGTTGTCAGAGTTATAGTTTTCCTTCTGATGAGGGGCAGTATTTTGGACAGGTGGTCCAAGGCAATACTGAGGGAGGCATGGCGCGCAGGATACTGATTAAGTTCAGTTGACGATACAGTCTAAGAAGTTTGGATTTGGAGTTCATTTATGAGCTAGGTCCCATCAGACATCCAGACATATTCTGAGACAGGTATTGCTCTTTTCGGTAGATGGCTTTCTCCGCGAACTTGAGATATAGAGAGACATAGAAAGAAACAACTAAGCGGATCCACTCACTTAGGCTATTCCTCGAACGCAATAGTTCCGCAAACGAGCTTTGTGAGACTGACTAGTAGAGGAGTTGGATGTTCGGTATCACACGGGCTGTGAGTATGCGACAACGCAATAATTAGCCTTGAGTGCAAGTGGGAGATTGTTGGAGATAGTGCCCTCAGAGTCAATTATTAGGTCACAGGTACGTGATTGTAATAATTGAGGGAGGACCTATCCCGGTAGGACAGTCTTACTCGAGATGATAGTATGCTATCTGGTCTACCTTTATCATCGTGTACTGTTTTAGGTGACCTGACACGTCGCTATTACACGTTGATAGAGCCCCTAGGATTCTTGCTTGACCACCAGCAGTATGAGGGCGATCATATAAGTGGGAGCGGGGGGTCTATAAGCTTATCCTTAAAAGGTCCCTAGTCGTGGGAGTTTCGAGACTGGGCATCGATACTCCATTAATAGACTAGTGTATACAGTCGAGACCCCGACGAGGGGCGGTGGCCGGTCTCACAAGCCACTGGTGTCAGTTGGATCACCTAAGATGTATACAGGTGCTCATTGGGTTATGAGTACACCGGACAGGACTCGCCGGGAACATGCTAGTTGGTCATATACCAGACGTCAGATGGCAGTTCCCTGGTGACATGTGTGCAGGTTAGTTCATCGACCTGGGGATCGTCATTTGTCTCGTGTGAGTTCCCACTGTACTTTGATTACTACCCTACCACGGCTCAAAGGAGTCGTGCAAACAGGTTTTAGTTGGGTACAGTCCCGAGCCACATGGAGGCAGTGAGCGTATCTTCAGGGGTTCGTCTCTCCCGGTATTGGGGGTGAGGTCGTGCTGTGTCTAGGAGAGCCATTACACAAAGTCCTTGGCCAAGGCAAGGAGATTTACTGGTAGGTATTCCAGTAGTATCTCAGGGTGTTCTGGGCTACACTCCGACACGACTTGTACCGCTTTTGGGGGTCTGACTTTTACCAACCCCCTAGGCCCGCCATGCGATACTCATAGACGAACGGACCGGACTGTACGGATATTGTCACTGACAGGCTCAGTAGGGTTGTCAGGCTGAGTTCACTCACAGACGTCCCTTTTGGTCAATACCTGGTGGCCCGTTATGTATTGGCTTATACCTCTAACGTGCTAGTGGTTAAATCCACAACCAAGGTGTTGACGAGTCTTTAGAGTCCCCCACATTCAGTTACTCAGCTTTCGGGCGAAAGGTTGTAGAGGCCGTATGGAGATATGGCAAGGTCCGATCAGATACGTGCGGTATTGCACGGATCAGGATCGGACAGATTGTACTATAGGCCGTATGGATATATGGCAGGGTTCGATCAGATACGTGCGGTATTGCACGGATCAGGATCGAACGGATATTACTAGTCGGTTTTGGTATAAGCCGAATCCTAGTATAGTACAGTGGAGAGTTTGTCTCATTGCATTTGTATTTCGGTCGGAATACAAATGCGGGTGTGTATGCACAGTATCGGGGTTTTCCTGTAATTTATTACGGGACCAGTTTTCTGGAGTTGCCAGTTTGCTTTTCGTTTCGGCCGATTTCCATTGTTCCGTTCATTGGCCGAAGTTTGGTGGAGGAGGGTTTATTTGCATTGTTGCAAATTTGTATTTGTGGAGGGGGTCTTTGCTTTTTGTAGCATCATGATAGTCTTCATGATGGTGCACCATCCATTGACTTGCTTGATTTCATACTTCATGATGGCTTGACTTTGTTAGCATCATGTTTGTTGATGATTAGTGTGTTGAGTGTGGTTTTGGTGTTAGTGATCATGTTCTTTCATGATGGCTTTTGTTTCCCTCTTGCATTATGGTGTGATCTATCTCATCCTATCACCCCACTCTCTCATTCCTCCCTCTCTTGAAGTCTTGGCCGGCCTCTCCCTTAGTGGGGGCTGTCCCAATTTTTTGGGTGGGTTTTTTAGCTCATTTCATGTTGCAAAAACCCACAAGATCATTCTCAAAAAGCTCCAAGTTCAATCCCTCCACAAAAGGCAATTCCACAAACCCCAAAATGAGACTTGCTCACTACATATTCTACAACGAACCTTGGGCACGTCGAGTAGCCGGCTTCGTGCCCGAGTTGCCTCGGCATTGAGGTGGGAGCCCGTATAAGAAGTAGGCGATGTGGTGCACTTCCGGCGACGAGGAGGAGACGAGGCATTCCGCAGGAGATCGGGACGACGACGAGAAGACCGGAGGACTCGGATCTGTCGGTATACTTCTCTTCCCCATCTTGTTAGTAGCTTAGACTTGTTAATGGTTACGATCCGGGTGTTTAGTGCGCGGGGGTGCCGGTTTGCTAAGTCCGCAAAATTAAAGTTTTTCACCGCTTCCGCATTCCGGCGTCGGATTGACGGCCGGGGCGCCGCCGTGCACTTACATACATATATATATAGGACTAGGTGTAGGTATATATATATACACAATACGTATATGTGATTCAAGGATGTGATATGATACACGGGGATGAAACAATATAACTGGGCTTGATGCCGTGATTCTTGGCTTTACGGTCGTGTTATGATGTTAGCGGATCATTTGGAAATGAGATAATGAATAGGTATACATAATTAACAAAGGGTGGCGATGATATTGAAGTATATGGGACTCTAAAATAGAACCCGGACCGTAACTTGTGCCTGAAATTCTGATATGATATCATATAGGTGTGACTTGATTACGATATCATATAGGTGTGACTTGATTTCGATATCATATATGTGTGACTTGATTAAGATATCATATAGGTGTGACTTGATTACGATATGATCTAAGTGTGACTTAATCACAATATGATACATATGACATGATATTTCTGAGGATAAATTTACGATGTATATTTATGCTGACAATGATATATAATTGATGTATGCGATTATAGTATAGCACCTTGATCTTGACATGTGTTGATGATGATATTATACGAATGATGAAACACGTAGATGAAACTTGACCCGGACCCCGATATTGGGATGCCGTAGGATGGATTTTACCGTACGAGGCATAGATATGATGATTGATCCACACTCTTGATTCGAGGAAGCCGTACTACGTACGTGACGCTATTGAGGCTGGATCGCCGACTATTAGAGATATGGATTCAGACCTTAGGTGGACTCTCATTTCTTATTGACTAGTTTCTTAGGTTTAGTTTCTTAGGAGGTAGATGGACACTAGTTTAGGCTCAAGTCATATAGTTGTAGTTATAACTGTATATCACAGATGAGTGGTTATTACACAACCGTTTTTACATTCATACCGTAATCATAATCGTGCATGTTCATTCATATGTTTCTATAATCAGAATAAAACTTTGCCTGTTAGGACACCAGCACCATTACCGATGATGCGCATATTCCACGCACACTTATTTGCCGGCTCACACACATCATCATCGGTAATTGCTATGTCACGTACACTTTAGATCATATTATCTTTTATTGATACAATCAGCTAACAGCTAGATCGATATAATATTGTGATTAATCTCTGGTGTTAGTATAGATATGGTATTTATTACTTAGACATTTCATGCATTCGCATTTTCATGTTATCATGCAGTATTATGGGGCATATGCCGACACTTATCATATACTTACTCATGATTTTGGGATTTTGGATTTCTATGAGATTTCTGGATTTTTGGGGAAAACCGAAAGAATATATAAAAACTTCTCTCTCTCCTCCTCCTCTCTTTTTAAAACATAAGATGCGGTTTTTTCGTGATGTATGTGTCGTCCACCATGAGATTTCATGTTTTCTGTTGGATTTCGAGACCCGATTCGAGGAATAGATGAACCGTCTCGGGTACATGGTGGGCCCGGTATGGTACCCGGGGCAAGAAGATCGAGTTGTAGACGATGAGCCTGGCAGGGGAGGACTACCTACCGGTGATGTCTGGCGCGGCGGATATCCGGAGGATACCGACCGTTGTCGTGGGATTTGATGATATGGGCCGATCCGGACTGACGGAGCCCGAGATATTGAGACTATGAGACATTGAGATTATGAGGTATTGAGACTTGAGATTTACATGTGTTGTGTCGACGCTTAACACGGATTTCCATGGATTTCATCGTTGATATTTCAGATTTCTATACACATTTTACCATGATAAAAGTTAAAGATTTCTTATACAGATATATCTAGATTTCAGGATTGGTTATTTCACATTCATGGTGCATGCATACTTATTCACATGACATAGTTTATATGAGGCACTGATACGAGCACGGAGCATTTGCACTTACACGTAGCTTATTATCCTGTCTTTACTTGATGACTAGTAGTATATTAGTATATTATTTTGACCTAGGACAGCGTCGTGCATTCGATTTCTTTTCGCAGATATCTTCTACTCACGAGTTGGCAACTCACCCTCGTTGTGCCAAACTTTATTACAGGTTCGATATACAGGTTTTCCGGGCAGCTTGCTGGCACATCTTTTCACTCAGGGTGATTTGCACGGTAGGTTGGTTCACTTGTATCTGGACTGCTATTGTACTTTCATTATTTCATTTGTATCTAGAAAGCTCCATCAAGCAAACTTGTATTACTTGATAGTTTACTGGATCAGTTGTTTATTTCGACCTTAGAGTCGCGCTTGTATTATTATGATATATTTGGTGGTTTTGTTTTCTTTTGAGTTTTGAGCCTCGCCCTTTGGCGTTGTATACTATTGTGCATTGATGTGGTTGTTTCAGCCTTTTGGCGTAGAGCTAGCTCCCGTTTGGGGATGCTTTTTATTTTTTGTATATATATTATTCTTTTTTGTACCCGTTTGGGGCCAGTTTTTACAAAGGAGACTCTCCGAAATTTTTGAGAAAATTGGATGTTGCTTTTAGACTTGTTTTCTACATGTTTTCCTATACTTCTTCTTCTTTTTATGATTTAGATTTCTGGGCTTCGGCTTACTTAGGTTACGTTGCGCCTCTAGACGCTTCGTAATCTAAGTTCCGGTCACGTTCCGTACTTTCGGGTCGTGACAGTTGCCAACTCGTGAGTAGTAAGTATCATCTAATAAGGCTATCGTAAGCATGCACGCCAATGCGTCTCAACCTACGCATATCGATATGATACGATATACTAACATGAATGCAACATGAATGCAACATGAATGCATAATCAAAATGAAACCCGAACAAGTCTGGGATGAGAAAATCTTTGTTCTTATCTTAGAAAAACCTCTGTGTAATAACTGAAGTATTATCAGTGAAAACAACAGAAAATCCGTGTCAAGCATGGACACAAAATATATATCTCAATATCTCAATATCTCATGTCTTAATATCACAATGTCCCAATATCTCAATATCTCAGGCTCCGTCAGTCCAGATCGACTTATATCATCAAATCTCACAACTACGTCAGTATCCTCCGGATATCCGCCGCGTCATAAATAACCGGTCGGTAGTGCTCCCCTACCGGGATCAACGCTATCATCCGTGACTATCTTGCCCCGGGGTACCGTACCGGGTCCACCATGCACCTGCAGGCGGTTCATCCTTCTTCTCGAATCGAGTGTATGATACCACTCAAGAACCGAGAAAACCCATGGTGGACACCACGCACATCATATCACGAGAAAACCGCAACTTACATTTTTTAAATGGTAATACGTTCTTAAAATCCTTGCGGTTTCAACAAAATCCATAAATCCCATCAATACTGAAATCCTCGAGAAGAATCACAATATATAAACATGCCGGTGATAATGGAAATCTATGATACGGTAGTATATACCATGCGAAATACAGCCATAAGCTATGCATAAATCATGATGCAATGAGGTATGTATATATAACTAACAATCCTACGTATCCATCCTGATGAAATGGTTATACAAGTACAAGTCTACAGATCATATATGATGCAATGCACAGATAGCGATTATAAGCAGTTCTATAGTGTTCGTGACATAGTAATTACCAAAGGCGTGTGTATTCGCATGAATAATGCACGTGGCATAAACCAAGGGTAAGGGTGCAAGTGTCCTATGAGATAATATCATATATATTTATGATGATGCAATGCAATTAGATGAATGACTTGGAGACTATGTATATAAGTACAAGCACTAATAGTAATTCTAACTATCGGGCGCCTTACGCCATCCAGACGATTCTACGTAGATGTGTACATCTACTCACCGGGACGCCTCGCCTAATCTGATCCGATTTCTGCTCTGCCATTTCCGCGCCACATCCGACGCCTCTGCACCCGATACTAGAAACATGCACAAGTAAATGAGAGAATAAATATATAAATAGTCGCGGACACAAACAATGCAAGTCAACCACGCGCACTAACTACACGCGCATGCACTTGGTGAACAAAACGAGCTCGCAACAACGCCAAAACCACCACTAGGGTCGCTAATACAAGACCACTACTAAGCCAAAAACCCAATAGCGCGTTCATAACACACTAAATATTATAAGATATAGGTTGTAACTCATCAAAACCTCAAATTTAATCAAATCGATTTATTCCAAAACCTAGTAAGTATCTTTTAACCATTTTAGTACAAATTTAGATGTTTAAACAAATCTAGTAGCCACAATGTTCATCTAATATCATAATTAGGCTTCACAGCTATTAACTAAATTTTTAATCTCATTTATCAACATTTACCATGAAATTAGTTTGTAAAATTATTTAATTAGGACAATTTAAAATTAACAATTAACAATTTAGCAACTAGGTTAGGTTTTGCAAATCTTAAGATGTTAAAGTACACAATGTAAACATAATCAAGTAGTAAAAACCCTAACTTGGATCCAATTCCTCCTCTTGAAATTCCAAAATTGCAAATTAAAACTATATAACTGCCTAATTAAATTAGATTTAAACATACAATTAACAAGTTACAATTTTGTGTGAAGTTTTATACCTCAAGATCATGAGATCAAACATGCAAACTCAGCCTCCCAATTTGATTCCTTGCTCCAAGATCCATGCTAGATCGTCCAACGAAATTTTTGTGATTAGTTTAAAATAATTTAGAGTTGATTTGAGGAGTTTTGGATAAGGAAATGTGAGTTTTTACATGAAAAGAAGAAGAAATGGGAAGAGAGAAGGCTGCTGCACCTTGGTGGCCGAGAACAAGAAATGGTGGGGGTGAAGGTGAATGGTACAAGTCAAGCACACACCTTACCTCACAAACAAATCACCATGCTTCTTTCTTTATTCATTTCATTCGATTTTCTTCTTTTTTTAAAGGAATTTGTGTTGAAGAGATTGGAGGGGGGCTGCTGGCCGAGCAGGAAAGTAGGCAAGTTCGGTGAAAAAAATATGAGGGGAGGGTGAATGAATATATGGTGTTTCAAGTCAACTCCCCATACCTCCATTATCTATACCATACTTCTTTATTTAATTATTTTTTCTTTTCCTTTTTCTCAAAAATTCTAGAACTAACTACAATATTGTAGAAAAGTACATGTTAAAAGATTAGTTTAAGTTTGCCATGGTGCATTTGTGTAGTTAACCCATTCTCATTTGTAATTAACAATATTTTGATGTATAAGTGAAAGCATAAAATAATATTAAAAATAATTAATTAAGAAAAAATATTTAAGTAAACTAACAATTTATAATTGACCAAATAAATTTCAATTCTAGCCGTTATATAGCTAAAATAGGTATATTTAAGTCTATGTTGAAAAATAATTATATCTTGGTTTTTACGGAAAACACCAGTCATTTTACCGATTATCGGAAATTTCACCTAAACGATATTTCAGAATGTTACAATCTTCCCCCTTATAGAAATTCGGTTCCCGAATTTAAAATTTAATGTGTACACTCGTAAAGATGGGAATATTTCTTCCACATCTCGTCCTCGGTTTCCCACGTGACCTTTTGCCGTTCGGCCACGTCAAAGAACCTATACGGACAGTATGATCTCGGACCTCAGTTTCTTCACCTGCCGATCTAGAATGACTATCTACAGCTTGGTGAAAGAAAGATTGCGCTCCAGCTGGATCGTCTTATGCTGTATCGCGCGAGAGGGGTCATAAAGGTACTTGCGGAGCATTGATACATGAAACACGTGGTGGATATCTGGAAAGCTGGGTGGAAGAGCCAAACGATAAGCAACTGCGCTGACACGCTCGAGAATCTCAAAGAACCCATATATCTGGAACTAGGCCTTCCTTTTCTTTCCGAATCTCGGTATGCCCTTCATCGGAGAAACCTTCAAGAAAACATGATCTACAATGACGAACTCAAGTCTGCGCCGACGTCGGTCTACATAAGATTTCTTCCATCTCTGTGCCACACTCATCCTATCCCAAATCAACTAAATCTTTTCGGTCGTCTCTTGCGCAATCTATGGTCCCAAAATACTACTCTCACAGAGCTCTTTCCAACAAACTGGTGATCGGCATTTTCTCTCATATAATGCCTCGAAGGGTGCCATCTGAATCTTCTCTTAGAAGCCGTTGTTATAGAAAAACTCTATCAAGGGCAAGTGGCCATCCCAACTGCCACCGAAAACTAAAATGCAAGCTCGGAGCATATCCTCACGAGTCTGAATGGTCTGTTCTGATTGACCGTCGGTATACGGGTAGGAAGCTGTACTGAAACTCAATCGGGTGTCTAAAGTCTCTTAATGTTTCTACAATAGTCGGCTGGTGAACTGGGTTCCTCTGTCGGACACAATACAAGTCGGAACCCTATGTAGTCGCACAATCTCATCAACACATGTCTGGGCATACCGAATGAATCCGTAAGTGGTCTTCACTGGCAGAACGTGTGCTTCTTTCGTCAATCGGTCTACGATCACTCAAATATAACCATACTCTCGACTGGTCCTAGGTAGACCCACGATACAATCCAAAGAAATTTGTTCCCATTTCCACTCTGGAGTGGGCAAAGGTTGTAATCCTCCTGCCGGCTTCTGACGCTCAGTCTTGACTTGCTGACAAGTCAGCATCCCGAAACAAAATCTGTGACATCTCTAATCATCCATTCACACTAGTAGACTTCTCTCAAATCATAATACATCTTGGTGGAAACTGGGTAAACACTGTATGCTGACTGATGTGTCTCCTCTAAGATCTCATGTCTCATTCCCTCGGAATCTGTCATGCATGGTCGAGTCCCAAATCATAGTAATCCTGTTCATCAATCACGAACTCTGAATCTGTGCCCTGTCTAACCTGCTCTAAGAACTCTGACAAAAGAACGTCATCGGACTATGCCATACGGATATGATCAATTAACTGTGGATGTTCACGGACACAGACAAGTTGTCCCTCGGTCGACGTAAACTCGAACTGTACTCGGTTGTCACATAGTATCTACCAATCTGCCGTCGGCTGTCTATGAACTGTGCTCAAACAAGAAAAGCTATCTCCGGGCCTCCGACTCAAGCATCTGCCACAACATTCTTCTTGCCCGGATGATAAAGAATCTCGCAGTCATAATCTTTCACTAGCTCCATCCAATGGCGGTGTCTCAATTTCAAATCTAGCTGTTGAAGGTTGTAGTGTCTCCAGATCTTTAAGTGTAAAAACCAACGCAGCCATTTCTAAGTCACGCGTGGAATAGTTCTGCTCGTGCTTCTTCGACTGCCGAGAAGCATCGCAAAAAACAACAAAACCGCCTGATCCTTAAGGCAAAGATAATATTGGCGCCGTAATCAAACGAGTCTTCAACTACTAAAAGCTCTGCTCGCATACCTCAGTCCAACGAAAAGAAACTCCCTTCCGGTTCAACCCGGTCAACGTTCCTGCTATATGTGAAAAATCCTATACGAAATATCAATAGTATCCATCCAAACCCAAAATGCTGCGAACCTCCGTCACTGATACAGGTCTGGGCCAGTGCTTAACGGCCTCGATCTTTTTTGGTTCCATATATATCATCTCTCGTAACTACGTGACCCAAGAAGTCAACGTCATCCAACCAGAAAACACGCTTGGATACTTTAGCGATTAGTTGGTGCTCCCTCAAATCTGCAACGAAATCCTCAATTACTATCCTGGCTCCACTCGGCTCCAAAATTATATTAAAGTGTCATTAACAAACACAATAATAACTGATCAAGAAAACGGCATGAATTTATGGTTCATCAAATTCATAAACCCTGATGGGGCATTGTTGTACTCAAACGACATCACCAAGACTCATAACGCCCTTATCGTGTGTGAAAATCGGTCTTCGGATTATCATCCTCTCGAACCCGCAACTAATGGTCACCTGATTGCAAATCATTCTCCGAGAAATGTCCCGCACCCTGGAGCTAATCAAATAAATCTTCGATACGAGTTAAGGGATATCTGTTCTGCACAGTAACCCGATTCAACTGACAAAAATCGAAGCACAAACACAACTGCCGTCTTTCTTCCTGACGAACAGAACAGAAGCTCCCCAAGTGACGCACTCGGATGAACAAGCCCTTTATCCAACAAATCTTGCAACTGATCCTTCAGTTCCTTAAGCTTCGCCGGATCCATCCAATATGGCGGTATAGAAAAAGGCTCGGTGCTGGATATCAAGTCAAAGCAGAACTCAATATTGCGCTCTGGCGACAAACCAAGCAACTCGTCAGGAAAATATGTGGAAACTCTCTTACAATCGGGACCTGGTCCAACGGGACCTCTGCGGCTCTAACATCACAACATAGACCAAGAATTCCTGACATCCTTTTCTCAAAAGCTAACTAGCGCGACAAGAAGAATCAAACTGGGAAAGGCGACGCTACGGTCTCTCCAAAAATAACCAAGAACTGGCTCACCCGGAAAACTAAATCTGACTGCCTCCTCACGGCAGTCCACGAATGCATTACACATGGCTGACCAATCCATGCTCAGAAAAACTTCGAAGTCAAACACAGTGAAAAGAATCAAATTGACAGAAGAATCCCTATCTCCGATACGAACAAAACAAACAAGAATAAGAAACACATAGAGCTACAAAGACTAGCTTATGGAAGAAATCACAACAAACGGCTAGACTTCGATACAAATTATGTGGATACCATTTCAAAAAACACCAAAAAGAAATACGCATCGGAAGAAAACGCCGAAGGAATGCCTGTCACAACGGCGTCTATCTAACCGCCTTTGAGCTGGTATACCGGTACGAATACGCTTCGGTCCAGAAACGACCGAAGTCTTAGAAATGCGCTCCTCCAACAATAAGGTTGCGTTCATAGCAGCGACGTAAGTGTCTAAATGCTGGGCACCAATAGCAAGAACTAACTGCATGTCCAATCTCCACACGAACCTCTTTATTCGTTTCTCTTCAATGTCCACCAGGTAAGGAGCATATCGGACTGCTGAGTAAACAAAATGTCGTACTCGGACACCGTCATCCCTGAAGTCTTACACAAAGGCTCGAAACAATGAGCTCGGCATCTCGAACGCTCTCCGAAAGGAAACGAGAAAGAAAGATATCTGTGAACTCCTCCCAAGTCATAGGAAGCAAGTCTGCAGCTCGGCCTCTCTCAATTGACTCGCACCATGTCTGAGAAAGACCTTTCTAGGCCAAAACTTGCAAGCTCAATCCATATCTCGTCAGAACATCCCTGTGAATGACAAATCCTAGCTATCCCGTCGAGGATTGTCTACGGATCCTTCGCTGCATCTATGCCGGTAAAAACTGGAGGCTTCAGCCTAAAAAACTCCTATAAGGATACATAAATAATCTCGGTAACAACAGAAACAGCTGCCTGAGCAGCAGGTACAATCACAAACACCACAATAGGAAGGACATCATTGGCTCTCGAAGCTCGGCTAGCCTCAACTAACAATCCAACCATCTGTCGCAAGTCCTGAATATTCGACTCCAGCCTAGCTATCCATCCTGGAGAAGGCGGATCACTCTTTCCTTGAGGGGTAGGCGAACCGCCCTGATCGGTCCTCGTCTCAAACGAGCCTACTCTAATCTCATCTCTGGCGGCATCCCTCCGGCCCTCGATATCTCCGACAGCATAGTGGTTGGAACAAGAAACAGGATCGATAGAAACATTGCGATCGAATCAAAGGGTTTCCGGATTCAACGAAGGAAATACAAGAAAATATATATCCTAAGGTCACATAGGCGGAGTACCGTATCATAAGTATGCCGCGGAACATACACATGCTACGTCACTCTACTTAAGTCACCTGCTCCATCTACCAAAGGTCATCCTATACTTAGAAAGGTAAAACCTATCGCTCTGATACCAACTTTGTCACGACCCGAAGGTATGGAACGTGACTGGCACTTAAACTACGAAAACGTCTCAAGGCGCAACGCAATCTAAGTAAGCCAAAGCCCAGAAAACTAAACTGTTTGACAATTAGAGTGAAGGAAAACTTGTTTTAAAGCAAGTGGTTTTAACAAAATATGTGGCATTAAAAATTTAAAAGCAACATCAGATTTTCCCGAAAATTTCGGCAGAGTCTCCTTTGTATATACTGGCCCCCAAATGGATACAACACATGAAAATACATATAAATGATGAAATAAGGCATCCCCAACTGGGAGCTAGCTCTTCGCCAATGGCGGAATCACAACCACATGCAATATGTATATCAAAAGTGCACAATAAGCATCAGAAAGCAAGAAATAAGAAAATACTACGTCGGCTCAAGTGAGCATCGACACCAAACACCACAAATACAAATCTCACGAGTCTCACCGTCTAGTCAAATATACAAGGGTGGATGGAGTATACTAGATACAAATAATATACAAGATTGGATAACAAATCCTCGCAACCCACCTACGAGCAATGCCGCAAGTCCAAGCAAAAGAAACAAAATGAGGAAGTGCTCCCGCCGCTACTGTGCTGACGGGTCGGACCTGCAAGATACTGTGGCACAATGGGGGTGAGTTGCCTATTCGTGAGTAGTAAATAACATCTAATAAGGCTATCGTAAGCATGCACGCCAATGCGTCTCAACCTACGCATGTCGATATGATACGATGTACTAACGTGAATGAAACATGAATGCATAATCAAAACGAAACCTGAACAAGTCTGGTATAAGAAAATCTTTGTTCTTATCTTAGAAAAACCTCTGTGTAAAAAATGAAGTATCATCAATGAAATCAACAGAAAATCCATGTCAAGCATCGACACAAAATATATATCTCAATATCTCATGTCTCAATATCTCAATATCTCAATGTCCCAATATCTCAATATCTCAATATCTCGGGCACCGTCAGTCCGGATCGGACCATATCATCAAATCTAACGACTACGCAGTATCCTCCGGATATCCGCTGCGTCACAAATAACCGGTCGGTAGTGCTCCCCCGCCAGTCTCAACGCCATCAACTGCGACCATCTTGCCCCGGGGTACCAAACCGGGACCACCATGCACCCACAGAAGGTTCATCCTCCTCCTCGAATCGGGTGTATGATACCACATGCCGGCGATGATGGAAATCTATGATACGGTAGTATATACCATGCGATATACGGCCAGAAGCTATGCATAAAGCATGATGCAGTGAGGTATGTATATATAACTAACATATACAAGTATAAGTCTACGGATCATATATGATGCAATGCACAGATAGCATTTCTAAGCAGTTCTATAGTGTTCGTGACATAGCAATTACCAAAAGCATGTGTATTCGTATGAATAGTGCATGTGGCATGAACCAATTGTAAGGGTGCAAGTGTCCTATGAGATAATATCATATATATTTATGATGATGCAATGCAATGAGATGAATGACTAAGAGACTACGTATATAAGTACAAGCACTACTAGTAATTCTAACTATCGGATGCCTTGCGCCATCCAGACGATTCCCCCGTAGATGTGTACATCTACTCACCGGGACGCACGGTTAATCTGATCCGATTTCAGCTCTGCCATTTCCACGCCACATCCCACACCTCTGCACCCGATCCTAGAAATGTACACAAGTAAATGAGAGAATAAATATATAAATAGTCACGGACACAAACAATGCAAGTCAACCACGTGCACTAACTACACGCATACGCACTTGGTGCACAAAACGCGCTCGCAACAACGCCAAAACCACCAATAGGGTCGCTAATACGTGACCACTAACAAGCCAAAAACCCAATCGCACCAATCATGTGTTGACAACACACCAAATATTATAAGAAATAGGTTGTAACTCATCAAAACCTCAAATTTAATCAAATCGATTTATTCCAAAAACCTAGTAAGTATCTTTTAACCATTTTTGTACAAATTTAGATGTTTAAACAAATCTAGTGGCCATAATTTTCATCTAATATAATAATTAGGCTTCACAACTTTTAACTAAATTTTTAATCTCATTTATCAACATTTACCATTGAATTAGTTTGCAAAAATTATGTAATTAGGACAATTTAAAATTAACAATTAACAATTTAGCAACTAGGTTAGGTTTCGCAAATCTTAAGATGTTAAACTACACATTGTAAACATAATCAAGTAGTAAAAAGCCTAACTTAGATCCAATTCCTCCTCTTGAAATTCCAAAATTGCAAATTAAAACTATATAACTACCTAATTAAAGTAGATTTAAGCATACAATTAACAAGTAAAAATTTTGGGTGAAGTTTTATAACTCAAGATCATGAGATCAAACATGCAAACTCAGCCTCCCAATTTGCTTCCTTGCTCTAAGATCCATGCTAGATCGGCCAAGGAAATTTTTGTGATTACTTTAAAATAATTTAGAGTTGATTTGAGGAGTTTTGGATAAGGAAATGTGAGTTTTTGCATGAAAAGAAGAAGAAATGAGAAGTGAGAAGGCTGCTGCCCCTTGGTGGATGAGAACAAGAAATGGTGGGGGTGAAGGTGAATGGTACAAGTCAAGCACACACCATACCTCACAAACAAATCACCATGCTTCTTTCTTTATTCATTTCATTCTATTTTCTTCTTTTTTTCAAGGAATTTGTGTTGAAGTGAGAGGAGGGGGATGCTTGCCGAGCAGGAAAGTGGGCAGGTTCGGCCAAAAGAAATATGAGGGGAGGGTGACTGAATATGTGGTGTTTCAAGTCAACTCCCATACCTCCATTATCTATACCATACTTCTTTATTTAATTATTTTTCCTTTTCCTTTTTCTCAAAAATTCTAGAGCTAACTACAATATTGGAGAAAAGTACATGTTACAAGATTAGTTTAAGTTTGCCATGGTGCATTTGTGTAATTACAAATGAGAATGGGTTAATTATATATTGGGAGTGACCTCTTTAGAAAAACTAGCAAATGCTACAAAAAACACTCATTTTCCAATCACTAGATTCTACAACGATATCAAGTTCATTACGTTAAAGGTTTTCAACAAAACCAGTCGTAGCCCTCTGTCATTTCAGATAAGTGCTATTTAGTATTCGTGCTACGTTTGTTGATCTCCGTCAAGGTGTAATGTACGGTAGTTGATTAGTGCTTATCTGCTGCATATGATGCGATTGGATTATGGTAGTTGTACGGCCTTGTTGACCTCCGTCAAGGGTCGTGCGGGTGGGTTTAATTCAATCATGAAATGAACGGGTTAAACTTGACTAGCGGCCTATGGTTTGTTGACCTCCGTCAAGGTCAAAGGTCGTTAGTGGTAAAAACAGATATTGAGAATTTCAAGTATTAAAATTTGCAATGAGATTACATACCTTCTATGAGATAGTTAGATCCCGATACGCACTGCGAGTAAGAGTTACTCCTGGGAGAGTATTTCACGTTACAATTAGCCGATCCATTAGGTGTCTAAGAAAGGTGTTAACGGGGGATGCCCCTTTGGAAACGAGGTTATTTAATTAGTTCCATGCGAAAGCATGAGGAGACTCCCTTGGAGTACCAATACCTGTTTGGCTGAACGATTGACAAACTTGTAGGGTGTAATTAATCCCGGCTAATCTTACATTTTATGGTTTGAGGGAAGATTTGATAAAAACTGTGGGAGCCATCCTGATTAGATAAAATTATAAGCAATCTAATCTTGCAAAGAGCGCACGCTAAAGCATTTCCTTCTTTCCCTCTCTCCTGGTAGCGACCATGACACGCCTTAATCAAGATAATAATATGGATGTATTGACCGAACCCGCTTATTATACTGAGCTGGGGAACGTTGGTTCCGCTTTTTATTATGATTGTCATAATTCTGAGCAAGGAATAGAGGAATACCGAGATTCCTACGCCACCCGAACGAAGAAGGACCATGCTGATGCATCTTCTTCGGGTGTGTTCGTTACCGAGAACTGTTTCTTACTTTGCTCTACTTCTTTGGTATTGGATACCGGATCAGGATCCCATGTATGTAATTTGTTACAAGGGCTAAAGAGAGGTAGGGAACTGGGAAAGGGTGGTATGTCTCTAAAAGTAGGGAATGAAGCAATTGTTGCAGCAAAAACAATTGGTGAATAACACATAGTATTACCAAATGGCAATACAATGATTCTGAACGACTGTTATTACGTACCAAACATGATGTGCAATACTATATCAGTTTCTGTGTTGCATAAAGATGGATATAACTTTGTATTAGAGGATAATGTTATGAACATTTTCCTAAATCAAGTGTTGATTGGGTTTGGTACGTTGTGTAACAGTATATACGTTATGAATCAAACCACAGTTCTAAACGTAACGAACACACAGAAGAAAAAAAGTTCAGAAATGAACAAGCCTTCTTGTGGCATTGTAGACTAGATCATATCAATGCGACAAGACTAGCTAAGTTGCATAAAGATGCATATTTGAATTAGTTTGAATTTACATCTTATGAAACTTGCGAGTCATGTCTTAAAGGAAAGATGACCAAAAGACCGTTTACTAGACACAGAGAAAGAGCTACCGAACTCTTGGGACTGATACATAGTGATGTATGCGGTCCTATGTCTACACATGCCAAGAATGGTTCTTCGTACTTCATTACATTCACCGATGATCTCTCAAGATACGGACATGTGTTTCTGATGAAACACAAATCTGAATCTTTTGAGAAATTCAAGGAATATAAAAGCGAAGTAGAGAACTAGACGGGTAAAAGTATTAAAATCCCTCGATCTGATCGGGGAGGAGAATACTTGAGCACAGAGTTCCGAGACTATTTAAAAGAGAATGGGATTCTCTTTTAGCTTACTCCTCCGTATACACCACAGCACAACGGTGTATCGGTGCGGAGAAATCGTACCCTATTAGATATGGTGCGCTCTATGATGAGTGTTTCTGAGTTATCGATTTTATTTTGGGGTTATGCACTTGAGACAGCTGCATACCTATTGAATAAGGTTCCAACCAATTCAGTAGCTTCCACTCCATATGAGATATGGGAGGGGAAGAGACCATGTCTTAATTACATTAAGATATGGGTGTTGGAGTTTCTTAGCATGACCACTAGGTTTTAGCAAGCATCAAGTATGCAATTTTAAAAAATCTAGAGTGCTAAGGAACACAAACCTAGAATCGAACTAGAAAATTAGGGTTTATAAAGCATGTAAACAAACATTACACTAGGTGAACAAGGAATATAACCTTTGTAGACCGGTCCTTCACTTCTAAAGCTCCGTATAGTAGTCCCTTAGCTCCAAGTAGTGGTCCTCCAAACTCTTCTTAGGCTCCACTTGGTGAAAGGAACGAGCTTGCTTAATGATCTTTGAGGCCGAAGATGATCTACGTCGAAGAATCTCTAACTCAAGCTACCTCTTCACTAATTAAGGAATTGGTGAAGTAAACAACCAATACTAAATGGCTAGTTTGGTATAGATTGATGAAGTATGTATATTGCTCACTTTAGAATTATTTCTCTCTTTTTCTTTTTCACCTCCCTCAAAAGCTAGAGAGCAAAGAAGGAGATGAAGAAGATCATCATGTGTGAACCCTTGAGTGAGAAAATATCTCAAGATATACTAGTAGAGAGTTCACCATGGCTAAAGATATTGGTTGGGTTAATAAATATCTAGAGTAAAACAAAATTAGTTGGACTAAGTCAAGACTTCTACATGCTTCCACAAGTATCTTAAGCCATGGCATTTTCCACCTAATTAAGATTTATCCCTTAATTATTAATCACCCAAATTATCTTTAGTTTGGTATGAGTCTCATACACCCATGTCCAATGTATCATCTAGCATGGCACAAAAATAAATAAATTAATATATATCTCATATATATTTATATGTATTTGTAGAAAACAAATTCTTACGTGAGCTAATATTAGTTAATATATAATAATATATATCAAATATATAATTATATATTAAATTATTAAATCAACACTTGATTTAATAATCTGGCTATATCACATACAACCGACTAATATCATTTATATGTATATCAAATATTCAATTAACAAATTATTGAATCAACACTTGATTCAATAATCCGGTTATATCACATATAACCTATATCGCGAGATTAGAATACTGTATGACATACACGTATTAATCTTTGTCCCGAACATATCATATATGTGCCCTACTTCATTTCGATTGAGATAGGAAACCTCTGTGTAGGACTCTAAAGACTCGTCAATACGCCAGCAGTAGGTAATGATCATATCAGTCACCCATAAGCCGTCATTGGTACTAGCTGGACGTAACGGCCACCCAGGTATTGAGCGATCAGACGATCAACAAGTAAGCTTGTCCAAACTCCCATGAATCCAGTAAGTAACATTATCGTACAGTCCGGTCTCTTCGTATGATAAGTCGCATATCGAGTTTAGGGGTGGTAAACGTAAGACCCCAATAACTTGATAACTTATGCCGATGTGAGGCTCATAACGGGTCGAGAAACTACTGATAACACTTAACAGTAAATCTCATCATCTGCCCTGGCCAGGGACTTCCTGTTATAGCCAATTGAGCATAGCGCAACATCAACTCCCAGTACTGGGAGAGAAGAAACCCCTCCTATCGCTCATTGCTTCCATGTGACTCGGGACTGTACCAAAAATCCACCTGTTTGCACGATTCCTTTGAGCTATGGTATGGAGGAAATTAAAGCACAGCGGGAGCCACATAAGACTACATGACGATCTCAGATCTATAGACTAACCTGTACCGATGTCACCAGAGAACTGCTATCTGACGATAGGTATAATACCATCTAGGAGTTCTCGGCGAGTCCTCTTCGGTGTAGCCAGTCTCCAATGAGCACCTTTGTACACTCTTTGATGTCAAACACCAATGGATGTGGGATCAACCATCGCCCCATACAGGGTAAAGAAACATACGCACTAGTCTATTCTGGAATATTGATGCCCTGTCTCGATACTTTCTCGACTAGGAACAATTAAAGGATGAACTTATGGACTACCCTGGCCCTACTAGTATGATCTGCATCATAGTCCTGGTAGTCAAGTACACATCCTACGGGCTTTATCAACATGTAACGGAGAGACAGTATAATGATACAAGTGTACATGTTAAGATAAAGGGCAACCATATTGAATATAATCATGTCGAGCATGAAAATCCTCTTTATATATGTCTAAGCATCCACTATAATATACAATCATGTACAATAATGGTCTCTAGGGCATACATATAACTAACAATCTCCCACTTGCACTAAGGCTAGTTTTTGTAGTATCACATACTCAACATCCTAAAAAGTATCTTTAATTGTATCCGGGGAATGGCCTTCGTGAGTGGATCTGCCGTGTTATTCTTTATGTCAACTCTCCTGACCTTGATCTTCCAATGATCAACTATCTCCCGGATCAGGTGATATCGCCTCAGAATATGTCTGGATCGCTGATGGGAACTGGGTTCCTTGGCTAAAGCCACAGCTCCATTGTTATCATAATACAAAGGTATTTTATGCTCAATGGATGGAACCACACCAAGTTCAGTTATGAACTTCTTCATCCAGACAGCCTCTTTGGCGGCATCGTTGGCAGCGATGTATTCAGCCTCCATTGTCGAGTCTGCCATGGCATCTTGCTTGGAACTCTTCCAACATACCGCTCCACCATTGAGGGTGAAGATAAAATTCGAGACCGACTTCCTGTCGTCCTTATCACTCTGGAAGCTCGAATTGGTAAAGGACTCTACCTGAAGTTCACCGTTACCATACACCAAGAACATTTCTTTAGTCCTTCTCAAGTACTTAAGAATGTTCTTCACAGCAGTCCAGTGATTCTCCCCAGGATCCGATTGATACCTGCTTACAACACTAAGTGCGTAAGCTACATCAGGTATGGTACATAACATTACATACATGATAGACCCAACTGCTGAAGCATAGGGTATCCGTTGCATGAGAGCCCTCTCCAAATCAATCTTGGGGGACATCTCCTTGGAGAGAGTGATTCCTAAGATCGTGGGTAAATTTCCACGCTTGGAATCTTCCATACTAAACCTCTTTAGTATGGTGTCAATGTACCTGGATTGGGACAATCGCAACATCCGTTTAGATCTATCTCTATAGATCTTAATCTTGAGGTTGTAGAAGGCATCACCCAGATCCTTTATAGAGAACCTTTGTGATAAGAAGAGCTTGACCGAGTGTAGCATATGAACATCATTTCCTATCAAGAGTATCTCATCCACGTACAATACGAGGAAGACATCCTTACTCTCTTCAACCTTCTTGTATATACAAGGTGGAGGGCTACCTACAAGGCGGCAGCAAGGTTTTGGGAGGCATCGTCCATGCCGTTTTCAAATTTTTTTCCGTACTAAAGAACCCTAACCCTAGAATCTTAACTAGAGATTTAGACGAACTAGCAATGCAAACAACTTTACATCTAAGTGAATGAGTAATACAACCTTTGTAGACTTGTCCTTCACTTCTAAAACTCCGTGTAGTAGTCCCTTCGATCCAAGTAGTGAACACACGAACTCTAGTAAGGGTTCACATGAAGAAATGAACAAGCTTGCTCAAAGTCTTCGAGGCCGAAGATGATCTACGTCGAGGAGACTCAAGCTCATGCTACCTCATCACTAATGGTAGATTAGTGAAGCAAACACCCTAAACTAAATGGCTAATATAGTAGAGGATGATGAAGTAGGAAATAGGCTCACTTTAGATTAATTTTTCTAACAATATTTCATCACTTTTTCAGAAGCTAGAAAGCTTTTCCGTGAGGAAGAAGAAGATGAAGAGGAGATGAGAATGAAAACTCATAAGGTGAGAATAACCACCATGGGTGAGTTAGTGTTATACACTAACTCATGTAGAGATTAAACCTTGGTTAATTAATAATGGTTAGGTTAATAAATATCTACAAGTAAAACAAAATTAGTGGACTTGGTCAATGGTTCCACAAGCTTCTACAAGCTTCAACAATGTGACTTAATTCCATCTAATTTTGATTAACTTTAGATTAATAAAACCCTTCATTATATCAAGCATGGTGTGAGTCTTATACACCCATGTAGCATGTGGCATCTAGCATGACACAAATTCATGTACATTAATATATATCACATATATACTATATCCACACTAGTGAGAAAAAGAAATGTTTAAGTGAGCTAATATTAGTTAATGTAAATTAATATATCACATATATAATTATACATTAAATTATTAAATAAACACTTGATTTAATAATCCGGCTATATCACATACAACCGACTAATATCAAATGTAACAACCTATCGAATCAACACTTGATCCGATAACCGGGCTATATCATATATAACCGACCGATATCACGAGAATAGAAGACGGTATCACATACGCGTATTGATCTCGGTCACTCACATATCAGATATGTGCTCCTACTTCAATTCGCATGAACCAGGAAACCTCTGTGTAGGACTCTAAAGACTCGTCAATACGCCGGCAGTAGGTGATGATCATATCAAACACCCAGAAGCCGCAGCGGTCTGCTAAACGTAACGACCACCCAGGTATTGAGCGATCAGAAGATCAACAAGCAAGCCTGCTCATACTCCTGCGAATCTAATCAGTAACACTACCCTACAGTTCGGTCTCTTCGTCAGATATGTCGCATATCGTAGTCTGGGGTGGTATAACGTCAGACTCCAATAGCCTGATAAGTCATACCGATGCATGGTCCATAACAGTTCGAGAAACTACTGATAACACTTACCAGTAAATCTCGGCAACTCTGGCCAGGGATTTCCTGTTATGGCCAATCGAGCATAGCGCAACTGTTAGTTATATGTTTACCTAAGAGGTCATTATTGTACATGTGATGTATATTATAGTGGATGCTTGGATATATATATAGAGAGAGAGGACTTTCCTGCTCGACATGATAATATGTTATCTGGTTGCTTTTTGTCTTAACATGTTGACTTGTATAAGTGATGTTGTCTTGCTCTCACATGTTGATAAAACCCTTAGGATATGTACTTGACTACCAGGACTCTGATGGAGATCATACTAGTGGGGCCAAGGGTAGTCCATAAGTACACCCTATAATTGTTCCTATTCGAGGGTTTATCGACACAGGGCATCGATATTCCAGAGTAGACTAGCGTATACGCATCTTGACCCATATGATGGGCGATGGATGATCCCACAACCATTGGTGTTTGACATCAAAGATGGTATACGGGTGCTCAGTGGAGACTAGGTACACTGAACGGACTCGCCGAGAACTCCTAGCTGGTATTATACCTATCGTCAGATAGCAATTCTCTGGTGACACTGGTACAGGTTAGTCTATAGACCCGAGATCGTCATAGAGTGTTGTGTGATTCCTACTGTGCTTTGATTTCCACCTTATCACGTTCAAGAGAACGTGCAAAACGGTGGCTTTTGGGTACAATCCCAAATCACATGAAGGAAATGAGCGATAGGAGGGGATTCGTCTCTCCCGGTATTAGAGATTGATGTTGCGTTGTGCTCGATTGGCCATAACGATAAGTCCCTGGCAAGGCCTGCTATGAAGATTTACTGAGCCTCTCATCGGCACGACTTATCGGTTACTGTGGTCTGACGTTTACCACGCCTAGACTAGATATGCGACATATCAAACGAAAAGACCGGACTGTACGGTAGTGTTACTGACAGGCTTTTCAGTAGTAAGAATAGGCTTTCTTGTTGATCTTCTGATCGCTCAATACCCGGGTAGCCGTTACGTCCAGCTAGTACCGCTGACGGCTTGTGGGTGCCTGATATGATCATCACCTACTGCCGGCATATTGACGAGTCTTTAAAGTCCTACACAGAGGTTTCACTGGCTCAGGTAAAACGAAGTAAGAGCACATATGTGATATGTGCGGGACCGAGATTAATACGAGTATGTGAAACCTTATTCTATTCTCGCGATATAAGGTATCGATCGGTTATATGAGATATAGCCGGGTTATCGAATCAAATGTTGATTCGATAAGTCGATACTGTATCGGTCGGTTATATGAGATATATAACCCGGTTATCGAATCAAGTGTTGATTCGATAAGTTGATACAAATAATATTAGTCGGTCATATGAGATATAACCGGATTATTAAATCAACTGTTGATTTAATGATTTAATGTATAAATATATATTTGATATATTAATCTACATTAACTAATATTAGCTCACTTAAGCATTTCTTTTTCTCACTTATGTGCATATAGTATATATGTGATATATATTAATGTACATTTTTGTGTCATGCTTGATGATACACACTACATGGGTGTATGAGACTTACACCATGCTTATGATAATTGTGAGGATTATTTATTTTATGTAAATCCAAATTAGATGGAAATTAGTCACATGCATGAAGCTTGTGGAAGCTTGTAGATGCATTGAGTTAGTCCACTAATTTTGTTTTACCTAAGATATTTATTAACCTAACCATTATCACTTAGCCATGGTTATGTCTCTACATGAGTTAGTATATGATACAAACTCATCGATGGTTTCCATTCACTCTCTCATACATTATTTGCTTCATCTTCATCTTGCTCATGAGAGAGCTCTCTAGGTTTTTGAGAGGAAAATAAAAATAGTGGGAAAAAGATTTCTAAAATGAGCAAAAATCCTACTTCATCATCCTGTACTAGATTAGTCATTTAGTTTAGGATATTAGCTTCACTAATCCCTAATTAGTGAAAAGCTAGCTTGAGTTAGTGTCTCCTCGACGTAGATAATCTTCAGCCTCGAAGACTTCGTGCAAACTGGTTCCTTTCATCTTGTGGAGCCATTCTAGAGTCCGGAAGATCACTACTTGGAACGAAGTTACTACAACACGGAGCTATTGAAGTGAAGGACCGGTCTACAAAGGTAGTATTCCATATTCACATAGTTGTAAAGTTGTTTACACATTTTATTGTCTAAATCTATAGTTAAGATTCTAGGGTTAGGATTGTTTGGCATGGCAATTTTTTGAAATTGGCATGGACGATGCCACCCGAAACCTTGCAGTCTTGTTAAGCATTCTTACAGTAGTATCAGAACCAAACTAGAGAATTAGACGATATTTGTAGAATTACAAAACCGAAACAACTCCGAAACACTCAAAACGAAAACCTAGTTTTTGTCTAAATTTTAAAGTCGTCGAAATTTTTATTAAGCAACTGCAGAATGTTATATGAGATGTAACATGAACACTGAACAAAAACGAGCCCATTTGGCCTGTTTTCCCCCGGCGAGATACCCCAAAATTCCTAGCTGGCCGGCCCCCTCATGTCAGTTTGGGTTCATTTTCGTTCTGTGTTCTGGTCTCTCAGTTTTGGTGTTTCAGGTGATGCTTGTTTTTATAAAATTGCATGAGATGTTAATTTTCTATAAAAGCAATTCGGAGGGTTTCATAGTCGTAATTCTAACATTATTTCGGGTTATTTAGACGGCGTTAAAAAGTTTGAACGGATATTAAATACCCAATTTTTCCCTCGAAGGATATTTTCCAAGAGTTGGATTTTTTCCAAATTTGAAACATTCAAATATCATGCAGGTGATTCGATGGACCCTTTAGAAGAACGAAACCCTAACTCGATTCTATGACCATAAGAACCGCCGCCAAACCCTAGGGTTTGCGGTAGTTTCGCGGCACCATAGGTGAGACAAGGGTTGACCTTTCTACGGTTGGTCTATAGGTACTGTGGCATGTGATGGGTACTTTTAAACTACGCTCAAGTGTTGATCTCTTTGGGAAATTTTGGATGTTTGTTAATTCGATCGGAATGTTTAACATCGTCTAGCTATTGTAGGGTTACTAGGCACTCTCATAAGGGTCTATAAGGCATCAACCATGCCCGATTTAAAATTTAGACGTGCCGAACAACCCTAACCAAGCTCCGTGTTGAGGTCCCTTCGCTGCGATCATCATGTTCCCGGACTCTAGAGAAGCTCCTGAAGAGAAAGATGCATGCTTGCTTCCGATCTTCGATAACAAAGATGATCTACCTTGAAGTTTCATTAACACAAGCTCTCACTCACAAATGAAGTGAACACCCTAATCTAAATGGCAAGATCTAAATGGCAAGAATAGATTTGGATGATGAAGTAGGAATTTATATCTCATTTATTTTCTTTAACCCACTCATTTTCATCACTTCATAAAAAGCTAGAAAGCTTTTCATGGAAGAAGAAGAAGAATCAATTTACTTTGTGATGAATAATGAATTGTAGTGAGGTTAGAAATGCAACCATGGGTTAAGTATGATAACTTAACCCATGTAGAGAATGAACCATGGTCAAGGGTTGAGTTGGGTAAACAAATATCATAACAAATATCTTTAGAAAATATCTTTAGCAAGAAACAAAAGAAAACCTTCTAGAAGCTTCTAGAAAAAATTAACCCAAATCAAACCTTAATCATGTTTAATCTCCACTAATCTCGTTGCATTAATAACCCTAACATGTTACAATATTATATATCACATATACAATATTTATTGTAACAAAATAAAATAATACAATTAACATATATCGTATATATATCAATGTATTACCCGAGTGAGAAAAAGAATCTTTTAGTGAGGTTATATTAGTTAATGTAATTTAATATATCAAATATATAATGATACATTAAATTATCAAATCAACACTTGATCCGATAATCCGGCTATTTCACAAATAACCGACTAATATGATCTGTATCAGTTCATCGAATCAACACTTGATCCGATGACCTGGTTATATCACATATACCCGGCCGATATCTCATATCACGAATATCTAATACGGTATCACATACACGTATTGTTCTCGTTCCTGCACATATCATATATGTGCTCCTACTCCGTTTTGCCTGAGTCAAGAAACCTCTGTGTAGGATTCTAAAGAATCGTCAATACGCCGGCAGTAGGTGATGATCTTATCAAACACCCACAAGCTGCAAGCGGTCAGCTAAACGTAATAGCCGCCCAGGTATTAGCGATCAGAAGATCAACAAGCAAGCCTGTACATTCCCCTGCGAATCCATTCAGTAACACTCCCGTACAGTCCTGTCTCTTCGTCTGATATGTCGCATATCTCGCCTAGGGGTGGTAAACGTCAGACCCCAGTAGCTTGATAAGTCGTGTCGATATGAGGTCTATAACAGTTCGAGAAACTACTGATAACACTTACCAGTAAATCTCAGCAACCCTGGCCAGGGATTTCCAGTTATAACCAATCGAACACAGTGCAACATCAACTCCCTATACCGGGAGAGACGAATCCCCTCCTATCGCTCATTGCCTCCATGTGATTCGGGACTGTACCCAAAAGCCACCTTTTTGCATGCCCTCTTGGACGTGGTATGATGGAAATCAAAGCACAGCGGGAATCACACAAGACTCTATGACGATCTCGGGTCTACAGACTAACCTGTACCAGTGTCACCAGAGAACTGCCATCTGAGGTGAGGTATAATACCATTTGGGAGTTCTCAGCGAGTCCGTCTAGTGTACCCAGTCTCTACTGAGCACCCGTACACCATCCTTGATGTCAAACACCGATGGATATGGGATCATCCATCACCCATCATATGGGTCATGATGCGTATACGTTAGTCTACTCTGGTGTATCGATGCCCTGTCTCGATACACCCTCGACTAGGAACAGTTATAGGATGTACTCGTTGACTACCGTGGCCCCACTAGTATGATCTCATCATAGTCCCAGTAGTCGAGTACATATCCTAAGGGCTTTATCAACATGTAACATAGAGAAAATCAGAGTACATGTTAAGATAAAGTACAACCAGATAGTATACTATCATGTCGATCAAGAAAGTCCTCCCTATATATGTCCAAGCATCCATTACAATATACATCATATGTACAGTAATGGCCTCTAGGGCATACGTATAACTAACAGCTATTTGTGGAATGTGATACAATATTTAGAATTCATATTGTTAGGTATGAAATCCGTAGTATGTGATATTTCGGGTTTATGATGTCTAAGGAGATTGTAGATTCCAAATGTTGTAGTTTAGCATTTTCTTTTCTGCGACCGTAAGTGTAATATGTGGTGTATCGCCATTTTGGTTGCTATATGTCAACGACAATTATGATACACATATTTACATACGTTGATGACATGTGATGTTATGTGTTGCTGGGATATGCTATATTGGATCGTCGTGTTTTGAATAGCCGGGGGTTTTATGTGAGAAGAGAGTTTTTCATTTTCATTCATATAAAAACTTGTATGTAATATTCTTTTATTGGGGCACTTCCAGGTTGAGGATGATGTCACCATTGTTGTATATTATTTACTTTTCCGCATTAGGATAGACCCGAGGTGGGAAGCATAAGTAACCGGGTTCTAGAGTCCAGTGGGAGACCGTCTCGAGGAATCGAGACCGGGTCTCCTAACTCTAGAATTGGTAGGGTTGCTTGCCGCTCTCGTAGGGGTCTAGGGATATGGGTTTGGCTATTCATCGCGACCGTGGAATCCTTGTTTTATACTGGCTTAATTTAAAACACGGAATTCCTAGTATATCCAATATTTCATATGTTATCTTCTGCTGCTGATATTCTGTGATGTGATCACTTTATATGCTTGAGACAATTTCTTTATTATTATATATATGATATATAATAAACGTTGCTTATGTTTTGCACCTGCGCTAGTCCCGCCCCGCTATGCCGTTAGTTAAGTATCCTAATGGTGCATAACGGGACACTGTGGCGAATGTAGATGGCATAAGCGTTCGTTGCATTTTCGTTTCTTCTGTGATGCTTAGGAAGCATAAATAATGGGACTTCATTAATGAGATTAATGAAAAAGAAAGAAACCTAAAAGATGTTGTAGAATCATATTTTCAAAAAGGGTAGCTCTAATTTTTTCTTTGCATAGCGGTATTCCTTGTAGAATATCCAGCAGCTTATTCAATGAGGAAAGAGCCGAGATCCCTTCGCCGGGTGTGACCTCTTTAGCGAAACTAGCAGATGCTACAACCCACTCGGTTTTGTCTTTTGATAGCTTCTTTTAGTTCTTGCTTTGCAAAGTGGTATTTGTGAAATATCTTGCACCTTATTCGATAAGGAAAGAGCCGAGATCCCTTTACCGGGAGTGACCTGTTTGGCAAGACTAGTAAAAAGCCTAAAAAACACTCCTTTTCAAAAATCACTTATTTCTACCACAATATCAAGTTCATTACGCAAAGGGAAGGTTTTCTTAAAAACCTATTATAGCCCTCCGTCATTTCAGATAAGGACTAGTTAGTATTCGTGCTATGTTTGTTGGCCTTCGTCAAAGCGTATTGTGCTGTAGCTGATTAGTACTTATCTTCTTATAGCATGTGATGCGATTGGATTAGGGTAGTCGTGCGACTTTGTTGGCCTCTGTTAAGGGTCGTGCGGGTGGGTTTAATTCAATCATGAAATGAACGGGTTGAACTTGACGAGCGGCCTATGGTTTGCTGGCCTTCGTCAAGGGCATAGGAAGCTAGGGGTAAAATATTGTCGGGAATTTCAAGTGTTGAAATTTGCAATGAGATTGCATACCTTCTATGAGATACTTTGATCTCGATACCTACTGGGAGTAAGAGTTACTCCTGGGAGAGTTTTACATATGACAATTAGCCGATCAAGTATGTGTCTAGAAAAGTGTTAATGGGGTTACGCCCTTGGAAAAACGAGGTTTATTTTAATTAGGTCTGTGCGAAACCACGGGGAACCTCTCTCAAAGTACCAAAGATCAGCGAACATGAAAGGTGTAATTAATCCCGGCTAGTCTTACCTTTTAGGTTTTGAAGGAAGATTTGATAAAAATAGTGGGAGCCATCTTGATTAGATAAGATAATAAACCAAGCTAATCTTGCAAGAGCATACGCTAAGTGTATTCTTCTCTCTCTCTCTAGGTAGCGACCATATCAGGCCTTAATCAAGATAATAATATGGATGTATTGACAGAACACGCTTGTTATACTGAGCTGGGGAACGTTGGTTTCGTTCTTTCTTATAATTATTATAAGACTAAGTAGGAAATAGGGACATATCCGGATTCCCATGCCACCCAAACGAAGAATGAGCATGTTGATGCATCTTCTTCGGGTGTGTTAGTTACCGAGAACTGTTTCTCAGTACACTCTACGTCTTGGGTATTTGATACCGGATCGGGATCCCATATATGTAATATGTTACTTGGGCTAAGGAAAGGTAGAGGACTGGGAATATATGATCATTCTCTAAAAGTAGGGAATGGTACAAGTGTTGCAACCAAAGCAGTTGGTGAATATCACCTAGAATTTCCAAATGGCAATACTTTGATCTTGAACGAATGTTATTACATACCCTCTATGATATGCAATTTAATATCAATTTCTTTATTAGATAAAAAAAGATATAACTTTGTAGTAGAGAATAATGTTATGAACATTTACCTAAATGAAGTGTTGATTGGGTTTGGTGCATTATGTAACGATTTATATGCTCTGAATCAAAACACAGTTCTTAACGTACAAAACACACACAAGAGGACGGGTTCAGAAATGAACGAATCCTTCTTGTGGCATTGTAGACTAGGTCATATCAATGTGACACGACTAGCTAAGTTACATAGGGATGGATATTTGAATCCATTCGAATTATCATCTTATGAAACTTGCCATTCATGTCTCAAAGGAAAGATGACCAAAACTCCGTTTACTAGACACGGAGAAAAAGATACGGAATTCTTGGGACTGATACATAGTGATGTATGCGGTCCCATGTCTACACATGCCAGGAATAGTTCCTCATACTTCATTACATTCACTGACGATCTCTCAAGTTACGGACATGTGTTCCTGTTGAAACACAAGTCTGAAGCTTTTGAGAAATTCAAAGAATATAAGCATGGAGTTGAGAACCTGATGGATAAAAGTATTAAAATCCTACGATCAAATCAGGGAGGAGAATAATTGAGCACAGAATTCCGTGACTAACTAAAAGAGAATGTGATTCTCTCTCAGCTTACTCCTCCATATACACCACAGCACAACGGTGTATCAGAATGAAGGAATCGCACCATATTAGGTATGGTGCGCTCAATGATGAGCACTACTGAGTTACCTATTTCCTTTTGGAGTTATGCGCTTGAGACAGCTGCATACCTATTGAATCAAGTTCCGTCTAAATCTGTACCTACCACACCATATGAGGTATGGATTGGGAAGATACCATGTCTTAAACAAGTTAAGATATGGGGTTGTCCGGCCTATGTCAAAAGGCAAAATCCGGACAAACTCGAGGCACAGTCAGTTCTTTGTAAGTTTGTGGGATATCCTAAATATTCACATGGATATCTTTTCTATCACAGCGAGGAACAAAAGGTGTTTATTTCTCGACATGCCACCTTTTTAGAAAAGGAATTGCTTGCAAAAGAAATTAGTGGCGATGAGGTAGAGCTGGAAGAAGTTCCTGCAGCACAAACTACAACTGAAGATTTAATGAAACCAGAGGATTCGATAGTCCCCAACGAACCTCGGCCACTCCGCCGATCTAGTAGGGTTCCTCATCCACCTGAGAGATACTACGGTTTTCTCGTTGATGGTGGGAGCGAGTATTGCATCATGGTAGATGATGACCTAACTAGCTTCGAACTGGCCATCACGAGTGGGGACTCTGTGAAATGGCTGGATGCAATGCGATCTGAGATAGAATCCATGTAAGCCAACAAAGTATAGACTTTGGATGTTGCTCCTGAAGGGGTAAAACCCATCGGGAGCAAATGGATCTTTAAGAAGAAACTTGGTGTAGATGGAAAAGTTGAGACTTTCAAAGCTATACTTGTTGCAAATGGTTTTTGTCAACGACCAGGTGTGGACTATGATGAAACTTTTTCTCTAGTGGCTATGCTTAAGTCCATCCGGATCCTGCTTGCCATCGCTGCATACCATGACTACAAAATCTAGCAAATGGATGTTAAGACCTCCTTTCTAAATGGTGATTTATAAGAGTGCGTGTACATGACTCAGCCAAAGGGCTTCGTGGACAGTGGGAGCAGCGGGAAGGTGTGCAAGCTGCTTAAATCCATCTACGGGTTAAAGTAGTCATCGTGGAGTTTGAACATCTTTTTTGATGTGGTAGTCAAAGAGTTTGACTTCATTAAAAATGTAGATGAACCTTCTATATACAAGAAAGTGGCAGAGAGTAAAGTTGTCTTCCTCGTATTGTACGTGGATGACATACTCTTGATAGGAAATGATGTTCCTATGCTGCACTCGGTCAAGCTCTTCTTATCACAAAGATTCTCAATGAATGATCTAGGTGATGCTTCTTACATCTTGGGAATTATGATCTATAGAGATAGATCTAAACAGATACTGGGATTGTCCCAATCCAGGTACATTGACACCATACTAAAGAGATTTAGTATGGATGAATCCAAGCGTGGGAATTTATCCATGATCACATGACTCACTCTTTCCAAAGAGATGTCTCCCAAGACTGATTAGGAGAGAGCTCGCATGCAAGGGATACGCTATGCTTCGGCAATAGGCTCTATCATGTATGCGATGTTATGTACCAGACCCGATGTAGTATACTCACTATGTGTAGTGAGTAGGTATCAAGTAGATCCAGAAGAGAGTCACTGGACAGCTGCGAAGAACATTCTCAAGTACTTGAGAAGGACTAAAGAGATGTTCTTGGTGTATGGTAATGGAGAACTCCAAGTGGAGTACTTTACCGATTCGAGCTTCCAGAGTGATAAGGACGACTCTAAGTCGGTCTCGGGATTTGTCTTTACCCTCAATGGAGGGGGGTTTGTTAGAAGAGTTCCAAACAGGAAACCGTGGCAGACTCGACAATGGAGGCTGAATACATCGCTGCCAACGATGCTGCCAAAGAGGCTGTCTGGATGAAGAAGTTCATAACTGAACTTGGAGTGGTTCCATCCATTGAGTATCCAATACCTTTGTATTGCGATAACAATGGAGCAGTGGCATTGGCAAAGGAAACCAGGTCCCATCAGCGATCCATGCATATTCTGAGCCAGTATCACCTGATCCGGGAGATGGTTGATCGCCGGGAGATCGAGGTCAGGAGAGTTGACACGAAGGACAAAACGGAGGATCCACTCATGAAGGCCATACCCCAGATACAATTTTAGAGACTCTTTGGGATGTTGGGTATGAGATACTACAACAACTGGCCTTAGTGCAAGTGGGAGATTGTTAGTTATATGTATTGTAAGTGCACGGCGGCGCCCCGGCCGTCAATCCGACGGCCAAATGCGGAAGCGGTGATAAACTTTAATTTCTCTTGAACTGGCAAACCGCCGCGCACTAATACCCGGATCGAACCATTAACTAGTCCTAGCTATCTACAAGATGGGGAATAGAGACATACCGACGATCCAAGTCCTCCGGTCTTCTCGTCATCGTCCCGATCTCCTGCGGAATGTCCTGTCTCCTCCTCGTCGCCGGAAGTGCACCACATCGCCTACTTCTTTTACGGGCTCCCACCTCAATGCCGAGGCAACTCGGGCACGAAGCTGGCTAGTCGACGTGCCCAAGATTCGCTGTAGAATGTGTAGTGAAGAAGTCTCATTTGGGGTTTATGGAGGTGCCATTTTGATGGAGGAAAAGAGGTATGAACTTTTGTGGAGGAACTTGGGGATTTTTCTAGCATCAAGAGAGCAAAAATCCCCACTACAAAAATGGGCAACTCCTCCTCCATGCTTGGCCGGCCATGTCTTGTGAGGATTGGAATGAATGGAGAGTGAGAATGAGAGGCCATCCAATAATACAAGGGGGAGAGAGAGAAGTCTATCATGCAAAAGGAAATGATCACTCAAACAAAACTACACTCCACCAACCTCACCCCTCATCATCATCAACAACCATGATGACCACTAAAAGTCAAGCTATCATGACAAGAAGAAGTCAAGAAGTCAAGGTCAATGAAAAGCTATCATGATAAAACAATATGCAAAGAACCCCTCCACAAATACTTATTTGCAACAATGCAAATAAGCCCTCCTCCACCAATCTTCGGCCAATGAACGATACAAAGGAAATCGGCCGAAACGGAAAGCAAACTGGCAACTCCAGAAAATTGGTCCCGTAATAAATTACAGGAAAACCCCGATACTGTGCATACACACCCGCATCTGTATTTCGACCGAAATACAAATGCAATGAGACAAAATCTACACTGTACTATACTAGGATCCGGCTTATACCAAAGCCGGCTAGTATTATCCGTTCGATCCTGATCCGTGCAATACCGCACGTATCTGATCGAACCCTGCCATATATCCATACGGCCTATAGTACAAACTGTCCGATCCTGATCCGTGCAATACCGCACGTATCTGATCGGACCTTGCCATATCTCCATACGGCCTCTACAACCTTTCGCCCGAAAGCTGAGTAACAGAATGTGGAGGACTCTAAAGACTCGTCAACACCTTGGTCGTGGATTTAACCACTAGCACGTCAGAGCTATAAGCCAATACGTAACGGGCTACCAGGTATTGACTAAAAGGGACGTCTGTGAGCGAACTCAGCCTGACTCCCTACTGAGCCTGTCAGTGACAATATCCGTACAGTCCGGTCCGTTCGTCTATGAGCATCGCATGGCGGGCCTAGGGGGTTGGTAAAAGTCAGACCCCCAAAAGCGGTACAAGTCGTGTCGGAGTGTAGCCCAGAACACCCTGAGATACTACTGGAATACCTACCAGTAAATCTCCTTGCCTTGGCCAAGGACTTTGTGTAATGGCTCTCCTAGACACAGCACGACCTCACCCCCAATACCGGGAGAGACGAACCCCTGAAGATACGCTCACTGCCTCCATGTGGCTCGGGACTGTACCCAACTAAAACCTGTTTGCACGACTCCTTTGAGCCGTGGTAGGGTAGTAATCAAAGTACAGTGGGAACTCACACGAGACAAATGACGATCCCCAGGTCGATGAACTAACCTGCACACATGTCACCAGGGAACTGCCATCTGACGTCTGGTATATGACCAACTAGCATGTTCCCGGCGAGTCCTGTCCGGTGTACTCATAACCCAATGAGCACCTGTATACATCTTAGGTGATCCAACTGACACCAGTGGCTTGTGAGACCGGCCACCGCCCCTCGTCGGGGTCTCGACTGTATACACTAGTCTACTAATGGAGTATCGATGCCCAGTCTCGAAACTCCCACGACTAGGGACCTTTTAAGGATAAGCTTATAGACCCCCAGCTCCCACTTATATGATCGCCCTCATACTGCTGGTGGTCAAGCAAGAATCCTAGGGGATCTATCAACGTGTAATAGCGACGTGTCAGGTCACCTAAAGCAGTACACGATGATAAAGGTAAACCAGATAGCATACTATCATCTCGAGTAAGACTGTCCTACCGGGATAGGTCCTCCCTCAATCATTACAATCACGTACCTGTGACCTAATAATTGACTCTGAGGGCACTATCTCCAACAATCTCCCACTTGCACTCAAGGCTAATTATTGCGATGTCGCATACTCACAGCCCGTGTGATACCGAACATCCAACTCCTCTACTAGTCAGTCTCACAAAGCTCGTTTGCGGAACTATTGCGTTCGAGGAATAGCCTCAGTGAGTGGATCCGCTTAGTTATTTCTTTCTATGTCTCTCTATATCTCAAGTTCGCGGAGAAAGCCATCTCCCGATAAGAGCAATACCTGTCTCAGAATATGTCTGGATGTCTGATGGGACCTAGCTCATAAATGAACTCCAAATCCAAACTTCTTAGACTGTATCGTCAACTGAACTTAATCAGTATCCTACGCGCCATGCCTCCCTCAGTATTGCCTTGGACCACCTGTCCAAAATACTGCCCCTCATCAGAAGGAAAACTATAACTCTGACAACCTCCTTGTCGTCCATGTCACCTTGGAAGCCTGGAATGATAACTGTCTCCTGAATGAGGCTGTCGTTATCATCTCCCTAGAACATCCACTTATGTTCTAAAACTGCTTCCAACTGTTTCTCCAGGATTGGATTAATGTCAACTTATTGCATCTAGTGCAAGAATAACATCTGGTGTGGTACTTGACATCTCACGATTGACTCAATTGCCTGAGCAAGTGATCTGCCAATCATGCCCGTCCCTCTCCCCTTTAGTCTGTAAGACACCTTTGGAGAGGGTGACTCCATTACCTGCAGGTACACTACCGTGCCAGGAGTCGTCCATCCTAAATACTCTTAGAATGCTGTCAAGTACCCTGATTGGGAAACCACCCAAATCTAGATCTAAGACCATAGATCTAGTAACCAGTATGTCTGATATAAAATCCATTTCCTTTGTGGAGAAACAACTGTGTGACGACCAAAGTATAACCGATCGTAGTGTAGGAGTTTCTTTTCCTACTCTGTGTATATCATCCAAATACCAGGATATCACACCCTACTACCTTCTCAACAGATCCATCCCCTATTCTGATGAAGTCAAACCCATGACTGTCACGTCAGAAATAGATGATCTATCTCCGCTACATCTGCTCTAGTCTATAAATAGACATAAGCAACCTGTCCACCAATGCTTCCGCTGCTCCCACTGACTACGACAACCCTCTGGCAGAGTCATATAGACGTACACTTCTAAAACTGGTTTAGAACGACGCTATACTCATCCTCCCGCCGGGTCTCGTAACCTGGAACAACAGCAATGGCAATTGTGGGTAAACAAGAACTTCCCTGTCACCGTCCTTGAGGCTACCGTAGTGCCTCTCGGGTGCCTGAAGTTACCCACCTTATCTGCGGAGTGGCCAATGGAATGTCAATCCAGATTGAATCTTTAGGTTCCTTATCAAATCTTCAGTAATCGTTTGTGGTTCTGGAATCACTTCCAGTTCTACCATACTCCCACTACTGTTTTCTGAAAAAATCCATCTTTAATAAAACTGTGGCGAGTCTAGAACAATATCGCTATTGTTCATCCAGATGGTAGAAAGTCAACCCTCGTCATAGCCTGGGTCAACCCACAAACAGCCATTACAGAAACGTGCCTTGAGTTGTCCAGTGTCTGGTTTTAATCATAAACCGGACAACTCCCCGTACCTTAACATCGTTAAGATATGAACTGTTCTATATCCAATATAGAAACAGAGGCACTGATTTAATTGAACCAGATTCAAATCATGCAGCTGTCCCCAGCGCATGTCAACTAAATGGAAGGAGGCCGATCAGCGTTACTCAACTTAGGAATACTTCCAATTATGAGTAACCTGAAAGAGAAGCAAGATCTCTTTATCATTACTATCAACTGAATACCATACACAAGTATCTACATCTTCGATCTCTTTGAAGAATCCCGATACTTGCTATACCTGGTTCTCTACTCTATTCAAATACCTATAACTTCTTAAAATTTGGACCCTGTGTTTCCGCGAAACACCTGTCTAAAAACTAGAGAAGTCATAAGTAAACCGAATATAGTACGAGGACCAAGCCCTCTGTCCTGATGGACCCTGGACAACATACAATCCTTTGTATAAGTCCCTTGAGTCTGGTAACTCATTCACTGTGTGTCGTAGGTTGAAAACTGTACTTATGGTTAAGAAGAATTACACCGCTGTTTAATGCTCCTTACCTAACCATCCACTGATATAGGTAAATGTCGTAGACATAATTTCAGAAAGGTATATCTCACTCTATGAAAATAGACGTACAGATATATCAATTTGAAATTGGTGCATAACAGCGGATATTCAAAACCAAATATTTGCCGACCGGCAAACAGCCCAGGTGATTTCCTCAAATATCACCGATTACAACGAATCCCGATATAATGAGGATAATCACCCAATTCCCAATAACTTACTCCCACTCATCATCTGTAAAACCATACAGATGTGAGAATCGTACCTGGTAAATACATACCCTGGAGTAAGTATCTAATCGGGAAATCAGTTTTCCTTTAACATTACACAGTGAAACTGAAACATTGAAATGTTCCGATAGGGTATTCTGGTATTCCTAGTAATGCCTCTTCCAGATTCACGACTGTAACCGTATAGTTCTTTGCCACCTCTCCAAATCCCTTCATATGTCTTTAGTCTTTACCTTCTGTACACCCTTTTAGGCCAAATGGTTTTCTTCCTTCCCTACCGTTCGGCACCAGCCTATGGTTTGGAAGAAGACTATCCAATAAGCATAATGAGTGTACTGTCCCAATCCTAGGAACACTCGCAATGAGAGAGGGTGAAGATAAAAGACAACCGAATAAACCTTATTCCTATTTCTCCTGAACCAGAATCCATCCCCGAACTGGAACAAGTTCCATTCGAGTTTGTATATAACCATACGATGGAGTATTCAAATAAACTGTGGATCTTCGTAGTGATACGGAGTGTCCTGGAGAAATACAAAGGTGATTTGGGAGTGGTAACGAAATATTTGGTTTGGTCGTGAATATCTGTTGCAATTTACTTTGCCCTCTTACTAATCCCTTCCTTTGTCTGAACTTAATACCTTCTGCACACCATCGTTATGCTAATTGGTTTTCTTCATTCTCTACCGGTCGGCACCAGCCTAAGGTTTGGAAGAAGACAATCCAATTTGCGTAATAGGTGTACTACCCCTAAACCAAGGAGTACTCGTAACCTGAGAGAGGGTAAAAGGAAAAGACAACTGAATAATCCTATCCGTTTTCTCCAGAACCGGAAACCATCCTCGAATAAATTCTTTCGAGTTCGTATCTAACCATACGATGGTTTTGTCCAATGGAAGTGGACGTGCGTAGTAAAACGGGGTGTCCTGGAGAAAAGGGTAAAAGTAGGAGTGGCAATGAGGTTTGCAACTCTGACAATCCAAAAGCCGGTGTTTAAGAAGGTTCGGTCAACTTGGTCACTGAGTCAAATTCTTAGGGTCGGGTCAATGGTCGCTGCCAAAGAGAGAGAGAAAAGAAACACTCAGCGTGCACTCTAACCTAGATCAGAATGGTCACCAATTTATCTAATCTGGAAACCTCCCACTGTACCTCAAATTCTCCTCCAAACCTGAAAGAAGAATTAGTCGGGGTTACCCGAGGAGTAAACTAACTCATCAGTGGGAATCGGGATCCAACTATCATTGCATGATAACGTGACGGAATCCGCTCACGCTATCACACTCCAGTAGGTATGCGCATATCTGGCAAGTTTCAGTTCTTTTGAAACTCCCGATGTGATTTCTGCCCCATGCTCTTATGACCTTGACTTTGGCCAACATATCATAAGTCACATGTCAAGTTCTACCCGTCATTCTCCAGGTTAATTTGAATCCACCCGTACATACCCTTGACTTTGGCCAACATGGCAGTACGACTGTTCCAAAACAACGCATCTATCTATGCTGCATATGAATAACCAACAGCTACCAAACACTGTGCCTTGACTTTGTTCAACATACACAGCTTGAATACTATTGACTATCCATATGAAACGACGGAGGCCTACGAATGGTTTCTGGCGAAAACCTTTAACGTAATGAACTTGATATCGTTGAAGGAACGGATAGCTTTTTAAAAATATAGTGACGAAAACCTTTGCTAAAGAGGTCACTCCCGGTGAAGGGATCTCGGCTCTTTCCCCGTAGAATGGGGTGCAGGATATTCCAAATGAATACCGCGATGCAAAGCAAAAGTAATCGGCTATAGTGAAGTTAATGCCCTGACGCAAACTTCTGTTCAAGGGGTCACTCCCGGTGAAGGGATCTCGGCCCTTGCCTCGTCGACTGAGGAGCAGGATATTCCAAATGAATACCACGATGCAAAACAAAAGTAAACGTCCTTGCAATAACAGCTTTTTGAAAAGTGTTCCAACAACATCAGATTAGGTTTGTTTTAACTTGCATTGATCCGAATCAATGCAGTCCCATCAATTGATCACACCAAAAAGAACGAAAATATACTGATGTACGTATATGCCATCCGCATTCGCCACTGGGTCCCGTCATTACCCGTTAGGTTAGCTAACTAACGACAGAGCGGGGACTGGACTAGCGCGGATGCAAAACATATACAACATCTACTAATATATATACCAATATATTATATTCGCTCAAGGCGTGAATAAAATGCAACATCACAGAAATGTACAGCATCACAGAAACAATACAGATATCTGGGATCCCCGGGTTTCACAGAGCCGCTGAAACCCGACGTTCCCCTGGTCGTGTGGATAGCCTGTGCAATGAAATCCTAGACCCCTACGGGCGCGGCAAGTTACCCGCCAAAACCTGAAGCGAGGCAGCCCCCTTCAGCAACGTGAATGGACCACCCAGCACTTCACGGAATCCGGTAACTTGGGCACCCCTCCTGGGTCAACCTGTACCCCCTACGAGTGCGGCGAATAGCCCGCCAATCCTAGAGTGAAGCCCCCTCCGTCTCAATGCCATGAGATGCGGGCTTGTTGCCCTCTAGAACCCGGCTATCCGTGCACCCCTCCGCGGGGCAATCCTAGTACAGAAAGTAAAATATACATACACCGGGTACATCGACCGCAACCAGGTCGTGCCCCAAAATAATAATACAAACAGGCAGTGACGGCAGTCCACATGTCGGACGCTCGCCCCGCAATATCAAATGTACATAATACAACCACAACTGTACTAGCATTGCATCCAGGCTATCCCCCACGACCGATCCGCAACATCACAGCAAAAACAGAACATCAACGTGAAAATCACGTTCGCAAATCCGTCTAACCGGGCTATAGCAGTTAGACCGGATTTACCGATCAAGTGACATTCACGGTCGCAGATATAATGTAAATACTGTGAAATAATGTGTTTAAAATATCCGATCGATCAAATTTTAACAAGTGGGCCCCGAAGCAATACTGTAGCAGATCAGGAAATTCTGGGCCCAAAATTAATATTCCAAAACCCATATTTTAAGCCCACAAAGACACTGTAGAAATTTGGTGCAGGGATCCCCACAGTGCGCGGCGGAAACGCGGCAAGAAGGGGGTTTATGCGGCGGTTCCGCGCTCCCACTGTGGAGTCACTTCATCGAATTTTTACAGAGCTCTTATAATCTCCAGTACATCACTATTTTACAACCTGAAAAATTTTTGGACACCAAAAAATTTCAACAGAAACTGATGCGAACTAAAATGCAGTTTTGGAACATTCGATCGATCGAAACAGAAAAACACACTACACCAAGCTAGACTAAGTTAATGGCGAGGCTCTGATACCACTGTAAGTGCACGGCGGCGCCCCGGCCGTCAATCCGACGGCCAAATGCGGAAGCGGTGATAAACTTTAATTTTTCTTGAACTGGCAAACCGCCGCGCACTAATACCCGGATCGAACCATTAACTAGTCCTAGCTATCTACAAGATGGGGAATAGAGATATACCGACGATCCAAGTCCTCCGGTCTTCTCGTCATCGTCCCGATCTCCTGCGGAATGTCCTGTCTCCTCCTCGTCGCCGGAAGTGCACCACATCGCCTACTTCTTTTACGGGCTCCCACCTCAATGCCGAGGCAACTCGGGCACGAAGCTGGCTAGTCGACGTGCCCAAGATTCGCTGTAGAATGTGTAGTGAAGAAGTCTCATTTGGGGTTTATGGAGGTGCCATTTTGATGGAGGAAAAGTGGTATGAACTTTTGTGGAGGAACTTGGGGATTTTTCTAGCATCAAGAGAGCAAAAATCCCCACTACAAAAATGGGCAACTCCTCCTCCATGCTTGGCCGGCCATGTCTTGTGAGGATTGGAATGAATGGAGAGTGAGAATGAGAGGCCATCCAATAATATAAGGGGGAGAGAGAGAAGTCTATCATGCAAAAGGAAATGATCACTCAAACAAAACTACACTCCACCAACCTCACCCCTCATCATCATCAACAACCATGATGACCACTAAAAGTCAAGCTATCATGACAAGAAGAAGTCAAGAAGTCAAGGTCAATGAAAAGCTATCATGATAAAACAATATGCAAAGAACCCCTCCACAAATACTTATTTGCAACAATGCAAATAAGCCCTCCTCCACCAATCTTCGGCCAATGAACGATACAAAGGAAATCGGCCGAAACGGAAAGCAAACTGGCAACTCCAGAAAACTGGTCCCGTAATAAATTACAGGAAAATCCCGATACTGTGCATACACACCCGCATCTGTATTTCGACCGAAATACAAATGCAATGAGACAAAATCTACACTGTACTATACTAGGATCCGGCTTATACCAAAGCCGGCTAGTATTATCCGTTCGATCCTGATCCGTGCAATACCGCATGTATCTGATCGAACCCTGCCATATATCCATACGGCCTATAGTACAAACTGTCCGATCCTGATCCGTGCAATACCGCACGTATCTGATCGGACCTTGCCATATCTCCATACGGCCTCTACAACCTTTCGCCCGAAAGCTGAGTAACAGAATGTGGGGGACTCTAAAGACTCGTCAACACCTTGGTCGTGGATTTAACCACTAGCACGTCAGAGGTATAAGCCAATACGTAACGGGCTACCAGGTATTGACTAAAAGGGACGTCTGTGAGCGAACTCAGCCTGACTCCCTACTGAGCCTGTCAGTGACAATATCCGTACAGTCCGGTCCGTTCGTCTATGAGCATCACATGGCGGGCCTAGGGGGTTGGTAAAAGTCAGACCCCCAAAAGCGGTACAAGTCGTGTCGGAGTGTAGCCCAGAACACCCTGAGATACTACTGGAATACCTACCAGTAAATCTCCTTGCCTTGGCCAAGGACTTTGTGTAATGGCTCTCCTAGACACAGCACGACCTCACCCCCAATACCGGGAGAGACGAACCCCTGAAGATACGCTCACTGCCTCCATGTGGCTCGGGACTGTACCCAACTAAAACCTGTTTGCATGACTCCTTTGAGCCGTGGTAGGGTAGTAATCAAAGTACAGTGGGAACTCACACGAGACAAATGACGATCCCCAGGTCGATGAACTAACCTGCACACATGTCACCAGGGAACTGCCATCTGACGTCTGGTATATGACCAACTAGCATGTTCCCGGCGAGTCCTGTCCGGTGTACTCATAACCCAATGAGCACCTGTATACATCTTAGGTGATCCAACTGACACCAGTGGCTTGTGAGACCGGCCACCGCCCCTCGTCGGGGTCTCGACTGTATACACTAGTCTACTAATGGAGTATCGATGCCCAGTCTCGAAACTCCCACGACTAGGGACCTTTTAAGGATAAGCTTATAGACCCCCAGCTCCCACTTATATGATCGCCCTCATACTGCTGGTGGTCAAGAAAGAATCCTAGGGGCTCTATCAACGTGTAATAGCGACGTGTCAGGTCACCTAAAGCAGTACACGTTGATAAAGGTAAACCAGATAGCATACTATCATCTCGAGTAAGACTGTCCTACCGGGATAGGTCCTCCCTCAATCATTACAATCACGTACCTGTGACCTAATAATTGACTCTGAGGGCACTATCTCCAACATGTATGCCCTAGAGTCCATTATTGTACATGTGATGTATATTATAGTGGATGCTTGGATATATATATAGAGTACTTTCTTGCTCGACATGATAGCATGCTATCTGGTTGCTCTTTTTCTTAACTTGTTGACTTGTATAAGTGATGCTGTCTTGCTCTCACATGTTGATAAAGCCTTTAGGATGTGTACTTGACTACTAGGACTATGATGGAGATCATACTAGTGGGGCCAAGGGTAGTCCACAAGTACAACCTATAATTGTTCCTAGTCGAGGGTGTATCGAGACAGGGCATCAATATTCCAGAGTAGACAAGCATATACGCATCATGACCCATATGATGGGCGATGGATGATCTCACATCCATTGGTGTTTGACATCAAAAATGGTATACTGGTGATCAGTGGAGACTGGGTACATTGAACAGACTCGCCGAGAACTTCTAGCTGGTATTATACCTATCGTCAGATAGCAGTTCTTTGGTGACACTGGTACAGGTTAGTCTGTAGACCCAAGATCGTCATAGAGTCTTGTATGATTCCCCATGTGCTTTGATTTTCACCTTACCACGTTCAAGGGAATGTGCAAAACGGTGGCTTTTGGGTACAGTCCCGAATCACATGAAGGAAATGAGCGATAAGAGGGGATTCGTCTCTCTCGGTATTGGGGGTTAATGTTGGGCTGTGCTCGATTGGCCATAAAGATAAGTCCCTGGCCAGGGCTGCTACGGAGATTTACTGATAAGTGTTATCAGTAGTTTCTTGACCCGTTTTGAGCCACACATCGACACGACTTATCGGTTACTGGGGTCTAACGTTTACCACTCCTAGACTAGATATACGACATATCAGACGAAAAGACCGGACTGTACGGTAGTGTTACCGACAGGCTTTTCAGGAGTAAGAGCATGCTTGCTTGTTGATCTTCTGATCGCTCAATACCCGGGTAGCCATTACGTCTTGCTAGTACCGCTGACTGCTTGTTGGTGCTTGATATGATCATCACCTATTGCCGGCGTATTGACGAGTCTTTAGAGTCATACACAGAAGTTTCACTGGCTCAGGCCAAACGAAGTAGGAGCACATATGTGATATGTGCGGGACCGAGATTAATACGAGTATGTTATACCGTATTTTATTCTCACGATATAAGGTATCGATCGGTTATATGAGATATAGCCGGGTTATCGAATCAAATGTTGATTCGATAAGTCGATACTGTATCGGTCGGTTATATGAGATATATAACCGGGTTATCGAATCAAGTGTTGATTCAATAAGTTGATACAAATAATATTAGTCAGTCATATGAGATATAACAGGATTATTAAATCAAGTATTGATTTAATAATTTAATGTATAATTATATATTTGATATATTAATTTACATTAACTAATATTAGCTCACTTAAGCATTTCTTTTTCTCACTTATGTGCATATAGTATATATGTGATATATATTAATGTACATTTTTGTGTAATGCTTTATGATACACACTACAAGGGTGTATGAGACTTACACCATGCTTATGATAATTGTGAGGATTATTTATTTGAAGTAAATCCTAATTAGATGGAAATTAGCCACATGCATGAAGCTTGTGGAAGCTTGTTGATGCATTGACTCAGTCCACTAATTTTTTTTTTTACCTAAGATATTTATTAACCTAACCATTATCACTTAACCATGGTTATGTCTCTACATGAGTTAGTATATGATACAAACACACCCATGGTTTCCATTCACCCTCTCATCCATTATTTGCTTCATCTTCATCTTGCTAATGAGAGAGCTCTCTAGGTTTTTGAGAGGAGAATGAAAATAGTGAGAAAAAGATTTCTAAAGTGAGCAAAAATCCTACTTCATCATCCTCTACTAGATTAGCCATTTAGTTTAGGGTGTTAGCTTCACTAATCCCTAATTAGTGAAGAGGTAGCTTGGGTTAGTGTCTCTTCGACGTAGATCATCTTCAGCCTCGAAGACTTCGTGCAAACTCGTTTCTTTCATCTTGTGGAGCCATTCTAGAGTCCGGAAGATCACTACTTGGAGCGAATGGAATACTACATGGAGCTATTGAAGTGAAGGACCGGTCTACAAAAGTTGTATTCCATATTCACTTTGTTGTAAAGTTGTTTACACATTGTATTTTCTAAATCTCTAGTTAAGATTCTAGGGTTAGGATTGTTTAGCATGGCAATTTTTTGAAATTGGAATGGACGATTCCTCCAGAAACCTTGCTGTCGTGTTAGGCATTCCTACAGCAACATCAACCCCTAATACTGGGAGAGACGAATCCCTTCCTATCACTCATTGCCTCCATATGACTCAGGACTGTACCCAAAAACCACCTTTTTGTATGATCTCTTGAACGTGGTATGTTGGAAATCAAAGCACAGTGGGAATCACACAAGACTCTATAACGATCTCTGGTCGACAGACTAACCTGTACCAGTGTCACCAGAGAACTGCTATCTGAAGATAGGTATAATGCCATCTAGAAGTTCTCGGCGAGTGCGTCCAGTGTACCCAGTCTTCACTGATCACCCGTATACCTTTTCTGATGTCAAACACCAAAGGACATGGAATCATCCATCACCCATCATATGGGTCAAGAAGCGCATATGCTAGTCTACTCTGGAGTATCGATGCTCTGTCTCAATACTCCCACGACTAGGAACAATTGAAGGTTGTAGTTACCGAAAACCATTGCCCCACTATATGATCTGCATCATAATCCTGGTACTCAAGTGTAAGTCCACGTTGCCCACCCCGGTACTTGCGGGGAGGCGGAAAACGGAATAAAAATCAAATTTTTATGAACTTAGGCAACATGGACTAGACTATGAAGGATAAAGCTAACTAGAAAATAGCTAAGTGCTAGAAAGGTTATACCTTGGGCTTTATGTCCTTCTCTCCTTTCTCCTTGGAGTGGTGGAAGGAGGTCACCTTAGTCGTCTTCTCACGTCGAAGAAAGATCCACCCGAAAGCCTCGACCTTTGGCTTCAACTCCAAGCTAGAAGTAACTAGGGTGCAAGAAGTGCTAATCCTTGAACCCTAGATGAGAGTAGAGATTATCAAGAGAGGGTTTTTCTCAAGCTCAAATGTTTCTCAACACATGAGAGGGGAGAGCTTGAGGGAGAGGAAGAACAAGAGAGAGAATGTGAATAATAGAATGAGAGAATAATATGAAGCATTCTCTCATATATGTGAATTATTGTAATTAGATAATTAGTGAGATAATTGTCTTGGCTAAATCAAGACATGACCATTATCAATTCATTTTTAATGCAAATTGCAAGGATCAAAGAGCATCTTCCAAATGAAATGATGATGGTCAAAGTGTCAACAAGGTCAAAAAGTCAAGGTGGGTCAAATGGTCAACAACCATAACCATGCACAATTATTAAACTAATATCAATTAACAATAATACACACATAATCATTAAGGTTAATACAAATGACAATAGTCATTAACCCTAATCAAAGTCCTCTCCCTCTGTCTCAAGCAACTGTGCATACGCACCCGTATTCGTGATCCGAGGAACACGAATACAATGAGAAAAACCAATCCCAAATCATATACTAGGATCCGGCTTAAACCAAAGCCCGCTAGTATAAGCTGTCCGGACAGCAAACGTGCACAAGTGCGCGGATGTGAACGAACCCTGTCGCAAAACTATGCGACCTCTACTCATTTTGCCTAAAGGCGAATAGCTCTCTGTGTGGGACTCTAAAGACTCGACACTACGCTGGCAGTGGGTTTAACCACAGACCGCAAGCGGCACTAGCTGTACGTAACGGTCCCCAGGTAGATGTCGATAAGAAGACTGACGAGGTGAACCCCATCTGAACTCCTACTGAGCCTGTATGTGACAATCTCCGTACAGTCCGGTCTGTTCGTCTGATACATCGCATGGCGGGCCTAAGGGGGCGGTGAACGTCAGTCCCCTAATAGCGGTACAAGTCGTGTCGTGTCGGAGTGTAGCCCAGAACACCCTGAGATAACACTGGAAACCTACTAGTATATCTCGCTTGCCCTGGCCAGGGACTACTCGTGTAATGGCTCTCCTGGACACAGCGCGATGTCAACCTCCAATACCGGGAGAAACGAATCCTGTCTAACCGTCACTGCCTCCAAGTGCTTCGGGGCTGCACCCAAAAACTACCTGTTTGCACGACTCCTTTGAGCCGTGGTAGGGTAGTAATCAAAGTGCAGTGGGAACACACTCGAGGCGAAGTGACAGTGTCAAGTCAGCGGACTAAGCTGTACTCATGTCACCTGGGAACTGATAACTGACGATAGGTATAATACCAACCAACAGTTCCCGACGAGTCATGTCCAGTGTATTCGTAACCTAACGAGCACCCGCATACTATCTCAAGTACGACGTACTGACGGTTGTGGGACAGACCGTCTCCCACGCTGGGATGAGAAGCGCATACGCTAGTCTACTCCGGAGTATCGATGCCCTGTCTCGATAGTCCAACGACTAGGGACCTGTATAAGGTTGTGCTTATAGATCACCCAGCTCCCACGAGTGTGAGCGCCATCACAACGCTGGTAATCAAACAAAGATCCTAAGGGCTCTACTAATATGTATATCAGCGATATGCTAAAAGAAACACATGCACATATTAAAGCAGAGACAAACCAAGTAGCATACTACCATTTCGAGCAAGATTGTATATACAACTGTGAATATCCCAAGTTCTATCAAGTAATATACAAACTAGTACGATACAGTAATGGCCTCTAAGACATATACACTAACAATCTCCCATTTGCACTAAGGCCATGTACTGGCGTATCGAAGACCTATCATCTCGATCAGCCGCTCGAACTGAGTCTGGGGCAAGGCCTTGGTGAATGGATCTGTTGTGTTATCTTCTGAAGCAACCCTCCGAACCTCGATCTCCTGGCGATCCACGATCTCCCTGATCAGGTGATACCGCCTTAAGATGTGTCTGGATTTCTGATGGGACCTGGGTTCCTTCGCTAAAGCTATAGCCCCGTTGTTGTCGCAATACAGAGGTATTGGGTCAACAATGGACGGAACCACCTGAAGTTCTCTCAAGAACTTCCTCATCCATACAGTTTCTTTTGCGGCATCAGATGCAGCGATGTATTCCGCTTCCATAGTCGAGTCAGCAACGGTTTCCTGTTTGGAGCTCTTCCAACACACCGCCCCTCTATTGAGGGTAAAGACAAAACCCGACATGGACTTGGAATCATCCTTGTCACTCTGGAAGCTGGAGTCAGCAAAGGCCTCAATCTGCAGGTCTTTTCCGCCATACACCAAGAACATCTCCTTAGTCCTTCTCAGGTACTTGAGAATGTTCTTTACTACTATCCAATGTTTCTCCCCAGGGTTTTACTGATACTTGCTTACCACACTCAGTGCATAAGCCACATCCGGTCTGGTACACAACATGGCATACATTATAGAGCCTACCGCAGAAGCGTAGGGTATAATAGACATGCGATCCCTCTCCAAATCAGTCTTGGGAGACATCTCTTTGGAGAGGGTGATCCCGTGACAAGCCGGTGATTACCACGCTTGGAATCTTCCATACTGAATCTCTTCAGTATGGTGTCGATGTACCTGGACTGTGAAAGTCCTAATATCCTCTTGGATCTGTCACGGTAGATCCGGATACCCAGAATGTATGAGGCATCACTGTTAGTTGTATGTATGCCCTAGAGGCCAGTATTGTACAGATGATGTATATTATATTGGATGCTTGGACATATATAGAGATGACTTTCTTGCTCGATATGATAGTATGCTATCTGGTTACTCTTTATCTTAACATGTACACTAGTCTCTTTATACTGTTTTATAGTTACATGTTGGTAAAGCCCTTAGGATGTGTACTTGACTATCTGGACTATGATGCAGATCATACTAGTGGGGACATGGTAGTCCATAAGTACCTCCTTCAAGGTCCCTAGTCGTGGGTGTATCGAGACGGGGCATCGATATACCAGAGTAGACTAGCGTATACGCTTCTCGACCCATGTGATGGGCGATGGATGATCCCATATCCATTGGTGTTTGACATCAGAGATGGTATACGGGTGCTCAGTGGAGACTGGATACACTGGACGGACTCGCCGAGAACTCCCAGATGGTATTATACCTCACGTCAGATGGCAGTTCTCAGGTGACACTTGTACAGGTTAGTCTGTAGACCCGAGATCGTCATAGAGTCTTGTGTGATTCCCACTGTGCTTTGATCTCCACCTTACCACGTCCATGAGGGCGTGCAAAACGGTGGTCTTTGGGCGCAGTCCCGAGTCACATGGAGGCAATGAGCGATAGGAGGGATTTCGTCTCTCCCGGTATTGGGAGTTGATGTTGCGCAGTGCTTGATTGGCCGTAACAAGGAAGTCCCTGGCCAGGGCTGATCAGAGATTGGCTGGTAAGTGTTACCAGTAGTTTCTCGACCCGTTATGAGCCTCACATCGGCACGACTTATCGGGTTATTGGGGTCTGACGTTTACCACCCCTAGACTTGATATGCGACGTATCAGACGAAGAGACCGGACTTTACGGTAAGTGTTACTGGTCGGATTCGCAGGAGTGTGAGCGGGCTAGCTCGTCGATCTTCTGATCGCTCAATACCCGGGTGGCCGTTACGTTTAGCAGACCGCTTGCGGCTTGTGGGTGTTTGATATGATCATCATCTGCTACCGGCGTATTGACGAGTCTTTAGAGTCCTACACAGAGGTTTCCTGGCTCAAGCGAAACGAAATAGGAGCGCATATGAGATATGTGCAGGACCGAGAATAATGCGTGTATGTGATACCGCATTTCATTCTCGCGATATATGTTTCGATTGGTTATATTCGATATGACCTAGTTATCGAATCATTGATTCGATAAATCGATACATTGGTTTCTAGTCGGTTATGTGCGACATGACCGGATCATTGAATCAAATGTTGATTTAATGATTTAATGCATAATTATATATTTGATATATTGCATTGCATTAACTAGTATTGATTCATTTTAAACGGATTTTTCTCACTTGATGCACATTGTATATGTGATATGCTTTAGTGCACTACTTTGTATCATGTTTGATGATACTTGATATTGTGGTTAAGTGTAAAGGGTTAAACTATGGTTAAGTGATGATTAGGGTTTGGGTTTTTCATTTATTTATTTGTTTATTTATTTGGAAAGGATTAAGTTAAGAATGGTGGCTTATTTTGGAGCTATGTTGAAGCTTCTTGAAGCTTTGACAAAGTCCACAATCCTTATCTCATCCTTAACCCTAACCACTCTAACTAACCTTGGTTTAATCTCTACACTTGACCATGGTCAAGATATGATAAGTATTCATATTAGTTTTATTTTTAAAATAAGAAGACTTATCATTCTATCTTCATCTTCATCTTGTTCTTCTTCTTCAAGCTCAAGGTCCATCAATGGCAACTTGAGTTAAAGTGAGATAAATCCAATTCTAAAGTGAACCCACCTCCTATTTCTTCACCCTCTACCTCTTGCCAAGTTGTTTTGGGTGTTTTCTTCACAAGTTTCACAACTTTGTGAAGTCGGAGCTTGAGTTTGTGCAACCTCGACGTAGATCGTCTTTGACACGAAGCCGACGACCTATTCCGCACGTTTCTCCGATGAAGCCGTCACGAGAGTCCAAGGTTCAGGATGGACAGCGAGAGGACGCCCTCGTGGAGCTAAGGAAGTGGGTATCCGGATCTACAAAGGTTGTAGCATCATAACTTTAGTTAAATTGTTAACTAGATTTATTTTTCGCCTAGACATCTAGCAACGATCCGTTAACTAGTGTTTCTCGGCACCATAATTTTTAAATTTGGCATGTTCGATGCCTTGTGAGACCTCTATAGGATGCCTAGGAACCCTACAGTGGTATCAGAGCCAAGCTAGAGCCTTAGGCGAAGTCTAGACGCGATTTGAAGTCCGAACGAACCCGAAACCCCAAATCTATAATGCTCTCTGTACATTTTCTAAAAACCGGGATTTTTCCAGCTTAAAAATGCCTAAAAAATTCAGCAGGAGTATCTAAGAGTTATGGTGAAACACGATCTCCTGATTCATCTATACAGCCGCGGAAACGCGGCAGAAGCATGCCTTCTGCCGCGCTTCCGCCGCTCACTGTTCATATTGAGCAATAATGTTTGCACAGTAACTCATATTTTATTATGCTGGATTTTCTGGGAATTTTTAATATTTATTCAAGAGTTGAATTTTCTGGAATTATTTTGGGGATTCGGTGTTTCGATCGGAGTATCAAATTTCGTCTTTGTGTTTTTCCGGATAATTTTTAGAATATGTTAAAAAGTTCGACCGGATATAAATACCCAATTTTTCCCCTGTCGGGAAATTTCCAAGTGTTGGATTTTTCCGTAGTTTAACAACGTTCTCAGTAGTGCAAGTAACGCGATGGACCCTCTAGAAGACAACAAACCTTAACTCGATTATGTGACCGTCTTGAACTGCCCTTTGAACCTTCGGGTTTGGGGCAGTACGGCGTGCCACATGTGAGGCGTTGGCTTGACCCTTCTACGGCTGGACCGTTGGTACTTAGGCACGAACTGAATGTTGTTAGACTTATTTCATGTGTTGAGTTGTATCGGGAAAACTTGGGTATTCGATTGTTCGATCGGAAAGTTTAACATTTTCTGTTTATCTGGAATGTGATACAATAATTGGAATTCACAAGTAGTTATGAGATAACTGAATGTATGTTATAAATCTAGCAATTTAGTCCCATATGATATTGAAAAGAGTTTTCGATAATGAGACTAAAATGCGGGATTTATATCTGTTAGGCATGCGATGTCTAAAGAGGTTGCGGATTCCAACTGTTGTAGTTTTACACTTTCTTTTCTGTGACCGTAAGTGTAGTATGTTCATATCGCCGGTTTCGTTGCTATACGTCAACGACAATTGGGGTATGCATACTTACTTACGTTGATGACATGTGATGTTGTGTGTTGCTGGATATGTTATATTGGATCGTCGTGTTCGAATAGCCGGGGTTTTTTTATGTGAGATGAGTGTTTTTTGTAAAAACTTGTATGTAATATTCTTTTATTTGGGGCACTTCCAGGTAGCGGAAGCTGTCACCCTTTGTATATTATTTACTTTTCCGCATTAGGATAGACCCAAGGAGGGGAGCACAAGTAACCGGGTTCTGGGGTCCAGTGGGAGACCAACTCGAGGAGTCGAGTCCGGGTCTCCTAACCCTAGAATTGGCAGGGTTGCTTGCCGCTCTCGTAGGGGTCTAGGGGTGTGGGATTGGCTATTCATCACGACCGTGGAATCCGTGTTTTATACTGGCTCGTATTGAAAACACGGACGTCCTAGTATATCCAATATTTCATATGTTTATTCTGCTGCGATATCTGTGATGAGATCATGTGATGTTTCTGTGATGGATATAGTATATAGTATATATGATATATTATATAGACGTTACTTATATTTTACACCCGCGCTAGCCCTGCCCTGCTCTGTCGTTAGTTACCTAACCTAACGGTGCACGAGGGGACATCGAGGCAAATGCGGATGGCATAAGTGTACGTCATATCTATCTGTGATGTTTAGGTATTTAAATGATGGGACTTCATTAATGTGATTAATGAAAGAAAAGAAACCTAAGATGTTGTAGAATCAGATTTTAAATAAAACAGGTTGCTACAGTTCTTGCTTTGCATAGCGGTATATATGATATACCCCGCACCTTATTCGATGAGGAAAGGACCGAGATCCCTTCACCGGGAGTGACTCCTTTAGCAATAACTGGCAGATGCTACACACTCGGTTTGTTTTTGATTGCTTTTATAGTTTCTGCTTTGCACAGTGATATATATGATATATCCCGCACCTCATTCGACGAGGAAAGGACCGACGATCCCTTCACCGGGAGTGACCCCTTTAGCAAAACTGGAAAAGCCTCAAAATCACTCCATTTCAAAACTTCATTTGATTCTACAACGATATCGAGTTCATTACGCAATAGGTTTTCAGAAAAACCTGACGTAGCCCTCCGTCATTTCAGATAAAGACTATTTAGTATTCGTGCTGCGTTTGTTGACCTCTGTCAAGGCGTAGTGTGCGGTAGCTAACTAGTAATTATCTGCAAAGCATGTGATGTGATTGGATTAGGGTAGTCGTGCGACCTTGTTGACCTCTGTCAAGGGTCGTGCAGGTGGGTTTGATTCAATCAAGAAATGACAGGTTGAACTTGACTAGTGCACTATGATTTGTTGACCTCTGTCAAGGTCATGGTACACTAGGGGCAAAATATTATCGGGAATTTCAAGTATTGAAATTTGCAATGAGATTGCATACCTTCTATGAGATAGTTGGATCCCGATACCCACTGCGAGTAAGAGTTACTCCTGGGAGAGTTTTACATATTGCAATTAGCTGATCAAGTAGGTGTCTAGAAAGGTGTCAACGGGGTTACGCCTCTGGGAAAACGAGGTTTACAGTAATTAGGTTCGTGCGAAAGCATGGGGGACCTCCCTCAAAGTACCGACACTGGCCTGGCTGAAAGATTGGCGAACTTGTAGTGTGTAATTAATCCCGGCTAGTCTTTCCTTTTAGGGTTTGGAGGAAGATTTGATAAAAAGCAGTGGGAGCCATCCTGATTAGATAAGATAATAACCAATCTGATCTTGCACGAGCATACGCTAAAGTGTTTTCTTCTCTCTCTCTCCAGGTAGCGACCATTTCATGCCCTAATGAAGATAATAATATGGATGTATTGACCGAACCCGCATGTTATACTGTGCTGGGGAACTTTGGTTCCGTTCTTTCCTATAAGAGTTATAGGAATGAACAGGATATAGGGGAATACCAGGATTCCCATGCCACCCGAATGAAGAAAGTACATGTTGATGCATTTTCTTCGGGTGTGTTCGTTACTGAGAACTGTTTCTTCATTTGCTCTACGCCCTGGGTATTAGATACCGGGTCAGGATCCCATATATGTAATCAGTTACATGGGCTTAGGAAAGGTAGAGAACTTGGAGAAGGTGATAAAGACATTAGAGTTGGAAATGGTGCAATTGTTGCAGCTAAGACTGTCGGGGAATATCACCTTGTATTACCAACTGGTAATACATTGGTTCTGAACGAATGCTATTACATGCCGAACCTGATATGCAACATTATATCGGTTTCTTTATTAAGCAAAGAAGGATATAATTTTATTACAGGACAATGTTATGAACATTTTCCGTAACCAAAAGTTGGTTGGATCAGGCACGTTATGCAATGGCATTTATGTTCTAAATCAATCAACAGTTCTGAGCATAACAAACACACACAAGAGAAAGAGTTCAGAGCTGAACGAATCCTTCTTGTGGCATTGTAGACTGGGTCACATCAATGTGACACGACTAGCTAAGTTGCATAAAGATGGATATTTAAATCCGTTTGAATTTTCATCTTATGACACTTGCCAGTCATGTCTCAAAGGAAAGATGACCAAAACTCCGTTTACGGGACACGGAGAAAGAGTTACCGAACTCTTGGGACTAGTACATAGTGATGTATGCGGTCCAATGTCTACACATGCCAGGGATGGTTCTTCGTACTTCATTACATTCACTGACGATCTCTCAAGATACGGACATGTGTACTTGATAAGACACAAGTCTGAAGCTTTTGAGAAATTTAGAGAATATAAACAAGAAGTCGAGAAACAAACCGGAAAAAGTATTAAAATCCTTCAATCTGATCGAGGAGGTGAATACTTGAGCAATGAATTCCTGGACTTCCTAAAAGAGAATGGGATTCTCTCTCAGCTGACTCCTCCATATACACCACAGCACAACGGTGTATCGGAGAGGAGAAATCGCACCCTATTAGATATGGTGCGCTCTATGATGAGTACAGCTGAGTTACCTATTTCCTTCTGGGGGTATGCACTTGAGACAGCGGCATACCTATTGAATCATGTTCCATCTAAATCTGTACCTACCACACCATATGAGATATGGAGTGGGAAGAGACCATGTCTTAAACGAGTTAAGATATGGGGTTGTCTGGCCTATGTCAAAAGGCAAAATCCAGACAAACTCGAGGCACGGTCAGTTTTATGTAAGTTTGTGGGATATCCTAAACATTCAAATGGATATTATTTCTACCACAGTGAACAACAAAAGGTGTTTATTGCTCAACATGCCACCTTTTTAGAAAAGGAATTTCTTGCAAAAGAGATTAGTGGCTCTGAGGTAGAACTGGAAGAAGTTCCAGAAACACAAACTATAACTGAAGATTTAGTGGAACCAGAAGATTCGGTAGTACCCGACGAACCTCAGCCTCTCCGCCGATCTGGTAGGGTTTCTCGTCCACCTGAGAGATACTACGGTTTTCTCATTGATGGTGGAAGCGAGGATTGCATCATGGAGGATGATGACCCAACTAGCTTCGAGCAGGCCATCACGAGTGGTGACTCTATGAAATGGCTGGATGCAATGCGGTCCGAGATGGAATCCATGTACACCAACAAAGTATGGACTTTGGAAGTTGCTCCTGAAGGGGTAAAACCCATTGGGAGCAAGTGGATCTTTAAGAAGAAACTTGGTGTAGATGGGAAAGTGGAGACTTTCAAAGCTAGACTTGTAGCAAAGGGTTTTCGTCAAAGACCAGGTGTGGACTATGACGAGACCTTTTCTCCAGTGGCTATGCTTAAATCCATCCGGATCATGCTTGCCATCGCTGCTTACCATGATTATGAAATCTGGCAAATGGATGTTAAGACCGCCTTTCTAAACGGTGATTTAGAAGAGTGCGTGTACATGACTCAGCCAGAGGGCTTCGTAGACAGTGGGAGCAGCGGGAAGGTGTGCAAGCTACTTAAATCCATTTATGGATTAAAGCAAGCATCGCGGAGTTGGAACATCTGCTTTGACGTCGTTATCAAAGAGTTTGATTTCGTCAAAAATCCAGATGAACCTTGTATCTACAAGAAGGTGGCAGAGAGTAAGGTTGTCTTCCTCGTATTGTACGTGGACGACATACTCTTGATAGGAAATGATATTCCTATGCTGCAATCGGTCAAGCTCTTCTTATCACAAAGATTCTCGATGAAAGATCTTGGTGATGCCTCCTGCATATTGGGAATCAGGATCTATAGAGATAGATCCAAACGGATACTGGGATTGTCCCAATCCAGGTACATTGACACCATACTAAAGAGGTTTAGTATGGAAGAGTCCAAGCGTGGGAACTTGCCCACGATCTCTGGAGTCACTCTCTCCAAAGAGATGTCTCCCAAGACTTATTTGGAGAGAGCTCGCATGCAAGGGATACCCTATGCTTCGGCAGTAGGCTCTATCATGTATGCGATGCTATGTACCAGACCCGATGTAGCATACTCACTAAGTGTAGTGAGTAGGTATCAAGCTGATCCTGGAGAGAGTCACTGGACAGTTGTGAAGAGCATTCTCAAGTACTTGCGAAGGACTAGAGATATGTTCTTGGTGTATGGTAACGGAGAACTCCAAGTGGAGTCCTTTACCGATTCCAGCTTCCAGAGTGATAAGGACGACTCTAAGTCGCAGTCGGGTTTTGTCTTTACCCTTTACGGAGGGGCGGTTAGCTGGAAGAGTTCCAAGCAGGAAACCGTGGCAGACTCGACGATGGAGGCTGAATACATCGCTGCCAACGATGCTGCTAAAGAAGCTGTCTGGATCAAGAAGTTCATTACTGAACTTGGAGTGGTTCCATCCATTGAGCATCCAATACCTTTGTATTGCGATAACAATGGAGCGGTGGCTTTGGCCAAGGAACCCAGGTCCCATCAGCGATCCAGGCATATTCTGAGGCGGTATCACCTGATCCGGGAGATAGTTGATCGCCGGGAGATCGAGGCCAGGAGAGTTGACACGAAGAACAACACGGCGGATCCACTCACGAAGGCCATTCCCCAGATACAGTTTGAGAGACTCTTCGGGATGCTCGGTATGCGATACTACAGCAGCTGGCCCTAGTGCAAGTGGGAGATTGTTAGTTGTATGTATGCCCTAGAGGCCAGTATTGTACAGATGATGTATATTATATTGGATGCTTGGACATATATAGAGATGACTTTCTTGCTCGATATGATAGTATGCTATCTGGTTACTCTTTATCTTAAAATGTACACTAGTCTCTTTATACTGTTTTATAGTTACATGTTGGTAAAGCCCTTAGGATGTGTACTTGACTACCTGGACTATGATGCAGATCATACTAGTGGGGACATGGTAGTCCATAAGTACCTCGTTCAAGGTCCCTAGTCGTGGGTGTATCGAGACGGGGCATCGATATACCAGAGTAGACTAGCGTATACGCTTCTCGACCCATGTGATGGGCGATGGATGATCCCATATCCATTGGTGTTTGACATCAGAGATGGTATACGGGTGCTCAGTGGAGACTGGGTACACTGGACGGACTCGCCGAGAACTCCCAAATGGTATTATACCTCACGTCAGATGGCAGTTCTCAGGTGACACTTGTACAGGTTAGTCTGTAGACCCGAGATCGTCATAGAGTCTTGTGTGATTCCCACTGTGCTTTGATCTCCACCTTACCACGTCCATGAGGGCGTGAAAAACGGTGGTCTTTGGGCGCAGTCCCGAGTCACATGGAGGCAATGAGCGATAGGAGGGATTTCGTCTCTCCCGGTATTGGGAGTTGATGTTGCGCAGTGCTTGATTGGCCGTAACAGGGAAGTCCCTGGCCAGGGCTGATCAGAGATTGGCTGGTAAGTGTTACCAGTAGTTTCTCGACCCGTTATGAGCCTCACATCGGCACGACTTATCGGGTTATTGGGGTCTGACGTTTACCACCCCTAGACTTGATATGCGACGTATCAGACGAAGAGACCGGACTGTACGGTAAGTGTTACTGGTCGGATTCGCAGGAGTGTGAGCGGGCTAGCTCGTCGATCTTCTGATCGCTCAATACCCGGGTGGCCGTTACGTTTAGCAGACCGCTTGCGGCTTGTGGGTGTTTGATATGATCATCATCTGCTACCGGCGTATTGACGAGTCTTTAGAGTCCTACACAGAGGTTTCCTGGCTCAAGCGAAACGAAATAGGAGCGCATATGAGATATGTGCAAGACCGAGAATAATGCGTGTATGTGATACCGCATTTCATTCTCGCGATATATGTTTCGATTGGTTATATTCGATATGACCTAGTTATCGAATCATTGATTCGATAAATCGATACATTGGTTTCTAGTCGGTTATGTGCGACATGACCGGATCATTGAATCAAATGTTGATTTAATGATTTAATGCATAATTATATATTTGATATATTGCATTGCATTAACTAGTATTGGTTCATTTTAAACGGATTGTTCTCACTTGATGCACATTATATATGTGATATGCTTTAGTGCACTAATTTGTATCATGTTTGATGATACTTGATATTGTGGTTAAGTGTAAAGGGTTAAACTATGGTTAAGTGATGATTAGGGTTTGGGTTTTTCATTTATTTATTTGTTATTTATTTGGAAAGGATTAAGTTAAGAATGGTGGCTTATTTTGGAGCTATGTTGAAGCTTCTTGAAGCTTTGACAAAGTCCACCATCCTTATCTCATCCTTAACCCTAACCACTCTAACTAACCTTGGTTTAATCTCTACACTTGACCATGGTCAAGATATGATAAGTATTCATATTAGTTTTATTTTTAAAATAAGAAGACTTATCATTCTATCTTCATCTTCATCTTGTTCTTCTTCTTCAAGCTCAAGGTCCATCAATGGCAACTTGAGTTAAAGTGAGATAAATCCAATTCTAAAGTGAACCCACCTCCTATTTCTTCACCCTCTACCTCTTGCCAAGTTGTTTTGGGCGTTTTCTTCACAAGTTTCACAACTTTGTGAAGTCGAAGCTTGAGTTTGTGCAACCTCGACGTAGATCGTCTTTGACACGAAGCCGACGACCTATTCCGCACGTTTCTCCGATGAAGCCGTCACGAGAGTCCAAGGTTCAGGATGGACAGCGAGAGGACGCCCTCGTGGAGCTAAGGAAGTGGGTATCCGGATCTACAAAGGTTGTAGCATCTTAACTTTAGTTAAATTGTTAACTATATTTATTTTTCGCCTAGACATCTAGCAACGATCCGTTAACTAGGGTTTCTCGGCACCATAATTTTTAAATTTGGCATGTTCGATGCCTTGTGAGACCTCTATAGGATGCCTAGGAACCCTACAATCACCCAGGTCTTTCATGGAGAACCTGTGTGACAAGAACCCCTTGACAGATTGTAGCATAGGAATGTCATTTCCTATTAAGAGAATGCCATCCACGTATAAAACGAGGAATACTACAGTTCTCGCTACAAATCTACAATAGATGCACGGTTCATCTGGATTTTTGATAAAGCCAAATTCCTTGACCGTCTCATCAAAACAGATGTTCCAACTCTGCGATGCCTGCTTTAGTCCATAAATGGACTTAAGCAACTTGCACACCTTTCCGCTGCTCCCACTCTGAATGAAACCCTCTGGCTGATCCATATAGACACACTCCTCTAAATGTCCATTTAGAAAAGCTGTCTTTACGTCCATCTGCCAAATCTCATAATCGTGGAAGGCAGCAATGGCAAGAAGGATCCGAATGGATTTCAGCATAGCTACTGGAGAAAAGGTTTCGTCAAAGTCCAAACCAGGTCGCTGACGAAAACCCTTTGCTACCAGTCTAGCTTTATAGGTCTCAACCTGTCCATCTACACCAATCTTCCTTTTGAAGATCCACTTGCATCCTACGGGTTTTACCCCATCTGGAGCAATGTCCAACGTCCATACTTTGTTGGTGTATATGGACTCCATTTCGGTCCGCATTGCATCCATCCATTTTACCGAGTCGACGCTCTGAATGGCTTGCTGGAAGCTAGTAGGCTCATCAAAGTCTATGATGCAATCCTCTCTATCCCCATCAATGAGAAAATGTTGGAGATAGTGCCCTCATAGTCAATTATTGGATCGCAGGTACGTGATTGCAATGATTGCGGAGGACCTATGCCGGTAGGACAGTCTTACTCGAGATAACAGTATGCTATCTGGTTTGCCTTTATCAGTTGTGTGCATGTTCAGGTGACTGATTACATGTTACACTTTGATAGAGCCCTTAGGATCTTGCTTTACTACCAACAGTATGATGGCGATCATATACGTGAGAGTTGGGTAGTTTATATGCATATCTTTAATTGTGGTCCCTAGTCGTGGGAGTTTCGAGACAGGGCATCGATACTCCGGAGTAGACTAGTGTGTACAGTCGAGACCCCGACGAGGGGCGGTGGCCGGTCTCACAAGCCACTGGTGTCAGTTGGATCACCTAAGATGTATAAAGGTGCTCATTGGGTTATGAGTACACCGGACAGGACTCGCCGGGAATCTGCTAGTTAGTACTATACCTATCGTCAGATAGCAGTTCCCTGGTGACATGTGTACAGGTTAGTTCATCGACCTGAGGTCGTCATTTGTCTCGTGTGAGTTCCCACTGTGCTTTGATTTCTACCCTACCACGGCTCAAAGGAGTCGTGCAAACAGGTAGCTTTTGGGTACAGTCCCGAGCCATATGGAGGCACGTGAGCGGATCGGCAGAGGATTCGTCTCTCCCGGTATTGGGGGCGAGGTCGTGCTGTGTCTAGGAGAGCCATTACACAAAGTCCATGGCCATGGCAGGAGATTTACTGGTAGGTACTCCAGTAGTATCTCAGGGTGTTATTGGGCTACACTCCGACACGACTTATACTGCTATTGAGGGTCTGACGTTACTAGCCCCCTAGGCGGATATGCGATACTCATAGACGAACGGACCGGACTGTATATACATTGTCACTGTTAGGCTCAGTAGGGTTTCCGGGTGAGTTCGCTCATCGGCCTCCCTTGAGTTCGCTCATCGGCCTCCCTTGAGGTCAGTCCATGGGCAGCCGTTACGCATAGCTAGTGCCGCTGACGGTTTATGGTTAAACCCACTGCCAGGGTACTGACGAGTCATTAGAGTCCCCCACAGACAGTTTCCCAAGTTCGGGCGAAACGTTGTAGAGGCCGTATGGTTTTATGGCAGGGTTCGGAAAATGCACGTGCGTTTACGCACGTGTTATTTTTCGGGCAGATGATACTGGTCGGCTTTGGTTTAAGCCGGATCCGAGTATTATATTGAGTAGATATAATATCTTTGTCTCAGTTGCATTTGTATTCGGTCGTAATACAAGTGCGGGTATATTTATACAGATACGGGGTTATCCTGAAAGTTGTTTCAGGATCACGTTTGGAAGTTGCCAGTTTCCAGTTTTCTATCAGCCGTCTTTTAACATTCGGTTAAAGACTGATTTATCTTTTCTTGGATGAGAGTGAGTCATGCTTCTAGAAGGTTCTAGAAGGTTCTAGAAAACGGTGACAAGGATTGTGACTCATGCTTTGATTTCAACCATTTCTTGTTTTCCTTAAGATCTTTGTGCTTGATATTTTCATGTGTTCACACATGATATTTTTCTAATGGTCACCCCCTTCTCCTACGATCACCTCCCTCTTTGCTATAAGAGGCCGGCCCCCTCTCTCTCCTCCACACTCTCTCACTTGATGTTTCATTTGGTAGAAAAGGATTATGATAGATTTTGGGGTGTATGGAATTTCACAGCTCATTTCATTCCATCACCCGATTCCCTCGGCAACTTCATTAACCGATCGTCCACGGATTTGGACGAAGTGAGACAAAGTCATCTACTCATTCTCTACATCATTCTTGGTCGTCTCTTCTAGCAAACTTGACGACCGAGTTGCCTCAAGTCAGAGGCGGGAGCCCGTTTAAAGAATCAGTGATGTGGTGCCACCTGGACGAGCAGATCGGAGATCGACGAGATCGGAGCAGCCGCAACGGAGCGTGGGATGATGGTTAAAGAACGAAGGACTCGGATCGTTCGGTATAACCTTTCTACACTCTTTACAGTTTGTTAGTTTAGCAATAATGGCAGATCCGGGTTAAAGTATACGATATAGCCAGTTAAAAAGTTTTTGTTCCGCATTTGGCGTCTGTAGACGGCCGGGGCGCTAGCGTAGACTTACAGTGGTATCAGAGCCTCACCATTTTGCTTTACTAAATTGGGCTAACGCGTTTAAAACTTCGTTTGAACCGGAAATCAAAAATCGCAATTTTTCAATTTGACAGTTTCTGTTAATTTTCAAACTGGTCCAAATGTTATTTTGACCATACCAGAAAATCAAGCAGGGTTTTTTAGGAATACTGGAGAAATTCGACCAAGTGAGTCGACTGTTCCACCGCGGATCCGCGGCCCCATCATGAGTCTTGGCCGCGGATCCGCCGCAGGAAAGTGACATCACTTTGCCAATTTTCTACAGTGAATTCTATGTTGGAAATTGGGATTTTTGGTATATATCTTTTGGGCCCAGGATTTGTTACTGTTCTCCAGATTTGCGTGGGGCCCACTTTGTGATATTTAGTCGATCGAAATTTAAACATGTTAGTTTACAGTGCTTACATTATATCTCCGACCGGGAATGTCATTTGATCGGTAAACCGCGTCTGATTGCTATAGTTCTTTCAGACGGGTTTGCGAACGTGACATTCGCGTTGATGTTCTGTGTTGTGCTGTGATGTTGTGGATTTGTCGTGTTGGATAGCAGTGTGCAATGGTAGTACAGTTTGAGTTTATTTGTACATTTGATATTGCGGGGCGAGCGTCCAACATGTGGACTGCCGTCACTGCCTGTTGTATAATATTCTTTTGGGGCACGACCAGGTTGCGGTCGATGTACCTGTTGTACTATTTTTTATTACTGTACTAGGTTTTGCCCCGAGACGGAGTGCACGGATAGCCGGGTTCTGGAGGGCAACGGGTCCGCATCTCATGGCTTTGAGAGGCAGAGGGGTCCCACTCTAGAATTGGCAGACTATTCGCCGCACTCGTAGGGGGTACAGCTTGACCCAAGGAGGGGTGCTCAATTTACCGGATTCCGTGAAGTGCCGGGTATTCCATTCACTATGCTGTGGGGGACTACCTCGCTTCAGGTTTTGGCGGGTAACTTGCCGCACCCGTAGGGGTCTAGGTTTCATTGCACAGGCTATGCACACAACAGGGGAACGTCGGGTTTCAGCAGCGGCTCTGTGAAACCCGGGGATCCCAGATTATCTGTATTGTTCTGTGATGCTTATTACTTTTCTGTAATGTTGCATATTATCACGCCTGGAGCGATTATTGTATATTGGTTTATATACTATTAGATGTTGTATATGTTTTACACCCGCGCTAGTCCAGTCCCCGCTCTGTCGTTAGTTAAGTAACCTAACGGGTGATGACGGGATCCAGTGACGAATGCGGATGGCATATACGTACATTTTATTTTCGTTCTTTTCTGGTGTGATTATTGATGGGACTGCGTTGATTCTGATCAATGCAAAATTAAACAAACCTGTTTTAGTTGTTGGAACAAATTTAAAAAGGTGTTATTGCAAAGACGTTTCCTTTAGTTTTGCATAGCGGTATTCAGTGGAATATCCTGCACCTCATTCGACGGGGCAAGGGCCGATATCCCTTCACCGGGACTGACCCCTTAGGCAGAAGTTTGCGTCAGGGTAATAACTTCACTATAGTCGATTACAAGTTGCTTTGCATAGCGGTATTCAGTGGAATATCCTGCACCTCATTCCACGAGGAAAGAGCCGAGATCCCTTCACCGGGAGTGACCTCTTTAGCACAGGTTTTCGCCACTATATTTTAAAAAGCTATCAGGTTCCTTCAGCGATATCAAGTTCACTACGTTAAAGGTTTTTCGCCAAAAACCAGCCGTAGCCCTCCGTCACTTCTTTTGGGTATTCAGTAGTATTCAAGCTATGTATTTTGACCTAACGCCAAGGCATAGTGTTTGGTAGCTGCTGGGTATTCAATTGTTGCATAGATAGATGAGTTGGTTTGGGACAACCGTTCTGCCATTTTGACCTAACGCCAAGGGCATGTGCGGGTGGGTTCAAATTAACAAGATAGTGATGGGTAGAACTTGACATGTGACTTATGACATTTTGACCTAACGCCAAGGTTATAAGAGCATGGGGCAAAAATCAGATCGGGAGTTTCTAAAGAAACTGAAACTTGCCAAGTATGCGCATACCTTCTGGAGTATGAGTAACGTGGATGCATTCCATCACGTTATCATGCGATGAGAGTTGGATCCCGATTCCCACTGATGAGTTGGTTTACTCTTCGGGCGATCCCGATTGATTCTTCTTTCAGGTTTGGAGGAGAATTTGACAGGACAGTGGGAGGTTTCCGGATTAGATAAAGTGATAACCATTCTGATCTAGGTTAGAGTGCATGCAGAGTGTTTCTTTTCTCTCTCTCTCTTTGGCAGCGACCTTTGACCGACCCTAGACTATGACTCAGTGACCAGGTTGACCGAACCTTCTTAAAATACTGGCTTTTGGATTGTCTGAGTTGCATAAGTCATTGCCACTCCTTCTTTTACCCTTTGTATTTCTCAGAACACCCGTATTACTACGGATATCCACTTCCATTGGATAGATCCATCGTATGGTTATATACGAACTCGAAGGGACTTCTTCGAGGATGGATCCAGGTTCAGGAGAAATAGAATTAGTTTATTCAGTTGTCTTTTATTATCACCTTCTCTCAGGTTGCGAGAGCTCCTTGGTTTAGGAGAGTACACCTATTACGCTTATTGGATAGTCTTATTCCAAACCATAGGCAGGTGCCGAAAGGTAGGGAATGAAGAAAACGAATTAGCCTAAGTAGGGTGTGCAGAAGGTAATATGTAAAGACAAAATAAAGGGATTAGAAAGAGGGAAAAGTAAATTGCGACTGATATCATTCACGACCAAAACTGCGTACTTCATCGCCACTCCTATTTCACCTTTAAAAGAATAAGGTATTATTCAGTTGTCTTTTATCATCACCTTCTCTCAAGATACGAGTACTCCTTGGTTTAGGAGGGTACACCTATTATGCTTACTAGATAGTCTTCTTCCAAACCATAGGCTGGTGCCGAACGGTAGGGAAGGAAGAAAACCATTTAGCCTAACAATGGTGTACAGAAGGTAACGACTAAAGACAAATAAAGGGGTTTGGAGAGATGGCAATAAAATATACGGTTGAAGTCATGAATTGGATTATGGAAGAGGCATTGCTATGAATACCAGGATACCCCTACGAAACATTTTCATGTTTCAGTGCATTGTTAAAGAAAACCTGTTTTTCCGATTAGACACTTACTCCAAGGGTATGTATTTACCATGTTTCATTCTCATATCTGTATGGTTTTACAGATGATGAGTGGGAGTAAGTTATTGGGAATTAGGTGATTATCCTCATTATATCGGAATTCGTTGTAATTGGTGATATTTGAGTAAATCGCCAGGGTACAGTCTTCAACCTACGACGCACAGATTTTGAGTTGTTTAACTCAGCGGACTTATACAGAGTATTGTATGTTGTCCAGTGTCCATCAGGACAAAGGGGTAGGTCCTCGTACTATGTTCTGTTTACTTATAACTTCTCTAGTATTTAGACAAGTGTTTCGTAGAAATACAAGGTCTAAGTTTTGAGAAGTTGTGGGTATAAGAATAAAGTAGAGAACCAGGTATCACAAGTATCGGGATTCTTCAAAGAGATCGAAGATGTAGATTCTTGTGATTGGTATTCAGATGATAGTGATGGTTTTGAGAAACGTGTTTCTCTTTCAGGTTACTCATAATTGGATGGATTCCTAAGTTGAGTAATGCTGATTAGCCTCTTTCCATTAAGATAATATGCACTGGAGACAGGTGCATGATTTGAATATAGTTCCAATTAAATAAGTGACAAAGTTTCTATATTGGATATAGAATGGGTCGTACCATAAAAGATGTTAAGGTACGGGGAGTTGTTCAGCTTATGCTTAAAACCAGAATCTGGATAACTCAGGGCACGTTTCTGTAATGGCTGTTTGTGGGTTGACCCTGGCTATGACGAGGGTTGATATTCTACCATTTGGAAGATCAATAGTGATATTGTTCTTGACTCGCCACAGTTTTAGTAAAATGGATCTTTTTCAGAAAACAGTAGTGGGAGTATGGTAGAACTGGAAGTGATTCCAGAACCGCGAACGATTACGGAAAATTTAATAGGACCTATATATTCAATCAGGTTTGACATTCCAATAGCCGCTCCGCAGATATGGTGGGTAACCTCAGACACCCGAGAGGTACTTCGGTAGCCTCAAGGACGGTGACAGGGAGGTTCTTATCTACCCAGACTTGACACTACTGTTGTTCCAGGATATGAGACCCGGTAGGAGGGTTGTCGTTGTCAGTGGGAGCATCGGAAGTTTAGTGGGCAAGTAGCTTATGTCTATTTATAGACTAGAGCAGTTATAGCGGAGATAGATCATCTAATTTTGATGTGACAGTCATGGGTTTGACTTCAATCAGAATAAGGGATGGATCTGTTAAGAAAGTAGTAGGGTGTGATGTCATGGTATTTGGATGACATACATAGAGTAGGAAGTAAAATTCCTATACTACGATCGGTTGTACTGTGGTCGTCACACAGTTGTTTCTCCAGACAGGATATAGATATAATATTTGACATTCTGGTTTCTAGATCTATGGTTTTAGATCTAGATTTGGGTAGTTTCCCAATGTGGGTACTTTGACAGTATTCTAATGGTTTTTAGAATAGATGACTCCTAGCATGGTGGTGTACCTGCAGGTGATGGAGTCACCCTCTCTAAAAGGTGTCGTATAGACTAAAGGGGAGAGGGAAGTGCATGATTGGCAGATCACTTGCTTAGGCAATTGAGTCAATCATGAGATGTCAAGTACGACACCAGATGTTGTTTTTGCACTAGATGCAATGAGTTTGTATTAATCCAATCCTGGAGAAACATAAGGAAGCAGTTTTAGAACATAAGTGGATGTTCTACGGATTTGATGACGGCAGCCTCCTTCGGGAGACGATCATCATTCCAGGCTTCAAAGGTGACATGGATGACAGAGTGATTGTCAGAGTTACAGTTTTTCCCTCTGACGAAGAGGGATAGTATTATGGATAGGTGGTCCAAAAGGATACTGTGGGAGGCATGGTGCCGGATACTAATTAGGTTCAGTGATCGATACAGTCTAAGAAGTTTGGATTTGGAGTTCATTTATGAACTAGGTCCCATCAGATATCCAGACATATTTTAAGACAGGTATTACTCAATTCGAGAGATGGCTTTCTCCGCGAACTTGAGATTAAGAGAGATATAGAAAGAAACTTCTAGGCGGATCCACTCACTGAGGCTATTTCTCGAACACAATAGTTTTACAAATGGGCTTTGTGAAACTGATTAGTAGAGGAGTTGGATGTTCGGTTTCACACGGGCTGTGAGTAGTCGACATCGCAATAATTAGCCTTGAGTGCAAGTGGGAGATTGTTGGAGATAGTGCCCTCATAGTCAATTATTGGATCGCAGGTACGTGATTGCAATGATTGCGGAGGACCTATGCCGGTAGGACAGTCTTACTCGAGATAATAGTATGCTATCTGGTTTGCCTTTATCAGTTGTGTGCATGTTCAGGTGACTGATTACATGTTACACTTTGATAGAGCCCTTAGGATCTTGCTTTACTACCAACAGTATGATGGCGATCATATACGTGAGAGTTGGGTAGTTTATATGCATATCCTTAATTGTGGTCCCTAGTCGTGGGAGTTTCGAGACAGGGTATCGATACTCCGGAGTAGACTAGTGTGTACAGTCGAGACCCCGACGAGGGGCGGTGGCCGGTCTCACAAGCCACTGGTGTCAGTTGGATCACCTAAGATGTATACAGGTGCTCATTGGGTTATGAGTACACCGGACAGGACTCGCCGGGAATCTGCTAGTTAGTACTATACCTATCGTCAGATAGCAGTTCCCTGGTGACATGTGTACAGGTTAGTTCATCGACCTGAGGTCGTCATTTGTCTCGTGTGAGTTCCCACTGTGCTTTGATTTCTACCCTACCACGGCTCAAAGGAGTCGTGCAAACAGGTAGCTTTTGGGTACAGTCCCGAGCCATATGGAGGCACGCGAGCGGATCGGCAGGGGATTCGTCTCTCCCGATATTGGGGGCGAGGTCGTGCTGTGTCTAGGAGAGCCATTACACAAAGTCCATGGCCATGGCAGGAGATTTACTGGTAGGTACTCCAGTAGTATCTCAGGGTGTTATTGGGCTACACTCCGACACGACTTATACTGCTATTGAGGGTCTGACGTTACTAGCCACCTAGGCGGATATGCGATACTCATAGACGAACGGACCGGACTGTATATACATTGTCACTGTTAGGCTCAGTAGGGTTTCCGGATGAGTTCGCTCATCGGCCTCCCTTGAGTTCGCTCATCGGCCTCCCTTGAGGTCAGTCAATGGGCAGCCGTTACGCATAGCTAGTGCCGCTGACGGTTTGTGGTTAAACCCACTGCCAGGGTACTGACGAGTCATTAGAGTCCCCCACAGATAGTTTCCCAAGTTCGGGCGAAACGTTGTAGAGGCCGTATGGTTTTATGGCAGGGTTCGGAAAATGCACGTGCGTTTACGCACGTGTTATTTTTCGGGCAGATGATACTGGTCGGCTTTGGTTTAAGCCGGATCCGAGTATTATATTGAGTAGATATAATATCTTTGTCTCAGTTGCATTTGTATTCGGTCGTAATACAAGTGCGGGTATATTTATACAGATACGGGGTTATCCTAAAAGTTGTTTCAGGATCACTTTTGGAAGTTGCCAGTTTCCAGTTTTCTATCAGCCGTCTTTTAACATTCGGTTAAAGACGGATTTATCTTTTCTTGGATGAGAGTGAGTCATGCTTCTAGAAGGTTCTAGAAGGTTCTAGAAAATGGTGACAAGGATTGTGACTCATGCTTTGATTTCAACCATTTCTTGTTTTCCTTAAGATCTTTGTGCTTGATATTTTCATGTGTTCACACATGATATTTTTCTAATGGTCACCCCCTTCTCCTACGATCACCTCCCTCTTTGCTATAAGAGGCCGGCCCCCTCTCTCTCCTCCACACTCTCTCACTTGATGTTTCATTTGGTAGAAAAGGATTATGATAGATTTTGGGGTGTATGGAATTTCACAGCTCATTTCATTCCATCACCCGATTCCCTCGGCAACTTCATTAACCGATCGTCCACGGATTTGGACGAAGTGAGACAAAGTCATCTACTCATTCTCTACATCATTCTTGGTCGTCTCTTCTAGCAAACTTGACGACCGAGTTGCCTCAAGTCAGAGGTGGGAGCCCACTTAAAGAATCAGTGATGTGGTGCCACCTGGACGAGCAGATCGGAGATCGACGAGATCGGAGCAGCCGCAACGGAGCGTGGGATGATGGTTAAAGAACGAAGGACTCGGATCGTTCGGTATAACCTTTCTACACTCTTTACAGTTTGTTAGTTTAGCAATAATGGCAGATCCGGGTTAAAGTATACGATAGCGCCAGTTAAAAAGTTTTTGTTCCGCATTTGGCGTCTGTAGACGGCCGGGACGCTAGCGTAGACTTACAGAAAACCGTAGTATCTCTCGGGCGGATGAGACTGCCTACTACTCCTGCGGAGTGGCGGGGGAATGTCCTGATCTTTCGAACCCTCTGGTTCTACTAAGCTTTCAGTAATAGCTTGTGGTTCTGGAATTTCTTCCAGTTCTATTGCGCTCCCACTTATTTATTTTTCTAAGAACTGATGTTCCAGAAAATGGGCATTACGAGAAACAAGGACTTTTTGTTCCTCTGCGTAATAGAAAAGATACCCCCTGGAGTTCTTTGGGTATCCCACAAACTTGCACAGTACTGAACGTGCCTCTAGTTTGTCCGCATGCTGCTTTTTGACATAAGCTGGACATCCCCAAATCTTCAAGTATTGAAGATAGGGCTTCTTCCCACTCCATAACTCATATGGTGTGGTAGGCACAGTCTTAGTGGGAACACGGTTCAAAAGGTATGCAGCTGTTTCTAGCGCATTTCCCCAGAACGATCGCGGCAACTCAGCGTTACTCATTATGGACCGTACCATATCCAATAGGGTTCGGTTCCGTCTCTCCGATACACCGTTATGTTGCGGAGTGTATGGAGGAGTAAGCTGAGAGAGAATTCCATTCTCTTTTAAGTAACCCAGGAACTCGGCACTCAAGTATTCACCACCTCGATCAGATCTCAGTGCCTTGATACTTTTGCCTGTTTGTTTTTCTACTTCATTCTTATATTCCTGGAACTTATCAAAAGCTTCGGATTTATGCTTCATTAAGAAGACATGTCCGAACCTTGAGAAATCATCCGTAAAAGTAATGAAGTATGAATAACCGCTTCGTGCATGTGTAGACATTGGACCGCACACGTCGCTGTGTACGAGTCCTAAGAGCTCGCTCGCTCTTATTCCGTGTCCATTGAACGGAGTCTTTGTCATCTTTCCTTTGAGACAGGATTGACAAGTTGCATACGATTGATATTCGAACGAATCCAAATATCCTTCTGTGTGTAACTTAGTCAACCTTCTCTCATTGATGTGACCCAGTCTACAATGCCATAAGAAAGTTTTATCGATTTCTGGAGACTTTCTTTTGTGTGTATTCTGGACATTGAAAATTTGTGGCTGGTTTAATACGTATATACCGTTGTTTAATGTACCTGACCCAATCAAAACTTGATTAAGGTGAATGTTCACTATATTACTTACAAATGCAAATTCATAACCTTCTTTAGATAATAAAGATACAGAAATGATATTACAGGTTGCATTTGGTACATAATAACAACTACGTAAAACCAAAAAGTGTCCATCAGACAATCCCAGGTGATAGTCCCCCACGGCCTCAGCATCCATGCTAGCACCGTTAGCAACTCTGAGGGTCATGTCACCTGCCTTCAAAACTCTACGCTTTCTCAACGCCTGCAAAGAATTACAGATATGAGATCCTGATCCGGTATCCAATACCCAGGATGTAGAGTTTATTGATAGACAGTTTTCAATAACATACACACCTGAAGCTGAAGCTGCAACTCGCTTCAAATCCTGTGTTCTAGCCTTCCAAGCCTTGCAATCCTGTTTCCGGTGACCATTTTTGTGACAATAGAAGCATTCTTCCTTCCCCACCAGCTTTCCCGCTACCTTTGTTGCTTTTCCTTTTCCCTTCATATCCACTTTACTGACACCGCCTCTTGGTTTGGCGGGGGCTTTCTTCTTCTTGCCCTTGGCTTTCGCCCTGGACCTGGAAGAGGAAGATCCTCCTACAAACAAAATGGATGTCTCCCTACCCTTCTGTAGGGTGCCCTCAGCACTCCTCAACATGTTCAGAAGCTCGGAAAGTTCAACCTCCTTTCCTTGCATGTTGAAGTTAAGAATAAACTGGGCGTAAGTGGAAAGAAGGGACTGGAGAATCAAATCAGTATAGAGTTCATTCTCCAACGTGGTCCCAAGGTCCGCGAGCTTTTCTATGTAGCCAATCATCTTAAGCACGTGTTCCGCTACCGATGATCCGACGGCCAACCTTGCCGAAAACAACTTCTTCGACACTTCGTATCTTGCGATATGAGACTGCTCTCCATACAGTTCTTTTGTATGAAAAAATATGGACTCTAGGTCCATATTCTCGTGCCTCCTCTGATGTTCGTTGTCCATCGAGGCAAGTACGAGGCATCTGGCCTTCGCGCAATCTATTTCCCAGGTCTTGTAGATTTCCCTATCTACGACACTGGTTTTGCGACCTGGGACAGGGGGAGCTTTGGTGGTAAGGACATACCCCAACTTGTCGTAAGTGATTGCCATCTTGACATTCCTGAGCCAATCTTTGTAGTTTGGCCCTGTCAATATGTTTTTATCTAGTAATAACTTAAGTCCGGTCATGTTGAATGGTCGCTGCAATTAGGAGAGAGAAAAGAAACACTTTAGCATGATGCTCTTGCAAGTTTAGTGTGGTTTTTAATTTGTCTAAACTGGATGGCTCCCACTGTCTCTCGAATCCCTTCTCAAACCGTAAAGAAAGGATTAGTCAGGATCAATCTCACCGTACAATACTTGCTTAACCGTTCAGCCAGGCCAGTGTCGGTACTTCGAGGGAGGTTTTCCAACGCTTTCGCAAAGTTCCTTTATTAAGTAACCTCTTTTCCCTGTGGGCGTAGCCCCGCTAACACCTTTCTAGACACCTTCTAAGTTTATAGCATTGATCGTTAAGTGAGAGTTTTCCCGAGGAGTAGCATATACTCACAGTAGGATCGGGATCCAAATATCATCGCGTGATAAAACCGAAGGAATCCTACCAGAATTATCACACTCCAAATGGTATGCAGCGCTAGCAAGTTTCAGTACTTATGAAACTCCCGATGTGGATTTTTGCCCCATGCTCTTATGACCTTGGCGTGAGGTCAAAATGTCATAAGTCACATGTCAAGTTCTTCCCATCATTATCCTGGTTAATTTGAACCCACCCGTACCTACCCTTGACGTAGGCCAAAATGGCAGTACGACTGTCTCAAACCAACGCATTCTATCTATGCAACAGATAAATATCCGGCAGCTACCAATCACTATGCCTTGGCGTGAGGTCAAAATACATAGCTTGAATACTACCGAATATTTAACTGAAATGATGGAGGGCTACGGATGGTTTTGGCGAAACCGTGAACGTAGTGAACTTGATATAATCGATGGAACGAGATAGCTTTTAGAAGGAGTGGTTCAAGCTCCGCGTTTAAAAGTTTAGTTTTGAAAAGAACCGAGTGGTTTTCAAAGTGTTCCAATCGACTTTTACTTGGTTTATTTTCTTGCATTAGTTCTTTTAATGCGTCCCATCAATTAATCCTACCATTGCAGAAAACAACCAAAATATGACGTACGCTTATGCCATTCGCATTCGCCACGGGGCCCCGTCATCACCCGTTAGGTTACTTAACTAACGACAGAGCGGGGGCTGGGCTAGCGCGGCTGTAAAACATAAGCAACGCCTAAATAGTTATCATATATAAATATTTAGCAATGATAGACATTACAGATCACAGATGAATACATTGGATATACTAGGAATCCGCAATCCGTTCGAGCCTGCAACGAAAAGCGGATTACACGGTCGCGGTGAATAGCCAATACTCCACCCAAGACCCCTACGGGTGCGGCAGACTACCCGCCAAGTACCCAAAGCGAAGCAACCTCCCTCACCACCGTGAGTAGGCCACTCGGCACTTCAAGATACCCGGTAGTTTGTGCACCCCCTCCATGGGTCTATCCTAGGAGCAAAAACAGTAAAAAGAATTATACAATGACGGCTATAACCCCGACCCGGTTGTGCGGCCAAACAAATAATAATATTACATCAATTTACATATTACAATGAATAAAAGAAAAAGCAACACTCATCTCACATCCACCCCGGCTATTCATCCGCGACAATCCAACCCATTCATATACACATACCATCACCAATCACAGATCACAGATATGTATAACCCCGACTAATCGACATATAGCGATTAGCCGACGTTCAATACATGTAAACATCACAGATATAACCTTTTAGTCAAAGTGTATTGAAGTTCCGAAAAAAATACGGATTTATAGGCCCCCAAAAAGAAATTTCTATTCTGGAAAACCTGGGAACATATAAACCATCTTAAAAATCCTAAAACCAAGCCATAAGAAAACTGCACCAAACTCGACTCAGTGAAGAGTCAAAACGGCGGCGGTTAAGACGACTCACTGGACCGGGTTTGCTGTGCTTCTTAAGAAAACCTTGAGATGATTTTTGGAGTATGACAAATTTTATTTCGAACAGAAATTTTTTTTACAGAAACTTAGGGTTTTTAAAACTCGGTTTTTCGATTTTTTTTCGATCGAACTTCCATACACTTTACTACTTAGCTTGTTTATATTTAGTTAGGCTCTGATACCACTGTAAGTCCACGTTGCCCACCCCGGTACTTGCGGGGAGGCGGAAAACGGAATAAAAATCGAATTTTTAGGAGCTTAGGCAACATGGACTAGACTATGAAGGATCTTTGCTAAACAAAAACAAGCTAAAGCTAACTAGAAACTAGCTAAGTGCTAGAAACGTTATACCTTGGGCTTTATGTCCTTCTCTCCTTGCTCCTTGGAGTGGTGGAAGGAGGTCACCTTAGTCGTCTTCTCACGTCGAAGAAAGATCCACCCGAAAGCCTCGACCTTTGGCTTCAACTCCAAGCTAGAAGTAACTAGGGTGCAAGAAGTGCTAATCCTTGAACCCTAGATGAGAGTAGAGATTATCAAGAGAGGGTTTTTCTCAAGCTCAAATGTTTCTCAACACATGAGAGGGGAGAGCTTGAGGGAGAGGAAGAACAAGAGAGAGAATGTGAATAATAGAATGAGAGAATAATATGAAGCATTCTCTCATATATATGAATTATTGTAATTAGATAATTAGTGAGATAATTGTCATGGCTAAATCAAGACATGACCATTATCATTTCATTTTTAATGCAAATTGCAAGGATCAAAGAGCATCTTCCAAATGAAATGATGATGGTCAAAGTGTCAACAAGGTCAACAAGTCAAGGTGGGTCAAATGGTCAACAACCATAACCATGCACAATTATTAAACTAATATCAATTAACAATAATACACACATAATCATTAGGGTTAATACAAATGACAATAGTCATTAACCCTAATCAAAGTCCTCTCCCTCTGTCTCAAGCAACTGTGTATACGCACCCGTATTCGTGATCCGAGGAACACGAATACAATGAGAAAAACCAATCCCAAATCATATACTAGGATCTGGCTTAAACCAAAGCCCGCTAGTATAAGCTGTCCGGACAGCAAACGTGCACAAGTGCGCGGATGTGAACGAACCCTGTCGCAAAACCATGCGACCTCTACTCATTTTGCCTAAAGGCGAATAGCTCTCTGTGTGGGACTCTAAAGACTCGACACTACGCTGGCAGTGGGTTTAACCACAGACCGCAAGCGGCACTAGCTGTACGTAACGGTCCCCAGGTAGATGTCGATAAGAAGACTGACGAGGTGAACCCCATCTGAACTCCTACTGAGCCTGTATGTGACAATCTCCGTACAGTCCGGTCTATTCGTCTGATACATCGCATGGCGGGCCTAAGGGGGCGGTGAACGTCAGTCCCCTAATAGCGGTACAAGTCATGTCGGAGTGTAGCCCAGAACACCCTGAGATAACACTGGAAACCTACCAGTATATCTCGCTTTCCCTGGCTAGGGACTACTCGTGTAATGGCTCTCCTGGACACAGTGTGATGTCAACCCCCAATACCGGGAGAGACGAATCCTGTCTAACCGTCACTGCCTCCAAGTGCTTCGGGACTGCACCCAAAAACTACCTGTTTGCATGACTCCTTTGAGCCGTGGTAGGGTAGTAATCAAAGTGCAGTGGGAACACACTCAAGGCGAAGTGACAGTGTCAAGTCAGCGGACTAAGCTGTACTCATGTCACCTGGGAACTGATAACTGACGATAGGTATAATACCAACCAACAGTTCCGGACGAGTCCTGTCCAGTGTACTCGTAACCTAACGAGCACCCGCATACTATCTCAAGTACGACGTACTGACGGCTGTGGGACAGACCGTCTCCCACGCTGGGATGAGAAGCGCATACGCTAGTTTACTCCGGAGTATCGATGCCCTGTCTCGATAGTCCAACGACTAGGGACCTGTATAAGGATGTGCTTATAGATCACCTAGCTCCCACGAGTGTGAGCGCCATCACAACGCTGGTAATCAAGCAAAGATCCTAAGGGCTCTACTAATATGTATATCAGCGATATGCTAAAAGAAACACATGCACATATTAAAGCAGAGACAAACCAAGTAGCATACTACCATTTCGAGCAAGATTGTATATACAACTGTGAATATCCCAAGCTTCCATCAAGTAATATACAAACTAGTATGATACAGTAATGGCCTCTAGGGCATATACACTAACATCAAGTACTCATCATAAAGGCTTTATCAACATATAATAGAAAGACTATAAGTGTACATGTTAAGATAAAGAGCAACCAGATAGCATACTATCATGCCGAGCAAGAAATTTCTCCCTATACATGTCAAAGCATCCACTAGAATATACATCATATGTACAGTAATGGCCTCTAGGGCATACATATAACTAACACAAGGTCCATCTATATTTTTGATGAAGTTAAACTCTTTGACTGCCACATAAAAACAGATGTTCCAGCTCCGCGATGCCTCCTTTAATCCGTAGATTGATTTATGCAGCTTGCACAACTTTCCGCTGCTCCAACTATCTACGAAGCCCTTTGGCTGTGTCATGTACACGCACTCTTTTAAATCACCATTTAAAAAATCGGCCTTGATGTTAATCTTCCAGATTTCGTATTCATGGTATACAGCAATGGCAAGTAGGATCCGGATGGACTTAACCATAGCCACTTGAGAAAAGGTTTCATCATAATCCACACCTGGTCGTTGACGAAAACCTTTTTCTACAAGTCTAGCTTTGAAAGTCTCAACATTTCCATCTGCACCAAGTTTCTTCTTAAAGATCCACTTGCTCCCAATGGGGTTTACCCTTTCAGGAGCAACCTCCAAAGTCCATACTTTGTTGGTGTACATGGATTCCATCTCAGATCGCATTGCATCCAGCCATTTCACAGAGTCCCCACTTGTGATGGCCTGTTCGAAACTAGTTTGGTCATCATCTTCCATGATGCAATCCTCGCTTCCACCGTCAATAAGAAAACCGTAGTATCTCTCAGCTCGATGAAGAACCCTACTAGATTTGCGGAGAGGCTGAGCTTCGTCGGGGACTATTGAATCCTCCGATTCCAATAAATCATAAGTTGTAGTTTGTGTAGCTAGAACCTCTTCCAGTTCTACTTCATAAACACTAATTTCTTTTATAAGAAATTCCTTTTCTAAAATGGTGGCATATTGAGAAATAAATACCTTTTATTTCCCAGTGTGGTAGAAGATATATCCATAGGAATCCTTTGGATATCCCACAAACTTGCACAGAACAGACCTTGCCTCGAGCTTGTCTGGATTTGTTTTTTAACATAGACCGGAAAACCCCATATCTTAACTCGTTTAAGAGATGGTCTCTTCCCATTCCATATCTCATCTGGAGTGGTAGACACTAATTTGGTTAGAACTCTATTCAATATGTGTAACGTTTTAGAAATCGTTATGGGAATTTCTCCGTTTTTGGGTAAATTGTCGGTATTTTCTGTTTTAACCCGACTGTGATCAAACGACCATATAGACTTGCCAGCACCTAGTTTAGCTAAAATAAAGCTAGTGCGCAAGCTTTGGGGATATATGGGACGTTTTTGTTCAATTTGAATTTTTCCCAATTTTAATATTATTTTAATACGGTATTCGCATTTTGGGAAATTTCTTCTAAGTGAACTTTTCTTTAATTAGGTTTGTGTAATAAAACCCTTCCCACTTTATCTAGATATTTGTTTGTGCATATGGATTAAGTTTACTAAGAAAAAGAAAAGAAATTCAAAGGTGCATGCATGTGTGTGTGTGTGAATGCATTTATTGTGCACTTATTGCATAGAATTGGCTAGAAGCTCCACACAACTCCCCACTTTCTCTCGTGGCCGAAATTTTCCTTCCTCCTTCGGCCCTTGATTATTCCTTCACCATTTTCATCAATTCCTAGCTAATTAATCTCCAAAATCCCAAAGCTTATATCACAAATACACCAAGTCTTGTTTTTGCCATCTCGGATCACATGGAGCTAGGGAAAGCTTGGATCTTGTGAGCAAGATTGTTAAGTATAATCCCTAATCTGATAATTAGAAGTTTTTATATTATTTAGCTCGTTGGTTGTAGCGTAGAACACTTTTTATATCGATTAGTGCAATATCGTGTTTTTAGTGTGCTTTTTGAATCTCTGTGAACTGCTGTAATCTGGAAATTTTATTGAGTGACCAAACAAGATTGTGGTGTTGTACTAGTGAACCTAAGTCACCACCTGAGACACGAGGACCACCTCACCGGCCTCGGCCGGCGACCCCCTTTGGCAATTCCAGCGACGTCGGCTACTTAGGGGATGTTGGAGTTTGGGTTTTGTGGGTAGTTGTTTTCTGTGGTTTAGGGGTATTTGGTACTGTTTACTTTTTTTAGTAATTACAGTATGCAAAATCTGGGATCGTTTTCCTATAATCTATTGTTTTGTGCCCGCGCGATACGTATACGACACGGATCGTGCTTGTGGTGTGATTTTTGCTCTTAGGTTGTTTTCGTCGTGTCGCTATGCACGTTAGCCACAATACGAACACTTGAGAGTATGTTTGGTGTTGTTGTGTCGGTTAAATGTAATTTGTGCGTGTTTTGGGTCTATTATTAATGTATACTTGCTTTATTATTTTAATGTGGTAGGTTCGCTGGCGGGGACTTCGGACACTGCTACAAGGGGAAAACAAGTGGTTGGCTTCACTTAGCCAGACGTTGGTAAGTAGATTTAACATCTACAGGGGAATCGCCCGCATGGGTTATGCGTCTGGGCTAGAAATGACTTTACTTTGTCGCACATTCTGTTTCATGTTTAGAGTTGCGCATACCCCCTGTTGCTTAGTTACTTATTGTGCCTGGACTCGTATCCTTAGGACCCTGCACTAATATTGACGGCTTATATTGCATGAGCATTGATTGTATGCCACCCACACCGTCAATAATTGCCATGTCACGCACAAACCTTTGATAAATATAATATTGTTTGGTTAGGGACATTGAGACATTGATTCATATCCCTATATGCATATGACATCTAGCATACCTGTATACCTATATACTTACACATATTCCTTGATATGTTTACATGCTAGTTACCCATATACCTATATGGTAATGTACCATTGTGATTGGTATATACACATATGAAACATAGCTACATGTATATCTGGCATTCAGACATACATATACCTGGAGGGTATTATGGATAGGTATAGACACATACCTTGCTACAGCTACTTTGACATCATACATACTTACATATGGACACACATATCTTGCTATACCGATATGGTTACGCATACCTTGTTATGGCTACATGTTCACCTGTCTATGATATTGCATCTGATTTTGAGGAAATCAGGATCCGCGTGATATATTTAGTAAATTGTTGTAGTTAAATAGTTGTTTTCCTTTATATGCTCATATTGTTGTTTCATGTTGCATATATTACATTCATGGATTTCATATGATGTCTCCGATATTTTTACTCCTGTATATATAACGGTGAAATGGGACGCTGTTATATATGCCTTTACACCAATATTAGTGGAATGGGACGCTAATATATGTGTATTGATTCATACAGTTATATTATATTCATGGATTTTCGCATTGAGATATGGATTTTTCATGATGTTTTCTGGATTTGAGGACCGTGGTTGTTTCATGAAATTATGCATTATTTGAAAAACCCTGTTTCTCTTGATATGATATTTCTGCAGCCACCATGAGTTTTATCGGTTCTGATTATATACCCCATGCGAGGAGCGTCGTGGGCCGTGTGAGGGTACATGGTAGGGCCCGGTACGGTTCCCCTCGGTAAGACGTTCGTGATACAGATGATGAGCCTGGAAGGTGGGCAAGTACCTACCGGTGATTTTATTTGGACTCGGCGGTTATCATAGGAATACCGACCGGAGTGATGTACGACATATCGTCAGGGCCAGTCTTGGTGACAGCGCCTGAGTTATGAGGATTTACGTGTCGTGCTAGACACGAGTTTCATGATGTTTCGAGTGTTCATGTTGACACTCAGGTTTTCCATGTTTTCTACGTATCGTCGGTGGACATACGGGGTTGATATCCTCATACTTATATTTATATTATACACAGGATATGTGGGATATACTGATATTGTACACACAGGATATGTGGGATATACTGATATGGTACATACAGGATATATGAGATATACTTGATGTTGGACATTCAGGATATATGAGATATACTAGATGTTGGACATTCAGGATATATGAGATTTACTTGATATGATAGCCATATTTGGCGGCTGATTTGTGGAAAATTGGGAATTTGATTGTCTTGTTGGATTTTGGTCCTACCACGAGGTTAAGATTTCCGTGGAAATGACATATTTCATTCCATACTCCACATTTATTGTTTATGCACTGCTTCATATATTAGTTGTACCTGATAGAGTACTTTCCATGACTTTTGCATTTACATACTATTTTATGCATTATTTCATGTATTATTTGTACCCGATAGAGTACCTTACATGATTATTGCATACCGATCGTCATATTATCGCTTCATGTAGTAGTAGTACCTGCTAGCGTACTTTTCATGACTGATGCATTACATATTACCATCCATTGATATTTGATGCTTATGTTAGATTCGAGTTGTACGTGCATACTCGCGATTACCTGCATATGTTATTTACTATTCATGAATTGGCAACTCACCCCCGTTGTGCCACAGTGTTTGCAGGTGTTCCTCGGGATAGTCAAAGGCAGGGCTATTTTCATCCATCGTATCATCTTTTGTTGCGGATACCACTTCGCCTGACAGTGTGCAGTTTTGCCCAGGTGGGTTTGTGGTTATCCGATGTTGTATTGTATATTCGTTGTACCCATGTACTCTCCATCTACCACTATATTGTATAACTTAGATATTTGATGAGAGGACGATATTGTATATTATTTTGTGACTTGGAGGCATTTATGCAGTTTTATTTTTTATCGTCTCTATCTTCGCTACGGCGTCGTATATCTGTTGTCGTGGTTGTTTTCCACCTTTTTGGCATGGATTTGCTCCCGTTGGGGATGCTTTACTTTATATTTATATTGTAACCATTTTAGGGGCCTATTTTACAAAGGAGGTGCTGCCAAAATTTTAAGGAATAAAAGTGAGACTTTAAAGAATTTAGGTTGTGATTTCAAAGGTTTTGAAAATACTGTTATCACTTTCTTATTACTTTTGATGGTTTAGATTTCTGGGTTTTGGCTATCTTTTACTGCATTACGCCTGTAGACGTTGCGTACTATTAGAGCCGTCACGTGCCAATTTCGGGTCCGGACAAAGTTTGTATCAGAACGCTAGGTTTTACCTTCCGGAGTGTAGGATGACCTTAGTATGATGAAGTAGGTATCTTAAGCAGAGTAACATAGCATGTGTATATTCCGCGGCATACTTACGACACGGTACTCCGCCTAAAGTAACCTAAGTACAAATTGCTTGAAATTCCTTTCTTGTTGATACATATCCTTGTGATTCGATTTCCGTGTTCTTATCGAATCCTATTTCCATTTTAGCCTTTGCTGCCGATGACTATGAGGACTCAGAGTGATGCAGCGAGAGCCGAGGTCAGAGTGGACTCGTGTGGGATGAAGACTGACCAAGATGGCACGCTCGTTGCATCGGACCAGACGGATCCGCCTTCGCTAGATCATATTGATAGGCTTGTGGCAGAGATGCAGGACTTGCGCCAGACGATGAGTTCTTTGGTTGAGGCCATTCGAGCGCAGCGACAGGAGGTTGTCACCCCTGTTACCCAGTTGTTCCTTGCAGTCAGCACTCAGCCTTATGTTACTTATACAGCACCAGTGGACGCAGCCCGTTTTGACGAGGAGCATTTTTCCGAGACTTTGGGAGTTCCGGAACAGAGGAGGGATCGTACAGGTGTACCAGCCCAGAAATAGAGGCTTAGGCGTCGAGTCAGATTTCGTGACCTTCATGGGAGTAGTAGAGGCTTAGGACGAGGACAGTCGTTCAGCTCTCATCCCCAGGAGGGTCAGTAGCCATCGTATGGATGTTTTCGATGCGGGGGCCTTCATCACCACATCAGGGATTGTTCCTTAGTACCGCGTCAGACCCATGTTTAGAGAGGTCGTGGTCGCGGAGGATTGGTTACGATAGAATGGTCTGGCAGAAGAAGAGTTCTGACAGTTCCGGGTAGAAGGCAGACACGAGAGTTTGCTTCTACTCATTGGGACACACAGGCGTCCAGTGCAGAGTTTTCAGGTATTCATAATTTGTATGTTCTTGTGATTCATAGGTTGGTGTTCTTCGGGATCTATGCAATTGTTGTTTTACACACTTTGTGCCTTGGTTGGGCCGAGGTTTGTGTATGCTAGATCAGCCGTTGTTGTGTTAATTTCTGTCAGCGATTCTTTTATTGTGCGACACGTGTTTCAGTCGTGTGCCAATCGGATAGGAGATAGAGATTCGTCCGTCGTTGTGATCCTTCTAGAGATGTTGGATTTGACGTTCTCCTGGGCACAGACTGGTTAGCTAAGTGCTAGGCGTCTATGGACTGCCGCGAGAAAACAGTTTGGTTTTGTTTTCCCGGCGAGTCATTTTTTGTTGTGCAGAGGGGCAGTGGTGCCGCCTCTCACAGCTTGAATTCAGCATTTTGTCGCTTGTCGGCTTTTGAGGAGAGGATGTGGTAAATTCTTGGCTTTTATTCATGATACCGGAGCCATAGTGGGTTGGTTGGACCGGGTTCTTTTCGTGCGAGAGTTTTCCGACGTTGTTCCAGATGAGCCGGTGGGGCTTAGGGAGCTTGAGGATCAGCTGCAGAGTTGTTTTGTTGACGGAATTAGTCGTCCAGGTGTTTCGCTTTGGGGAGCTCCTATTCTGTTCGTCAGGAGAAGGGCGGCAGTTTGAGGTTAAGTATTGATGGATCGTCAAATGAACCGGCTTACGCTGCGGATAGGTATCCTTTACCTCTCATTGATGATTTGTTCGACTTGCTCCAGAGTGCGAGACATTTTTCTAAATTGTTTGAGATCAGGTCATCATTGTTGCGGGTTCGGAGTGAGGACATTCCGAAGACTGCTTTTGTGCGTGCTACGGGCAGTATGAGTGTTTGGTGGTGTCGCTGGACTCACCAGAGCCCTGGCAGCATTTGTGGATGTGATGAACCAGATTTCTTCAGGTCGTTCCTCGACCAGTTGATTGTTGTGTCATTGATGACATTCTGGTCTATTCCAACAAATCGTGAGAAACGTGGGCAGCACTTGAGGATTTGTTTTGCAGACATTTGGAAGGCCCAGCAGTTTGCTAAATTCTCATAGTGTTCCTTCAGGCTTGGTTGTGTGACTCCTAGGTCTAGTAGTTACGGGAGACGGTTTTCATATGGACCCGAGGAGGATCGTGGCCGTACAGCTTGGGCCCATACTTATATCTGGGACAGAGGTCCGCAGATTTGGGCTTAGCAGGTTTTTACCGCCGTTTCGTGCAGGATTTGCTTGTGTATCGCTGCACCGTTGACTGAACGGACCGGGAAGGAGGTTCTTTTCTGTGGACTGAGGCTTGTGTGCGGTGTTTTCGGCAGTTGGAGATTCGGTTGACAACTGCAACAGTTCTTTCTTGCTTGCTGGTTCGGACGACTTTGTTGTTAATTGTGATGTTTCGTGAGTGGGGCTCGATTTTGTGTTGTTGTGGCACTATAGAGTTATCTCTTTTGCTTCCCGACAGTTGGAGGTAGTACGAGCAGGATATCCCACTCATGATTTGGAGATGGCCACGGTGGTCGTGCGTTGAAGATCCGAGGACACTACTTGTTCGGAGAGTCGTGTCAGATTTTCACCGACCACCAGAGCTTAATGTACATCTTCCTGCAGCGGGTTATGATTGTTGAGACAGCGCCGTGGGATGGAACTTGTTGAGGATTGTGTTTTGTGATATCCTTTGGTTACCCGTGGCAAGGCGATTGTGGTAGCTGATGCTTGAGTCGTAGGCCCGGGGTTAGCTTGTTCCTGTTGTTGGCAGTTCAGAGACAGTCTTCTGCAGATTTACAGTTCTTGTGTGATCATGGGGTACGGCTAGGTTCGCCTCTACGGAAGGGACAGCTTGCTCATGTCCGCACCCGACCACTTTTCCTTAATCGTTTTCGTGAGGCACAGCCCAGCGATGCTCGTTGTCTGTGATACTTGAGCATGTTCGGCTGGGTAAAAATTCGGAGTCCTTGATTTGTGACTAGGGTGTGCTACATTTAGGGACGCGTTTGTGTGTACCTGATGTTGATAGGTAGAGACGCGAATCCTAGTGGAGACGCATCAGTCAGCTTTCTGAGTTCATTCAAGTTCCACCAATTTGTGACGTGACTTGTGAGATAGTTACGGGTGAGCAGGAATGAAGAGTGAAGTTTCGAATTTCGTCTCAAGGTGCTTGCCTTGTTGTGAGCGTAGGTTGAGCATTGAGACCAGCTGGAGAGTTGCAATCTTTAACCGTTCCGGAAGGGAATGGGAGCAGATCTCCATGAATTTGGGTTGTGGCGTCTACCCAGGTTTAGTCAGGGTGTGACTCCATTTGGGGTGTTTGTTGTCCGGTTATTCTCAATTTGCTCAGTTGTTCTTTGTTAAGTTTGTGCGCTGCACGGAGTTCCTTCATGCGTTGTATCCAATTGGGGGCACCCTGTTCGCTATCCGTAGTTGGCAGAAGCTTCAGGAAGCATTGGGTACTGGTTGAGCTTTAGCTCCGCTTTCCATCTGTAGGATGATGGTCAGTTGAGCGGACTATACAGAATCTGGAGGTTTTTCTTGTGCGCACGTTTTCGTTGTTGTTGGCAGTTGGGATGGTCACTTGCCATTGTTAGAGTCTTCTTTCATAGCTGTTATCAGGAGACATTCCAATTGGCAACCTTTAGGTTTTGTTGTTAGGTTGTGTCGATCGCCATTCTGTTTCTTTCTGACTCTGCGTGAGTAGGATTTTACACCCCAGCCAGTCTAGAGACTTCGAAAATGATCCCATTGTTTCAGGTCAGGATGTTGTCAGTCCTGTGCGAACAGAGGTCTTATGCCGACCATGATGGTCGCAGACTTAAGTTCGCAGTGGGAGATCATGTATTCCTAAGGATTTTCTGATGAATGATATGTTGAGTTTTGGGAAGCTTATCCCAGGATTGTAGGTCCTTTTTAGATCCTTTTAGCGAGTCAGTTCCGTTGCCTTTCATTTGGCACTCCCGCCCAGATTATTGAGTATTCACCCTATATTCCTTTTGTCGATACTTTGCAATACCTTCATGACCTTTCTCACATGACTCAGCACCAGACCATTTAGCTTGGACGCGATCTTTTCGTTCACCGGCAGCCATTGTGTTAGTGCTCGGCAGGTGGAGAAATTTCAGTCAAGGGTCTTGCCATCTGTAGAGGGTTTTCTTGGACGTAGCCGTATAGTGAGGTAATCACTTGGGAGGCTGCGAGTGAGATTGGAAACTTTGTAATCTTTTCCTTGAAGGTACGCTTTGTGAGAATTTTATATTCGGGGACAAATTTTTATAAGGGGGGAGATTGTAACGTTTTAGAAATCGTTATGGGAATTTCTCCGTTTTTGGGTAAATTGTCGGTATTTTCTGTTTTAACCCGACTGTGATCAAATGACCATATAGACTTTCCAGCACCTAGTTTAGCCAAAATAAAGCTAGTGCGCAAGCTTTGGGGGTATATGGGACGTTTTGGTTCAATTTGAATTTATCCCAATTTTAATATTATTTTAATACAGTATTCGCATTTTGGGAAATTTCTTCTAAGTGAACTTTTCTTCAATTGGGTTTGTGTAATAAAACCCTTCCCACTTTATCTAGATATTTGTTTGTGCATATAGATTATGTTTTTAAAGAAAAAGAAAAGAAATTCAAAGTGCATGCATGTGTGTATGTGTGTGAATGCATTTATTGTGCACTTATTGTATAGAATTGGAAGCTCCACACAACCCCCACCTCCTCTCTTGGCCGAAATTTTCCTTCCTCCTTCTGCCCTTGATTATTCCTTCACCATTTTCAACAATTCCTAGCTAATTAATCTCCAAAATCCCAAAGCTTATATCACAAATACACCAAGTCTTGTTTTTGCCTTCTTGGATCACTTGGAGCTGGGGAAAGCTTGGATCTTGTGAGCAAGATTGTTAGGTATAATCCCTAATCTGATAATTAGAAGTTTTTATGTTATTTAGCTCGTTGGTTATAGCGTAGAACACTTTTTATATCGATTAGTGCAATATCGTGTTTTTAGTGTGCTTTTTGAATCTCTGTGAACAGCTGTAATATGGAAATTTTACTGAGTGACTAAACAAGATTGTAGTGTTGTACTAGTGAACCTAAGTCACCACCTGAGACAGGAGGAACACCTCATCGGCCTCGGCCGGCGACCCCCTTTGGCAATTCCGGCGACGTCGGCTACTTAGGGGATTTTGGAGTTTGGGTTTTGTGGGTAGTTTTCTTCTGTGGTTCAGGGGTGTTTGGTACTGTTTACTTTTTTAATAATTACAGTATGCAAAATCTGGGATCGTTTTCTTATAATCTAGTGTTTTGTGTCCGCGCGATACGTTATACGACACGGATCGTGCTTAAGGTGTGATTTTTGCTCTTAGGTTGTTTTCGTCGTGTCGCTACGCACGTTAGCCACAATACGAACACTTGAGAGTATGTATGGTGTTGTTGCGTCCGTTAAATGTAGTTTGTGCGTGTTTTGGGTCTATTATTAATGTATACTTGCTTTATTGCTTTAATGTAGTAGGTTTGCAGGCGGGGACTTCGGACACTGCTACAAGGGGAAAACAAGTGGTTGGCTTCACTTAGCCAGGACGTTGGTGAGTAGATTTAACATCTACAGGGGAATCATCCGCATGGCGTTATGCGTCTGGGCTAGAAATGACTTTACTTTGTCGCACATTCTATTTCATGTTTAGAGTTGCGCATACCCCCTATTGCTTAGTTACTTGTTGTGCCTGGACTCGTATCCTTAGGACCCTGCACTATTATTGACGGCTTATGTTGCACGAGCACTGATTGTATGCCACCCACACCGTCAATAATTACCATGTCACACACAAACCTTTGATAGATATATTATTGATTGGTTAGGGACATTGAAACATTGATTCATATCCCTATATGCATATGACATCTAGCATACTTGTATACCTACATGCTTACACATATTCTTTGACATGTTTACATGCTAGTTACCCATATACCTATATGGTATTGTACCATTGTGATAGGTATATACACATATGAAACATAGCTACATGTACATCTGGCATTCAGACATACATATACCTGGAGGGTATTATGGATAGGTATAGACACATACCTTGCTACAGCTACTTTGACATCATACATACTTACATATGGACACACATATCTTGCTATACCGATATGGTTACGCATACCTTGTTATAGCTACATGTTCACCTGTCTATGATGTTGCATCTGATTTCGGGGAAATCAGGATCAGCATGATATATTTAGTAAATTGTTGCGAGTTAAATAGCTGTTTTCCTTTACATGCTCATATTATTGTTTCATGTTACATATATTACATTCATGAATTTCATATGATGTCTCCGATATTTTTACTCCTGTATATTTAACGGTGGAATAGGACGCTGTTATATATGCCTTTACACTAATATTAGTAGAATGGGACGCTAATATATGTGTATTGATTCACACAGTTATATTATATTCATGGATTTTCATATTGAGATATGGATTTTTCATGATGTTTTCTGGATTTGAGGACCGCGGTTGTTTCATGAAATTATGCATTATTTGAAAAACCCGGTTTCTCTTGATATGATATTTCTGCAGCCACCACGAGTTTTATCGGTTCTGATTATATACCCCATGCGAGGAGCGTCTGGGCCGTGTGAGGGTACATGGTGGGGCCCGGTACGGTTCCCCTCGGCAAGATGTTCGTGTTACAGACAATGAGCCTGGAAGGTGGGCAAGTACCTACCGGTGATTTTATTTAGACTCGGCGGTTATCGTGGGGATACTGACCGGAGTGATGTACGACAAATCGTCAGGGCCAGTCTTGGTGACAGCGACTGAGTTATGAGGATTTACGTGTCAATACTAGACATGGGTTTCATGATGTTTCGAGTGTTGGTGTCTAACACTCAGGTTTTCCATGTTTTCTACGTATCGTCGGTGGACATACAGGGTTGATATCCTCATACTTATATTTATATTATACACAGGATATGTGGGATATACTGATATTGTACACACAGGATATGTGGGATATACTGATATGGTATATACAGGGTATATGAGATATACTTGATGTTGGACATTCAGGATATATGAGATATACTTGATGTTGGACATTCAGGATATATAAGATTTACTTGATATGATAGCCATATTTGGGCGCTGATTTGTGGAAAATTGGGAATTTGATTGTCTTGTTGGATTTTGGTACGACCACGAGATCAGGATATCCGTAGAAATGACATATTTCATTCCATACTCCACATTTATTGTTTATGCACTGCTTCATGTATTAGTTGTACCTGATAGAGTACTTTCCATGACTGTTGCATTTACATACTATTTTATGCATTGTTTCATGTATTATTTGTACCCGATAGAGTACCTTGCATGATTATTGCATACCGATCATCATATTATCGCTTCATGTAGTAGTAGTACCTGCTAGCGTACTTTTCATGACTGATGCATTACATATTACCATCCATTGATATTTGATGCTTATGTTAGATTCGAGTTGTACGTGCATACTCGCGATTACCTGCATATGTTATTTACTATTCACGAGTTGGCAACTCATCCTCGTTGTGCCACAGTGTTTGCAGGTGTTCCTTAGGATAGTCAGAGGCAGGGCTATTTTCATCCATCGTATTATCTTTTGCTGCGGATACCACTTCGCCTGACAGTGTGCAGTTTTGCCCAGGTGGGTTTGTGGTTATCCAATGTTGTATTGTATATTCGTTGTACCCATGTACTCTCTATCTACCACTATATTGTATGACTTAGAGACTTGATGAGAGGACGATATTGTATATTATTTTGTGACTTGGAGGCTTTTATGCAGTTTTATTTTTTATCGTCTCTATCTTCGCTACGGCGTCGTATATCTGTTGTGGTGGTTGTTTTCCGCCTTTTTGGCGTGGATTTGCTCCCGTTGGAGATGCTTTACTTTATATTTATGTTGTACCTATTTTGGGGGCTTGTTTAACAAACGAGGTGCTACAAAAATTTGAAGGAATAAAAGTGAGACTTTAAAGAATTTGGGTTGTGATTTCAAAGGTTTTTAAAATACTGTTATCACTTTCTTATTACTTTTGATGGTTTAGATTTCTGGGTTTTGGCTTTCTTTTACTGCGTTACGCCTATAGACGTTGCGTAGTATTAGGGACGTCACGTGCCAATTTCGGGTCGTGACAATTTGTTCGCGACTGTCTCAAGCGCATAACCCCAAAAGGAAACAGGTAGCTCAGCAATACTCATCATTGAGCGCACCATATCTAATAGGGTGCAATTCCACCACTCCAATACACCGTTGCGCTGTGGTGTATATGAAGAAGTAAGCTGAGAGAGAATCCCATTTTCTTTTAAATAATCCAGGAACTCTGTGCTTAAGTATTCTCCTCCCCGATCAGATCGAAAGATTTTAATACTTTTACCCGTTTGGTTCTCTACTTCACACTTATATTCCTTGAATTTCTCAAAAACTTCAGATTTGTATTTCAACAGGAACATATGTCCGAAATTTGAGAGATCATCGGTGAATGTAATGAAGTATGAGGAACCATTCCTGGAATGTGTAGACATAGAACCGCATACATCACTATGTATCAGTCCAAAGAATTCAGTAGCTCTATCTCCGTGTCCAGTAAACGGAGTTTTGGTCATTTTGTCTTTAAGAAATGACTGGCAAGTTGCACAAGATGTAAATTCAACCGGGTTCAAATATCCATCCTTATGTAACTTATCTAGTCGTGTCGCATTGATATGACCTAGTCTACAATGCCACAAGAAGGATTCGTTCATTTCTGAACTTTTCCTCTTGTGTGTGTTCTGTGAATTAAGAACTGTATTTTTATTCAGAACGTATAAACCGTTACATAACATACAAACCCCAATCATCACTTGATTTAGGAGAATGTTCATAACGTTTTTCTCTACTACAAAGTTATATCCTTCTTTATCTAATAAAGAAACTGATATTAAATTGTACAACATTTTGGGTACGTAATAATAGTTGTTCAAAATCAATGTATTACTTTCTGGTAATACAAGGTGATATTCGCCAACTACTTTGGCTGCAACCCATATACCATTCCCTACTTGGAGAGAATGATAACCTATTCCAGTTGTCTACCTTTCTTTAGCCCATGTAACATATTACAAATGCGGGATCCTGATCCGGTATCTAATACCCAGGACGTACAAAAAACTGAGAAACAATTCTCGGTAACGAACACATACGAAGAAGATGCATTAACATGCTCATTCCTTGCTCGGGTCGCATGGAAATCCCGGTATTTCTCTATTTCCTGCTAAGGCTTATAACAGTTATAAGGTAGAGTGGAACCAGCGTTCCCCAGCTCAGTATAACAAGCGGGTTCACTCAATACATCAATATTATTATCTTGATTAAGGCATGTCATGGTCTCTACCTGGAGAGAGAGAGAGAGAGAGAGAAGAAAATATTTTAGCGTATGCTTTTGCAAGATTAGATTGGTTATTATTTTATCTAATCAGGATGGCTCCCACTATTTTTATCAAATCTTCCTTCAACCCTAAAAGGTAAGATTAGCCGGGATTAATTACACTCTATAAGTTCGCCAATCGTTCAGCCAGGCAGGAATTGGTATCCGAGGGAGTCTCCCCATGCTTTTCCATGGAACTAATTAAATAAACTCGTTTCCGCAGCGGCATAACCCCGTTAACACTTTCTTAGACACCTACTTGATCAGCTAATTGTAAACTGGAAAACTCTCCCAGGAGTAACTCTTACTCGCAATGGGTATCGGGATCCAACTATCTCATAGAAGGTATGCAATCTCATTGCAAATTTTAACTCTTGAAATTCCCGATATGCTTTTTACCCCTAGCGGCTTATGATCTTAAGCACTATTGTCAACAAATCATAAGCATTAGTCATGTTCTACCTGTCATTTCATGATTAATTAGACCCACTCATATGACCCTTAACTATGGTCAACAAAGTCATATAAATGTCCTAATTAATCGCATCATATACTGTATAGGGAGACATCACTTAGCTACCGTACACTACGCCTTAACTATGGTTAACAAATATAGCATGAATACTAAGTACTCTATTTCCTAAAATGACGGAGGGTTGCGGATGGTTTTTATGAAAACCTTTAACGCTTTGAATTTGATATCGTTGTAGAATCGAGTGATTTGAAAATGAGTGGGTTAAGCTCTGCATTTTAAAATCGAATAGTTTTCAGAACAAACCGAGTGGGTTGTAGAATTTACTAGCTTTTGCTAAAGAGGTCATTCCCGGTGAAGGGATCTCAGCTCTTTCCTCATCGAATGAGGTGCTGGATATTCATCAAGGAATACCACTATGCAAAGCAAGAACTAGAGCCACCTTTTTGAAAAATTGATTCTACAACATCTTTAGGTTTCATTCCTTTTCATTAATCTCATTAATATAGTCCTATCATTTATGTTTCCAAAACATCATAGAAGAAACGAAAATAGAACGCATGCTTATGCCATCCGCATTTGCCATGGGGTCCCGTCATGCACCGTTAGGTTACTTAACTAACGACAGAGCGGGGTAGGGCTAGCGCGGATGCAAAACATAAGCAACGTTTATTATATATCATATATATAATATAAAGCATTCGTTTCATGCAGTTATATGATCTCATCACGGAACATTGCAGCAGAAGTCAACATATGAAATATAGGATATACTAGGAGGTCCGTGTTTTAAATCAAGCCAGTAAAAAACACGGATTCCACGGTCGTGATGAATGGACAAAACCCACATCTCTAGACCCCTACGAGAGCGGCAAGCAACCCTGCCAATTCTAAAGTTAGGAGACCCGGTATCGACTTTTCGACATGGTCTCCCACTGGACTCTAGAACCCGGTTACTTGTGCTCCCCTCCTTGGGTCTATCCTAATGCGGAAAAGTAAATAATATACATCAATGCTGACATCATCCTCAACCCGGAAGTGTCCCAATAAAAGAATATTACATACAAATTTTTACATGAATGAAAATGAAAAAATCTCATCTCACGCAAAAACCCCTGGTTATTCAAACACGACGATCCAATATAACATATCACAGTAACACATAACATCACATGTCATCAACGTAAGTAAATATGCGTATCCCAATTGTTGTTGATGTATAGCAACAAAACCGGTGATACACCACATATTACACTTACGGTCACCGTAAAGAAAATAAAAACTACAATAATTGGATTCCGCAACATGTTTAGACATCATAATCCCGAAGTATCACATACTTTGGATTTCATGCCTAACCGTATAAATTCCTTAGACATAAAAAACCCAGAATATCACATATTCTGAATTTCATGCCTAACGTTATAAACCCGGCATTTTAGTCTCAAATTGAAAACATTTTTCAATAACCAGTCGGGCAATTCAATAAGATTCCCGACATTGATCGAATGCTCGTCGGAAACATTAGTAGATGGCCGCACCCCCGATGTCGTCGACGAAGTGCACTTAGGCAGAACACCGCGACCGCGAGCACCGGAGCCGATGCTTTTGGCAACGGGGTTCTCCTATAGTCACTTAGCCGGGGCAATGGGGCGTAGCTATCTATTAGTGTTACCCGGCGAGTGTTCGCGTACTGTACGAGATTGCGATGGAGTTTTGATCCGGTTCAAAACCTCGTGGCAACCGATCAAAAAAGACTAATTTGCTAGATTTACAAAATTCTAATTAGTTTTCACAAAACTAATTATTGTGGATTCCAAATATTGTATCACAAATCACAGATATCTAGACGATGTTAAACATTTCGATCGATTTATCAAACACCCAAAATTCCCAGAGACCTCAACACTTGAGTCTCACTTAAAAATACCCAGAATGTGCCACAAGTACCTATGGATCAGCACAAGAAGGCACAGTCCCTGCCACACCAACTATGCCGCGGAACCGCGGCTAAACCCATGGTTTGGTCGCGGCTGCGCGACCGTTTGGTTGAGTTGGGTGCTCATTCTTCTTGGGGATCCGTATAAAACCCTGCACAATTTTCTGCATATTTTTAAATTCAAAAATTCCAACTTTTGAAAAAATTTCCAGTGAGTGAGAATTTAGGGTTTCGAAAAGTCGATCGAACACTTTAACTTCGCCTAGACCACTTCTAATAGTCTAGCTTGGCTCTGACACCACCGTTGGAGTTTCTTAGCACGACCACTAGGTTTTAGCAAGAATCAAGTATGCAATCTTAAAAAATCTAGAGTGCTAAGGAACACAAACCTAGAATCGAACTAGAGAATTAGGGTTTATAAAGCATGTAAACAAACTTTACACTAGGTCAACAAGGAATACAACCTTTGTAGACCGGTCCTTCACTTCTAAAGCTCCGTGTAGTAGTCCTTTAGCTCCAAGTAGTGGTCCCCCGAACTCTTCTTTGGCTCCACTTGGTGAAAGGAACGAGCTTGCTTAAGGATCTTCGAGGCCTAAGATGATCTATGTCGAAGAATCTCTAACTCAAGCTACCTCTTCACTAATTGAGAAATTAGTGAAGTAAACAACCTATACTGAATGGCTAGTTTGGTATAGATTGATGAAGTAGGTATTTTGCTCACTTTAGAATTATTTCTCTCTTTTTCTTTTTCACCACTCAAAAGCAAGAGAGCAAAGAAGGAGATGAAGAAGATCATCAAGTATGAACCCTTGGGTGAGAAAATATCTCTAGAGATATTAGTAGAGAGTTAACCATGACTAAAGATAATGGTTGGGTTAATAAATATCAAGAGTAAATCAAAATTAGTGGACTAAGTCAAGGCTTCTACATGCTTCCACAAGCATCTTAAGACATGCCATTTTCCACCTAATTTTGATGTATCCCTTAATTATTAATCACCCAAATTATCTTTAGTTTGGTATGAGTCTCATACGCCCATGTCCAATGTATCGTCTAGCATGACACAAAAATAAATACATTAATATATATCTCATATATATTTATATGTATTTGTAGAAAACCAATTCTTAAGTGAGCTAATATTAGTTAATATATATTAATATATCAAATATATAATTATATATTAAATTATTAAATCAACACTTGATTTAATAATCCGGCTATATCACATACAACCGACTAGTACATTTATATGTATATCAAATATACATATAACAAATTATTGAATCAACACTTGATTCAATAATCCGGTTATATAACATATAATCTATATCGCAAGATTAGAATACTGTATCACAAACACGTATTAATCTCGGTCCCGCACATATCACATATGTGCCTTACTTCGTTTCGGTTGGGCTAGGAAACCTCTGTGTAGGACACTAAAGACCCGTAAATACGCCAGCAGTAGGTAATGATCATATTAGTCACCCACAAACCGTCAGTGGTACTAGCTGGATGCAACAGCTGCCTAGGTATTGAGCGATCAGAAGCTCAACAAGCAAGCTTGTCCAAACTTCCGTGAATCCAGTAAGTGACACAGCCGTACAGTCCGGTCTCTTCGTCTGATATGTCGCATATCGAGTCTGGGGTGGTAAACGTCAGACCCTAATAACTTGATAAGTCATGCCAATGTGAGGCTCATAACGGGTCGAAAAACTAATGATAACACATACTAGTAAATCTCATCATCAGCCCTGGTTAGGGACTTCCTGTTATATCCAATCGAGCATAGCGCAACATCAACTCCTAATACCGGGAGAGACGAAATCTCTCCTATCGCTCATTGCCTCCATGTGACTCAGGACTGTACCAAAAATCCACCTGTTTGCATGACTCCTTCGAGCCGTGGTAGGGAGGAAATCAAATCACTGTGGGAGCCACACAAGACTCTATGACGATCTCGGGTCTACAGCTAACCTGTATAAGTATCACCAGAGAACTGCTATCTGACGATAGGTATAATACCATCTAGGAGTTCTCGGCGAGTCCTGTTTGGTGTACCCATTCTCCATGAGCGCCTGTGTACAATCTTTGATGTCAAACACCAATGGCTATGGGATTAACCATCGCCCCATACAGGGCCAAGAAACATACACACTAGTCTACTCTGGAATATCGATGCCATGTCTCGATACTCCTTCGACTAGGAACAATTAAGGATGAACTTGTGGACTACCCTGGCCTTACTAGTATGATCTGCATCATAGTCCTGGTAGTCAAGTACACATCCTGAGGGCTTTATCAACATGTAACGGAGAGACAATATAATGATACAAGTGTACATGTTAAGATAAAGAGCAACTAGATAGCATACTATCAAGTCGAGCAAGAAAGTCCTCTCTATATATTTCCAAGCATCCACTATAATATACAATCATGTACAATAATGGCCTCTACGGCATACATATATCTAACAATGTGGTTGTCCGACTTATGTCAAAAAGCTAAATTCGGTCAAGCTCGAGGCAAGGTCAGTTGTGTGCAAGTTTGTAGGATATCCCAAAGATTCGCGAGTGCATATCTTCTACAACACTAAGGAACAAAAAGTGTTTGTTGCTCAACATACCACCATTTTAGAAAATGAATTTCTTGCAAAAGAAATTAGTGCTAATGAGGTAGAGCTGGAAGACTTTCCAGCTACACAAAGTATAACTGACGATTTGGTAGAACCGGAGGATTCAATAGTCCCCGACGAACCTCAGCCACTCTGAAGATCTAGTAGGGTTCCTCATCCACCTAAGAGATACTACGGTTTTCTCATAGACGTTGGGAGTAAGGATTGCATCATGGAATATGATGACCCAACTAGTTTCGGGAAAGCCATCATAAGTGGAGACTCTGTGAAATGGCTGGATGATATGTGATCTGAGATAGAATCCATGTACACCAACAAAGTATGGACTTTGGAAGTTGCTTCTGAAGGGGTAAAATCCATCGGGAGCATGTGGATCTTTAAGAAGAAAATTGGTGTAAATGGAAAGGTTTAGACCTTCAAAGCTAGAATTGTAGCAAAAGGTTTTCATCAACGACCAGGTATTGACTATAATGAAACCTTTTCTCCCATCTCTATGATTAAGTCCATCAGGATCCTACTTATTATTGCTGCATACCTTGACTATGAAATCTGGCAAATGGACGTCAAGAGCGCTTTTTTAAATGGTGATCTAGAAGAGAGCTTGTACATGACACAGCCAGAGGGCTTCATAGACAGTGGGAGCAGCGGAAGCGTGTGCAAGCTACTTAAATCAATCTACGGGTTAAAGCAGGCATCGCAGAGCTGGAACATCTGTTTTGATGAAGCTATCAAAGAGTTTGACTTCATCAAAAAAGTAGATGAACCATGCATATACAAGAAGGTTATAGAGAGTAATGTTGTCTTCTTCGTATTGTACGTGGATGACATACTCTTGATAGGAAATGATGTTCCCATGCTACACTTGGTCAAGCTCTTCTTATCACACAAGTTCTCAATGAAAGATCTAGGTGATGCCTCCTACATCCTGGGGATAAAGATCTATAGAGATAGATATAAACGGATGTTGGGATTGTCCTAATCCAGTTACATTGACATCATACTAAAGAGGTTTAGTATGGAAGATTCTAAGCGTGGTAATTTACCCGCTTGTTCAGGAATCACTCTCTCCAAAGAGATGTCTCTCAAGACTGATTTGGAGAGAGCTCGCATGCAAGGGATACCCTATACTTTGGCAGTCGGGTCAATCATGTATGAGATGTTGTGTACCCGACCGGATGTAGCTTGCTCGTTAGGTGAAGTGAGTAGGTATCAATCAGATCCTGGGGAAAAGCATTGGACAGCAGTAAAGAACATTCTTACGTACTTGAGAAGGACTAAATAAATATTCTTGGTGTATGGTAATGGTAGATTCCAGGTGGAGTCCTTTACCGATTAGAGCTTCAAGAGTGATAAGGACGACTGTAAGTCAGTCTTAGCTTTTGTCTGCACCCTCAATAGAGGGGTGGTATGTTGGAAGTGTTCTAAGCAAGATACCGCAGCAGACTCGATGATGGAGGCTGAATACATCGCTGCTAACGATGCTGCCAAAGAGGCTGTCTGGATGAAGAAGTTCATTGCTGAACTTGGTGTGGTTCCATCCATTGAACATCCAATACCTGTGTATTGTGATAACAATAGAGCTGTGTCTTTGGCCAAGGAACCCCGGTCCCATCAGCGATCCAGACATATTCTTAGACGGTATCACCTGATCCGAGAGATAGTAACTCGACGGGAGACCGAGGTCAGGAGAGTTGACACGAAGGATAACGTGGTGGATCCACTCACGAAGGCCCTCCCCCAGACGCAGTTTGAGAGACTTTTTGGGATGTTGGGTATGAGATACTACAACACATGGCCTTAGTGCAAGTGGGAGAGTGTTAGGAATATGTATGCCCTAGAGGCCATTATTGTATGATATAGTGGATGCTTATACATATATATAGAGGAATTTCTTGCTCGACATGACAGTATGCTGTCTGGTTGCTCTTTATCGTAACATGTACACTAGTATTATTATACTGTCTCTCTGATACATGTTGATAAATCACTTAGGATGTTTGCTTGACTACCAGGACTATGATGCAGATCATACTACTGGGACTTGTGTAGTCTACAAGCACATCCTTTAATTGTTCCTAGTCGATGGAGTATTAAGATAGGGCATCGATATTCCGGAGTAGACTAGTGTGTACGTTTCTTGACCCTGTATTGGGCGATGGTAGATCCCATAACCATTGGTGTTTGACATCAAAGATTGTATACAGGTGCTCATTAGAGAATGGGTACACTAAACATGACTTGCCGAGAACCCTTAGAACCCTTAGTTGGTACTATACCTATCGTCAGATAGCAGTTCTCTGGTGACACTGGTACAGGTCAGTCTGTAGACCCGAGATCGTCATAGAGTCTTGTTTGGTTCCCACTGTGCTTTGATTTCCTCCCTACCACGGCTCAAAAGATTCGTCCAAACAGGTGGATTTTGGGTACAGTCCCGAGTCACATAGAGGCAGTAAACGATAGGAGGGGTTTCGTTACACCCGGTATTAGGAGTTGATGTTGCGCTATACTCAATTGGCTCTAACAATAAGTCCCTGGCCAGGGATGATTAGATTTACCTGTAAGTGTTATCAGTAGTTTCTCGAACCATTATGAGCCATACATCGGCATGACTTATCAAGTTACTAAGGTCTGACGATCCGCCCCTAAACTCGATATGCGACATATAAGACGAAGAGACCGGATTGTACGGTAAATATTACTTATAGGCTTCATGGGAGTTTGTACAAGCTTGCTTGTTATTCTTTTATTCGCTCAATACCTAGGTAGCCGTTACGTCCAGCTAGTACCGCTGACGGCTTGTGGGTGACTGATGTGATCATCACCAACTGCTGGCGTATTGACGAGTCTTTAGAGTCCCACACAGAGGTTTCCTAATTCAAGCGAAACGAAGTAGGGCACATATGCTGATATGTGTGGGGGCCTGATTAAATACGAGTATGAGATACCGTATTAAAATCTGGCAGTTATTTCTTATCGGTCAGGTTATATGAGATATAACCGGATTATCGGACCAAGTGTTGATTTGATAATGAGATATATAAATAAATAATATTAGAAGGTTATATGTGATATAACCAGATTACTGAATCAAGTGTTGATTTAATAATATGATATATATTTATATTTGATATAATTATATATTAACTAAAATTATTGCTCACAAATTATTTTCATATATATATATATATATGAGAATAATAGAGAAAAGAGGCCATAGGAGGGAATTTCCTCCTATGGCGTCGAAAAAACACACCCTCCATCGTGTTTTCCGACGATCGGAATGCATTATCGTCATCGTTATCATCTAAGATGTGGGTACACCAAATTTCATATGATTCTACAACTTTTTCACCGTTGATTTAGCAATGTAAAAAGTTCTATTGTCGGTAAACCATTAATTTTGAACCCACTAATTCAATGGTGAAAAAGTTGTAGAATCATATGAAATTTGGTGTACCCATATCTTAGATTATAACGATGAAGTTGATGCATTCCGATCATCGGAAAACACGATGGAGGGTGTGTTTTTTCGACGCCATAGGTGGAAACCCCCTCCTATGGCATCTTTCCTCCATTATTCTCATCATATATATATATATATATATATATATATATATATATGATGAGAATAATGGAGGAAAGAGGCCATAGCAGGGGGTTTCCTCCTATGGTGTTCGAAAAAATACACTCTCCCTCTTTTTTTCCGACCATCGGCACCCACATCGTTATCATCTAAGATGTGGGTACACCAAATTTCATATGATTCTACCACTTTTTCACCATTGATTTAGCAATGTAAAAAGTTCTATTGTCAGTAAACCGTTCATTTTGAACCAACTAAATCAACGGTCAAAAAGTTGTAGAATCATATGAAATTTGGTGTACCCACATCTTAAATGTTAATGATGAAGATGATGAATGCCGATCGTCGGAAAAAATTAAGGAGGGTGTATTTTTCTTACGACATAGGAGGAAATTCCCTCTTATAGCCTCTTTCCTCCATTAACCATATATATATATATATATATATATATATATATATATATATATATATAGAGAGAGAGAGAGAGAGAGAGAGAGAATAATGGAGGAAAGAGGGAGGGTGTACTTTTCCGACGACATAGGAGGAAATTCCCTCTTATAGCCACTTTCCTCCATTAACCTCATATATATATATATATATATATATATATATATAGAGAGAGAGAGAGAGAGAGAATAATGGAGGAAAGAGGCCATAGGAGGGAATTTCCTTCTATGGCATCGAAAAAGTACGCCCTCCGTCGTCTTTTCCGATGATAGGGATCCATCAACATCATCGTTATCATCTAAGATGTGCATATGCCAAATTTCATGTGATTCTACAACTTTTTCATCATCTATTTAGCAATGTAAAAAGTTCTATTGTCGGTAAACGGTTAATTTTGAACCCACTAATTCAACGGTGAAAAAGTTGTAGAATCACATGAAATTTGGCATACCCATATCTTAGATAATAACGGTGAAGATGATGGATTCCGATCGTCGGAAAATACGACGGTGGTCGTACTTTTTCGACGCCATAGAAGGAAATTCCTTCCTATGGCATCATTCCTCCATTATTCTCATATATATATGATATATATATATGAGAAATATATATATATATATATATATATATATATATATATATGAGATACAACATAACTTTTGTTTTGCTAAATCAATGGTGAAAAAGCTGTAGAATCACATGAAATTTGATATACCCACATCTTAGATGATAACGATGAAGTTTATGGGTGCCGATCGTCGGAAAAAACGGGGGAGGATGAAATTTTTCGACGCCATAGGATGAAATTCCCACCTATAGCCTCTTTCCTTCATTATTCTCATGATATATATATAAATATATATATATATATAAATATATATATATATATATATATATTGAGAAGCATGCTTGGATTTTCTATTTTGGGAAAATAGAAAACGAGGTGGAAATTTGAGGAGATATTTGTGGAATGGGGAAGCATGGCTTGATCATTTTATTTATTCATTTGTAGTCACTATAGAAGCATGGTTTCTATATTTTAATGGTTTTAATTCCATGCTTCAATAAGTGAGGTATTTGATTAAGCTATTCTTCACTTTTTTTCCACACTTGTTCCCTTTTTCTGACTTGAGCTATTTTGCTCTCTACCTTTCTTCATCTTCCTCCTCACCTCCTCCAAGCCCTAACACTCACATGAGTTGTGAAACCTTGAGCTTGTGAGAAACCTAGTGAGTTTTGAACCCCTACTTCACCATCCTAGTTTGAATTAGCAATTTGAACTAGTGTGTTTCCTTCATTAAAGAGTGTAGTGAAGAGGTGGCTTGGATTAGTGGAGTTTCGGGTGGATCATCTTCGGCATGAAGATCGCAAAAGAAGCTCGATCCAACTTTAAATGGATCCTACTGGAGCCATAGGGACTACAACCCAGAGCATTTGAAGAGAAGGATACGGTCTACAAAAGTTGTAGCCTCTTCTCTTAGCATAGTTTTTGTTATATCAAAGTTTAAACCTTAATCAATCTAGTTAGATTCTAGGTTAGTGTGGATTAGCACCACGATTTTTTTAAAAATTGGCATGCTTGATGCTAGTAAAACCCAGTGGTGGTGCTAATAAACACTTTCATATTATACCCTACGCTCTGCGGTAAGCTCTATAATGTATACGATGTTATGTACCAAACCAGATGTAGTTTACGCACTGAGCGTTGTTAGCAGGTAGCAGTTAAACCCAGGGGAGAAGCACTGGACAGCAGTGAAGAACATTCTCAAGTACCTGAGAAGGACTAAGGAGATGTTCTTGGTGTATAGCAGAGAAGACCTTCAGGTCGAGGCCTTCACCGACTCCAGCTTCCATAGTGATAAGGATGACTCCAGGTCCATGTCGGGTTATGTCTTTACCCTCAATGGAGGGGCGGTCTGTTGGAAGAGCTCCAAGCGGGACACCGTTGCTGACTCAACGATGGATGCGAAGTATATCGCTGCATGTGACGCCGCGAAAGAAGCAGCCTGGATAAGGAAGTTCGTGATAGATTTTCAGGTGGTTCTGTCCATTGTTGATCCAATTTTTTGTTATATGTATGCCCTAGAGGCCATTATTGTACATGAGATGTATATTATAGTGGATGCTTGGACGTATATAGGGAGGACATTCTTGCTCGACATGATATTACGCTATCTGGTTGCTCTTTATCTTAACATGTACACTTACCGTCTCTCTGTTACATGTTGATAAAGCCCTTAGGATGTGTACTTGACTACCAGGATTATGATGCAGATCATACTAGTGGGCCCTGGGTAGTCCATGAGTTCATCCTTTAATGTTCCTAGTCATGGGAATATCGAGATGAGGCATCGATATTCCAGAGTAGACTAGCGTATATCTTCTCGACCCATGTGATGGACGATGGATGATCCCATACCCATTAGTATTTGACATCAGAGATAGTATACGAGTGCTCAGTGGAGACTAGGTACACTGAACGGACTCGCCGAGAACTCCTAGATGGTATTATACCTCACGTCAGATTGCAGTTCTTTGGTGACACTGGTACAGGTTAGTCTGTCAACCCGAGATAGTCATAGAGTCTTGTGTATCTCCCACTGTGGTTTGATTTCCACCCTACCACGGCTTTACTGAGTCGTGCAAACAGGTGGTTTTTGGGTACAGTCCCGAGTTATAAGGAGGCATTGAGTGATATGAGGGGATTCGTCTCTCCCGGTATTGGGGGTTGATGTTGCGCTATGCTCGTTAGCCATAACTGAAATCCCTGGACAGGGTAGATGAGATTTACTGATAAGTGTTATCAGTAGTTTCTCGCCCGTTATGGATCTTACATCGGCATGACTTATCAAGCTATTGGGGTCTGACGTTTACCACCCGTAGGCGATATATGCAACATATCATACGAAGAGACCGGATTGTACGGTAGTGTTACTATTGGGATTCGCAGGAGTATGAGTTGGCTTGTTTATTGATCTTCTGATCACTCAATATCTGGGTGGCCGTTATATTTAGCAGGCCTCTTGTGGGTGTTTGATATGATCATCACCTACTACCGGTGTATTGATGAGTATTTAGAGTCCTACACAGAGGTTTCCTGGCTCAAGCGAAACGAAGTAGGAGCATATATGTGATATGTGAGGGAACGAGATTAATACGTGTATGTGATACCGTATTCTAATATCGCGATATGTGATATCGGCCGGTTATATATGATATTGCCGGGTTATCGAATCAAGTGTTAATTTGGTAAGTTGATATTATTGATATTAGTCGGTTATATGTGATATAGCCGGATCATTAAATCAAGTGTTGATTTAATGATTTAATATATAATTATATATTTGGTATATAAATTTACATTAACTAATATTATCTCACTTGACCATTTCTTTTTCTCACTTGTACATACATGATATATATGTGATATATGTTAATGTATCATGCTTGGTTATATATGCAACTTGTGTGTATGAGAATATACTATGCTATATGATAATGGTTAGGTTTTATTTATCTTATTAATTCAAAATTGGTGGAAGTTTGTCATGCTTGGAAGCTCGGGGAAGCTTGAAGCATCTTTGACAAAGTCCACTTCTTCTGTTTTATCTAAGATATTTACTAACCTAAACCTAATCAATTAGCCATGGTTTATTCTCTACAAGGGTTAGCCTTGACATAAGCTAACCTATGGTTGCAATTCTAACCTAACTCTCATTCTCTTCATCATTTGATCATCTTCTTCTTCATTTGATTCTAGCTCTCTTGATCTTGAGAAAGTGATGAAATATCGTGAGAAAAATAAATCTAAAGTGAGCCTATTTCCTACTTCACCATCATCTACTATTATCCATTTAGTTTAGGGTGTTCTCTTCACAAAGTTCATCACCTAGTGAAGAGGTAGTTTGGGTTTGAGTCACCTCGACGTAGATCATCTTCGCCCTCGAAGACTTCGAGCAAGGTTGTTAATTTCTCCAAAGGAACCCACACTAGAGTTCGGGAGATCTCTACTTGCAGCGAAGGGAATTCTACACGAAGCTTTAGAAGTGAAGGACCAGTCTACAAAGGTTGTATTCCATGCTCACTACTTGTAATGTTTGATTACATGCATTACATTGTCTATTCACTCTAGCTAGATCCTAGGTTAGGGTTCATTAGCACTCTAGAAAATTTGAAATTGGCATGGTAGTTGCTGTGAAAACCCAGTAGGCTGCTAAGGAACCCCAACAGTGGTATCAGAGCCGTGCTAGAGTATTAGACGATGTTTGTTAGATTACGAAACCGAAACTACTCCGAAACTTGAAACATCGAAACCTAGTTTCTGTCGATTTTAAAAGGACTTCTATATTTTTTTTAAACAACTACATAATGATGTATGAGATACAACATGAACACTACCAAAATTTTGTCCCATTTTGACAAATTGTGTCCGGCCACAACCCAAGAAAAACCGGCATGCTCGGCCCATCTAGGGAATTTGGGCTTCAAATTTTGGTATTGTTCCAGGCTCTGGGTTTTGGTGTTTCAGGTGTTGTTTGTTTTTTCTAAGTTTGCATGTGATGTAGTCTTACTGTGTAGGCAAGTCGGAGTGTTTCGTATTCGTAGTTTAACATGGTTTCGGGTTTTCATATGTTATCTAGGCGAAGTTAAAAAGTTCGAACAAATGTCAATAACCCATTTTTCCAAGTTTAAGGTATTCGGAAAATCGTGCAAGTCATTTTGTGGACCCTCTAGAATAATGAAACCCTAACTCGATATAATGACCATGGAACCTCTTTCGAACCTTAGGGTTTGCGGTAGTTCCGCGGTGGCATTAACGAGGCTTGTGTCTGCCGTTCTAAGGATGGTCCATATGTGTTGTGGCATATTCTGGATATTTTTTTGACTGTGCTCAAGTGTTGAGTTCTCGGGAAATTGTGGGACTTTGATTAATCGATCGAAAAGTTTAACGTCATCCGGATATTTGTGATGGGATACAATACTTGGAATCCACAATATTTGAATTTTATAAGTCTAGCAATTTAGTCTCATTTGATCGGTTGCCACGGGATTTTGATGTGATCAAAAGTCCGTCGCAATCATGTAGCATACGAGGATACACGCCGGGTAACCTTATTAGATAGCCATGCCCCATATCCCGACCAAGTAACTGTAGGAGAACTCCGTTGCAAAAAGCATCCGTCCGGGTGCTCGCGGCCGCGGTGTTCCGCATAAGTGCTCTTCGTCGACGGTATCGGGGGTACGGCCGTCTACTAAAGTTTCCGACGAGCATTCGATCAGGATGTCGGGAATCTTGTTGAATTGCCCGACTTGTTATTTGAAAGTGTTTTCAATATCGAGACTAAAATGCGGGGTTTATAATTCTTAGGAATGCGATGTCTAAGGAATTCGTATTGTTAGGCATGAAATTCGGAATATGAGATATTTCGGGTTTATGATGTCTAAGGTGGTTGCAGATTCCAACTGTTGTAGTTTTCACTTTCTTCTCTACGACTGTATGTATAATATGTGGTGTATCGCCGGTTTCGTTGCTATGTGTCAATGACAATTAGGATACGCATATTTACTTACGTTGATGACATGTGATGTTATGTGTTGCTGCGATATGTTATATTGGATCGTCGTGGTTGAATAGCCCGGGGATTTTTATGTGAGATGAGAGTTTTTCAGTTTCATTCGTGTAAAAACTTGTATGTAATATTCTTTTATTAGGGCACTTCCGGGTTGAGGAAGATGTCACCGTTAATGTCTATTATTTACTTTTCCGCATTAGGATAGACCCAAAGAGGGGAGCACAAGTAACCGGGTTCTAGAGTCTAGTGGGAGACCATCTCGAGGCGTCGAGTTCGGGTCTCCTAACTCTAGAATTGGTATGGTTGCTTGCCGCTCTCATAGGGGTCTAGGGTGTAAGTGCACGGCGGCGCCCCGGCCGTCAATCCGACGCCGGAATGCGGAAGCGGTGAATAACTTAAATTTTGCGGACTTTGCAAACCGGCACCACCGCGCACTAAACACCCGGATCGTTACCATTAACTAGTCTAAGCTACTAAACAAGATGGGTTAGAGATATACCGACGATCCAAGTCCTCCGGTCTTCATCTCCGCTCCGATCTCCTCGCGGGATCTCCGTCCGTCTCCTCCTCGTCGCCGGAAGTGCACCACATCGCCTACTATGTATACGGGCTCCCACCTCAATGCCGAGGCAACTCGGGCACGATGCTGGCTAGTCAACGTGCCCAAGATTCGTTGTAGAATATGTAGTAGAACTTGTGTCTCCTTATGGGGTAGTGGAGATGCCATTTGGTGGAGGAAAAGAGAGCTTGGAGAGAGGTGGGGAAAAATGTAGCATACCAAAATGAGAGTAACATTTTCCACACCAAAATGAGAAATGAATCCCATCCCCTCTAGGAATGGCCGGCCACCCCCCATCATGTGTGATTGGAGAGAGAGAGAGAACAAACAAGGGGGGTGGGTGGAAAAAGAGTGATGATAGAAAAACAAAATGATCACAAAGTCAAGCATGATTGCTCACAAATCCATACTCCAAAAACCTACCTTCTACAACCATGATTGCTCACAAAGTCAAGCAATCATGATAGAAGAAGTCAAGGTCAAAAGAATGGTGCACCATCATGATAAAACAAAGATGCAAAGACCCCCTTCACAAATGCCTATTTGCAACAATGCAAATAAGCCCTCCTCCACCAATCTTCGGCCAATGAACGGAACAATGGAAATTGGCCGAAACGAAAAGCAAACTGGCAACTCCAGAAAACTGGTCCCGTAACAAATTACAGGAAAACCCCGATACTGTGCATACACACCCGTATTTGTATTCCGACCGAAATACAAATACAAAGAGACAAAATCTACACTGTACTATACTAGGATCCGGCTTATACCAAAACCGCCTAGTAATATTTGTTCGATCCTGATCCGTGCAATACCGCACGTATCTGATCGAACCCTGCCATATAACCATACGGCCTATAGTACAGACTGTCCGATCCTGATCCGTGCAATACTGCACGTATCTGATCCGACCTTGCCATATCTCCATACGGCCTCTACAACCTTTCGCCCGAAAGCTGAGTAACTGAATGTGGGGGACTCTAAAGACTCGTCAACACCTTGGTTGCGGATTTAACCACTAGCACGTCAGAGGTATAAGCCAATACGTGACGGGCTACCAGGTACTGACCAAATGGGACGTCGATGAGGAAGCTCACCCCGACACCCAACTGAGCCTGTCAGTGACAATATCCGTGCAGTCCGGTCCGTTCGTCTATGAGCATCGCATGGCGGGCCTAGGGGGTTGGTAAAAGTCAGACCCCCAAAAGCGGTACAAGTCGTGTCGGAGTGTAGCCCAGAACACCCTGAGATACTACTGGAATACCTACCAGTAAATCTCCTTGCCTTGGCCAAGGACTTTGTGTAATGGCTCTCCTAGACACAGCACGACCTCACCCCCAATACCGGGAGAGACGAACCCCTAAAGATACGCTCACTGCCTCCATGTGGCTCGGGACTGTACCCAACTAAAACCTGTTTGCACGACTCCTTTGAGCCGTGGTAGGGTAGTAATCAAAGTACAGTGGGAACTCACACGAGACAAATGACGATCCCCAGGTCGATGAACTAACCTGCACACATGTCACCAGGGAACTGCCATCTGACGTCTGGTATATGACCAACTAGCATGTTCCCGGCGAGTCCTGTCCGGTGTACTCATAACCCAATGAGCACCTGTATACATCTTAGGTGATCCAACTGACACCAGTGGCTTGTGAGACCGGCCACCGCCCCTCGTCGGGGTCTCGACTGTATATACTAGTCTACTAATGGAGTATCGATGCCCAGTCTCGAAACTCCCACGACTAGGGACCTTTTAAGGATATGCTTATAGACCCCCAGCTCCCACTTATATGATCGCCCTCATACTGCTGGTGGTCAAGCAAGAATCCTAGGGGCTCTATCCACGTGTAATAGCGACGTGTCAGGTCACTTAAAACAGTACACGATGATAAAGGTAAACCAGATAGCATACTATCATCTCGAGTAAGACTGTCCTACCGGGATAGGTCCTCCCTCAATCATTACAATCACGTACCTGTGACCTAATAATTGACTCTGAGGGCACTATCTCCAACAATCTCCCACTTGCACTCAAGGCTAATTATTGCGATGTCGCATACTCACAGCCCGTGTGATACCGAACATCCAACTCCTCTACTAGTCAGTCTCACAAAGCTCGTTTGCGGAACTATTGCGTTCGAGGAATAGCCTCAGTGAGTGGATCCGCTTAGTTGTTACTTTCTATGTCTCTCTATATCTCAAGTTCGCGGAGAAACCCATCTCCCGAAATGAGCAATACCTGTCTCAGAATATGTCTGGATGTCTGATGGGACCTAGCTCATAAATGAACTCCAAATCCAAAATTCTTAGACTGTATCGTCAACTGAACTTAATCAGTATCCTGCGCGCCATGCCTCCCTCAGTATTGCCTTGGACCACCTGTCCAAAATACTGCCCCTCATCAGAAGGAAAACTATAACTCTGACAACCTCCTTGTCGTCCATGTCACCTTGGAAGCCTGGAATGATAACTGTCTCCTGAATGAGGCTGTCGTTATCATATCCCTAGAACATCCACTTATGTTCTAAAACTGCTTCCGACTGTTTCTCCAGGATTGGATTAATGTCAACTTATTGCATCTAGTGCAAGAACAACATCTGGTGTGGTACTTGACATCTAACGATTGACTCAATTGCCTGAGCAAGTGAGCTGCCAATCATGCCCGTCCCTCTCCCCTTTAGTCTGTAAGACACCTTTGGAGAGGGTGACTCCATTACCTGCAGGTACACTACCGTGCCAGGAGTCGTCCATCCTAAATACTCTTAGAATGCTGTCAAGTACCCTGATTGGGAAACCACCCAAATCTAGATCTAAGACCATAGATGTAGTAACCAGTATGTCTGATATAAAATCCATTTCCATTGTGGAGAAACAACTGTGTGACGACCAAAGTATAACCGATCGTAGTGTAGGAGTTTCCTTTCCTACTCTGTGTATATCATCCAAATACCAGGATATCACACCCTACTACCTTCTCAACAGATCCATCCCCTATTCTGATGAAGTCAAACCCATGACTGTCACGTCAGAAATAGATGATCTATCTCCGCTACATCTGCTTTAGTCTATAAATAGATATAAGCCTGATGTCCACCAATGCTTCCGCTGCTCCCACTGACTACGACAACCCTCTGCCAGAGTCATATAGACGTGCACTTCTAAAACTAGTTTAGAACGACGCTATACTCATCCTCCTGCCGGGTCTCGCAGCCTGGAACAACAACAATGGCAAGTGTGGGTAAACAAGAACTTCCCTGTCACCGTCCTTGAGGCTACCTGAGTACCTCTCGGGTGCCTGAAGTTACCCACTTTATCTGCGGAGTGGCCAATGGAATGTCAATCCAGATTGAATCTTTAGGTTCCTTATCAAATCTTCAGTAATCGTTTGTGGTTCTGGAATCACTTCCAGTTCTACCATACTCCCACTACTGTTTTCTGAAAAAATCCATTTTTATTAAAACTGTGGCGAGTCTAGAACAATATCGCTATTGTTCATCCAGATGGTAGAAAGTCAACCCTCGTCATAGCCTGGGTCAACCCACAAACAGCCATTACAGAAACGTGCCTTGAGTTGTCCAGTGTCTGGTTTTAATCATAAACCGGACAACTCCCCGTACCTTAACATCGTTAAGATATGAACTGTTCTATATCCCATATAGGACCAGAGGCACTGATTTAATTGAACCAGATTTAAATCATGCAGCTGTCCCCAGTGCATGTCAACTAAATGGAAGGAGGCCGATCAGCGTTACTCAACTTAGGAATACTTCCAATTATGAGTAACCTGAAAGAGAAGCAAGATCTCTTTATCATTACTATCAACTGAATACCATACACAAGTATCTACATCTTCGATCTCTTTGAAGAATCCCGATACTTGCTATACCTGGTTTTCTACTCTATTCAAATACCTATAACTTCTCAAAATTCGGACCCTGTGTTTCCACGAAACGCCTGTCTAAAAACTAGAGAAGTCATAAGTAAACCGAATATAGTACGAGGACCATCCCCTCAGTCCTGATGGACCCTGGACAACATACAATACTCTGTACAAGTCCCTTGAGTCTGATAACTCATTCACTGTGTGTCGTAGGTTGAAAACTGTACTTATGGTTAAGAAGAATTACACCGCTGTTTAATGCTCCTTACCTAACCATCCACTGATATAGGTAAATGTCGTAGACATAATTTCAGAAAGGTATATCTCACTCTATGAAAATAGACGTACAGATATATCAATTTGAAATTGGTGCATAACTGCGGATATTCAAAACCAAATATTTGCCAACCGGCAAACAGCCCAGGTGATTTCCTCAAATATCACCGATTACAACGAATCCCGATATAATGAGGATAATCACCCAATTCCCAATAACTTACTCCCACTCATCATCTGTAAAACCATACAGATGTGAGAATCGTACCTGGTAAATACATACCCTGGAGTAAGTGTCTAATTGGGAAATCAGTTTTCTTTTAACATTACACAGTGAAACTGAAACATCGAAATGTTTCGATGGGGTATCCTGGTATTCCTAGTAATGCCTCTTCCAGATTCACGACTGTAACCGTATAGTTCTTCGCCACCTCTCCAAATCCCTTCATGTGTCTTTAATCATTACCTTCTGCACACCCCTTTAGGCCAAATGGTTTTCTTCCTTCCCTACCGTTCGGCACCAGCCTATGGTTTGGAAGAAGACTATCCAATAAGCATAATGGGTGTACTGTCCCTATCCTCGGAACACTCGCAACACGAGAGAAGGTGAAGATAAAAGACACCTGAATGTACTTTATTCCTATTTCTCCTGGACCAGAATCCATCCCCGAACTGGAACAAGTTCCTTTCGAGTTCGTATATAACCATACGATGGAATATCCAATAAACTGTGGATCTTCGTAGTGATACGGAGTGTCCTGGAGAAATACAAAGGTGATTTTAGGATTGGCGAAGAAATACCTGGTTTGGTCGTGAATATCTGTTGCAATTTACTTTGCCCTCTTACTAATCCCTTGCTTTGTCTGAACTTAATACCTTCTGCACACCATCGTTATGCTAATTGGTTTTCTTCATTCCCTACCGGTCGGCACCAGCCTAAGGTTTGGAAGAAGACAATCCAATTTGCGTAATAGGTGTACTACCCCTAAACCAAGGAGTACTCGTAACCTGAGAGAGGGTAAAAGGAAAAGACAACTGAATAATCCTATCCGTTTTCTCCAGAACCGGAAACCATCCTCGAATAAATTCTTTCGAGTTCGTATCTAACCATACAATGGTTTTGTCCAATGGAAGTGGACGTTCGTAGTAATACGGGGTGTCCTGGAGAAAAGGGTAAAAGTAAGAGTGGCAATGAGGTCTGCAACTCTGACAATCCAAAAGCCAGTGTTAAGAAGGTTCGGTCAACTTGGTCACTGAGTCAAAGTCTTAGGGTCGGGTCAATGGTCGCTGCCAGAGAGAGAGAGAGAAGAAACACTCAGCGTGCACTCTATCCTAGATCAGAATGGTTACCAATTTATCTAATCTGGAATCCTCCCACTGTACCTCAAATTCTCCTCCAAACCTGAAAGAAGAATTAGTCGGGGTTACCCGAGGAGTAAACTAACTCATCAGTGGGAATCGGGATCCAACTCTCATCGCATGATAACGTGACGGAATCCGCTCACGGTATCACACTCCAGAAGGTATGCGCATATCTGGCAAGTTTCAGTACTTTTGAAACTCCCGATGTGATTTCTGCCCCATGCTCTTATGACCTTGGCGTGAGGTCAAAATATCATAAGTCACATGTCAAGTTCTGCCCATCATTATCCAGGTTAATTTGAATCCACCCGTACATACCCTTGACGTAGGCCAAAATAGTAGTACGACTGTCCCAAACCAACGCATCTATCTATGCAACAGATAAATACCCGGCAGCTACCAAACACTATGCCTTGGCGTGAGGTCAAAATACATAGCTTGAATACTACCGAATATTTAACTGAAATGATGGAGGGCTACGAATGGTTTCTGGCGAAAACCTTTAACGTAATGAACTTGATATCGTTGAAGGAACGGATAGCTTTTTGAAAATATAGTGACGAAAACCGTTGCTAAAGAGGTCACTCCCGGTGAAGGGATCTCGGCTCTTTCCCCGTAGAATGGGGTGCAGGATATTCCAACTGAATACCACGGCGCAAAGCAAAAGTAATCGGCTATAGTGAAGCCAATGCCCTGACGCAAATTTCTGTCCAAGGGGTCACTCCCGGTGAAGGGATCTCGGCCCTTGCCTCGTCGACTGAGGAGCAGGATATTCCAATGAATACCACGATGCAAAACAAAAGTAAACGTCCTTGCAATAACAGCTTTTTGAAAAGTGTTCCAACAACATCAGATTAGGTTTGTTTTTAACTTGCACTGATCCGAATCAATGCAGTCCCATCAATTGATCACACCAAAAAGAACGAAAATATACTGATGTACGTATATGCCATCCGCATTCGCCACTGGGTCCCGTCATTACCCGTTAGGTTAGCTTACTAACGACAGAGCGGGGACTGGACTAGCGCGGATGCAAAACATATACAACATCTACTAATATATATACCAATATATTATATTCGCTCAAGGCGTGAAAGAAATGCAACATCACAGAGAATGAACAGCATTACAGAAACAATATAGATATCTGGGATCCCCGGGTTTCACAGAGCCACTACTGAAACCCGACGTTCCCCTTGGTCGTGTGGATAGCCTGTGCAATGAAAACCTAGACCCCTACGGGCGCGGCAAGTCACCCGCCAAAACCTGAAGCGAGGCAGCCCCCTTCAGCGCCGTGAATGGACCACCCAGCACTTCACGGAATCCGGCAACTTGGGCACCCCTTCTGGGTCAAACCTGTACCCCCTACGAGTGCGGCGAATAGCCCGCCAATCCTAGAGTGAAGCCCCCTCCGTCCCAATGCCATGAGATGCGGGCTTGCTGCCCTCTAGAACCCGGCTATCCGTGCACCCCTCCGCGGGGCAATCCTAGTACAGAAAGTAAAATATACATACACCGGGTACATCGACCGCAACCAGGTCGTGCCCCAAAATAATAATACAAACAGGCAGTGACGGCGGTCCACATGTCGGACGCTCGCCCCGCAATAACAAATGTACATAATACAACCACAACTGTACTAGCATTGCATCCAGGCTATCCCCCACGACCGATCCGCAACATCACAGCAAAAACAAAACATCAACGTGAAAGTCACGTTCGCAAATCCGTCTAACCGGGCTATAGCAGTTAGACCGGATTTACCGATCAAGTGACATTCACGGTCGCAGATATAATGTAAATACTGTGAAAAATGTGTTTAAAATATCCGATCGATTAAAATATAACAAGTGGGCCCCAAAACAAAACTGCAGCATTTACAGAAAATATAGGCCCAATTTAAATGTTCCAGAAACCCAAATTTATCCCCAGAAGCCCACTGAAAAAATCCGGCCCAATGATAATTCCATACTGCGGCGGAAGCGCGGCCAGAAGTGGGTTTTGGCCGCGCTTCCGCGCTCTGGTTGGAATATCATTGCCTCGAATTTGAACAGTGCTCTTAGTTCATCTAGCACAGTACTTTTATGCAACCTGAAAAATTTTTGGAGACTGGAAAAATTCAACAGAAACTGTCGTGGGTGTATTTGGGTTTTCGGACATTTCGATCGATCGGAACTGAAAAACACATTACACAAAGCTAGACTAAGTTAATGGGGAGGCTCTGATACCACTGTAAGTGCACGGCGGCGCCCCGGCCGTCAATCCGACGCCGGAATGCGGAAGCGGTGAATAACTTAAATTTTGCGGACTTTGCAAACCGGCACCACCGCGCACTAAACACCCGGATCGTTACCATTAACTAGTCTAAGCTACTAAACAAGATGGGTTAGAGATATACCGACGATCCAAGTCCTCCGGTCTTCATCTCCGCTCCGATCTCCTCGCGGGATCTCCGTCCGTCTCCTCCTCGTCGCCGGAAGTGCACCACATCGCCTACTATGTATACGGGCTCCCACCTCAATGCCGAGGCAACTCGGGCACGATGCTGGCTAGTCAACGTGCCCAAGATTCGTTGTAGAATATGTAGTAGAACTTGTGTCTCCTTATGGGGTAGTGGAGATGCCATTTGGTGGAGGAAAAGAGAGCTTGGAGAGAGGTGGGGAAAAATGTAGCATACCAAAATGAGAGTAACATTTTCCACACCAAAATGAGAAATGAATCCCATCCCCTCTAGGAATGGCCGGCCACCCCCCATCATGTGTGATTGGAGAGAGAGAGAGAACAAACAAGGGGGGTGGGTGGAAAAAGAGTGATGATAGAAAAACAAAATGATCACAAAGTCAAGCATGATTGCTCACAAATCCATACTCCAAAAACCTACCTTCTACAACCATGATTGCTCACAAAGTCAAGCAATCATGATAGAAGAAGTCAAGGTCAAAAGAATGGTGCACCATCATGATAAAACAAAGATGCAAAGACCCCCTTCACAAATGCCTATTTGCAACAATGCAAATAAGCCCTCCTCCACCAATCTTCGGCCAATGAACGGAACAATGGAAATTGGCCGAAACGAAAAGCAAACTGGCAACTCCAGAAAACTGGTCCCGTAACAAATTACAGGAAAACCCCGATACTGTGCATACACACCCGTATTTGTATTCCGACCGAAATACAAATACAAAGAGACAAAATCTACACTGTACTATACTAGGATCCGGCTTATACCAAAACCGCCTAGTAATATTTGTTCGATCCTGATCCGTGCAATACCGCACGTATCTGATCGAACCCTGCCATATAACCATACGGCCTATAGTACAGACTGTCCGATCCTGATCCGTGCAATACTGCACGTATCTGATCCGACCTTGCCATATCTCCATACGGCCTCTACAACCTTTCGCCCGAAAGCTGAGTAACTGAATGTGGGGGACTCTAAAGACTCGTCAACACCTTGGTTGCGGATTTAACCACTAGCACGTCAGAGGTATAAGCCAATACGTGACGGGCTACCAGGTACTGACCAAATGGGACGTCGATGAGGAAGCTCACCCCGACACCCAACTGAGCCTGTCAGTGACAATATCCGTGCAGTCCGGTCCGTTCGTCTATGAGCATCGCATGGCGGGCCTAGGGGGTTGGTAAAAGTCAGACCCCCAAAAGCGGTACAAGTCGTGTCGGAGTGTAGCCCAGAACACCCTGAGATACTACTGGAATACCTACCAGTAAATCTCCTTGCCTTGGCCAAGGACTTTGTGTAATGGCTCTCCTAGACACAGCACGACCTCACCCCCAATACCGGGAGAGACGAACCCCTAAAGATACGCTCACTGCCTCCATGTGGCTCGGGACTGTACCCAACTAAAACCTGTTTGCACGACTCCTTTGAGCCGTGGTAGGGTAGTAATCAAAGTACAGTGGGAACTCACACGAGACAAATGACGATCCCCAGGTCGATGAACTAACCTGCACACATGTCACCAGGGAACTGCCATCTGACGTCTGGTATATGACCAACTAGCATGTTCCCGGCGAGTCCTGTCCGGTGTACTCATAACCCAATGAGCACCTGTATACATCTTAGGTGATCCAACTGACACCAGTGGCTTGTGAGACCGGCCACCGCCCCTCGTCGGGGTCTCGACTGTATATACTAGTCTACTAATGGAGTATCGATGCCCAGTCTCGAAACTCCCACGACTAGGGACCTTTTAAGGATATGCTTATAGACCCCCAGCTCCCACTTATATGATCGCCCTCATACTGCTGGTGGTCAAGCAAGAATCCTAGGGGCTCTATCCACGTGTAATAGCGACGTGTCAGGTCACTTAAAACAGTACACGATGATAAAGGTAAACCAGATAGCATACTATCATCTCGAGTAAGACTGTCCTACCGGGATAGGTCCTCCCTCAATCATTACAATCACGTACCTGTGACCTAATAATTGACTCTGAGGGCACTATCTCCAACATAGGGATGTGGGTTTGGCTATTCATCACGACTGTGGAATCCGTGTTTTATACAGGCATAAATTAAAACCTGGAAATCCTGGTATACCCAATATTTCATATGTAGTCTTCTGCTGCATATATTCTGTGATGTGATCACTTTATATTCTGAGATGGATACATTATAATATTTATGATATATTATAGACATTGCTTATGTTTTTCACCTGTGCTAGCCCGTCCCGCCCTGCCGTTAGTTACCTAACCTAACGGTGCATGACGGGACTTCATGGCGAATACAGATGGCATAAGCGTACATTGTATTTATCTGTGATGCTTAGGTAACAGAAATGATGGGGCATTCATTAATGTGATTAATGAAAGAAAATAAACCTAAAGATGTTGTAGAATCGAATTTGAAACCACTCGTCTTTTTACGAAAAATCAAAGTTTCAAAAAGCGGAGCTTAAGCCACACCTTTTAAAACTATTTGATTCTGCAACGAGATCAAGTTCAAAGCGTTAAAGGTTTTCACAAAAACCATCCGCAACCCTCCATCATTTTAAGAAGTAGGGTACTTAGTATTCGTGCTGCATTTGTTGACCATAGTCAAGGCGTAGTGTACGGTAGCTAAGTGATGTCTTCCTACACAGCATATGATGAGATTAGTTAGGACAGTTATGTGACTTTGTTGACCATAGTTAAGGGTCATGTGGGTGGGTCTAATTTATCACGAAATGACTGGTAGAACTTGACTAGTGCTTGTGATTTGTTGACCATAGTTAAGGTCATGAGCCACTAGGGGTAAAAACAATTATCGGGAGTTTCAAGTGTTGAAATTCGCAATGAGATTGCATTCCTTCTATGAGACAATTCGATCCTGATACCCACTGCGGGTAATTGTTATTGCTGGGAGATTTTCGCACTTTACAATTAGCCGATCTAGTAGGTGTCTAGAAAGGTGTTAACGGGGTTACGCCCCTGGGAAAAAGAGTTTTATTTTAATTAGGTCCGTGCGAAAGCATGGGGAACCTCCCTGAAAGTACCGGCACTGGCCTGGCTGAACGATTGGCGAACTTGTAGGGTGTAATTAATCCAGGCAAGTCTTTCCTTTTAAGGTTTGAAGGAAGATTTGATAAAAACAGTGGGAGCCATCCTGATTAGATAAAATATATAACCAATCTAATCTTGCAAGAGCGCACGCTAAGTGTTTTCTTCTCTCTCTCTCCAGGTAGCGACCATATCACGGCTTAATCAAGATAATAATATAGATGAATTGACCGAACCCGTTTATTATACTGAGCTGGGGAACGTTGGTCCCGCACCAACTGATAATTGTTATAAGACCGAGCAGGAAATAGGGGAATACCAGGATATCCATACAGCCCTAATGAAGAAAGTGCCTGATAGATGCATCTTTTTCGGGTGTGTTTGTTACTAAGAACTGTTTCTCAGTATCCTCTATGTCCTGGGTATTAGATACCGTATCAGGAACCCGCATATGTAATCTGTTACATGGGCTACAGAAAGGAGGAGAACTGGGAATGGGTGATATGTCTCTAAGTATAGAGAACGGTGCAATTGTTGCAACCAAATCAGTTGGCAAATATCACCTTGTATTACCAAGTACATTGATTCTGAATGAATGTTATTAGATACCGAACCTGATATACAACATTATATCTGTTTCATTATCATGTAAGGAAGGATATAATTTTGTATTGATGGATAATGTTTGAACATTTCCTATATCAAAGTGTTGATCGGTTCAGGCACGTTATCTAATAGCATATACGTTCTAAATCAAAGCACAGTTCTTAACGTACAAAACACACACAAGAGGAAGAGTTCAGAAATGAATGAATCCTACTTATGGCATTATAGACTAGGTCATATCAATGCGACTCGACTAAGCTAAGTTACATTACGATGCATATTTAAATTAATTTGAATTTACATCTTGTGAAACTTTCCAGTCATGTCACAAAGATAAAATGACCATAGCTCCGTTTACTTGAAACAGAGAAAGGGTTACTGATCTCTTGGGACTGATACATGATGATGTATATAGGTTCCCTATTTACACATGCCAGGACTAGTTCTTTGTACTTCATTATATTCACTGATGATCTCTCAGGATTCGGACATGTGCTCCTGTTGAAACACAAGTCTAAAGCTTTTAAGAAATTCAATGAATATAAATGCGAAGTCAAGAACCAAAACGGGTATAAGTATTATGTCCTTTGATATGATCAGGGAGGAGAATACTAGAGCATGGAATTCCTGGTCTATTCAAAAGGAGATGAGATTCTCTATCAACATTACTCCTCCGTATACACCACAGCACAACGGTGTATCGGGACGGAGCAACCGTACCCTATTAGATATGGTACGCTCTATGATGAGTATTACTGAGTTACATGTATCCTTTTAGGAGTTATGCACTTGGGAAGCTGGATACTTATTGAATTGGGTTCCAATCAAATCAATGACTACAACTCCATATTTGATATGGTATGGGAAGAGCCCATCTCTTAAAAAAGTTAAGATTTGGGGTTGTCCAGCCCATGTCTAAAAGAAAAATCCGGACAAACTCGAGGTATGGTCAGTTCTGTGGAAGTTTGTTGGATATCCCAAGCATTTGCAAGGGAATATCTTCTACCACACCGAGAGAAAAAAGATGTTTTATTTCTCGGCATGCCACCTTTTTTGAAAAGGAATATATTTTGGAAAGAAATTTTTGGTCATGAGGTAGAACTGGAAGGAGTTCCAGCCACACAAACTACAGATGATGATTTGGTAGAACCGGAGGATTCAATAGTTCCCGACGAATCTCAGCCTCTCCGCCGATCTGGTAGGGTTCCTCATCCTCCTTAGAGATACTACGGTTTTCTTGATGACAGTGGGAGCGAGAATTGCATCATGAGATGATGACCCAACTAGTTTCGAGCAGGCCATCAAGAGTGGGGACTCTGTAAGAATGGCTGGATGCTAAGCGATCTGAGATGGAATCCATGCACATAAACAAAGTATGGACTTTGTATGCTACATCTCAAGGGTTAAATCCCCATCAGGAGAAAGTATATCTTAAGAAGATTACTTGGTGTAGATGGAAAAGTTGAGACTTTCAAAGCTAGACTTGTTGTAAAAGGTTCTCGTCATCGACCAGATATGGATTATGATGAAACCTTTTCTCCAATAGCTAATCTTAAGTTCATCCGGATCCTACATGCCATTGCTACATATCATAACTACGATATCTAACAGTGAGTGTCGTGACTGCTTTTCTGAATACTGATTTAGAAGAGAGCTTCTCTATGTACACAGCCAGAGGGCTTCGTAGACAGTGGGAGCAGCGAAAACGTGTGCAAGTTGTTTTATGCGTTAAAGTAGGGATCGCGGAGTTGGAGCATCTATTTTGATGTTGTAACATTTCAGAAAATATAAAGTATTATTTTTGGAATTTAATATTAAAATAATATATTTCGCGAAAACTACCCGATTTGCGAATTTGGGGTTTTTGTAAAATGGTATAAATATATACCAATATTTGTGAAATAATTGGAAATTAAAATGATTTAATCATTTAAAAATATATTTATTGAATTTGGCATTTTTATAATTAATTATATGCAGTTTAAATAAAAATTGATTAGTGCACTACTAATCGCGATTAGGCCAAATCCTTGTTTCTATATTTTTCCATGGTTAGTGCACCATGACATTTTGCATTTTGTTGCATGTTGTTTTATTTTATTTGTGCTATGTGTTGGTTTTAATTGAGGGAGGGAAAAAGAAAAGAAAAAGAAAAAAAATAGAGTATAATTGAGGAGAGAGAGGGGGCCCATGATGGCATGGCATGCCACATAAGAGAGTGAGGGAGGGAGAGAGAGAGACTTTGACCTCATTATTTTGCCTTCATCATCTTCATCTCCTTCTTCATCTCTTCCTCCACCTCCTCTACCCTCATGTTTCATCTCCAACCCTTCACCAAAACCCTATACTTCCTTCATTAAAAAGATGCACAATTTCATCCTCAAAACTTTAGACCTTTCAAAATTGGACTTTTAAGACCTTTTGCAACTCAAGAATTTTCTTGAGTTTCCAAACGAGGTAATTCCTACACTTCTAGTTTAGATTTTTAGTTTCCTAGCACCCTATAGAAGTTTAGAGTTAAATCGATATAGATTAGCGATGTTTGGAAATTTTAAGAGAGGGTTTGGGTGATTGTGTGGACTTGTGTTTTTTAGTGGCTGTTTACAAGACTCTAGTGATGATTTTATAGCCTAAGACATGGAATATAAACCAAAATACGAACTTAAAAACTTCTCGTGTCGGTTTTGTGACATTTTTGGAGGTCTACAGGGAATCTGGAGCAACCCGGGACCATTATTCTTTGTGTTGATCTTCATCGTTGGGCATCGTATCTTATCTTTCTGTCTTGCGTGGTTGTGATTACGCCGATTGGTGAAGAGCTCGCTCCCGCTTAGGGATGCCTTTTATATTATCATGTATATGTGGTTTTGGATCAAAATATACAAGGGAGGTGTTGCCCAATTTTTTAAAAAAGATGAAACATGTTTTTCAACTAGTAAAATCCTCTTTCATTTTTCATTTTCCATTATCTATGCATTTAAGAAAACATTTGATTTCATCATACCTTTATTTCAAAACTTCACCCCTTTTATTTTCTTTAAAAGATTTAGATTTCTGGGCTTCGACTTACTTAATTTACGTTACGCCTTTAGACGTGGCGTGATTTAAGAGCCCGTCACGAACTAAATTTCGGGTCGTGACAAAGTTCGTATCAGAGCGTTAGGTTTAACCTTGGTTTGAGTCTGGATTTGACTATGTGGAGTCTAGGGCGTATAAATTTTGGAACCTAGGCTTGACCTTACGGAACTTAGACTTGAACATGGGGGTATTAGACCCAAACTTTCGTTATATAGGTTGACTCTGATTGATGGAGTATGTAACTCAACTAGAGTGATGTACCGTGCGTATGTTCCGCGGCATACTTACGATACAATACTCCGCTTAAGTGACCTTAGAATGTACATATCTTCATATCTGTGATTCACTTCGTTCCCGTGATTATACATCCATTTGAGATCCTTGATTCTATTCGTTCCAATGATCATACTCTCATTGATTCTGTTCCTCCTTATGATCATGTATGTAAGTCTATGGTAGCGCCCCGGCCGTCTATCCGAGTCCAAACGCGGACACAAAAAATTTTATGAACTGGCGCTAACATAGACTTTCACCCGGATTGTACCATTAACACTAAACTAGCTAACTACAAAGAAGTGAGAATGGCTATACCGATCGATCTGTGTCCTTCGATCTTTAGCCACCATCCCAAGCTCCTCGTGTCATCTCCGATCTCGCTCGATCACCGGCCTCCTCGTCGAAGTGGCACCACGTCAACAAATCTTTATACGGGCTTCCGCCTTTATACCAAAGCAACTCGGACATGAAGTTTGCTAGCTGACATGTCCAAGATTGAAGTAGAGAGAGTGTAGAATATTTTGTCTCAAGCTACCCAATGAATTGGGTGAAGGTAAATGAAGTTGCCAAAAAGAGAATAGATGAAATGAGCAAAGGATTTTGCAAAGGAAAAAATTCCTCACCCATAAAATGGGCTCGGCCAATGTGCAGGAAATTGTTCACTGGGGTTTTTTATTGGGGAGGGTGAGCACAAGCTTTTCAAGTGGTGACCATATCCAAATATCATCACAAATATCCAATGCAAATATCTTAAGCAAGACAAGAAGCATTAAATGAACAATTAAAGCAAAAGCCACCTCAACAAACTCACCCAAGCCCAATATATGGCCACCCCAATCATGGTTCGGCCATGACACAAAATGTAAGGAAATGGCCAAAAAAAGGAATGCGCAAATATCAACCTTTAATTAAACATTAAATCTAATATTTAATCTAGTGAATAAAATCTGGCAACTTCAAAAGTAATCCCGTAACGAATTACAGGAATACCCCACAACTGTATATACATACCCGCATTTGTATTCCGACCGAATACGAATGCAATGAGACAAAAAATATTCCAACACAATATAATACTAGGATCCGGCTTAAACCAAAGCCCACTAGTATTATCCGTCCGAAACATGACACGTGCACGTGTATGTTCGAACCCTGCCATAAAACCATACGGCCTCTATAATGTTTCGGCTGAACTTGGGAATCTATCTGTGGGGGACTCAAAAGACTCGTCAATACTTTAGCAGTGGGTTTAACTACAAGCACGTCAGTAGTACTAGCTGTATGTAACGGCTGCCCATGTATTGAGCAAAAGGGAATCCGATGAGCGAACTCATCCTGGAACCCTACTGGGCCTATCTGTGACAATATCCGTACAGTCCGGTCCGTTCGTTTATGAGAATCGCATATCGGGCCTAGGGTGCTGGTAACGTTAGACCCCCAAAAGCGGTATAAGTTGTGTCGGAGTGTAGCCCAGAACACCCTGAGATACTACTGGATTACCTACCAGTAAATCTTCTTCCTTTGCCAAGGACTTTGTGTAATGGCTCTCCTAGACATAGCGCGATCTCACCCCCAATACCGGGAGAGACGAAACCCCTGCCGATCCACTCACTGCCTCCATATGGCTCGGGACTGTACCCAACCAAAACCTGTTTGCACGAGTCTTTTGAGCCGTGGTAGGGTAATAATCAAAGCACAGTGGAAACTCACACGAGACAAATGACAATCACAAGTCGATGAACTAACCTGTACACATGTCACCAGGGAACCGCTATCTGACGCTAGGTTTAATACCAACTAGCAGGTTCCCGGTGAGTCCTGTCCGGTGTGCTCATAACCCAATGAGCACCTGTATACATCTTAGGTGAACCAACTGTCACCAATGGCTTGTGAGACCGGCCACCGCCCCTCGTCGGGGTCTCGAACTATATACACTAGTCTACTAATGGAGTATCGATGCCCAGCCTTGAAACTCCCATGACTACAGACCACATTTAAGGATGTGCTTATAGACTACCCAACTCTCACGTATATGATCGCCATCATACTGCTTGTAGTCAAGTAAGAATCCTAAAGGCTCTATCAACATGTAATAGTGATCTCTAATGTCACCTAAAGCGGTGCACGATGATAAAGACAAACCATATAGCATACTATCATATCGGGTAAGATTGTCCTACCGGTATAGGTCCTCCTCAAACATTGCAATCACTTTCTTGCGATCCAGTAATTGACAATCAGGGCACTATATCCAACAATCTCCCACTTGCACTTGTGGCTAATTATTGCGATGTCGCATACTCACAGCCCGTGTGATACCGAACATCCAGCTCCTCTACTAACCTGTTTCACAAAGCTCGTTTGTAAAACTATTGTGTTCGAGAAATAGCCTCCGTGATTGGATCCACCCTGATGTTTCTCTCTATGTCTCTCTTAATCTCAAGTTCGTGGAGAAAGCCATCTCCCGAATTGAGCAATACCTGTCTTAGAATATGTCTGGATATCTGATGGGACATAGTTCATAAATGAACTCCAAATCCAAACTTCTTAGACTGTATCGTCAAATGAACTTAATCAGTATCCTGCGCCATGCCTCCCACAGTATCCTATTGGACCACCTGTCCAAAATACTGCCCTTCGTCAGAGGGAAAATTATAACTCTGACAGTCACTCTGTCATCCAGGTCACCTTGGAAGCCTGGAATGATAACCATCTCCCAAAGGAGGTTGCCGTTATCAAATCCATAGAACATCTACTTATGCTCATAAACTGCTTCCGAATGTTTCTACAGGATTGGATTAATATCCCTACTTATTGTATCTATTGCAAAAACAACATCTGGTGTGGTACTTGACATCTAATAATTGACTCAATTGCCAAAGAAAGTGATATGCCAATCATGCACATCCCTCTCCCCTTTAGTCTGTAAGACACCTTTAGAGAGGGTGACTCCATCACCTGCAGATATACTACCATGCCAGGAGTCGTCCACTCTAAAATACCTTTAGAATACTGTCTAAGTACCCAGATTGGGAAACTACCTAAATCCAGATCTAAAAACATAGATCTAGTAAGCAGAATGTCAGATATAATATCCATATCCTTTGTCGAGAAACAACTATGTGACAACCACGGTATAACCGATTGTAGTAAAGGGATTTCACTTCCTACTATGTGCATGTCATCCAAATACCAGGACATCACACCCTACTACCTTCTTAACAGATCCATCCCCTTTTCTGATGAAGTCAAAACCTATGACTGTCACATCAAAAATAGATGATCTATCTCCGCTATATTTGCTTTAGTCTATAAATAGTCACTAGTAACTTGTCCACTATACTTCCGCTGCTCCCACTGACGACAACAACCCTCTGGCAGAATCATATACACGTGCACTTCTAAAGCCAGTTTAGAATGATGCTATACTCATCCTCCTGCCAGGTCTCATAATTTGGAACAGCAGCAATGGAAAGTCTGGGTAAACAAGAACCTCCCTGTCACCGTCCTTGAGGCTACCGGAGTACCTCTCGTGTGCCTGAGGTTACCTACCATATCTGCGGAGTGGCTAAATGGAATGTCAAACCTGATTGAATCTTTAGGTCCTATTAAATTTTCAATAACCGTTTGCGGTTCTGGAATCACTTCCAGTTCTACCATACTCCCACTACTGTTTTCTTAAAAAACTCATTTTACTAAAGCTGTGGCGAGTTAAGAACAATATCACTATTGATCTTCCAAATAGTAGAAAATCAACCCTTGTCATAGCCCGGGTTAACCCACAAACTGCCATTACAGAAACGTGCCTTGAGTTATCCAGAGTCCGGTTTTAAGCATAAGCCGGACAACTCCCCGTACCTTAACATCGTTAAGATATGAACTATTCTATATCCAATATAGAAACAGAGGCACTGATTTAATTGGAACCAGATTCAAATCATGCAGCTGTCTCCAGTGCATGTCAACTAAATGGAGAGAGGCTGATCAACATTACTCAACTTAGGAGTGCATCCATTTATGAGTAACCTGAAAAAGAAGCAAGTTCTCAAAACCATTACTATCAACTGAATACCAAACACAACTATCTATATCTTCGATCACCTTGAAGAGTCCCGATACTTGCATCACATGGTTCTCTACTTTATTCTTGTACCTATATCATCTCAAATTTAGACTTTGTATTTCTACGAAATGCTTGTCTAAAACTTGAGAAGTCATAAGTAAACAGAATACAGTACGAGGACCAACCCCTCTGTCCTAATAGACACTGGACTACATACAATACTGTGTATAAGTCCCCTGACTTGAATAACTTAAACCCTGTGCGTCTAGGTTGAAAATGGTACCCAGGCGATTTCCTCCAATATCACCAATTACAACGAATTCGGATATAATGAGGATGATCACCTAATTCCCAATAACTTACTCCTACTAATCATTTGTAAAACCATACAGATGTGAGAATCATACCTGGTTAATACATACCCTGGAACAAGGGTCTAATCGGGAATTCTGTTTTCAATTAATAACGCACAGTGAAACTGAAACATGAAAATGTTTAGAAGGGGTATCCGGGTATTTCTAATAATGCCTCTTCCATTATCCAGATTCATGACTATAAACGTATATTTCTTTCCCATCTCTCTAATTCCCTTTATTTTTCTTTACTCATTACCTTCTGTACACCATCGTTAGGCTAAATGGTTTTCTTCCTTCCATACTGTTCGGCACCAGCCTATGGTTTGGAAGAAGACTATCCAATAAGCGTAATAGGTGTACTCTCCTGATCCTAGGAGTACTCGCAATCTGAGCAAAGGTAAAGATAAAAGACAACTGAATAAACCCTATTCTTATTTCTCCTGAACCAGAATCCATCCCCGAACTGGAACAAATTCCTTCGAGTTCGTATATAACCTTACGATAGATTTATCCAATGGAAGTGGATGTTCGTAGTAATACGAGGCGTTCTGGAGAAATGCAAAGGTGAAGTAGGAGTGGCAATGAAATATTTGGTTTGGTCATGAATGCTAGCAGTCGTTGTTCCCGCCAAAAATTTCTGCGCAGAAGAGTCCAAGGTTTCAAATGGCAGTGATACGCTTAAGGAAATGCGAACCAGTATCTTCCGTCCTGTATTTTGATAAACTACCGAAGGAGGAACTATTAAATTCTGATGGTATTGGAAGCATCTCGAAAAACCCTTCGATTTGATATATTATGGGCTTCATAATGCATCCGGGATCAAAAGTTATGAGCGAATATGCTATGCACTATTCCCTGATTAAAAATCAGGAATTACCTCAATGAGGTATCACGTGCTGACACGTGATCAATGGTCACGTGTTGACACATGATAGTTAAAATAGAAATAAAAATAAACGGCTGAAGAAGGACCCAATTAGTGGTCACGTGCTCACACGTGACCAAGAGTCACTTGCCAGCACATGACTAGCTTTGAAAGCCTTACAGTTTAAAAGAATTTAATTCTAAAAGTCAAAAAATACCTCAACGAGATATCACGTGCTTACACGTGACTAATGGTCACGTGTTGACACGTGATGGTTAAAATAACAACATAAACAAGCGGCTGTTAAAGGAACCAATTTGGGGGTCACGTGGTCACACGTGACAGGCTTTGAAAGCCTTACAGTTTAATAGAATTAAAATTCTAAATTTTTCTAAAATCCTTCGAAATAGAATTAAAATTCTAAATTTCTCTAAATCTTTCCAAATGGAATAGGATTATGGGGACCATTGGATTAAAAATCTAATGGTGATTAAAGATCACCAATTTATGGAAAGAATTGATACAAGGAAAGATTTCCCTAAAATCTCACCAGAAATAACAAACATAATATCTTTGGATTTAAAATCCAACGATGAATAAAATTCACTAAATGATCATATTAATTATGAAAACAAGCAAAATCTATCAATGAAAGATTTGCTAAACAAATTGGTTCTTTTCCTCCTTCTATAAATAGGAGCAAAGAGAAGAGAAGAAGAGGAGAATTTGGAGAGAGAAAACTTTGGAGAGAATTTCTGGGATCTTAAAATTGCAGAGAGAAAAGAAAGGAGAATTTAATTCTCAACAGAGAAAAACCCTAGGTGAGAAAAGAAAGGGAATCAAAACTTCAAACAGAGAATTTAATTCTCAAAATCGAAGAGTTTAACTCTTATACAAAAAAGAACTTAGTTCTTCTTCTGGTTGAAAATCTGCACAGAGCACATCTCCCCACAAGTTAAGAATTTAATTCTCATCGGGTCGAGATCCTGCCATGCAGATACTAAACTTAGAAGGGGAATTGAGTTTTAAGAATTTAATTCTCCTAAAAAAAACTAGGGTTTAACCCTAATCAAGAATTTAATTCTTTTACATATCTGGAAATTTAATTCCTTTAAAAAGAAATCAGGGTTTTATCCTAAATAAGAATTTAATTCTTTCACAATAGGAATTTAATTCCTCCAAAATCATAATTAGGGTTTAACCCTACAGAGAATTCAATTCTTAAAAGATCTCTGTTCATGAAAAGAACTAGGGTCACGTGCCCCCACGTGACCCTTGAAAAGATCCCTGAAGAAAAGAAGCTTTGAGGCAATGCCTCACGTGCTCCCGCGTGACTCCCAAAACGCAGAAAGAAAAGGCATAGGAAATGAAAGCTTTGGGCGCTCTCACGTGTTATCACGTGACCCCTCAGCAAATGCTTTAACAATTGGCGCAATGATCCCCATCACGTGCCAACACGTGATGCTCTAAAATAAAAATAAAAGTGTTTAACACTTATTCGCAGATTTGAGGATAAAACAAAAGGAGATCTGGCTCCACATTTAGGGCGCCCTCACGTGACCCCTAACAAATCCTTTAATATCCAATGGATGGATGTTAGTTATATGTATGCCCTAGAGGCCATTACTGTACATAGGATGTATATTGTAGTGGATGCTGGGACATATATAGGGAGGACTTTCTTGCTCGACATGATAGTATGCTATCTGGTTTCTCTTTACCTTAACGTGTATACTGATTGTCTCTCTGTTACATGTTGGTAAAGCCCTTAGGATGTGTGCTTGACTACCTGGACTATGATGCGGATCATACTAGTGGGGACATGGTAGTCCATAAGTACATCCTTCAAAGTCCCTAGTCGTGGGTGTATCGAGACGGGGCATCGATATACCAGAGTAGACTAGCGTATACCTTCTCGACCCATACAGATGGGCGATGGATGATCCCATATCCATTGGTGTTTGACATCAGAGATTATATACGGGTGCTCAGTACAGACTGGGTACACTGGACGGACTCGCCGAGAACTCCCAGATGGTATTATACCTCACGTCAGATGGCAGTTCTTTGGTGACACTGGTACAGAGTAGTCTGTTGACCCGAGATCGTCATAGAGTCTTGTGTGGTTTCCACTGTGCTTTGATTTCCACCTTACCACGTCCAAGAGGGCGTGCAAAACGGTGGTTTTTGGGTACAGTCCCGAGTCATATGGAGGCAATGAGCGATAGGAGGGGATTCGTCTCTCCCGGTATAGGGAGTTGATGTTGCGCTGTGTTCGATTGGCTATAACAGGAAATCCCTGGCCAGGGTTGCTGAGATTTACTGGTAAGTGTTACCAGTAGTTTCTTGAATTGTTATAGACCTCATATCGACACGACTTATCGAGCTATTGGGGTCTGACGTTTACCACCCCTAGGCGGGATATGCGACATATCAGACGATCAGACCGGACTGTACGGTAGTGTTACTGGTCGGATTCACTGGAGTGTGAGCGGGCTTGCTCGTCGATCTTCAGATCGCTCAATACCCGGGTGGCCGTTACGTTTAGCAGACCGCTTGCGGCTTGTGGGTGTTTGATATGATCATCGCCTGCTGCCGGCGTATTGACGAGTCTTTAGAGTCCTACACAGAGGTTTCCTGGCTCAAGCGAAACGAAATAGGAGCGCATATGAGATATGTACGGGACCGAGAATAATGCGTGTATGTGATACCGTATTCCATTCTCGCGATGAATGTATCGATTAGGTTATATGCGATATACCCTAGTTGTCGAATCAAAGGTTGATTCGATAAGCCGATACATAGGATACTGGTCGGTTATATGCGATATGACCGGATCGTTAAATCAAGTGTTGATTTAATGATTTAATGTATAATTATATATATTTGATATATTACTTTGCATTAACTAGTATCGGTTGACTTTAAATGGATATTCTCACTCGGGTGTGCGCATTGCATATGCGATATGATTTTGTGCACATGTTTGTATCATGTTTGATGATGCATGCTTTTTGGTTAAGTATAAAGAATTAAACCAAGGTTAAGTTGTTGATTAGGGTTTTACTTATTCATTTATCTTATTTATTTATTCATTTTGAATAAATTGGAAGATAAATGAATGGTGGCTACTTTTGTTTTTAGTTGAAGTTTCATGAAGCTTTGACTTGTTGACCTTTTGTTCTCATCCTTAACCCTAACCATTCAATCCAACCTTAGTCAATTCTCTACACTTAACTAAGGTTAAGATTATGATAAGTATTCTATTATTTTTCTATTTTCTAATAACTTATCATATTCTTCATCTTTTTCTTCTTCACTTCAAGAAAAAGCTTCACAAGCTTTAATAGCAAAGTGAGAATTAGAGTGAGAAATCCAATTCTAAAGTTTACCCACTTCCTATTTCTTCATCCTCTACCTCTTGCCAAGTAGTAGAGTGTGTTTCCTTCACAAGTTTTCAAGGCTTGGTGAAGGTGGAGCTTGATCTAGCGATGCCTCGACGTAGATCATCTTCGGCATGGACATCGACGACCTAGCTCGCTTATTCTCCGATGAAGTCGACGCTAGAGCCCGGATTCTTTTTGGACAGCGGAGAGGACTTCGTTGCGGAGCTATGGAGGTGGAGCACCGGATCTACAAAGGTTGTATTTCCGTATCTTGTAGTTAAGTGTTAACTAGTTAGCTTTTTCGCCTAGTTTTCTAGCAAACGATCCGTAGTCGGGTCTCTCGGCACCTAGAATTTTTGAAAATGGCATGTTCGATGCCTTGTGAGACCTCACTAGAGTGCCTAAGAACCCTACAGTGGTATCAGAGCCTAGCTAGAGCCTTAGGCGAAGTCCAGACGGAATTTGAAGTCCGAACGAACCCGAAACCCGATCACAAACTTGCTCTCTGTACTTTTTCTAAAAACGGGGATTTTTCCAAATTAAAAATATGCAGAAAACCCAGCAGGAAAATATAAGAATTACGGCGCAAAATTGGGGTCATGAACAGTGCAAGATGGCGCGGAACCGCGGCAGAAGCCTGCATTAGGCGGCGGTTCCGCGGCATATTGATGACGTCAGCCTTTAAAAGTTGCACAGTAATTCATTGTTTTCATTGCTGAGTTCTCTGGGTATTTTAAAATTTTATTCAAGAGTTGAATTTTCTGGAGTTGTTTTGGGGATTCGGTGTTTTGATCGGAGTATCAAATTTTGTCTGTGTAGCTTTCCGGATAAATTTTAGAATATGTTAAAAAGTTCGACCGTATATAAATACCCAATTTTTCCCCTGTCGGGAAATTTCCAAGTGTTGGATTTTTCCGTAGTTTAACGATGTTCTAAGTAGTGCAAGTAACGCGATGGTCCCTCTAGAAGACAACAAACCTTAACTCGATTATGTGACCGTCTTGAACTGCCCTTTGAACCTTCGGGTTTGGGGCAGTACGGCGTGTCACATGTGAGGCGTTGGCTTGACCCTTCTACGGCTGGACCGTTGGTACTGAGGCACGAACGGAATGTTGTTAGACTCGTTTCATGTGTTGATCTGTATCGGGAAAACTTGGGTGTTCGATTGTTCGATCGGAAAGTTTGACATTTTCTGTTTATCTGGAATGGGATACAATAATTGGAATTCACAAGAAGTTATGAGATAACTGAATGAATGTTATAAACATAGCAGTTTAGTCTCACTTGATCGGTTGCCACGGAATTTTGATGTGATCAAAAGTCCGTCGCAATCACGTAGCGTACGCGGATACTCGCCGATAAACTTAATAGACAGCCTCGCTCCATATCTCCGACCAAGTGACTGTAGGAGAACCCCGTCGCCGAAAGCATCCGTTCGGGTGCTCGCGGCAGCGGTGTTCCGCCTTGGTGCAGTTTGTCGACGGCGTCGGGGGTGCGGCCGTCTACTAAAGTTTGCGAAGAGTATTCGATCAGAATGTCGGGAATCCTGTTGAATTGCCCGACTTGATATTGAAAAGTGTTTTCGATTTTGAGACTAAAATGCGGGGTTTATAATTGTTAGGCATGCGATGTCTAAGTAATTCATTTGGTCAGGCATGTGATGTCTGAGGTGGTTGCGGATTCCAACTGTTGTAGTTTTACACTTTCTTTTCTGTGACCGTAAGTGTAATATGTGATATCGCCGGTTTCGTTGCTATATGTCAACGACAATTGGGATGCGCATATTTACTTACGTTGATGACATGTGATGTTATGTGTTGCTGGATATGTTATATTGGATCGTCGTGTTTGAATAGCCGGGGGGGTTTTATGTGAGATGAGTGTTTTTCATTTTCATTCCTGTAAAAACTTGTATGTAATATTCTTTTAATTAGGGCACTTCCAGGTTGCGGAAGTAGTCACCTTTTGTATATTATTTACTTTTCCGCACTAGGATAGACCCAAGGAGGAGGGCACAAGTAACCGGGTTCTGGGGTCCAGTGGGAGACCAACTCGAGGAGTCGAGTCCGGGTCTCCTAACCCTAGAATTGGTAGGGTTGCTTGCCGCTCTCGTAGGGGTCTAGGGGTGTGGGATTGGCTATTCATCACGACCGTGGAATCCGTGTTTTATACTGGCTCGTATTGAAAACACGGACGTCCTAGTATATCCAATATTTCATATGTTGATTCTGCTGCGATATCTGTGTTGTGGTTCTGTGATGGATATAGTATATAGTATATATGATATATTATATAGACGTTACTTATGTTTTACACCCGCGCTAGCCCTGCCCTGCTCTGTCGTTAGTTACCTAACCTAACGGTGCACGAGGGGACATCGAGGCGAATGCGGATGGCATAAGTGTACGTCATATCTATCTGTGATGTTTAGGTATTTAAATGATGGGACTTCATTAATGTGATTAATGAATGATAAGAAACCTAAGATGTTGTGGAATCGAATTTCAAAATAAAACAGGTAGCTACAGTTCTTGCTTTGCACAGCGGTATATATGATATATCCTGCACCTTATTCGATGAGGAAAGGACCGAGATCCCTTCACCGGGAGTGACTCCTTTAGCAATAACTGGCAGATGCTACACACTCGGTTTGTCTTTTGATTGCTTTTAAGTGTTTTTGCTTTGCACGGTGATATATATGATATATCCCGCACCTCATTCGACGAGGAAAGGACCGACGATCCCTTCACCGGGAGTGACTCCTTTAGCAAAACAAGAAAAGCCTCAAAAGCACTCCATTTCAAAAATTCATTCGATCCTACAACGATATCAAGTTCATTACGCAATAGGTTTTCAGAAAAACCTGTCGTAGCCCTCCGTCATTTCAGATATGTACTGGTTAGTATTCGTGCTGCGTTTGTTGACCTCTGTCAAGGCGTAGTGTGCGGTAGCTGATTAGTGCTTATCTGCATAAGCATATGATGCGATTGATTTAGGGTAGTCGTGCGACCTTGTTGACCTCTGTCAAGGGTCGTGCGGGTGGGTTTACTTCAATCAGGAAATGACGGGTTGAACTTGACTAGCAGCCTATGGTTTGTTGACCTCTGTCAAGGTCATAGGACGCTAGGGGCAAAACATTATCGGGAATTTCAAGTGTTGAAATTTGCAATGAGATTGCATACATTCTATGAGATAGTTGGATCCCGATACCCGCTGCGAGTAAGAGTTACTCCTGGGAGAGTTTTACACATTGCAATTAGCCGATCAAGTAGGTGTCTAGAAAGGTGTTAACGAGGTTACGCCTCTGGGAAAACGAGGTTTACATTAATTAGGTTCGTGCGAAAGCACGGGGGACCTCCCTCAAAGTACCGACACTGGCCTGGCTGAAAGATTGGCGAACTTGTAGTGTGTAATTAATCCCGGCTAGTCTTTCCTTTTAGGGTTTGAAGGAAGATTTGATAAAAAGCAGTGGGAGCCATCCTGATTAGATAAAATAAAAACCAATCTATTCTTGCAAGAGCGCACGCTGAGTGTTTTCTTCTCTCTCTCTCCAGGTAGCGACCATATCACGCCTTAATCAAGATAATAATACGGATTATTGACCGAACCCGCTTGTTATACTGAGCTGGGGAACGTTGGTCCCGCTCCAACTTATAATTGTTATAAGACCGAGCAGGAAATTGGGGAATACCAGAATTCCCGTGCCGCCCAAACGAAGAGAGTGCATGCTGATGCATCATCTTCGGGTGTGTTCATTACAGAGAACTGTTTCTCAGTATCCTTTACGTCCTGGGTATGTGATACCAGATCAGGATCCCAGATATGTAATCTGTTACATAGGGCTACAGAAAGGTAGAGAACTGAGAACGGGTGATAAGTTTCATGAGGCAGAAAACGGGGCAAGAGTTGCAGCCAAGTCTGTCGGTCACTGTCACCCTGTATTCCAAATACATTGATTCTGAACGAATGTTATTAGATACCGAACCTGATATACAAAATCATATCACTCTCTTTATTAGTAAAGAAATGATAAAATTTTGTATTGTTGGATAATGTTTTGAACATTTCCTATATCAAAAGTTGATCGATTCAGGCACGTTATCTAAAAGCGTTGATGTTCTAAATCAAACTACAGTTCTTAGTATATGGAACACACACAAGAGGAAGAGTTCAGAATTGAACGATTCCTTCTTGAGGTATTGTAGACTAGGTCAGATCAATGTAACCCGACTAGCTAGAGTTACATAAAGATGCATATTTAAATTAGTTTGAATTTACATCTTGTGAAACTCGCCAGTCATGTCACAAAGATATAATGACACCAGCTCTGTTTATTGGAAACAGAGAAAGAGTTACTGAACTCTTGGGATGATACATGTTGATGTATGTAGGTCCCCTGTCTACACATGCCAGGACTGGTTCTTTATACTTCATTATATTCTCTGATAATCTCTCAAGATTCAGACATATGTTCCTGTTGAAACACAAGTCCGAACCTTTTGAGATATTCACGGAATATAAGTTAGAAGTAGAGAACCAAAATACGGGTAAAAGTATTATGTCCTTTGATGTGATCAAGGAGGAGAATACTTGAGCACGGAATTCCTGGACTATTCTAAAGGAGAATGAGATTCTCTCTCAGCATTACTCCTCCGTATACACCATGGCACGATGGTATATCGGGGCGGAGCAATCACACCCTATATGATATGGTGTGCTCTATGATGAGTAATACTGAGTTACCTATTTCCTTTTGGGTGTTATGCGCTTGAGAAGCTGCATACCTATTGAATAGGGTTCAAATCAAATCAGTTGCCTACCACTTCATATGTGATATGGTATGGGAAGAGCCCATGTCTTAACCCAATTAAGATTTGGGGTTGTCCGGCCTATGTCTAAAACCAAAATCTGGAAAAGCTCGAGGCAAAGTCTGTTATGTAGAACTGGAAAAGTTCCAGCTATACAAACTACAGTAGATGATTTGATAGAGCCATAGGATTCAGTAGATTCCAATGAACCTCAGCCTCTCCGCCGATCTAGTAGGGTTCCTCACCCACCTGAGAGTTACTTCGGTTTCTCTATGACAGTGGGAGCGAGGATTGCATCATGAGATGATGACCCAACTAGCTTCGAGCTGGCCATCAGGAGTAAGACTCTGTAAGAATGGCTGGATGTTTAATGATCTGAGATGGAATCCTTATACACCAACAAAGTATGGACTTTGGTTGCTATATCTGAAGGGTTAAATCCCCATCAGGAGCAAGTATATCTTGAGAAGATTACTTGGTGTACATGGAAAAGTTGAGACTTTCAAACCTAGACTTGTTAAAGTTTTGCATCATTGACCAGGTGTGGATCATGATGAAACTTTTTCTAAGGATCTATGCTTAAGTCCATTCAGATCCTACTTGCCACGGCTACATACCATGACTACGATATCTGGTGGTTGGGTGTCATGACTTCTTTTCTAAATGATGTTTTAGAAGAGTGCGTCTATAAGTACACAGCCAGAGGGCTTCGTAAACAGTGGGAGCAGCGGAAACGTGTGCAAGATGCTTTATAGGATAAAGCAGGCATCGCGGAGTTGGAACATCTGTTTTGATGAAGCGGTCAAAGAAGTTGACATTATCAAAATGGTAGATGAACCTTGTATAAACAAGAAGGTAGTAGGGAGTATGGTGACGATCCTCGTAGAGTACGTGGATGACATACTCTTGATAGGGAAGGAGTTTCCTATGCTACGCTCGATCAATCTCCGTTTATCACAATGATTCTCCACATAGGATCATAATGATACCTACTAACTCCTGGATTTTGGATCTATGAGATAGATCTAAATAGATATTAGGATTCTCACTAGTTGTTGTGAGATGATATCAATCGATCCTGGGGAGAATCACTGGAAGTGTTCCATGGTGATAAAGACGACTGAGTGTCAGTCACAGGCATTGTCTTTACCCTCAGTAAAGGGGCGGTATGTTGGAAGAGTTCCAAACTAGATACCGTGACAAACTAGACGATAAAGGCTAGATACATCGCTATTTGAGATGCTACCAAAGAGGCTGTTTGGGTGTATATTAGTTCATGAGATGAACTAGGTTCCTACCATTGTGTGACAATGGAGTTATGGCTTGTGCCAAGGAACGCAGGTCCCATCAGTGATCCAGACATATTCTAAGGCAGTATCACTTGATCATGGAGATGGTTGATCTCCAGGGTGATCGAGGCAAGGAGAGTAGACTCAGAGGACAACACAGCGGATCCACTCACAAAGGCCTGTTCCCAGAGAGAGACTTTTATGGGATGGTTGAGTATGAGATACTGCAACCACTGCTACAGATGGCCCTAGTGCAAGTGGGAGATTGTTAGTTACATGTATGCCCTAGAGGCCATCACTGTACATAGGATGTATATTGTAGTGGATGCTGGGACATATATAGGGAGGACTTTCTTGCTCGACATGATAGTATGCTATCTGGTTGCTCTTTATCTTAACGTGTATACTGATTGTCTCTCTGTTACATGTTGGTAAAGCCCTTAGGATGTGTGCTTGACTACCTGGACTATGATGCGGATCATACTAGTGGGGACATGGTAGTCCATAAGTACATCCTTCAAAGTCCCTAGTCGTGGGTGTATCGAGACGGGGCATCGATATACCAGAGTAGACTAGCGTATACCTTCTCGACCCATACAGATGGGCGATGGATGATCCCATATCCATTGGTGTTTGACATCAGAGATTATATACGGGTGCTCAGTACAGACTGGGTACACTGGACGGACTCGCCGAGAACTCCCAGATGGTATTATACCTCACGTCAGATGGCAGTTCTCTGGTGACACTGGTACAGAGTAGTCTGTTGACCCGAGATCGTCATAGAGTCTTGTGTGGTTTCCACTGTGCTTTGATTTCCACCTTACCACGTCCAAGAGGGCGTGCAAAACGGTGGTTTTTGGGTACAGTCCTGAGTCACATGGAGGAAATGAGCGATAGGAGGGGATTCGTCTCTCCCGGTATAGGGAGTTGATGTTGCGCTGTGTTCGATTGGCTATAACAGGAAATCCCTGGCCAGGGTTGCTGAGATTTACTGGTAAGTGTTACCAGTAGTTTCTTGAATTGTTATAGACCTCATATCGACACGACTTATCGAGCTATTGGGGTCTGACGTTTACCACCCCTAGGCGGGATATGCGACATATCAGACGATCAGACCGGACTGTACGGTAGTGTTACTGGTCGGATTCACTGGAGTGTGAGCGGGCTTGCTCGTCGATCTTCAGATCGCTCAATACCCGGTTGGCCATTACGTTTAGCAGACCGCTTGCGGCTTGTGGGTGTTTGATATGATCATCGCCTGCTGCCGGCGTATTGACGAGTCTTTAGAGTCCTACACAGAGGTTTCCTGGCTCAAGCGAAACGAAATAGGAGCGCATATGAGATATGTACGGGACCGAGAATAATGCGTGTATGTGATACCGTATTCCATTCTCGCGATGAATGTATCGATTAGGTTATATGCGATATACCCTAGTTGTCGAATCAAAGGTTGATTCGATAAGCCGATACATAGGATACTGGTCGGTTATATGCGATATGACCAGATCGTTAAATCAAGTGTTGATTTAATGATTTAATGTATAATTATATATATTTGATATATTACTTTGCATTAACTAGTATCGGTTCACTTTAAATGGATATTCTCACTCGGGTGTGCGCATTGTATATGCGATATGATTTTGTGCACATGTTTGTATCATGTTTGATGATGCATGCTTTTTGGTTAAGTATAAAGAATTAAACCAAGGTTAAGTTGTTGATTAGGGTTTTACTTATTCATTTATCTTATTTATTTATTCATTTTGAATAAATTGGAAGATAAATGAATTGTGGCTACTTTTGTTTTTAGTTGAAGTTTCATGAAGCTTTGACTTGTTGACCTTTTGTTCTCATCCTTAACCCTAACCATTCAACCCAACCTTAGTCAATTCTCTACACTTAACTAAGATTAAGATTATGATAAGTATTCTATTATTTTTCTATTTTCTAATAACTTATCATATTCTTCATCTTCTTCTTCTTCACTTCAAGAAAAAGCTTCACAAGATTTAATGGCAAAGTGAGAATTAGAGTGAGAAATCCAATTCTAAAGTTTACCCACTTCCTATTTCTTCATCCTCTACCTCTTGCCAAGTAGTAGAGTGTGTTTCCTTCACAAGTTTTCAAGGCTTGGTGAAGGTGGAGCTTGATCTAGCGATGCCTCGACGTAGATCATCTTCGGCATGGACATCGACGACCTAGCTCGCTTATTCTCCGATGAAGTCGACGCTAGAGCCCGGATTCTTTTTGGACAGCGGAGAGGACTTCGTTGCGGAGCTATAGAGGTGGAGCACCGAATCTACAAAGGTTGTATTTCCGTATCTTGTAGTTAAGTGTTAACTAGTTAGCTTTTTCGCCTAGTTTTCTAGCAAACGATCCGTAGTCGGGTCTCTCGGCACCTAGAATTTTTGAAAATGGCATGTTCGATGCCTTGTGAGACCTCACTAGAGTGCCTAGGAACCCTACAATGGATGCTTATCATGTGCCCACACGTGATGGCCAGGAAATGAAAAGTGTTTAACACTTAATTGCAGAACGAAGAAAAGGGATCCGGTCCCACTTTTGGTCGCTCTCATGTGTCCACACGTGACCCCTCTTTCTTTAGTGTTTAACACTAACTTGGGGATTATATTTCCAGTGTATAACACTGATTGTTTCTAGTGTTTAACACTAAATTGAAGATCATATTTCCAGTGTTTAACACTGATTGTCTTTTAGTGTTTAACACTAATTTAAGAGTTCTACCTCCAGTGTTTAACACTGTTGTTCTCTAGTGTTTAACATTATTTTTAGCCAAATTGGCTAGTTCTCCAGAGGCAAAAGTCCATCCTCCAAATGAATTTCAAAATTGAGGAAATCAAAGACAAAATGTTGTCAGAGCCCCCAAACCTCTGTTTAGCACTGCTGAATGATGATGGGCTGAACCTAGACAAATGTCTAATGGCCCAAAGGGCCAATATTTCAAACATAATTGGACTTAGCCCAAACTGGCCATAAGTCCTCAAATCATCTTGAAACTGAGCACATCTGCTCTTTTAAACAACTCATTGGTCAAGGGTATATCTCTGAACTCCTCTGATATCTGTCGTTGTAATCCTTCAACGTCGTCAGAGAGGTGACGGGTCCCGACGGCCATACATTCAATGGACCACTATGTCCCTAAACTAGAACAATAGAGCCCCCAAATGCTCTTTTGTCGGATCTAAACGATCCCGTTAAGTTGATCTTAGTCTCAAATTAGACTAACGTATCCTTAACCATCTTTTGAGTTGATCTTACCTCAAATATGGCTAACGTATCCTCAAACCAAAACCCCAAACTCAAATCTAAGAAGATACGGATTTGGACTAATCCACGTCCTACGGGCGACAACATAACTTAGTCTCCGTATACAATCCACGGGCAACCAAAAACAAAACAAACACCCACGACACGAAGTGACCATCCGGAGAAGGAGAAAGTTGTTACCGCAATGCGGTAGCGTAATCAACTGCAGGGGCTTGTGCTTGCAGGGAAGAGCGTCCCCACAATCAAAAAAACCCTCAAGCGAGGGGGAATCTGACGAAGTCTGCTACATCGGACGCATCCGATTAAACCTTCGATACATGGTGCCATAAATCAACTTGGCATCTTCGGAGAGGTAGACGGATAGCACCAATTAGCATCTTTCCCGAATTTCAGGCAAGACGTCCATGTCGCGCTGTCTTTCGGAGGGGAACAGATTCTGGCACGCCCGGTGGGACCTTTTCCTCTTTCCACTCCACACTTCGTGTGTCGTGTTCGCGAACCAATCGCGGTTCGTTAATGGTTGCCCTTGGGTTTCTAGGTACTAAGATTTGGCGTTTTTGCTTACTGCAGAAAACAAAGGATCAATGGCTGGCACCTGCTCAAAGTGTTCCACATGCAACTGCAACTTACACTCCGCCTCGTCTGGGAGCATAACCTAGGGGCCCCAAGCGGCCTCTTTGTTCACAATACCCGTGGAGCAGATTACTCAAGCCACCACAGGTCTGTTTTTCGGGACCATGCTCCCGCCAGTGAGCTTCACCATCCCTGTACCCGTATCGGAAGCTTCAAAGAAGTCGGTCTTCGATCGACTTGCTACTACCACGGCCCCTCTCAACGGGTCATCCAATTCCAACTCCTCGGTCTTCACCAGGCTGGACTCGAGCTCCAAAGGGCCTACCAAGAAGCCCATAATGCCTGATGTGGCTATCCCAAGGAAGACAGCTGCTCCTGAAGTCGTCAAGGCGTCTTCTCCTCACAGAGGGTCGGTCTTCGCGAGACTGACTACCCCCGTTCCTGCTCCCGCTCAGAAATCTGTTTTTGATCGGATGGACGCAGCTTCTCAACGAACGTCAGTCTTCAAGAGGCTGACACCGGCAGCAGCCCCTCCCCAGAACAAGGGGCAATACGAAGCCGTCGCCGAATCAATCCCAATAACCCGTCATGCCCGACGTCGCCACTGGCTCCGGATAAGGAAGACTGGGGGCAACTCCCCCTCCGGGCTAACTCCACCAGCTCCAACGGTGGAAATTGAGGCTGCTGTTCCAACCGGGAATAGCTTCGAGCTGCTAAACAGGGTACGCAGAAATTCTCCAACTGCGGTTCTCAAAAGATTCCCTCCACCTGCGGAGAATGTTATAGAAACAAAGCCGGAGCGGCCCCCACAACGGCTGTCCTCCAAAATTTATAAGGTCTGGCGTCATGTCCAAGACTCCGTAATAGATCAAGACTATCTCCGCCGACAGAAGAAGATGAAGGTTCGGCAGGAGAAGAACTGCTCTGTCAAGCCGGAAAAAGCAACAGCTGGATGGGTGCCCACTGCAACGGCTGCCTCAACGTCAATCACTCATAAGAAAAGGTGGCCGCAAAAAGCCCTTGTGAACATGGCGAACCGTAAAAGCGCTGAATCTAAACGCCCCAAGTCTGGGGGCATGATGGTGCACACTGTTTATATGGCTGCCGGAAAGGAGGAAAGCCATGCTTCGACGGGTCACCGACCGCTCACCCGATCCGTGATAAAAGCCCAGGAGCAGCAACAGAAGCTTCAGGAAATGATGACTGCAATGGCTGCACTTACCGGGCCAAAAGAAAGCTCGGAGGCGCCATCAGAACAGCGTCACGAACAAGAGACTGATGTTGATTTCTAACGCAGAGTTCTCGAAAAGAAGGACAAAGAAGCCGCAGAACAAGCGGCTAACATAAAACAAATGGCGCTCCTTTTTCAAGATATGGTAGGGATGATGTTACAGCCGGACCCTCCAGCTGATGACCCTCCAATCATTGTTGAAGACGATAGAATGGAGACATCTAATCCTCCTCCGGCTCTTTCAGCAGCCAAGGAAGAAACCCTTTCCAAGGCCGCACTGGATGACTATATAGCTCAGCAAATACGAGCTCATCAGGCGAGTGAAGCGGCTAAGAAAATTGTTAGAACTGGACGGCCCTATTCGAGCTGGTATGACCAAATCAGTTACCCGCCGGGATATACGATCCCTAAGTTTCATGTATATAAAGGGACAGGGAATCCCCATCAGCATGTCGCTCAATTCAGGGCCTTATGCGGCAACACGGGAGGCGACGACAAACTGTTGATTCGCCAATTCGTCGGCAGCTTAACAGAAACAACCTTTGAATGGTATTCGGAACTACCTAACGACTCTGTTAAAACATTTGCGGAGATGGAGCTGCTGTTTACACAAAGATTCGTGAGCGCTAGTGAACGCACCCCGATAACAGCACTGATTAATGCCACGGTATGGCCAGGCGAGACGTGGGTTCAATACGCAACACGTTGGCGGAATCTATGGTCGAAGTGCGAACAACGCATTGAAGAAGCACCTGCGGTAGGCATGTTCGTGGGCACTCTTGATCCGCAAGCGACCATCTCGCAATTTATGATGTTCTTAAAGCCAATTACTTTCCAGGCCTTGATTGACAAGTTGGCCCAAATGGATCAGATGGATCATAGATCACCTCCTTCAAAGACGGACCCTCGGAATGAAAAGGGGACAGGGAAAGCAACTTTCGTCGCTAATACTCAACAACAGTCGAGCAACTTAAAGCCGGTTGTCCGTCAAAACAATATGCGTCCACGCCCATCCCTCGAGGAGAGACTGGGACGTCCTTACTCGTTTCCTCAGGATAAAACGAGAAGACTGTTCGAGCTGGCAGTGCGCAACAGACTCATCAATCTGCCGAGTCCAAAGCGTCCGTTGCAGCCAGGCGATATCAACGATCCCAATTATTGCCCTTACCACCAAACGGTAAGTCACCCGATCGAGGATTGCTTCTTCGTTAAAGGATGGACGAAGATCAGTACCTACAAGGCAAGTTTGCGCTGTCTGAGAAGAGGAAAATAAACCCACCACAACCGCACACTCCAAAGAAGACGGACACACCGGGGGCAACTTGTTCTTTTGTTAAAGAAGCTCCGTGGGAGGTCGTGCTGTCAGCTAAAACTAAAAAGATGTTGAATGATCTCCAGACATGCCCGGAGATCGGGTGGAAGAACTCGCTAGAACCCCAGACCGTCGAAGGGATGCTGAAGCCACGCCCAAATCCAAAGATCGATGGTGAAGGCCCCAGCACTCACACCCAGCCGTCAAAATCTTCAAAGAAAAACAAGAAGAAATCCAAAAAGGCCGTGAAGCCTGGTGACAAGCACACGAGCCTGCAAAAACAGATCGACGCGCTGGAGGAATATAATCAGAAGGCGCGGACTCCCATCACACTCCGAGAATTCCTCAGCCACGTCCATGAGGACGGAGGTAATGATAAAGACTCGTCGGATGAACCTGAGGATTATGTGGCGAGCTGCCATGTGATCTCTCACTCGTCGATAGACGATAAGGAAGCTCCTTGCACCGAGAGACGGGGGGCAGGTCCTGAACCAGAATTTCTATGGCCGTCAGACGAAATGATCGACGCCTTCCTGAGCGAAATTCATCTGAAAAGTAAAGCCGATCGGGAGCGCGAGATGGCCATATTTGAAAAGGCCAAACGCCGATGATTAGACAAAAGGGTCAAAACACTCCCACCAGATCAAAGTACATCCGCTGCAAATGAAGGCAGGATCAAGACAAGGAAACGATTCGCCAAAGCCGTATCGATGGGGATGAGGCCGCCCTCTTTCAGAGAAAATTCTCCTGGTGGGATACATCTTGATGAAGTGGACATACATCCTAACTTCTGCTTATATCATCAGAAGATCACACATCCTACTTAGAACTGCAACTCCTTTAAGTGTTGGTGGCAAGAATATGTCGCTCACAGGCAACACTTCAACAGGTCAAAGCGTGAAGCTCGTAGACGGCGGAAAAATGCGACAGATGAGCTTAAAAGAACTACCGGCAATTGTCATAGGGTTGATCCAGAGGGATCGCGAGTTCTCACCTTCAGGAGCGACTCCGATGAAAAAGTAGCTCTCAGCCCTCTCTTTAAGGAGTCCATCTCTGAAGAATTGAGGAATTGCGAGAACATTCAGCCATGCAATTGCACGATACCCGGAAAGAATATCGGACCCGCAAGCAACAGTTCGAACAAAAAGGATAAAGGGAAGGAAAAAACGGCCTTCGTCGCCAACGCTCAACAACAATTGAGTGGCCCTAGACCGGTTGTTCGCCAAAGCAACAAGCGGCAACCCCTCTAGGAAAAGTTGAAACGTCCCTACTCATTTCCCCGGGATGAAACTAGGAGGCTGTTCGAAGTGGCAGTGCGCAACAGGCTTATCACTTTACCGGAGCCGAAACACCAGCCACAACTGAATGATGTCAGCACTCCTAATTACTGCCCTTACCACCAAGTATTGGGCCATCCGATCAAGAACTGCTACGTTTTCAAAAATTGGGTTGAAGACCAATACCAACAGGGCAAGTTCGCGTTGTCCGAAAACTGGAAGGTAAGCCCGCCACAACCACATGCTCCGAGAAAGATGGATATGCCGGGGGCATCATGCTCATTCATAGGGAAAGCCCCATAGACCGAAACGTCGTTAAACTAACGATAGACCACTATGTCCTAAAACTGGCTGAGGACCGAAACGTCCTTAAACTAACGACGGACCGCAATGTCCTAAAACCTGCAAATGACCGAAATGTCTTTAAACTACTACCGCAGCATCCTCAGGCTGACGAGATAAAAAGAAAAGAAAAAACGGTATGTCCATGAGCGAAATGGGCACGGATGAAAACCCAAAAGGGCTCCGTGAGTAAAAACAACAGGGCCACCGGCGAGTGTTCGTGAAAACCTGAAAGGGCGCGACCTCGTTAGAAAAAAAAAGAGAATAAAAAGAATAAAAAAAGACGGTATGTCCATAAGCAAAATGGGCACGGATGAAAACCCGAAAGGGCTCCGTGAGTAAAAATAGCAGGGCTACCGGCGAGTGTTTGTGAAAACCCGAAAGGGCACAACCTCGTTAAAAGACACTTACAGGGTCATCTCGACCTTGTAAGGAGAAACCACCCGTGTGAGATCCTTACGACTCACAAGGGAGAACCACACTTAGGGATCCTCACGATTCCTAAGGAGAAATTACACTTGCGAGATCCTCACGACTCGTAAGGAGAACTCTCTTATGGGACCCTCACGGCTCATAAGATTTGAAAGTCTTAAGTTACAGAGACCTGAACCTGTTCTTAAGCAACCCCACAACCTTCGATACTGCCCTACAAGTGGCTCATACTGACCCTTGTATACAATCCACGGGCCCGAATAAACATTTCCCTAATCAAGTCCCGCCCGTGACTGGGGATATGTCCATACGGTGAACAACCTTTGTAAGTCCTATCGACTTATAAGGAGAAAACCCTTTTGTAAGATCCTTACGACTTACAGGGGAACATACACTTAGGAGTCCTCACGATTCCTATGGAGAAAACGCACCTGCGAGATCCTCACGACTCGTAGGGAGAAACACCTTTATGAGACCCTTACGGCTCATGAAGTCAAAAGCCTTAGTTGACGGGATCCTAACCCTGTTTGCTAAGCCACCTTTGTTCGACATCTACAGAGGCAAATGATGATTCGCTCCTGGCAATATCCCAGTTGTAGCGATGCTGATACCTAAATCGGTATCAAATTCCAAGTCCTTTCACGGCAAATGATGATTCTCTCCTGGAAATATTCCAGTCGTAGCGATGCTGATGCTGAGATTGGTATCAGATCCCAAATCCCCTACTCGTGAGAAAAAATCAGCGAGCCAAAAAAAAATGCATACGAAATAGCCGAAATGATGGGGCAACTTGCAAACAAAATCGGCAAGTAAAAATGTATGCATGCAAAATAGCCGAAATGATTGGGCAACTCGCAATAAAAAGCAGCGAGTAAAAAGAAAAATAGCCGAAATGATTGGGCACCGCGAAAAATAGCCGAAATGATTGGGCAATTCCGATTTTCATGATATAAAAAGCTGAAATGATAGAGCATCGCGGAAAGAATAAAAAATGATGAAAGAATGAAACTTTTTGTCCTACAGGTGAGATCACATCGATCCCTGTATACAATCCAGGGGCACAAACAAAGAGGGAACCATACCATCCCAACAGGCTCCATCAGAAAGCGAAGCCAAATCTCGACGGTTCATAGAAAACCTAGAGACAACCTCGACATTTGTCGCAATATTGCAGACACAATGTCAACAAACGAAGCAAAAGAAGATCCCTAACTTCAGGGTCTCGACGTCGATATCGACAACTTAGAGATCACCAACGGCGTTTCTCCTCATTCCAACCAGACGCAGACGTGACGTCAACAACCGACCTCAGAGTCACAACAAAACGGAGCCATGGCAAAGTCCCTAGTTCCAAATCTTAATATCCACATCTACAGCCTGGAGACCAACAACAATGTGCCTCCTCATTCCAGCAGGACGCAGATGCTACACTATCAAACGGAACCACGGCATAGTCCCTAGTTCCAAATCTTAACGGCAATAGCTACAGCCTAACAATCAGCAACGGCGTTCCTTTGCAGTCCAGCAGGATGCAGATGCAACGTCAACAAAAGACCCCATGGTCAGTAAAGCGGAGTGACGGCAAAATCCCAGCTCCACCTCAGCATTCGTCTTGTTACAGCAGACGCAATGTCAACAACGGCGTTCCTTCAGGATACAGATGCAACGTCAACAAGAGACCCAATGGTCGAAACAATGCGGAGTGATGGCAAAATCCCAACTCCACCTCGACTTTCGTCTCGATACAGCAGATGAAATGTCACCCCAGCATTCTTCCTCCAGCAGGATTCGGACGCGCCAAAGCAAATGAAGCAAAAGGCCAAATTCCTAGCTTCAGGGTCTTAACGGCAAGTCATAGAAAGCCTGAAAGACAATCGGAGGTCATCCCACATCAGCGCGGAATGGTCACCACCTCGACTTTCGTCTCGATACAGCAGATGAAATGTCACCACAGCGTTCTTCCCACAGCAGGATTCAGACGCGCCAAAGCAAATGAAGCGAAGGCCAAATTCCTAGCTTCAGGGTCTTGACGGTAACTCATATAAAACCTGAAAGACTATCGGAGATCATCCCACATCAGCGTGGAGTGGTCACCACCTCGACGTTCATCTCGATACAGCAGACGAGATATCACAAATATGTTCTTCCTTCGACAGGATTCGGACACACCAAAGCAAATGAAGCGAAGGCCAAATTCCTAGCTTCAGGGTCTTGACGGTAACTCATATAAAACCTGAAAGACTATCGGAGATCATCCCACATCAGCGTGGAGTGGCCACCACCTCGACGTTCATCTCAATACAGTAGACGAGATGTCACAACAGTGTCCTTCCTTTGACAGGACTCGGACACACCAAAGCAAACGAAGCGAAGGCAAATTCCTAGCTTCAACGTCTTGACGGTAACTCATATAAAACCGGAAAGACAATCAGAGATCATCCCAAATGGAGTGGTCACCACCTCGACGTTCATCTCGACACAGCAGACGAGATGTCACCACAGCGTCCTTCCTCCAACAGGATTCGGACACGCCAAAGCAAATGAAGCGAAGGCCAAATTTCTAGCTTCAAGGTCTTAACGGCAAGTCATATAAAGCCTGAAAGACCACCGGAGATCATCCCACATGGAGTGGTCACCACCTCGACGTTCATCTCGATACAGCAGACGAGATGTCACCCCAGCATTCTTCCTCCAGCAGGGTTCAGACGCGACACTCAAACAAACGGAGCCACGGCAAAATTCTCAGTTCCAAGACTCGACGGTTCACCAACGACATAGAGACAACCGCGACATTCGTCTCGATACATCAGACGCAATGCCAGCAAACGAAGCGAAGGCCAAATTCCTAGTTTCAAGGTCTTAATGGCAGTCATATAAAGCCTGAAAGATCACCGGAGATCATCCCACATGGAGTGGTCACCACCTCGACGTTCGTCAAGATACAGCAGACAAGATGTCACCCCAGCATTCTTCCTCCAGCAGGGTTCAGACGCGACACTCAAACAAATGGAGCCACGTCAAAATTCCCAGTTCCAAGCCTCGATGGTTCACCAACAACCTAGAGGCAACCGCAACATTCGTCTCGATACAGCAGACGCAGTGTCGACAAATGAAGCAAAGGCTAAATTCCTACCTTCAGGGTCTTGACGGCAACTCATATAAAGCCTGAAAGACTATCGGAGATCATCCCACACCAGCGCGGAGTGGTTATGACTCATCGGGGCTCCCTAAATTAAGCCTAACCTCAAGTAAAAAGTGGCATGGAAAATTCCTAACGCTTGCTTTTCCGACGGTCAAATTGCCTAGGAAGATTGCTTGAAGACGTCTTGTCCAGCCCCCGAAGGGATCAGAGACACGGCAGTCGCAGGGCTACTCGAACAGCACGATTGCCTATCGAGGAATATATCAGCTGATGCGACGGTACGACGGCCAAAACCCTAAGTACCATAGACCCTAACGGACTTCTGTCGTAAAGAGCAGAGGTTAACCGTGACGTTAGGATATTCTTGCGAGAAATGCTCGATTCGTCTCGACTCGTGAAGAAATTGATGTCTTCGCGAGAACTGCTCGATTCGTCTGGACTCGTGAGGAAAAGCCTTAGGCAGCGAGGATTAAAAAACCTGCTTTCTAAGCACTGGGACCCTGCAAGTTGATCCAAAACGGTCTCTTGCATACTATCTACGGGTCACACTCTCCAAAGTCGAATCTCGACAAAGAGGGAAACAACCTCTTACGGGTCCTCTCGACTCGTAAGAGGAAAAAATTCTCTTATAAGATCCTTACGACTTATAAGAGAAATCACACTTAGGAGTCCTCACGACCCCTAAGGAGAAAATACACCTACGAGATCCTCTCGATCCGTAGGGAGAAAATTCTTTGTGAGACCCTCACGGCTCATAAAGTTGAAAAGTCTTAGGCTACAAGGACCCTAAACTTGTCTCCTAAGCCCTCAATTCCACGGCTACTCATAACTTTGCACTACTTCACCCACGTATATACTTACGTGGGCAAAGTAGTGGGGGGCATTTGTTCCCGCCGAAAATTTCTGCACAGAAGAGTCCAAGGTATCAAATGGCAGTGATACGCTTAAGGAAATGCGAACCAGTATCTTCTGGCCTATATTTTGATAAACTCCCGAAAGAGGAACTATTAAATTCTGATGGTATTGGAAGCATCTCAAAAAACCCTTCGATTGGATATATTATGGGCTTCATAATTCATCCGGGATCAAAAGTTATGAGCAAATATGTTATGCATTGTTCCCTGATTAAAAATCAGGAATTACCTCAATGAGGTATCACGTGCTCACACGTGATCAATGGTCACGTGTTGACACGTGATAGTTAAAATAGAAATAAAAACAAACGGCTGAAAAAGGACCCAATTGGGGGTCACGTGCTCACATGTGACCAAGAGTCACGTGCCAGCACATGACTAGCTTTGAAAGCCTTACAGTTTAAAAGAATTTAATTCTAAAAGTCAAAAAATACCTCAACGAGGTATCACGTGCTTAGACGTGACCAATGGTCACGTGTTGACACGTGATGGTTAAAATAACAACATAAACAAGCGGTGTTAAAGGAACCAATTTGGGGGTCACGTGCTCGCACGTGACCAAGGGTCACGTGCCAGCACGTGACAGGCTTTGAAAGCCTTACAGTTTAATAGAATTAAAATTCTAAATTTCTCTAAAATCCTTCGAAATAGAATTAAAATTCTAAATTTCTCTAAATCATTCCAAATGGAATAGGATTATGGGGACCGTTGAATTAAAAATCTAATGGTGATTAAACATCACCAATTTATGGAAAGAATTGATACAAGGAAAGATTTCCCTAAAATCTCACTAGAATTAACAAACATAATATCTTCGGATTTAAAATCCAACGGTGAATAAAATTCACTGAATGATCTAAAGGATCATATTAATTATGAAAACAAGCAAAATCTTTCAATGAAAGATTTGCTAAACAAATTGATTATTTTCCTCCTCCTATAAATAGGAGCAAAGAGAAGGGAAGAAGTGGAAAATTTGGAGAGAGAAAACTTTGGAGAGAATTTCTGGGATCTTAAAATTGCAGAGAGAAAAGAAAGGAGAATTTAATTCTCAACAGAGAAAAACCCTAGGTGAGAAAAGTAGGGAATCAAAACTTCAAACAGAGAATTTAATTCTCAAAATCAAAGAGTTTAACTCTTATACAAAAAAGAACTTAGTTCTACTTCTGGTTGAAGATCTGCACAGAGCACATCTCCCCACAAGTTGAGAATTTAATTCTCATCCGGTCGAGATCCTGCCATGCAGATCCTAAACTTAGAAGGTGAATTGAGTTTTGAGAATTTAATTCTCCTAAAACAAAACTAGGGTTTAACCCTAATCAAGAATTTAATTCTTTTACATATCTAGGAATTTAATTCCTTTAAAAAGAAACCAGGGTTTTATCCTAAATAAGAATTTAATTCTTTCACAATAGGAATTTAATTCCTCCAAAATCATAATTAGGGTTTAACCCTACAGAGAATTCAATTTTTAAAAGAACTCTGTTGATGAAAAGAACTAGGGTCACGTGACCCCATGTGACCCTTGAAAAGATCCTTGAAGAAAAGAAGCTTTGAGGCAATGCCTCACGTGCTCCCACGTGACTCCCAAAACGCAGAAAGAAAAGGCAAAGGAAATGAAATCTTTGGGCGCTCTCACGTGTTCTCACATGACCCCTCAGCAAATGCTTTAACAATTGGCGCACAGATCCCCATCACGTGCCAACACGTGATGCTCTAAAATAAAAATAAAAGTGTTTAACACTTATTCGCAGATTTGAGGATAAAATAAAAGGAGATCTGGCTCAACATTTAGGGCGCCCTCACGTGACCCCTAACAAATCCCTTTAATATCCAATAGATGGATGCCTATCACGTGCCGACACGTGACGGCCAGGAAATGAAAAGTGTTTAACACTTAATTGCAGAATGAAGAAAAGAGATCCGGTCCCACTTTTGGGTGCTCTCACGTGTCCACACGTGACCAATCTTTCTTTAGTGTTTAACACTAACTTGGGGATTATATTTCCAGTGTGATTGTTTCTAGTGTTTAACACTAAATTGAAGATCATATTTCCAGTGTTTAACTCTGATTGTCTTTTAGTGTTTAACACTAATTTGAGAGTTCTACCTCCAGTGTTTAACACTGTTGTTCTCTAGTGTTTAACATTATTTTTAGCCAAATTGGCTAGTTCTCCAGAGGCAAAAGTCCCTCCTCCAAATGAATTTCAAAATTGAGGAAATCAAAGACAAAATGTTGTTAGAGCCCCCAAACCTCTGTTTAGCACTGCTGAATGATGATGGGCTGAACCTAGACAAATGTCTAATGGCCCAAAGGGCCAATATTTCAAACATAATTGGACTTAGCACAAACTGGCCATAAGTCCTCAAATCATCTTGAAACTGAGCACATCTGATCTTTCAAACAACTCATTGGTCAAGGGTACATCTCTGAACTCCTCTGATATCTGTCGTTGTAATCCTTCAACGTCGTCAGAGAGGTGACGGGTCCCGACGGCCATACATTCAATGGACCACTATGTCCCTAAACTAGAACAATAGAGCCCCCAAATGCTTTTTTGTCGGATCTAAACGATCCCTTTAAGTTGATCTTAGTCTCAAATTAGACTAACGTATTCTTAACAAACGTTTGAGTTGATCATAACCTCAAATATGGCTAACGTATCCTCAAACCAAAACCCCAAACCCAAATCTAAGAAGATACGGATTTGGACTAATCCACGTCCTACGGGCGACAACATAACTTAGTCTCCGTATACAATCCACGGGCAACCAAACACAAAACAAACACCCACGACACGAAGTGACCATCTGGAGAAGGAGAAAGTTATTACCGCAATGCGGTAGCGTAATTAACTGCAGGGGCTTGCGCATGTAGGGAAGAGTGTCCCTACAATCAAAAAACCCCTCAAGCGAGGGGGAATCTGACAAAGTCTGCTACATCGGACGCATCCGTTTAAACCTTCGATACATGGTGCCATAAATCAACTTGGCATCTTCGGAGCGGTAGATGGATAGCACCAATTAGCATCTACCACGAATTTCAGGCAAGTCGTACATGTCGCGCCGTCTTTCGGAGGGGAACAGTCGCAATTTACTTTGCCCTCTTTCTAATCCCTTTATTTGTCATTACTTATTACCTTCTGTACACCACACTTAGGCTAATTGGTTTTCTTCCTTCTCTACCTTTCGGCACCTTCCTATGGTTTGTAATAAGACTATCCAATAAGCGCAATAGGTGTATTCTCTCCTAATCTTAAGAGCCCTTATAACCTGAGAGAAGGTAAAAGGAAAAGACAACTAAATAGTCCTATTCATTCTCTCCAGAACCAGAACCCATCCTCGAAAAAGTTCCTTCGAGTTCGTAAGTAACTGTACGATGGATTTATCTAATGGAAGTGGATGTTCGTAGTGATACGGAATGTTTCGGAGAAAAGCAAAGGGTAAAAGAAGGAGTGGCAATATTGTATGCAACTCAGACAATCCAGAAGCCGGTGTTTTAAAAAAGTTTGGTTAACTTGGTCACTGAGTCATAGTCTAGGGTCGGGCCATGGTCGCAGCCAAGAGAGAGAGAGAAAAGAAACACTCTGCGTGCACTCTAACCCAGATAAGAATGGTTAATCACTTTATCTAATCAGGATGTATCCCACTGTATCCTAAAATTCTCCTCCAAACCTGGAAGAAGAATTATTCGGAATCACCCGAGGAGTAAACCAACTCATCAGTGGGAATCGGGATCCAACTATCATCGCTTGATAACGTATTGGAATCCACTCACGTTATCACACTTCAGAAGTTATGCGCATGCCTGGAAAATTTCAGTTTCTTTAGAAATTCCCGATATGATTTTTACCCCATACTCTTATGACCTTGACAAAGGTCAATATATCATAAGTCACATGTCAAGTTCTACCCATCGTTGTCCAGGTTAATTTGAACCCACCCGTGCATACCCTAGACGAAGGCCAAAATAGTAGTACGACTGTCCCAAGACAACACATCTATCTATGCAACAGAAAAGTAACAAATAGCTACCTTACACTATGCCTTGACGAAGGCCAACATACATAGCATGAATACTAAGTGCTACCCGTCTGAAATGACAGAGGGCTACGAATGGTTTTTGGCGAAAAACCTTTAACGTAATGAACTTTACGTAGTTTAAGGAACCCGATAGCCTTTTACAAAAATATAGTGGCAAAAACCTTTGCAAAAGAGGTCACTCCCGGTGAAGGGATCTCGGCTCATTCCCCGTAGAATGAGGTGCAGGATATTCCAAACTAAATACCGCGATACAAAGCAAAAAGTTATCGACTATAGTGAAGTTATTACCCTGACGCAAACCTCTGTCCAAGGGGTCACTCCTAGTCACTACCCGCAGGGTACGGAACGTGACTGGCACTTAAGTTACGAAACGTTTCAAGGCGTCCGTAAAATAAGTAAGCCAAAGCCCAGAAAACAAAACCCGATTAATAATTAGAGTGAAGGAGAAACCAATTTATTGAAAGCGATTTAGTCCATTAAGTCACATCAAACTTTTTAAAAGCAACATCCCTTTTTCCAAAAATTCGGGCAGAGTCTCCCTTATAAAAATATGCCCCCAAACGAGTACAAAACTGGAGTATAAATGAATACATAAAATATGGCATCCCCAAGCGGGAGCTAGCTCTTCGCCCCAAGGCGGTAAAAAATCCCACGCAATATAAATCAACAATGTGCAAAAATAAGCATGAGAAGCACAAGTAATTATCATGTCGACTTAAGTGAGCTCGACCCCAAATACAGCATAAAAAGTCCACAAATCTCACAGTCTCGTCTCTAGGTCAATATACAACAATACAAATGATAGGTGCAGCTGATATAGTAGCTGGAGTACTCTAGATACAATGAATATACAAGGTGGTACAAAATAATAACATAACCCACCTACGAGCAAAAGCCTCGAGTCCAGGAAAAGGAGGCAAAAGAAGCTAGTGCGCCCGCCGCTACGGTGCTGACGGTGCAGACCTGCAGAAAGGCTGTGGCACAACGGAGGTGAGTTGCCAACTCGTGAGTAAAAAAAATAACATCTATAGAGGCTATCGCATGCATGCACGCAAGTATCCTAGCATCTATAATACACATATGGCAGGATATACTAGCCGGTATGTATGCACATGAATGTACTGGCAGGTATGTATGTAACATGAATCAACAAGTGATCTCAATATGTATGTAAAAGAAAGCATTCTTTTCTTTTGGAAACTCTTTTAAATATCAGCATAATCTTAATAGAATCAATAAGAATTCGTGTCCAACAACGACATCTTGAAACTGTCTCAAATCTCATATCATTGTATCTCTGGCCTCAGTCGTCCGGCTGACCCATCACGAATATCAATATCTCATCATCTCGCGGCCACGGTCGGTATCCACTGGATATCCGCCGTGCCAAAAAAGTCACCGGTATGTAGTTCATCCCCTGCCAGGCTCATCGTCCACTACTCAAATTTCTTGCCCCGGGGTACCTTACCGGGCCCACCATGTACCCGAGACGGTTCATCCAACTTCTCGAAACGGGTCTCGAAAACCACAGCAAACTCATGGTGGACGACACTTAAATCACTAGAAAACCGCAACTTTATATATTTTTAAAAAGGGTGAAAAGTTTAAAAATTCTTGCGGCTTTTCCCCGAAATCCAGAAATATCATAAATCTCAAGAAAACATCATAAGTGCATATGCCAATGATAATGAATGCATATGGTATCAATAATCAAGTTGCAATGTATGATTAATAGACTAGGCATGAACGATATGAGGTAATGAGGTATATGCACATGAAAAGCAATTCTACAATTTCATTTTAAGGATTTAATTCAATAGCATGGGTTTAAGCATCAATTATGGTGATAATGTTCTAGAATATAAGTTATCTAGTATCGTGACATGGCAATTACCAGGGCGCGTGTGTACACTTGAATAGTGCTCATGCTGCATATAAAAACCCTGGCAATGGTGCAGGTGTCCTATAGAATGTGTTCACATATGTAGGTAAAACATAGATCATGAATAGCAGATAACATGCAAGTATTATACTCCTAATTACTAACATCACAGGGAATCTTTTAAATTATTAAAACTATCGAGCGACTTGCGCCATCCAAACGATTGTCCCCCGTAGATGTTATATCTACTCACCCATGATCTCGCGCTAGGTGTGTCCGACCACCTGCTTACCTTTCTCCGCGGCGCTCGAAGTTCCCGCCTGCGAACCAAGAATTTACATAAAGCAACACATAAGCTAAAATCCTGCAAAACGCGATATTAAAACCAAACGAGAAACTCGCGTCGCGAACTAAACGCGCGCGTATACGTAACATGTGTGCATACGCCAAAACCAACACGACACGCTGTGGCACACAGCGACACGCCGTGACACACAGCAAACCAACTCGACATGCATCGTACGTGTCGCGCAAGTCCCGCTACGCTAAAAATAGGTAAACGGTCCCAGATTTGATCTGGAGCAAAAACAAGAAAATCAAACAAGGCCCAACCCCTCACCCTACCTACAGACAACTACCTAACAAAACCCAAATCACTTCACCAAAATTTGGCCGGCGGCAAGGAGGGAATACCGGCCAAAACCCGGTGAAGTGTGCCCAGGTCTCTACCCTAGGATCTTAACACCATTCACAGCCTAGTGTATAAGTTTGCTTACTAAGAAAACTACCTTAGATACAACAGATTCTACGTATCCTAAAGTTTTATTTAAAAACGCCTTAAAGCACTAAGTTTGCAACAATAGGGTGTTTTGTGAAATTAGGTGAAATTACAAGAGTCAAGTGATACCAACAGCAAATATTAGAGCTACTCTAACCTAGAAACCCTAATCTACCCTATTCTCCAACTAAACCATCAAAATACCGTCAAAAGTCCACAAAAACACAAAAAGCTAACCAAACTCTCCCAGATTTCACCAACAACAAAACTTAAAACCCAAACAATACCACACACTGGAAAACACTCACAGATGCCACTACCCAAAGCACAACCACCCATCTCTTCATGGGGACCGGCGACGCTGGAAAATAGGGGGAGGTCGCCGGATTTTCAAGAGAAAAACCGGCACAAAAACCCTACAAACTACTCTAAAAAGCCTGCACAATATTCTTTAGGTGTTTGCTAAATAATAAAATGATCAAGGTTCAAGCATATCTCGGATATCCTAGAAGTCTATATAAAAAGCTAAGTTACACCCATTTGCAAAGGTCTGGAAATTTTTAATGAAATCTTGGGTAAATCCTAAGATAACCGGCCTTAACAGCACCTCGTCAAGCTATACTACCAGTAAAAACCAACACTTGGTCAAGTCTCACTCGAAATACCCAAAACTAGCACTAAATCACAATATAAACACTAACTAAACTAAATAACCATATGATAAACAAGCAAGGAAACCAAGTTAAGAGATTATACCTCTAGGGGTCCTAGGATGTAGGAGAAGAGAAGAAGAAGAAGAAGAAGAAGAAGAAGAAGAAGAAGAGTGTGTTGCTGCTGCTGGAGTGCTGTTGCTGCCTGCTACAGCGGCTGCTGTTGGTGTTGCTGTTGCTGAAGCTGGTATTGCTGATGCTTTGCTGTTGCTATGGTTGCTGCTGCTATTGCTGATGTTGCTGCTTGTTGTTGTTGGTGTGCTGGTGCTGATGCTGCTGTTGTTGTTATGTTGTTGTGGTTGCTGATGCAGCTGCTGCTGTGCTTGCTGCTGCTGCTGTTGCCACTCCTGCATCTGCTGCTTGTGTTGTTGTTGTTGTTGTAGCTGTTGTTGCAGCTGCTGCCGTTGTTTTGATTTGGGTGAGTGTGTGAGAGTGAGAGGGATAGATGTGAGTGAGAGAGAGTGTGAGAGATAAAAGAAATTGATTTGAAAACAACCCAAGAGAGTCAACCCCTCACCCTCTCTGCTCATTAAATGCCAAGTATGGCACATCCATCATGCCCTCTCTCTCCTCTAAATAAGTCAACCCCAAAACTAATTTCAAATTTTAAAAACTCAAATCCCCTAATTAAAACAATTTAGCTTAACTAAATGGTTAACCTACCATGGTTATCTAAACATGGTTTAACCTTAGACTTAACCCTAGTTAACATGCACAAGTATGAGCAGTCAAGATAAAATTCTAATAAAATATTCATAAAACCAGATAAATTATTTGAAAACCGTTTTGGTAAACTTTTTACCAAAAACCCCACATTAAAACACAATTACCACTAATAATATTCTATGGTGTTACAATCTTCCCCCATTAAGAAAATTCGTCCCCAAATTTAAAATATATAGCTACGCATACCTTCAAAGAGATGAGGGAATTTATTCTGCATCTCACCCTCGGCCTCCCAAGTGATCTCCTCACCATTCGGGCTGCGCCAAAGAACCTTCACAGACGGCAGGACTTTTAATCGATGTTTCTTTACCTGCCGATCCAATATCACTACTGGCTGCACGGTGAACGATAGGTCGCGCTCAAGATGAACGGTCTGATGCTGAATCATGTGAGAAGGGTCATGAAGATATCTGCGTAGCATCGATACGTGGAAGACGGAGTAAACATCTGGAAAGCTGGGTGGAAGAGCCAAACGATATGCAACCGCGCCTACACGCTCGAGAATCTCGAAGGGACCTACAAATCTGGGGCTAAGCTTTCCCTTTCGCCCAAATCGCATCACGCCCTTCATCGGAGAGACTCTCAGAAAAACGTGATCGCCAACTGCAAACTCTAGTCTGCGACGGCGCATGTCTGCATACGATTTCTGCCTGCTCTGAGCCGCTCTCATCCGATCTCGAATCAACTGTACCTTCTCGGTCGTCTCCTGCATGATCTGCGGCCCCAAAATACTGCTCTCGCTAAGCTCAGTCCAACAGAAGGGCGATCTACATCTCCTCCCATACAAGGCCTCGAAAGGTGCCATCTGAATAGTATCCTGGAAGCTGTTGTTGTAGGAGAACTCCACTAAAGGTAAATTGTGATCCTAGCTACCACCAAAGTCTAAAACGCACGCTCGTAGCATGTCCTCGAGAGTCTGAATAGTCCGCTCTGATTGGCCGTCGGTCTGTGGATGGAATGCTGTGCTGAAACTCAAACGGGTGCCCAATGCCTCCTGAAGTCGCTGCCATAGTCGGCTGGTAAACTGGGTGCCCCAGTCTGACACGATACAAGTCGGTATGCCATGCAACCGTACGATCTCGTCGATGTAAATCTAGGCATACTGAGAAAAACTGAAAGTGGTCTTCACTGGAAGGAAGTGAGCCGCTTTCGTTAATCGATCCATGATCACCTAAATGGTGTCGTACCCTCTCCTGGTCCTGGGTAGACCCACAACGAAGTCCATAGAAATCTGCTCCCATTTCCACTCCGGAATAGGCAAAGGCTGCAACTCTCCCGCTGGCCTCTGGTGCTCGGCCTTGACTTGCTGACAAGTCAGGCATCATGACACGAAGTCTGTAACGTCCCTTTTCATCCTGTCCCACCAATAGACATCTCTCAAATCGCGGTACATCTTGGTGGAACCCGGATGAACGTTGTATGTCTATCTATGCGCCTCCTCAAGAATCTCACGCCGCAGTCCTTCAGAATCTGGTACGCACAATCGAGTCCCAAATCGCAGTACTCCCTGATCATCGATCATGAACTCGGAATCTCTGCCCTGCCTAATCTGCTCCATGATCTCTGAAAGACAGTCATCACTGGGCTGTGCCTTTTGAATACGGTCAAGTAACTGTGGACGTGCACGAACATGCGCAAGCTGCCCCCCCCCCGTCGGAGTGAACTCGAACACAACTCGGCTGTCGCATAAAATCTGCCAATCAGCTGACGACTGCCTCTGTACTACGCTCAAACAAGATAGACTACCTCCGGGCCTCCTGCTCAAAGCATCTGCCACTACATTAGCCTTTCCCGGGTGATACAAGATCTCGCAATCGTAGTCTTTCACCAGATGCATCCAACGACGTTGTCTTAGATTCAGGTCTCGCTGCTGAAATATATACTTTAAGCTCTTGTGATCAGTGAATATCTGGCACGACTTGCCATATAGGTAATGTCGCCAGATCTTAAGTGCAAAGACCACTGCAGCCATCTCCAAATCATGAGTGGGGTAGTTCTGTTCATGTTCCTTTAACTGCCGTGAAGCATACGCGATCACCCTGTCATGCTGCATCAATACGCACCCGAGCCCCACTCGTGAAGCGTCATAATAAACCACGAATCCGCCTGATCCTGAAGGCATAGATAACACCGGCGCCGTAGTCAAACAAGTCCGCAGCTGCTGAAAACTGTGCTCGCACTCCTCCTTCCAATCGAAAGAAACTCCCTTCCGGGTCAATCCGGTCAAAGGTGCAGCAATACGGGAGAAATCCTGAACGAATCGCCTGCAGTAGCAATCCAGGCCTAGGAAACTGTGGATCTCAGTAACTGATGTCTGTCTGGGCCACTGCTGAACGGCCTCGATCTTTTTCGGGTCCACACATATGCCATCTCTCGTAATTACGTAACCCAAGAAACCAACGCTGTCCAGCCAGAATGCACACTTAGAAAATTTTGCGAAAAGATGGTGCTCCCTCAAAGTCCGCAACGTGATCCGCAAGTGCTGCTCGTGCTCCTCTCGGCTTCGGGAATACACCAAAATATCGTCAATGAACACGATGATGAACAAGTCAAGATACGGCCTGAATATACGGTTCATCAAATCCATGAATGTTGCTGGGGCGTTGGTGAGTCCGAATGACATCACCAAAAACTTATAGTGGCCGTAGCGCGTGCGGGAAGCTGTCCTCGGTATATCCTCCTGTCAAACTCGCAGCTGATGGTATCCTGATCGCAAGTCGATCCTCGAAAAATATCCTGCCCCCTGAAGCTGGTCGAACAAATCATCAATGCGGGGCAAAGGATATCTGTTTCGTACGGTAACTTTGTTCAGCTGGCGGTAGTCAATGCACAAGCGTAAACTTCTGTCTTTCTTCTTGACGAACAGGACAGGAGCACCACACGGAGAAATGCTAGGTTGAATAAGCCCCTTATCTAACAAATCCTACAACTGATCCTTCAGATCTCTAAGCTCCGCCAGGGCCATCCGATAGGGCAGTATGGAAATAGGCCCTGAGCCGGGAATCAAGTCAATGCAGAACTCAATGTCGCGCTTAGGCGGTAGCCCAGGCAGCTCATCAGGGAAAACATCAGGAAACACACAAACAATCAGGACCCGGTCCAACGGAAACTCTGCAGCTCGAGTATCACAGACATAGCCTAAGAATCCCTGACATCCCTTCCGTAGTAGCTGACCGGCGCGAAGAGACGAAATCAAACTGGGAAGGGTGACACTGAGGTCTCCCTGAATAACAAGGACTGGCTCTCCCGGAAAGCTAAATCTGACTGCCTTCTCATGGCAGTCCACTGAAGCATGACAAGTGGCTAGCCAATCCATGCCCAGAAGCACATCAAAGTCCAACATATCGAGGAGAATCAAATCAACCAATGAATCCCTCTCCCCGATACGAACGAAACACAAAACTAGCGACAAACGACTCGCCTACCGGAGTAATAACCACAAGAGGCTGATCTAACGACGACGACTCACGGCCCAACATCGGTGCAAAGTGTGTAAAGACATACGAATGTGTGGAACCTGGGTCGAATAATACCCGTGCATCGAAAGAACAAACTGGAAAGGTACCTGTCACAACGGCATTGGATGCTTATGCATCCGACGGTATCAAGGCGAAAAATCGGGCCTGTCCCCCACCGATAGCTGGCTGTCCTCGGCCTCGGCCTCCCCGTCCTCTCTGAATAGGACTGCCGCGTCCATGGCCTCTGGGTGCACCTAACTGGCGTGGAGCATCGCCTGTGGTAGGAAGTAGAGCTCTCTGAGGAGGTGGTGGTGAAGGTGGTAAGGTCACATGTGGAACTGTCGCCGCTCCCCCTCGTCTCACCGGACAGTCTCTAACAAGATGGTGCGGACTCCCGCACCCAAAACATCCTGGCGACGCATGCTGTCCCTGCGGATATGAATCATACAGCTGACATCGTCCAACTCCTCTGCCGGCACCATCTCTCGGAAAGAATCTGGCACGATACCTCTGAGATGGCACATCGGTACGAATTCTCTTCGTCCCAGAAATGGCCGAAGTCGCTGAAATGCATGCCTCCATCCGTAATGCCATGTCCATAGCAGCTGAATAAGTGTCGAAGTGCTGGGCGCCGATAGCAAGAAATAGCTGGGCGTCAAGTCCCTACACGAACCTCTTCACTCTTTTCTCTTCAGTATCCACCAAATACGGAGCATATCTGGACAACTGCATGAACTGGACATCGTACTTAGACACCGTCATCCCTGGAGTCTTGATCAAGGCCTCAAAACTACGAGCCCTAGCGTCACGAACGCTCTCTAGAAGGAAACGAGCCCGAAATACCGCTGTAAACTCGGCCCAAGTCATAGGAGGTAGACCTGCAGCTCGACCTCTCTCGACGGACTCAAACCACGTCTGCGCAAGGCCTTCTAGACGGAAACTCGCAAGCTCCACCCATCGATCGTCAGAACATCTGAGCGAACGGCAAATCCTGGCTAATCTGTCAAGGAATGTCTATGGATCCTCCGCCGCATCTGTGCCGGTGAATACTGGAGGTCTCAGCCTCATGAAATCCTGTAGAGATATGAGAATGGCCACGGTAGTAGTGGTAGGAGTAACTGTCTGGGTCACGGTACCATGGTCGTCTGTGATGTGGTAGGTACGTCCTCCGATCTCGGCGCACGACTAGCCTCCACTGAGGATCCCACCATCTGTCGTAGCTCCTGCATAGCTCCCATCATCTGTCGTAGCTCCTCCATACCAGACTCTAGCCTATCCATGCGGCCTGGGGAAGGCGGATCAGTCTGTCCCTGAGGCGTAGGTACACCGCCCTGTTCGGTCCTCGTCTCGGACGAGCCTGCTCGGATCTCATCTCGGGCTGCAGCCCTCTGCGCTCTCATAGCCTTCATGGGCACAGTGGCTGGTACAAGAAACAGGATAGTAAGAATAGTGCAATAGAATCATAGGATACACGGAATTGAAGAAGGAATTTCAAGCAAGTATATCCTAAAGTCACTTAGGCGGAATACCGTATCGCAAGTATGTCGCGGACATACACACGCTATGTTACCCTGCTTAAGTCACTTACTCTATCTACCAAGGGTCATCCTACACTCAGAAAGGTAAAACCTATCGCTCTGATACCAACTTTGTCACGACCCGCAGGGTACGGAACGTGACTGGCACTTAAGTTACGAAACGTTTCAAGGCGTCCGTAAAATAAGTAAGCCAAAGCCCAGAAAACAAAACCCGATTAAGAATTAGAGTGAATGAGAAACCAATTTATTGAAAGTGATTTAGTCCATTAAGTCACATCAAACTTTTTAAAAGCAACATCCCTTTTTCCAAAAATTCCGGCAGAGTCTCCCTTGTAAAAATAGGCCCCCAAACGGGTACAAAACTGGAGTATAAATGAATGCATGAAATATGGCATCCCCAAGCGGGAGCTAGCTCTTCGCTCCAAGGCGGTCACAAATCCCACGCAATATAAATCAACAATGTGCAAAAATAACCATGATAAGCACAAGTAATTATCATGTCGACTCAAGTGAGCTCGACCCCAAATACAGCATAAAAAGTCCACAAATCTCACAGTCTCGTCTCTAGGTCAATATACAACAATACAAATGACAGGTGCAGCTGATATAGTAGATGGAGTACTCTAGATACAATGAATATACAAGGTGGTACAAAATAATAACATAACCCACCTACGAGCAAAAGTCTCGAGTCCAGGCAAAGGAGGCAAAAGAAGCTAGTTCGCCCGCCGCTACGGTGCTGACGGAGCGGACAAGCAGAAAGGTTGTGGCACAACGGGGGTGAGTTGCCAACTCGTGAGTAAAAAAAATAACATCTATAGAGGCTATCGCATGCATGCACGCACGCAAGTATCCTAGCATCTATAATACAGATATGGCAGATATACTAGCAGGTATGTATGCACATGAATGTACTGGCAGGTATGTATGCAACATGAATCAACTCGTGATCTGAATATGCAAGTAAAAGAAATCATTCTTTTCTTTTGGAAACTCTTTTAAATATTAGCATAATCTTAATAGAATCAATAAGAATCCGTGTCCAACAACGACACCTCGAAACTGTCTCAAATCTCATATCATAGTATCTCGGCCTCAGCCGTTCGGCTGACCCATCACGAATATCAATATCTCATCATCTCGCGGCCACGGTCGGTATCCTCTGGATATCCGCCGTGCCAAAAAAGTCACTGGTAGGTAATCCATCCCCTGCCAGGCTCATCGTCTACTACTCGAACTTCTTGCCCCGGGGTACCTTACCGGGCCCACCATGTACCCGAGGCGGTTCATCCAACTCCTCGAAACGGGTCTCGAAAACCACAGCAAACTCATGGTGGACGACACTTAAATCACTAGAAAACCGCAACTTTACATATTTTTAAAAGGGGTAATAAGTTTAGAAATTCTTGCGGCTTTTCCCCGAAATCCAGAAATATCATAAATCTTAAGAAAACATCATAAGTGCATATGCCAATGATAATGAATGCATATGGTATCAATAATCAAGTTGCATTATATGATTAATAGACTAGGCATGAACGATATGTGGTAATGAGGTACATGCACATGAATAGAAATTCTACAATTTCATTTTAAGGATTTAATTCAATAGCACGGGTTTAAGCATCAATTATGGCGAAAATGTTCTAGATTATAAGTTATCTAGTGTCGTGACATGGAAATTACCGGGGCGTGTATGTACACATGAATAGTGCTCATGCTGCATATAAAAACCCTGGCAATGGTGCAGGTGTCCTATAGAATGAGTTCACATATGTAGGTAAAACATAGATCATGAATAGCAGATAACATGCAAGTATTATACTCCTAATTACTAACATCACAGGGAATCTTTTAAATTATTAAAACTATCGGGCGACTTGCGCCATCCAAACGATTGTCCCCCGTAGATGTTACATCTACTCACCCATGAGCTCACGCTAGGTGTGTCCGACCACCTGCTTTCTTTTCTCCGCGGCGCTCGAAGTTTCCGCTTGCGAACCTAGAATTTACATAAAGCGACACATAAGCTAAAATCCTGCAAAACGCGATATTAAAACCAAACAAGAAACTCGCGTCGCGAACTACACGCGCGCATATATGTAACGTGTGTACATACGCCAAAACCAACGCGACACGCTATAGCACACAACAACACGCCGTGACACACAACAAACCAACTCGACATGCATCGTACGTGTCGCGCAAGTCCCGCTACGCTAAAAATAGGTAAACAGTCCCAGATTTGATCTGGAGCAAAAACAAGAAAATCAAATAAAGCCAAACCCCTCGCCCTACCTACAGACAACTACCTAACAAAACCCAAATCACTTCACCAAAATTTAGCCGGCGGCAAGACGCGGAATACCGGCCAAAACCCGGTGGAGTGTGCCCAGGTCTCTACCCTAGGATCCTAACACCATTCACAGCCTAGTGTATAAGTTTGCTTACTAAGAAAACTACCCTAGATGCAGCAGATTCTACGTATCCTAAAGTTTTATTTAAAAATGCCTTAAAGCACTAAGTCTGCAACAATAGGGTGTTTTGTGAAATTAGGTGAAATTACAAGAGTCAAGTGATACCAACAGCAAATATTAGAGCTACTCTAACCTAGAAACCCTAATTTACCCTATTCTCCAACTAAACCATCAAAATACCGTCAAAAGTCCACAAAAACACAAAAAGCTAACCAAACTGATTTCACCAACAACAAAACATAAAACCCAAATAATACCACACACTGGAAAACACTCACAGACGCCACTACCCAAAGCAAAACCACCCATCTCTTCATGGGGGCCGGCGACCCCGGAAAATAGGGGGAGGTCGCCGGATTTTCAAGAGAAAAACCGGCACAAAAACCCTACACACTACTCTAAAAAGCCTGCACAATATTCTTTAGGTGTTTGCTAAACAATAAAATGATCAAGGTTGAAGCAGATCTTGGATATCCTAAAAGTCTATATAAAAAGCTAAGTTACACCCATTTGCAAAGGTCTGGAAATTTTTAATGAAATCTGGGGTAAATCCTAAGATAACTGGCCTTAACAGCACCTTGTCAAGCTATACTACCAGTAAAAACCAACACTTGGTCAAGTCTCACTCGAAATACCCAAAATTAGCACTAAATCAGAAGATAAACACTAACTAAACTAAATAACCATATGATAAGCAAGCAAGGAAATCAAGTTAAGAGATTATACCTTTAGGGGTCTTAGGATGTAGGAGAAAAGAAGAAGAAGAAGAAGAAGAAGAGTGTGTTGCTGCTGCTGGTGTGCTGCTGCTGCCTGCTACAGCTGTTGTTGTTGGTGTTGCTGTTGCTGAAGCTGCTATTGCAGATGCTTTGCTGTTGCTGTGGTTGCTGCTGCTATTGCTGATGTTGCTGCTTGTTGTTGTTGGTGCGCTGGTGCGGATGCTGCTGCTGTTGTTATGTTGTTGTGGTTGCTGATGCAGCTACTGCTGTGCTTGTTGCTGGTGCTGTTGCCCCTCCTGCTGCTGCTGCTTCTGTTGTTGTTATTGTAGCTGTTGTTGCAGCTGCTGCTGTTTTTTTTTTGGGTGAGTGTGTGAGAGTGAGAGGGAGAGATGTGAGTGAGAGAGAGTGTGAGAGATAAAAGAAATTGATTTGAAAAAAACCCAAGAGAGTCAACCCCTCACCCTCTCTCCTCATTAAATGCCAAGCATGGCACATCCATCATGCCCTCTCTCTCCTCTAAATAAGTCAACCCCAAAACTAATTTCAAATTTTAAAAACTCAAATCCCCTAATTAAAACAATTTAGCTTAACTAAATGGTTAACCCACCATGCTTATCTAAACATGGTTTAACCTTAGACTTAACCCTTGTTAACATGCACAAGTGTGAGCAATCAAGATAAAATTCTAATAAAATATTCATAAAACCAGATAAATTATTTGAAAACCGTTTTGGTAAACTTTTTACCAAAAACCCCACATTAAAACACAATTACCACTAATCATATTCTAAGGTGTTACACTCCTGATGAAGAGATCTTAGCCCTTGCCTCGTCGAATGAGGTGCTGGATATTCATAACCGAATACCAATGTGCAAAGAAAAAGAGAACGTCCTTGTAATAACAGCTTTTTGAAAATTGTTCCAACAATATCGAGTAGGTTTGTTTTTCTTGCATTGATCTGAATCAATGCAGTCCTATCAATTAATCACACCAATAAAGAACGAAAATATGATGTACATATATGCCATCTGCATTCGCCACTAGGTCCCGTCATCACCCGTTAGGTTACTTAACTAACGACAGAGTGGAGACTGGACTAGTGCGGGTGTAAAATATATATAACATCTACTAGTATATAGATAATAATCAATCCAGGCCTGATAAATGCAACATTACAGAAAAGTAATAAGCATCACAGAACAATACAGATAATCTAGGAGCCACGGGTTTCATAGAGCCGCAACTGAAACCCGACGTTCCCCTGGTCGTGTGGATAGCCTGTGCAATGAAAACCTAGACCCCTACGGGTGCGGCAAGTTACCCGCCAAAACTTGAAGCGAGGCAGCCCCCTTCAACAAAGTGAATGGACCACACAGCACTTCACGGAATCCGGTAACTTGAGCACCCCACCTTTCGTCAACCTGTACACCCTACGAGTGTGGCGAATAGCCCGCAAATTCAAGATTGAAGCCCCCTCCATCTTAAAGCCATGAGATGCGGGCCCGTTGCCCTCTAGAACCTGTCTATCCGTGCACTCCACCGTGGGATAATCCTATTACAGAAAAGAAAAATATGTACAACGGGTACATCGACCTCAACCCGGTCATGCCCCAAAAGAATAATATACAAACATGGACTGACGGCTGTCCACATGTCGGACGCTCGCCCCGCGATATCAAATGTACAAATATATCCAAACTGCATAAACATTGCACGCAAGCTATCCACCACGACAAATCCGCAACATCACAACACAACACAGAACATCAACGTGAATGTCACGTTCACAAAACAGTATAAAAGAACTATAGCAATTAGACAAGATTTACCACTCGAATGACATTCATGGTGTAACGTTTTAGAAAATCGTTATGCGAATTTTTCCTTTTCAGGGTAAAATTGTCGGTATTTTCCGTTTTAACCCGACTATGATCAAACGTCCATATAAACTTGCCGGCACCTCGTTTTGCTAAAATAAAGCTAGTGCGCGAGCTTTGGGGATATATGGGAAGTTTTGGTTCAAATAGAATTTTTCCTATTTTAATATTATTTTAATGTGGTATTTACATATTCAGTTTAGGAAATTACTCCAAAAATTTGTATCATTTCAAATTAATCAAGTTTGAGTAAACCAAACCTTCCTTATAATATCTAGATATTTGTTGTGCAAAGGATTAAAGTTTTAAAGAAAATGAAATGAATGGGAGAGATTCATGCATGTATGTTCATTTACGTGCATTTATTGCAAATTCTTGCTAGAACACTCCACACAATTCCTCACTTTCCCCACTTGGCCGAGCCTCCTCCTTATTCTGCCCTTGATCATTTCTTTCACCTTTTGCAACAATTCCAAGCTCAATAAATCTCCAAAATTCCATAAATAATCTCACAAAAACACTTCAAGTCTTGCTTTAGATTCTTTGATCACTTGGAGCTAGGAAAGCTTGGATCTTGGGAGCAAGTGGTGATAGGTATAATCCCTAAACTGTTAAATTGGAGTTTTTACGATGTGTAGCTCGTTGGTTATTGTGTAGAACACTTTAGGTATCCATTAGTGCAATATCGTATTTTTAGTGTCTTTTTAGAGTCTCTGTGCTCGGCTGCGATCTGAGATTTTTACTGATTGACCAAGCAAGATAGTAGTGTTGTACTAGTGACCCTAGGATTCCACCTGAGATACGAGACTCACCCCACCGGGTTTGGCCGACGACTCTTTGGCGAAATCCGGCGATGTCGGTTTTGGAGGGGAGTTGGGTGTTTGTTTTTTCGTGGGTAGCTATCTGCTGTGGTTTAGGGGTGGTTGGTACTGTTTAAATTTTTAGTAATTGCAGTATGTAAAATCTGGGATTGTTTTCCTATAATCTAGTGTTTTGAGTCCGCGTGTTATGTTACCAGACACGGATCGTGGTCTTATGCAGCTGCTGCACTTGGGTTGGTTTCGTAGTGTCGTCACGTACGTTAGCCACTATACGCACACTTGTGAGTTAGTTTGGTGTTGGTGCGTCGTTTTAAATGTAGTTTTACGTTATATTGGTCGATTTCTGAGATTTTGCACTGTCTATGTGTTTGTGAAGTTATAGCATCGCAAGCGGGGACTTCAGACGCTGCGAACAAAGGGAAGCGGGTGGTCATATTTTCATAGCTTGAGACCATCGGTGAGTAGATTTAACATCTACGGGGAAATCGCCCGTATGGCGTTATGCGTCGGGGCTGATATGATATGACAGCAGCATGTTATTGCATATTAGTTTATTTCATATGAACGCCATTGCATAATATTATCTGTTGTATCTTGACTTGTACCTTTAGATATAACACATTACTGACGGTTCATGTTGCACGAGCACTAATTTGTATGCTACACCCACACCGTCAGTAATTGCCATGACACGCACAACCCACATACATACGTGTTATTGTAGTGTATAGGGATAATTGAGGTAGTAACTCTTATTCTATTGTGCATATGAAATACTGTGGACACATACATAATATTGCATTGGGCAGGGATAGTTGAGGCGGTGACCCTTATTCCATTTCACGTATACCTTGCTATAGCTACTTGTACATCATGCATATATGTTGACATGTACACCCACATACTCGATTACAGCTACATGTACATTATGCACACATACTGACAGGTACACCCACATATTTTGCTATAGTGGCATATACCCTAAATGATATTGTTTTGACATGTGATATTGAGACGTTGACTATTGTGCTTATGAAATACATCATACATATTTTCTTAAATATAGATACTTAAACCTTGCTACAATTACATGTACATCTCATATGATGTTGCACTTGTTTTCGGAGGATTTTTGGGAACCGCATGATATATTTTAAAGCTGGATTCATTTTAAAAAGCGGTTTTCCCTTTATATGCTGATATTGCTGTTTTATATTGCATATATCAGTTTTTATGGATTTTTCGCATTAAGATATGAATTTCATGTGATTAATGGATTTAAGAACCGTGGGGGTATTTTCAAGAAACTTTGTATTGTTTGAAAACCCGGTTTCTCTTGATATGATATTTTGATGCGTCCACCATGAGATTTCTCGGTTCTGAGATTTGTGATATATAACCGACGCGAGGAGTGTAGTGGGCCGTGTATGGGTATATGGTGGAGCCCGGTACGTTTCCCCTCGGCAAGATGTTTGTGGTACAGACGGTGAGCCTGGAAGGTGGGCAAGTACCTATCGGTGATTGTATTCGGACTCGGCGGTTATCGTGGGGATACCGACCGGAGTGATGAACGACATATCGTCTGGGCCAGTCGTAGTGACAGCTCCTGAGTTATGAGGATTTACGTGTCGATGCTAGACACGGGTTTCATGATGCTTCGAGTGTCGGTGTTTGACACTCAGGTTTTCCATGATTTCTACGTATCGTCGGTGGACATACGGGGTTGATATCCTCTTACTTATATATGTTTATATATACACAAAGCTATATGTTTTCATGATATTTCGGGTGTCGATGTTTGACACTCGGGTTCCATGAGACTTACAGGATGTGAGGGCCGATCTGTGGATGCGGTGCCTGAGGATTTGGGATTTGATGTGTCAATGAGGGACACTGGTGTTTTTCCATGCTGATGATTTTGCATGAGATTTTATTATATCATCCCACACTCAGGATTATTCTTTATATGCATTGCTTCATGTAGTTGTAGTACCCTGATGATGTACATTTACATGATTGTTGCATATTCATATTGTCAGACTTATGCTATCGGATTACATGTGACAGATTAATCCTTTTTCGTGCATACTTGCGATTATAGTATGATGTTATTTACTATTCCCGAGTTGGCAACTCACCCCCGTTATGCCACAGTGTTTTGCAGGACTTACCCTCTGAGTAGTCGCGGCAGGGCATCTTATCATTTTTATTTTTGCGGATACCGCTACGGTTGGCTCTGAGGCCTTTGCTTTTAGGTGGGTTGCGATTATCTGTTTGTACATTGTATATCTTTTTGTTGGGTCTAGTATTCTCCATCTACCACTTCTTGTATTTGACTTAGAGACGAGTTGTGTGGATTCGGTGTTGTATTATTATTTTGGTGACTTTGGATGCCGTGCTCGTGGAAGCCGGTTTTGCTGAAAAGTTTTACTTCTTATGCAGTTTTCTTTTATATTTCTTTGCTTCGGCGTCGTATATATATTTGTGGTGGTTGTCTCCGCTGTTGGGCGTGATTTGCTCCCGTTTGGGATGCTTTATATATTATCTATATTGTACCCGTTTTCGGGGCTAGTTTATACAAAGGAGGCGCTGCCGAAATTTTTAAGAAAGAAAACTAAAGTTAGAGATTTTACTTGTGATTTTCCGAATGTTTTAAACTATGTTTTTCTCTGCTTATCTAGTTTTGGGTGATTTAGATTTCTGGGTTTTAGCTTACTTAAGTTGCGTACGCCTGTAGATGTTATGTAGTTTAAGTGCCGGTTACGGGCCAAATATTGGGTCGTGGCAAAGTTGGTATCAGAGCGCTAGGTTTTACCTTTCGGAGTGTAGGATGACCTTGGTATGATGGAGTAGGTAGCTTAAGCAGAGTGACATAGCGTGTGTATGTTCCGCGGCATACTTACGATACAGTACTCCGCCTAAGTGGCCTTAGGACTTATTAATTGAAATTTCCTCCGTGATGATATACATCTTTGTGATTCGATTCCTGTTTCCTTATCAAATCTTGTTTCAATTTCCAGCCTATATGCCGCCGAAGACTACGAGGGCATAGAGAGTGGCTACGAGGGCCGAGGTCAGAGTTGACTCATCTGAGGCGAGGACTGACCAGGGCGGTACTCCTGTTGTACCAGAGAACATTGCTATGTTTTGGGATGGCATGCAGGACCTGCGCCAGATGATGGGGACTTTAGTAGAGGCCATTCGAGTGCAGGGGCAAGCAGTTGTTCCACCCGTTGCAGGGACTACGATGGTACCTATAGTTCCGGCAGTCGCAGTTACAGCTCCGGAGGTTATTACCGTGTCACTGACAGAGTTCATGAGGCTGAGGCCTCCGGTGTTCACTGGCACAGATGCTACTGAGGATCCACGGTCGTTTATCGACCAGATGGCCAGAATTTGTCGTTCGCTCCGATGCTCCGACGAGAGATGGGTAGAGTTCGCGAGCTTCCGTCTAGAGGGTCTGGTCCAGAAGTGGTGTGAGTCCTTGGAGAGGGGCAGAGCCGCGGTTCTTGCTCCTATGACCTGGGCTGAGTTTGTGACATCATTTCTCGCCCATTTTATTCCACCGAGCGTCAGGGATGCGCGAGCGCGCAGATTTGAGTCGTTACGCCAGACTCCAAGGAAGACGGTGTCTGAGTATGATGTACTGTTTACCGAGCTGTCTGTGTATGCTCCGTACTTGGTGGCGACTGAGGAGATGTGGGTGAAGAGGTTTGTTCTAGGCCTACTTACCCAGTTGTTCCTAGCCATCAGCATTCAGCATTGAGACACGTATGCGACAACTGTGGATGCGGCCTTATTGGTGGAGGAGCATCTATTTGAGTCATCGGTTGTTTCGGAACCGAATAGGGCTTGTACTGGTATAGCAGCCAGGAGGCAGAGGTTTAGATCCCGAGACAGAGTTCGTTCAGACACTGGGAGAAGCAGAGACATGGGACGTGGCCTGTTGTTCAGCACTTTTTCCCATGAGGGTCAGCTGTTGACACGTGGGTGTTTTGGATGTGTCAGTTTACAGCACCGCGTGAGGGATTGTACCGTGATACGTCAGAGAGGGCCAGCCATACCCCAGGTTACCTTACCACCTTCTTCTCCTCAGAGAGCGTTGCCTCTTATTCCTGTGCTTGCGCCGTGTCAGACTCCTGCTCAGAGAGGTCATGGTCGCGGTGGTTTTGTGCCGAGAGGATGAGGTGGCGGAGGCAGAGGACAGCCAGTAGCCGGTAGAGGGCAGGCTCGGGCTTTTGCCTTGACTCACCAGGACGCGCAGGCGTCCAATGCTGTGGTTTCAGGTACCCTTTCTGTATTTTCATATGATGCACATGTTCTTTTTGATCCGGGATCTACGCATTTATATGTTTCTACGCACTTCGTGCCGAGGTTAGGCCGAGAGTCATATTTGCTTGATCAGCCGCTTGTCGTGACCACTCCTGTGGGAGAGTCATTTGTTGCGCGACACGTGTTCCGGTCGTGTGCTGTCCGTATAGGAGACAGAGATCTGTCCGTCGACTTGATCTTTCTTGAGATGTGGGACTTGGACGTTCTGCTGGGCATGGACTGGTTAGCTACTTGCTACGTATCCGTGGACTTCCGCGAGAAGACAGTTAGGTTTTGTTTTCCCGGCGAGTCAGTGTTTGTTGTGCATGGGACCGTGGTGCCTCCCCTCACAGGTTGATTTCTGTCATTTGCGCTAGTCGGCTTTTGAGGAGGGGATGTCGGGGTTTCTTGGCTTTCATTCATGATACTGGAGCCACTATGGAATCATTGGACCGGGTTCCTACCGTGCGAGAGTTTCCCGACGTCTTTCCCGATGAGTTACCTGGGTTGCCGCCAGAGCGCGATATTGAGTTCTGCATTGATCTGATTCCTAGCACGGAGCCTATTTCTATACCACCTTATCAGATGGCTCTGGCAGTGCTTAGAGAGCTTAAAGATCAATTGCAAGAGTTGCTTGATATGGGACTTGTGCGTCCGAGTGTTTCGCCGTGGGGAGCTCATGTTCTGTTCGTCAAGAAGAAGGACGGCAGTTTGAGGCTGTGTGTGGATTATCGTCAATTGAACCGAGTTATGGTGTGGAACAGGTATCCTTTACCTCGCATTGACGATTTATTTGATCAGCTCCAGGGTGCGAAAATTTTTTCTAAGATTGATTTGCGTTCGGGTTATCATCAGTTGCGGGCTCGGAATCCGAAGACTGCTTTTCGTACGCGCTACGGGCATTATGAGTTTCTAGTGATGTCGTTCGGATTCACCAATGCGCTAGCAGCGTTCATGGATCTGATGAACCGGATTTTCAGGCCGTTCCTCGACCAGTTTATTATTGTGTTTATTGATGACATACTGGTCTACTCTAGGAGTCGTGAGGAGCATGAGCAGCACTTGAGGATTGCTTTGCAGATATTGAGAGAGCACCAGCTGTATGATAAATTCTCAAAGTGCGTGTTTTGGCTTGATAGAGTTGACTTCCTGGGTTATGTGGTGATTGGTGATGGTATTCTGGTGGGCCCGAGGAAGATCGAGGCTGTACAGCTTTGGCCTAGACCTGTATCGGTGACTGTGGTCCGCAGCTTTTTGGGCTTAGCTGGTTATTATCACCGTTTTGTGCAGGATTTCTCGAGTATCGCTGCACCGCTGACTGGACTGACCCGGAAGGGAGATCCTTTTGTTTGGACTGATGCGTGCGAGCAGAGTCTTCAGCAGTTGAAGACTTGGTTGATGACAGCACCAGTTCTATCTTTGCCCTCTGGACCGGGTGGCTATGTTGTTTATTGTGATGTTTCTCGAGTGGGGCTCGGTTGTGTATTGATGCAGCACGATAGAGTGATTGCTTACGCTTCTATGCAGCTAAAAAAGCACGAGCAGAATTACCCCACTCTTGATCTTGAGATGGCCGCGGTTGTCTTTGCGTTGAAGATTTGGAGACACTACTTGTACGGGGAGTCGTGTCAGATCATCACGGATCACAAGAGCTTGAAGTACATCTTCCAGCAGCGAGACCTGAATCTGAGACAGCGCCGTTGGATGGAGCTAGTGAAGGATTATGATTATGAGATCCTTTATCACCCGTGCAAGGCGAATGTGGTAGCTGATGCTTTGAGTCGTAGGCCCGGGGGTAGGTTGTCCCAGTTGAGCGTAGTTCAGCGTCAGTATTCTGCAGATTGGCAGCTCTTGTGTGGTGGTAGAGTCTAGTTCGATTTCACTTCCGCTGGGCGACAGCTTGCTCATGTCCGCGCCCGTCCACTACTACTTGATCGTATCCATGAGGCGCAGTCCAGAGATGCTCGTTTGTCCGAGATTCTTGAGATTGTTCGACAGGGTACAGTTTCGGAGTTCATGATTGATGACCAGGGTGTGCTATGATGCGGGACTCGCTTATGTGTACAAGATGCTGATGGGTTGAGACGCGAGATCCCAGAGCAGGCACATCAGTCGGCCTTTAGCGTTCATCCAGGTTCCACCAAGATGTACCGTGACTTGAAAGACTTTTACTGGTGGGAAGGTATGAAGCGCGATATTTCGGACTTCGTTTCGAGGTGCCTTACTTGTCAGCAAGTCAATGCTGAGCATCAGAGACCGGCTGGAGACTTGCAGCCTTTACCCGTTCCGGAGTGGAAATGGGAGCAGATTTCCATGGACTTCATTGTAGGTCTACCCAGGACCAGTAGAGGGTATGACTCCATTTGGATGATTGTTGACCGGTTGACGAAAGCGGCTCACTTCCTTCCAGTGAAGACCACTTTCGGTTATGCTCAGTTGTATATAGATGAGATTGTGCGTTTGCACGGTGTTCCCACATGCATCGTATCAGACAGAGGCACCCAATTTACTAGCCGTCTTTGAAAGAAACTTCAGGAAGCTTTGGGTACCCGGTTGAGTTTTAGCACCGCTTTTCATTCACAGACCTATGGTAAGTCGGAGCAGACTATACAGACTCTGGAGGATATGCTCCGTGCATGTGTGATTGATTTTGGTGGCAGTTGGGAACGTCACTTGCAGTTGATTGAGTTCTCCTACAACAATAGCTTTCAGGAGACTATTCAGATGGCACCTTTTGAGGTTTTATATGGTAGGAAGTGTCGATCGCCAGTCTGTTGGACCGAACTTACTGAGAGTCTGGTTTTGGGACCCCAGCTAGTTCAGGAGACTACGGAGAATATCCAGCTGATTCAGGACAGGATGAGAGCAGCGCAGTGCAAACAGAAGTCTTATGCCGACCGTCGTCGTCGTAAACTTGAGTTCGCAATGGGGGATCATGTGTTCCTGAGGATTTCTCCGATGAAAGGCGTTATGAGATTTCGGAGGACAGGGAAGCTCAGTCCTAGATTTGTAGGTCCTTTCGAGATCCTTAAGCGAGTGGGTTCCGTTGCTTATCGTTTGGCGCTCCCGTCTAGTTTTCTGGATGTTCACCCTGTTTTCCATGTGTTGATGCTTCGTGGATACCTTCATGATCTTTCTCACATGATTCAGCACGAGACCGTTCAGCTTGAGCGTGATCTTTCGTTCACCGAGCAGCCGGTAGTTATTTTGGATCGGTAGGTGAAGAAACTTCGGTCAAAGGTCTTGCCATCTGTAATGGTTCTTTAGCGTAGCCCTACTAGTGAGGAGATCACTTGGGTGGCCGAGAGCGAGATGCTGAAGATATTCCCTTATCTTTTTGAAGGTACGCTTAGTATGAAATTTTAATTCGGGGACTGAATTTCTATAAGGGGGGAGATTGTAACGTTTCAGAAAATCGTTATGTGAATTTTTCCGTTTTAGGGTAAAATTGTCGGTATTTTCCGTTTTAACCCGACTGTGATCAAACGTCCATATAAACTTGCCGGCACCTAGTTTAGCTAAAATAAAGCTAGTGTGCGAGCTTTGGTGATATATATGATATTTTGGTTCAAATAGAATTTTTCTCTATTTTAATATTATTTTAATGTTGTATTTACATATTGGGTTTGGGAAATTACTCCTAAAATTTGTATCATTTCAAATTAATCAAGTTTGAGTAAAACAAACCTTCCTTATAATATGTAGATATTTGTTGTGCAAAGGATTAAAGTTTTAAAGAAAAAGAAATGAATGGGAGAGGTGGCATTCATGCATGTATGTGCATTTATGTGCATTTATTGCAAATTCTTGCTAAAACACTCCACACAATTCCTCACCTTCCCAACTTGGCCGAGCCTCCTCCTTCTTCTGCCCTTGATCATTTCTTTCACCTTTTGCAACAATTCCAAGCTCAATAAATCTCCAAAATTCCATAAATAATCTCACAAAAACACTTTAAGTCATGCTTTAGCTTCTTTGATCACTTAGAGCTAGGAAAGCTTAGATCTTGGGAGCAACTGTTGATAGGTATAATCCCTAAACTGTTAAATAGGAGTTTTTATGATATGTAGTCTGTTGGTTATTGTGTAGAACACTTTAAGTATCGATTAGTGCAATATCGTATTTTTAGTGTCTTTTTAGAGTCTCTGTGATCTGCTGCGATCTGAGATTTTTAGTGATTGACCAAATAAGATAGTAGTGTTGTACTAGTGACCCTAGGATTCCACCTGAGACATGAGACCCACCCCACCGGGTTTGGCCGGCGACTCTTTGGAGAAATTCGGCGACGTCGGTTTTGGAGGGGAGTTGGGTGTTAGTTTTTTATGGGTAGCTATCTTCTGTGGTTTAGGGTTGTTTGGTACTGTTTAAATTTTTAGTAATTGCAGTATGCAAAATCTGGGAACGTTTTCCTTTAATCTAGTGTTTTGAGTCCGCGTGTTACGTTATTCGACACGGATCGTGATCTTGTGCAGCTGCTGCACTTGGTTTGGTTTCGTAGGGTCGTCACGCACGTTAGCCACTATACGCACACTTGTGAGTTAGTTTGGTGTTGGTGCGTCGTTTTAAACGTAGTTTTACGTCATATTGGTTGATTTCTGAGATTTTACACTGTCTATGTGTTTGTGAAATTATAGCATCGCAAGCGGAGACTTTGGACGCTGCGAACAAAGGGAAGCAAGTTGTCGGATTTTCATGGCTTGAGACCATCGGTGAGTAGATTTAACATCTACGGGGAAATCGCCCGTATAGCGTTATGCGTCGGGGCTGATATGATATGATAGCTGCATATTATTACACATTAGTTGATTTCATATATACGTCATTGCATAGTATTATCTGTTGTATCTTGACTTGTACCTTTAGATATAACACATTACTAACGGTTCATGTTGCACGAGCACTAATTTGTATGCTACACCCACACCGTCAGTAATTGCCATGACACGCACAACCCACATACATACGTGTTATTGTAGTGGATAGGGATAATTGAGCTAGTAACTCTTATTCTATTGTCCATATGAAATACTGTGGACACATACATACGTGATATTGCATTGGGCATGGATAGTTGAAGTAGTGACCCTTATTCCATTTCACGTATACCTTGCTATAGCTACTTGTACATCATGCATATATGTTGACATGTACACCCACATACTCGATTACAGCTACATGTACATTATGCACACATACTGACAGGTACACCCATATATTTTGCTATAGTGGCATATACCCTAAATGATATTGTTTTGACACGTGATATTGAGACGTTGACTATCGTGCTTATGAAATACATCATACATATTTGCTTACATGTAGATACTTAACCCTTGCTAAAATTACATGTACATATCATATGATGCTGCACTTGTTTTCGGAGGATTTTTGGGAACCGCATGATATATTTTAAAGCTGGATTCATTTTAAAAAGCGGTTTTCCTTTATATGCTCATATTGCTATTTTATGTTGCATATATCAGTTTTCATGGATTTTTCGCATTAAGATATGAATTTCATGTGATTTATTGATTTGAGAACCGTGGGGGTATTTTCAAGAAACTATGTATTGTTTGAAAACCCGGTTTCTCTTGATATGATATTTTGATGCGCCCAACATGAGATTTCTCGGTTCTGAGATTTGTGATATATACCCGACGCGAGGAGTGTAGTAGGTCGTGTGTGGGTACATGGTGGAGCCCGGTATGGTTCACCTCGGCAAGATTTTCGTGGTACAGACGATGAGCCTGGAAGGTGGGCAAGTACCTACCGGTGATTGTATTTGGACTCGGCGGTTATCGTGGGGATACCGACCGGAGTGATGTACGACATATCGTCAGGGCCAGTCGTGGTGACGGCTCCTGAGTTATGAGGATTTACGTGTCAATACTAGACACGGGTTTCATGATATTTCGAGTGTCGGTGTTTGACATCTGCTTTTCCATGATTTCTACGTATCGTCAGTGGACATACGGGGTTGATATCCTCATAGTTATATATGTATATATATACACACAGGTATATGTTTTCAAGATGTTTTGGGTGTCGATGTTTGACACTCAGGTTCTATGAGATTTACAAGATGTGAGGGCTAATCTGTGGATGCGGTGCCTGAGGATTTGGGATTTGATGTGTTAAAAAAGGGACACTGGTGTTTTTCCATGCTGATGATTTTGCATGAGATTTTATTATATCATCCCACACACTCAGAATTATTCTTGATATGCATTGCTTCATGTAGTTGTAGTACCCTGATGATGTACCTTTACATGATTGTTGCATATTCATACTGTCATACTTATGCTATCGGATTACATGTGATAGATTAATCGTTGTTCGTGCATACTTGCGATTATAGTATGATGTTATTTACTATTCACGAATTGGCAACTCACCCCCGTTGTGCCACAGTGTTTTGTAAGACTTACCCTCTGAGTAGTCGCGGCAGGGCGTCTTATTTTTTCTACTTTTGTGGATACCGCTACGGTAGGCTGTGAGGCCTTTGCTTTTAGATGGGTTGCGGTAATCTGTTTGTACATTGTTTTTCTTTTTGTTGGATCTAGTATTCTCCATCTACCACTTCTTGTATTTGACTTAGAGACGAGTTGTGAGGATTCAGTGTTATATTATTATTTTGGTGATTTTGGATGCCGTGCTCGTGGAAGCCGGTTTTGTTGAAAAGTTTTAGTTCTTATGCGGTTTTCTTTTATATTTCTTCGCTTCGGCGTCGTATATATGTTTGTGGTGGTTTTCTCCGCCGTTGGGCGTGATTTGCTCCCGTTTGGGATGCTTTTATATATTATCTATGTTGTACCCGTTTTCGAGGCTAGTTTTTACAAAGGAGGTGCTGCCGAAATTTTTTAGAAAGAAAACTAAAGTTAGAGATTTTACTTGTGATTTTCCGAATGTTTTAAACTATGTTTTTCTCCGCTTATACAGTTTTGGGTGGTTTAGATTTCTGGGTTTCAGCTTACTTAAGTTGCGTACGCCTGTAGACGTTATGTAGTTTAAGTGCCGGTTACGGGCCAAATATTGGGTCGTGACACACGGTCGTAGATATAATGTAAGCAATGTAAACTTTAAACCATATTAGAAAATATTGACTTCGAAATAACCCCCCAAATAGCTCCAATCAACTTGATAAATTCATATCATAACTGGGCTAAACTAGCAATACCACTGAACCAATATTTCAGAGACTAAATGCTATTAGGGTGAAGAAAATTTGTGCACTTGATTTTTGGCTCGGAAAAAAAATAAAAAAATCTGCTTGCTGTGGAAATGTGCTCGGCCATATAGGAAAAAGGTTATCTGTGTTTTCTTCAAGTAGTGAGGTGTGTGGAAATGGGTGATTGCAACACAAGAATTAAAACCCTCACAAAAAAATTTTGCCAGCACATTCGATTCCCTCACATTTCCAAGGCGCGCTCAAAAGCTCATAGAGCCTACGAAATTTCCACAGCAAGAAATACTTAGCCAAAAAAAATAACATAAGCCACTAATTTTCCCACATCACCAAAAATATCATTGGTATTATTACGGGTTGTTTCGGTTTCGATATTTAACACTGTCTAAACAACTAGTATGCGGTTAATGGGTTGGCTCTGATACCATGTAAGTCTACGGTAGCGCCCCGGCCATCTATCTGAGGGGAAACGCGGAAACAAAAACTTTTATGAACTGGCACTAACATAGACTTTCACCCGGATCATAACATTAACGCTAAACTAGCTAACTACAAAGAAGTGAGAATGGCTATACCGATTGATCCGTATCCTTCGGTCTTTAGCCACCAGCCCAAGCTCCTCGCGTCATCTCCGATCTCGCTCGATCTTCGGCCTCCTCGTCGAAGTGGCACCACATCAACGAATCTTTATACGGGCTCCCGCCTCTATACTGAGGCAACTCAGACATGAAGTTTGCTAGCTGACATGTCCAAGATTGAAGTAGAGAGAGTGTTCAATATTTTGTCCCAAGCCACCCAATGAATTGGATGAAGGTAAATGAAGTTGCCAAAAAGAGAATAGATGAAATGAGCAAAGGATTTTGCAAAGGAAAAAATTCCTCACCCATTAATTGGGCTCGTCCAATTTGCAGGAAATTGTTCACTGGGGTTTTTAATTAGGGAGGGTGAGCACAAGCTTTTCAAGTGGTGACCATATCCAAATATCATCACAAATATCCAATGCAAATATCTTAAGCAAGACAAGAAGCATTAAATGAACAATTAAAGCAAAAGCCACCTCAACAATGACTCACCCAAGCCCAATACATGCCCACCCCAATCATGGTTCGGCCATGACACAAAAGGTAAGGAAATGGCCAAAAAAAAGGAATGCACAAACATCAACCTTTAATTAAACATTAAATCTAATGTTTAATCAAGTGAAGAAAAACTGGCAACTTCAAAAGTAATCCCATAACGAATTACAGGATTACCCTACAACTGTATATACATACCCGCATTTGTATTCCGACCGAATACGAATGCAATGAGACAAAAAATATTCCAACACAATATAATATTAAGATCCGGCTTAAACCAAAGCGCACTAGTATTATCCGTCAGAAATATGACACATGCACAAGTGCACGTGTATGTTCGAACCCTACCATAAAACCATACGGCCTCTACAACGTTTCGCCCGAACTTGAGAAACTATCTGTGAGGGATTCTAAAGACTCGTCAATACTTTGGCAGTGGATTTAACCACAAGCACGTCAGTGGTACTAGCTGTACGTAACGGCTGCCTATGTATTGAGCAAAAGGGAAGCCGATGAGCAAACTCATCCTGGAACCCTACTGAGCCTATCGGTGACAACATCCCTACAGTCCGGTCCGTTCGTCTATGAGTATCGCATATCAGGCCTAGGGGGCTGGTAACGTTAGACCCCCAAAAGCGGTATAAGTCGTGTCGGAGTGTAGCCCAGAACACCCTGAGATACTACTGGAATACCTACCAGTAAATCTCCTGCCTTGGCCAAGGACTTTGTGTAATGGCTCTCCTAGACACAGCGCGATCTCACCCCCAATACCGGGAGAGACGAAACCCCTGCCGATCCGCTCACTGCTTCCATGTGGCTCGAGACTGTACCCAACTAAAACCTGTTTGCACGACTCCTTTGAGCCGTGGTAGGGTAATAATCAAAGCAAAGTGGGAACTCACACGAGACAAATGACGATCACAGTTCGATGAACTAACCTGTACACATGTCACCAGGGAACTGCTATCCGACGCTAGATTTAATACCAACTAGCATATTCACGGCGAGTCCTGTCCGGTGTACTCATAACCCAATGAGCACTTGTATACATCTTAGGTGAACCAACTGACACCAATGGCTTGTGAGACCGGCCACCACCCCTCGTCGGGGTCTCGAACTGTATACACTATTCTACTAATAGAGTATCGATGTCCAGTCTCAAAACTCCCATGACTACGAACCACATTTAAAGATGTGCTTATAGACTACCCAACTCTCACATATATGATCGCCATCATACTGCTGGTAGTCAAGCAAGAACCCTAAGGGCTCTATCAACGTGTAATAGTGATCTGTAATGTCACCTAAAGCTGTGCATGATGATAAAGACAAACCAGATAGCATATTATCATCTCGAGTAAGATTATCCTACCGGTATAGGTCCTCCTCAATCATCGCAATCACTTGCCTGCAATCCAATAATTGACTTTGAGGGCACTATATCCAACAATGTATCCATTCTGGATCGGTTGATTCGTTTCGTTCCTTTAATCTATCTTCATTAATATGTGCTTGAGGTTCCTGTCACTATGGATTGAGCGCAGATTGAGCTTCTGCTAGTGATGCGGTCAGGGCGAGCTCGTCATGGACGAGGACTCACCATCGTGTTTTCTGGTGACATGGGAACGTATCGATTTAGTGTTTGCGTTGTGGCCTCTCGCTTGAGACGAGTGTTCGGTTTGCACCGGATGATCGGGCCATTGTTAGAGGCTGCCTGTTGTGAGAGGACTGCTGATGTACAGCCTACATCAGAGATCGTGATGTTGTCTACCATGCAGACGGATGACCCAGTTGTTGCTGAGATTGATGGGATGTCGCTTCCAGAGCTTACGAGCTGAGATCGCTGGAGCTTTTAGGCAGAGATGCAACAGTAGATAGCTAGTCTATCTTGAGTTGAGTTGAGAGAAGAAAGTGATTCGTCTGATTTGATGCGCAGACGCAGGCCCAGTCGAGGTGAAGATTTTGAGTGCAGAGAACCTTACTCAGTTCTAGAGTAGATCGATCCAGAGATGACGTTGTTCGTTGGATGCTCCGATAGGAGATCAGTAAGTTGACTAGCTAAAGATAGAGGACCTCATCCAGATGCGTTGTGAGTTGATCGAGAATGGATGAATAAGGTATATTCCTCCGACGGTTGGGACGGGATCCCGTGGACATGTTCGGCTAGATGACTTCTACAGAGTGATGAAGATACCGAGTTCGTAGTTTTCTGTCCGTGTGAGAGACTCCGGATTGACTGTAGCCGAGAACAATTGCAGTACGTGTAGGGTTACTAGGCACACTAACAAGGCTCTACAAGGCATCGACCATGCCCAAATTAAATTTTTATGTGCCGAATAACACTAAGCAAGATCGTATACTAGAGTTTAGGCGAATCGAAAGGCAAGTAAACAACTTTACTCTAAGAGATCACGAAATACAACATTTGTAGATCGGTCCTCCACTTCTTTAGCTCCTTGATGAAGTCCCTTCGCTGCGATCGTGGTTCTCCCAGACCCTTGCATGGCTTCACGAGGCGAAAAGGTGCGACCTTGCTTGAAGTCTCCGAGGCCGAAGATGATCTACGTCGAGGGAATTCCGACTCAAGCTCCTACTTCACTATCTAGAGAATTAGTGAAGTAAACACCCTAAACTAAAGTGCTAGTCTAGTAGAGAATGGATAAAAAGGAAGTGGGTTCTCTTTAGATTTTTGTTTCTGACAATCTATCTCATTTTTTTCAAAACCCTAGCAAGCTTTTTCTCTTGCTCAAAGGAAGAAGAGGATGATGAACAAAAGAAAGGAAATGAGGATAATGATTAAGTGAGAAATCTAACCATGGTGAGTGAGTATTATATACTAACTCTTGTAGAGCCGTAACCATAGCTAACACTTATGGTTGGGTTAAGAAATATCTATGGTAAAAAATAAACTCAAGTGGACTTAGTCAATGCATCCACAAGCTTCCACAAGCTTCATGCATTGATCTAATCCTCCACATAATTTTGTAATTACTTAAAATATAAAAACCCAACATAATATATAGCATGGTGCAAGTCTCATACACCCAAGTCTAGTGTATCATCAACCATGATACAAAAGAAAACACTTTAATATATATATCACACATATATATATACAAGTGTTCACATGTGAGAGAAACCCTAAAGTGAACAAGTGTTAGTAAGTGTAAATTAGTATATCTAATATACAATTATACACTTAATTATTAAATCAACACTTGACTTAATAATCCGGTCATATCTCATATAACCGGCTAACATCCATTGTATCGACTTATCGAATCAACACTCGATTCGATAACCCGGCTATATCATATATAACCGACCGATACAAAAAGTCGCGAGAATAGAATACGGTATCACATACATGCATTTATTCTCGGTCTCGCACATAATCACATATGCGCTCCTATTTTGTTTTGCCTGAACCAGTAAAACCTCTATGTAGGACTCTAAAGACTCGTCAATACGCCGGCCGTAGGTGATGATCACATCATGCACCCACAAGCCGTCAGCGGTACTAGCTGGACGTAACGGCCATCCGGGTATTGAGCGATCAGAAGATCAGCAAGCAAGCCCACTCCAACTCCTGTAAAAAGCCTGCTGATTCTTAGGATACAAGCGTGTTCAAGTTTAAGTTTAAATACCGCAATCAAGACGGTTTCGCACGTAGCTAGCCGGTTGAGTACGGGTCGTCCGCAGGGAGATGGGAATCTTTTTCTATGTGTTTTTCGACGAGTTAAGTCCGGTTGTTCAGATTTTGTTTGTAGTTATCTAAGTGTTGAGTTGATATTTAAAGAGAGCATGTTAGGGTTAGGATTAGGTTAGTTTGAGTTAGGAGTCTCCACATCTTTCGTTTCCCTTCTTAATATCGTGTTACGGTAATCGGCAACAACGGGGATTAGCACGACTAGGAAGGACTTTGCGAGTATAAGCTAGGCTTTCCAACGCATAAGTCTTCCTTTTAGTGCTTGTCCGTCCGTTCTTGGCTCTTAGCCATAACCTCCGGTTAATCCAACCACAACCGGTCTCACTACGGAATCACCGCTATCATGTAGGATAGGGTGCCGTAAGGAGCGGATTGTGGTTGGGTTAACGGGAGTCGATTTAAGATGTTGGGAAAGGAAAGAGTGAGAGAGATTTCCTTCTCTCAAACTTCCCTTATCCTACCCTAACAAGAATGAACTACTCACACATCATAATACGGAAAAATAAAACAACACAAAAGAGGAAGATAGAAAGAAGGAGATTAGAAGAATACGACTAACTATTTGCGACCTCACCTTGGCGAGGATCAAGCGTAAGTATCATTGTCATATGTAAGGATAAAGAAAAAAGAGAAGAAAGAAATAACAAGGAAATAACAACAACTACTTAACGAATTACAACAAGCATAAATATAAGGAGACAAGCATGATAATAAAATGATCTTCTTTATTCATCACTCTTCACTCAAAAGCTCACTTACAAGTTTAATGGAGAAGAGGTGAGAAGAGGAAGAAGAACATGTAACTAAAACTTAGCAAAAGAAATACAAGAATTGGACCCTTTCCTTCACAAACTTCTGGGCTATTTATAGGCCAAAACATGAAACCCTAGGGCAACCAACAGAACCCTGATGAAAAGACAAAACTACCCTCCAAAACCCTTCTTGTCTGGCGCCAGAATGGCCGCGGAAGCGCGGCCAATACCCCCCTTTGGCCGCCCTTCCGCGGCCGAATTGTGGAGTTGGGCTTTGGTCCTTTTTGTGGTGGCCTGGTTTTCTGAGCACTTTCTTCTGGAATATGTATTTTCTCCAATTGTTTTCACGATTTTTCCAGAATTTCTGTTGAAGGAAAGGTGGACTTTTTGTTAAGATTTTGTCATGATTGTCTCGAGCTCCGCGTAGATCTCTTGGATCTTGTGCTACCATTGAGCCTTGTGCCTGAAAACGACATTGATTTGACATTTTGTCTTCCTAAACAGGTATCTGGCAGCATACGGATGAAGAGCGTAGACCGTGTTTTATCTGTGGTTGGCAGGAACCGGATTTTTGTCGTGTTTTCCATGAATTTCTCCGTTTGAGAACCGGGAACCTGTATCCTGCAATTGACTAGCAAACACGGCTCAAGAGTATCTACCGACATGCAATGTGATAAAAATTGGGCGGTATGAAAACGCAAAAATCTGATATGAACAAATACCCCCAAACTTATCACTTGCTCGTCCCGAGCAAAGTCCATTTATTCACAAAAAATTTCCTAACCTCATTTTCGCAGGGAACGCGATTGCACTGAGCATGTGCAACAAGCCGTTAAACCTCTAGGTGTCCCTAGTAGGAGGAGTGTTGTCTCCTGAGGGTTTTCAGCGGATACTACCCACAAAATCTGGTCAAGTTGGTTTGTAAAAATGACTAAGTTTCAAACCCTAAAGTTTTGTTTTTAGAAAATAACAATTCTATAATCCTAAGTCTAGATTATCGAACCTTTATTTTTCACACCTCACATCTTATTTAACTACAGATTTTATATATCTTTACGTGCAGTGCAAATAGTGTCGTTAAGTTCCAGAAGGATCGATTAAAGTCATCCTGTCGCACAATAAAGCCCAGATAACAATTTTAAAAGGATCACATAAGTTTTATAATGAGTTAAGCATTTTTCAAGTTTCGTTTTGCAGTAAGGTTTCAACTTTAGAATTTCTATCTTCCTTAACAGGAAACTAAGTCGTATTTCTCACTCCACCTTTTTCTTGTTTTCATTTCATACACACCACTGTGAACGTGCAATAGTCTTTATCAAAGAGTAAAACCTTCATATTTCCGTTAAAATTTTTTTAAAAGCCTGTCTTTTATCAAGATTATTCTCACACAAAGAACCGTTAGGAATTTTAACTCGGAGAGAACACTTGCTTGACTTTGTTTTAAACTGGACTTTCTAGGCTTCTTAGCGAGCTTTGGGCCAATGCACCCAAACCAGTTGGTTTTAGGGCATTAGGTGTAGAAACACCCCAGCGGACTTAATTACTCAAGTTACCTAGGTCCAAAAACAAAAGACAGTTTGGCGTGAAAATCAGATGATTTAATACGAACGGAGATATAACCGGCAGTTCAAATATTTTTATTTTTTTTTGGATAAAAGACGTGTCTAGTGGGTTTGGTGTGTAATCATTCCAATCAAGTTTTAGATGGGTTATTTTTCAGACTTAGCTCCTATTACGGCATCAATAACATTCCTTCATATTCGCTTTACTTCATAAACTATTCTTGACATTACTTATTTCAGAACAAACCTATTTGATTCTCAGAAAATCATTTATCTGTTTAAAAGTTTGAACATGAAAGACTTGTCATCTAATTCCCAAAACTCACGACACGTGTAGTGTGATGTAAAGACGTATATCAGCTATAGTTAACTTCAAAGGAGAGTTATCTTTCAGGTTTTCAAAATCCAAACATAAGATCTAGTTATTCCTATTTTATCAAACAAAAACCGTCGAATGTTGAATCAGAGTTCTTCCACAAGCTAACTTGACAAAAAAGTTTTTATATTTTTGGAAAATTTTCAAATTTTTATGGATTTTATGGATTTTAATATGCAGATGCAAAATATACATATGAATGCAAAGGTAAGAAATGCGTACCGAGCGTACCCCCAAACTTAAACTGGACAGTGTCCTCACTGTCGTTGCATGAAGAGAGTAGTTTGAAGGTTCAAAATTGTTGGTTAGCGATACACAATTTTTATTTGTTTTTGTTTTGAAAGAAAAGAAAAAGAATATACACAAATATAAACAAAATGGTTTGTACATACCCCCAAACTTATTTGGAACAGTGTCCGCTGTTCGTGGCTGGATAACCGAAGTTTGGAGGTAGGCAGAGGAAGATTATTCAGGGTAAACCGGCTCCTGTAAGAACAGGAGCTCCTCTGTTGGTTCGGCGCTAAGGTACGGTTTGCATCGGTGTCCGTTCACTTTGAATAGTGAACCGTCCTTTGGATTTTCCAAATCCACAGCGCCCTGCGGATACACATTCCGCACAAAATACGGCCCTTTCCAGCGAGATCGGAGCTTTCCAGGATGGAAGTGAAGTCGGGTGTCGTAAAGAAGTACCTGCTGACCAGGTACGAAGGTTTTGCGCAAAAGGTGTTTATCATGAAACACCTTCGTTCGATTCTTAACGACAACCGCGTTGTCGTAAGCCTCATCCCTAAGCTCGCTCAGTTCGTTCAGCTGCAGCTTCCGATGGCTGCCCGCATCCTCCAGAGACAGATTCAGCTCCTTTATCGCCCAAAATGCGCGATGCTCGATTTCGACAGGAAGGTGGCAGGCTTTTCCGTACACAAGCCGATAAGGAGACATGCCAAGGTCGGTCTTGTAAGCGGTTCTAAATGCCCAAAGGGCATCAGTGAGTTTCAAAGACCAATCCTTACGGTTCTTGGAAACCGTTTTCTCCAGTATCTGCTTGATTTGCCGATTTGAAACTTCGGCCTGCCCGCAGGTTTGGGGGTGGTAGGGCGTAGAAAGCTTATGATTAATGGAGTATTTCCGCATCAAGGCCTCGAAAGTCCTATTGCAGAAATGACTTCCATTGTCGCTAATGATCGCTCGGGGGTGCCCAAACCGTGAGAAAATGTTTTCTTTAAGGAACCTAACGACAACCTTGTTGTCGTTAGTTCGGCTGGGCACAGCCTCGACCCATTTAGAGACGTAATCAACAGCTAGAAGGATGTACAAGTTCCCAAAAGAGCTGGGAAACGGCCCCATGAAGTCTATCCCCCAAACATCGAAAATCTCCACAACCAAGATCGGTTGGAGCGGCATCTCGTTCCTCCGGGATATCCGGCCCATGTGTTGGCACCGGGAGCAAGTCTTGCAATAATCGTGAGCGTCTTTGAAAAGTTGTGGCCAGTAGAAACCACATTGCAAGATCTTCTCAGCTGTCTTCCTGGGCCCAAAATGCTCGCCACACGCTTGATCGTGGCAAAATGACAGCACACTCTTGAATTCCTCATCAGGGACACACCGACGAATAATCTGGTCGGGACAGTATTTGAACAAGTAGGGTTCATCCCAGTAAAAGTGTTTTACTTGGGATAAGAAGCGAAGTCTGTCCTGACGTGACCATTCGGTCGGTAGCAATCCCGTGGCCAAATAGTTCACAATATCTGCGAACCAGGGTTCGCAAGATACTGCCAAGAGCTGTTCATCCGGGAAAACGTCATTGATCGGAATTGGAAGCGAAGGCGAAGAAGGAAGTCGTGAGAGATGGTCGGCAACCACGTTTTCACATCCTCGTTTGTCCTTAATGACAAGGTCAAACTCTTGAAGCAAGAGGATCCAACGGATTAACCGAGATTTTGCATCTTTCTTCGCAAAAAGATGGCGCAAAGCTGAATGGTCCGTGTAGACAATGACTGGAGAGCCGATGAGGTAGGGCCTGAACTTTTCTAGAGCAAATACAACAGCTAAGAATTCCTTCTCAGTCGTTGTATAATTGAGTTGTGCGTCGTTCAGGGTTCGGCTCGCGTAATAGATTACATGCGGCATCTTGTTGATGTGCTGTCCAAGGACAGCACCGATGGCAAAGTCGGATGCATCGCACATAATCTCGAATGGGTGCGTCCAGTCAGGAGAAGAGAGAACGGGAGCAGAAGTGAGTGAGCGTTTCAGTGACTCGAATGCAGTCACACAGCTCGAGTTGAAGTCGAAAGGCGTGTCCTTGGCCAGCAAAAGTGTCAAGGGCCTAGCAATCTTGCTAAAGTCCTTGATAAACCGTCTATAGAAACCGGCATGGCCAAGGAAGGCTCGGATATCTCTGACGCATCGGGGAGGAGGCAGATTGGAAATGACCTCAATCTTTGCTTTGTCAACCTCTATGCCATTTTGCGAGATGATATGTCCTAAGACAATACCTTCGCGCACCATGAAGTGGCATTTCTCCCAGTTCAAAGTGAGATTCTTGTCCTTACATCTGGTAAGGACAGCGTCGAGATGCAGCAGACACTCGTCAAAAGAATCGCCAAAGATGGAGAAGTCGTCCATGAAGATCTCCAGAAATTTCTCCACCATGTCTGAGAAAATTCCCATCATACACCGCTGGAAGGTAGCGGGCGCATTGCATAACCCAAAGGGCATGCGACGATATGCAAACGTGCCGAAAGGACAAGTGAAAGTGGTCTTGTCCTGGTCTTTTTCGGCGATGGGAATTTGATTATAGCCAGAGTAGCCATCTAGAAAGCAATAGTACTCATGTCCGGCCAATCGTTCGAGCATCTGGTCAATAAAAGGTAGCGGAAAGTGGTCTTTCCGCGTTGCAGCGTTGAGTTTTCTGTAATCAATGCAAACTCGCCACCCGGTTTGGGTGCGAGTAGGGATTAACTCATTCGCCTCGTTGGTTATGACCGTGATGCCCGACTTCTTGGGGACAACGTGAATGGGGCTAACCCACTGGCTATCAGAGATAGGGTAAATGATACCACTATCTAGACATTTGACGATCTCCTTCTTCACAGCCTCCTTCATGACTGGATTAAGACGTCTTTGTGGATCCCGGGCTGGTTTGGCATCATCCATCAGATGAATGTGATGGTCAACGATGAGGGGACTAATCCCCTTGATGTCCGCCATGGACCAGCCAAAAGCTTGCCTGTTGCTGTGCAAGACCGCGAGAAGGGCTTTCTCTTGCTCGGGAGCTAGAGAAGCCGAGATGATGACAGGAAGGGTCTCGTTCTCACCTAAGTAAGCATACTTAAGGTGAGACGGCAACGGCTTGAGTTCGAGCGTTGGAGGTGAAATGATGGAAGGCAAGACTGGTGCAAAGGTCTCGAACTCAAAGGACTCCAGCAAAGGTTCAAAACGAGTGTAGGCAACCGAGTCGGATGGTTCAGGTAACTCATCCGAAAAGTCAAAAGATTCAAACTCGGGTTGTGCGCGGCTAAGATCGTTCGTGAACGTGAAACACTCGTAGTCGTTATCGGGCGCAGAAACAGCAGCAGGTTCGAGGAGAAACGCACTAGTGGCGTCAAGATTATCGTGTTCAAACAGAAACTCCTCGAATTCACACTCTTCTGGTGTGATCTCCTGGATCGAGCAGACATCCAGTATATGAGCATTAGGTTCGGCGGGCTGATTCCCCAACCTAAAAATGTTGAGTTCAATTGTCATATTTCCAAAAGAGAGGTTCATTGAACCATTGCGACAATTGATCACAGCATTTGAGGTTGCGAGAAATGGGCGACCGAGTATCACCGGAATTTGATTCCGGGGGTTAGCTACAGGCTGTGTATCTAAGACAATGAAGTCGACGGGGAATATGAAATCCCCGACTTTGATTAACACATCCTCTAGCTCACCCCTAGGATGGGTGATCGATCGGTCGGCCATCTGGAGAGTGCAATGTGTGGGTTTCAGCTCTCCGACGCCTAATTGCTCGTATACTGAATACGGAAGCAAGTTAACACTGGCACCAAGATCTAATAGTGCGCGGTTGATGTTCTTATCCCCAATAGTAATTGAAATCGTAGGACAGCCAGGGTCCTTCCGTTTTTGTGGTAAAGATTGGGTAAGGGCATCACTCACAGCACTAGCCAAGAAAACTTTCTTGGGTACCTGAGACTTCCTCTTTTTCGTGCACAAGTCCTTTAAGATTTTCGCGTAAGACGGGACTTGTTGGACAGCATCTAAAAGAGGAATGTTAATGTTAACTTGCTTGAATAACTCCAAAATCTTCTCCATTTGTGGATTTTGTTTGTTAGACCTCAACCGGTTTGGAAATGGAACATTTTGAAAATTGGTTGAGTCTAAAGCTGGAGGAGGAGAATTTGGAGTTGGAACAGATCCCAGAATAGGTGTTTTCGTGGAGTGAGAAGCGGGTCCGTTTAGAGAAGAAGAGGAAGGAGAGCCTTGTGAAGAACGGAGAATAGGCTCAGAAGACGAAGAAGAAGAAGCAGGAGAAGAAGAAGAAGAAGCGGCCGGGGTGTCATCATTGATTCGCTTGCCAATGTCGTTTTGCAGCACCCTCCCTGATCTCAGTGTGGTCACGGCACTCACATTATGGTTTTGTTGTTCAAGAGCAACATGTGCATTATGTGGGTGGCCGGGATTTGGAAGTGGCTGGGACGGGAGCTTCCCCTTCTCTCGCTCGCTCAAGGCCGCGTTCAGCTGTGCAATCTGGGCCTCGATGGTCTTGATGCTCTGCCCGTGTGCGGCAGTGTGTTGCACTAAAGATTGGATCGAAGACTGGATGTTGGCGGTGGATTGAGTCGACTGTTTAACGAACGCCTCCAGACTTCGCTCGAGCGAGGAAACCTTATCGTTGTTAGACGGAACAAAGTTGTTGTTTGGTGGAAAAGAGTTGTTGGGTGCAAAGTTGTTCGTCTGGTTTTGGTAAGGTTGGGGTTGGAAGGGCTGCTGATACTGATGCTGAGTTTGTTGCTGCGCTTGTTGTTGCGGCGGAGGGGCCCTTTGGAAATTGTTGCCCTGGAATTGATTCTGATTCTGATTCCAGGTGAAATTGGGGTGGTTCCTCCAACCGGGATTATAGGTGGAAGAGTATGGATCATTCCTCGGTCTTTGCTGGAATGCATTAACCTGATCCTGTCCTTGCGATGGTGGATTGTAAGGACACTCTTCGGTCAAGTGGGACGGATCGGAACAACAAGCGCAGATGGTACGAAGGGGGAGAACAGGTGTGGGGGCAGGAGCAGAAAATTTGCTCTCTATTGCTTCAAGCTTTCGTGTTATTGCAGCCATTTCAGCTTTCATCGCAATAGAGACATCGAGTTGGTGGATTCCTACCCTAGACTGACCGGTAGAAGTGGAGGTAGAAGAAGAAGAAGTCGGTCTAGTGCTCTCCCACTGTAGCGTTTGCTCCGCAAGATCGTCAAAGAACTGCCACGCTTCCTCGTCAGATTTGGATAGGAAGTGGCCCTGACAGATGGTTTCCAGCAACTGCTTCGTTGCTGGGTTCAGTCCCTCGTATAAGGTTTGGCAGAGCTGCCATTTCTCTATACCGTGGTGAGGACACTGAACAAGAAGGTCTTTGTATCGGTCAAAGCACTTCCAGAAGGGTTCAGAAGGAAGCTGGGAGAATTGGTTGATCTCGTTTCGAATTCTTGCGGTCTTATGATTTGGGTAGAATTTTTTCAGAAACGCTTTAACAAACTCGTCCCAGCTGGTGATTGAGTGGGAAGCGGTGCTATACAGCCATTTTTCAGCGAGATCGCATAGAGTGAACGGAATGACCCGTAGACGTATAGCATCGTCCGACAGCTGGGTGGTTTTCATCATGGCACAGACGTTTTGAAATTTGTTTATGAAGATATAGGCATCTTCAGATTCAAGCCCATGAAAACGTGGAAGCATGTTGATGAAATGGGGCTTAATTTCAAAGTTGTCCCCATTGGCCGGAGGAAGAGAAAGGCAAGTGGGAAGTGCAGAACGGGTAGGGTAGAAACGATCCTGGAGCGCAATTCGCTGCGGCGCTACAACAGGCGGAGGTGGTGGGAGATTGGTCTCCATAGGAGGTGGAGCCAATCCAGGGGTGGTCAACGAGATGTTCGGATTAAATCCCGACATCGCGGAAGAAGAGGTTGGTGACGGTGAAGGTGAAGGTAAAGATGTATGAACAGAATTCCGGTCAACGTCGGTGTTGGCCGGCAAAGGAAGGGATGAAAGAGGAGTGGACGGAGTATCGACTTCGGAGTCGATCGCGTAGTCGGTCGCGACTAACGTAACGCGGACTAGACGGGCGCTAGTGTCCCGAGTCCAAGCGGACATACACTAAACGAGTTTAGTATAGTCAAAGCGAAGAAGGTGAGGGTAAGAAAACGTCAATGAAGAAAGGCGATGGGTGTTGGGTGAAAATGGATTTGGCGACAAAAGGGCAAGTTTTTATAAAAGTTTTTGATTTTTTTTTTCTGTTTTTATTTTGTTTTTAGAAAGAGATTTACAGAAGTATGTACGGAAATACGGCTTAAGCAATCACAAACAAGATATGCACAACCACACCTAGATCTAGGGTAACCTAGGTCTACTAGACCTGCTCCTGAACTTGATTGTCGAAGTTAAACAGTGTCGAGAAACAGGCTTAAAAATACAATGATCACGAGGCCAGGTAAGTGCAGAGATAAGGGGAGGTTGTCCAACGCTTTCGCGAAGTTCCTTAATTAAATAACCCTTTCTCTTTCGGCGGTTGCGCCTTTAACACTTTCCTAGACACCCCGTAAACAATATACGGTTAAGCAAGGTTCTAAACAAGGTTTATCTTCTCCTAATGAGCGCGAAGTCCTTAGGGCTGAAGTCTAGTATTTTTTAATTTACAATGGACAATGCATATGCTTTAGTGATTTCCGGGGTCCTGGGAAGGGTGATGAAATCCCCACCCAATCTGGATTGGTTTCAAGCCCCTTAAGTCCGTATTAAAAGAATGCAAAACAGTAACAATATCAACAGCAAACAATTTTTATTTGCGGCGCAAAGAATTCTGCACAAGAACAGTTTATTGGAAGGGGGAGAAGAATTTGCGCAAAGAAGGCTGCAGAAAACACAATTTATTGGAGCTCAGAGGAGTGGAGAGAAGGAGAGAGACTTACAGAGAGAAAATAGCACCCTGACCCCACCAATCGGCCGCGGTTCCGCGGCAATAAGGCCCTAATACCGCGGTTCCGCGGCGGAAATGAGGAGTTGATGCACCATATTTCTTGTGTGGGCTCTGTTGGGTGTCCTCTGGTTGTCTGGATGTTCTGAATTTGGATTTGCTCACTGAAACAGCTCCAGATTTGTACAGTAGACCGTATGCTTTGTTTTTGTACGTCGCGGTGTAGCCGCGAAAATGTGGGTCTATCTTCCCACGTCTTTGGCACTGTACTTGAACTCCGTATTTCCAACGTCCTTGGCGTCGATCTTGAGCTTCGTATTTCCTGCACACTTGCACAAAAACTAATCAAGAATAACAAGATGGTTTCTTTTACAAAGTATATTTTTTTTTTGGTTTTTGGTTGTTTTTATATTCACAAATTAACCCGAAATTACACAAGGAAATAAACTACCGTCTCCCCGGCAACGGCGCCATTTGATTGTTAGGATACGAGCGTGTTCAAGTTTAAGTTTAAATACCGCAATCAAGACGGTTTCGCACGTAGCTAGCCGGTTGAGTACGGGTCGTCCGCAGGGAGATGGGAATCTTTTTCTATGTGTTTTTCGACGAGTTAAGTCCGGTTGTTCAGATTTTGTTTGTAGTTATCTAAGTGTTGAGTTGATATTTAAAGAGAGCATGTTAGGGTTAGGATTAGGTTAGTTTGAGTTAGGAGTCTCCACATCTTTCGTTTCCCTTCTTAATATCGTGTTACGGTAATCGGCAACAACGGGGATTAGCACGACTAGGAAGGACTTTGCGAGTATAAGCTAGGCTTTCCAACGCATAAGTCTTCCTTTTGGTGCTTGTCCGTCCGTTCTTGGCTCTTAGCCATAACCTCCGGTTAATCCAACCACAACCGGTCTCACTACGGAATCACCGCTATCATGTAGGATAGGGTGCCGTAAGGAGCGGATTGTGGTTGGGTTAACGGGAGTCGATTTAAGATGTTGGGAAAGGAAAGAGTGAGAGAGATTTCCTTCTCTCAAACTTCCCTTATCCTACCCTAACAAGAATAAACTACTCACACATCATAATACGGAAAAATAAAACAACACAAAAGAGGAAGATAGAAAGAAGGAAATTAGAAGAATACGACTAACTATTTGCGACCTCACCTTGGCGAGGATCAAGCGTAAGTATCATTGTCATATGTAAGGATAAAGAAAAAAGAGAAGAAAGAAATAACAAGGAAATAACAACAACTACTTAACGAATTACAACAAGCATAAATATAAGGAGACAAGCATGATAATAAAATGGTCTTCTTTATTCATCACTCTTCACTCAAAAGCTCACTTACAAGTTTAATGGAGAAGAGGTGAGAAGAGGAAGAAGAACATGTAACTAAAACTTAGCAAAAGAAATACAAGAATTGGACCCTTTCCTTCACAAACTTCTGGGCTATTTATAGGCCAAAACATGAAACCCTAGGGCAACCAACAGAACCCTGATGAAAAGACAAAACTACCCTCCAAAACCCTTCTTGTCTGGCGCCAGAATGGCCGCGGAAGCGCGGCCAATACCCCCCTTTGGCCGCCCTTCCGCGGCCGAATTGTGGAGTTGGGCTTTGGTCCTTTTTGTGGTGGCCTGGTTTTCTGAGCACTTTCTTCTGGAATATGTATTTTCTCCAATTGTTTTCACGATTTTTCCAGATTTTCTGTTGAAGGAAAGGTGGACTTTTTGTTAAGATTTTGTCATGATTGTCTCGAGCTCCGCGTAGATCTCTTGGATCTTGTGCTACCATTGAGCCTTGTGCCTGAAAACGACATTGATTTGACATTTTGTCTTCCTAAATAGGTATCTGCCAGCATACGGATGAAGAGCGGAGACCGTGTTTTATCTGTGGTTGGCAGGAACCGGATTTTTGTCGTGTTTTCCATGAATTTCTCCGTTTGAGAACCGGGAACCTGTATCCTGCAATTGACTAGCAAACACGGCTCAAGAGTATCTACCGACATGCAATGTGATAAAAATTGGGCGGTATGAAAACGCAAAAATCTGATATGAACACCTGCCGGTAACACTTTCCGTACAGTCTGGTCTCCTCGTCTGATATGTCGCATATCAAGTCTAGGGGTGGTAAACGTCAGACACCAATAACCGATAAGTCGTTCCGATGTGAGGCTCATAACGGGTTGAGAAACTACTGGTAACACTTACCAGTAAATCTCTAATCAGCCCTGGCCAGGGACTTCCCTGTTACGGCCAATTGAGCACAGCGCAACATCAACCCCCAATACCGGGAGAGACGAAACCCCTCCTATCGCTCAATGCCTCCATGTGACTCGGGACTGTACCTAAAAACCACCGTTTTGCACGCCCTCATGGACGTGGTAAGGTTAAAATCAAAGCATAGTGGGAATCACACAAGTCTCTATGACGATCTCGGGTCTACAGACTAACCTGCACAAGTGTCACCAGAGAACTGCCATCTGACGTGAGGTATAATACCATCCGGGAGTTCTCGGCAAGTCCGTCCAGTATACCCAGTCTCCACTGAGCAGCCGTATATCATCTCTGATGTCAAACACCAATGGATATGGGATCATCCATCGCCCATCTCATGGGTCGAGAAGCGTATACGCTAGTCCACTCTGGTATATCGATGCCCCGTCTCGATACACCCACGACTAGGGACCTTGAAGGATGTACTTATGGACTAGTAAGTCCCCACTAGTATGATCCGCATCATAGTACAGGTAGTCAAGTACACATCCTAAGGGCTTTACCAACATGCAACTATAAGACAGTATAAAGAGACAAGTATACATGTTAAAGCAAAGAGCAACCAGATAGCATACTATAATGTCGAGCAAGAAAGTCCTCTCTATATATGTCCAAGCATCCAATATAATATACATCATCTGTACAATACTGGCCTCTAGGGCATACATACAACTAACAGTACGCAGATAGCAAGACATGACGTCGAAGTGGACGATAATAAAGACTGGTGGAACAGGAGGTTTTGCGAGATGTTGACGAGCTATTATTACTCGACGCTGAGATTAGAGATCTGATATGTATACAGAGGCATTGGGATACGGCTAGTTCCCGAGGAAATGTTGTGCTGAGAACGTAGATGTCTAGAAAAAACAATAAAAGATTATGCAGGAGTACCTGCCTCCGTACAGTTCGGCATAGGCGAGATCGGAAGAGACCTTGAGCAGGTGCCATCTAAGACACTGCTGTGATAGGAGTTGCACCGTGGATCAGTTATGTCACGTGTATTTAGAGGGCCAGAGGCCGACGTACTGCTTTACGGGTGATCAGACTAATTGACCGAGAGATGACCAGAAGAGTATCAGAGCGGAATCATTTCCGTTAGTACGGCTGACCGGGCCGACGAGCCGATGGATTACGATATTGGTAATCCACAGAGAAATGAGGACCCAGAGACAGAGGACGCCAGACCGTGAGCAGGAGGCAAGCGGATATTCTTGCTCTTCCAGTTTTAGGCACACCGGCATATTTTCGATATTGAAGGAGGTGTACCTCAATGTCATTTATTGTGAATTGCGTTTTTGATCCGAGTATCACGCTTATATCGCTTAGATTTGAGTTTTTATGATTGAGTTTCATTATATTGTTTTCGTGCACCATGGTTGCACCTACTTGGTATTTACATTTTGTGCATAGTTGTTGAACTTGAGATTTGATTTATACACCGTTGTGTTGGTTTATGATTTGTGCATATCTATTGCACTTGAGATCGGTTTTGTGCCTTGGCTGCACGTGTTTATGATTTTGTGGATTTCATACGGTTGATTTGATTTTGTGTATGTGGTACGCACTCGATTTAGTTTTTTCACTCTCTATAGCTCGCATGTGCTTGTAATGCATTGATACGTGTTTTGTGCACGGAATTACACACGTTTATGATTTTATATACCTTGGTACACTCGGTGTTGTTTTTGTATGCATTTGAGTTATTGATGAGTTTTTGTGCATTAGTTGCACTAGATTTATACTCTGTACATTAGTTGCACCAGATTTATGTTTTTGTTCGTGATTGCACTTGACGTTCGTTTTCGTGCATGCTATTGTACTAGATACTTTTTATGGACCTGACGTGCTTGGGTTGGATTTTTGCGCATATTAGGCGCTTGGTATTGGATTTTGTGTGCATCGGATGCGCTTGATTTCGATTTCATTCGTGCATGTTGGATGCACTTGATTTAGATTTTATTTGTGCATGTTGGATGCACTTGATTTAGATTTTATTCTTGCATGTTGGATGCACTTGATTTCGATTTTATTCTTGCATGATGGATGCACTTGATTTTGATTTTTGCGCAAGTTGGGCGCATGATATGAGATGTGATTTTATGCACACCGAATGCACTCGATTATGATTTTCATTCGTGCATGTTAATTGCACTGGGTTGAGATTTTCGTGCACTATAGATGCACTTGATATTATTGTCGTGCACACACGTTGCACTGGAAAGATGTATTCATGCACACCCGTTGCACTTAGTTTGGTTTTGTGCACATTCGTAGCACTTGTAATTGGTTTTGATTTCCGTGTGCACCAGACGCACGTGATTGTTGGATACGCCTTTCGAAGCTGATTTTGCTCTTGAGCACCTTGTTTTCATGATAGGTACTATATTATGTAGTAGCCGAACATGACTAATCTGAGGACAGTACGTGAGTACTTTGCATGCATTAAAAGTTTAACAAGAGGTTTTCAAAAAAGGAGCTATAGTATCGCTATTTCCTACGTGTCCACGAACGACACGAACGTTTATAAAGGAAAAACTTTTGGGATATTTCAAAACGGCGGAACGTATATTTGAGCAAAACACATATGAACGTATTTTTATTACTTTACAAATGAGAGTCCGTCACTTGTGCCATGAGTTACGGATCACACGGCGATTCAGAAAAGATTTTGCATGTGTTTTATTCAGTTTTAAGAGATTTTCCAAGGATGGGTACTATATACGTATTATTTTATTCGACTAGTGTATATTGGATTTCATTAGTGGATTTTGAGATCTGTATCTCCATTGTAACTCCGATGATTGCTTTACGCTTGACGGAGTTCGATTTTGAGTTTCAAACTCGTTTTCAGGCGCACACGATGGGCTGTAGTATTTCTGTATCTTCCGTGATTTCGGAACACCGTTGATTTGAGCAAAACACAAATCTTCCGTGATTATCGAAATGTTTTAGCATTTGGGTGTTTAAATTTAAATTCAGAGACCGAATTTATTTAAGGGGGAAGATTGTAACATTTCAGAAAATACAAAATATTATTGTTGGAATTTAATATTAAAATAATATATTTCGCGAAAACAACCTGATTTGCGAATTTGGGGCTTTCGTAAAATGGTATAAAGATTTACCAATATTTGTGAAATAATTGAAGATTAAAATGATTTATTCATTTAAAAATATATTTATTGGATTTGGAATTTTTAAAATTAATTATATGTAGTTAAAATAAAAAATTATTAGTGCACTACTAATTGCGATTAGGCCAAATCCGTGTTTCTACATTTTTCCATGGTTAGTGCACCATGACATGTTGCATTTTGTTGCATGTTTTTTCATTTTATTTGTGCTATGTGTTGGTTTTAATTAAGTGAGGGAAAAAGAAAAGAAAAAGAAAATAGAAGAGAGTATAATTGAGGGGAGAGAGAGGGGTGACCCATGATGGCATGGCATGCCACATAAGAGAGTGAGGGTGAGAGAGAGAGATGTTGGATATATTTCCCTCAGAGTCAATTATTGGATCGCAGGCACGTGATTGCAATGATTGAGGGAGGACCTATGCCGGTAGGACAGTCTTACTCGAGATGATAGTATGCTATCTGGTTTATCTTTATCATCGTGTACTGCTTCAGGTGACCTTACAGGTCACTATTGCACGTTGATAGAGCCCTTAGGATTCTTGCTTGACAACCAGCAGTATGATGGCGATCATATACGTGAGAGTTGGGTAGTCTATAAGCACATCCTTAAAGTGGTCCCTAGTTGTGGGAGTTTCGAGACTGGGCATCGATACACCATTGGTAGACTAGTGTATACAGTCGAGACCCCGATGAGGGGCGGTGGCCGGTCTCATAAGCCATTGGTGTCAGTTGGTTCACCTAAGATGTATACAGGTGCTCATTAGGTTATGAGTACACCGGACATGACTCGCCGGGAACATACTAGTTGGTATTATACCTAACGTCAGATAGCAGTTCCTTGGTGACATGTGTGCAGGTTAGTTCATCGACCTGAGATCGTCATTTGTCTCGTGTGAGTTCCCACTGTTCTTTGATTACTACCCTACCACGGCTCAAAGGAGTCGTGCAAACAGGTTTTAGTTGGGTACAGTCCCGAGCCACATGGAGGCAGTGAGAGGATCGGCAGGGGTTTCGTCTCTCCCGGTAATGGGGGTGAGATCGGGCTGTGTCTAGGAGAGACATTACACGAAGTCCTTGGCTAAGGCAGGAGATTTACTGGTAGATATTCCAGTAGTACCTCAGGGTGTTCTGGGCTACACTCCGACACGACTTGTACAGCTTTTGGGGGTCTGACTTTTCCCAACACCCTAGGCCCGCCATGCGATGCTCATGGACAAACGGATCGGACTGTACGGATATTGTCACTGACAGGCTCAGTAGGGTGTCAGTGAGTTCGCTCATCGACCTCCCTTTCGGTCAATACCTGGTGGCCCATTACATACGGATAGTACCTCTGACATGCTAGTGGTTAAATCCACAGCCAATGTATTGACGAGTCTTTAGAGTCCCTACAGACAGTTTTCAAGTTTCGGGCGAAACGTTGTAGAGGCCGTATGATATATGGCAGGGTCCGATCATATACGTACAGGAGTGCACGGATCATGATCGGGCGGATCATACTAGTGGGTTTTGGTTTAAGCCGGATCCTAGTATTAGATTTGTTGGATTACTTTTGTCTCATCGCATTCGCATTCAGTCAGAATGCGGATGCAGGTATGTATATACAGGTGAGGGGTATCCTTGTGATCCGTCACGAGTTTACTTTAGATGGTGCCGTATCTTTTTATTGTTGTAAACATTTGGGTTAATGTTTACAAATGGAAATTGTGAGCTTAAGCCATCATTTTGTGTATTAAATGATACATGTACTTCATAGGTGACTTATGATATCATTTCTTGTGCATATATCACTTTATTTGATGGATTTGAGTCTTGATATGATAAAGAGAGAGAGAGAGGGGCCGCCATGATATAGTTTGGTCTTGTATTTTTCTAATAACACCCTCTCACTCTCATTATCATCACAAGAGATAAGAAAAAGAAAAGGAAACTTCCTCTTCTTCCTCTTCTTCCTCTTCTTCTTCTTCCTCTAGCTCACAACCTCCGTTAATGGCATCATCTCTAACCTCCATCCATACAATGGATGCAAGAGACAAAGTGATCACAAACATTCTCTACTTCACCTTGGACACATCGGCTAGCGAACTTCGTGCCCGAGTTGCTTCGGATGAAGCGGGAGCCCATAAAAAGACTCGAAGATGTTGTGCCCTTTCCGACGAGGAGATCAAGACCGGAGATGCCGCGAGGAGCTTGGGATGGTGGACAAAGACCAAAGGACACGGATGGATCAGTATAGCTTTCCAACCCTTTCTCTAGTTGCTAGTAGTAGGTTAATGGTTTGATCCGGGATTTAAGCATACGATAGCGCCGGTTTCTAGTTTAAGAAAAGTTTTCGTTTCCGCATTTTGGCCTCGGACAGACGGCCGGGGCGCTACCGTAGACTTACATGGTATCAGAGCCACGCCATTAACCTTTACTAGCTTGCTCTAACGTGTTTAGAACTTCGATCGAACGAAATTTTCAAAAACTGCATTTCCAATTCTGAGTTTCTGTCGAATTTTTTTTGTCGTCGAAAAATTATTTTGAGTATTGCAGAAAATCAGGCGGGCTTTTCTAAGACCACAGCTGAAATTTGGTGAAATGATCACACTGTAGCGCCGCGGAACCGCAGCAATACCTTTGTTTTGGCTGCGGTTCCGCCGCACTCCTGTAGCATCAATGCACCAAAATTGCCAAAGTGGTCTCTGACTTGGAAATGGGGTTTCTGGTATTTTTTGTTCGGGCCCAGATTTGTCTGAGTACTAGGAATTGTACTTGGGGCTCACTTCGGGAAATTTTATCGATTGAAAATTTTAAATATGTTAGTTCACAGTATTTTCATTATATCTGCAACAGTGAATGTCATTTGATCGGTAAATCTTGTTTAATTGCTATAGCTCTTTTAGACGGATTTGCGAACGTAACATTCATGTTGATGTTCTGTGTTGTGCTGTGATGTTGCGGATTTGTCATGGTAGATAGCTTGGATGCAATGGTAGTACAGCTTGGTTTTATTTGTACATTTGATATTGCGGGGCGAGCGTCCGACATGTGGACTGCCGTCACTGCCTGTTTGTATATTATTCTTTTGGGGCACGACCGGGCTGAGGTCGATGTACCCGTTGTATATATTTTTCTTTCTGTACTATGATTACCCCGCGGTGGGGTGCATGGATAGCCGGATTCTTGAGGGCAACGAGCCCGCATCCCATGGCTTTGAGACGGAAGGGGCTTCACTCTAGAATTGACGGGCTATTCGCCGCACTCGTAGGGGGTACAGGTTGACCCAAGGAGGGGTGCCCAAGTTACCGGATTCCGTGAAGTGTTGGGTGGTCCATTCACGTTGCTGAAGGGGGCTGCTTCGCTTTAGGTTTTGGCGGGTAACTTGCCGCGCCCATAGGGGTCTAGGATTTCATTGCCCGGGCTATCCACATGACCAGGGGAACGTCGGGTTTCAGTAGCGGCTCTATGAAATCCGGGGATCCCAGATTATCTGTATTGTTCTGTGATGCTTATTACATTTCTGTGATGTTGCATTTTATCATGCCTTGAGTGATTATTATATATTGATATATAAACTAGAAGATGTTGTATATGTTTTACACCCTCGCTAGTCCAGTCCCCGCTCTGTCGTTAGTTAAGTAACCTAACGGGTGATGACGGGACCCAGTGGCGAATGCGGATGGCATATACGTACATCATATTTTTGTTCTTTTGTTGTGTGATTAATTGATAGGACTGTATTGATTCGGATCAATACAAGCTAAACAAACCTATTCTGATGTTGTTGGAACATTTTTCAAAAAGCTGTTATTGCAAGGACATTCTTTTTTGTTTTGCACAGTGGTATTCGGTTATGAATATCCAGCACCTCAGTCGACGAGGCAAAGGCCGAGATCCCTTCTCCGGGAGTGACCCCTTGGACAGAAGTTTGCGTCAGGGTAATAACTTCACAATTGCCGATTGCCTTTTTACATTGCATCGTGGTATTCAGTTGGAATATCCTGCACCTCATTCTACAGGGAAAGAGCCGAGATCCCTTCACCGGGAGTGACCTCTTTAGCAAAGGTTTTCGCCACTATATTTATAAAAAGTTATCCGGTTTCTTCAACGATATCAAGTTCATTACGTTAAAGGTTTTTCACCGAAAACCAACCGCAGCCCTCCATCATTTCAGATTAGTATTGTTTAGTATTCGTGCTACGTATGTCGTGCTCAGCCGAGGCGTAGTGTGCGGTAGCTCTGTAATGCTTTTCTGTCTTATGGATATGTGATTGGTTAGGACAGTCGTACGGTCATTTTGGCTCAGTCAAGGACTCGTGCGGGGGGGTCTAATGCATTCAAGATAATGATGGGTTGAACTTGGTTAGGATCCTTTGATATGTTGGCTCAGTCAAGGTTACTTGGGTCCTAGGGGTAAAAACATCACATCGGGAGTTTCTAAAGAAATTGAAACTTGTCAGATATCCGCATACCTTCTGGAGTGTGATAACGTGAGTGGATTCCATCACGTTATCATGCGATGATAGTTGGATCCCGATTCCCAATGATGAGTTGGTTTACTCCTCGGGTGATTCCGACTAATTCTTCTTTCAGGTTTGGAGGAGAATTTGACGATACAGTGGGAGGTTTCCTGATAAGATAAATTGGTAACCATTCTGATCTAGATTAGAGTGCACGCAGAGTGTTTCTTTTCTCTCTCTCTTTGGCAGCGACCATTGCTCGACCCTTGAATATGACCCAGTGACCAAGTTAACCGAACCTTATTAAAACACTGCTTTTGGATTGTCAGAGTTGCATAACACATTGCCACTCCTACTTTTACCCTTTTCTCCAGAACACCCCGTATTACTACGAACATCCACTTCCATTGGATAAAACCATCGTATGGTTATATACGAACTCGAAGGAACTTGTTCCAGATTCGAGGATGGTTTCCGGTTCTAGAGAAAATGAATAGGACTATTCAGTTGTCTTTTCCTTTTACCTTCTCTCAGGTTGTAAGTGCTCCTTGGATTAGGACAGTACACCTATTACGCTTATTGGATAGTCTTCTTCCAAACCATAGGCAGGTGCCGAACGGTAGGGAATGAAGAAAACCAATTAGCCTAACGATGGTGTACAGAAGGTAATAAGTTAAGACAAATAAAGGGATTAGAAAGAGGGCAAAATAAATTGTGACTACTATTCACGACCAAACCAAGTATTTCTTCGCCAATCCTACACCTTTGTATTTCTCCAGAACACTTCGTATCACTACGAAGATCCACAGTTTATTAGATACTCCATCGTATGGTTATATACGAACTCGAAGGAACTTGTTTCAGTTCGGGGATAGATTCTGGTTCAGGAGAAATAGGAATAGGGTTTTTATTCAGTTGTCTTTTATCTTTACCTTCTCTCGAGTTGCGAGTGCTCCTAGCATTAAGACAGTACACCTATTACGCTTATTGGATAGTCTTCTTCCAAACCATAGGCTGGTGCCAAACGGTAGGGAAGGAAGAAAACCATTTATCCTAATGATGGTGTGCAGAAGGTAGCGACTAAAGACATATAAAGGGATTTAGAGAGATTGCAAAGAAATATACGGTTACAGTTGTGAATCTGATAATGGAAGAGACATTACTAGGAATACCCGGATACTCCTTCGAAACATTTACATGTTTCAGTTTCACTGTGTATTGTTAAAAGAAAATTGATTTCCCAATTAGTCCTTGCTCCAGGGTGTGTATTTACCAGGTTTGATTCTCACATCCGTATGGTTTTACAGATGATGAGTGGGAGTAAGTTATTGGGAATTGGGTGATTATCCTCATTATATCGGGATTCGTTGTAATTGGTGATATTTGAGAAAATCGCCTGGGTTGTTTGCCGAATGGCAAATATTTGGTTTTGAATATCCGTTGTTATGCACCAATTTCAAAATGATATATCCGTACGTTTATTTTTATAAAGTGAGATATAAATTTTTGAAATTATGTCTATGACATTTACCTATATCAGTGGATGGTTAAGTAAGGAGCATTAAACAGCGGTGTAATTCTTCTTAACCATAAGTACAGTTTTCATCCTACGATACACAGGGAATGCGTTATTAGACTCATAGGACTTATACAGAGTATTGTATGTTGTCTAGTGTCCATGAGGACCGAGGGGTTGGTACTCATACTATATTCTGTTTACTTGTAACTTCTCTAGTTCTTAGACATCTGTTTCGTAGAAATGCAGGGTCTAAGTTTTAAGAAGTTATAGGTATAAGAATAAAGTAGAGAACCAAGTGTTGCAAGTATCAGGATTCTTCAAGGTGATCGAAAATATAGATACTTGTGTATAGTATTCAGTTAATAGTAATGATTAAGAGAACTTGCTTCTCTTTCAGCTTACTTATGTCTGGATGTATTCCTAAGTTGAGTAATGCTGATCGGCCTCTCTCCATTTAATTGACATGCACTGGAGACAGCTGCATGATTTGAATCTGGTTCTAATTAAATCAGTGCCTCTGTTTCTATATTGGATATAGAATAGTTCATATCTTAACAATATTAAGGTACGGGGAGTTGTCTGGCTTATGCTTAAAACCAGACTCTGGATAACTCAAGGCACGTTTCTGTAATGGCTGTTTGTGGGTTGACCCGGACTATGACGAGGGTTGGCTTTCTACCTTCTGGAAGATCAATAGTGATATTGTTCTTGACTTGCCACAGTTTTGATAAAAATGGATTTTATCAGAAAACAGTAGTGGGAGTATGGTAGAACTAGAAGTGATTCCAGAACCGCAAACGATTACTGAAAATTTAATAGGACCTAAAGATTCAATCTGGTTTGACATTCCATTGGCCACTCCGCAGATATGGTGGGTAACCTCAGGCGCCGGAGAGGTACTTCGGTATGCTCAAAGACGGTGACAAGGAGGTTATTGTTAACCCAGACTTGCTATTGCAGTTGTTCCAGACTGTGAGACCTGGCAGGAGGATGAGTATAGTGTCGTTCTAAACTAGCTTTAGAAGTATACGTGTATATGACTCTGCCAGAGGGTTGTCGTAGTCAGTGGGAACAGCGGAAGCATAGTGGACAAATAGCTTATGTCTATTTATGGACTAAAACAGATATAGCGAAGAAAGATCTTCTATTTCTGATGTGACAGTCATAGGTTTGACTTCATCAGAATAGGGGATGGATCTGTTAAGAAGGTAGTACGGTGTGATGTCCTGGTATTTGGATGACATACACAGGGTAGGAAGTGAAATTCCTATACTACGATCGGTTATACTTTGGTTGTCACACAGTGGTTTCTCCACATAGGATATGGATATTATATCAGATATTCTGGTTACTAGATCTATGGTTTTAGATCTAGATTTGGGTAGTTTCATAATCTGGGTACTTAGACAGCATTCTAAAAGTGTTTTAGAATGGACGACTCCTAGCATGGTAGTGTACCTGCAGGTGATGGAGTCACCCTCTCTGAAGGTTTCTTAAAGACTAAAGGGGAGAGGGATGTGCATGATTGACATATTACTTGCTTAGGCAATTGAGTCAATCATGAGATATCAAGTACCACACCAGATGTTTTTGCAATAGATGCAATAGATTGATATTAATCCTATCCTGGAAAAACGTTCGGAAGCAGTTTTAGAACATAAGTGGATGTTCTAGGGATATGATAACAACAGCCTTTTATAGGAGACCGTTATCATTCCAAGCTTCCAAGGTGACCTGGATGACAGAGTGGCTGTCAGAGTTATAGTTTTCCCTCTGACGAGGGGCAATAGTTTGGACAGATGGTCTAAGCGGATACTGAGGGAGGCATGGCGCAGAATACTGATTAAGTTCAGTTGACGATACAGTCTAAGAAGTTTGGATTTGGAGTTCATTTATGAACTAGGTCCCATCAGATATCCAGACATATTCTAAGACAGGTATTGCTCATTTCGGGAGATAGCTTTCTCCGCGAACTTGAGATAAAGAGAGACATAGAAAGAAAAATCATGGGGGATCCACTAGCTGAGGCTATTCCTCGAACGCAATAGTTTCGCAAACGGGCTTTGTGAGACTGATTTGTAGAGGAGTTGGGTGTTCGGTATCACACGGGCTGTGAGTATACGACATCGCAATAATTACCATTGAGTGCAAGTGGGAGACTGTTGGATATAATGCCCTCAGAGTCAATTATTGGATCACAGGCACGTGATTGCAATGATTGAGGGAGGACCTATGCCGGTAGGACAGTCTTACTCGATATGATAGTATGCTATCTGGTTTATCTCTATCATCGTGTACTACTTCAGGTGACCTTACAGGTCACTATTGAACGTTGATAGAGCCCTTAGGATTCTTGCTTGACTACCAGCAGTATGATGGCTATCATATACATGAGAGTTGGGTAATCTATAAGCACATCCTTAAAGTGGTCCCTAGTCGTGGGAGTTTCGAGACTGGGCATCGATACACCATTAGTAGACTAGTGTATACAGTCGAGACCCCGACGAGGGGTGGTGGCCGGTCTCACAATCCATTGGTGTCCGTTGGTTCACCTAAGATGTATACAGGTGCTCATTGGGTTATGAGCACACCGGATAGGACTCGCCGGGAACATGCTAGTAGGTATTATACCTGACGTCAGATAGCAGTTTCCTGGTGACATGTGTACAGGTTAGTTCATCGACCTGAGATCGTCATTTGTCTCGTGTGAGTTCCCACTGTGCTTTGATTATTACCCTACCACGGCTCAAAGGAGTCGTGCAAACAGGTTTTAGTTGCGTACAGTCCTGAACCGCATGGAGGCAGGGGTTTCGTCTCTCCCGGTATTGGGGGTGAGATCGCGCTGTGTCTAGGAGAGCCATTACACGATGTCCTTAGCAAAGGTAGGAGATTTACTGGTAGGTATTCCAGTAGTATCTCAGGGAGTTCTGGGCTACACTCCGACACGACTTGTACCGCTTTTGGGGGTCTGACTTTTACCAACCTCCTAGGCCCGCCATACGATGCTCATAGACGAACGGACCGGACTGTACGGATATGGTCACTGACAGGCTCAGTAGGGTGTCAGGATGAGTTCGCTCATCGACCTCCCTTTTGGTCAATACCTGGTGGCCCGTTATGTACGGCTAGTACCTCTGACGTGCTAGTGGTTAAATCTACAGCCAATGTATTGACGAGTCTTTAGAGTCCCCACAGACAGTTTTCAAGTTTCGGGCGAAACGTTGTAGAAGCCGTATGATATATGGCAGGGTCCGATCATATACGTGCAGGAGTGCACGGATCATGATCGGGCGGATAATACTAGTGGGCTTTAGTATAAGCCGGATCCTAGTATTAGATTTGTTGGATTACTTTAGTCTCATCGCATTCGCATTCAGTCGGAATGCGGATGCAGGTATGTATATACAGGTGAGGGGTATCCTTGAGATCCGTCACGAGTTTACTTTAGATGTTGCCGTATCTTTTTATTGTTGTAAACATTTAGGTTAATGTTTACAAATGGAAATTGTGAGCTTAAGCCATCATTTTTTGCATTAAATGATACATTTACTTCATAGGTGACTCATGGTATCATTTCTTGTGCATATGTCACTTTATTTGACGGATTTGAGTCTTGAAATGATAAGGAGAGAGAGAGGGGCTGCCATGATATAGTTTGGTCTTGTATTTTTCTCATTACACTCTCTCAATCTCATTATCATCACAAGAGATAAGAAAAAGAAAAGGCAACTTCTTCTTCTTCCTCTTCTTCTTCTTCCTCTAGCTCACAACCTCCATTAATGGCATCATCTCTAACCTCCATCCATACAATGGATGCAAGAGACAAAGTGATCACAAACATTCTCTACTTCACCTTGGACACGTCGGATAGCGAACTTCGTGCCCGAGTTGCTTTGGATGAAGCGGGAGCCCGTAAAAAGACTCGAAGATGTGGTGCCCTTTCCGACGAGGAGATCAAGACCAGAGATGCCGCGAGGAGCTTGGGATGGTGGCCAAAGACCGAAGGACACGGATCGATCGGTATAGCTCTCCAACCCTTTCTCTAGTTGCTAGTTGTAGGTTAATGGTTCGATCCGGGATTTAAGCATACAATAGCGCCGGTTTTTAGTTTAAGAAAAGTTTTCGTTTCCGCATTTTGGTCTCGGACAGACGGCCGGGGTGCTACCGGAGACTTACAAGAGAGACTTTGACCACATTATTTTGCCTTCATCATCTTCATCTCCTTCTTCATCTCTTCCTCCACGTCCTCTACCCTCATGTTTCATCTCCAACCCTTCACTAAAACCTTATACTCCATTCATTAAAAAGATGCAGAACTTCATCCTCAACACTTTGGACCATTCAAAATTGGATTTTTAATACTTTGTGCAACTCAAGAATTTTCTTGAGTTGCCAAATGAGTTAATTCCTACACTTCTAGTTTAGATTTTTAGTTTCCTAGCACCCTATAGTAGTTTAGAGTTAAATCGATATAGATTAGCGATGTTTGGAAATTTCAAGAGAGGGTTTGGGTGATTGTTTGGACTTGTGATGTTTAGTGGCTGTTTACAAGACTCTAGTGATGATTTTATGGCCTAGGACACGGAATAGAAACCAAAATACGAACTTTGAAACTTCCCGTGTCAGTTTTATGACATTTTTAGAGGTCTACAGGGAATCTGGAGCAACCCAGGACCTTTATAAAAAAATCAAAAATATACATTACCCTAGTTAGACCAATAGGAGACCACCACGAGAAAACGAGACCCAAATTCCAAGGTGGGGCTGCCCTGACCGGTTACTGTAGCCATTAGGTCGGTACTGTAGCAGATTTGATGTTAAGGTTTTGGCAGTAGCTCACATACCATATAACATAGATACTGTATTTTTCTTTTCGTCCCAGATTATCTGAGCTAAAATCTGGGAGCATATTGGGATGGTTTTGGGTTATGTTTTCCGTATTTTGGAATTCTTGGTTTTGATATTGGTTGTGAGATTTGGTCGTTTGATTTTTGTACGCCAGCGACGAGTGTTGTTTGGTTGTTTTTGCATGCGTAAGCTATAAGTTCTAACCTATCAGCGCACCGTGTGCCATTTCAGTTTTTCGGATTTAGTTTTCATAACGTGGCGATATGTGTTGATTTGTAGGTACCTTCGCGTGGAATCCAAGACGACGAAGCCCATCGACTACGGCTGAAAAAGGAGTTCTGCAGGTTGGTAGATTTATATTTACGGGGGAAGTCGGGTGGATGGCGTATAGCACCCCCGCAATTGTAATGGTAACCGATATATATAGAATATGGTTAAGGAAACCATGTTAGAAACATATGGATATGGTTAAATAATTAGTAGGAGACAAGATATACCACGACTTAAGGTTATAGTGTATTGTTTTGTGTGACATGACATGATAGAAATGATGTCTCGAATTGATATATAAGGATGTGAAACGTGAATGTGAATCACGATATATATATATATATTTATGTAATGAAAGAGAAAAAGTATGATATTTAGAGTAGCATGATTGAGATCGATAATTACGACATGAGATTAATAAGATAGAATGTATATGTAAGATGACTTGATATGAGATATTGATGTGATGAAAAGAGTATACGATGAGATACGAAATGAGACGTATAAGGATATGACATGAGACCAATGAATATGATAAGATTGATATGGATGTGTTATGAAATCGGTAAAATAAGATATTTATATATAATTATGATAATAATGAGTGATATGACGTATGAGACTTAGATCCATACCCTCATTGTTGTATAAGTTGATAGAATGCCGAATTGTTTAATACCTCTGTACGATGGATTACCGTACGTGATGAGTTTTACCTGATGATTGATCCATACCCTTGACTAGAGAATGTCGTACGATGGATTATACCATACGTGATGTTGTGAGGATGGATGTCGATTGACAGATTCACCAACTCGGATAGGTTATAGATATTTAATCCTTGTCTACACCGCTTAGTTTAGCCTTTACGTAGATGTTAGATTAGATATGTGTACCTATTAGCATTGCGCTTACGATTTACTTGCTGCTACGTTCATAATATTCTCATTGCATTATATATATACCTGTGCTAGTACACCTACACCATTATCGATGATGCGTATGTTACACTTACACAGATTTGCCGGCTCACACACTTTCTTCATCGATAATTGCTGTGTTACTTACACAGTAGAGTTGCTATATCATGCTATGATATATTGCTATGCTCACATCATTATGCTATGTTGCATGATATACTTGCTATGCACACATCACTATACTATGGCGCATGATATACTTGATATGCTCATATTTTTGTTTTATGTTTGCATACATCATGCTTTATGATTATATGCATTGAGATGTTGTTTTCATGAGATTCTGGATTTGAGAACCGTGGTAATATTTCTAAAGAAAGTATGTAATGTTTTAAAAACCCGGTTTCTCTTGATATAATATTTCGAGATGTCCACCATAAGTTTTCTCGGTTCTGAGACTTGTGCTAGAAACCCGATTCGAGGAGCGGTAGGCACCGTCTGCGGGTACATGGTGGACCCGGTATGGTACCCCGGGGCAAGAAATGATTTTCGTGGTGTAGACGATGAGCCTGGAAGAGGGAGAACTACCTACCGGTGATAGTATTTGGACTCGTCGGTTATCTGGAGGATACCGACCGGAGTCATGAGATGGATGAGGGCCGATCAGAGTTTGCGGCGCCTGAGATGAGATAGATATGAGGGCCGATCTGAGGATGCGGCGCATGAGGTATGAGGATTTACGTGTCGATACTGGACACAGGTTTTTCATGATGTTTCGAGTGTCGGTGTTGGACACTCAGGTTCCATGATTTTGATGCGTCATTGATGGACACACCTCATACATATATATATATGCGTTTTCATGATATGGGTTGTGTCGTTGATAGACACACGTAGTTGATATCCTCATATTTATATGCATATGTTTTCATGTTTTTGTGTCATTGATGGACACATGGATGATATCCACATGCATATAGGCATTGATTATTGTTGGTATTTATGCAGACACGGTCACCCTAGATATCATAGTATTACCTTTATGATATAGTTGACCTAGGAAATGGTTATTTTTTCCGATTTCTACCTCCTGATGTTTTCTACTCACGAGTTGACAACTCACTCCCGTTGTGCCACAATTCTTGCAGGTTTGACCGCATGGATCAGTAGTGGTATCATTGGCACAGCTTGCTTTCGGGTGATTTGCTTTAGTAGGTGGTACATATTGAATCGTGCCACTCTTGTATTTATTATTCCTGTTGTATCTAGTCAACTCCATCAATCAGAAACTGGTATTTGTATAAGTAGTAAGACTTAGAATAGACTTGTGGTTGCGAGACTTAGAGCGATGGGTTATATGTTCGCTCGGTGGGTTGATCTCTTGCTTTATTCTTTATTCATTGTATTGATCTTCATCGTTGGGCGTCGTATACTTATATTTCTGTCCTGCGTGGTTGTGATTCCGCCGATTGGCGAAGAGCTAGCTCCCGCCTCGGGATGCCTTTTATATTATCATGTATATGTGGTTTTGGATAAAAATATACAAGGGTGGTGCTACCAAAATTTTAAAAAAAAACGAAACATGTTTTTCAACTAGTAAAATCCACTTGCATTTTTCATGTTCCATTATCTATGCATTTAAGAAAACATTTGATTTCATCATACCTTTATTTCAAAACTTCACCTCTTTTATTTTCTTTAAAAGGTTTAGATTTCTGGGCTTCGGCTTACTTAATTTACGTTACGTCTTTAGACGTGGCGTGATTTAAGTGCCGGTCAAAAACTAAATTTCGGGTCGTGACAGATGTGATAGTCAAAGCGTTTGACTTTATCAAAATGGTAGATGAACCTTGTATATACAAAAAGGTTATAGAGAGTAAGGTGGTCTTCCTTGTATTATACGTAGATGCCGTACTGTTGATAGGAAAGGAGTTTCATATGCTACACTCAGTCGATATCCTCTTATCAAATTGATTCTCCATATAGGATCTAAGTGATACCTCCTAAATCCTGGTTTTCTGGATCTATAAGATAGATCTAAGTGGATATTAGGATTCTCACTAGGTGTAGTGAGATGGTATCAAATGATCCTTGGGAGAATCACTGGATAGCTTTGGAGAACCTTATTAAGTACTTGAGAAGCACTAAAGAACTGTTCTCAGAGTTTGGTAACGGTGAACTCCAGTGGGAGTCCTTTACCGACTTGAGCTTTCAGGGTGGTAAGGTTGACTGAAAGTCAGTCACAGGCACTATCTTTACCCTCAGTGGAGGGACGGTATGTTGGAATAGTTCCAAGCAAGATACCGGGGCAAACTAGACGATAAAGGCTAGATACATCTCTATCAAAGATACTACCAAAGAGGCAGTCTGGGTGTATATTTGTTCATGAGATGAACTTGGTTCCTACCATTGTGTGACAATGGAGATGTGGCTTTGGTCTAGGAACCCCGGTCCCATTAGTGACCCATACATATTCTAAGGAAGTATCAACTGATCATGGAGATGGTTGATCTCCAAGAGATCGAGGTTAGGAGAGTTGACACGAAGGATAACACGGCGGATCCACTCAATGAGGCTTCTCCTGCGAGAGACTCTTATAGGTTGTTGGGTATTGGATACTACAACATATGGCCCTAGTGCAAGTGCAAGATTTTTAGTTATATGTATGCCCTAGAGGCCATTATTGTATATGAGATGTATATTATAGTGGATTCTTGGACGTATATAGGGAGGATTTTCTTGCTCGACATGATAGTACGCTATCCGGTTGCTCTTTATCTTAACATGTACACTTATTGTCTCTCTGTTACATATTGATAAAGCCCTTAGGATGTGTACTTGACTACCAGGATTATGATGCAGATCATACTAGTGGGGCATGGGTAGTCCATGGGTTCATCCTTTAACGTTCCTAGTCATGGGAATATCGAGATGGGGCATCGATATTCCAGGTTAGACTAGCGTATATCTTCTCGACCCATGTGATGGACGATAGATGATCCCATATCCATTGGTGTTTGACATCATAGATGGTATACGGGTGCTACGTAGTAACTGGGTACACTGAACGGACTTCCCGAGAACTCCTATATGGTATTATACCTCACGTCAGAAAGCAGTTCTCTAGTGACACTGGTACAAGTTAGTCTGTCGATCCTAGATCGTCATAGAGTGTGTCTCCCACTGTGCTTTGATTTCCACCCTACCACGGCTCTACTGATTCATGCAAACAGGTGGTTTTTGGGTACAGTCCCCAGTCAAATGGAGGCAATGAGCGATAGGAGGGGATTCATCTCTCCCGGTATTGGGGGTTGATATTGCGCTATGCTCGATTGGCCATAACTGAAATCCTTGGCCAAGGTAGATGAGATTTATAGATAAGTGTTATCAGTAGTTTCTCGCCCGTTATGGAACTTATATCGGCATGACTTATCAAGCTATTAGGGTCTGACGTTTACCACCCCTAGTCGAGATATGCGACATATCAGACGAAGAGACTGGACTGTACGGTAGTGTTACTGATAGGATTCGCAGGAGTATGAGCAGGCTTTCTTGTTGATCTTCTGATCGCTCAATATCTGGGTGGTCGTTACGTTTAGCAGGCCTCTTGCGGCTTGTGGGTGTTTGATATGAACATCACCTACTGCCGGCATATTGACGAGTCTTTAGAGTCCTACACAGAGGTTTCCTGGCTCAAGCGAAACGGAGCAGGAGCACATATGTGATATGTGCGGGACCGAGATTAATACGTGTATGTGATACCGTATTGTAATCTCACGATATGTGATATCGGCCGGTTATATGTGATATAGCCGGGTTATCGAATCAAGTGTTGATTTGGTAAGTTGATATTATTGATATTAGTCGGTTATATGTGATATAGACAAATCATTAAATCAAGTGTTGATTTAATGATTTAATGTATAATTATATATTTGGTATATAAATTTACATTAACTAATATTAGCTCACTTGACCATTTCTTTTTCTCACTTGTGCATACATGATATATATGTGATATATGTTAATGTATCATGCTTGGTTATATATGCAACTTGGGTGTATGAGAATATACCATGCTATATGATAATGGTAAGGTTTTATTTATCTTATTAATTCAAAATTGGTGGAAATTTGTCATGCTTGGAAGCTTGGAGAAGCTTGAAGTATCTTTCACAAAGTCCACTTCTTTTATTTTATCTAAGATATTTATTAACCTAATCCTAATCAATTAGCCATGGTTTATTCTCTACAAGGGTTAGCCATGACATAAGCTAACCTATGGTTGCATTTCTAACATAACTCTTATTCTCTTCATCACTTGATCATCTCCTTCTTCATTTGATTCTAGCTCTCTTAGTCTTGAGAAAGTGATGAAATATTGTGAGAAAAATAAATCTAAAGTGAGCTCATTTCCTACTTCACCATCCTCTACTATTAGCAATTTAGTTTAGGGTGTTCTCTTCACAAATTTCATCACCTAGTGAAGAGGTAGTTTGGGTTTGAGTCTCCTCGACGTAGATCATCTTCGACATCGAAGACTTCGAGCAAGGTGGTTCATTTCTCCAAGGGAACCCACACTAGAGTTCGAGAGATCTCTACTTGCAGCGAAGGGACTTCTACACGGAGCTTTAGAAGTGAAGGACCGGTCTACAAAGGTTGTATTCCTTGTTCACTACTTGAAATGTCTGATTACATTCATTATATTGTCTATTCACTCTAGCTAGATCCTAGGTTAGGGTCCATTAGCACTCTAGAAAATTTGAAATTGGCATGGTAGTTGTTGTGAAAACCCAGTAGGGTGCTAAGGAAACCCAACACCAATACCATTGTATTGTGACAACAATGGCGCTATAGCTTTAGCGTAGGAACCAAGGTCCCATCAGATGTCCAGACACATCTTGAGGCGGTTCTACCTGATCAGGGAGATCGTTGATCGCCGGGAGATCGAGGTGTGGAGAGTAGAGATAGAGAACAACACTACAGATGCATTTACAAAGGCCATCCCTCTGACATTGTTCGAGAGGCTAATCGAGATGATAGGTCTTTGATATGCCAATACATGGCCTTAGTGCATGTAGGAGATTGTTAGTGATATATGCCCTAGAGGCCATTATTGTATCATATTGGATTGTATATAACATATTAGAAGCTTGGGATATTCACAGTTATAATAACAGTCTTGATAAAAATGTTAGTATTCTACTTGGTTTGATTCTACCTCATTATGTGAATGTGTTTCTTTTAGCATATCGCTTATACATATTGGTAGAGCCCTTAGGATCTTTGCTTGACTACCAGCGTTGTGATGGCAGTCACAATAGTGGGGGATTGGTAGTCTATAAGCACATCCTTATACAGGTCCCTAGTGTTAGTTATATGTATGCCCTAGAGGCCATTACTGTACATACGATGTATATTGTAGTGGATGCTAGGACATATATAGGGATGACTTTCTTGCTCGACATGATAGTATGCTATCTGGTTGTACTTTGTCTTAACATGTACTCTGATTGTCTCTATATTACATGTTGATAAAGCCCTTAGGATATGTACTCGACTACTTGGACTATGATGAGATCATACTAGTGGGGCCACGGTAGTCGACGAGTACATCCTATAACAGTTCCTAGTCGAGGGTGTATCGAGACAGGGCATCGATACACCAGAGTAGACTAGCGTATACGCATCTTGACCCATATGATGGGCGATGGATGATCCCATATCCATCGGTGTTTGACATCAAGGATGGTGTACGGGTGCTCAGTGGAGACTGGGTACACTGGACGGACTCGCCGAGAACTCCCAGATGGTATTATACCATACGTCAGATGGAAGTTCTCCGGTGACACTGGTACAGAGTAGTCTGTTGACCCGAGATCGTCATAGAGTCTTGTGTGATTCCCACTGTGCTTTGATTTCCATCATACCACGTCCAAGAGGGCATGCAAAAAGGTGGCTTTTGGGTACAGTCCCGAATCATATGGAGGCAATGAGCGATAGGAGGGGATTCATCTCTCCCGGTATAGGGAGTTGATGTTGTGCTGTGTTCGATTGGCTATAACCGGAAATCCCTGGCCAGGGTTGCTGAGATTTACTGGTAAGTGTTATCAGTAGTTTCTCGAACTGTTATAGACCTCAAATCGACACGACTTATCAAGCTACTGCGGTCTGACGTTTACCACCCCTAGGCGACATATGCAACATATCAGACGACGAGACCGGACTGTACGGGAGTGTTACTGTTTGGATTCGCAGGAGAATGTACAGGCTTGCTTGTTGATCTTCTGAGCGCTCAATACCTGGGTAGCTGTTACGTTTAGCTGACCGCTTGCAGCCTGTGGGTGTTTGATATGATCATCACCTACTGCCGGCGTATTGACGATTCTTTAGAGTCCTACACAGAGGTTTCTTGACTCAGGCAAAACGGAGTAGGAGCACATATGTGATATGTGCGGGACCGAGGATAAGGCGATATGTGATACCGTATTGTATTCTCGCGATATTTGATATCAGCCGGGTCATCAGATCAAGTGTTGATTCGATGAATCGGTACGGATAAATATTAGTCGGTTATATGCGATATAGCCGGATTGTCGGATCAAGTGTTGATTCGATAATTTAATGTATAATAATATATATGATATATTAAATTGCATTAACTAATATTTGCTCAATAAAAGATTCTTTTTCTCACTCGGATAATACATTGATATATATGCGATATATGTTAATTGTATTATTTTATTTTGTTACGATAAATATTATATATGTGATATATAATATTGTAACATGATATGATAACTAATGCAACTTGTTTAGTAGAGATTAAACATGGTTAGGGTTTGATTAGGGTTAAGGTTTTCTAGAAGTTTCTAGAAGCTTTCTTTCTTTGTCTTTGTTAAGATATTATGCTAGATATTTCCTTAACCTAACCAAACCTTTAACCTTAGTCAAATCTCTATAAGGGTTAGTTTGACCATGGTTACATTATTCATCATATCATTTCATTTCCTATTCATCACAAAAGGATTCTAATATTGTTCATCATCTTCTTCTTCTTCTTCTTTGCTTGAAATGGTTTCTTGCTTTGATTTTTGTGATGGATAAATATGAGAAAAAGATAAATAAAGAGAGCAAAAATCCTACTTCATCATCCTCATCTTCCCTTGCCATTTAGATGAGGGTGTTCACATCATTTCATGAGTGTTAGCTTTTGTTAAAGAAACTTCAAGGTAGATCATCTTAGTATCGAATATCGGAAGCAAAGGTTGCGTCTTTCTCTTCGTGGAACCTCTCAAGAGTCCGGATCCCGATGATCGCAGCGAAGGGACCACAACACGGAGCATATGAAGTGAAGGACCGGATCTACAAAGGTTGTAATCCCTCTCACTTAGTGTTAAAGTGTTTAGCATGCTTGTTTTCGCCTAATCTCTAGTTTAAAGTTCCGTATTCGGGTTGTTCGGCACGGCTAAATTTTTAATCGGGCATGGTTGATGCCTTGTAGACCCTTGTGCGCGTGTCTAGCAACCCTACAGTGGTATCAGAGCCAAGCTAGAGCTTTAGGCGAAGTCTAGACAAAGTTTAAAGTCCGATCGAATCCGGAAAACCCGATATAACCCCTTCTCTGGAAATTTTCTGAAACTTTGGATTTTTGTGAATTAAAAATTGCCAAAAAATTCAGCAGGGAATTCTATGAGTTACTGTGAAGCACGTGATGCTAACTCCACAAAGGAGGCACGGAACCGCGGCCCAACCCTGGGTTTCGCGGCGGTTCCGCGGCCACTTTGGTGAGTTACACCACGTGGCTTGCACAGTAATTCTTGTCTTCAAGTGCTGAGTCTTCTGGAAATTTTTATTTTTTTATTCAACTATTGAATTATCTGGGTTGTATTGGGGACATAAAGATTCGATCGGATATTTTAACTTTGTTTAGTTTTGTCCGGATAATTTTTAGAAACTGTTAAAAAGTTCGAACGGATATCAATAACTCACTTTTTCCCCTGTCGGAAAATTTTTCAAAAGTTGGATTTTTCCTCGTGTTTAAGAACATTCTAAGTCGTGCAAGTAACGCGGTGGACCCTCTAGAAGACAACAAACCTTAACTCGATTATGTGACCGTCTTGAACTGCCTTTTGAACCTTAGGGTTTGGGGCATTACGGCGTGCCACATGTGAGGCGTTGGCTTGACCCTTCTACGGCTGGACCATTGCTACTGTGGCATGTAATGGATGTTTTTAAACTGATTTCAAGTGTTGAGATATATTGGGGAAATCTTGGGTGTTTGATGATTCGATCGGAAAGTTTAACTTTTTCTATTTATCTGGAATGTGATACAATATTTGGAATCCACAGGTAGTTATGAGATAACTAATTTGAATATTATAAACATAGTAGTTTAGTCTCGGATGATCGGTTGCCACGGAATTTTGATGTGATCAAAAGTCCGTCGCAATCACGTAGCGTACGCGGATACTCGCCGGGAAAACTTAATAGACAGCTACACCTCTTAGCCCCGACCAAGTGACTGTAGGAGAACCCCGTCGCCGAAAGCATCCGTTCGGGTGCTCGCGGTAGCGGTGTTCCGCCTTAGTGCACTTCGTCGACGGCATCCAGGGGTGCAGCCGTCTACTAAAGTTTGCGACGAGCATTCGATCAGGACGTCGAGAATCTTGTTGAATTGCCCGACTTGATATTGAAAAGAGTTTTCGATAAATGAAACTAAAATGCGAGGTTTATAATTGTTAGGCATGTGATGTCTAAGGAATTCATTTGGTTAGGCATGCGATGTCTAAGGAAGTTGCGGATTCCAACTGTTGTAGTTTTACACTTTCTTTTCCGTGACCGTAAGCATAGTATGTGGTGTATCGCCGGCTTCGTTGCTATACATCAACGACAATCGGGATACGCATACTTGTTTACGTTGATGATATGAGATATTATGTGTTGCTGTGATATGTTGTATTGGATCGTCGCGTTTGAATAGCCGGGGGTTTTATGTGAGATGAGAGTTTTTTCTTTTTCATTCATGTAAAATTCATTTGTATGTAATATTCTTTTATTGGGGCACTTCCAGGTTGCGGAAGATGTCATCGTTGTATATTATTTACTTTTCCGCATTAGGTAGACCCAAGGAGGGGAGCACAAGTAACCGGGTTCTAGGGTCCAGTGGGAGACCATCTCGAGGAGTCGAGACCGGGTCTCCTAACCCTAGAATTGGCAGTGTTGCTTGCCGCTCTCGTAGGGGTCTAGGGATGTGGGTTTGGCTATTCATCGCGACCGTGGAATCCGTGTTTTATACAGGCTCGTATTGAAAACACGGACATCCTAGTATATCCAATATTTCATATATGTTCTTCTACTGCAATGTTCTGTGATGAGATTATATTACTGCCTGAGACGAATGTTTATATTATATATATATGAGATATATGTTATATTGCAGATTTCGTTTCAAAAGAGATGCTTGTGAAGCATAATAAAATGGGACTTCATTAATGAGATTAATGAAATAAAAGAAACCTAAGATGTTGTAGAATCGAATTTCAAAATAAAACAGGTAGCTACAGTTCTTGCTTTGCACAGCGGTATATATGATATATCCTGCACCTTATTCGATGAGGAAAGGACCGAGATCCCTTCACCGGGAGTGACTCCTTTAGCAATAACTGGCAGATGCTACACACTCGGTTTGTCTTTTGATTGCTTTTAATAGTTTTTGCTTTGCACAGTGATATATATGATATATCCCGCACCTCATTCGATGAGGAAAGGACCGACGATCCCTTCACCGGGAGTGACTCCTTTAGCAAAACTAGAAAATCCTCAAAGACACTCCATTTCAAAAATCACTCGATTCTACAACGATATCAAGTTCATTACGCAAAGGGTTTTCTGAAAAACCCGTCGTAGCCCTCCGTCATTTCAGATAAGTACTGGTTAGTATTCGTGCTACGTTTGTTGACCTTAGCCAAGGCGTAGTGTGCGGTAGCTGATTAGTGCTTATCTGTATAAGCATATGATGCGATTGAGTTAGGGTAGTCGTGCGACTTTGTTGACCTTAGCCAAGGGTCGTGCGGGTGGGTTTGATTCAATCGGGAAATGACGGGTTGAACTTGGCTAGCACTTATGATTTGTTGACCTTAGCCAAGGTCATAAGATGCTAGGGGAAAAATATTATTGGGAATTTCAAGTGTTGAAATTTGCAATGAGATTGCATACCTTCTATAAGATAGTTGGATCCCGATACCCGCTGCGAGTAAGAGTTACTCCTGGGAGAGTTTTACACATTACAATTAGCCGATCAAGTAGGTGTCTAGAAAGGTGTTAACGGGGTTACGCCTCTGGGAAAACGAGGTTTACATTAATTAGGTTCGTGCGATAGCACGGGGGACCTCCCTCAAAGTACCGACACTGGCCTGGCTGAAAGATTGGCGAACTTGTAGTGTGTAATTAATCCCGGCTAGTCTTTCCTTTTAGGGTTTGAAGGAAGATTTGATTAAAACAGTGGGAGACATCCTAATTAGATATATTAGATAACCAATCTAATCTTGCAAGAGCATACGCTGAGTGTTTTCTTCTCTCTCTCCAGATAGCGACCATATCACGCCTTAATCAAGATAATAAAACAGATATATTGACCGAACCCACTTGTTATACTGAGCTGGGGAACGTTGGTCCCGCTCCAACTTATAATTGTTATAAGACAGAGCAGGAAATTGGGGAATACCAGATTTCCCGTGCCGCCCAAACGAAGAAAGTGCATGCTGATGCATCATCTTCGGGTGTGTTCATTACACAGAACTGTTTCTCAGTATCCTTTACGTCCTGGGTATGTGATACCGGATCAGGATCCCGCATATGTAATCTGATACATGGGCTACAGATAGGTAGAGAACTAAGAACGGGTGATAAGTTTCATGAGACAGAAAACGGTGCAAGTGTTGCAGCCAAGTCTGTTGGTCACTGTCACCCTGTAATACCGGAATTCATTGATTCTGAACAAATGTTATTAGATACCGAACGTGATATACAAAATCATATCAGTCTCTTTATTAGTAAAGAAAGGATATAATTTTGTATTATTGGATAATGTTTTGAACATTTCCTATATCAAGAGTTGATCGGTTCAGGCACGTTATCTAAAAGCATTGTCGTTCTAAATCAAACTACAGTTCTTAGTATACGGAACACACACAAGAGGAAGAGTTCAGAAATGAATGAATCCTTCTTGAGGTATTGTAGACTGGGTCATATCAATGCGACCCGACTGGCTGAAGTTACATATAGATGCATATTTAAATTAGTTTGAATTTACATCTTATGAAACTTGCCAATCATGTCACAAAGATAAGATGACCACAGCTCTGTTTGTTGGAAACAGTGAAAGAGTTAGTAAACTTTTGGGATTGATACATGCTGATGTATGAAAGTCCCCTGTCTACATATGCCAAGATCGGTTCTTTGTACTTCATTACATTCTCTGATAATCTCTCAAGATTCAGACATATGTTCCTGCTGAAACACAAGTCCGAAGCTTTTGAGATATTTACAGAATATAAGTTAGAAGTAGAGAACCAAAATACGGGTATAAGTATTATGTCCTTTGATAAGATCAAGGAGGAGAATACATGAGCACGGAATTCCTGGACTATTCTAAAGGAGAATGAGATTCTCTCTCAGCATTACTCCTCCGTATACACCACAGCACGTCGGTGTATCGGGGCGGAGCAATAGCACCCTATTTGATATGGTGTGCTCTATGATGAGTACTACTGAGTTTCCTATTTCCTTTTGGATGTTATGCGCTTGAGAAGCTGCATACCTATTGAATAGGGTTCAAATCAAATCAGTTGCCTACCACTTCATATGTGATATGGAAAGGGAAGAGCCCATATCTTAAGTTTGTTAAGATTTGGGATTGTCCGGCCAATGTCTAAAAAGCAAAATCCGGACAAGCTCGAGGCAAGTTCTGTTACGTAGAACTGGAAATGTTCCAGCTGTACAAACTACAGCAGATGATTTGATAAAACTAAAAGATTCAATAGTTACCAACGAACCTCAGCCTCTCCGCCGATCTAGTAGGGTTCCTCACCCACCTGAGAGATACTTCGGTTTCTCTATGACAGTGGGAGCGAGGATTGCATCATGAGATGATGACCCAACTGGTTTCGAGCTGGCCATCAGGAGTGGGACTCTGTAAGAATGGCTGGGTGCTTATCGATCTGAGATGGAATCCTTATACACAAACAAAGTATGGACTTTGGTTGCTTTATCTGAAGGGTTAAATCCCCATCAGGAGCAAGTATATCTTGAGAAGATTACTTGGTGTACATGGAAAAGTTGAGACTTTCAAAGCTAGACTTGTTAAAGGTTTGCATCATAGACCAGGTATAGATTATGTTGAAACCTTTTCTAAGGATCTATGCTTAAGTCCATCCAGATCCTATTTGCCACGGCTACATACCATGACTACGATATCTGGTGGTTGGGTGTCATGACTGCTTTTCTAAGTGATGTTTTAGAAGAGAACGTCTATAAGTACACAGCCAGAGGGCTTCGTAGACAGTGGGAGCAGCGGAAACGTGTGCAAGATGTTTTATATTATAAAACAGGCATCGCGGAGTTGGAACATCTGTTTTGATGTGGTAGTCAAAGAGTTTAACTTCATCAAAATGGTAGATGAACCTTGTATATACAAAAAGGTAGTAGAGAGTATGGTGGTGATCCTCGTAGAGTACGTGGATGACATATCTTGATAGGGAAGGAGTTTCCTATGTTACGCTCGGTCAATCTCCGCTTATCACAAGGATTCTCCATATAGGATCAAAGTGATACCTCCTAAAATCCTGGGTTTTGGATCTATGAGATAGATCTAATTGGATGTTAGGACACTCACTAGTTGTAGTGAGATGGTATCAATCGATCCTGGGGAGAATCACTGGAAAGGTTCCAGGCTGATAAGGACGACTGAATGTCAGTCGCAGGCATTGTCTATACCCTTAGTAGAGGGACGGTATGTTGGAAGAGTTCCAAGCTAGATACCGTGACCTACTAGACGATTAAAGGCAAGATACATCGTTACCAAGGATGCTACCAAAGAGACAGTCTGGATATATATATAAGTTCATGAGATGAACTTCGTTCCTACCATTGTGTGACAATGGAGTTGTGGCTTATGACAAGGAACCCCCGTCCCATCAGAAATCCAGATATAATTCTTAGGCAGTATCACCCGATCATGGAGATGGTTGATCTCCAGGGAGATCGAGGTTAAGAGAGTAGACAAAGAGGACAACAGCGCGAATCCACTCACAAAGGCCTTTTTCCCAGTAGAGACTTTTATGGGATGGTTGAGTATGAGATACTTCAACCGCAGCTAATTGTTGGGTATGCGATACCATAACAGATGGCCCTAGTGCAAGTGGGAGATTGTTAGTTATATGTATGCCCTAGAGGCCATTACTGTACATACGATGTATATTGTAGTGGATGCTAGGACATATATAGGGATGACTTTCTTGCTCGACATGATAGTATGCTATCTGGTTGTACTTTGTCTTAACATGTACTCTGATTGTCTCTATATTACATGTTGATAAAGCCCTTAGGATATGTACTCGACTACTGGGACTATGATGAGATCATACTAGTGGGGCCACGGTAGTCGACGAGTACATCCTATAACTGTTCCTAGTCGAGGGTGTATCGAGACAGGGCATCGATACACCAGAGTAGACTAGCGTATACGCATCTTGACCCATATGATGGGCGATGGATGATCCCATATCCATCGGTGTTTGACATCAAGGATGGTGTACGGGTGCTCAGTGGAGACTGGGTACACTGGACGGACTCGCCGAGAACTCCCAGATGGTATTATACCATACGTCAGATGGCAGTTCTCCGGTGACACTGGTACAGAGTAGTCTGTTGACCCGAGATCGTCATAGAGTCTTGTGTGATTCCCACTGTGCTTTGATTTCCATTATACCACGTCCAAGAGGGCGTGCAAAAAGGTGGCTTTTGGGTACAGTCCCGAATCATATGGAGGCAATGAGCGATAGGAGGGGATTCGTCTCTCCCGGTATAGGGAGTTGATGTTGTGCTGTGTTCGATTGGCTATAACCGGAAATCCCTGGCCAGGGTTGCTGAGATTTACTGGTAAGTGTTATCAGTAGTTTCTCGAACTGTTATAGACCTCAAATCGACACGACTTATCAAGCTACTTGGGTCTGACGTTTACCACCCCTAGGCGAGATATGCAACATATCAGACGACGAGACCGGACTGTACGGGAGTGTTACTGTTTGGATTCGCAGGAGAATGTACAGGCTTGCTTGTTGATCTTCTGAGCGCTCAATACCTGGGTAGGTGTTACATTTAGCTGACCGCTTGCAGCCTGTGGGTGTTTGATATGATCATCACCTACTGCCGGCGTATTGACGATTCTTTAGAGTCCTACACAGAGGTTTCTTGACTCAGGCAAAACGGAGTAGGAGCACATATTTGATATGTGCGGGACCGAGGATAATGCGATATGTGATACCGTATTGTATTCTCGCGATATTTGATATCAGCCGGGTCATCGGATCAAGTGTTGATTCGATGAATCGGTACGGATAAATATTAGTCGGTTATATGCGATATAGCCGGATTGTCGGATCAAGTGTTGATTCGATAATTTAATGTATAATAATATATATGATATATTAAATTGCATTAACTAATATTTGCTCACTAAAAGATTCTTTTTCTCACTCGGATAATACATTGATATATATGCGATATATGTTAATTGTATTATTTTATTTTGTTACGATAAATATTATATATGTGATATATAATATTGTAACATGATATGATAACTAATGCAACTTGTTTAGTAGAGATTAAACATGGTTAGGGTTTGATTAGGGTTAAGGTTTTCTAGAAGTTTCTAGAAGCTTTCTTTCTTTGTCTTTGTTAAGATATTATGCTAGATATTTCCTTAACCTAACCAAACCTTTAACCTTAGTCAAATCTCTACAAGGGTTAGTTTGACCATGGTTACGTTATTCATCATATCATTTCTTTTCCTATTCATCACAAAAGGATTCTAATATTGTTCATCATCTTCTTCCTTCTTCTTCTTTGCTTGAAATGGTTTCTTGCTTTGATTTTTGTGATGGATAAATATGAGAAAAAGATAAATAAAGAGAGCAAAAATCCTACTTCATCATCCTCATCTTCCCTTGCCATTTAGATGAGGGTGTTCATATCATTTCATGAGTGTTAGCTTGTGTTAAAGAAACTTCAAGGTAGATCATCTTAGTATCGAAGATCGGAAGCAAAGGTTGCGTCTTTCTCTTCGTGGAACCTCTCGAGAGTCCGGATCCCGATGATCGCAGTGAAGGGACCACAACACGGAGCATATGAAGTGAAGGACCGGATCTACAAAGGTTGTAATCCCTCTCACTTAGTGTTAAAGTGTTTAGCATGCTTGTTTTCGCCTAATCTCTAGTTTAAAGTTCCGTATTCGGGTTGTTCGGTACGGCTAAATTTTTAATCGGGCATGGTTGATGCCTCGTAGACCCTCGTGCGCGTGCCTAGCAACCCTACACCTAGTCGTAGGATTATCGAGACGGGGCGTCGATACTCTGAGTAGACTAGTGTATACGCTTCTCATCCCGGCATGGGAGATGGTCTGTCCTACAGCCATTGGTACGTTGTATCGAAGATAGTATACATGTGCTCATTGGGTTATGAGTTCACTGGATGGACTCGTTGGGAACCGCCGGTTTGTATTATACCTATAATCAGGTAGCAGTTCCCTGGTGGCATGAGTACAGGATAGTCCGTTGACTTGATATGACTATTCGTCTCAAGTGTGTTCCTACTGCACTTAGATTACTACCCTACCATGGCTCAAAGGAATCGTGCAAACAGGTAGTAGTTAGGTGCAATTGCGAAGCACTTGGAGGCTGTAGCGGTTAGATAGGATTTGCCTATCCCGGTATTGGGGGTTGACATCGCGTTGTGTTCAGAAAGCCATTACACAATGTCCCTGGCCAAGGAAATCGAGATATACTGGTATGTACTCCAGTAGTTTCTCAGAGTGTATTGCGCTCTATCCCGGCACGACATATTGCGCAGGGGTCTGACGTTTACCATCCCCCTAGGCCCGATATGTGAGTATCTTTGACGAACAGACTGGACTGTACGGAGATTGTCACAGATAGGCTCAGTAAGAGTTCGGATGAGTTTGCTCATCAGCCTTCTTATCGACAGATATCTGGGTAGCCGTTATGTGCAGCTAGTACCGCCGACGGACTTGTGGTTAAACCCACTGCCAGCTTACTGTCGATTCTTTAGAGTCCCACACAGAGGGTTTCCCTGCTTCAGGCGATAATGTAGAGGCCGTATGGTTTTACGGTACGGTTCCGATCACATATGTGTACTGGCTACATGTATGATGTTCGGGCGAATAATACTAGTGGGCTTTGGTTTAAGCCAGATCCTAATATTATATTATTGGATTATTATTATCTTATTGTATTCGTATTTTTCGGAATACGAATACGGGTATGTATATACGGTGAGGGCATTCTTGTAATTTTACTTGACATGCTTCTAGAAGGCGACACATCATTATTTTGTTTATCAATTTTTGAGAAATAGATTAATGAGGTGGAGATTGGAGACATTCATGGCATGGGGTGAAGCATGTCTCTTTGTATTTGTTTAATGGTTTGGACTCACTATTCAAACATGGTTGATATTTTCTATTGGAAAATATTGTATGCTTGAATGAGTGAAGAGATAGGAGCCATTCTTCACTTGCTATAACCTAGCTCATTTACTCATTCTCATTCTCTCTCCATTTTCCTCTCCTTCTTCCTCAAAGACCCTAACCCTCACATGAGTTGTGAACCCTAGGGTCTTATGAGATAAAACACTCCATTATATACTTTACATCTTCTAGGCTACTTAGCTTAGCAAACTAAGTACCCTAGTTATCTCGGTTTAGAGATTGGAGCTTGAAGTATAGACTCTTGGGTAGATCATCTTCGACACGAGAAGGCCGACGTTGCAAGCTCGAACAGATCTTCGAGGAGCTAAAGAAGAGGAAGTCCCGAAGGACTTGTTAATAAGGAGGTATAAATCATAACCGAGTAGTTAGAACCTCCTAGTAGTTTTAGCTAGTTAAGGTTTCTGTTAAGATCCTAGAGTTTAGTCGGTGTTGCGAAGTAAGAAAATAGTTTTTTTGTAAATTCCGCCTCCCCGTGAACCCCCGGGGTACGCGACACTGACTTACAAACTTACCTTAAAAACTTATGAACCAATTTGACCGAACCTTTTTACAACCATTGGCTTTGGCTTGTCTTGACTCGCGATAAAGTCGCATATATCCCTGCCACTCCTACTTTTCCCTTTGCATTTCTTCAGAACACTTCGTATCAATACGATGATCCATATCTCTTGGAAAGGACGCTGTATAGTTATATACGAACTCGAAGAAGTTACTTCAGTCGAGGATGGCCACAGGTTCTGGAGAAATTGATTAGGATTATTCGGTTGTCTCTTCCCTTTACCTTCTCTCTGGTTACGAGAGCTCCTTGTATTTATAGAGTACACCTATTACGCTTATTGGATGGTCTTCCTCCAAACCTTAGGCTGGACCTGAAAGGTAGGGAAGGAAGAGAACCAATTAGCCTAAAGACGGTGTACAGAAGGTAAGATGTAGAGACATATAAAGGGATTGAAGTGAGAGCAATGGAAATTGTGACTACTATCATGAATCTGGATAATGTAAAGGGCATTACTTGGAATACTTGACCACTACATATGAAACATTTTCATGTTTCAGTTTTTCTGTGTACATGTAAAAGAGAACTGTTTTCCCAATTAATTCTTACACCAAGGTATGTATTTACCAGATTTGGATCTCATATCTATACAGTGTTACAGATGTTGAGAAGGAGTAGAGTATTAGGAAATGAGCGATTTCATCCTTAATATCGGAATTCGTTGTAATTGGTGATATTGGATTAAATCGCCTGGTTTTTTCTTGACAGCAAATATTTGGTTTCGAAAAACCGTTGTTATGCACCAAATTTTAAAATTAAATATCTGTACCTTTATTTTTATAAAGTGAGATATACATTTTGAAAATTGTGTTATAAACATTTACCTTTATCGGTTGAGGATAAGGTAAGGTGCATTGAATAACGGTGTAAAACATTCATAACCAAGATACAGTTTTCTATTTACAAAACACAAAATTTGAGTTAGTATACTCTTAGGACTTATACAAGAAAATGTAAGTTGTCCAGTGTCCTTCAGGACAAGGGGTTGGTACTCTTGCTTTATTCAGGTTTACCTATGAGTTCTCTGGTTTTAGACACGCATTCATATTAATGCAAGGTCCAAAGATCTTGAGAAGTTTGTAGTTATAAGAATAATGTCGAGAACCCTACGTTGGAATTGTCAGTATTCTTCGAGGTCATCGAAGATGTAGATACTTATGCTAAGTAAATGTTGGATATGCATGCCCTAGAGGCCATTATTGTATATGTATACATGTGGATGCTTGGACATATGTATGTACAGAACAATCTTGCTCGATATGATAATATGCAATTTGGTTTGTCTTTATCTTAACATGTACATATATTTTACTTGTTATTATGTATCATTTATATATGTTAATAAAGCCTGAAGGATCATTGCTTGACTACCAGCGTTGTGATGGCGATCATACTTGTGGGAGCTGGGTAGTCGATAAGCACATCCTTAAAATGTCCCTAGTCATGGGAGCATCGAAACTGGGCATTTATATTCCGGAGTAGACTAGTGTAAACGTTTCTAGACCTCGACGAGGGGCGATGGTTGGTCCAATAGCCATTGGTCTTTCACACCTAAGATTGTACACAGGTGCTCACTGGGGGTAAGTACACTAGACAGACTCGCTGAGAACTTCTAGATGGTACTATACCTATCGTCAGATAGCAGTTCTCAGGTGACATGAGTACAGGTTAGTCTTTAGACCTGAGATCATCATTTGTCTCATGTGAGTTTCCACTGTACTTAGAGTACTATCTTACCATAGCTCTACTAAGTAGTGCAAACAGGTTTTAGTTGGGTACAGTCCCGAGCCACATGGAGGCAGTGAGCGATTGTTGGGGATTCGTCTCCCTCGGGAAATGGAGTTGATATCGCACTGTGTTCGATTGGCCAGCACCATAAGACCTTGGCCAAGGCAGAAGGGATTTACTGATAGTTAGATCAGTAGCTTCCCGGATTGGCCCTGAGCCACATCAGCACGAATTATCGGGTTATTAGGGTCTGACGTTTACCACCCCCTAAACCCGGTATGCGTTACTCTCAGATGAAGATACCGAACTGTACGGAGATTGTCACGGATAGGCTCAGAAGGGATCCAGATGAGTTTTCTCGTCGGACTTCCTTTTCGACAGGTACTCGGATAGCCATTACATACAGCCAGTGCCGCTGACGTGCTTGTGGTTATGGATTTATCCAGCAATTCACTGCCAGCGTACTGTCGAGTCTTTAGAGTTCCTCATAGAGGGTTTCCCTGGTTCAGGCAAAATGACGTAGTAGCCGTATTTTTATACGTGTAGGGTTCCGATCGAATGATTGTACTAGTTACCCAGACTTTCGATCGGGATACGTATAGCGTTCCGATCGAATGATTGTACCAATTACCTGGACTTTTGATCGGGATACTTATAGCATTCCGATCGAATGATTGTACTAGTTAGCCGGACTTTCAATCGGACGGTTGATAATACTAGCCAGCTTGGGGTTGAGCCGGATTATTAAATCAGGTATTGATTCAATAATTTACGTATAGATATTTCGATGTGTATATTCGAGTATTATATTCTTTGTACTATTATATCTCTTTGGGTATTCGTATTTTGATACGAATACGGGTATGTATATACGGTAGAGTGTATTCTGAATTTATACAGAAAACGTTCTAGAACGTGGACACCTCATTTTGGTTTTTTCATTTATTTTTAAATGGAAAATGAGGTTTAAAGATAGTGAGGTGAGTATGGTGAGAACCATGCTTCAATAGTGTTGACAAATGAATTGAATATTCATTTGTGCAAACTATTCAAGCATGGTTGTATTATAATATTGGAAAAAAGGTTTTTACAAAACTATGGTTCATGTTTTCTCTCTCCTGGATGATTTCATTCTTACCATTTTGCTTCTCTCTCCTCACTAGCTGTCACGACCCGAATGCGGCATGTGACCGGCACTTAAATCATATGACATTTAAAGACGTCGATGCGGCTTATGTAAGCCGAAACCCAGAATCTAAACCTTTTTTGAAAGTATTGGAGGTGAAGTTTGAAATAGTCATTAGATGAAATCAGTTTAAAATAAACATTTAAGTTTAACTAAGTGTGTTTGAAAAGCATCTATGACATTTTGAAATTAGACAACACCACCTTTGTAATTTGAATAAAACCCGTTACAACATAAAAATACATATAGCTTCCCAACGGAAGCTAGCTTCCACGCCCAAACGGCGGAACAACCAAGCAACCAATATATGACACCCAATGGAGAAGAAAAGAAAAGCGAAACAAAATCAACAATATAAAATGATCGACTCCAACGAGTGCGACATCACCATACACAAACTCTAAGTCTCGCTTCTAAGTCCACAATATACCCTTTCTAAGTTAATAGAGTTTTCCTAGATACAAAAAGATAAGAATATACGAATGTGAGTACGATACATCAGTAACCCATCTGCCAAAGCAATCACCGAAAGAAATGGGTGTCCCAAGCCGCTGATAATCCAAGCGGTAACAACTGCAAGAAACTGTGGCACAACGGGGGTGAGTTACCAACTCAGTGAATAAAAGTACATCACTAGGTAGAAATCGAATGCACAACGACACCTAGGTCATAAGTATAGTACTATCATATCCTGTACTAATTTAAGATATGATATGCATATGTATCTTAAATGTAACTATATCCATCACATGAACCTAAAATAGAATATATCAATGCAAATGACCTGTATCTAGGTATAAGCCTAAAAGCAGCTAAAAATATATATGAAAAACCTCTTCTTTAAAATAGCCGCGGAATACATATGTCACGGCATAAAAACAGACGTGATAGTATGAAATATAATAGGTATCTTATTTAAGATATACGTCCTTCTGTTTTAATTAATAGTGTCAAGAGGTTTACAATTTAAATGATTTCAATGTCATACCAGACATGTCAAAATAATGAGACTATAGCTCAATTTGAATTCCTTTTTAATGTATGCAATTACCAGTAAAGAGATATGCAGCAAGTGTCCCCCGGATCAGTCCTGGTTGGATACAATAACAATAATATAACTGGGTACTTCATGATAGCAACATATCAATATATATATGTATGTCCAGCATCGACACCCGAAATCAGAAATCCCTCGTGTCCATCATCGACATGCAAATCCTCAAATGTTTCGTGACCATCACCCACACATAAATGCAGATACCGTCGACACTATCTCAACGGATGATCGTCACCCGATATCCTTGGCCCCGGTCGGTATCCCTTGGATATCCGCCGTGCCCAAATTCAACCCCGGCCTGTATCCCCTGGATATCTGCCGTGCTCATCTCTATCTCTGGTATCGAGTATTCTCGCTAGGCTCCCCGTCTCACATGCGGCTATCCTGCCCCTCGGTCTCGACCAGGTCCACCATGTATCCGACTGTATATCCTCCCCACTCAGTCTGGATAACGTAGAAATCCATAACCGTATAGCCCCCCACTCGGTTTGGAGTAAAACAAAACATAAAAATGACTCATGGTGGACATCAACTCATCGTATCCAAAGATAACAAGTAAAGAAGAAGAATCCTTGCATTAATCATTCTGATGATATATTATATATATACATATATAACAGTTTCCCATACAACTGATATATATCATCAAAAGTAAAACATCCAGAAACTCATAAGAATCCAATATGAATACCCATAGTAGTGGTATTCGCAATAATTAACATGTAAAACAGGTAAAACACATAAATAATATCTTACAAGTAATAAACATAACCATCCTACTGTATCAAGGCAATACTAATGATGTGTAGTGTGGCATATGCGTCTGTACTCGTGCAGCATGACAATCATTAGTATTTATGCTAGTGTTCTATAAGTGTAATAGCATACTCATATCAATATCCACATACGCATTACATAGTATAACGGTCTTACAGTGACATGGCAGTACCAATGAGGTGTAGTGTAACATGTGCGTTCATGCTCGTGCAACATAATACTCATTGGTAGTTGTGCAATGTTCTATCAGAGTGTTCGTATGACGGAAACGTATAACATCGATAATTATAACAAGAACATGTAAAGTAAATCTAAGCGTAACTAATAAATGTAAATACTTGCTATGAGCTATACCATTATCTTGAAAAGGAAACGAAACGTTGGTTTTGAAATTAGGAACATGCCTTTGGTTGAAAATGGATATTTGTCTTGGAAATTGGCATCGCATCCTTGTCTTTTGTCATAAAAAAGGGAAACAAATCGTTAGTTTTTAAAAAATTATAGCTCACTCAAGTATTACATTCTACAACGGAATAAAATATAACGCTACGAGTCTAAAGGAAACTTGGTCGTTATTCGGCATGCTAATCTTGTATCATAAGTACGGTATGGTTCCTCGCACCGTATCCACATCATCACAATATTCCAAATCCTCAAAAGTACGGCATAATCCTTCATACCAATCTACCAAATAATGAATAATCTATATGCACATGAATATACACTAAATGCAACATGATTTCAATATCATTAACTTAAATAAACACAAAATAACTAACTATATATCCTAGTATCATATGTATAAGGTTGCGGGGGTTCTATACGCCATCCACCTGACTTCCCCTATAGATGTAAATCTACTCACCAACATGTTGAGCTCGCTAAAACCCACGCTGCTATGTCCACCAACTTCATCTCGAAAACCATCGCGATCGTACCGATAATTGTAGTTATGAAATATCGGCGTAAATATCATATCAAAATCAAAACAACGAGCTAAGCATCCATAGGTTAGAACCTATAGCCTACTTACTCCAGAAATGATCAATTGCCCCAGAATTTAACGTACGAACGTCATCGTTTCAGTTGCAGTACAAAATACGAAAAACCCGTATCGGAAATCGGAAACTTGATAAAACCTTAACTGATCACATACAAATTTCTCTGTATACATCTTAGGACAAATCAAACAATACAGTAACTTATAAAATACAAAACTAAAGCTACAGAGGAAAAACAAACACCAAATATCCTAGGGGGCCAGCGTTGCCGGAAATTTGGGGAATGTCGCCGGACCAATCATTGAATTAGGGGATCGAGCTTTAAGTGAAGTCTCCTAGTGGTCTTATGATACGTATGGTATTGCTAGTTTTTCTAGTGGTTACACCTATTTGTCCAGATTCAATTACAGTAGGCTAAATATCACATAAGTTCATGTTTTTCTATACTACATATGAAAACTGATATTTGAACAGAATTGATTTAGTAAAGAGAGAAGAAGGTATACCTATTGGTGTAACATTTCAGAAAATATAAAATATTATTTTTGGAATTTAATATTAAAATAATATATTTCACGAAAATTACCCGATTTGCGAATTTGGGGTTTTTCGTAAAATGGTATAAATATATACCAATATTTATGAAATAATTGGAGATTAAAATAATTTATTCATTTAAAAATATATTTATTTGATATGACATTTTTATAATTAATTATATGCAATTTGAATAAAAACTGATTAGTGCACTACTAATCGCAATTAAGCCAAATCCGTGTTTCTACAGTTTTCCACGGCTAGTGCAACATGACATGTTGCTTGTTGTTTCATTTTATTTGTGTTATGCGTTTAGTTTTAATGAGTGGGGGGAAAAGAAAAGAAAGAGAACAGGGTTAAAAAGACAATTATTGGAAAGAGAAAGTGAGACTTGAGTTTGGAGAAGGTGAGAATAAAAGAAAGAGAGAGGGTAGCCACCATTTTATTCACCCCATTATTTTCCTTCATCTCCTTCCTCCTCATTTCCCTCCATCTCCACCTCCAATTATCATCTCAAAATCTTCATCAAAACCCTACACCCTCTTCAATAAAGTTGATCCCCACCTCATCCTTAACACTTTGGACCAATCAAAGTTGAATTTTAGAGACTTTGGGAAGCTAAGGTTTTTCTGGAGTTGCCCAAATGAGTTATAATTCCTTTCATTTAGTTTAGTTTTTAGTTTCTTAGCATCCTATAGTAGTTTAGAGTTAAATCGATTTAGATTGTGATGTTTGGAAATTCCAAAAGAAGGATTAGGGTTTGAGTTGTGTTGTGGTTATGTGTAGTGGCTGTTACAAGACCTTAGTGTTAGAATTCTGGACAAAACCAGAGACTAGACAACAAGATACAAACATTAGATTTGCCGATATCGGGTTTTATGGAATTAATGATGGTATTTAGAGATCTGCTGCTACCCTGAGACCCCAAAAATTATATAGCGATTACAGTGAGTCGTGCAGGAAACTTGGAAGCTACCCTAGAGCCCCGAGCCCCAAATTCATTGTCCTGGCAACAAATAATTCTCTTCTGGCCGCAAATGTTGGCCTTGGTGTGAGATAATGGGTTCGTGCTTTGTCTATAGTTCATATATCCGATAATTAGACCTCCTATATATGCAAAATTGGCTAATTGTACCTGAGATGAAATCTGGGAGTGGTTTACCTAGGGTGCTGTTTTCGTGTTTTGCGATTCTGAAATTTGGGTTTTGGTATTTGATGGTCTATTGGGCCGTTGGATGTTTGTACGTCAACGATGAGGGTTATTTTGTTGCTTTTTATGCGTAGGCTATATGTTCTAACCTATAAGCAATGCATGTGCTGTATTGGTTTTCCGGACATGATATTAATAGCATTTGCGATTGTTTACTTATTATAGGTACCTTTGCGTGGGTTCCGAGACGACGAAACACATCGACTACGGCTGAACGAGGAGTTCCGCAGTTGAGTAGATTTATATCTACGAGGGACGTCGGGTGGATGGCGTATAGCACCCCCGCAAATTTTGATGGAAACCGATATATAGAATATGGTTAAGGAAACTTATATTAGAAAAGTATGGATATGGTTAAAAATATAGCTAGAGATGACATGAGTGATTGAATATATATATATATATATATATATATATATATATATCGAGATATGAGATGAAAGCTATAGGGACAGGACTCTTTAACATGATATGATAGAAATGATGTCTCGAAATGATATATAAGGATGTGAAACATAAATGTGAATCACGATATATAAATATAGGTAGTGTACGAGAATAAGTATGAGATTTAGAGTAGCATGACATGAGATTTATAAGATATATGTAAGATGACTTGATGTGAGTTATTGATGTGATGAGAAGAGTATACGACGTGATATGATGACTTGGTGTGATATGTCATTATATAGATGCGAGTCACTATGAGATAGTTGATACCTTTTTCGGTCCCACGATATGAGATCGATACAGATGTGACCTGGGATATATGTATATAGGTTTATAAAGTGTTGTGAGTTATGAGTGATATGTCGTACGAGACTTTAGGTCTGTACCCCCAGTGTCATATAGGATGATAGGATCCCTAATTGTTTAATGCATCCATATGATGGATACCGTACGTGATGAGTTTACTTGATGATTGATCCATACCCTTGACTAGAGGATGTCGTACGATGGATTATACCGTACATGATGTTGTGAGGCTGGATGCCGATTGATAGATTCACCGACTTGGATATATCATAGATACGTATACTTGTTAGCATTTTGCATACGACGCACATTATGCTACGTTCATGTCATTCTCATTGCATTACATATACCTATACTAGTACACCTACACCATTATCGATGATGCGTATGTTACACTTACACAGATTGGCCGGCTCACACACTTCATCATCGATAATTGCTATGTCACTTACACGGTAAGATTGCTGCATCATGCTATGATATGTTGCTATGTTCATATCACTATACCTTGTCGCATGATATACTGAGATGCTCACATTTTTGTTCTATGTTTGCATATATCATGCTTTACGATTATAAGCACTGAGATGCTGTTTTCATGAGATTTCTGGATTTGAGAACCGTGGTTATTTCAAAAGATTGTATGTATTGTTTTAAAAACCCGATTTCTCTTGATATGATATTTCAAGATATCCACCATGTGTTTTCTCGGTTCTGATATTGATATGTGAAACCCGATTCGAGGAGGGGGAGGCACCGTCTGCGGGTATATGGTGGACCCGGTATGGTACCCCAAGGCAAGAAATGATTTTCGTGGTGTAGACGATGAGCCTGGCAGAGAGTCCACTACCTACCGGTGATAGTATTTGAACTCGGCAGTTATCCAGAGGATACCGACCGGAGTCGTGAGATGATACGGGCCGATCCGTATTGCCGGAGCCCGAGGGCCGATCCCGACAGACGGAGCCCGTGGGCCAATCCGGACAGACGGAGCCCGAGATATGATACTTTAAGTGTCGATGCTGGATACGTGCTTCATGATGTTTCGAGTGTCGATGTTGGACACTCAGATTCCATGATTTTGATGTGTCGTTGATGGACACATGTTGACTTATATCCTCATATTTACAAGCATATGTTTTCATGATATTTACATGCATGATGTTGTTGTGTCATTGGTTGACAAGTGGATGAGATCCACATGCATGCAGGCATTGATTATATGGTTCGATGATATCCACCTACTGATAGGCATTGATTATGTTTTTGGCATATATGCAGATACAGTCACCCTAAATATCATAGTATTACCTTTATGATATAGTTGACCTAGGAATCGTTGTTTTATTCAATTTCTACCTGATGATGTTTTCTACTCACGAGTTGGCAGCTCACCTCCGTTGTGCCACAGTTCTTGCAGGTTGACCACACGGATCAGTAGCGGCATCGCTGGCACACATCTTGCATCCGGGTGATTTGCTTTGGTTGGTGGTACATGTTGGATCGTACCCTTTTTGTATTTATTATTCCTGTTGTATCTAGTTAACTCCATCAACTAGAAACTAGTATTTGTATATGTAGTTGGACTTAGAAAGAATTGTAGTTGCGAGACTTAGAGCGAGGTTTGATGATCGCTTTGTGGGTTAATGTCTTGCTTTATTCTTTATCCTTTATGTGTATCTTCGTCGTTGGGTCGCCGTTGGTGATAAGGATGACTGAATGTCAGTCGCAGGCATTGTCTTTTTCCCTCAGTGGAGGGACGGTATGTTGGAAGAGTTCCAAGCTAGATACCGTGACTTATTAGACGATTAAAAGCAAGATACATCGTTACCAAGGATGCTACCAAAGAGGCAGTCTGGATATATAAAAGTTCATGAGATGAACTATGTTCCTACCATTGTGTGACAATAGAGTTATGGCTTATGCCAAGGAACCCCCGTCCTATCTGAGATCCAGATATAATTCTTAGGCAGTATCACCTGATCATGGAGATGGTTGATCTCAAGGGAGATCGAGATTAGGAGAGGAGACACAGAGGACAACAGCGCGGATCCATTCACAAAGGCCTTTTTCCCAGTAGAGACTCTTATAGGATGGTTGAGTATGAGATACTTCAACCACAGCTAATTGTTGGGTATGTGATACCACAACATAGGGCCCTAGTGCAAGTGGGAGATTGTTAGTTATATGTATGCCCTAGAGGCCATTACTGTACATACGATGTAAATTGTAGTGGATGCTTGGACATATATAGGGAGGGACTTTCTTGCTCGACAGATAGTACGCTATCTAGTTACTCTTTATCTTAACATGTACTCTGATTGTCTCTATGTTACATGTTGATAAAGTCCTTAAGATATGTACTCGACTACTGTGACTATGATGAGATCATACTAGTGGGGCCACGGTAGTCGACGAGTACATCCTATAACTGTTCCTAGTCGAGGGTGTATCGAGACAGGGCATCGATACACCAGAGTCGACTAGCGTATACGCATCTTGACCCATATGATGGGCGATGGATGATCTCATATCCATCGGTGTTTGGCATCAAGGATGGTGTATGGGTGATCAGTAGAGACTGGGTACACTGGACGGACTCGCCGAGAACACCCAGTGGTATTATACCTCACGTCAGATGGCAGTTCTCTGGTGACACTGGTACATGGTAGTCTGTAGACCCGAGATCGTCATAGAGTTTTGTGTGATTCCCACTATGCTTTGATTTCCATTATACCACGTCCAAGAGGGCGTGCAAAATGGTGGCTTTTGGGTACAGTCCCGAATCACATGGAGGCAATGAGAGATAAGAGGGGATTCGTCTCTCCCAGTATAGGGAGTTGATGTTGCGCTATGTTCGATTGGCTATAACTGGAAATCCCTGGCCAGGGTTGCTGAGGTTTACTGGTAAGTGTTATCAGTAGTTTCTCGAACTGTTATAGACCTCATATCGACACGACTTATCAAGCTACTTGGGTCTGACGTTTTCCAACCCTAGGCGAGATATGCGACATATCAGACGAAGAGACCAGACTGTACGGGAGTGTTACTGACTGGATTCGTAGGCGAAAGTACAGGCTTGCTTGTTGATCTTCTGATCGCTCAATCCCTGGGTGGCTGTTACGTTTAGCTGACCGCTTGCAGCTTGTTGGTGTTTGATATGATCATCACCTACTGCCGGCGTATTGACGATTCTTTAGAGTCCTACACAGAGGTTTCTTGACTCAGGCAAAACGGAGTCGGAGCACATATATGATATGTGCGGGAACGAGAACAATACGTGTATGTGATTCCGTATTAGATTCTCGAGATATGAGATATCGGCCGGGTATATGTGATATAGCCAGGTCATCGGATCAAGTGTTGATTCGATGAACTGATACAGATTATATTAGTCGGTTATTTGTGAAATAGCAGGATTATCGGATCAAGTGTTGATTCGATAATTTAATGTATAATTATATATTTGATATATTAAATTACATTAACTAATATAAGCTCACTAAAAGATTCTTTTTCATACTCGGGTAATACATTGATATATGCGATATATGTTAATTGTATTATTTTGTTTTGTTACAAAATATATTATATATGTGATATATAATATTGTAACATGTTATAATTACTAATGCAACAAGATTAGTGGAGATTAAACATGGTTAAGGTTTGATTTGGGTTAGTTCTCTCATGAACCTTCTAGAAGGTTTTCTTTTGTTTTGAGCTAAGATATTATGGTTGATATTTTAGTGACTCATTCTTTAACCCAACCCAAACCCTTAACCCTAGTTAACTCTCTACAATGGTTAGCTTTCTCATTATCAACCATGGTTTCATATGTAATTATCACTTGAATTTCATTATTCATCACAAAAGGAATTTCCTTCTTCTTCTTCTTCCTTGAGCTTTGAGAATGCTTTCTAGGTTTTCTTTATGTGATGATTTAGTATGAGAAATAGAAAATAAATCAGAACATACATCCTACTTCATCATCTTAATCTATCCTAGCCATTTAGATTAGGGTGTTCACTTCATTTGTGAGTGAGAGCTTGTGTTAAAGAAACTTCATGGTAGATCATCTTTGTTATCGAAGATCGGAAGCAAGTTTGCATCATTCTCTTCGTGGAGACTCTCTAGAGTATGGAAACTCGATGATCGAAGCGAACGGACCTCAACACAGAGCTTTAGAAGTGAAGGACCAGACTACAAAGGTTGTTATCCTAAACTCTTCGATGTTAAAGTGTTTAACATGCTTTTTTCGCCTAATCTCTAGTTTAAAGATCTTGGTTAGGGTTGTTCGGCACGTCTAAATTTTAAATCGGGCATGGTTGATGCCTTATAGACCCTTATGAGAGTGCCTAATAACCGTGCAGTGGTATCAGATATAAGCTAGAGCTTTAGGCGAAGTCTAGGCGAAGTTTAAAGTCCGATCGAACTCCGAATACCCGATAAATCCTAGTTTGTGGAAATTTTTCAAAAAGTTGACATTTTTCATATTAAAAATGCTCAGAAAATTCAGCAGGTAATTGTATGGGTTATTGTAAAAAATGACCCGAAAATAACTTTATTGCGCCGCGGAACCGCGGCCGTACCCTTGCTTGCGCGGCGGTTCCGCGGCGCTATAGTGGAATTATGGTAGCAATTTTGTACAGTAATGTCCGTATGTATTTCCTGATGTTTCTGGGAATTTTTTATATTACTCAAGTGTTGAGTTTTCTGGGTTGTATTGGGAGCTCGTTGATTCGATCGGAATGTATAACTTCGTTTAGTTTTTCCGGGTAATTTTTAGAACGTGTTAAAAAGTTCGAACGTATATCAATAACTCACTTTTTTCCCTGCCGGAAAATTTCCAAGTGTTGGATTTTTCCATAGTTTAAGAACGTTCTAAGTCGTGCAAGTAACGCGGTGGACCCTCTAGAAGACAACAAACCTTAACTCGATTATGTGACCGTCTGAACCGCCTCTAAACCTTAGGGTTTGGGGCAGTACGGCGTGCCACATGTGAGCCGTTGGCTTGACCCTTCTACGGCTGGACCATTGGTACTGTGGCATGTGATGGATTTTTTTAAACTAATTTCAAGTGTTGAGAACTATTTGGGAAATCTTGGGTGTTTGATTATTCGATCGGAAAGTTTAACATTGTCTATTTATCTGGTATGTGATACAATATTCGGAATCCACAAGTAGTTATGAGATAACTAATTTGAATGTTATAAATCTAGCAGTTTAGTCTCATTTGATCGGTTGCCACGGGATTTTGATGAGATCAATAGTCCGTCGCAATCACGTAGCGTACGCGGATACTCGTCGGGTAAACTTAACAAATAGCCATGCCCCATATCCCTGACCAAGTGACTGTAGGAGAACCCCGTCGCTAAAAGCATCCATTCGGGTGCTCGCGACAGCGGTGTTCCACCTTAGTGCACTTTGTCGACGGCATCCGGGGGTACGACCGTCTACTAAAGTTTGCGACGAGCATTCGATCAGGATATTAGGAATCTTGTTTAATTTCCCGACCAGATATTGAAAAGTGTTTTCGATATTGAGACTGAAATGTAGGGTTTATAATTGTTAGGCATGCGATGTCTAAGGAATTCATTTGGTTAGGCATGCGATGTCTAAGGAGGTTGCGGATTCCAACTGTTGTAGTTTTACACTTTCTTTTCTGCGACCGTAAGCGTAGTATGTGGTGTATCCCCGGCTTCGTTGCTATACATCAAAGACAATAGGGATACGCATACTTGCTTACGTTGATGATATGAGATATTATGTGTTGCTGTGATATGTTATATTGGATCGTCGTGTTATGAATAGCCGGGGGTTTTATATGAGATGAGAGTTTTTCTTTTTCATTCATGTAAAATTCATTTGTATGTAATATTCTTTTATTGGGGTACATCCGGGCTGAGGATGATGTCACCATTGTATATTATTTACTTTTCCGCATTAGGTAGATCCAAGGCGGGGAGCACAAGTAACCGGGTTCTAGGGTCCAGTGGGAGACCATCTCGAGGATTCGAGACTGGGTCTCCTAACCCTAGAATTGGCAGTGTTGCTTGCCGCTCTTGTAGGGGTCTAGGGATGTGGGTTTGGCTATTCATCGCGACCGTGGAATCCGTGTTTTATACAGGCTCGTACTAAAACACAGACATCCTAGTATATCCAATATTTTATATATGTTTCTTATGCTGCAATGTTCTGTGATGAGATCATATTACTGCCTGAGACGAATGTTTATATTATATATATGAGATATATGTTACATTGCAGATTTCGTTTCAAATGTGATGCGTGTGAAGCATAAGAAAATGGGACTTCATTAATGAGATTAATGAAACTAAGAGAAACCTAAGATGTTGTAGAAACTTGTTTAAAAACTGGTAGCTCTAGTTCTTGCTTTGCATAGCGATGTTTCTTGTAGAACATCCAGCACCATATTCGATAAGGAAAGAGCCGAGATCCCTTCACCGGGAGTGACCTCTTTAGCGAAATTAGCAGATGCTATAAACTCGGTTTGTCTTTTGATTGCTTCTATAGTTTTTGCTTTGCATAGTGATATTTGTGAAATATCCTGCACCTTATTTAATGAGGAAAGAGCCGATGATCCCTTCACCGGGAGTGACCTCTTTAGCAAAACTAGAAAATCCTAAAAAACACTCCATTTTAAATCACTCGATTCTACAACGATATCAAGTTCATTACGCAAAGGGTTTACTTAAAAACCTGACGTAGCCCTCCGTCATTTCAGATAAGTACTGGTTAGTATTCGTGCTGCGTTTGCTGACCTTAGCCAAGGCGTAGTGTGCGGTAGCTGATTAGTGCTTATCTGTATAAGCATATGATGCGATTGAGTTAGGGTAGTCGTGCGACTTTGTTGACCTTAGCCAAGGGTCGTGCGGGTGGGTTTAATTCAATCGGGAAATAACGGGTTGAACTTGGCTAGCACTGCTGATTTGATGACCTTAGCCAAGGTCATAAGCTGCCATGGGCAAAATATTATTGGAAATTTCAAGTGTTGAAATTTCCAATGAGATTGCATACCTTCTATGAGATAGTTGGATCCCGATACCCGCTGCGAGTAAGAGTTACTCCTGGGAGAGTTTTACTCATTACAATTAGCCGATCAAGTAGGTGTCTAGAAAGGTGTTAACAGGGTTACGCCCCTGGGAAATCGAGGTTTATTTTAATTAGGTCCGTGCGAAAGCACGGGGAACCTCCCTCAAAGTACCGGCACTGGCCTGGCTGAAAGATTGACGAACTTGTAGGGTGTAATTAATCCCGGCTAGTCTTTCCTTTTAGGGTTTGAAGGAAGATTTGACAAAAACAGTGGGAGACATCCTGCTTAGATAAATTGATAACAAATCTAATCTTGTAAAAGTGCACGCTGAGTGTTTTCTTCTCTCTCTCTCCTGGTTACGACTATGTCACGCCTTAATCAAGATAATAATACGGATGTATTGACCGAACCCGCTTGTTATACTGCGCTAGGGAACGTTGGTCCCGCTCCAACTTATAATTGTTATAAGACAGAGCAGGAAATAAAGGATTACCAGAATTCCCGTGCCACCCAAACGAAGAAAGTACATGTTGATGCATCTTCTTGGGGTGTGTTCATTACCGAGAACTGTTTCTCAGTATCCTTTACGTCCTGGGTATAAGATACAACATCAGGATCCCGCAAATGTAATCTGTTACATGGGCTACAGAAAGGTAGAGGACTGAAAACGGGTGATAAGTTTCATGAGATAGAAACGGTGCAAGTGTTGCAGCGAAGTCTGTTGGTAATTATCACCTGTATTACCAGAATACATTGATTCTGAACGAATGTAATTAGATACCGATCCTGATATACAACATCATATCAGTCTCTTTATAAGTAAAGAAAGGATATAATTTTGTATTGTTGGATAATGTTTTGAACATTTCCTATATCAAGAGTTGATCGGTTCAGGCACGTTATCTAAAAGCATAGACGTTCTAAATCAAACTACAGTTCTTAATGTACAGAACACACAAAAGAGGAAGAGTTCAGAAATGAACGAATCCTTCTTGAGGCATTGTAGACTAGGTCATATCAATGCGACCCGACTAGCTGAAGTTACATATAGATGCATATTTAAATTAGTTTGAATTTACATCTTGTGAAACTTGCCAGTCATGTCACAGAGATAAGATGACTACAGCTCCGTTTATTGGAAACAAAGAAAGAGTTAGTGAACTCTTAGGATTGATACATGCTGATGTATGAAGGTCCCCTGTCTACACATGCCAAGACCGGTTCTTTGTACTTCATTATTTTCACTGATGATCTCTCAAGATTCAGACATATGTTCCTGTTGAAACACAAGTCCGAAAATTTTTGAGATAATAACAGAATATAAGTTAGAAGTAGAGAACCAAAAACGGGTATAAGTATTATGTCCTTTGATGAGATCAAGGAGGATAATACTTGAGCATGGGATTCCTGGACTATTCTAAAGGAGAATGATATTCTCTCTTAGCATTACTCCTCCGTATACACCACAGCACATCGGTGTATCGGGGCGGAGCAATCACACCCTATTTGATATGATGTGCTCTATGATGAGTACTACTGAGTTGCCTATTTTCTTTTGGGGTTATGCACTTGAGAAGTTGCATACCTATTGAATAAGGTTCCAATCAAATCAGTTGCCTACCACTTCATATGTGATATGGAATGGGAAGAGCCCATATCTTAAGTAAGTTAAGATTTGGGGTTGTCCGGTCTATGTCTAAAAGCAAAATCCGGACAGGCTCGAGGCAAAGTCAGTTCTGTGGAAGTTTGTTGGATATCCCAAGAATTCGCAAGGGAATATCTTCTACCAAACCGAGGAACAAAAGATGTTTTGTTTCTCAGCATGCCACCTTTGTGAAACGGAATTTCTTGTGAAGAAATTATTGGTCATGAGGTAGAACTGGAAAGAGTTCCAGCTATACAAACTGCAGCTGATGATTTGGTAGAACCAAAGGATTCCATAGTTTCCAACGAACCTCAGCCTTTCCACCGATTTGGTAGGGTTCTTCATCCACCTGTGAGATACTTCGGTTTCTCTATGACAGTGGGAGCGAGGATTGCATCATGAGATGATGACCCAACTAGTTTCGAGCTGGCCATCAGGAGTGGGACTCTGTAAGAATGGCTGGATGCTTATCAATCTGAGATGGAATCCTCATACACCAACAAAGTATGGACTTTGGTTGCTTTATCTGAAGGGTTAAATACCCATCAGGAGCAAGTATATCTTGAGAAGATTACTTGGTGTAAATGGAAAAGTTGAGACTTTCAAAGCTATGCTTAAAGTCCATCCAGATCCTACTTGCCACGGCTACATACCATGACTACAATATCTGGCGGTTGGGTGCCATGACTGCTTTTCTAAATGATGATTCGGAAGAGTGAGTCTATAAGTACACATCCAGAGGGCTTCATAGACAGTGGGAGCAGCGGAAACGTGAGCAAGATGTTTTATGTGATAAATCAGGCGTCGCGAAGTTGGAACGTCTGTTTTGATATGGAAGTCAAAGAGTTTGACTTCATCAAAATGGTAGATGAACCAAGTATATACAAAAAGGTAGTAGAGAGTATGGTGGTGATCCTCGTAGAGTACGTGGATAACATACTCTTGATAGGGAAGGAGTTTTCTATGCTACGCTCGGTCAATCTCCTCTTATCACATGGATTCTCCTTATAGGATCAAGGTGATACCTCCTAAATCCTGGGTTATGGATCTATGGGATAGATCTAAGTGGATGTTAGGAATCTTACTAGTTGTAGTGAGATGGTATCAATCGATCCTGGGGAGAATTACTGGAAAGGTTCCATGGTGATAAGGACGACTGAATGTAAGTCGCAGGCATTGTCTTTTACCCTCAGTGGAGGGACGGTATGTTGGAAGAGTTCCAAGCTAGATACCGTGACTTACTAGGTGATTAAAGACAAGATACATCGTTACCAAGGATTCTACCAAAGAAGCAGTCTGGATATATAAAAGTTCATGAGATGAACTACGTTCCTACCATTGTGTGACAATGGAGTTATGGCTTATGCCAAGGAACCCCCGTCACATCTGAGATCCAGATATAATTCTTAGGCAGTATCACCTGATCATGGAGATGGTTGATCTCAAGGGAGATCGAGGTTAGGAGAGTAGACACAGAGGACAACAGCGCGGATCACTCACAAAGGCCTTTTTCCTAGTAGAGACTTTTATGGGATGGTTGAGTATGAGATACTTCAACCACAGCTAATTGTTGGGTATGTGATACCACAACAGATGGCACTAGTGCAAGTGGGAGATTGTTAGTTATATGTATGCCCTAGAGGCCATTACTGTACATACGATGTATATTGTAGTGGATGCTTGGACATATATAGGGAGGAATTTCTTGCTCGACATGATAGTATGCTATCTGGTTGCTCTTTATCTTAACATGTACTCTGATTGTCTCTATGTTACATATTGATAAAGCCCTTAGGATATGTACTCGACTACTGGGACTATGATGAGATCATACTAGTGGGGCCACGGTAGTCGACGAGTACATCCTATAACTGTTCCTAGTCGAGGGTGTATCGAGACAGGGCATCGATACACCAGAGTAGACAAGCGTATACGCATCTTGACCCATATGATGGGCGATGGATGATCCCATATCCATCTGTGTTTGACATCAAGGATGGTGTACGGGTGCTCAGTAGAGACTGAGTACACTGGACGGACTCGCCGAGAACTCCCAGATGGTATTATACCTCACGTCAGATGGCAGTTCTCTGGTGACACTGGTACAGAGTAGTCTGTAGACCCGAGATCGTCATAGAGTCTTGTATGATTCCCATTGTGCTTTGATTTCCATCATGCCATGTCCAAGAGGGAGTGCAAAAAGGTGGCTTTCGGGTACAGTCCCGAATCACCTGGAGGCAATGAGCGATAGGAGGGGATTCGTCTCTCTTGGTTTAGGGAGTTGATGTTGCCCTGTGTTCGATTGGCTATAACTGGAAATCCCTGGCCCCGGTGGCAGAGATTTACTGGTAAGTGTTCTCAGTAGTTTTTCAAACTGTTATAGAACTCATATCGACACGACTTATCAAGCTACCGGGGTCTGACGTTTTCCACCCTTAGGCGAGATATGCGACATATCAGACGAAGAGACCAGAGTGTACGGGAGTGTTACTGACTGGATTCGGAGGAGAAAGTACAGGCTTAGTTGTTAATCTTCTGATCGCTCAATACCTGGGTGGCCGTTACGTTTAGCTGGCCGCTTACAGCTTGTGGGTGTTTGATATGATCATCAACTACTGCCGGCGTATTGACGATTCTTTAGAGTCCTACACAGAGGTTTCTTGACTCAGGCAAAATGGAGTAGGAGCATATATATGATATGTGTGGGACCGAGAACAATACGTGTATGTGATACCGTATTAGATTCTCGCGATATAAGATATCGGCCGGGTATATGTGATATAGCCGGGTCATCGGATCAAGTGTTGATTCGATGAACTGATACAGATTATATTAGTTGGTTATTTGTGAAATAGCCGGATTATCGGATCAAGTGTTGATTCGATAATTTAATGTATAATTATATATTTGATATATTAAATTACATTAACTAATATAAGCTCACTAAAAGATTCTTTTTCTCACTCGGGTAATACATTGATATATATGCGATATATATTAATTGTATTATTTTCTTTTGTTACAAAATATATTATATATGTGATATATAATATTGTAACATGTTATAATTACTAATGCAACAAGATTAGTGGAGATTAAACATGGTTAGGGTTTGATTAGGGTTAGTTCTTTCATGAACCTTCTAGAAGGTTTTCTTTTGTTTTGAGCTAGGATATTATAGTTGATATTTTAGTGACTCATTCTTTAACCCAACCCAAACCCTTAACCCTAGTTAACTCTCTACAATGGTTAGCCTTCTCATTATCAACCATGGTTGCATTTGTAATTATCACTTGAATTTCATTATTCATCACAAAAGGAATTTCCTTCTTCTTCTTCTTCCTTGAGCTTTGAGAAAGATTTCTAGGTTTTCTTTATGTGATGATTTAGTGTGAGAAATAGAAAATAAATGAGAGCATAAATCCTAATTCATCATCCTAATCTATCCTAGCCATTTAGATTAGGGTGTTCACTTCATTTGTGAGTGAGAGCTTGTGTTAAAGAAACTTCAAGGCAGATCATCTTTGTTATCAAAGATCGGAAGCAAGTTTGCATCATTCTCTTCCTGGAGCCTCTCTAGAGTCAGGAAACTCGATGATCGCAGCAAAGGGACTCCAACACGGAGCTTTAGGAGTGAAAGACCGGACTACAAATGTTGTAATCCCAATCTCTTAGATGTTAAAGTGTTTAACATGTTTTGTTTCGCCTAATCTCTAGTTTAAAGATCTTGGTTAGGGTTGTTCGGCACGTCTAAATTTTAAATCGGGCATGATTGATACCTTATTGACCCTTGTGAGAGTGCCTAGTAACCCTGCAACCTATTTTATTTTCTTAAAAAGGTTTAGATTTCTGGGCTTCGGCTTACTTGATTTACGTTACGCCTTTAGACGTGGCGTGATTTAAGTGCCGATCACGAACTAAATTTTCGGGTCGTGACAAAGTTGGTATTAGAGCGCTAGGTTTAACCTTGGTTCGAGTCTAGATTTGACTCTGTAGAGTCTGGGGTGTAATCTATTTCGGAACCTAGGCTTGACCTTACGGAACTTAGGCTTGACCTTATGGAACTTAGGCTTGAACATGGGGGTATTAGACCAGAACTTTCATTTCATAGGCTGACCCTGATTGATGGAGTAGGTAGCTTGAGTATGGTGACGTACCGTACGTATGTTCTGTGGCATATTTACGATACGATACTCCCCTTAAGAAACCTTAGGATGTACATATCTTGAGAATTGTGATTCTCTTCGTTCCCTTGATCATACATCCATTTAAGATCCTTGATTCTATTCGTTTCCATGATCATACTCTCATTGATTTCGTTCCTCCTTATGATCATGTATACATTTTGGGATATGTTGATTCCTTTCTTTCCTTTGATCTGTTTTCTTCGATACTTGATTGAGATTCCTGTCACCATGGTTTGAGCGCGGATTGAGCTGCTACTAGTGATGCGGTCAGGGCAAGATCGTCGTGGATGAGGACTGACCATCGTGTTTTCTGGTGACATGGGAACGTATCGATTTTTGTATTTGTGTTGTGAGCTCTTGTTAAGGCGGGTGTTCGGTTTTGCACCGGATGATCGGTCCACTGATAGAGGCTGCCTGTTGTGAGAGGACTGTTGATGTACAGCCTACCTCAGAGATTGTGATGTCCTCTACCTTGCAGAAAGAGGAACCAGCTGTTGCCGAGATTGATGGGATGTCACTTTCGGAGCTTACGAGCTGAGATCGCTGGAGCTTTCAAGCAAAAATGCGACAAATAATAGCTAGTCTATCTTGAGTTGAGAGGCGAAGGTGATTCGTCAGATTTGATGCGCCGACACAGGCCCAGTTGAGTTGAAGATTTCCAGTGTGGAGAATCTTACTCAGATCTAGAGTAGATCGATCCAGAGATGACATTGTTCGTTGGATGATCCGATAGGAGATCAGTAAGTGGACCAGCTTCAGAAAGAGGACCTCACCCAGATGCGTTATGAGTTGATCGAGAGCGGATGAATAAGGTATATTCCTCCGATGGTTGGGACGAGTGCCAGGGGACGTGTTCGGCTAGATATATTCTACAGAGTGATGAAGATACCGAGTTCGTGATTTCAAGTCCGTGTGAGAGATTCTGGATTGACTGTAGCCGAGAACAATTGCCGTATGCAGATAGCATGACGTGACGTCAAAGTGGACGATAATAAAGACGAGTGGAACAAGAGGTTCGTGCGAGATACCGACGAGCTGTTGTTACTCACCGTTGAGATTTAAGATCTAATATGTATACTGAGGTGTTGGGATATGGCTAGTTCCCGAGGAAATGTTGTGCTTAGAACGCAGATGTCCAGAAAACGAGAAAAGATTATGCAAGAGTACCAACCTCTGTATAGTTCGGCATAGGCGAGATCGGAAGAGACCTTAAGCAGGTTCCTTCCAGGACACTGCTGCGATAAGATTTGCACCGAGGATCAGTTGTGTCACGTGTATTCAGAGGGCCAGAGGCCGACGCCAGTGACGTGCTACTCTACGAATGGTCATACCAATTGACCGAGTTATGACCAGAAGAGTGTCAGAGCGGAATCATTTCCGTTAATACACCTGACCAGGCCGACGAGCCGATGAATTGTGAGATTGGTAATCCACAGAGAAAATGAGGACCCAGAGACAGAGGACGCCAGACCGTGAGCAGGAGGCAAGCAGATGTTCTTGCTCTGCCAGTTTGGGCGCACCGATATTTTTCGACATTGTAGGTGGTGTACCTCAAAGTCATTTGTTGCAATTTGCGTTTGTGATCCGAGTATCACGCTTATATCGCTTGAATTTGAGTTTTGATGATTGAGTTTCATGTTATTATTTTCGTGCACCATGGCTGCACCTACTGGGTGCTTACATTTTTGTGCATAGTTATTGCACTTGATATATGTTTTATACACTGCTGTGTTAGTTTATGATTTGTGCATACTTATTGCACTTAATGCCGATTTTGTGCCTTGGCTACACGTGTTTATGATTTCATGGATTTAATACAGCTGATTTGATTTTGTGCATGTGGTACGAACTCGATTTGATTTTTGCACTCGGTATAACTCACATATGCTTGCAGTGCATTGATACGTGTTTTGTGAACGTAGTTGCACACGTTTATGATTTTATACACCTTGGTACACTCAGTGTTGCTTTTATACGCATTTGAGTTATTGATGAGCTTTCGTGCACTGGATGTACCGGATTCGTATTTCGTGCACTGGATGCACCAGATTTGTATTTCGTGCACTGGATGCACCCGATTTGTATTTCGTACATTTATTGCACTAGATTTATACGTCGTGCATTGGTTCTACCATATTTGTATTTTGTGCATTTGTTGCACCAGATTCGTATTTCGTGCATTTGTTGCACTAGATTTATACGCCGTGCATTGGTTGCACCGTATTTGTATTTTGTGCATTTGTTGCACCAGATTCGTATTTCGTGCATTTGTTGTACTAGATTTATACGCCGTGCATTGGTTGCACCGGATTCGTATTTTGTGCATTTGTTGCACCAGATTCGTATTTCGTGCATTTGTTGCACCATATTCGTATTTCGTGCATTTGTTGCATTAGATTAGCATTTCATGCGTTTGTTGCACCAGATGGATATTTTATGCATTGGTTGCACTAAATTTATACTCCGTATATTGGATGCACCCGATTTATGTTTTTGAGCATTCGTTTTACCAGATTTGTATTTTTGTGCGCGTTTGCCCCTGACGTTCGTTTCGTGCATGCTACAGCACTAGACGCTTTTACGAACCTGACGCGCATGGATTGGATTTTTGCGCATATTAGTCACTTGAGTTAGATTTTATTCGTGCATGTTGGATGCACTTGATTTAGGTTTTATTCGTGCTTGTCGGATACCTTTGCTTGAGATTTTATTCGTGCATGTTGAATGCACTTGATTTAGATTTCATTCGTGCATGACGAATGCACTTGATTTGGATTTTGCGCATGTTGGACGCATGATATGGGATGTGATTTTGTGCACACCGGATGCACTCGATTGGGATTGTCATTCGTGTGCGTTAGTTGCACTTGATTGAGACTTTCGTGCACTATAGATGCATTAGATGTTGTTATCGTGAACACCCGTTGCACTGGACAGAAGCTTTCGTGCACACCCGTTGCACTTAGTTTGGTTTTGTGCACATTCCTAGAACTTGTATTTGGCTTTGATTTTCGTGCGCACCAGACGTACGTGATGTTGGATATGCCTTTTGAGGCTAATTTGATCTTGTGCCTTTTGTTTTCATGATGAGCACTATATTATGTAGTAGCCGAACATGACTGATCTTAGGACAGTACCTGGATACTTTGCGTACATTAAAAGTTTAATAAGAGGTTTTCAAAATGAGCTATAGTCTCTTTAGTTCCTACATGTCCGCGAGCGACACGAACGTTTATAAAGGAAAACATTTTGGGATATTTCAAAACGGCGGAACGTATGATTTGAGAAAAAACATATATAGATATAATTATTACTTTACAAATGAGTGTCTGTCCCTTGTGCCGTGAGTTACGCATCACAGGACGATTCAGAAAAGATTTTGGATGTATCTTATTCAGTTTTAAGATTTTTCCAAGGATGCGTACTATATACGTATTATAGTATTTGACTAGTGCATATTGGATTTTAGTAGTGTATTTTGAGATCTGTATCTCCATTGTAACTCCGATGATTTGCATGCAAATCCGATGATTTGCGTGACGCTTGACGGAGTTCGATTTTGAGTTTCGTACTCATTTTCAGACGCACACAATGCGCTATGGTATTTCAATATCTTCCGTGATTTCGGAGCCCCGTTGATTTGAGCGGATTATTGAAATGTTTTAGCATTTGGGGGTTTAAATTTAAATTCGGGGACCGAATTTATTTAAAGAGGGAAGATTGTAACATTTCAGAAAATTTAAAATATTATTTTTGGAATTTAATATTAAATTAATATATTTCGCAAAAATTACCCGATTTGTGAATTTGGCGTTTTTCGTAAAATGGTATAAATATATACCAATATTTATGAAATAATTGGAGATTAAAATAATTTATTCATTTAAAAATATATTTATTGGATTTGTCATTTTTATAATTAATCATATGCAATTTGAATAAAAATTGATTAGTGCACTACTAATCGCGATTGAGCGAAATCCGTGTTTCTACAGTTTTCCATGGCTAGTGCACCATGACATGTTACTTGTTGTTTTATTTTATTTGTGTTATGTGTTTTGTTTTAATGAGTGGGGGAAACGAAAAGAAAGAGTGAAGGGTTAAAAAGACAATTATTGGAGAGAAAAAGTGAGACTTGAGTTTGGAGAGGGTGAGAATAAAAGAGAGAGAGAGAGAGTGGGCAGCCACCATTTTATTCACCCCATTATTTTCCTTCATCTCCTTCCTCCTCATCTCCCTCCACCTCCACCTCTAATTATCATCTCAAAATCTTCATCAAAACCCTACACCCACAATGGCTGAACGAGGAGTACCGCAGTTGAGTAGATTTATATCTACGGAAGTTGTCGGGTGGATGGCGTATAGTACCCAAGCAAATTTTGATGGAAACCGACATATAGAATATGGTTAAGAAAACCTATATTAGAAAACTATGGATATGGTTAAAAAAATAGCTAGAGATGACATGAGTGATTGAATATATATATATATATATATATATATGGATATGAGATGAAAGCTATAGGGTAGGACTCTTTGACATGATATGATAGAAATGATGTCTCAAAATGATATATAAGGATGTGAAACTTAAATATGAATCACGATATATAAATATAAGTAGTGTACGGGAATAAGTATGATATTTAGAGTAGCATGACATGAGATTTATAAGATAGAATGTATATGGAAGATGACTTGATGTGAGTTATTGATGTGATGAAAAGTGTATACGACGTGATATGATGACTTCGTGTGATATGTCGTTGTATGGATCCGAGTCGATATGAGATAGTCGATACTTTCTCGGTCCCTGATTGATCTTGAATTTATGTGTTTGTAGTTAACTGCAATCAGAACGGTGTCGCGTGTAGCTAGATCGAGATGAGTACGGGGCATCCTCAGAGAAACGTTGAATATTTTACTCTTACTTTAGATTTGTTGAAAAAGAGAGGAGAGATAAAGAATATTGTAGAATGGTTGTAGGATCTAGATCTACGTTAAACACGTATGCAAAATATAGATCTAGATTAACTACGGATGTAAGTTTATATAAGAAGGGGCTTGTAGGGTTCATTAGGATTTAGTAGTTATGGATGATTAATTAAAGATTACTCTTTCTATCCTTTAATAGATTTAAAACTAGAACGACAGTGATGCATGTAGATTAGGGTTTCTGGAGGGAAAAGGGTTCCCACTCTTAACCCCTATCTCGATATGGAACTCCGTTCATATCTAGCCTTTACCAAAACAATCATTAATCTAATCTCTAATCGCGGTCGAGACTAACAATGAATTGGTAGCGCCCCCGATCAGGATGTTAATGATTCTTTTGATAAAGTTTATAAACTTTATAGGACATAAAAAGAGTTTAAGGATTTTCATCATCTAATAACCAACCCTAATCCTATGAACCCTAACAAGCGGAGAATTACTCGTGCATGTTGGGAGAAGAAGAGATGGAGAGAATTCATATCAAAACTACAAAGAAATAGAATAAGAAAAAGAACTATCTTTATTAATCAACAAAACTCTTTTACCCTTTGTTCCCTTAGAAAATGATTACAAATACTAGTTTGCTTCTCGATCTCTTCTAAGGAGGTAGCTGAATCGTTGATGATCAGCCTGGATGCGTGAGCCGTCTTAGACTTCGTGATCGCGTCGACTTGATGATTTTTCCAAGAGGCTCTCGGTCCTTATTTATACTCCAAAATCCATAACCCAAGCTTCCAAATTTAGAAGCCAGAGGTTAAGATTCTACCAACCAAATCACAGCTCACAAGTGCTCTGGCACACGACGGATCCGCGGCCAACATGGGGGTTTGGTCGCGGATCCGCGGCCTTCTGTTGCGCTCGAATAATTTTGTCATCTGGGCTTTTATCTTCATGACACTTGTAGATTTTTAGAATCTCGGGAAACTAAAAATCTTCTCGTAGTTGCTTTCATACTTGATTTCTTAGTTTTCTTTCTCAATTAGGCTGGTTTTCTCTTAACAGCATTGATTCCCTTGATTTTTAGCCCTGAAAATTTCTGCACAATCTCAACAAATAATATTAGAGGAGTTTTGTTTTATTGAGATATTAATTTTACCATTAAGATTTGGTCAATGGTATCTTTTCGTACATTTTCCAACCAAATGTTACTTATAATATATCAACACATGAAAAATAGCATTTTTACTGATAAACCCTCATATGTATCATATATTATAATAAACACTTTTTCTAGCATAGAAATAGTAGGAAAAATATAATAACAAAGGTGCAGTTTTATCAACTGAACAAATACCCCCAAACTTATCTTTGATCGTCCCGAGCAAACTAGTTTATTCAAGAGAAGGAGAAAAAAGAAAGGAGAAAACTAAGCACATTTTCGTAGGCAAACACGATTGCACTGAGCACGTGCAACAAGCCGTTAAACCTCTAGGTGTCCCTAGTAGGAGGAATGTTGTCTCTTGAGGGTTTTCAGCGGATTACACCCACAAAATCCTAGAATAAAAGAGAGATGGTGAAATTTACATATAAACTTAAGAACCATAAAAGAAATACTTTGAAAATTTAGAGTTTCCAACTACACTAGCTTTTAAGTTGTCATGAGCCTTATCTTAATAGTCATGAAAAGATGTTAGAAATCACATCATTCCTCAATAAAACATCGTCTTTATTCTTCCTTCCTACCTTTCATCCAAACATCGATCATATAACCCTACGTGTGTGTAAAGAACATCCCTACACCCGGAGAATTCAATTCAAGCTATCATACTCATGTCCATCTGCCTCAGTACTTTTTACTTTGATGAATATTTAGTTGAATTTGCTCACATAATTTTCATGCGACCGTTAATACTTCTTGAGATACTAACCGACCGATTACTCTTGTGCATGCTTATTAGGTGTTTTCCTCATCTTGTACCACCTAAGGCTTAGCAGTGACTCCCAGACCAGTTGGTCTAAGGCACTAGGTGATGAAGCACCCTCGCTATATTTTTTTATTGCTGCCTTGGCGATAACAAAACCAGTGTTCATTTTTTTCTCACCATTTTATATTTTATTCATTTATTATTTTCCTTTATACTTTGGCTTTTAGACAAGAGCATTTCAAGGTATCCTCTACTATCCCGAGTTTCAAGACGTGTGTAAGTGCATATAGTAGGGTATCAACATTCAAATGTTTGGCTTCCAGAATAGAAACTATTTTTCCGACTTATTTTTATCCTCAGATTAGTTACTTCCTTCATCTTACTAACACTTGGGACAACGGCTCATAACTACTTATTACTAGTTCGTTTAAGAAAACTTCTAATTTTCTTGGTTTTCTTAAACTATTCCTATATTTTGGATGTAAGTTTTCACTTTCTACTCTTTTGTTATAAAAAAAATTTTGAATGCCCAGTGTCAAAGATAATTCAGTGAATACAAACCTCCCCCCCAAACCTGTTTTCAGCAGTGTCCTCACTGATGTTGTCTTCTGAGAGCATGGACATGTATACTTGAGGAGAGATAAAAGGGGTAAAATAATAAGTAATTGAAAACTACCCCCAAACTTGAACTTTGGCACGCACAATATTCAATTAAATCCATTTTTACTCACCTCCATTCTTAAAATGAGAAAATGTTACCAAAACATGGAGGTGAGGCGGAGGAAATTCAGTTCTGATAAAGCGGCTCCTGTAAAAACAGGAGCTCCTCCGCGGGGTCGGCAGCGAAATACGGTTTTAATCTATGCCCGTTTACTTTAAAAATTGAACCGTTTTTCAAATTTTCAACTTCTACTGCCCCATGCGGGTGTACATACCGCACCACAAAAGGTCCTTTCCAACGAGATTTAAGCTTACCTGGATGAAGATGGAGACGGGAATCGTAAAGAAGGACTTGTTGCCCCGATGTGAAGGTTTTTCTAAAAAGGTTTTTTATCGCGGAACACTTTAGTCCTGTTCTTTACTATCACCGCATTATCGTAAGTTTCATCACGGAGTTCGCTTAGCTCATTCAATTGAAGCTTCCGATAGCTGCCTGCATGATCAAAATCGAAGTTATGCTCTTTAATAGCCCATATTGCTTTATGTTCGATCTCGACAGGAAGGTGGCATGCCTTTCCAAACATAAGGCGGTATGGAGACATACCAAGATTGGTCTTATAAGCGGTGCGGAATGCCCAAAGAGCATCCGTCAATTGGTTGACCAATCATTACGGTTTTTAGAAACCGTCTTCTCCAAAAAAATTTTGATTGCCTATTTGAGATCTCAGCCTGCCCGCTTGTTTGGGGATGATAGGGCGTAGAAAGCTTGTGAGTGATTGAATATTTCCGCATCAAAGTCTCGAAAGACCGATTACAGAAATGTGTCCCGTTGTCGCTAATTATAGCGCGAGGGTGTCCGAATCGCGAAAAGATATTTTCTTTAAAGAACTTGATGACAACTTTGTTGTCATTAGTATATCACGGTATAGCTTCCACCCATTTCGAGACATAATCAACTGCTAACAAGATATATAAATTCCCAATGGAGTTGGGAAAAGGGCCCATAAAATCAATACCCCAAACATCGAATATTTCCACAACCAATATAGGTTCGAGCGGCATCTCGTTTCTTCATGAAATCCGACCCAAATGCTGACATCGCGGACAAGTTTTGCAATGTTCATATGCATCTTTAAATAATGTTGGCCAATAAAAGCCACATTGCAAAACTTTCTCCGCCGTTTTTCGAGGACCAAAATACCTCCGCATGCCTGATCATGACAAAATGATAACACACTCTTGAATTCATCGTTAGGGACACACCTGCGAATGATTTGATTGGAACAATACTTAAACAGATAAGGTTCATCCCAGTAAAATTATTTTACTTGGGATAGAAATCGAAGTTTGTCTTGTTTCAACCAATCGCTAGGAATAAGTCCCATCTCAAGATAGTTCACAATATCCACGAACCAAGGTTCATAGGATACAGTCAAGAGCTGTTCGTCGGGAAATGAGTCATTTATCGACACGGTCAAAGTTGGCGAAGAAGCGATGCGTGAAAGATGGTCGGCTACAACGTTTTAACATCCACTCTTGTCTCGGATGACAAGATCAAATTCTTGTAACAATAGGATCCAACGTATTAGCCTGGCCTTAGCATCCTTCTTCGATAAAAGATGTCGTAGGGCGGAGTGATCAGTGTAAACCACAATTGGCGAGCCAATCAAGTAGGGCCTGAATTTATCTAATGCAAATACAACTGCCAAGAGTTCTTTCTCGGTAGTTGTGTAATTTATTTGTGCATCATTCAAGGTCCTACTTGCATAGTAAATTACATGTGGCATCTTATCAATGTGCTGTCCTAAGACAACACCAATAGCAAAATCCAATGCATCACACATAAGCTCTAACGTGTGGTTCCAATCCGGTGATGATAGAACGGGGGCTGTAGTGAGCGATCCTTTAAGCGATTCAAAAGCAGCCTCACAGTCCAAATCGAAGTAAAATGTAGTATCCTTGGCCAATAGAAGGGTTAAGGGTCTAGCGATTTTGCTAAAGTCCTTAATAAATCTCCTATAAAATCCTGCATGACCAAGGAAGGATCATATATCTTTGATGCATTTGGGACGAGGGAGGTTATGAATGGCATCTATTTTAGCTCTGTCAACCTCAATACCTTTTCGTGAAATTATATGTCCAAGTACAATACCTTCTTGGACCATAAAATGGCATTTTCCCAATTCAAAGTCAAGTTCTTATCCTTACAGCGGTCAGTGACAATATCCGTACAGTCCGGTCCGTTCGTCTATGAGCATCGCATGGCGGGCTTAAGGGGTTGGTAAAAGTCAGACTCCCAAAAGCGGTACAAGTCGTGTCGGAGTGTATCCCAGAACACCCTGAGATACTACTGGAATACCTACCAGTAAATCTCCTGCTTTGGCCAAGGACTTTCATGTACTGGCTCTCCTAGACACAGCGCGACCTCACCCCCAATACCGGGAGAGACGAACCCCTGCAGATCCGCTCACTGCCTCCATGTAGCTCGGGACTGTACCCAACTAAAACCTGTTTGCACGTCTCCTTTGAGCGTGGTAGGGTAGTAATCAAAGTACAGTGGGAACTCACACGAGACAAATGACGATCTCAGGTTGATGAACTAACCTGTACACATGTCACCAGGGAACTGCTATCTGACGTCAGGTATAAGACCAACTAGCATGTTCCTGGCGAGTCATGTCCGGTGTACTCATAACCCAATGAGCACCTGTATACATCTTAGGTGAACCAACTGACACCAGTGGCTTGTGAGACCGGCCACTGCCCCTCGTCGGGGTCTCGACTGTATACACTAGTCTACTCTGGAGTATCGATGCCCTGTCTCGAAACTCCCACGACTAGGGACATTTTAAGGATGTGCTTATAGACTACCAGCTCCCACGTATATGATCGCCCTCATACTGCTGGCAGTCAAGCATGAATCCTAGGGGCTCTATCAACGTGTAATAGCGACCTGTCAGGTCACCTAAAGCAGTACACGATGATAAAGATAAACCAGATAGCATATTATCATCTTGAATAAGACTGTCCTACTGGGACAGGTCCTCCCTCAATCATTGCAATCACGTGCCTGTGATCCATTAATTGACTCTGAGGGCACTATCTCCAACAATAACTACCAACAAACTTGGCTGCAACACTTGTACCGTTTCTATCTCATGAAATTTATCACCCTTCTCAGTTCTCTACCTTTCTATAGCCCATGTAACAAATTACATTTGTGGGATCCTGATCCGGTATCTCATACCCAGGACGTAAAGAATACTGAGAAACAGTTCTCGGTGATGAACACACCCGAAGATGATGCATCAGCATGCACTTTTTTCGTTTGGGCGGCACGGAAATTCTGGTAATCCCCTATTTCCTTCTCTGTCTTATAACAATTATAAGTTGGAGTTGGACCAACGTTCCTTAGCGCATAAGAGGGTTCGGTTAATACATCCATATTATTATCTTGATTAAGGCGTGACATAGTGGCAACCAGGAGAGAGAGAGAAGAAAACACTCAGCGTGTGCTTTTACAAGATTAGATTGGTTATCAATTTATCTAATCAGGATGGCTCCCACTGTTTGTGTCAAATCTTCCTTCAAACCCTAAAAAGAAAGACTAGACGGGATTAATTACACCCTACAAGTTCGCCAATCTTTCAGCCAGGCCAGTGCCGGTACTTTGAGGGAGGTTCCCCGTGCTTTCGCACGGACCTAATTAAAATAAACCTCGTTTTCCCAGGGGCGTAACCCCGTTAACACCTTTCTAGACACCTACTTGATCGGCTAATTGTAATGTGTAAAACTTTCCCAGGAGTAACTCTTACTCGCAGCGGGTATCGGGATCCAACTATCTCATAGAATGTATGTAATCTCATTCCAAATTTCAACACTTGAAATTCCCAATAATATTTTACCCCTAGCAGCAATATGACCTTAACATAGTCAATAAATCATAAGTGCTAGTCAAGTTCAACCCGTCATTTCCCGATTGAATTAAACTCACCAGCACGACCCTTAACATAGTCAACAAAGTCGCACGACTACCCTAATCCAATCGCATCATATGCTTATACAGATTAGCACTAATCAGCTACCGCATACTACGCCTTAACATAGTCAACAAACGTAGCACGAATACTAACTAGAACTTATCTGAAATGATGGAGGGCTACGACAGGTTTTTAAGAAAACCTTTTGCGTAATGAACTTCATATCGTTGTAGAATGGAGTGATTTTTGAAAGGAATGTTTTTGAGGCCTTTTCTAGTTTTGCTAAAGAGGTCACTCCCAGTGAAGGGATCGTCGGCTCTTTCCTCATCGAATAAGGTGCAGGATATTTCATAAATATCACTATGCAAAGCAAAAACTAAAGAAGCAATCAAAAGGCAAACCGTGTTTGTAGCATCTGCTAGTTTCACTAAAGAGGTCACTCCCGGTGAAGGGATCTCGGCTCTTTCCTTATCGAATAAGGTGCTGGATGTTCTACAAGGAACAGCGCTATGCAAAGCAAGAACTAGAGCTACCAGTTTTTAAACAAATTTCTACAACATCTTTAAGTTTCTTTTAGTTTCATTAATCTCATTAATGAAGTCCCATTTTAATATGCTTCACAAGCATCACATTTGAAACGAAATCTGTATTATAACATATATCTCATATATATAATATAAACATTCGTCTCAGGCAGTAATATGATCTCATCATAGAACATTGCAGTAGAAGAAACATATATGAAATATTGGATATACTAGGAGGTTTGTGTTTTAGTACGAGACTGTATAAAACATGGATTCCACGGTCGCGATGAATAGCCAAACCCACATCCCTAGACCCTTACGAGAGCGGCAAGCAACACTGCCAATTCTAGGGTTAGGAGACCCGGTCTCGACTCCTCGAGATGGTCTCCCACTGGACCCTAGAACCCGGTTACTTGTGCTCCCCGTCTTGGGTCTACCTAATGCGGAAAAGTAAATAATATACAATGGTGACATCATCCTCAGCCCGGAAGTGCCCTAATAAAAGAATATTACATACAAATGAATTTTACATGAATGAAAAAGAAAAACTCTCATCTCACATAAACCCCCGGCTATTCAGAACACGACGATCCAATATAACATATCACAGCAACACATAATATCTCATATCATCAACGTAAGAAAGTATGTGTATCCCGATTGTCGTTGATGTATAGCAACGAAGCCGGCGATACACCACATACTATGCTTACGGTCACAGAAAAGAAAGTGTGAAACTACAACAGTTGGAATCCGCAACCTCTTTAGACACCGTATGCCTAACCAAATGAATTCCTTAAACATTGCATGCCTAACAATTATAAACCCCGCATTTTAGTCTCATTATCGAAAACTCTTTTCAATATCAAGTCGGGCAATTCAACAAGATTCCCGACATCCTGATCGAATGCTCGTCGCAAACTTTAGTAGACGGCCGCACCCCCGGATGCCGTCGACGAAGTGCACTAAGGCAGAACACCGATGCCGCGAGCACCCGAACGGATGCTTTTGGCGACAGGGTTCTCCTACAGTCACTTGGTCGGGGCTATGGGGTGCGGCTGTCTATTAAGTTTACCCGGCCAGTATTCGCGTACGCTACGTGATTGCGACGGACTTTTGATCGCATCAAAATCCCATGGCAACCGATCATCTGAGACTGAACTGCTAGATTTACAACAATTAAATTAGTTATCTCATAACTACTTGTGGATTCCAAATATTGTATCACATTCCAGATAAAAAGACAGTGTTAAACTTTCCGATCGAATAATCAAACACCCAAGATTTCCCAAATAGCTCAACACTTGAGCGGAGTTCAAAAAATATCCATCACATGCCACAGTACCAATGGTCCAGCCATAGAAGGGTCAAGCCAACGCCTCACATGTGACAACGCCGTACTGCCCCAAACCCTAAGGTTCAGAGGCGGTTCGGATGGTCACATAATCGAGTTAAGGTTTGTGTTCTTCTAGAGGGTCCACCGTGTTACTTGCACGATTTTCCGAAAGTTTCAAATTCGAGAAAAAATACAACTTTTGAAAATTTTCCGACAGGGGATAAAGTGAGTTATTGATATCCGTTCGAACTTTTTAACACGTTCTAAAAATTACCCGGACAAAATAAACGAAGTCATACTTTCCGATCGAATCAACGAGTTCCCAATATCACTCAGAAAACTCAACACTTGAGTATAATTAAAAATTCTCAGAAGCATCAGGAAGTGCCTACGGATGTTACTGTGCCAAAAGAAAACCATGATATTACTGTTTGGCCGTGGAACCGCCGCGCAAGCCATGGTACGGCCGCAGTTCCGCAGCGCTTTAATGGTATTGATGGCTCGTTTTGCACAGTAATTCCTAAAATACCCTGATTAATTTTCTTAGTATTTTTAATACAGAAAAAATCAACTTTTGAAAAAATTTCCAGAAACTAGGGTTTTACGAGTATTCGGAGTTCGGTCAGACTTTAAACTTCTCCTAGACTTCGCCTAAAGCTCTAGCTTGGCTCTGATACCACTGTAGGGTTACTAGGCACTCTCATAAGGGTCTACAAGGTATCAACCATGCCCGATTTAAAATTTAGACTTGCCGAACAAGCCTAACCAAGATCTTTAAACTAGAGATTAGGCGAAATAAAGCATGTTAAACACTTTAACACTAAGAGTTTAGGATTACAACCTTTGTAGTGCAGTCCTTCACTTCTAAAGCTCCGTGTTGAGGTCCCTTGCTGCGATCATCATGTTCCCGGACTCTAGTGAGGCTCCACGAAGAGAAAGAGGCAAGCTTGCTTCCGATCATCGATAACAAAGATGATCTACCTAGAAGTTTCTTTAACACAAGCTCTCACTCACCAATGAAGTGAACACCCTAATCTAAATGGCTAGGATAGATTAGGATGATGAAGTAGGATTCATGCTCTCATTTATTTTCTATTTCTCACAGTAAATCATCACATAAAGAAAACCTAGAAACCTTTCTCAAAGCTCAAGGAAGAAGAAGAAGGAAATTCCTTTTGTGATGAATAATGAAAATGTGATAATGATTACAAATGCAACCATGGTTCAATATTGTTAGTTATATGTATGCCCTAGAGGCCATTACTGTACATTGGATGTATATTGTAGTGGATGATGGGTCATATATAGGTAGGACTTTCTTGCTCGATATGATAGTACGCTATCTGGTTGCTCTTTATCTTAACATGTATACTTTCTGTCTCTCTGTTACATGTTGATAAAGACCTTAGGATGTGTACTCGACTTCCAGGACTATGATGCAGATCATACTAGTGGGGCCTGGGTAGTCTATGAGTACATCCTTCAATGTTCCTAGTCGTGGGAATATCGAGACGGGGCATCGATATTCCAGAGTAGACTAGCGTATATCTTCTCGACCCATGTGATGGGCGATGGATGATCCCATATCCATTGGTGTTTGACATCAGAGATGGTATGCGGGTGCTCAGTGGAGACTGGGTACACTGAATGGACTCGCCGAGAACTCCCAGATGGTATTATACCTCACGTCAGATGGCAGTTCACTGGTGACACTGGTACAGCTTAGTCTGTTGACCCGAGATCGTCATAGAGTCTTGTGTGTCTCCCACTGTGCTTTGATTTCCACCCTACCACGGCTCTACTGAGTCATGCAAATAGGTGGTATTTTGGTACAGTCCCGATTCACATGGAGGCAATGAGCAATAGGAGGGGATTCGTCTCTCCCGGTATTAGGGGTTGATGTTGCGCTATGCTCGACTGGCCATAACAGGAAATCCCTGGCCAGGGTTGCAGTGATATACTGGTAAGAGTTATCAGTAGTTTCACGATTGTTATGGACCTCACGTCGGCATGACTTATCGAGCTATTGGGGTCTGACGTTTACCACCCCTAGGCGAGATATGCGACATATCAGACGAATAGACCGGACTTTACGGTAAGTGTTACTGGTTGGATTCAAAGGAGTGTGAGCGGGCTTGCTCATCGATCTTCTGATCGCTTAATACCCGGGTGGCCGTTACGTTTAGCAGACCGCTTGCGGCTTGTGGGTGTTTGATATGATCATCACCTGCTGCCGGCGTATTGACGAGTCTTTAGAGTCCTACACAGAGGTTTCCTGGCTCAAGCGAAACGAAATAGGAGCGCATATGAGATATGTGAGGGACCGAGAATAATGCGTGTATGTGATACCGTATTCTATTCTCGCGATGAATGTATCGATTGGTTGTATGCGATATAACCTAGTTATCGAATCAAGGATTGATTCGATAAGCCGATACATTGGATATTAGTCGGTTATATGCGATATGACCGGATCGTTAAATCAAGTATTGATTTAATGATTTAATGCATAATTATATATTTGATATATTACTTTGCATTAACTAGTATTGGTTCACTTAAATTGGATTTTCTCACTTGATGTACACAAGTTGTATATGTGATATACTTTTGTGCACAAGATTGTATCATATTTGATGATACATGCAAACTTGAGTTTGTGTAAAGACTTAAACCATGGTTATGTTAATGGTTAGGGTTTTGATTTACTCACTTATTCATTTATCTATTTATTTTGATTAAAAAAGGAAAAGGAAAACAAAAATAGTTGCTTTCATTCAAGAAACTTCTTGATGCTTCATGCATCTTTGACTAAAGTAACCATTCTTGTCTTCTTCTCCTAACTCTAACCATTCAACTTAACCCTAGTTAGTTCTCTACACTAAACCATGGTTGAAATTATGATAAGTATCATTTTGTTTTCTATTTTTAATATAACTTATCATATTCTTTCTTCTTCTTCTTCTTCTTCAGCAAAGAAGAAACCTTGCCTCCATTAATGGCAACTTGAGAAAAAGAGTGAGAAATCAAATTCTAAAGTGAACCCACTTCTTATTTCTTCATCCTCTACCACTTGCCAAGTAGTATAGGGTGTTTTCTTCACAAGTTTCATGACTTGGTGAAGTTGGAGTTTGATCTTGAGTTGCCTCGACGTAGATCATCTTCGGCATCGATGTCGACGACCTAGCCCGATCTTTTCTCCGATGAGACCACCGCGAGAGTCTATGATTCCGATGGGTACAGCGGAGGAACGTCATCACGGAGCTAAAGAGGTGGAGGACCAGATCTACGAAGGTTGTAGCCCCTTTCCTTTAAGTTAAAGTTGTTTACTTGCATTGCATCGCCTATACATCTAGTTGACGATCCGTATTAGGGTTTGTAGGCACATAAAAAATTTGAATTGGCCATGTTTGATCACTTATAGAACCTCATGGGTGTGCCTAGGATCCCTACAAATATAAGAAGGCTAACCCATGTAGAGAGTTGACCAAAGTTAAGGGTGTGGTTTGGGTAAGGAAAATATCTCACAAAATATCCATCATAATATCTTTGCAAGAAACAAAAGGAAACCTTCTAGAAGGGTCAAGAAAGAACTAATCCAAATCAAACCCTAACCTTGTTTAATCTTCACTAAACATGTTGCATTAGTAATCATATCATGTTACAATATTATATATCATATATACAATATTTATTGTAACAAAATAAAATAATGCAATTAACATATATCGCATATATATCAATATATTACCTGAGTTAGAAAAAGAATCTTTTAGTGAGCTTATATCAGTTAATGTAATTTAATATATCAAATATATAATTATACATTAAATTATCGAATCAACACTTGATCCGATAATCCGGCTATTTCATAAATAACCGACTAATATAATCTGTATCAGTTCAACGAATCAACACTTGATCCGATGACGCGGCTATATCACATATACCCGGCCGATATCTCATATCGCGAGAATCTAATACAGTATCACATACACGTATTGTTCTCGGTCCCGCACATATCACATATGTGCTCCTACTCCATTTTGCCTGAGCCAAGAAACCTCTGTGTAGGACTCTAAAGAATCATCAATACGCCGGTAGTAGGTGATGATCATATCAAACACCCACAAGCTGCAAGCGGTTAGCTAAACGTAACAGCCACCCAGGTATTGAGCGATCAGAAGATCAACAAGCAAGCCTGTACATTCTCCTGCGAATCCAATCAGTAACACTCCCGTACAGTCCGGTCTCTTTATCTGATATATCGAATATCTCGCCTAGGGGTGGTAAACGTCAGACCCCAGTAGCTTGATAAGTCGAGTCGATATGAGGTCTATAACAGTTCGAGAAACTACTGATAACACTTACCAGTAAATCTCAGCAACCCTGACCAGGGATTTTTAGTTATAGCCAATCGAACACAGCGCAACATCAACTCCCTATACCGGGAGAGACGAATCCCCTCCTATCGCTCATTGCCTCCATATGATTCGGGACTGTACCCAAAAGCCACCTTTTTGCACGCCCTCTTGGACGTAGTATGATGGAAATCAAAGCACAGTGGGAATCACACAAGACTCTATGACGATCTCGGGTCTACAGACTAACCTGTACTAGTGTCACCAGAGAACTGCCATCTGACGTGAGGTATAATACAATCTGGGAGTTCTCGGCGAGTCCGTCCAGTGTACCCAGTCTCCACTGAGCACCCGTATATCTTCTTTGATGTCAAACACTAATGGATATGGGATCATCCAAGAAGTGCATACGCTAGTCTACTCTGGAGTATCAATGCCCTGTCTCAGTACTCCCACGACTAGGAACATTTGAAGGATGTATTTGGCGATTACGCTGTCCTCACTAGTATGATATGCATCATAGTCCTGGTAGTCAAGTACTCATCCTAAGGGCTTTATCAACATGTAACATAGAGACAATCAGAGTACATGTTAAGATAAAGAGCAACCAGATAGCGTACTATCATGTCGAGCAAGAAAGTCCTCCCTATATATGTCCAAGCATCCACTACAATATACATCACATGTACAGTAATGGCTTCTAAGGCATACATATAACTAACATCAGGGTAGCAGCAGATCTCTAAATACCATCACTAATTCCACAAAAACCCGATATCGGCAAATCTAAAGTTCGTATCTTGGTGTCTAGTCTCTGGTTTTGTCCAGAATTCTAACACTAAGGTCTTGTAACATCCACTACACATCACCACAGCACAACTCAAACCCTAATCCTTCTTTTGGAATTCCCAAACATCACAATCTAAATCGATTTAACTCTAAACTACTATAGGATGCTAAGAAACTAAAAACTAAACTAAATGAAAGGAATTATACCTCATTTGGGCAACTCAAGAAAAACCCTAGCTTCCCAAAGTCTCCAAAATCCAACTTTGATTAGTCCAAACTGTTGAGGATGAGGTGGGGATCAACTTTAATGAAAAGGGTGTAGGGTTTTGATAAAGATTTTGAGATGATAATTGGAGGTGGAGGTGGAGGGAGATGACGAGGATGGAAATGAACGAAAATAATGGGGTGAATAAAATGGTGGCTGCCCTCTCTCTCTCTCTCTCTCTCTCTCTTTCTCACCCTCTCCAAACTCAAGTCTCACTTTCTCTCGCCAATAATTGTCTTTTTAACCCTTTTCTCTTTCTTTTCTTTTTCCCCCACTCATTAAAACCAAAAACATGACACAAATAAAATGAAACAACAAGCAACATGTCATAGTGCACTAGCCATGGAAAACTGTAGAAATACGGATTTGGCTTAATCGCGATTAGTAGTGCACTAATCAATTTTTATTCAAACTGCATATAATTAATTATAAAAATGCCAAATCCAATAAATATATTTTTAAATGAATAAATCATTTTAATCTCCAACTATTTCATACATATTGGTATATATTTATACCATTTTACGAAAAACCCCAAATTCGCAAATCGGGTAATTTTCGCGAAATATATTATTTTAAATTTAGATTCCAAAAATAATATTTTATATTTTCTGAAATGTTACAACAAACGAGGCAAATGAATTGATCCCTACTCGCACAGAGACCGGGTGGCGAGTATGCATTGATTATCGAAAATTCAACGCCTCAATGCGGAAGGATCACTTTCCGCTGCCATTCATTGACCAAATGCTCGAAAGATTAGCTGGACATCAGTATTACTGTTTTCTGTACGGTTACTCAGGCTACAACCAGATTTCCATCACCGAGAAAGACCGGGACAAAACCACTTTCACTTTTCCTTTCGGCATGTCCGCATATCGCTGCATGCCCTTTGGGTTATGCAATGCTCCTACTACCTTCCAGCGGTGTATGATGGGAATTTTCTCTGACATGGTTAAGAAATTTTTGGAGATATTCATGGATGATTTCTCCATCTTTAGCAATTCTTTTTACGAGTGTCTGAAACATCTTGATGATGTCCTTACCCGGTGTAAGGATAAAAATCTCACTTTAAACTGGAAAAAATGCCACTTCATGGTGCGCGAAGGAATTGTCTTAGGACATATCATTTCGCGAAATGGCATCGAAGTTCACAAAGCAAAGATTGGTGTCATTTCCAACATCCCTTCTCCCAAATGCGCAGTGAAATCCGAGCTTTTCTTGGCCACGCTGGTTTCTATAGACGGTTTATCAAGGACTTTAGCAAGATTGCTAGACCCTTGACTCTTCTTCTAGCCAAGGATACCACGTTCAACTTCGACTCGAGCTGTTTGACTGCTTTCGAATTACTGAGAAGCTCACTCACCACTGATCCGATTCTTTCTTCACCCGACTGGCGCATCCTTTTGAGATTATATGCGATGCATCCGACTTTGCTATCGGTGTGGTCCTAGGACAGCACATCGATAAGATGCCACATGTAATCTACTATGCGAGCCAGACCCTGAATGATGCACAAATGAATTATACAACAACCAAGAAAGAGTTCTTGGCAGTTGTATTCGCTGTGGAAAAATTCAGGCCATATCTCATTGGCTCTCCAGTTGTTGTCTACACCGATCATTCAGCTCTGCAACATATTTTTGCGAAAAAGGATGCAAAATATCGGTTAATACATTGGATCCTCTTACTTCAAGAATTTGTCCTTGTCATTAAGGACAAAAGAGGATATGAAAACGTAGTGGCCGACCATCTTTCACGACTTCTTTCTTCGCCGACGCTCCCTCTCCCAATCAACGATACTTTCCTTGATGAACAACGCTTGACAATATCTTGCGAACCCTGGTTCGCAGATATTGTGAACTACTTGGCAACCGGACTCATACCTAAAGATTGGTCAAGTCAGGACAGACTTAGATTTTTATCCCAAGTAAAACACTTTTACTGGGACGAACCCTACCTGTTCAAGTACTGTCAAGACCAAATCATTTGTCGCTGTGTTCCTGATAATGAATTCAAAAGTGTGCTGTTGTTTTGCCACGATCAAGCGTGTGGCGGGCATTTTGGCCCAAGAAAGACGGCTGAGAAAGTCTTGCAGTGTGGCTTCTGCTGGCCACAAATTTTCAATGATGCTCATGATTACTGCAAGACTTGCTCCCAGTGCCAACATTTGGGCCGGATTTCCAGGCGAAATGAGATGCCGCTCCAACCTATCTTGGTTGTTGAGATGTTCGATGTTTGGGTAATTGATTTCATGGGCCCATTTGCCAACTCTTTTGGGAACCTGTACATTCTCTTGGCTGTTGATTATGTCTCCAAATGGGTCGAGACAGTACCGATGTAACACCTTAGAATGCGGTTAGTGTTAATTAAGTGATAATGCGGTTTTTTCTTTTAGTAAAAAGTTTACCAAAATAGTTTTCAAATATTTTATAAAAATTAATTAATATTTTATTAATATTTATTTTGGGGTTGCACACACATGTGCATGTTAATCTAGGGATTAATTAGTGGTAACCATGCTTAAGTAGCCATGGCACCTTAACCTCATTTCATTAAGTTATATGTAATTAGTTAATTATTTAGTTTGTAAAATAATAAAAGATTTGAATTGTTGACTTGAGGAAGAGAGAGAGGGGGGGCATCATGAGGCATGGGGCAAGCATGCCATGCATTTAATGAGGAGAGAGAAGAGGGAAGCATGGCTCAACTAAACTAACACCCCATTTGTGTTCCGTCACCCTCACATGTACACCCTCACTCAAACACGCATTCATAACTCTCACTCTCATATTTTCTTCACCTCAATATCTCCCTCACCCTCAAACTGAACCGCTTCCTTTTTCATCACAAACCCTAACCTAAATCCTCACTAATCTTCACAAAACTCATTAAACTTGATCTAGAGCCTATGGAGATTACTTGGAGCATGGAAAGCTAGGATTTTGAGCAAGTGTGGATAGGTAACGATCTCTAACTGTTAAGTAGGTGTTAATTATATTGTGTTTCTAATTAGCTTCAGTTTAGAACAATAAAGAAACAATTTTTGTGCAAATGTCGTATTTTGGTATAGTATTGTGTCTCGGGTGAATCTGCTTTCGAACCAGGATTTTGTTGGAGAAGTTGCCATCACAGAGACCTAGTTTAGAGGTCTAGAACCCACCATAGAAACCTGAGACCATTCCCTGCACACTTGGCCGCAAATAAATAGGTTTTGGCCGCAATTTGCGGCCAGATTAGGGAATGGGGTCTCGAGTCTTGGTCGTGGGGTCTCTGGGGATGTTTATGGTCTCGTGGAACTTGCAACTTTCACTAAGTGTTAGTGTATCAAAATCTGGGATCGATTAGCTAGTTTTTAGTGTTTCGACGACACGCGTTACGATTGATCCGACATAGTTTTAGTGTTTCGGGTAGCTTACTGTCCTCGGTCTGTTTTGGTGATGTCGGCACACACGTTAGCCGCTAAGCGAACCCTTTTGTAGCCTAAGGGGACCAATTCGTTAAATTGGCGTTATGTTCGTTATTATTGCGTAGTTTGCTAAATCTATGTGTTATTGTGTTTTTTCTTGATAGGATCGTAGGCGGAGACTTCGGACGCCGCAAAGAAAGGGAAGCAGGTGGTCGGATTTACTTAGCTCGAGATCACCGGTCAGTAGATTCAACATCTACAAGGAAATCACCCGTATGGCGTTATGCGTCAGGGCTTGATAGGATATTATATTCGCATGTTTATATTCATATATGTTAATTATTCATGAGCATCATCACATATCATTACTTGATGTGCCTTGACTTAGTACCTAGTGGACACTACACCATTACTGACGGTTCATGTTGCACGAGCACTAAATTGTATGCTATACCCACACCGTCGATAATTGCCATGATATGCACAACCTATACACATATGCAGTATTGTATTATTATCGATATTGATACATTCATTCTTGTTCTATTGCGCATATGGAATGCATTATGCGTACATACTTACATGTATACACTCATACCTTCCTGTAGCTACATGTACACCTTATTATGATGTTGGATTTGATTTTGGAGAAATTAAGAACCGCATGATATATTTAAAAACGTAATTCATTTAAAAGAGCGGTTTTCCCTTGATGTGCTCATATTACTGTTTTATGTGGCATATATCATATTCATGGATTTACGCATTGAGATATGGATTTCAAGTGATTTATGGATTTGAGAACCGTGCTATTATTTCAAGAAAGTATGCATTGTTTTGAAAACCCGGTTTCTCTTGATATGATATTTCAGTGCGTCCACCATGAATTTTCTCGGTTCTGAGACTTGTGTTAGATACCTGATTCGAGGAGCGGTAGGCACCGTCTGCGGGTACAGGGTGGACCCGGTATGGTATCCCGGGACAAGAAGACTCATATAGAAAGGCGGTTAGCCCAGCAGAGGGACTACTACCTACCGGTGATACTATAGAACCCGACGGATATCCGGAGGATATCGTTTGGGAGTTATGACATGAGATATATTGAGGGCCGATTTGGGTATGCGGCATATGAGAAATGAGTATTTGCGTGTCGATGCTGGACACGAGTATTTCATGATGTTTTTGAGTGCCGATGTTAGGCACTCAGGTTCCATGAGATTTACAGGATATGAGGGCCGATCAGAGTGACGGCGCCTGAGGTATTGGGATTTGGGGTGTCGTTGATGGACACCGGGTTTTTCCAAGATGATGATTCATTGATGATGACATGTTTTATCACATACTCAGTATTCATTGTTATGCATAGCTTCATGTATTTGTAGTACCTGATAGAATACCTTTCATGGTTGTTGCATATCCATATTAGCATATTGATACGATCAGATTGTATGTGATAGAGTATCGCAGTACGTGCATACCTGCAATTATCTGTACGATGTTACTTACTACTCACAAGTTGGCAACTCACCCCCGTTGTGCCACAGTGTTTTGCAAGTTTGAACCTCAGAGTAGTCGCGGCACGGCTCCTTCTTATTGTATCTTTTTGCAGCGGATACCGCTACGGTTGGCTCTGAGCCGTTTTTCTATAGGTGGGTTTTGCGGTTAGCCGTTTATATTCATTATATCTCTCTCATTGTATCTAGTACTCTCCATCTACCATTTCATGTATTGACTTAGAGACGAGTTGTAAGGACGATATTATATATTTTGTGACTTTGGGTGCCGTGCTCGTATGAGCCGGCTTTTATTATATTGTTTTATCTCTTTATGTTGTTTTTCATTTATATTGTCCATTTCTTTGCTACGGCGTCGTATATTATGCTTATGGTGGTTGTTTACGCCTTTGGGCGTGATTTGTTCCAGTTTGGGGATACTTTATTGATATTATATGTTGCTTTATTCATATCTTATGTTTGTACCCGTTTCGGGGCTAATTTTTTTTACAAAGGAGGTGCTGCCAAAATTTTTATGAAAAAAAATTTAAACTTTAAAGATTTTTACTTGAGATTTCCAAATATTTTTAACAATGTTTTATCACTTACTACTTTTGATGGTTTAGATTTCTGGGTTTTCGGCTTACTTAAATTGTGTTACGCCCATAGACGTTACGTGGTTTAAGTGCCGGCAACGTGCCAAATTTTGGGTCGTGAAAACCGAGCCGGACTAACGACAACAAGGTTGTCATCAGATTCCTTAAAGAAAACATCTTTTCCCGGTTCGGGCACCCTCGCGCTATCATTAGCGACAATGGGACGCTTTTTTGCAATAGGTCTTTCGAAGCCTTGATGCAAAAATACTCAATTAATCATAAGCTATCCACGTCCTACCACCCCCAAACATGTGGGCAAGCCGATGTTTCAAATCAGCAGATCAAGAAGATTTTTGAGAAAACGGTTTCCAAAAACTGTAAAGATTGGTCTTTTAAATTAACCGATGCCCTTTGGGCATTTCGAACTGCATATAAGACTGATCTTGGCATGTCTCCCTATCGTTTTGTGTACGGAATAGCTTGCCACCTCCCTGTGGAAATTGAACTTCGTGCTATTTGGGCGATCAAAGAGCTGAATCTCAATCTTGAAGATGCGGGCAGCTATCGGAAGCTGCAACTTAACGAACTGAACGAGCTTCGGGATGAGGCTTACGACAACGCGGTTGTTAAAAAGAAACGAACGAAGGTGTTTCATGATAAACACCTTACGCGCAAAACATTCATGCCTAGAAAACAGGTATTTCTTTATGACACCCGACTCCATTTCCATCCCGGTAAATTTCGATCTCGCTGGAAGGGACCTTTTCTTGTAGGGTGTGTGTACCCGCACGGCACAGTGGATTTGGAGAATCCAAAGTACGGTTCGTTCTTCAAAGTAAACGGACACAGATTGAAACCATTCGTTAGCGCAGAACCATCAAAGGAGGTCCTGATATTGCAGGAGCCGGTTTACCCTGCATAATCTTCCTCTGTTTACCACCATACTTCAGTTATCCAGCCATAAACAGTGGAGACATTGTTTCAAATAAGTTTTGAGGTATGTATATACTATTCTTGGTATATATATATATATATGTGGATATTCTTGTCCTGTGCATATCCATTTTCTTTTTGATGAGCAATCTTATGATGCTCTCTCATTGTAAAAGAAAAAAGAAAAAAAACAAAAAGAGAAAACCGACGATTTTGACCCTTCAAAAAAAAATTGGCTCTCTTCATGAAAAATGACAGTGAGGGCACTGTCCAGTTTAAGTTTGGGGTTGTGCTCGGTAAGCTTTTTCCCTTCGCATTCATATGTATATTCTGCATTTGCATACATATTAAAAAACCCATAAAAATCAGAAAATTTTCTAAAAACATAAAAACTTTATCGTCAAGTTAGCTAGTGGGAGAACTTAGATTCGATATTTCGACAGTTTTGTTTGCTAAGATAGGAACAACTAAATCCTATTTTTAGATTTTGAAAACCTGAAAGATAACCCTCCTTTGAGTTTAACTGTGTCTATTATACGTCTTTACATCACACTACACGTGTCGTGAGTTTTAAAAATTAGATTACAAGTCTAATATGTCTGAAAACTTTTAAATTGATAAACTATTTTTTGAAGATCAAATAGGTTTGTTCTGAAATAAGTAATATCAAGAATAGTTTCGAAAGTGAAGTAGATATGAAGGAATATTATAGATGCCTTAATAGGAACTAATTCTGAAAAATAAACCATCTGGAACTTGATTGGAGTGATTACATACCAGATCCACTAAACACGTCTTTTACCCTAAAAATAATTGAACAACTCGTTATATCTCCGTTCGCATTAAATCGTTATGATTTTCACACCAAAATGGGTCTTTTTGTTTTAGGGTCTAGGTAACTTGAGCAATTAAGTCCGCCGGAGTGTCTCTATACTTAATACCTTAAAACCAACTGGCTTGGGAGCATTAGCCCAAAGCTCGCTATGAAACCTAGAAAGTCCAAATTAAAACAAAATCAAGCAAGTGTTCTCTCCGAGTTAAAATTCCTAACGGTTCTTTGTGTGAGAATAATCTTGACAAAAGACAGGTCTTTATAAAAATAATTTTAATGGAGATATGAAGGTTTTATCCTATGATAAAGACTATTGAACGTTCACGAAGGTGTGTATGAAACAAAAACAAGTAAAAGGTGGAGCGAAAAATAAGACCTAGTTTCTTATTAAGGAACATAGAAATTCTGAATTTGAAACCTAGCTGGAAAACGAAACTTAAGAAGTACTTAACACTTTATAAAACTTATGTGATCCTTTTTAAGTTCTTATCTGGGCTTTATTTTGTGACATGACGACTTTAATCGATCCTTTTCAAACTTAACGACACTATTTGCACCGCACGTAAAGACATATAGGATCTTAAGTTAAATAAGAAGCGACGTGTGAAAAATAAAGGTTCGATATTTCTAACTTAGGATAATAGAATTGCTAGCTTTGAAACAAAACATTATGGTTAGAATCATAGTTATTTCACGAAACTAGCTTGACGGGATTTTGTGGGTGAAATCCGCTGAAAACCTTTTGGAGAAAACACCCCTCCTACTAGGGACACCTAGAGCTTTAACGGCTTGTTGTACAAGCTCAGTGCAACAGCGTTCCCTGCGAAAGTGAGGTTAGGATTTTTGTTTTGCTCGGGACGAGCAAAACATAAGTTTGGGGGTATTTGTTCATCTCAGAAAACTGCAATTTAATACCGCTAATTCATTATCTATTTTTGTATATATCGTTACTATTAACCAGTGTCTTCTCAGTAATACAGATTACAGGTATCCATGATATAATACTAGAAACACACTCAAAATCACGGATATAACGTTTGGAAGCAGACACTGCAAACAGAACAGAGAACCGATCAATGTCCAAAGAGTTCTTTTTGCAAATAAATGTGTGCACACAATTTTGGTCCAACACAATGCAAGTGTGCACATGCTCTTTGGCACATGGACTATAGGGGGGCTGTCTTGGACACATGACATGATGAATTTGTGAAAGTAGGGAACATGAGCATTAAATGCTAAATGTGGTGATGTGATTTGAAGCATTATAATTTCCCTCCAAAAGCTACTAAGCAACCTAGGTTGTTATCAAGAAATCAAACAATGCCAGTAGACTTGTAGAGTGCACTAGAGATCACCACACCAAAACGAGTCCCACAGCTCATTCCTAGCCCGGCCCCAAAACCTGGCACCACCGGTCCCCCTAGCTCCAATTGACCCTATTTTTCTTCTGGTTGTTTATTTGGGTCACATCAACTTATTTTTATTGTTTTTTTTCAAGAATGAGGCCTATAAATACCAGATCAATGGGCAAAGAGATAGATACTTTTTGCTTTAGTTTTGCTTTAGAACACTTGTAATTTGTAACTTGCTTTTCCTTTGAACTCTTGAGCTCTTGCCCCTTTGTCTTGACCTTGCAACTTCTTCATTGAACTTGCAAGCTTAAGATTTAGGTTCTTGAATTCAAGATTAGTTGTATCTTGTTTGAAATTCAACAAAAGTTCTCATTTCATTACATATGTCTTGCTTTCTACATACTTTGACTTTGTGAAATTCTTGCTTTATTTTGATCTTGCAATCTCTTAAGTGAGCTTGCAATCTTAAAGTTTTGTATTTTGATTTCACATTTGTACGAGATTAAAAAATAGTTGAAGGAATTTGCACGTTTTATCGATTCTCTCTTTGTCTTTTCTTTTATTGCAATTTTTTTGTTATGTTCCCTTACTCTTTTTCTTTTTATTTTGGTATTGTAAATATGTGTGAGTAATTGATTTACTTGTAAGGGTAGAGTATGGTTGTTTTGTGTTAGAAGATGTGTTTGCTAAAACCTTAAAAACCTTAACTTTGCAATTGAAACTCCGAGCAAACCACCCGCAATTCTGTTCCGTTAGGCACCTTGTGTGAGTAATTGATTTACTTGTAAGGGTAGAGTATGGTTATATTATGTTAGGAGATGTGTTTGCTAAAACCTTAAAAACCTTAACTTTGCAATTGAAACTCCGAGCAAACTACTCGCAATTCCGTTCCGTTAGGCACCCTATCCTACCATGGTAGCGGTAAATCCTAATCGTGACCGGATTACGAATGGTTTGCCGAAGGCTAAGGTCAAGAGACAAAAACGGAAGGACAAGGACTACAGATTTAGCTCAAAATCACAAATACCGTATTTCAAGTTCCCTAATCCACGTTGTTGCCTATTGCCTTAGTGTCAATATCAGAATTAAGGTCTATAAGGAAGCGGTAAACTATTAGTTATATGTATGCCCTAGAGGCCATTATTGTACATATGATGTATATTATAGTGGATGCTTAGACATATATAGAGAGGACTTTCTTGCTCGACATGGTAGTATGCTATCTGGTTGCTCTTTGTCTTAACATGTAGACTTGTATTATGATACTGTCTCGCTCTCACATGTTGTGTACTTGACTACCAGGACTATGATGGAGATCATAATAGTGGTGCCAGGGTAGTCCACAAGTTCATCTTTTAATTGTTCCTAGTCGAGGGTGTATCGAGACAGGGCATCGATAGTCCAGTGTAGACTAGCGTATACGCTTCTTGACCCATATGATGGGAGATGGATGATCCTACATCCATTGGTGTTTGACATCAAAGATGGTATACGGGTGCTCAGTGGAGACTAGGTACACTGAACAGGACTCGCCGAGAACTCCTAGTTGGTATTATACTTATCGTCAGATAGCAGTTCTCTGGTGACACTGGTACAGGTTAGTCGGTAGACCCGAGATCGTCATAGAGTCTTGTGTGATTCCCAATGTGCTTTGATTTCCACCTTACCACGTTCAAGAGAACGTGCAAAACGGTGGCTTTTGGGTACAGTCTCGAATCACATGGAGGCAATGAGCGATAGGAGGGGATTCGCCTCTCCGGATATTGGGGGTTGATGTTGCGCTGTGCTCGATTGGCCATAATAGGAAGTCCCTGGCCAGGGCTAATACAAAGATCTACTGGTAAGTGTTATCAGTAGTTTCTCGACCCGTTATGAGCCTCACATCAGCACGACTTATTGGTTACTGGGGTCTGACATTTACCACTCCTAGACTAGATATGCGACATATCAGACGAAGAGACCGGACTGTACGGTAGTGTTACTGACAGGCTTTGCGGAGTTTAGACCAGCTTGTTTGTTCATTTTCTGATCGCTCAATATTCGGGTAGCCGTTACGTCCAGTTAGTACCGCTGATGGATTATGGGTGCCTGATATGATCATCACCTACTGTCGGCGTATTGACGAGTCTTTAGAGTCCGACACAGAGGTTTCCTGGCTCAGGCGAAACGAAGTAGGAGCACATATGTGATATATGAATGACCGAGATTAATACGTGTATGTGATACCGTATTCTATTCTCGCGATATGTGATATCGGTCGGTTATATATGATATAGCCAGGTTATCGAATCAAGTGTTGATTCGATAAGTTGATACAAATAATATTATTTGGTTGTATATGATATAGCCGGATTATTAAATCAAGTGCTGATTTAATAGTTTAAAGTATAATTATATATGTGATATATTAATTTACATTAACTAATATTAGCTCACTTAAGAATTTCTTTATCTCACTTATGCATTTAATATATATATGTGTGTGTGTGCGTGTGTGTGCGTGTGTGTAATATATTAATTGTGTTTCTTTTTGTGTCATGCTTGATGATACATGCTACATGGGTGTATGAGACTCACACCATGCTTATGATAATGAAGGGTTTATTTATTTAAAATAAATCAAATATTAGTTGGAAATTAATCATATGGTTTAAGCTTAGTGTAAGCATGTAGAACCATTGGCTTAGTCCACTAATTATGTCTTACCTTAGATATTTATTAACCCAACCATTATCTTAAGCCATGGTTAAGTCTCTACAAGAGTTATATGAGATATTTTCTCACCTATGGTTGTATTAAGATTATTGGCTTCATCTTCTTCATGAACGAGAGGGAGCTCTCTAGGTTTTGAGGAGGTGAGGAATTAATGAGAAAAATATTTCTAAAGTGAGCAAAATTCTTACTTCATCATCCTCTACTAGATTAGCCATTTAGTTTAAGGTGTTACCTTAACTAATCCCTAATTAGTGAAGAGGTAGCTTGGGTTGGTGTCTTCTCGACGTAGATCATCTTCGGCCTCGAAGACTTCGTGCAAGCTTGTTCTTTTCATCTTGTAGAGCCATTCTAGAGTCCGGAAGATCACTACTTGGAGGGAAGGGACTACTACACGGAGCTATTAAAGTGAAGGACCGGTCTACAAAGGTTGTATTCCATGTTAACTTAGATGTAAAGTTGTTTACATGTTGTATTGTTTAACTCTCTAGTTAAGATTCTAGGGTTAGAGTTGTTTAGCATGGCAAATTTTTGAAAACGGCATGGATGATGCCTCCCAAAACCTTGCTGCCGTGCTGTTGGATATATGTATGCCCTAGAGGCCAATATATGTATAGTGGATGCTTGGACATATATATATGTATATTTTGATATATGACTTTCTTACTCGACATGATAGTATGCTATCTGGTTTTACTTTATCTGACATGTTTGCTTGATACTGTTCATTTAATACATGTTGATAAAGCCCTGAGGATATATGCTTAACTTCCATGGCTATGATGGAGAACTTACTAGTGGGGCATGTGCAGTCTATAAGCATATCCTCAAATGTTCTTAATCGTAGGTATATCGAGATAGGGCATCGATATTCCAGAGTAGACTAGCGTATACGTTTCTTGACCCATATGGTGGGCGATGGATGATCCCATATCCATTGGTGTTGTGATATCGAAGATTGTATACGGGTGCTCAGTGGAGACTAGGTATACTGAACAGACACACCGAGAATTCCTATATGGTATTATATCTATCGTCGGTTAGTAGTTCTCTGGTGACACTGGTACAGGTTAGTCTGTAGACCCGAGATCATCATAGAGTCTTCTGTGTTCTCTAACTGTACTTTGATTTCCACCCTACCACGGCTTTACTGAGTCGTGCAAACAGGTGGTTTTTGGCTATAGTCCCGAGACACATGGAGACAGTAAGCGATAGGAGGGGTTTCGTCTCTCCCGGTATTGGGAGTTGATGTTGTGCAATGTGCGATTGGCTCTGACTTGAAGTCCCTGGCCAGGGCTGATGAGATTTACTGATAAGTGTTATCAGTAGTTTCTCGACCGGTCATAGACCATATCGACATGACATATTGAGTTATTAGGGCTCGACGATTCCATCCCTAGACTTGATATGTAGCATATCAGATGAACAGACCGGACTGTACGGTAAGTGTTGCCAATGGCTCCACGGGAGTTTTGACGGGTTCGCTTGTTTTTCTTTTGATCGCTCAATACCCGGGCGGCCGTTACGTTTAGCTGACCGCTTGCGGCTTGTAGGTGTTTTGATATGATCATCACCTACTGCCGGCGTATTGACGAGTCTTAGAGTCCCACACAGGATTTTTCTAGCTCAGGCGAAATGTTGTGATGTGCATATGTGATATGCGCAGGAGCTCGATTAAATACGAATATGTGATACCGTATTTTAATCGGACGTTCAATATTAGTTGGGTCGTATTTGATATGACTGATTTATTAAATCAAGTGTTGATTTAATATTATCTTTTAGCTCACTTTTAATTAACCCTTTTTCTTTTGGATGTATGCATGTATGTTCACACATGCACATGATGATGTGCATGCATACATACACACATACATATGTGTCATGGTTGATGATACAAAGGAGATGGCAATATAAGACTCACATGGTTGATAAATATCTAGATTTTTGTTAATGAATTAAAGGAAAAAGGAAATTAGCATAATGACTCATTTTCTGCACACTTCTTCTTTGACCATTAACTTTAACCATGGTATAATTTCCTTTGTTCTTTAACCCATCTACAAAATATCTAGATATTTAGTTAACTATAGTTATATTTGAGAGTGTCTCATATATATTCTTTTCTTTTTCATTTTAGAAAAAAGTATTTCATTATTATTCAAAAAAGTTTTTGCCATCTTCACCATCCTCCTTCTCCAAGCTCTCTTGAGTTTTGTTTTAAGTGAGGAACTTAAAAAGAAAGGGTTTTTAAAGTGAGTTTACAAACCACACAACCATTCTACACTACCCTAACCCTTTAGTGTAGAGTGTTTGCTTCATTTTCCGAAGCTAAAAGCTTGATCTAGGAATCTCCGGGTGGATCATCGTAGACGACGAAGGACCTCGAGCGGAGTCGTTCCAAACCTTGTGCAAAGCCGTAGGAGTCTTAAAGACCGAAGGAGTTGGCTACAAAGGTTGTATTTCCTTTTCCTTTAGTTTAGACTTCACATAATGATGTTATTACCCTAATATCTAGTTACGATTCGTAGTTCGTTTGTAATAGCCCTCTTTAAAATGAAAGTTCACCATTTTATGATGTTGCAACCTTACTAGAGGCGCTACTATACACCAACATGGTATCAGAGCTTAGCTAGAGGTTTAGGGTAAACCGGAAGACGTTTAAAAACTCAATCGAACATAAAAAAAATGAGATATTTACATGCTCACTGGAAATTTTTTCAAAAGTTGGAATTTTTGTAATTAAAAATATTCAGAAAATAGAGTAGGGTTTTATATGGATCCCCAAGAAAAACGAGCGCCTAACTCGACATAACGACCACGGAACCGCGGCCAAATAGGTGTATTTGCGGGGTTTCCGCGGCGCCGTTGGTGAGGCTTGGACCGTGCGCTATTGCGTTGATCCGTAGGTACTATATATGCTCTCAGGGAATTTTTTATGCAGGTTCAAGTGTTGAGATCTATTACAACAAAGGGTATGTTGATGTGTTGATTGATATATTTTAACGTCGTCTATACTTTTCAATTATTGATGTGATATGATGTATAGGATCGTCGTGATCGAATGGCCGGGGGTTTTATGTGAGGCGAGAGTTTATCTTTTTCATTCATGTAAAATTCATTGTATATATTATTCTTTTATTGGGGCACATCCGAGTTGAGGATGATGTCTCCTTTGATGTATATTTTACTTTTCTGCATTAGGATAGACCTAATAAGGGGAGCATGAGTGACCGGGTTCTGGAGTTCAGTGGGAGGCCATCTCGAGGAGTCGAGACCGGGTCTCCTAAACTCCAGAATTGGAAGAGTCACTTGCCGCTCTCATAGGGGTCTGAGGGTGTGGGCATGGCTATTCATCACGACCGTGGAATCCGTATTTTCTATCGTAGGCTAAATAGAAAATACGGAGTTCCTAGTTTATCCTATATTTTCATATATATGTTTCTGCTGCTAATTATTCTGTGATCTGATTGCTTAATATCTGAGACGAATGTGTAGGGTTACTAGGCACTCTCATAAGGGTCTACAAGACATCAACCATGCCCGATTTAAATTTTAGACGTGCCGAACAACCCTAACCAAGATCGTATACTAGAGATTATGCGAAAACAATAAGCAAGTAAACAACTTTACTACTAATAGTTTCGGATTACAACCTTTGTAGTCCAGTCCTTCACTTCAATAGCTCCGTGTAGTAGTCCCTTCGCTGCGATCACGATCGTCTGGACTCTAGAGAGGTTCCCGCGAAGAAACGAACGTGCTTGCTTCGATGACTTCGAGGCCGAAGATGATCTATGTCGAGGAGACACTGAATCAAGCCATTCCTTCACTAGGTCATGAACTTTGTGAAGAGAACATACTCTACTACATGGCAAGTGGTAGAGGATGAAGAAGTAGGAGGTGGGCTCACTTTAGAATTGATTTTCTCACATTTTATCTCAAAACTCCATTAGAGTTAGCAAGCTTTTTCATGGAGCTTGAAGAAGAAGAAGAAGACTTGTGAATAATTCATCCAAATGAATTATTGCACCCTTGGTTGAGTTAAGCCCTCATGGATAACTCATGAAGAGAATTAACTCATGGCTATGGTTAAAGGTTGGGTTTGATAAATATCTTAAACTAGACAAAAGGCTTGACTTTGTCAAAGCTTATCCATAAGCTTATCCACAAGATTTTGTGCAAGATTTAGCATAACAAACTCAATCTCTTTTGAATTAGCTTAACATAAATAGAAACCCTAACTTAACCCTAGCATTGTGTTAATCTCATACACCTAACTTATATGTATCATCAAACATGACACAATCCATGTACACAAATGTACATATCGCGTATATACGTACAATGTGCACATCATAGGAGAAAAAGAAATCAATAGTGAGCTAAATATTAGTTAATGTATTATAATATATCAAATATATAATTATACATTAAATTATCAAATCAACTCTTGATTTAATAATCCGGCTATATCATATATAACCGACTAATATCAAATGCAACATCTTATCGAATCAATGCTCGATCTGATAACTCGGCTATATCACATATAACCAATCATGTCACACATCACGAGAATATAATGCGGTATCACATACTCGCATTAATCTCGTTCTCGCACATATCACATATGCACTCCTACTCCGTTTCGCTTGAGCCAGGAAACCTCTGTGTAGGACTCTAAAGACTTGTCAATACGCCGGCAGTAGGTGATGATCATATCAAACACCCACAAGCCGCAAGCGGTCTGCCAAACGTAACGGCCACCCGGGTATTGAGCGATCAGAAGATCAACAAGCAAGCCTGTACATTCCCCTACGAATCCAATCAGTAACACTCCCATACAGTCCGGTCTCTTCGTCTGATATGTCGCATATCTCGCCTGGGGGTTGTAAACGTCAGACCCCAGTAGCTTGATAAGTCATGTCGATATGAGGTCTATAACAGTTCAAGAAACTACTGATAACACTTACCAGTAAATCTCGGCAACCCTGGCCAGAGATTTCCAGTTATACCCAATCGAACACAGCGCAACATCAACTCCCTATACCGGGAGAGACTGTAACGTTTTGAAAATCCTTTCGGTGAAATTTCGGAAAAACGGTAAAATAAGGGGTGTTTTCCGTAAAAGGTCAAAATACAAATATCTTTATTATAAAATTAAATATACATATCCTAGTTAAGTAATTGCTAGTATTTGGTGTTTATTGAGCCACTGGTGAAATTTCAAATTTTCTGAAATTTTTTCCGAAATTAATTATTTTAATATTATTTTAAGCTGTCATTAATACATTTAATTAGGGAAAATTACAAATTGGAATGGGTTGAAACAAATTTTGTGCATCATAATAAATTAAACAAAATTTTAGCATATGGTTTTTGAAACAAAATGAAACTGCCAAACGGTGTTAGAAATTATTGAAGAAAAAAGGGTTTTTTTGGTGAAATTAGTATAAATGGAATTGGGGTATAACATTTATCCTTTACCAACCCACTCACCCACACCCACACACCCACATGGACATGGCTGCCCCTCACCCACACACTTCACACTTCATGAGAAAAGAAATGAGAAAAGAAAAAGGAAAGAGCAAGGAATGAAGTCAAAAAGAGGTATGACTTTGACCTTGGGTTGGCTAGATGACTTTTTCCCCACCTGTTTCTCTCTCCACTCACTCCCCCCATTGTGGCTGAGCTCTTTTCCCTTCCCCAACAGCAGCAGCCCCTTCATTTCCCCGTCTCATTTCTCATCAAAAAATTCACCAAAAATGCTTCAAATCCACAAAAAAATCTAAGCTAAATCCAAATCCAACACTTACCCATTATTTCTTGGCTACTATAGTATGATTTTTAGTGAAAAGTTTTCATTTTGGAGGCCAAGATTTTGGTGCTAGATTCATGTTTGATCTCTTGATCATGAGGTATAATTCTAACCTTTCTCTTAAATTGTTGTCAATTGCCTTAGCTTAGCTTAATTATATGTTTAAATAGGTTTTTTATTTGTTCTAAGTGCATGATTTGAAATTCAAGAGAGGGGTTTGAATTCAAATTGGGGTTTTGGGTTGTGAGATTATGGTTGTGTGATGTATTTGACATATTAGGTTATGCTAAATCAAATTAAGTTGCTAGTTTGCATATTTATTGATTTAAATTGTGATAATTATATAAATTGTAAACTAGGTTTTTAAAATAATTATATTTTGGTGAGATAAAATTCTAATTAAGGTTGCATGTCATTATAAATATTATATTGAGTTGTTTAATGCTTTTAGTTCATGAAAATCCAAGCTAAATTGTTGTTTGTGCATTTTTGCTATAAATTGTTAAAATTTGGGTATATTGTAAACTAGAATTTTAGGGTTAATGAAATTTATTGGGATTAAATTATGGAAATTGTTTTTATGACTTATTTAAGATATTTAATAAGTATTGTGGCCACTAGATTTGTTTAAACGTCGAGTTTTGTACTAAAACGGGTAATTTTTGTTTGCTAGATTTTCGGAAAAATGGCTTTTAAGGTGAATTTAGGGTTTTTGTGAATTTTAACCTATTTTATATTATAATTAGTGTTCGTGAATGCGCAAATGAGAGTGTTTGGGTTTTTCTCAATGGTTTGATGTTTGTACATCGAAATCGAGAGTTGGTTTGGCTATTCTTGCATGCGTAGGCGATAGATTTTGACCTATGCGTGATACGCGTGCCGATTTGATTTTCGTATGCCGTTTCGATTTCGAATTTGGTTTTAATGCGATACAGTGCGTTATGATATGTAGGTACCCCAGGTGGACTTCGAGACGACAAGCAAGCGCGTAGCGACGTCGGCACCGGCGAGCGCAGGTCAGGTGAGTAGATTTTATCTACGGGGGAAATCGGGTGGATGGCGTATAGCACCCCCGCAGTCCGTAGTATAGTTGATGATATATATGTTATAGGTGTTTTATGATATGAGGATGATTATCAAGGTATGATCTTGTGTTCATGGTTTAGTGTAGGGTAATTAGAAGTAAACTAGCATAACTTCTTAGTCGCGAACCCTAGAATAGGTTCACACCCACCCGCACACCCGCATTTGCATACATATATCTTACATGTGCGTATATGGGAATATGTATATATATACACACTTGGGTATGGGACTAGGTATATATATATATATACGTATGCATATACATGGATTATAAGGATGGTACTTGCGATTGGCGATAAGTCGATGAGATTGGGCTTGAGACCGTGAGATCGGTGATGTGACATAGTCCGTATTTGTGATACGACATGGTATTTTAGCGGTTTCTTTAGGCATGGTGTTTTCATACACATGCATGCATTTCATAGATGGTATCGGTTTTGTACTAAACGTTGGTCAGTACCCCAGATGATGATCTTGATAAAGAGGATACCAGATGAACAGTGTGATGAGTATGATATTGACCCGTACCCAGATTTGGGGATGCCGTACGACGGATTTACGTACGAGCTATATATTGATGATTGATCCGCACTCTTGAATTGGGATGTCTGATTATAGATATGGTATCGGATATGATATTATTGAGGCGGGATCACCGACTAATATATATACAGGTATGTATACGTATCGACTCAGATGTTAGGTGGTTTCCTTACCTGTAGTTCAGCTTGTTAGTTCAGCCATATAGTTTAGTGTAGTTGTTAGACTAGATTAGACTCCTACCTATTTCAAAACTAACGAATCGTGGGTATTTTAAAAGGACAGGTCAAGGGATTCTACGGATATTTCAAAAGACATATCTTTTCTTAAAAACACCGTAGCCCTTATTTTCAAAAACAGCGCGATTCGTGTTATTTCAAAGGAACTCTTGTAGGACTTATATTAGGGTAATGCAGTTTAGTTATCGTTGTTTCTAGTATTCAGCTCCCGCATATTATTGTTGTTGCTCCTCATCGCATCCTTATTGTAATTCATATTTCATTATTGATATCATGCTGTTAGGACACCATCACCATTACCGATGATGCGTATGTACCACGTATACTTACTTGCCGGCTCACACACATCTTCATCGGTAATTGCCATGTCACAACACTTTAGAAAATACTATTTCATTTGACATAGGTTGTTAGCTAATAGTTTAGACATGATATTAGTGTACTTGCCTTATATGCTAGTTTAGACATTGTAGTTATTACTTGCTACTTCATGCATGTTATTATTCATTGATATGCCGCATTCATGGATTTTTATGTCCATATTCACTATTTATATGCTATTGAGGATTTGGATTCGGATTTTCATGAGATTTCCTGTATTTGGGGGAAAACCGCAAAAACACTTATAAACTTCTTTCTCTTTTTTTTTATGAAAAAGTGCGGTTTTCCCATGATGTATAAGTCGTCAACCATGAGTTTGCTGATGGATTTCGAGACCCGATTCGAGGAGTTGGATGAACCGTTTCGGGTACATGGTGGACCCGGTAAGGTACCCCGAGGCAAGAAGGTCATGTTGCTGACGTTGAGCCTGGCAGGGGAGCACTACCTACCGGTGATTTTACCCGACGCGTCGAATATCCGGAGGATACCGTCGTGGTCTTGAGATTGATGGTAGGGGCCGGTCTGGACTGACGGCGCCCTAGATAGTGAGATTGATACAGAGATTCTGAGATATTGAGGTACAGAGATTTGATGACACAGGCCAGTTCGGATAGCCGGAGCCTGAGATTTTGAGACATTGGGATTTACGTTTTGTGTCGATGCTAGACACTGTTTATACTGATTTCATTATGATACCTCATTTTAAAAATACAGAAAATCTCACTAATTTATGAAAGTAGTTTTCTTCATTACATGCATTCTGTTTCGTGCATTCATACATCATCCATGTGATACATTGCTACCAGAGGCACTGACACGGGCAGATGAGATTGCACTTGGGTTAGATATTTACCCTAGCCATTGTTATAGGCTGCAGCATTTATATTTAAGGATATATTATGATCGTATGACCTAGGATTGCGTTGTTCATGCGATTTCTGTTCGTAGATGTTTTTCTACTCACGAGTTGGCAACTCACCCCCGTTGTGCCACAGTTTCTTGCAGGTTTGCCGTACAGGTTTCATTACGGCTTCGCTGGCACTGCTTCTTATCGGGTGACTTGCTAGTAGATAGGTTTATTGTATCGTACCCATCCTTATACCTTGTATATTACTATTCTGTTGTATCTAGAAGTTCCATCAACTAAACATGTATTTATTTTGAGATAGAGACCAGTGATGTTATTCTTTCGACCTTAGAGTCGCGCTTTGTATTTCTATGGATTTCTTGCTGTTTGAGTTTCCTTTTGAGTTTTGATCCTCGCCCTTGGCGATGTATATTATATTGCTTGTGTGGTTTTGACCGTCGATTGACGAAGAGCTAGCTCCCTCTTGGGGATGCCTTTTTATTGATTTCGTATACTATTCATGTTGTATCCCATTTGGGGGCCAGTATTTACAAAAGAGACTCTGCCGAAATTTTCAGTAAATATTTGACGTTTTTTAAAAACGCATAATTCGGCTATGTTATTAAAACTACTTGTTTTAAGTTGGTTTTCCTTTCACTCTACTACCTTTCTTGGTTTGGATTTCTGGGTTTTCGGCTTACTTAGATTACGTACGCCTCGAGACGTTTCGTAGTTTAAGTGCCGATCATGTTCCGTACTTTCGGGATGTGACAAAGTTGGTATCAGAGCGTTAGGTTTTACCTTCGGAGCGTAGGATGACCCTTGGTTGATGGAATAGGTGACTAAAGTAGAGTGACGTACCGTGGGTATGTTCCGTGGCATACTTACGATACGCTACTCCACTTAAGAAGCCTTAGGATGTACATTTCTTTGTTCAGTATTATATTCATTCCTGATTTAGCCTCATCGGTATTAGTTATGGTTTTGCTGCCACGATTACGGCAGGGAGAGCTACGGCTAGAGTTGCGGTCAGCAAAAGCTCGTTACGAACGAGGACTGACCAGGGCGTGATTCTGACGACATACGACTGCATTGAGAGGCGTCGTCTGATTGTGTTTTTGCGCCATGAGCGTTTGGATGGATCGCTGTATGAGATTACTCGGACGTGCAGATCAGCACCAGAGGATTGAGCCAATGATAGAGGCCAGCCAGATTTTGATGACCGTTGGCGTATTGCTTATTCATGATGATTGAGGCACTGTTCAGCGTGCAGACGATTGAGCCAGTTGTTGCTGCGAACGACGAGATATCGTCCCAGATGTTGGAGCTATTGCAGTACGGGTTGTACTAAGAGATGATAGAAGGTCGCTAGTCACCCGAGGATGAATGACTAGGACATGTGGTTCGTTCGCCTATCCCGATGCGAGGTCATCAGATAGATTGATTCCAGCTAGAGACGACTTCACGCGGAGACGTTGATAGTCGACAGAGACGATCGAATGCCAGCAACCTATTATTCTAGGTTTAAAGTATTCGGAAAGGCATTCAGGCAATTCTATGGACCCTCTAGAATATTGAAACCCTAACTCGACTTAATGATCGTGTGAAAGCCTTTGAACCTTAGGGTTTGCGACAGTTCCGCGGCGCCATTAGTGAGGCTTGGGTTTGCCCTTCTACGGCTGGACCATCGATGCTGTGGTACGTACTCGATACTGTTAAACTGTACCTAAGATGTTGAGCTCTTGGGGGATTATGAGGTTTTGACGAATCGATCAGATGGTTCGACTTCATTCGGATGCTAGGTGGTGAGATGCATTTCTTGGGAGACTCCATATACGAGGATAGCCGTTGGAGCTCTGTCCATGCAGCCACGACGAGACGAGTCTGAAGCAGTCGACATTTGAGAAAAGTGGAGTAAGAGGTCCGTACGAGGTCTTGATGAGACGACTTCCACTCCGCCGACATCAGAGATGCGATACGCATGCCGAGGCATTGTACTTGGATATACCTTCCAGAAGGAGTCGCGATGAGTATGCAGCCGTTCCGGAACGAGAACAGATCTAGTAAGGGACGATTTCTTCCGGACAGTTCGGCAGAGACGAGATTTGGGAAAGATCCCGACAGGACCTTTCCGGAATAAATTACGAGAAGACTTGGGCCCAGGGGTGGTCATGTTACGCACACCGGCAGGCCAGAGTTCAGGATCGTCGACGAGATATGCTATGAGTGACCACGACAGTTGGCCCGAGATTCTTGGAGGATGTTCTTGAGCGGGACTATTCCGCCATATTTGATTTTGGTATTTTGGACGATCTATTCGCATGACTGATTTTGATGATTGAGTTTCATTGTATTTTTTTTCATGTACCATGGTTGCACCTACTGAGTGTTTACGATTTTTGCACAGTTGTTGCACTTGATATCATTTTTGTGCCTTGGTTTCGCATGTTTATGATTTTATGGGTTTCATACAGTTGAGTTGATTTTGTGCGTATGTACGCACACGATTTGGTTTTTGCACTCGGTATAGTTCATATATGCTTGCAGTGCAGTGTTACGCATTTTGTGCACTTAGATGCACTGGACTTCGATTTCGATTGTGATACTTGATGTTTGTTTTGTGCACCTTGTGCACCTGATTTGATTTTGCGCATGTTCGACGCTTGATATTTGATTTCATGATCTCGTGCATGATGGATGCACCTGTTTTGGATTTTCGCGCATGTTTTGAGAAGCGATTTTGGTGCACACCAGATGCACTAAATCGAGATTTTTCGTGCGTGTCAGATGCACCTGTCCTTGCTGTCAGGCACACACGTTTCCTATAACAAATGTTGTGTGCACACCCGATGCACTTAGATGTTGTTTCTATGCGCGTGTATGGAACATATATGGATTTTGATTTCTGTGCGCACCAGATGCACGTAGTATTCATGTACATATTTTGGGATTGATTTCTTATAGAGCAATACGTTTTTATGACATTTGCTATGTGTTTTCGTACTGAGCAGGACTAGTCAGAGGATAGTACCTGAATATATTTTGCATGCATTGATAGCTATCGAAGGGAATTCCAAAAGTGAGCTATAGTCTCAGTATTTATCTACGTGTCTGATACGACACGAAACGTTTAAAACAAGGAAACTCTTCTAAATTGTTTCCCAAAAACGGCGGAGCGTACTTTTTTTAAACAAAAGGTATATATGTATATGGTTATTTTCTTATGATAAACGTCCGCCACTGTGCAGTGTTATGCACATTGCGCAGTGACTTTAAAAGATTTGGCATGCATTTCCTTCAGATATTTACATATATAGATTTAATATTTACGTGTATAGTTTCCAGTTATACCATATTGGTTTTGTATTGGATTTGACATTTGTGTCTTTACCATGACTCCGATGACTGCGAGATACTTGACGGAGTTTTGAATTTGAGTTATATGCTCATTTTTCATGCGCATGCGCTGCGTTGTGATTTGTTTTATGTATTTACGATTTCGGAGCCCCGACGACTTGATGGTTTTGCTTAGATGTTTTAGTATTTGGGGGGTTAATTTAAATTCGGGGAACGAATTTCTTTAAGGTGGGAAGATTGTAACGTTTTGAAAATCGTTTCGGTGAAATTTCGGAAAAACGGTAAAATAAGGGGTGTTTTCCGTAAAAAGTCAAAATACAAATATTTTTATTATAAAATTAAATATACATATCCTAGTTATGTAATTGCTATTATTTGGTGTTTATTGAGCCACTGGTGAAATTTCAAATTTTCTGAAAATTTTTCAGAAATTAATTATTTTAATATTATTTTAAGCCGTCATTAATACATTTAATTAGGGAAAATTACAAATTGGAATGGGTTGAAAAAAATTTTGTGCATCATAACAAATTAAACAAAATTTTAGCATATGGTTTTTGAAACAAAATGAAACTGCCAAACGGTGTTAGAAATTATTGAAGAAAAAAGGCTTTTTTTGGTGAAATTAGTGTTAATGGAATTGGGGTATAACATTTATCCTTTCCCAGCCCACTCAACCACGCACACACACCCACATGGACATGGCTGCCCCTCACCCACACACTTCACACTTCATGAGAAAAGAAATGAGAAAAGAAAAAGAAAAGAGTAAGGAATGAAGTCAAAAAGAGGTATGACTTTGACCTTGGGTTGACTAGATGAATTTTTCCCCACCTCTTTCTCTCTCCTCTCACTCCCCCCCATTGTGGCCGAGCTCTTTTCCCTTCCCCAACAGCAGCAGCCCATTCATTTCCCCTTCTCATTTCTCATCAAAAAATTCACCAAAAATGTTTCAAATCCACAAAAAAATCAAAGCTAAATCCAAATCCAACACTTGCCCATTATTTCTTGGCTACTATAGTATGATTCTTAGTGAAAAGTTTTCATTTTGGAGGCCAAGATTTTGGTGCTAGATTCATGTTTGATCTCTTGATCATGAGGTATAATTCTAACATTTCTCTTAAATTGTTGTCAATTGCCTTAGCTTAGCTTAATTATATGTTTAAATAGGTTTTTTATTTGTTCTAAGTGCATGATTTGAAATTCAAGAGAGGGGTTTGAATTCAAATTGGGGTTTTGGGTTGTGAGATTATGGTTGTGTGATGTATTTGACATATTAGGTTATGCTAAATCAAATTAAGTTGCTAGTTTGCATATTTATTGATTTAAATTGTGATAATTATATAAATTGTAAACTAGGTTTTTAAAATAATTATATTTTGGTGAGATAAAATTCTAATTAAGGTTGCATGTCATTATAAATATTATATTGAGTGGTTTAATGCTTTTAGTTCATGAAAATCCAAGCTAAATTGTTGTTTGTGCATTTTTGCTATAAATTGTTAAAATTTGGGTATATTGTAAACTAGAATTTTGGTGTTAATGAAATTTATTGGGATTAAATTATGGAAATTGTTTTTATGACTTATTTAAGATATTTAATAAGTATTGTGGCCACTAGATTTGTTTAAACGTCGAGTTTTGTACTAAAACGGGTAATTTTTGTTTGCTAGATTTTCGGAAAAATGGCTTTTAAAGTGAATTTAGGGTTTTTGTGAATTTTAACCTATTTTATATTATAATTAGTATTCGTGAATGCGCAAATGAGAGTGTTTGGGTTTTTCTCAATGGTTTGATGTATGTACATCGACATCGAGGGTTGGTTTGGCTATTCTTGCATGCGTAGGCAATAGATTTTGACCTATGCGTGATACGCGTGCCGATTTGATTTTCGTATGCCGTTTCGATTTCGAATTTGGTTTTAATGCGATACAGTGCGTTATGATATGTAGGTACCCCAGGTGGACTTCGAGACGACAAGCAAGCGCGTAGCGACGTCGGCACCGGCGAGCGCAGGTCAGGTGAGTAGATTTTATCTACGGGGGAAATCGGGTGGATGGCGTATAGCACCCCCGCAGTCCGTAGTATAGTTGATGATATATATGTTATAGGTGTTTTATGATATGAGGATGATTATCAAGGTATGATCTTGTGTTCATGGTTTAGTGTAGGGTAATTAGAAGTAAACTAGCATAACTTCTTAGTCGCGAACCCTAGAATAGGTTCACACCCACCCGCACACCCGCATTTGCATACATATATCTTACATGTGCGTATATGGGAATATGTATATATATACACACTTGGGTATGGGACTAGGTATATATATATATATACGTATGCATATACATGGATTATAAGGATGGTACTTGCGATTGGCGATAAGTCGATGAGATTGGGCTTGAGACCGTGAGATCGGTGATGTGACATAGTCCGTATTTGTGATACGACATGGTATTTTAGCGGTTTCTTTAGGCGTGGTGCTTTCATACACATGCATGCATTTCATAGATGGTGTCAGTTTTGTACTAGACATAGGTCAGTACACCAGATGATGATCTTGATAAAGAGGATACCAGATGAATAGTGTGATGAGTATGATATTGACCCATACCCAGATTTGGGGATGCCGTACGACGGATTTACGTACGAGCTATATATTGATGATTGATCCGCACTCTTGACTTGGGATGTCTCATTATAGATATGGTATCGGATATGATATTATTGAGGCGGGATCACCGAATAATATATATACAGGTATGTATACGTATCGATTCAGATGTTAGGCGGTTTCCTTACCTGTAGTTCAGCTTATTAGTTCAGCCGTATAGTTTAGTGTAGTTGTTAGACTATATTAGACTCCTACCTATTTCAAAACTAACGAATCGTGGGTATTTTAAAGGACAGGTCAAGGGATTCTACGGATATTTCAAAAGACGTATCTTTTCTTAAAAACACCGTAGCCCTTATTTTCAAAAACACCGCGATTCGTGTTATTTCGAAGGCACTATTGTAGGACTTATATTAGGGTAATGCAGTTTAGTTATCGTTGTGTCTAGTATTCAGCTCCCGCATATTATTGCTGTTGCTCCGCATCGCATCCTTATTGTAATTCATATTTCATTATTGATATCATGCTGTTAGGACACCATCACCATTACCGATGATGCGTATGTACCACGTACACTTAATTGCCGGCTCACACACATCTTCATCGGTAATTGCCATGTCACGAACACTTTAGAAAATATTATTTCATTTGACATAGGTTGTTAGCGAATAGTTTAGACATTATATTAGTGTACTTGCCTTATATGCTAGTTTAGACATTGTAATTATTACTTGCTACTTCATGCATGTTATTATTCATTGATATGCCGCATTCATGGATTTTTATGTCCATATTCACTGTTTACATGCTATTGAGGATTTGGATTCGGATTTTCATGAGATTTCCTGGATTTGGGAGGAAACCGCAAAAACGCTTATAAACTTCTTTCTCTTTTTTTTTTAAGAAAAAGTGCGGTTTTCCCATCATGTATAAGTCGTCCACCATGAGTTTGATGATGGATTTCGAGACCCGATTCGAGGAGTTGGATGAACCGTTTCGGGTACATGGTGGACCCGGTAAGGTACCCCGGGGCAAGAAGGTCGTGTTGCTGACGTTGAGCCTGGCAGGGGAGCACTACCTACCGGTGATTTTACCCGACGCGTCGGATATCCGGAGGATACCGTCGTGGTCTTGAGATTGATGGTAGAGGCCGGTCTGGACTGACGGCACCCTAGATAGTGAGATTGATACAGAGATTCTGAGATATTGAGGTACAGAGATTTGATGATACAGGCCAGTCCGGATAGCCGGAGCCTGAGATTTTGAGACATTGGGATTTACGTTTTGTGTCGATACTAGACACTGTTTATACTGATTTCATTATGATACCTCGTTTTAAAAATACAAAAAATCTCACTAATTTATGAATGTAGTTTTCTTTAGTACATGCATTCTGTTTCGTGCATTCATACATCATCCATGTGATACATTGCTACCTGAGGCACTGACATGGGCACATGAGATTACACTTGGGTTAGATATTTATCCTAGCCATTGTTATAGGCTGCAGCATTTATATTTAAGGATATATTATGATCGTATGACCTAGGATTGCGTTGTTCATGCGATTTCTGTTCTTAGATATTTTTCTACTCACGAGTTGGCAACTCACCCCCGTTGTGCCACAGTTTCTTGCAGGTTTGTCGTACAGGTTTCATTACGGCTTCGCTGGCACTGCTTCTTTTCGGGTGACTTGCTAGTAGATGGGTTTATTGTATCGTACCCATCCTTATACCTTGTATATTACTATTCTGTTGTATCTAGAAGTTCCATCAACCAAACATGTATTTATTTTGAGATAGAGACCAGTGATGTTATTCTTTCGACCTTAGAGTCGCGCTTTGTATTTCTATGGATTTCATGCTATTTGAGTTTCCTTTTGAGTTTTGATCCTCGCCCTTGGCGTTGTATATTATATTGCTTGTGTGGTTGTGACCGTCGATTGACGAAGAGCTAGCTCCCCCTTGGGGATGCCTTTTTATTGATTTCGTATACTATTCGTGTTGTATCCCGTTTGGGGGCCAGTATTTACAAAGGAGACTCTGCCGAAATTTTCAGGAAATATTTGACATTTTTTTAAAAACGCATAATTCGGCTATGCTATTAAAACTACTTGTTTTAAGTTGGTTTTTCCTTCACTCTACTATTTTTCTTGGTTTGGATTTCTGGGTTTTCGGCTTACTTAGATTACGTACGCCTCGAGACGTTTCCTAGTTTAAGTGCCGGTCATGTTCCGTACTTTTGGGATGTGACAGAGACGAATCCTCTCCTATCGCTCATTGTCTCTATGTGATTCGGGACTGTACCCAAAAGCCACCGTTTTGCATGCCCCATTGGATGTGGTATGATGGAAATCAAAGCATAGTGGGAATCACACAAGACTCTATGACGATCTCTGGTCTACAGACTAACCTGTACCAGTGTCATCAGAGAACTGCCATCTGACGTGAGGTATAATACCATCTGGGAGTTCTCGGCGAGTCCGTCCAGTGTACCCAGTTTTCACTGAGCACCCATATTGTTAGTGTATATGCCCTAGGGGCCATTATTGTATCATACTAGCTTGTATATTACTTAATGGAAGCTTGGGATATTCACAGTTATATTAACAGTCTTGCTAAACAAGGTAGTATGCTACTTGGTTTTATCTATCTTAATATGTGTGTACGTATTGATAGAGCCCTTAGGATCTTGCTTGACTACCAGCGTTGTGAAGGCAGTCACACTAGTGGGGGCTGGGTAGTCTACAAGCACATCCTTTTTCAGTTTCCTAGTCATAGGATTATCGAGACAGGGCATCGATACTCCAGAGTAGACTAGTGTGTACGCTTCTCATCCCAGTTAGGGAGATGGTCTGTCCCACAGCCATCAGTACGTCGTACTGGAGATAGTATACAGGTGCTCGTTGGGTTACGGGTACACCGGACAGGACTCATAGAGAACTGTTGGTTGGAATTATACCCGTCGTCAGTTAATAGTTCCCAGGTGACATGAGTACAGCATAGTCCCCAAACTTAACACTGCTATTTCGCCTCGAGTGTGTCCCACTGTTCTTAGATTGATACCCTACCATGGCTCAAAGGAGTCATGCAAACAGGTAGCAGTTGGGTGTAGTCCCGAGCACTTGGAGGCAGTAGTGGTTAGACAGGATTCGTCTCTCCCTGAATTGGGAGTTGATATCGCTCTGTATCTGGAGAGCCATTACGCAAAGTCCCTGGCCAGGGCAAGCGAGATTTACTGGTAGGTTTTCTAGTAGTTTCTCATGGTGTAATGGGCATCGCTCCGACACGACTTATACCGCTTTTAGGGGACTGACGTTTGCCGCCCTAGGCCCGATATGCAATAGCCCTAGACGAACAGACCGGACTGTATGGAGATTGTCACATCAGGCTCAATAGGAGTTCGGATGGGTTTCCTCATCGGCCTTCTTATCGACATCAACCTGGGGACCGTTACGTACTGCTAGTGCCGCTTGCGGTCTGTGGTTAAACCCACTGCCAGCGTAGTAGTCGAGTCTTTAGAGTCCCACACAGAGAGTTTCCCCGCTCCGGGCGAAACGATATAGAGGTCGTATGGTTTTACGACAGGATTCAGATACGCACGTGCTTTTATGCACGTACGATGTTTGGACAGTTTTTACTAGCCGGCTTTGGTTTAAGCCAGATTCTAGTATCGGATTATTGGATTTATACAGTCTAAAGTTTTTCCGTGTTTTCACGAATAGGAGGGGCGTTCTCGTAATTTGGCCAGGAGCTTCTAGAAGGATGATGACTTGGGGGCTAAGGTGGCATTTGCAATTATTGATTTAGTGACTCATTTGTGTGATTCATCCATGGAGTTAATGATGCATTTATTGATCTAATGACTCATGGGATGAATCACACTAAGTGAATAAATGAAGCATGGTTGATAAATCATTTGATTTATTCATTTAATAAATCATCATGCTTCATATATTCAAGATGAGATATTATTTCACTTCATTCTCACTCTCACCTTCTCTCTCCTCAAGCTCTCTCTCTTCAAACCCTAACCCTACCCTCTCATATGTTGAGATCAAGGGTTAGCAAGACATATTAATCCATAATCACACTCTATATTACCTAGGTTGCTTAGATTAGCACTTTGAGAAACCTAGTTACCTCAAGATTAGAGGCAAAGCTTGGAGTAGAAGCTCTCGGGTGGATCGTCTATTACAAAGAGGAAGCCGACGAGGAGGTGGTTAACGAGAAGAAGAAGGACTTGGTTCATTATGTATAATCTTCTTTCATAGTAGCTAATTACTCCTATGTTAGTGTTAGTTATAGTTTAGCAAAGATCCTTTCGGTTAGTCGATGTTAGTTTAAAGAAAAAGATTGTTTTTCATATTTCCGCCTCCCCGCAACTCGTGTGGTGTACAACGTCGACTTACAGTGGTATCAGAGCCTCGCTAAACCATAACTAACTTGTTAGCAAAGTCGTTAGAAATTCGATCGCAAAACGAACCGAAAAAACATTATTTTTATCAAGTTTCTGTCGATTTTAAAACGGGGTCAAAATTTTTTTCAGGGACCTCTAAAATTACATGCAGGAAAATATAAGAATACTGGAGAAATTTGGGTTCATGAATCGGCCAAACAGCCGCGGAACCGCGGCCGATCCAAGCGATCCGCCGCGGATCCGCGGCCGAGTTGAAGCCGATTCACCCCAAAATTCCCTAGTAACTCTTCTGTGATTATTTTGTTCTTTCTGGAATGTTTATTTTCTGCTCAAGTCTCAGGTGCACAGAGAAGTTTTTGGAGTAGAATCTATTGTGTTTGCTCGATCGAAATTCTACGATGTTTGGCTAATTAGATTATATCTGTGATTTATAATATGTTCGTAAACCTCCCCTAACTGCTAGTATGTCGGTTGGCAGGGGGTTGCACATTTCTGTAATGATTTTACTGTTTGTGTTTATGAACTTGATTGGATCGTTTTGATGATTAACCGGGGTTTGAGATGGGTTTTTATATTCATTCATTCGATGTAAATTGTAATATGTTGTAATATTCTTTTGCGGGGCACATCCAGGTTGCGGTTGTAGCCTCCGTTGTATTATTTCATTTTACTGTTTTTTGCTCCTAGGATAAACCCAAGGTGGGGTGCACAAACTACCGGGTACTTTGAAGTGTTTAGTGGCCTACTCACGTTATTGAGGCAGACCGCTTCACTTCGGGTACTTGGCGGGTAGTTTGCCGTACCCGTAGGGGTCTAGGGTGGGGTAATGACTATTCATCACAACTGTGTAATCCGTCTTTCGTTGCAGGCTCGAAGGAAACGCGGATTGCTTGTATATCCAATAATGTTCATCTGTAATCTGGAATGCCTGTTATTGCGTCTGACGAATGTACAATATCTATATATGATAGCTATTTAGACGTCACTTATGTTTTACACCCGCGCTAGCCCAGCCCCCGCTCTGTCGTTAGCTAAGTAACCTAACGGGTGATGACGGGACCCAGTGGCGAATGTGGGTGGCATAAGAGGACGTTGTATTTTCGTTATTTTCTGCAATGATAGGTTAATTGATGGGACGCATTATAATAATGCAAAGAAAATAAACCAAAGTTGAATCGTTGGAACAGTTTAAAAGAAACCACTCGGTTATTTTAAAACAGAGGATATTTTTTAAATTGCGGAGCTTTAACCACTCCTTTTAAACGCTATCAGGTTCCTTCGATCATATCAAGTTCACTACGTTCACGGTTCCGCCAAAACCATTCATAGCCCTCCGTCATTTCATTTGGGTATTCAGTAGGATTCAAGCTATGTATTTTGACCAACGCCAAGGCATAGTGTTTGGTAGCTGCTGGGTATTCATTTGTTGCATAGATAGATGAGTTAGTTTGGGACAGTCGTATTATCATTTGGCCAACGTCAGGGGTATGTATAGATGGGTTCAAATTAACAAGATAATGATGGGTAGAACTTGACATGTGACTTATGACATTTTGACCAACGCCATGGTCATAATAGCATGGGGCAAAAATTTATATCGGGAATTTCTAAAGAAACTGAAATTTGCAAAGAGATGCATACCATTTGGAGTTTGATGAATGTTGGTAGGATTCCTTCAGCATTATCACACGATAATATTTGGATCTCGATCCTACTGTGAGTATATGCTACTCATTAGGAGATTCGTCACTTAACGATCAATGCTATAAACCAAGTAGGTGCCAAGAAAGGTGTCAGCGGGGTTACGCCCCCAGAGAAAAGAGGTTATTTAATTAAGGAACTTCGCGAAAGAGTTGGAAAACCTCCCTCGAAGTACCGATACCGGCCTGGCTGAATGGTTAAGCAAGAATTGTACGGTGAGAATAGTCCTGGCTAATTCTTCCTTTTTGGTTTGAGGAGGGATTCGAGAAACAGTGGGAGCCATCAAGTTTAGATAAACTAAAAACCACTCTAAACTTGCAAGAGTATCATGCTAAAGTGCTCCCTCTCTCTCTCATTGCAGCGACCCAAAACATGACAGGCCTTAAGTTAATATTAGAGAAAAATATACTGACAGGGCCAAACTATAAAGATTGGCTGCGGAATGTCAAAATGGCTTTGACTTATGACAAATTGGGGTATGTCCTTACCACTAAGGCACCTGCAGTCCCTGGTCCTAAATCTAGTCTTGCGGATAAGGAAATCCACAAAACTTAGGAACTAGATTGTGCGAAGGCCAAGTGCATCGTGCTTGCCTCGATGAATAATGAACATCAGAGGAGGCATGAGGATATGGATCTTGAATCCATATTTCTCCATACACAGGATCTGTATGGGGAGCAATCTCGTATAGCAAGATACGAGACCTCGAAGAACCTGTTTCAGGCGAGGTTGGCCGTCGGATCGTCTGTAGGAGAACATGTTCTAAAGATGATTGGCTATATAGAAGAGCTCGCAGACCTTGGGACGACTTTGGAGAACGATCTCTATACAGACTTGATTCTCCAGTCCCTTCCTTCCACCTACGCCCAGTTTATTCTGAATTTCAACATTCAAAGAAAAGAAGTTGAACTTCCAGAACTCCTTAACATGTTGAGGAGTGCAGAGGGCACCTTGCAGAAGGCAAGGGATACACCCTCTATGTTTGTTCGCGGTGCTTCTTCTTCCGGGTCCAAGGCTAGGGCCAAAGGAAGGAAGAATAAGGCTGCCACCAAACCTAGAGGAGGTGTTAGTAAGGTGGAAGCGAAGGGAAAGAAAAAGATTGCGGTGCCAGTAGTGGCAAAGGATGAGTGCTTCCACTGTCATAGGAAAGGGCACTGGAAGAAAGATTGTAAGGCGTGGAACGCTAAGAACCAGGAACCGAAGCACTATGGCTTCGAATTCAGGTATGTTTGTAATTGAGAATTGTCTGTCAATCAACTCTACTTCCTGGGTATTGGATACCGGATCAGGATCTCATATATGCAGTTCATTGCAGGCACTGAGAAACCGTAGAGTGCTGAAGGTTGGTGATATGACCCTGAAGGTTGCTAACGGAGCTAGCATAGGAGCTGTGTCCGTCGGGGATTTTCACCTGGGATTGACGAGTGGACATATTTTGGTTTTGCATAACTGTTTTTGTGTACCTAGTTTAACGTGTAATATCATATCAGTTTCCTTGTTATCAAATAAAGGTTATGATTTCACGTTTGTAAGCGATGTTGTTAACATCCACCTTAATCATGGTTTGATTGGGTCCGGTACACTGGATAACGGTATATATGTCTTAAACCAATTAAAGATTTTCAATGTCCAGAACACACTAAAAAGAAAGTCTCCAGATTTAAATAAGTCTTTCTTATGGCATTGTAGACTAGGTCACATCAATGAGACAAGGTTAACTAAGTTACATAGAGAAGGATTTTTGGATTCATTCGAATATCAATCTTATGCCACTTGTCAATCATGTCTCCAAGGAAAGATGACAAAGACTCTATTCACTGAACATGGAGTAAGAGCGAGCGAGCTCTTAGGACTCATACACAGCGATGTATATGGTCCAATGTCTACACATGCAAGAGGTGGTTTTTCCTATTTCATTACTTTTACGGATGATTACTCTAGATACGGATTCATTTTCTTGATGAAACATAAATCCGAGGCTTTTGAGAAATTCCAAGAGTATAAGAATGAAGTAGAAAACCAAACCGGCAAAAGTATCAAGACACTGAGATCTAATCAAGATGGTGAATACTTAAGTGCCGAGTTCCTAGGTTACCTAAAAGAGAAAAGAATTCTCTCTCAGCTTACTACTCCATACACTCCACAGCATAACGGTGTATCAGAGAGATGGAATCGAACCCTATTAGATATGGTACGTTCCATGATGAGTAATGCTGAGTTACCGCGATCTTTCTAGGGTTATGCGCTAGAATCAGCGGCATATCTTTTGAACAGAGCTCCTACCAAGACTGTGCCTACCACGCCATATCAGATGTGGAGTGGAAAGAAACCCTATCTTCAGTATCTAAAGATATGGGGATGTCCAGCTTTTGTTAAAAAGCAGCATGTGGACAAACTCGAGGCACGATCAGTACAGTGTAAGTTTGTGGTATATCCAAAGAACTCCAAGGGGTATTATTTCTATTACGCAGAGGAACAAAAGGTTTTTGTTTCTCGTAATGCCCATTTTCTAGAACAGCAGTTTTTAGAAAAGGAAACAAGTGGGAGCGAAATAGAACTGGAAGAAATTCCAGAACCACAAACTACTACTGAAAGTTTGGTAGAACTAGTAGTTCTAGAAAAACAGGACATTCCCGCACCGCTCCGCAGGAGTAGTAGGCCGTCTCATCCGCCTGAGAGATACTACGGTTTTCTCATAGATGGGGATGGAGAGGATTGCATCATTGATGATGATGAACCTACTAGCTTCCAGCAGGTCATCCAGAGCGGCAACTCGGTATGATGGCTTGATGCAATGCGGACCGAGATGGAGTCCATGTACACCAACAAAGTATGGACTTTGGACTTTGCTCCAGATGAGGTAAAACCCATAGGATGCAAATGGATCTTCAAGAAAAAGATTACTGTAGATGGACAGGTGGAAACCTATAAGGCTAGACTTGTTGCAAAGGGTTTTCGTCAAAGACCTGGTTTAGACTATGACGAAACTTTTTCTCCAGTGGCTATGCTTAAATCCATTCGGGTCCTTCTTACTATTGCCGCCTTCCATGATTATGAGATCTGGCAGATGGACATAAAGACGGCTTTTCTAAATGGTAATTTGGAAGAGTGCGTCTATATGGATCAGCCAGAAGGCTTCAATCAGAGTGGGAGCAGCAGGAAAGTGTGCAAGTTGCTTAAGTCCATTTATGGACTAAAGCAGGCATTGCGGAGTTGGAACATCTGTTTTGATGAAACGGTCAAAGAATATGACTTTATCAAAAATCCAGATAAACCATGTATATATAGTAAAATTGTAGCACGAACTATCGTATTCCTTGTCTTGTACATGGATGACATTCTATTGATAGGAAATGACATTCCTAAGCTACAATCTGTCAAAGGATTCTTGTCACACAGGTTCTCCATGAAAGACCAGGATGATTCCTCTTACATTTTGGGGATCCGAATCTATCGTGATAGATCCAAGAGGATGTTGGGACTTTCGCAGTCCAGGTATATCAACACTATACTGAAAAGATTCAGTATGGAAGATTCTAAGCGCGGTAATCTACCGGCTTGTCACGGAATCACCCTCTCCAAAGAGATGTCTCCCAAGACTGATTTGGAAAGGGAACGCATGTCTATTATACCCTACGCTTCTGCGGTAGGCTCTATAATGTATGCGATGTTGTGCACCAGACCAGATATAGCTTACGCACTGAGCGTGGTAAGACGATATCAGTCAGACCCTAGGGAGAAGCACTGGATAGCAGTAAAGAACATTCTCAAGTACCTGAGAAGGACTAAGGAGATTTTCTTGGTTTATAACGGAAAAGACCTCAAGATCGAGGCCTTCGCTGATTCCGGCTTCCGGAGTAATAAGGATGACTCCAAGTCCATGTGAGGATATATCTTTACCCTCAATGGAGGGGCGGTGTGCTGGAAGAGTTCCAAGCAGGACACCGTTGCTGACTCGACGATGGAAGCGAAGTATATTGCTGCTTGCGATGCCGTAAAAGAAGTGGTCTGGATGAAGAAGTTCCTTATAGAACTTCAGGTGGTTCCTACCATTGTTGATCCAATACATCTGTATTGCGACAACAACGGAGCTATAGCTTTAGCGAAGGAACCCAGGTCCCATCAGAAGTCCAGACACATCTTAAGGAGGTATCACCAGATCAGGAAGATCATAGATTGCTGGGAGATCGAGGTCCGGAGAGTTGCTACAGAGGAGAACATTGCTGATCCATTCACAAAGGCCTTACTTCAGATTCAGTTCGAGAGGCTACTCGAGATGATCGGTCTTCGATATGCCAGTACATGGCCCTAGTGCAAGTGGGAGATTGTTAGTGTATATGCCCTAGGGGCCATTATTGTATCATACTAGCTTGTATATTACTTAATTGAAGCTTGGGATATTCACAGTTATATTAACAGTCTTGCTAAACATGGTAGTATGCTACTTGGTTTTATCTATCTTAATATGTGTGTACGTATTGATAGAGCCCTTAGGATCTTGCTTGACTACCAATGTTGTGATGGCAGTCACACTAGTGGGGGCTGGGTAGTCTACAAGCACATCCTTTTTCAGGTCCCTAGTCGTAGGATTATCGAGACAGGGCATCGATACTCCAGAGTAGACTGGTGTGTACGCTTCTCATCCCAATTGGGGAGATGGTCTGTCCCACAGCCATCAGTACGTCGTACTGGTGATAGTATACAGGTGCTCGTTGGGTTATGGGTACACCGGACAGGACTCACAAGGAACTGTTGGTTGGTATTATACCCGTCGTCAGTTAACAGTTCCCAGGAGACATGAGTACAGCATAGTCCGCAGAATTGACACTGCTACTTCGCCTCGAGTGTGTCCCACTGTTCTTAGATTGCTACCCTACCACGGCTTAACGGAGTCGTGCAAACTGGTAGCAGTTGGGTGCAGTCCCGAGCACTTGGAGGCAGTAGTGGTTAGACAGGATTCGTATCTCCCGGTATTGGGAGTTGATATCGCGCTGTGTCTGGAGAGCCATTACGCAAAGTCCCTGGCCAGGGCAGGCGAGATTTACTGGTAGGTTTTTCGGTAGTTTCTTAAGGTGTAATGGGCTTCGCTCCGACACGACTTATACCTCTTTTAGAGGACTGATGCTTGCCGCCCCCTAGGCCCGATATGCGATAATCCTAGACGAACAGACCGGACTGTACGGAGATTGTCACATCAGGCTCAGTAGGAGTTCGGATGAGTTTCTTCATCGGCCTTCTTATCGACATCTACCTGGGGACCATTACGTACAGCAAGTGCCGCTTGTGGTCTGTGGTTAAACCCACTGCCAGCGTAGTAGTCGAGTCTTTAGAGTCCCACACAGAGAGTTTCCCAGCTCCGGGCGAAACGATATAGAGGTCGTATGGTTTTACGACAGGGTTCGGACACGCACGTGCATTTATGCACGTACGATGTTCGGACAAATTTTACTAGCCGGCTTTGGTTTAAGCCAGATTCTAGTATCCGATTATTGGATTTATACAGTGTAAAGTTTTTCCGTGTTTTCACGGATAGGAGGGGCGTTCTCGTAATTTGGCGAGAAGCTTCTAGAAGGATGATGACTTGGGGGCTAAGGTGGCATTTGCATTTATTGATTTAGTGATTCATTTGTGTGATTCATCCATGGAGTTGATGATGCATTTATTGATCTAATGACTGAAGGGATGAATCACACAAAGTGAATAAATGAAGCATGGTTGATAAATCATTTGATTTATTCATTTAATAAATCATCATGCCTCATATATTCAAGATGAGATATTATTTCATTTCATTCTCACTCTCACCTTCCCTCTTCTCAAGCTCTCTCTCTTCAAACCCTAACCCTACCCTCTCATGTGTTGAGATCAAGGGTTAGCAAGACATATTAGTCCATAATCACACTCTATATTAACTAGGTTGCTTAGATTAACACTTTGAGAAAACTAGTTACCTCAAGATTAGAGGCAAAGCTTGGAGTAGAAGTTCTTGGGTGGATCGTCTATTACAAAGAGGAGGCCGACGAGGAGGTGGTTAACGAGAAGAATAAGGACTTGGTTCATTAGGTATAATCTTCTTTCATAGTAGCTAATTACTCCTATGTTAGTGTTAGTTATAGTTTAGCAAAGATCCTTTTGGTTAGTCGATGTTAGTTTAAAGAAAAAGATTGTTTTTCATATTTCCGCCTCCCCACAACTCGTGGGGTGTACAACGTCGACTTACATGTATACCTTCTCTGATGTCAAACACCAATGGATATGGGATCATCCATCGCCCATCATATAGGTCAAGAAGCGCATATGCTAGTCTATTCTGGAGTATCGATGCCCTGTCTCGGTACTCCCACGACTAGGAACATTTGAAGGATGTACATGGCGACCACACTGTCTCTGTAGGGTTGCTAAGCACATGTACAAGGTTCTATGAGGCATCAACCATGCCCGATTTAAAAATTAGCCGTGCCGAACAACCCGAAACCGGATCTTTAAACTAGGGTTTAGGCGAAAACAAGCATGTTAAACTCTTTAATACTAAGTGAGAGGGATTGCATCCTTTGTAGATCCGGTCCTTCACTTCTTAAGCTCCGTGTTGAGGTCCCTTCGCTGCGATCATCGTGTTCTGGAGTCTCGAGAGGCTTCCCGAAGAGAATGATGCAACCTTGCTTCCGATCTTTGATAACATAGATGATCTACCTTGAAATTTCGTTAACACAAGCTATCACTCATGAAATGATGTGAACACCCTCATCTAAATGGAAAGGATAGATGAGGATGATGAAGTAGGATTTTTGCTCTCATTTATAATCTTTTTCTCACTAACTTTCATCACAAAAGAAAGCTTTTTCAAAAAGAACTCAAGGTAGAAGAAGATGAATGAAGATGATAACTTTATCCTTTTGTGAAGAACAATGAATTATTATAGTGGTTACAAATATAACCAAGGGTTAAGCATGAAAAGAGTTAACCCTTGTAAAGAGTTAACTAGAGTTAATGGTTTGGATTGGGTTAACATAATATCTCACAAAATATCAAGCAACCACAAAGTCAAAGCTTCATGAAGCTTCATGCAAAAGCCAACCCTAATCCAAACCCTAACCAAGTTTAAACCCTAATCCATTGTTAAATTTGTAACCCTAACATGTTACAATATTATATATCACATATACAATATATTTTGTAACAACAGAAAATAATACAATTAACATATATCGCATATATATCAATCTATTATCCCGTGAGAAAATGAATCTTTTAGTGAGCTATTATTAGTTAATGTATTTTAATATATCATATATATTATTATACATTAAATTATCGAATCAACACTTGATCCGATAATCCGGTTATATCGCATATAACCGACTAATACGATGACCCGGCTATATCACATTTACCCGGCCGATATCTTATATCGCGAGAATCCAATACGGTATCACAGACCGCATTATCCTCGGTCCCGCATATATCACATATGTGCTCCTACTCCATTTTGCCTGAGTCAAGAAACCTCTGTGTAGGACTCTAAAGAATCGTCAATACGCCGGCAGTAGGTGATGATCATATCAAACACCCACAAGCTGCAAGCGGTCAGCTAAACGTAAAAGCCACCCAGGTATTGAGCGCTCAGAAGATCAACAAGCAAGCCTGTACATTCTCCTGTGAATCCAATCAGTAACACTCCCGTACAGTCCGGTCTTGTCGTCTGATATGTCTCATATCTCGCCTAGGGGTGGTAAATGTCAGACCCTAGTAGTTCGAAAAGTCGTGTCGATATGAGGTCTATAACAGTTTGAGAAACTACTGATAACATTTACCAGTAAATCTCAGCAACCCTGGCCAGGGATTTCCAGTTATAGCCAATCGAACACAGCACAACATCAACTCCCTATACTGGGAGAGACGAATCCCCTCCTATCGCTCATTGCCTCCATGTGATTCGGGACTGTACCCAAAAGCCACCTTTTTGCACGCCTTCTTGGACGTGGTATGATGGAAATCAAAGCACAGTGGGAATCACACAAGACTCTATGACGATCTCGGGTCAACAGACTACTCTGTACCAGTGTCACCGGAGAACCGCCATCTGACGTAAGGTATAATACCATCTGGGAGTTCTCGGCGAGTCCGTCCAGTGTACCCAGTCTCCACTGAGCACCCGTACATCATCCTTGATGTCAAACACCGATGGATATGGGATCATCCATCGCCCAGCATATGGGTCAAGATGCGTATACGCTAGTCTACTCTGGTGTATCGACGCCCTGTCTCGATACACCATCGACTAGGAACAGTTATAGGATGTACTCGTCGACTACCGTGGCCCCACTAGTATGATCTCATCGTAATCCCAGTAGTCGAGTACATATCCTAAGGGCTTTATCAACATGTAACATAGAGACAATCAGAGTACATGTTAAGATAAAGTAACGCCAGATAGCATACTATCATGTCGAGCAAGAAAGTCCTCCCTATATATGTCCAAGCATCCATTACAATATACAGTGTATGTACAGTAATGGCCTCTAGGGCATACATATAACTAACAATCTCCCACTTGCACTAGGGCCATCTGTTGTGGTATCACATACTCAACAATCAGCAGTGGTTGAAGTATCTCATACTCAACCATCCCATAAAAGTCTCTACTGGGAAAAAGGCCTTTGTGAGTGGATCCGCGCTGTTGTCCTCTGTGTCTACTCTCCTAACCTCGATCTCCCTGGAGATCAACCATCTCCCTGATCAGGTCACACTGCCTAAGAATTATATCTGGATTTCTGATGGGACGGGGGTTCCTTAGCAAAAGCTACAACTCCAATGTCACACAATGGTAGGAACGAAGTTCATCTCATGAACTTATATATACCAGACTGCCTATTTTGTAGCTTCCTTGGTAACGATGTATCTTGCCTTTAATCGTCTTGAAAGTCACGGTATCTAGCTTGGAACTCTTCTAACATACCGTCCCTCCACTGAGGGTAAAGACAATGCCTGCGACTGACATTCAGTCATCCTTTTCACCCTGGAACCTTTCCAGTGATTCTCCCCAGGATCGATTGATACCATCTTACTACAACTAGTGAGTATCCTAACATCCAATTAGATCTATCTCATAGATCCAAAACCCAGGATTTAGAAAGTATCGCTTTGATCCTATATGGAGAATCCTTGTGATAAGCGGAGATTGACCGAGCGTAGCATAGGAAACTCCTTCCCTATCAAAAGTATGTCATCCACGTACTTTACGAGGATCACCACCATACTCTCTACTACCTTTTTGTATATACAAGGTTCATCTACCATTTTGATGAAGTCAAACACTTTGACTACCACATCAAAACAGACGTTCCAACTCCGCGATGCCTGCTTTATCGCATAAAACAACTTGCACACGTTTCCGCTGCTCCCACTGTCTACGAAGCCCTCTAGCTGTGTACTTATAGACGCTCTCTTTTAAATCATCATTTAGAAAAGCAGTCATGACACCCAACCACCAGATATCGTAGTCATGGTATGTAGCAGTGGCAAGTAGGATCTGGATGGACTTAAGCATAGCTTTGAAAGTCTCAACTTTTCCATATACACCATGTAATCTTCTCAAGATATACTTGCTCCTGATGGGGATTTAACCCTTCAGATAAAGCAACCAAAGTCCATACTTTATTGGTGTATAAGGATTCCATCTCAGATCGATAAGCATCCAGCTATTCTTACAGAGTCCCACTCCTGATAGCCTGCTCGAAACTAGTTGGGTCATCATCTCATGATGCAATCCTCGCTCCCACTGTCATAGAGAAACCGAAGTAACTCTCAGGTGGGTGAGGAACCCTACTAGATCGGCGGAGAGGCTGAGGTTCGTTGGTTACTATTGAATCCTTTGGTTCTACCAAATCATCTGCTGTAGTTTGTATAGCTGGAACTCCTTCCAGTTCTACATAACAGACCTTGCCTCGAGCTTGTCCAGATTTTGCTTTTAGACATAGGCCGGACAACCCCAAATCTTAACTACTTAAGATATGGGCCCTTCCCATTCCATATCACATATGAAGTGATAGGCAACTGATTTGATTTGAACCCTATTCAATAGGTATGCAGCTTCTCAAGTGCATAACTCCCAAAAGGAAATAGGAAACTCAGTAGTACTCATCATAGAGCACACCATATCACATAGGGTGCTATTGTTCCGCCCCGATATACCATCGTGCTATAGTGTATACGAAGGAGTAATGCTGAGAGAGAATCTCATTCTCCTTTAGAATAGTCCAGGAATCTCCGTGCTTAAGTATTCTCCTCTTTGATCTCATCAAAGGACATAATACTTATACCCGTATTTGGTTCTCTACTTCTAACTTATATTCTGTGAATATCTCAAAAGCTTCAGACTTATGTTTCAACAGGAACAAATGTCTGAATCTTGAGAGATTATCAGAGAATGTAATGAAGTACAAAGAACTGATCTTGGCATGTGTAGACAGGGGACTTTCATACATCAGCATGTATCAATCCAAAGAGTTCACTAACTCTTTCTCTGTTTCCAATAAACAGAGCTATGGTCATCTTATCATTGTGACATGACCGGCAAGTTTCACAAGATGTAAATTCAAACAGATTTAAATATGCATCTAAATGTAACTTAGCTAGTCGGGTCGCATTGATATGACCTAGTATACAATGCCTCAAGAAGGATTCGTTCATTTCTGAACTCTTCCTCTTGTGTGTGTTCTGTATACTAAGAACTGTGGTTTGATTTCGAACGTCAATGCTTTTAGATAACGTGCCTGAACCGATCAACTTTTGATATAGGAAATGTTCAAAACATTATCCAACAATACAAAATTATATCCTTTCTTTACTAATAAAGAGAATGATATGATGTTGTATATCAAGTTCGGTATCTAATAACATTTGTTCAGAATCAATGTATTCTGGTAATACATGGTGATAGTGACCAACAGACTTGGCTGCAACACTTGCACCGTTTTCTACCTCATGAAACTTATCACCCGTTCTCAGTTCTCTACCTATCAGTAGCCCATGTAACAGATTACATATGCGGGATCCTGATCCGGTATCTCATACCCAGAATGTAAAGGATACTGAGAAACAGTTCTCTATAATGAACATATCCGAAGAAGATGCATCAGCATGCACTTTCTTCGTTTGGACAGCACGGGAAATCTGGTATTCCCCAATTTCCTGCTCTGTCTTATAACAATTATAAGTTGGAGCGGGACCAACGTTCCCCAGCTCAGTATAACAAGCGGGTTCGGTCAATTCTTCTGTATTATTATCTTGATTAAGGCGTGATATGGTCGCTACCTGGAGAGAGAGAGAGAGAGAAGAAAACACTCAGCGTATGCTCTTGTAAGATTAGATTGGTTATCTAATATATCTAATCAGGATGTCTCCCACTGTTTTAATCAAATCTTCCTTCAAACCCTAAAAGGAAAGACTAGCCGGGATTAATTACACGCTACAAGTTCGCCAATCTTTCAGCTAGGCCAGTGTCGGTACTTTGAGGGAGGTCCCCCGTGCTTTCGCACGAACCTAATTAAAGTAAACCTCATTTTCCCAGGGGCGTAACCCCGTTAACACCTTTCTAGACACCTACTTGATCAGCTAATTGTAATGTGTAAAACTCTCCCAGGAGTAACTCTTACTCGCAGCGGGTATCGGAATCCAAGTATCTTATAGAAGGTATGCAATCTCATTGCAAATTTCAACACTTGAAATTTCCGATAATATTTTGCCCCTAGCGTCCTATGACCTTGACGAAGGCCAAACTACCCATAGTCCGCTAGTCAAGTTCAACCTGTTCATTTCTTGATTGAATTAAACCCACCCGCACGACCCTTGACGAAGGCCAAACTATGCCGTACGAATACCCTAATCCAATCGCATCGTATGCTAGCAGATAAGCACTAGTTAGCTACCGTATACTACGCCTTGACGAACGACAAACTACCGCAGCACGAATACTAAGTAGTACTTATCTGAAATGACGGAGGGCTACGACAGGTTTTTAAGAAAACTCTTTGCGTAATGAACTTGATATCGTTGTAGAATCGAGTGATTTTTAAAAGGAATGTTTTTTAGGCTTTTCTAGTTTTGCTAAAGGGGTCACTCCCAGTGAAGGGATCGTCGGCCCTTTCCTCATCGAATAAGGTGCAGGGTATATCATATATACCACTATGCAAAGCAAAAACTATAGAAACAATCAAAAAACAAACCGATTTTGTACCATCTGCTAGTTTCACTAAAGAGGTCACTCCCGGTAAAGGGATCTCGGCTCTTTCCTTATCGAATAAGGTGCTGGATGTTCTACAAGGAACACCGCTATGCAAAGCAAGAACTAGAGCTACCAGTTTTTAAACAAGTTTCTACAACATCTTAGGTTTCTTTTAGTTTCATTAATCTCATTAAGGAAGTCCCATTTTAATATGCTTCATAAACATCACATTTGAAACGAAATCTGCAATATAACATATATCTCATATATATAATATAAACATTCGTCTCGGGTAGTAATATGATCTCATCACAGAACATTGCAGCAGAAGAACATATATGAAATATTAGATATACTAGGATGTCCGTGTTTTCAATACGAGCTTGTATAAAACACGGATTCCACGGTCGCGATGAATAGCCAAACCCATATCCTTAGACCCCTACGAGAGCGGCAAGCAACACTGCCAATTCTAGGGTTAGGAGACCCGGTCTCGACTCCTCGAGATGGTCTCCCACTTGACCTTAGAACCCGGTTACTTGTGCTCCCCGCCTTGGGTCTACCTAATGCGGAAAAGTAAATAATATACAATGATGACATCATCTTCAGCCCGGAAGTGCCCCAATAAAAGAATATTACATACAAATGAATTTTACATGAATGAAAAAGAAAAAACTCCCATCTCACATAAAACCCTCGGCTATTCAAAATGCGACGATCGAATATAACATATCACAGCAACACATAATATCTTATATCATCAACGTAAGCAAGTATGCGTATCCCGATTGTCGTTGATGTATAGCAACGAAGCCAGCGATACACCACATACTGCGCTTACGGTCACTGAAAAGAAAGTGTAAAACTACAACAGTTGGAATCCGTAACCTTCTTAGACATCGCATGCCTAACCATATGAATTTCTTAGACATCGCATGCCTAACAATTATAAACCCCGCATTTTAGTCTCATAATCGAAAACTCTTTTCAATATCAAGTCGGGCAAATCAACAAGATTCTCGACATTCTGATTGAGTGCTCGTCGCAAATTTTAGTAAACGGACGCACCCCCGGATGCAGTCGACGAAGTGCACTAAGGAGGAACACCGCTGCCGCGAGCACCCGAACGGATACTTTTGGCGACGGGGTTCTCCTACAGTCACTTGGTCGGGGCTATGGGGCGTGGCTGTCTGTTAAGTTTACCCGGCGAGTATCCGCGTACGCTACGTGATTGCGATGGACTTTTGATCGCATCAAAATTCCGTGGCAACCGATCATCTGAGACTAAACTGCTATGTTTATAATATTCAAATTAGTTATCTCATAACTACTTGTGGATTCCAAATATTGTATCACATTCCAGATAAATAGACAATGTTAAACTTTCCGATCGAATAATCAAACACCCAAGATTTCCCCAATATATCTCAACACTTGAAATTAGTTTTAAAACATCCATCACATGCCACAGTACCAATGGTCCAGCCGTAGAAGGGTCAAGCCAACGCCTCACACGTGGCACGCCGTACTGTGCCAAACCCTAAGGTTTAGAGGCAGTTCAAGACAGTCACATAATCGAGTTAAGGTTTGTTGTCTTCTAGAGGGTCCACCGCGTTACTTGCACGACTATACGAAAGATTCAAACTCGAGAAAAAATCCAACTTTTGAAAATTTTCCGACAGGGGAAAAAGTGAGTTATTGATATCCAGTCGAAATTTTTTAACGGTTTCCAAAATTATCCGGAAAGACTAAAAAAAGTTAAATTATCCGATCGAATCAACGAGTCCCCAATATAACCGTAGAAAACTCAACACTTGAGTGGAATTAAAAAATTCCCAGAAAAAATTGCCAAGAAAGGACCTAAGAATAAATATATGAAATTCCAGCGACTAATTCGAAATTTTGGCTGCTGAACCGCCGCCAAACCCTTGGTTTGGCCACGGTTCCGCGGTCAAATCAGCGAATTAAAAGTCCGTACTTCAAAGTAACTCTTATTTTTTCCTGCTTAATTTTCTGAGCATTTTTAATTAATAAAAAATCACATTTTTGAAAAATATCCAGAGAAGGGTATTATCGGGGTTTTTCGGGTTCGATCGGACTTTAAACTTCGCTCAGACTTCGCCTAAAGCTCTAGCTTGGCTCTGATACCACTGTAGGGTTGCTAGGCACGCGCACAAGGGTCTACGAGGTATCAACCATGCCCGATTTAAAAATTAGCCGTGCCGAACAACCCGAAGCCGGATCTTTAAACTAGGGTTTAGGCGAAAACAAGCATGTTAAACTCTTTAACACTAAGTTAGAGGGATTACAACCTTTGTAGATCCGGTCCTTCACTTCTTAACCTCCGTGTTGACGTCCCTTCACTGCGATCATCGTGTTCTGGACTCTCGAGAGGCTTCACGACGAGAATGATTCAACCTTGCTTCCGATCTTCGATAACATAGATGATCTACCTTGAAGTTTCGTTAACACAAGCTATCACTCATGAAATGATGTGAACACCCTCATCTAAATGTCAAGGATAGATGAGGATGATGAAGTAGTATTTTTGCTCTCATTTATAATCTTTTTCTCACTCATTTTCATCACAAAAGAAAGCTTTTTCAAAAAGAACCCAAGGAAGAAGAAGATGAATGAAGATAATAACTTTATCCTTTTGTGATGAACAATGAATTATTATAGTGGTTACAAATCTAACCAAGGGTTAAGCATGAAAAGAGTTAACCCTTGTAGAGAGTTAACTAGAGTTAATGGTTCGGATTGGGTTAACATAATATCTCACAAAATATCAAGCAACCACAAAGTCAAAGCTTCATGGAAGCTTCAGGCAAAAGCCAACCCTAATCCAAACCCTAACCAAGTTTAAACCCTAATCCATTGTTAAATTTGTAACCCTAACATGTTACAATATTATATATTACATATACAATATATTTTGTAACAATAGAAAATAATACAATTAACATATATCGCATATATATCAATGTATTATCCCGTGAGAAAATGAATCTCTTAGTGAGCTAATATTAGTTAATGTATTTTAATATATCATATATATTATTATACATTAAATTATCGAATCAACACTTGATCCGATAATCCGGCTATATCGCATATAACCGACTAATATGATGACCCTGCTATATCACATATACCCGGCCGATATCTCATATCGCGAGAATCCAATACGGTATCACATACCGCATTATCCTCGGTCCCGCATATATCACATATGTGCTCCTACTCCGTTTTGCCTGAGTCAAGAAACCTCTGTGTAGGACTCTAAAGAATCGTCAATACGCCGGCAGTAGGTGATGATCATATCAAACACCCACAAGCTGCAGGCGGTCAGCTAAACGTAACAGCCACCCAGGTATTGAGCGCTCAGAAGATCAACAAGCAAGCATGTACATTCTCCTGTGAATCCAATCAGTAACACTGCCGTACAGTCCGGTCTCGTCGTCTGATAAGTCGCATATCTCACCTAGGGGTGGTAAACGTCAGACCCCAGTAGCTCGATAAGTCGTGTCGATATGAGGTCTATAACAGTTCGAGAAACTACTGATAACACTTAAAAGTAAATCTCAGCAACCCTGGCCAGGGATTTCCGGTTATAGCCAATCGAGCACAGCACAACATCAACTCCCTATACCGGGAGAGACGAATCCCCTCCTATCGCTCATTGCCTCCATGTGATTCGGGACTGTACCCAAAAGCCACCTTTTTGCACGCCCTCTTGGACGTGGTATGATGGAAATAAAAGCACAGTGGGAATCACACAAGACTCTATGACGATCTCGGGTCAACAGACTACTCTGTACCAGTGACACCGGAGAACTGCCATCTGACGTAAGGTATAATACCATCTGGGAGTTCTCGGCGAGTCCGTCCAGTGTACCCAGTCTCCACTGAGCACCCGTACACCATCCTTGATGTCAAACACCGATGGATATGGGATCATCCATCGCCCATCATATGGGTCAAGATGCGTATACGCTAGTCTACTCTGGTGTATCGATACCCTGTCTCGATACACCCTCGACTAGGAACAGTTATAGGATGTACTCGTCGACTACCGTGGCCCCACTAGTATGATCTCATCATAACCCAGTAGTCGAGTACATATCCTAAGGGCTTTATCAACATGTAACATAGAGACAATCAGAGTACATGTTAAGATAAAGTACAACCAGATAGCATACTATCATGTCGAGCAAGAAAGTCCTCCCTATATATGTCCAAGCATCCATTACAATATACAGCGTATGTACAGTAATGGCTTCTAGGGCATACATATTACTAATAGTCCCCACTAGTATGATCTGCATCATAGTTCTGGTAGTCAAGTACTTATTCTAAGGGCTTTATCAACATGTAACATAGAGACAATTGGAATACATGTTAAGATAAAGAGCAACCAGATAGCGTACTATCATGTCGAGCAAGAAAGTTCTCCCTATATTTGTCCAAGCATCCACTACAATATAGATCGTATGTACAGTATTAGCCTCTAGGGCATACATATAACTAACAATCTCCAACTTGCACTAGGGCCATCTTTTGTGGTATCGTATACCCAACAATCAGCAGTGGTTGAAGTATCTCATACTCAACCATCCCATAAAAGTCTCTATTGTGAAAAAGGCCTTTGTGAGTGGATCCGCGCTGTTGTCCTCTGTGTCTACTCTCCTAACCTCGATCTCCCTGGAGATCAACCATCTCCCTGATCAGGTCACACTGCCTAAGAATTATATCTGGATTTCTGATGGGACGGGGGTTCCTTAGCAAAAGCTACAACTCCATTGTCACACAATGGTAGGAACGAAGTTCATCTCATGAACTTATATATATCCAGACTGCCTCTTTGGTAGCATCCTTCGTAACGATGTATCTTGCCTTTAATCGTCTAGTAAGTCACGGTATCTAGCTTGGAACTCTTCAAACATACCGTCCCTCCACTGAGGGTAAAGACAATGCCTGCGACTGACATTCAGTCATCCTTATCACCCTGGAACCTTTCCAGTGATTCTCCCCAGGATCGATTGATACCGTCTCACTACAACTAGTGAGAATCCTAACATCCAACTAGATCTATCTCATAGATTCATAATCCAGGATTTAGGAGGTATCACCTTGATCCTATATTTAGAATCATTGTGTTAAGCGCAGATTGACCGAGCGTAGGAAAATCCTTCCCTATCAAGAGTATGTCATCCACGTATGATACGAGGATCATTACCATACTCTCTACAACCTTTTGTATATCCGAGGTTCATCTACCATTTTGATGAAGTCAAACTCTTTGACTACCTCATCAAATCAGATGTTCCAACTCCGCGATACCTGCTTTATCCCATAAAGCAACTTGCATACGTTTCCGCTGCTCCCACTGTCTACGAAGCCCTCTGGCTGTGTACTTATAGACATTCTCTTCTAAATTATCATTTTAGAAAAGCTGTCATGACACCCAACCGCCAGATATCGTAGTTATGGTATGTAGCAATGGCAAGTAGGATCTGGATAGACTTAAGCATAGCTTTGAAAGTCTTAACTTTTCCATTTACACCAAGTAATCTTCTTAAGATATACTTGCTTCTGATGGGGATTTAACCCTTCAGATAAAGCAACCAAAGTCCATACTTTGTTGGTGTATAAGGATTCCATCTCAGATCGCTAAGCATCCAGCCATTCTTATAGAGTCCCACTCCTGATGGCCAGCTCGAAACTAGTTAGGTCATCATCTCATGATGCAATCCTCGCTCCCACTGTCATAGAGAAACCGAAGTATCTCTCAGGTGGGTGAGGAACCCTACTAGATCGGCGGAGAGGCTGAGGATCATTGGAAACTATTGAATCCTTCGGGTCTACCAAATCATCTGTAGCAGTTTGTATAGCTGGAACTACTTCCAGTTTTACAGAGCTGACCTTGCCTCGAGCTTGTCCGGATTTTGCTTTTAGACATAGGCCGGACAACCCTAAATCATGATTTACTTTAGATATGGGCTCTTCCCATTCCATATCACATATGAAGTAGTAGACAACTGATTTGATTGGAACCCTATTCAATAGGTATGCAGCTTCACAAGTGCATAATTCCCAAAAGGAAATAGGAAACTCAGTAGTACTCATCATAGAGTACACCATATCAAATAGGGTGTGATTGCTCCGCCCCGATACATCGACGTGTTGTGGTGCATGCGGAGGAGTAATGCTGAGAGAGAATCTCATTCTCCTTTAGAATAGTCCAGGAATCCCGTGCTCAAGTATTCTCCTCCTTGATCTCATCAAAGGACATAATACTTATACCCATTTTTGGTTCTCTACTTCTGACTTATATTCATTGAATTTCTCAAAAGGTCCAGACTTGTGTTTCAACAGGAATATATGTCCGAATATTGAGAGATAAATAGTGAATGCAATGTAGTATAAAGAACCGGTCTTGGCATGTGTAGACAGGAGACTTACATACATCATCATGTATCAATCTCAAGAGTTCATCAACTCTTTCTCTGTTTCCAATAAACAAAGCTGTGGTCATCTTATCTTTGTGACATGACCGGCAAGTTTCATAAGATGTAAATTCAAACAGATTTAAATATGCATCTAAATGTAACTTCAACTAGTCGGGTCGCATTGATATGACCTAGTCTACAATACCTCAAGAAGAATTCGTTCATTTCTGAACTCTTCCTCTTGTGTGTGTTCTGTACATTAAGAACTGTGGTTTGATTTAGAACGGCTATGCTTTTAGATAATGTGCCTGAACCGATAAACTCTTGATATAGGAAATGTTCAGAATATTATCCAACAATACAAAATTATATCCTTCTTTATTAATAAAGAGACTAATATGATGTTGTATATCAGTTTCGGTATCTAATAACATTCGTTCAGAATCAATGTATTTGCTAATACAGGGTGATAACTATCAACAGACTTCGCTGCAACACTTGCACCATTTCTGTCTCATGAAATTATCACCCATTCTCAGTTCTCTACCTATCTGTAGCCCATGTAACAAATTACATATGTGGGATCCTGATCTGATATCAAATACCCAGGACGTAAAGGACCTTGAGAAACAGTTGTGTAATGAACACACCCGAAGAAGATGCATCAGCATGCACTTTCTTAGTTTGGGCGGCACGGGAATTCTGGTAATCCCCAAATTTCCTGCTCTGTCTTATAACATTTATAAGTTGGAGCGGGACCAACGTTCCCTAGCGCAGTATAACAAGCGGGTTCGGTCAATACATCCATATTATTATCTTGATTAAGGCGTGACATGGTCGCTACCAGGAGAGAGAGAGAAGAAAACACTCAGCGTATGCTCTTGCAAGATTCGATTAGTTATAAAATATATCTAATCAGGATGTCTCCCACTGTTTTAGTCAAATCTTCCTTCAAACCCTAAAAGGAAAGACTAGCCGGGATTAATTACACACTACAAGTTCGCCAATCTTTCAGCTAGGCCAGTGTCGGTACTTTGAGGGAGGTTCCCCATGCTTTCGCTCGGACCTAATTAAAGTAAACCTCGTTTTTCCAAGGGCGTAACCCTGTTGACACCTTTCTAGACACCTACTTGATCGGCTAATTGTAATGTATAAAACTCTCCCAGGAGTAACTCTTACTCGCAGCGGGTATCGGGATCCAACTATCTCATAGAAGGTATGCAATCTCATTGCAAATTTCAACACTTGAAATTCCCGATAATATTTTACCCCTTGTACTTATGACCTTAACTAAGGTCAACATATCATAAGCACTAGTCAAGTTCTACCCGTCATTTCATGATTAATTAGACCCATCCACATGACCCTCAACTATGGTCGACATAATCACATGACTGTCCTAATTAATCGCATAATATGCTGTGTAGAAAGACATCACTTAGCTACCGAACACTATGCCTCAACTAAAGTCGACATACGCAGCACGAATACTAAGTACTCTACTTCCTAAAATGACGGAGGGCTACAACAGGTTTTTAAGAAAACCTTTTGCGTAATGAACTTGATATCGTCGTAGAATCGAGTGATTTTTTTTAAATGGAGTGTTTTTTAGGCCTTTTCTAGTTTCGCTAAAGAGGTCACTCCCGGTGAAGGGATCGTCGGCTCTTTCCTCATCGAATAAGGTGCAGGATATTTCACAAATATCACTATGCAAAGCAAGAACTATAGAAGCAATCAAAAGACAAACCGAGTTTGTAGCATCTGCTAGTTTCACTAAAGAGGTCACTCCCGGTGAAGGGATCTCGGCTCTTTTCACATTGAATAAGGTGCTGGATGTTCTACAAGGAACACCGCTATGCAAAGCAAGAACTAGAGCTACCAGTTTTTAAACATGTTTCTACAACATCTTTAGATTTCTTTTATTTCATTAATCTCATTAATAAAGTCCCATTTTAATATGCTTCACAAGCATCACATTTGAAACGAAATCAATAATATATAATATATATCTCATATATAATATAAACATTCGTCTCAGGCAGTAATATGATCTCATCACAGAACATTGCAGCAGAAGAACACATATGAAATATTGAATATACTAGGACGTCCGTGTTTTTATACGAGCCTGTATAAAACACGGATTCCACGGTCGCGATGAATAGCCAAACCCACATCCCTAGACCCCTACGAGAGCGGCAAGCAACACTGCCAATTCTAGTGTTAGGATACCCGGTCTCGACTGCTCGAGATTGTCTCCCAATTGACCTTAGAACCGGTTACTTGTGCTCCCCGCCTTGGGTCTAACCTAATGCGGAAAAGTAAATAATATACAATGGTGACATCATCCTCAGCCTGGAAGTGCCCCAATAAAAGAATATTACATACAAATGAATTTTACATGAATGAAAAATAAAATCTCTCATCTCACATAAAACCCCCGGCTATTCAAAACGCGACGATCCAATATAACATATCATAGCAACACATAACATCACATATCATCAACGTAAGTAAGTAAGCATACACAGATTGTCGTTGATGTATAGCAACGAAAATCGGCGATACAACTACATACTACACTTACGGTCACAGAAAATAAAGTGTAAAACTACAACAGTAGGAGTCCGCAACCTACTTAGACATCGCATGCCTAACCAAATGAATTCCTCAGACATAGCATGCCTAACTATTACAAACCCCGCATTTTAGTCTCTTTATCGAAAACTCTTTTCAATATCAAGTCGGGCAATTCAAAAAGATTCCCGACATCCTGATCGAATGCTCGTCGCAAACTTTAGTAGACGGCCGCACCCCCGATGCCGTCGACGAAGTGCACTAAGGCGGAACACCGCTGCCACGAGCACCCGAACGGATGCTTTTGGCGACGGGGTTCTCCTACAGTCACTTGGTCGGGGCTATGGGGCATGGCTGTCTGTTAAGTTTACCCGGCGAGTATCCGTGTACGCTACGTGATTGCGACGGACTTTTGATCACATCAAAATTCCGTGGCAACCGATCATTTGAGACCGAACTGCTAGATTTATAACTTTCAAATTAGTTATCTCATAACTACTTGTGGATTCCAAATATTGTATCACATTCCAGATAAATAGACAATGTTAAACTTTCCGATCGAATAATCAAACATCCAAGTTTTCCTAAATAGTTCTCAACAATTGAAATTACTTTAAAAACATCCATCACATGCCACAGTTCCAATGGTCCAACCGTAGAAGGGTCAAGCCAACGCCTCACATGTGGCATGCCGTACTGCCCAAAACCCTAAGGTTTAGAGGCGGTTCAGACGGTCACATAATCAAGTTAAGGTTTGTTGTCTTCTAGAGGGTCCACCGCGTTACTTGCAAGACTTAGAACGTTCTTAAACTACGGAAAAATCCAACACTTAGAAATTTTCCGGCAGGGGAAAATGTGAGTTATTGATATCCGGTGGAACTTTTTAACACGTTCTAAAATTATCCGGAAAAGGTTAAACAAAATTAAACTTTCCGATCGAATCAACGAATACAAAAGATCTCCAGAAAACTCAGCACTTGAGTAAAATTAAAAATTCCCAAAAAAATGAAAAAGGACCTAAGAATAAATATATGAAGTACCAGGGACCAAATCATAATTTTGGCCGCGGAACCGCCGCCAAACGAGTGGTTTGGCCGCGGTTCCACGGTCATGTGAGCGCATTGGACGTCCGTACTTCACAGTAATTCTTATATTTCCCTGCTTAGTTTTCTGAGGATTTTTAATACAGAAAAATCAACATTTTTAGAAAATTTCCAGAGAAGGGTATAAAATGTGGTTTCGGGGTTCGATCGGACTTTATACTTCGTCCAGACTTCGCCTAAAGCTCTAGCTTGGCTCTGATACCACTGTAGGGTTACTAGGCACTCTCACAAGGGTCTACAAGGAATTAACCATGCCCGATTTAAATTTTAGACGTGCCGAACAACCCTAACCAAGATCGTATACTAGAGATTATGCGAAAACAATAAGCAAGTAAACAACTTTACTACTAATAGTTTCAGATTACAACCTTTGTAGTCCGGTCCTTCACTTCAATAGCTCCGTGAAGTAGTCCCTGTAGGGTTCCTAGGCACCCTAGTGAGGTCTCACAAGGCATCGAACATGCCAAATTCAAATTTTACGGTGCCGAGAAACCCTAAACTACGGATCGTTTGCTAGAAAACTAGGCGAAAAGATAACTAGTTAACACTTAACTACAAGATACGGAAATACAACCTTTGTAGATCCGGTGCTCCACCTCCATAGCTCCGCAACGAGGTCCTCTCCGCTGTCCAAATCAAATCCGGGCTCAAGCGTCGGCTTCGTCGGAGAATGGGCAAGCTAGGTCGTCGATGTCCATGCCGAAGATGATCTACGTCGAGGCATCGCTAAATCAAGCTCCACCTTCACCAAGCCCTAAAACTTGTGAAGGAAACACACTCTACTACTTGGCAAGAGATAGAGGATGAAGAAATAGGAAGTGGCTAGACTTTAGAATTGGATTTCTCACTTGTTTTCATCAATCACCATTGATGAAGCAAGCTTCTTCTTGAAGTGAAGAAGAAGAAGATGGAAAAAGGTTATGATAAGTTATTTTTGTAAAAAGAGATAAATATGAATACTTATCATTAACCAACCATAGTTTAGTGTAGAGAATCAATCATGGTTAAATGGGATGGTTAGGGTTAAGCATGAGACAAAATGGTTGCTAAAGTCAAAGTCTTCATGAAGCTTCAATATGAAACAAAATTAGCCACCATTTTCTCTTAATGCCTTTTCTAATTATTTCCAAAATGAATAAATAGATAAATAAATAAGAAAAGGAAATAAAACCCTAATCATATAAATAACCATGGTTTATTCTTTACACTTAAACAATCATGCATCATCAAACATGATACAAGCAAATGTACAAATGTATATCACATATACAATATGCACAATACAAGTGAGAAAATCCATATAAAGTTAACCAATACTAGTTAACGCAAAGTAATATATCAAATATATTATCATGCATTAAATCATTAAATCAACACTTGATTCAATGATCCGGTCATGTCGCACATAACCGACTAGTATTCAATGTATCGGCTTATCGATTCAACGCTTGAATCGATAACTAGGTTATATCGCATACAACCATCCGACACATTGATCGCGAGAATGAAATACGGTATCACATACACGCATGATTCTCGGTCCCGCACATATCTCATATGCGCTCCTATTTCGTTTCGCTTGAGCCAGGAAACCTCTGTGTAGGACTCTAAAGACTCGTCATTACGCCGGCAGCAGGCGATGATCATATCAAACACCCACAAGCAGCAAGCGGTCTGCTAAACGTAACGGCCACCCGGGTATTGATCGATCTGAAGATCGACGAGCAAGCCCGCTCACTCTCCAGTGAATCCGACCAGTAACACTACCGTACAGTCCGGTCTGATCGTCTGATATGTCGCATATCTTGCCTAGGGGTGGTAAACGTCAGACCCCAATAGCTCGATAAGTCGTGTCGATATGAGGCTCATAACGGGTCGAGAAACTACTGGTAACACTTACCAGCAATTCTTTGATCAGCCCTGGCCAGGGACTTCCTGTTATAGCCAATCGAACACAGCGCAACATCAACCCCCTATACCGGGAGAGACGATTCCCCTCCTATCGCTCATTGCCTCCATGTGACTCGGGACTGTACCCAAAAACCACCATTTTGCACGCCCTCTTGGACGTGGTAAGATGGAAATCAAAGCACAGTGGGAACCACACAAGACTCTATGACGATCTCGGGTCAATAGACTACTTTGTACCAGTGTCACCAAAGAACTGCCATCTGACGTGAGGTATAATACCATCTGGGAGTTCTCGGCGAGACCGTCCAGTGTACCCAGTCTCTACTGAGCACCCGTATATCATCCCTGATGTCAAACACCAATGGATATGGGATCATCCATCGCCCATCTGTATGGGTCGAGAAGGTACACGCTAGTCTACTCTGGTATATCGATGCCCCGTCTCGATATACCCTCGACTAGGGACTTTGAAGGATGTACTTATGGACTACCATGTCCCCACTAGTATGATCCGCGTCATAGTCCAGGTAGTCAAGCACACATCCTAAGGGCTTTACCAACATGTAACAGAAAGACAATCAGTATACACGTTAAGCTAAAGTTCAACCAGATAGCATACTATCATGTCGAGCAAGAAAGTCCTCCCTATATATGTCCCAGCATCCACTACAATATACATCATATGTACAGTAATGGCCTCTAGGGCATACATATAACTAACAATCTCCCACTTGCACTAGGGCCATCTGATAGCAGTGGTTGCAGTATCTCATACTCAACCATCCCATAAAAGTCTCTCTCTGGGAACAGGCCTTTGTGAGTGGATCCGCTGTGTTGTCCTCTGAGTCTACTCTCCTAACCTCGATCTCCCTGGAGATCAACCATCTCCATGATCAGGTGATACTGCCTTAGAATATGTCTGGATCACTGATGGGACGGACGTTCCTTGGCATAAGCCACAACTCCATTGTCACACAATGGGAGGAACTAAGTTCATCTCATGAACCAATATACACCCAGACTGCCTCTTTGGTAGCATCTTAAGTAGCGATGTATCCTGCCTTTATCGTCTAGTATGTCACGGTATCTAGCTTGGAACTCTTCCAACATACCGTCCCTTTACTGAGGGTAAAGACAATGCCTGCGACTGACATTCAGTCGTCTTTATCACCCTGGAACCCTTCCGATGATTCTCCCTAGGATCTATTGATACCATCTCACTACATCTAGTGAGAATTCTAACATCCATTTAGATCTATCTCATAGATCCAAAATCCAGGAGTTAGTAGGTATCTTTATGATCCTATTTGGAGAATCATTGTGATAAACGGAGATTGATCGAGCGTAGCATCGGAAACTTCTTCCCTATCAAGAGTATGTCATCCACGTACTCTACGAGGATCGCCACCATACTCCCTACTACCTTTTTGTTTATACAAGGTTCATCTACCATTTTGATGATGTCAACTTCTTTGACTAATTCATCAAAACAGATGTTCCAACTCCGCGATGCCTGCTTTATCCTATATAAAGCATCTTGCACACGTTTCCGCTGCTCCCACTGTCTACGAAGCCCTCTGGCTGTGTACTTATAGACGCTCCCTTCTAAATCATCATTTAGAAAAGCAGTCAAGACACCCAACCACCAGATATCGCAGTCATGGTATGTAGCCGTAACAAGTAGGATCTTGATGGACTTAAGCATAGCTACTTGAAAAGGTTTCATCATTATCCGTACCTGGTCAATGATGCAAACTTTTAACAAGTCTAGCTTTGAAAGTCTCAACTTTTCCATCTACACCAAGTAATCTTCTCAAGATATACTTGCTCCTGATGGGGATTTAACCCTTCAGATATAGCAACCAAAGTCCATACTTTGTTGGTGTACATGGATTCCATCTCAGATCGCTAAGCATCCAGCCATTCTTACAGAGTCCCACTCCAGATGGCCAGCTCGAAACTAGTTGGGTCATCATCTCATGATGCAATCCTCGCTCCCACTGTCATAGAGAAACCGAAATATCTCTCAGGTGGGTGAGGAACTCTACTAGATCGGCGGAGAGGCCGAGGTTCGTTGGTAACTATTGAATCCTTTGGTTCTTTCAAATCATCTGCTGTAATTTGTATAGCTGGAACCTTTCCAGTTGTACATTACAGACCTTGCCTCGAGCTTGTCCGGATTTTGCTTTTAGACATAGGCCGGACAACCCCAAATCTTAACTAACTTAAGATATGGGCTCTTCCCTTTCTATATCACATATGAAGTGGTAGGCAACTGATTTGATTTGAACCCTATTCAATAGGTATGCAGCTTCTCAAGTGCATAACTCCCAAAAGAAAATAGGAAACTCAGTAGTACTCATCATAGAGCGCACCTTATCATATAGGGTGTGATTGCTCCGCCCCGATATACCATCGTGCTATGGTGTATACAGAGGAGTAATGCTGAGAGAGAATCTCATTCTCCTTTAGAATATTCCAGGAATTCCATGCATAAGTATTCTCCTCCCTGATCTCATCATAGGACATAATACTTATACCCGTATTTTGGTTCTCTACTTCTCGCTTATATTCTGTGAATATCTCAAAAGGTTCGGACTTGTGTTTCAACAGGAACATAGGTCTGAATCTTGAGAGATCATCAGAGAATGTAATGAAGTATAAAGAACCAGTCTTGGCATGTGTAGACAGGGGACCTAACATACATCAATATGTATCATCCCAAGAGTTCAGTAACTCTTTCTCTGTTTCCAGTAAACGGAGCTATGGTCATCTTATCTTTGTGACATGACTGGCGAGTTTCACAAGATGTAAGTTCAAACTAATTTAAATATGCATCTTTATGTAACTCTAGCTAGTCGGGTCGCATTGATATGACCTAGTCTACAATGCCTCAAGAAGGATCCGTTCATTTCTGAACTCTTCCTCTTGTGTGTGTTCCGTATACTAAGAACTATGGTTTGATTTAGAACATTAATGCTTTTAGATAACGTGCCTGAACCGATCAACTTTTGATATAGGAAATGTTCAAAACATTATCCAACAATACAAAATTTTATCATTTCTTTACTAATAAAGAGACTGATATGATTTTGTATATCAGGTTCGGTATCTAATAACATTCGTTCAGAATAAATGTATTGGTAATACAGGGTGACAGTGACCAACAGACTTGGCCGCAACTCTTGCCCCGTTTTCTGTCTCATGAAACTTATCACCCGTTCTCAGTCCTCTACCTTTCTGTAGCCCTATGTAACAGATTACATATCTGGGATCCTGATCCGGTATCACATACCTAGGATGTAGAGAATAGAGAAACAGTTCTGTATAAAGAACACACCCGAAGATGATGCATCAGCATGCACTCTCTTCGTTTGCGCGGCACGGGAATTCTGGTAATCCCTAATTTCCAGCTCTGTCTTATAACAATTATAAGTTGGAGCGGGACCAACGTTCCCCAGCTCAGTATAACAAGCGGGTTCGGTCAATAATCCGTTTTATTATCTTGATTAAGGCGTGATATGGTCGCTACCTGGAGAGAGAGAGAAGAAAACACTCAGCGTGCGCTCTTGCAAGAATAGATTGGTTATTATTTTATCTAATCAGGATGGCTCCCACCGCTTTTTATCAAATCTTCCTTCAAACCCTAAAAGGAAAGACTAGCCGGGATTAATTACACACTACAAGTTCGCCAATCTTTCAGCCAGGCCAGTGTCGGTACTTTGAGGGAGGTCCCCCGTGCTTTCGCACGAACCTAATTAATGTAAACCTCATTTTCCCAGAGGCGTAACCTCGTTAACACCTTTCTAGACACCTACTTGATCGGCTAATTGTAATATGTAAAACTCTCCCAGGAGTAACTCTTACTCGCAGCGGGTATCGGGATCCAACTATCTCATAGAAGGTATGCAATCTCATTGCAAATTTCAACACTTGAAATTCCCGATAATATTTTGCCCCTAGCGTCCTATGACCTTGACAGAGGTCAACAAACCATAGGCTTCTAGTCAAGTTCAACCCGTCATTTCCTGATTGAAGTAAACCCACCCGCACGACCCTTGACAGAGGTCAACAAGGTCGCACGACTACCCTAAATCAGTCACATCATATGCTTATGCAGATAAGCACTAATCAGCTACCGCACACTGCGCCTTGACAGAGGTCAACAAACGCAGCACGAATACTAACCAGTACATATCTGAAATGACGGAGGGCTACGACAGGTTTTTCTGAAAACCTATTGCGTAATGAACTTGATATCGTTGTAGAATCAAATGATTTTTAAAATGGAGTGTTTTTGAGGTTTTTCTAGTTTTGCTAAAGGAGTCACTCCCGGTGAAGGGATCGTCGGTCCTTTCCTCGTCGAATGAGGTGCGGGATATATCATATATATCACTGTGCAAAGCAAAAACTCTTAAAAGCAATCAAAAAGACAAACCGAGTGTGTAGCATCTGCCAGTTATTGCTAAAGGAGTCACTCCCGGTGAAGGGATCTCGGTCCTTTCCTCATCGAATAAGGTGCAGGATATATCACATATACCGCTATGCAAAGCAAGAACTGTAGCTACCTGTTTTATTTTGAAATTCGATTCTACAACATCTTAGGTTTCTTTTTATTTCATTAATCACATTAATGAAGTCCCATCATTTAAATACCTAAACATCACAGATAAATACGACGTACACTTATGCCATCCGCATTCGCCTCGATGTCCCCTCGTGCACCGTTAGGTTAGGTAACTAACGGCAGAGCAGGGCAGGGCTAGCGCGGGTGTAAAACATAAGTAACGTCTATATAATATATCATATATACTATATACTGTATCTATCACAGAACATCTCAGGATCACATCACAGATATCGCAGCAGAAGAATCATATGAAACATTGGATATACTAGGACGTCCGTGTTTTCAATACGAGCCAGTATAAAACACGGATTCCACGGTCGTGATGAATAGCCAAACCCACACCCCTAGACCCCTACGAGAGAGGAAAGCAACCCTACCAATTCTGGAGTTAGGAGACCCGGACTCGACTCCTCGAGTTGGTCTCCCACTGGACCCCAGAACCCGGTTACTTGTGCCCTCCTCCTTGGGTCTATCCTAGTGCGGAAAAGTAAATAATATACAAACGGTGACTACTTCCGCAACCTGGAAGCGCCCCAATAAAAGAATATTACATACAAGTTTTTACATGAATGAAAATGAAAAACACTCATCTCACATAAAAACCCCCGGCTATTCAAACACGACGATCCAATATAACATATCCAGCAACACATAACATCACATGTCATCAACGTAAGTGAATATGCACATCCCAATTGTCGTTGACATATAGCAACGAAACCGGCGATATCACATATTACACTTACGGTCACAGAAAAGAAAGTGTAAAACTACAACAGTTGGAATCCGCAACCACCTCAGATATCGCATGCCTGATCAAATGAATTTCTTAGACATCACATGCCTAACAATTATAAACCCCGCATTTTAGTCTCAAAATCGAAAACACTTTTCAATATCAAGTCGGGCAATTCAACAAGATTCCCGACATCCTGATCGAATGCTCGTCGCAAACTTTAGTAGACGGCTGCACCCCCGATACCGCCGACGAAGTGCACCAAGGCGGAATACCGCTGCCGCGAGCACCCGTACGGATGCTTTCGGCGACGGGGTCCTCCTACAGTCACTTGGTCGGGGCAATGGAGCGAGGCTGTCTATTAAGTTTACCCGGCGAATATTCGCGTACGCTACGTGATTGCGACGGACTTTTGATCACATCAAAATTCCGTGGCAACCGATCAAGTGAGACTAAACTGCTATGTTTATAACATTCATTCAGTTATCTCATAACTCATTGTGAATTCCAATTATTGTATCCCATTCCGGATAATTAGAAAATGTTAAACTTTCCGATTGAACATTCGAACACCCAAGTTTTCCCGATACAGATCAACACATGAAATAAGTCTAACAATATTCCGTTCGTGCCTCAGTACCAACGGTCCAGCCGTAGAAGGGTCAAGCCAACGCCTCACATGTGGCACGCCGTACTGCCCCAAACCCGAAGGTTCAAAGGGCAGTTCAAGACGGTCACATAATCGAGTTAAGGTTTGTTGTCTTCTAGAGGGTCCATCGCGTTACTTGCACTACTTAGAACGTCGTTAAACTACGGAAAAATCCAACACTTGGAAATTTCCCGACAGGGGAAAAATTGGGTATTTATATCCGGTCGAACTTTTTAACATATTCTAAAATTTATCCAGAAAGCCACACAGACAAAATTTGATACTCCGAACGAAACACCGAATCCCCAAAACAACTCCAGAAAATTCAACTCTTGAATAAATTTTAAATATTCCCAGAAAATCCACAATAATTAAATAGGAATTACTGTGCAACAAGTGGAAGGTGACGTCATCACATAGCCGCGGAACCGCCGCAGAAGCTGGGCTTCTGCCGCGGTTCCGCGCTCTGTTGGATGAATTATTCGCCTGAGTTTGCACAGTAATTCTTATAATTATTTATTGAATTTTTTAGGAATTTTTAATACACAAAAATCCGCATTTCCGGAAAAAGTACAGAGAGCATATTTTGGGTTTCGGTTTTGGGTCGTTCGGACTTCAAATTCCGTCTGGACTCCGCCTAAGGCTCTAGCTAGGCTCTGATACCACTGTAGGGTTCCTAGGCACCCTAGTGAGGTCTCACAAGGCATCAAACATGCCAAATTCAAATTTTACGGTGCCGAGAAACCCTAAACTACGGATCGTTTGCTAGAAAACTAGGCGAAAAGATAACTAGTTAACACTTAACTACAAGATACGGAAATACAACCTTTGTAGATCCGGTGCTCCACCTCCATAGCTCCGCAACGAGGTCCTCTCCGCTGTCCAAATCAAATCCGGGCTCAAGCGTCGGCTTCGTCGGAGAATGGGCAAGCTAGGTCGTCGATGTCCATGCCGAAGATGATCTACGTCGAGGCATCGCTAAATCAAGCTCCACCTTCACCAAGCCCTAAAACTTGTGAAGGAAACACACTCTACTACTTGGCAAGAGGTAGAGGATGAAGAAATAGGAAGTGGGTAGACTTTAGAATTGGATTTCTCACTTGTTTTCATCAATCACCATTGATGAAGCAGGCTTCTTCTTGAAGTGAAGAAGAAGAATATGGAAAAAGGTTATGATAAGTTATTTTTGTAAAAAGAGATAAATATGAATACTTATCATTAACAAACCATAGTTTAGTGTAGAGAATCAATCATGGTTAAATGGGATGGTTAGGGTTAAGCATGAGACAAAATGGTTGCTAAAGTCAAAGTCTTCATGAAGCTTCAATATGAAACAAAATTAGCCACCATTTTCTCTTAATGCCTTTTCTAATTATTTCCAAAATGAATAAATAGATAAATAAATAAGAAAAGGAAATAAAACCCTAATCATATAAATAACCATGGTTTATTCTTAACATACACTTAAACAATCATGCATCATCAAACATGATACAAGCAAATGTACAAATGTATATCACATATACAATATGCACAATACAAGTGAGAAAATCCATATAAAGTTAACCAATACTAGTTAACGCAAAGTAATATATCAAATATATTATCATGCATTAAATCATTAAATCAACACTTGATTCAATGATCCGGTCATGTCGCACACAACCGACTAGTATTCAATGTATCGGCTTATCGATTCAACGCTTGAATCGATAACTAGGTTATATCGCATACAACCATCCGACACATTGATCGCGAGAATGAAATACGGTATCACATACACGCATGATTCTCGGTCCCGCACATATCTCATATGCGCTCCTATTTCGTTTCGCTTGAGCCAGGAAACCTCTGTGTAGGACTCTAAAGACTCGTCAATACGCCTGCAGCAGGCGATGATCATATCAAACACCCACAAGCCGCAAGCGGTCTGCTAAACGTAACGGCCACCCGGGTATTGATCGATCTGAAGATCGACGAGCAAGCCCGCTCACACTCCAGTGAATCCGACCAGTAACACTACCGTACAGTCCGGTCTGATCGTCTGATATGTCGCATATCTTGCCTAGGGGTGGTAAACGTCAGACCCCAATAGCTCGATAAGTCGTGTCGATATGAGGCTTATAACGGGTCGAGAAACTACTGGTAACACTTACCAGCAATTCTCTGATCAGCCCTGGCCAGGGACTTCCTGTTATAGCCAATCAAACACAGCGCAACATCAACCCCCTACACCGGGAGAGACGATTCCCCTCCTATCGCTCATTGCCTCCATGTGACTCGGGACTGTACCCAAAATCCACCGTTTTGCACGCCCTCTTGGACGTGGTAAGATGGAAATCAAAGCACAGTGGGAACCACACAAGACTCTATGACGATCTCGGGTCAACAGACTACTCTGTACCAGTGTCACCAAAGAACTGCCATCTGACGTGAGGTATAATACCATCTGGGAGTTCTCGGCGAGTCCGTCCAGTGTACCCAGTCTCTACTGAGAACCCGTATATCATCCCTGATGTCAAACACCAATGGATATGGGATCATCCATCGCCCATCTGTATGGGTCGAGAAGGTACACGCTAGTCTACTCGGTATATCGATGCCCCGTCTCGATATACCCTCGACTAGGGACTTTGAAGGATGTACTTATGGACTACCATGTCCCCACTAGTATGATCCGCATCATAGTCCAGGTAGTCAAGCACACATCCTAAGGGCTTTACCAACATGTAACAGAGAGACAATCAGTATACACGTTAAGGTAAAGTTCAACCAGATAGCATACTATCATGTCGAGCAAGAAAGTCCTCCCTATATATGTCCCAGCATCCACTACAATATACATCCTATGTACAGTAATGGCCTCTAGGGCATACATATAACTAACAGTCCCTTCGCTGCGATCACGATCGTTCGGACTCTAGAGGGGCTCCCGTGAAGAAACGAACGTGCTTGCTTCGATGACTTCGAGGCCGAAGATGATCTACGTCGAGGAGACACTGAATCATGCTATTCCTTCACTAGGTCATGAACTTTGTGAAGAGAATACACTCTACTACATGGCAAGTGGTAGAGGATGAATAAGTAGGAGGTGGGCTCACTTTAGAATTGATTTTCTCACATTTTATCTCAAAACTCCATTAGAGCTAGCAAGCTTTTTCATGGAGCTTGAAGAAAAAGAAGAAGACTTGTGAATAATTCATCCAAATGAATTATTACACCCTTAGTTAAGTTAAGCCCTCATGGCTAACTCATGTAGAGAATTAACTCATGGTTATGGTTAAAGGTTGGGTTTGATATGTTAGTTATATGTATGCCCTAGAGGCCATTACTGTACATTGGATGTATATTGTAGTGAATGCTGGGACATATATAGGTAGGACTTTCTTGCTCGACATGATAGTACGTTATCTGGTTGCTCTTTGTCTTAACGTGTATACTTTCTGTCTCTCTGTTACATGTTGATAAAGCCCTTAGGATGTGTACTCGACTTCCAGGACTATGATGTAGATCATACTAGTGGGGCCTGGGTAGTCCATGAGTACATCCTTGAAATGTTCCTAGTCGAGGGAATATCGAGACGGGGCATCGATATTCCAGAGTAGACTAGCGCATATCTTCTCGACCCATGTGATGGGCGATGGATGATCCCATATCCATTGGTGTTTGACATCGAAGATGGTATGCGGGTGCTCAGTGGAGACTGGGTACACTGAACGGACTCGCCGAGAACTCCCAGATGGTATTATACCTCACGTCAGATGGCAGTTCTCTGGTGACACTGGTACAGCTTAGTCTGTTGACCCGAGATCGTCATAGAGTCATGTGTGTCTCCCACTGTGCTTTGATTTCCTCCCTACCATGGCTCTACTGAGTTGTGCAAATAGGTGGTTATTGGGTACAGTCCCGATTCACATGGAGGCAATGAGCGATAGGAGGGGATTCGTCTCCCCCGGTATTGGGGGTTGATGTTGCGCTATGCTCGACTGGCCATAACAGGAAATCCCTGGCCAGGGTTGCAGTGATATACTGGTAAGAGTTATCAGTAGTTTCATACATGTCATGGACTTCACATCGGCATGACTTATCGAGCTATTGGGGTCTGACGTTTACCACCCCTAGGCGAGATATGCGACATATCAGACGAACAGACCGGACTGTACGGTTAGTGTTACTGGTTGGATTCACAGGAGTGTGAGCGGGCTTGCTCGTCGATCTTCTGATCGCTCAATACCCGGGTGGCCGTTACGTTTAGCAGACCGCTTGCGGCTTGTGGGTGTTTGATTTGATCATCATCTGCTGCCGGCGTATTGACGAGTCTTTAGAGTCCTACACAGAGGTTTCTTGGCACAAGCGAAACGAAATAGGAGCGCATATGAGATATGTGCGGGACCGAGAATAATGCGTGTATGTGTTACCGTATTTCATTCTCGCGATGAATGTGTCGAATGGTTGTATGCGATATAACCTAGTTATCGAATCAAGGGTTGATTCGATAAGCCGATACATTGGATACTAGCCGGTTATATGCGATATGACTGGATCATTGAATCAAGTGTTGATTTAATGATTTAATGTATAATTATATATTTGATATATTACTTTGCATTAACTAGTATTGGTTCACTTTAAATGGATTTACTCACTTGATTTGCACAAGTTGTATATGAGATATACTTTTGTGCACAAGATTGTATCATGTTTGATGATACATGCAAGCTTGGGTTTGTGTAAAGAATTGACCATGGTTATATGAATGGTTAGGGTTTCTTTTATTTACTTATTCATTTATCTATTTATTTTTAAAAGGTAAAGAAAACAAAATGGTTTCTTTTGGATGCTTCAAGCATCTTTGACCTAATGACCATTTTGTCTTCATCTCCTAAACCTAACCATTCTACTAACCTTAGTTGATTCTCTACACTAAACCATGGTTGTTGACATGATAAGTATCATATTGTTTTTATTTTTAAATAACACTTATCATAATTCTTTATCATCTTCTTCTTCATCTTCAACTTGAAGAAAGCTTGCACCATCAATGGCAACTAGCCAAAATCAGTGAGAAATCCAAATCTAAAATCTACCCACTTCCTATTTCTTCATCCTCTACCTCTTGCCAAGTTGTATAGGGTGTTTCCTTCACAAGTTTTCAAGGCTTGGTGAAGTTGGAGCTTGTTCTTGTGATGCCTCGACGTAGATCATCTTCGGCATCGAACCGACGATCAAGCCCGCCCATTCTTCGATGATGCCAATGCTAGAGTCAAGGGTTCGATTTAGACAACGGAGGGAGATCATCGCGGAGCTTAGGAAGTGGTGGACCGGATCTACAAAGGTTGTAGTCACTTTCCCTTAGCATTTAATTCGATTACATGCTTGCTTCGCCTATATATCTAGTTAACGATCCGTATTAGGTTTTCTCGGCACATGTAAAATTTCAATTGGGCATGTTTGATCACTTGTGAAACTTCATTTTTGTGCCTAGGATCCCTACAGTGGTATCAGAGCCTAGCTAGAGCCTTAGGCGAAGTCCAGACGGAATTAGAACTCCGATCGAATCAAAACCCAAACCCTAATATTGCTCTCTGTACTTTTTCTGAAATCGTGGATTTTTTAGAATTAAAAATATGCAGAGAAATGTGCAGGAAATTCTAAGAAAAACTGCAGAAAACGACAGCCTAATTCTGCAGTACGACCGCGGAACCGCGGCGTTGACCCCTCTTTTGCGGCGGTTCCGCGGCCGTCTGTGATGATCAGGCTGTGAGTTTTCTTCAGTTGTTTCTATTGGTGTTTCTTGTGTGTTCTGGATGCTTTTAATATTTATTACAGAGTTGTATTTTCTGAGTTGTATTGGGGACTCGGTGTATTCGATCGGACTGTCTAATTTTGTCGGTGTGCTTTTCCGGGTATTTTTAGAATATGTTAAAAAGTTCGACCGGATATAAATACCCAATTTTTTCCCTGCCGGGAAATTTCCAATTGTTGGATTTTTCCGTAGTTTAACGACGTTCTAAGTAGTGCAAGTAACGCGATGGACCCTCTAGAAGACAACAAAGCTTAACTCGATTATGTGACCGTCTTGAACTGCCCTTTGAACCTTCGGGTTTGGGGCAGTACGGCGTGCCACATGTGAGGCGTTGGCTTGACCCTTCTACGGCTGGACCGTTAGTACTGAGGCACAAACTGAATGTTGTTAGACTTATTTCATGTGTTGAGCTGTATCGGGAAAACTTGGGTGTTCGATTGTTCGATCGAAAAGTTTAGCATTTTCTATTTATCTGGAATGTGATACAATACTTGGAATTCGCAAATAGTTATGAGATGACTGGATGAATGTTATAAACATAGCAGTTTAGTCTCACTTGATCGGTTGCCACGGAATTTTGATGTGATCAAAAGTCCGTTGCAATCACGTAGCATACGCGGATACTCGCCGGGTAAACTTAATAGACAGCCTCACCCCATAGCCCCGACCAAGTGACTGTAGGAGAACCCCGTCGCCGAAAGCATCCGTCCGGGTGCTCGCGGCAGCGGTGTTCCGCCGTGGTGCACTTCGTCGACGGTATCAGGGGTGCGGCCGCCTACTAAAGTTTGCGACGAGCATTCGATCAGTTTTTCGGGAATCTTGTTGAATTGCCCGACTTGATATTGAAAAGTGTTTTCGATAACGAGACTAAAATGCGGGGTTTATAATTGTTAGGCATGCGATGTCTAAGTAATTCATTTGGTCAGGCATGTGATGTCTGAGGTGGTTGCGGATTCCAACTGTTGTAGTTTTACACTTTCTTTTCTGTGACCGTAAGTGTAATATGTGATATCGCCGGTTTCGTTGCTATATGTCAACGACAATTGGGATGCGCATATTTACTTACGTTGATGACATGTGATGTTATGTGTTGCTGGATATGTTATATTGGATCGTCGTGTTTGAATAGCCGGGGGTTTTTATGTGAGATGAGTGTTTTTCATTTTTCATTCATGTAAAAACTTGTATGTAATATTCTTTTATTGGGGCACATCCAGGTTGCGGAAGATGTCACCGTTGATGTATATTATTTACTTTTCTGCACTAGGATAGACCCAAGGAGGGGAGCACAAGTAACCGGGTTCTAGGGTCCAGTGGGAGACCATCTCGAGGAGTCGAGTCCGGGTCTCCTAACCCTAGAATTGGTAGGGTTGCTTGCCGCTCTCGTAGGGGTCTAGGGGTGTGGGTTTGGCTATTCATCACGACCGTGGAATCCGTGTTTTTATACTGGCTCGTATTGAAAACACGGACGTCCTAGTATATCCAATGTTTCATATGTTTCTTCTGCTGCGTTATCTGTGATGTGATCATGCGATGTTCTGTGCTCTGTTCAGATAGATGTAGTATATAGTATATATGATATATTATATAGACGTTACTTATGTTTTACACCCGCGCTAGCCCTGCCCCGCTCTGCCGTTAGTTACCTAACCTAAAGGTGCACGAGGGGACATCGAGGCGAATGTGGATGGCATAAGTGTACGTCATATTTATCTGTGATGTTTAGGTAATTTAAATGATGGGATATTCATTAATGAGATTAATGAAAGAAAATAAACCTAATAGATGTTGTGGAATCGAATTTCAAAAATAAAACAGGTAGCTACAGTTCTTGCTTTGCATCGCGGTGTTCATTATAGAACATCCTGCACCTTATTCGATGAGGAAAGGACCGAGATCCCTTCACCGGGAGTGACTCCTTTAGCAATAACTGGCAGATGCTACAACCCACGGTTTGTCTTTGATCGCTTCTATAGTTTCCGCTTTGCACAGTGATATATATGATATATCCCGCACCTCTTTCGACGAGGAAAAGGCCGACGATCCCTTCACCGGGAGTGACCCCTTTAGCAAAACTAGAAAAGCTTCAAAAACATTCCATTTAAAAACCATTTGATTCCGCAACGAGATCAAGTTCAAAGCGTTAAAGGTTTTCACAAAAACCAGCCGCAACCCTCCGTCATTTTAGGAAGTAGAGTACTTAGTATTCGTGCTGTGTTTGTTGACCATAGTCAAGGCACAGTGTACGGTAGCTAAGTGATGTCTTCCTACACCGTATATGATGCGATTAGTTAGGACAGTCGCGTGACTTTGTTGACCTTAGTTAAGGGTCATGTGGGTGGGTCTAATTAATCACGAAATGACGGGTAGAACTTGACTAGTACTTATGATTTGTTGACCATAGTTAAGGTCATAGGTGCTAGGGGTAAAAACCTTTATCGGGAGTTTCAAGTGTTGAAATTTGCAATGAGATTGCATACCTTCTACATGATAGTTGGATCCCGATACCCACTGCGAGTAATTGTTACTCCTGGGAGAGTTTTGCACTTTGCAATTAGCCGATCAAGTAGGTGTCTAGAAAGGTGTCAACGGGGTTACGCCTCTGGGAAAACGAGGTTTACTGTAATTAGGTCCGTGCGAAAGCACGGGGAACCTCCCTCAAAGTACCGACACTGGCCTGGCTGAAAGATTGGCGAACTTGTAGAGTGTAATTAATCCCGGCTAGTCTTTCCTTTTAAGGTTTGAAGGAAGATTTGATAAAAACAGTGGGAGTCATCCTGATTAGATAAAATATATAACCAATCTGATCTTGCAAGAGCGCACGCTGAGTGTTTTCTTCTCTCTCTCTCCAGGTAGCGACCACATCACGCCTTAATCAAGATAATAAAATGGATGTATTGACCGAACCCGCTTGTTATACTGAGCTGGGGAACGTTGGTCCCGCTCCAACTTATAATTGTTATAAGACAGAGCAGGAAATTGGGGAATACCAGAATTCTTATGCCGCCTAAACGAAGAAAGTGCATATGATGCATCTCCTTCGGGTATGTTCATTACAAAGAACTGTTTCTCAGTATCCTCTGAATCCTGGGTATATGATACCGGATCAGGATCCCAGATATGTAAGCTGTTACATAGGGCTACAAAAAGGTAGAAAAACTGAGAACGGGTGATAAGTTTCATGAGACAGAAACCGGGGCAAGTGTTGCAGCCAAGTCTGTTGGTCACTGTCACCCTGTATTACCAATACATTGATTCTGAACAAATGCTATTAGATACCGAACCTGATATACAAAATCATATCAGTCTCTTTATTAGTAAAGAAAGGATATAATTTTGTATTGATGGATAATGTTTTGAACATTTCCTATATCAAAAGTTGATCGGTTCAGGCACGTTATCTAAAAGCATTGACGTTCTAAATCAAACTACAGTTCCTAGTATACAGAACACACGCAAGAGGAAAAGTTCAGAAATGAACGAATCATTCTTGAGGCATTGTAGACTAGGTCATATCAATGTGACCCAACTGGCTGAAGTTACATTTTAGATGCATATTTAAATCAGTTTGAATCTACATCTTGTGAAACTTGCCAGTCATGTCACAAAGATAAGATGACCATAGCTCTGTTTATTGGAAACAGAGGAAGAGTTAGTAAACTCTTGGGACTGATACATGATGATGTATGTAAGGTCTCCTGTCTATACATGCCAGGACTGGTTCTTTATACTTCATTATATTCTCTGATAATCTCTCAAGATTCAGTCGTATGTTCCTGTTGAAACATAAGTCCGAAGCTTTTGAGGTATTCACAGAATATAAGTTGAAAGTAGAGAACCAAAATACGGGTATAAGTATTATGTCCTATGATGAGATCAGGGAGGAGAATACTTGTGCATGGAATCCTTGGACCATTCTAAAGGAGAATGAGATTCTCTCTCAGCATTACTCCTCCGTATACACCATAGCACGATGGTATATCGGGGCGGAGCAATCACACCCTATATGATAAGGTGCGCTCTATTTCCTTTTGGGAGTTATGCGCTTGAGAAGCTGCATACCTATTGAATAGGGTTCCAATCAAATCAGTTGCCTACCGCTTCATATATGATATAGAAAGGGAAGAGCCCATGTCTTAAGCTAGTTAAGATTTGGGGTTGACCGGCCTATGTCTAAAAGCAAAATCCGGACAAGCTCGAGGCAAGGTCTGAAATGTAGATCTGGAAAGGTTCCAGCTATACAAACTACAGCAGATGATTTGGTAGAACCAAAGGATTCAGTAAATTCCAACGAACCTCAGCCTCTCCGCCGATCTAGTATGGTTCCTCATCCGCCTGAGAGATACCTCGGTTTCTCGATGACAGTGGGAGCGAGGATTGCATCATGAGATGATGACCCAACCAGTTTCGAGCAGGCCATCGACAGTAGGGACTCTGTAAGAATGGCTGGATGCTTAGCGATCTGAGATGGAATCCATATACACCAGCAAAGTATGGACTTTAGCTGCTATATCTGAAGGGTTAAATCCCCATTAGGAGCAAGTATATCTTGAGAAGATTACTTGGTATAGATGGAAAAGTTGAGACTTTCAAAGCTAGGCTTATTAAAGGTTTTAGTCATCAACCAGGCATGGATAATGATGAAACCTTTTCCAAGTGACTATGCTTAAGTCCATCCGGATCCTACTTAACATTGTTATATACCATGACTACGATATCTGGTGGTTGGGTGCCCTGACTGCTTTTCTAAATACTGATTTAGAAGAGAACGTCTATAAGAACACAGCCAGAGGTCTTCGTAAACAGTGGGAGCAGCGGAAACGTGTGCAAGTTGCTTTACATAATGAAGCAGGTATCGTGGAGTTGGAACGTCTGTTTTGATGTGATAGTCAAAGTGTTTGACTTCATCAAAATGGTAGATGAACCTTGTATATACAAAACGGTAGTAGAGAGTAAGGTGGTCATCCTCGTATTGTACGTGGACAACATACTCTTGATAGGAAAAGAGTTTCCTATACTACGATCGGTCAATCTCCTCTTATCATAAGGATTCTCCAATAGGATAAAGATGATACCTCCTAAATCCTGGAATTCGGGTCCATGAGATAGATCTAAATGGATGTTAGGATTCTCACTAGCTGTAGTAAGATAGTATCAATCGATCCTGGGGAGAATCACTGGAAGTGTTCCAGAGTGATAAGGACGACTGAATGTCAGTCGCAGGCATTGTCTTTACCCTCAGTAAAAGGACGGTATGTTGGAAGATTTCCAAGCTAGATACCGTGACAAACTAGACGATAAAGGCTGGTAACATCGCTATTAAAGATACTACCAAAGAGGCAGTTTGGGTGTATATTGGTTCATAAGATGAACTAGGTTCCTACCATTGTGTGACAATGGAACTGTGGCTTTGGCCAAGGAACCATGGTCCCATCAGTGACCCAGACATATTCTGAGGCAACATCACCTGATCATGGAGATAGCTGATCTCCAGGGTAATCGAGGTTAGGAGAGTAGACTCAGAGGACAACACGGCGGATCCACTCACGAAGGCCTTTTCCCAAAGAGAGACTTTTAGGGGATGGTTGAGTATGCGATACTGCAACCACTGCTACAGATGGCCCTAGTGCAAGTGGGAGATTGTTAGTTATATGTATGCCCTAGAGGCCATTACTGTACATTGGATGTATATTGTAGTGGATGCTGGGACATATATAGGTAGGACTTTCTTGCCCGACATGATAGTACGTTATCTGGTTGCTCTTTATCTTAACGTGTATACTTTCTGTCTCTCTGTTACATGTTGATAAAGCCCTTAGGATGTGTACTTGACTTCCAGGACTATGATGTGGATCATACTAGTGGGGCCTGGGTAGTCCATGAGTACATCCTTGAAATGTTCCTAGTCGAGGGAATATCGAGACGGGGCATCGATATTCCAGAGTAGACTAGCGCATATCTTCTCGACCCATGCGATGGGCGATGGATGATCCCATATCCATTGGTGTTTGACATCGAAGATGGTATGCGGGTGCTCAGTGGAGACTGGGTACACTGAACGGACTCGCCGAGAACTCCCAGATGGTATTATACCTCACGTCAGATGGCAGTTCTCTGGTGACACTGGTACAGCTTAGTCGTTTGACCCGAGATCGTCATAGAGTCTTGTGTGTCTCCCACTGTGCTTTGATTTCCACCCTACCACGGCTCTACTGAGTTGTGCAAACAGGTGGTTATTGGGTACAGTCCCGATTCACATGGAGGCAATGAGCGCTAGGAGGGGATTCGTCTCTCCCGGTATTGGGGGTTGATGTTGCGCTATGCTCGACTGGCCATAACAGGAAATCCCTGGCCAGGGTTGCAGTGATATACTGGTACGAGTTATCAGTAGTTTCACACATGTCATGGACTTCACGTCGGCATGACTTATCGAGCTATTGGGGTCTGACGTTTACCACCCTAAGACGAGATATGCGACATATCAGACAAACAGACCGGACTGTATGGTAAGAGTTACTGGTTGGATTCACAGGAGTGTGAGCGGGCTTGCTCGTCGATTTTCTGATCGCTCAATACCCGGGTGGCCGTTACGTTTAGCAGACCGCTTACGGCTTGTGGGTGTTTGATTTGATCATCATCTGCTGCCGGCGTATTGACGAGTCTTTAGAGTCCTACACAGAGGTTTCCTGGCTCAAGCGAAACGAAATAGGAGCGCATATGAGATATGTGCGGGACCGAGAATAATGCGTGTATGTGTTACCGTATTTCATTCTCGCGATGAATGTGTCGAATGGTTGTATGCGATATAACCTAGTTATCGAATCAAGGATTGATTCGATAAGCCGATACATTGGATACTAGCCGGTTATATGCGATATGACCGGATCATTGAATCAAGTGTTGATTTAATGATTTAATGTATAATTATATATTTGATATATTACTTTGCATTAACTAGTATTGGTTCACTTTAAATGGAATTACTCACTTGATTTGCACAAGTTGTATATGAGATATACTTTTGTGCACAAGATTGTATCATGTTTGATGATACATGCAAGCTTGGGTTTGTGTAAAGAATTGACCATGGTTATATGAATGGTTAGGATTTCTTTTATTTACTTATTCATTTATCTATTTATTTTTAAAAGGTAAAGAAAACAAAATGGTTTCTTTTGGATGCTTCAAGCATCTTTGACCTAATGACCATTTTGTCTTCATCTCCTGAACCTAACCATTCTACTAACCTTAGTTGATTCTCTACACTAAACCATGGTTGTTGACATGATAAGTATCATATTGTTTTTTTTTTTAAATAACACTTATCATAATTCTTTATCATCTTCTTCTTCATCTTCAACTTGAAGAAAGCTTGCACCATCAATGGCAACTAGCCAAAATGAGTGAGAAATCCAAATCTAAATTCTACCCACTTCCTATTTCTTCATCCTCTACCTCTTGCCAAGTTGTATAGGGTGTTTCCTTCACAAGTTTTCAAGGCTTGGTGAAGTTAGAGCTTGTTCTTGTGATGCCTCGACGTAGATCATCTTCGGCATCGAACCGACGATCAAGCCCGCCCATTCTTCGATGATGCCAATGCTAGAGTCAAGGGTTCGATTTGGACAGCGGAGGGAGATCATCGCGGAGCTTAGGAAGTGGTGGACCAGATCTACAAAGGTTGTAGTCACTTTCCCTTAGCATTTAATTCGATTACATGCTTGCTTCGCCTATATATCTAGTTAACGATCCGTATTAGGTTTTCTCGGCACATGTAAAATTTCAATTGGGCATGTTTGATCACTTGTGAAACTTCATTTGTGTGCCTAGGATCCCTACATGATAAATATCTTAAATTAAACAAAAGGGTTGACTTTGTCAAAGCTTATCCATAAGCTTTTGTGCAAGTATTAGCATAACAAACTCAATCTCTTTTGAATTAGATTAACATAAATAGAAACCCTAACTTAACCCTAGCGTTGTGTTAATCTCATACACCCATCTTATATGTATCATCAAACATGACACAATCCATGTACACAAATGTACATATCGCGTATATACGTACAATAAGCACATCATGTGAGAAAAAGAAATCAATAGTGAGCTAAATATTAGTTAATGTATTATAATATAGCAAATATATAATTATACATTAAATTATCAAATCAACTCTTGATTTAATAATCCGGCTATATCACATATAACCGACTAATATCAAATGCAACATCTTATCGAATCAACGCTCAATCCGATAACTCGGCTATATCACATATAACCAATCATGTCACACATCACGAGAATATAATGCGGTATCACATACTCACATTAATCTCGTTCTCGCACATATCACATATGCGCTCCTACTCCGTTTCGCTTGAGCCAGGAAACCTCTGTATAGGACTCTAAAGACTCGTCAATACGCCGGCAGTAGGTGATGATCATATCAAACACCAACAAGCTGCAAGCGGTCTGCCAAACGTAACGGTCACCCGGGTATTAAGCGATCAGAAGATCAACAAGCAAGCCTGTACATTCTCCTGTGAATCCAATCAGTAACACTCCCGTACAGTCCGGTCTCTTCGTCTGATGCATATCTCGCCTAGGGGTGGTAAACGTCAGACCCCAGTAGTTTGATAAGTCATGTCGATATGAGGTCTATAACAGTTCGAGAAACTACTGATAACACTTACCAGTAAATCTTGGCAACCCTGGCAAGGGATTTCCAGTTATAGCCAATCGAACACAGCGCAACATCAACTCCCTATACCGGGAGAAACGAATCCCCTCCTATCGCTCATTGTCTCCATGTGATTCGGGACTGTACCTAAAAGCCACCGTTTTGCACGCCCCATTGGACGTGGTATGATGGAAATCAAAGCATAGTTGGAATCACACAAGACTCTATGATAATCTCGGGTCTACAGACTAACCTGTACCAGTGTCACCAGAGAACTGCCATCTGACGTGAGGTATAATACCATCTGGGAGTTCTCGGCGAGTCCGTCCAGTGTACCCAGTTTTCACTGAGCACCCGTATACCTTCTCTGATGTCAAACACCAATGGATATGGGATCATCCATCAGCCATCATATAGGTCAAGAAGCGCATACGCTAGTCTACTCCGGAGTATCAATGCCCTGTCTCGGTACTCCCACGACTAGGAACATTTAAAGGATGTACTTGGCAACTACACTGTCCCCGTATGATCTGCATCATAGTCCTGGTAGTCAAGTACTTATCTTAAGGTCCTTATCAACATATAACATAGAGACAATTAGAGTACATGTTAAGATAAAGAGCAACCAGATAGCATACTATCATGTCGAGCAAGAAAGTCCTCCCTATATATGTCCAAGCATCCATTATAATATACATCGTATGTACAGTAATGGCCTCTAGGGCATACATATAACTAACAGAATGTGATATTTTTATATATGTGATATGTTATACTATTTTTTGTTTCTTTCTGTAATGGCTTAGGAACTTAAATGATGGGAATACATTAATGAGATTAATGTAAAAGAAAAGAAACCTAAAGATGTTGCAAAATCGGATTTGAAACCCACTCGGCTCTTTTATGAAAAAGCAAGTTTTAAAAGATGCGGAGCTTAAGCCACTCGTTTTCTAAAAACTATTTAGATTCTACAACGAAATCAAGTTCAAAGCATTAAAGGTTTTCATAAAAACCATCTGCAGCCCTCCGTCATTTTAGGAAGCAGAGTACTTAGTATTTGTGCTACGTATGTTGATTATAGTCAAGGCGTAGTGTACGGTAGCTAAGTGATGTCTTTCTACAAAGCATGTGATGAGATAAGTTAGGACATTCATGTGATTATGTTGATCATAGTCAAGAGTCATATGGATGGGTCTAGTTAATCTCGAAATGACGGGTAGAACTTGACTACTGCTTATGATATGTTGACCATAGCCAAGGTCATAAGCATCTAGGGGTAAAAACCATATCGGGAGTTTCAAGAGTTGAGATTTGCAATGAGATTGCATACCATCTATATGATATTTGGATCCCGATCACACTTTGAGCAAGAGTTACTCCCGGGAGAATTTTGCACTTTACAATTAACTAATCCGGTAGGTGTCTAGAAAGGTGTTAACGGGGTTTGACCTCTGGGAAAAACAAGGTTTATTTTAATTATATCCATGCGCAAGCATGGGGAACCTCCCTCAAAGTACCGACACTGGCCTGGCTGACCGGTTAGCGAAATTGTAGAATGCAATTAATCCTGGCTAGTTTTCTTTTCAGGTCTGAAAGAAAATTTGATAAAAACAGTGGGAGACGATTAGATAAGATAATAACCAATCTGATCTTTGCAAGAGCATTTCGCTGAGTGTATTCTTTTCTCTCTCCTAATGGCAGATACCGATGACAGGACTTATGCTTCTTTTAGAGAAAAACAAACTGACTGGACCAAATTATAAAGAATGGTGGAGGAACTTGAACATTGCACTCACATATGATAAAGTATCATATGTCCACACTACCAAAGCCCCTCCCATCCCAGGACCTGAATCATCTGTTTCGGATAAGGAGATCCGAAAAACATGGGATATTGATTGCAACACGGCCACATGCCTTGCGCTTGCTTTTATGGACAGTATCCATCAGAAACAGCACGAGAAGACGGATATACAATCCATCTTTCTTCATACAAAGGAGTTGTATGAAGAGCGATCTCGTACTTTATGCTACGACGCATCTCGAAAGCTGTTTCAGATACGGTTGGCCCCCGGTGCATCAGTAGGAGACCATGTTCTGAAGATGATTGGTCTTATAAAAGAACTTGAGGAACTGGGATGGACTATGGATAATGAGAAATATGCAGATATTGTTCTACAGTCTCTCTCCCCCGCCTTTGCTCCGTTCATAGTGAATTTCAATGTGAACAATTTGGAGAAATCATTGCCTGAACTTCTCAATTTGTAGAGAAATGTAGAGAGCACGCTTAAGACAGCGTAAACTCCCGCTCGGCTTTATGGGTCATCTTCCTCTTCAGTCCCGAAAGCCAAGGCCAGGGGAAAGAAGAAGAAGAATCCCACCAAGCCGAGAGGTGGAGTTGAAAAGGCGAAGGGGAAAAACAAATCTGGGACCGCGGGAAGTGGAAAAGGAGAATGTTTTTACTCCCACAAGTCGGGACACTGGAAACGCAATTGTGCTTTGTACCTTGCAGATCTCAAGAAGAAAAAGCATGTTGATGCTTCCGCTTCATGTGTGTTTGTAACTGAAAACTGTTTTTCATTAAACTCTACATCTTGGGTATTATAGGGTTACTAGGCACACGCACAAGGGTCTATAAGGTATCAACCATGCCTGATTTAAAATTTAGCCGTGCCAAACAACCCTAAACTAAGATCTTAGACTAGAGATTAGGCGAAACAAAGTATGTTAAACACTTTAACATCTAAGAGTTTGGGATTACAACCTTTGTAGTCCGGTCCTTCACTTCTAAAGCTCCGTGTTGTCGTCCCTTCGCTGCGATCATCAAATTCCTGGACTCTAAAGAGGCTCCACGAAGAGAAAGATGCAAGCCTGCTTCCGATCTTCGATAACAAAGATGATCTACCTTGAAGTTTCTTTAACACAAGCTCTCACTCACTAAATGAAGTGAACACCCTAATCTAAATAGCTAGGATAGATTAGAATGATGAAATAGGATTTTAGCTCTCATTTATTATCTTAATCTCACTCATTTTCATCACTAAGCAAAAAGCTAGAAAGCTTTTGCATCAAGGAAGAAGAAGAAGAAGAATAGTAATCCTTTTGTGATGAATAATGAAAGTGGTCATATCATTACCAAAGCAACCATGGTTAAGTCAAGAAAAGACTTAACCATTGTAGAGATCTAACCATGGTTAAGGGTGTGGGTTGGGTTATGTAAATATCTTCCAAAATATCTTTGCAAAAACAAAAAGGAAACCTTCTAGAAGGTTCAAGAAAGAACTAACCCATATCAAACACTAACCTTGTTTAATCTCCACTAAATATGTTGCATTAGTAATCATATCATGTTACAATATTATATATCACATATACAATATTTATTGTAACAAAATAAAATAATACAATTAACATATATCGCATATATATCAATGTATTACCCGAGAAAAAGAATCTTTTAGTGAGCTTATATGAGTTAATGTAATTTAATATATCATATATATAATTATACATTAAATTATCGAATCAACACTTGTTCCGCTAATCCGGCTATTTCACAAATAACCGACTAATATAATCTGAATCAGTTCATCGAATCAACACTTGATCCGATGACCCGGCTATATCATATATACCCGGCCGATATCTCATATCGCGAGAATCTAATACGGTATCACATACACGTATTGTTCTCGGTCCCGCACATATCATATATGTGCTCCTACTCCGTTTTGCCTGAGTCAAGAAACCTCTGTGTAGGACTCTAAAGAATCGTCAATACGCCGGCAGTAGGTGATGATCATATCAAACACCCACAAGCTCCAAGCGGTCAGCGAAACGTAACAGCCACCCAGGTATTAAGCGCTCAGATGATCAACAAGCAAGCCTGTACATTCTCCTGTAAATCCAGTCAGTAACACTCCCGTACAGTCCGGTCTCTCCGTCTGATATGTCGCATATCTCGCCTTGGGGTGGTAAAACGTCAGACCCCAGTATCTTGATAAGTCGAGTCGATATGAGGTCTATAACAGTTCAAGAAACTACTGATAACACTTACCAGTAAATCTCAGCAACCCTGGCCAGGGATTTCCAGTTATAGCCAATCGAACACAGCACAACATCAACTCCCTATACCGGGAGAGACGAATCCCCTCCTATCGCTCATTGCCTCCATGTGATTCGGGACTGTACCCAAAAGCCACCTTTTGCACGTCCACTTGGACATGGTATGATGGAAATCAAAGCACAGTGGGAATCACACAAGACTCTATGACGATCTCGGGTCTACAGACTAACCTGTACCAGTGTTACCGGAGAACTGCTATCTGACGTGAGGTATAATACCATCTGGGAGTTCTCGGCGAGTCCGTCCAGTGTACCTAGTCTCTACTGAGCACCCGTACACCATCTTTGATGTCAAACACCGATGGTTATGGGATCATCCATCGCCCATCATATGGGTCAAGATGCGTATACGCTAGTCTACTCTGGTGTATCGATGCCCTGTCTCGATACACCCTCGACTAGGAACAGTTATAGGATGTACTCGTCGACTACCGTGGCCCCACTAGTATGATCTCATCATAGTCCCAGTAGTCGAGTACATAACCTAAGGTCTTTATCAACATGTAACATAGAGACAATCAGAGTACATGTTAAGATAAAGTGTAACCAGATAGCGTACTATCATGTCGAGTAAGAAAGTCCTCCCTATATATGTCCAAGCATCCATTACAATATACATCGTATGTACAGTAATGGCCTCTAGGGCAAACATATAACTAACAATCTCCCACTTGCACTAGGGCCATCTGTTGTGGTATCGCATACCTAACAATTAGCTGTAGTTGAAGTATCTCATACTCAATCATCCCATAAAAGTCTCTACTGGGAAAAAAGCCTTTATGAGTGGATCCGCGCTATTTTCCTCTGTGTCTACTCTCCTAACATCGATCTCCCTGGAGATCAACCATCTCCATTATCAGGTGATACTGCCTAAGAATCATATCTGGATTTCTGATGGGACGGGGGTTCCTCGGCATTAGCCACAACTCCATTGTCATACAATGGTAGGAACGAAGTTCATCTCATGAACTTATATATATCCAGACTATCTCTTTGGTAGCATCCTAGGTAACGATGTATCTTGCCTTTAATCGTCTAGTAAGTCACGGTAACTAGCTTGGAACTCTTCCAACATACCGTCCCTTGACTGAGGGTAAAGACAATGCATTTGACTGACATTCAGTCGTCCTTATCACCCTTGAACCTTTCCAGTGATTCTCCCCACGATTGATTGGTACCTTCTCACTACTACTAGTGAGAATCCTAACATCCAATTAGATCTATCTCATAGATCCAAAACCCAGGATTTAGGAGGTATCAATTTGATCCTATATGGAGAATCCTTGTGATAAGAGGAGATTGACCGAGCGTAGCATAGGAAACTTCTTCCTTATCAAGAGTATGTCATCCACGTACACTACGAGGATCACTACCATACTCCCTACTACCTTTTTGTATATACAAGGTTCATCTACCATTTTGATGAAGTCAAACTCTTTGACTACCACATCAAAACAGATGTTCCAACTCAGAGATGCCTAATTTATCACATAAAACATCTTGCACACGTTTCCGCTGCTCCCACTGTCTACGAAGCCCTCTGGCTGTGTACTTATAGACGCACTTTTCCAAATTAACATTTAGAAAAGCAGCTATAACACCCAACCGCCAGATATCGTAGTCATGGTATGTAGCCATGGCAAGTAGGATCTGGAAGGACTTAAGCATAGCTTTGAAAGTCTCAACTTTTCCATGTACACCAAGTAATCTTCTCAAGATATACTTGCTCCTGATGGGGATTTAACCCTTCAGATAAAGCAACCAAAGTCCATACTTTGTTGGTGTATAAGGATTCCATCTCAGATCGCTAAGCATCCAGCCATTCTTACAGAGCCCCACTCCTGATGGCCTGCTCGAAATTAGTTGGGTCATCATCTCATGATACAATTCTCGCTCCCACTGTCATAGAGAACCGAAGCATCTCTCAGGTGGGTGAGGAACCCTACTAGATCGGTGGAGAGGCTGATGTTTGTTGGTTACTATTGAATCCTTTGGTTCTACCAAATCATCAGCTGCAGTTTGTATAGCTGGAACTCTTTCCAGTTCTACCTCATGACCAATAATTTCTTCACAAGAAATTCTTTTTCACAAAGGTGGTATGCTGAGAAACAAAACATCTTTTGTTCCTCGGTTTGGTAGAAGATATTCCCTTGCGAATGCTTGGGATATCCAACAAACTTCCACAGAACTGACTTTGCCTCGAGCTTGTCCGGATTTTTCTTTTTAGACAAAGGCCGGACAACCCCAAATCTTAACTTACTTAAGATATAGGCTCTTCCCTTTCCATATCACATATGAAGTGGTAGGCAACTGATTTGATTGGAACCCTATTCAATAGGTATGCAGCTTCACAAGTGTATAACACCCAAAAGGAAATAGGAAACTCAGTAGCACTCATCATAGAGTGCACCATATCAAATAGGGTGTGTTTGCTCCGCCCCGATAAACCGAGGTGCTGTGGTGTATTCGGAGGAGTAATGCTGAGAGAGAATGTCATTCTCATTTTAGAATAGTCCAGGAATCTCCGTGCTCAAGTATTCTCCTCCTTGATCTCATCAAAAGACATAATACTTATACCCGTTTTTGGTTCTCTACTTCTAACTTATATTCAGTGATTATCTCAAAAGTTTCGGACTTGTGTTTCAATAGGAACATATGTCTGAATCTTGAGAGATCATCAGTGAATGTAATGAACTACAAAGAACCGGTCTTGGAATGTGTAGATAGGGGACCTTCATACATCAACATGTATCAATCCCAAGAGTTCACTAAGTCTTTCTCTGTTTCCAATAAACGAAGCTGTGGTCATCTTATCTCTGTGACATGACCGGCAAGTTTCACAAGATATAAATTCAAACTAATTTAAATATGCATCTATATGTAACTTCAGCTAGTCGGGTCGCATTGATATGACCTAGTCTACAATGCCTCAAGAAAGATTCGTTCATTTCTGAACACTTCCTCTTGTGTGTGTTCTGTTCGTTAAGAACTGTGGTTTGATTTAGAACGTCTATGCTTTTAGATAACGTGCCTGAACCGATCAACTCTTGATATAGGAAATGTTCAAAACATTATCCAACTATACAACATTATATCCTTTCTTTACTAATGAAGAGACTGATATGATGTTGTATATCAGGTTCGGTATCTAATAACATTCGTTCAGAATCAATGTATTCTGGTAATACAGGGTGATAACTACCGACAGACTTGGCTGCAACACTTGCACCATTTCCAACTCTTGAAACTTATCACCCGTTCTAAGTTCTCTACCTATCTGTAGCCCATGTAACAAATTACATTTGCGGGATCCTGATCTGGTATCTCATACCCAGGACATAAAGGATACTGAGAAACAGTTCTCTGTAATGAGCACACCCGAAGAAGATGCATCAACATGTACTTTCTTGTTTGGGCGGCACGGGAATTCTGGTAATCCCCAATTTCCTGCTCTGTCTTATAACAATTATAAGTTGGAGCGGGACCAACGTTCCCTAGTGCAGTATAACAAGCGGGTTCGGTCAATACATCCGTATTATTATCTTGATTAAGGCGTGATATGGTCGCTACCTGGAGAGAGAGAGAAGAAAACACTCAGCGTGCGCTTTTACAAGATTAGATTGGTTATCAATTTATCTAATCAGGATGTCTCCCACTGTTTTAGTCAAATCTTCCTTCAAACCCTAAAAAGAAAGACTAGCGGGATTAGTTACACTCTACAAGTTCGCCAATCTTTCAGCCAGGCCAGTGCCGGTACTTTGAGGCAGGTTCCCCGTGTAAGTCCATATTGCGACCCCCGGTTCTTACGGGGAGGCGGAAACGGTATAAAAAATGAATTTTTATCGCAAGAGGCAACATGGACTAAACTATGGTCGGGATCGTTACCTAAACTAAAACTAGCAAACTAAGCTAAAGATATTTAGCTACTCGGATGAAGATGGTTATACCTAAACTTGAACTCCTTCTCTTCAAGCTCCGATGGTGGTTCGATGGCTCCTTCTCGTTGTCTCCGTACGCCGAAGATAGATCCACTTGAAAGCTCCAACCTTTAGCTCCTTCTTCGTTCTTTGAAGAAACTAGTTCACTTGGTTTGCTAAACCTAGTGAACTAGAATGAGTAGAGATGATTTAGAATGGGATTTTATCTATGGTTCTTGATTCTCAACTCATGAGACAAGAGAACCATAGATCAAGAGAGGGAGCAAGAGGTTGAGGATGAGAGCAAGAGGAGAGCTCAAGAACAAGAGAGAGAATGAGCAAGAAAGAATGAGCAAGTATTTTGTCTCTCACCCTCTCATAATCCAAAGCAATGATAACTCATCATATCAACAAAAGTCTTATGTGATGGTTGAAGTAACCATAACCTTATCATGTCATGCACTCATTTTACTCAAATGAACAAGCAAGAAAAAGTCTTTGGCATGAAATGATAACCATGGTTATCATGATGGTCAACTAGTCAAGCCTAGTCAACCGGTCAACAAGTCAACAAAAGTCAACAAGTCACCAAAGTCAACAAGTCAACAAAAGTCAACAAGTCAACAACCATATCACCATAATACTTAATTAATATAATAGTTAATCACATATCATATTCTCATTAGGGTTGAGCATAAAGTCAAAAAGTCAACGGTCAACTGTCAACAACCCTAATGAGAATCCGCTGCCTCTGCCTCCCTGTCAACTGTGCATACACACCCGCATCCGCGTTCCGAGGAACACGAATGCAAACTGGATAAATCCAATCCCATAAGGTACACTAGGATCTGGCTTAAACCATAGCCCGCTAGTGTAAACTGTCCGGACACTGTACGTGCACAAGTGCACGGATGTGACCGAACCCTGTCGCAAAACCATGCGACCTGTCGCAATACCATGCGACCTCTACTCTTTTGCCTAAAGGCGAAAAGCTTTCTGTGTGGGACTCTAAAGACTCGACACTACGCTGGCAGTGGGTTTAACCACAGACCGCAAGCGGCACTAGCTGTGCGTAACGGTCCCCAGGTAATGCCGACAAGAAGACCGACGAGGCGAAACCCATCTGAACTCCTACTGAGCCTGAGCGTGACATTCTCCGTACAGTCCGGTCTGTTCGTCTGATACATCGCATGGCGGGCCTAGGGGGCGGTAAACGTCAGTCCCCCAATAGCGGTACAAGTCGTGCCGGAGTGAAGCCCAATACACCCTGAGATAACACTGGAAACCTACCAGTATATCTCGTTTGCCCTGGCCAGGGACTACTCGTGTAATGGCTCTCCTAGACACAGCGCGATGTCAACCCCCAATACCGGGAGAGACGAATCCTGTCTAACCGTCACTGCCTCCAAGTGCTTCGGGACTGCACCCAACCACCACCTGTTTGCACGACTCCTTTGAGCCGTGGTAGGGTAGTGATCAAAGTACAGTGGGAACACACCCGAGGCGAAGTGACAGTGTCAAGTCAGCGGACTAAGCTGTACTCATGTCACCTGGGAACTGATAACTGACGATAGGTATAATACCAACTAGTCAGTTCCCTACGAGTCCTGTCCAGTGTACCCGTAACCTAACGAGCACCCGCATACTATCTCAAGTACGACGTACTGACGGCTGTGGGACAGACCGTCTCCCACACTGGGATGAGAAGCGCATGCGCTGGTCTACTCCGGAGTATCGATGCCCTGTCTCGATAGTCCTGCGACCAGGGACCTGAATAAGGATGTGCTTATAGATTACCCAGCCCCCACTAGTGTGACTGCCATCACAACGCTGGTAATCAAGCAAAGATCCTAAGGGCTCTACTAATGCGTATAAGTGATATACTGAAATAAACACAAGTACACATTGAAGTAGAAACAAACCAAGTAGCATACTACTATTTTGAGCAAGATTGTATATACAAGGTGAATATCCCAAGCATCCATTAAGTAATATACAAACTAGTATGATACAGTAATGGCCTCTAGGGCATATACACTAACAATCTCCCACTTGCACTAAGGCCATGTACTGGCGTATCGAAGACCTATCATCTCGATCAGCCGCTCGAACTGAGTCTGGGGCAAGGCCTTGGTGAATGGATCTGCAGTGTTGTCTTCTGAAGCGACTCTCCGAACCTCGATCTCCTGGCGATCTACGATCTCCCTGATCAGGTGATACCGCCTTAAGATGTGCCTGGATCTCTGATGGGACCTGGGTTCCTTCGCTAAAGCTATAGCCCCGTTGTTGTCGCAATACAGAGGTATTGGATCAACAATGGACGGAACCACCTGAAGTTCTTTCAAGAACTTCCTCATCCAGACAGCTTCTTTTGCGGCATCAGATGCAGCGATGTATTCCGCTTCCATCGTCGAGTCTGCAACGGTTTCTTGTTTGGAACTCTTCCAACACACCGCCCCTCCATTGAGGGTAAAGACAAAACCCGACATGGACTTGGAATCATCCTTGTCACTCTGGAAGCTGGAGTCAGCAAAGGCCTCGATCTGGAGGTCTTTTCCGCCATACACCAAGAACATCTCCTTAGTCCTTCTCAGGTACTTGAGAATGTTCTTTACCGCTATCCAGTGTTTCTCCCCTGGGTTAGACTGATACCGGCTTACCACACTCAGTGCATAAGCAACATCCGGTCTGGTACACAATATCGTATACATTATAGAGCCTACCGCAGAAGCGTAGGGTATAATAGACATGTGATCCCTCTCCAAATCAGTCTTGGGAGACATCTCTTTAGAGAGGGTGATCCCGTGACAAGCCGGTAGGTTACCGCGCTTGGAATCTTCCATACTGAACCTCTTCAGTATGGTGTCGATGTACCTGGACTGTGAAAGTCCTAATATCCTCTTGGATCTGTCACGGTAGATCCGGATACCAAGAATGTATGAGGCATCACCCAGGTCTTTCATGGAGAACCTGTGTGACAAGAACCCCTTGACAGATTGTAGCATAGGAATGTCATTTCCTATTAAGAGAATGTCATCCACGTATAAAACGAGGAATACTACAGTTCTCGCTACAAATCTACTATAGATGCATGGTTCATCTGGATTTTTGATAAAGCCAAATTTTTTGACCGTCTCATCAAAACAGATGTTCCAACTCCGCGATGCCTGCTTTAGTCCATAGATGGACTTAAGCAACTTGCACACCTTTCCGCTGCTCCCACTCTGAATGAAACCCTCTGGCTGGTCCATATAGACACACTCCTCTAAATTTCCATTTAGAAAAGCTGTCTTTACGTCCATTTGCCAGATCTCATAATCGTGGAAGGCAGCAATGGCAAGAAGGATCCGAATGGATTTCAGCATGGCTACTGGAGAAAAGGTTTCGTCGTAGTCCAAGCCAGGTCTTTGACGAAAACCCTTTGCTACCAGCCTAGCTTTATAGGTCTCAACCTGTCCATCTACACCAATCTTCCTTTTGAAGATCCACTTGCATCCTACGGGTTTTACCCCGTCTGGAGCAATGTCCAACGTCCATACCTTGTTGGTGTACATGGACTCCATTTCGGTCCGCATTGCATCCAGCCATTTCACTGAGTCAACGCTCTGAACGGCCTGCTGGAAGCTCGTAGGCTCATCATAATCTATGATGCAATCCTCTCTATCCCCGTCTATGAGAAAACCGTAGTATCTCTCGGGCGGATGAGACTGCCTACTACTCCTGCGGAGCGGCGTAGGAATGTCCTGTTCTGTTGAACCCTCTGGTTCCATCAAGCTTTCAGTAACAGTCTGTGGTTCTGGAATTTCTTCCAGTTCTACTGCGCTCCCAATTATTTCTTTTTCTATGAACTGGTGTTCTAGAAAGTGGGCATGTCGAGAAACAAGAACTTTTTGTTCCTCTTCACAGTAGAAGAAATATCCCTTGGAATTCTTTGGATATCCCACAAACTTGCACAGTACTGAGCGTGCCTCGAGCTTGTCCGTATGCTGCTTTTTGATAAAAGCTGGACTTCCCCATATCTTAATGTGATTAAGATGGGGTCTCTTCCCACACCACATCTCAAATGGCGTGGTAGGCACAGTCTTAGTGGGAACTCGGTTCAAAAGGTATGCGGCTGATTCTAGCGCATACCCCCAGAATGATCGCGGTAACTCAGCGTTACTCATCATGGACCGCACCATATCCAATAGGGTGCGGTTCCGTCTCTCCGATACACCGTTATGTTGCGGGGTGTATGGAGGAGTAAGCTGAGAGAGAATTCCGTTCTCTTTTAAATAGTCCAGGAACTCGGCACTTAAGTATTCTCCACCTCGATCCGATCTTAGAATCTTAATACTTTTGCCGGTCTGTTTCTCTACTTCATTCTTATACTCCTGGAATTTTCCAAAGGCCTCGGACTTATGTTTCATTAAGAAGACATAACCGTACCTTGAGAAGTCATCCGTAAAAGTAATGAAGTAAGAATGTCCGCTTCGGGCATGTGTAGACATTGGACCGCACACGTCACTGTGTACGAGTCCCAAGAGCTCGCTCGCTCTTACTCCTTGTCCAGTAAACGGAGTCTTTGTCATCTTTTTTTTGAGACAAGATTGACAAGTGGCATACGATTGATATTCGAACGCATTCAAATATCCTTCTGTATGTAACTTAGTCAACCTTCTCTCATTGATGTGACCCAATCTACAATGCCATAAGAAAGTCTGATTTATTTCTGGAGACTTTCTTTTGTGTGTATTCTGGACATTAAAAATCTGTGGTTGGTTTAACACGTATATACCATTACTCAGAGTACCTGACCCAATCAATACTTGATTAAGGTGAATGTTTACAACATTACTTACAAACGCAAATTCATAACCTTCTTTAGAAACTAAAGATACAGAAATGATATTACAAGTTGCGTTGGGTACAAAAAAGCAATTACGCAAAACCAAAACATGTCCATCTGACATTCCCAGGTGATAGTCCCCCACGGCTTTAGCATCCATGCTAGCTCCGTTTGCAACTCTGAGGGTCATGTCACCTGCTTTCAAAACCCTACGGTTTCTCAACGCCTGCAAAGAATTACAGATATGAGATCCTGATCCGGTATCCAATACCCAGGAAGTAGAGTTTATTGAAAGACAGTTTTCAATAACATACACACCTGAAGCTGAAGCTGCAACCTGCTTCAATTCCTGTGTTCTGGCCTTCCAGGCCCTGCAATCATTCTTCCAGTGTCCTTTCTTATGACAATAGAAGCATTCTTCCTTATCCACAAGCTTCCCCGCTATCTTTGTTGCTTTACCTTTTCCCTTCGTATCCACTTTACTAACACCGCCCCTTGGTTTGGCGGGGGCCTTCTTCTTCTTTCCCTTGGCTTTCGCCTTGGACCTAGAAGAAGATGATCCTCCTACAAACAAAGTGGATGTTTCCCTACCTTTCTGTAGGGTGCCCTCTGCGCTCCTCAGCATGTTGAGGAGCTCTGATAGTTCAACCTCTTTTTCTTGTAGGTTGAAGTTCAGTATAAACTGGGCGTAAGTGGAAGGAAGGGACTGGAGAACTATATCCGTATATAGCTCACTCTCCAATGTGATCCCTAGGTCAGCGAGCTCCTCAATGAAGCCGATCATCTTTAGCACATGCTCGGCTACTGATGATCCGACGGCCATTCTTGTCGAAAACAACTTTTTCGACGCTTCGTATCTTGCGATACGTGATTGCTCTCCATACAGTTCTTTTGTATGGAGCAATATGGACTCCATGTCCATATTCTCATGCCTCCTCTGATGTTCGTTGTCCATCGAGGCAAGCAGGAGGCATTTGGCCTTCGCGCTATCAATCTCCCAAGTCTTACGGATTTCCTTATCCGCGACGCTGGAAGTTGGACCAGGGACAGAGGGAGCTTTGGTGGTAAGAAGATACCCCAGCTTGTCATAAGTGATTGCTATCGTGACATTCCTGAGCCAATCTTTGTAGTTTGGCCCTGTCAGTTTGTTTTTATCTAGGAGTAACTTAAGTCCAGTCATGTTGATTGGTCGCTGTAATTAGGAGAGAGAAGAAGAAACACTCAGCATGATGCTCTTGCAAGTTTAGAGTGGTTTTTAGTTTGTCTAAACAGGATGGCTCCCACTGTTTCTCGAATCCCTCCTCAAACCATAAAGGAAGAATTAGTCAGGATCAATCCCACCGTACAATACTTGCTTAACCGTTCAGCCAGGCCGGTGTCGGTACTTCGAGGGAGGTTTTCCAACGCTTTCGCGAAGTTCCTTAATTAGAGAACCTCTTTTCCCTGGGGGCGTAGCCCCGCTAACACCTTTCTAGGCACCTACTAGGTTTATAGCATTGATCGTTAAGTGAGAAATTTCCCGAGGAGTAGCATATACTCACAGTAGGATCGGGATCCAAATATCATCGCGTGACGAAACTGAAGGAATCCTACCAGAATCATCACACTCCAAATGGTATGCAAATCTAGCAAGTTTCAGTACTTATGAAACTCCCGATGTGGATTTTTGCCCCATGCTCTTATGACCTTGGCGTGAGGTCAAAATGTCATAAGTCACATGTCAAGTTCGTCCCATCATTATCCAGGTTAATTTGAATCCACCCGTACATACCCTTGACGTAGGCCAAAATGGCAGTACGACTGTCTCAAACCAACGCATTCTATCTATGCAACAGATAAATATCCGGCAGCTACCAATCACTATGCCTTGGCGTGAGGTCAAAATACATAGCTTGAATACTACCGAATATTTAACTGAAATGATGGAGGGCTACGGATGGTTTTGGCAAAACCGTGAACGTAGTGAACTTGATTTGGTCGATGGAACGAGATAGCTTTTAAATGGAGTGGCTCAAACTCCGTATTTTAAAAGTTTGTTTTGAAAAGAACCGAGTGGTTTTTCGAAAGTGTTCCAACGACTTTAACTTGGTTTATTATCTTGCATTAGTTCTTTTAATGCGTGATATTCTTGCATTAGTACTTTTAATGCGTCCCATCATTTAACCCTACCATTGCAGAAAACAACCAAAATATGACGTACGCTTATGCCATTCGCATTCGCCACTGGGCCCCGTCATTACCCGTTAGGTTACTTAACTAACGACAGAGCGGGGGCTGGGCTAGCGCGTCTGTAAAACATAAGCAACGCCTAAATAGTAAGCAATGATAGACATTACAGATCACAGATGAATGCATTGGATATACTAGCAATCCGCAATCCTTTCGAGCCTGAAACGAAAAGCGGATAACACGGTCGCGGTGAATAGCCAAATACCCCACCCAAGACCCCTACGGGTGCGGCAAACTACCCGCCAAGTACTCGGTAGTTTGTGCACCCCTCCATGGGTCTATCCTAGGAGCAAAAAAAGTAAAAAGAATTATACAATGACGGCTACAACCCCGACCCGGTTGTGCGGTCAAACAAATAATAATTATTACATCAATTTACATTTACAATGAATGAAAGAAAAACAAAAGCTCATCTCACATCCACCCCGGCTATTCACCCGCGACAGTCCAACACATTCATATACACATTCCAGCACATTACAGATCATGTATAACCCCGACTAATCGACTTATAGCGATTAGCCGACGTTCAATACATGCAAGCATCACAGATATAACCATCATAGTCAAAGTGCAGTGAAGTTCGGAAAAAATACGGAATTATAGGACCCCAAAAGGAAATTTCTTTTCTGGAAAATCTGGGCACATATAATATATTTTAAAAATCCCAAAACCAACACACAAACACACTGCACGAAAAACGATGCAGAGAAGACACCAAGTCGCGGCGGTTCCGCGGCGTCTAAGAAGGATCACGCGGCGGAAGCGCGGCACTTTAGGCGAATCACTGTATCGTTTTTCTTAGGTGTTCACACAAAACCCTGAGCCGAATTTAGGAGTATAAAGTTTTTCATTTTGAGCAGAAAAAATTTCAACAGAAACTCAGTTTTTGTGATTATCCGGTTTTGTGATTTTTTTCGGTTCCGAACTTCGTTACACTTCACTACCAAGCTAGTTTAAGTTTAGTTAGGCTCTGATACCACTGTAAGTCCATATTGCGACCCCCGGTTCTTACGGGGAGGCGGAAACGGTATAAAAAACGAATTTTTATCGCAAGAGGCAACATGGACTAAACTATGGTCGGGATCGTTACCTAAACTAAAACTAGCAAACTAAGCTAAAGATATTTAGCTACTCGGATGAAGATGGTTATACCTAAACTTGAACTCCTTCTCTTCAAGCTCCGATGGTGGTTCGATGGCTCCTTCTCGTTGTCTCCGTACGCCGAAGATAGATCCACTTGAAAGCTCCAACCTTTAGCTCCTTCTTCGTTCTTTGAAGAAACTAGTTCACTTGGTTTGCTAAACCTAGTGAACTAGAATGAGTAGAGATGATTTAGAATGGGATTTTATCTATGGTTCTTGATTCTCAACTCATGAGACAAGAGAACCATAGATCAAGAGAGGGAGCAAGAGGTTGAAGATGAGAGCAAGAGGAGAGCTCAAGAACAAGAGAGAGAATGAGCAAGAAAGAATGAGCAAGTATTTTGTCTCTCACCCTCTCATAATCCAAAGCAATGATAACTCATCATATCAACAAAAGTCTTATGTGATGGTTGAAGTAACCATAACCTTATCATGTCATGCACTCATTTTACTCAAATGAACAAGCAAGAAAAAGTCTTTGGCATGAAATGATAACCATGGTTATCATGATGGTCAACTAGTCAAGCCTAGTCAACCGGTCAACAAGTCAACAAAAGTCAACAAGTCACCAAAGTCAACAAGTCAACAAAAGTCAACAAGTCAACAACCATATCACCATAATACTTAATTAATATAATAGTTAATCACATATCATATTCTCATTAGGGTTGAGCATAAAGTCAAAAAGTCAACGGTCAACTGTCAACAACCCTAATGAGAATCCGCTGCCTCTGCCTCCCTGTCAACTGTGCATACACACCCGCATCCGCGTTCCGAGGAACACGAATGCAAACTGGATAAATCCAATCCCATAAGGTACACTAGGATCTGGCTTAAACCAAAGCCCGCTAGTGTAAACTGTCCGGACACTGTACGTGCACAAGTGCACGGATGTGACCGAACCCTGTCGCAAAACCATGCGACCTGTCGCAATACCATGCGACCTCTACTCTTTTGCCTAAAGGCGAAAAGCTTTCTGTGTGGGACTCTAAAGACTCGACACTACGCTGGCAGTGGGTTTAACCACAGACCGCAGGCGGCACTAGCTGTGCGTAACGGTCCCCAGGTAATGCCGACAAGAAGACCGACGAGGCGAAACCCATCTGAACTCCTACTGAGCCTGAGCGTGACATTCTCCGTACAGTCCGGTCTATTCGTCTGATATATCGCATGGCGGGCCTAGGGGGCGGTAAACGTCAGTCCCCCAATAGCGGTACAAGTCGTGCCGGAGTGAAGCCCAATACACCCTGAGATAACACTGGAAACCTACCAGTATATCTCGTTTGCCCTGGCCAGGGACTACTCGTGTAATGGCTCTCCTAGACACAGCGCGATGTCAATCCCCAATACCGGGAGAGACGAATCCTGTCTAACCGTTACTGCCTCCAAGTGCTTCGGGACTGCACCCAACCACCACCTGTTTGCACGACTCCTTTGAGCCGTGGTAGGGTAGTGATCAAAGTACAGTGGGAACACACCCGAGGCGAAGTGACAGTGTCAAGTCAGCGGACTAAGCTGTACTCATGTCACCTGGGAACTGATAACTGACGATAGGTATAATACCAACTAGTCAGTTCCCTACGAGTCCTGTCCAGTGTACCCGTAACCTAACGAGCACCCGCATACTATCTCAAGTACGACGTACTGACGGCTGTGGGACAGACCGTCTCCCACACTGGGATGAGAAGCGCATGCGCTGGTCTACTCCGGAGTATCGATGCCCTGTCTCGATAGTCCTGCGACCAGGGACCTGAATAAGGATGTGCTTATAGATTACTCAGCCCCCACTAGTGTGACTGCCATCACAACGCTGGTAATCAAGCAAAGATCCTAAGGGCTCTACTAATGCGTATAAGTGATATACTGAAATAAACACAAGTACACATTGAAGTAGAAACAAACCAAGTAGCATACTACTATTTTGAGCAAGATTGTATATACAAGGTGAATATCCCAAGCATCCATTAAGTAATATACAAACTAGTATGATACAGTAATGGCCTCTAGGGCATATACACTAACACCCCGTGCTTTCGCACGGACCTAATTAAAATAAACCTCGTTTTCCAAGGGGCGTAACCCCGTTAACACTTTTTTAGACACCTACTTGATCGGTTAATTGTAATGTGTAAAACTCTCCCAGGAGTAACTCTTACTCGCAGCGGGTATCGGGATCCAACTATCTCATAAAAGGTATGCCTTCTCATTGCAAATTTCAACACTTGAAATTCCAAATAATATTTTTTCCCCCAGCATCTATATGACCTTAACATAGTCAACAAATTATAAGTGCTAGTCAAGTTCAACCCGTCATTTCCCGATTGAATTAAACCCACCAGCACGACCCTTAACATAGTCAACAACGTCGCACAACTACCCTAATCCAATCGCATCATGCTTGTACAGATAAGCACTAATCAGCTACCGAACACTACGCCTTAATATAGTCAACAAACGTAGCACAAATACTAACTAGTACTTATCTGAAATGACGGAGGGCTACGACAGGTTTTTAAGAAAACCTTTTGCGTAATGAACTTGATATCGTCGTAGAATCGAGTGATTTCAAATGGAATGTTTTTGAGGCCTTTTCTAGTTTTGCTAAAGAGGTCACTCCCGATGAAGGGATCGTCGGCTCTTTCCTCATCGAATAAGATGCAGGATATTTCACAAATACCACAATGCAAAGCAAAAACTATAGAAACAATCAAAAGACAAACCGAGTTTGTAGCATCTGCTAGTTTCACTAAAAAGGTCACTCCTGGTGAAGGGATCTCGGCTCTTTCCTTATCGAATAAGGTGCTGGATGTTCTACAAGGAACACCGCTAAGCAAAGCAAGAACTAGAGCTACCAGTTTTTTTTAAACAAGTTTCTACAACATCTTTAGGTTTCTTTTAGTTTCATTAATCTCATTAATGAAGTCCCATTTTATTATGCTTCATAAGCATCACATTTGAAACGAAATCTGCAATATAACATATATCTCATATATATAATATAAATATTCGTCTCAGGCAGTAATAAGATCGCATCACAGAACATTGCAGCAGAAGAACATATATGAAATATTGGATATACTAGGACGTCCATGTTTTCAATACGAGCCTGTATAAAACACGGATTCCATGGTCGCAATGAATAGCCAAACCCACATCCCTAGACCCCTACGAGAGCGGCAAGCAACACTGCCAATTTTAGGGTTAGGAGACCCGGTCTCGACTCCTCGAGATGGTCTCCCACTGGACCCTAGAACCCGGTTGCTTGTGCTCCCCGCCTTAGGTCTACCTAATGTAGAAAAGTAAATAATATACAATGGTGACATCATCCTCAGCCCGGAAGTGCCCCAGTAAAAGAATATTACATACAAATGAATTTTACATGAATGAAAAAGAAAAACTCTCATCTCACATAAAACCCCTGGCTATTCAAAACGCGACGATCCAATACAACATATCACAACAATATATAATATCTCATATCATCAACGTAAGCTAGTATGCGTATCCCGATTGTCGTTGATGTATAGTAACGAAGCCGGCGATACACCACATAATACGCTTACGGTAACAGAAAAGAAAGTGTAAAACTACAACAGTTGGAATCCGCAACCATCTTAGACTTCGCATGCCTACCCAAATGAATTCCTTAGACATCGCATGCCTAACAATTATAAACCCCGCATTTTAGTCTCTTTATCGAAAACACTTTTCAATATCAAGTCGGGAAATTCAACAAGATTCCCGACATCCTGATCGAATGCTTGTCGCAAACTTTAGTACACGGCCGCACCCCTGGATGCCGTCGACGAAGTGCACTAAGGCGGAACACCGCTGCCGCGAGCACCCGAACGGATGCTTTTGGCGACGGGGTTCACCTACAGTCACTTGGTCGGGGCTATGGGGCATGGCTGTCTATTAAGTTTACCCGGCAAGTATCCGCGTACGCTACGTGATTGCGACGGACTTTTGATCACATCAAAATTCCGTGGCAACCGATCAATTGAGACTGAACTGCTAGATTTATAACATTCAATTTAGTTATCTCATAAGTACTTGTGGATTCCAAATATTGTATCACATTCCAGATAAATAGACAATGTCAAACTTTCCGATCGAATAATCAAACACCCAAGTTTTCCAAATAGCTCAACACTTGAGCGAAGTTTAAAAGCATATATCACATGCCACAGTACCAATGGTCCAGCCGTAGAAGGGTCAAGCCAACGCCTCACATGTGGCACGCCATACTACCGCAAACCCTAAGATTTAGAGATAGTTCAAGACGATCACATAATGGAGTTAAGGTTTGTTGTCTTCTAGAGGGTCCACCGCGTTACTTGCACGACTTAGAACGTTCTTAAACAACGGAAAAATCCAACGCTTAGAAATTTTCCGGTAGTGGAAAAAGTGAGTTATTGATATCCGTTCGAACTTTATAACAGTTTCTAAAATTACCCGGAAAAATTTAAACGAAGTTAAATTATCCGATCGAATCAACGAGTCCCCAATACAACCCAGAAAACTCAACACTTGAGTAACAATTAAAAATTCCCAAAAGAATCAGGAAACACCTACGGACGTTACTGTAGAAAACGAAATCCCTAATCTGTACATACAGCCGCGGAACCGCCGCTTAAAGCAGGGAACTGCCGCGGTTCAGCGGTGCTACAGTAGTATTAGGTTGTCGTTTTCTGCAGTTATCCTTAAATTTTCCTGCTTGATATTCTGAGCATTTTTAATTAGAAAAAATCAACATTTTTAAAAAATATCCAGAGAAGGGTATTCATCGGGGTTTCCAGGTTCGATCGGACTTTAAACTTCGTCTAGACTTCGCCTAAAGCTCTAGGTTGTCTCTGATACCACTGTAGGGTTGTTAGGCATACGCACAATGGTCTATAAGGCATCAACCATGCCCGATTTAAAATTTAGCCATGCCGAACAACCCTAAACCAAGATCTTAGACTAGAGATTAAGCGAAACAAAGCATGTTAAACACTTTAACATCTAAGAGTTTGGGATTACCACCTTTATAGTCCGGTCCTTCACTTCTAAAGCTCCGTGTTGTGGTCCCTTCGCTACGATCATCAAGTTCCCGGACTCTAGAGAGGCTCCACGAAGAGAAAGATGCAAGCTTGCTTCCGATCTTCGATAACAAAGATGATCTACCTTGATGTTTCTTTAACACAAGCTCTCACTCACTGAATGAAGTGAACACCCTAATCTAAATGGTTAGGATAGATTAGAATGATGAAGTAGGATTTTAGCTCTCATTTAATATCTTAATCTCACTCATTTTCATCACTAAGCAAAATGCTAGAAAGCTTTTGCATCAAGGAAGAAGAAGAAGAAGAATAGTAATCCTTTTATGATGAATAATGAAAGTGGTCATATCATTACCAAAGAAAACATGGTTAAGTTAAGAAAAGACTTAACCATTGCAGAGATCTAACCATGGTTAAGGGTGTGGGTTGGGTTAAGTAAATATCTTGCAAAATATCTTTGCAAAAACAAAAAGGAAACCTTCTAGAAGGTTCAAGAAAGAACTAACCCATATCAAACCCTAACCTTGTTTAATCTCCACTAAACATGTTGCATTAGTAATCATATCATGTTACAATATTATATATCACATAAACAATATTTATTGTAACAAAATAAAATAATACAATTAACATATATCGCATATATATCAATGTATTACCCGAGTGAGAAAAATAATCTTTTAGTGAGCTTATATTAGTTAATGTAATTTAATATATCATATATATAATTATACATTAAATTATCGAATCAACTTTTGTTCCAATAATCCGGCTATTTCATAAATAACCGACTAATATAATCTGAATCAGTTCATCAAATCAACACTTGATCCGATGACCCGGCTATATCACATATACCCGGCCGATATCTCATATCGCGAGAATCTAATACGGTATCACATACACGTATTGTTCTCGGTCCCGCACATATCACATATGTGCACCTACTTCGTTTTGCCTGAGCCAAGAAACCTCTGTGTAGGACTCTAAAGAATCGTCAATACGCCGGTAGTAGGTGATGATCATATCAAACACCCACAAGCTGCAAGCGGTCAGCTAAACGTAACAGCCACCCAGGTATTGAGTGTTAGTGTTTATGCCCTAGAAGGCCATTACTGTATCATACTAGTTTGTATATTACTTAATGGAAGCTTGGGATATTCACATGTATATAACAGTCTTGCTAAACATGGTAGTATGCTACTTGGTTTTTCTATCTTAATATGTGAGTGTACGTATTGATAGAGCTCTTAGGATCTTGCTTGTCTACCAGCGTTGTGATGGCAGTCACACTAGTGGGGGCTGGGTAGTCTACAAGCACATCCTTATTCAGGTCCCTGGTCGTTGGATTATCGAGACAGAGCATCGATACTCCGGAGTAGACTAGTGTGTACGCTTCTCATCCCAGTTGGGGAGATGGTCTGTCCCACAGCCGTCAGTACGTCGTACTGGAGATAGTATGCAGGTGCTCGTTAGGTTACGGGTACACCGGACAGGACTCACAGGGAACTGTTGGTTGGTTTGATACCAGTCGTCAGTGAGCAGTTCCCAGGTGACATGAGTACAGCATAGTCCGCAGACTTGACACTGCTGCTTCGCCTCGAGTGTGTCCCACTGTTCTTAGATTGCTACCCTACTACGGCTCAAAGGAGTCGTGCAAACAGGTAGCAGTTGGGTGCAGTCCCGAGCACTTGGAGGCAGTGGCGGTTAGACAGGATTCGTCCCTCCCGGTATTGGGAGTAGATATCGTGCTGTGTCAGAGAGCCATTACGCAAAGTCCCTGGCCAGGGCAAGCGAGATTTACTGGTAGGTTCCAGTAGTTTCTCAGGGTGTAATGGGCTTCGCTCCGACACGACTTATACCGCTATTAGGGGACTGACGCTTGCCGCCCCCCTAGGCCCGATATGCGATAGTCTTGGACGAACGGACCGGACTGTATGGAGATTGTCACATAAGGCTCAGTAGGAGTTCGGATGGGTTTCCTCATCGCCCTTCTTATCGACAACTACCTGGGGACCGTTACGTACAGCTAGTGCCGCTTGCGGTCTGTGGTTAAACCCACTGCCAGCGTAGTAGTCGAGTCTCTAGAGTCCCACACAGAGAGTTTCCTACTCCAGGCGAAACGATATAGAGGTTGCATGGTTTTGCGACAAAGGGTTCGGACGCATACGTGCGTTTACGCGCGTACGACTTTCGGACAGTTTTTACCAGTCAGCTTTGGTTTAAGCCAGTTACTGGTATCCGGTTATTGGATTTTTACAGTCTAAAGTTTTTCCGTATTTTTGCGGATCGGAGGGGCGTTCTCGTAATTGTACGAGAAGCTTCTAGAAGATGGTGACTAAGGAGGGTTATGTGTCATATTCATTGAATGAGTTATATGAGTCATGGTGGTGATTCATTCATCTTATTAATGCACATTTATTGCTTAATGACTCATGCTAATGAATCACCACTAGATATTTTATGAAGCATGCTTATTCATCACATTTATTCATTTATTCTTTAATGAGAATGCTACATAATATATTATGATACTCATAACTTATTCATTCATTATCATCTACACATTCTCTCTCCTCAAGCTCTCATCTTCAAACCCTAATCCTTACACCTCATGTGTTGAGATCAAAGGATTAGAAAGACTAATCAATCCATAACCATCACTCTATTTCATTCTATCTTCTTTGATTAGCAATCCAAGAAGATTAGTTGCCTCAAGTTTAGAGGTTTAGCTTGGAGTTTTGCTCTCGGGTGGATCGTCTACTACCTAGAGAAGGCCGAGGAGAACAAGGAGATCGTAAAGACGAAGGACTAGTTTCATTAGGTATAATCCCTAAACACAATAGTTATGAAACTCTTTGTGTACGGTTATTTATAGTTTAGCTTCGATTTAAGCAGTTAGTCGATGTTCGTTCACTAAACAAGATCGTTTTTTGAAATTTCCGCCTCCCCACAAGTATTGGGGTGTAGTACATCGACTTACAGTGGTATCAGAGCCTCGCTAAACAATAAATAACTTAATTGCAAATTTGTACGAATTTCGAACGGAAAAACGAAGCCGGAAAACCCTAAATCTGTCAAGTTTCTGTCGAAATTAAAATGAAGTCTAAAAATTTTTCAGGGTCACTCAAAAAGCTTGAAAAGGGTCCAGGAGAACACCCATGAAATTTGAGCCCATGAATCGGCTAAAGAGCCGCGGAAGCGCGGCGGTTCCCTACTGAGCCGCCGCTGTTCCGCGGCCGAGTTGCCGAGTCATGGACTCATTTTTCATGTGTGGGTCCTCTCTGGTATTTGGTGTTTTCTGGTATATTTTAATTTTGCTCAGGTTTCCAGTTTACAGAGCAGTTTTTGGAGCAATATTAAAGATGTTTAATCGATCGAAATTGTACAGTATTTGCATATTGGATTATATCTGTGATTGTTTAATGTGTTCGTAAACCTCCCCTAACTGCTAGTATATCGGTTGGCAGGGGGTTGCACATTTCTGTAATGGTTATATCTGTTTGTGCATATAAACTGTATTGGACTGTTGTGGTGTATAGCCGGGGTTTGCAATGGGTTATTGTTTAATTCATTTGTTGTAAATGTAATTTGTTGTAATATTATTTTTGCGGGGCACATCCAGGTTGCGGTTGTAGCCACCGTTGTATTATTTCATTTTACTGTTTTTGCTCCTAGGACTGACCCAAGGTGGGGTACACAAACTGCCGGGCGGGTAGTTTGCCGTACCCGTAGAGGTCGAGGGTGGGGTAACGGCTATTCATCACAACTGTGTAATCTGTCTTTTCTTGCAGGCTCAAAAGAAATACAGATTGCTTGCAAATCCAATATTGTTTATCTGTGTTCTGGAATGTATATCATTGCGTCAGACGAATGTAAAATATCTATATTTATGATAGCTATTTAGACGTCACTTATGTTTTACACCCGCGCTAGCCCAGCCCCCGCTCTGTCGTTAGTTAAGTAACCTAACGGGTGATGACGGGACCCCGTGGCGAATGCGGATGGCATAAGAGGACGTTGTATTTTCGTTGTTTTCTGCAATGATAGGTTAATGATGGGACGCATTATCTATAATGCAAAGGAAAACAAACCAAAGTTTAAATCGTTGGAACAATTTAAAACAAACCACTCGGTTAATTTTAAAAACAGATATTTTTAAATGCGGAGCTTTAACCACTCCTTTTAAAAGCTATCAGGTTCCTTCGGTTATATCAAGTTCACTATGTTCACGGTTTCGCCAAAACCATTCGTAGCCCTCCGTCATTTCATCTGGGTATTCAGTAGTATTCAAGCTATGTATTTTGACCTAACGCCAAGGCATAGTGTTTGGTAGCTACTGGGTATTCATTTGTTGCATAGGTAGATGAGTTAGTTTGGGACAGTCGTATTATCATTTTGGCCGAACGTCAAGGATATATACGGATGGGTTCAAATTGACAAGATAATGATGGGTAGAACTTGACATGTGACTTATGACATTTTGACCTAACGCCAAGGTCATAAGAGCATGGGGCAGAAATATATATCGGGAATTTCTAAAGAAACTGAAATTTGCAAACAGATGCATACCATTTGGAGTTTGATGAATGTTGGTAGGATTCCTTCAACATTATCATACGATGATATTTGGATCCAGATCCTACTGTGAGTATATGCTACTTATCAGGATATTCGTCACTTAACGATCAATGCTATAAACCAAGTAGGTGTCCAGAAAAGTGTCAGCGGGGTTACGCCCCCAGAGAAAAGAGGTTATTTAATTAAGGAACTTCGCGAAAGCGTTGGAAAACCTCCCTCGAAGTATCGACACTGGCCTGGCTGAACGGTTAAGCAAGTATTGTACGGTGAGAATAGTCTTGGCTAATTCTTCTTTTATGGTTTGAGGAAGGATTCGAGAAACAGTGGGAGCCATCCAGTTTAGATAAACTAAAAACCACTCTAAACTTGCAAGAGCATCATGCTAAAGAGTTTTCTTCTCTCTCTCCTAATTGCAGCGACCCTGAAAATGACTGGACTTAAGTTACTTTTAGAGAAAAATATACTGACAGGGCCAAACTATAAAGATTGGCTGCGGAATGTCAAAATGGCTTTGACCTATGACAAACTGGGGTACGTCCTCACCGCTACGGCACCTGCTGTCCCTGGTCCCAAATCCAGCAATGCGGATAAGGAAATCCGCAAAACCTGGGATTTAGATTGCGCGAGAGCCAAGTGCATCGTGCTTGCCTCAATGAACAATGAACATCAGAGGAGGCACGAGGATATGTCCCTAGATGGCATATTTCTCCATACAAAGGAACTTTATGGAGAGCAATCTCATATAGCAAGATACGAGACCTCTAAGAAATTGTTTCGAGCGAGGTTGGCTGTCGGGTCATCGGTAGGTGAACATGTCCTACAGATGATCGGCTATATTGAAGAGCTCGCAGACCTTGGGACGACTTTGGATAATGAGCTGTATACAGACCTTATTCTCCAGTCCCTTCCTCCCACCTACGCCCAGTTTATCCTCAACTTCAATCTTCAAGGAAAAGAAGTTGAACTTGCAGAACTCCTGAACATGTTAAAGAGTGCAGAGGGCACCTTGCAGAAGGCAAGGGAAACACCCGCTATGTTTGTTGGCGGTGCATCTTCTTCCGGGTCCAAGGCTAGGGCCAAAGGAAGGAAGAAGAAGGCCGCACCCAAACCTAGAGGAGGTGTTAGTAAAGTGGGAAAGAAGGGAAAGAAAAAGATAGCAGTACCGATAGTTGGCCAGGATGAGTGCTTCCATTGTCACAGGAAAGGGCACTGGAAGAAGGATTGCAAGGCGTGGATCGCCAAGAACCAGGAACCGAAGCAAGCTGTGGCTTCGACTTCAGGTGTGTTTGTAATTGAGAATTGTCTGTCGATCAACTCTACTTCCTGGGTATTGGATACCGGATCAGGATCTCATATTTGCAATTCATTGCAGGCACTGAGAAACCGTAGAGTGCTGAAGGAAGGTGATTCAGGGTTGCTAACGGAGCTAGCGTGGGAGCTGCGTCCGTCGGGGATTATCACCTAGGATTGACGAGTGGACATATTTTGGTTTTACATAACTGTTATTTTGTACCAAGCTTAACGTGTAATATCATATCAGTTTCCTTGTTATCAAATAAAGGTTATGATTTCACGTTTGTAAGAGATGTTGTTAACATCCACCTTAATCATGGTTTGATTGGGTCCGGTACTCTAAATAACGGCATATATGTGTTAAACCAACTCCAAATTTTCAATGTCCAGAACACACTAAAAAGAAAATCTCCAGATTTAAATAAAGCTTTCTTATGGCATTGTAGATTGGGTCACATCAATGAGAGAAGGTTGACTAAGTTGCATAGAGAAGGATATTTGGACTCGTTCGAATATCAATCTTATGACACTTGTCAATCTTGTCTCAAAGGAAAGATGACAAAGACTCCATTTACTGGACAAGGAGTAAGAGCGAGCGAGCTTTTAGGACTCATACACAGCGATGTATGCGGTCCAATGTCTACACATGCGAGAGGTGGTTTTTCCTATTTCATTACTTTCACGGATGATTACTCAAGATACGGATTCATTTATCTGATGAAACATAAATCCGAGGCTTTTGAGAAATTCCAAGAGTATAAGAATGAAGTAGAAAACCAAACCGGCAAAAGTATTAAGACACTAAGATCTGATCGAGGTGGAGAATACTTAAGTGCCGAGTTCCTAGGTTACCTAAAAGAGAAAGGAATTCTCTCTCAGCTTACTCCTCCATACACTCCACAGCATAACGGTGTATCGGAGAGACGGAATCGAACCCTATTGGATATGGTACGATCCATGATGAGTAATGCTGAGTTACCGCGATCTTTCTGGGGTTATGCGCTAGAATCAGCAGCATATCTTTTGAACATGGTTCCTACCAAGACTGTGCCTACCACTCCATATCAGATGTGGAGCGGGAAGAAACCCCATCTACAGTATATAAAGATTTGGGGATGTCCAGCTTTTGTTAAAAAGCAGCATGTGGACAAGCTCGAGGCACGATCAGTAAAGTGTAGTTTTGTGGGATATCCAAAGCACTCCAGGGGATATCTATTCTATTACGCAGAAGAACAAAAGGTATTTGTTTCTCGTAATGCCCATTTTCTAGAACATCAGTTTTTAGAAAAGGAATCAAGTGGGAGCGAAATAGAACTGGAAGAAATTCCAGAACCACAAACTAATACTGAAAGTTTGGTAGAACCGGTAGTTCAAGAAGAACAGGACATTCCCACACCCCTCCGCAGGAGTAGTAGGCCGTCTCATCCGCCTGAGAGATACTACGGTTTTCTCATAGACGGGGATAGAGAGGATTGCATCATAGATGATGATGAACCTACTGACTTCCAGCAGGCCATCCAGAGCGGCGACTCGGTACGATGGCTAGATGCAATGCGGACCGAAATGGAGTCCATGTACACCAACAAAGTATGGACTTTGGACTTTGCTCCAGATGGGGTAAAACCCATAGGATGCAAATGGATCTTCAAGAAAAAGATTGGTGTAGATGGACAGGTGGAAACCTATAAGGCTAGACTTGTTGCAAAGGGTTTTCGTCAAAGACCTGGTTTGGACTATGACGAAACTTTTTCTCCAGTGGCTATGCTCAAATCCATTCGGGTCCTTCTTGCTATTGCTGCCTTCCATGATTATGAAATCTGGCAGATGGACGTAAAGACGGCTTTTCTGAATGGAAATTTAGAAGTGTGAGTCTATATGGATCAGCCAGAGGGTTTCAATCAGAGTGGGAGCAGCGGGAAAGTATGCAAGCTGCTTAAGTCCATTTATGGACTAAAGCAGGCATCGCGGAGTTGGAACATCTATTTTGATGAGACAGTCAAAGAATATGACTTTATCAAAAATCCAGATGAACCGTGCATATATAGTAAAGTTGTAGCCAGAAGTGTCGTATTCCTCGTCTTGTACGTGGATGACATTCTATTGATAGGAAATGACATTCCTATGCTACAATCTGTCAAAGGATTCTTGTCACACAGGTTCTCCATGAAAGACCTGGGTGATGCCTCGTACATTCTGGGGATCCGGATCTATCGTGATAGATCCAAGAGGATGTTGGGACTTTCGCAGTCCAGGTATATCGACACTGTACTGAAAAGATTCAGTATGGAAGATTCTAAGCGCGGTAATCTACCGGCTTGTCACGGAATCACCCTCTCCAAAGAGATGTCTCCCAAGACTGATTTGGAAAGGGAACGCATGTCTATTATACCCTATGCTTCTGCGGTAGGCTCTATAATGTATGCGATGTTGTGCACCAGACCAGATGTAGCTTACGCACTGAGCGTGGTAAGCCGGTATCAGTCAGACCCAGGAGAGAAACACTGGATAGCAGTAAAGAACATTCTCAAGTACCTGAGGAGGACTAAGGAGATGTTCTTGGTTTACGGCGGAAAAGACCTCAGGTTGGAGGCCTTTGCTGATTCCGGCTTCCAGAGTGATAAGGACGATTCCAAGTCCATGTCAGGTTATGTCTTTACCCTCAATGGAGGGGCGGTGTGCTGGAAGAGCTCCAAGCAGGACACCGTTGCTGACTCGACGATGGAAGCGGAGTATATAGCTGCCTACGATGCCGCAAAAGAAGCAGTCTGGATGAAGAAGTTCCTAACAGAACTTCAGGTGGTTCCTACCATAGTTGATCCAATACCTCTGTATTGCGACAACAACGGAGCTATAGCTTTAGCGAAGGAACCAAGGTCCCATCAAAAGTCCAGACACATCTTGAGGCGGTATCACCTGATCAGGGAGATCATTGATCGTCAGGAGATCGAGGTTCGGAGAGTTGCTTCTGAAGAGAACATTGCTGATCCATTCACGAAGGCCCTACCTCAGATTCAGTTTGAGAGGCTACTCGAGATCATCGGTCTACGATATGCCAGTACATGGCCCTAGTGCAAGTGGGAGATTGTTAGTGTTTATGCCCTAGAAGGCCATTACTGTATCATACTAGTTTGTATATTACTTAATGGAAGCTTGGGATATTCACATGTATATAACAGTCTTGATAAACATGGTAGTATGCTACTTGGTTTTTCTATCTTAATATGTGAGTGTACGTATTGATAGAGCTCTTAGGATCTTGCTTGTCTAGCAGCGTTGTGATGGCAGTCACACTAGTGGGGGCTGGGTAGTCTACAAGCACATCCTTATTCAGGTCCCTGGTCGTTGGATTATCGAGACAGAGCATCGATACTCCGGAGTAGACTAGTGTGTACGCTTCTCATCCCAGTTGGGGAGATGGTCTGTCCCACAGCCGTCAGTACGTCGTACTGGAGATAGTATGCAGGTGCTCGTTAGGTTACGGGTACACCGGACAGGACTCACAGGGAACTGTTGGTTGGTTTGATACCAGTCGTCAGTGAGCAGTTCCCAGGTGACATGAGTACAGCATAGTCCGCAGACTTGACACTGCTGCTTCGCCTCGAGTGTGTCCCACTGTTCTTAGATTGCTACCCTACCACGGCTCAAAGGAGTCGTGCAAACAGGTAGCAGTTGGGTGCAGTCCCGAGCACTTGGAGGCAGTGGCGGTTAGACAGGATTCGTCCCTCCCGGTATTGGGAGTAGATATCGTGCTGTGTCAGAGAGCCATTACGCAAAGTCCCTGGCCAGGGCAAGCGAGATTTACTGGTAGGTTCCAGTAGTTTCTCAGGGTGTAATAGGCTTCGCTCCGACACGACTTATACCGCTATTAGGGGACTGACGCTTGCCGCCCCCCTAGGCCCGATATGCGATAGTCTTGGACGAACGGACCGGACTGTATGGAGATTGTCACATAAGACTCAGTAGGAGTTCGGATGGGTTTCCTCATCGGCCTTCTTATCGACAACTACCTGGGGACCGTTATGTACAGCTAGTGCCGCTTGCGGTCTGTGGTTAAACCCACTGCCAGCGTAGTAGTCGAGTCTCTAGAGTCCAACACAGAGAGTTTCCTACTCCAGACGAAACGATATAGAGGTTGCATGGTTTTGCGACAAAGGGTTCGGACGCATACGTGCGTTTACGCGCGTACGACTTTCGGACAGTTTTTACCAGTCGGCTTTGGTTTAAGCCAGTTACTGGTATCCGGTTATTAGATTTTTACAGTCTAAAGTTTTTCCGTATTTTTGCGGATCGGAGGGGCGTTCTCGTAATTGTACGAGAAGCTTCTAGAAGATGGTGACTAAGGAGGGTTATGTGTCATATTCATTGAATGAGTTATATGAGTCATGGTGGTGATTCATTCATCTCATTAATGCACATTTATTGCTTAATGACTCATGCTAATGAATCACCACTAGATATTTTATGAAGCATGCTTATTCATCACATTTATTCATTTATTCTTTAATGAGAATGCTTCATAATATATTATGATACTCATAACTTATTCATTCATTATCATCTACACATTCTCTCTCCTCAAGCTCTCATCTTCAAACCCTAATCCTTACACCTCATGTGTTGAGATCAAAGGATTAGAAAGACTAATCAATCCATAACCATCACTCTATTTCATTCTATCTTCTTTGATTAGCAATCCAAGAAGATTAGTTGCCTCAAGTTTAGAGGTTTAGCTTGGAGTTTTGCTCTCGGGTGGATCGTCTACTACCTTGAGAAGGCCGAGGAGAATAAGGAGATCGTAAAGATGAAGGACTAGTTTCATTAGGTATAATCCCTAAACACAATAGTTATGGAACTCTTTGTGAACGGTTATTTATAGTTTAGCTTCGATTTAAGCGGTTAGTCGATGTTCGTTCACTAAACAAGATCGTTTTTTGAAATTTCCGCCTCCCCACAAGTATTGGGGTGTAGTACATCGACTTACATTGAGCGCTCAGAAGATCAACAAGCAAGCTTGTTCATTCTGACGGGTTTGTTTAGCACCCTATGAAGAGTTTTGAAGCATCACATGTCCAAAAGTTATGAATTTTATTGTGCTAAACAAACACGCAAGTGGATCGATCCTAGAAATTAGGGTTATCAAACTATAAGTAAGTAAAGATTAGGGTTTAAAGGCTACAACCTTTGTAGCTCCCATTTTTGCTTCACTCCTTAGGCTCTTTGGGTGTTGGATGAAGGTCCGCTTGTACTCCTCCCACGTCCACGACGATCCACCCGGAGTTTTCCCGTCCAAGCTTGCAACTTTGAAAAACAAAGAGAACACTCTAATCAAGTGAGCTAGACTTGATTAGAATGAAGTTGTAGCTATGGATCTCACTTCAAAATCTTATTTTTATGAGTGATTCACTCTCTTGTATGAACTAGAGAGCAAAAGCATGGAGGTTGATGAAGATGGTGGATTTTAGAAGAAGAGAATGAATTATCTTATCAAAGAGAAAAAGGAAAATAGCTATATATATTTTCCTTTCTCTAAACCAACCATGGTTAGATTTAGAGATATCATTTTATTTAAATTGAAAGCATGATAAGAAAATAAACTATGGGTTAAAAGTTAGGTGAGCATGGTTGAGTTAGAAGAGTGTAGAAACTCTTAAGTGATTTAACCCATTTTTCATTTTCTTTTGCTTTAATTTAAATCCAATAATTATCCAAATATAACCATGGTGTAATTCTTATACATCCACCATTCTCATTGTATAAACAACCATGATAGAATTTGATGTATGTATGCATGTGTGCTTGCACATCAACATGTGCATGAACAAGAATGAATGCACACATGCATGCATACATCCAACATAAACAAGATAGGATTTGTAGTGAGAAACTAATGATGAATCAACACTTGATTCACTAATCCGGTCATATCACATATGACCCGACCATTAGCAAGCCGCCCAATTAATATACGGTATCCCATACACGCATTTTAATCGGGTCCAAGCGCATATCGCATACGCGCACCACAACGTTTCGCCTGGACTAGGTAACTCTGTAAGTCCATATTGCGACCCCCGGTTCTTACGGGGAGGCGGAAACGGTATAAAAAACGAATTTTTATCGCAAGAGGCAACATGGACTAAACTATGGTCGGGATCGTTACCTAAACTAAAACTAGCATACTAAGCTAAAGATATTTAGCTACTCGGATAGAGATGGTTATACCTAGCTTGTCTTGAACTCCTTCGTCTTCAAGCTCCGGTGGTGGTCCGATGGCTCCTTCTCGTCGTCTCCGTATGCCGAAGATAGATCCACTTGAAAGCTCCAACCTTTAGCTCCTTCTTCGGTCTTTGAAGAAACTAGTTCACTTGGTTTGCTAAACCTAGTGAACTAGAATGAGTAGAGAGGAAATAGAATGGGATTTTATCTATGGTTCTTGATTCTCAACTCATGAGACAAGAGAACCATAGATCAAGAGAGGGAGCAAGAGGTTGAGGGTGAGAGCAAGGGGAGAGCTCAAGAACAAGAGAGAGAATGAGCAAGAAAGAATGAGGCTCTCTTTTCTCTCTCACCCTCTCATAATCCAAAGTGATCATAACTCATCATATCAAAAAAGTCTTTTGGTGATGGTTAGAAGCAACCATAAGGTTATCATATCATGCACTCATTTTACTCAAAAAGCAAGCAAGAAAAAAGTCTTTGGCATGAAATGATAACCATGGTTATCATGATGGTCAACTAGTCAAGCCTAGTCAACCGGTCAACAAGTCAACAAAAGTCAACAAGTCACCAAAGTCAACAAGTCAACAAAAGTCAACAAGTCAACAACCATATCACCATAATACTTAATTAATATAATAGTTAATCACATATCATATTCTCATTAGGGTTGAGCAAAAAGTCAAAAGTCAACGGTCAACTGTCAACAACCCTAATGAGAATCCACTGCCTCTGCCTCCCTGTCAACTGTGCATACACACCCGCATCCGCGTTCCGAGGAACACGAATGCAAACTGGATAAATCCAATCCCATAAGGTACACTAGGATCTGGCTTAAACCAAAGCCCGCTAGTGTAAACTGTCCGGACACTGTACGTGCACAAGTGCACGGATGTGACCGAACCCTGTCGCAAAACCATGCGACCTGTCGCAATACCATGCGACCTCTACTCTTTTGCCTAAAGGCGAAAAGCTTTCTGTGTGGGACTCTAAAGACTCGACACTACGCTGGCAGTGGGTTTAACCACAGACCGCAAGCGGCACTAGCTGTGCGTAACGGTCCCCAGGTAATGCCGACAAGAAGACCGACGAGGCGAAACCCATCTGAACTCCTACTGAGCCTGAGCGTGACATTCTCCGTACAGTCCGGTCTGTTCGTCTGATACATCGCATGGCGGGCCTAGGGGGCGGTAAACGTCAGTCCCCCAATAGCGGTACAAGTCGTGCCGGAGTGAAGCCCAATACACCCTGAGATAACACTGGAAACCTACCAGTATATCTCGTTTGCCCTGGCCAGGGACTACTCGTGTAATGGCTCTCCTAGACACAGCGCGATGTCAACCCCCAATACCGGGAGAGACGAATCCTGTCTAACCGTCACTGCCTCCAAGTGCTTCGGGACTGCACCCAACCACCACCTGTTTGCACGACTCCTTTGAGCCGTGGTAGGGTAGTGATCAAAGTACAGTGGGAACACACTCGAGGTGGAGTGACAGTGTCAAGTCAGCGGACTAAGCTGTACTCATGTCACCTGGGAACTGATAACTGACGATAGGTATAAAACCAACTAGTCAGTTCCCGACGAGTCCTGTCCAGTGTACCCGTAACCTAACGAGCACCCGCATACTATCTCAAGTACGACGTACTGACGGCTGTGGGACAGACCGTCTCCCACACTGGGATGAGAAGCGCATGCGCTGGTCTACTCCGGAGTATCGATGCCCTGTCTCGATAGTCCTGCGACCAGGGACCTGAATAAGGATGTGCTTATAGATTACCCAGCCCCCACTAGTGTGACTGCCATCACAACGCTGGTAATCAAGCAAAGATCCTAAGGGCTCTACTAATGTGTATAAGCGATATACAAAAATAAACACATGTACACATTGAAGTAGAAACAAACCAAGTAGCATACTACTATTTTGAGCAAGATTGTCAATACAAGGTGAATATCCCAAGCTTCCATTAGGTAATATACATACTAGTATGATACAGTAATGGCCTCTAGGGCATATACACTAACAATCTCCCACTTGCACTAAGGCCATGAACTGGCGTATCGAAGACCTATCATCTCGATCAGCCGCTCGAACTGAGTCTGGGGCAAGGCCTTGGTGAATGGATCTGCAGTGTTATCTTCTGATTTTACTCTCTTTACCTCGATCTCCTGGCGATCAATGATCTCCCTGATCAGGTGGAACCGCCTCAAAATGTGCCTGGACTTCTGATGGGACCTTGGTTCCTTCGCTAAAGCTATAGCGCCGTTGTTGTCACAATACAGCGGTATTGGATCAACACTGGTAGGAACCACCTGAAGTTCCGTGAGGAACTTCTTCATCCAGACAGCTTCCTTTGCGGCATCGCAAGCAGCTATGTACTCCGCTTCCATGGTTGAGTCAGCAACGGTTTCCTGCTTGGAACTCTTCCAGCAAACCGCCCCTCCATTGAGGGTAAAGACATAACCCGACATGGACTTGGAGTCATCCTTGTCACTCTGGAAGCTGGAGTCAGCAAAGGCCTCAATCTGGAGGTCTTTTCCGCCATACACCAAGAACATCTCCTTAGTCCTTCTCAGGTACTTGAGAATGTTCTTTACTGCTATCCAGTGTTTCTCCCCTGGGTCTGACTGATACCGGCTTACAACGCTCAATGCGTATGCTACATCTGGTCTGGTACATAACATCGCATACATAATAGAGCCTACCGCAGATGCGTAGGGTATTGATGACATGCGAGCCCTTTCCAAATCAGTCTTGGGAGACATCTCTTTGGAGAGGGTGATTCCGTGACAAGCCAGTAGATTACCGCGCTTGGAATCTTCCATACTGAATCGTTTCAGTATGGTGTCGATGTACCTTGACTGTGAAAGTCCCAACATCCTTTTAGATCTATCACGATAGATCTGGATCCCCAGAATGTAGTTGGCATCGCCCAGGTCCTTCATGGAGAACCTCTGTGACAAGAATCCTTTGACTGACTGTAGCATAGGAATATCATTTCCTATTAGGAGAATGTCATCGACGTACAAGACGAGGAATACCACATTTCTCCCTACAATCTTACTGTAAATGCATGGTTCATCTGGGTTTTTGACAAAGTCGAATTCTTTGACAGTATCATCAAAGCAGATGTTCCAACTCCGCGATGCCTGCTTAAGTCCATAGATGGACTTGAGCAACTTGCACACTTTACCGCTGCTCCCACTCTGATTGAATCCCTCTGGCTGATCCATATAGACGCACTCTTCTAAATTTCCATTTAGGAAAGCCGTCTTAACGTCCATCTGCCAGATCTCATAATCGTGGAAGGCAGCAATGGCAAGAAGGATCCGAATGGATTTAAGCATGGCTACCGGAGAAAAAGTCTCGTCATAGTCCAAACCAGGTCTTTGACGAAAACCCTTTGCAACGAGCCTAGCCTTATAGGTTTCAACCTGCCCATCTACACCAATCTTCTTTCTGAAGATCCATTTGCAGCCTACGGGTTTTACCCCTTCTGGAGCAAAGTCCAAAGTCCAAACTTTGTTGGTGTACATGGACTCCATCTCGGTCCGCATTGCATCCAGCCATTTTACCGAGTCACCGCTCTGAATGGCTTGCTGGAAGCTAGTAGGCTCATCATAATCTATGATGCAATCCTCTCTATCCCCGTCTATGAGAAAACCGTAGTATCTCTCGGGCGGATGAGACTGCCTACTACTCCTGCGGAGTGGCGTAGGAATGTCCGGTTCCCCTGAACCTTCTGGTTCTACTAAGGTTTCAGTAATAGCTTGTGGTTCTGGAATTTCTTCCAGTTCTATTGCGCTCCCACTTATCTGATTTTCTAAAAACTCAGTTTCCATGAAGCGGGCATGACGAGAAACAAGGACTTTTTGCTCCTCTGCGTAATAGAAAAGATACCCCTTGGAGTTCTTTGGGTATCCCACAAACTTGCACTGTACTGAGCGTGCCTCGAGCTTGTCCGCATGCTGCTTTTTTACAAAAGCCGGACATCCCCATGTCTTAAAGGATTTAAGACAGGGTTTCTTCCCACTCCACATCTGGTATGGTGTGGTAGGCACTGTCTTAGTAGGAACTTGGTTCAAGAGATGTGCAGCTGTTTCCAGTGCATAACCCCAGAAAGATCGCGGTAACTCAGCCTTACTCATCATGGAACGAACCATATCTAGTAGGGTTCGATTCCTTCTTTCCGATACACCATTGTGTTGTGGTGTGTATGGAGGAGTACGCTGAGAGAGAATTCCATTCTCTTTTAAGTAGTCCAGAAACTCGGCACTCAAGTATTCACCACCTCGATCCGATCTTAGGATCTTGATACTTTTGCCTGTTTGTTTTTCTACTTCATTCTTATATTCTCGAAATTTCTCAAAGGCCTCGGATTTGTGCTTCATTAAGAAGACATGTCCAAACCTAGAGAAATCATCTGTGAAAGTAATGAAGTATGAATAACCGCTTCGCGCATGTGTAGACATTGGACCACACACGTCACTGTGTATAAGTCCCAAGAGCTCGCTCGCTCTTACTCCGTGTCCAGTGAACGGAGTCTTTGTCATCTTTCCCATGAGACAAGATTCACAAGTGGCATAAGACTGGTACTCGAACGGATCCAAGTATCCTTCTTTATGTAACTTAGTCAACCGTGTCTCATTGATGTGACCCAGTCTACAATGCCATAAGAAAGCCTGATTTAATTCTGGAGACTTTCTTTTAAGTGTGTTCTGGACACTGAATATCTGAGCTTGATTCAATACGTATATACTGTTATTTAATGTACCTGACCCAATCAGTGCTTGATTTAGGTGGATGTTTACTACATCGCTTACAAAAGCAAAATCATATCCTTCCTTAGAAAGTAAGGATACAGATATGATATTGCAAGTCGCACCTGGTACATACAAACAGTCACGCAGAATCAATATCTGCCCAGTTGTCAGTCCTAGGTGATATTCCCCTACGGATACAGCATCCATGCTCATTCCGTTAGCAACCCTGAGAGTCATATCACCTTTCCTGATAACCCTACGGTTTCTCAGACCCTGTAACGAATTACAGATGTGAGATCCTGATCCGGTATCCAATACCCAGGAAGTAGGGTTAACTGACAAACAGTTCTCAATTACAAACACACTCGAAGCCGAAGCCACAACATGCTTCGAATTCTGGCTACTGGCTTTACAAGCCCTGCAATCTCTCTGCCATAGTTCATTCCCGTTACAATAGGAACGTCCCTCTTTAATCATATCCAGTCCCGAAACTTTTGCCCTTGTTTTTCCTTTTTCTTCCCTGGTTTCTTTCAGGGTATAAGCAGAGGGCAGGGACTGTAGAATTAGGTCAGTACTTGACCCATTCTCCAACGTGGTCTCCAGGTCCGTGAGCTTAAAATAGCTGGTCTCTGTAAGGACGTTGCCCCCTACAGATGACCCGACAGCCAACCTCGCTTGAAGCAATTCGTTCGAGGTCTCATATCTTGCGATACGAGATTGCTCTCCATATAAAACTTTGTTATGGAGGAAGATAGAAACTGAGTCCATCTTCTCGTGCTGCCTCTGGTTTGCACCATTAACTGAGGCTAACACGAGGCACTTGGCTTTCGCACAATCCTTTTCCGGTGTCCTGCGGATGTGAACATCCGTGACAGGGGAAACTGGACCTGAGACAGCAGGGATTTGATTAGTTAAGAGGTGTCCCAGCTTGTCATGGGCAATGGACATCTGGACAGACCTTTGCCAGTCATAACAGTCAGGTTCAGTCATATTTTTATCTAGATGTAACCTAGGTGCGGTCACAGGGTCGCTGCAATTAAGAGAGAGAAGAAGAAACACTCAGCATGATGCTCTTGCAAGTTTAGAGTGGTTTTTAGTTTGTCTAAACAGGATGGCTCCCACTGTTTCTCGAATCCCTCCTCAAACCATAAAGGAAGAATTAGTCGGGATCAATCCCACCGCACAATACTTGCTTAACCGTTCAGCCAGGCCGGTGTCGGTACTTCGAGGGAGGTTTTCCAACGCTTTCGCGAAGTTCCTTAATTAAAGAACCTCTTTTCCCTGGGGGCGTAGCCCCGCTAACACCTTTCTAGGCACCTACTAGGTTTATAGCATTGATCGTTTAGTGAGAAATTTTCCGAGGAGTAGCATATACTCACAGTAGGATCGGGATCCAAATATCATCGCGTGATGAAACTGAAGGAATCCTACCAGAATCATCACACTCCAAATGGTATGCAAATCTAGCAAGTTTCAGTACTTATGAAACTCCCGATGTATATTTTTGCCCCATGCTCTTATGACCTTGACTAAGGCCAACAAATCATAAGTCACATGTCAAGTTCTACCCGTCGTTGTCCAGGTTAATTTGAATCCACCCGTATATACCCTTGACTAAGGCCAACAAGGTAATACGACTGTCCCAAACCAACGCATTCTATCTATGCAACATATGAATACCCACCAGCTACCAAACACTGTGCCTTGACTAAGGCCAACAAACACAGCTTGAATACTGTTGAATATTCATATGAAACGACGGAGGGCTACGAATGGTTTTGGCGAAACCGTGAACGTAGTGAACTTGATTTAGTCGATGGAACGAGATAGCTTTTAAATGGAGTGGCTCAAACTCCGCATTTTAAAAGTTTGTTTTGAAAAGAACCGAGTGGTTTTTCGAAAATGTTCCAACGACTTATACTTGGTTTATTTTCTTGCATTAGTTCTTTTAATGCATGTTTTGCTTGCATTAGTTCTTTTAATGCGTGATATTCTTGCATTAGTTCTTTTAATGCGTCCCATCATTTAATCCTACCATTGCAGAAAACAACCAAAATATGACGTACGCTTATGCCATTCGCATTCGCCACGGGGCCCCGTCATTACCCGTTAGGTTACTTAACTAACGACAGAGCGGGGGCTGGGCTAGCGCGTCTGTAAAACATAAGCAACGCCTAAATTATATCATATATAGATATACTGCAATGATAAACATTTCAGATCACAGATAAATACATTGGATATACTAGCAATCTGTAATTTGTACGAGCCTGTAACAAAAACAGATAACACGGTCGCGGTGAATAGCCAAAACCCCACCCAAGACCCCTACGGGTGCGGCAAACTACCCGCCAAGTACCCGAAGCGTAGCAACCTCCCTCAACTCCATGAGTAGGCCACTCGACACTTCGGCATACCCGGTAGTTTGTGCACCCCTCCATGGGTCTATCCTAGGAGCAAAAACAGTAAAAAGAAATTATACAATGACGGCTACAACCCCTTCCCGGTTGTGCGGCCATACAAATAATTATTACATCAATTTACAAATTTACATGAATTGCAAGAAAAGAAAACTCTCGTCTCACAACCCCCGGCTATTCACCCGCGACAATCCAACATATTTATATACACATTCCAGCACATTACAGATCATGTATAACCCCGACCAATCGACTTATAGCGATAAGCCGACGTTCAATACATGCAAACATTACAGATATAACCATCATAGTCAAAGTGCAGTGAAGTTCGGAAAAAATACGGAATTATAGGACCCCAAAAGGAAATTTCTTTTCTGGAAAATCTGGGTACATATAATATATTTAAAAAATCCCAAAACCAACACAGACACACACTGCACGAAAAACGATGCAGAGAAGACAACAACTCGCGGCGGTTCCGCGGCGACTAAGAAGGCTCACGCGGCGGAAGGGCGGCAGTTTAGACGAATCACTGTATCGTTTTTCTTGGGTGTTCACACAAAACCCTGAGCCGAATTTACAAGTATAAATTTTTTCATTTTGACCAGAAAATATTTCAACAGAAACTCAGGTTTTTGTAAAGTTTGGTTTTTGGATTTTTCCGGTTCCGAACTTCGTTACACTTCACTACCAAGCTAGTTTAAGTTTAGTTAGGCTCTGATACCACTGTAAGTCCATATTGCGACCCCCGGTTCTTACGGGGAGGCGGAAACGGTATAAAAAACGAATTTTTATCGCAAGAGGCAACATGGACTAAACTATAGTCGGGATCGTTACCTAAACTAAAACTAGCATACTAAGCTAAAGATATTTAGCTACTCGGATAGAGATGGTTATACCTAGCTTGTCTTGAACTCCTTCGTCTTCAAGCTCCGGTGGTGGTCCGATGGCTCCTTCTCGTCGTCTCCGTACGCCGAAGATAGATCCACTTGAAAGCTCCAACCTTTAGCTCCTTCTTCGGTCTTTGAAGAAACTAGTTCACTTGGTTTGCTAAACCTAGTGAACTAGAATGAGTAGAGAGGAAATAGAATGGGATTTTATCTATGGTTCTTGATTCTCAACTCATGAGACAAGAGAACCATAGATCAAGAGAGGGAGCAAGAGGTTGAGGGTGAGAGCAAGGGGAGAGCTCAAGAACAAGAGAGAGAATGAGCAAGAAAGAATGAGGCTCTCTTTTCTCTCTCACCCTCTCATAATCCAAAGTGATCATAACTCATCATATCAAAAAAGTCTTTTGGTGATGGTTAGAAGCAACCATAAGGTTATCATATCATGCACTCATTTTACTCAAAAAGCAAGCAAGAAAAAAGTCTTTGGCATGAAATGATAACCATGGTTATCATGATGGTCAACTAGTCAAGCCTAGTCAACCGGTCAACAAGTCAACAAAAGTCAACAAGTCACCAAAGTCAACAAGTCAACAAAAGTCAACAAGTCAACAACCATATCACCATAATACTTAATTAATATAATAGTTAATCACATATCATATTCTCATTAGGGTTGAGCAAAAAGTCAAAAGTCAACGGTCAACTGTCAACAACCCTAATGAGAATCCACTGCCTCTGCCTCCCTGTCAACTGTGCATACACACCCGCATCCGCGTTCCGAGGAACACGAATGCAAACTGGATAAATCCAATCCCATAAGGTACACTAGGATCTGGCTTAAACCAAAGCCCGCTAGTGTAAACTGTCCGGACACTGTACGTGCACAAGTGCACGGATGTGACCGAACCCTGTCGCAAAACCATGCGACCTGTCGCAATACCATGCGACCTCTACTCTTTTGCCTAAAGGCGAAAAGCTTTCTGTGTGGGACTCTAAAGACTCGACACTACGCTGGCAGTGGGTTTAACCACAGACCGCAAGCGGCACTAGCTGTGCGTAACGGTCCCCAGGTAATGCCGACAAGAAGACCGACGAGGCGAAACCCATCTGAACTCCTACTGAGCCTGAGCGTGACATTCTCCGTACAGTCCGGTCTGTTCGTCTGATACATCGCATGGCGGGCCTAGGGGGCGGTAAACGTCAGTCCCCCAATAGCGGTACAAGTCGTGCCGGAGTGAAGCCCAATACACCCTGAGATAACACTGGAAACCTACCAGTATATCTCGTTTGCCCTGGCCAGGGACTACTCGTGTAATGGCTCTCCTAGACACAGCGCGATGTCAACCCCCAATACCGGGAGAGACGAATCCTGTCTAACCGTCACTGCCTCCAAGTGCTTCGGGACTGCACCCAACCACCACCTGTTTGCACGACTCCTTTGAGCCGTGGTAGGGTAGTGATCAAAGTACAGTGGGAACACACTCGAGGCGGAGTGACAGTGTCAAGTCAGCGGACTAAGCTGTACTCATGTCACCTGGGAACTGATAACTGACGATAGGTATAAAACCAACTAGTCAGTTCCCGACGAGTCCTGTCCAGTGTACCCGTAACCTAACGAGCACCCGCATACTATCTCAAGTACGACGTACTGACGGCTGTGGGACAGACCGTCTCCCACACTGGGATGAGAAGCGCATGCGCTGGTCTACTCCGGAGTATCGATGCCCTGTCTCGATAGTCCTGCGACCAGGGACCTGAATAAGGATGTGCTTATAGATTACCCAGCCCCCACTAGTGTGACTGCCATCACAACGCTGGTAATCAAGCAAAGATCCTAAGGGCTCTACTAATGTGTATAAGCGATATACAAAAATAAACACATGTACACATTGAAGTAGAAACAAACCAAGTAGCATACTACTATTTTGAGCAAGATTGTCAATACAAGGTGAATATCCCAAGCTTCCATTAGGTAATATACATACTAGTATGATACAGTAATGGCCTCTAGGGCATATACACTAACAAACTCCTATGTGGGACTCTAAGACTCGTCAATACGCCGGCAGTGGGTGATGATCATATCAAGCACCCCCAAGCCGCAAGCGGTCAGCCAAACGTAACGGCCACCCGGGTATTGAGCGATAAGAAGAAAACAAGCGAACATGTTACAACTCCCGTCGAGCCATCCGGCAACACTACCGTACAGTCCGGTCTCTTCGTCAGATATGCTGCATATCGAGCCTAGGGATGGTCACGTCGACCCCAATAACTCAATAAGTCGTGTCGGTGAATGGTCTATAACAGGTCGAGAAACTACTGATAACACTTATCAGCAAATCTCAGCAGCCCTGGCCAGGGACTTGCTGTTATAACCAGTCGAGCACAGCACAGCATCAACTCCCAATACCGGGAGAGACGAAACCCCTCCTATCGCTCATTGCCTTCGTGTGTCTCGGGACTGTACCCAACGGCCACCTGTTTGCACGACTCAGTAGAGCCGTGGTAGGGTGGCAATCAAAGTACAGTGGGAGAACACACAAGGCTCTATGACGATCTCGGGTCTACAGACTAACCTGTACCAGTGTCACCTGAGAACTGCTATCCGACGATAGATATAATTCCATATAGGAGTTCTCGGTGAGTCCGTCCAGTGTACCCAGTCAGCACTGAGCACCCGTATATGATCTTGATGTCAAACATCGATGAATGTGGGAACATCCATCGCCCATCACATGGGTCTAGTATCATATACGCTAGTCTACTCTGGTATATCCATGCCCCGTCTCGATACACCTCCGACTAGGGACATTTCAGGATATGCTTATAGACTACAAACGTCCCACTAGTATGATCTCTATCATAATCAGAGTAGTCAAGCAGATATCCTTGGGGCTTTATCAGCATGTATGAATGAATAAAAGCATGATCAAATCAACATGTCAGATAAAGAATAACCAGATAGCATACTATCATGTCGAGCAAGAATGCAAACTGAATATATATACATGTATAGATACATCCACTATCACATAATGGCCTCTAGGGCATACATATATCCAATAATCTCCCACTTGCACTAAGGCCAGTTATTGGCGTATCTCATACCCAACATCTCAAAAAGTCGCTCATGCTGCGGCTGAGGGAGGGCCTTGGTGAATGGATCTGCGGCGTTGTTCTTTGTGTCAACTCTCTTAATCTCGATCTCGCGGCGATTTACAATCTCCCGGATCAAATGAAAACGCCTCAGGATGTGTCTGGACCGCTGATGGGATCTGGGCTCCTTGGCTAACGCCATCGCCCCATTATTGTCACAATACAAAGGTATTGGATCAATAATGGTTGGAACTACTCCTAGCTCCGAGACGAACTTTTTCATCCAGACGGCTTCCTTGGCGGCATCATTTGCAGCAATGTACTCAGCTTCCATCGTAGAGTCTGCAACGGTATCCTGTTTGGAACTCTTCCAACTTACCGCCCCTCCATTGAGGGTAAATACAAACCCTGAGATAGATTTGCTGTCATCCTTATCGCTCTGGAAGCTCGAATCGGTAAAGGCCTCCATTTGGAGATCCTTATTACCATACACCAAGAACAATTCTTTAGTCCTTCGTAAGTACTTAAGAATGTTCTTCACAGCTGTCCAGTGGTTCTTCCCTGGGTTGGATTGATACCTGCTTACAACACTAAGTGCATAAGCTACATCTGGGCTTGTACATAACATCGCATACATTATAGATCCTACTGCCGAAGCATAAGGTATAATGCTCATGCGAGCTCTCTCTTCATCGGTCTTTGGACAAGAATCCTTGGAGAGAGTGACTCCATGGCAAGCGGGTAAGGCACCCCGCTTGGAGTCTTCCATACTAAACCTCTTTAGGATGGTGTTGATGTACCTGGTTTGGGACAATCCCAATAACTTTTTGGATCTATCCCTATAGATCCTTATACCCAGGATGTATGTGGCATCACCCAGGTCCTTCATGGAGAACCTTAGTGATAAGAATGATTTGACCGACTGTAGCATAGGAATATCATTTCCTATCAGAAGAATGTCATCCACGTACAATACGAGGAATGTGACAGCTCTTCCTACAGCCTTCCTATAAACACAATGTTCATCTGGATTTTTGATGAAATCAAACTCTTTGATAACATCATCGAAACAGATGTTCCAACTCCGAGATGCCTGCTTTAACCCATATATGGATTTAAGAAATCTACATGCTTTCCCGTTGCTCCCACTGTCAATGAAGCCCTCTGGCTGATCCATATAAACGCATTCTTCTAAATCTCCATTTAAAAATGCTGTTTTAACGTCCATCTGCCAGATTTCATAGTCGTAGTGAGCAGCAATAGCAAGTAGGATCCGAATGGATTTAAGCATGGCTACGGGCGAAAAAGTTTCGTCATAGTCCAAACCTGGTCTTTGACGAAAACCTTTTGCCACAAGTCTTGCCTTATAGGTCTCTACCTGCCCATCCACACCAATCTTTCTTTTAAAGATCCATTTGCACCCTACAGGTTTTACCCCAGGGGGTACAACGTCCAAAGTCCATACTTTGTTGGTGTACATAGACTCCATTTCGGATCTCATGGCATCCAGCCATTTCACAGAGTCACCACTCGTGATAGCTTGCTGAAAACTGGTAGGATCATCATCATCCATGATGCAATCTTCTCTGTCACCATCAATAAGGAAACCGTAGTACCTCTCCGGTGGGCGAGAAGTCCTACCAGACCTACGGAGTGGCCGAGGTTCTTCAGTTTCTGTTGGAACAGCCGGTTCAACCAAATCGTCATTTGTAGATTGTGTCTCCAGAACCTCTTCTAGATCTACCACTTTTCCATCATCTCTATCTGTGAAAAACTCTTTTTCCAAGAATGTGGCATACTGAGAAACAAACACCTTTTGTTCCTCTTTGTGGTAGAACAGATATCCATAAGAATTCTTTGGATATCCCACAAAGTTACACATGACTGACCGTGTCTCGAGTTTGTCCGGATTCTGCTTTTTAACATAGGCCGGGCAACCCCAAATCTTAATTCTTTTAAGAGATGGTCTCTTCCCATTCCATATCTCATATGGCGTGGTAGACACGGCTTTGGTTGGAACCCTGTTTAGCAGAAACGCTGCAGTCTCCAATGCATGTCCCCAAAACGAGACTGGTAACTCAGCGTCACTCATCATGGACCGGACCATATCTAATAGGGTCCTATTCCGTCGTTCTGACACACCGTTGTGCTGTGGTGTGTAAGGAGGAGTGAGCTGAGAGAGAATCCCATTCTCTTTTAGGAAGTTTGCAAATTCTGTACTGAGATACTCACCACCTCGATCTGATCGAAGCATCTTAATACTCAAGCCGGTTTGTTTTTCTACTTCTTGTATATATTCAATGAATTTCTCGAAAGCTTCGGACTTGTGCTTTAATAAAAATACATGACCGAATCTTGAGAAATCGTCGGTGAATGTAATGAAGTATGAAAAACCGCCTCTAGCCTGTGTAGACATTGGCCCACATACATCACTATGTATGAGGCCCAGGAGCTGAGTAGCTCTTTCTCCGTGTCCGGTAAACGGAGTTTTGGTCATTTTACCCTTGATACAAGACTGGCAAGTCGCATAAGATTTATATTCAAAAGGGTTTAAATATCCATCTTTATGTAACTTGTTTAGTCTTGTTTCGTTAATATGACCAAGTCTACAGTGCCAAAGAAAAGCTTCATTTAATTCTGAAATTTTTCTTTTATTAGTGTGTTGTATACTGAAAACTGTGTGTTGATTTAGGACATATATTCCGTTATTAAGCGTACCATACCCAACCAACATTTGATTTAGGTGAATGTTCATAACATTGTTCTGCAACAAAAAATTATATCCTTCAATGTCCAACAAAGAAACGGATATTATATTACATAGCATACTTGGTACAAAATAACATGGATTCAAAATCAAAATACATCCAGATGGCAACCCCAAGTGATACTCTCCCACTGCGACTGTATGTACATTGGAACCATTTCCAACGCGGAGAGTATGGTCACATGTCTTCAAAACCTTGCTATTTCTCAGCCCCTGCATAGAATTGCAAATGTGAGAACCTGAACCGGTATCCAATACCCAGGAAGCAGAGTTTATAGAAAAACAGTTTTCAGTCACAAACGCACCTGAAGCAGAAGCATCACCATGCTTCTTCTTGAGATTTAGGTACTCCGTGCAATTGTGCTTCCAATGTCCTGTCTTGTGGCAATGAAAACACTCGCCTGTCCCTGGGTCTCCAGCCGTGGACTTTCCCTTTCCCTTCACCTTTTTGACTCCGCCCTCAGGATTAGTGGGTTTCTTCTTTTTCTTTCCCTTGGCCTTAGCTTTTGGGAGAGAAGAAGAAGACTGTCCAATGGTCATAACGGGAGTCTTTGCTGACTTCATAGTGCTCTCTGCACTCCTTAACATATTAAGGAGTTCAGGGAGGTCCTTCTCCATGCCATGCATGTTGAAGTTCACTATGAACTGAGCAAAGGTGGAGGGGAGGGACTGCAGAATAATATCTATATATTGTTCATTGTCCATTGTCCATCCAAGGTCCTCAAGCTCTTCTATAAGAGCTATCATCTTCAACACATGGTCTCCTACTGGTGTGCCAAGGGCCATTCGCATGTGAAACAGTTTCCTTGATGCTTCGTATCGTAATACGCGGGACTGCTCCCCATACAACTCCTTTGTATGGAGCAGTATCCCGTGAATGTCCATGTCCTCGTGCTGCTTTTGATGTGTGTTGTCCATCGATGCAAGCGCGAGGCATTTTGCCGTGGCACAGTCAGCGTCCCATGTCTTGCGGACTTCAATGTCCGCAACTGAGGATTTAGGGCCTGGGACGGGCGGGGCTGAAGCCGTGAGGACATATGATACTTTATCATAAGTCAAGGCGATCTTCAGATTCCTTAGCCAGTCTTTATAGTTGGTCCCATTCAGTTTGTTCTTATCTAGTAGAAGCTTAAGTCCAGTCATTGGTATCTGCCATTAAGAGAGAGAAAAGAATACACTCAGCGAAAGCTCTTGCATAGATTAGATTGGTTTATTATCTTGTCTAATCGATGTTTCCCACTGCTTTTTATCAAGTTTTTCTTTCAAACCTTAAAAAGAAAAACTAGCCAGGATTAATTACAGTCTACAACTTCGCTAACCGTTCAGCCAGGCCAGTGTCGGTACTTTGAGGGAGGTTCCCCGTGCTTTCGCACGGACCTAATTAGAGTAAACCTCGTTTTCCAAGAGGCGGAGCCCCGTTAACACCTTTCTAGACACCTAATGAGTTAGCTAATTGTAAACTGCAAAACTCTCCTAGGAGCAACTATTGCCCACAATGGGATCGGGATCCAACCATCACATGGAAGGTATGCAATCTCATTGCAAATTTCAACACTTGAAATTCCCGATGTAATTTTTTTTACCCCTAGTACTTATGACCTTAACTATGGTCAACAAATCATAAGTACCAGTCAAGTTCTACCCGTCATTTCTTGATCAATTAGACCCACCCATATGACCCTTAACTATGGTCAACAAAGTCGCATGAATGTCCTAATTAATCTGCATCATATGCATTGTAGGAAGACATCACTTAGCTACCGTACACTACGCCTTAACTAAAGTCAACAAACGTAGCACGAATACTAAGTACTCTACTTCCTAAAATGACGGAGGGTTGCGAATGATTTTTAAGAAAATCTTTAACGCTTTGAACTTGATATCGTTGTAGAATCAAACAGTTTTCAAAAGGAGTGGCTTAAGCTCCGCAGTTTTGAAATGTAGCTTTTTCATAAATAGCCGAGTAGTTTTTAAATCCGATTCTACAACATCTTTTAGGTTTATTTTCTTTACATTAATCACATTAATGTAATCCCATCATTTAAGTCCTTAAGCCAATCACAGAAAAGAAACGAAAATAACACGTACGCTTATGCCATCCGCATTCGCCGCAATGTTCCGTTATGCACCGTTAGGTTACTTAACTAACGGCATACCGGGACGGGACTAGCGCGGGTGTAAAACATAAGCAACGTCTACTATATATCATATATATAATATGTCATTCGTCTCAGATAGCACAGAACACAGGCAGCAGAAATATAGATATAACGTGGGATATACTAGGACGTCCGTATTTAGTATTTAGCCAGAATAGAAAATACGGATTCCACAGTCGCGATGAATAGCCAAGCCCACACCCTGGACCCCTACGAGAGCGGCAAGTGACCCTACCAATTCTGGAGTTTAGGAGACCCGGTCTCGACTCCTCGAGATGGCCTCTCACTGAACCCCAGAACCCGGTCACCTGTGCTCCCCTCCTTGGGTCCATCCTAATGCGGAAAAGTAAATAATATACAACACTGGTGACACAACCGCAACCTGGAAGTGCCCCAAATAAAAGAATATTACATTACATTTGAATTTACATGAATGAAAAATAAAGCTCTCATCTCACAAAACCCCCCGGCTATTCAATCGCGACAATCCTACACATCATATCTCAGCAACACATAATATCACCAACGTAAGTAAGTATGCATACCCCAATTGTCGTTGATGTATAGCAACGAAACCGGCGATATCTAACATACTACACTTACGGTCACAGAAAAGAAAGTGTAAAACTACAATATTTGGAATCCAGATTCTCTTTAGACATCATAAATGCGAAATATCACATATTTCGTATTTCATGCCTACACTATATGAATTCCACATATTGTATCACATTCCAGACAAACAGACAGTATTAAAGTTTTCGAACGAACAATCAAGCACCCAAGATTCACTAAACCTCAACACTTGAGCAGGGTTCAAAAAATCTGCAGTGTGACACAGTAGCGGCGGTCCAGCCGTAGAAGGGTCAAGCCAACGCCTCACATGTGGCACGCCGTACTGCCCCAAACCTTAGGGTTCAAAGGGCAGTTCAAGACGGTCACATAATCGAGTTAAGGTTTGTTGTCTTCTAGAGGGACCACCGCAAAAAGACTTGCACGTATCTCCAAACTATTTAAACCCCGTGAATATTGAGTAAATCATATTCGTTCAAACACTTCAATACTTTCTAGTTTACCCGGAAAAGAAAGCGAAATGAAAATTCCGATCGAAACTACGAGGCCAAAAACATCTCCAGAATTTTTCAACAGCAGATTCAGATTAAACATACTCAGAATATAATATAGCAGGTAATAAAAATTACTGTGCAAAAAATTGTCAAAGAGCCCCTTATATGGCCGCGGATGCGCGGCCTAAGCTTGCTTATGCCGCGCTTTCGCGGCCAAAGTTACTGTTCACGGCCACGAATTTTCCAGATTGTCTAATTTTTACCTGCTCTATTTTTTGAGAATTTTTAATTCTGAAAAAAGTCAGTTTTTAAAAAAAAATCCAGAGAGCATCTTTAAAAGTCGTATTTTGTTTCGATCGGACTTTTTACTTCGCAAAAAGGTCGCCTAATGTTCTAGGTCGGCTCTGATACCAATGAAGGGTTTGTTTAGCACCCTATGAAGAGTTTTGAAGCATCACATGTCCAAAAGTTATGAATTTTATTGTGCTAAACAAACACGCAAGTGGATCGATCCTAGAAATTAGGGTTATCAAACTATAAGTAAGTAAAGATTAGGGTTTAAAGGCTACAACCTTTGTAGCTCCCGTTTTTGCTTCACTCCTTAGGCTCTTTGGGTGTTGGATGAAGGTCCGCTTGTACTCCTCCCACGTCCACGACGATCCACCCGGAGTTTTCCCGTCCAAGCTTGCAACTTTGAAAAACAAAGAGAACACTCTAATCAAGTGAGCTAGACTTGATTAGAATGAAGTTGTGGCTATGGATCTCACTTCAAAATCTTATTTTTATGAGTGAATCACTCTCTTGTATGAACTAGAGAGCAAAAGCATGGAGGTTCATGAAGATGGTGGATTTTAGAAGAAGAGAATGAATTATCTTATCAAAGAGAAAAAGGAAAATAGCTATATATATTTTCCTTTCTCTAAACCAACCATGGTTAGATTTAGAGATATCATTTTATTTAAATTGAAAGCATGATAAGAAAATAAACTATGGGTTAAAAGTTAGGTGAGCATGGTTGAGTTAGAAGAGTGTAGAAACTCTTAAGTGATTTAACCCATTTTTCATTTTCTTTTGCTTTAATTTAAATCCAATAATTATCCAAATATAACCATGGTGTAATTCTTATACATCCACCATTCTCATTGTATAAACAACCATGATAGAATTTGATGTATGTATGCATGTGTGCTTGCACATCAACATGTGCATGAACAAGAATGAATGCACACATGCATGCATACATCCAACATAAACAAGATAGGATTTGTAGTGAGAAACTAATGATGAATCAACACTTGATTCACTAATCCGGTCATATCACATATGACCCGACCATTAGCAAGCCGCCCAATTAATATACGGTATCCCATACACGCATTTTAATCGGGTCCAAGCGCATATCGCATACGCGCACCACAACGTTTCGCCTGGACTAGGTAACTCCTATGTGGGACTCTAAGACTCGTCAATACGCCGGCAGTGGGTGATGATCATATCAAGCACCCCCAAGCCGCAAGCGGTCAGCCAAACGTAACGGCCACCCGGGTATTGAGCGATAAGAAGAAAACAAGCGAACATGTTACAACTCCCGTCGAGCCATCCGGCAACATTACCGTACAGTCCGGTCTCTTCGTCAGATATGCTGCATATCGAGCCTAGGGATGGTCACGTCGACCCCAATAACTCAATAAGTCGTGTCGGTGAATGGTCTATAACAGGTCGAGAAACTACTGATAACACTTATCAGCAAATCTCAGCAGCCCTGGCCAGGGACTTGCTGTTATAACCAGTCGAGCACAGCACAGCATCAACTCCCAATACCGGGAGAGACGAAACCCCTCCTATCGCTCATTGCCTTCGTGTGTCTCGGGACTGTACCCAACGGCCACCTGTTTGCACGACTCAGTAGAGCCGTGGTAGGGTGGCAATCAAAGTACAGTGGGAGAACACACAAGGCTCTATGACGATCTCGGGTCTACAGACTAACCTGTACCAGTGTCACCTGAGAACTGCTATCCGACGATAGATATAATTCCATATAGGAGTTCTCGGTGAGTCCGTCTAGTGTACCCAGTCAGCACTGAGCACCCGTATATGATCTTGATGTCAAACATCGATGAATGTGGGAACATCCATCGCCCATCACATGGGTCTAGTATCATATACGCTAGTCTACTCTGGTATATCCATGCCCCGTCTTGATACACCTTCGACTAGGGATATTTCAGGATATGCTTATAGACTACAAACGTCCCACTAGTATGATCTCTATCATAATCAGAGTAGTCAAGCAGATATCCTTGGGGCTTTATCAGCATGTATGAATGAATAAAAGCATGATCAAATCAACATGTCAGATAAAGAATAACCAGATAGCATACTATCATGTCGAGCAAGAATGCAAACTGAATATATATACATGTATAGATACATCCACTATCACATAATGGCCTCTAGGGCATACATATATCCAACACATTCTCCTGTGAATCCAGTCAGTAACACTCCCGTACAGTCCGGTCTCTCCGTCTAATATGTCGCATATCTCGCTTAGGGGTGGTAAAAAGTCAAACCCCAGTAGCTTGATAAGTCGTGTCGATATGAGGTCTATAACAGTTCGAGAAACTACTGATAACACTTACCAGTAAATCTCAGCAACCCTGGCCAGGGATTTCCAGTTATAGCCAATCGAACACAGCACAACATCAATTCCCTATACCGGGAGAGACGAATCCCTTCCTATCGCTCATTTCTTCCATGTGATTCGGGACTGTACCCAAAAGCCACCTTTTTGCACGCCCTCTTGGACGTTGTATGATGAAAATCAAAGCACAGTGGGAATCACACAAGACTCTATGACGATCTCGGGTCTACAGACTAACCTGTACCAGTGTCACCGGAGAACTGCTATCTGACGTGAGGTATAATACCATTTGGGAGTTCTCGGCGAGTCCGTCCAGTGTACCCAGTCTCTACTGAGCATCCGTACACCATCCTTGATGTCAAACACCGATGGATATGGGATCTTCCATCCCCCATCATATGGGTCAAGATGCGTATACGCTAGTCTACTCTGGTGTATCGATGCCCTGTCTCGATACACCCTCGACTAGGAACAGTTATAGGATGTACTCGTCGACTACCGTGGCCCCACTAGTATGATCCCATCATAGTCCCAGTAGTCGAGTACATATCCTAAGGGCTTTATCAACATGTAACATAGAGACAATCAGAGTACATGTTAAGATAAAGTGTAACCAAATAGCGTACTATCATGTCGAGCAAGAAAGTCCTCCCTATATATGTCCAAGCATCCATTACAATATACATCATATGTACAGTAATGGCCTCTAGGGCATACATATAACTAACAGGTATTGCATACCGGTTCAGATTCTCAAATCTGTAATTGTATGCAGGGATTGAGAAACAGTAGCGTTTTGAAGACTGGGGACCACACTCTACGGGTTGGAAATGGTTCCAATGTACATGCAATATCCGCAGGAGAGTATCATCTGGGGTTGCTTTCAAGATGTATTTTGGTTTTGAACCCTTGTTATTTTGTACCTGGTATGCTATGTAATATAATATCCGTATCATTGTTGGACAATGAAGGATATCATTTTGTGTTGCAAAATAACGTTATGAACATTAACTTGAATCAACAGTTGATTGGGTATGGTACACTAAGTAACGGAATTTACGTCCTAAACCAACACACAGTTTTTAATATACAACATACAAATAAAAGAAAGATTTCAGAAATAAATGAATCTTTTCTTTGGTATTGTAGACTTGGTCATATTAATAAAACAAGACTAAACAAGCTACATAAAGATAGATATTTTAAACCTTTTGAATATAAATCTTATGCGACTTGTCAGTCTTGCATTAAAGGTAAAATGACCAAAACTCCATTTATAGGACACGGAGAGAGAGCTACAGAACTCTTAAGCCTCATACATAGTGATATATGCGGACCAATGTTTACACATGCTAGACGCAGTTTTTCATACTTCATCACTTTTACTGATGATTTCTCAAGATTCGGACACGTGTTTTTATTAAAGCATAAATCCGAAGCTTTTGAGAAATTCAAGGTGTACAAAATTGAAGTAGAAAAACAAACTGGCTCGAGTCTCAAGAAACTTCGATCAGATCGAGGTGGAGAGTATTTAAGCACCGAGTTTTCAGACTTCTTAAAAGAGAATGGGATTCTCTCTCAGCTCACTCCTCCGTCCACACCACAGCACAATGGTGTGTCAGAACGGAGGAATCATACCCTATTAGATATGGTACGGTCTATGATGAGTGATACTGAGTTACCACTTTCCTTTTAGGGACATGCATTAGAGACAGCAATTTATCTACTGAACAGGGTTCCATTAAAGACTGTGTCTACCACTCCATATGAGATATGGTGTGGAAGGAGACCATCTCTTAAAAGAGTTAGGATTTGGGGTTGTCCGGCTTATGTAAAAAAGAAGAATCCGGATAAACTCGAGACACGATCGGTCATGTGTAAATTTGTGAGATATCCAAAATACTTGTATGGATATCTATTCTACCACAAGGAGAAACAAAAGGTGTTTGTTTCTCAGCATGCCACATTTTTGGAAAATGAAATCTTTACAAATAGTACTGAAGGCAAAGTGGTAGAACTAGAAGAGCTTCGAGAGACACAAATTACTCAGGACGAATTGGTTGAAACTGATGTTGCAGTAAAACTTCAAGAAACTCAGCCGCTCCGAAGATCTAGTAGAACTTCTCGCCCGCCGGAGAGATACTATGGGTTTCTCATTGATGGTGATAGAGAAGATTGCATCATAGATGATGATGATGTTGGAGTACGGCGGCGCCCCGGCCGTCTAACCGACGCCAAATGCGGAACAAAAACTTTTTAGCGAACCGGCGCCACCGCGACCCAAAATCCACACAATTAATTTACCCCCACCAATCAACAAAATCCACAGCACACATATTCTACCCACCCCTAAAACATAAGCATGGCTAATAATAAATGCAATGATGAGTCACCAATATGCCAATCCCCACCATACTGCCAAATGGCAGCCCCCCATCCCTAATAATTGCCCATAACAAATCTAGCAAGGAAAAGAAATGGCCCATGCCCAAAAACATGCACCAATTAAATTAATGCAAACACAAAAACTTCGATTTCCATATTTAAATATTAAACTAAATATTTAAATAGGAAGAAACGAAAATTGCAACTCCAAAAAGTAATCTTGTACCGGATCACAAGAAAATCCCTCGTCTGTATATACATACCCGCATCCGTATTCGACTGAATACGGATACAACGAGACAAAAATATTCTAACACAATATAATACTAGGATCCGGCTTAAACCAAATCCCACAAGTATTATCCGTCCGAAATATGAGACGTGCACAAGTGCACGTGTATGTTCGAACCCTGCCATAAAACCATACGGCCTCTACAACGTTTCACCCGAATTTGGGAAACTGTCTGTGGGGGACTCTAATGACTCATCAATACACTGGCACTGGGTATAACCACTAGCATGTCAGAGGTACTAGCTGTACGTAACGGTTGCCCATGTATTGATCGGAAGGGAAGCTGACGAGCGAACTCATCCAGGAACCCAACTGAGTCTGACAGTGACAATATCCGTACAGTCCGGTCTGTTCGTCTATGAGTATCGCATATAGGGCCTAGGGGGCTGGTAAACGTCTGACCCCCAATAGCGGTATAAGTCGTGTCGGAGAGAAGCCCAGAACACTCTGAGATACTACTAGAATACCTACTAGTAAATCTCGATTACCCTGGTCAGGGATTTCGTGTAATGGCTCTCCTAAATACAGCGCGATCTCACCCCCAATACCAGGAGAGACGAATCCTCGACGATCCGCTCACTGTCTCCATATGGCTCGGGACTGTACCCAACTAAAGCCTGTTTGCACGACTCTTTTGAGCCGTGGTAGGGTAGTAATCAAAGCATAGTGGGAACTCACACGAGACAAATGACGATCTCAGGTCGACAAACTAACCTGTACACATGTCACCTGGGAACTGCTATCTGACGATATGTATAATACCAACTAGCATGTTCCCGGCGAGTCCTGTCCGGTGTACTCATAATCCAAGGAGCACCTGTATACATCTTAGGTGAACCAACTGACACCAATAGCTTGTAAGACCGGCCACCGCCCCTCGTCGGGGTCTCGACTGTATACACTAGTCTACTCTGGAGTATCGATACCCTGTCTCGATACTCCCACGACTAGGGACACTTTAAGGATATGCTTATAGACCCCAGCTCGCATGTATATGATCGCCATCATACTGCTGACAGTCAAGCAAGAATCCTATGGGCTCTATCAACATGCAATAGTGAACCAAAGCATGTACACGATGATAAAGACAAACCAGATAGCATACTATCATCTCGAGCGAGACTGTACTATCGGTATAGGTCCTCCCTCAATCATTGTAATCACGTACCTGCGATCCTATAATTGACTTTGAGGACACCATATCCAACAATCTCCCACTTGCACTTAAGGCTAATTATTGCGATGTCGCGTACTCACAGCTCGTGTGATACCGAATATCCAACTCCTCTACTAATCAGTTTCACAAAACTCGTTTGTAAAACTATTGTGCTCGAGAAATAGCCTCAGTGAGTGGATCTGCCCTGATGTTTTTTTCCATGTCTCTCTTTTTCTCAAGTTCGCGGTGAAAGGTATCTCCTGAAATGAGCAATACCTATCTTAGAATATGTCTGGATATCTGATGGGACCCAGTTCATAAATGAACTCCAAATCCAGCAAACTTCTTAGACTGTATCGCCAACTGAATTTAACCAGCATCCTGCACCATGCCTCCCTCAGTATCCGCTTGGACTACCTGTCTAAACTACTGCCCCTCGTCAGAGGGAACACTATAACTCTGACAGTCACTCTATCATCCGGGTCACCTTAGAAGCCTGGAATGATAACTGTCTCCCGAAGGAGGTTGTCGTTATCAAATTCCTAGAACAACCACTTATGTTCATAAACTGCTTCCGAACATTTCTCGAGGATTGGAATAATATATCAACCTATTGCATCTAGTGCAAAAAACAACATATGATATTATATCCATATCCTATATGGAGAAACTACTGTGTGACAACCACGGTATAATCGATCGTAGTGTATGAATTTCACTTCCTACTATGTGTATGTCATCCATGTACCAGGACATCACACCCTATTACCTTCTTAACAGATCCATCTCTTATTCTGATGAAATCAAAACCCATGACTGTCACATCAAAAATAGATGATCTATCTCCGCTATATCTGCTTTAGTCTATAAATATACATAAGCTACTTGTCCACTATGCTTCCACTGCTCCCACTGACTCCAACCCTCTGGCAGAGTCATACTTCTGCCGGGTCTCATAGTCTGGAACAACAGTAGTGTCAAGTATGGGTAAATAAGAACCTCCCTGTCACCGTCCTTGAGGATACCGAAGTACCTCTCGGGTGCCTGAGGTTACCCACCATATCTGCGAAGTGGCTAATAGAATGTCAATCCTGATTAAATTTTTAGGTCCTATTAAATTTTCTGTAATCGTTTGCAGTTCTGGAATCACTTCCAGTTCTACCATACTCCCACTGCTGTTTTCTGGAAAAAAATCCATTTTACTAAAAATGTGGCGAGTCAAGAAAAATATCACTATTGATCTTCCAGATGGTAGAAAGTCAACCCTCGTCAAAGTCCGGGTTAACCCACAAATTGCCATTACAGAAACGTGCCTTGAGTTATCCAGAGTCTGGTTTTAAGCATAAGCCGGACAACTCCCCGTACCTTAACATCGTTAAGATATGAACCATTCTATACACCATATAGAATAGAGGCACTGATTTAATTGGAACCAGATTCAAATCATGCATCTGTCTCCAGTGCATGTTTTCTAAATGGAGAGAGGCCGATCTGCATTACTCAACTTAGAAGTGTATCCAATTATGAGTAACCTGAAAGAGAAGCAAGTTCTCAAAAAACCATTACTATCAACTGAATACCAACCACAAGTATCTACATCTTCGATCACCTTGAAGAATCCTGATACTTGCAACACATGGTTCTCTACTTTATTCCTGTACCTATAACTTCTCAAACTTGGACCTTGTATTTCTACGAAACACTTGTCTAAAACTTGAGAAGTCATAAGTAAACAAAATACAGTACGAGGACCAACCCCTTGGTCCTAATGGACACTGGACAATATACAATACTTTGTATAAGTCTCCTGAGTTGAACAACTCAAACTCTATGCACCGTAGGTTGAAAACTGTACTCAGGTGATTTCCTCAAATATCACCAATTACAACGAATTCCAATATAATGAGGATGATCACCTAATTCCCAATAACTTACTCCCACTCATCATCTGTAAAACCATACAGATATAAGAATCATACCTGGTAAATACATACCCTGGAGTAAGGGTCTAATTGGAAAATCAGTTTTCTATTAACAATATACAGCGAAACTGAAACATGAAAATATTTCGAAGGGGTATCCGGGTATTCTTAGTAATGCCTCTTCAATTATCAGATTCATGACTTTAACCGTATATTTCCTTGCCATCTCTCCAATTCCCTTTATTTTTCTTTAGTCGTTACTTTCTGTACACCATCGTTAGGCTTAATGGTTTTCTTTCTTTCCTACCGTTCGGCACCAGCCTATGGTTTGGAAGAAGACTATCCAATAAGCATAACAGGTGTACTCTCCAAAACCTAGGAGCACTCGCAACCTGAGAGAAGGTAAGGATAAAAGACAACTGAATAAATCTTATTCCTATTTCTCCTGAACCAGAATCCATCCTCGAAAAAGTTCCTTCGAGTTCGTATATAACCATACGATGGATTTATCCAATGGAATTGGATGTTCGTAGTGATACGGGGTGTTCTGGAGAAATACAAAGGCGAATTAGGAGTGGCTATGAAATGCGTGGTTCGGTCGTGAATGATAGCAGTCGCAATTTACTTTGTTCTCTTTCTAATCCCTTTACTTTTTCCTTACTTATTACCTTCTGTACACCCAACTTAGGCTAATTGGTTTTCTTGATTCCCTACCTTTCGGCACCTGCCTATGCTTTGGAAGAAGACTATCCAATAAGCGTAATAGGTGTACCCTCTCCTAATCTTAGGAGCCCTCACAACCTGAGAGAAGGAAAATGGAAAAGACAACTGAATAATCCTATTCAATCTCTCCAGAATCAGAATCCATCCTCGAAGAAGTTCCTCCGAGTTCGTATATAACCATACGATGGATTTATCCAATGGAAGTGGATGTTCATAATAATACGGAGTGTTCTAGAGAAACTCAAAGGGTAAAAGAAAGAGTGGCAATGATGTATGCAACTCAGACAATCCAAAAGCCAGTGTTTTAAGAAAGTTCGGTTAATTTGGTCACTGAGTTATAGTCTAGGGTCGGGTCATGGTCGCAGTCAAAGAGAGAGAGAGAAAAGAAACACTCTGCGTGCACTCTAACCTGAATCAGAATGGTTAATCACTTTATCCAATCAGGAAACCACCCATTGTTTTCTCAAATTCTTCTCCAAACATGAAAGAAGAATTAGCCGGAATCACCCGAGGAGTAATACTACTCATCAGTAGGAATCGGGATCCAACCATCATCGCATGATAACGTGATGGAAGCCACTCACATCATCACACTCCTGAAGGTATGCGCAAACCTGGCAAGTTTCCTGTATGTTTGAAACTCCCGATATGATTTTTACCCCAAACTGCTTAGGACCTTGACAGAGGTCAACATATCATAAGTCGCAAGTCAAGTTCAACCTGTCATTGTCCTGGATTAATTTAGACCCACCCGCACGTGCCCTTGACAGAGGTCAAAATGACCGTGTGACTGTCCTAAATAATCGCATATCTATGCAGCAAACAAGTATTACCAAGCTACCAAGCACTGCGCCTTGACAGAGGTCAACATACACAGCATGAATACTAAGTAATACCTGTAAGAAATGATGGAGGGTTACGACTGGTTTTTGGCGAAGAACCTTTAGCGTATTGAACTTGATATCGTTGAAGGAATCCAAGTGGTTTTATAAAATTATATAGTTACGAAAACCTTTGCTAAAGAGGTCACTCCCGGTGAAAAGATCTCGGCTCTTTCCCCGTCGAATGAGGTACAGGATATTCCAAACTAAATATCATGATACAAAGCAAAAAATAATCGACTATAGTGAAGTTATTACCCTGACGCAAACCTCTGTCTAAGGGGTCACTCCCTATGAAGGGATCTCGGCCCTTGCCTCGTCGAATGAGGTGCTAGATATTCATAACCGAATACCACTGTGCAAAATAAAAGAGAACGCCCTTGTAATAACAGCTTTTGAAAAATTGGTTCCAACAACATCAAATATAAATTTGTTTTCCTTGCATTGATAAGAATCAACGCAGTCCCATTGTCACGTCCCGAATGTACGGAACATGACCGGCACTTAAACTACGAAACGTCTCGAGGCGTACGTAATCTAAGTAAGCCGAAAAACCAGAAATCCAAACCAAGAAAAGTAGTAGAGTGAAGGAAGAACCAATTTAAATCAAGTAGTTTTATTAGCATAAGCTGAATTATGCGTTTTTAAAAACATCAAATATTTCTTAAAAATTTCGGCAGAGTCTCCTTTGTAAATACTGGCCCCCAAACGGGATACAACATGAATAGTATACGAAATCAATAAAAGGCATCCCCAAGCGGGAGCTAGCTCTTCATCAATCGACGGTCACAACCATACAAGTAATATAATATACAACGCTAAGGGCGAGGATCAAAACTCAAAAGGAAACTCAAAAGCACAAGAAATCCACAGAAATATAACGCGCGACTCTAAGGTCGAAAGAATAACATCACTGGTCTCTATCTCAAAATAAATACATGTTTGGTTGATAGAATTTACTAGATACAACTGAATAATATTATACAAAGTAATATGATGGGTACGATACCAATAAACCCACCTACTAGCAAGTCGCCCGAAAGAAGCAGTGCCAGCAAAGCCGTAATGGAACCTGTACGGCAAAACCTGCAAGAACTATGGCACAACGGGGGTGAGTTGCCAAATCGTGAATAGAAAAACATCTACGGACAGAAACCGCATGAACAACGCAATCCTAGGTCAACGATCATAATATAAAATCCTCAAATATATAACCAGCAACCCATAACCATGGCTAGGGCAAATATCTAACCCAAGTGTAATCCCATGTGCCCGTGTCAGTGCCTCAGGTAGCAATATATCATATGGATGATGTATGAATGCATGAAACAGAATGCATGTACTGAAGAAAACTGCTTTCATAAATCAGTGAGATTTCTGTATTTTAAAAATGAGGTACCATAAATGAAATCAGCATAAAACAGTGCCCAGCATCGACACAAAACAAGTGTCCAAATATCTCGATACCTCTGTATCACAATCTATGTACCTCAATATCTCAAAATCTCAATATTTCAATCACAATATCTAGGGCGCCGTCAGTCCAGACCGGCCCCTACCATCAATCTCAAGACCACGACGGTATCCTCCGGATATCCGACGCGTCGGGTAAAATCACCGGTCGGTAGTGCTCCCCTGCCAGGCTCAACGTCAACAACACGACCTTCTCGCCCCGGGGTACCGCACCGGGCCCACCATGTACCCGAAATGGTTCATCCAACTCCTCGAATCGGGTCTCGAAATCCATCAGCAAACTCATGGTGGACGACTCATACATCATGGGAAAACCGCGCTTTTCATTTAAAAAGAGAGAGAAGAAGTTTGTATAAGTTTTGCGGTTTTCCCCCAAATCCAGAAAACCTCATGGAAATCTAAATCCAAAACCTCAATAGCACGTAAAATAGTGAATATATTCATGAGAATCCATAAATGCGGCATAACAATGAATAACAGTATGCATGAAGTAGCAGGTAATAACTACAATGTCTAAACTAACATATAAGGAAAGTACACTAATTTTATGTCTAAACTATTAGCTAACAGGCTATGTCAAGCAATAATATTTTCTAAGGTATACGTGACATGGCAATTACCGATGAAGATGTGTGTGAGCCGGCAATTAAGTGTACGTAGTACATACGCATCATCGGTAATGGTGCTGGTGTCCTAACAGTATGATATCAACAATGCAATAAGAAATTATAATATAAGTATGCGATGCGGAGCGAACAGCAATAATGAGCGGAATACTAGACACAACGATAACTAAACTGCATTACCCTAATATAAGTCCTACAATAGTGCCTTTTGAAATAACACGAATCGCGGTGTTTTGAAAATAAGGGCTACGGTGTTTTTAAGAAAAGATACGTCGTTTGAAATATCCGTAGAATCCCTTGACCTGTCTTTTAAAATACCCACGATTCGTTAGTTTTGAAATAGGTAGGAGTCTAATCTAGTCTAACAACTACACTAAACTATACGGCTGAACTAACGAGCTGAACTACAGGTAAAGAAACCGCCTAACATCTGAGTCGATACGTATACATACCTGTATATGTATTAGTCGGTGATCCCGCCTCAATAATATCATATCCGATACCATATCTATAATCAGACATCCCAAGTCAAGAGTGCGGATCAATCATCAATATATAGCTCGTACGTAAATCCGTCGTACGGCATCCCCAAATCTGGGTACGGGTCAATATCATACTCATCACACTGTTCATCTGGTATCCTTTTTATCAAGATCATCATCTGGGGTACTGACCTACGTCTAGTACACTACTAATATCATTATTCACATGGCATTGTCATTCAAAGATCCGCTATAACATCAGGACGTATCTCAAGTACGAATCCTGCCATATCACCGATCTCACGGCCTCAACTCAAATCTCATCGACTCATCTCAATCCCAAGTATCATCCGCAATTCCAGTATGTGAACACCTAGTCCCATACCCAGGTGAACACATAAACACATCTCCCCATATCCGCACAGGTAATAACATAGATGTATGCATGTTTGTGTGTGCGTGTGTGGGTGTAAGGACTACTCTAGGGTTTCGCAACAAACACTAAACTAATCCATGAACACCTAGAATCTACCTTTACCATCAAGTCTCATATCAACATAAAATATATAATCAAAATATATGTGTGTATACGTATTCGTATACGTCACCACGAACTGCGGGGGTGCTATACGCCATCCACCCGACTTCTCCCCGTAGATATAAATCTACTCACCTGGTCCTCGCTTGCCGGTGCCAACGTCGCCACGCTCTTGCTTGTCGTCTCAAAGTCCACATGGGGTACCTACATATCATAACGCACCGTATCGCATTAAAATCCGACTCATGACCAAAATGACACACGAATCCCACATAGGTCAAAACCTTTGGTTGCTTTCATAAATCAACCCAAAAAAATCCTCGACTTCGGCGTACAAACGCCAAACCATCGAGAAAAATCCAAACACATTCATTTACACAATCACAAGCACTAATTATAATATAAAATAGCTTAAAATTCATAAAAACCTCAAACTCACTTTAAAAGCTATTTTTCCGAAAATCTAGCAAGCAAAATTATCCGTTTTAGTACAAAACTCGACGTTTAAACAAATCTAGCGGCCGCAATATCCACTCAAAACTATAAATAAGTCATACAAACCCTAATTAGATTTTTAATCTCACTAACTTTCATTAACCCGAAATTCTAGTTTACAATTTAACCCAATTTTAACACTTTTAAAGCAACAATACATAATTCAACAACTAGACTAGGTTTCGCACAACCTAAGGTGTTAAAATACTCATTAACATGCCAAAGAAGTGATGAAAGCCTTACCATATTTTAATTCTCAATTTAACATAATATTTAAAAAAACTAGTTTGCAATATATATAATTATCACAAATTTAAATTAACAAAAATGCAACTAGCAACTAGATTTGATTTAGCATAACATTTATATGTCAAATACATCCCACATAACCCTAATCTCACAACACAAAACCCCAATTTGAATTCAAACCCCTCTCTTGAAATCTAAATCATGCACTTAAAACCAATTGAAAACCTATTTAAACATTTAATTAAGCTAACCTAAAGCAATTAACACAATTTAAGAAAAAGGTTAGAATTATACCTCATGATCAAGAGATCAAATATGAAAATCAAAGCCTCTAAAATGCCAACTTGCTCCCTAGATCCATGCAAGTTTGGCTAATGAGAAATGGGTAGGAGTTGGATTTGGATTTTGGAATTTATTTGATGGATTTTGAGGCAATTTTTGTTAATTTTTTTCCAAGAGAATGAGAAGGGAATTGGGAGGGGCTGCTGCTGAAGGAGGATGGGGGCTCGGCCAACAGGTGTGGGGGAGGGTGTGGAGTGTGTGGGGTGTGAAAAAGAAAGTCCAAGTCAAGATAAAATACCCCCAAGTCAACACACCAACTTCTTCTCACATTATTCTTTTCTTTTCCTTTCTTTTCTTTTGCTTTTCTCTCCAAATCTTTAAGTGGGGAAGAGTGGAAGTGGGGGCTGCTGATTTGGAGAGGGGAGAGAGGGTGTGGGTGAGTGTGGGTGAGGGAAAAATGATAAATGTTATACCCCAATTCCATTAACACTAATTTCACTAATTAAGCCCTTTTTCTTCGATATTTTCTAAACCGTTTTGCCAAACCATTTCATTTCAAAAACCACATGATAAAATTTTGTTTAATGTATTATGATGCACAAAATTTGTTTCAACTCATTCCAATTTGTAATTTTCCCTAATTAAATGTATTAGTGACGGCTTAAAATAATATTAAAATAATTAATTTCGGATAAAATTTCAGAAAATTTGAAATTTCACCAGTGGCTCAATAAACACCAATTAATAGCAATTACATAGCTAGAATATGTATATTTAATTTTATAATAAAGATATTTGTATTTTGACTTTTTACAGAAAACTCCCTTATTTTACCGGTTTTCCGAAATTTCACCGAAACGATTTTCAACACGTTACACCCATAAAATGATCACACCAGAAAAGAACGAAAATATGATGTACGTATTTGCCATCCGCATTCACCTCTGGGTCCCGTCATCACCCGTTAGGTTACTTAACTAACGACAAAGCGGGGACTGGACTAGCGCTGGTGCAAAACATATAAAATATCTACTAGTATATATATCAATATATAATAATCTCTCCAGGCGTGATAAATGCAACATCACAGAAAAATAATAAGCATCACAGAACAATACAGATAATCTGGGATCCCCGGCTTTCATAGAGCCGCAAATGAAACCCGACGTTCCCCTGGTAGTGCGGATAGCCTGTGCAATGAAAACCTAGACCTCTACGAGCGCGGCAAGTTACCCGCCAAAACCTGAAGCGAGGCAGCCCCCTTCAACAAAGTGAATGGACCACCCAGCACTTCACGGAATCCGGTAACTTGAGCACCTCTCCTTGAGTCAACCTGTACCCCCTACGAACGCGGCGAATAGCCCGCGCAATTCTAGAGTGAAGCCCCCTCCGTCTCAACGCCATGAGATGCGGGCCCGTTGCCCTCTAGAACCCGGCTATTCGTGCACCCCACCGAGGGGTAATCTTAGTACAGAAAAGAAAAAATATATACAACGGGTACACCGACCTCATCCCGGTCGTGTCCCAAAAGAATAATATACAAACAAGCAGTGACGGCAGTCCACATATCGGACGCTCGCCCCGCAATATCAAATGTACAAATAAATACAAACATCACTACCATTGCACGGGAACTATCCACCACGACAAATCCGCAATATCACAGCACAACACAGAATATCAACGTGAATGTCACGTTTGCAAATCCGTCTAAAAGGACTATAGCGATTGGACAAGATTTACCGATCAAATGACATTCACGGCCACAGATAGAAATGTAAAACACTGCAAACTAACACTTTTAAAATTCCATCGACAAAACTTTCCAAAGTGGGCCTCAAGCACAAATCCAGTACTCAAAATAATCTGGGCCAAAATTAAATTTTCCACAAACCATATTTCCAAGTTGAAGTCCCCCAGAAGAAAATTGATGCAACGAACCCACCAAAGCACCGCACAACCGCGGCAAACATAGGCGTTTGGCCACGGTTCCGCGGTCTAGAGGTGAGTTTGTGCTACCAAATTTCTTCCAGTGTCTTCAAAAATCCTGCCTGCTTTTCTAAAACACTCAAAATAATTTTTCGACCAGTTTAAAAATTCGACAGAAACTTTAGTATTGAAATTGTGGTTTCGGAAATTTTGTTCGATTGGGCTTTTAAACATTTTAGAACAAGCTAGTAAGCGGTTAATAATTTGGCTCTGATACCATGTTGGAGTACGGCAGCGCCCCGGCCGTCTAACCGACGCCAAATGCGGAACAAAAACTTTTTAAGGAACCGGCGCCATCGCGACCCAAATGCCGGGATCGTTCCATTAACCGTAAACTAGCAAAATGTAAAATGAGTGTGGAAAGATTATACCGATTGATCCATGTCCTTCGGTCTTTAATCTCCGCACCAGACTCCTCGCTGCTGCGTTGACGAAGTTTGCCCCCGGTCTCGCTCGTCAAAGTGGTGCCACGTCAATGAATCTTTATACGGGCTCCCGTCTCGAACCAAGGCAACTCGGACATCAAGTTTGCTAGCCGACATGTCCAAGAGTGAAATAGAAAGAGTGTAGGATTTTTATCTCAAGACACACAATCGATTGGATAGAGGTTAATTGAGGTTGCGAAGGATATGAGTTTTTGAGCACATCAAGAAAACTTGTGAGAAACCAAGAGTAGAATGAGGCTCGGCCACTCCAAGAAATTTTTTTCTCTGTGAAGGGAATTCCACAAGTGAAGAAAAACATGCAGGCTTTGAAAGGTGGGGCCGGCCACAATCAGTGAATGCTCACTGGAAAATTGTGTTGAACAAGTGAGTGTGTAAAAGAAAATGTGTATGAATGGAAATCAAGAGGTGAGTGTATGCAATCATGAATAAATTAATCAACACAATTAATTTACCCCCACCAATCAACAAAATCCACAGCACACATATTCTACACCCCCACAACATAAGCATGGCTAATAATAAATGCAATGATGAGTCACCAATATGCCAATCCCCACCAAACTGCCGATGACGGCACCCCCCTAATAATTGCCCACAAAAAATCTAGCAAGGAAAAGAAATGGCCCATGCCCAAAGACATGCACCAATTAAATTAATGCAAATACAAACACTTCCATTTCCATATTTAAATATTAAACTAAATATTTAAATCGGAAGAAAAGAAAATGGCAATTTCAAAAAGAAATCTTGTAGCGGATCACAAGAAAACCCTTCGTCTGTATATACATACCCGCATCCGTATTCGACCGAATACGGATGCAACGAGACAAAAATATTCCATCACAATATAATACTAGAATCCGGCTTAAACCAAATCCCACTAGTATTATCCTTCTGAAATATGAGACGTGCACAAGTGCATGTGTATATTCGAACTCTGCCATAAAACCATACGGCCTCTACAACGTTTTGCCCGAACTTGGGAAACTGTCTGTGGGGGACTCTAATGACTCATCAATACACTGGCACCGGGTAAACCACTAGCACGTCAGAGTTACTAGCTGTACGTGACGGTTGACCATGTATTGATCGGAAGGGAAGCTGGCAAGCGAACTCATCCAGGAACCCTACTGAGCCTGACAGTGACAATATCCGTACAGTCCGGTCTGTTCGTCTATGAGTAATGCATATAGGGCCTAGGGGGCTGGTAAACGTCAGACCCCCAATAGCGATATAAGTTGTGTCGGAGAGAAGCCCAGAACACCCTGAGATACTACTGGAATACCTACCAGTAAATCTCGATTGCCCTGGAAAGGGATTTCGTGTAATGGCTCCCTTCAATACAGCGCGATCTCACCCCCAATACCGGGAGAGACGAATCCCCGATGATCCGCTCACTGCCTCCATGTGGCTCGGGACTGTACCCAACTAAAAGCTGTTTGCAAGACTCTTTTGAACCGTGGTAGGGTAGTAATCAAAGCACAGTGGGAACTCACATGAGACAAATGACGATCTCCTGTCGACAGACTAACCTGTACACATGTCACCAGGGAACTGCTATCTGACGATATGTATAATACCAACTAGCATGTTCCCGGCGAGTCCTGTCCGGTGTACTCATAACCCAAGGAGCACCTGTATACATCTTTGGTGAACCAACTGACACCAATGGCTTGTGAGATCGGCCACCGCCCCTCGTCAGGGTCTCGACTGTATACATTAGTCTACTCTGGAGTATCGATACCCTGTCTCGAAACTCCCACACTAGGGACACTTTAAGGATATGCTTATAGACCCCAGCTCCCACGTATATGATCGTCATTATACTGCTGGCAGTCAAGCAAGAATCCTATGGGCTCTATCAATATGTAATAGTGAACCAAAACATGTACACGATAATAAAGACAAACCAGATAGCATACTATCATCTCGAGCAAGACTGTACTATCGGTATAGGTCCTCCCTCAATCATTGTAATCACGTACCTGCGATCCAATAATTGACTTTGAGGGCACCATATCCAACAGATAACCCTACTAGTTTTCAGCAAGCTATCACGAGCGGTGACTCAGGGAAGTAGCTGGATGCCATGAGATCTGAAATGGAGTCCATGTACACCAACAAAGTTTGGACTTTGGACGTTGCACCTCCTGGGATAAAACCCGTTGGGTGCAAATGGATCTTTAAGAGAAAGATTGGTGTAAACGGACAGGTAGAGATCTATAAAGAAAGACTTATAGCGAAAGGTTTTCGTCAAAGACCAGGACTGGACTATGTTGAAACTTTCTCTCCAGTAGCAATGCTTAAATACATTCGGATCCCACTTGCTATTTCTGCTCACTACGACTATGAAATCTGACAGATGGATGTTAAAACTGCATTTCTAAATGGTGATTTAGAAGAGTGCGTTTTTATAGATGAGCCAGAGGTCTTCATTGAAAGTGGGAGCAGCGAAAAAGTATGTAGGTTGCTTAAATCCATTTATGAATTAAAGCAGGCATCTCGGAGCTGGAACATCTGTTTCGATGATACAATCAAAGAGTTTGATTTTATCAAAAATATAGATGAGCCATGCATTTATAAGAAGATTGTAGGGAGTACTGTCACTTTCCTCGTATTGTACGTAGATGACATTCTCTTGATAGGAAATGATATTCCTATACTACAATCGGTCAAATTATTCTTATCACAAAGGTTCTCCATGAAGAACCTGGGTGATGCCTCATGCATTTTGGGCATAATGATCTATAGAGATAGATCCAAAAGGTTATTGGGATTGTCCCAATCAAAGTACATTGATACCATCCTAAAAAGGTTTAGTATGGAAAATTCCAAGCATGGTGCCTTGCCCGCTTACCATGGAATCACTCTCTCTAAGGACTTATATCCGAAGACTGATGAAAAGAGAGCTCGCATGAGCATTATACCCTACGCTTCAGCCGTTGGATCTATAATGTATGCGATAATATGTACTCGCCCTGATGTAGCTTATGTACTAACTGTAGTAAGAAGGTATCAATCCAACCCAGGGGAGCAACACTGGATAGCCGTGAAGAACATTCTTAAGTACTTGCGAAGGACTAAAGAATTTTTCTTGGTGTATGGTAATGGGGATCTTCAAATGGAGGCCTTTACCGATTCTATCTTCTAAAGTGATAAGGATGATAGTAAATCTATCTCAGGGTTTGTATTTACCCTCAATAGAGGGGCGGCATGTTGGAAAAGTTCCAAACAGGATAACGTTGCAGATTCCACGATGGAAGCTGAGTATATTGCTGCAAATAATGCTGCCAAGGAAGCCGTCTGGATGAGGATGTTCGTTGCGGAGGTAGGAGTAGTTCCAACCATTATTAATCCAATACCATTGTATTATGATAATAATGGAGCTATGGCGTTGGCCAAAGAACCCAAATCCCATCAAAAGTCCAGACACATCCTCAGGCGATATCATTTGATCCGGGAGATAGTTGATCGCCATGAGATCGAGATTCGAAGAGTAGATACAAAGGATAACACCGCAGATCCACTCACCAAGGCTCTTCCACAGCCGCAACATGAGCAACTTTTTGAGATGTTGGGTATGAGATACGCCAATAATTGGCCTTAGTGCAAGTGGGAGATTGTTGGATATATGTATGCCCTAGAGGCCATTATATGTATAGTGGATGCTTGGACATATATATATGTATATTTTGATGTATGACTTTCTTGCTCGACATGATAGTATGCGATCTAGTTTTACTTTATCTGACATGTTTGCTTGATACTGTTCATTTAATACATGTTGATAAAGCTCTAAGGATATATGCTTAACTTCCATGGCTATGATGGAGATCATACTAGTGGGGCATGTGTAGTCTATAAGCATATCCTCAAATGTTCCTAGTCATAGGTATATCGAGATAGGGTATCGATATTCCAGAGTAGACTAGCGTATACGTTTCTTGACCCATATGATAGGTGATGGATGATCCCATATTCATTGGTGTTGTAACATCGAAGATTGTATATGGGTGCTCAGTGGAGTCTGGGTACACTGAACGGACTCACCGAGAATTCCTTTATGGTATTATATCTATCGTCGGATAGAAGTTCTCTGGTGACACTGGTACAGGTTAGTCTGTAGTGTTAGTGTATATGCCCTAGGGGCCATTATTGTATCATACTAGCTTGTATATTATTTAATAGAAGCTTGGGATATTCACAGTTATATTAACAGTCTTTCTAAACATGATAGTATGCTACTTGGTTTATTTCTATCTTAATATGTGTATATGTTAGCATATCAAGAATACATATTGATAGAGCCCTTAGGATCTTGCTTGACTACCAGCGTTGTGATGGCAGTCACACTAGTGGGGGCTGGGTTGTCTATAAGCACATCATTTTTCAGGGCCCTAGTCATAGGATTATCGAGACAGGGCATCGATACTCCGGATTAGACTAATGTGTACGCTTCTCATCCCAGTTGGGGAGATGGTCTGTCCCACAACCATCAGTACGTCATACTGGAGATAGTATACAGGTGCTCGTTGGGTTACGGGTACACCGAAAAGGACTCGCAGGGAATTGTTGGTTGGTATTATACCCGTCGTCAGTTAACAGTTCTCAGGTGACATAAGTACAGCATAGTCCGCAGACTTGACACTGCTGCTTCGTTTCGAGTGTGTACCCACTGTTCTTAGATTGCTACCCTACCACGGCTCAATGGAGTCGTGCAAACAGGTAGCAGTTGGGTCCAGTCCCGAAGCACTTGGAGGCAGTGGCGGTTAGATAGGATTCGTCTCTCCCGGTATTGGGAGTTGATATCGCGCTGTGTTTGGAAGCCATTACGCAAAGTCCCTGGCCAGGGCAAGCGAGATTTACTGGTAGGATTTCCAGTAGCTTCGGGCTTCACTCCGACACGACTTATACCGCTTATAGGAGACTGACGCTTGCCGTCCCCCTAGGCCCGATATGCGATAGTCTTAGATGAACAGACCGGACTGTATGGAGATTGTCACATCAGGCTCAGTAGGAGTTCGGATGGGTTTCCTCATCGGTCTTCTTATCGACATCTACCTGGAGACCGTTACGTACAACCAGTGCCGCTTGCGGTCTGTGGTTAAACACACTGCCAGCGTATTTTCGAGTCTTTAGAGTCCCACACAGAGAGTTTCCCTGCTTCGGGCGAAACGATATAGAGGTCGTATGGTTTTACGACAGGGTTCGGACACATACACGTTTTTACGCACGTACGATATTCAGACAGTTTATACTAACAGGCTTTAGTTTAAGCCAGATTCTAGTATTGGATTATTGGATTTATACAGTCTCAGTATTTCCGTGTTTTCACGGATGGGAGGGGCATTCTCGTAATTAGTCGAGAAGCTTCTAGAAGATTGATGAGTTGGAGGCTTAGGTGGAATTTGCATTAAATGGATTAGTGACTCATGGTGTGATTCATCAAATGAGTTAATGAAGCATTTATTGCTTAATGAGTCATTAGATGATTCACCCAAAAAGAGTTAATGTAGCATGGTTGATATTATTATTATATTATTCATTTTAATAATTATCATGCTTCATATATATTCTAAAATGAGTTATAATTCATTATCATTCTCACTCTCACCTTCTCTCTCCTCAAGCTCTCTCTCTTCAAAGAACTAACCCTAACCTCTCATGTGTTGAGATCCAAGGGTTAGCAAGACTAATAGATCCCTAATCCTATTCTATATCCTCTAGGTTACTTTGATTAGCACTCATAGCAACCTAGTTACCTCAAGTGAGAGGTTAAGCTTGGAGAAGTAGCTCTCGGGTGGATCTTCTATCACAACGAGGAAACCGACGAGGAGGTGGTCTACGAGAACAAGAAGGACTTGATTCGTTAGGTATAATCATTTTTCATAGTAGCTAATCACTTCTATATAGGTGGTTATTTAAGGTTTAGCAAAGATCCGTAAGGTTAGTCGATGTTAGTTTAAAAAAAATGATTGTTTTACCTATTCCGCCTTCTAGCATCATGTGGGATGTCTAACGTCGACTTACATTGGTATCAGAGCCTCGCTAAACCATAACTAACTTGTTAGCAAAGTCGTTAGAAATTCGATCGCAAAACAAACCCGAAAAAACATCATTTTAACGTAGTTTCTGCCGATTTTAAAACGGGGTCTAAAAATTTTTCAGGGACCCTTAAAAATACAAGCAGGGAATTATAAGATTACTGGAGAAATTTGGGATCGTAACTCGCCCAAACCGCCGCAGAACCGCGGCCGATCCAAGCGATCCGCCGCGGATCGGGGGCCGATTTGAAGCCGAGTCAGCCCAAATTTGCCCAGTAACTCTTCTGTGTTGTTGTTGTATTTTCTGGGATGTTTTGTTTCTGCTCAGGTTTCAGGTGCACAGAGAATTATTTGCAGAAGATTCATTTGTGTTTGCTTGATCGAAATTCTAAGATGTTTGGCTAATTTGATTATATCTGTGATGTGTTTAATATGTTCATAAACCTCCCCTAACTGCTAGTATATCGGTTAGCAGCGGGTTGCACATTTTTGTAATGGTTTTTACTGGTTTGTGTTTGTGGACTTGTTGGATTGTCATGTATGGATAGCCGGGGATGTGAGACGAGTATTTCTTTCATTCAAATGTAATTTGTAAATTGTTGTAATATTCTTTTGCGGGGCACATCCGGGTTGAGGTTGTAGCCACCGTTGTATTATTTCATTTACTGTTTTCTGCTCCTAGGATAGACCCAAGATGGGGTGCACAAACTACCAGGTACTTTGAAGTGTTTAGTGGCCTACTCACGTTGTTGAGGGAGACCGCATCACTTCGGGTACTAGACGGGTAGTTTGCCGTACCCGTAGGGGTCTAGGGTGGAGTTTTGGCTATTCATCGCGGCTGTGTGATCCGTCTTTCTTTGCAGGCTCTAAAATAATGCGGATTCGTAGAAAATCCAATATGTTCATCTGTGATCTGGAATGCTTATTATTGCGTCTGACGAATGTACAATATCTATATATGATAACTATTAGGTGTCACTTATGTTTTGCACCCGCGCTAGCCTAGCCCCCACTCTGTCGTTAGTTAAGTAACCTAACGGGTGATGACGGGACTCAGTGGCGAATGTGGGTGGCATAAGAGGACGTTGTATTTTCGTTATTTTCTGCAATGATAGGTTAACTGATGGGACGCATTATATTAATGCAAAGAAAATAAACCAAAGTTGAATCGTTGGAACAGTTTAAAAGAAACCACTCGATTATTTTAAAACAGAAGATATTTTTTAAATTGCGGAGCTTAAGCCACTCCTTTTAAAAGCTATCAGGTTTATTCGATCATATCAAGTTCACTACGTTCACGGTTTCGCCAAAACCATTCGTAGCCCTCCGTCATTTCATTTGGGTATTCAGTAGTATTCAAGCTATGTATTTTGACCAACGCCAAGGTATAGTGTTTGGTAGCTGTTGGGTATTCATTTGTTGCATAGATAGATGAGTTAGTTTGGGACAGTCGTATTATCATTTGGCCAATGTCAGGGATATGTACGGATGGGTTCAAATTAACAAGATAATGATGGGTATAACTTGACATGTGACTTATGACATTTTAACCAACGCCAAGGTCATAAGAGCATGGGGCAGAAATTTATATCGGGAATTTCTAAAGAAACTGAAATTTGCAAAGAGTTGCATACCATTTGGAGTGTGATAATTTTGGTAGGATTCCTTCAGCTTTATCACACGATGATATTTGGATCCCGATCCTACTGTGAGTATCCGCTACTCATCAGGAGATTCGTCACTTAACGATCAATGCTATAACCAAGTAGGTGTCGAGAAAGGTGTCAGCGGGGCTACGCCCCCAGAGAAAAGAGGTTATTTAATTAAGGAACTTTGCGAAAGCGTCGTAAAACCTCCCTCGAAGTACCGACAACGGCCTGGCTGAACGGTTAAGTAAGTATTATACGGTGAGAATAGTCCTGACTAGTTCTTCCATTTTGGTTTGAGGAGGGATTCAAGAAACAGTGGGAGCCATCCAGTTTAGATAAACAAAAAACCACTCTAAACTTGCAAGAGCATCATACTAAAGTGTTCCTTCTTTCTCTCATTGCAGCGACCCAGAACATGACAGGCCTTAACTTACTATTAGAAAAAAATATTTTGACAGGGCCAAACTATAAAGATTGGTTCCGGAATGTTAAGATGGCTTTGACTTATGAAAAATTGGGATATGTCCTTACTGCTAAGGCACCTGCAGTCCCTGGTCCAGAATCCAGTATTGCGGATAAGGAAATCCACAAGACCTGGGAGTTAGATTGCGCGAAGGCCAATTGCATCGTGCTTGCCTCTATGAATAATGTGTTAGTTATATGTATTCCCTAGAGGCCATTACTATACATAGGATGTATATTGTAGTGGGTGCTTGGACATATATAGGGAGGACTTTCTTGCTCGACATGATAGTATGCTATCTGGTTGATCTTTACCTTAACGTGTACGCTGATTGTCTCTCTGATACATGTTGGTAAAGCCCTTAGGATGTGTACTTGACTACCTGGACTATGATGCGGATCATACTAGTGGGGACATGGTAGTCCATAAGTACATCCTTCAAAGTCCCTAGTCGTGGGTATATCGAGACGGGGCATCGATATACCAGAGTAGACTAGCGTATACCTTCTCGACCCATACAGATGGGCGATGGATGATCCCATATCCATTGGTGTTTGACATCAGAGATGATATACGGGTGCTCAGTGGAGACTGGGTACACTGGAAGGACTCGCCGAGAACTCCTAGATGGTATTATACCTTACGTCAGATGGCAGTTCTCTGGTGACACTGGTACAGAGTAGTCTGTTGACTCGAGATCGTCACAGAGTCTTGTGTGGTTCCCACTGTGCTTTGATTTCCACCTTACCACGTCCAAGAGGGCGTGCAAAACGGTGGTTTTTGGGTACAGTCCCGAATCACATAGAGGCAATGAGCGATAGGAGGGGATTCGTCTCTCCCGGTATAGGGAGTTGATGTTGCGCTGTGTTCGATTGGCTATAACCGGAAATCCCTGGCCAGGGTTGCTGAGATTTACTGGTAAGTGTTACCAGTAGTTTCTCGAACTGTTATAGACCTCATATCGACACGACTTATCAAGCTATTGGGGTCTGACGTTTACCACCCCTAAGCGAGATATGCGACATATCAGACGACGAGACCGGACTGTACGGTAAGTGTTACTGGTTGGATTCACAGGAGTGTGAGCGGGCTTGCTCGTCGATCTTCTGATCGCTCAATACCCGGGTGGCCGTTATGTTTAGTAGACCGCTTGCGGCTTGTGGGTGTTTGATATGATCATCACCTGCTGCCGGCGTATTGACGAGTCTTTAGAGTCCTACACAGAGGTTTCCTGGCTCAAGCGAAACGAAATAGGAGCGCATATGAGATATGTGCGGAACCGAGAATAATGCGTGTATGTGATACCGTATTTCATTCTCGCGATGAATGTATCGAATGGTTGTATGCGATATAACCTAGTTATCGAATCAAGGATTGATTCGATAAGTCGATACATTGGATATTAGTCGGTTATATGCGATATGACCGGATCGTTAAATCAAGTGTTGATTTAATGATTTAATGCATAATTATATATTTGATATATTACTTTGCATTAACTAGTATTGGTTCACTTTAAATGGATTTTCTCACTTGCATTGCACAAGTTGTATATGTGATATACTTTTGTGCACTTGATTGTATCATGTTTGATGATGCATGTTTACTTGGATTTATGTAAAGATTAAACCATGGTTATATGAATGGTTAGGGTTTTGTTTTCTTATTCATTTATTTATTCTTTTTGGAAAATAAATGGCATAAAGAGAAAATGGTGGCTTTCTTTGTTTGCATCTTGAAGCTTCATGAAGCTTTGACTAAGTGATCATTTTTGTCTCATGCTTAACCCTAACCACTCCACTTAACCCTAGTTGATTCTCTACACTTGACTATGGTTGTATTATGATAAGTATTGATTTTCTTTTCTATTCAAAAACAACTTATCATAATATACTTCATCATCTTCTTCTTCTTCTTCACATGAAGAAAAGCTTGCTATCAACAATGACAACTTGAGAAAATGAGTGAGAAATCCAATTCTAAAGTGAACCCACTTCCTATTTCTTCATCCTCTACCACTTGCCAAGTAGTATAGGGTGTTTTCTTCACAAGTTTCATGACTCGGTGAAGTGAGAGCTTGATCTTGTGATGCCTCGACGTAGATCATCTTCGGCATCGTAGTCGATGACCTAGCCCGCCCATTTCTCCGATGAAGCCAACGCTAGAGCCCGGGATTTGATTTGGACAGCAAGGGGACTTCATCACGGAGCTATGGAGGTGGAGCACCGGATCTACAAAGGTTGTATTTCCGTTCTTTTAGTTAAGTTGTTAATTAGCTTCTAGTTTCGTCTAAAATTCTAGTTAACGATCCGTATTAGGGTTTCTCGGCACTTGTAAAATTTGAAATTGGCATGGTTGATGCCTTGTGAGACCTCATTAGTGTGCTTAGCAACCCTACAGTGGTATCAGAGCCTAGCTAGAGCCTTAGGCGATGCGTAGACGAAGTTTGAAACCCGAACGAACCCGAAACCCTAATCCGAGACCACTCTCTGTCCAATTTTTGAAAATGTGAATTTTTCAATATTAAAAATATGTAGAAAATTCAGCAGGGTTTTCTAAGAAAAACTGTGAAAAACGAGATCATGATTCCACTATAGTGCGGCGGAACCGCGGCATTAGCATGGCTAATGCGGCGGTTCCGCGGCAAGTTTGTCCCTTCTCCCAGTACTTTTTGCACAGTAACTCTTACATTTTAATGCTGTATTTTCTGGAAATTTTTAATTTGACTCAAGAGTTGAGTGTTCTGGGGTTGTATTTGGAGTTCGTATATTCGATCGGATTATCAAACTTTGTCTATGTGTTTTTCCGGGTAATTTTAGAATATGTTAAAAAGTTCGACCGGATATAAATACCCAATTTTTCCCCTGCCGGAAAATTTCCAAGTGTTGGATTTTTCCGTGGTTTAAAGACGTTCTAAGTAGTGCAAGTAACGCGATGGTCCCTCTAGAAGACAACAAACCTTAACTCGATTATGTGACCGTCTTGAACTGCCCTTTGAACCTTAGGGTTTGGGGCAGTACGGCGTGCCACATGTGAGGCGTTGGCTTGACCCTTCTACGGCTGGACCGTTGGTACTGAGGCACGAAGTGAATGTCTTTGAACTTATTTCATCAGCTGAGCTGTTTCGGGAAAACTTGGGTGTTTGACTGTTCGATCGGAAAGTTTAACATTTTCTGTTTATCCGGAATGTGATACAATAATTGGAATTCACAAAAGTTATGAGATAACTGAATGAATGTTATAAATCTAGCAATTTAGTCTCACTTGATCGGTTGCTACGGAATTTTGATGCGATCAAAAGTCCGTTGCAATCACGTAGCGTACGCGGATACTCGCCGGGTAAACTTAATAGACAGCTACACCCCATAGCCCCGACCAAGTGACTGTAGGAGAACCCCGTCGCCGAAAGCATCCGTTCGGGTGCTCGCGGTAGCGGTGTTCCGCCTTAGTGCACTTCGTCGACGGTATCGGGGGTGCGGCCGCCTACTAAAGTTTGCGACGAGCATTCGATCAGGATGTTGGGAATCTTGTTGAAATGCCCGACTTTATATTGAAAAGTGTTTTCGATTTTGAGACTAAAATGCGGGGTTTATAATTGTTAGGCATGTGATGTCTAAGGAATTCATTTGATTAGGCATGCGATGTCTATGCAGGTTGCGGATTCCAACTGTTGTAGTTTTACACTTTCTTTTCTGTGACCGTAAGTGTAATATGTGATATCGCCGGTTTCGTTGCTATATGTCAACGACAATTGTGATGCGCACATTTACTTACGTTGATGACATGTGAAGTTATGTGTTGCTGGATATGTTATATTGGATCGTCGTGTTTGAATAGCCGGGGGGGTTTTATGTGAGATGAGTGTTTTTTCATTTTCATTCATGTAAAAACTTGTATGTAATATTCTTTTAATTGGGGCACTTCCAGGTTGCGGAAGGTGTTACCCTTTGTATATTATTTACTTTTCCGCACTAGGATAGACCCAAGGAGGGGAGCACAAGTAACCGGGTTCTGGAGTCCAGTGGGAGACCAACTCGAGGAGTCGAGTCCGGGTCTCCTAACTCTAGAATTGGTAGGGTTGCTTGCCGCTCTCGTAGGGGTCTAGGGGTGTGGGGTTTGGCTATTCATCGCGACCGTGGAATCCGTGTTTTATACTGGCTCGTATTGAAAACACGGACGTCCTAGTATATCCAATATTTCATATGATTCTTCTGCTGCGATATCTGTGATGTGATCATGTGATATGTTCTGTGATAAATACTGTATATAGTATATATAATATATTATATAGGCGTTACTTATGTTTTACACCCGCGCTAGCCCTGTCCCGCTCAGCCGTTAGTTACCTAACCTAACGGTGCACGAGGGGACATCGAGGCGAATGCGGATGGTATAAGTGTACGTCGTATTTATCTGTGATGTTTAGGTACTTAAATGATGGGACTTCATTAATGTGATTAATGAAAGTAAAAGAAACCTAAAGATGTTGTAGAATCGAATTTCAAAAATAAAACAGGTAGCTACAGTTCTTGCTTTGCATAGCGGTATATGAGATATATCCTGCACCTCATTCGATGAGGAAAGGACCGAGATCCCTTCACCGGGAGTGAATCCTTTAGCAATAACTGGCAGATGCTACACACCCGGTTTGTCTTTTGATTGCTTTTAAGAGTTTTTGCTTTGCACAGTGATATATATGATATATCCCGCACTTCATTCGACGAGGAAAGGACCGACGATCCCTTCACCGGGAGTGACTCCTTTAGCAAAACTAGAAAAGCCTCAAAAACACTCCATTTTAAAATCATTTGATTCTACAACGATATCAAGTTCATTACACAATAGGTTTTCAGAAAAACCTGTCGTAGCCCTCCGTCATTTCAGATAAGTCCTATTTAGTATTCGTGCTACGTTTGTTGACCTCCGTCAAGGCGTAGTGTGTGGTAGCTAACTAGTATTTATCTGCTTATGCATATGATGCAGATTGGATTAGGGTAGTCGTGCGGCCTTGTTGACTTCCGTCAAGGGTCGTGCGGGTGGGTTTAATTCGATCAAGAAATGACGGGTTGAACTTGACTAGTAGCCTATGGTTTGTTGACCTCCGTCAAGGTCATAGGGTGCTAGGGGAAAAATATTATCGGGAATTTCAAGTGTTGAAATTTGCAATGAGATTGCATACCTTCTATGAGATAGTTGGATCCCGATACCCGCTGCGAGTAATTGTTACTCCTGGGAGAGTTTTACACATTACAATTAGCCGATCAAGTAGGTGTCTAGAAAGGTGTTAACGAGGTTACGCCTCTGGGAAAACGAGGTTTACTGTAATTAGGTTCGTACGAAAGCACGGGGGACCTCCCTCAAAGTACCGACACTGGCCTGGCTGAAAAATTGGCGAACTTGTAACGTGTAATTAATCCCGGCTAGTTTTTCCTTTTAAGGTTTGAAGGAAGATTTGATAAAAAGCACTGGGAGCCATCCTGATTAGATAAAATAATAACCAATCTATTCTTGCAAGAGCGCACGCTGAGTGTTTTCTTCTCTCTCTCTCTCCAGGTAGCGACCATATCACGCCTTAATCAAGATAATAATACGGATATTTGACCGAACCCGCTTGTTATACTGAGCTGGAGAACGTTGGTCCCGCTTCAACTTATAATTGTTATAAAACAGAGCAGGAAATTGGGGATTACCAGAATTCCCATGCCGCCCAAACGAAGGGAGAGCATGCTGATGCATCATCTTCGGGTGTGTTCATTATACAGAACTGTTTCTCAGTATCCTCTACGTCCTAGGTATGAGATACCAGATATGTAATCTGTTACATAGGGCTACAGAAGGGTAGAGAACTGAGAACGGGTGATAAGTTTCATGAGGCAGAAAACGGGGCAAGAGTTGCAGCCAAGTCTGTTGGTCACTGTTACCCTGTATTACCAATACATTGATTCTGAACGAATGTTATTAGATACCGAACCTGATATACAAAATCATATCAATCTCTTTATTAGTAAAGAAAGGATATAATTTTGTATTGTTGGATAATGTTTTGAACATTTCCTATATCAAAAGTTGATCGGTTCAGGCACGTTATCTAAAAGTATTAATGTTCTAAATCAAACTACAGTTCTTTAGTATACGGAACACACGCAAGAGGAAGAGTTCAGAAATGAACGAATCCTTCTTGAGGTATTGTAGACTAGGTCATATCAATGCGACCCGACTAGCTAAGTTGCACATAGATGCATATTTAAATCTGTTTGAATTTACATCTTGTAAAACTTGCCATTCATGTCACAAAGATTAGATGACCATAGCTCTGTTTATTGGAAACAGAGAAAGAGTTGGTAAACTCTTGGGATGATACATGTTGATGTATGTAAGGTCCCCTGTCTACATATGCCAGGACTGGTTCTTTGTACTTCGTTACATTCTCTGATAATCTCTCAAGATTCAGACATATGTTCCTTTTGAAACACAAGTCCGAACCTTTTTAGATATTCACGGAATATAAGTTAGAAGTAGAGAACCAAATTTAGGGTATAAGTATTATGTCCTTTGATGCGATCAGGGAGGAGAATACTTGAGCACAGAATTCCTGGACTATTCTAAAGTGGAATGAGATTCTCTCTCAGCATTACTCCTCCGTATACACCATAGCACGATGGTATATCGGGACGGAGCAATTGCACCCTATTCGATATGGTGCACTCTATGATGAGTACTACCGAGTTACCTGTTTCCTTTTGAGAATTATGCGCTAGAGAAGCTGCATACCTATTGAATAAGGTTCGAATCAGATCACAGCCTACCACTCCATATGAGATATGGTATGGGAAGAGCCTATGTCTTAAGCTAGTTAAGATTTGGGGTTGTCCGGACTATGTCTAAAAGCAAAATCCGGACAAGCTCGAGGCACGGTCTGTAATGTAGAACTGGAAAGGTTCCATCTATACAAGTTACAGCACATGATTTGATAAAACCAAAGAATTCAATAGTAACCAACGAACCTCAGCCTCTCCGCCGATCTAGTAGGGTTCCTCATACGCCTGAGAGATACTTCGGTTTCTCGATAACAGTGGGAGCGAGGATTGCATCATGAGATGATGACCCAACTAGTTTCGAGCAGGCCATCGAGAGTAAGGACTCTGTAAGAATGGCTGGATGCTTAGTGTAGGGTTCCTAGGCACGCTAATGAAGTCTCACTAGGCATCAACCATGCCAATTTCAAATTTTATGGGTGCCGAGAAACCCTAATACGGATCGTTGACTAGAATTTTAGGCGAAACAAAAACTAGTTAACATCTTAACTAAAAGTAGGAAACTACAACCTTTGTAGATCCGGTTATCCACTTCCTTAGCTCCTCGTAGTTGTCCCCTCGCTGTCCATCTCGGATCCGGGACTCTCACATCGGCTTCATCGGAGAAATAAGCGGACAAGTCGTCGGCTACGATGCCGAAGATGATCTACGTCGAGGTTGCACAAGATCAAGCTCCAACTTCACCAAGTTGTGAAACTTGTGAAGAAAACACCCTATACTACTTGGCAAGAGGTAGAGGGTGAAGAAATAGGAGGTGGGTTCACTTTAGAATTTGATTTCTCACACTTTTGCTCAACATGCCATTAATGGTGGCAAGCTTTTTCTTTATCTCATGAAGAAGAAGAAGATGAAGATGATTATGATAAGTATATTAAAATGAAAAAGAAAATGAATACTTATCATAATGTAAACCATGGTTAGGTGTAGAGAATTGACTAAGGTTAGATGAATGGTTAGGGTTAAGCATGAAGACAAAATGGTCACTTTGGTCAAAGCTTCATGAAGCTTCAACAAGCTTCAAGAATGAAAGCAACCATTTTGTTTTCTTTTGCCATTTCTTTTTTTTAATCCAAATTAAAAGATAAAAGAATGAATAAATAAAAACCCTAACCATTTACTTAACCAAGGTTAAATTCTTTACACTTAACCAAATGAGCAAGTATCATCAAACATGATACAAACATGTGCACAAAAGTATATCACATATACAACTTGCACATCTAGTGAGAAAATCCATTTAAAGTGAACCAATACTAGTTAATGCAAAGTAATATATCAAATATATAATTATACATTAAATCATTAAATCAACACTTGATTTAACGATCCGGTCATATCGCATATAACCGACCAGTATCTTATGTATCGGCTTATCGAATCAATCCTTGATTCGATATCTAGGTTATATCGCATATAACCAATCGATACATCCATCGCGAGAATGGAATACGGTATCACATACACGCATTATTCTCGGTCCTGCACATATCTCATATGCGCTCCTATTTCGTTTCGCTTGAGCCAGGAAACCTCTGTGTAGGACTCTAAAGACTCGTCAATATGCCGGTAGCAGATGATGATCATATCAAGCACCCACAAGCCGCAAGCGGTCTGCTAAACGTAACGGCCATCCGGGTATTGAGCGATCAGAAGATCGACGAGCTAGCCCGCTCACACTCCTGTGAATCCAACCAGTAATACTTACCGCATAGTCCGGTCTGTTCGTCGGATATGTCGCATATCAAGTCTAGGGGTGGTAAACGTCAGACCCCAGTAACCGATAAGTCGTGCCGATGTGAAGCTCTAACGGGTCGAGAAACTACTGGTAACACTTACCAGCAAATCTCTGATCAGCCCTGGCCAGGGACTTCCCTGTTACAGCCAATCGAGCACAGCGCAACATCAACCCCCAATACCGGGAGAGACGAAACCCCTCCTATCGCTCATTGCCTCCATGTGACTCGGGACTGTACCCAAAGACCACCGTTTTGCACGCCCTCATGGACGTGGTAAGGTGGAGATCAAAGCACAGTGGGAATCACATAAGTCTCTATGACGATCTCGGGTCTACAGACTAACCTGCACAAGTGTCACCTGAGAACTGCCATCTGACGTGAGGTATAATACCATCTGGGAGTTCTCGGCGAGTCTGTCCAGTGTACCCAGTCTCCACTGAGCACCCGTACACCTTCTCTGATGTCAAACACCAATGGATATGGGATCATCCATCGCCCATCTCATGGGTCGAGAAGCGTATACGCTAGTCTACACTGGTATATCGATGCCCCATCTCGATACACCCACGACTAGGGACCTTGAAGGATGTACTTATGGACTACCATGTCCCCACTAGTATGATCTGCATCATAGTCCAGGTAGTCAAGTACACATCCTAAGGGCTTTACCAACATGTAACTATAAGACAGTTTAAAGAGACTAGTGTACATGTTAAGATAAAGAGCAACCAGATAGCATACTATCATATCGAGCAAGAAAGTCATCTCTATATATGTCCAAGCATCCAATATAATATACATCATCTGTACAATACTGGCCTTTAGGGCATACATACAACTAACAATCTCCCACTTGCACTAGGGCCAGCTGCTGTAGTATCGCATACCGAGCATCCCGAAGAGTCTCTCAAACTGTATCTGGGGAATGGCCTTGGTGAGTGGATCCGCCGTGTTGTTCTTCGTGTCAACCCTCCTGACCTCGATCTCTCGGCGATCAACTATCTCCCGGATCAGGTGATACCGCCTCAGGATATGCCTGGATCGCTGATTGGACCTGGGTTCCTTGGCCAAAGCCACCGCTCCATTGTTATCGCAATACAAAGGTATTGGATGCTCAATGGATGGAACCACTCCAAGTTCAATAATGAACTTCTTGATCCAGACAGCCTCTTTAGCAGCATCGTTGGCAGCGATGTATTCAGCCTCCATCGTCGAGTCTGCCACGGTTTCCTGCTTGGAACTCTTCCAGCTAACCGTCCCTCCGTAAAGGGTAAAGACAAATCCCGACTGCGACTTAGAGTCGTCCTTATCACTCTGGAAGCTAGAAACGGTAAAGGACTCCACTTGGAGTTCTCCGTTACCATACACCAAGAGCATCTCTTTAGTCCTTCGTAAGTACTTGAGAATGCTCTTCACAGCTGTCCAGTGACTCTCTCCAGGATCAGCTTGATACCTGCTCACTACACTTAGTGAGTATGCAACATCGGGTCTGGTACATAGCATCGGGTACATGATAGAGCCTACAGCCGAAGCATAGGGTATCCCTTGCATGCGAGCTCTCTCCAAATCAGTCTTGGGAGACATCTCTTTGGAGAGAGTGACTCCAGAGATCGTGGGCATGTTCCCACGTTTGGATTCTTCCATACTAAACCTCTTTAGTATGGTGTCAATGTACCTGGATTGGGACAATCCCAAAATCCGTTTGGATCTATCACTATAGATCCTGATTCCCAATATGCAGGAGGCATCACCAAGATCTTTCATTGAGAATCTTTGTGATAAGAAGAGCTTGACCGATTGCAGCATAGGAATATCATTTCCTATCAAGAGTATGTCGTCCACGTACAATACGAGGAAGACTACTTTACTCTCTGCCACCTTCTTGTAGATACAAGGTTCATCTGGATTTTTGACGAAATCAAACTCTTTGATAACGACGTCAAAGCAGATGTTCCAACTCCGCGATGCCTGCTTTAATCCATAAATGGATTTAAGCAGCTTGCACACCTTCCCGCTGCTCCCACTGTCTACGAAGCCCTCTGGCTGAGTCATGTACACGCACTCTTCTAAATCACCGTTTAGAAAGGCGGTCTTAACATCCATTTGCCAGATTTCGTAATCATGATATGCAGCGATGGCAAGCATGATCCGGATGGATTTAAGCATAGCCACTGGAGAAAAGGTTTCGTCATAGTCCACACCTGGTCTTTGACGAAAACCTTTTGCAACAAGTCTAGCTTTGGAAGTCTCCACTTTCCCATCTACACCAAGTATTTTCTTGAAGATCCATTTGCTCCCAATGGGTTTTACCCCTTCAGGAGCAACATCCAAAGTCCATACTTTGTTGGTGTACATGGATTCCATCTCGGACCGCATTGCATCCAGCCATTTCACTGAGTCCCTACTCGTGATGGCCTGCTCGAAGCTAGTTAGGTCATCATCCTCCATGATGCAATCCTCGCTCCCACCATCCATGAGAAAACCGTAGTATCTCTCAGGTTGGCGAGGAACCCTACTAGATCGGCGGAGAGGCTGAGGTTCATTGGGAGCTACTGAATCTTTTGGTTCCACTAAATCTTCAGTTACGGTTTGTGTATCTGGAACTTCTTCCAGCTCTACCACTTTGCCACTAATTTCTTTTTCAAGGAATTCCTTTTCTAAAAAGGTGGCATATTGAGAAACAAACACCTTTTATTCTTCAGCATGGTAGAAAAAATATCCTTGTGAATTCCTAGGATATCCCACAAACTTGCAAAGAACTGACCGTGCCTCGAGTTTGTCTGGATTTTGCCTTTTGACATAGGCCGGACAACCCCATATCTTAACTCGTTTAAAATATGGTCTCTTCCCACTCCATATCTCATATGGTGTGGTAGGTACAGATTTAGATGGAACTTGATTCAATAGGTATGTTGCTTTTTCCAGCGCATATCCCCAGAAGGAAATAGGTAACTCAGCTGTGCTCATCATAGAGCGCACCATATCTAATAGGGTGCGGTTTCTCCGTTCTGATACACCGTTGTGCTGTGGTGTATATGGAGGTGTCAGCTGAGAGAGAATCCCATTCTCTTTTAGGAAGTCCAGGAATTCATTGCTTAAGTATTCACCTCCTCGATCAGATCGAAGGATTTTAATACTTTTTCCGGTTTGGTTCTCGACTTCTTGTTTATATTCTCTAAATTTCTCAAAAGCTTCTGATTTGTGTTTCATCAGGAACATATATCCGAATCTAGAGAGATCATCAGTGAATGTAATGAAGTACGAAGAACCATCCCTGGCATGTGTAGACATAGGACCACATACATCACTATGTATCATTCCCAAGAGTTCGGTAACTCTTTCTCCGTGTCCCGTAAACGGAGTTTTGGTCATCTTTCCTTTGAGACATGACTGACAAGTGTCATAAGATGAAAATTCGAATGGTTTCAAATATCCATCCTTATGCAACTTAGCCAGTCGTGTCGCATTGATGTGACCCAGTCTACAATGCCACAAGAAGGATTCGTTCAGTTCAGAACTCTTCCTCTTGTGTGTGTTAGTTATGCTCAGAACTGTTGATGATTTAGAACATAAATGCCATTGCACAACGTGCCTGATCCAACCAACTTTTGGTTACGGAAAATGTTCATAACATTGTCCTGTAATACAAAATTATATCCCTCTTTACTCAACAAAGAAACCGATATAATGTTGCATATCAGGTTCGACATGTAATAGCATTCGTTCAGAACCAATGTATTACCAGTTGGTAATACAAGGTGATATTCCCCGACAGTCTTAGCTGCAACAATTGCACCATTTCCAACTCTAATGTCTTTATCACCTTCTCCAAGCTCTCTACCTTTCCTAAGCCCATGTAACTGATTACATATATGGGATCCTGAACCGGTATCTAATACCCAGGACGTAGAGCAAATGGAGAAACAGTTCTCTGTAACGAACACACCCGAAGAAAATGCATCAATATGTACTTTCTTCATTCGGGTGGCATGGGAATCCTGGTATTCCCCTATATCCTGTTCATTCCTATAACTCTTATAAGAAAGAACGGAACCAACGTTCCCCAGCACAGTATAACATACGGGTTCGGTCAATACATCCATATTATTATCTTGATTAGGGCATGAAATGGTCGCTATCTGGAGAGAGAAAGAAGAAAACACTTTATCGTATACTCGTGCAAGATCAGATTGGTTATTATCTTATCTAATCAGGATGGCTCCCACTGGTTTTTATCAAATCTTTCTTCAAACCCTAAAAGGAAAGACTAGCCGGGATTAATTACACACTACAAGTTCGCCAATCTTTCAGCCAGGCCAGTGTCGGTACTTTGAGGGAGGTCCCCCGTGCTTTCGCACGAACCTAATTAATGTAAACCTCGTTTTCCCAGAGGCGTAACCCCGTTGACACCTTTCTAGACACCTACTTGATCAGCTAATTGTAATGTGTAAAACTCTTCCAGGAGTAACTCTTACTCGCAGTGGGTATCGGGATCCAACTATCTCATAGAAGGTATGCAATCTCATTGCAAATTTCAACACTTGAAATTCCCGATAATAATTTGCCCCTAGCAGCTATATGACCTTAACATAGTCAACAAATCATAAGTGCTAGTCAAGTTCAACCCGTCATTTCCTGATTGAATTAAACCCACCCGCACGACCCTTAACCTAGTCAACAAAGTCGCACGACTACCCTAATCCAATCGCATCATATGCTTATACAGATAAGCACCAATCAGCTACCGCACACTACGCCTTAACATAGTCAACAAACGTAGCACGAATACTAACTAGTACTTATTTGAAATGACGGAGGGCTACGACAGGTTTTTCTGAAAACCTATTGCGTAATGAACTTGATATCGTTGTAGAATCAAATACAGTTTTGAAATGGAGTGATTTTGAGGCTTTTCTAGTTTTGCTAAAGGGGTCACTCCCGGTGAAGGGATCGTCGGCTCTTTCCTCGTCGAATGAGGTGCGGGATATATCATATATATCACTGTGCAAAGCATAAACTATAGAAGCAATCAAAAGTCAAACCGAGTGTGTAGCATCTGCCAGTTATTGCTAAAGGAGTCACTCCCGGTGAAGGGCTCGGTCCTTTCCTCATCGAATAAGGTGCAGGGTATATCATATATACCGCTATGCAAAGCAAGAACTGTAGCTACCTGTTTTGTTTAAAATTTGATTCTACAACATCTTAGGTTTCTTTTCTTTCATTAATCACATTAATGAAGTCCCATCATTTAAGTCACTTAATCATCACAGATAAATACGACGTACACTTATGCCATCCGCATTCGCCTGGATGTCCCCTCGTGCACCGTTAGGTTAGGTAACTAACGACAGAGCAGGGCAGGGCTAGTGCGGGTGAAAAACATAAGTAACGTCTATATAATATATCATATATACTATATACTGTATCTATCACAAAACATCACATGATCACATCACAGATATCGCAGCAGAAGAAACATATGAAACATTGGATATACTAGGACGTCCGTGTTTTCAATACGAGCCAGTATAAAACACGGATTCCACGGTCGTGATGAATAGCCAATCCCACACCCCTAGACCCCTACGAGAGCGGCAAGCAACCCTACCAATTCTAGGGTTAGGAGACCCGGACTCGACTCCTCGAGATGGTCTCCCACTGGACCCTAGAACCCGGTTACTTATGCACCCCTCCTTGGGTCTATCCTAATGCGGAAAAGTAAATAATATACAAAAGGTGACAACTTCCGCAACCTGGAAGTGCCCCAATAAAAGAATATTACATACAAGTTTTTACATGAATGAAAATGAAGAACACTCATCTCACATAAAAACCCCCGGCTATTCAAACACGACAATCCAATATAACATATCCAGCAACACATAACATCACATGTCATCAACGTAAGTAAATATGCGCATCCCAATTGTCGTTGACATATAGCAACGAAACCGGCGATATCACATATTACACTTACGGTCACAGAAAAGAAAGTGTAAAACGACAACAGTTGGAATCCGCAATCTCTTTAGACATCGCATGCCTAATCAAATGAAATACTTAGACATCACATGCCTAACAATTATAAACCCCGCATTTTAGTCCCATTATCGAAAACTCTTTTCAATATCAAGTGAGACTAAACCGCTGGATTTATAACATTCATCCAGTTATCTTATAACTGTTTGTGAATTCCAATTATTGTATCCCATTCCGGATAAATAGAAAATATTAAACTTTCCGATCGAACATTCGAACACCCAAGTTTTCCCGAAACCATTCAACACATGAAATAGGTTCAAAGACATTCACTTCATGCCTCAGTACCAACGGTCCAGCCGTAGAAGGGTCAAGCCAACGCCTCACATGTGGCATGCCGTACTGCCCCAAACCCGAAGGTTCAAAGGGCAGTTCGTTCAAGACGGTCACATAATCGAGTTAAGGTTTGTTGTCTTCTAGAGGGACCATCGTGTTACTTGCACTACTCAGAACGTCCTTAAACCACAGAAAAATCCAACACTTGGAAATTTTCCGGCAGGGGAAAAGTTGGGTATTCATATCCGGTCGAACTTTTTAACATATTCTAAAGTTATCCGGAAAACCACACAGACAAAATTTGATAATCCAATCGAATATTCGAAGCTCCAAAACACCCCAGAAAATTCAACTCTTGAGTGCAAATTAAAAATTCCCAGAAAACTCAGCACCTGAAAACATGAATTACTGTGCAAAGTATGGAGGCAAATCACATCAAGTGGCCGCGGAACCGCCGCAGAAGCCAGGCTTCTGCCGCGGTTCCACCGCACTTTAGAAGTATCATGAGATAATTTTTGCACCTTAATTCTTAGAATTCCCTGCTGAATTTTTTAAGCATTTTTAATCTGGAAAAACCCCAGTTTTTAGAAAAAGTCGAGAGAGCAATTAGGTTTTTAGGGTTTCGGTTCGATCGGGTTTCAAACGTCGTCTACCAATCGCCTAAGGCTCTAGGTAGGCACTGATACCACTGTAGGGTTCCTAGGCACACTAATGAAGTCTCACAATGCATCAACCATGCCAATTTCAAATTTTATGGGTGCCGAGAAACCCTAATACGGATCGTTAACTAGAATTTTAGGCGAAACAAAAACTATTTAACATCTTAACTAAAAGTAGGAAACTACAAGCTTTGTAGATCCGGTTATCCACTTCCTTAGCTCCTCGTAGTTGTCCCCTCGCTGTCCATCTCGGATCCGGGACTCTCGTATCGGCTTCATCGGAGAAATAAGCGGACAAGTCGTCGGCTACGATGCCGAAGATGATCTACGTCGAGGTTGCACAAGATCAAGCTCCAACTTCACCAAGTTGTGAAACTTGTGAAGAAAACACCCTATACTACTTGGCAAGAGGTAGAGGGTGAAGAAATAGGTGGTGGGTTCACTTTGGAAGTTGATTTCTTACACTTTTACTCAACATGCCATTAATGGTGGCAAGCTTTTTCTTTATCTCATGAAGAAGAAGAAGATGAAGATGATTATGATAAGTATATTAAAATGAAAAAGAAAATGAATACTTATCATAATGTAAACCATGGTTAGGTGTAGAGAATTGACTAAGGTTAGATGAATGGTTAGGGTTAAGCATGAAGACAAAATGGTCACTTTGGTCAAAGCTTCATGAAGCTTCAACAAGCTTCAAGAATGAAAGCAACCATTTTGTTTTCTTTTGCCATTTCTTTTTTTTAATCCAAATTAAAAGATAAAAGAATGAATAAATAAAAACCCTAACCATTTACTTAACCAAGGTTAAATTCTTTACACTTAACCAAATGAGCAAGTATCATCAAACATGATACAAACATGTGAACAAAAGTATATCACATATACAACTTGCACATCTAGTGAGAAAATCCATTTAAAGTGAACCAATACTAGTTAATGCAAAGTAATATATCAAATATATAATTATACATTAAATCATTAATCAACACTTGATTTAACGATCCGGTCATATCGCATATAACCGACTAGTATCTTATGTATCGGCTTATCGAATCAATCCTTGATTCGATATCTAGGTTATATCGCATATAACCAATCGATACATCCATCGCGAGAATGGAATACGGTATCACATACACGCATTATTCTCGGTCCTGCACATATCTCATATGCGCTCCTATTTCGTTTCGGTTGAGCCAGGAAACCTCTGTGTAGGACTCTAAAGACTCGTCAATACGCCGGTAGCAGATGATGATCATATCAAGCACCCACAAGCCGCAAGCGGTCTGCTAAACGTAACGGCCATCCGGGTATTGAGCGATCAGAAGATCGACGAGCTAGCCCGCTCACACTCCCGTGAATCCAACCAGTAACACATACCGCACAGTCCGGTCTGTTCGTCTGATATGTCGCATATCAAGTCTATGGGTGGTAAACGTCAGACCCCAGTAACCGATAAGTCGTGCCGATGTGAGGCTCTAACGGGTCGAGAAACTACTGGTAACACTTACCAGCAAGTCTCTGATCAGCCCTGGCCAGGGACTTCTCTGTTACAGCCAATCGAGCACAGCGCAACATCAACCCCCAATACCGGGAGAGACGAAACCCCTCCTATCGCTCATTGCCTCCATGTGATTCGGGACTGTACCCAAAGACCACCGTTTTGCATGCCCTCATGGACGTGGTAAGGTGGAGATCAAAGCACAGAGGGAATCACACAAAACTCTATGACGATCTCGGGTCTACAGACTAACCTGCACAAGTGTCACCTGAGAACTGCCATCTGACGTGAGGTATAATACCATCTGGGAGTTCTCGGCGAGTCCGTCCAGTGTACCCAGTCTCCACTGAGCACCCGTACACCAACTCTGATGTCAAACACCAATGGATATGGGATCATCCATCGCCCATCTCATGGGTCGAGAAGCGTATACGCTAGTCTACACTGGTATATCGATGCCCCGTCTCGATACACCCACGACTAGGGACCTTGAAGGATGTACCTATGGACTACCATGTCCCCACTAGTATGATCTGCATCATAGTCCAGGTAGTCAAGTACACATCCAAAGGGCTTTACCAACATGTAACTATAAGACAGTTTAAAGAGACTAGTGTACATGTTAAGATAAAGAGCAACCAGATAGCATACTATCATATCGAGCAAGAAAGTCATCTCTATATATGTCCAAGCATCCAATATAATATACATCATCTGTACAATACTGGCCTCTAGGGCATACATACAACTAACACTTAGCGATCTGAGATGGAATCCATGTACACCAACAAAGTATGGACTTTGGTTGCTATATCTGAAGGGTTAAATCCCCATCAGGAGCAAGTATATCTTGAGAAGATTACTTGGTGTAGATGGAAAAGTTGAGACTTTCAAAGCTAGACTTGTTAAAGCTTTTCGTCATCGACCAGGCGTGGATAATGATGAAACCTTTTCAAGTGGCTATGCTTAAGTCCATCCAGATCCTACTTGCCATGGCTACATACCATGACTACGATATCTGGCGGTTGGGTGCCATGACTGCTTTTCTAAAATGATGTTTTAGAAGAGAACGTCTATAAGTACACAGCCAGAGGACTTCGTAGACAGTAGGAGCAGCGGAAACGTGTACAAGATGCTTTATAGGATAAAGCAGGTATCGCGGAGTTAGAAAATCTGTTTTGATGTGTTAGTCAAAGAGTTTGACATCATCAAAATGGTAGATGAACCTTGTATAAACAAAAAAGTAATAGGGAGTATGGTGGCGATCCTCATAGAGTACGTGGATAACATACTCTTGATAAGAAAGAAGTTTCCTATGCTACGCTCGGTCAATCTCCGCTTATCACAATGATTCTCCATATAGGATCAAAATGATACCTCCTAAAATCCTGGGTTTTGGATCTATGAGATAGATCTAATTGGATGTTAGGATTCTCACTAGTTGTAGTGAGATGGTATCAACCAATCCTGGGGAGAATCACTGGAAGGGTTCCAGGGTGATAAGGACAACTGAAAGTCAGTCACAGGCATTGTCTTTACCCTAAGTAAAGGGACGGTATGTTGGAAGAGTTCCAAGCTAGATACCGTGGCATACTAGACGATAAAGGCTCGATACATCGCTACTTAAGATGCTACCAAAGAGGCAGTCTGGATGTATATTTGTTCATGAGATGAACTTAGTTCCTCCCATTGTGTGACAATGGAGTTGTGGCTTATGCCAAGGAACGTCCGTCCCATCAGTGATCCAGACATATTCTAAGGCAGTATTACCTGATCATGGAGATGGTTGATCTCCAGGGGATCGAGGTTAGGAGAGTAGGATCAGAGAACAACACGGCGGATCCACTCACGAAGGCCTATTCCCAGAGAGAGACTTTTATGGGATGGTTGAGTATGAGATACTACAACCACTGCTACAGATGGCCCTAGTGCAAGTGGGAGATTGTTAGTTATATGTATGCCCTAGAGGCCATTACTATACATAGGATGTATATTGTAGTGGGTGCTTGGACATATATAGGGAGGACTTTCTTGCTCGACATGATAATATGCTATCTGGTAGATCTTTACCTTAACGTGTACGCTGATTGTCTCTCTGATACATGTTGGTAAAGCCCTTAGGATGTGTACTTGACTACCTGGACTATGAGGCGGATCATACTAGTGGGGACATGGTAGTCCATAAGTACATCCTTCAAAGTCCCTAGTCGTGGGTATATCGAGACGGGGCATCGATATACCAGAGTAGACTAGCGTATACCTTCTCGACCCATACAGATGGGCGATGGATGATCCTATATCCATTGGTGTTTGACATCAGAGATGATATACGGGTGCTCAGTGGAGACTGGGTACACTGGACGGACTCGCCGAGAACTCCCAGATGGTATTATACCTTACGTCAGATGGCAGTTCTCTGGTGACACTGGTACAGAGTAGTTTGTAGACCCGAGATCGTCATAGAGTCTTGTGTGGTTCCCACTGTGCTTTGATTTCCACCTTACCACGTCCAAGAGGGCATGCAAAACGGTGGTTTTTGGGTACAGTCCCGAATCACATGAAGGCAATGAGCGATAGGAGGGGATTCGTCTCTCCCGGTATAGGGAGTTGATGTTGCGCTGTGTTCGATTGGCTATAACCGGAAATCCCTGGCCAGGGTTGCTGAGATTTACTGGTAAGTGTTACCAGTAGTTTCTCGAACTGTTATAGACCTCATATCGACACGACTTATCAAGCTATTGGGGTCTGACGTTTACCACCCCTAGGCGAGATATGCGACATATCAGACGACGAGACCGGACTGTACGGTAAGTGTTACTGGTTGGATTCACAGGAGTGTGAGCGGGCTTGCTCATCGATCTTCTGATCGCTCAATACCCGGGTGGCCGTTACGTTTAGCAGACCGCTTGCGGCTTGTGGGTGTTTGATATGATCATCACCTGCTGCCGGCATATTGACGAGTCTTTAGAGTCCTACACAGAGGTTTCCTGGCTCAAGCGAAACGAAATAGGAGCGCATATGAGATATGTGCGGGACCGAGAATAATGCGTGTATGTGATACCGTATTTCATTCTCGCGATGAATGTATCGAATGGTTGTATGCGATATAACCTAGTTATCGAATCAAGGATTGATTCGATAAGTCGATACATTGGATATTAGTCGGTTATATACGATATGACCAGATCGTTAAATCAAGTGTTGATTTAATGATTTAATGCATAATTATATATTTGATATATTACTTTGCATTAACTAGTATTGGTTCACTTTAAATGGATTTTCTCACTTGCATTGCATAAGTTGTATATGTGATATACTTTTGTGCACTTGATTGTATCATGTTTGATGATGCATGTTTACTTGGGTTTGTGTAAAGATTAAACCATGGTTATATGAATGGTTAGGGTTTTGTTTTCTTATTCATTTATTTATTTATTTATTCTTTTTGGAAAATAAATGGCATAAAGAGAAAATGGTGGCTTTCTTTGTTTGCATCTTGAAGCTTCATGAAGCTTTGACTAAGTGACCATTTTTGTCTCATGCTTAACCCTAACCACTCCACTTAACCCTAGTTGATTCTCTACACTTGACCATGGTTGTATTATGATAAGTATTGATTTTCTTTTCTATTCAAAAACAACTTATCACAATATACTTCATCTTCTTCTTCTTCTTCTTCACATGAAGAAAAGCTTGCTATCAACAATGGCAACTTGAGAAAATGAGTGAGAAATCCAATTCTAAAGTGAACCCACTTCCTATTTCTTCATCCTCTACCACTTGCCAAGTAGTATAGGGTGTTTTCTTCACAAGTTTCATGACTTGGTGAACTGGGAGCTTGATCTTGTGATGCCTCGACGTAGATCATCTTCGGCATCGTAGTCGATGACCTAGCCCGCCTATTTCTCCGATGAAGCCAACGCTAGAGCCCGGGATTTGATTTGGACAGCAAGGGGACTTCATCACGAAGCTATGGAGGTGGAGCACCGGATCTACAAAGGTTGTATTTCCGTTCTTTTAGTTAAGTTGTTAACTAGCTTCTAGTTTCGCCTAAAATTCTAGTTAACGATCCGTATTAGGGTTTCTCGGCACTTGTAAAATTTGAAATTGGCATGGTTGATGCCTTATGAGACCTCATTAGTGTGCCTAGCAACCCTACATAATGAACATCAGAGGAGGCACGAGGATATAGATCTTGAATCCATATTTCTCCACACAAAAGATCTGTATGGAGAGCAATCTCGTATAGCTAGATACGAGACCTCGAAAAACTTGTTTCAGTCGAGGCTGGCCGTCGGATCATCTGTAGGAGAACATGTCCTAATGATGATTGGCTATATAGAAGAGCTCACGGACCCCGGGACGACTTTAGAGAACGAGCTCTATACAGACTTGGTTCTTCAGTCCCTTCCTTCAACCTACGCCCAGTTTATTCTGAATTTCAACATTCAAGGAAAAGAAGTTGAACTTCCAGAACTCCTTAACATGTTGAGGAGTGCAGAGGGCACCTTGCAGAAAGCAAGGGAAACACCCACTATGTTTGTTTGCGTTGCTTCCTCTTCCAGGTCCAAGGTAAGGGCCAAAGGAAGGAAGATGAAGGCCGCTACCAAACCAAGAGGTGTGTTGGTAAGGTGGGAGTTAAGAGAAAGGCAAAGGTTGCAGTACAAGTAGTGGCAAAGGACGAGTGCTTCCACTATCGTAGGAAAGGCCATTGGAAGAAAGATTGCAAAGCTTGGATTGCTAAGAACCAGGACCCAAAGCAAGCTGTGGCTTCGACTTTAGGTGTGTTTGTAATTGAAAATTGTCTGTCAATCAACTCTACTTCCTGGGTATTGGATACCGGATCAGGATCTTATATATGCAATTCATTGCAGGCACTGAGAAACCGTAGAGTGCTGAAGGTTGGTGATATGACCCTCCAGGTTGCTAACGGAGCTAGCGTGGGTGCAGTGTCCGTAGGGGATTATCACCTAGGATTGATGAGTGGAAATATTTTGGTTTTGCGCAACTGTTTATGTGTACCTATTTTAACGTGTAATATCATATCGGTATGGTTGTTATCAAAAGAAGTTTATGATTTCACGTTTGTAAGCGATTTTGTTAACATCCGGCTTAATCATGGTTTGATTGGGTCCGGTACACTAGATAACGGTATATACGTGCTAAACCAATTACAGATTTTCAATGTCTAGAACACACTAAAAAGAAAGTCTCCAGATATAAATCAGGCTTTCTTATAGCATTGTAGACTGGGTCACATCAATGAGACAAGGTTAACTAAGTTATATAGAGAAGGATATTTTGATCCGTTCGAATATCAGTCTTATGCCACTTATCAATCATGTCTCAAAGGAAAGATGATAAAGACTCCATTCACTGGACATGGAGTAAGAGCGAGCGAGCTCTTAGGACTCATACACAGCGATGTATGTGGTCCAATGTCTACACATGCAAGAGGTGGTTTTTCCTATTTCATTAATTTTACGGATGATTATTCTAGGTACGGATTCATTTTCTTGATGAAACATAAATCCGAGGCCTTTGAGAAGTTCCAAGAATATAAGAATGAAGTAGAAAACCAAACCGGCAAAAGTATCAAGACACTGAGATCTGATCGAGGTGGTGAATACTTAAGTGCCGAGTTCCTGGGTTACCTAAAAGAGAAAAGAATTCTCTCTCAACTTACTCCTCCATACACTCCACAGCATAACGGTGTATCGGAAAGACGGAACCGAACTATATTGGATATGGTACATTCCATGATGAGTAATGCTGAGTTACCGCGATATTTCTGGGGTTATGCGCTAGAATCAGCAGCATATCTTTTGAACAGGGCTCCTACCAAAACTGTGCCTACCACGCCATATCAGATGTGGAGTAGGAAGAAACCCTATCTTCAGTATCTGAAGATATGGGGATGTCCAGCTTTTGTTAAAAAGCAGCATGCGGACAAACTCGAGGCACGATCAGTACAGTGTAAGTTTGTGGGATATCTAAAGAACTCCAAGGGGTATTTCTTCTGTTACGCAGAGGAACAAAAGGTTTTTGTTTCTCGTAATGCCCATTTTCTAGAACAGCGGTTTTTAGAAAAGGAAATAAGTAGGAGCGCAATAGAATTGGAAGAAATTCCAGAACCATAAACTACTACTGAAAGTTTGGTAGAACCAGTAGTTCAAGAAGAACAGGACATTTCCGCACCCCTCCGCAGGAGTAGTAGGCCGTCTCATCCGCCAGAGAGATACTACGGTTTTCTCATAGATGGGGATAGAGAGGATTGCTTCATTGATAATGATGAACCTACTAGCTTCCAGCAGGCCATCCAGAGCGGCGACACGGTAAGATGGCTGGATGCAATGTGGACCGAGATGGAGTACATGTACACCAACAAAGTATGGACTTTGGACTTTGCTCCAGATGGGGTAAAACCCATAGGATGCAAATTGATCTTCAAGAAAAAGATTGGTGTATATGGACAGGTGGAAACTATAAGACTAGACTTGTTGCAAAGGGTTTTCGTCAATAACCTGGTTTGGACTATGACGAAACTTTTCCTCCAGTGGCTATGCTTAAATCCATTCGGATCCTTCTTGACATTGCCGCCTTCCATGATTATGAGATCTGGCAGATGGACGTAAAGACGGCTTTTCTAAATGGTAAATTAGAAGAGTGCGTCTATATGGATCAGCCAGAAGGTGTCAATCAGAGTGGGTCAGCGGGAAAGTGTGCAAGTTGCTTAAGTCTATTTATGGACTAAAGCAGGCATCACGGAGTTGGAACATCTGTTTTAATGAAACGATCAAAGAATATGACTTTATCAAAAATCCAGATGAACCATGTATATATAGTAAAATTGTAGCACGAGCTGTCGTATTCCTCGTCTTGTACGTGGATGACATTCTATTGATAGGAAATGACATTCCTATGCTACAATCTGTCAAAGGATTCTTGTCACACAAGTTCTCCATGAAAGACCTGGGTGATGCCTCTTACATTCTGAGGATCCAGATCTATTGTGATAGATCTAAGAGGATGTTGGAACTTTCGCAGTCCAGGTATATCAACACTATACTGAAAAGATACAGTATGGAAGATTCTAAGCGCGGTAATTTACCGGCTTGTCACGGAATCACCCGATCCAAAGAGATGTCTCCCAAGACTGATTTGGAAAGGGATCGCATGTCAGTTATACCCTACGCTTCTGCGGTAAGCTCTATAATGTATGCGATGTTGTGCACTAGACCAGATGTAGCTTACGCACTGAGCGTGGTAAGCAGGTATCAGTTAGACCCAGGGGAGAAGCACTGGATAGCAGTAAAGAATATTCTCAAGTACCTGAGAAGGACTAAGGATATGTTCTTGGTTTACGGCGGAAAAGACCTCCAGATCGAGGCTTTTGCCGACTCCAGCTTCTAGAGTGACAAGGATGACTCCAAGTCCATGTCAAGTTATGTCTTTACCCTCAATGGAGGGGCGGTGTGCTGGAAGAGTTCCAAGCAGGACACCGTTGCTGACTCGATGATAGAAGCGGAGTATATCGCTGCTTGCGATGCCGCAAAAGAAGCAGTCTGGATGAAGAAGTTCCTAACAGAACTTCAGGTGGTTCCTACCATTGCTGATCCAATACCGCTGTATTGTGACAACAACGGAACTATAGCTTTAGCGAAGGAACCCAGGTCCCATAAGAAGTCCAGATACATTTTAAGGCGGTATCACCTGATCAGGGAGATCATAGATTGACAGGAGATCGAGGTCCGGAAAGTTCCTACAGAGGATAACACTGCAGATCCATTCACTAAGGCCTTACCTCAGATTCAGTTCGAGAGGCTACTCGAGATGATAGGTCTTCGATACGCCAGTACATGGCCCTAGTGCAAGTGGGAGATTGTTAATGTATATGCCCTAGGGGCCATTATTGTATCATACTAGCTTGTATATTACTTAATGGAAGTTTGGGATATTCACAGTTATATTAACAGTCTTGCAAAACATGGTAGTATGCTACTTGGTTTATTTCTATCTTAATATGTGTATATGTTAGCATATCGAGAATACATATTGATAGAGCCCTTAGGATCTTGCTTGACTACCAGCGTTGTGATGGCAGTCACACTAGTGGGGGCTGGGTAGTCTACAAGCATATCCTTTTTCAGGTCCCTGGTCATAGGATTATCGAGACAGGGCATCGATACTCCGGAGTAGACTAGTGTGTACGCTTCTCATCCCAGTTGGGGAGATGGTCTGCCCACAACCATCAATACGTCGTACTGGAGATAGTATACAGGTGCTCGTTGGGTTACGGGTACACCGGACAGGACTCGCAGGGAACTGTTGGTTGGTATTATACCCGTCGTCAGTTAACAGTTTCCAGGTGACATGAGTACAGCATAGTCTGCAGACTTGACACTGCTGCTTCGTCTCGAGTGTGTTCCCACTGTTCTTAGATTGCTACCCTACCACGGCTCAAAGGAGTCGTGCAAACAGGTAGCAGTTGGGTCCAGTCCCGAAGCACTTAGAGGCAGTGGCGGTTAGATAGGATTCATCTCTCCCGGTATTAGGAGTTGATATCGCCCTGTGTTTGGAAAGCCATTACGCAAAATCCCTGGCCAGGGCAGGCGAGATTTACTGGTAGGATTTCCAGTAGCTTCTCAAGGTGTAATGGGCTTCACTCCGACATGACTTATACAGCTTATAGGGGACTGACGCTTGCCGCCCCCTAGGCCCGATATGCGATAGTCTTAGATGAACAGACCGGACTGTACAGAGATTGTTACATCAGGCTCAGTAGGAGTTCGGATGGGTTTCCTCATCGGCCTTCTTATCGACATCTACCTGGGGACCGTTACGTACAGCTAGTGCCGCTTGTGGTCTATGGTTAAACCCACTGCCCGCGTAGTGTCGAGTCTTTAGAGTTTTACACAGAGAGTTTCCCTGCTTCGGGCGAAACGATATAGAGGTCGTATGGTTTTACGACAGGGTTCGGTCACATACGTGTTTTTACACACGTACGATGTTCGGACGGTTTATACTAGCAGGCTTTAGTTTAAGCCAGATTCTAGTATTGGAATATTGGATTTACACAGTCTCAGTATTTTCGTGTTTTCATGGATGGGAGGGGTATTCTCATAATTAATTGAGAAGCTTCTAGAAGATTGATGAGTTGGAGGCTTAGGTGGAATTTGCATTAAATGGATTAGTGACTCATGGTGTGATTCATCAAATGAGTTAATAAAGCATTTATTGCTTAATGACTCATGAGATGATTCACCCAAAGAGAGTTAATGAAGTATGGTTGATATTATTATTATGTTATTCATTTTAGTAATTATCATGCTTCATATATATTCTAAAATGAGTTATAATTCATTATCATTCTCACTCTCACCTTCTCTCTCCTCAAGCTCTCTCTCTTCAATGAACTAACCCTAACCTCTCATGTGTTGAGATCCAAGGGTTAGCAAGACTAATTGATCCTTAATCCTATTCTATATCCTCTAGGTTACTTTGATTAGCACTCATAGCAATCTAGTTACCTCATGTGAGAGGTTAAGCATGGAGAAGTAGCTTTCGGGTGGATCTTCTATCACAACGAAGAGGCCGACGAGGAGGTGGTCTACGAGAACAAGAAGGACTTGATTCATTAGGTATAATCATCTTTCATAGTAGCTAATCACTTCTATATAGGTTGTTAGTTAGGGTTTAGCAAAGATCCGTAAAGTTAGTCGATGTTATTTAAACAAAATGATTGTTTTACCTATTCCGCCTCCCCGCATCATGTGGGGTGTCTAACATCGACTTACATGTAGGCCCGAGATCGTCATAGTGTCTTGTGTGTTCTCCAACTGTACTTTGATTTCCACCCTACCATGGCTCTACTGAGTCGTGCAAACAGGTGGCTTTTGGGTATAATCCCGAGACACATGGAGACAGTGAGCGATAGGAGGGGTTTCGTCTCTCCCGGTATTGGGAGTTGATGTTGTGCAATGTGCGATTGGCTCTGACTTGAAGTCCCTGGTCAGGGCTGATGAGATTTATTGATAAGTGTTATCAGTAGTTTCTCGACCGGTCATAGACCATATCGACATGACTTATTGAGTTATTAGGGCTCGACGATTCCATCCCTAGACTTGATATGCAGCATATCAGACGAAGAGATCCGACTGTACGGTAAGTGTTGCCAATGGCTCGACGGGTGTTTTGACGAGTTCGCTTGTTTTTCTTCTGACCGCTCAATACCCGGGTGGCCATTACGTTTAGCTGACCGCTTGCAGCTTGTAAGTGTTTTTATATGATCATCACCTACTGCCGCCGTATTGACGAGTCTTAGAGTCCCGCACAGGATTTTTCTAGCTCAGGCGAAACAATGTGGTGTGCATATGAGATATGCGCAGGAGCTCAATTAAGTACGAATATGTGATACCGTATTTTAATCGGACGTTCAATATTAGTTGGGTCGTATTTGATATGACCGATTTATTAAATCAAGTGTTGATTTAATATTATCTTTTAGCTCACTTTTAATTAACCCTTTTTCTTTTGGATGTATGCATGTATGTTCACACATACACATGATGATGTGCATGCACACATACACACAAACATATGTGTCATGGTTGATGATACAAAGGAGATGGCAATATAAGACTCACATGGTTGATAAATATCTAGATTTTTGTTAATGATTTTAAAGGAAAAAGGAAATTAGCATAATGACTCATTTTCTACACACTTCTTCTTTGACCATTGACTTTAACCATGGTTTAATTTCCTTTGTTCTTTAACCCATCTACAAAATATCTAGATATTTAGTTAACTATAGTTATATTTGAGAGTGTCTCATATATATTCTTTTCTTTTTAGAAAAAAGTTTTTCAATATTATTCACAAAAGCTTTTGCCATCTTCACCTTCCTCCTTCTCCAAGCTCTCTTGAGTTTTGTTTTGAGTGAGGAACTTAAAAAGAAAGGGTTTTTTAAGTGAGTTTACAAACCACACAACCATTCTACACTACCCTAGCCCTTTAGTGTAGAGTGTTTGCTTCATTTTGCGAAGCTAAAAGCTTGATCTTAGAATCTCCGGATGGATCATCCTAGACGACGAAAGACCTCAAGCGGAGTCATTCCAAACCTTGTGCCAAGCCGTAGGAGTCTTAAAGACCGAAGGAGTTGGCTAAAAAGGTTGTATTTCCTTTTCCTTTAGTTTAGACTTCACATAATGACGTTATTACCCTAATCTCTAGTTACAATTCGTAGTTCGTTTGTAATAGCCCTCTTTAAAATGAAAGTTCACCACTTTATGATGTTGTAATCTTACTAGAGGCGCTACGACACACCAACATGTGCTATGTAACCCTTCAGTGGTATCAAAGCCATGCTAAAGAATTAGACGATATTTGTAGAATTACGAAACCGAAACAACTCCGAAACACTCGAAACTATAACCTAGTTTCTGACGAAATTTTTAAGTTGTCTAATATTTTTTTAAGAAATTGCAGAATGTTATATGAGATGTAACATGAACACAGAAATTTGAGCCCTCCTTGCCGGATTTTTGCCGGCCACATTCATTAAAAAACCGGCCCCACCTTCTTTTTAGTGGGCTTCAGGCTTCAAATTTTTATGGTGTTCCGGTCTCTGGGTTTTGGTGTTTCAGGTGTTGTTTGTTTTTACTGAAATTGGATGTGATATCTTTCTGTAAAGGAATTTTGGAGTGTTTCGTAGTCATAATTCTAACATCGTTTCGGGTAATTTAGACGGCATTAAAAAGTTCGAACGGATATCAATAACACATTTTCCCTCGCTGGAAATTTTCCAAGAGTTGGAATTTTCCAAGTTAAAATTATTCAAAAGTCATGCAGGTGATTCTATGGACACTCTAGAAGAACGAAACCCTAACTCGATTCTATGACCCTCGCAACCGCCTCCAAACCCTAGGGTTTGTGGTAGTTCCGCTGCGCCATAGGTGAGGCAAGGGTTGACCCTTCTACGGTTGGTCCATAGGTACTGTGGCATGTTCTGGATATTTTTAAACAGTGCTCAAGTGTTGAGCTCTTCGGAAAATTTTGTGTGTTTGTTGATTCGATCGGAATGTTTAATATCGTCTAGCTATCCTTGGAATGTGATACAATATTTAGAATCTACACAAATTAGTTTTGTGAAAATTGATTAGTTGCTTGTAAATTTCACGTTTCGGTCTCGGTGGGAATCGGGAATCTTGTTGAATTACCCGATTTCTTTTGAAAAGGTGTTTTCATGAGTGGTCCCCAAATGTAAGATTTACGATGTTAGGCATGAAATCCAAAGTATGTGATATTCCGGGTTTATGATATCTAAGGGATGCGTCGATTCCAAATGTTGTAGTTTGACATTTTCTTTTCTGCGACCGTAAATGTAATATGTGGTGTATTGACAGTTTTATTGGTATATGTCAACGACAATTAGGATAGGCATATTTACTTACGATGATGACATGTGATGTTATGTGTTGCTGGGATATGTTATATTGGATCATCGTATTTTGAATAGCCGGGGGGTTTTGCGAGAAATGCGAGTTTTTTTTCATTTTCATTCATGCAAAAAAAATTTGTATGTAATGTTCTTTTGTTGGGGCACTTTCGGGTTAAGGATGATGTCACCATTGATATATATTATTTACTTTTTCGCATTAGGATTGACCCAAGGAGGGGAGCACAAGTAACCGGGTTCTAAAGTCCAGTGGGAGACCATCTCGAGGAGTCGTGTCCGGGTCTCCTAACTCTAGAATTGGCGGGGTTGCTTGCCACTCTCGTAGGGGTGTAGGGATGTGGGTTTGGCTATTCATCGCGACCGTGGAATCCGTGTTTTATACTGGCTTGATATAAAACACGAACATCCTAGTATATCCAATATTTCATATGTGGACTTCTGTTGCTGATATTCTATGATGTGACCAGTTTATATGCATGAGACGAATGCTTTATTATTATATATATGATATACAATAAACGTTGCTTATGTTTTGCACCCACGCTTGTCCCGTCCCGCTATGTCGTTAGTTAAGCAACCTAACGGTGCATAACGGGACACTGTGGCGAATGCGGATGACATAAGTGTACGTTGTATTTTCGTTTCTTCTGTGATGGTTAGGAAGCATAAATGTTGGGACTTCATTAAGGAGATTAATGAAAGAAAAGAAACCTAAAAGATGTTGTAGAATCAAAATTTCAAAAAGGGTAGCTCTAGTTTTTGCTTTGCATAGCAGTATTCCTTATAGAATATCCAGCACCTCATTCGATGAGGAAAGAGCCAAGATCCCTGCACCGGGAGTGACCTCTTTAGCAAAAGCTAGCAGATGCCACAACCCACTCAGTTTTGTCTTTTGATTGCTTCACTAGTTTTTGCTTTGCATAGCGGTTTTCCTTGTAGAACATCCAGCACCTAATTCGATAAGGAAAGAGCCGAGATCCCTTCACCGGGAGTGACCTCTTTAGCAAAACTAGCAAAAAGCCTCAAAAACACTCCTTTTCAAAATCACTCAATTCTGCAACGATATCAAGTTCATTATGCAAAAGGTTTTCCTAAAAACCTGTCGTAGACCTCCGTAATTTGAGATAAGTACTGCTTAGTATTCATGCTACGTTTGTTGACCTTAGCCAAGGCGTAGTGTACGGTAGCTAATTAGCGCTTATATGCAGCATAGATGCGATTGAGTTAGGGTAGTCGTACGACTTTGTTGACCTTTGCCAAGGGTCGTACGAGTGGGTTTAATTCAATCAGGAAATGACGGCTTGAACTTGGCTAACGCTTATGATTTGTTGACCATAGCCAAGGTCATAAGATGCTAGGGGCAAAAGTATTATCGGGAATTTCAAGTGTTGAGATTTGCAATGAGATTGCATACCTTCTATGGGATTGTTGGATCACGATACCCACTGCGAGTATGAGTTACTCCTGGGAGAGTTTTACACATCACAATTAGCCGATCAAGTAGGTGACTAGACAGGTGTTAACGGGGTAATGCTTATGGGAAAATGAGGTTTACTTTAATTAGGTCCGTGCGAAAGCACGAGGAATCTCCCTCAAAATACCAACACTGGTCTGGCCGAAAGATTGGCGAACTTGTAGGGTGTAATTAATCCCAGTTAGTCTTCCCTTTAGGGTTTGAAGGAAGATTTGATAAAAGAAGTGGGAGCTATCCTGATTAGATAAGATAATAACCAATATAATCTTGCAAAAGCATACGCTAAGTGTTTTCTTCTCCCTCTCTCTCTCTCTCCACGTAGCGACCATGTCAGGACATAATCAAGATAATAATATGGATGTATTGACCGAACCCGCTTGTTATACTGAGCTACGGAACGTTGGTTCTGCTCCAACTTATAATTTTTATAAGTCCGAGCAAGAAATAGGGGAATATCCGGATTCCCACGCCACCCAAACGAAGAATGAGCATGTTTATGCATCTTCTTCGGGTGTGTTAGTTACCGAGAACTGTTTCTCAGTGCACTCTACGTCCTGGGTATTAGATATCGGATCGGGATCCCATATATGTAATATGTTGCATGGGCTAAGGAAAGGTAGAGAACTGGGAATAAGTGATCATTCTCTAAACGTAGGGAATGGTGCAAGTGTTGCAGCCAAAACAGTTGGTGAATATCACCTTGTATTACCAAATAGGAATACTTTGATCTTAAACGACTGTTATTACGTGCCCTCTATGATATGCAATTTAATATCAATTTCTTTATTAGATAAAAAGGATATAACTTTGTAGTAGACAATAATGTTATGAACATTTACCAAATCAAGTGTTGATTGGGTTTGGTACGTTATATAACGGTTTATACATTCTAAATCAAAACACAGTTCCTAACGTACAAAATACACACAAGCTGAAGAGTTTAGAAATAAACGAATCCTTCTTGTGGCATTGTAGACTAGGTCATATCAATGAGACATGACTAGCTAAATTACATAAGGATGGATATTTGAATCCGTTCGAATTTTCATCTTATGAAACTTGCCAGTCATGTCTCAAAGGCAAGATGACCAAAACTCCGTTTAATGGACACGGAGAATGAGTTATGGAACTCTTGGGACTGATACATAGTGATGTATGCGGTCCCATGTCTACACATGCCAGGAATGGTTCCTCGTACTTCATTACATTCACTGACGATCTCTCAAGATACGGACATGGGTTCCTGTTGAAACACAAGTCTGAAGCTTTTAAGAAATTCATAGAATATAAGCATGAAGTTGAGAACCAGACGGGTAAAAGTATTAAAATTCTATGATCTAATCGGTGAGGAGAATACTTGAGCACAGAATTCCGTGACTATCTAAAAGAGAATGGGGTTCTTTCTCAGCTTACTCTTCCGTATACACCACAGAACAACGGTGTATCGGAGCGGAGGAATCGCACCCTATTGGATATGGTGCGCTCTATGATGAGAACCGCTGAGTTGCCTATTTCCTTTTGGTGTTATGCGCTTGAGACAGCAGCATACCTATTGAATAGAGTTCCAACCAAATCAGTGCCTAACACTCCTTATGAGATATGGAATGGGAAGGGACCATCTCTTAAGCGAGTTAAGATATGGGGTTGTCCGGCCTATGTCAAAAAGAAAAAATCCGGAAAAACTCGAGGCTCGATCAGTTCTTTGCAAGTTTGTGAGATATCCAAACAATTCGTATGGATATCAATGCTACCTCAGTGAGGAAAAAAAGGTGTTTGTTGCTCAACATGCCACCTTTTAAGAAAAGGAATTTCTTGTAAAAGAGATTAGTGGCAAAGAGGTAGAGCTAGAAGAAGTTCCAACCGCACAAACTACAGAAGAAGATTTGGTAGAACCGGAGGATTCGATAGTTCCCAAAGAACCTCAGCCTTTCCGCCAATCTAGTAGGGTTCCTCATCCACCTGAGAGACACTACGGTTTTCTCATTGATGGTGCGAGCGAGGATTGCATCATAGAAGATGATGATCCAACTAGCTTCGAGCAGGCCATCATGAGTGGGGACTCTGTGAAATGGCTGGATGCAATGCGATCTGAGATGTAATCCATGTACACTAACAAAGTATGGACTTTCGAAGTTGCTCCCGAAGGGGTAAAACCTATTGGGAGCAAATGGATCTTTAAGAAGAAACTTGGTGTAGATGGAAAAGTTGAGACTTTCAAAGCTAGACTTGTTGCAAAAGGTTTTCGTCAACGACCAGGTGTGGATTATGATGAAACCTTTTCTCCAGTGGCTATGCTTAAGTCCATCCGGATCCTATTTGCCATCGCTGCGTACCATGACTACGAAATCTGGCAGATGGATGTTAAGACCGCCTTTCTAAATGCTGATTTAGAAGAGAGCATGTACATGACTCAGCTAGAGTGTCACGACCCGAAAAGTACGAAACAAGACCGGCACTTAAATTACGAAACGTCTCGATGCGTACGTAATCTAAGTAAGCCAAAACACAGAAATCAAAACCAAAGAAGCAGTAAAGTGAAGGAAAAACCAATTTAAAGCAAGTAGTTTTAACAACATAGGCCGAAGTATGTATTTTTAAAATCTCAAGTATTTTCTAAAAATTTCGGCAGAGTCTCCTTTGTAAATACTGGCCCCAAACGGGATACAACATGAATAGTATACGAAATAAGTAAAAAGGCATCCCCAAGCAGGAGTTAGCTCTTCGTTAATCGACGGTCACAACCACGCAAACAATATAATATACAACGCCGAAGGGCGAGGATCAAAACTCAAAAGAAAACCCAAAATCAGCATGAAAACCATAATAATACAACGCGCGACTCTAAGGTCGAAAAAAAAAAGTCTAGTCTTCTATCTCTATCAAATATACAATCTGGTTGATGGAGTTTCTAGATACAACTGAAATAATAAATACACAAAGGTGGTCCTGATGGAAAGAACCCACCTGCCAAAGCAATAACCCGGAAGGAACAGTGTGCCAGGAAACCCGCAACGGAACTTGTACGGCAAAACCTGTAAGGAACTGTGGCACAACGGGGGTGAGTTGCCAACTCGTGAGTAGAAAACATCTACCAGCAGAAATCGCATGTACAACGCAATCCTAGGTCATACGATCAGTAATATCCTCAAAATAATAATATGGCCTGAAGAATAATATAAGGGTAAGGGTAAATATCTATCCATATAGTGTAATACCAAGAACTCGTGTCAGTGTCTCAGGTAACAACATGTCACTAATATGATGTACAAATGTCAGGTAGCAATATGTCACTAAAATGATGTGCAGATGCATATAATGAGAACAAAGTACATCATAATTCAAGAACTCTTTTTCTTTAATCAATGAGATTTCTTTATGTATATAAATCGAGATATTATCAATGAAATCAACATCAAATCCGTGTCAAGCATCGACACAAAACATAAGCCTCAATATCTCAATATCTCTGGCTCTGGCTATCCGGACTGGCCTGTATTATCAAATCTATATATCTCAGTGTCTCAAATCTCAATATCTCAATAACTCGGGCTCCGTCAATCCGGATTGGCCTATATCATCAATCACACAACCACGAACGGTATCCTCAGGATATCCGCCGCTCCAGGTAAAATCACCGGTTGGCAGTCTGCCCCTGCCGGTCTCATCGTCTACTACTCGAACTTCTTGCCCTGGGGTACCATACCGGGTCCACCATGTACCCGAGACGGTTCATCCAACTCCTCGAATCGAGTCTCGAAAACATCTCCAAACCGAGAAAGCATCATGGTGGACGATACTCAACATATGAAGGAAAACCGCATTTTTTTATCTTTAAAATGGTTCATCAGTTTACAAAACATTCACATGCAATTTCCAAATTCAGAAAATATCAAGAAGAATCCAAAATCATCAAGTCACCATGTCAATAACAATGAAAACCGGCATAAATCTCCATAATACTGCATAACCAATGAATATATGGATGCATCTGATATCATGAAATAATTAAACTAGCATATGAAAGCTATAACATGTAGCAACTATTAGTTAGCAAGCTATGTCAATGAAATAGTGGTTTCTAAAGTGTACGTGACATGACAATTACTGATGATGATGTGTGTGAGCCGGCAAGTAAGTGTATGTGGAACATACGCATCATCGGTAATGGTGCTGGTGTCCTGACAGCATGGTTCATAATCACTAAGTACACAATAAACATGCAATGAGACGATAACAACGTGATAAATGGCAATGAATAGTAATTGCAACAATAATATGCGGAACATGAATGATAACGTAACAATAAAGAATTTACATCGCTACACCTGTGTTATACTGTTTTGCCATTTGAAATAGTGCGGATCGTGGTGTTTTGAAAATAAAGGCTACGGTGTTTTTAAGTAAAGGTACGTCTTTTGAAATATCCATAGTATCCCTTGACATGTCTTTAAAATCCTCATGATTCGTTAGTTTTTTTGGAAATAGGTTTGACTCGGGTCCAGTCTAACATCTACTAGGTAACTACAGGTCTAACTAACAACCAATCGGAAGGGATATGGAAACTATCTAAATCTGAGTCGATATATATATATATATATATGTAATATAGTCGGTGATCCCGCCTCAATAGTATCCCATACGATACCCTATATAATATGACATCCTCGAGTCAAGAGTGCGGATCTATCATCAATATAAAGCTCGTACGGTAAATCTGTCGTATGGCCTCCCAAATCTGGGTACGGGTCAAATGTCACATTTATCACATTATTCATCTGGTATTCTCTTTATCAAATATCATGATCAGGGTACTGATCTACGTCTAGTACAATACTGATACCATCAATGTATGCGTGCGTGTGTCTGGAACCACCACGTCGAAAGGACCCGCTAAAATATCACGTCGTATCTCAAATACGAACCATATCACATCACCAATCTCACGGCCTCTAGCCCAATCTCATCGACTCATCTCCAATCCCAAGTACTATCCTTATAATCCGTGTATATGTATACATATATATATCTATATACATAGTCCCATATCCATGTGTGTGTATATATATATATACAAAACCCCATATACGCATAGGTAATAAAGTGAAAGCAGGTATGTGTGTGTGGGTGTATACCTATTCTAGGTTTCGCGACTAAGAAGCTATGCTAGTTCCCTTCTAATAACACCAAACTAACCATAAACACTATAATCATAACTTGATAATCCTCCACGGATCATAAACCACATATATATATATCCAATTTTATATCATAAATATACTACGAAGTGCGGGGGTGCTATACGCCATCCACCCGACTTCTTCCCGTAGATATAATTCTACTCACCTGAGCTTGCTCACCGGTGCCGACGTCACCACACGATTGCTTGTCATCTCGAAGTCCACCTGGGGTACCTACATGTCACCATGTATCGTATCTCATAAAATCCCAATTCGAAATCGAAACGGCATACGAAAATCAAATCGGCACGCGTATCACACATAGCTCAAAACCTATCGCCTACGCATGCGAGAATAGCCAAACCAACCCTCGATATCGATGTACAAACGTCAAACCATCGAGAAAAACCCAAACACACCAATCGTGTTTTCACAAATCACTAATTGTATATGAAATAGGGTTTAAATCATCAAAACATTAAAACTAATCAAATCGTTTTATTTCCCAAAAACCAAGTTAGCACAAATTCCCATTTCGGTTCAAAACTTGTTGTTTTAACCAATCTAAATATTTGAACGATTCCAATGGCCAAAATGCTCACTTAATATCATAATTAGGTCACACAATTATTCACTACTATTTTACTTCACCAAAATATATATATTTTAAAAACCTAGTTTGTAATTTATACAATTATTACAATTTTAAATTAACAATTTGCAAACTAGCAATTAGACTAGTTTTTACATGCTTTGATGTGTTAAACTACAATTTATAATATTAATGATATGATGAAACAATAATTAGATTTTAATTCTAAATTTTGAATTCAATTCTAAAAACCTAGTTTACTAGAAATCTTAATTACTACAATTTACATGCAACAATAAGTAATATAGCAAGTAGCATAGCTTTAGCATGACTAAAAATGTTAAACTACACCTTGCAAATCTTCACAAATGATACAAAGCCTAACTTACTCTCAATTCCCTTTTCTTTAAATTTCAAACTTGAAATTTAGAACCCTAATTAAACATATAATAGCTAGATTCAATTAATTAAACAATAACTTAAACAAAATGCTAAGATTATACCTCACAAAATTAAAGATCTAGCATGAAAATTTTGGCCTCCAAATTGCTCTCCTTTCACCACAATCCATGCTTGATAGGCTAAGGAAAAATGGGTAGGAGTTGGATTTTGATTTTGATTTGAATTTGTAGGGATTTTGATGCATTTTTTAGTGGATTTTTGGTGTGAAATGGTGTAGGAAAACGGGGGGCTGTTGCTGGAATTGTGGGAAGAGGGGCTCGGCCAAGTGTGGGGGAAGAAGAGGAGAGAGAGTGATGTGGGGAAAATAAGTCAAGGCAATACCTTTACCTCAAAGTCAACACTTATACATCTTTTTCTTAATTTTTCCATTTTCTTTAGATTTCAATGAGATGAGAAAGTGAAGTGGGGACATGGGGGAATGGGGGATGCTGAATTCAGCCATACTAGGGGAGAGGGTGAGGGTGTCTGTGTGTGTATGAGGAATACCAAGTAACATGCAACCATGCCCCAATTCTATTTAGCTATTTTTCACCAATAAAGCCTTTTTCTTCGATATTTCTAAAACCGTTATACAACTTCATTTCATTTCGGAAACAATATTTTACTTGTTAGTTAAATGTGTCGTGTTGCACAAAATTTGTATCAACCCATTCCAATTTGTAATTATCCCTAATTAAATGTATTAGTGATGGCTTAGAATAATATTAAAATAATTAATTTCTGAAATTTTTTCAAAAATTTAGAAATTTTACAAGTGGCTCAATAAACACCAAATACTAGCAACTATATAGCTAGAATATGCATATTTAATTCTATATTAAAAGATATTTATATCTTGATTTTTACGGAAAACACCCGTTATTTTACCGATTTTCCGATATTTCACCTAAACGATTTTCTAAACGTCACAATCTTCCCCCTTAAAGAAATTCAGTCCCCGAATTTAAATTAAAACTCCCCCAAATACTAAAACATTTAGCAAAACCATCAACTCGTCGGGGCTCCGAAATCATAAATACATAATACATATCGTAACGCAATGCATGCGCATGAAAAACGGATATATAAACCAAAATCAAAACTCCGTCAAGCATCCCGCAATCATCGGAGTTATGGTGAAGACACCAATGTCAAGATCCAAAATGAAAAATCAATATGATATACATCAAAACTATACCTGTAAACGTCAGAACTATACAGGTAAATATCATTAAAACATTTGGAAGCAATGCATGCCAATCCTTTTTCAAATCGCTGTGCGATGTGTGTATCACCGCACAGTGGCGGACGTCCATTGTGAGAAAATAACTATATATATATATATATATATATCCTTTGTTTAACATACACATGCCACCGTTTTGAAAATAATTTAGAAGGGTTTCCCTTATAAAAAGTTTCATGTCATCACGGACAGATAGGTAAATACTGAGACTATAGCTCCTCTTTGGAAATCCTTTCAATAACTATCAAGGCATGCAGAAATAAACTCAGGTACTGTCCTCTGACTAGTCCTGCTCAGTGCTAAACCAAATAGCAAGTATCATAAAATTTACTGCTCCAAAAGAAATCAATCCCAAAATGTGCATATGAATGCTGCGTGCGTTTGGTGCGTCCGGAAATCAAAATCCACGAATGTGCCATACATGTTCACAGAAAAAACATCTAAGAGCAACGGGTGTGCACGAAACACCTGTCAGAGGCAAGGGTGTGCCTGACAGCAATACCAGGTGCATCTGATATGCACAAAAATCCGGATTTAGTGCATCTGGTGTGCACCAAAATCGCATCGAAATACTAAAAGTGCAAGAAAACTATGTCGAAAGCATAAGTCAAATCATATGCTTGCCCAAGGCATGAAATCAAAATCAACATCTATAATGACATTAAATCAAAGTCAAGTGCAACTGTGGTGCACAAAGTCTCAATCATGCCAATAAATTGTCCCAATATACTGAAATCGAAAGTGACGGATACGTGATCGTCAATCACAAAATCATAAATCATAAATATTTTCGTGGATATGTCTGTCCCCCAAAGTCGAGAAGGTGTCGGTAGATCCAATGCTAGCAGAGCAAGATATCTACTTGCTTCCGGATCATGGCATGTCGCCTGGTGCCCTTAGGCTCTCGCCTCTCACTGCGAATTGCTAAGTACATAGCTCCTCGGCTCAACGGTCTAATATGGAAACGATAATGGAAGTAGTCCGCTCTGGCACATCATCTAAAGATCTCTGGCAAACTCTTATGGTCACTTATAACATGTCTCGTCGACGATGGTGAACTCTGGCCTGCTGGGTGTGCGTCATATGACCGCTCCTGGGTCCAGGTCTTCTCGTTCAGTATTTCCAGAAAGGTCCTGTCGAAGTCTCTCCCAAGTCTTGTTTCTGTCGAACTGCCGGAAGTCATCATACTTACCAAATCTATTTCTTGTTCCAGAACGGCTGCATACTCATCAGAACTCCTCCTGGAAGATATATCCATAGTCAATGTTTCTGCTTACGTATCACATCTCTGATGTCGGCGGAGTGGAACGTCATCTCGTCAAGATCTCGTACGAACCTCTTACTCCACTTTTCTCTAATGTCGACCGATTCGGACTCGCCCCCTCATGGCTGCATGGACTACGCTCCAACGGCTATACTTATCTAGAGTCTCCCAAGCAATGTATCCCATCACATGATGTCCGAATGAAGTTGAACCATCTGATCGATTGTCAAAACCTTATAATCCCCTAAGAGCTCAACATCTTGGGTATAGTTTAATAGTATCGAATATATGCCTCAGCACCTATGGACCAACTGTAGAAGGGTAGACCCAAGCCTCACTAATGGCACCGCTGAACTGCCGCAAACCCTAAGGTTCACCGGCGTTCCATGATCATTAAGTCGAGTTAGGGTTTCATTCTTCTAGAGGGTCCGTAGAATTGCTTGCATTGTTTTCTGAATACTTTAAACTTGGAAAATGGGTTCCTGACATTCGATCATCTCTATCGATGTTAGTTGTATTTATGCCCTAGAGGCCAGTATTGTACAGATGATATATATTATATTGGATGCTTGGACATATATAGAGATGACTTTCTTGCTCGATATGATAGTATGCTATCTGGTTACTCTTTATCTTAACATGTACACTAGTCTCTTTAAACTGTCTTATAGTTACATGTTGGTAAAGCCCTTAGGATGTGTACTTGACTACCTGGACTATGATGCAGATCATACTAGTGGGGACATGGTAGTCCAAAGGTACATCCTTCAAGGTCCCTGGTCGTGGGTGTATCGAGACGGGGCATCGATATACCAGTGTAGACTAGCGTATACGCTTCTCGACCCATGAGATGAGCGATGGATGATCCCATATCCATTGGTGTTCGACATCAGAGATGGTATACGGGTGCTCAGTGGAGACTGGGTACACTGGACGGACTCGCCGAGAACTCCCAGATGGTATTATACCTCACGTCAGATGGCAGTTCTCAGGTGACACATGTGCAGGTTAGTCTGTAGATCCGAGATCGTCATAGAGTCTTGTGTAATTCCCACTGTGCTTTGATCTCCACCTTACCATGTCCATGAGGGCGTGCAAAACGGTGGTTTTTGGGTACAGTCCCGAGTCACATGGAGGCAATGAGCGATAGGAGGGGTTTCGTCTCTCCCGGTATTGGGGGTTGATGTTGCGCAGTGCTCGATTGGCTGTAACAGGGAAGTCCCTGGCCAGGGCTGATCAGAGTTTTGCTGGTAAGTGTTACCAGTACTTTCTCGACCCGTTATGAGCCTCACATCGGCACGACTTATCGGTTATTGGGGTCTGACGTTTACCACCCCTAGACTTGATATGCGACATATCAGACGAACAGACCGGACTGTACGGTAAGTGTTACTGGTTGGATTCACAGGAGTGTGAGCGGGCTTGCTCGTCGATCTTCTGATCGCTCAATACCCGGGTGGCCGTTATGTTTAGCAGACCGCTTGCGGCTTGTGGATGCTTGATATGATCATCATCTGCTACCGGCGTATTGACGAGTCTTTAGAGTCCTACACAGAGGTTTCCTGGCTCAAGCGAAATGAAATAGGAGCGCATATGAGATATGTGCGGGACCGTGAATAATGCGTGTATGTGATACCGTATTTCATTCTCGCGATGAATGTTTCGCTTGGTTGTATGCGATATAACCTAGTTATCGAATCGAAGATTAATTCGATAAGTCGATACATTGAATACTAGTCGGTTATATGCGACATGACCGGATCATTGAATCAAGTGTTGATTTAATGATTTAATGTATAATTATATATTTGATATATTACTTTGAATTAACTAGTATTGGTTCACTTTAAAAGGTTTTTCTCACTTGATGTGCACATTGTATATGTGATATATTTTTGTGTACACTTGATTGTATCATGTTTGATGATACATGTTTACTTGAGTATGTGTAAGGATTAAACCATGGTTATGTAATGGTTAGGGTTTTTCTTTTCCTTACTTACTTATTTATTTATATATTTTGGAAAAGATAAAAGAGAAAATGGTGGCTTTCTTTGTTTGTTGTTGAAGCTTCATGAAGCTTTGACTAAAGTGACCATTTTGTCTTCATGCTTAACCCTAACCATTCAATATAACCATGGTCTTTTCTCTACACCTAACCAAGGTTAGGATATGATAAGTATTGATATTATTTTCATTTTAATCTAACACTTATCATATTCTATCTTGATCTTCTTCATCTTTGACAAGAAGAAAAGCTTACTAGCTTTAATGGCATCTTGAGAAAAAGAGTGAGAAATCCAATTCTAAATGTAAGTCCACGGTAGCGCCCCGGCAGTCTAACAGACGCCAAATGCGGAACAAAAATTTTTTAACGAAACTGGTGCTATCGTGTACCGTAACCCGGATCTGCCATTAAAGCTAAACTAACAAATTGCAAAGGGGAAGAAACTTTATACCGAATGATCCGAGTCCTTCGGTCTTCAACCATCATCCCACGCTTGTTGCGGTTACTCCGATCTCCTGAATCTCCGTTCTTCTCGTCTGGATGGCACCTCGTCGACGGATCCTTAAACGGGCTCCCGCCTCTGTACCGAGGCAACTCGATCGTCAAGTTTGCTAAAAGAGACGACCAAGATGAAGTAGAGAATGAGTAGAACACTTTGTCTCGTTACGTCCAAGGTCACGGACGAACGGTTATAGAAGTTGCCTTTTGGATCGAATGAAATTGAGCTATGAAAATATATCACTTTCCATGAACCATAAACCTTAATCTTTTCTCAAAATGAACAACCTCAAACAAGCAAGGGGGGCCGGCCAATTATATGGAGGTGGGGATGAGTGTAGGAGCAAGGTGGTAACTTTAAAGGAAAAGATCAACACAAAATATCCTTAAGCATTACAAGAAAGTTTAATGCAAAAGGTGACTCACAAAAACACCTCATCATAACATTAAAGCAAATGAATGATTCACTAACCTAGTCATCATCCAAGAAGCTTCCACACTCATGACTCACCTCATGACTCACCCTCAAGAAGAAAAGATAAATCCTTATTTAACCGACTGTTAAATACGGCTGATAGAAAACTGGAAACTGGCAACTTCCAAAAGTGATCCTGAAACGAATTTCAGGATAACCCCGTATCAGTATAAATATACCCGCATTTATATTACGACCGAATATAAATGCAACTGAGACAAAGATATTATATCTACACAGTATAATACTGGGTTCCGGCTTAAACCAAAGCCTACCAGTATTATCTGCCCGAAAAACGACACGTGCGAAAACGCACGTGCTTTTTCCGAACCTTGCCATAACACCATACGGCCTCTACAACGTTTCGCCCGAACTTGGAAAAGTGTCTGTGGGGGACTCTAATGACTCATCAACACACTGGCACTGGGTATAACTCCTAGCACGTCAGAGGTACAAGCTGCACGTAACGTTTTGCCTATGTATTGATTGGAAGGGAAGCTGACGAGCGAACTCATCTATAAACCCTACTGAGCCTGACAGTGACAATGTATATATAGTCCGGTCCATTCGTCTAAAGAGTATCGCATATCGAGTCTAGGGGGGTGGATAAAGTCAGACCCTTAATAACGCGATAAATCGTGTCGGCATGAAGCCCATCACCACCTGAGAAACTACTGATCCAAATCAGTAATCCTCCACTACCTCGGCCGAGGATTCCTAATGATGGCCACCTGTGCACTGCGCGACATCAACCCCCAATACCGGGAGAGACGAATCCCCGACGATCCGCTCACTTGCCTCCAATGTGGCTCGGGACTGTACCCAAAAAAGACCTGTTTGCACGACTCCTTTGAGCCGTGGTAGGGTAGAAATCAAAGCACAGTGAGAACTCACACGAGACAAATGACGACCTCAGGTCGATGAACTAACCTGTACACATGTCACCAGGGAATTGCTATCTGACGATATGTATAATACCAACTAGCAGATTCCCGGCGAGTCCTGTCCGGTGTACTCATAACTCAATGAGCACCTGTATACATCTTAGGTGATCCAACTGACACCAGTGGCTTGTGAGACCGGCCACCGCCCCTCGTCGAGGTCTCGACTGTATACACTAGTCTACTCTGGAGTATCGATGCCCTGTCTCGAAACTCCCACGACTAGGGACACTTTAAGGATGTGCTTATAGACCCCAGCTCCCACGTATATGATCACCATCATACTGCTGGCTGTCAAGCAGAATCCTATGGGCTCTATCAATCATGCAATAGCGAACTAAGGCATGTATACGACGATAAAGACAAACCAGATAGCATACTATCATCTCGAGTAAGACTGTCATATCGGTATAGGTCCTGCCTCAATCATTGTAATCACGTACCTGCGATCCAATAATTGACTTTGAGGGCACTATCTCCAACAATCTCCCACTTGCACTCAAGGCTAATTATTGCGATGTCGCATACTCACAGCCCGTGTGATACCGAACACCCAACTTCTCTACTAATCAGTTTCACAAAGCTAGTTTGTAAAACTCTTGTGTTCGAGAAATAGCCTCAGTGAGTGGATCCGCCCTGATGTTTCTTTCTATGTCTCTCTTAATCTCAAGTTCACGGAGAAAGCCATCTCCCGAATTAAGTAATACCTGTCTTAGAATATGTCTGGATATCTGATGGGACCTAGTTCATAAATGAACTGCAAATCCAAACTTCTTAGACTGTATCGATAACTGAACCTAATCAGTATCCAGCACCATGCCTCCCACAGTATCCTCTTGGATCACCTATCCATAATACTGTCCCTCGTCAGAGGGAAAACTATAACTCTGACAATCACTCTGTCATCCATGTCACCTCTGAAGCCTGGAATGATAACCGTCTCCCGAAGGAGGCTGTCGTCATCAAATCCGTAGAACATGCACTTATGTTCTAAAACTGCTTCATTATGTCTTTTCAGGATTGGATTAATATAAACTTATCGCATCAAGTGCAAAAACTACATCTGGTGTGGTACTTGACATCTCATGATTGACTCAATTGCCTAAGCAAGTGATCTGCCAATCATGCACTTCCCTCTCTCCTTTAGTCTCTAAGACACCTTTAGAGAGGGTGACTCCATCACCTGCAGGTACACCACCATGCCAGGAGTCATCTATTCTAAAATACTATTAGAATATTGTCAAAGTACCCATATTAGGAAACTACCCAAATCCAGATCTAAAACCATAGATCTAGAAACCAGAATGTCTAATATTATATCCACATCCTTTCTGGAGAAACAATTGTGTGACGACCAAAGTACAACCGATTGAAGCATAGGAATTTTACTTCCTACTGTGTGTATGTCATCCAAATACCAGGACATCACACACTACTACCTTCCCAACAGATCCATCCCCTATTCTGATGAAGTCAAAGCCATGACTGTCTCATCAAAATTAGATGATCTTATCTCCGCTATATCTGCTCAAGTCTATAAATAGACATAAGCTACTTGCCCACTATTCTTCTGCTGCTCCCACTGACTACGACAACCCTCCTACCGGGTCTCATAGCCTGGAACAACGGTAGTGTCAAGTCTGGGTAGATAAGAACCTCCCTGTCACCGTCCTTGAGGCTACCAGAGTACTTCTCGGGTGTCTGAGGTTACCCACCATATCTGCGGAGTGGCTAATGGAATGTCAAACCTGATTGAATATATAGGTCCTATTAATTTTTTCGTAATCGTTTGCGGTTCTGGAATCACTTCCAGTTCTACCATACTCCCACTACTGTTTTCTGAAAAAAATCCATTTTAATAAAACTGTGGCGAGTCAAGAACAATATCACTATTGATCTTCCAGATGATAGAAATGTCAACCCTCGTCAAAGCCAGGGTTAACCCACAAACAGCCATTACAGAAACGTGCCTTGAGTTATCCAGTATCTGGTTTTAAGCATAAGCTGGACAACTCCCCGTATCTTAACATTGTTAAGATATGAACCATTCTATATCTAATATAGAAATAGAGGCACTAATTTAATTGGAACCAGATTCAAACCATGCAGCTGTCTCCAGTGCATATTAACTTGATGGAGAAAGGCTAATCAGCATTACTCAACTTAGGAATCCATCCAATTATGAGTAACCTGAGAGAGAAACAAGTTTCTCAAAACCATCACTATCATCTGAATACCAATCACAAGAATCTACATCTTCGATCTCTTTGAAGAATCCTGATACTTATGATACCTGGTTCTCTACTTTATTCTTATACCCACAACTTCTCAAAACTTAGACCTTGTATTTCTACGAAACACTTGTCTAAATACTAGAGAAGTTATAAGTAAACAGAACATAGTACGAGGACCTACCCCTTTGTCCTGATGGACACTGGACAACATACAATACTCTGTATAAGTCCGCTGAGTTAAATAACTCAAAATCTGTGCATCGTAGGTTGAAAACTGTACCCAGGCGACTTCCTCAAATATCACCAATTACAAAGAATTCCGATATAATGAGGATGATCACCCAATTCCCAATAACTTACTCCCACTCATCATCTGTAAAAACCATACAGTTATGAGAATGAAACCTGGTAAATACATACCTTGGAGTAAGTATTTAATCGGGAAATCAGTTTTCTTTTAACAATGTACAGTGAAACTGAAACATTAAAATGTCTCGTAGGGGTATCTTGGTATTCATAGTAATGCCTTTTCCATAATCCAATTCATGACTTTAACCGTATAATTCTTTGCTATCTCTCCAAATCTCTTTATTTGTCTTTAGTCGTTACCTTCTGTACACCATCGTTAGGCTAAATGGTTTTCTTCCTTCCCTACCGTTCGGCACCAGCCTATGGTTTGGAAGAAGACTATCCAGTAAGCATAATAGGTGTACCCTCCTAATCCTAGGAGTACTCGCAACATGAGAGAAGGTGATGATAAAAGACTACTGAATAAAACCTTATTCTTTTAAAGGTGAAATAAGAGTGGCGATGAAGTACGCGGTTTGGTCGTGAATGATAACAGTCGTAATTTACTTTGCCCTCTTTCTAATCCTTTTATTTTGTCTTTAGTTATTACCTTCTGTACACCCTACTTAGGCTAATTGGTTTTCTTTATTCCCTACCTTTCGGCACCAGCCTATGGTTTGGAATAAGACTATCCAATAAGCGTAATAGGTGTACTCTCCTAAAACTGAGGAGCCCTCGCAACCTGAGAGAAGGTGATAATAAAAGACAACTGAATAAACTAATTCTATTTCTCGTGAACCTGGATCAATCCTCGAAGAAGTCCCTTCGAGTTCGTATATAACCATACGATGGATCTATCCAATGGAAGTGGATATCCGTAGTAATACGGGGTGTTCTGAGAAATTCAAAGGGTAAAAGAAGGAGCGGCAATGACTTATGCAACTTGGACAATCCAAAAGCCAGTATTTTAAGAAGGTTCGGTCAACTTGGTCACTGAGTCAAAGTCTAGGGTCGGTCAAAGGTCGCTGCCAAAGAGAAAAGAAACACTCTGCGTGCACTCTAACCTAGATCAGAATGGTTATCAATTTATCTAATTAGGAAACCTCCCACTGTTATCTCAAATTCTCCTCCAAACCAGAAAGAAGAATTAGTCGGGATCACCCGAAGAGTAAACTAACTCATCAGTGGGAATCGGGATCCAACTATCATCGCATGACAACTTGATGGAAGCCACTCAAGTTATCACACTCCAGAAGGTATGCGCATATCTGGCAAGTTTGCTTTAATGTTTGAAACTCCCGATGTAATTTTTACCTCATGCTCTTATGACCTTGACTTTGGCCAACAAATCATAAGTCACATGTCAAGTTTTACCCGTCATTGTCCAGGTTAATTTGAACCCACCCGCACATGCCCTTGACTTTGGCCAACAAGGCAGAACGACTGTCCCAAACCAACGCATCTATCTATGCAACAGATGAATAATCAGCAACTACCAAACACTATGCCTTGACTTTGGCCAACAAACATAGCTTGAATACTACTGACTATCCATAAGAAATGACGGAGGGCTACGACTGGTTTTTGGCGAAAAAAACCTTTAACGTAATGAACTTGATCTCGTTGAAGGAAACTGATAGCCTTTTATAAAATATAGTGACGAAAACGTTTTGCTAAAGAGGTCACTCCCGGTGAAGGGATCTCGGCTCTTTCCTCGTGGAATGAGGTGCAGGATATTCCATCTGAATACCGTGATGCAAAGCAACTTGTAATCGACTATATTAAAGTTATTACCCTGACGTAAACTTCTGCCCAAGGGGTTTTTCCCGGTGAAGGGATATCAGCCCTTGCCTCGTCGAATGAGGTGCGGGATATTCGAACTGAATATCACTATGCATAACAAAAGGAAACATCTTTGTAATAACAACTTTTAAAATTGGTTCCAACAACATCAAATATAGGTTTGTTTTATCTTGCATTGATAAGAATCAACGCAGTCCCATCAATCAATCACACCAGAAAAGTACGAAAATATAATGTACGTATATGCCATCCGCATTCGCCACTGGGTCCCGTCATCACCCGTTAGGTTACTTAACTAACGACAGAGCGGGGACTGGACTAGCGCGGGTGTAAAACATATACAACATCTAATAGTATATATACCAATATACAATAATCGCTCCAGGCGTGATAAAATGCAACATTACAGAAAAGTAATAAGCATCACAGAACAATACAGATAATCTGGGATCCCCGGGTTTCACAGAGCCGCTACTGAAACCCGACGTTCCCCTGGTCGTGTGGATAGCCTATGCAATGAAACCTAGACCCCTACGGGTGCGGCAAGTTACCCGCCAAAACCTGAAGCGAGGTGGTCCCCACAGCATAGTGAATGGAACACCCGGCAATTCACGGAATCCGGTAAATTGAGCACCCCTCCTTGGGTCAACCTGTACCCCCTACGAGTGCGGCGAATAGTCTGCCAATTCTAGAGTGAGGTCCCTTTGCCTCTCAAAGCCATGAGATACGGACCCGTTGCCCTCTAAAACCCGGCCATCCGTGCACTCCTTCGCGGGATAAACCTAGTACAGAATTAAAAATAGTACAACAGGTACATCGACCGCAACCTGGTCGTGCCCCAAAAGAATATTATACAAACAGACAGTAACGGCAGTCCACATGTTGGACGCTCGCCCCGCAATAACAAATGTACAAATAAATCCAAACTGCACTATCATTGCACCCTGCTATCCACCACGACATATCCGCAACAATACAGCACAACACAGAACATCAACGCGAATGTCATGTTCGCAAACCCGTCTAAAAGAACTATAGCAATCAGACGCGGTTTACCGATCAAATGACATTCCCGGTCGGAGATATAATGTAAATACTGGCATACTAACATGTTTAAAATTTCGATCGACTAAATATCCCAAAGTGGGCCCCACGAACAACTGGTGTACAGTAACAAAATCTGGGCCCAAAATATATATACCAAAAACCACAATTTCCCATGTAGAACTTACTGTAGAAATTTGGAGTGCCAATCTCACAATACTGCGGCGGATCCGCGGCCAAACCCATGTTTGCGCGGCGGATCCGCGGCGGTTCTGTAGAATTGGGCCACCAAATTTCACCAGTATTCTTAGAAAACCCTGCTCTGTCTTCTGTGATATGCAAAAAAAATTTAGGACATCATTTAAAATCGACAGAAACTGACATGCTTGAAAATTGTGTTTTTGCGAAATCCGTTCGATCGATGTTTTAAATGTGTTAGCACAAGTTAGTATAGCTTAATGGTTAGGCTCTGATACCACTGTAAGTCCACGGTAGCGCCCCGGTAGTCTAACAGACGCCAAATGCGGAACAAAAACTTTTTAACGAAACTGGCGCTATCGTGTACCGTAACCCGAATCTGCCATTAAAGCTAAACTAACAAATTGCAAAGGGGTAGAAACGTTATACCGAATGATCCGAGTCCTTCGGTCTTCAACCATCATCCCACGCTTGTTGCGGTTACTCCGATCTCCTGAATCTCCGTTATTCTCGTCTGGGTGGCACCACGTCGACGGATCCTTAAACGGGCTCCCGCCTCTGAACCGAGGCAACTCGATCGTCAAGTTTGCTAAAAGAGACGACCAAGATGAAGTAGAGAATGAGTAGAACACTTTGTCTCGTTACGTCCAAGGTCACGGACGAACGGTTATAGAAGTTGCCTTTTGGATCGAATGAAATTGAGCTATGAAAATATATCAATTTCCATGAACCATAAACCTTAATCTTTTCTCAAAATGAACAACCTCAATCAAGCAAGAGGGGGGCCGGCCAATTATATGGAGGTGGGGGTGAGTGTAGGAGCAAGGTGGTAACTTTAAAGGAAAAGATCAACACAAAATATCCTTAAGCATTACAAGAAAGTTTAATGCAAAAGGTGACTCACAAAAACACCTCATCATAACATTAAAGCAAATGAATGATTCACTAACCTAGTCATCATCCAAGAAGCTTCCACACTCATGACTCACCTCATGACTCACCCTCAAGAAGAAAAGATAAATCCATATTTAACCGACTGTTAAATACGGCTGATAGAAAACTGGAAACTGGCAACTTCCAAAAGTGATCCTGAAACGAATTTCAGGATAACCCCGTATCAGTATAAATTTACCCGCATTTATATTACGACCGAATATAAATGCAACTGAGACAAAGATATTATATCTACACAGTATAATACTGGGTTCCGGCTTAAACCAAAGCCTACCAGTATTATCTTCCCGAAAAACGACACGTGCGAAAACGCACGTGCTTTTTCCGAACCTTGCCATAACACCATACGGCCTCTACAACGTTTCGCCCGAACTTGGGAAAGTGTCTGTGGGGGACTCTAATGACTCATCAACACACTGGCACTGGGTATAACTCCTAGCACGTCAGAGGTACAAGCTGCACGTAACGTTTTGCCTATGTATTGATTGGAAGGGAAGTTGACGAGCGAACTCATCTATAAACCCTACTGAGCCTGACAGTGACAATGTATATATAGTCCGGTCCATTCGTCTAAAGAGTATCGCATATCGAGTCTAGGGGGGTGGATAAAGTCAGACCCCTAATAACGCGATAAATCGTGTCGGCATGAAGCCCATCACCACCTGAGAAACTACTGATCCAAATCAGTAATCCTCCACTACCTCGGCCGAGGATTCCTAGTGATGGCCACCCGTGCACTGCGCGACATCAACCCCCAATACCGGGAGAGACGAATCCCCGACGATCCGCTCACTTGCCTCCAATGTGGCTCGGGACTGTACCCAAAAAAGACCTGTTTGCACGACTCCTTTGAGCCGTGGTAGGGTAGAAATCAAAGCACATTGGGAACTCACACGAGACAAATGACGACCTCAGGTCGATGAACTAACCTGTACACATGTCACCAGGGAATTGCTATCTGACGATATGTATAATACCAACTAGCAGATTCCCGGCGAGTCCTGTCCGGTGTACTCATAACTCAATGAGCACCTGTATACATCTTAGGTGATCCAACTGACACCAGTGGCTTGTGAGACCGGCCACCGCCCCTCGTCGGGGTCTCGACTGTATACACTAGTCTACTCTGCAGTATCGATGCCCTGTCTCGAAACTCCCACGACTAGGGACACTTTAAGGATGTGCTTATAGACCCCAGCTCCCACGTATATGATCACCATCATACTGCTGGCTGTCAAGCAGAATCCTATGGGCTCTATCAATCATGCAATAGCGAACTAAGGCATGTATACGATGATAAAGACAAACCAGATAGCATACTATCATCTCGAGTAAGACTGTCATATCGGTATAGGTCCTGCCTCAATCATTGTAATCACGTACCTGCGATCCAATAATTGACTTTGAGGGCACTATCTCCAACACTAAAGTGAACCCACCTCCTATTTCTTCACCCTCTACCTCTTGCCAAGTAGTATGGGGTGTTTTCTTCACAAGTTTCACGACTCGGTGAAGTTGGAGCTTGATCTTGTGTTGCCTCGACGTAGATCATCTTCGGCATCGAAGCCGATGACCTAGCCCGCCCATTTCTCCGATGAAGCCGACGCTAGAGCCCGGGATTCGATTTGGACAGCAAGGAGACTTCATCATGGAGCTACGAAGTTGGAAGACCGGATCTACAAAGGTTGTATTTCCGTTCCCTTAGTTAAGTTGTTAACTAGTTTCTTTTTCGCCTAAAAATCTAGTCAACGATCCGTATTAGGGTTTCTCGGCACTTGTAAAATTTGAAATTGGCATGGTTGATGCCTTTTGAGACCTTATTAGCGTGCCTAGGAACCCTACAGTGGTATCAGAGCCTAGCTAGAGCCTTAGGCGATGCGTAGACGGAGTTTGAAGTCCGATCGAACCGAAACCCTAATTTAAAAATGCTCTCTGGACTTTTTTCAAAAACTGGGTTTTTTCCAGATTAAAAATGCTTAAAAAATTCAGCAGGAAATTCTAAGAATTATGGTGCAAAATTTGATAAAAGATATGTCCAAAGTGCGGCGGAACCGCGGCAGAAGCCTGGCTTCTGCGGCGGTTCCGCGGCCATTTGATGACGTCACCTTCCCATTTTTGCACAGTAATTCCTCTTTTCTGATGCTGAGTTTTCTAGGAATTTTTAATTTGACTCAAGAGTTGAGTGTTCTGGGGTTGCAATGGAAATCGTTGTTTCGATCGGATTATCAAGCTTTGTCTATGTGTTTTTTCCGGATAATTTTAGAATATATTAAAAGGTTCGACCGGATGTAAATACCCAATCTTTCCCCTGCCGGGAAATTTCCAATTGTTGGACTTTTCCTTAGTTTAATGACGTTCTAAGTAGTGCAAGTAACGCGATGGTCCCTCTAGAAGACAACAAACCTTAACTCGATTATGTGACCGTCTTGAACTGCCCTTTGAACCTTAGGGTTTGGGGCAGTACGGCGTGCCATATGTGAGGCGTTGGCTTGACCCTTCTACGGCTGGACCGTTGGTACTGAGGCATGAAGTGAATGTCTTTGAACCTATTTCATGTGTTGAACGGTTTAGGGAAAACTTGGGTGTTCGAATGTTCGATCGGAAAGTTTAATATTTTCTATTTATCCGGAATGGGATACAATAATTGGAATTCATAAACAGTTATGAGATAACTAAATGAATGTTATAAATCTAGCGGTTTAGTCTCACTTAATATCGAAAAGAGTTTTCGATAATGAGACTAAAATGCGGGGTTTATAATTATTAGGCATGTGATGTCTAAGTATTTCATTTGATTAGGCATGTGATGTCTAAAGAGGTTGCGGATTCCAATTGTTGTAGTTTTACACTTTCTTTTCTGTGACCGTAAGTGTAGTATGTAGTGGTGTTGCCAATTGTCGTTGCTATACGTCGACGACAATCGGTGTATGCATACTTACTTACGTTGATGACATGTGATGTTATGTATTGCTGGATATGTTATATTGGATCTTCGTGTTTGAATAGCCGGGGTTTTTTTTATGTGAGATGAGTGTTTTTCCATTTTCATTCATGTAAAAACTTGTATGTAATATTCTTTTATTGGGGCACTTCCAGGTTGCGGAAGTTGTCACCTTTTGTATATTATTTACTTTTCCGCATTAGGATAGACCCAAGGAGGGGAGCACAAGTAACCGGGTTCTAGGGTCCAGTGGGAGACCATCTCGAGGAGTCGAGTCCGGGTCTCCTAACCCTAGAATTGGTAGGGTTGCTTGCCGCTCTCGTAGGGGTCTAGGGGTGTGGGATTGGCTATTCATCACGACCGTGGAATCCGTGTTTTATACTGGCTCGTATTAAAAACACGGACGTCCTAGTATATCCAATATTTCATATGATTTTTTCTGATGCGATATCTGTGATGTGATCATTTGATATGTTCTGATGGATACAGTATATAGTATATATGATATATTATATAAACGTTACTTATGTTTTGCACCCGCACTAGCCCTGCCCTGCTCTGTCGTTAGTTACCTAACCTAACGGTGCACGAGGGGACATCGAGGCGAATGCGGATGGCATAAGTGTACGTCGTATTTATCTATGATGTTTAGGTGACTTAAATGATGGGACTTCATTAATGTGATTAATGAAAGAAAAGAAACCTAAAAGATGTTGTAGAATCAAATTTTAAACAAAAATGGTAGCTACAGTTTTGCTTTGCATAGCGGTATATATGATATACCCTACACCTTATTCGATGAGGATAGGACCGAGATCCCTTCACCAGGAGTGACTCCTTTAGCAATAACTGGCAGATGCTACACACTCGGTTTGCTTTTGATTTCTTTTGGAGTTTTACTTTGCACAGTGATATATATGATATATCCCGCACCTTATTCGATGAGGAAAGAGCCGAGATCCCTTCACCGGGAGTGACCTCTTTAGCAAAACTAATAAAAGCCTCAAAATCACTCCATTTCAAAAACTTCACTTGATTCTACAACGATATCAAGTTCATTACTCTCATGGTTTTCAAAAAAAAAAAACTGCGTAGCCCTCCGTCAATTCAGATATGTAATATTTAGTTTTCGTGCTACGGTTGTTTGGCATGCGTCAAGGCGTAGTGTACGGTAGCTGATTATTACTTATGTGTAGCATGAGATGCGATTGGATTAAGGTATTCGTACGACGTTGTTTGGCATGCGTCAAGGGTCGTATGGGTGGGTTTAATTCAATCACGAATTGTACAGGTTGAACTTGACTAGCGGACTATGGGTTGTTTGGCATGCGTCAAGGTCATAGCACGCTAGGGGCAAAATATTATCGGGAATTTCAAGTGTTGAGATTTGCAATGAGATTGCATACCTTCTATGAGATAGTTGGATCCCGATACCCACTGCGAGTAAGAGTTACTCCCGGGAGAGTTTTACACAGGACAATTAGCCGATCAAGTAGGTGTCTAAAAAGGTGTCAACGGGGTTACACCTCTGGGAAAACGAGGTTTACTTTAATTAGGTCCGTGCGAAAGCACGGGGAACCTCCCTCAAAGTACCGACACTGGCCTGGCTGAAAGATCGACGAAGTTGTAAGGTGTAATTAATCCCGGGTAGTCTTTCCTTTTGAGATTTGAAGGAAAATTTGATAAAAACCAGTGGGAGCCATCCTGATTAGATAAGATAATAACCAATCTGATCTTGCAAGAGCATACGCTAAAGTGTTTTCTTCTCTCTCTCTCCAGGTAGCGACCATTTCATGCCCTAATAAAGATAATAATATGGATGTATTGACTGAACCCGCTTGTTATACAGTGTTGGGGAACGTTGGACCCGTTCTTTCTTATAAGAGTTATAAGACTGAACAGGGAATAGAAGAATATCTAGATTCTCAAGCCGCCCAAAAGAACATGCATATCGATGCATCTTCTACAGGTGTGTTAGTTATTGAGAACTGTTTCTCTGTTCACCCTACGTCCTGGGTATTAGATACCGGATCAGGATCCCACATATGTAAAATGTTACATGGGCTACGGAAAGGTAGAGAACTGGGAAAAGGTGATCATTCCGTTCAAGTAGGGAATGGGGCAAATGTTGCAGCCAAAGCAGTTGGCGAGTATCACCTAGTATTACCAAGTGGTAATACACTGATTTTAAATGAATGCTATTATATACCAAACATGATGTGCAACGTTATATCAGTTTCTTTATTAAGTAAAGAAGGATATAATTTTATAGTAAAGGATAATGTTATGAACATATTCCTAGATCAAAAGCTGATTGCATCAGGCTCGCTACATAGGAATGAGCTGGTAGTTGGAATGAGTGATCTGGCATATTCATTCTAAATCAAAATACAGTCCTCAATATACAAAACACACACAAGAGGAAAAGTTTAGAAATGAACGAATCCTTCTTGTGGCATTATAGACTTGGTCACATCAATGCGACACGACTAGCTAAGTTGCATAAGGATGGATATTTAAATCCGTTTGAATTTTCATCTTATGACATTTGCCAGTCATGTCTCAAAGGCAAGATGATCAAAACTCCGTTTACGGGACACGGAGAAAGAGTTATGGAACTCTTAAGGCTGATACATAGTGATGTATGCGGTCCCATGTCTACACATGCCAGGGACGGTTCTTCCTACTTCATTACATTCACTGACGATCTCTTTAGATACGGACATGTGTTCCTGATAAAACACAAGTCTGAAGCTTTTGAGAAATTCAGAGAATATAAGCATGAAGTAGAGAACCAAACGGGCAAAAGTATTAAGATCCTTCGATCAGATCGAGGAGGAGAATACTTGAGCAATGATTTTCTGGATTATCTAAAAGAGAATGGGATTCTCTCTCAGCTCACTCCCCCTTATACACTACAGCACAACGGTGTATCAGAACGAAGAAACCGCACCCTATTAGATATGGTGCGCTCAATGATGAGTACAGCTGAGTTACCTATTTCCTTCTGGGGATATGCGCTTGAGACAGCCATTGACCTATTGAATAGAGTTCCTACCAAATCTGTGCCTACCACTCCATATGAGATATGGAAAGGGAAGAGACCACATCTTAATTACATTAAGATATGGGGTTGTCCAGCCTATGTCAAAAGACAAAATACGGACAAACTCGAGGCAAGATCAGTCTTATGTAAGTTTATAGGATATCCCAAAAATTCACAAGGGTATATCTTCTACCACCCCGAGGAACAAAATGTGTTTGTTTCTCGACATGCCACTTTCTTAGAAAAAGGTTTTCTTATGAAACAAACAAGTGGCATTGAGGTAGAACTGGAAGAGGTTCCAGCAACACAAACTATAACAGAAGACTTGGTAGAACCAGAGGATTCAGTAGTACCCGACGAACCCCAGCCTCTCCGCCGATCTAGTAGGGTTTCTCGTCCACCTGAGAGATACTACGGTTTTCTCATTGACGGTGGAAGCGAGGATTGCATCATGGAGGATGATGACCCAACTAGTTTCGAGCAGGCCATCACGAGTAAAGACTCAGTGAAATGGCTGGATGCAATGCGGTCCGAGATGGAATCCATGTACACCAACAAAGTATGGACTTTGGAAGTTGCTCCTGAAGGGGTAAAACCCATTGGGAGCAAGTGGATCTTCAAGAAAAAACTTGGTGTAGATGGGAAAGTGGAGACTTTCAAAGCTAGACTTGTTGAAAAGGGTTTTCGTCAAAGACCAGGTGTGGACTATGACGAAACCTTTTCTCCAGTGGCTATGCTTAAATCCGTCCGGATCATGCTTGCCATCGCTGCATATCATGACTACGAAATCTGGCAAATGGATGTTAAGACCGCCTTTCTAAACGGTGATTTAGAAGAGTGCGTGTACATGACTCAGCCAGAGGGCTTCGTAGACAATGGGAGCAGCGGGAAGGTGTGCAAGCTGCTTAAATCCATTTATGGATTAAAGCAAGCATCGCGGAGTTGGAACATCTGCTTTGACGTAGTTATCAAAGAGTTTGATTTCGTCAAAAACCCAGATGAACCTTGTATTTACAAGAAGGTGGCAGAGAGTAAGGTAGTCTTCCTCGTATTGTACGTGGACGATATACTCTTAATAGGAAATGATATTCCTATGCTGCAATCGGTCAAGCTCTTCTTATCACAAAGATTCTCAATGAAAGATCTTGGTGATGCCTCCTGCATATTGGGAATCAGGATCTATAGAGATAGATCCAAACGGATATTGGGATTGTCCCAATCCAAGTACATTGACACCATACTAAAGAGGTTTAGTATGGGAGAATCCAAGCATGAGAACTTGCCCACGATCTCTGGAGTCACTCTCTCTAAAGAGATGTCTCCCAAGACTGATTTGGAGAGAGCTCGCATACAAGGGATACCCTATGCTTCGGCTGTAGGCTCTATCATGTACGCGATGCTATGTACCAGACCCGATGTTGCATACTCACTAAGTGTAGTGAGCAGGTATCAAGCTGATCCTGGAGAGAGTTACTGGACAGCTGTGAAGAGCATTCTCAAGTACTTGCGAAGGACTAAAGAGATGCTCTTAGTGTATGGTAATGGAGAATTCCAAGTGGATTCCTTTACCGATTCGAGCTTCCAGAGTGATAAGGATGACTCTAAGTCGCAGTCGGGATTTGTCTTTACCCTTTACGGAGGGGCGGTTAGCTGGAAGAGTTCCAAGCAGGAAACCGTGGCAGACTCGACGATGGAGGCTGAATACATCGCTGCCAACGATGCTGCTAAAGAGGCTGTCTGAATCAAGAAGTTCATTACTGAACTTGGAGTGGTTCCATCCATTGAGCATCCAATACCTTTGTATTGTGATAACAATGGAGCGGTGGCTTTGGCCAAGGAACCCAGGTCCCATCAGTGATCCAGGCATATTCTGAGGCGGTATCACCTGATCCGGAAGATAGTTGATCGCCGGGAGATCGAGGTCAGGAGGGTTGACATGAAGAATAACACGGCGGATCCACTCACGAAGGCCATTCCCCAGATACGGTTTGAGAGACTCGTCGGGATGCTCGGTATGCGATACTACAGCAGCTGGCCCAAGTGCAAGTGGGAGATTGTTAGTTGTATGTATGCCCTAGAGGCCAGTATTGTACAGATGATGTATATTATATTGGATGCTTGGACATATATATAGATGATTTTCTTGCTCGATATGATAGTATGCTATCTGGTTACTCTTTATCTTAACATGTACACTAGTCTCTTTAAACTGTCTTATAGTTACATGTTGGTAAAGCCCTTAGGATGTGTACTTGACTACCTGGACTATGATGCAGATCATACTAGTGGGGACATGGTAGTCCAAAGGTACATCCTTCAAGGTCCCTAGTCATGGGTGTATCGAGACGGGGCATCGATATACCAGTGTAGACTAGCGTATACGCTTCTCGACCCATAAGATGGGCGATGGATGATCCCATATCCATTGGTGTTCGACATCAGAGATGGTATACGGGTGCACAGTGGAGACTGGGTACACTGGACGGACTCGCCGAGAACTCCTAGATGGTATTATACCTCACGTCAGATGGCAGTTCTCAGGTGACACATGTGCAGGTTAGTCTGTAATCCCGAGATCGTCATAGAGTCTTATGTAATTCCCACTGTGCTTTGATCTCCACCTTACCATGTCCATGAGGGCGTGCAAAACGGTGGTTTTTGGGTACAGTCCCGAGTCACATGGAGGCAATGAGCGATAGGAGGGGTTTCGTCTCTCCCGGTATTGGGGGTTGATGTTGCGCAGTGCTCGATTGGCCGTAACAGGGAAGTCCCTGGCCAGGGCTGATCAGAGTTTTGCTGGTAAGTGTTACCAGTACTTTCTCGACCCGTTATGAGCCTCACATCGGCACGACTTATCGTTTATTGGGGTCTGACGTTTACCACCCCTAGACTTGATATGCGACATATCAGACGAACAGACCGGACTGTACGGTAAGTGTTACTGGTTGGATTCACAGGAGTGTGAGCGGGCTTGCTCGTCGATCTTCTGATCGCTCAATACTCGGGTGGCCGTTATGTTTAGCAGACCGCTTGCGGCTTGTGGATGCTTGATATGATCATCATCTGCTACCGGCGTATTGACGAGTCTTTAGAGTCCTACACAGTGGTTTCCTGGCTCAAGCGAAATGAAATAGGAGCGCATATGAGATATGTGCGGGACCGAGAATAATGGGTGTATGTGATACCGTATTTCATTCTCGCGATGAATGTTTCGATTGGTTGTATGCGATATAACCTAGTTATCGAATCGAAGATTGATTCGATAAGTCAATACATTAAATACTAGTCGGTTATGTGCGACATGACCGGATCATTGAATCAAGTGTTGATTTAATGATTTAATGTATAATTATATATTTGATATATTACTTTGCATTAACTAGTATTGGTTCACTTTAAAAGGTTTTTCTCACTTGATGTGCACATTGTATATGTGATATATTTTTGTGTACACTTGATTATATCATGTTTGATGATACATGTTTACTTGAGTATGTGTAAGGATTAAACCATGGTTATGTAATGGTTAGGGTTTTTCTTTTCCTTACTTATTTATTTATTTATTTATTTTGGAAAAGATAAAAGAGAAAATGGTGGCTTTCTTTGATTGTTGTTGAAGCTTCATGAAGCTTTGACTAAAGTGACCATTTTGTCTTCATGCTTAACCCTAACCATTCAATATAACCATGGTCTTTTCTTTACACCTAACCAAGGTTAGGATATGATAAGTATTGATATTATTTTCATTTTAATCTAACACTTATCATATTCTATCTTCATCTTCTTCATCTTTGACAAGAAGAAAAGCTTACTAGCTTTAATGGCATCTTGAGAAAAAGAGTGAGAAATCGAATTCTAAAGTGAACCCACCTCCTATTTCTTCACCCTCTACCTCTTGCCAAGTAGTATAGGGTGTTTTCTTTATAAGTTTCACGACTCGGTGAAGTTGGAGCTTGATCTTGTGTTGCCTCGACGTAGATCATCTTCGGCATCGAAGCCGACGACCTAGCCCGCCCATTTCTCCGATGAAGCCGACGCTAGAGCCCGGGATTCGATTTGGACAGCAAGGAGACTTCATCATGGAGCTATGGAGGTGGAGGACCGGATCTACCAAGGTTGTATTTCCGTTCCCTTAGTTAAGTTGTTAACTAGTTTCTTTTTCGCCTAAAAATCCAGTCAACGATCCGTATTAGGGTTTCTCGGCACTTGTAAAATTTGAAATTGGCATGGTTGATGCCTTGTGAGACCTCATTAGCGTGCCTAGGAACCCTACAATCGACTCTCAACGTATCATCGTGAAGTCGTCTCTAGCTGGAATCAATCTATCTGATGACCACGCATCGGGGTTGGAAATGAATCACATGTCCTAGTCTTTCATCTCTGGTGACTAGCGATCTTTTATCATATCTCGAAGTATAACTCGTGCGGCGTTAGCTTCAAACATCTGGGGCGATATCTTTTCATTCGCCAAAATGACTGGCTCATTCGTCCGCACACTGAACAGTGCCTCAATCATCAAAATAATTTTTGCTCTGACGGTCATCACAATCTGGCTGGCCTCTTGCAGTGGCCCAATCCTCTGGTGCTGATCTGCACGTCTGAGAAATCTCGTAAAAGCGATCCATCAAACGCTCGTGGCGCGAAAACACAATAAAACAACGCCTCTATGCAATCGTATGTCCCTGGAATCATGTCCTGGTCAGTCCTTGTCCAGCAAGAACTTATGCTGACCGCAAATCTAGCCGTAGCTCTCCATGCCCGTACAACCGTGATAACAAAACCATAAACTGGTACCGATGAGGCTAGATCATAGGAAGGAATATAATACTGCGCAAGGAAATGTACATCCTAAGGTTTCTTAAGTGGAGTATCGTATCGTAAATATGCCGCGGAACATACGTACGGTACGTCACTCTACTCAAGCTACCTACTCCATCAACCAAGGGTCATCCTACACTCAGAAGGTAAAACCTAACGCTTTGATACCAACTTTGTCACGACCCAAAAAGTACGGAACATGACCGGCACTTAAATTACGAAACTTCTCGAGGCGTACGTAATCTAGGTAAGCCAAAACCCAGAAATCAAAACCAAAGAGCAGTAGAGTGAAGAAAAAACCAATTTAAAGCAAGTGGTTTTAACAACATCGGCCGAAGTATGTATTTTTAAAATCTCAAGTATTTTCTGAAAATTTCGGCAGAGTCTCCTTTGTAAATACTGGCCCCAAACAGGATACAACATGAATAGTATACGAAATAAGTAAAAAGGCATTCCCAAGCGGGAGCTAGCTCTTCGTCAATCGACGGACACAACCAGGCAAACAATATAATATACAATGCCGAAGGGCGAGGATCAAAACTCAAAAGAAAACCCAAAATCAGCATGAAAACCATAATAATACAACGCGCGACTCTAAGGTTGAAAAAAAATAACAAGTCTGGTCTTCTATCTCTATCAAATATACAATCTGATTGATGGAGTTTCTAGATATAACTAAAACAATAAATACACAAAGGTGGTCCTGATGCAAAGAACCCACCTGCCAAAGCAATCACCCGGAAGTAACAGTGTGCAAGCAAAACCGCAACGGAACCTGTACGGCAAAACCTGCAAGGAACTGTTGAAAGGTTCCTAGGCACCCTATAGTGGTCTCACAAGGCATCGAACATGCCAATTTAAAAATTTTGATGCCGAGAAACCCTAGACTACGGATCTTAAACTAGATGTTTAGGCGAAACGGAAAACTAGTTAACTATTTAACTAAAGTTGAGATGCTACAACCTTTGTAGATCCTGATTTCCGTCTCCTTAACTCCACGTGGTCATGTCCTCGCTTTCCATCATGAATCCTCGACTCGATCATCGGCTTCATCGGGAAAACAAGCGGAATAGGTCGTCGGCTTTGTGTCAAAGACGATCTACGTCGAGGTTGCACAAACTCAAGCTCCGACTTCACAAACTTGTGAAACTTGTGAAGTAAACACCCAAAACAACTTGGCAAGAGGTAGAGGGTGAAGAAATAGGAGGTGGGTTCACTTTAGAATTGGATTTATCTCACTAGATCTCAAGTTGCCATTGTTGTAGCAAGCTTGAAGAAGAAGAAGAAGATGAGCTAGTTATGATAAGTTATGATAAAAAGAAAATAGAAAATCAAATACTTATCATAACTAAACTAGGGTTAAGTGTAGAGAATAAACCATGGTCACTTTAGAGGGTTAGGGTTAAGCATGAAGATAAGGATGGTTAGCAAAGTCAAAGCTTCATGAAGCTTCAACTTAAAACAAAAAGAGCCACCATTCTCATCATAATCCATTTCAAATAAATAAATAAACAAATAAATAAATAAATGAATATGAAAAACCCTAATTATCAAATTAACCATGGATTAATTCTATACACTTAACATAATGATCAAGTATCATCAAACATGATACAAAAAAGTGCACGAAAGCATATCACATATATAATGTGCATCAAATGAGAAAAATCCGTTTAAAGTGAACCAATACTAGTTAATGTAAAGTAATATATCAAATATATAATTATACATTAAATCATTAAATCAACACTTGATTCAATGATCCGGTCATGTCGCACATAACCGACTAGTATTCAATGCATCGATTTATCGAATCAATGATTCGATAATTAGGTCATATCGAATATAACCATTCGAAACATATATCGCGAGAATGAAATGCGGTATCACATACACGCATTATTCTCGGTCCTGCACATATCTCATATGCGCTCCTATTTCGTTTCGCTTGAGCCAGGAAACCTCTGTGTACGACTCTAAAGACTCGTCAATACGCCGGTAGCAGATGATGATCATATCAAGCACCCACAAGCCGCAAGCGGTCTGCTAAACGTAACGGCCACCCGGGTATTGAGCGTTCAGAAGATCGACGAGCTAGCCCGCTCACACTCCTGCGAATCCGACCAGTAACACTTACCATACAGTCCGGTCTCTTCGTCAGATACGTCGCATATCAAGTCTAGGGGTGGTAAACGTCAGACCCCAATAACCCGATAAGTCGTGCCGATGTGAGGCTCGTAACGGGTCGAGAAACTACTGGTAACACTTACCAGCAAATCTCTAATCAGTCCTGGCCAGGGACTTCCCTGTTACGGCCAATCGAGCACTGCGCAACATCAACCCCCAATACCGGGAGAGACGAAACCCCTCCTATCGCTCATTGCCTCCATGTGACTCGGGACTGTACCCAAAGACCACCGTTTTGCACGCCCTCATGGACGTGGTAAGGTGGAGATCAAAGCACAGTGGGAATCACACAAGACTCCATGACGATCTCGGGTCTACAGACTAACCTGTACAAGTGTCACCTGAGAACTGCCATCTGACGTGAGGTATAATACCATCTGGGAGTTCTCGGCGAGTCCGTCCAGTGCACCCAGTCTCCACTGAGCACCCGTATACCATCTCTGATGTCAAACACCAATGGATATGGGATCATCCATCGCCCATCACATGGGTCAAGAAGCGTATACGCTAGTCTACTCTGGTATATCGATGCCCCGTCTTGATACACCCACGACTAGGGACCTTGAAGGATGTACTTATGGACTACCATGTCCCCACTAGTATGATCTGCATCATAGTCCAGGTAGTCAAGTACAAATCCTAAGGGCTTTACCAACATGTAACTATAAGACAGTATAAAAAGACTAGTGTACATGTTAAGATAAATAGCAACCAGATAGCATACTATCATGTCGAGCAAGAAAGTCATCTCTATATATGTCCAAGCATCCAATATAATATACATAATCTGTACAATACTGGCCTCTAGGGCATACATACAACTAACAATCTCCCACTTGCACTAGGGCCAGCTGCTGTAGTATCTCATACCGAGCATCCCGAAGAGTCTCTCAAACTGTATCTGGGGAATGGCCTTCGTGAGTGGATCCGCCGTGTTGTTCTTCGTGTCAACTCTCCTGACCTCGATCTCCCGGCGATCAACTATCTCCCGGATCAGGTGATACCGCCTCAGAATATGTCTGGACCGCTGATGGGACCTGGGTTCCTTGGCCAAAGCCACTGCTCCATTGTTATCGCAATACAAAGGTATTGGATGCTCAATGGATGGAACCACTCCAAGTTCAGTAATGAACTTCTTGATCCAGAAAGCTTCTTTAGCAGCATCGTTGGCAGCGATGTATTCAGCCTCCATCGTCGAGTCTGCCACGGTTTCCTGCTTGGAACTCTTCCAGCTAACCGCCCCTCCATAAAGGGTAAAGACAAAGCCCGACTGCGACTTAGAGTCGTCCTTATCACTCTGGAAGCTCGAATCGGTAAAGGACTCCACTTGGAGTTCTCCGTTACCATACACCAAGAACATATCTCTAGTCCTTCGCAAGTACTTGAGAATGCTCTTCACAGCTGTCCAGTGACTCTCTCCAGGATCAGCTTGATACCTACTCACTACACTTAGTGAGTATGCTACATCGGGTCTGGTACATAGCATCGCATACATGATAGAGCCTACTGCCGAAGCATAGGGTATCCCTTGCATGCGAGCTCTCTCCAAATCAGTCTTGGGAGACATCTCTTTAAAGAGAGTGACTCCAGAGATCGTGGGCAAGTTCCCACGCTTGGACTCTTCCATACTAAACCTCTTTAGTATGGTGTCAATGTACCTGGATTGGGACAATCCCAAAATCCGTTTGGATCTATCTCTATAGATCCTAATTCCCAATATGCAGGAGGCATCACCAAGATCTTTCATTGAGAATCTTTGTGATAAGAAGAGCTTGACCGATTGCAGCATAGGAATATCATTTCCTATCAAGAGAGAGTATGTCGTCCACGTACAATACGAGGAAGACAACCTTACTCTCTGCCATCTTCTTGTAGATACAAGGTTCATCTGGATTTTTGACGAAATCAAACTCTTTGATAACGACGTCAAAGCAGATGTTCCAACTCCGTGATGCTTGCTTTAATCCATAAATGGATTTAAGCAGCTTGCACACCTTCCTGCTGCTCCCACTGTCTACGAAGCCCTCTGGCTGAGTCATGTACACCCACTCTTCTAAATCACCATTTAGAAAGGCGGTCTTAACATCCATTTGCCAGATTTCGTAGTCATGAAAGGCAGCAATGGCAAGCATGATTCGGATGGATTTAAGCATAGCCACTGGAGAAAGGGTTTCGTCATAGTCCACACCTGGTCTTTGACGAAAACCCTTTGCTACAAGTCTAGCTTTGAAAGTCTCCACTTTCCCATCTACACCAAGTTTCTTCTTAAAGATCCACTTGCTCCCAATGGGTTTTACCCCTTCAGGAGCAACTTCCAAAGTCCATACTTTGTTGGTGTACATGGAATCCATCTCGGACCGCATAGCATCCAGCCATTTCACTGAGTCCCCACTCGTGATGGCCTGCTCGAAGCTAGTTGGGTCATCATCCTCCATGATGCAATCCTCGCTTCTACCGTCCATGAGAAAACCGTAGTATCTCTCAGGCTGGCGAGGAACCCTACTAGATCGGCGGAGAGGCTGAGGTTCATTGGGAGCTACTGAATCTTCTGGTTCCACTAAATCTTCAGTTACGGTTTGTGTATCTGGAACCTCTTCCAGCTCTACCACTTTGCCACTAATTTCTTTTTCAAGGAATTCCTTTTCTAAAAAGGTGGCATGTTGAGCAACAAACACTTTTTGTTCCTCACTGTGGTAGAAAAAATACCCATAAGAATTCTTTGGATATCCCACAAACTTGCAGAGAACTGACCGTGCCTCGAGCTTGTCTGGATTTTGTCTTTTGACATAGGCCGGACAACCCCATATCTTAACTCGTTTAAAATATGGTCTCTTCCCACTCCATATCTCATATGGTGTGGTAGGTACAGATTTAGATGGAACTTGATTCAATAGGTATGCTGCTGTCTCCAGCGCATAACCCCAGAAGGAAATAGGTAACTCAGCTGTGCTCATCATAGAGCGCACCATATCTAATAGGGTGCGGTTCCTCCGTTCAGATACACCGTTGTGCTGTGGTGTATATGGAGGAGTCAGCTGAGAGAGAATCCCATTCTCTTTTAGGAAGTCCAGGAATTCATTGCTCAAGTATTCACCTCCTCGATCAGATCGAAGGATTTTAATACTTTTTCCGGTTTGGTTCTCAACTTCTTGTTTATATTCCCTAAATTTCTCAAAAGCTTCTGATTTGTGTTTCATCAGGAACACATACCCGAACCTAGAGAGATCGTCAGTGAATGTAATGAAGTATGAAGAACCATCCCTGGCATGTGTAGACATGGGACCGCATACATCACTATGTATTAGTCCTAAGAGTTCGGTAACTCTTTCTCCGTGTCCCGTAAACGGAGTCTTGGTCATCTTGCCTTTGAGACATGACTGGCAAGTGTCATAGGATGAAAATTCAAACGGATTTAAATATCCATCCTTATGCAACTTAGCTAGTCGTGTCGCATTGATGTGACCCAGTCTACAATGCCACAAGAAGGATTCGTTGAGTACAGAACTCTTCCTCTTGTGTGTGTTTGTTATGCTCAGAACTGTTGATTGATTTAGAACATAAATGCCATTGCACAACGTGCCTGATCCAACCAACTTTTGGTCACGGAAAATGTTCATAACATTGTCCTGCAATACAAAATTATATCCCTCTTTACTCAATAAAGAAACCGATATAATGTTGCATATCAGGTTCGGCATATAATAGCATTCATTCAGAACCAATGTATCACCAGTTGGTAATACAAGGTGATATTCCCCGACAGTCTTAGCTGCAACAATTGCACCATTTCCAACTCTAATGTCTTTATCACCTTCTCCAAGTTCTCTACCTTTCCTTAGCCCATGTAACTGATTACATATATAGGATCCTGACCCGGTATCCAATACCCAGGACGTAGAGCAAATGGAGAAACAGTTCTCAGTAACGAACACACCCGAAGAAAATGCATCAACATGTACTTTCTTCATTCGGGTGGCATGGGAATCCTGGTATTCCTCTATATCCTGTTCATTCCTATAACTCTTATAGGAAAGAACGGAACCAACGTTCCCCAGCACAGTATAACATGCGGGTTCGGTCAATACATCCATATTATTATCTTGATTAAGGCATGAACTGGTCGCTACCTGGAGAGAGAGAGAGAAGAAAACACTTTAGCGTATGCTCGTGCAAGATCAGATTGGTTATTATCTTATCTAATCAGGATGGCTCCCACTGCTTTTTATCAAATCTTCCTCCAAACCCTAAAAGGAAAGACTAGCCGGGATTAATTACACACTACAAGTTCGCCAATCTTTCAGCCAGGCCAGTGTCGGTACTTTGAGGGAGGTCCCCCGTGCTTTCGCACGAACCTAATTAATGTAAACCTCATTTTCCCAGAGGCGTAACCCCGTTGACACCTTTCTAGACACCTACTTGATCGGCTAATTGCAATGTGTAAAACTCTCCCAGGAGTAACTCTTACTCGCAGTGGGTATCGGGATCCAACTATCTCATAGAAGGTATGCAATCTCATTGCAAATTTCAACACTTGAAATTCCCGATAATATTTTGCCCCGAACGATCTATGACCTTGACAAGGTCAACAAACCATAGACCGCAAGTCAAGTTCAACCCGTCATTTCTTGATTGAATCAAACCCACCCGCACGACCCTTGACAAGGTCAACAAGGCCGTACGACTACCCTAACCCAATCTGCATCATATGCATAAGCAGACAAATACTGGTTAGCTACCGCACACTGCGCCTTGACAAGGTCAACAAACGCAGCACGAATACTAAACAGGACTTATCTGAAATGACGGAGGGCTACGCTAGGTTTTTCTGAAAACCTATTGCGTAATGAACTTGATATCGTTGTAGAATCGAATAAAGTTTTTTAAAAATGGAGTGATTTTGAGGCTTTTCTAGTTTTGCTAAAGGAGTCACTCCCGGTGAAGGGATCTCGGTCCTTTCCTGGTCGAATGAGGTGCGGGATATATCATATATATCGCTGTGCAAAGCAAAAACGCAAAAGCAGTCAAAAGCAAACCGAGTGTGTAGCATCTGCCAGTTATTGCTAAAGGAGTCACTCCCGGTGAAGGGATCTCGGTCCTTTCCTCATCGAATAAGGTGCGGGGTATATCATATATACCGCTATGCAAAGCAAGAACTGTAGCTACCTGTTTTATTTTAAAATTCGATTCTACAACATCTTAGGTTTCTTATTTTTCATTAATCACATTAATGAAGTCCCATCATTTAAATACCTAAACATCACAGATAGATATAACGTACACTTATGCCATCCGCATTCGCCTCGATGTCCTCTCGTGCACCGTTAGGTTAGGTAACTAACGACAGAGCAGGGCAGGGCTAGCGCGGGTGTAAAACATAAGTAACGTCTATATAATATATCATATATACTATATACTATATCCATCACAGAGTCACAACACAGATATCGCAGCAGAATAAACATATGAAATATTGGATATACTAGGACGTCCGTGTTTTCAATACGAGCCAGTATAAAACACGGATTCCACGGTCGTGATGAATAGCCAATCCCACACCCCTAGACCCCTACGAGAGCGGCAAGCAACCCTGCCAATTCTAGGGTTAGGAGACCCGGACTCGACTCCTCGAGTTGGTCTACCACTGGACCCCAGAACCCGGTTACTTGTGCTCCCCTCCTTGGGTCTATCCTAATGCGGAAAAGTAAATAATATACAAAGGGTGACAACTTCCGCTACCTGGAAGCGCCCCAAATGAAAGAATATTACATACAAGTTTTTATACATGAATGAAAATGAAAAACACTCATCTCACATAAAAACCCCCGGCTATTCAAACACGACGATCCAATATAACATATCCAGCAACACATAACATCACATGTCATCAACGTAAGTATGCATACCCCAATTGTCGTTGACGTATAGCAACGAAACCGGCGATATGAACATACTACACTTACGGTCACAGAAAAGAAAGTGTAAAACTACAACAATTGGAATCCGCAACTGCTTTAGACATCACATGCCTAATCAGATATAAATCCCGCATTATAGTCTCATTATCGAAAACTCTTTTCAATATCATATGGGACTAAATTGCTAGATTTATAACATTCATTCAGTTATCTCATAACTACTTGTGAATTCCAATTATTGTATCACATTCCAGATAAACAGAAAATGTTAAACTTTCCGATCGAACAATCGAACACCCAAGTTTTCCCAATACAGATCAACACATGAAATAAGTCTAACAACATTCAGTTCATACCTCAGTACCAACGGTCCAGCCGTAGAAGGGTCAAGCCAACGCCTCACATGTGGCACGCCGTACTGCCCCAAACCCGAAGGTTCAAAGGGCAGTTCAAGATGGTCACATAATCGAGTTAAGGTTTGTTGTCTTCTAGAGGGACCATCGAGTTACTTGCACTACTTAGAACGTCGTTAAACTACGGAAAAATCCAACACTTGGAAATTTCCCGACAGGGGAAAAATTGGGTATTTATATCCGGTCGAACTTTTTAACATATCCTAAAATTTATCCGGAAAGCCAAATAGACAAAATTTGATACCCCGATCGAAACACCGAATCCCCAAAACAATTGCAGAAAATTCAACTCTTGAATCAATATTAAAAATTCCCAGAAAACTCAGCAGAATTTATCAGGAGTTACTGTGCAAACAAAGTGGGCTGACGTCACCAATTGGCCGCTGATCAGCCGCAGAAGCCATGCATCTGCCGCTGATCCGCCGCGAAAAACACTGTTCACCAGAAACTTTTTGCACCGTAATTCTTATTTTTTCCTGCTGAATTTTTTAGCAATTTTTAATTTGGAAAAATCCACTGTTTTCAAAAAAGTACAGAGAGCATATTTTGGATTTCGGTTTTGGGTCGTTCGGACTTCAAATTCCGTCTACGCTTCGTCTAAGGCTCTAGCTAGGCTCTGATACCAGTGAAAGGTTCCTAGGCACCCTATAGTGGTCTCACAAGGCATCGAACATGCCAATTTAAAAATTTTGATGCCGAGAAACCCTAGACTACGGATCTTAAACTAGATGTTTAGGCGAAACGGAAAACTAGTTAACTATTTAACTAAAGTTGAGATGCTACAACCTTTGTAGATCCGGATTTCCGCCTCCTTAACTCCACGTGGTCATGTCCTCGCTGTCCATCATGAATCCTCGACTCGATCATCGGCTTCATCGGGAAAACAAGCGGAATAGGTCGTCGGCTTTGTGTCAAAGACGATCTACGTTGAGGTTGCACAAACTCAAGCTCCGACTTCACAAACTTGTGAAACTTGTGAAGTAAACACCCAAAACAACTTGGCAAGAGGAAGAGGGTGAAGAAATAGGAGGTGGGTTCACTTTAGAATTGGATTTATCTCACTAGATCTCAAGTTGCCATTGTTGTAGCAAGCTTGAAGAAGAAGAAGAAGATGAGCTAGTTATGATAAGTTATGATAAAAAGAAAATAGAAAATCAAATACTTATCATAACTAAACTAGGGTTAAGTGTAGAGAATAAACCATGGTCACTTTAGAGGGTTAGGGTTAAGCATGAAGATAAGGATGGTTAGCAAAGTCAAAGCTTCATGAAGCTTCAACTTAAAACAAAAAGAGCCACCATTCTCATCATAATCCATTTCAAATAAATAAATAAACAAATAAATAAATAAATGAATATGGAAAACCCTAATTATCAAATTAACCATGGATTAATTCTATACACTTAACATAATGATCAAGTATCATCAAACATGATACAAAAAAGTGCACGAAAGCATATCACATATACAATGTGCATCAACTGAGAAAAATCCGTTTAAAGTGAACCAATACTAGTTAATGTAAAGTAATATATCAAATATATAATTATACATTAAATCATTAAATCAACACTTGATTCAATGATCCGGTCATGTCGCACATAACCGACTAGTATTCAATGCATCGATTTATCGAATCAATGATTCGATAATTAGGTCATATCGAATATAACCATTCGAAACATATATCGCGAGAATGAAATGCGGTATCACATACACGCATTATTCTCGGTCCTGCACATATCTCATATGCGCTCCTATTTCGTTTCGCTTGAGCCAGGAAACCTCTGTGTAGGACTCTAAAGACTCGTCAATACGCCGGTAGCAGATGATGATCATATCAAGCACCCACAAGCCGCAAGCGGTCTGCTAAACGTAACGGCCACCCGGGTATTGAGCGATCAGTAGATCGACGAGCTAGCCCGCTCACACTCCTGCGAATCCGACCAGTAACACTTACCATACAGTCCGGTCTCTTCGTCAGATACGTCGCATATCAAGTCTAGGGGTGGTAAACGTCAGACCCCAATAACCCGATAAGTCGTGCCGATGTGAGGCTCGTAACGGGTCGAGAAACTACTGGTAACACTTACCAGCAAATCTCTAATCAGCCCTGGCCAGGGACTTCCCTGTTACGGCCAATCGAGCACTGCGCAACATCAACCCCCAATACCGGGAGAGACGAAACCCCTCCTATCGCTCATTGCCTCCATGTGACTCGGGACTGTACCCAAAGACCACCGTTTTGCACGCCCTCATGGACGTGGTAAGGTGGAGATCAAAGCACAGTGGGAATCACACAAGACTCCATGACGATCTCGGGTCTACAGACTAACCTGTACAAGTGTCACCTGAGAACTGCCATCTGACGTGAGGTATAATACCATCTGGGAGTTCTCGGCGAGTCCGTCCAGTGTACCCAGTCTCCACTGAGCACCCGTATACCATCTCTGATGTCAAACACCAATGGATATGGGATCATCCATCGCCCATCACATGGGTCGAGAAGCGTATACGCTAGTCTACTCTGGTATATCGATGCCCCGTCTTGATACACCCACGACTAGGGACCTTGAAGGATGTACTTATGGACTACCATGTCCCCACTAGTATGATCTGCATCATAGTCCAGGTAGTCAAGTACAAATCCTAAGGGCTTTACCAACATGTAACTATAAGACAGTATAAAGAGACTAGTGTACATGTTAAGATAAATAGCAACCAGATAGCATACTATCATGTCGAGCAAGAAAGTCATCTCTATATATGTCCAAGCATCCAATATAATATACATAATCTGTACAATACTGGCCTCTAGGGCATACATACAACTAACAACTGTGGCACAACGGAGGTGAGTTACCAACTCGTGAGTAGAAAACATCTACCAGCAGAAATCGCATGTATAACATAATTCTAGGTCATACAATCAGTAATATCCTCAAAATAATAATATGGCTTGAAGCTTAATATAATGGTAAGGGTAAATATCTATCCATATAGTTTAAAACCAAGAACTCGTGTCAGTGCCTCAGGTCACAACATGTCACTAATATGATGTACAAATGTCAGGTAGCAATATATCACTAAAATGATGTGCAGATGAATATAATGAGAACAAAGTACATCATAATTCAAGAACTGTTTTTCTTTAATCAATGAGATTTTTGTATGTATATAAATCGAGATATCATCAATGAAATCAACATCAAATCCGTGTCAAGCACCGACACAAAACATAAACCTCAATATCTCAATATCTCACGCTCCGGCTATCCGGACTGGCCTGTATCATCAAATTTATATATCTCAGTGTCTCAAGTCTCAATACATCGGGCCCCGTCAATCCGGATCGGCCCATATCATCAATCACACGACCACGAACGATATCCTCCGGATATCCGCCATGCCAGGTAAAATCACCGGTAGGCAGTCTGCCCGTGCCGGGCTCATCGTCTACTACTCGAAATTCTTGCCTCAGGGTACCATACCGGGTCCACCATATACCTGAGACGGTTCATCCAACTCCTCGAATAGGGTCTCGAAAACATCTCCGAACCGAGAAAATATCACGGCGGACGATACTCAACATATCAGGGAAAACCGCATTTTTTCTCTTTAAAATGGTTCATCAATTTACAAAACATTCATATGCGGTCTCCAAATCTAGAAAATATCAAGAAGAATCCAAAATTATCAAGTCACCATGTCAATAACAATGAAAACCGGCATAAATCTCCATAATACCGCATAACCAATGAATATATGGCTGCATCTGATATCATGCAATAATTAAACTAGCATATGAAAGCTATAACATGTAGCAACTATTAGTTAGCAAGCTATGTCAATAAAATATTATTTTCTAAAGTGTACGTGATATGGTAATTACCGATGATGATGTGTGTGAGCCGGCAAGTAAGTGTATGTGGAACATACTCATCATCGGTAATGGTGCCGGTGTCCTGACAGCATGGTTCATAATCACTAAGTACACAATAAACATGCAATGAGACGATAACAACGTGAAAAATGGCAATGAATAGTAATTGCAACAATAATATGCGAAACATGAATGATAACGTAACAATAAGGAATGTACATCGCTACACCTGTGTTATACTGTTTTGCCATTTGAAATAGTGCGAATCGTGGTGTTTTGAAAATAAGAGCTACGGTGTTTTTAAGAAAAGGTACGTCTTTTGAAATATCCATAGTATCCCTTGACATGTCTTTAAAATCCTCACGATTCATTAGTTTTTCTGGAAATAGGTTTGACTCGGGTCTAGTCTAACATCTACTAGGTAACTACAGGTCTAACGAACAACCAATCGGAAGGGGTATAGAAACTACCTAAATCTGAGTCCATATATATATATATATATATATATATTTAATATAGTCGGTGATCCTGCCTCAATAGTATCCTATACGATACCCTATATAATATGACATTCTCGAGTCAAGAGTGCGGATCTATCATCAATATATAGCTCGTATGGTAAATCCGTCATACGGCCTCCCAAATCTGGGTACGGATCAAATGTCACATCTATCACATTATTCATCTGGTATTCTCTTTATCAAATATCATGATCGGGGTACTGATCTACGTCTAGTACAATACTGATACCATCTATGTATGCGTGCGTGTGTCTGGAAACACCACGTCGAAAGGACCCACTAAAACATCACGTCGTATCTCAAATACGAACCATATCACATCACCAATCTCATTTAGGGTTAGCTTAGCACCTTAGCATGGTTTTCGCAAGCATCAATCATGCTACTTTAAAAATTTTGGGGTGCTAAACAAACCCTAACAAAGATCTTAACTAGAGACTTAGGGTTAAACATGATATGTAAACACTTTACATCTAAGTGAACAAGGAATACAACCTTTGTAGACCGGTCTTTCACTTCAATAGCTCCGTGTAGAAGTCCCTTCGCTGCGATCACGATCGTCCGGACTCTAGAGAGGCTCCCATGAAGAAATGAACAAGCTTGCTTCAAAGTCTTCGAGGCCGAAGATGATCTACGTCGAGGAGACATTGGCTCATGCTATCTCTTCACTAATTGTGTAGATTAGTGAAGCAAACACCCTAAACTAAATGGAAAGTAGTAGAGGATGATGAAGTAGGAATTTTGCTCACTTTATTGTTTATTTTCTCACTATTTTCTTCTCTTTTCTCAAAAACTAGAGAGCAAAAATCAAAATGAAGAAGAAGATGAATAATGAAAGAGACAAGGTTAAAAATGCAACCCTAGGTTAGTGTATGCCATCCACTAACTCTTGTAGAGAGTTAACCATGGCTATGTGTCATGGTTGAGTTTAGATACATCTTAAGCAAAATAAAAAGAGAAGACTTTGTCAAAGTTTATCATGAAGCTTCATGATGCTTCACAATGACCCATTTCTTCCTTTTTGAATTACTTAAGAATTTAAACTCAAACATAATATTTAGTATGGTATAATTCTCATACATCCATGTTGCATGTATAACCTAGCATGTCACAATATTATATATCACATATATAATATTTATGCAACAAAAGAAAAACAATACAATAAACATATATCATATATATGTTAAATGTATTACAAGTGAGAATAATAAATATTTAAGTGAGCATATATATATATACATATATATATATATACATACATATACATGTATATATACATATATATATATATACACATATACATATATATATATATATATTATATATTATATATTATTTCATCGAATCAACACTTGTTCCGATAACCCGGCTATATCACATATAACCGGCTGATATCTCATATCGCGAGAATAGAATACGGTATCACATACTCGTATTAATCTCGGTCCCGCACATATCACATATGTGCTCATATTCCATTTCGTATGAACCAGGAAACCTCTATGTAGGACTCTAAAGACTCGTCAATACGCCGGCTGTAGATGATGATCATATCGAACACCCATAAGCCGCAAGCGGTCTGCTAAACGTAACGGCCACCCGGGTATTGAGCGATCAGAAGATCAACAAGCAAGCCTGCTATAACTCCTGCAAATCCAATCAGTAACACTACCGTACAGTCCGGTCTCTTCGTCTGATATGTCGCATATTACGGTCTAGGGGTGGTAAACGTCAGACCCCAGTAACCGATAAGTCGTGTCGATATGAGTTCCATAACAATTCGAGAAACTACTGATAACTCTTACCAGTAAATCTCAGTAAGCCTGGCCAGGGATTTCCAGTTATAGCCAATCGAACACAGCGCAACATCAACCCCCAATACCGGGAGAGACGAAACCCCTCCTATCGCTCATTGCCTCCATGTGATTCGGGACTGTACCCAAAAGCCACCGTTTTGCACTATCTGTAGACGAAACCCCTCCTATCGCTCATTGCCTCCATGTGATTCGGGTCTACAGACTAACCTGTACCAGTGTCACCAGAGAACTGCTATCCGACGATAGGTATAATACCATCTAGGAGTTCTCGGCGAGTCCGTCCAGTGTATCCAGTCTCCACTGAGTACCCGTATACCTTCTCTGATGTCAAACACCGATGGATATGGGATCATCCATCGCCCATCATATGGGTCAAGAAGGGCATACGCTAGTCTACTCTGGAGTACCGATGCCCTGTCTCGATACTCCCACGACTAGGAACATTTGAAGGATGTACTTATCGACGACCCTGTCCCTACTGGTATGATCTACATTATAGTCATGGTAGTCAAGTACTCATCCTAAGGGCTTTATCAACATGTGATGACAAAACAGTATTTGTTTACATGTTAAGATAAAGTGCAACCAGATAGCATACTATCATGTTGAGCAAGAAAGTCCTTCCTATATATGTCCAAGCATCCACTACAATATACATCGCATATACAGTAATGGTCTCTAGGGCATATATATAACTAACAATCTCCCACTTGCACAAGGCCATTTGTTGTAGTATCCAATACCCAACAATTTAGCAGAGGTTGTAGTATCCCATACTCAACCATTGTACAGAAGTCTCTCTAGAGGTAAGGCCTTTGTTAGTGGATCCGCTGTGTCTACCTTCTGGTCTACACTCCTAACCTTGATCCTTTGGAGATCAACCATCTCCCTGATCAGGTGATACTTGCCTCAGAATATGTCTGGAACGATGATGGGACCTGCGTTCCTAGGCATAAGCCACTACTCCATTATTGTCATAATAACAGTTATTGGACGCTCAATGGTAGGAACCTTGTTCATCTTATGAACAAGAAATGTCCAGACAGCCACTTTGGTGGTATCGTTGGTAGCAATGTATTCAGCCTTTATCGTCTACTATGTCACGGTATCTAGCTTGGAATTCTTCCAACATACCGTCCCTGCACTGAGGGTAAAGACAATGCCTGTGACTGACTCTCTGTCGAACTTATTACTATGGAAGCTGGAACCAAGAACTTTCTTTAGTTCTTCTCAAGTACTTAAGAATGCCCTCCACAGCTGTCCAGTGATTCTCTCTAAGATCCGATTGATTCCTGATCAATATACCTAGTGAGTCATCTACATCTAGTCTTGTACATAACATCGCACACTCTGATAGAGCCTACTGCCGAATCATAGGATATCCTTTGCACGCGAGCTCTCTCCAAATCAGTATTGGAGAGAGTGATCCATAAGTAAGTGGGCGAACCACCACGCTTAGAATCTTCCATACTAAACCCTTTAGTATGGTGTTAATGTACCTGGATTTTGGGACACTCCCAACATCTACTTAGATCTATCACCATAGATCATAATCCACAAGATGTAGTAAGTATCATCCAGATCTTTCTTTGAGAATCCTCGTGATAAGAGGAGCTTGGCCGAGTGTAGCATAGGAAACCATTTCCTATCAGGAGTATGTCATCTACGTATAATACGTGGAAGACAACATTACTCTCTACAACCTTCTTGTATATACTAGGTTCATCTACCATTTTGATGAAGTCAAACTCTTTGACTATCACATCAAAACAGACGTTCCATTTGCCTGAACCTGGTTGGGCCATTATCTTATGATGCAATCCTCGCTCCCACTGTCACTGAGAAGACTGTAGTATCTCTCAAGTGGATGAGGAACCCTACCAGACTTGCGGAGAGGCTGAAGTTTGTCGGAAACTATAAAATCCTTTGGTTTTACCAAATCATCAGCTGTTAGTTTGTCTAGCTGGAACTTCTTCCAGTTCTACCTCATGACCACTTAATTTCATCATAAGAAATTCCTTTTCTAAAAGGATGGCATGTTGAGAAACAAAACACCTTTTGCACCTCAGTTAGGTAGAAGATATTCCTTTACTAATGTTTGGGATATCCCGACAAACTCTCACAACTGACCTTGCCTCGAGCTTGTCCGGATTTTGCTTTTCAACATAGGCCGGACAACCCCATATCTTAACTCGTTTAAGACATGGTCTCTTCCCATACCATATGTCATATGCAATGGTAGGCCCTGATTTGGATGGAACCCTATTCAATAGGTATGCAGCTTCTCAAGTGCATAACACCCAAAAGAAAACAGGTAACTCAGCAGTACTCATCATAGAGCGTGCCTTATCTCCTAGGGTGTGATACCTCTGCCCCGATACACCGTTGTGCTGTGGTGTATACGAACAAGTAAGCTGAGAGAGAATCACATTCTCCTTTTAGAAACTCCAGGAACTCCATGCGCAAGTATTCGCCTCCTCGATCACATCATAGGACTTTAATACTTTTACCTGTTTGGTTCTCAAAAGAACCAACCTTGGCATTTGTAGACATGGGACCATATACATCATCATGTATCTGTCCCAAGAGTTCAATAACTCTTTCTCTGTTTTAAGTAAACGGAGTATTGGTCATTTTTATCTTTGAGACAAGACTAGCAATTAGTATAAGATGAAAATTCGAATATATTCTTATATTCATCCTTATGTAACTTAGCTGGTCGTGTCGCATTGATATGACCTAGTCTACAATACCTCAAGAGGGATTCGTTCATTCTTGAACTAATCCTCTTGTCTATGTTCTATATGCTTTGAACTGTGGTTTGATTTAGAACTTCTATGCTATTATATAACATGCCTGATAGAATAAACTCTTGATTCAGGAAAATGTTCAGAACATTATCCTCCAATACAGAATCATATACTTCTTTAACTCAGTAAAGAACATGATGTAATGTTGTATATCAGGTTCGGTATGTAATAACATTCGTTCATAATCAATGTATTAATACAAGGTGATATCTGCCAACTAATTTGGCTGCAACAATTGCACCATTCTCTAACACTTAGAGACATATCACCCATTCTTAGTTCTCTGTAATAAGGACACCCGAAGAATATGCATCAACTTGTACTTTCTTCGAATTGGGTAGCATGGGAATCCGGATATTCCCTTATTTCCTACTCAGATTTATAACAATTATAAGATAGAGTGGAACCAATGTTACCTAGCCCAGTATAATAAGTAGGTTTGGTCAATGGATCCATATTATTATCTTGATTAAGGCGTGACATAGTCGCTACCAGGAGAGAGAGAAGAAAACACTCTGCGTGCGCTTTTTGCAATATTATATTGGTTATCAATTTATCTAATCAGGATGGCTCCCACAGTTTTAGTCAAATCTTCCTTCAAACCCTAAAAGGTAAGACTAGCCGGGATTAATTACACTCTACAAGTTCGCCAATCTTTAGGCCAGGCCAGTGTCGGTACTTTGAGGGAGGTTCCCCGTGCTTTCGCATGGACCTAATTAAAATAAACCTCGTTTTCACATGGGCGTAACCCCGTTTAACACCTTCTAGACACCTACTTGATCGGCTAATTGTAATGTGTAAAACTCTCCCAGGAGTAACTCTTACTCGCAGTGGGTATCGGGATCTAACTCTCTTATAGGAGGTATGCAATCTCATTGCAAATTTCAACACTTGAAATTCCCGATAATGTTTTACCCCTAGCATCTATATAACCTTAACATAGTCAACAAATCATAAGTGCGAGTCAAGTTCTACCCGTTATTTCCCGATTGAATTAAACCCACCCGCACGACCCTTAACATAGTCAACAAAGTCGTATGACTACCCTAATCCAATCACATCTCATGTTTATACAGATAAGCACTAATCAGCTACCGCACACTACGCCTTAACATAGTCAACAAACGTAGCACGAATACTAACCGGTACTTATCTGAAATGACGGAGGGCTACGACAGGTTTTTATGAAAACTTTTTGCGTAATGAACTTGATATCATCGTAGAATCAAGTGAATTTTGAAAAAGGAGTGTTTTTGAGGATTTTACTAGTTTTGCTAAAGAGGTCACTCCTGGCGAAGGGATCTCGGCTCTTTTCTTATCGAATAAGGTGTAGGATATTTCACAAATACAACTATGCAAAGAAAAAACTATAAAAGCAATCAAAAGACAAACCGTGTTTGTAGCATCTGCTAGTTTTCGCAAAAGAGGTCACTCCCGGTGAAGGGATCCCGGCTCTTTCCTTATCGAATAAGGTGCTGGATATTCTACAAGGAATACCACTATGCAAAGCAAGAACTAGAGCTACCAGTTTTTAAACAAGTTTCTACAACATCTTTAGGTTTCTTTTTCTTTCATTAATCTCATTAATGAAGTCCCATTTATTTATGCTTCCTAAGCATCACAGAAGAAACGAAAGCAACAGTATTAATTATATCTCATATATATAATATATAGGCATTCATCTCAGGTATATAATATGATCACATCACATAATATCAGCAGCAGAAGAATCACATATAAAATATTGGATATACTGTAGGGTTCCTAGGCACTCTCAAGAGGTCTCACAAGGCATCAACCATGCCAATTTCAAATTTTACAAGTGCCGAGAAACCCTAATACGGATCGTTAACTAGAATTTTAGGCGAAATACGAAACTAGTTAACATCTTAACTAAAGGAGAGAGGCTACAACCTTTGTAGATCCGTTTCTCCACTTCCTTAGCTCCACGTGGGCGTCCTCTCGCTGTCCATCTCGAATCGCGAACTCAATCGTCGGCTTCATCGGAGAAATGGGCGGGCTCGGTCGTCGGCTTCGTGCCGAAGATGATCTACGTCGAGGCATCACAAGTTCAAGCTCCAACTTCACCAAGTTATGAAACTTGTGAAGAAAACACCCTATACTACTTGGCAAGAGGTAGAGGGTGAAGAAATAGGAGGTGGGTTCACTTTAGAATTGGATTCCTAAGCATCCCTAGACCCCTAAGAAAGTCATCTCTATATATATATCCAAGCATCCAATATAATATACATCATCTGTACAATACTGGCCTCTAGGGCATACACACAACTAACAATCTCCCACTTGCACTAGGGCCAGCTGCTGTAGTATCGCATACCAAGAATCCCAAAGAGTCTCTCAAACTGTATTTGGGGAATGGCCTTCGTGAGTGGATCCGCTGTGTTGTTCTTCGTGTCAACTCTCCTGACCTCGATCTCCCGGCTATCAACTATCTCCCGGATCAGGTGATACCGCTTCAGAATATGCCTGGATCGCTGATGGGACCTAGGTTCCTTGGCCAAAGCCACCACTCCATTGTTATCGCAATACAAAGGTATTGGATGCTCAATGGATGGAACCACTCCAAGTTCAGTAATGAACTTCTTAATCCAGACAGCCTCTTTAGCAGCATCGTTGGCAGCGATGTACTCAGCCTCCATCGTCGAGTCTGCCACGGTTTCCTGCTTGGAACTCTTCCAGCTAACCGCCCCTCCGTAAAGGGTAAAGACAAATCCCGACTGCGACTTAGAGTCGTCCTTATCACTCTGGAAGCTTGAATCGGTAAAGGACTCCACTTGGAGTTCTCCGTTACCATACACCAAGAGCATCTCTTTAGTCCTTCGCAATTACTTGAGAATGCTTTTCACAGCTGTCCAGTGACTCTCTCCAGGATCAGCTTGATACCTGCTCACTATACTTAGTGAGTATGCAACATCGGGTCTGGTACATAACATCGCATACATGATAGAGCCTACAGCCGAAGCATAGGGTATCCCTTGCATGCGAGCTCTCTCCAAATCAGTCTTGGGAGACATCTCTTTGGAGAGAGTGACTCCAGAGATCGTGGGCAAGTTCCCACGCTTGGATTCTTCCATACTAAACCTCTTTAGTGTGGTGTCAATATACCTGGATTGGGACAATCCCAATATCCGTTTGGATCTATCTCTATAGATCCTTATTCCCAATATGCAGGAGGCATCACCAAGATCTTTCATTGAGAATCTTTGTGATCAGAAGAGCTTGACCGATTGCAGCATAGGAATATCATTTCCTATCAAGAGTATGTCGTCCACGTACAATACGAGGAAGGCCACCTTACTCTCTGCTACCTTCTTGTAGATACAAGGTTCATATGGGTTTTTGACGAAATCAAACTCTTTGATAACGACGTCAAAGCAGATGTTCCAACTCCGCAATGCTTGCTTTAATCCATAAATGGATTTAAGCAGCTTGCACACCTTCCCGCTGCTCCCACTGTCTACGAAGCCCTCTGGCTGAGTCATGTACACGCACTCTTCTAAATCACCATGTAGAAAGGCGGTCTTAACATCCATTTGCCAGATTTCGTAATCATGATATGCAGCGATGGCAAGTATGATCCGGATGGATTTAAGCATAGCCACTGGAGAAAAGGTTTCGTCATAGTCCACACCTGGTCTTTGACGAAAACCTTTTGCAACAAGTCTAGCTTTGAAAGTCTCCACTTTTCCATCTACACCAAGTTTTTTCTTGAAGACCCACTTGCTCCCGATGGGTTTTACCCCTTCAGGAGCAACTTCCAAAGTCCATACTTTGTTGGTGTACATGGATTCCATCTCGGACCGCATAGCATCCAGCCATTTCACTAAGTCCCTACTCGTGATGGCCTGCTCGAAGCTAGTTGGGTCATCATCCTCCATGATGCAATCCTCGCTTCCACCATCCATGAGAAAACCGTAGTATCTCTCAGGTTAGCGAAGAACCCTACTAGATCGGCGGAGAGGCTGGGGTTCGTCGGGTACTACTGAATCCTCTGGTTCCACCAGATCTTCTGTTGTAGCTTCTGTAGCTGGAACCTCTTCCAGTTCTACCTCATGACCACTAATCTCTTTTTCAAGAAATTCCTTTTCTAAAAATGCGGCATGCCGAGAAACAAACACTCTTTGTTCCTCAGGGTGGTAGAAGATATACCCTTGTGAATTTTTGGGATATCCTATAAATTTGCATAGAACAGACCGTGCCTCGAGTTTGTCCGGATTTTGTTGTTTGACATAGGCTGGACAACCCCATATCTTAACATAGTTAAGACATGGTCTCTTCCCTTTCCATATCTCATATGGAGTGGTAGGCACTGATTTGGTGGGGACCATATTCAATAGATGTATGGCTGTCTCAAGCGCATACCCCCAGAAGGAAATAGGTAACTCAGCTGTGCTCATCATAGAGCGCACCATATCTAATAGGGTGCGGTTCCTCCGTTCTGATACACCGTTGTGCTGTGGTGTATATGGAGGAGTCAGCTGAGAGAGAATCCCATTCTCTTTTAGGAAGTCCAGGAATTCATTGCTTAAGTATTCACCTCCTCGATCAGATCGAAGGATTTTAATACTTTTTCCGGTTTGGTTCTCGACTTCTTGTTTATATTCTCTAAATTTCTCAAAAGCTTCAGACTTGTGTCTTATTAAGTACACATGTCCGTACCTTGAGAGATCTTCAGTGAATGTAATGAAGTACGAAGAACCATCCCTGGCATGTGTAGACATGGGACCGCATACATCACTATGTATTAGTCCCAAGAGTTTGGTAACTCTTTCTCCGTGTCCCGTAAACGGAGTTTTGGTCATCTTGCCTTTGAGACATGATTGGCAAGTGTCATAAGATGAAAATTCGAACGGATTTAAATATCCATCCTTATGTAACTTAGCCAGTCGTGTCGTATTGATGTGACCCAGTCTACAATGCCACAAGAAGGATTCGTTCAGTTCTGAACTCTTGCTCTTGTGTGTGTTTGTTATGCTCAGAACTGTTGATTGATTTAGAACATAAATGCCATTGCACAACGTGCCTGATCCAACCAACTCTTGGTTACGGAAAATGTTCATAACATTATCCTGTAATACAAAATTATATCCCTCTTTACTCAATAAAGAAACCGATATAATGTTGCATATCAGGTTCGGCATGTAATAGCATTCGTTCAGAACCAATGTATTACCAGTTGGTAATATAAGGTGATATTCCCCGACAGTCTTAGCTGCAACAATTGCACCATTTCCAACTCTAATGTCTTTATCACCATCTCCAAGTTCTCTACCTTTTCTAAGCCCATGTAACTGATTACATATATGGGATCCTGACCCGGTATCTAATACCCAGGACGTAGGGCAAATGGAGAAACAGTTCTCTGTAACGAACACACCCGAAGAAAATGCATCATCATGTACTTTCTTCATTCGGGTGGCATGGGAATCCTGGTATTCCCCTATATCCTGTTCAGTTCTATAACTCTTATAGAAAAGAACGGAACCAACGTTCCCCAGCACAGTATAACATGCGGGTTCGGTCAATACATCCATATTATTATCTTTATTAGGGCATGACATGGTCGCTACCTGGAGAGAGAGAGAAGAAAACACTTTAGCGTATGCTCTTGCAAGATCAGATTGGTTATTATCTTATCTAATCAGGATGGCTCCCACTGTTTTTATCAAATCTTCCTTCAAACCCTAAAAGGAAAGACTAGCCGGGATTAATTACACACTACAAGTTCGCCAATCTTTCAGCCAGGCCAGTGTCGGTACTTTGAGGGAGGTCCCCCGTGCTTTCGCACGAACCTAATTAATGTAAACCTCGTTTTCCCAGAGGCGTAACCCCGTTGACACCTTTCTAGACACCTACTTGATCGGCTAATTGTAATGTGTAAAACTCTCCCAAGAGTAACTCTTACTCGCAGTGGGTATCAGGATCCAACTATCTCATAGAAGGTATGCAATCTCATTGCAAATTTCAACACTTGAAATTCCCGATAGTGTTTTGCCCCTAGCGTCCTATGACCTTGACAAGGGCCAACAAATCATAGTCTGCTAGTCAAGTTCAACCCGTCATTTCTTGATTGAATCAAACCCACCCGTACGGCCCTTGACAAAGGCCAATAAGGTCGTATGACTACCCTGAAACAATCTGCATCACATGCACAAACAGATAAGCACTATTCAGCTACCGCACACTACGCCTTGACAAAGGACAACAAACGCAACACGAATACTAAACAGTTCTTATCTGAAATGACGGAGGGCTACGTCAGGTTTTTCTGAAAACCTATTGCGTAATGAACTTGTTATCGTTGTAGAATCAAATGAAGTTTTGAAATGGAATGATTTTGAGGCTTTTCTAGTTTTGCTAAAGGGGTCACTCCCGGTGAAGGGATCGTCGGCCCTTTCCTCATCGAATGAGGTGCGGGATATGTCATATATATCACTGTGCAAAGCAGAAACTATAGAAGCAATCAAAAACAAACCGAGTGTGTAGCATCTTCCAGTTATTACTAAAGGAGTCACTCCCGGTGAAGGGATCTCGGTCCTTTCCTCATCGAATAAGGTGCAGGGTATTTCATATATACCGCTATGCAAAGCAAGAACTGTAGCTACCTGTTTTATTTTGAAATTCGATTCTACAACATCTTTAGGTTTCTTTTATTTCATTAATCACATTAATGAAGTCCCATCATTTAAATACCTAAACATCACAGATAAATACGACGTACACTTATGCCATCCGCATTCGCCTCGATGTCCCCTCGTGCACCGTTAGGTTAGGTAACTAACGGCAGAGCGGGGCAGGTCTAGCGCGGGTGTAAAACATAAGTAACGCCTATATAATATATCATATATACTATATACTGTATCTATCACAGAACATATCACATGATCACATCACAGATATCGCAGCAGAAGAATCATATGAAATATTGGATATACTAGGACGTCCGTGTTTTTAATACGAGCCAGTATAAAACACGGATTCCACGGTCGTGATGAATAGCCAAACCCACACCCCTAGACCCCTACGAGAGCGGCAAGCAACCCTACCAATTCTTAGAGTTAGGAGACCCGGACTCGACTTCTCGAGATGGTCTCCCACTGGACCCTAGAACCCGGTTACTTATGCTCCCCTCCTTGGGTCTATCCTAATGCGGAAAAGTAAATAATATACAAAAGGTGACAACTTCCGCAACCTGGAAGTGCCCCAAAAAAAGAATATTACATATAAGTTTTTACATGAATGAAAATGAAAAACACTCATCTCACATAAAAACCCCCGGCTACTCAAACACGACAATCCAATATAACATATCCAGCAACACATAACATCACATGTCATCAACGTAAGTAAATATGCGCATCCCAATTGTCGTTGACATATAGCAACGAAACCGGCGATATCACATATTACACTTACGGTCACAGAAAAGAAAGTGTAAAACTACAACAGTTGGAATCCGCAACCTCTTTAGACATCGCATGCCTAATCAAATGAAATACTTAGACATCACATGCCTAACACTTATAAACCCCGCATTTTAGTCCCATTATCGAAAACTCTTTTCAATATCAAATGAGACTAAACCGCTAGATTTATGACATTCATTCAGTTATCTCATAACTGTTTGTGAATTCCAATTATTGTATCCCATTCCGGATAAATAGAAAATATTAAACTTTCTGATCGAACATTCGAACACCCAAGTTTTCCCGAAACCGTTCAACACATGAAATAGGTTCAAAGACATTCACCTCATGCCTCAGTACCAACGGTCCAGCCGTAGAAGGGTCAAGCCAACGCCTCACATGTGGCACGCCGTACTGCCCCAAACCCGAAGGTTCAAAGGGCAGTTCAAGACGGTCACATAATCGAGTTAAGATTTGTTGTCTTCTAGAGGGACCATCGCGTTACTTGCACTACTTAGAACGTTTTTAAACCACGGAAAAATCCAACACTTGGAAATTTTCCGGCAGGGGAAAAGTTGGGTATTTATATCCGGTCGAACTTTTTAACATATTCGAAAATTATCCGGAAAACCACACAGAAAAAAATTTGAAAATCCGATCGAATCTTTGATTCCCAATACAACCCCAGAATACTCAACTCTTGAGCAAAATTAAAAATTCCCAGAAAATTCAGCATAATAAAATAGGAGTTACTGTGCAAACTGGGAAGGATGACGTCATCATACGGCCGCGGAACCGCCGCAGAAGCCAGGCTTCTGCCGCGGTTCCGCCGCTCTTTGAACTCATCATTGGTCAAATTTTGCACCGTAATTCTTATAATTCCCTGCTGAATTTTTTAAGCATTTTTAATCTGGAAAAAACCCAGTTTTTAGAAAAAGTCCAGAGAGCATTTTGGTTTTTAAGGTTTCGGTTCGATCGGCTTTCAAACGTCGTCTACACTTCGCCTAAGGCTCTAGCTAGGCTCTGATACCACTGTAGGGTTCCTAGGTACTCTTAAGAGATCTCACAAGGCATCCACCATGCCAATTTCAAATTTTACAAGTGCCGAGAAACCCTAATACGGATCGTTAACTAGAATTTTAGGCGAAATACGAAACTAGTTAACATCTTAACTAAAGGAGAGAGGCTACAACCTTTGTAGATCCATTTCTCCACTTCCTTAGCTCCACGTAGGCGTCCTCTCGCTTTCCATCTTGAATCCCGGACTCAATCGTCGGCTTCATCGTAGAAATGGGCGGGCTAGGTCGTCGGCTTCGTGCCGAAGATGATCTACGTCGAGGCATCACAAGTTCAAGCTCCAACTTCACCAAGTTGTGAAACTTGTGAAGAAAACACCCTATACTACTTGGCAAGAGGTTGAGGGTGAAGAAATAGGAGGTGGGTTCACTTTAGAATTGGATTTCTCACACTTTAGCTCAAGTTGCCATTAATGGACTTAAGCTTTTTCATTGAAGATGAAGAAGAAGATGAAGCTAGAATATGATAAGTCTTAATTAAAAATGAAAAGTAAAATGAATACTTATCATATACTAACTAAGGTAGAGTGTAGAGAATTGACCATGGTTACTTGGAAGGGTTAGGGTTAAGCATGAAGACAAGAATGGTTCCAAAGTCAAAGCTTCATGAAGCTTCAACTAGAAACAAAGAAAGCCACTATTCTCATCAAAATCTTTTCCAAATAAATAAATAAACAAATAAATAAATAAATGAATAAGCAAAACCCTAATCATCTTTTTAACCATGGTTTGATTCTTTACACTTAACCAATTAAACATGCATCATCAAACATGATACAAACATGTGCACAAAAGTATATCACATATACAACTTGCACATCAAGTGAGAAAATCCATTTAAAGTGAACCAATACTAGTTAATGCAAAGTAATATATCAAATATATAATTATACATTAAATCATTAAATCAACACTTGATTTAACGATCCGGTCATATCGCATATAACCGACTAGTATCTTATGTATCGGCTTATCGAATCAATCCTTGATTCGATATCTAGGTTATATCGAATATAACCAATCGATACATTCATCGCGAGAATGGAATACGGTATCACATACACGCATTATTCTCGGTCCTGCACATATCTCATATGTGCTCCTATTTCGTTTCGCTTGAGCCAGGAAACCTCTGTGTAGGACTCTAAAGACTCGTCAATACGCCGGTAGCAGATGATGATCATATCAAGAACCTACAAGGCGCAAGCGGTCTGCTAAACGTAACGGCCATCCGGGTATTGAGCGATTAGAAGATCGACGAGCTAGCCCGCTCACACTCCTGTGAATCCAACCAGTAACACTTACCGTACAGTCCGGTCTGTTCGTCTGATATGTCGCATATCAAGTCTAGGGGTGGTAAACGTCAGACCCCAATAACCGATAAGTCATGCCAATGTGAGGCTCATAACGGGTCGAGAAACTACTGGTAACACTTACCAGCAAATCTCTGATCAGCCCTGGCCAGGGAATTCCCTGTTACGGCCAATCGAGCACTGCGCAACATCAACCCCCAATACCGGGAGAGACGAAACCCCTCCTATCGCTCATTGCCTCCATGTGACTCGGGACTGTACCCAAAGACCACCGTTTTGCACGCCCTCATGGACGTGGTAAGGTGGAGATCAAAGCACAGTGGGAATCACACAAGACTCTATGACGATCTCGGGTCTACAGACTAACCTGCATAAGTGTCACCTGAGAACTGCCATCTGACGTGAGGTATAATACCATCTGGGAGTTCTCGGCGAGTCCGTCCAGTGTACCCAGTCTCCACTGAGCACCCGTATACCATCTCTGATGTCAAACACCAATGGATGTGGGATCATCCATCGCCCATCTCATGGGTCGAGAAGCGTATACGCTAGTCTACTCTGGTATATCGATGCCCCGTCTCGATACACCCACGACTAGGGACCTTGAAGGATGTACTTATGGACTACCATGTCCCCACTAGTATGATCTGCATCATAGTCCAGGTAGTCAAGTACACATCCTAAGGGCTTTACCAACATGTAACTATAAGACAGTTTAACGAGACAAGTGTACATGTTAAGATAAAGAGTAACCAGATAGCATACTATCATATCGAGCAAGAAAGTCATCTCTATATATATGTCCAAGCATCTAATATAATATACATCATCTGTACAATACTGGCCTCTAGGGCATACACACAACTAACATATAATAAGAATTCCGTGTTTTAAGTTAAGCCGGTATAAAACACAGAGTCCACGGTCGCGATGAATAACCAAACCCACATCCCTAGACCCCTACGAGAGCGGCAAGCAACCCTACCAATTCTAGAGTTAGGAGACCCGGTCTCGACTCCTCGAGATGGTCTCCCACTGTATCCTAGAACCCGGTTACTTGTGCTCCCCGCCATGGGTCTATCCTAATGCGGAAAAGTAAATAATATACAATGGTGACATCATCCTCAACCCGGAAGTGCCCCAATAAAAGAATATTACATACAATGAATTTTACATGAATGAAAATGAAAAACTCTCATCTCATATAAAAAACCCCAGCTATTCAAAACACGACGATCCAATATAACATATCACAGCAATACATAACATCACATATCATCAACGTAAGTAAATATGCGTATCCCAGTTATCGTTGACATATAGCACCGAAACCGGCGATACACCATATATTACACTTACGGTGACAGAAAAGAAAGTGAAAAAACTACAACATTTAGAATCCACAATCACTTTAGACATCTTAAATCCGAAATATCACATACTTCGCATTTCATGACTAACTATATGAATTCGAGATATTGTATCACATTCCAGATAAATAGACAATGTTAAACTTTTCGATCGAATAAACAAACACCCAAGATTTCCCAAATAGCTCAACACTTGAGCGGAGTTCAAAAAGTTCCAGAACATGTCACAGCCGCTATGAACCAGCCGTAGAAGGGTCAAACCAATGCCTCACATGTGGCAACGCTAGCTACCACAAACCATATGGTTCAGTGGTGGTTTTGACAGTCACATAATCGAGTTAAGGTTACGTTCTTCTAGAGGGTCCATAAATTCGCTTGGATGATTTTCTGAAAGTTTTAAACTCAGGAAAAATCCAACACTTGAAAGTTTTCCGACAGGGGATAAAGTGAGTTATTGATATCCGTTCGAACTTTTTAACACGTTCTAAATTACTCGGAAAAACAAAAACAAAGTTAAAATTTCCGATCGAATCAACGAGTTCCCAATATTTCCTAGAAAGCTCAACACTCTAGTAGAATTAAAAATTCCCAGAAGAATGAAAAAGTACCCAAGAATAAATCCCTGAAGTATTAGCCCCTAACTCCCAAAGTTGGCCGCGAAACTGCTGCCAAACGAATTTTTTGGCCGCGGTTCCGCGGTCACTTGAGTGAGTTATGGCTTTGTACTTCACAGTAATCCTTAGAATTCCCTGCAAGATTTTCTGAGTATTTTTAATACGAAAATTTCAACTTTTGAATTTTTTTTCCAGAAAGTGGGATTTATCGGGGTTTCGGAGTTCGATCGGACTTCAAACTTCGTCTAGACAACGCCTAATGCTCTAGCTTGGCTCTGATACCACTGTAGGGTTAGCTTAGCACCTTAGGAAGGTTTTGGCAAGCATCAATCATGCTACTTTAAAATTGTTGGGGTGCTAAACAAACCCTAACCAAGATTTTAACTAGAGATTTAGGGTTAAACATGATATGTAAACATTTTACATCTAATTGAATAAGGAATGCAACCTTTGTAGACCGGTCCTTCACTTCAATAGCTCCGTGTAGAAATCCCTTCGCAGCGATCACGACCGTCCGGACTCTAGAGAGGCTCCCATGAAGAAAGGAACAAGCTTGCTTCGAAGTTTTCGAGACCGAAGATGATCTACGTCGAGGAGACACTGGCTCATGCTATCTCTTCACTAATTGTGTAGATTAGTGAAGCAAACACCCTAAACTAAATGGCATGTAGTAGAGGATGATGAAGTAGGAATTTTGCTCACTTTATTATTTATTTTCTCACTATTTTATTCTCTTTTCTCAAAAGCTAGAGAGCAAAATCCAAAATGAGGAAGAAGATGAATAATGAAAGAGATAACGTTAGAAATGCAACTCTAGGTTAGTGTATGTCATCCACTAACGCTTGCAGAGAGTTAACCATGGCTATGTATCATGGTTGAGTTTAGAAATATCTTAAGCAAAACAAAAAGAGAAGACTTTGTCAAAGTTTATCATGAAGCTTCATGAAGCTTCACAATGACTCATTTCTTCCTTTTTGAATTACTTAATAATTTAAACTCAAACATAATATATAGCATGGTATAATTCTCATACATCCATGTTGCATGTATAACCAAGCATGTCACAATATTATATATCACATATATAATATTTATGCAGCAAAAGAAAAACAATACAAAAAACATATATCATATATATGTTAAATGTATTACAAGTGAGAATAATAAATATTTAAGTGAGCATATATATATATACATATATATATATATATATATTATATATTATATATTACTTCATCGAATCAACACTTGTTCCGATAACCCAGCTATATCACATATAACCGGCCGATATCACATATCGCGAGAATAGAATACGGTATCATATACTCGTATTAATCTCGGTCGCGCACATATCACATATGTGCTCCTACTCCGTTTCGCATGAACCAGGAAACCTCTATTTAGGACCCTAAAGAGTCGTCAATACGCCGGCAGTAGGTGATGATCATATCGAACATCCACAAGACGCAAGCGGTCTGCTAAACGTAACGGCCACCCGGGTATTGAGCGATCAGAAGATCAACAAGCAAGCCTTCTATAACTCCTGCGAATCCAATCAGTAACACTACCGTACAGTCCGGTCTTTTCGTCTGATATGTCGCATATCACAGTTTAGGAGTGGTAAACGTCAGACCCCAGTAACCGATAAGTCGTGTCAATATGAGGTCCATAACAATTCGAGAAACTACTGATAACTCTTACCAATAAATCTCAACAACCTTGGCCAGGGATTTCCAGTTATAGCCAATCGAACACAGCGCAACATCAACCCCCAATACCGGGAGAGACGAAACCCCTCCTCATTGCCTCCATGTGATTCAGGACTGTACACAAAAGCCACCATTTTGCACGATCTCTTGACCGTGGTATGGTGGAAATCAAAGCACGGTGGGAATCTTACAAGACTCTATGACGATCTCGGGTCTACAAACTAACCTGTACCAGTGTCACCAGAGAAATGCTATCCGACGATAGGTATAATACCATCTAGGAGTTCTCGATGAGTCCGTCCAGTGTACCCAGTATCCACTGAGCACCCGTATACCATTTCTGATGTCAAACACCAATGGATATGGGATCATCCATCGCCCATCATATGGGTTAAAAAGCGCATACGCTAGTCTACTCTGGAGTACCGATGCCCTGTCTCGATACTCCCACGACTAGGAACATTTGAAGGATGTACTTATCGATTACCCTATCCCCACTAGTATGATCTACATCATAGTCATGGTAGTCAACTACTCATCCTAAGGGCTTTATCAACATGTGATCACAAAACAGTATTTGTTTACATGTTAAGATAAAGTGCAACCAGATAGCATACTATCATGTTGAGCAAGAAAGCCCTTCCTATATATGTCCAAGCATCCACTACAATATACATCGCATGTATAGTAATGGCCTCTAGGGAATACATATAACTAACATCTCACGGCCTCTAGCCCAATCGCATCGACTCATCTCCAATCCCAAGTACTATCCTCATAATCCGTGTATATGTATACGTATATATATATACACACACACACTCACACACCCACATAGTCCCATATCCATGTGTGTGTGTATATATATACATATCCCCATATACGCACAGGTAATAAAGTGAAAGCAGGTATATGCGTGTGGGTGTACACCTATTCTAGGTTTCGCGACTAAGAAGCTATGCTAGTTCCCTTCTAATAACACCAAACTAACCATAAACACAATAATCATAACTTGATAATCCTCCACGGATCATAAACCACACACACACACACACACACATATATATATCCAATTTTATATCATAAATATACTACGAACTGTGGGGGTGCTATACGCCATCCACCCGACTTCTCCCCGTAGATATAATTCTACTCACCTGAGCTTGCTCGCCGGTGCCGACGTCGCCACGCGCTTGCTTGTCATCTCAAAGTCCACCTAGGGTACCTACAAGTCACCACGTATCGTATCGCATAAAAACCCAATTCGAAATCGTAACGGCATACGAAAACCAAATCAGCACGCTTATCACGCATAGGTCAAAACCTATCGCCTACGCATGCGAGAATAGCCAAACCAACCCTCGATGTCGATGTACAAACGTCAAACCATCGAGAAAAACGCAAACACACCAATCGTGTTTTCACAAATCACTAATTGTATTTGAAATAGGGTTTACATCATCAAAACAATAAAACTAATCAAATCGTTTTATTTCCCAAAAACCTAGTTAGCACAAATTCAAAATGCTCACTTAATATCATAATTAGGTCACACAATTATTCACTAATATTTTACCTCACAAAAACACCAAAATATATATATTTTAAAAACCTAGTTTGCAATTTATACAATTATTACAATTTTAAATTAACAATTTGCAAATTAGCAATTAGAGTAGTTTTTACATGCTTTGATGTGTTAAACTACAATTTATAATATTAATGATATGATGAAACCATAATTAGATTTTAATTCTAAATTTTGAATTCAATTCTAAAAACCTAGTTTACTAAAAATCTTAATTACTACAATTTACATGCAACGATTAGTAATATAGCAAGTAGCTTAGCTTTAGCATGCCTAAAAATGTTAAACTACACCTTGCAAATCTTTACAAATGATACAAACCCTAACTTACTCTCAATTCCCTTTTCTTTAAATTTCAAACTTGAAATTTAGAACCCTAATTAAACATATAATAGCTAGATTCAATTAATTAAACAATAACTTAAACAAAGTGCTAAGATTATACCTCACAAAATTAGAGATCTAGCATAAAAATCTTGGCCTCCAAATTGCTCTCCTTTCACCACAATCCATGCTTGATAGGCTAAGGAAAAATGGGTAGAAGTTGGATTTTGCTTTTGCTTTGAATTTGTAGGGATTTTGATGCATTTTTTAGTGGATTTTTGTGGTGAAATGGTGTAGGAAAAAGGGGGGCTGCTGCAGGAATTGTGGGAAGAGGGGCTCGGCCAAGTATGGGGGAAGGAGAGGATAGAGAGAGTGAGATGGGGAAAATAAGTCAAGGCAATACCCTTACCTCAGAGTCAACACTTATACATCTTTTTCTTTATTTTTCCATTTTCTTTAGATTTTAATGATATGAGAAAGTGAAGTGGGGACATGGGGGATTGGGGGCTACTGAATTCAGCCATACTAGAGATAGGGTGAGGGTGTGTGTGTGTATGAGGAATACCAAGTAACAAGCAACCATACCCCAATTCTATTTAGCTATTTTTCACCATTAATTCCTTTTTCTTCGATATTTCTAAAACCGTTATACAACTTCATTTCAATTCAGAAACAATATTTTACTTGTTAGTTAAATGTGTCGTGATGCACAAAATTTGTATCAACCCATTCCAATTTGTAATTATCCCTAATTAAATTTATTATTGACGGCTTAAAATAATATTAAAATAATTAATTTCGAAATTTTTTTCAGAAATTTAGAAATTTTACAAGTGGCTCAATAAACACCAAATACTAGCAATTACATAGGTAGAATATGTATATTTAATTTTATATTAAAAGATATTTATATCTTGATTTTTACGGAAAACACCCGTTATTTTACCGATTTTCCGAAAATTCACCTAAACGATTTTCAAAACGTTATACAGAGGGTTTCCTGGACAGTGGGAGCAGCGGAAATGTGTGCAAGCTACTTAAATCCATCTACGGGTTAAAGTAGGCTTCGCGGAGTTGGAACGTCTGTTTTGATGTGGTAGTCAAAGAATTTGACGTCATCAAAAATGTAGATGAACCTTGTATATACAAGAAGGTGGCAGAGAGTAAGTGTTCCCCTCCGAACGGCGGCCAGGACATGGGCTGTCTTGCCTGAGGTTCGGGGCAGATGCTAATTGGTACTATCCGTTTACCTCTCCGAAGATGCCAAGTTGATTTATGGCACCATGTATCGAAGGTTTAAACGGATGCGTCCGATGTAGCAGACTTCGTCAGATTCCCCCTAGCTTGAGGGGTTTTTGATTGTGGGGACGCTCTTCCCTGCAGGCGTAAGCCCCTGCAGTTAATTACGCTATCGCATTGCGATAACAACTTTCTCCTTCTCTAGATGGTCACTTCGTGTCGTGTGTGTTTGTTTTATTTGTGGTTGCCCGTGGATTGTATACGGAGACCAATTTATGTCGTCGCCCGTAGGACGTGGATTAGTCTAAATCCGTGTTTTCTTAGATTTGGGTTTGGGGTTTTGGTTTGAGGATACGTTAGCCATATTTGAGACTAAGATCAACTCAAACGTTTGTTAAGGATACGTTAGTCCAGTTTGAGACTAAGATCAACTTAACGGAATCGTTTAGATCCGACAAAAGAGCATTTGGGCTCTAATGTTCCAGTTTAGGGACATAGTGGTCCATTAAATGTATGGCCGTCGGGACCCGTCACCTCTCTGACGACGTTGAAGGATTACAACGACAGGTGTCAGAGGAGTTCAGAGATGTACCCTTGAACCAAAGTTGATTGGAGGGATTCATAGTCCAGTCTGTTTGAAGGTTTAAGGATACGTTAGCCATATTTGAGGCTAAGATCAACTTAAACGTTTGTTAAGGATACGTTAGTCCAGTTTGGGACTAAGATCGACTTAACGGGATCGTTTAGATCCGACAAAAGAGCAATTGGCTCTATTGTTCCAGTTTAGGGACGTAGTGGTCCATCGCCAGTTTAGGGACATGGTGGTCCACTACCAGTTTAGAGACATGGTGGTCCATTTGTAGTTTAAGGACGCATAAGTCCATGGGTTTAAGGACCCCACAGTCCATGTTGATGTGTGGTTGTCGGGACCCGTCACCTCTCTGAAGACGTTGAAGGATTACAACGACAAATATCAGAGGAGTTCAGAGATGTACCCTTGAACCAATGAGTGGGTTGAAAGAGCAGATGTGCTCAGTTCAAGATGATTTGAGGACTTATGGCCAGTTTGGGCTAAGTCCAAAATATTGGCCCTCTGTTAGTCCATTGAAGAAGAGGCTTTGCCTCTAAAAACTTAGCCAATTGGGCTAAAACTAGTGTTAAACACTACAGACCAACAGTGTTGAACACTGGGAATAAGATTAGCAAATTAGTGTTAAACACTAAAAGATAATCAGTGTTAGCAACAGGGCTTTCAAATTAGTGTTAACACAAAAGCAAATCGGTGTTAAACACCGGCAGCAGAGATTTCAAACTAGTGTTAAACACTAAAGCAAATCAGTGTTAAACACCGGGAACAGAGTTTTCCAATTAGTGTTAATCACTAAGAAAATCAGTGTTAAACACTGCAAATAGAGTTTTCCAATTAGTGTTAAACAAGGAGGGAGGGGTCACGTGCGGACACGTGAGAGTGCCCTGATTCCCTTTATTTTATTCTGCAGATCAGTGTTTAACTCTTTTAATTCTCTGGCCATCACGTGTGGGCATGTGATGGAGGCCCCCGCTCTGGTCTGTTAGAATGCTCATTAGGGGTCACGTGGTGACACATGAGGGCGCCCTAAATGTGGAGCCAGATCTCCTTTTGGTTTATCCTCAAATCTGCGAATAAGTGTCAAACACTTTTATTTTTATTTTAGAGCATCACGTGTTGGCACGTGATAGGGATCTGTGCGCCAATTGTTAAAGCATTTGCTGAGGGGTCACGTGATAACACGTGAGAGCGCCCAAAGCTTTCATTCCCTTTGCTTTTTCATTCTGCGTTCTGGGAGTCACGTGGGAGCACGTGGGGTGATGCTTCAAAGTTCTTTGCAGGGGATCTTTTCAAGGGTCACGTGGGGGCACGTGACCCTAGTTCTTTTCATGAACAGAGATCTTTTAAGAATTGAATTCTTTGTAGGGTTAAACCCTAATTATGATTTTGGAGGAATTAAATTCCTATCGTGAAAGAATTAAATTCTTATTTAGGATAAAACCCTGATTTCTTTTCAAAGGAATTAAATTCCCAGATATGTAAAAGAATTAAATTCTTGATTAGGGTTAAACTCTAGTCTTGTTTTAGGAGGAATTAAATTCCTATAAGTTTGGGAGAATTAAATTCTCAAAACTCAATTCCTCCTCTGTGTTTTAGATCTGCATGGCAGGATCTCAACCCAATGAGAATTAAATTCTCAATTCATGGGGAGATGTGCACTTTGCAGATTCTCAACCAGAGAAAGAACTAAGTTCTTTTCTTTATGTAAGAGTTAAACTCTTTTGAGAATTAAATTCTCTTTTTGAAGTTAATCTTTTCCCTTTTCTCACCTAGGGTTTTTCTTTTGCAGAGAATTAAATTCTCCTCTCTCTGTTTCTTCTCTCTCCAAGGTGTGTCCTCCTTCTCTTCTCTTGGCTCCTATTTATAGGAGGAGGAAGAGAATCAATTTGTTTAACAAATCTCTCATTAAGAGATTTGATTTGTATGTTGAGAGATTTGATTTTCATTCATCATTAATCTGGGCATTTAGATTGTTAAGTGAATTTTATTCACCATTGGATTTTAAATCCAAAGATATCCATTTGTTATCTCGGTCAGATTTAGGGGGGAAATCTTTCCAAGTCCAAGATTTTTCCATAAATTGGTGATTTTTAATCACCCTTGGATTTTTAATCCAACGGTCCCCATAGACCTTTTCCATTTGGAAAGATTTAGAAGCTTTTAGAATTTAATTCTATTAACTGTAAGGCTTTTGAAGCCAGTCACGTGACCCTTGGTCACGTGTGAGCACGTGACCCCCAAATTGGTTCCTTTAACAGCCGTTTGTTTATGTTGTTGTTTTAACCATCGCGTGTCAACACGTGACCATTGGTCACGTGTAAGCACGTGATACCTCGTTGATGTATTTTCTGACTTTTAGAATTAAATTCTATTCATTATTTTAGAGGCCTTAAAAGCCCATCACGTGTCTGCACGTGACCCATGGTCACGTGTGAGCACGTGATGCCCCATTGGGGTCTTTTCTGAGTTTTTATTATATTTTTTAACTCCTCCAGCGGGTTCTTAAAAGTCCATCACGTGTGGACACGTAATTCCTCATAACTTTTGATCCCGGATGAATTACGAGGCCCATAATATATCAAATCGAAGGGTTTTTCGAGCCTCTTTCGATAACATCAGAATTTATCTGTTTCTCATTCGGGAGTTTGTCAATAAACAGCCCGGAAAATACTGGTTCCCATTTTCTTAAGCGTATCGCTGCCATTTGATACCTTAGACTCTTTTGCGCAGAAATTTTTGGCGGGAACAAATGCCCCCCACTACTTTACCCACGTAAGCATATACGTGGGTGAAGTAGTACAGAGTAATGCATAGCGTATGACCAGTTTCGGGTTGGTATATAACTTTCAGAATCTTGATCTGAGAAGATAACGAGCGGACACAAGCGTCATCATTTATCATTGACTCAAATCTTGACTCTTAAGAGATATAGATCCAAACCATTAACTTCATGAGCCGCACCCTCTATCTCTTTATGTCTTACTCTGGCGGGAAGTAGTTTATATGCTCATGAGCTTCTCCATTTCAGTGGCATGTAGCTTTGGCAAGTGTGGCTCATAGATGGTCCATCTTGACCTCTTTGCAGGGCAGTGATGGCTTTGGAGATAGGGGTAGGATCTGCCACCTAAGACTTTTCAACTTTACGAGCCGTGAGAGTCTCATAAAGACTTTTCTCCCTACGAGTCGTGAGGATCTCGTAGGTGTATTTTCTCCTTAGGAGTCATGAGGATTCCTAAGTGTGTTTTCTCTTATAAGTCGTAAGGATCCTATAAGAGAGTTTTCCCTCTTACGAGTCGAGAGGACCCGTAAGCGGTTGTTTCCCTCCTTGTCGAGATTCGACTTTGGAGAGTGTGACCCGTGGATAGTATGCAAGAGACCGTTTTGGGCCGACTTGCAGGGTCCCAGTGCTTAGGAAACAGGTTTTTTAATCCCTATTGCCTAAGGCTTTATCTCACGAGTCGAGACGAATCGAGAAGTTCTCGCAAAGACATCAATTTCCTCACTAGTCGAAACGGATCGAGCAGATCTCGCAAGAATATCCTAACGTCACAGTTAACATCTGCTCTTTACGATAGAAGTCCGTTAGGGTCTGTGGTACTTAGGGTTTTGGCCGTCGTACCGTCGCATGAGCTGATATATTCCTCGATAGGCAATCATGCTGTTTGAGTAGCCCTGCGACTGCCGTGTCTCTGATCCCTTCGGGGGCTGGACAAGACGTCTTCAAGCAATCCTCCTTGGCAGTTTGACCGTCGGAAGAGCAAGCGCTAGGAATTTGCCATGCCGCTTTTTACTTGAGGTTAGGCTCATTTTGGAGAACCCCGATGAGTCATAACCACTCCGCGCTGGTGTGGGATGATCTCCGATAGTCTTTCAGGCTTTATATGACTTGCCGTTAAGACCCTGAAGCTAGGAATTTGGCCTTTGCTTCGTTTTGCTGGCATTGCGTTCTCTGTATCGAGACGAATGTCGCGGTTGTCTCTAGGTTGCTGGTGAACCGTCGAGGTTTGGAACCAGGGATTTTTCCGTGACTCCTTTTGGTGATGTTGCGTCTGCTGTATCGAGATGAACGTCGAGGTGAAGACCACTCCACAATGGTGCGAGATGATCTCCGATTGTCTTTCAGGCTTTATATGACTTGCCGTTAAGACGTTGAAGCTAGGAATTTGGCCTTCGCTTCGTTTGCTTTGTCATGTGCGAATCCTGTTGGAGGAAGAACGCTGTCGTAACATCTCGTGTGCTATATCGAGACGAACGTCGAGGTGGTGATCACTCCACGCTGGTGTGGGATGATCTCTGATGGTCTTTCAGGCTTTATATGACTTGCCGTTAAGATGTTGAAGCTAGGAATTTGGCCTTCGCTTCGTTTGCTGGCATTGCGTCCTCTGTATCGAGACAAATGTCGTGGTTGTCTCTAGGTTGCTGGTGAACCGTCGAGGTCTGGAACCAGGGATTTTGCCGTGACTCCTTTCGGTGATGTTGCGTCTGCTGTGTCGAGACGAACGTCGAGGTGGTGATCACTCCATGTTGGTGTGAGATGATCTCTGATTGTCTTTCCGGTTTTATATGACTTGCCGTTAAGACCCTGGAGCTAGGAATTTGGCCTTCGCTTCGTTTTCTTTGGTGTGTCCGGATCCTGTTGGAGGAAGGACACTGTAGTGACATTTCGTCTGCTATATCGAGACGAATGTCGTGGTGGTGACCACTCCATGTGGGATGATCTCTGTTTGTCTTTCCGGTTTTATATGACTTACCGACAAGACGTTGAAGCTAGGAATTTGGCCTTTCCTTCGTTTGCTTTGTCGCTTCCGAATCCTGCTGGGGGAAGAACGCTGGGGTGACATTTCATCTGCTGTATCGAGATGAACGTCGAGGTGGTGACCACTCCATGTGGGATGATCTCTGTTTGTCTTTCCGGTTTTATATGACTTACCGTCAAGACGTTGAAGCTAGGAGTTTGGCCTTCGCTTCGTTTGCTTTGTCGCTTCCGAATCCTGCTGGGGGAAGAACGCTGGGGTGACATTTCATCTGCTGTATCGAGATGAACGTCGATATGGTGACCACTCCGTGTGGGATGATCTTTGTTTGTCTTTCCGGTTTTATATGACTTACCGTCAAGATGTTGAAGCTAGGAATTTGGCCCTCGCTTCGTTTGCTGGTATCGCGTCTGCTATATCGAGACGAATGTCGCGGTGGTGATCACTCCATGTTGGTGTGAGGACAAGGATCCGCTCTGAACGTTTCCCACGGGGTCGAAGAGTGACGTTATCCGTGTTCCACGTGACCAGGAATTTTGTTCTAGATGCTTCACACGGGTTCACTGCTGCGTTAGGCGAGGACTAGGCTCCGCTCTGGATGCTTCGCACGGGTTCACTGCCGTGCTCTGCGAGGACCAGGATCCGCTCTGGACGTTTTCCACGGGGTCAAAGAGTGACGTTATCCGTGTTCCACGTGACCAGGAATTTTGCTCTAGATGCTTCACACGGGTTCACTGCCGTGTTAGGCGAGGACTAGGCTCCGCTCTGGATGCTTCACACGGGTTCACTGCCGTGTTCGGCGAGGACCAGGATCCGCTCTGGACGTTTTCCATGGTGTCAAAGAGTGACGTTATCCGCGTTCCACGTGACCAGGAATTTTGCACTAGATGCTTCACACGGGTTCACTGCCGCGTTAGGCGAGGACTAGGCTCTGCTCTGGATGCTTCACACGGGTTCACTGCCGTGCTCTGCGAGGACCAGGATCCGCTCTGGATGTTTTCCACGGGGTCAAAGAGTGACATTATCCGCGTTCCACGTAACCAGGAATTTTGCACTAGATGCTTCACACGGGTTCACTGCCGTGTTAGGCGAGGACTAGGCTCCGCTCTGGATGCTTCGCACGGGTTCACTGCCGTGTTCGGCGAGGACCAGGATCCGCTCTGGACGTTTTCCACGGTGTCAAAGAGTGACGTTATCCGCATTCCACGTGACCAGGAATTTTGCACTAGATGCTTCACACGGGTTCACTGCCGTGTTAGGCGAGGACTAGGCTCCGCTCTGGATGCTTCACACGGGTTCACTGCCGTGCTCTGCGAGGACCAGGATCCGCTCTGGACATTTTCCACGGGGTCAAAGAGTGACGTTATCCGTGTTCCACGTGACCAGGAATTTTGTTGATTATATCCGCATTTCACGAAGTTGGGATTTGACTCTCTGTGGGAGTACATCGTCGAGTCATAGAATTGGGAGTTGCTGCTGTTCCGCTTTGCTTGATGATGTGTCCGCTGTGATGAGACGAGTGTTGAGATGACCTCTAGGTTATTTGTGGCCCGTCGAGATTCGGCTTCTTCTTCTAATGAAACCTGGGGAGGAGGAGTGCGACTCCTTCTTTGTTTGCGCCCCTGGATTGTATACAGGGATTGATGTAGCATCACCTATAGGACAGAAATTTCATTTTTATTTTATTTCTTTTTCCGCGATGCTCTATCATTTCAGCTTTTATATCGCGAAGGTCACGATTGCCCTATCATTTCGGCTATTTTCCGCGGTGCCCAATCATTTCGGCTATTTTTTTTATTTTTACTCGCTGCTTTTTATTGCGAGTTGCCCAATCATTTCGGCTATTTTTCATGCATACATTTTTTTTACTTGCTGATTTTTATTGCAAGTTGCCCCATCATTTCGGCTATTTCGTATGCACGTATGGCTCGCTATTTTTTTTTTTGCGAGTGTCGAACTTGGAATCTGGTGCCAATCTTAGCATCAGCATCGCTACAACTGGAATATTGTCAGGAGCGAATCATCATTTGCCATGATAGGACTTGGAATTTGATATCGGTTTAGGCATCAGCATCGCTACAACTGGGATATTGCCAGGAGCGAATCATCATTTGCCTCTGTCGATGTTGAACAAAGGTGGCTTAGCAAACAGGGTTAGGATCCTGTCGACTAAGGCTTTTGACTTCATGAGCCGTAAGGGTCTCACAAAGGTATTTCTCCCAACGAGTCATGAGGATCTCGCAGGTGCGTTTCCTCCTTAGGAATCGTGAGGACTCCTAAGTGTATGTTCCCATGTAAGTCGTAAGGATCTTACAAAAGGGTTTTCTCCTTATAAGTCGAGAGGACTTACAAGGGTTGTTCACCGTATGGACATATCCCTAGTCACGGATGGGACTTGGTTAGGGAAATGTTTATTCGCGCCCGTGGATTGTATACAAAGGTCAGCATTGAGCCGCTTGTAGGGCCATATCGAAGGTTGTGGGGGTTGCTTAAGAACAGGTTCAGGTCTCTGTAACTTAAGACTTTCAAATCTTATAAGCCGTGAGGGTCCCATAAGAGAGTTCTCCTCACGAGTCGTGAGGATCTCGTAAGTGTAATTTCTCCTTAGGAATCGTGGGGATCCCGAAGTGTGTTGCTCCTTTGTGAGTCGTAAGGATCTCACGCGGGTGGTTTCTCCTTACAAGGTCGAGAGGGCCCTATAAGTGTCTTTTAACGAGGTTGCGCCCTTTCGGGTTTTCACAAACACTCGCCGGTAGTCCTGCTGTTTTTACTCACGGAGCCCTTTCGGGTTTTCATCCTTGCCCATTTTGTTTATGGACATACCGTTTTTTTTCTTTTTTTTTCTTTTTTTTTTATAAACGAGGTCGCGCCCTTTCGGGTTTTCACGAACACTCGCCGGTAGCCCTGCTGTTTTTACTCACGGAGCCTTTCGGGTTTTCATCCGTGCCCATTTTGCTTGTGGACATATCGTTTTTTTTTTACCAAGTCAGCTTGAAGATGCTGCGGGTTGGGAGTAGTTTAACGACGTTTCGGTCATTTGCAAGTATTAGGACATTGCGGTCCGTCGTTAGTTTAAGGACGTTTCGGTCCACCGTCGCTGTATTTGAGAAGCATCTCTAGTTTACTGACTTTTCGGTCTATGGGGCTTTCCCTATGAATGAGCATGATGCCCCCGGCATATCCACCTTTTTCGAAGCATGTTGTTGTGGCGGGTTTACTTTCCACTTTTCGGGCAGCGCGAACTTGCCCTGTTGGTATTGGTCTTCAACCCAGTTTTTGAAGATGTAGCAATTGTCGAGTGGGTGACCCATTACTCTGTGGTAGGGACAATAGTTAGGATTGTTAACGTCACCTGGTTGCAATGGACGTTTTGGATCTGGCAAAGTGATAAGCCCGCTGCGCACTGCTAGCTCGAACAATCTCGTTGTTTTATCTTTGGGAAACGAGTAAGGACGTTTCAACTTCTCATTGAGGTATCGCGGCTTGTTGTTTTGACGAAAAAACGGTCTCGAGTTACTCGGCTGTTGTTGAGTGTTGGCAACAAAGGCCGTTTTTTCCTTTTCCTTTCTCATTTCGTTTGCTCCGTCGTTTGCGGGTCCGAGATTCTTTCCGGGTAGCGTGAGATTGTACTGCTGAACGTTCTCGCAACTCTCCAATTCTTTTGTTTTAGAAATGAATTCCTTGAAGAGAGGGTTGAGGGCGGCTTTTTCGTCAGAATCACTTCTAAAGGTGAGAACTCGTGATCCCCCAGGCTCGTCCCTATGACAATTGCCGGCAACTCTTTTATGCTCATCTGTCGTATTTTTTCGCTGTCTACGAGCTTCCCGCTTTATTCTATTGACGTGTTGTCTATGAGCGACATATCCTTGCCACCAACACTTAAAGGAGTTGCAGTCTTCAGTAGGATGTGCGATCCTCTGATGATATAGGCAGAAGTTAGGGTGTACGTCCATTTCATCAAAATGTATACCACCAGGAGAATTTTTTCTGAAAGAGGGCGGCCTCATCCCCATTGATATGGCTTTGGCGAATCGTTTCCTTGTCTTGATCCTGCTTTCATTTGCGGCGGATGTACTTTGATCTGGTGGGAGTGTTTCGACCCTTTTGTCCAGTCGCCGGCGTTTGGCCTTTTCAAATATGGCCATCTCACGCTCCCGGTTGGCTTTACTTTACAGACGAATCTCATTCAGGAAGGCATCGATCATCTCGTCTGACGGCCACATAAGTTCTGGTTCAGGATCCGCCCCTGGTTTCTCGGTGCAAAGAGCCTCTTTATCATCTATCAAGGAGTGAGAGATCACATGACAACTTGCTACGTAGTCCTCAGATTCATCTGATGAGTCTTCTTCATCTTTTTCATCCTCGAGGACATGGCTGAGAAACTCTTGGAGCGTGATTGGAATCCGCGCCTTCTGGTTATACTCTTCCAGCGTGTCAATCTGTTTCTGCAAATCTGTGTGCTTGTTGCCAGGCTTCACGGGCTTCTTGGATTTCTCCTTCTTTTTCGAAGATTTCGACGGCTGGGTGTGAATGCTTTGGCTATCACCACCAATATTTGGAATTGGGCGCGGCTTCAGCATCCTTTTGATGATCTCAGGTTCCAACGGGTTCTTCCATATAATTGCCGGGAACGTCTGAAGATCATTTAGCATCCTTTTGGTCTTGGCCGAAAAAGCCACCTCCCATGGAGTTTCCTCAACAAAAGAGCATGTTGCCCCCAGTGTGTTTGTTTTCTTAGGAGTGTGAGGCTGTGGCGGGTTCACCTTCCAGTTTTCGGATAACGCGAACTTGCCTTGTTGGTACTGATCTTCGATCCATCCCTTAAAGACGAAGCAATCTTCGATTGGATGGCTTATCGCTTGGTGGTAAAGGCAGTAATTAAGATCGTTGACATCGCCTGGCTGCAACGGACGTTTTGGATTCGGCAGATGGATGAGTCTGTTGCGCACTGCCAGCTCGAACAGCCTTCTTGTTTTATCCTGAGGAAACGAATAAGGACGTCCCAGTCTCTCCTCGAGGGATGGGCGTGGACGTACGTTGCTTTGGCGGACAACTGGTTTTAAGTTGCTCGGCTGTTGTTGAGTATTGGCGATGAAAGTTGCTTTTCCTTTCCCCTTTTCATTCCGAGGATCCGTCTTTGAAGGAGATGATCTATGATCCATCTGATCCATTTGGGCCAACTTGTCAATCAAGGCCTGGAAAGTAGTTGGCTTGAAGAACATCATGAATTGCGAGATGGTCGCTTGCGGATCAAGAGTGCCCACGAACATGCCCACCGCCGGCTCTTCTTCGATCCGCTGTTCGCATTTCGACCATAGATTCTGCCATCATGCTACGTATTGAACCCATGTTTCGCCTGGCTTCACCCTGGCGTTAATCAGTGCTGTTATCGGGGTGCGCTCGCTGGCGCTGGCAAATCTTTGTGTAAACACTAGCTCCATCTCCGCAAATGTTTTGACAGAGTCATTAGGTAGCTCCGAATACCATTCAAAGGCTGTTTCTGCTAAGCTGCTGACGAATTGACGTAGTAACAATTTTTCATCGCCTCCAGTATTGCCGCATAAGGATCTGAATTGAGCGACATGCTGATGTGGGTTCCCTGTCCCTTTATATACGTGGAACTTAGGGATCGTATATCCCGGCGGGTAACTGATTTGGTCATACCAGCCCGGATAGGGTCGTCCAGTTCTAACAATTTGCGCAGCCGCTTCATTCACTTGGTGAGCCCGTATTTAATGAGCTATATAGTCATCCAGCGCAGCCTTGGAAATGGTTTCATCTTTAGATGTTGAAAGAGTCGGAGGAGGATTTGATGTCTCTCCTCTATCGTCTTCAGTAATGATCGGAGGGTCTTCAACTGGAGGGTCCGGCTGTAGCATCATCCCTACCATATCTTGGAAGAGGAGCGCCATTTGCTTTATGTTAGCCGCTTGCTCTGCGGCTTCTCTGTCCTTCTTTTCGAGAACTCTGCGTAAGAAGCCAGCATCAGTTTCTTGTTCGTGACGCTGCTCTGATGATGCCTCCGGGCTTTCTTTTGGCCCGGTGAATGCGGCTATTGCAATCATCATCTCCTGAAGCTTCTGTTGCTGCTCCTGGGTTTTCGTCACGGATCGGGTGAGCGGTCGGTGACCCGTCGAAGCACGGCTTTTCTCCTTTCCAGAAGCCATGTATACGGTGTGCACCACCATGCCCCCAGACTTGGGGCGTTTGGGCTTAGCGTCTTTGTGGTCTGCCACGTTTACTGGGGCTTTCTCTGGCCTCCTTCTTTTCTGAGTGGTTGACGTTGAGGGGGCCGCTGTCGTGAGCACCCAAGTAGTCGTCATCTTTTGTGGCTTAACAGGACGGTTTTCTTCCTGCCAGACCTTCAGCTTCTTCTGCTGGCGGGAGAAATTTCGATCAATCACCGAGTCTTGGACTTGGTGCCAGACCTTGTAGATTTTAGAGGACAGCCGCTGAGAGGACTGTTCTGGCTTGGCGTCCGCAACATTTCCCACCGGAGGAGGGGATCTTTTTAGTACGGCGGTAGGAGAGTTTCTGCGCACCGTGTTCAGCAATTCAAAGCTGTTCCCGGTTGGAACAGCAGCATCGATCCCCACCATTGGACCTGGCGGAGTTATCTCAGAGGGGGAGTTGCCCCCAGCCATCCTCACTCGGCGCCAGTGGCGACGTCGAGCATGTCGTGCGGATGAGATCATCTCCGTTATTGGATAAGCTTCTTCATGCCCCCTTTGAGCAGGGGAAGCAACTTTGAGGACCTCGCCTGGAGAAGCAACCGGAATGGCCAGCCTTGTAAAAACTGACTTCTTGGGAGGAGGAGCCTTTCCAATGATTTCGTCCGCTTGAGCCGGGATAGCTATCCTCTTTGGGATGGCAGCTTCGGGTATCGCGGGTTTGCAGACGTTCTGGCCCAGTCTGTTGAAAACTGAGGTATTGAAGCTGGGCGCCCCGTTGAGAGGGGTCGCGGCAGTGGTAAGCCGATCAAAGACCAACTTCTTTGGGGCTTCTTGCAACGTCATTATGGCATTGAAGCTCAACGGTGGGAGCATGGTCCCGAAGAATAATCCATTGGTGGCCTGAGTTACCTGCTCCACTGGCATCTTGAAAATGGAGGCCGCTTGGGGCCCATAAGTCACTCCTCCAGCAAGGACCGAGCGAGAGTTGCAGCTGCAGGAAGTACAGTTTGAAGCCATTGATCTTCTGTTTTCTGCATGGAGCAAGACACCAAATCTTAGTACCTCGAATCCACAGGCAACCACAATAAATCGCGATTCATTCGCGAACACGACACACGAAGTGTGGAGTGGAAAGAGGAAAAGGTCCCACCGGGTGTGCCAGAATCTGTTCCCCTCCGAACGGCGGCCAGGACATGGGCTGTCTTGCTTGAGGTTCGGGGCAGATGCTAATTGGTGCTATCCGTCTACCTCTCCGAAGATGCCAAGTTGATTTATGGCACCATGTATCGAAGGTTTAAACGGATGCGTCCGATGTAGCAGACTTCGTCAGATTCCCCCTAGCTTGAGGGGTTTTTGATTGTGGGGACGCTCTTCCCTGCAGGCGCAAGCCCCTGCAGTTAATTACGCTATCGCATTGCGATAACAACTTTCTCCTTCTCCAGATGGTCACTTCGTGTCGTGTGTGTTTGTTTTATTTGTGGTTGCCCGTGGATTGTATACGGAGACCAATTTATGTCGTCGCCCGTAGGACGTGGATTAGTCCAAATCCGTGTTTTCTTAGATTTGGGTTTGGGGTTTTGGTTTGAGGATACGTTAGCCATATTTGAGGCTAAGATCAACTCAAACGTTTGTTAAGGATACGTTAGTCCAGTTTGAGACTAAGATCAACTTAACGGGATCGTTTAGATCCGACAAAAGAGCATTTGGGCTCTAATGTTCCAGTTTAGGGACATAGTGGTCCATTAAATGTATGGCCGTCGGGACCCGTCACCTCTCTGACGACGTTGAAGGATTACAACGACAGGTGAGAGAGGAGTTTAGAGATGTACCCTTGAACCAAAGTTGATTGGAGGGATTCATAGTCCAGTCTGTTTGAAGGTTTAAGGATACGTTAGCCATATTTGAGGCTAAGATCAACTTAAACGTTTGTTAAGGATACGTTAGTCCAGTTTGGGACTAAGATCGACTTAACGGGATCGTTTAGATCCGACAAAAGAGCAATTGGCTCTATTGTTCTAGTTTAGGGACGTAGTGGTCCATCGTCAGTTTAAGGACGTGGTGGTCCAATACCAGTTTAGGGACATGGTGGTCCACTACCAGTTTAGGGACATGGTGGTCCATTTGTAGTTTAAGGACGCATAAGTCCATGGGTTTAAGGACCCCACAGTCCATGTTGATGTGTGGTTGTCGGGACCCGTCACCTCTCTGAAGACGTTGAAGGATTACAACGACAAATATCAGAGGAGTTCAGAGATGTACCCTTGAACCAATGAGTGGGTTGAAAGAGCAGATGTGCTCAGTTCAAGATGATTTGAGGACTTATAGCCAGTTTGGGCTAAGTCCAAAATATTGGCCCTCTGTTAGTCCATTGAAGAAGAGGCTTTGCCTCTAAAAACTTAGCCAATTGGGCTAAAACTAGTGTTAAACACTACAGACCAACAGTGTTGAACACTGGGAATAAGATTAGCAAATTAGTGTTAAACACTAAAAGATAATCAGTGTTAGCAACAGGGCTTTCAAATTAGAGTTAACACAAAAGCAAATCGGTGTTAAACACCGGCAGCAAAGATTTCACACTAGTGTTAAACACTAAAGCAAATCAGTGTTAAACACCGGGAACAGAGTTTTCCAATTAGTGTTAATCACTAAGAAAATCAATGTTAAACACTGCAAATAGAGTTTTCCAATTAGTGTTAAACACTAAGGAGGGAGGGGTCACGTGCGGACACGTGAGAGCGCCCTGATTCCCTTTATTTTATTCTGCAGATCAGTGTTTAACTCTTTTAATTCTCTGGCCATCACGTGTGGGCACGTGATGGAGGCCCCCGCTCTGGTCTGTTAGAATGCTCATTAGGGGTCACGTGGTGATACGTGAGGGCGCCCTAAATGTGGAGCCAGATCTCCTTTTGGTTTATCCTCAAATCTGCGAATAAGTGTCAAACACTTTTATTTTTATTTTAGAGCATCACGTGTTGGCACGTGATAGGGATCTGTGTGCCAATTGTTAAAGCATTTGCTGAGGGGTCACGTGATAACACGTGAGAGCGCCCAAAGCTTTCATTCCCTTTTCTTTTTCTTTCTGCGTTCTGGGAGTCACGTGGGAGCACGTGGAGTGATGCTTCAAAGTTCTTTGCAGGGGATCTTTTCAAGGGTCACGTAGGGTCACGTGACCCTAGTTCTTTTCGTAAACAGAGATCTTTTAAGAATTGAATTCTTTGTAGGGTTAAACCCTAATTATGATTTTGGAGGAATTAAATTCCTATCGTGAATGAATTAAATTCTTATTTAGGATAAAACCCTGATTTCTTTTCAAAGGAATTAAATTCCCAGATATGTAAAAGAATTAAATTCTTGATTAGTGTTAAACTCTAGTCTTGTTTTAGGAGGAATTAAATTCCTATAAGTTTGGGAGAATTAAATTCTCAAAACTCAATTCCTCCTCTGTGTTTTAGATCTGCATGGCAGGATCTCAACCCAATGAGAATTAAATTCTCAATTCATGGGGAGATGTGCACTTTGCAGATCCTCAACCAGAGAAAGAACTAAGTTCTTTTCTTTATGTAAGAGTTAAAATCTTTTGAGAATTAAATTCTCTTTTTGAAGTTAATCTTTTCCCTTTTCTCACCTAGGGTTTTTCTTTTGCAGAGAATTAAATTCTCCTCTCTCTGTTTCTTCTCTCTCCAAGGTGTGTCCTCCTACTCTTCTCTTGGCTCCTATTTATAGGAGGAGGAAGAGAATCAATTTGTTTAACAAATCTCTCATTAAGAGATTTGATTTGTATGTTGAGAGATTTGATTTGCATTCATCATTAATCTAGGCCTTTAAATTGTTAAGTGAATTTTATTCACCATTCGATTTTAAATCCAAAGATATCCATTTGTTATCTCGGTCAGATTTAGGGGGGAAATCTTTCCAAGTCCAAGATTTTTCCATAAATTGGTGATTTTTAATCACCCTTGGATTTTTAATCCAACGGTCCCCATAGACCTTTTCCATTTGGAAAGATTTTGAAGCTTTTAGAATTTAATTCTATTAACTATAAGGCTTTCGAAGCCAGTCACGTGACCCTTGGTCACGTGTGAGCACGTGACCCCCAAATTGGTTCCTTTAACAGCCGCTTGTTTATGTTGTTGTTTTAACCATCACGTGTCAACACGTGACCATTGGTCACGTGTAAGCACGTGATACCTCGTTGATGTATTTTCTGACTTTTAGAATTAAATTCTATTCATTATTTTAGAGGCCTTAAAAGCCCATCACGTGTCTGCACGTGACCCATGGTCACGTGTGAGAACGTGATGCCCCATTGGGGTCTTTTCTGAGTTTTTATTATATTTTTTAACTCCTCCAGCGGGTTCTTAAAAGTCCATCACGTGTGGACACGTAATTCCTCATAACTTTTGATCCCGGATGAATTATGAGGCCCATAATATATCAAATCGAAGGGTTTTTCGAGCCGCTTTCGATAACATCAGAATTTATCTGTTTCTCATTCGAGAGTTTGTCAAAAAACAGCCCGGAAGATACTGGTTCCCATTTTCTTATGCGTATCGCTGCCATTTGATACCTTGGACTCTTTTGCGCAGAAATTTTTGGCGGGAACAGTAAGGTCGTCTTCCTCGTATTGTACGTGGATGACATACTCTTGATAGGTAATGATGTTCCTATGCTGCACTCGGTCAATCTCTTCTTATCACAAAGATTCTCAATGAAAGATCTAGGTGATGCCTATTACATCTTGGGGATTAAGATCTATAGAGATAGATCTAAACGGATACTGGGATTGTCCCAATCTAGGTACATTGACACTATACTAAAGAGGTTTAGTATGGAGGATTCCAAGCATGGGAATTTACCCACGATCTCAGGACTCGCTCTCTCTAAAGAGTTATCTCCCAAGACTGATTTGGAAAGAGCTTGCATGCAAGGGATACCCTATGCTTCGACAGTATGCTCTATAATGTACGTGATGTTATATACCAGACCCGATGTAGCATACTCACTAAGTGTAGTGAGTAGGTATCGAGCAGATCCAGGAGGGAATCACTGGATAGCTGTGAAGAACATTCTCAAGTTCTTGGTGTATGGTAACGGTGAACTCCAAGTAGAGTCCTTTACCAATTCGAGCTTCCAGAGTGATAAGGATGACTCTAAGTCTGTCTAGGGATTTGTCTTCACCCTCAATGGAGGGGTAGTTTGTTGGAAGAGTTCCAAGCAATAAACCGTGGCAGACTCGATGATAGAGGTTGAATACATCGCTGCCAACGATGCGGCCAAAGAGGCTGTCTGGATGAAAATGTTCATAACTGAACTTGGAGTGGTTCCATCCATCGAGCATCCAATACCTTTGTATTATGATAATAATGGAGCAGTGCCTTTGGCCAAGGAACCCAAGTCCCATCAGCGATACAGGTATATTCCTAGGCAGTATCACCTGATCCGGGAGATAGTTGATCGCCGAGAGATCATGGTCAGGAGAGTTGATTGAAAGAGTTTTAGTTACCGCAATCAAGACGGTGTCGCTTTACAGCTAGCCATGATAAGGACGGTGTCGCTTTACAGCTAGCCAGTTGAGCCCGGGTCGATCCACAGGGAGATAGTTGTATGTACGTTCGTGTTTTAGACGAGTCAATAAAGAATGTGTATAGGTTTGTTCAATTCTATCCTAAGTGTTTGTATTTTTTGTTCAAGTAAGCTTGTTAAGGTTAAGGTCGGTTAGTAGAGTTAAGATTAGTCTTGTACTTTTCTTTTGCCATTCTTAAGACGATGTTGGGATAATTGAAAGTAGCGGGGATTAGGAGGACTTAGGAATGAGATTTACGAGTTTAAGCAAAGCTTTCCAACGCTAAATCCATTCCTAGTGCCCCTTGTCCGTCCGCTAAATATGCTTATTTCCAACCCTCGGCCAAACACCCGCAACCATGTATCCAATTAAGTCACAACTACATGTCACGTTGTAGTACGCTTAAAGGACTTCTCGACTTAGGTCACGGCTATATGTCATGTATAGCTTGCCTAAGTAAGGGGGTTGTGTTTGTTTGGTCGAGCTTCGTTTCAAGATGTTTGGCGAAGAGAAGCACAAGGGATTTTTCTGTCCCTCATACCACCTTCCTGTAAGTCCATGTCACGCACCCCACGAACTTGCGGGGAGGCGGAATATATGAAAAACGATTATCAAAGCTTCCTAACACGGACTTGAGCGCATGAATCGTTATCTAAACCATTGCTAACTATATGCTAGAGGTTTAACTACTCGGATTCGAAGTTATACCTCACGTTACATGTCCTTCGGGTCTTCATCGCGGTCCTCCACTCCTCGTAGGCTCCTTGGAACATCGGCACCTCAACGGCCTCCTCGAATCAAAGACGATCCACCCGAAATCTCCTACGCCAAGCTTAATCTCAAACTTGAGATAACTAGGTTGCTTAAAGTGCTAATCTAAGCTACCTAGGGGATATAGAGTGATGTTATGGATGTATTAGTCTAGCTAACCCTTGATCTCAACACATGAGAGGTTAGGGTTAGGGTTTGAAGAGAGAGTGAGCTTGAGGAGAGAGAAGATGAAGATGAGAATGAGAAGAAAAATGAACTTACTAGAATATAAAGACCATAACAATTAATCAAATAAATAATATAAATGATTAATCATCATGGTTGATGCATTCACCTTGTGTGATTCATCATATGACTCATTAACTCATTAATGAATCATTTAATGCAAAGGATGAATCACACAAATGAGTCATTAAGCAATTAATGCTCATGCCACCTTAACCCCTTAGTCACCACTCTTCTAGAAGCTTCCCGGAAAATTACGAGAACGCCCCTCCAATCCGTCAAAACACGGAAAAACTTTAGACCGTATAAATCCAATAACCCGATACTAGAATCTGGCTTAAACCAAAGCCGGCTAGTAAAAATTGTCCGAAAAGTCGTACGTGCGTAAACACACGTACGTGTCCGAACCCTTGTCGTAAAACCAAACGACCTCTATATCGTTGCGCCTGGAGCAGGGAAACTCTCTGTGTGGGACTCTAAAGACTCGACACTACGCTGGCAGTGGGTTTAACCACAGACCGCAAGCGGCACTAGCTGTACGTAACGGTCCCCAGGTAGATGTCGATAAGAAGGCCGATGAGGAAAACCATCCGAACCCCTACTGAGCCTGATGTGACAATCTCTATACAGTCCGGTCTGTTCGTCTAAGACTATCGCATATCAAGCCTAGGGGGCGGCAAGCGTCAGTCCCCTAATAGCTGTATAAGTCGTGTCGGAGCGAAGCCCATTACACCCTGAGAAGCTACTGGAACCTACCAGTATATCTCGCTTGCCCTGGCCAGGGACTTTGCGTAATGGCTCTCTGACACAGCGTGATATCATCTCCCAATACCGGGAGAGACGAATCCTGTCTAACCACTACTGCCTCCAAGTGCTCGGGACTGCACCCAACTGCTACCTGTTTGCACGACTCCTTTGAGCCGTGGTAGGATAGCAATCTAAGAACAGTGGGACACACTCGAGGCGAAGTAGCAGTGTCAAGTCTGCGGACTATGCTGTACTCATGTCACCTGGGAACTGTTAACTGACAACGGGTATAATACCAACTAATCAGTTCCCCTATGAGTCCTGTCCGGTGTACCCGTAACCTAACGAGCACCTGTATACTATCTCCAGTACGACGTACTGATGGCTATGGGACAGACCATCTCCCCAACTGGGATGAGAAGCGTACACACTAGTCTACTCTGGAATATCGATGCCCTATCTCGATAATCCAACGACCAGGGACCTGTATACGATGTTGCTTACAGACTACCCAGCCCCTACAAGTGTGACTGCCATCACAACGCTGGTAATCAAGCAAAGAACCTATGGGCTCTACCAATATGTATAAGTGATACGTTATAAGAAACATATGCACATATTAAAGTAGACACAAACCAAGTAGCATACTACCATTTTTAGCAAGACTGTATATACAACTGTGAATATCCCAAGCTTCCATTAAGTAATATAGATACAAGTATGATACAATAATGGCCCCGAGGGCATATACACTAACAATCTCCCACTTGCACTAGGGCCATGAGCTGGCATATCGTAGACCTATCATCTCGAATAGCCTCTCGAACTGCGTCTGAGGAAGGGCCTTTGTGAATGGATTAGCAATGTTATTCTCTATCTCTACTCTCTTCACTTTGATCTCCTGGCGATCTATGATCTCCCTGATCAGGTGATACCGCCTTAAGATGTGTCTGGACTTCTGATGGGACCTAGGTTCCTTCGCTAAAGCTATAGCGCCGTTGTTGTCACAATACAGAGGTATTGGACCAACACTCGAAGGAACCACCTGATGTTCCGTGAGGAACTTCTTCATCCAGACAGCTTCTTTTGCGGCATCGCAAGCAGCTATGTACTCCGCTTCCATTGTTGAGTCAGCAACGGTCTCCTGCTTGGAACTCTTCCAACAGACCGCTCCTCTATTGAGGGTAAAGACATAACCCGACATGGATTTGGAGTCATCTTTGTCACTTTGGAAGCCGGAGTCGGCAAAGGCCTCCATCTGGAGGTCTTTTCCGCCATACACTAAGAACATCTCCTTAGTCCTTCTTAGGTACTTGAGAATGTTCTTTACTGCTATCCAGTGCTTCTCCCCTGGGTTTGCCTGATACCGGCTTACAACGCTCAATGCGTATGCTACATCTGGTCTGGTACATAACATCGCATACATTATAGAGCCTACCGCAGAAGTGTAGGGTATAATTGACATGCGATCCCTTTCCAAATCAGTCTTGGGAGACATCTCTTTTGATAGGGTGATTCCGTGACAAGCCGGTAGGTTACCGTGCTTAGAATCATCCATACTGAATCTCTTCACTATGGTGCCGGTAGGTTACCGTGCTTAGAATCATCCATACTGAATCTCTTCACTATGGTGCCGGTAGGTTACCGTGCTTAGAATCATCCATACTGAATCTCTTCACTATGGTGTCTATATACCTGGACTGCGAATGTCCCAACAACCTTTTCGATCTATCACGATAGATCCGGATCCCCAGAATGTAGGTGGCATCACCAAGATCTTTCATGGAGAATTTATGTGACAAGAATCTTTTGACTGACTGTAACATAGGAATATAATTTCCTATTAGGAGAATGTCATCCACGTACAAGACGAGGAATACTACAGCTCTCCCTACAATCTTACTGTATATGCAAGGTTCATCTGGATTTTTGATAAAGTCGAATTCTTTGACAGCATCATCAAAACAGATGTTCCAACTCCGTGATGCCTGCTTTAGTCCATAAATGGACTTAAGCAACTTGCATACTTTACCGCTGCTCCCACTCTGAATGAATCCCTCTGGCTGATCCATATAGACGCTCTCTTCCAAATTTCCATTTAGAAAGGCCGTCTTTACGTCCATCTGCCAGATCTCATAATTGTGGAAGGCAGCAATAGCAAGAAGGACCCGAATGGATTTGAGCATAGCCACTGGAGAAAAGGTTTCGTCATAATCCAAACCAGGTCTTTGACGGAAACCCTTTGCAACAAGTCTAGCCTTATAGGTTTCAACCTGTCTATCTACACCAATCTTCTTTTTGAAGATCCATTTGCATCCTACGGGTTTTACCCCATCTGGATCAATGTCCAAAGTCCATACTTTGTTAATGTACATGGACTCCATTTCGGTCCGCATTGCATCCAGCCATTTTACCGAGTCGCTGCTCTGAATGGCTTGCTGGAAGCTAGTAGGCTCATCATAGTCAATAGTGCAATCCTCTCTATCCCCGTCTATGAGAAAACCGTAGTATCTCTCGGGGGGATGAGATTGCCTACTACTCCTGCGGAGTGGCGTCGGGATGTTCCTTTCTTCTGAAACTTCTGGTTCTACCATACCTTCAGTAGTAGTTTGTGGTTCTGGAATTTCTTCCAGTTCTATTTCGCTCCCACATGTTTCCTTTTTCTAAAAATTGATATTCTAGAAAATGGGCATTAAGAGAAACAAAAACCTTTTGTTCTTCTGCGTAATAGAAAAAATACCCCCTGGAGTTCTTTGGGTATCCCACAAACTTACACAGTACTGAGCGTGCCTCGAGCTTGTCCGGATGCTGCTTTTTTACAAAAGCTGGACATCCCCGTGTCTTTAGGTACTGAAGACAGGGTTTCTTCTCACTCCACATCTGATTTGGTGTGGTAGGCACAGTTTAGGTTGGAACCTTGTTCAAAAGATATGCAGCTGATTCTAGTGCATAACCCCAGAAAGATCGCGGTAACTCAGCCTTACTCATCTTGGAACGAACCATATCCAATAGGGTTCGATTCCTCCTTTCTGATACACCGTTGTGTTGTGGTGTGTATGGAGGAGTTAGCTGTGAGAGAATTCCATTCTCTTTTAAGTGACCTAGGAAATCGACACTTAAGTATTCACCACCTCGATCAGATCTCAGTGTCTTTATACTCTTGCCTGTTTGTTTTTCCACTTCATTCTTGTATTCCTGGAATTTCTCAAAGGCCTCGGATTTATGCTTCATCAAGAAGATATGTCCATACCTAGAGAAATCATCCGTAAAAGTAATGAAGTGGGAATAACCACCTCACGCATGTGTAGACATTGGACCACACACGTCACTGTGTATGAGTCCTAAGAGCTCGCTCACTCTTACTCCGTGTCCAGTGAACAGAGTCTTTGTCATCTTTCCCATGAGACAAGATTCACAAGTGGCATAAGACTGATACTCAAACGGATCCAAGTATCCCTCTCTATGTAACTTTGTTAATCTTCTCTCATTGATGTGACCCAGTCTACAATGCCATAAGAAAGCCTGATTTGTTTCCGGAGACTTTCTTTTAAGTGTGTTCTGGACACTGAAAATCTGAGCTTGATTTAATACGTATATTCCGTTTTCTAATGTACCTGACCCAATCAAAATTTGATTTAGGTGGATGTGAACCACATCTCTTGCAAAAGTAAAATCATTTCCTTCCTTAGAAAGTAAGGGTACAGATATGATATTACAAGTCGTACCTGGTATATAAAAATAGTTACGCAGAATCAATATCTGCCCAGTTGTCAGTCCAAGATGATATTCCCCTACGGATTCAGCGTCCATGCTCATTCCGTTAGCAACTGTGAGGGTCATATCACCTATCCCGATAACCCTACGGTTTCTCAGAGCCTATAAAGAATTATAGATATGAGTTCCCGACCCGGTATCCAATACCCAGGAAGTAGGGTTAACTGACATACAGTTTTCTATCACAAACACACCCGAAGCTGAAGCCACAACATGCTTCGAATCCTGGCTACTGGCTTCTAAAGCCCTGCAATTTTTCTGCCAATGTTCATTCCTGTAACAACAGGAACGTCCCTGTTTTACTATATCCAGTCCCGAAACTTTTGCCTTTCTCTTTCCTTCTCCTTCCCTGGTTTCCTTCAGGGTAGGAGGCAGAGACTGTAGAATCAAGTCAGTATCTGACTCGTTTCCTAACGTGGTCTTCAAGTCCTGGAGCTCATCAATATAGCTAGTCATTGTAAGGACCTTGTCCCCTACAGATGACCCGAAATCCAACCTCGCTTGAATTAATTCGTTCTAGGTCTCATATCTTACGATATGAGATTGCTCTCCATATAAATCTTTGTTATGGAGAAAGATGGAAACTGAGTCCATCTTCTCGTGCTGCTTCTGGTATACACCATCAACTGAAGCTGACACGAGGCACTTGGCTTTCGTTTTATCCTTTTCCTTTATCTGACGGATATCCATATCCGCGACGGTGGAAACTGGACCTGGGACGGTGGGATCTTAAGTAGTAATAGGGTGTTCCAGCTTGTCATAGGCAATGGACATCTGGACAGACCTTTGCCAGTCATATAAGTAAGATTCAGTGAAATTGTTATGTAGATGTAACCTATGTGTGGTCACAAGGTCGCTGCAATTAATAGAGAGAGAAGAAAACATTTTAGCATGATGCTGTTGCAAGTTTAGATTGGTTTTAAGTTTATCTAAACAGGATGGCTCCCACTGTTTCTCGAATCCCTCCTCAAACCAAAAAGGAGGAACTAGCCAGGACTATTCTCACCGTACAATACTTGCTTAACCGTTCAGCCAGGCCAGTGTCGATACTTCGAGGGAGATTTTCCAACGCTTTCGCGAAGTTCCTTAATTAAATAACCTCTTTTCTCTGGGGCGTAGCCCCGCTGACACCTTTCTCGACACCTACTTGGTTTATAGCATTGATCGTTAAGTGACGAATCTCCTGATAAGTAGTATATACTCACAGTAGGATCGGGATCCAAAATATCATCGTATGATAATGTTGAAGGAATCCTACCAACATTCATCATACTCCAAAATGGTATGCATCTCTCTGCAAATTTCAGTTTCTTTAAAAATTCCCGATATGGATTTTTGCCCCATGCTCTTATGACCTTGACGAAGGCCAACATATCATAAGTCACATGTCAAGTTCTACCCGTCATTGTCCAGGTCAATTTGAATCCACCCGTACATACCCTTGACGAAGGCCAAAATAGTAGTACGACTGTCCCAAACCAACGCATCTATCTATACTACAGATAAATATCCAGCAGCTACCAATCACTATGCCTTGGCGAAGGTCAAAATATATAGCTTGAATACTACTGAATATTTAACTGAATGACGGAGGGCTACGACTGGTTTTGGCAAAACCGTGAACGTAGTGAACTTGATATAATCGAAGGAACCTGATACTTTTTAAAAGGAGTGGTTAAAACTCCGCAATTAAAAATTCTGATCTTTTAAAATAACCGAGTGGTTTCTTTTAAATTTTTTCCAATGATTAAACTTTGGTTTATTTTCTTTGCATTATAATAATGTGTCCCATCATTTATCCTATCATTGCAGAAAACAACGAAAATACCACGTCCTCTTATGCCATCCGCATTCTCCTCTGTGTCCCGTCATCACCCGTTAGGTTACTTAACTAACGACAGAGCGGGGGCTGGGCTAGCGCGGGTGTAAAACATAAGTGACGTCTAATAGCTATCATATATAGATATTGTACATTCGTCAGACGCAATAATAAGCATTCCAGATCACAGATAAACTTTATTGGATTTACTAGCAATCCGCATTTGCTTTGAGCCTGCAATAAAAGACGGATTACAAAGTTGTGATGAATAGCCATTACCCCACCCTAGACCCCTACGGGTACGGCAAACTACCCGTCAAGTAAACGAAGTGAAGCGGTCTCCCTCAACAACGTGAGTAGGCCACTAAACACTTCAACGTACCCGGTAGTTTGTGTACCCCACCTTGGCTCTATCCTAGGAGAAAAAACAGTAAAAAGAAATAATACAACGGTGGCTACAACCGCAACCTGGATTTACCCCGTAAAAGAATATTACATCAAATTACATTTACATTGAATGAATGAATATTAAACATATCTCAAACCCCGGCTAATCATCACAACAGTCCAACACAGTTCATATACACAAACAGTAAACATTTCAGAAATGTGCAACCCCCTGCCATCCGACATACTAGCAGTTAGGGGAGGTTTACGAACACATTAAACATTACAGATAAAAACCCAATTAGCAAATATCTTAGAATATCGATCGATTACCATATTCCGTGTCTACCCAAAAGCAAACCTGCATTGAAGTAACCTGGGTAAAAACAGAACATACAGGAAAACAAAAACACCAAAATATGAATTACTGTGAAAATCCGAGTCAACTCGGAGTTGACTCGGCCGCGGATCCGCGGCCAAAAGCACACTATGGCCGCGGTTCCACTGTCGTCAAGTCGAGTTGGGTCATCATATTTTCCCGGTATTGTTACAATTCCCTGCTGTGAATTTTAAGGTATGTCAAATTATTTTTCAGACACTTTTAAAATTAACAGAAACTTGGAATATCCGGGTTTTTGTTTTCGTGCTTTCCGTCGATCGAACTTCTAATCAGTTGCTAACAAGCTAGTAATGGTTTAGTTGGCTCTGATACCACTATAAGTCCATGTCACGCACCCCACGAACTTGCGGGGAGGCTGAATATATGAAAAACGAATATCAAAGTTTCGTAACACGGACTTGAGCGCATGAATCGTTATCTAAACCATTGCTAACTATATGCTAGAGGTTTAACTACTCGGACTCGAAGTTATACCTCACGTTACATGTCCTTCGGGTCTTCATCGCGGTCCTCCACTCCTTGTAGGCTTCTTGGAACATCGGCACCTCAACGGCCCCCTCGAATCAAAGACGATCCACCCGAAAGCTCCTACGCCAAGCTTAATCTCAAACTTGAGATAACTAGGTTGCTTAAAGTGCTAATCTAAGCTACCTAGGGGATATAGAGTGATGTTATGGATGTATTAGTCTAGCTAACTCTTGATCTCAACACATGAGAGGTTAGGGTTAGGGTTTGAGAAGAGAGTGAGTTTGAGGAGAGAGAAGATGAAGATGAGAATGAGAAGAAAAATGAACTCACTAGAATATAACAACCATAACAATTAATCAAATAAATAATATAAATGATTAATTATCATGGTTGATGCATTCACCTTGTGTGATTCATCATATGACTCATTAACTCAATAATGAATCATTTAATGCAAAGGATGAATCACACAAATGAGTCATTAAGCAATTAATGCTCATGCCACCTTAACCCCTTAGTCACCACTCTTCTAGAAGCTTCCCAGAAAATCACGAGAATGCCCCTCCAATCCGTGAAAATACGGAAAAACTTTAGACTGTATAAATCCAATAACCCGATACTAGAATCTGGCTTAAACCAAAGCCGGCTAGTAAAAACTGTCCGAAAAGTCGTACATGCGTAAACACACGTACGCGTCCGAACCCTTGTCGTAAAAACATACGACCTCTATATCGTTTCGCCTGGAGCAGGGAAACTCTCTGTGTGGGACTCTAAAGACTCGACATTACGCTGGCAGTAGGTTTAACCACAGACCGCAAGCGGCACTAGCTGTATGTAACGGTCCCCAGGTAGATGTCGATAAGAAGGCCGATGAGGAAAACCATCCGAACCCCTACTGAGCCTGATGTGACAATCTCCGTACAGTCCGGTGTGTTCGTCTAAGACTATCGCATATCAAGCCTAGGGGCGGCAAGCGTCAGTCCCTTAATAGCTGTATAAGTCGTGTCGGAGCGAAGCCCATTACACCCTGAGAAGCTACTGGAACCTACCAGTATATCTCGCTTGCCCTGGCCAGGGACTTTGCGTAATGGCTCTCTGACACAGCGCGATATCATCTCCCAATACTGGGAGAGACGAATCCTGTCTAACCACTACTGCCTCTAAGTGCTCGGGACTGCACCCAACTGCTACCTGTTTGCACGACTCCTTTGAGCCTTGGTAGGATAGCAATCTAAGAACAGTGGGACACACTCGAGACGAAGTAGCAGTGTCAAGTCTGCGGACTATGCTGTACTCATGTCACCTGGGAACTGTTAACTGACGACGGGTATAATACCAACTAATCAGTTCCCCTGCGAGTCCTGTCCGGTGTACCCGTAACCTAACGAGCACCTGTTTACTATCTCCAGTACGACGCACTGATGGCTATAGGATAGACCATCTCCCTAACTGGGATGAGAAGCGTACACACTAGTCTACTCTGGAATATCGATGCCCTATCTCGATAATCCAATGACCAGGGACCTGTATAGGATGTTGCTTACAGACTATCCAGCACCTACTAGTGTGACTGCCATCACAATGCTGGTAATCAAGCAAAGAACCTATGGGCTCTGCCAATATGTATAAGTGATACGTTACAAGAAACATATGCACATTTTAAAGTAGACACAAACCAAGTAGCATACTACCATTTTTAGCAAGACTGTATATACAACTGTGAATATCCCAAGCTTCCATTAAGTAATATACATATAAGTATGATACAATAATGGCCCCTAGGGCATATACACTAACACATCCTTAGCCTTAACAAGTGTGGAATTATTCACACATTAGAAAGAAAATAAAACAAAACAAGAAGGTAGAAAAGAGAGAAAAGGAAAATACGGTTTTACAAATAGTGCAAGCTAACTTTTGGGTCCTCACCTTAGCAAGGAACTCCGTCGAGTATCATCGCTTGAAAATAATACGGAAAAGAGAAGAGAAGGAAAATAAAAGAAGCAAAGAAATAACAACAACTAGTTAACAACAAATAATAAAAGTTAAACTAGAATTAAAATTACAATGCAAGAATTAAAAGATACAAGTTAAAAAATAACAAACCCTCATCTTCATTTCGTCATCCACTCAATGCTCTCACTACATTTTAATGAATGAAGACTTGAAGAAGAAGAAGTAGAAGAAGAACTAAAGCTACACTAAATCCTAATAAAAAGAAGCATGAAAAGAAGACCCTTGGCTTGGCACAAAACTGGGCTATTTATAGGCTGAGTGCTGAAACCCTAGGGCAAGATTCTCTGCCCAAATAAAGTTACCAAACTACCCCCAAAACCCGAGTTGACACTGAGTCAACTCGGCCACGGATCCGCCGTCGAGTTGCCATATTGGCCGAGGATCCGCGGCTCTTTGGAAGAGTTGGCCTGTCGTTTTTTCTGGGGTTTCTTGTGTTGCTCTATTAAGTTGCTCTAGATGTTCCAAATTCTAAATTGCTTCCACAATTTCTTCAGATCTGCAACAGTCCAAAATGGCTTCAAAAACAATTCTTTTGACCTCATCTCCCTCGAGCTCCATGCACCCATTGAGTTTTGTGCGGCTCCCCTCGTGCTCTGTGCTTGTCCGAGACACGAATGACCACTGTCATATGTCATGTCTGTGGAACTAGTATGCGGCACTGGACGGATACGGATGACCGGAACTCGGCTTTTATCTGTTGACAACAGATGTTCTGTATTTTGGCGTATCAGTGGAGATTTTGTATCATTTGCGTTATTTTGGACTAGGAACCTATAGCCAGTAAATATGTAGCAAACACGGATTAAAAGCACCTACCTATAAACAAATGAGCATAAGAATGGGCGGTATTAAATGCAATATTCTGGTATGAACAAATACCCCCAAACTTAACCTTTTCATCCCGAGCAAAACCAATTATTCACAAAAAAAGTCCTAACCTCACTTTCGCAGGGAATACGATTGCACTGAGCTCGTGCAATAAGCCGTTAAATCTCTAGGTGTCCCTAGTAGGAGGAGTGTTGTCTCCTGAGGGTTTTCAGCGGATACTACCTACAAAATCCCGTCAAGCTAGTTTCATAAGTTAACGTCGATTCTACTCCTACAGTTTAGTATCTAAATTAGAAATTCTATCATCCTAAGTTAGAAATATCCTACCATTATATTTTACGCCTCATATTTATTCAACCTCAGATCCTATACGTTTTACAATTTAGAAAGATCCCAGTCTCTCCTGAGTTTTGTTTCTTAAGTGCGGTCTCCAATCAGGGATTTTTTTATCAGTTTTACTGAAAACATAAGTCTTATTTTTATTTCTATCTTTCCTCCAAACATCGATTGTATACCCCCACGTGTGTGTAAAATTTCACCCCTACACTTAAGAATTCAATTCAAGCTATAGTACCCTTGCCTTAATACCTAATACTACTTCTTTTCATTAATAATGGACGGTTTTGCACACACACCTTTCATGCGACTATTAATGCTTCTTGAGGCACAAACAGCCGATTACTGAATGTGTGAGCTTAAAACGTAAATAGCAATTTTCAGGTCTTGACTTTTTTCTATTTTTTACTTTTTCTTTTTCTTTTTCTTTTTCAAGACCGGATATACTTTTCAATATGCTCTTTAGGTGGTTAGCTTTAAATGACATTTTTTCTTTCATACTATGTTTCTAGGCAAGAGTATTTCTAGGTATCCGCTGCTATCCCAAGTTTCAAGGTGAGTGTATGTGCAGTTTGTAGGGCATATACTTTCTAAATTTGAACTTAAGAATAGAAACTATTTTTCAGACTTATCCTTCAGTAAATCTTCAATACGTTCCTTTCATCTTGACTTAAATCAAGAACTAAACTCAAGATTATCTACTTCTATAAAAAAAACTGTAAGGACGTATATTTACCAAGTTTAAATAGAAGGAGGGCTATTTTTAGGGTTTTCAATTCCTAAGCCTAAGATTTAGTTATTTCTAACTTATCAACTAAACTTTCGGAATAAAAATCTAAGTTACCCTATTGGCTAACTTGACGACAAAGTTTTTATATTTTTTAATTTTTTTTATGGGTTTTTTTATATGTATGCAACTGAAAAATATATAAATGAATGCGAAGGAAGAAAGCTTACCGAGCACAACCCCAAACTTAAACTTGACAGTGCTCTCACTTTCAGGCTACACCAAGAGAGTCAAAATTGTCGGCGCTCCCTAAAATTTTTTTATACAAAACAAAAAACAAAACAAAAATATATACACAAAAAGATCCCCCCCCAAAACTTAAGTGAAACAGTTTTTCCACTGTTTAAGCGTTAAAGTTCAGAGTTAGAGGGGAGAGAACACAGTATCAAGCTATACAAGGCCTTATAAAGGCCAAAAGTGAGCACCAACCATTCAAAGATTTTATCATTATAAAGCGGCGGTTGGTGAAAGAATGGAGTGTTGAGAAAAGAAATGAGAAACACGGGAGACCGTGTGGGGATAGAAGCAGCGTCCGGTCTCGGTGGAGGAGAAGAATGGCGGAAGGGAGAAAGAAGTGGAATACGAACTTGAGGGTGGAAATGGATTGAATAAATTAGTACAATCTGTAATGATCGATGTGAAAAGATGGATTGTACTAATTTATCAATATGGCGAGAAATTAGGTCAAATCACTCATGATTCGTGAGAAACCATGGGTACGCCGAACTTGGTAAACCAGACATATGAAATGAAAGTGATACGGTTTCTTGCAAGGTCGGAACGACGGAAAGGATGGGGGGAAGTGATCGAGGAAGGGTATCTATTAAAGGTTCTGAAGTGTGTACACAGTCAATGGAAGGGATAGGATGAATTGGAAAATCCGACTCATCAAACAAAACTGGTTCATCCTAAAAAATATCCACAAAATTCTCCTAAAAAAGCAGCTCATCCATGTATGTATGATCAATATCTAGACGTATATGAAGTTCGGGAAAGACAGTTAATGACTCGGAATGATGTCCATATGGAAGTGAAAGTAAATGATGAATTTGAGAGACAAATTCATCCGAAGCTATGGGTTCATCATCCGAAAATTTCCCAGCGTCGATATCCTCAATCAAGTGAAAATCAAAATTCTCAGTATAGCGTTTTGAAAATCGTTTCGGTGAAATTTCGGAAAATCGGTAAAATAAGGGGGTTTCTATAAAAAGTCAAAATACAAATATCTTTATTGTAAAATTAAATATACATATTCTAGCTATGTAATTGCTAGTATTTGGTGTTTATTGACCCACTGGTGAAATTTCAAATTTTCAGAAAAATTTTCCGAAATTAATTATTTTAATATTATTTTAAGCCGTCACTAATATATTTAATTAGGGAAAATTACAAATTGGAATGAGTTGAAACAAATTTTGTGCATCATAAAACATTAAATAAAATTTTATCATGTGGTTTTTGAAACGAAATCGTTTGCCAAAACGGTTTAGAAAATATCAAAGAAAAAGGCTTTTTTCGGTGAAATTAGTGTTAATGGAATTGGGGTATAACATTTATCCTTTCCCAACCCACTCACCCACACACACCCACCCACAAGGACATGGCTTCCCCTCACCCACACACTTCACACTTCATGAGAACATGAGAAAAGAAAAAGGAAAGAGTGAGGAATGAAGTCAAAAAGGGGTATGTCTTTGACCTTGGGTTGACTAGATGACTTTTTCCCTACCTCACTCTCTCTCCTCTCACTCCCCCCATTGTAGCCGAGCTCCATCCCCTCTCCCAACAGCAGCAGCCCCTTCATTTCCCCTTCTTATTTCTCATCAAAAAATTCACCAAAAATGCTTCAAATCCACAAAAAAATCAAAGCTAAATCCAAATCCAAAACTTACCCATTATTCTTTAGCTCATCTAGCATGGATCCTAGGGTATAGAAGCTAATTTGGGAGGCTAAGTTGCATGTAGATCTACAAGTTTTGTGAGGTATAAATCTTTGTTCCATGGTTTGATTATTGATTAGTTGCTTAATTGTTGCTATCATACTTCAAGTGAAGCTAATTAGGTGTTTATTAGGTTTATTTGCTTATTTAGAAAATTCAAGAAAGGGTTTTGAATTTCAATTAGGGTTCTAATCATGTAATCATGGTTAAAATGAGTGGATTAACATGTTAATATGATGCTAAAACTAACCTAGTTGCTAGTTTACTAATTGAGGCTTGTAATTGTTAAAATTGGAATTTTATGCAAACTAGGTTTTGGAAATTTATTGCAAATGTTAGACTAAAAATCTAATTAGGTTTTTCATGACTTCATTAACATTATTAAGTGTAGTTTAATGCTTTAGATCATGCAAATCTAAGCTAGATTGTAGTTTGTACATTTTTGCTATGAAATTGTTAAAATTGGTTATGTTTGCAAACTAGATTTTTGAGATTGATATTAAGAATTAAGTTTAAAATCTAATTAACATTGGTATGACTTAATTAAGATGGTTAGTGAGCCTTATGGCCATTAGTTTTGTTAAAACATCATGTTTTGAACAAAAACGGGTAAATTTTGCGTGCTAGATTTTCGGAAAAATAGCTTCTAAAGTGAGTTTGAGGTTTTGTGAATTGCAACCTATTTCATATTATAATTAGTGCTTGTGATTGTACAAATGAGTGTGTTTGGGTTTTTCTCGATGGTTTGGCGTTTGTACGCCGACGTCGAGGGTTTTTAGGTTGATTTGTGGAAGCAAACCATAGGTTTTGACCTATGTGGGATTCGTGAGTCGTTTTGGTCATGAGTCGGATTTTAATGCGATACGGTGCGTTATGATATGTAGGTACCCCATGTGGACTTCGAGACGATAAGCAAGCGCGTGGCGACGTCGGCACCGGCGAGCGAGGACCAGGTGAGTAGATTGTATCTACGGGGAGAAGTCGAGTGGATGGCGTATAGCACCCCCGCAGTCCGTGGTGGTGTATACGGATGCGTATACACACCAACAATTATTATATGTTATTTTGGATTAATAACGAAGTTTAGGATGGATATTGGTGTGTTGGATTATTTTAGTGTTGCGAACCCTAGGGTAGTGTTGCACTACACATACACGCATACATACTTGCATACATTCCTATTTATATGTGCTCATGGGATTCTTTATAGTTATGTGTTCATATGGGTATGGGACTATGTGTTCACATACGGATTTGAGGATGATACTTGGGATTGAGCTGAGTCGATGAGATTTGTTTTATGGTTGTGATATCGGTGATATGGCAGGATTCGTACTTGAGGTACGTCCTGGTGTTATAGCGGATCTTGGGACGACGATACGGGTGAATAGTGTTATTAATAAAATGGTCGACATGTGATCGTGATATGAGATATGATATGCTAGGATACTGATACTAGGCCGTATTGGGCGATGTATACCCCTTGATGATGATATGTGCTGATGATGTCGGTTTGTACGAGATTGTCGATCAGTAGTCAGATCATGAGTATATTGAGGATATTAGTATTGTACTAGACATAGGTCAGTACCCTAGACTATGATCTTGGATAAAGAGGATACCGGAGAAATAGTGTGAGGAATATGATATTGACCTGTACCCAGATTTGGGATGCCGTACGACGGATTTACGTACGAGCTATATTGATGATTGATCCGCACTCTTGACTTGGGATGCCTGATTATAGATATGGTATCAGATGTGATATTATTGAGGCAGGATCACCAACTATACATATACAGGTATGTATATGTATCGACTCAGATGATAGGCGGTTTCCTTACCTGTAGTTCAGCTTGTTAGTTCAGCCGTATAGTTTAGTGTAGTTGTTAGATTAGATTAGACTCCAACCTATTTCGAAACTAGCGGATCGTGGTTATTTTAAAAGATAGGTCAAGGGATCTACGGATATTTCAAAAGACGTATCCTTTCTTAAAAAACCACCGTAGCCCCTATTTTCAAAACCCCGCGATTCGTGCTATTTCAAATGGCACCATTGTTTAATATTTAGCTCCCGCTCATTATGGTTGCTCGCTCCGCATCGCATACTTACATTGTTATTTCATATTGCATTGTTGATATTATGTTGTTAGGACACCAGCACCATTACCGATGATGCGTATGTACCACGTACACTTACTTGCCGGCTCACACACATCTTCATCGGTAATTGCCATGTCACGCACACCCTAGAAAATATTATTGCTTAACTTCACATGATAGCTAGTAGTTTGACATGATATTAGTGTACTTACCTTATATGCCAGCTTAGATATTGTAGTTATTACTGTCGCTTCATGCATACCGTTATTCATTGTTATGCCGCATTTATGGATTCTCATGCATATATTCACTTTTTACGTGCTATTGAGGTTTTGGATTCGGATTTCCATGAGATTTTCTGGATTTGGGGAAAACCGCAAAACATATACAAACTTCTTCTTTCTCTTTTTAAATGAAAAGCGCGGTTTTTCCCATAATGTATGAGTCGTCCACCATGAGTTTGTTGATGGATTTCGAGACCCGATTCGAGGAGTTGGATGAAGCGTTTTGGGTACATGGTGGACCCGGTAAGGTACCCCGGGGCAAGAAGCTCGTGATGATGACGATGAGCCTGGCAGGGGGAGACTACCTACCGGTGATTTTACCCGACGCGTCGGATATCCGGAGGATACCGTCGTGGTCTTGAGATGGATGGTAGGGGCCGGTCTGGACTGACGGCGCTCTAGATATTGTGATTGAGACATTGAGATTTCGAGATATTGAGGTACAGAGACTGTGATACAGAGATATCGAGATAATGGGATTACGTTTTGTGCCGATGCAAGGCACTGTTTTATGCTGATTTCATTATGATACCTCATTTTAAAAATACAAAGGAAATCTCACTAATTTATGAAAACAATTTCTTCATTTACATGTACTCTGTTTTCATGCATTCATACCTCATTCATATGATATATTACTACCTGAGGCACTGACACGGGCACATGAGATCACACTCGGGTTAGATATTATCCTAGCCATTGTTATAGGCTACATGTTATTCATATATTTGAGGATATATTATGATCATTGACCTAGGTTGCGTTATTTATGCGATTTCTGTGCGTAGATATTTTTTTTCGATTCACGAGTTGGCAACTCACCCCCGTTGTGCCCCAGTTTCTTGCAGGTTTGCCGTACGGGTTTCATTACGGCTTGCGGGCATAGTTTCCTTCGGGTGATTTGCTAGTAGGTGGGTTTACTTGTATCGTACCCCCATTATATATCTTGTATATTATTATTCTGTTGTATCTAGAAGTTCCATCAACCAAACATGTATTATTTTTGAGATAGAGACCAGTGATGTTTTCTTTCGACCTTAGAATCGCGCGTTGTATTTCTATGGTTTTCTTGTTGTTTTGAGTTCCTTTTGAGTTTTGATCCTCGCCCTTGGCGTTGTATATTATATTGCTTGTGTGGTTGTGACCGTCGATTGACGAAGAGCTAGCTCCCGCTTGGGGATGCCTTTTTATTGATTTCGTATACTATTCATGTTGTATCCCGTTTGGGAGCCAGTATTAACAAAGGAGACTCTGCCGAAATTTTCAGGAAATACTTGATGTTTTTTTTAAAACCGCATAATTCGGCTTATGATATTAAAACTACTTGATTTTAAATTGGTTTTCCTTCACTCTACTAGTTTTCTTGGTTTGGATTTCTGGGTTTTCGGCTTACTTAGATTACGTACGCCTCGAGACGTTTTGTAGTTTAAGTGCCTGTCATTTTCCGTACTTTCGGGACGTGACAAAGTTGGTATCAGAGCGTTAGGTTTTACCTTCGGAGCGTATAATGACCCTTGGTTGATGGAATAGGTGACTAAAGTAGAGTGACGTACCGTGGGTATTTTCCGCGGCATACTTACGATACGCTACTCCACTTAAGAAGCCTTAGGATGTACATTTCTTTGTTCAGTATTATATTCATTCCTGATCTAGCTTCATCGGTATCAGTTACGGTTTGCTGCCATGATTACGGGCAGGGAGTGCTATGGTTAGAATTGCGGTCAGCACAAGCTCGTCACGAACGAGGACTGACCAGGGCGTAATTTTGGCGACACACGATTGCGGAGATGTGTCTTTTTACTGTGTTTCGCGACACGAGCGTTTGGCGGATCGCCTTTATGAGATTTCTCAGACGTGCCGATCAGTACCAGAGGATTGGGCCACCGACAGAGGCCAGCCAGATTTTGATGACCGTTGGTGTATTGCTTATTCATGATGATCGAGGCACTGTTCAGCGTGCAGACGAACGAGCCAGTTATTGCTGCGAACGACGAGATATTGCCCTAGATGCTGGAGCTATTGCAGTACGAGTTGTACTAAGAGATGATAGAAGGTCGCTAGTCATCGAGGATGAATGACTAGGACATGTGGATCGTTCACCTACCCCGATGCGAGGTCATCAGATAGATTGATTCCAGCTAGAGACGACTTCACGCGGAGACGTTGAGAGTCGACAGAGACGATCGAATATCAGAAACCTATTTTTCCAAGTTTAAGTAGTCGGAAAGACATGCAGGCAATTCTATGGTCCCTCTAGAAGAATGAAACCCTAACTCGACATAATGACCGTGTGAAAGTCTTTGAACCTTAGGGTTTGCGGCAGTTCCGCGGTGCCATTAGTAAGGCTTGGGTTTGCCCTTCTACGGCTGGACCACCGATGCTGTGGTATGTACTCGATACTATTAAACTGTGCCCAAGATGTTGAGCCCTTGGGGGATTATGAGGTTTTGACAATTGACTGGATGGTTCGACTTAATTCGGATGCTAGGTGGTTAGATGCATTTCTTGGGAGACTCCCGATACGAGAATAGCCGTTGGAGCTCAGTCCATGCAGCCGCGACGAGACGAGTCCAAAGCAAACGACATTTGAGAAAAGTGAAGTAAGAGGTTCGTACCAGATCTAGATGAGATGACGTTCCACTCCGCCGACATCAGAGATGCGATGCGCATGCCGAGGCATGGTACTTGGATTTACCTTCCAGAAGGAGTCGCGATGAGTATGCAGCCGTTCCGGAACAAGAAATTGATATGGTAAAGGACGATGACTTTCGGACAGTTCGGCAGAGACGAGATTTGGGAGAGACCTCGACAGGACCTTTCTGGAATAAATTACGAGAAGACCTGGACCTAGGAGTGGTCATGATACACACACTAGCAGGCCAGATTTCAGGATCGTCGACGAGACATGCTATGAGTGACCACGACAGTTGGCCAGAGATTCTTGGAGGATATGCTTGAGCGGGACTATTCTGCCATAGTTGATTTGCGTATTTTGGGCGATTTATTCGCATGATTGATTTTGATGATTGAGTTTCATGATATTTGTCTTCATGGACCATGGTTGCACCTGCTGAGTATTTACGATTTTTGCACGGTTGTTGCACTTGATATCTTTTTCGTGCCTTGGTTCTCATGTTTGTGATTATATGGATTTCATACAGTTGAGTTGATTTGTGTGTATATACGCACACGATTTGGTTTTTGCACTCGGTATGATTCACATATGCTTGCAGTGCAGTGATACGCATTTTGTGTACTTAGATGCACTGGACTTCGATTTCGATTGTGTACTCGATATTTGTTTTGTGCACCTGATTTGATTTTGCACATGTTCGGCGCTTGATATTGGATTTCATGATTTCGTGCATGATGGTTGCCCCTGGTTTTGGGTTTTCGCACATGTTGAGCGCATGTCTTGAGATGCGATTTTAGTGCACACCAGATGCACTAAATGGAGATTTTTTCGTGCATGTCAGATGCACCTGATTTTGCTGTCAGGCACACACGTTGCCTACGACAGATGCTTTGTGCACACCCGATGCACTTAGATCTTGTTTCTGTGCACTTGTATGGCACGTATATGGATTTTGATTGTCGTGCGCACCAGACGCACGTAGTATTCATACCGTATTTTGGGATTGATTTCTTATAGAGCAGTACGTTTTTATGATATTGCTATGTGTTTTCGTACTGAGCAGGACTAGTCAGAGGACAGTACCTCAATATATTTTGCATGCATTGATAGTTATTGAAGGGATTTCCAAAAAGCGAGCTATAGCCTCAGTATTTACCTACGTGTCTGATATGACACGAAATGTTTAAAACAAGGAGACCCTTCTAAATTGTTTCCAAAACGGCGGAACGTACATTTCAAAAAAAGGTATATATGTATATAGTTATTTTCTTATGATAGACTTCCGGCACTGTGCAGTGTTATACGCGTTGCACAGCGACTTAAAGAGCTTTGGCATGCATTTCCTTCAGATACTTACAGATATAGATTCGATATTTACATGTATAGTTTCGAGTTATATCATATTGGTTTTGATTTGGATTTGGCATTGATGTCTTTCCCATGAATCCGATGATTGCGGGATGCTTGACGGAGTTTTGATTTGAGTTATATGCTCATTTTTCATGCGCATGCGCATGCGCTGCGCTACGATTTGTTTTATGTATTCACAATTTCGGAGCCCCGACGACTTGATGGTTTTGGTTTAGATGTTTTAGTATTTAGGGAGAGTTTTAATTTAAATTCGGGGACCGAATTTCTTTAAGGGGGAAGATTGTAGCGTTTTGAAAATCGTTTCGGTGAAATTTCGGAAAATCGGTAAAATAAGGGGGTTTTCTGTAAAATGTCAAAATACAAATATCTTTATTATAAAATTAAATATACATATTCTAGCTATGTAATTGGTAGTATTTGGTGTTTATTGACCCACTGGTGAAATTTCAAATTTTCTGAAAATTTTTCCGAAATTAATTATTTTAATATTATTTTAAGCCGTCACTAATATATTTAATTAGGGAAAATTACAAATTGGAATGAGTTGAAACAAATTTTGTGCATCATAAAACATTAAATAAAATTTTATCATGTGGTTTTTGAAACGAAATCGTTTGCCAAAACGGTCTAGAAAATATCAAAGAAAAAGGCTTTTTTCGGTGAAATTAGTATTAATGGAATTGGGATATAACATTTATCCTTTCCCAACCCACTCACCCACACACACACACCCACAAGGACATGGCTGCCCCTCACCCACACACTTCACACTTCATGAGAAAAGAAATGAGAAAAGAAAAAGGAAAGAGTGAGGAATGAAGTCAAAAAGGGGTATGACTTTGACCTTGGGTTGACTAGATGACTTTTTTCCTACCTCACTCTCTCTCCTCTCACTCCCCCCATTGTAGCCGAGCTCCATCCCCTCTCCCAACAGCAGCAGCCCCTTCATTTCCCCTTCTCATTTCTCATCAAAAAATTCACCACAAATGCTTCAAATCCACAAAAAAATCAAAGCTAAATCCAAATCCAACACTTACCCATTATTCTTTAGCTCATCTAGCATGGATCCTAGGGTATAGAAGCTAATTTGGGAGGCTAAGTTGCATGTAGATCTACAAGTTTTGTGAGGTATAAATCTTTGTTCCATGGTTTGATTATTGAATAGTTACTTAATTGTTGCTATCATACTTCAAGTGAAGCTAATTAGGTGTTTATTAGGTTTATTTGCTTATTTAGAAAATTCAAGAAAGGGTTTTGAATTGCAATTAGGGTTCTAATCATGTAATCATGGTTAAAATGAGTGGATTAACATGTTAATGTGATGCTAAAACTAACCTAGTTGCTAGTTTACTAATTGAGGCTTGTAATTGTTAAAATTGGAATTTTATGCAAACTAGGTTTTGGAAATTTATTGCAAATGTTACACTAAAAATCTAATTAGGTTTTTCATGACTTCATTAACATTATTAAGTGTAGTTTAATGTTTTAGATCATGCAAATCTAAGCTAGATTGTAGTTTGTGCATTTTTGCTATGAAATTGTTAAAATTGGTTATGTTTGCAAACTAGATTTTTGAGATTGATATTAAGAATTAAGTTTAAAATCTAATTAACATTGGTATGACTTAATTAAGATGGTTAGTGAGGCTTATGGCCATTAGTTTTGTTAAAACATCATGTTTTGTACAAAAACGGGTAAATTTTGCGTGCTAGATTTTCGGAAAAATAGCTTTTAAAGTGAGTTTGAGGTTTTATGAATTGAAACCTATTTCATATTATAATTAGTGCTTGTGATTGTACAAATGAGTGTGTTTGGGTTTTTCTTGATGGTTTGGCGTTTGTACGCCGACGTCGAGGGTTTTGAGGTTGATTTGTGGAAGCAAACCATAGGTTTTGACCTATGTGGGATTCGTGAGTCGTTTTGGTCATGAGTCGGATTTTAATGCGATACGGTGCGTTATGATATGTAGGTACCCCATTTGGACTTCGAGACGACAAGCAAGCGTGTGGCGACGTCGGCACCGGCGAGCGAGGACCAGGTGAGTAGATTGTATCTACGGGGAGAAGTCAGGTGGATGGCGTATAGCACCCCCGCAGTCCGTGGTGGTGTATACGGATGCGTATACACACCAACAATTATTATATGTTATTTTGGATTAATAACGATGTTTAGGATGGATATTGGTGTGTTGGATTATTTTAGTGTTGCGAACCCTAGGGTAGTGTTGCACTACACATACACACATACATACTTGCATACATTCCTATTTATATGTGCTCATGGGATTCTTTATAGTTATGTGTTCACATGGGTATGGGACTATGTGTTCACATACGGATTTGAGGATGATACTTGGGATTGAGCTGAGTCGATGGGATTTGTTTTGTGGTTGTGATATCGGTGATATGGCAGGATTCGTACTTGAGGTACATCCTGGTGTTATTGCGGATCTTGGGACGACGATACGGGTGAATAGTGTTATTAATAAAATGGTCGACATGTGATCGTGATATGAGATATGATATGCTAGGATATTGATACTAGGCCGTATTGGGCGATGTATATCCCTTGATGATGATATGTGCTGATGATATCGGTTTGTACGAGATTGTCGATCAGTAGTCAGATCATGAGTATATTAAGGATATTAGTATTGTACTAGACATAGGTCAGTGCCCTAGACTATGATCTTGGATAAAGAGGATACCAGAGAAATAGTGTGAGGAATATGATATTGACCTGTACCCAGATTTGGGATGCCGTACGACGGATTTACGTACGAGCTATATTGATGATTGATCCGCACTCTTGACTTGGGATGCCTGATTATAGATATGGTATCGGATGTGATATTATTGAGGCAGGATCACCGACTATGCATATACAGGTATGTATATGTATCGACTCAGATGATAGGCGGTTTCCTTACCTGTAGTCCAGCTTGTTAGCTTAGCCCTTTAGTTTAGTTTAGTTATTAGATTAGATTAGACTCCTACCTATTTCAAAACTAGCGGATCGTGGGTATTTTAAAAGAAAGGTCAAGGGATCTACGGATATTTCAAAAGACGTATCCTTTCTTAAAACCACCGTAGCCCCTATTTTCAAAACCCCGCGATTCGTGTTATTTCAAATGGCACCATTGTTTAATATTTAGCTCCTGCTCATTATGGTTGCTCGCTCTGCATCGCATACTTACATTGTTATTTCATATTGCATTGTTGATATTATGTTGTTAGGACACCAGCACCATTACCGATGATGCGTATGTACCACGTACACTTACTTGCCGGCTCACACACATCTTCATCGGTAATTGCCATGTCACGCACACCCTAGAAAATATTATTGCTTAACTTCACTTGATAGCTAGTAGTTTGACATGATATTAGTGTACTTACCTTATATGCCAGCTTAGATATTGTAGTTATTACTGTCGCTTCATGCATACCGTTATTCATTGTTATGCCGCATTCATGGATTCTCATGCATATATTCACTTTTTACGTGCTATTGAGGTTTTGGATTCGGATTTCCATGAGATTTTCTGGATTTGGGGAAAACCGCAAAACATATACAAACTTCTTCTTTCTCTTTTTAAATGAAAAGCGCGGTTTTTCCCATAATGTATGAGTCGTCCACCATGAGTTTGCTGATGGATTTCGAGACCCGATTCGAGGAGTTGGATGAACCGTTTCGGGTACATGGTGGACCCGATAAGGTACCCCGGGGCAAGAAGCTCGTGATGATGACGATGAGCCTGGCAGGGGGAGACTACCTACCGGTGATTTTACCCGACGCGTCGGATATCCGGAGGATACCGTCGTGGTCTTGAGATGGATGGTAGGGGCCGGTCTGGACTGACGGCGCTCTAGATATTGTGATTGAGACATTGAGATTTCGAGATATTGAGGTACAGAGACTGTGATACAGAGATATCGAGATATTGGGATTACGTTTTGTGCCGATGCTAGGCACTGTTTTATGCTGATTTCATTATGATACCTCATTTTAAAAATACAAAGGAAATCTCACTAATTTATGAAAACAGTTTCTTCATTTACATGTACTCTGTTTTCATGCATTCATACCTCATTCATATGATATATTACTACCTAAGGCACCGACACGGGCACATGAGATCACACTCGGGTTAGATATTACCCTAGCCATTGTTATAGGCTACATGTTATTCATATATTTGAGGATATATTATGATCATTGACCTAGGTTGCGTTATTTATGCGATTTCTGTGCGTAGATATTTTTTTTCTATTCACGAGTTGGCAACTCACCCCCGTTGTGCCCCAGTTTCTTACAGGTTTGCCGTACGGGTTTCATTACGGCTTGCGGGCATAGTTTCCTTCGGGTGATTTGCTAGTAGGTGGGTTTACTTGTATCGTACCACCATTATATATCTTGTATATTATTATTCTGTTGTATCTAGAAGTTCCATCAACCAAACATGTATTATTTTTGAGATAGAGACCAGTGATGTTTTCTTTCGACCTTAGAGTCGCGTGTTGTATTTCTATGGTTTTCTTGTTGTTTTGAGGTCCTTTTGAGTTTTGATCATCGCCCTTGGCGTTGTATATTATATTGCTTGTGTGGTTGTGACCGTCGACTGACGAAGAGCTAGCTCCCGCTTGGGGATGCCTTTTTATTGATTTCGTATACTATTCATGTTGTATCCCGTTTGGGAGCCAGTATTTACAAAGGAGACTCTGCCGAAATTTTCAGGAAATACTTGTTGTTTTTTTTAAAACCGCATAATTCGGCTTATGATATTAAAACTACTTGATTTTAAATTGGTTTTCCTTCACTCTACTACTTTTCTTGGTTTGGATTTCTGGGTTTTCGGCTTACTTAGATTACGTACGCCTCGAGACGTTTCGTAGTTTAAGTGCCGGTCATTTTCCGTACTTTCGGGACGTGACACTCAGACACCTCATTAAAAGCATAGAGTTCAGTCAATTGTGGTTCTAAGATGGAGGTGTAGAGGTAAAAAGGTTTGGGATTGGTTCACTTGGCAAGGTCCCTTCACAATCGGGTAAATCAAATACTACAAGGTCGCACAACTCATTGAACATTCTATCTTCAATTGATAATTCATTTGGGACACATGATAGACAGTCAAAAACGGAGTTGTGGGATTCAATTTGGGACGGTTAGGTTTGATTTGGAAAGGGATACCGCTCACTCTCTCCACTCAAATTCTCAGCCTGTCCTGCTGCCTCATCATATAGAGGAAAATGTGGAGCTAGTTGGAAACTAGCTATCGGGTCACTAGGTTGTATGAGGGCGGCCATGGACGCATTCAAATCCATCATCTGTTGGCATGACGCTACCCTAAATTCTTCCAACGACTGTTCCAGACTAGACATTGGTTGCGAAGGGGTTTCAGTAAAAGATTCAAAGTTGTTTGGATACTGGAAACCCCCAAAAGGCTATGTAGAAACAATGTCTAGGGAAGGTGCAAAAGTTGGGCAGGAATTATAGGAATTGAATGGTTGGACAGGATGATGATCAACGTTTGGAAAAGAAGGTGAATGGTATTGTTGATCAAAAGAAGTTGCAGTGGTGAAAGGAGTGAAAGATCGGCTACGAGATTGTTCAATTCGGTCAGCGAGGGACATGGGTTTGGAAGTTACAACTGGACTCTCAAAAGGGGTATCAACGTAAGAAGGTGGTGAAGGTCAAGTTTAGATAAACGACCGATTCCTCGCAACCTTCACTTGTCCTAAATGAGCGCGACAAGTCCTTATAGGTTTGGTCTAGATAATTTTTATTAACTCGAGGTGATGCCTATGCAATTAGTGATTTATGGGTTCTTAGGAAGGGTGATGAAATCCCCACCCAATCTGAATTGGTGTTATAGCCCCTTAATGTCCGTATTATTATATGCAAAGTGATAAACAAACAAAATCTAAAACAAAAAAAAAACATTTTGGCGGTGGTGCAATCTATGCAAAGAAACCTGCAAAAAATACAGTATACTGGAGTTCAAAGAGGGGACTAGAGGAAAGAGAAGAGGTGTAGAAAAAATTAGGCTCTGAAGCCACAATAGGACTGCGGAACCGCCGCGGAACCCACACTTTGATCGCGGTTCCGCTGTCAAATTGTTGAGTTGGGGCTGTATCTTTTGGTCCTGCACTCCACCTGTTCTGTAAACCCTAATAAAAACCTATGTTTATTGATTCACTTGCTATAATTGCTCCAGATCGCCTGCACACTTCCACACAAAAAATATCAAAAATAACAAAAAGATTTTCTTTTAATATTATATTTATAATTTTATATATATACAAAAAAAATATTAATCCGAATACCAAGAAAGAAAATACATTACCGTCTCCCCGGCAACGACGCCATTTGATTGAAAGAGTTTTAGTTACCGCAATCAAGACGGTGTCGCTTTGCAGCTAGCCGTGATCAGGACGGTGTCGCTTTGCAGCTAGCCGGTTGAGCATGGGTTGATCCGCAGGGAGATGGTTGTATGTCGGTTCGTGTTTTAGGCGAGTCAATAAAGAATGTGTATATGTTTGTTCAATTCTATCCTAAGTGTTCGTATTTTATGTTCAAGTAAGCTTGTTAAGGTTAAGGTCGGTTAGTAGAGTAAGGATTAGTCTTGTGCTTTTCTTTTTCCATTCTTAAGACGATGTTGGGATAATCGAAAGTAGCGGGGATTAGGAGGACATAGGAATGGGATTTGTGAGTTTAAGCAAGCTTTCCGACGCTAAATCCATTCCTAGTGCCCCTTGTCCGTCCGCTAAATACGCTTATTTCCAACTTTCGACCAAACACCCGCAACCATGTATCCAATTAAGTCATAACTACATGTCACGTTGTAGTGCGCTTAAAGGACTTCTCGACTTAGGTCGCGGCTATATGTCACGTATAGCGCGCCTAAGTGAGGGGGTTGCATTTGTTTGGTCGGGGTTCGTTTCAAGATGTTTGGCAAAGAGAAGCACAAGGGATTTTTCCGTCACTCATACCACCTTTCTTAGCCTTAACAAGTGTGGAATTATCCACACATTATAAAAGAAAATAAAACAAAACAAGAACGTAGAAAAGATAGAAAAGGAAAATATAGTTTTACAAATGGCGCAAGCTAACTCTTGGGTCCTCACCTTAGCAAGGAACTCCGTCGAGTATCATCGCTTGAAAATAATACGGAAAAAAGAAGAGAAGGAAAATAAAACAAGCAAAGAAATAACAACAACTAGTAAACAACAAATAATAAAAGTTTAAACTAGAATTAAAATTACAATGCAAGAATTAAAAGATACAAGTTAAAAAATAACAAACCCTCATCTTCATTTCATCATCCACCCAATGCTCTCACTGCATTTTAATGGAGGAAGACATGAAGAAGAAGAAGAACTAAAGCTACACTAAATCCTAATAAAAAGAAGCATGAAAAGAAGACCCTTGGCTTGGCACAAAACTGGGCTATTTATAGGCTGAGTGCTGAAACTCTAGGGCAAGATTCTATGCCCAAATGAAGTAACCAAACTACCCCCAAAATCGGAGTTAACACTGAGTCAACTCGGCCACGGATTCGCCGCCGAGTTGCCATATTGGTCGCGGATCTGCGGCTCTTTGGAGGATTTGGCCTGCCGTTTTTTCTAGGGTTTCTTGTATTGCTCTCTTGAGTTGTTCTACATGTTCTAAATTGTAAATTGCTTCCACAATTTCTTCAAATCTGCAACAGTCCAAAATGGCTTCAAAAACAATTCTTTTGACCTCATCTCCCTCGAGCTCCGCACACCCATTGACTTTTGTGTTGCCCCCTCGTGCTCTGTGCTTGTCCGAGACACGAATGACCACTGTCATATGTCTTGTCTCTAGAACTGGTACGCGGCACTGGACGGATACGGATGACTGGAACTCAGCTTTTATCTGTTGACAACAGATGTTCTGTATTTTGGCGTAACAGTGGAGATTTTGTATCATTTGCGTTATTTTAGACTCGGAACCTGTAGCCTGTAAATATGTAGCAAACACGGATTAAAAGCACCTACCTATAAACAAACGAGCATAAGAATGGGCAGTATTAAATGCAATATTCTGGTATGAACAAGAGTTGACACGAAGTACAACACGGCGAATCCACTCACGAAGGCCATACCCCAGATACAATTTGAGAGACTCATCGGGATGTTGGGTATGAGATACTACAATAACTGGCCTTAGTGCAAGTGGGAGATTGTTAGTTATATATATGCCCTAGAGTCCATTATTGTACATATGATGTATATTATAGTGGATGCTTGGACATATATAGAGAGGACTTTCTTGCTCGACATGATAGTTTGCTATCTGGTTGCTCTTTGTCTTAACATGTAGACTTGTATTGTAATACTATCTCGCCCTCACATATTGATAAAGCCCTTAGGATGTGTACTTGACTACCAGGACTATGATGGAGATCATACTAGTGGGGCCAGGGTAGTCCACAAGTTCATCTTTTAATTGTTCCTAGTCGAGGGTCTATCGAGACAGGGCATCGATATTCGAGTGTAGACTAGCGTATAAGCTTCTTGACCCATATGATGGGTGATGGATGATCCCATATCCATTGGTGTTTGACATCAGAGACAGTATACGAGTGCTCAGTGGAGACTGGGTACACTGAACGGACTCGCCGAGAACTCCCAGATGGTATTATACCTCACGTCAGATGGTAGTTCTCTGGTGACACTAGTACAGGTTTGTCTGTAGACCCGAGATCGTCATAGAGTCTTGTGTGATTCCCACTGTGCTTTGATTTCCACCTTACCACGTTTAAGAGAATGTGCAAAACGGTGGCTTTTGGGTACAGTCCCGAATCACATAGAGGCAATGAGCGATAGGAGGGGTTTCGTCTCTCCCGATATTAGGAGTTGATGTTGCGCTGTGCTCGATTGGCTATAACAGGAAGTCACTGGCTAGGGCTACTTTAGAGATATACTGGCAAGTGTTATCAGTAGTTTCTCGACCCGTTATGAGCCTCACATCGGCACGACTTATCGGTTACTGGGGTCTGACGTTTACCACCCCTAGACTAGATATGTGACATATCAGATGAAGAGACCGGACTCTACAGTACTATTAGTGACAGGTTTTGCGGGAGTTTAGACAAGCTTGCTAGTTGATCTTCTGATCGCTCAATACCCGTGTAGCCGTTATGTCCAGCTAGTACCGCTGACGGCTTGTGAGTGCCTGATATGATCATCACCTACTGCCGGCATATTGACGAGTCTTTAGAGTCCTACACAGAGGTTTCCTGGCTCACGAAATGAAGTAGGAGCACATATGTGATATGTGCGGGAATGAGATTAATACGTGTATGTGATACCGTATTCTATTCTCGCGATATGTGATATCGGTCAGTTATATGTGATATAGCCGGGTTATCGAATCAAGTGTTGATTCGATAAGTTGATACAAATAATATTAGTCGGTTGTATATGATATAGCCGGATTATTAAATCAATTGTTGATTTAATAGTTTAATGTATAATTATATATGTGATATATTAATTTACATTAACTAATATTAGCCCACTTAAGAATTTCTTTATCTCACTTATGCATTTAATATATATATGTGATATATATTAATTGTGTTTCTTTTTGTGTCATGCTTGATGATATATGGTACATGGTTGTATGAGACTCACACCATGCTTATGATAATGAGGGGTTTATTTATTTAAAGTAAATCAAATATTAGTTGGAAATTAATCACATGGTTTAAGCTTAGTGGAAGCTTGTAGAACTATTGACTTAGTCCACTAATTTTGTCTTACAATAGATATTTATTAACCCAACCATTATCTTAAACCATTGTTAACTCTCTACAAAGGTATATGAGATATTTTCTCACCCATGGTTGCATTAAGATTATTGGCTTCATCTTTTTCATGAACAAGAGAGAGCTCTCTAGGTTTTTAGGAGGTGAGGAAAATTAGTGAGAAAAATATTTCTAAAGTGAGCAAAATTCATACTTCATTATCCCCTACTAGATTGGCCATTTAGTTTAGGGTGTTAGCTTCACTAATCCCCAATTAGTGAAGAGGTAGCTTGGGTTGGTGTCTCCTCGACGTAGATCATCTTCGGCTTCGAAAACTTCGTGCAAGCTTGTTCCTTTCATCTTGTGGAGCCATTCTAGAGTCCGGAAGATCACTGCTTAGAGCGAAGGGACTACTACATGGAGCTATTGAAGTGAAGGACCACTCTACAAAGGTTGTATTCCATGTTCACTTAGATGTAATGTTGTTTACATGTTGTATTGTCTAATTCTCTAGTTAAGATTCTAGGGTTAGGGTTGTTTAGCACGGCAAATTTTTGAAAATGGCATGGATGATGCCTCCCGAAACCCTGTTGTCGTGCTACGTAACCCTACACAAACATCATCTTAACACAAGCTAACCTAAAACTACCCCTAACAAGTCTTTTTTATTAAACATATCATTTTTACGACACTTAGTATAAACAACAACCCAAGTTACGGTATTAACTCGTTAAAACAAGCTAAAAAACCTACCATCTCCTTATGGACGACCCGTACTCATCGCGGCTCTCTACACGCGACACCGTCTTTGATTGCGGTTAATTTTAGAACTAAAAACGTATTAATCAATATTCATCAAGGAATTCCACTATGCAAAGCAAGAACTAGAGCTACCAGTTTTGAAAATTTGATTTCACAACATCATTAGGTTCCTTTCCTTTTTATTAATCTCATTAATGAAGTCCCATCTTTTATACTTCCTAAACATCATAGATAAAGAAACGAAAATACAATATACGCTTATGCCATCCGCATTCTCCATGGGGTCCCGTCATGCACCGTTAGGTTCGATAACTAACGGCAGAGCGGGGGCAGGACTAGCGCGGATGCAAAACATAAGTAACGTTTATTATATATCATATATATAATATTAACCGTTCATCTCACGCGGTTATATGATCACATCACAGAACATTACAGCAGAAGTCAACATATGAAATATTGGATATATTAGGAGGTCCGTGTTTTAAATTAAGCCTGTAAAAAACACGGATTCCACGGTCGTGATGAATAGCCAAACCCACATCCCTAGAACCCTAGGAGAGAGGCAAGCAACCCTACCAATTTTAGAGTTAGGAGACCCGTACTCGACTCCTTGAGATGGTCTCCTACTGGACTTTACAACCCGGTTACTTGTGCTCCCGCCTTGGGTCTATCCTAATGGGGAAAAGTAAATAATATACATCAATGGTGACATCATCCTCAACCCAGAAGTGTCCCAATAAAAGAATATTACATACAAGTTTTTACATGAATGAAAATGAAAAACTCTCATCTCATGCAATAACCCCAGACTATTCAAACACGATGATCCAATATAATATATCATAGCAACACATAACATCACATGTCATCAACGTAAGTAAATATGCATATCCCAATTGTCGTTGACGTATAGCAACGAAACCGGCGATACACCACATATTACACTTACGGTCGCAGAAAAGAAATGAAAACTACAATAATTGGAATCCACGACATCCTTAGACATCATAAACCCAAAATATCACATACTTCGGATTTCATGCCTAACCAAATAAATTCCTTAGACATCATAAACCCGAAATATCACATATTCCGAATTTCATGCCCAACGTTATAAACCCGGCATTTTAGTCTCAAATTGAAAACACTTTTCAATATCCAGTCGGGCAATTCAACAAGATTCCCATAAATGACTGAATGCTTGTCGGGAACATTTATAGACGACCGCACCCCCGATGTCGTCGACGAAGCGAACTTAGGCGGAAAACCGCGGCTGCGAGCACCCGAACGGATGCTTTTGGCTATGGGGTTCTCCTACAGTCACTTGGTCGGGGCTATGGGGCGTGGCTATCTAGTAGTGTTACCCGGCGAACGTTCGCGTACTATACGGGATTGCGATGGAGTTTTCATCCGAATCAAAACCCCGCGGCAAGCGATCAAAAGAGACTAAATTGCTAGATTTACAAAATACTAATTAGTTTTCACAAAACTAATTATTGTGGATTCCAAATATTGTATCACAAAACACAGATATCTAGACGATGTTAAACATTTCGATCGATTTATCAAACACCCAAAATTCCCAGAGAACTCAACACTTGAGTCAGTTAAAAATACCCAGAGAGTGCCCCAAGTACCTATGGAACAACACAAGAAAGCACGCTCCCTACCTCACCAACGGCGCCGCGGAACCGCCGCCAAAAGCTAATTTTTTCCGCGCTTCCGCGGTCGTTTGGTCGAGTTGGGCCGTCATTTTTCTTGTAGACCGATAGAAAACCCTGCACAATTTCCTGAATAATTTTAATTTGAAAAATTCCAACTTTTGAAAAAATTTCTAGAGAGTGGGATTTTTGGGTTTCGAAAAGTCGATCGAACACTTTAACTTCTCCTAGACTACTCCTAATGCTCTAGCTTGTCTCTGATACCACTGCTAGGTTACTTAGCATCCCCGACGGTTTTCGGCACGCATCAAGTATGCTATTTTAAAAATTTATGGTGCCGAGAGAGCCCAACCAAGGATCTAACTAGAGAATTAGGGTATATAAAGCATGTAAACAAACTTTACAGTAAGTGAAATAGGAATACAACCTTTGTGGACCGGTCCTTCACTTATAAAGCTCCGTGTAGTAGTCCTTTTGCTCTAAGTAGTGGTGTCCCGGACTTTCCTTAAGCTCCACTAGGCGAAAGGAACGAGCTTGCTCAAGGATCATCGAGGCCGAAGATGATCTACGTCGAATAATCGCTAACTCAAGCTACCTTTTCACTAATTGATGGATTAGTGAAGTAAACAGCCTACACTAAATTGCTACATTCGGTATAGATTGATAATGTAGGAATTTTGCTCACTTTAGAATTATTTTTCTCTTTTTCTTTTTCACCTCACTAGCAAGCTGGAAAGCAAAGAAGGAGATGAAGAAGATGATGAATGAATGAACCTTGGTGAGAAAATATCACAAATGATATTAGTAGAGATTTAACCATGGCTAAAGTTAATGGTTGGGTTAATAAATATCTAGAGTAAAACAAAATTAGGGGACTAAGTCAAGCTTTCTATATGCTTCCACAAGCATCTTAAACCATGTCATTTTCGACCTAATTTTGATTTTCCCCTCAATATTTAAACACCAAAATTATCTTCACTTTGGTATAAGTCTCATACACCCAAGTCCAATGTATCATCTAGCATGACACATAAATAAATAATATAATATATATCACATATATATTTAAAGGTATTTAGAGAAAATAGATTCTTAAGTGAGCTAAAATTAGTTAATATAAATTAATATATCAAATATATAATTATATATTAAATTATTAAATCAACACTTGATTTAATAACCCGGCTATATCACATACAACCGACTAATTTCATTTACATGTATATCAAATATACATTAACAAATTATTGAATCAACACTTCATTCAATAATCTGGTTATATCACATATAACCTATATCGCGAGATTAGAATACTGTATCACCTACAAGTATCAATCTCGGTCCCGCACATATCATATATGTACCCTACTTCATTTCGCATGAGCTAGGAAACCTCTGTGTAGGACTCTAAACACTCGTCAATACGCTAGCAGTAGGTGATGATTATATCAGTCACCCACAAGCCGTCGGCGGTACTAGCTGGACGTAATGGCTACCCAGGTATTGAGTGATCAGAAGATCAACAACCAAGCTGTAGGGTTCTTGGGCACTCTCAAGAGGTCTCACAAGGCATCAACCATGTCAATTTCAAATTTTATGAGTGCCGAGAAACTCTAATACGGATCGTTAACTAGAATTTTAGGCGAAAAGAAAAACTAGTTAACAACTTAACTAAAGGTAAGAAACTACAACCTTTGTAGATCCGGTTCTCCACTTCCTTAGCTCCACGTAGACGTCCTCTCGCTGTCCAAGTCGGATCTCGGACTCTAGCATCGGCTTCATCGGAGAAATGAATGGACTAGTCGGCTACGATGCCGAAGATGATCTACGTCGAGGTTACACAAGATCAAGCTCCAAATTCACCAAGTTGTGAAACTTGTGAAGAAAACACCCTATACTACTTGGCAAGAGGTAGAGGGTGAAGAAATAGAAGGTGGGTTCACTTTAGAATTGGATTTCTCACACTTTTGCTCAAGTTGCCATTGATGAAGGCAAGCTTTTCTTTATGTCAAGAAGAAGAAGAAGATGAAGATGATTATGATAAGAATAATCCATCAAATAGAAAATAGATTATACTTATCATATAGCAACCATGGTCAAGATAACTTGTGTAGAGAATCAACTATGGTTCAAGTGAATGGTTAGGGTTAAGAAAAGAGACAAAATGGTCAAACCATTCAAAGCTTCATGAAGCTTCAAAAGAAAGTCCAAAATGAGCCACCATTTCATTTCTTTTCCTAATATAAATGAAAAGAAATAAATAAATAAATAAGTAAATCAAATAAACAAAACCCTAATCATTAACTTAACCATGGTATAATTCTTTACACAAACCCAAGTGAGCATGCATCATCAAACATGATACAATCAAGTGCACAAAAGTATATCACATCTACAACTTGTGAACTTCAAGTGAGAAAAACCTTTTAAAGTGAACCAATACTAGTTAATGCAAAGTAATATATCAAATATATAATTATACATTAAATCATTAAATCAACACTTGATTCAATGATCCGGTCATGTCGTACATAACCGACTAGTATCCAATGTATCGACTTATCGAATCGACCTTCGATTCGATAACTAGGTTATATCGCATACAACCATTCGAAATATTAATCGCGAGAATGAAATACGGTATCACATACACGCATTATTCTCGGTCCTGCACACATCTCATATGCGCTCCTATTTCGTTTCGCTTGAGCCAGGAAACCTCTGTGTAGGACTCTAAAGACTCGTCAATACGCCGGTAGCAGATGATGATCATATCAAGCACCCACAAGCCGTAAGCAGTCTGCTAAACGTAACGGCCATCCGGGTATTGAGCGATCAGAAGATCGACGAGCTAGCCCGCTCACACTCCTGTGGATCCAACCAGTAACGCTTACCGTACAGTCCGGTCTGTTCGTCTGATATGTCGCATATCAAGTCTAGGGGTGGTAAACGTCAGACCCCAATAACCGATAAGTCGTGCCGATATGAGGCTCATAACGTGTCGAGAAACTACTGGTAACACTTACCAGCAAATCTCTGATTAGCCCTGGCCAGGGACTTCCCTGTTACGGCCAATCGAGCACAGCGCAACATCAACCCCCAATACCGGGAGAGACGAAAACCCCTCCTATCGCTCATTGCCTCCATGTGACTCGGGACTGTACCCAAAGACCACCATTTTGCACGCCCTCATGGACGTGGTAAGGTGGAGATCAAAGCACAGTGGGAATCACATAAGACTCTATGACGATCTCGGGTCTACAGACTAACCTGTACAAGTGTCACCTGAGAACTGCCATCTGACGTGAGGTATAATACCATCTGGGAGTTCTCGGCGAGTCCGTCCAGTGTACCCAGTCTCCACTGAGCACCCGTATACCATCTCTGATGTCAAACACCAATGGATATGGGATCATCCATCGCCCATCTCATGGGTCGAGAGGCGTATACGCAAGTCTACACTGGTATATCGATGCCCCGTCTCGATACACCCACGACTAGGGACCTTGAAGGATGTACCTATGGACTACCATGTCCCCACTAGTATGATCTGCATCATAGTCCAGGTAGTCAAGTACACATCCTAAGGGTTTTATCAACATGTAACTATAAGACATTTTAAAGAGACTAGTATACATGTTAAGATAAAGAGCAACCAGATAGCATACTATCATATCGAGCAAGAAAGTCATCTCTATATATGTCCAAGCATCCAATATAATATACATCATCTGTACAATACTGGCCTCTAGGGCATACATACAACTAACAATCTCCCACTTGCACTAGGGCCATCTGCTGTAGTATTCCATACCGAGCATCCTGAAGAGTCTCTCAAACTGTATCTGGGGAATGGCCTTCGTGAGTGGATCCGCCGTGTTGTTCTTCGTGTCAACCCTCCTGACCACGATCTCCCGGCGATCAACTATCTCCCGGATCAGGTGATACCGCCTCAGAATATGCCTGGATCGCTGATGGGACCTAGGTTCCTTGGCCAAAGCCACCGCTCCATTGTTATCGCAATACAAAGGTATTGGATTCTCAATGGATGGAACCACTCCAAGTTCAGTAATGAACTTCTTGATCCAGAAAGCCTCTTTAGCAGCATCGTTGGCAGCGATGTATTCAGCCTCCATCGTCGAGTCTGCCACGGTTTCCTGCTTGGAACTCTTCCAGCTAACCGCCCCTCCATAAAGGGTAAAGATAAATCCCGACTGCGACTTAGAGTCTTCCTTATCACTCTGGAAGCTCGAATCGGTAAAGGACTCCATTTGGAGTTCTCCGTTACCATACACCAAGAGCATCTCTTTAGTCCTTCGTAAGTACTTGAGAATGCTCTTCACAGCTGTACAGTGACTCTCTCCAGGATCAGCTTGATACCAGCTCACTACACTTAGTGAGTATGCTACATCGGGTCTGGTACATAGCATCGCGTACATGATAGAGCCTACAGCCGAAGCATAGGGTATCCCTTGCATGCGAGCTCTCTCCAAATCAGTCTTAGGAGACATCTCTTTGGAGAGAGTGACTCCAGAGATCGTGGGCAAATTCCCACGCTTGGATTCTTCCATACTAAACCTCTTTAGTATGGTGTCAATGTACCTGGATTGGGACAATCCCAATATCCGTTTGGATCTATCTCTATAGATCCTGATTCCCAATATGCAGAAGGCATCACCAAGATCTTTCATTGAGAATCTTTGTGATAAGAATGTAAGTGCACGGCGGCGCCCCGGCCGTCAATCCGACGCCGGAATGCGGAAGCGGTGAATAACTTAAATTTTTGCGGACTTAGCAAACCGGCACCACCGCGCACTATAACCCGGATCGAACCATTAACTAGTCTAAGCTATCTACAAGAAAGGGAGTAGAGATATACCGACGATCCAAGTCCTCCGGTCTTCTCGTCATGGTCCCGATCTCATGCGGAAAAGTCCCGTCTCCTCCTCGTCGCCGGAAGTGCACCACATCGCCTTCTTCGTTTACGGGCTCCCACCTCAATGCCGAGGCAACTCGGGCATGATGCTGGCTAGTCAACGTGCCCAAGATTCGTTGTAGAATATGTAGTAGAACTTGTGTCTCCTTATGGGGTAGTGGAGATGCCATTTGGTGGAGGAAAAGAGAGCTTGGAGAGAGGTGGGGAAAATGTAGCATACCAAAATGAGAGTAACATTTTCCACCACCAAAATGAGAAATGAATCCCATCCCCTAAAAGGAATGGCCGGCCCCCTTCCTTCATATGTGATTGGAGAGAGAGAGAGAACAACAAGGGGGTGTGTGGAAAAAGAGAGAGAGAGAGAGAATGGTTATCATTCAAAAGAAATCATCACAAAGAAAAGTCCTCACTCAACAACCATACCCCTCAACATCATCAACAATCATGACCTTAAAAGTCAAGCCATGATGGAGTCAAAACAAGTCAATGATGGTGCTCATCATGAAAACCATCATGATGCAACAAGATGCAAAGAACCCCCTCCACTAATGCCTATTTGCAACAATGCAAATAAACCCTCCTCCACCAATCTTCGGCCAATGAACGGAACAATGGAAATTGGCCGAAACGGAAAGCAAACTGGCAACTCCATAAAACTGGTCCCGTAATAAATTACAGGAAAACCCCGATACTGTGCATACACACCCGCATCTGTATTTCGACCGAAATACAAATGCAATGAGACAAACTCTACACTGTACAATACTAGGATCCGGCTTATACCAAAGCCGGCCAGTAATATCCGTTCGATCCTGATCCGTGCAATACCGCACGTATCTGATCGAACCCTGCCATATAACCATACGGCCTATAGTACAGACTGTCCGATCCTGATCCGTGCAATACCGCACGTATCTGATCCGACCTTGCCATATCTCCATACGGCCTCTACAACCTTTCGCCCGAAAGCTGAGTAACTGAAAATGTGGGGGACTCTAAAGACTCATCAACACCTCGGTTGAGGATTTAACCACTAGCACGTCAGAGGTATAAGCCAATACGTAACGGGCTACCAGGTATTGACTAAAAAGGACGTCGATGAGCGAACTCATCCTGACACCCTACTGAGCCTGTCAGTGACAATATCCGTGCAGTCCGGTCCGTTCGTCTATGAGTATCGCATGGCGGGCCTAGGGGGTTGGTAAAAGTCAGACCCCCAAAAGCGGTACAAGTCGTGTCGGAGTGTAGCCCAGAACACCCTGAGATACTACTGGAATACCTACCAGTAAATCTCCTTGCCTTGGCCAAGGACTTTGTGTAATGGCTCTCCTAGACACAGCACGACCTCACCCCCAATACCGGGAGAGACGAACCCCTGAAGATACGCTCACTGCCTCCATGTGGCTCGGGACTGTACCCAACTAAAACCTGTTTGCACGACTCCTTTGAGCCGTGGTAGGGTAGTAATCAAAGTACAGTGGGAACTCACACGAGACAAATGACGATCCCCAGGTCGATGAACTAACCTGCACACATGTCACCAGGGAACTGCCATCTGACGTCTGGTATATGACCAACTAGCATGTTCCCGGCGAGTCCTGTCCGGTGTACTCATAACCCAATGAGCACCTGTATACATCTTAGGTGATCCAACTGACACCAGTGGCTTGTGAGACCGGCCACCGCCCCTCGTCGGGGTCTCGACTGTATACACTAGTCTACTAATGGAGTATCGATGCCCAGTCTCGAAACTCCCACGACTAGGGACCTTTTAAGGATAAGCTTATAGACCCCCAGCTCCCACTTATATGATCGCCCTCATACTGCTGGTGGTCAAGCAAGAATCCTAGGGGCTCTATCAACGTGTAATAGCGACGTGTCATGTCACCTAAAGCATGTTGCGCCACGGCAGCGCCCCGGCCTCGTACTCGAGGCCAAAATGCGGAATAAATTTTTTTTTTCTAACTCGGAAACCGGCGCTACCGCGGACAATTACCCGGATCGAAACCATTAACCTATACTAGCTAACTAGAGAGATAGGGTGAGAAGTTATACCAAGCGATCCGTGTCCTTCGGTCTTCATCTCCACTCCGATCTCTTGCGGAATCTCCGTCACCTCCTCGCTCGTCGGAAAGGGCACCACGTAGCCGGAATCTTTTACGGGCTCCCGCCTCTTGACCGAGGCAACTCGGGCGCGAAGTTGGCTAGCCGACGCGTCCAAGGCTTGCTATAGAATAGTGTAGTGAACTTGTCTCTTTAGGGTTCTTGAAGTTGCCATGATGGAGGAATCAAAGAATAGAAAAATGGTGCTTGCATTTTTCTAGCAAGAAAATGAGATCAAGAAGAAACTCTCAAGATGAAGCTCTCATTTTCTTTTTCTCTCTTTTTTTTTTTTCTCTCATGAAAACTTATCATCTTCTCAAGTGAGAAATGAGAATGGTGGAGTAAAGAAAACATCATGCAAAGGGAGGTGAGTGTAGGAGCAAAAGAAAGGTGACCATATCCAAAGCTTCATGATAACAATCTTACATCAACTTAACATCCAATTCTAATCACAATCAATCCAAGAAAAGGTGATGGAAAAAGAATATAATGATGATGGAAAAGAATGGAATCTAAAGATGTTATCATAACAAATCCTTTTGCAAGAAAAACCTCCACAAAATGTTATTTGCAAACTTGCAAATAACACCCTCCATCGGAAAAGTCCGGCCGGGAAAGAACAAAGGAAAACCGGCCGGGACGGAATGCAAACTGGCAACTCCAGAAAACTGGTCCCGTAATAAATTACAGGAAAACCCCAATACTGTGCATACACACCCGCATCTGTATTCCGACTGAACACAAATGCAAAGAGACAAAACTACACTATCAAATACTAGAATCCGGCTTAAGCCAAAGCCGGCTAGTAAAAACTGTCCGATCACGATCCGTGCAATACCGCACGTATCTGATCGAACCCTGCCATATCTCCATACGGCCTCTACAGCGTTTCGCCCGAAACTTGAGTAACTGAGTGTGGTGGACTCTAAAGACTCGTCAATACCTTGGCTGTGGATTTAACCACTAGCACGTCAGAGGTATAAGCCAATACGTGACGGGCCACCAGGTATTGACCATATGGGACGTCGATGAGGAAGCTCACCCCGACACCCAACTGAGCCTGTCAGTGACAATATCCGTACAGTCCGGTCCGTTCGTCTATGAGTATCGCATGGCGGGCCTAGGGGGTTGGTAAAAGTCAGACCCCCAAAAGCGGTACAAGTCGTGTCGGAGCGTAGCCCAGAACACCCTGAGATACTACTGGAATACCTACCAGTAAATCTCCTGCCTCGGCCGAGGGCTTTGTGTAATGGCTCTCCTAGACACAGCGCGACCTCACCCCCAATACCGGGAGAGACGAACCCCTGCAGATCCGCTCACTGCCTCCATGTGGCTCGGGACTGTACCCAACTAAAACCTGTTTGCACGACTCCTTTGAGCCGTGGTAGGGTAGTAATCAAAGCACAGTGGGAACTCACACGAGACAAATGACGATCTCAGGTCGATGAACTAACCTGTACACATGTCACCAGGGAACTGCTATCTGACATCTGGTATAAGACCAACTAGCAGGTTCCCGGCGAGTCCTGTCCGGTGTACTCATAACCCAATGAGCACCTGTATACATCTTAGGTGAACCAACTGACACCAGTGGCTTGTGAGACCGGCCACCGCCCCTCGTCGGGGTCTCGACTGTATACACTAGTCTACTAACGGAGTATCGATGCCCTGTCTCGAAACTTCTACGACTAGGGACCTTTTAAGGATATGCTTATAGACCACCAGCTCCCACGTATATGATCGCCATCATACTGCTGGCAGTCAAGCAAGAATCCTAGGGGCTCTATCAACGTGTAATAGCGACATGTCAGGTCACCTAAAGCAGTACACGATGATAAAGATAAACCAGATAGCATACTATCATCTCGAGTAAGACTGTCCTACCGGGATAGGTCCTCCCTCAATCATTGCAATCACGTGCCTGTGATCCAATAATTGACTCTAAGGGCACTATCTCCAACAATCTCCCACTTGCACTCAAGGCTAATTATTGCGATGCCGCATACTCACAGCCCGTGTGATACCGAACACCCAACTCCTCTACTAGTCAGTCTCACAAAACCCATTTGCGAAACTATTGCGTTCGAGGAATAGCCTCAGTGAGTGGATCCGCTGTGAAGTTTCTTTCTATGTCTCTCTATATCTCAAGTTCGCGGAGAAAGCCATCTCCCGAAATGAGCAATACCTGTCTTAGAATGTCTGGATGTCTGATGGGACCTAGCTCATAAATGAACTCCAAATCCAAACTTCTTAGACTGTATCATCAACCGAACTTAATCAGTATCCTGCGCCATGCCTCCCTCAGTATTGCCTTAGAACACCTGTCCAAAATACTGTCCCCTCGTCAGAGGGAGAACTATAACTCTGACAACCTCCTTGTCGTCCATGTCACCTTGGAAGCCTGGAGTGATAACCGTCTCCTAAAAGAGGCAGCCGTTATCATATCCCTAGAACATTCACTTATGTTCTAAAACTGCTTCCGACTGGTTTTCCAGGATTGGATTAATATCAACTTATTGCATCTAGTGCAAGAAAAACATCTGGTGTGGTATTTGACATCTCATGATTGACTCAAATGCCTAAGCAAGTGATCTGCCAATCATGCACATCCTCTCCCCTTTAGTCTGTAAGACACCTTTAGAGAGGGTGACTCCATTATCTGCAGGTATACTACCATGCCAGGAGTCGTCCATTCTAAATACTCATAGAATGCTGTCAAAATACCCTGATTGGGAAACCACCCAAATCTAGATCTAAAACCATAGATCTAGTAACCAGTATGTCTGATATAATGTCCAAGTCCCATGTGGAGAAAACACTGTGTGACGACCAAAGTATAACCGATCGTAGTATAGGAATATCACTTCCTACTACCTTCTCAACAGATCCATCCCCTATTCTGATGACGTCAAACCCATGACTGTCACATCCGAAACAGATGATCTATCTCCGCTACATCTGCTTTAGTCTATAAATAGACATAAGCCTGATGTCCACCAATGCTTCCGCTGCTCCCACTGACTACGACAACCCTCTGGTGGAGTCATATAGACGCGCACTTCTAAAGCTAGTTTAGAACGACGCTATACTCATCCTCTCACCGGGTCTCGCAGCCTGGAACAACAGCAATGGCAAGTGTGGGTAAACAAGAACTTCCCTGTCACCGTCCTTGAGGCTACCGGAGTACCTCTCGGGTGCCTGAAGTTACCCACCGTATCTGCGGAGTGGCCATTGGAATGTCAGTCCAGATTGAATCTTTAGGTTCCTTATCAAATCTTCAGTAATCGTTTGTGGTTCTGGAATCACTTCCAGTTCTACCATACTCCCACTACTTTTTCTGAAAAATCCAATTTTTATTAAAACTGTGGCGAGTCTAGAACAATATTTCTATTGATCTGTCAGATGGTAGAAAATCAACCCTCGTCATAGCCTGGGTCAACCCACAAACAGCCATTACAGAAACGTGCCTTGAGTCATCCGGAGTCTGGTTTTAAGCATAAGCCGGACAACTCCCCGTTCCTTAACATCGTTAAGATATGAACTGTTCTATATCCAATATAGAAACAGAGGCACTGATTCAATTGAACCAGATTCAAATCATGCAGCTGTCTCCAGTGCATGTCAACTAAATGGAAGGAGGCCGATCAGCGTTACTCAACTTAGGAATGCTTCCAATTATGAGTAACCTGAAAGAGAAGCAATCTGTCTTCATCATTACTATCAACTGAATATCATACACAAGTATCTACATCTTCAATCTCTTTGAAGAATCCCGATACTTGCTACACCTGGTACTCTACTCTATTCAAATACCTATAACTCCTCAAAACATAGACCCTGTGTTTCCACGAAACAGCTGTCTAAAATCTAGAGAAGCCATAAGTAAACCGAATATAGTACGAGCACCAACCCCTCTGTCCTAATGGACACTGGACAACATACAATACTCTGTATAAGTCCGCTGAGTCTAACAACTCTTTCACTGTGCGTCGTAGGTTGAAAACTGTACTTATGGTTAAGAAGAATTACACCGCTGTTCAATGCTCCTTACCTAACCATCCACTGATATAGGTAAATGTCATCGACATAATATCAAAAGGTATATCTCACTCTATGAAAATAGACGTACAGATATATCGATTTGAAATTGGTGCACAACAGCGGATATTCAAAACCAAATATTTGCCGACCGGCAAACAACCCAGGTGACTTCCTCAAATATCACCGATTACAACGAATCCCGATATAATGAGGATGATCACCCAATTCCCAATAACTTACTCCCACTCATCATCTGTAAAACCATACAGATGTGAGAATCATACTTGGTAAATACATACCCTGGAGTAAGTGTCTAATCGGGAAATCAGTTTTCTTTTAACAGTACACAGTGAAACTGAAACATTGTAATGTTTCAATGGGCTATCCTGGTATTCCTAGTAATGCCTCTACCATTATCCAGATTCACAACTGTAACCGTATAATTCTTTGCCACCTCACCAAATCCCTTTATTTGTCTTTAGTCATTACCTTCTGCACACCCCTTTAGGCCAATTGGTTTTCTTCCTTCCCTACCGTTCGGCACCAGCCTATGGTTTGGAAGAAGACTATCCAATAAGCATAAAAGGTGTACTGTCCTAATCCTAGGAGCACTCGCAAAGCGAGAGAAGGTGAAGATAAAAGACACCTGAATGTACTTTATTCCTATTTCTCCTGAACCAGGATCCATCCCCGAACTGGAACAAGTTCCTTTCGAGTTCGTATATAACCATACGATGGAGTATCCAATAAACTGTGGATCTTCGTAGTGATACGGAGTGTCCTGGAGAAATACAAAGGTGATTTAGGGTTGGCGAAGAAATACTTGGTTTGGTCGTGAATAGCAGTCGCAACTTACTTTGCCCTCTTACTAATCCCTTGCTTTGTCTAAACTTAATACCTTCTGTACACCATCGTTATGCTAATTGGTTTTCTTCATTCCCCACCGTTCGGCACCAGCCTAAGGTTTGGAAGAAGACTATCCAATTTGCGTAATAGGTGTACTACTCCTAAACCAAGGAGTACTCGCAACCTGAGAGAAGGTGAAAAGAAAAGACAACTGAATAATCCTATCCGTTTTCTCCAGAACCAGAAACCATCCTCGAAATCCTTCGAGTTCGTATCTAACCATACGATGGTTTTGTCCAATGGAAGTGGACATTCGCAGTAATACGGGGTGTCCTGGAGAAAAGGGTAAAAGTAGGAGTGGCAATGAGGTCTGCAACTTTGACAATCCAAAAGCCAGTGTTAAGAAGGTTCGGTCAACTTGGTCACGAGTCATAGTCCAGGGTCGGGTCAATGGTCGCTGCCAGAGAGAGAGAAAAGAAACACTCAGCGTGCACTCTAACCTAGATCAGAATGGTTATCACTTTGTCTAATCTGGAAACCTCCCACTGTACCTCAAATTCTCCTCCAAACCTGAAAGAAGAATTAGTCGGGATCACCCGAGGAGTAAACCAACTCATCAGTGGAAATCGGGATCCAACTATCATCGCATGATAACTTGACGGAATCCACTCAAGTCACCACACTCCAGAAGGTATGCGCATGCCTGGCAAGTTTCAGTTCTTTTGAAACTCCCGATGAAAGTTTTACCCCTGGGACTCAAGTGACCTTGACACAGTCAACAAATCAAAGAGTCCTAGTCAAGTTCAACCCGTCATTATCCTGGATTGCATTAAACCCACCCGTACGAGCCCTTGACACAGTCAACAAGGCCGCACGACTGTCCTAACCAATCCCATTTATATGCTGCAAACAAACACTACTTAGCTACCGCACACTACGCCTTGACACAGTCAACAAACGCAGCACGAATACTAAGTAATATTTGTAAGAAATGACGGAGGGCTACGTCTAGTTTTTGGCGAAAAACTTTTAACGTAATGAACTTGATATCGTTGAAGGAACTGCATAGCCTTTTATAAAATATAGTGACGAAAACCTTTACTAAAGAGGTCACTCCTGGTGAAGGGATCTCGGCTCTTTCCCCGTAGAATGAGGTGCAGGTCCATCTGAATACCACGATGCAAAGCAAAAGTAATCGGCTATAGTGAAGTTAATGCCTTGACGCAAACTTCTGTCCAAGGGGTCACTCCCGGTGAAGGGATCTCGGCCCTTGCCTCGTCGACTGAGGAGCAGGATATTCCAAATGAATACCACGATGCAAAACAAAAGTGAACGTCCTTGCAATAACAGCTTTTTGAAAAAGTGTTCCAACAACATCAGATTAGGTTTGTTTATCTTGCATTGATCCGAATCAATGCAGTCCCATCAATTGATCACACCACAAAGAACGAAAATATACTGACGTACGTATATGCCATCCGCATTCGCCACTGGGTCCCGTCATCACCCGTTAGGTTAGCTAACAAACGGCAGAGCGGGGACTGGACTAGCGCGGATGTAAAACATATACAACGTCTACTAATATATATACCAATATATAGTATTTCGCTCAAGGCGTGATAAAAATGCAACATCACAGAAAAATGCAGCATCACAGAACAATACAGATATCTGGAAGCCCCGGGTTTCACAGAGCCGCTGCTGAAACCCGACATTCCCCTGGTCGTGTGGATAGCCTGTGCAATGTAAACCTAGACCCCTACGGGCGCGGCAAGTCACCCGCCAAAACCTGAAGCGAGGCAGCCCCCTTCAGCTCCGTGAATGGACCACCCAGCACTCCACGGAATCCGGCAACTTGGGCACCCCTCCTGGGTCAACCTGTACCCCCTACGAGTGCGGCGAATAGCCCGCCAATCCTGGACTGAAGCCCCCTCCGTCTCAATGCCCTGAGATGCGGGCCCGTTGCCCTCCAGAACCCGGCTATCCGTGCACCCCACCGCGGGGTAACCCTAGTACAGAAAGTAAAATATACATACACCGGGTACATCGACCGCAACCAGGTCGTGCCCCAAAAGAATAATACAAACAGGCAGTGACGGCAGTCCACATGTCGGACGCTCGCCCCGCAAAATCAAATGTACATAAAACAACAAAACTGTACTAGCATTGCATCCAGGCTATCCCCCACGACCGATCCGCAACATCACAGCATAAACATAGAACATCAACGTGAAAGTCACGTTCGCAAATCCGTCTAACCGGGCTATAGCAGTTAGACCGGATTTACCGATCGAGTGACATTCACGGTCGCAGATATAATGTAAATACTGTGAAATAATGTGTTTCAAATATCCGATCGATCAAACAATTAACAAGCGGGCCCCAAACCAATACTGTAGCAGTCACAGAAAACCTGGGCCCTAAATTAATATTCCAAAACCCTCAAAATTAGCCCAAAAGCCCACTGTAAAATTTCCACAGTGTGAGCACAGTAGACTGCGGCGGAAGCGCGGCCCAAAGTGGGGTTTGGCCGCGCTTCCGCGGTCAACTGTACGAATGACACTGTCGAATTTTTACAGTGGTCTTAGAATTTCGTGCACATTATTTTTCTGTAACCTGAAAAATTTTTAGACACCAAAAAATTCCAACAGAAAACTGATGTGAACAAAATACGGTTTTTTGAGATTTTGGTCGATCGGATAAGTAAAACGCATTAGAACAAGCTAGGTAAGGTTAATGGCGTGGCTCTGATACCATGTTGCGCCACGGCAGCGCCCCGGCCTCGTACTCGAGGCCAAAATGCGGAATAAAATTTTTTTTTCTAACTCGGAAACCGGCGCTACCGCGGACAATTACACGGATCGAAACCATTAACCTATACTAGCTAACTAGAGAGATAGGGTGAGAAGTTATACCAAGCGATCCGTGTCCTTCGGTCTTCATCTCCACTCCGATCTCTTGCGGAATCTCCGTCACCTCCTCGCTCGTCGGAAAGGGCACCACGTAGCCGGAATCTTTTACGGTCTCCCGCCTCTTGACCGAGGCAACTCGGGCGCGAAGTTGGCTAGCCGACGCGTCCAAGGCTTGCTATAGAATAGTGTAGTGAACTTGTCTCTTTAGGGTTCTTGAAGTTGCCATGATGGAGGAATCAAAGAATAGAAAAATGGTGCTTGCATTTTTCTAGCAAGAAAATGAGATCAAGAAGAAACTCTCAAGATGAAGCTCTCATTTTCTTTTTCTCTCTTTTTTTTTTTCTCTCATGAAAACTTATCATCTTCTCAAGTGAGAAATGAGAATGGTGGAGTAAAGAAAACATCATGCAAAGGGAGGTGAGTGTAGGAGCAAAAGAAAGGTGACCATATCCAAAGCTTCATGATAACAATCTTACATCAACTTAACATCCAATTCTAATCACAATCAATCCAAGAAAAGGTGATGGAAAAAGAATATAATGATGATGGAAAAGAATGGAATCTAAAGATGTTATCATAACAAATCCTTTTGCAAGAAAAACCTCCACAAAATGTTATTTGCAAACTTGCAAATAACACCCTCCATCGGAAAAGTCTGGCCGGGAAAGAACAAAGGAAAACCGGCCGGGACGGAATGCAAACTGGCAACTCCAGAAAACTGGTCCCGTAATAAATTACAGGAAAACCCCAATACTGTGCATACACACCCGCATCTGTATTCCGACTGAACAAAAATGCAAAGAGACAAAACTACACTATCAAATACTAGAATCCGGCTTAAGCCAAAGCCGGCTAGTAAAAACTGTCCGATCACGATCCGTGCAATACCGCACGTATCTGATCGAACCCTGCCATATCTCCATACGGCCTCTACAGCGTTTCGCCCGAAACTTGAGTAACTGAGTGTGGTGGACTCTAAAGACTCGTCAATACCTTGGCTGTGGATTTAACCACTAGCACGTCAGAGGTATAAGCCAATACGTGACGGGCCACCAGGTATTGACCATATGGGACGTCGATGAGGAAGCTCACCCCGACACCCAACTGAGCCTGTCAGTGACAATATCCGTACGTCCGGTCCGTTCGTCTATGAGTATCGCATGGCGGGCCTAGGGGGTTGGTAAAAGTCAGACCCCCAAAAGCGGTACAAGTCGTGTCGGAGCGTAGCCCAGAACACCCTGAGATACTACTGGAATACCTACCAGTAAATCTCCTGCCTCGGCCGAGGGCTTTGTGTAATGGCTCTCCTAGACACAGCGCGACCTTACCCCCAATACCGGGAGAGACGAACCCCTGCAGATCCGCTCACTGCCTCCATGTGGCTCGGGACTGTACCCAACTAAAACCTGTTTGAACGACTCCTTTGAGCCGTGGTAAGGTAGTAATCAAAGCACAGTGGGAACTCACACGAGACAAATGACGATCTCAGGTCGATGAACTAACCTGTACACATGTCACCAGGGAACTGCTATCTGACATCTGGTATAAGACCAACTAGCAGGTTCCCGGCGAGTCCTGTCCGGTGTACTCATAACCCAATGAGCACCTGTATACATCTTAGGTGAACCAACTGACACCAGTGGCTTGTGAGACCGGCCACCGCCCCTCGTCGGGGTCTCGACTGTATACACTAGTCTACTAACGGAGTATCGATGCCCTGTCTCGAAACTCCTACGACTAGGGACCTTTTAAGGATATGCTTATAGACCACCAGCTCCCACGTATATGATCGCCATCATACTGCTGGCAGTCAAGCAAGAATCCTAGGGGCTCTATCAACGTGTAATAGCGACATGTCAGGTCACCTAAAGCAGTACACGATGATAAAGATAAACCAGATAGCATACTATCATCTCGAGTAAGACTGTCCTACCGGGATAGGTCCTCCCTCAATCATTGCAATCACGTGCCTGTGATCCAATAATTGACTCTGAGGGCACTATCTCCAACAAAGCAGTACACGATGATAAAGGTAAACCAGATAGCATACTATCATCTCGAGTAAGACTGTCCTACCGGGATAGGTCCTCCCTCAATCATTACAATCACGTACCTGTGACCTAATAATTGACTCTGAGGGCACTATCTCCAACAATCTCCCACTTGCACTCAAGGCTAATTATTGCGATGTCGCATACTCACAGCCCGTGTGATACCGAACATCCAACTCCTCTACTAGTCAGTCTCACAAAGCTCGTTTGCGGAACTATTGCGTTCGAGGAATAGCCTCAGTGAGTGGATCCGCTTAGTTGTTTCTTTCTATGTCTCTCTATATCTCAAGTTCGCGGAGAAAGCCATCTCCCGAAATGAGCAATACCTGTCTTAGAATGTGTCTGGATGTCTGATGGGACATAGCTCGTAAATGAACTCCAAATCCAAACTTCTTAGACTGTATCGTCAACTGAACTTAATCAGTATCCTGCGCGCCATGCCTCCCTCAGTATTGCCTTGGACCACCTGTCCAAAATACTGCCCCTCATCAGAAGGAAAAACTATAACTCTGACAACCTCCTTGTCGTCCATGTCACCTTGGAAGCCTGGAATGATAACTGTCTCCTGAATGAGGCTGTCGTTATGATCTCCCTAGAACATCCACTTATGTTCTAAAACTGCTTCCGACTGTTTCTCCAGGATTGGATTAATGTCAACTTATTGCATCTAGTGCAAGAACAACATCTGGTGTGGTACTTGACATCTTATGATTGACTCAATTGCCTAAGCAAGTGATCTGCCAATCATGCTCATCCCTCTCCCCTTTAGTCTGTAAGACACCTTTAGAGAGGGTGACTCCATTACCTGCAGGTACACTACCGTGCCAGGAGTCGTCCATCCTAAATACTCTTAGAATGCTGTCAAGTACCCTGATTGGGAAACCACCCAAATCTAGATCTAATACCATAGATCTAGTAACCAGTATGTCTGATATAAAATCCATTTCCTTTGTGGAGAAACAACTGTGTGACAACCAAAGTATAACCGATCGTAGTGTAGGAGTTTCTTTTCCTACTCTGTGTATATCATCCAAATACCAGGATATCACACCCTACTACCTTCTCAACAGATCCATCCCCTATTCTGATGAAGTCAAACCCTTGACTGTCACATCAGAAATAGATGATCTATCTCCGCTACATCTGCTCTAGTCTATAAATAGACATAAGCAACCTGTCCACCAATGCTTCCACTGCTCCCACAGACTACGACAACCCTCTGGCAGAGTCATATAGACGTACACTTCTAAAACTGGTTTAGAACGACGCTATACTCATCCTCCCGCCGGGTCTCGTAACCTGGAACAACAGCAATGGCAATTTTGGGTAAACAAGAACTTCCTTGTCACCGTCCTTGAAGCTACCGTAGTACCTCTCGGGTGCCTGAAGTTACCCACCTTATCTGCGGAGTGGCCAATGGAATGTCAATCCAGATTGAATCTTTAGGTTCCTTATCAAATCTTCAGTAATCGTTTGTGGTTCTGGAATCACTTCCAGTTCTACCATACTCCCACTACTGTTTTCTGAAAAAGTCCATTTTTAATAAAACTGTGGCGAGTCTAGAACAATATTGCTATTGTTCATCCAGATGGTAGAAAGTCAACCCGCGTCATAGCCTGGGTCAACCCACAAACAGCCATTACAGAAACGTGCCTTGAGTTGTCCAGTGTCTGGTTTTAATCATAAACCGGACAACTCCCCGTACCTTAACATCGTTAAGATATGAACTGTTCTATATCCAATATAGAAACAGAGACACTGATTTAATTGAACCAGATTCAAATCATGCAGCTGTCCCCAGCGCATGTCAACTAAATGGAAGGAGGCCGATCAGCGTTACTCAACTTAGGAATACTTCCAATTATGAGTAATCTGAAAGAGAAGCAAGATCTCTTTATCATTACTATCAACTGAACACCATACACAAGTATCTACATCTTCGATCACTTTGAAGAATCCCGATACTTGTGACACCTGGTTCTCCACTCTATTCAAATACCAATAACTTCTCCAAATTCGGACCCTGCGTTTCCACGAAACACCTGTCTAAAAATTAGAGGAGTCATAAGTAAACCGAATATAGTACGAGGACCATCCCCTCTGTCCTGATGGACTCTGGACAACATACAATACTCTGTAAAAGTCCCTTGAGTCTGATTACTCATTCACTGTGTGTCGTAGGTTGAAAACTGTACTTATGGTTAAGAAGAATTACACCGCTGTTTAATGCTCCTTACCTAACCATCCACTGATATAGGTAAATGTCGTAGACATAATTTCAGAAAGGTATATCTCACTCTATGAAAATAGACGTACAGATATATCAATTTGAAATTGGTGCATAACAGCGGATATTCAAAACCAAATATTTGCCGACCGGCAAACAGCCCAGGTGATTTCCTCAAATATCACCGATTACAACGAATCCCGATATAATGAGGATAATCACCCAATTCCCAATAACTTACTCTCACTCATCATCTGTAAAACCATACAGATGTGAGAATCGTATCTGGTAAATACATACCCTGGAGTAAGTATCTAATCGGGAAATCAGTTTTCTATTAACAGTACACAGTGAAACTGAAACATTGAAATGTTTCGATGGGGTATCCTGGTATTCATAGTAATGCCCTTTCCATTATCCAGATTCACAACTGTAACCGTATAATTCTTTGCCACCTCTCCAAATCCCTTCATATGTCTTTAGTCTTTACCTTCTGCACACCCCTTTAGGCCAAATGGTTTTCTTCCCTACCGTTCGGCACCAGCCTATGGTTTGGAAGAAGACTATCCAATAAGCATAATGGGTGTACTGTCCGCATCCTAGGAACACTCGCAATGAGAGAGAGGGTGAAGATAAAAGACAACCGAATAAACCTTATTCCTATTTCCCCTGAACCAGAATCCATCCCCGAACTGGAACAAGTTCCATTCGAGTTCGTATATAACCATACGATGGAGTATCCAAATAAACTGTGGATCTTCGTAGTGATACGGAGTGTCCTGGAGAAATACAAAGGTGATGTGGGAGTGGTAACGAAATATTTGGTTTGGTCGTGAATATCTGTTGCAATTTACTTTGCCCTCTTACTAATCCCTTGCTTTGTCTGAACTTAATACCTTCTGCACACCATCGTTATGCTAATTGGTTTTCTTCATTCCCTACCGGTCGGCACCAGCCTAAGGTTTGGAAGAAGACAATCCAATTTGCGTAATAGGTGTACTACCCCTAAACCAAGGAGTACTCGTAACCTGAGAGAGGGTAAAAGGAAAAGACAACTGAATAATCCTATCCGTTTTCTCCAGAACCGGAAACCATCCTCGAATAATTCTTTCGAGTTCGTATCTAACCATACGATGGTTTTGTCCAATGGAAGTGGACGTTCGTAGTAATACAGGGTGTCCTGGAGAAAAGGGTAAAAGTAGGAGTGGCAATGAGGTTCGCAACTCAGACAATCCAAAAACCAGTGTTTAAGAAGGTTCGGTCAACTTGGTCACTGAGTCAAAGTCTTAGGGTCGGGTCAATGGTCGCTGCCAAAGAGAGAGAGAAAAGAAACACTCAGCGTGCACTCTAACCTAGATCAGAATGGTAACCAATTTATCTAATCTGGAATCCTCCCACTGTACCTCAAATTCTCCTCCAAACCTGAAAGAAGAATTAGTCGGGGTCACCCGAGGAGTAAACTAACTCATCAGTGGGAATCGGGATCCAACTATCATTGCATGATAACGTGACGGAATCCGCTCACGGTGTCACACTCCAGAAGGTATGCGCATATCTGGCAAGTTTCAGTACTTTTGAAACTCCCGATGTGGATTTTTGCCCCATGCTCTTATGACCTTGACTAAGGCCAACAAATCATAAGTCACATGTCAAGTTCTACCCGTCATTATCCAGGTTAATTTGAATCCACCCGTACAAGCCCTTGACTAAGGCCAACAAAGCTATACGACTGTCCCAAACCAACGCATCTATCTATGCAGCATATGAATACCCAATAGCTACCAAACACTGTGCCTTGACTAAGGCCAACAAACACAGCTTGAATACTATTGACTACCCATATGAAACGACGGAGGGCTACGAATGGTTTCTGGCGAAAACCTTTAACGTAGTGAACTTGATATCGTTGAAGGAACGGATAGCTTTTTAGAAAATATAGTGACGAAAACCTTTACTAAAGAGGTCACTCCCGGTGAAGGGATCTCGGCTCTTTCCCCGTAGAATGGGGTGCAGGATATTCCAACTGAATACCACGGTGCAAAGCAAAAGTAATCGGCTATAGTGAAGTTAATGCCCTGACGCAAACTTTTTGTCCAAGGGGTCACTCCCGGTGAAGGGATCTCGGCCCTTGCCTCGTCGACTGAGGAGCAGGATATTCCAATGAATACCATGATGCAAAACAAAAGTAAACGTCCTTGCAATAACAGCCTTTTGAAAAGTGTTCCAACAACATCAGATTAGGTTTGTTTTTAACTTGCATTGATCCGAATCAATGCAGTCCCATCAATTGATCACACCAAAAAGAACGAAAATATACTGATGTACGTATATGCCATCCGCATTCGCCACTGGGTCCCGTCATTACCCGTTAGGTTAGCTAACTAACGACAGAGCGGGGACTGGACTAGTGCGGATGCAAAACATATACAACATCTACTAATATATATACCAATATATTATATTTCGCTCAAGGCGTGAATAAAATGCAACATCACAGAGAATGAACAGCATCACAGAAACAATACAGATATCTGGGATCCCCGGGTTTCACAGAGCCGCTGAAACCCGACGTTCCCCTGGTCGTGTGGATAGCCTGTGCAATGAAATCCTAGACCCCTACGGGCGCGGCAAGTCACCCGCCAAAACCTGAAGCGAGGCAGCCCCCTTCAGCGCCGTGAATGGACCACCCAGCACTTCACGGAATCCGGCAACTTGGGCACCCCTCCTGGGTCAAACCTGTACCCCCTACGAGTGCGGCGAATAGCCCGCCAATCCTAGAGTGAAGCCCCCTCCGTCCCAATGCCATGAGATGCGGGCTTGTTGCCCTCTAGAACCCGGCTATCCGTGCACCCCTCCGCGGGGCAATCCTAGTACAGAAAGTAAAATATACATACACCGGGTACATCGACCGCAACCAGGTCGTGCCCCAAAAGAATAATACAAACAGGCAGTGACGGCAGTCCACATGTCGGACGCTCGCCCCGCAATATCAAATGTACATAATACAACCACAACTGTACTAGCATTGCATCCAGGCTATCCCCCACGACCGATCCGCAACATCACAGCAAATACATAGAACATCAACGTGAAAGTCACGTTCGCAAATCCGTCTAACCGGGCTATAGCAGTTAGACCGGATTTACCGATCGAGTGACATTCACGGTCGCAGATATAATGTAAATACTGTGAAAAATGTGTTTAAAATTTTCCGATTGACCAAAAATTAACAAGTGGGCCCCAAACTAATACTGTAGCACTCACAGAAATAATTGGCCCAATTTTAATATTCCAAAACCCCTAAAAATAGCCCATAAGACTACAGAGAAAATTTGATGCATTGGAGAGTTCAATGTGCGGCGGAACCGCGGCCCGAGGGGGGTTTTGGCCGCGGTTCCGCGCTCCAAACATTGACTGAACGCATCGAATTTTTCCAGTAGTCTTATAATCGCCTGCACATAATTCTGAGATGACCAGAAAAATTTTTAGACACCAAAAAATCTTAACAGAAAACTGATGTGCACTAAAACATAGATTTTGGAATTTTGGTCGATCGGAAATGCAAAACACATCAAACGAAAGCTAGACGAAGTTAATGGCGAGGCTCTGATACCACTGTAAGTGCACGGCGGCGCCCCGGCCGTCAATCCGACGCCGGAATGCGGAAGCGGTGAATAACTAAAATTTTGCGGACTTTGCAAACCGGCACCACCGCGCACTAAACTCCGGATCGAACCATTAACTAGTCTAAGCTATCTACAAGAAAGGGAGTAGAGATATACCGACGATCCAAGTCCTCCGGTTTTCTCGTCATGGTCCCGATCTCATGCGGAAAAGTCCCGTCTCCTCCTCGTCGCCGGAAGTGCACCACATCGCCTTCTTCGTTTACGGGCTCCCACCTCAATGCCGAGGCAACTCGGGCACGATGCTGGCTAGTCAACGTACCCAAGATTCGTTGTAGAATATGTAGTAGAACTTGTGTCTCCTTATGGGGTAGTGGAGATGCCATTTGGTGGAGGAAAAGAGAGCTTGGAGAGAGGTGGGGAAAATGTAGCATACCAAAATGAGAGTAACATTTTCCACCACCAAAATGAGAAATGAATCCCATCCCCTAAAAGGAATGGCCGGCCCCCTTCCTTCATATGTGATTGGAGAGAGAGAGAGAACAACAAGGGGGTGGGTGGAAAAAGAGAGAGAGAGAGAGAATGGTTATCATTCAAAAGAAATCATCACAAAGAAAAGTCCTCACTCAACAACCATACCCCTCAACATCATCAACAATCATGACCTTAAAAGTCAAGCCATGATGGAGTCAAAACAAGTCAATGATGGTGCTCATCATGAAAACCATCATGATGCAACAAGATGCAAAGAACCCCCTCCACTAATGCCTATTTGCAACAATGCAAATAAACCCTCCTCCACCAATCTTCGGCCAATGAACGGAACAATGGAAATTGGCCGAAACGGAAAGCAAACTGGCAACTCCATAAAACTGGTCCCGTAATAAATTACAGGAAAACCCCGATACTGTGCATACACACCCGCATCTGTATTTCGACCGAAATACAAATGCAATGAGACAAACTCTACACTGTACAATACTAGGATCCGGCTTATACCAAAGCCGGCCAGTAATATCCGTTCGATCCTGATCCGTGCAATACCGCACGTATCTGATCGAACCCTGCCATATAACCATACGGCCTATAGTACAGACTGTCCGATCCTGATCCGTGCAATACCGCACGTATCTGATCCGACCTTGCCATATCTCCATACGGCCTCTACAACCTTTCGCCCGAAAGCTGAGTAACTGAAAATGTGGGGGACTCTAAAGACTCATCAACACCTCGGTTGAGGATTTAACCACTAGCACGTCAGAGGTATAAGCCAATACGTAACGGGCTACCAGGTATTGACTAAAAAGGACGTCGATGAGCGAACTCATCCTGACACCCTACTGAGCCTGTCAGTGACAATATCCGTGCAGTCTGGTCCGTTCGTCTATGAGTATCGCATGGCGGGCCTAGGGGGTTGGTAAAAGTCAGACCCCCAAAAGCGGTACAAGTCGTGTCGGAGTGTAGCCCAGAACACCCTGAGATACTACTGGAATACCTACCAGTAAATCTCCTTGCCTTGGCCAAGGACTTTGTGTAATGGCTCTCCTAGACACAGCACGACCTCACCCCCAATACCGGGAGAGACGAACCCCTGAAGATACGCTCACTGCCTCCATGTGGCTCGGGACTGTACCCAACTAAAACCTGTTTGCACGACTCCTTTGAGCCGTGGTAGGGTAGTAATCAAAGTACAGTGGGAACTCACACGAGACAAATGACGATCCCCAGGTCGATGAACTAACCTGCACACATGTCACCAGGGAACTGCCATCTGACGTCTGGTATATGACCAACTAGCATGTTCCCGGCGAGTCCTGTCCGGTGTACTCATAACCCAATGAGCACCTGTATACATCTTAGGTGATCCAACTGACACCAGTGGCTTGTGAGACCGGCCACCGCCCCTCGTCGGGGTCTCGACTGTATACACTAGTCTACTAATGGAGTATCGATGCCCAGTCTCGAAACTCCCACGACTAGGGACCTTTTAAGGATAAGCTTATAGACCCCAGCTCCCACTTATATGATCGCCCTCATACTGCTGGTGGTCAAGCAAGAATCCTAGGGGCTCTATCAACGTGTAATAGCGACGTGTCATGTCACCTAAAGCAGTACACGATGATAAAGGTAAACCAGATAGCATACTATCATCTCGAGTAAGACTGTCCTACCGGGATAGGTCCTCCCTCAATCATTACAATCACGTACCTGTGACCTAATAATTGACTCTGAGGGCACTATCTCCAATAAAGAAGAGCTTGACCGATTGCAGCATAGGAATATCATTTCCTATCAAGAGTATGTCGTCCACGTACAATACGAGGAAGACCACCTTACTCTCTGCTACCTTCTTGTAGATACAAGGTTCATCTGGGTTTTTGACGAAATCAAACTCTTTGATAACGATGTCAAAGCAGATGTTCCAACTCCGCGATGCTTGCTTTAATCCATAAATGGATTTAAGCAGCTTGCACACCTTCCCGCTGCTCCCACTGTCTATGAAGCCCTCTGGCTGAATCATGTACACGCACTCTTCTAAATCACCATTTAGAAAGGCGGTCTTAACATCCATTTGCCAGATTTCGTAATCATGACATGCAGCGACGGCAAGCATGATCCGGATGGATTTAAGCATAGCCACTGGAGAAAAGGTTTCGTCATAGTCCACACCTGGTCTTTGACGAAAACCCTTTGCTACAAGTCTAGCTTTGAAAGTCTCCACTTTCCCATCTACACCAAGTTTTTTCTTGAAGATCCACTTGCTCCCGATGGGTTTTACCCCTTCAGGAGCAACATCCAAAGTCCATACTTTGTTGGTGTACATGGATTCCATCTCGGACCGCATAGCATCCAGCCATTTCACTGAGTCCCTACTCGTGATGGCCTGCTCGAAGCTAGTTGGGTCATCATCCTCCATGATGCAATCTTCTCTTCCATCATCAATGAGAAAACCGTAGTATCTCTCAGGTGGACGAGAAACCCTACCAGATCGGCGGAGAGGCTGGGGTTCGTCGGGTACTACTGATTCCTCTGGTTCTACTAAATCATTAGTTGTAGTTTGTGGTGCTGGAACCTCTTCCAGCTCTACCTCTTTGCCGCTAATTTCTTTTGCGAGAAATTCCCTTTCCAAAAAGGTGGCATGTTGAGCAACAAACACTCTTTGTTCCTCAGCTTGGTAGAAAAAATATCCTTGAGAATTCTTTGGATATCCCACAAACTTGCAAAGAACTGATCGTGCCTCGAGTTTGTCCGGATTTTGCTTTTTGACATAGGCCGGACAACCCCATATCTTAATTCGTTTAAAATATGGTCTCTTCCCACTCCATATCTCATATGGTGTGGTAGGTATAGATTTAGACGGAACCAGATTCAATAGGTATATGGCTGTCTCAAGCGCATACCCCTAAAAAGAAATAGGTAACTCAGCATTGCTCATCATTGAGCGCACCATATCTAATAGGGTGCGATTCCTTCGTTCTGATACACCGTTGTGCTGTGGTGTATAAGGAGGAGTAAGCTGAGAGAGAATCCCATTCTCTTTTAGATAATCCAGGAATTCAATGCTTAAGTATTCACCTCCTCGATCAGATCGAAGAATCTTAATACTTTTGCCCGTTTGGTTCTCTACCTCGTGCTTATATTCTTTGAATTTCTCAAAAGCTTCAGACTTGTGTTTCAACAGGAACACATGCCCGTATCTAGAGAGATCGTCAGTGAATGTAATGAAGTAGGAAGAACCATTTCTGGCATGTGTAGACATAGGACCGCATACATCACTATGTATCAGTCCCAAGAGTTCAGTAACTCTTTCTCTGTGTCCTGTGAACGGAGTTTTGGTCATCTTTCCTTTGAGACATGAATGGCAAGTGTCATAAGATGATAATTCGAATGAATTCAAATATCCATTCTTATGCAACTTAGCTAGTCGTGTCTCATTGATATGACCAAGTCTACAGTGCCACAAGAAGGATTCGTTCATTTCTGAGCTTTTCTTCTTATGTGTGTTTTGTATATTGAGGACTGTATTTTGATTGAGAATGAATATGCCATTATGCAACGAGCCTGATGCAATCAACTTTTGATCTAGGAATATGTTCATAACATTATCCTTTACTACAAAATTATATCCTTCTTTACTTAATAAAGAGACTGATATAATGTTGCACATCATGTTCGGTATATAATAGCACTCATTCAGAACTAGTGTATCACCATTTGGTAATACCAGGTGATATATGTCAACAGCTTTGGCTGCAACATTTGCCCCATTCCCTACTTGAACGGAATGATCACCTTTACCCAGTTCTCTACGTTTTCGTAGCCCATGTAACTGTTTACATATGTGGGATCCTGATCCGGTATCTAATACCCAGGACGTAGGGTGAACTGAAAAACAGTTCTCAATAACTAACACACCCGAAGAAGATGCATCAACATGCAAGTTCTTTTGGGCGGCTTGAGAATCTAGATATTGTAAGTGCACGGCGGCGCCTCGGCCGTCAATCCGACGGCCAAATGCGGAAGCGGTGATAAACTTTAAATTTTACTTGAACTGGCAAACCGCCGCGCACTAATACCCGGATCGAACCATTAACTAGTCCTAGCTAACTACAAGATGGGGAAGAGAGATATACCGACTGATCCAAGTCCTCCGGTCTTCTCGTCGTCGTCCCGATCTCCCGCGGAATGTCCTGTCTCCACCTCGTCGCCGGAAGTGCACCACATCGCCTACTTCTTTTACGGGCTCCCACCTCAATGCCGAGGCAACTCGGGCATGAAGCTGGCTAGTCGACGTGCCCAAGATGTGCTGTAGAATGTTGTGTAGAACTTGTGTCTCATTTTGGGGTAGTGGAGGTTGCCATTGGTGGAGGGATTGAACTTGGAGCTTTTGAGATTGATCTTGTGGGAATTTTGCAACATGAAATGAGCCAAAAAACCCACACTCAAAATTTGGACAGCCTCCATGCATAGTGGCCGGCCATCTTGGTGAGGGGGAGAGTGAGAATGAGGGAGTAGTGTGATAGAATGAGAGAGCCATCCAATAATACAATGGAGAGAGAGAGAAGGCAATCATGCAAAAAGAATCATCACAAAATCAAACCCACACTCAACCACAAACATCATCAACCATCATGTCCTACAAAAGTCAAGGCATGATGAAGCTAGAAGTCAAGGTCAAGGAAAAGCTATCATGATACAAATATATGCAAAGACCCCCTCTACAAATGCTTATTTGCAACAATGCAAATAAGCCCTCCACCACCAATCTTCGGCCAATGAACGATACAAAGGAAATCGGCCGAAACGAAAAGCAAACTGGCAACTCCAAAAAACTGGTCCCGTAATAAATTACAGGAAAACCCCGATACTGTGCATACACACCCGCATTTGTATTCTGACCGAAATACAAATGCAATGAGACAAAATCTACACTGTACTATACCAGGATCCGGCTTAAACCAAAGCCGGCTAGTAATGTCTGTTCGATCCTGATCCGTGCAATACCGTACGTATCTGATCGAACCCTGCCATATATCCATACGGCCTATAGTACAACTGTCCGATCCTGATCCGTGCAATACCGCACGTATCTGATCGGACCTTGCCATAGTGGGTTGGTAAAAGTCAGACCCCTAAAAGCGGTACAAGTCGTATCGGAGTGTAGCCCAGAACACCCTGAGATACTACTGGAATACCTACCAGTAAATCTCCTTGCCTCAGCCGAGGGCTTCGTGTAATGGCTCTCCTAGACACAGCACGACCTCACCCCCAATACCGGGAGAGACGAACCCCTGAAGATACGCTCACTGCCTCCATGTGGCTCGGGACTGTACCCAACTAAAACCTGTTTGCACGACTCCTTTGAGCCATGGTAGGGTAGTAATCAAAGTACAGTGGGAACTCACACAAGACAAATGACGATCCCCAGGTCGATGAACTAACCTGTACACATGTCACCAGGGAACTGCCATCTGACGTCTGGTATATGACCAACTAGCATGTTCCCGGCGAGTCCTGTCCGGTGTACTCATAACCCAATGAGCACCTGTATAGATCTTAGGTGATCCAACTGATACCAGTGGCTTGTGAGACCGGCCACCGCCCCTTGTCGGGGTCTCGACTGTATACACTAGTCTACTCTGGAGTATCGAGGCCCTGTCTCGAAACTCTCACGACTAGGGACCATTTAAGGATATGCTTATAGACCCCAGCTCCCACTTATATGATCGCCCTAATACTGCTGGTGGTCAAGCAAGAATCCTAGGGGCTCTATCAACGTGTAATAGCAACTTGTCAGGTCACCTAAAGCAGTACACGATGATAAAGGTAAACCAGATAGCATACTATCATCTTGAGTAAGACTGTCCTACCGGTATAGGTCCTCCATCAATCATTGCAATCACGTACCTATGACCTAATAATTGACTCTGAGGGCACTATCTCCAACAATCTCCCACTTGCACTCAAGGCTAATTATTGCGATGTCGCATACTCACAGCCCGTGTGATACCGAACACCCAACTCCTCTACTAGTCAGTCTCACAAAACTCGTTTGCGAAACTATTGCGTTCGAGGAATAGCCTTAGTGAGTGGATCCGCTTTGTTGTCTCTTTCCATGTCTCTCTATATCTCAAGTTCGCGGAGAAACCCATCTCCCGAAATGAGCAATACCTGTCTTAGAATGTGTCTGGATGTCTGATGGGACACAGCTCATAAATGAACTCCAAATCCAAACTTCTTAGACTGTATCGGCAACTGAACTTAATCAGTATCCTGCGCCATGCCTCCCTCAGTATTGCCTTAGACCACCTGTCCAAAATACTGCCCTTCGTCAGAAGGAAAAACTATAACTCTGACAACCTCCTTGTCGTCCGGGTCACCTTGGAAGCCTGGAATGATAACTGTCTCCTGAATAAGGCTGTCGTTATCATATCCCTAGAACATCCACTTATGTTCTAAAACTGCTTCCGACTGTTTCTCCAGGACTGGATCAATGTCAACTTATTGCATCTAGTGCAAGAACAACATCTGGTGTGGTACTTGACATCTCATGATTGACTCAATTGCCTAAGCAAGTGATCTGCCAACCATGCACATACCTCTCCCCTTTAGTCTTTAAGACACCTTTAGAGAGGGTGACTCCATTACCTGCAGGTACACTACCGTGCCAGGAGTCGTCCATTCTAAATACTCTTAGAATGCTGTCTAAGTACCCTGATTGGGAGACTACCCAAATCTAGATCTAAAACCAAAGATCTAGTAACCAGTATGTCTGATATAAAATCCATTTCCTTTGTGGAGAAACCACTGTGTGACGACCAAAGTATAACCTATTGTAGTATAGGAGTTTCTTTTCCTACTCTGTGTATGTCATCCAAATACCAGGATATCACACCCTACTACCTTCTCAACAGATCCATCTCCTATTCTGATGAAGTCAAACCCATGACTGTCACGTCAGAAATAGATGATCTATCTCCGCTACTGGTGCTTCAGTCTATAAATAGACATAAGCTACCTGTCCACCAATGCTTCCGCTGCTCCCACTGACTACGACAACCTTCTGGCAGAGTCATATACACGTACACTTCTAAATCTAGTTTAGAACGACGCTATACTCATCCTCCCGCCGGGTCTTGCAACTTGGAACAACAGCAATGGCAATTGTGGGTAAACAAGAACTTCCCTGTCACCGTCCTTGAGGATACCGGAGTACCTCTCGGGTGCCTGAAGTTACCCACCTTATATACGGAGTGGCCAATGGAATGTCAATCCGGATTGAATCTTTAGGTCCCTTATCAAATCTTCAGTAATCGTTTGTGGTTCTAGAATCACTTCCAGTTCTACCATACTCCCACTACTGTTTTCTGAAAAAAATCCATTTTTAATAAAACTGTGGCGAGTCTAGAACAATATCTCTATTGTTCATCCAGATGGTAGAAAGTCAACCCTCGTCATAGCCTGGGTCAACCCATAAACAGCCATTACAGAAACGTGCCTTGAGTTATCCAGAGTCTGGTTTTAATCATAAGCCGGACAACTCCCCGTACCTTAACATCGTTAAGATATGAACTGTTCTATATCCAATATAGAAACAGATGCACTGATTTAATTGAACCAGATTCAAATCATGCAACTGCCTCCAGTGCATGTCAACTAAATGGAAGAAGGCCTGCCAGCGTTACTCAACTTAGGAATGTTTCCAATTATGAGTAACCTGAAAGAGAAGCAAGATCTCTTTATCATTACTATCAACCGAATACCATTCACAAGTATCTACATCTTCGATCGCTTTGAAGAATCCCGATACTTGCTACACCTGGTTCTCTACTCTATTCAAATACTTATAACTTCTCAAAATTCGGACCCTGTGTTTCCACGAAACACCTGTCTAAAAACTAGAGAAGTCATAAGTAAACCGAATATAGTATGAGGACCAACCCCTCTGTCCTAATGGACCCTGGACAACATACAATACTCTGTATAAGTCCCTTGAGTCTGATAACTCATTCACTGTGTGTCGTAGGTTGAAAACTGTACTTATGGTTAAGAAGAATTACACCGCTGTTTAATGCTCCTTACCTAACCATCCACTGATATAGGTAAATGTCATAGACATAATTTCAAAAGGTATATCTCACTCCATGAAAATAGACGTACAGATATATCGATTTAAAATTGGTGCATAACAGAGGATATTCAAAACCAAATATTTGCCGACCGGCAAACAGCCCAGGTGATTTTCTCAAATATCACTGATTACAACGAATCCCGATATAATGAGGATGATCACCCAATTCCCAATAACTTACTCCCACTCATCATCTATAAAACCATACAGATGTGAGAATCAAACCTGGTAAATACATACCCTGGAGTAAGTATCTAATCGGGAAATCAGTTTTCTTTTAACATTACACAGTGAAACTGAAACATTGAAATGTCTCGATGGGGTATCCTGGTATTCCCAGTAATGCCTCTTCCAGATTCACGACTGTAACCGTATAATTCTTTGCCACCTCACCAAATCCCTTTATATGTCTTTAGTCATTACCTTCTGCACACCCCTTTAGGCCAAATGGTTTTCTTCCTTCCCTACCATTCGGCACCAGCCTATGGTTTGGAAGAAGACTATCCAATAAGCATAATGGGTGTACTGTCCTAATCCTAGGAACACTCGCAATGAGAGAAGGTGAAGATAAAAGACAACCGAATAAACCTTATTCCTATTTCTCCTGAACCAGAATCCATCCCCGAACTGGAACAAGTTCCTTTCGAGTTCGTATATAACCATACGATAGAATATCCAATAAATTGTGGATCTTCGTAGTGATACGGAGTGTCCTGGAGAAATACAAAGGTGATTTTAGGATTGACGAAGAAATACTTGGTTTGGTTGTAAATATCAATCGCAATTTATTTTGCCCTCTTACTAATCCCTTGCTTTGTCTTAACTTAGTACCTTCTGTACACCATCGTTAGGCTAATTGGTTTTCTTCATTCCCTACCGGTCGGCACCTGCCTATGGTTTGGAAGAAGACTATCCAATTTGCATAATAGGTGTACTATCCCTAAACCAAGGAGTACTCGTAACCTGAGAGAAGGTAAAAGGAAAAGACAACTGAATAATCCTATCCGTTTTCTCCAGAACCTGAAACCATCCTCGAATAAATTCTTTCGAGTTCGTATTTAACCATACGATGGTTTTGTCCAATGGAAGTGGACGTTCGTAGTAATACGGGGTGTCCTGGAGAAAATGGTAAAAGTAGGAGTGGCAATGAGGTTTGCAACTCTGACAATCCAAAAGCCAGTGTTAAGAAGTTTCGGTCAACTTGGTCACTGAGTCATAGTCTTTGGGTCGGGTCAATGGTCGCTGCCAAAGAGAGAGAGAAAAGAAACACTCAGCGTGCACTCTAACCTAGATCAGAATGGTTACCAATTTATCTAATCTGGAAACCTCCCACTGTACCTCAAATTCTCCTCCAAACCTGAAAGAAGAATTAGTCGGGATCACCCGAGGAGTAAACTAACTCATCAGTGGGAATCGGGATCCAACTATCATCGCATGATAACGTAACGGAATCCGCTCACGGTGTCACACTCCAGAAGGTATGCGCATATCTGGCAAGTTTCAGTTCTTTTGAAACTCCCGATGCGATTTCTGCCCCATGCTCTTATGACCTTGGCGTGAGGTCAAAATATCATAAGTCACATGTCAAGTTCTGCCCATCATTATCCAGGTTAATTTGAACCCACCCGTACATACCCTTGACGTAGGCCAAAATAGTAGTACGACTGTCCCAAACCAACGCATCTATCTATGCAACAGATAAATACCCTGCAGCTACCAAACACTATGCCTTGGCATGAGGTCAAAATACATAGCTTGAATACTACCGAATATTTAACTGAAATGATGGAGGGCTACGAATGGTTTCTGGCGAAAACCTTTAACGTAATGAACTTGATATCGTTGAAGGAACTGATAGCTTTTAAAAATATAGTAACGAAAACCTTTGCTAAAGAGGTCACTCCCGGTGAAGGGATCTCGGCTCTTTCCCCGTAGAATGAGGTGCAGGATATTCCAACTGAATATCACGATGCAAAGCAAAAGCAATCGGCTATAGTGAAGTCATTGCCCTGACGCAAACTTTTTGTCCAAGGGGTCACTCCCGGTGAAGGGATCTCGGCCCTTGCCTCGTCGACTGAGGAGCAGGATATTCCAACTGAATACCACGATGCAAAACAAAAGTGAACGTCCTTGTAATAACAGCTTTTTGAAAAAGTGTTCCAACAACATCAGATTAGGTTTGTTTTTAACTTGCATTGATCAGAATCAACGCAGTCCCATCAATTGATCACACCACAAAGAACGAAAATATACTGATGTACGTATATGCCATCCGCATTCGCCACTGGGTCCCGTCATTACCCGTTAGGTTAGCTAACTAACGACAGAGCGGGGACTGGACTAGCGCGGATGCAAAACATATACAACATCTACTAATATATATACCAATATATTATATTCGCTCAAGGCGTGATAAAAAAAATGCAACATCACAGAAAATGTACAGCATCACAGAAACAATACAGATATCTGGGATCCCCGAGTTTCACAGAGCCACTACTGAAACCCGACGTTTCCCTGGTCGTGTGGATAGCCTGTGCAATGAAATCCTAGACCCCTACGAGCGCGGCAAGTTACCCGCCAAAACCTGAAGCGAGGCAGCCCCCTTCAGCACCGTGAATGGACCACCCAGCACTTCACGGAATCCGGTAACTTGGGCACCCCTCCTGGGTCAACCTGTACCCCCTACGAGTGCGGCGAATAGCCCACCAATCCTAGAGTGAAGCCCCCTCCGTCTCAATGCCATGAGATGCTGGCTTGTTTCCTTCTAGAATCCGGCTATCCGTGCACCCCTCCGCGGGGTAATCCTAGTACAGAAAGTAAAATATACATTCAACGGGTACATCGACCGCAACCTGGCCGTGCCCCAAAATAATAATACAAACAGGCAGTGACGGCAGTCCACAAGTCGGACGCTCGTCCCGCAATATCAAATGTACATAACACAACAAAACTTACTAGCATTGCATCCAGGCTATCCCCACGACCGATCCGCAACATCACAGCAAAATCACAAAACATCGACGTGAAAGTCACGTTCGCAAATCCGTCTAACCGGGCTATAGCAGTTAGACCGGATTTACCGATCAAGTGACATTCACGGTCGCAGATATAATGTAAATACTGTGAAATAATGTGTTTAGAATATCCGATCGATCAAATTTTAACAAGTGGGCCCCCAAGCATTACTGTAGCAGATCAGGAAATTCTGGGCCCAATGTTATTATTCAAAAACCCCAATTTTAACCCCAGAAAGATACTGTAGAAATTTGGTGCAGGGAACCCAACAGTGTGCGGTGGAACCGCGGCCCAAAGGGGGGTTTGGCCGCGGTTCCGCGCTCCTACTGTGGAGTTGTTGCATCGAATTTTCACAGAATTCTTATTGTTTCGAGTAGATCACTTTTCTGTAACCTGAAAAAAATTTCGACACAAAAAATTTTCAACAGAAAACTGATGTGAACTAAAATGCAGATTTTGGAATTTTGGTCGATCGGAAACGTAAACACATTGCACCAAGCTAGACTAAGTTAATGGCGAGGCTCTGATACCACTGTAAGTGCACGGCGGCGCCCCGGCCGTCAATCCGACGGCCAAATGCGGAAGCGGTGATAAACTTTAAATTTTACTTGAACTGGCAAACCGCCGCGCACTAATACCCGGATCGAACCATTAACTAGTCCTAGCTAACTACAAGATGGGGAAGAGAGATATACCGACTGATCCAAGTCCTCCGGTCTTCTCGTCGTCGTCCCGATCTCCCGCGGAATGTCCTGTCTCCACCTCGTCGCCGGAAGTGCACCACATCGCCTACTTCTTTTACGGGCTCCCACCTCAATGCCAAGGCAACTCGGGCACGAAGCTGGCTAGTCGACGTGCCCAAGATGTGCTGTAGAATGTTGTGTAGAACTTGTGTCTCATTTTGGGGTAGTGGAGGTTGCCATTGGTGGAGGGATTGAACTTGGAGCTTTTGAGATTGATCTTGTGGGAATTTTGCAACATGAAATCAGCCAAAAAACCCACACTCAAAATTTGGACAGCCTCCATGCATAGTGGCCGGCCATCTTGGTGAGGGGGAGAGTGAGAATGAGGGAGTAGTGTGATAGAATGAGAGAGCCATCCAATAATACAATGGAGAGAGAGAGAAGGCTATCATGCAAAAAGAATCATCACAAAATCAAACCCACACTCAACCACAAACATCATCAACCATCATGTCCTACAAAAGTCAAGGCATGATGAAGCTAAAAGTCAAGGTCAAGGAAAAGCTATCATGATACAAATATATGCAAAGACCCCCTCTACAAATGCTTATTTGCAACAATGCAAATAAGCCCTCCTCCACCAATCTTCGGCCAATGAACGATACAAAGGAAATCGGCCGAAACGAAAAGCAAACTGGCAACTCCAGAAAACTGGTCCCGTAATAAATTACAGGAAAACCCCGATACTGTGCATACACACCCGCATTTGTATTCCGACCGAAATACAAATGCAATGAGACAAAATCTACACTGTACTATACTAGGATCCGGCTTAAACCAAAGCCGGCTAGTAATGTCTGTTCGATCCTGATCCGTGCAATACCGCACGTATCTGATCGAACCCTGCCATATATCCATACGGCCTATAGTACAACTGTCCGATCCTGATCCGTGCAATACCGCACGTATCTGATCGGACCTTGCCATATCTCCATACGGCCTCTACAACTTTTCGCCCGAAAGCTGAGTAACTGAATGTGGGGGACTCTAAAGACTCGTCAACACCTTGGTTGTGGATTTAACCACTAGCACGTCAGAGGTATAAGCCAATACGTAACGGGCTACCAGGTATTGGGTAAAAGGGACGTCTGTGAGCGAACTCAGCCTGACAACCCTACTGAGCCTGTCAGTGACAATATCCGTACAGTCCGGTCCGTTCGTCTATGAGTATCGTATGGCGGGCCTAGGGGGTTGGTAAAAGTCAGACCCCCAAAAGCGGTACAAGTCGTATCGGAGTGTTGCCCAGAACACCCTGAGATACTACTGGAATACCTACCAGTAAATCTCCTTGCCTCGGCCGAGGGCTTCGTGTAATGGCTCTCCTAGACACAGCACGACCTCACCCCCAATACCGGGAGAGACGAACCCCTGAAGATACGCTCACTGCCTCCATGTGGCTCGGGACTGTACCCAACTAAAACCTGTTTGCATGACTCCTTTGAGCTGTGGTAGGGTAGTAATCAAAGTACAGTGGGAACTCACACAAGACAAATGACGATCCCCAGGTCGATGAACTAACCTGTACACATGTCACCAGGGAACTGCCATCTGACGTCTGGTATATGACCAACTAGCATGTTCCCGGCGAGTCCTGTCCGGTGTACTCATAACCCAATGAGCACCTGTATAGATCTTAGGTGATCCAACTGACACCAGTGGCTTGTGAGACCGGCCACCGCCCCTCGTCGGGGTCTCGACTGTATACACTAGTCTACTCTGGAGTATCGATGCCCTGTCTCGAAACTCTCACGACTAGGGACCATTTAAGGATATGCTTATAGACCCCAGCTCCCACTTATATGATCGCCCTCATACTGCTGGTGGTCAAGCAAGAATCCTAGGGGCTCTATCAACATGTAATAGCAACTTGTCAGGTCACCTAAAGCAGTACACGATGTAAAGGTAAACCTGATAGCATACTATCATCTCGAGTAAGACTGTCCTACCGGGATAGGTCCTCCATCAATCATTGCAATCACGTACCTGTGACCTAATAATTGACTCTGAGGGCACTATCTCCAACAGATATTCCCCTATTCCCTGTTCAGTCTTATAACTCTTATAAGAAAGAACGGGTCCAACGTTCCCCTGCACAGTATAACATGCGGGTTCGGTCAATACATCCATATTATTATCTTTATTAGGGCATGACATGGTCGCTACCTGGAGAGAGAGAGAAGAAAACACTTTAGCGTAAGCTCGTGCAAGATCAGATTGGTTATTATCTTATCTAATCAGGATGGCTCCCACTGGTTTTTATCAAATCTTCCTTCAAACCCTAAAAGGAAAGACTAGCCGGGATTAATTACACACTACAAGTTCGCCAATCTTTCAGCCAGGCCAGTGTCGGTACTTTGAGGGAGGTCCCCCGTGCTTTCGCACGAACCTAATTAATGTAAACCTCGTTTTCCGAGAGGCGTAACCCCGTTGACACCTTTCTAGACACCTACTTGATCGGCTAATTGTAATGTGTAAAACTCTCCCAGGAGTAACTCTTACTCGCAGTGGGTATCGGGATCCAACTATCTCATAGAAGGTATGGAATCTCATTGCAAATTTCAACACTTAAAATTCCCAATAATACTTTTGCCCCTAGCGATCTATGACCTTGACTAAGTCAACAAACCATAAATCGCTAGTCAAGTTCAACCCGTGCATTTCTCGATTGAATTAAACCCACCCGTACGACCCTTGACTGAGTCAACAAGGCCGTGCGAATGCCCTAATCCAATCACATCTCATGTTGTAACAGATAAACATTATTTAGCTACCGTACACTATGCCTTGACTAAGTCAACAAACATAGTACGAATACTAAATAATATCTATCTGAAATGACGGAGGGCTACGCAGGTTTTTCAGAAAAACCATGAGCGTAAAGAACTTGATATCGTTGTAGAATCAAATGAAGTTTTGAAATGGAGTGATTTTGAGGCTTTTCTAGTTTTGCTAAAGGGGTCACTCCCGGTGAAGGGATCGTCGGCCCTTTCCTCATCGAATGAGGTGCGGGATATATCATATATATCACTGTGCAAAGCAGAAACTATAGAAGCAATCAAAATTCAAACCGAGTGTGTAGCATCTGCCAGTTATTGCTAAAGGAGTCACTCCCGGTGAAGGGATCTCGGTCCTTTCCTCATCGAATAAGGTGTAGGGTATATCATATATACCGCTATGCAAAGCAAGAACTGTAGCTACCTTTTTTGTTTAAAATTTGATTCTACAACATCTTTAGGTTTCTTTTCTTTCATTAATCACATTAATGAAGTCCCATCATTTAAGTCACCTAAACATCACAAATAAATACGACGTACACTTATGCCATCCGCATTCGCCTGGATGTCCCCTCGTGCACCGTTAGGTTAGGTAACTAACGACAGAGCAGGGCAGGGCTAGTGCGGGTGAAAAACATAAGTAACTTCTATATAATATATCATATATACTATATACTGTATCTATCACAGAACATCACAGATATCGCAGCAAAAGAAACATATGAAACATTGGATATAATAGGACGTCCGTGTTTTCAATACGAGCCAGTATAAAACACGGATTCCACGGTCGTGATTTATAGCCAATCCCACACCCCTAGACCCCTACGAGAGCGGCAAGCAACCCTACCAATTCTAGGGTTAAGAGACCCGGACTCGACTCCTCGAGATGGTCTCCCACTGGACCCTAGAACCCGGTTACTTGTGCTCCCCTCCTTGGGTCTATCTTAATGCGGAAAAGTAAATAATATACAAAAGGTGACAACTTCCGCAACCTGGAAGTGCCCCAGTAAAAGAATATTACATACAAGTTTTTACATGAATGAAAATGAAAAACACTCATCTCATATAAAAACCCCCGGCTATTCAAACACGACAATCCAATATAACATATCCAGCAACACATAACATCACATGTCATCAACGTAAGTAAATATGCGCATCCCAATTGTCGTTGACATATAGCAACGAAACCGGCGATATCACATATTACACTTATGGTCACAGAAAAGAAAGTGTAAAACTACAACAGTTGGAATCCACAACCTCATTAGACATCGCATCCCTAATCAAATGAAATATTTAGACATCACATGCCTAACAATTATAAACCCCGCATTTTAGTCCCATCATCGAAAACTCTTTTCAATATCATGTGAGACTAAACCGCTAGATTTATATCATTCATTCAGCTATCTCATAACTGTTTGTGAATTCCAATTATTGTATCCCATTCCGGATAAATAGAAAATATTAAACTTTCTGATCGAACATTCGAACACCCAAGTTTTCCCGAAACCGTTCAACATATGAAATAAGTTCAAAGACGTTCACTTCATGCCTCAGTACCAACGGTCCAGCCGTAGAAGGGTCAAGCCAACGCCTCACATGTGGCACGCCGTACTGCCCCAAACCCGAAGGTTCAAAGGGCAGTTCAAGACGGTCACATAATCGAGTTAAGGTTTGTTGTCTTCTAGAGGGACCATCGCGTTACTTGCACTACTCAGAATGTCCTTAAACCACAGAAAAATCCAACACTTGGAAATTTTCCGGCAGGGGAAAAGTTGGGTATTTATATCCGGTCGAATTTTTTAACATATTCAAAAAATTATCCGGAATCCACATAGACAAAATCTGATAATCCGATCGAATCATCGAATCCCCAAAATAACCACAGAAAATTCAACTCTTGAATAAATATTAAAAATTCCCATAAAACTCAGCACCTGAAAACATGAATTACTGTGCAAAGTTTAAAGGCAAATCCCATCAAGTGGCCGCGGAACCGCCGCAGAAGCCAGGCTTCTGCCGCGGTTCCACCGCGCTTTAGAGGCATCATGAGATATTTTTTGCACCGTAATTCTTAGAATTCCCTGCTGAATTTTTTAAGCATTTTTAATCTGGAAAAAACCCAGTTTTTGAAAAAAGTCCAGAGAGCAATTTCTTTTAGGGTTTCGATGTTCATTCGGGTTTCAAACGTCGTCTAAACATCGCCTAAGGCTCTAGCTAGGCTCTGATACCACTGTAGGGTTCCTGGGCACTCTCAAGAGGTCTCACAAGGCATCAACCATGCCAATTTCAAATTTTATGAGTGCCGAGAAACTCTAATACGGATCGTTAACTAGAATTTTAGGCGAAAAGAAAAACTAGTTAACAACTTAACTAAAGGTAAGAAACTACGACCTTTGTAGATCCGGTTCTCCACTTCCTTAGCTCCACGTAGACGTCCTCTCGCTGTCCAAGTCGGATCTCGGACTCTAGCATCGCCTTCATCGGAGAAATGAACGGATTAGTCGTCGGCTACGATGCCGAAGATGATCTACGTCGAGGTTACACAAGATCAAGCTCCAACTTCACCAAGTTGTGAAACTTGTGAAGAAAACACCCTATACTACTTGGCAAGAGGTAGAGGGTGAAGAAATAGGAGGTGGGTTCACTTTAGAATTGGATTTCTCACACTTTTGCTCAAGCTGCCATTGATGAAGGCAAGCTTTTCTTTATGTCAAGAAGAAGAAGAAGATGAAGATGATTATGATAAGAATAATCCATCAAATAGAAAATAGATTATACTTATCATATAGCAACCATGGTCAAGATAACTTGTGTAGAGAATCAACTATGGTTCAAGTGAATGGTTAGGGTTAAGAAAAGAGACAAAATGGTCAAACCATTCAAAGCTTCATGAAGCTTCAAAAGAATGTCCAAAATGAGCCACCATTTCATTTCTTTTCCTAATATAAATGAAAATAAATAAATAAATAAATAAGTAAATCAAATAAACAAAACCCTAATCATTAACTTAACCATGGTATAATTCTTTACACAAACCCAAGTGAGCATGCATCATCAAACATGATACAATCAAGTGCACAAAAGTATATCACATATACAACTTGTGAACTTCAAGTGAGAAAAACCTTTTAAAGTGAACCAATACTAGTTAATGCAAAATAATATATCAAATATATAATTATACATTAAATCATTAAATCAACACTTGATTCAATGATCCGGTCATGTCGTACATAACCGACTAGTATCCAATGTATCGACTTATCGAATCGACCTTCGATTCGACAACTAGGTTATATCGCATACAACCAATCGAAACATTAATCGCGAGAATGAAATACGGTATCACATACACGCATTATTCTCGGTCCCGCACACATCTCATATGCGCTCCTATTTCGTTTCGCTTGAGCTAGGAAACCTCTGTGTAGGACTCTAAAGACTCGCTAATACGCCGGTAGCAAATGATGATCATATCAAGCACCCACAAGCCGCAAGCTGTCTGCTAAACGTAACGACCATCCGGGTATTGAGCGATCAGAAGATCGACGAGCTAACCCGCTCACACTCCTGTGAATCCAACCAGTAACGCTTACCGTACAGTCCGGTCTGTTCGTCTGATATGTCGCATATCAAGTCTAGGGGTGGTAAACGTCAGACCCCAATAACCGATAAGTCGTGCCGATATGAGGCTCATAACGTGTCGAGAAACTACTGGTAACACTTACCAGCAAATCTCTGATCAGCCCTGGCCAGGGACTTCCCTGTTACGGCCAATCGAGCACAGCGCAACATCAACCCCCAATACCGGGAGAGACGAAAACCCCTCCTATCGCTCATTGCCTCCATGTGACTCGGGACTGTACCCAAAGACCACCGTTTTGCACGCCCTCATGGACGTGGTAAGGTGGAGATCAAAGCACAGTGGGAATCACATAAGACTCTATGACGATCTCGGGTCTACAGACTAACCTGTACAAGTGTCACCTGAGAACTGCCATCTGACGTGAGGTATAATACCATCTGGGAGTTCTCGACGAGTCCGTCCAGTGTACCCAGTCTCCACTGAGCACCCGTATACCATCTCTGATGTCAAACACCAATGGATATGGGATCATCCATCGCCCATCTCATGGGTCGAGAAGCATATACGCTAGTCTACACTGGTATATCGATGCCCCGTCTCGATACACCCACGACTAGGGACCTTGAAGGATGTACTTATGGACTACCATGTCCCCACTAATATGATCTGCATCATAGTCCAGGTAGTCAAGTACACATCCTAAGGGTTTTATCAACATGTAACTATAAGACAGTATAAAGAGACTAGTATACATGTTAAGATAAAGTGCAACCAGATAGCATACTATCATATCGAGCAAGAAAGTCATCTCTATATATGTCCAAGCATCCAATATAATATACATCATCTGTACAATACTGGCCTCTAGGGCATACATACAACTAACACAAGCTTGTTCATACTCCCATGAATCCAATAAGTAACACTACCGTACAGTCTGGTCTCTTCGTCTGATATGTCGCATACCGAGTCTTGGGGTGGTAAACGTCAGACCCTAATAACTTGATAAGTCATGCCAATGTGAGGCTCATAACGGGTCGAGAAACTACTGATAACACTTACCAGTAAATCTGATCATCAGCCCTGGCTAGGGACTTCCTGTTATGGCCAATCGAGCATACCGCAACATCAACCCCCAATACCGGGAGAGATGAAACCCCTCCTATCGCTCATTGCCTCCATGTGACTCAGGACTGTACCCAAAAACCACCTGTTTGTATGCTCTCTTGAACGTGGTAGGGTGGAAATCAAAGCACAGTGGGAATCACACAAGTCTCTATGACGATCTCGGGTCTACAGACTAACCTGTACCAGTGTCACCGGAGAACTGCTATGTGACGTTAGGTATAATACCATCTAGGAGTTCTCGGCGAATCCTTTTCAGTGTAACCAGTCTCCACTGAGCACCCGTATACAATCTTTGATGTTAAATACCAATGGATATAGGATCATCCATCGCCCATCAAATGGGTAATGAAACGTATACGCTAGTCTACTCTGAAATATCGATGCCCCATCTCGATACACCCATGACTAAGAACAATTAAAGGATGAACTTGTGGACTACGCTAGCCCCACTAGTATGATCTGCATCATAATCTTGGTAGTCAAGTACACATCCTAAGGGCTTTACTAACATGTGAGAGCAAGACAGTATCACAATACTAGTCTACATGTTAAGATAAATAGTAACCTGATAGCATACTATCATGTTGAGCAAGAAAGTCCTCCCTATATATGTCTAAGCATCCATTATAATATACAATCATGTACAATAATGGCCTCTACAGCATACATACAACTAACATGGCTCAGGCCGCCCGCTCGGCCGGGATCTCACCCTGCTCGACGCCTCCATCGAGGACCAAAATGGCAACCTCGGGGGCGGCACTTCCGCCGACAGCCTTGCTTCCTACAGCCAACTCGGCGCCTTCCCCCTACGGCGCTTCCTCGGCAAGGGGGAACCTAGCATGGAGCTCGGCGTCCGTGAACTCAGGCATTGATTCCTTGACGGTATCGAGGGCTTTGTGCCACCCGATAGCTGCGGATTCGGCGAGATCAAGGTAAAATTGATCAGACGCCTTATATTCTTCCACGGCCTTCGCCGCTCGACTCTCAGCAAGCTGCGCCGCCCGGCACTCAGCTAGCTGCACCGTTTCTATGGCCGCCTGTGTATCATTCTTCATGGCGTCCCTCGAGCTTTTCATAGAATTGTAGAGACTGTTCGCCTCCTCCACCTTGGCTTGGATAACCCAGTTGGACTCATTTAGAAGCCGATGGAACTCCTTAAGCTTTGAGATCGTCAGCCCCTCGGCGACTAATCTCGTGTCCAGGAGGGTTGACTTCTCCTCCACCTGCTGCAGTTAAAGGCGAAGCTCTTCTTTTCATGAAGAGGATTCTCCCACCCTCTTCATCACCGGGGCTATTTCATCGGACTCCATGGCGACGAGGAGAGCGCAGTGCTGAAGGATTTGGGGAAAATAGAAAGTGTGTTAAAAAGCTAAAACAGAGGAAATAAAACTTAAGGAATTTCTCGAAGAAAGCTAAAAATACCGATCTGAACTGCCTCCTACGCAATGGCGGCCGCATGGGCCTTCACGGTGCCCTGAGGAATCATGGCCCCGGCTGCCTTCTCCATGTCTTCTAGCAAGATGTCAGCCACAGATAGCCCCGAGGGCACCTCAATGCAGAAGTCGCCCTCCTGCACATGGATCCCAGTGGGGCGGCCGAGAGATCACCCGCTTCTGTCTCTTGAGAGGGACCCCTTGGCGTCGAGAGACTCCTCCTCCCTCGCCCGGGGCGCCGAGTCCGGCACGTGCTTCTGACCCCCCCCCACGGCGCTCCTCCGGGACTGGGGTGCTGCGGAAGGCTTAGCCGAAGGTGTTTTCCTCGGGGCCGTGCTTGGACCGGGGCGAGACGAACCAACACCACCGGTATTTTTTCCTTGGGCCTTGGCGGCTATTGCATCCATGATCTTTGATCGGTCCATGGGATCTGCAAAAAAAGAACACACAGGAGAAAAAGATCAGCGAAGTTAAAACGGCAAATGAAATTTAACAAAGTCTAAGTAGATCGTCAGAAACCCTAACATACCCAAAAAAAACTCGCAGGACTGAGCCCAGTCCAGCTCAGCATCTGCTCGGAAACCAGGACATCAGCCCGCAGGATCGGTTCCCACTGTGACACCAATCTTGCCTAAGGGGAGGTCGACTGCTTTGCCCTCGGGCAGTCGGCCCTATGCCACTGTGTGGGCACAGGACAATCCTTACCCTCCGGTGGCCTGACGAATACGTACCTCTCCTTCCATTCATGGATAGTAGAAGGGACGGCCACTACCCCCGACCAGGCCGCCCCACCCTTACGTTTTTTTAAGCGAAAAGTATACCCAGCTCGAGTCCTCCTTACTTGTACCGGGGTGATTTTTGTAACAAAGAAAAGACATGAGGAGGGTCAAACTGAAGGGGATCAGATCTAATTTCAACTGGACCAGAAACCCGAGGAGGATCCTCAACGATTTCGGCGCTAGATGGCCTGGGGCAAGATGGAAGCAATGATGTACCTCACAAACCTCGGGTGAGAAGGGCAGACGCTTTCCTGCCCGGAATGCTTCCAGATAAAGGGCAACCTACTTGTCCTGCACCTGATGTGCCCGCTCACCCTCCCTAGCCAAATGAAGGGAATAATTAGAGGGAATATGGAATCGAGTACGGATGTTGGAAAGCTCGACCATGCGATTAAAGACAGAGGGCGCATCACGGGTGTTCCCGATGCGCACCTTGGGAACCCTTGTCGCAGCCCGACAGTGAGTGATAAGGGCAGCACTGACTCTCGGGGGCAAACCCGACATAGAAGACGCTGAAGAAGAACCCTCTTGGCTATCTGAAGCCGAGGAGGAGGAAGACCCACTGGACTCGGCCCCAAAAACTGATGCCTCATCGTCCGACTCTACCACTACTACATCTATAGAAACCTCAGAGGAAGACATCTCACCTGATTCAAAGAAAAGGACTCGCCGAGGAAAATTCAGCAGAAGATCCGATCAATGCGGAGGAGCTCCGAGCAATCTTCAAGCAATGAAAAAGAATTAAGGCAAAGTGTTGGCCCTAGGATGGTCCCCTCCTATTTATATACCCTTAAAGATAGCATCCTACGGTCCGGATCGATTCCCGCCAAAACGAAGCGTCGCGCCTAAAACGACCGTCGAGGCTCCACGTGGCGGACGATCATTGGGGACGTCTCTTCGTTGCATGGGTCAGAGATAGCCTATCGCGCCCGCCAACCGACGTTGGACATGTGGCCCGTAGCCCAACAGACGATCGAGTGAAATGGCGCTGTAACACCTTAGAATGCGATTAGTGTTAATTAAGCGATAATGCGGATTTTTAGTAAAAAGTTCACCAAAATAGTTTTCAAATATTTTATAAAAATTAATTAATATTTTATTAATATTTATTTTGGGCTTCCACACACACGTGCATGTTAACCTAGGGTTAATTAGGGTTAACCATGCTTAAGTAGCCATGGCACCTTAACCCTATTCCAATTAAGCGTATGTATTTATTTAAATTATTTGGTTTTGAAAAATATAATAATAAGGTTTGAATTTTGGTTGACTTGAGAGAGAGAGAGAGAGGGTGGCATGGAATGATGAGGGAGAGGCAAGCATGGCTTGCATTAAATGAGGAGAGAGAAGTGGGGGAATAGCTCATACACTAAACTCACACCCTCATTCCTTCATCCCTCACTCACACATACACCCTCATCCTCACCTCACTCCCTCATTCCCAACAAATTTCTTCATATCATTTCCTCATACCCTCAACTGAAACCCTACCCAAAACCTTCACAAATCCTCACAAACCCAAACCAAATCTCCACTACAACTCAAAAAACCCCTTCACAAAGCCAAGTTTAGCTACTAAGATCACTTGGAGCATGGAAAGCTATGGTTTTGAGCAAGTGTGGGTAGGTAACGATCTCTCACTGTTAATTAGGTACTTATTTTGTTGTGTAGCTTAGTACTCGCTGTTTAGAACTATAAAGATGTAGTTTTGAGCACATATCGTAGTTTTAGTGTCGTTTTGGAGTGTTTGTGATCTGCTGTGACTACGAGTGGTTACTGGAAAATCTAGCAAATTAGAAGTGTTGTACTAGTTGCCTTGAGTGTTCACCTGAAACCCTAACCCAACCCGACTTAGGAAAACCGGCGACATTTAGGTGAATTCCGGCGAGCTCGGTCTGTTCAGGGGACTGGGGTGTTGTGTTTTTGTGGGTAGCTGTCTGTGTGCTATCCCAGGTGTTTAGTACTACTAGATTTTTAGGTTTTGACAGTGGGTAAAATCTGGGAGCATTTAGCTAAATTTAGGCGTTTCGGCAAAGTGCGATACGATTGATCCGACGTAGTTTTAGTGTTTCGAGTAGCTTGCTGTCGTGGGTTTGTTTTGGTGATGTCGCCACACACGTTAGCCGCTAAGCGAACCCTTTTGTAGCTTAAGAGAACCGATTCGTTAAATTGGCGTTGTGTTCGTTATTATTGCGTAGTTTGCTAAATCCATGCGTTATTATGTTTTGTGTTAATAGGATCGCAGGCGGGGACTTCGGACGATGCGAAGAAAGGGAAGCAGGTGGTTGGATTTACTTAGCGCGAGATCCTTGGTGAATAGATTTAACATCTACGGGGAAATCGCCCGTATGGCGTTATGCGTCATGGCAAGATACGATATTATAGCCGCATGATTATATTCATATATGTTGATTGTGCATGAGCTTCATTGCATTCTATTACTTGTTGTGCCTTGACTTAGTACCTAGTTGACACTGCACCATTATTGACGGTTCATGTTGCACGAGCACTAAATTGTATGCTACTCCCACACCGTCGGTAATTGCCATGACATGCACAACCTATACACATATGATGTATTGTATTGTTATTGGCATTGAGACATTGATTCTTGTTCTATTGCGCTTATAAAATGCATCGTGCATACATAGCTACATGTATACCCTTATATGATGTTGCATTGATTTTGGAGCAATTGGGAACCGCGTGATATATTTAAAAACTGGATTCATTTTAAAGTGCGGTTTTCACTTGATATGCTCATATTACTGTTTTATGTTGCATATATCATATTTCATGGATTTACGCACTGAGATACGGATTTCATGTGATTTATGGATTTGAGAACCGTGGTACTATTTCAAGAAAGTATGCATTGTTCTGAAAACCCGGTTTCTCTTGATATGATATTTCAGTGCGTCCACCATGAGTTTTCTCGGTTCTGAGACTTGTGTTAGAAACCCGATTTGAGGAGCTGGATGATCCGTCTGCGGGTTCATGGTGGACCCGGTTTGGTACCCCGGGGCAAGAAAGGGATGTTGTGCAGTAGAAGATGAGCCTGGCAGAGGGACTACTACCTACCGGTGATTGGTTGGACCTGGCGGTTATCCGGAGGATACCGACTGGAGTAGTGAGATGGATATGGGCCGATCCAGACTGATGGAGCCCTTGGGCTGATCCGAACTGACGGAGCCCAATATATGTGGATTTGCGTGTCGATGTTGGACATGAGTTTCATGATGTTTTTGAGTGCCGAAGTTGGGCACTCAGGTTCCATGAGACTTACAGTATATGAGGGCCGATCAGAGTGACGGCGCCAGAGATATTGGGATTTGGGGTGTCGTTGATGGACACTGGTTTTTTCACGATGATGATTCATTGATGATGATATGTTTTATCGCATACTCAGTAGTTATTTGATATTACATTGCTTCATGTATTTGTAGTACCTGATGGAGTACCTTGATCATGATTGTTGCATATCTATATTACCATATTGTTACTATCAGATTGCATGTGATAAATTTTCGTTGTACGTGCATACCTGCGATTATCTGTACAATGTTACTTACCATTCACTTGTTGGCAACTCACCCCCGTTGTACCACAGTGTTTTGCAGGCTTGACCCTCAGAGTAATTGCGGATGGGCTTCTTATACTATTTTTTTTGCAGCGGATACCGCTACCGTTGGTTGTGAGCCGTTTTGCTTTATGTGGGTTGCGGTTATCCGATTTTATATCCATTGTGTATTTCATTGTATCTAGTACTCTCCATCTACCACTTCATGTATTGATTTAGAGACGAATTGTGAGGACGATATTGTATATTTTTGTGACTATGGGTGTCGTGCTCGTGTGAGCCGGCCTTTATTATGTAGCTTTACCTCTTTATGTTGTTTTTCATTTATATCGTCTATTTCTTCGCTACGGTGTCGTATATTTATGCTTGTGGTGGTTGTTTCTGCCTTTGGGCATGATTTGCTCTCGTTTGGGCATGTTTTACTTATATCTTATGTTTGTACCCGTTTCGGGACTAGTTTTTACAAAGAAGGTGCTGCCGAAATTTTTATGAAACTAAACTTAAGTTTAAACATTTTTACTTAAGATTTCCAAACGTTTTTAACAATTTTTTTATCACTTACTACTTTTGATGGTTTAGATTTCTGGGTTTTCGGCTTACTTAAATTGCGTTACGCATGTTGACGTTACTTGGTTTAAGTGCCGGTCACGTGCCTAATTTTGGGTCATGACAAAGTTGGTATCAGAGCGCTAGGTTTTACCTTTCAGAGTGTAGGATGACCTTGGTATGATGGAGTAGTTAGCTTAAGCAGAATGACATAGCGTGTGTATGTTCCACGGCATACTTACGATACGATACTCCGCCTAAGTGACCTTAGGACTTGTTGGTTGAAATTCCTTCCGTGATTATATAAATCCTTGAGATTTCGATTCCTATGTTCTTATCGAATCCTGTTTTCATTTTCAGTCATTATGCCGCCGAAGACTACGAGGGCGAAGAGAGCGGCCGCGAGAGCCGAGGTCAGAGTTGGCTCGTCTGAGACGAGGACTGACCAGGGTGGTATGCCCGTTGTACAAGAGCAGATTGATCCACCTTTGCTAGATCGTATTAGTAGGCTAGATGCTGATATGCAGGATTTGTGCCAGATGATGGGATCGTTGGTAGAGGCCAGTCGAGCGCAGCGACAGGAGGTTGTCCCACCTGTTTCGGGGACCGCGATGGTGCCTACTGTTCAGGAAGTTGTACCTGCAGCTATGGAGGTTATCACCATATCATATCTGAGTTCATGAGGCTGAAGCCTCTGGTTTTCACCGGCACTAATGCAGCAGAGGATCCGCAGTCATATATCGATCGGATGGCCAGGATATGTCGTTCACTGAGATGTTCCGACACGAGATGGGTAGATTTCACGAGTTTTTGTATGGAGGGTCTTTCCCAGACTTGGTGCGAGTCTTTAGAGAGGGGCAGAGCCGCAGGTCTTTCTCCTATGACCTGGGCTGAGTTCGAGACAGTTTTTCTTGCCCGTTTTCTTCCGCAAAGCATCAGGGGTGTTCGAGCTCGCTGTTTCGAGTCGTTACGTGATCGCGCGCTTTTGGCATGTCGCGTATTCAAAATTCTAAAGTTAACCGCGATCAAGGACGGTGTCGCTTTGCAGCTAGCCGGTTGAGCACGGGTCGATCCGCAGGGGGATGGTTGTATGTCCGTTCGAGTCTTAGACGAGTCAATAAAGAATGTATATGTGCATGTTCAGTTCTATCTTTAGTGTTCGTATTTATGTTCAAGTAAGCTTGTTAAGGTTAAGGTTGGTTAGTAGAGTTAGGATTAGTCTTCTGCTTATCTTTTGCCATTCTTAAAACGAATTTGGGATAATCGAAAGTAGCGGGGATTAGGAGCACATAGGAGTGTGATTTTCAAGTTTAAGCGAGCTTTCTAACGCTAAATCCATTCCTAGTTCCCCTTGTCCGTTCGCTAAATATGCTTATCCCAACTCTCGGCCAAACACCTGCAACCATGTATCCAATTAAGTCACAACTACACATCACGTTGTAGTGCGCTTAAAAGACTTCTCGACTTAGGTCGCGGCTATATGTCACGTATAGCACGCTTAAGTGAGGGGGTTGCATTTTTTTGGTCGGGGTTCATTTCAAAATGTTTGGCGAAGAGAAGCACAAGAGATTTTTTCGTCCCTCATACCACCTTCCTTAGCCTTAACAAGTGTGGAATTATTCACACATTATAAAAGAAAATAAAATAAAACAAGAAGGAAGAAAAGAAGGAAAAGGGAAAAAATACGGTTTTACAAATGGTGCAAACTAACTCTTGGGTTCTCACCTTAGAAAAGAATTCCGTCGAGTATCATCGCTTGAAAATAATCTGGAAAAGAGAAGAGAAGAGAAGAGCAAGAAATAACAACTACTTAACAACAATTATAAAAGTTATACTAGAATTAAAAGACAATGCAAGAATTAAAAGATACAACTTAAAAAAAATAACAAACCCTCATCTTTATTTCATCATCCACTCAATGCTCTCACTACATTTTAATGGAGAATACATGAAGAAGAAGAAGAAGAAGAATAACTAAAACCAAACTAAATCCTTACAAAAAAAACATCCTTGGTTTGGCACAAAACTAGGCTATTTATAGGCTGATTGCTGAAACCCTAAGGCAAGATTCTGAGCCCAAATGAAATGACCAAACTATCCCAAAAATTCGAGTTGACACTGAGTCAACTCGGCCGCGGATCCGCGGCCGAGTCGCCACTTTGGCCGTGGTTCCGCCACTATTTTCAGGAGTTGGCTTGTCGTTTTTTGTGGGGTTTCTTGTGTTGCTCTCTTCTGTTGTTCTATATGTTCCAAATTGCAAATTGCTTCAACAATTTCTTCAGATCTGCAACAGTCCAAATTTGCATCAAAAATAATTCTTTTGACCTTATCTCCCTCGAGCTCCGCACACCCAATGAATCTTGTACTGCCCCTCTCATGCTCTGTGCTCCGAGACACGAATGACCACTATCATTTGTCCTGTCTCTGGAACTGGTAAGCGGCACTGGACGAATACGGATGACCGAAACCCAGCATTTATCTGTTGGCAACAGATGTTCTGGATTTTGGCGTAACAGTGGAGATTTTGTATCATTTGCGTTATTTTGTACTAGGAACCTGTAGCCTGTAAATATGTAACAAACACGGATTAAAAGCACCTGCCTATAAACAAACGAGCATAAGAATGGGCGGTATTCAATGCAATATTCTGGTATGAACAAATACCCCCAAACTTAACATTTCCTCATCCCGAGCAAAACCAATTATTCACAAAAAGTCCTAACCTCACTTTCGCAGGGAACGCGATTGCACTGAGCTCGTGCAACAAGCCGTTAAACCTCTAGGTGTCCCTAGTAGGAGGAGTGTTGTCTCCTGAGGGTTTTCAGCGGATTACACCTACAAAATCCCGTCATGCTACTTTCATAAGTTAACGTCGATTATACTCCTACGATTTAGTATCTAAGTTAGAAATTCTATCATCCTAAGTTAGAAATATACAACCCTTATGTTTCACGCCTCCAATTTATTCAACCCCGGATCCTATACGTTTTACAGTTTAGAAAGATCTCGGTATCTCTTGAGTTTTCTTTCTAAAGTGCGGTCTCCAATCAGGGATTTTTATCTGTTTTACGGAAAACATAAGTCTTATTCTTTATTTCTATCTTTTATCCAAACATCGATTGTATACCCCTGCGTGTCTGTAAAATTTCACCCCTACACTTAAGAATTCAATTCAGGCTATGGTACCCTTGCCCTAATGCCTAATATTATTTCTTTTCATTAATGATGGACGGATTTTCTTACACAACTTTCATGCGACTATTAATGCTTCTTGAGGCACTAACAGCCGATTACTGAATGTGTGAGCTTAAAACGTAAATAGCAGTTTCCAGGTCTTGACTTTATTTTTCCTTTTCAAGACCGGATATATTTTTCAGTGATGCTCTGTTTGTGTTTAGCTTTAAATGCCTTTTTTTCTTTCATACTAGGTTTTCAGGCAAGAGTATTTCTAGGTATCTTCTACTGTCCCAAGTTTCAAGGTGCGTGTATGTGCAGTTTGTAGGGTATATACTTTCTAAGTTTGGACTCAAGAATAGAAACTATTTTTCAGACTTATCTTTCAGTAAAGCTTTCAATACTTTCCCTGAATCATGACTGAATTCAAGATTACCTACTTCTTAAAAAACTGCAAGGACGTATAATTACCAAGGTTAAACAGAATGAGAGTTATTTTTAGGTTTTTCAATTCCTAAGCCTAGGATTTAGTTATTTCTAACGTATCAACTAAACTTTCGGAATAAAAATTTAAGTTACCCTATTAGCTAACTTGACGACAAAGTTTTTATATTTTTCGGAAAATTTTCGATTTTTGTGGGTTTTTAATAAGAATGTAAATGCAAAATTTACAAATGAATGCAAAGGTAGAAAGCTTACCGAGCACACCCCCAAACTTAAACTTAACAGTGCTCTCACTGTCAGGCTACACCAAGAGGGTCAAAATTGTCGGTGCTTCCTAAAAGAAATATATACAAAACAAAAAGCAAAACAAAAATATATACATAAAAAGGGTTACCCCCAAACTTAAGTGAAACAGTGTTTCCACTGTTAAGCATTAAAGTTCTAAAGTCAGGGGGAGAGAACAGTATCAATCTATACAAGGCCTTACACAGGCCAAAAGTTAGTACCAACCATTCAAAAATTTTATTGCTATATTGTGCAGGTTGGTGAAAGAATGGAGTGTAAAGGAAAAAAATGAGAAACACGCGAGACCGTGTAGGGATAGAAGCGGTATACGGTCTCGGTGGAGGAGAAGAATGGCGGAAGGGAGAAAGAAGTGGAATACGTACTTGAGGGTGGAAATGGATTGAATAAATTAGTACAATCTGTAATGATCGATGTGAAAAGATGGATTGTACTAATCTATCAATATGGCGAGAAATGGGGTCAAATCCCTCAAGATTCGTGAGAAAACATGGATACGCCGAACTTGGTAAACCAGACAAAGAAAGTGAAAGGGATACGGTGCCTTGCAAGGTCGGAACGACGGAAAGGATGTAGGGAAGTGATTGAGGAAGGGTATCGGTTAAGGGTTCGGGAGGGTGTGCACAGTCAATGAAAGGAACAGGATGAATTGGAAAATCCGATTCATCAGATAAGACTGGTTCATCCTCAAGAATAACCTCAAAATTTTCTTCCAAAATTAACTCATCCATGCATTTATCATCTATATCTAGACGCATATGCAGTTCGGGAAAAATAGTTAATAACTCGGGATGATCTCCACATGGGAATGAAATCACTTGATGAATTTGTGAGAAAAACTCATCCAAAACTGTGGGTTCATCATCCTAGATATTCCTGGCATTAATATTCTCAATCAAGTGAAAGGTAAGATTCTCAGACACCTCATCAAAAGCATGGATTTCAATCAATTCAGGTTCTAGGATGGAGGTGTAGAGGTCAAAGGGTTTAGGTATCGTTTCACTTGACAGAGTCCCTTCACAATCAGGTAAATCAAACACAACAAAGTCGTACAACTCATCAAACGTTCTATCTGCAATTGGTTATTCATGTGGGACACTTGATAGACTTTCGAAACTGGAGTTGTGGAATTCAAGTTGAAATGGGTAGGTTTGATTTGGAAGGGTAGAATGCTCACTCTCATGACTCAAATTCGCCACGTGTCCTATCGCCTCATCATACATTGGAAAATATGGAGCTAGTTGTAAACTAGCATCCGGTTCGTTAGGTTTTATGAAGGCGGCCATGGATGCATTCAAATCCATCATCTGTTGGCATGACGCCACCCGAAATTCTTCCAACGACTGTTCAAGACTAGACATGGGTTGTGAGGGGGTTTCAGTAAAAGATTCAAATTCGTGTGGACACGTGAAACTCCCAAATGGCTGTTCCGAAGCAATGTCTAGGGAAGGTGTAAAAGTCGGGTAGGAGTGATAGGAATCGAATGGTTGGACAGGATTAGGATCAACGTTATGATAAGAAAGCGGTTGGAATTGTTGATCAAAAGAACTGGAAGTGGTGAAAGGGGTGAAAGATCGGCTACGAGATTGTTCAATTCGGTCAACTATGGACATGGGTTTCGGAGTCGCAACATGACTCACAAAAAGGGTATCAACGTAAGAAGGTGGGGTATGTTGAAACGGTTGATACAAAGTGGATTGCGGAGTCCAATTGTTTGTCCTAGACACGTCTATTCGAACTTTTAAAGAAATTTTGCGCATGGATGGATCGTTCGAGGTTCGGCCAAAGCAAGGACCGTAAGAAGAAATGTCTGGTTGTGGGTACTAAAGTTCGACAAGAGTTTTTCGAGGTGGGGTACCCATGTTAGAAAAGTGAAAAGGTAGGGAGGGAAGGAAGTGGGTTTTTTTTTATTTTAAAAAAAATGTTTGTTTTTAGAGTTGAAATTGTTTGTTTTTGAAAGAATACGGAATTATGGGACTAACTTTTTACAAGCACAATCACAATCACAATATGCACAAACAATACCTAGAGTTAGGGTCTTCAAAGTCCAACTAGACCGCTCCTAGACTTCCAAACGACAAGTTGCAGGCTAACCCTCGAGTCGCCTCTTCACTGTCAATTGTGGCCAGGTAAGAACAAGTGAGGTAAGGAGGGTTCAACTCACGAATAACCGTGAGACGGGCCTTTTAAAATTACCTCCTCACTTGTCTAGCCTAGGCACCACAAAATCAAGTTTAGATAAATGACCGATTCCCCGCAACCTTCACTTGTCCTAATTGAGCGCGGCTAATCCTTAAATGTTTGATCTAGATATTTTTTATTAGCTAAAGGTAATGCGTATGCAATTAGTGATTTGTAGGGTCTTAGGAAGGGTGATGAAATCCCCACCCAATCTGAATTGGTGTTATAGCCCCTTAAAGTCCGTATTATTATATGCAAAGCGTATAAACAAACAAAATCTAAAAAAAACAAAAATTTAATTTGGCAGCGGCGCAATCTATGCAAAGAAACCTGCATTAAATACAGTTAAGTGGAGTTTACAGAGGAGATTAGAAGAAAGAGAGGGTGACAAAAATTGGGGTCAAAAACCCACAATATGACCGCGGAACCGCTGCGAAACTCCCTCTTTGACCGCGGTTCCGCGCCCAAATTGTTGAGTTGGTGCTTGAAACTTTGGTCAATGCATGTCCCTTTCTCTGTACACCCTAATAAAAACCTCTGTTTATTGATTCACTTGCTGTAATTGCTCCAGATCGCCTACATACTTGCACAAAAAAATCGAAAATAACAGAAAGATTTTTTTTATTGTTATATTTATAATTTTATATATATACAAAAAGAATATTAACCCGAACAACAAGAAAGAAAATACGTTACCTTCTCCCTGGCAACGGCGCCATTTGATCGTGGTCTTTTGGCGTGTCGCGTATTCAAAAATCTAAAGTTAACCGCGATCAAGGACGGTGTCGCTTTGCAGCTAGCCGGTTGAGCACGGGTCGATCCGCAGGGAGATAGTTGTATGTCCGTTCGAGTCTTAGACGAGTCAATAAAGAATGTATATGTGTATGCTCAGTTCTATCCTAAGTGTTCGTATTTATGTTCAAGTAAGCTTGTTAAGGTTAAGGTTGGTTAGTAGAGTTAGAATTAGTCTTGTGCTTATCTTTTTCCATTCTTAAAATGATGTTGGGATAATCGATGTAGCATGGATTAGGAGGACATAGGAATGGGATTTGCGAGTTTAAGCGAGCTTTCCAATGCTAAATCCATTCCTGGTGCCCCTTGTCCGTCCGCTAAATACGCTTATCCCAACCCTCGGCCAAATACCCGCAACCATGTATCCAATTAAGTCACAACTACATGTCACATTGTAGTGCACTGAAAGGACTTCTCGACTTAGGTCGCGGCTATATGTCATGTATAGCACGCCTAAGTGAGGGGGTTGCGTTTGTTTGGTCGGGGTTCGTTTCAAGATGTTTGGCGAAAAAAAGCAGAAGGGATTTTTTCGTCCCTCATACCACCTTCCTTAGCCTTAACAAGTGTGGAATTATTCACACATTATAAAAGAAAATAAAACAAAACAATAAGGAAGAAAAGAAGGAAAAGAAAAAAGAATACGGTTTTACAAATGGTGCAGGCTAACTCTTGGGTCCTCACCTTAGCAAAGAATTCCGTCGAGTACCATCGCTTGAAAATAATACGGAAAAAAGAAGAGAAGAAAAGAGCAAGAAATAACAACAACTACTTAACAACAATTATAAAAGTTTCACTAGAATTAAAAGACAATGCAAGAATTAAAAGATACAAGTTAAAAAAATAACAAACCCTCATCTTTATTTCATCATTCACTCAATGCTCTCACTACATTTTAATGGAGAATACATGAAGAAGAAGAAGAAGAAAAGAAGAACTAAAGCAAAACTAAATCCTCACAAAAAAACCATCCTTGGCTTGGCACAAAACTGGGCTATTTATAGGCTGAGTGCTGAAACCCTAGGGCAAGATTCTGAGCCCAAATGAAATGACCAAACTATCCCAAAATTCCGAATTGACACTGAGTCAACTCGGCCGTGGATCAGCGGCCGAGTCGCCACTTTGGCCGCGGTTCCACGGCTATTTTGAGGAGTTGGCTTGTTGTTTTTTGTGGGGTTTCTTGTGTTGCTCTCTTCTGTTGTTCTACATGTTCCAAATTGCAAATTGCTTCAACAATTTCTTCAGATCTGTAACAATCCAAATTGGCATCAAAAATAATTCTTTTGAACTCATCTCTCTAGAGCTCCGCGCACCCATTGAATCTTGTGCTGCCCCTCTCGTGCCCTGTGCTTGTCCGAGACACGAATGACCATTGTCATTTATCTTGTCTCTGGAACTGGTAAGCGGCACTGGACGGATACGGATGACCGGAACCCGGCTTTTATCTGTTGGTAATAAATGTTCTGGATTTTGGCGTAACAGTGGAGATTTTGTATCATTTATGTTATTTTGGACTAGGAACCTATAGCCTGTAAATATGTAGCAAACACGGATTAAAAGCACCTGCCTATAAACAAACAAGCATAGGAATGGGCGGTATTAAATGCAATATTCTGGTATGAACATTACGCCAGACTCCGCGTATGACGTTGGCAGAGTACAATGTTCAGTTTACCCAGCTATCGGTGTATACTCCGTATTTGGTGGACACTGAGAAGATGCGGATCAAGAGATTTATTCGAGGCCTGCTTACCCAGTTGTTCCTCGCTATCAGCGCCCAGCATAGTAACACATATGCAGTCGCAGTGGACGCAGCCCTATTGGTTGAGAAGCATCTTAACGAGACTTTGGTAGTTCCGAAACCAAAAAGGGTTCATACTGGTATATCAGCACGGAGACAGATGTTTAGACGTCGCGAAAGATTTCGTTCTGGTCGTGGGAGTAGCAGAGGCTTGGGACGAGGCCATTTGTTTAGCTCTTATCCCCAGGATGGTCAGCAGTGATCGTCTGGATGTTTCCGGTGCGGGAGTTTTATCATTGCGTTCGAGATTGTACTGAGCCACGTGAGGACGAGGCAACCTTATCGCATGTTACCTTACCACCTTCTCCACCTCAGAGAGCGTTGCCTCTTGCGCCTGTTGTTGCTCCGCGTCAGACTTATGCTCAGAAAGTTCATGGTCATGGAGGGTTTGTTCAGAGAGAACGGGGTAGCAGAGGCGGAGGACAGCCAGTTGCCGGTAGAGGGCAGGCTCGAGTATTTTCTTTGACTCATCAGGACACGCAGGCGTCCATTGCAGTGGTTTCAGGTACTCTTTCAATATGTTCCTTCGATGCATGCGTTTTGTTTGATCTGGGAACTACGCACTCTTATATTTCTACACACTTCGTGCGGAGATTGGGCCGAGAGTTGTGTTTGCTAGATCTGCCGCTTGTCATGACTACTCTTGTTAGAGAGTCGTTTGTTGCGCGACATGTGTTTCGGTCGTTTGTCGTTCGGGTTGGAGATAGAGATTCGTCCGTCGACTTGATCCTTCTTAAGATGTTGGACTTTGACGTTCTCCTGGGCATGGACTGGTTAGCTATGTGCTATGCGTCCGTGGACTGCCGCGAGAAGGCAGTCAGGTTTCGTTTTCCCGGCAAGTCAGTTCTTATTGTGCAAAGGGACCGTGATATCGCCCTTCACAGTTTGATTTCTGCCCTTTGCGCTAGTCGGCTTTTGAGGAGAGGATGTCGGGGATTTTTAGCTTTCATTCATGATACCAGAGCCACAGTAAATTCGTTGGACCGGGTTCCTATCGTGCGAGAGTATCCCGACGTATTCCCGATGAGTTTCCTAGATTGCCGCCACAGCGTGAGATTGAGTTTTGCATAGATTTGATCCCCGGCACGGGCCTATTTCTATACTGCCTTACCGGATGGCCCCGGCGGAGCTTAAGGATCAGCTGCAAGAGTTGCTTGATAGGGGACTTGTACGTCCGAGTGTTTCGCCTTAGGGAGCTCCTGTTCTGTTCGTCATGAAGAAGGATGGCAGTTTGAGGTTGTGCATTGATTATCGTCAATTGAACTGAGTTACGGTGCGGAATAGGTATCCTTTACCTCGCATTGACGATTTGTTTGATCAGCTCCAGGGTGCGGGACCTTTTTCTCAGATTGATTTGAGATCAGGTTATCATCAGTTGCGGGTTCGGAATGATGACGTTCTAAAGACTGCTTTTCATACGCACTACGGGCATTATGAGTTTTTTGTGATGTCGTTCGGACTCACCAATGCCCCATCAGCGTTCATGGATTTGATGAACTGGATTTTCAGGCCGTTCCTCGACCAGTTTATTATTGTGTTTATTGATGACATTCTAGTTTATTCCAAGAGTCGAGAGGAGCATGAGCGACACTTGAGAATTTCTTTGCAGACATTGAGAGAACACCAGCTGTTTGCTAATTTCTCGAAGTGTGCCTTTTGGCTTGATAGTGTTGACTTCCTAGGTCATGTGGTTACGAGAGACGGTATTCGTGTGGACCTTAGGAAGATCGAGGCCGTACAGCTTTGGCCCAGACCTGTATCAGTGACAGAGGTCCATAGCTTTTTGTGCTTAGCCGGTTATTACCGCCGTTTTGTGCAGGACTTCTCGAGTATCGTTGCACCGCTGATCGGACTGACCAGGAAGGGGGTTTCTTTTCTTTGGACTGAAGCATACGAGCTATGTTTTCAGCAGTTGAAGACTCGGTTGACGACTGCACCAGTTTTATCTTTGCCTTCTGGATCGGGCGGCTTTGTCATTTACTGTGATGCTTCTCGAGTGGGGCTCGGTTGTATACTGATGCAGCATGATAGAGTTATCACTTTTGCTTCTCGGCCGTTAAAGAAGCACGAGTAGAATTATCCAACTCATGATCTTGAGATGGCCGCGGTGGTCTTTGCGCTTAAGATTTCGAGACACTACTTGTACGGGGAGTCGTGTCATATTTTTACAGACCACCAGAGTTTAAAGTACATCTTCCAGCAGTGGGATCTGAATTTGTGACAGCATCGTTGGATGGAGCTCGTGAAGGACTATGATTGGGAGATCCTTTATCACCCGGGCAAGGCAAATGTGGTAGCTGATGCCTTGAGTCGTAGGCCTGGGGGTAGCTTGTCCCAGTTGAGCGCAGTCCAGAGACAGTATTCTGCAGATTGGCAGATCTTGTGCGACAGCCGAGTACAGTTTGAGCTCACTTCCACTGGGGGACAGCTTGCTCACGTCCGTGCCCGTCCAGTTCTACTAGATCGTATTCGTGAGGCACAGCCCGCCGATTCCCGTTTGTCTGAGATTCTTGAGCATGTTCAACAGGGTAGAGATTCGGAGATCTTGATTGATGACCAGGGTGTGCTACGTTTCGGGACTCGTTTGTGTGTACCTGATACCGATGGGTTGAGACGCGAGATCTTAGAGCAGACACATCAGTCAGCTTTTAGTGTTCACCCAGGTTCCACCAAGATGTATCGTGACTTGAGAGATATCTAGTGGTGGGTAGGGATGAAGAGTGATGTTTCGGATTTCGTTTCGAGGTGCCTGACTAGTCAGCAAGTCAAGGCTGAGCATCAGAGACCAGCAGGAGTGTTGCAGCCTTTACCCGTTCTAAAGTGGAAATAGAAACAGATCTCCATAGATTTCGTTGTGGGTCTACCCAGGTCCAGTCGAGGGTATGACTCCATTTAGGTGATTGTTGACCGGTTGACGAAAGCGGCTCACTTCCTTCCAGTGAAGACCGCTTTCGGTTATGCTCGGTATGCTCAGTTGTACTTTGATGAGATTGTGCGTTTGCATGGCGTTCCCACATGCATTGTATCCGACAGGAGCACCCAGTTTACTAGCCGTCTTTAGCAGAAGCTTCAGGAAGCCTTGGGTACCCGATTGAGTTTTAGCGCCTCTTTCCATCCGCAAACCGATGGTCAGTCAGAGCAGACTATACAGACTCTTGAGGATATGCTTCGTGCGTGCGTGCGTGCGTGCTTGATTTTGGTGGCAGTTGGGATCGTCACTTGCCGTTGATAGAGTTCTCCTACAATAACAGTTATCAGGAGACGATTCAGATGGCACCTTTTGAGGGTTTGTATAGTAGAAAGTGTCGATCGCCAGTCTGTTGGACCGAACTCAGCAAGAGCAGGGTTTTGGGACCCCAGCTAGTTCAAGAGACTACGGAGAAGATCCAGTTGATTCGGGATAGGATGAGAGAAACCCAGTGCAGACAGAAGTCTTATGCCGACAGTCATCGTCGCAGGCTCGAGTTCGCAGTGGGGGATCATATATTCCTACGGATTTCTCCGACGAAGGGCGTGATGAGATTTGGAAAGAAAGGGAAGCTTAGTCCCAGATTTGTAGGTCCTTTTGAGATCCTTGAGCGAGTTGGTACCGTTGCCTATCGTTTGGCACTTCCGCCCAGTTTTCCGGATGTTCACCCCGTATTCCATGTGTCGATGCTTCGAAAGTACCTTCATGACCCTTCTCACATGATTCAGCGCCAGACCGTTCAGCTTGAGCGCAATCTTTCGTTCACCTAGCAGCCGATAGTTATATTGGATCGGCAGGTGAAGAAACTTCGGTCAAAGGTCTTGCCATCTGTGAAGGTTCTTTGGCGTAGCCTGAATAGTGAAGAGGTCACTTGGGAGGCCGAGAGCGAGATGCGGAAGAAATTCCCTCATCTCTTTGAAGATACGCATAGTAAGATTTTAAAATTCGGGGACGAATTTCTTTAAGGGGGGATGATTGTAACACCTTAGAATGCGATTAGTGTTAATTAAGCGATAATGCGGATTTTTAGTAAAAAGTTTACCAAAATAGTTTTCAAATATTTTATAAAAATTAATTAATATTTTATTAATATTTATTTTGGTCTTGCACACACGTGCATGTTAACCTAGGGTTAACCATGCTTAAATAGCCATGGCACCTTAACCCCATTCCAATTAAGTGTATGTATTTATTTAAATTATTTGGTTTTGAAAAATATAATAATAAGGTTTGAATTTTAGTTGACTTGAGAGAGAGAGAGAGGGTGGCATGGAATGATGAGGGAGGGGCAAGCATGGCTTGCATTAAATGAGGAGAGAGAAGAGGGGGCATGGCTCATACACTAAGCTCACACCCTCATTCCTTCATCCCACACTCACACATACACCTTCATCCTCACCTCACTCCTTCAATCCCAACATATTTCTTCATCTCATTTCCTCACACCCTCAACAGAAACCCTACCCAAAACCTTCACAAATCCTCACAAACCCAAACCAAATCTCCACTACAACTCACTAAAACCCTTCACAAAGCCAAGTTTAGCCACTAAGATCACTTGGAGCATGGAAAGCAAGGGTATTGAGCAAGTGTGGATAGGTAACGATCTCTCACTATTAATTATGTTGTTATTTTTTTGTGTAGCTTTAGTAGTCGTTGTTTAGAACGATAAAGATGTAGTTTTGAGCACATATCGTAGTTTTAGTGTCGTTTTGGAGTGTATGTGATCTTCTGTGACTACGAGTGGTTACTGGAAAATCTAGCAATTTATAAGTGTTGTACTAGTTGCCCTGAGTGTTCACCTGAAACCCTGACCCAACCCGACCTAGGAAAACGGGTGACATTGGGGTAAATTCCGGCGAGCTCGGCCGTGCAGGGGACTAGGGTATTTTTTTGTGGGTAGCTGTCTGTGTGATATGCCAGGCGTTTGGTACTGCTAGATTTTTAGGTTTTCACAGTGCGTAAAATCTAGGAGCACTTAGCTAAATTTAGGAGTTTCGGCAAAGTGCTTAGTGTTTCAAGTAGCTTACTGTCGTGGGTTTGTTTTGGTGATGTCGCCACATACTTTAGCCGCTAAGCGAACCCTTTTGTAGCCTAAGGGAACTGATTCGTTAAATTGGCGTTGGGTTCGTTATTATTGCGTAGTTTGCTAAATCCACGTGTTATTGTGTTTTGTGTTAATAGGATCGCAGGCAGGGACTTCGAACGCTGCGAAGAAAGGGAAGCAGGTGGTCGGATTTACTTAGCTCGAGATCCTCAGTGAGTAGATTTAACATCTACGGGGAAATCGCCTGTATGGCTTTTTGCGTCAGGGCTAGATAATATATTATAGCCGCATGTTTATATTCATATATGTTGATTGTGCATGAGCTTCATTGCATACCATTACTTGTTGTGCCTTGACTTAGTACCTAGTTGACACTGCACCATTACTGACGGTTCATATTGCACGAGCACTAAATTGTATGCTACACCCACACCGTCGGTAATTGCCATGACATGGACAACCTATACGCATATGCGGTATTGTATTGTTATTGACATTGAGACATTGATTCCTGTTCTATTGCGCTTATAAAATGCATCGTGCATACATAGCTACATGTACACCCTTATATGATGTTGCGCTGATTTTGGAGGAATTGGGAACCACATGATATATTAAAAAATTGGATTCATTTAAAAGATCGGTTTTCCCTTAATATGCTAATATTACTGTTTTATGTTGCATATATCATATTTCATGGATTTAAGCAATGAGATACAGATTTCATGTGATTTATGGATTTGAGAACCGTGGTATTATTTCAAGAAAGTATGCATTGTATTGAAAAGCCGATTTCTCTTGATATGATATTTCAGTGCGTCCACCATGAGTTTTCTCGGTTCTAAGAATTGTGTTGGAAACCCGATTCGAGGAGCTGGATGATCTGTTTACGGGTTCATGGTGGACCTGGTATGGTACCCCGGGGTAAGAAAGGGATGTTGTGCAGTAGACGATAAGCCTGGCAAAGAGACTACTATCTACCGGTGATTGGTTGGACCTGGAAGTTATCCGGAGGATACCGACCAGAGTCGTGAGATGGATATGGGCCGATCTGGACTGACGGAGCCCATGGGCCGATCCAGACTGACGGAGCCCGATATATGTGGATTTGCGTGTCGATGTTAGACATGAGTTTTCATGATGTTTTCGAGTGCCGATGTTGGGCGCTCAGGTTCCATGAGACTTACAGGATATGAGGGCCGATCAGAGTGACGGCGCCTGAGGTATTGGGATTTGGGGTGTCGTTGATGGACACCGGTTTTTCCACGATGACGATTCATTGATGATGATATGTTTTATCCCATACTCAGTAGTTATTTGATATGCATTGCTTCATGTATTTGTAATACCTGATGGAGTACCTTGATCATGATTGTTGCATATCTATATTACCATATTGTTACTATCAGATTGCATGTGCTAGATTATCGTTGTACGTGCATACCTATGATTATCTGTACAATGTTACTTACTATTCACGAGTTGGCAACTCACCCCCGATGATGATATTTTTTTGCAGCGGATACCGCTACTATTGGCTGTGAGCCGTTTTGCTGTAGGTGGGTTGCGGTTATCCAATTTTATATCCATTGTATATTTCATTGTGTCTAGTACTCTCCATCTACCACTTCATGTATTGACTTAGAGACGAATTGTGAGGACGATATTATATATTTTGTTGACTCTGGGTGTCGTGTTCATGTGAGCCGGCCTTTATTATGTATCTTTACCTCTTTATGTTGTTTTTCATTTATATCGTCTATTTCTTCGCTACGGCGTCGTATATTTATGCTTGTGGTGGTTGTTTCCGCCTTTGGGCATGATTTGCTCCCGTTTGGGGATGCTTTACTTATATCTTATGTTTGTACTCGTTTCAGGGCTAGTTTTTACAAAGGAGGTGCTGCCGAAATTTTTAAGAAAATAAACTTAAGTTTAAAAATTTTTACTTCAGATTTCCAAACGTTTTTAACAATGTTTTTATCACTTACTACTTTTGATTGTTTAGATTTCTGGGTTTTCGGCTTATTTAAATTGCGTTACGCATGTTGGTGTTACGTGGTTTAAGTGCCGGTCACGTGCCTAATTTTGGTTCGTGACAGGCGCCCCCTCATTAAAGCGCATTCATTTCACCGATCTGCTGACGTCTTCAGGGATACGCACGAAAACTTAGGCACGCGATGAGATACTACGTGGACTCAAAGATCGAAACAACGCAACCGCCAAATGCCATGTCGTTCCTGGACGATCAACCACAAAGAATTCTCAGCACCAAGCCGAGCAGAGAGAGCCAAGCGAAACTCTTGACCCGACCCATAAATAGGTCAGAATGAGAGTGTGGGGCTAATGATGATGCTCACAAGTGAGAATTCCCCAGATCACGACATGTGGCTGATGACGTATCCCGGGTGCTTCGGAACTAGAATAAGCCTGATGCATCGGGGACATTCTTCGGCTTCCTGACTCGTCTCCGAGCTCCTGACAAGCCGAGCTTCTTTGACCTCCCGCTCATCTGTGAGCTCCTGACAGGCCGAGCTTCCTCGGCCTCCAGCTCGTCTCCGAGCTCCTGACAGGCCGAGCTTCCTCGGCCTCCAGCTCCCTTCCGAGCCATCTGACAGGCCGAGCTTTCTCGGTTCCCCCGATCAACAAAGAGCACGGAGCCTAAACACCCCCGCAATGGCTCCGCGTATCTCGCCGAAGCGAGATATCCACCGCTCCATGGTCCACGTCCCACAATGACACGTCCCTCCATTAATGAGCGTATCCCGCCATTAATGGACGGATCCCGCCATCAACACGAGCGTAACGAGGGGAGCGTAACTAACGGCAAGAATCTTGCGCCGGCTCGCTCCATGCGACCCCTATATAAACCCCACTTTCAGATGACACAGGTAACTCGAATTGATTCCAATACGCCGCTACTCTACCCTTATTCCTCGATACTAACTTGATCGTCGGAGAGTCCTTTGGTGGTCACCCACCACGGGACTTCCTTTGCAGATAGCTCGGCGTCAACACCATCCTATTGAGATCCACATGCTCAACAACTCCCAAACCAATCTCAGCCGCACAAGATCGCTTTCGCCAGATCTACGGAGAACAACATCTGAGGGAGATTTCAACCTCCATCACATTCCCTTGAGAAAGAAAGTGAAGTGGTTCAAAATATTCTTGTGTCATGAATGTGACAAAGTACTTTTTTTACTTTCTTGAATCCAAATAAAGGATAGTAAAAATGTGGGATCACTCTCATACTTTCTTTGCTACTTTTCGGTGTTTGCCTTTACCCTCTAACAATTTAAAATTTAAACTAAATCACAATAGATACCATGAGCTTATTTAGTTGTGATGATGCTCAATATTGGCGATCTCCAAGATCAGGATACGTGGCAGATGACGTGTCCCAGAACTCAGAAGAAAGGGCACACAGGGGCCGACCAGACTACCTCTGTACCCGACCTGCAAGGACAAGCTGGCTCTCCTCAGAGCCCCCTAAAAATTGGCCTCCTCAGCCTCTCAGCTCGCCCCGAGCTGCCACAGAACCAAGAATCCTAGGCCCTCTCGCTCGTCCCCGAGCTCCCCAGCCGAGGCCATCTACCTCGGTCCTCCGACCGACCAATTCCACCGCTCACAGGCGTAACCGCCGCTCCGCAAATCTCGCCATGCGCTGATTCTCCGCCAGCAACATCCCACGTTCCATGCCATCACGGTCCCCATTAACGGGCGATCTGCTCATTACACGGGCGTGACGTTGGGAGCGTAACTACCGGTGAGATTCTCGCGCCAGCTGCTGCGTGCTGCCGCCACTATATAAACCCCCATCACAGTGGGGTCAACTAAGCCATTTTTTACTCCACTTAGCCATTACTCTGCTCGGATCTCATGCTAACTTGATCATCGGAGGGTCCTCGGTGGTACCAAACCACCCTGGGACTTCCTTGCAGGTACTCGGAACTAAACTCCTCAAATCATCAATCTCCTCAAAACCCATTGAGACCCATACGCAACAGGAGATCACCTCTAAAATCCACCGGGAGATCGACGGAAGACAACATCTGATGGAGACCCGAAAAGGATCTCCATCAGTTGACGCCGTCTGTGGGAAACTAAACTCCACAAAAAAACAAAGTTGGCCTTCCTATCTCCATCCATATGGCAAGCGACTACCCTGAAGATCCAGGTACCAGCCGCCGTCTCCCCCTCACCGGAGGCGCGGATGAACCTCACCCGGCGACCATCATCAACGCCCTCGCCAGCCGAATAGATCGGCTACAGTCCCTCATAGAGGCGCTCGTCCGCTTCCAAACGGCCAGGCCAGGGCCCCAGATCGCCGCTCCTCTGACTCCAGAAGACTCTGCCCTCATCGGCATGGCTGACCACCGGCGGGCTACAACCCCTGGCCCCAGATCTCATGGTGTCATGTCCCGAAAGTATGGAATATGACCGGCACTTAAACTACGAACGTCTCAAGGTGTACGTAATCTAAGTAAGACGAAATCCCAGAAATCCAAACCAAGAATAGTAGTAGAGTGTAGGAAAAACCATTTTAAATCAAATAGTTTGCAACATGCGCCGAAATATGCATTTTAAAATCACAAGTCTTTTCTAAACATTTCGGTAGAGTTTCCTTTGTAAAAACTGACCCCAAACGGGTACAAAACCTGATAAAGCATATATAATGGAAAATGCATCCCCAAGCGGGAGCTAGCTCTTCGTCAATCGACGGTCACAACCACGCAAGCAAGATAATATACAACGCCCCAAGGCGAGGATCCCAACAGAAAAGGAAACTCAAAACAGCAAGAAATCCAGAGAAATATAACGCGCGACTCTAAGGTCGAAAGAATGACATCACTGGTCTCTATCTCAATTAAGTACATGTTTGGTTGATGGAACTTCTAGATACAACTGAATAATAATATACAATGTATAATGATGGGTATGATACAAATAAACCCACCTACTAGCAAGTCACGCGAGAGAAGCAGTGCCCGCAAAGCCGTAATGAAACCTGTACGGCAAAACCTGCAAGGAACTGGGGCACAACGGGGGTGACTTGCCAACTCGTGAGTAGAAAAAGATCTACGAACAGAAACCGCATGTATGATGCAATCCTAGGTCATACGATCATAATATATAATCCTCAAATATAAAACCTGCAGCTTATAACAATAGCTAGGGTAAATATCTAACCCAAGTGTAATCCCATATGCCCGTGTCAGTGCCTCAGGTAGCAATATATCATATGGATGATGTATGAATGCATGAAAACAGAATACATGTACTAAAGAAACTGCTTTCATAATTTAGTGAGATTTCCTTTGTATTCTTAAAATGAGGTATCATAAATGAAATCAAGATAAACAGTGTCTAGCATCGACACAAAACATAAATCTCAATGTCTCAATGTCTCAAAATCTCAGGCTCCGGCTATCCGGACTGGCCTGCATCATCAAATCTTAGTACCTCAATATCTCGAAATCTCAATGTCTCAATCTCAATATCTAGGGCGCCATCAGTCCAGACCGGCCCCTACCATCCATCTCAAGACCATGACGGTGTCCTCCGGATATCCGACGCGTCGGGTAAAATCACCGGTCGGTAGTGCTCCCCTGCCAGCCTCAACGCCATCATCTGCGATCCTCTTGCCCTGGGGTACCGCACCGGGCCCACCATGTACCCGAAATGGTTCCTCCATCTTCTCGAATCGGGTCTCGAAATCCATCAGCAAACTCATGGTGGACGACTCATACATCATGGGAAAACCGCACTTTTTATTTAAAAAGAGAGAGAGCAGTTTATATAAGTTTTGCGGTTTTCCCCCAAATCCAGAAAATATCATGGAAATCCGAATCTAAATCATTAATAGCATTGTAAAACCATGAATATAAGCATGAGAATCCATGAATGCGGCATATAATGAATAACAGTATGCATGAAGTGACGAGTAATAACTACAATGTCAAGTTGGCATATAAGACAAGTACACTAATATCATGTCACTACTAGCTAACAAGATAAATCAAGCAATAATATTCTCTAAGTGTACGTGACATGGCAATTACCGATGAAGATGTGTGTGCGCCGGCAAATAAGTGTACGTGGTACATACGCATCATCGGTAAGGGTATTGGTGTCCTAACAGCATGATATCAACAATAGAATATGAATCACAATAAGTATGCGATGCGGAGCAACAATAATAATGTGCGGGAGATGAATACCAAACACAATGTTAGCTAAACTGCATCTAATGTCATAAGAGTCATACGGCTACACCAACTATAGAGCTGAGCTAATAGGCTAACTGCAGGTAAGGGAAGCCGCCTAACCTCTGAGTCGATACATATATATATATATATATATATATATATATATATATACATTAGTCGGTGATCCCGCCTCAATAATATCACATCCGATGCTATATCCCTATAATCGGTTATTCCCAAGTCAAGAGTGTGGATCAAACCTCAATATATAGCTCGTACGTAAATCCGTCGTACGGCATCCCCAACTCTGGTTACGGGTCGATATCACATTCATCATGTCATTCATCTAGTATCCTCTTTATCAAGATCACAATTCGGGTACTGACCTACGTCTAGTACAGTACTAATATCAGCACTATAATCATGCTCGGGCAACTGATCGACAGTCTCGTATAAATCGATATCATCAGCACATATCATCACAAGGAGTATACATCGCCCAATGTGGCCTATCATAAATATCTTGACATATCATATCTCATCACACAATCACATGTCGATCATTTTATCTATATCATTATTCACATGGTATCGTCGTCCAAATATCCGCTATACATCAAGACGTATCTCGAGTACGAATTCTACCGTATTACCGATATCATAATCTCAGATCAAATATCATCGACTCATCTCACTCCCAAGTATCATCCTCAAGTCCGTATGTGAACACATAGTCCCATACCCATGTGAACACATAACTACATAGAATCCCATGAGCACATATGAATAAGAATGTATGCAAGTATGTATGAGTGTGAGTGTGTATGTGTAGTGCAACCACTACTCTAGAGTTTCGCAATGGTATACCAATATCCATCCTAAACATCATCATTAATCCCAAACAACATATAATAAATGTATGTGTGTATACGCATCCGTATATATCACCACGAACTGCGGGGGTGCTATACGCCATCCACCCGACTTCTCCCCGTAGATATAAATCTACTCACTTTGCTTATGTGTGCCGATGCTGATGTCGCCATTTGCATCTCCAACGCCTCGACGCCACGTGGGGTACCTACAAGGATATCACACGCCAAAACACATGAAAACTGTGTCGGAAACTAAAATGGTACACGTTACGCCAATAGGTAAAAACCTATAGCCTTGCGTGCAAACACAACCAGTATCCCTCTGCCATTGGCGTTCAAACGCCACCCGACAGAAACGAATCACCAAATACCAAAATCCATGCTAAAACAAGTCGTAAATCATGCGCCAACTCAAGAAAATCAACCCAGATTCTACCCTGATTGGAATCAGACAAAACTAGACATACCCAGGGTCAAGTTTACAGGTAAAAGAGCCATGCACCAAAAACGAGGGGGTTTCCCCCTGCTCTGGCCACAAATTGCGGCCAGGGGGAATATATCTGCGGCCAGAAAATGGAGTTGGGGGCTAGGGTTTTGGGTGTTGGTTTCTATCTGCCCGCATATCTCACAGCCAAGTCAAAATTATTTTAGGAGGGCCCGGTTGATAGCAGTTTTCAAAAAGGCTAGAAAGTCGATAAAATTTCTAAAATACGCCAAGTCGAAACTTTCAGGTAACTAACTGGAAATCTAGGGTATTCTGGGGTTAACTGGTCTCAAACGCACCTAATAAGGCTATACTAACATTCAAAACCAACACTTGGTCAAGTCTCACTCAAATTTGACTAAACTAGCACTAATCACAATATAAACACTAAATTTCAGCCAACTACCCATAACTGAGCAAGAAAAGAGTTGGGTTGAGAGATTATACCTCAAGGGGGTCCTAGGATGAAGGAGAAGGGAAGAAGGAGGAAGGAGGAAGGGGCTGTTGCTACTACCGGACTGCTTCTACTGCTGTGGTGTTGCTGTTGCAGCTGATGCTGAAGCTGTTTTCTGGGCTGAAGCTGCTGCTGTTGTTTTATTTTTGTGATGTTGGTGTTGCTGTAGTAGCAGCAGTGGCTGTTGTTGTTTTGTGTAGTGTTGTGGCTGATGTTGTTGTGGTATATGATGGTATGGAGGCTGTTCTTGCTGCTGTTGCAGCAGCTACAAGCTGATGGGGTTGATGATATGGTGTTGTTGCAACAACTGCTGCTGTGGCTGAAGTTATTTTGTGGTTGTTTTGTGGTTGGGGTTGTTGCTAATGATGGTGCTACTGCTGAGGCAGCTGATGTCTGTTGGGTGGCTGGAATGTGCTGAAGTTGAAGTATTTGTGTTGGTGTTGTGTTGGTGTAGTTTTGAATGATGTTGTTGCAGCTGATGTTGATAAAAATTGGGGCTAAAGTTGTGCTGATGGCTGATGTTGTTGTGAGGCTGATGTTGTTGTGTTGAGGGCTGATGTTGTGTTGGGGCTGATGTTGTGTTAGCTGATGTTGTGTTGGGGCTGATGTTGTTTGGGGTTGATGTTGTGTTGGCTGATTTTGTGTTGGGGCTTGTTCTTGCTGCTATTGCAGCATCAGATGGGGTTGTTTGAATGATGCTGTTGCTGATGATGTTCTCTTTTTGTGTGTGTGTTGTTGCAGCAGTTTGTTGCAGCTGCTACTGCTGAGCTGAAGTGTGTGTTTGAGAGGCAAGCAAAAAGTTTTGAAATGAAATAAGTTAACCCCCATCATCCTCTCTCTTATTAAATGCACAACCATCATGGCTCTCTCTCTCTCTCACCACAAGTCAACCCCCATCCTAATCACCATTAAACAAAACCAAAACCCTTGATTAACCCCAACTATCTTAACCAAAAGGTTTAAGCCACCATGGTCATCTAAGCATGGTAACCCTAGACTTAACTCAAGCTAACATGCACAAGTGTGTGTAGTCCGGATAAAATTCCAATAAAATATTCATAAAACCAGATAAAATATTTAAAAGCCTTTTTGGTAAACTTTTTACCAAAACCCCACAGTAACACATAATTACCACAAAACACCAACTCAGGTGTTACACACGGGCCGATACTCCCAGAAGCACGCTGAGCGCCCCACGGCTCCACACCAAGATCCGCCGCCAGAGCGCCTCGCCTCAAGCCTCCTCGTAACCCTTACTCCCGTAAAGAGATGTCGGTCACCTCGCCTGTCCACAGGCATGATCGACACCCCTTCCCTCGACTGGATCGCAAAGAAGGGGCTTGCCACGACGGCTCGAGGGCCACCTCGCCCGGGGATCTGAGGAACCTCATCGAGAGGAACCGGGGCCGCCCCCAGACGCAGGTCTCCCACAGCAGAGGCCAGGGATCACAAGGCACCGAATCCTCAGGATACCACGGCAGACTCGACGCCCTCAAAAAGAGGATCGAGGGCATGCGCCGGGAAGGTCGCCTCTCGGGCGACGGGGCAAAGTACGCCACCGACTCGCTCACCAAGCCGTATACCGAGGGACTGCTCGCTGTCCACGTCTCCTCACGCAACAAGCCCCCGAAGGACTCTCTGTTCGACGGGAAAACCGATCCCAAAGACCATTTGGATTCTTTCACTACGGGGATGAGCTTCTAGGACCATTCCGACGCCGCCCAGTGCAGGGCCTTCCCAGCCACCCTCATCCGCTCTGGTCGGGACTGGTTCCGAGGACTCAAGCCTCGCTCAATCTCAACCTTTGACGAGCTGGCTACTCAATTCCTTGGCCACTTCGTTAGGAACCGTCAGCCGAAGCGCATGGGTGACTACCTCTTCACAATAAAGAGCGGGGACAAGGAGACGTTCAAGGCTTACATCACCCGCTTCTACATCGCCCTCCTCGAGGTCCCCGAGCACCGAGACAAGACCGTTATCATGGCGCTCAGATCCGGTCTTAGGCACAAGGAGTGGTTGCGCTCCTTTGCGTTGGCACAACCTAAGACCTGTTGGATATAGTGCCCTCAGAGTCAATTATTGGATCACAGGCACGTGATTGCAATGATTGAGGGAGGACCTATACCGGTAAGACAGTCTTACTCAAGATGATAGTATGCTATCTAGTTTATCTTTATCATCGTGTACTGCTTTAGGTGACCTTATAGGTCGCTATTACACATTGATAGAGCCCTTAGGATTCTTGCTTGACTACTAGCAGTATGATGGCGATCATATACGTGGGAGCTGGGGTCTATAAGCACATCCTTAAAAGGTCCCTAGTCGTGGGAGTTTCGAGACTGGGCATCGATACTCCATTAGTAGACTGGTGTATACAGTCGAGACCCCGACGAGGGGCGGTGGCTGGTCTCACAAACCATTGGTGTCAGTTGGATCACCTAAGATGTATACAGGTGCTCATTGGGTTATGAGTACACCGGAAAGGACTCGCCGGAAGCATGCTAGTTGGTATTATACCTGATGTCAGATAGCAGTTCCCTGGTGACATGTGTACAGGTTAGTTCATCGACCTGAGATCGTCATTTTTCTCATGTGAGTTCCCACTGTGCTTTGATTACTACCCTACCACGGCTTAAAGGAGTCGTGCAAACAGGTTTTAGTTGGGTACAGTCCCGAGCTACATGGAGGCAGTGAGTGGATCGGCAGGGGTTTCTTCTCACCCTGTATTGGGGGTGAGATCGCGCTGTGTCTAGAGAGCCATTACACGAAGTCCTTGGCCAAGGCAGGAGATTTACTGGTAGGTATTCCAGTAGTATCTCAGGGTGTTCTGGGCTACACTCCGACATGACTTGTACTGCTTTTGGGGGTCTGACTTTTACCAACCCCCTAGGCCCGCCATGCATTACTCATAGACGAACGGACCGGACTGTACGGATATTGTTACTGACAGGCTCAGTAGGGTGTCAGGATGAGTTCGCTCATCGACCTCCCTTTTGGTCAATACCTGGTAGCCCGTCACGTATGGCTAGTACCTCTGACGTGCTAGTGGTTAAATCCACAGCCAAAGTATTGATGAGTCTTTAGAGTCCCCCACAGACCGTTTTCATGTTTTTGGCGAAACGTTGTAGAGGCCGTATGATATATGGCAGGGTTCGATCTTATACGTGCGGTAGTGCACGGATCATGATCGGACGGATCATACTAGTGGGCTTTCATTTAAGCCGGATCCTAGTAGTTGTTAGTTATATGTATGCCCTAAAGGCCATTACTGTACATATGATGTACATTGTAGTTGATGCTTGGACATATATAGGGAGGACTTTCTTGCTCGACATGATAGTATGCTATCTGGTTGCACTTTTTCTTAACATGTACTCTGATTGTCTCTATGTTACATGTTGATAAAGCCCTTAAGATATGTACTCAACTACTGGGACTATGATGAGATCATACTAGTGGGGCCACGGTAGTCGACGAGTACATCCTATAACTGTTCCTAGTCGAGGGTGTATCGAGACAGGGCATCGATACACCAGAGTAGACTACCGTATACGCATCTTGACCCATATGATGGGCGATGGATGATCCCATATCCATCGGTGTTTGACATCAAGGATGATGTACGGGTGCTCAGTAGAGACTGGGTACACTGGACGGACTCGCCGAGAACTCCCAGATGGTATTATACCTCACGTCAGATGGCAGTTCTCCGGTGACACTGGTACAGAGTTGTTTGTTGACCCGAGATCATCATAGAGTCTTGTGTGATTCCCACTGTGCTTTGATTTCCATCATACCACGTCCAAGAGGGCGTGCAAAAAGGTGGCTTTTGGGTACATTCCCGAATCACATGGAGGCAATGAGCGATGGGAGGGGATTCGTCTCTCCCGGTATAGGGAGTTGATGTTGTGCTGTGTTCGATTGGCTATAACTGGAAATCCCTGGGCAGGGTTGCTGAGATTTACTGGTAAGTGTTATCAGTAGTTTCTTGAACTGTTATAGGCCTCAAATCGACACGACTTATCAAGCTACTGGGGTCTGACGTTTACCACCCCTAGGCGAGATATGCGACATATCAGACGACGAGACAGGACTGTATGGGAGTGTTACTGATTGGATTCGCAGGAGAATGTACAGGCTTGCTTGTTGATCTTCTGATCGCTCAATACCTGGGTGGCTGTTACGTTTAGCTGACTGCTTACAACTTGTGGGCGTTTGATATGATCATCACCTACTGCCGGCGTATTGACGATTCTTTAGAGTCCTACACAGAGGTTTCTTGACTCAGGCAAAATGGAGTAGGGGCACATATGTGATATGTACAGGACCGAGGATAATACGATATGAGATACCGTATTCTATTCTCGCGATATATGATATCAGCCGGGTCATCGGATCAAGTGTTGATTCGATGATTTAATGTATAATAATATATATGATATATTAAATTACATTAACTAATATAAACTCACTAAAAGATTCTTTTTCTCGCTCGGGTAATACATTAATATATATGCGATATATGTTAATTGTATTATTTTATTTTGTTACAATAAATATTGTATATGTGATATATAATATTGTAACATGATATGATCACTAATGCAACATGTTTAGTGGAGATTAAACATGGTTAGGGTTTGATTTAGGTTAGTTGTTTCTTGAACCTTCTAGAAGGTTTCCTTTTTGTTTTTGCAAAGATATTTTGCAAGATATTTACTTAACCCAACCCACACCCTTTACTATGGTTAGATCTCTACAATGGTTAAGTCTCTTTTTGACTTAACCATGGTTGCTTTGGTAATGATATTATTACTTTCATTATTCATCACAAAAGGATGACTATTGTCCTTCTTCTTCCTTCTTCTTTCTTTGATGGAAAAGCTTACTAGCTTTTTCAAAGGTGATGAAAATGAGTGAGAATATGAAAACAAATGAGAGCTAAAATCCTACTTCATCATCCTCATCTACCTTTGCCATTTAGATGAGGGTGTTCACTTCATTTTGTGAGTGAGAGCTTGTGTTAATGAAACTTCAAGGTAGATCATCTTTGTTATCGAAGATCGGAAGCAAGCTTGCATCTTTCTCTTCGTGGAGCCTCTCGAGAGTCCGGAACTTGATGATTGCAGCGAAGGGACCACAACACGGAGCTTATGAAGTGAAGGATCGGATCTAAAAAGGTTGTAATCCCTCTCACTTAGTGTTAAAGTGTTTAACATGCTTGTTTTCGCCTAATCTCTAGTTTAAAGATCTTGGTTAGGGTTGTTCGGCACGGCTAAATTTTAAATCGGGCATGGTTGATGCCTCGCAGACCCTTGTGCGTGTGCCTAGTATTCCTACAGTGGTATCAGAGCCAAGCTAGAGCTTTAGTTGAAGTCTAGGCGAAGTTTAAAGTCCGTTCGAACTCCGAAAACCCGATATAACCTAGTTTCTGGAAATTTTTCAAAAATGTTGATTTTTTTATATTAAAAATACTCAAAAATTCAGCAGGGAAATACAAGTATTATTGTGCAGCACGTGCTTCCAATTCCATTAAAGCGCCGCGGAACCGCGGCCGTACCATGTCTTGCACGGCGATTCCGCGGCCAAACAGTAACATTGTGGTTTGAACTTTGCACAGTAATAACCGTTGGTACTTCCTGATTCTTCTCGGAATTTTTAATTTATACTCAAGTGTTGAATTTTCTGGGTTGTATTGGGGACTCATTGATTCGATCGGATAATTTAACTTCATTTAAGTTTTTATTTCCGGATAATTTAGAAACTGTTAAAAAGTTCAAACGGATATCAATAACTCACTTTTTCCCCTGTCGGAAATTTTTTCAAAAGTTGGATTTTTTCTCGAGTTTGAAACTTTCGGAAAATCATGCAAGTAACGCGGTGGACCCTCTAGAAGACAACAAACCTTAAATCGATTATGTGACCGTCTTGAACTGCCTCTGAACCTTAGGGTTTGAGGCAGTACGGCGTTGCCACATGTGAGGCGTTGGCTTGACCCTTCTACGGCTGGACCATTGGTACTGTGGCATGTGATGGATATTTTTTGAACTCCGCTCAAGTGTTGAGCCATTTGGGAAAACTTGGGTGTTTGTTTATTCGATCGGAAAGTTTAACACTGTCTATTTATCTGGAATGTGATACAATATTTGGAATCCACAAGTAGTTATGAGATAACTAATTTGAATATTATAAATCAAGTAGTTCAGTCTCAGTTGATCGGTTGCCACGGGATTTTGATGCGATCAAAAGTCCGTCGCAATCACGTAGCGTACGCAGATACCGGGTAAACTTAATACACAGCCACGCCCCATAGCCCCGACCAAGCGACTGTAGGAGAACCCCGTCGCTAAAAGCATCCGTTCGGGTGCTCGCGGCAGCGGTGTTCCGCCTTAGTGCACTTCATCGACGGCATCCGGGGGTGCGGCCGTCAACTAAAGATTAGGATGAGCATCCGATCAGGATGTCGGGAATTTTGTTGAATTGCCCGACTTGATATTGAAAAGAGTTTTCGATAATGAGACTAAAATGCGGAGTTTATAATTGTTAGGCATGCGATGTCTAAGGAATTCATTTGGTTAGGCATGCGATGTCTAAGGAGGTTGCGGATTCCAACTTTTGTAGTTTTACACTTTCTTTTCTGCGACCATAAGTGTAATATGTGGTGTATCGCCGGTTTCGTTGCTATACATCAACGACAATTGGGACACGCATATTTACTTACGTTGATGATATGTGATATTATGTGTTGCTGTGATATGTTATATTGGATCGTCGCGTTTTGAATAGCCGGGGGTTTTATTTGAGATGAGAGTTTTTCTTTTTCATTCATGTAAAATTCATTTGTATGTAATATTCTTTTATTGGGGCACTTCCGGGCTGAGGATGATGTATGTCCACAGTAGCGCCCCGGCCGTCAAACAGACGCCAAATGCGGAACAAAAACTATTTACAACGGGCGCTATAGCGTACCGTAACCCGGATCTGCCATTAAAGCTAAACTAACAAACTACAAAGTGGATAGAAGAGTTATACCGAACGATCCGAGTCCTTCGGTCTTCAACCATCATCCCACGCTTGTTGCGGCTGCTCCGATCTCCTGAATCTCCAATCTTCTCGTCCAAGTGGCACCACGTCGACGGATCTTTAAACGGGCTCCCTCCTCTGAACCGAGGCAACTCGGTCGACAAGTTTGCTAAAAGAGATGACCAAGATGAAGTAGAGAAAGAGTAGAACACTTTGTCTCGTTACGTCCAAGGCTATGGACGAACGGTTAATGAAGTTGCCTTTTGGAATCGGGTGAAATGAGAAATGAGGCTTATCTAATTTCCATGAGTCCAAAACTATATCAATCTTTTTCTAGCAACCATATATCCACAAGAGGGGAGGGGCCGGCCAAGTTTATAGAGAGGAGAGGGTGAGTGTAGGAGCATGGAGTGGTAACCATAAGATAAAGAAAGAATGAGTCACCTTAACACATAGTATGAACACATTTATGAACTAATGAATCATCACCCTTAGTCACCAAAACATTAATGAACATTTAAAGCACAAATGAGTCACATGCCACCTCATCATCCTAGTCACCATCTAGATGCTTCTAGAACCTTCCACACTTATCTCAAGAAAAGATAAATCCGCCTTTAACCGAATATTAAAAGACGGGCGATAGAAAACTGGAAACCGGCAACTTCCAAAAGCGATCCTGAAACGAATTTCAGGATAACCCCGTATCAGTATAAACATACCCGCATTTATATTATGACGGAATACAAATACAGCTGAGACAAAGATATTATATCTACACAGTATAATATTGGGATCCGGCTTAAACCAAAGCCTACCTGTATTATCTGCCCGAAAAAAGACACGTGCGAAAACGCACGTGCATTTTCCGAACCCTGCCATAAAACTATACGGCCTCTACAACGTTTCGCCTGAACTTGGGAAAGTGTCTGTGGGGAACTCTAATGACTCATCAACACACTGGCACTGGGTATAACCTCTAGCACGTCAGAGGTACAAGCTGTACGTAACGGTTGCCATGTATTGATTGGAAGGGAAGCTGACGAGCGAACTCATCCATAAACCCTACTTAGCCTAACAGTGACAATATACATACAGTCCGGTCCGTTCGTCTATGAGTATCGCATATCTACCTAGGGGGCTAGTAACGTCAGATCCCCAATAGCGGTATAAGTCGTGTCAGAGAGTGGCCCAGAACACCCTGAGATACTACTGGAGTACCTACCCGTAAATCTCCTGCCTCGGCCGAGGGCTTTATGTAATGGCTCTCCCAGACACAACGCGATCTCACCCCTAATACCGGGAGAGACGAATCTCCTGCCGATCCGCTCACTTGCCTCCATATGGCTCGGGACTGTACCCAAAAAAGACCTGTTTGCACGACTCCTTTGAGCCGTGGTAGGGTAGAAATCAAAGCACAGTGGGAACTCACACGAGACAAATGACGACCTCAGGTCGATGAACTAACCTGTACACATGTCACCAGGGAATTGCAATCGACGCTAGGTATAATACCAACTAGCAGATTCCCGGCGAGTCCTGTCCGGTGTACTCATAACCCAATGAGCACCTGTATACATCTTAGGTGAACCAACTAACAGCAATGGCTTGTGAGACCGGCCATCGCCCCTCGTCGGGGTCTCGATTGTATACACTAGTCTACTCTGGAGTATCGATGCCCTGTCTCGAAACTCCCACGACTAGGGACACTTTAAGGATGTGCTTACAGACCCCAGCTCCCACGTATATGATCGCCATCATACTGCTGGTAGTCAAGAAAGAATCCTATGGGCTCTATCATCATGCAATAGTGAACTAAAGCATGTATACGATGATAAAGACAAACCAGATAGCATACTATCATCTCGAGCAAGACTGTCATATCGGTATAGGTCCTGCCTCAATCATTGCAATCACGTACCTGCGATCCAATAATTGACTTTTAGGGCACTATCTCCAACAATCTCCCACTTGCACTTAAGGCTAATTATTGCGATGTCGCATACTCACAGCCCGTGTGATACCGAACATCCAACTTCTCTACTAATCAGTTTCACAAAGCTAGTTTGTAAAACTCTTATGTTCGAGAAATAGCCTTAGTGAGTGGATCCGCCCTGATGTTTCTTTCTATGTCTCTCTTAATCTCAAGTTCGCGGAGAAAGCGATCTCCCGAATCGAGTAATACATGTCTTAGAATATGTCTGGATATCTGATGGGACCTAGCTCATAAATGAACTCCAAATCCAAACTTCTTAGACTGTATCGATCACTGAACCTAATCAGTATCCAGCACCATGCCTCCCACAGTATCCTCTTGGACTACCTTTCCATAATACTGTCCCTCGTCAGAGGGATAACTATAACTCTGACAATCACTCTGTCATCCATGTCACCTTTGAAGCCTGGAATGATAACCGTCTCCCGAAAGAGGCTGCCGTCATCAAATCCGTAGAACATGCACTTATGTTCTAAAACTGCTTCCTTATGTTTCTCCAGGATTGGATTAATATAAACTTATCGCATCAAGTGCAAAAACTACATTTGATGTGGTACTTGACATCTCATGATTGACTCAATTGCCTAAGCAAGTGATCTGCCAATCATGCACATCCCTCTCTTCTTTAGTCTCTAAGACACCTTTAGAGAGGGTGACTCCATCACCTGCAGGTACACTACCATGCCTGGAGTCATCTATTCTTAAATACTATTAGAATACTGTCAAAGTACCCACATTGGAAAACTACCCAAATCTAGATCTAATACCATAGATCTAGTAACCAGAATGTCTGATATTATATCCATATCCTGTCTGGAGAAACAATTGTGTGACGACCATAGTACAACCGATCGTAGTATAGGAATTTTACTTCCTACTCTGTGTATGCCATCGAAATACCAGGACATCACACCCTACTACCTTTTTAACAGATCCATCCCCTATTCTGATGAAGTCAAACCTATGACTGTCACATCAAAATTAGATGATCTTATCTCCGCTATATCTGCTTAAGTCTATAAATAGACGTAAACTACTTGCCCACTATGCTTCCGCTGCTCCCACTGACCACAACAACCCTCTGGCAGAATAATATATACGTACACTTCTAAAGCTAGTTTAGAACGACGCTATACTTAACCTCCTGCCGGGTCTCATAGCCTGGAACAACAGTAGTGTCAAGTATGGGTAAACAAGAACCCCCATGTCACTGTCCTTGAGGCTACCGGAGTACCTCTCGGGTGTCTGAGGTTACCCACCATGTCTGCGGAGTGGCTATTGGAATGTCAAACCTGATTGAATATATAGGTCCTATTAAATTTTCCGTAATCGTTTGCGGTTCTGGAATCACTTCCAGTTCTACCATACTCCCACTACTGTTTTTTGAAAAAATCCATTTTACTAAAACTGTGGCGAGTCAAGAACAATATCACTATTGATCTTCCAGATAGTAGAATATCAACCCTCGACATAGCCCGGGTCAACCCACAAACTGCCATTACAGAAACGTGTCTTGAGTTATCCAGAATCTGGTTTTAAGTATAAGCTGGACAACTCCCCTTATCTTAACATCGTTAAGATATGAACCGTTCCATATACAATATAAAAATAGAGGCATTAATTTAATTGGAACCAGATTCAAATCATGCAGCTGTCTCCAGTGCATATCAACTTAATGGAGAGAGGCTAATCAGCATTATTCAACTTCGGAATACATCCAATTATGAGTAACCCGAAAGAGAAACAAGTTTCTCAAAACCATTACTTGAATACCAATCACAAGAATCTATATCTTCGATCTCTTTGAAAAATCCCGATACTTGCGATACCCGGTTCTCTACTTTATTCTTATACCCACAACTTCTCAAAACTTAGACATTGTATTTGTACGAGACACTTGTCTAAAAACTAGAGAAGTCACAAGTAAACAGAACATAGTACGAGGACCTACCCCTTTGTCCTGACGGACACTGGACAACATACAATACTCTGTATAAGTCCGGTGAGTTGAATAACTCAAAACCTGTGCATTATAGGTTGAAAACTGTACCCAGGTGATTTCCTCAAATATCACCAATTACAACGAGTTCCGATGTAATGAGGATGATCACCTGATTCCCAATAACTTACTCCCACTCATCATCTGTAAAACTAGACAGATATGAGAATGAAGCCTGGTAAATACATACCATGGAGCAAAGGTCTAATTGGGAAATCAGTTTACCATTAACAATGCACAGTTAAACTGAAACATGAAAATGTTTCGTAGGGTTATCCTGGTATTCTTAGTAATGCCTCTTCCATAAATCAATTCATGACTCTAACCGTATTTTTCTTTGCCATCTCTCCAAATCCCTTTATTTGCCTTTATTCAATACCTTCTGTTCACCATCGTTAGGCTAAATGGTTTTCTTCCTTCCCTACCGTTCGGCACCAGCCTAGGTTTGGAAGAAGACTATCCAGTAAGAATAATAGGTGTACTCTCATAAACCAAGGAGTACTCGTATCTTGAGAGAAGGTGAAGATAAAAGACAACTGAATAATACCTTATTCTATTTCTCCCGAACTGGGAAAAAGCAAAGGTGAAATAGGAGTGGCGATGAAGTACGCGGTTTGATCGTGAATGATAACAGTCACAATTTACTTTGCCCTCTTTCTAATCCCTTTATTTTGTCTTTACATATTACCTTCTGTACACCTTACTTAGGCTAATTGGTTTTCTTCATTCCCTACCTTTCGGCACCTGCCTATGGTTTGGAATAAGACTATCCAATAAGCGTAATAGGTGTACTCTCCTAAACTAAGGAGCCATCGCAACCTGAGAGAAGGTGATAACAAAAGACAACTGAATAAACTAATTCTATTTCTCCTGAACCTGGATCCATCCTCGAAGAAATCCCTTCGAGTTCGTATATAACCATACGATGGATCTATCCAATGGAAGTGGATGTCCGTAGTATTACGGGGTGTTATGAGAAATACAAAGGGTAAAAGAAGGAGCGGCAATGACTTATGCAACTTTAGACAATCCAAAAGCCAGTATTATAAGAAGGTTCGGTCAACTTGGTCTCTGAGTCATAGTCAAGGGTCAGTCAAAGGTCGCTGCCAAAGAGAGAGAGAGAAAAGAAACACTCTGCATGCACTCTAACCTAGATCAGAATGGTTATCACTTTATCTAATCAGGAAACCTCCCACTGTAATCTCAAATTCTCCTCCAAACCTGAAAGAAGAATTAGTCGGGTTCACCCAAAGAGTAAACCAACTCATCAGTGAGAATCGGGATCCAACTATCTTCGCATGATAACTTGATGGAATCCACTCAAGTTATCATACTCCAGAAGGTATGCGCATGCCTGGCAAGTTTCAGTTTCTTTAGAAACTCCCGATGTTATTTTTACCTCATGCTCTTATGACCTTGACGAAGGTCAACAAATCATAAGTCACATGTCAAGTTCTACCCGTCATTGTCCAGGTTAATTTGAACCCACCCGTACATACCCTTGACTTTAGTCAACAAGGTAATATGACTGTCCCAAACCAACACATCTATCTATGCAACATATGAATACCCAGCAACTACCAAACACTATGCCTTGACATTAGTCAACAAACATAGCTTGAATACTACTGACCACCCATAAGAAATGACGGAGGGCTACGGCTGGTTTTTGGCGAAAAACCTTTAGCGTAATGAACTTGATCTCTTTGAAGGAACCTGATAGCTTTTTATAAAAATATAGTAGCGAAAACTTTTTGCTAAAGAGGTCACTCCCGGTGAAGGGATCTCGGCTCTTTCCTCGTGGAATGAGGTGCTGGATATTCTAACTGAATACCGCTATGCAAAGCAACTTGTAATCGACTATAGTGAAGTTACTACCCTGACTTAAACTTCTGCCCAAGGGGTCACTCCAGGTGAAGGGATCTTGGCCCTTGCCTCGTGGAATGAGGTGCAAGATATTCCAACTGAATACCGCTATGGAAAACAAAAAGAAACGTCTTTGGAATAACACTTTTAAAATTTGTTCCAACAACATCAAATATAGGTTTTTTTTATCCTTGCATTGATAAGAATCAATGCAGTCCCATCAATCAATCACACCAGAAAAGAACGAAAATAAAATGTACGAATATGCCATTCGCATTCGTCTCTGGATCTCGTCATCACCCGTTAGGTTACTTAACTAACGACAGAGCGGGGGCTAGACTAGCACGGGTGTAAAACATATACAACATCTAATAGTATATATACCAATATACAATAATCGCTCCAGGCGTGATAGTATGCAACATTACAGAAAAGTAATAAGCATCACAGAACAATACAGATAATCTGGGATCCCCGTGTTTCACAGAGCCGCTGCTGAAACCTGACGTTCCCCTGGTCGTGTGGATAGCCTGTGAAATGAAACCTAGACCCCTACGGGTGCGGCAACTTACCCGCCAAAACCTGAAGAGAGATAGTCGCCCACAGCATAGTGAATGGAACACCCGGCACTTCACGGAATCTGGTAAATTGAGCACCCCTCCTTGGGTCAACCTGTACCCTCTACGAGTGCGGCGAATAGTCTGCCAATTCTAGAGTGAGGTCCCTCTGCCTCTCAATGCCATGAGATACGGACCCGTTGCCCTCCAGAACCCGTCTATCCGTGTACTCCTTCGCGGGATAAACCTAGTAAAGAAATAAAAATATGTACAACGGGTACATCGACCTCAACCCGGTCGTGCCCCAAAAGAATATTATACAACAGGCAGTAACGGCAGTCCACATGTTGGACGCTCGTCCCGCAATATCAAATGTACAAATAAATCCAAACTGCACTACCATTGCACACTGCTGTCCACCACGACATATCCGCAACAATACAGCACAACACAGAACATCAACGCGAATGTCACGTTCACAAACCCGTCTATAAGAACTATAGCAACTAGACGCGATTTACCGATCGAATGGCATTCCCGGTCGGAGATATAAAGTAAGTATTGTAAACTAACACGTTTATATTTCGATCGACAAAATATCCTAAAGTGGGCCCTACGTACTTCTGTTGTACAGTAACAAAAACTGTGCCCAAAAGAAATATTCCAAAACCCACAATTTCCCAAAACAAGCTCACTGGAAAAAAACTGGATCACTGTTCCCACATAACGGCCGCGGTTCCGTAGTCAATTTTCTGTAGGATTACGTGTCTAATTTTCTGCCGTATGCTTCAAAAACCCTGCTTAATTTCTGGGATGATCAAAATAATTTTTAGACACTGTTTAAAATCGACAGAAACATTAGCACTTGAAAATTGTGATTTTCGAAATTTGGTTCGATCGATGTTTTAAACGCGTTTGCACAAGTTAGTAAAGCTTAATGGTGAGGCTCTGATACCAGTGTAAGTCTACGGTAGCGCACCGGCAGTCTAATAGACGCCAAACGCGGAACAAAAACTTTTTACAAATGGCGCTTTCACGTACCTTAACCCGGATCTGCCATTAAAGTTAAACTAACAAACTACTGTTGGAGATAGTGCCCTCAGAGTCAATTATTGGATCGCAGGCACGTGATTGCAATGATTGAGGGAGGACCTATCCCGGTAGAACAGTCTTACTCGAGATGATAGTATGCTATCTGGTTTACCTTTATCATCGTGTACTGTTTCAGGTGACCTTACAGGTCGCTATTACACGTTGATAGAGCCCCTAGGATTCTTGCTTGACGACCAGCAGTATGATGGCGATCATATACGTGGGAGCTGGGGTCTATAAGCACATCCTTAAATGGTCCCTAGTCGTGGGAGTTTCGAGACTGGGCATCGATACTCCATTAGTAGACTAGTGTATACAGTCGAGACCCCGACGAAGGGCGGTGGCCGGTCTCACAAGCCACTGGTGTCAGTTGGTTCACCTAAGATGTATACAGGTGCTCATTGGGTTATGAGTACACCGGACAGGACTCGCCGGGAACCTGCTAGTTGGGATTATACCAGACGTCAGATAGCAGTTCCCAGGTGACATGTGTACAGGTTAGTTCATCGACATGAGATCGTCATTTGTCTCGTGTGAGTTCCCACTGTGCTTTGATTACTACCCTACCACGGCTCAAAGGAGTCGTGCAAACAGGTTTTAGTTGGGTACAGTCCCGAGCCACATGGAGGCAGTGAGCGGATCTGCAGGGGTTCGTCTCTCCCGGTATTGGGGGTGAGGTCGCGCTGTGTCTAGGAGAGCCATTACGCAAAGCCCTCGGCCGAGGCAGGAGATTTACTGGTAGGTATTCCAGTAGTATCTCAGGGCGTTTTGGGCTACACTCCGACATGACTTGTACCGCCTTTGGGGGTCTGACTTTTACCAACCCCCTAGGCCCGCCATGCGATGCTCATAGACAAACGGACCGGACTGTACGGATATTGTCACTGACAGGCTCAGTAGGGTGTCAGGATGAGTTCGCTCATCGACGTCCCTTTTGGTCAATAGCTGGTGGCCCGTCACGTATTGGCTAATACCTCTGACGTGCTAGTGGTTAAATCCACAGCCATAGTGTTGACGAGTCTTTAGAGTCCACCATACTTTCAGTTACTCAAGCTTTCGGGCGAAACGCTTTAGAGGCCGTATGGAGATATAGCAGGGTCTGATCAGATACGTGCGGTATTGCACGGATCAGGATCGGACGGTTTGTACTAGTGGCCGTATGGATATATGGCAGGGTTCGATCAGATACGTGCGGTATTGCACGGATCAGGATCGGACGGATATTACTAGCCGGCTTTGGTTTAAGCCGGATCCTAGTATAGTACAGTGTAGATTTTGTATCATTGCATTTGTATCCGGTCGGTATACAGATGCGGGTGTGTATGCACAGTATCGGGGTTTTCCTGTAATTTCTTACGGGACCAGTTTTCTGGAGTTGCCAGTTTGCATTCCGTTCCGGCCGGTTTTCCTTTGTTCTTTCCCGGCCGGACTTTTCCGATGGAGGGTGTTATTTGCAAGTTTGCAAATAACACATTGTGGAGGGTTTTCTTGCAAATGTATTTATTATGAAAGCATCCTTTGATACCATTCTCATCACTTGCTTTTTGTTGATTAGAAGTGATTTGGAGTTGATGTGAGATTGTTATCATGATGTTTTTGGCTATGGTCACCACTTGCTTTTACTACCATTACCTTCCTTCTAAGGTTGTGGTTTTGTATTCTTTCCTCCACCATTCTCATTACAATATGGTAGATGACATTTTGAGAGAAAAGAAGATGAGAGCTTCATCTTGAGAGTTTCATTCTTGATCTCATTTTCATGCTAGAAAAATGCAAGCACCATTTTTCTAATCTTGATTCCTCCATCATCTTCAAAGGCAACAAACCCCAAATGAGACATTGCCTCTACACTACACATTCTACAGCATATCTTGAGCATGTCGAGTTGCCGGCTTCATGCCCGAGTTGCCTCGGTATTGAGGCGGGAGCCCGTAAAAGACGCAGGCGATGTGGTGCCCTTCCGGCGAGGAGGCGACGATGTGGAGACAAGACTTTCCGCGGGAGATCGGGACGATGACGAGAAGACCGGAGGACTCGGATCACTCGGTATACTTCTCTTCACATCTCTTGTTAGCTAGTATAGGTTAATGGTTAACGATCCGGGTTTTCTTTGTCCGCGGTAGCGCCGGTTTCCAAGTAAGGAAAAATTTTGATTCCGCATTTTGGCCTCGGATAGACGGCCGGGGCGCTGCCGTGGCGCAACATGGTATCAGAGCCACGCCATTAACCTTTTCTAGCTTTGTTTGATGTGTTTTTGCATTTCCGACCGACCAAAATTCCAAAATCTACAATTTTGCTCACATCAGTTTTCTGTTGAAAATTTTTGGTGTCTAAAATTTTTTCAGGTTGTATAAAACTAATGTACTAGAAATTATAAGACTGCTGTAAAAATTCGACGCACTCAGTCGATGGATGAAGCGCGGAACCGCGGCCAAACCCCCCCTTGGGCCGCGGTTCCGCCGCACTTTACTGTCCTCACTGTGTCCAATTTTTACAGTGGGCTTGTGGGCTGATTTTGGGGGTTTTGGGATATTAAATTTGGGCCCAGATTTTCTGTGAGTGCTACAGTATTGCTTGGGGGTCCACTTGTTAATTGTTTGATCGATCGGATATTTTAAACACATTATTTCACAGTATTTACATTATATCTGTGACCGTGAATGTCACTTGATCGGTAAATCCCGTCTAACTGCTATAGCCCGGTTAGACGGATTTGCGAACGTGATTTTCACGTTGATATTCTATGTTTATGCTGTGTTGTTGCGGATCGGTCGTGGGGGATAGCCTGGATGCAATGCTAGTACAGTTTTGTTGTTTTATGTACATTTGATATTGCGGGGCGAGCGTCCGACATGTGGACTGCCGTCACTGCCTGTTTGTATTATTCTTTTGGGGCACGACCTGGTTGCGGTCGATGTACCCGGTGTATGTATATTTTACTTTCTGTACTAGGATTGCCCCGCGGTGGGGTGCACGGATAGCCGGGTTCTGGAGGGCAACAAGCCCGCATCTCATGGCATTGGGACGAAGGGGACTTCACTCCAGGATTGGCGGGCTATTCGCCGCACTCGTAGGGGGTACAGGTTGACCCAGGAGGGGTGCCCAAGTTACCGGATTCCGTGAAGTGCTGGGTGGTCCATTCACGGTGCTGAAGAGGGCTGCCTCGCTTCAGGTTTTGGCGGGTGACTTGCCGCGCCCGTAGGGGTCTAGGTTTTCATTGCACAGGCTATCCACACGACCAGGGGAACGTCGGGTTTCAGCAGCGGCTCTGTGAAACCCGGGGCTTCCAGATATCTGTATTGTTCTGTGATGCTGTACATTTCTGTGATGTTGCATTTTATCACGCCTTGAGCGAATATAATATATTGGTATATATATTAGTAGATGTTGTATATGTTTTTCATCCGCGCTAGTCCAGTCCCCGCTCTGCCGTTAGTTAGCTAACCTAACGGGTGATGACGGGACCCAGTGGCGAATGCGGATGGCATATACGTACGTCAGTATATTTTCGTTCTTTGTGGTGCGATCAATTGATGGGACCGCATTGATTCGGATCAATGCAAGATAAACAAACCTAATCTGATGTTGTTGGAACACTTTTCAAAAAGCTGTTATTGCAAGGACGTTCACTTTTGTTTTGCGTCGTAGTATTCATTTGGAATATCCTGCTCCTCAGTCGACGAGGCAAGGGCCGAGATCCCTTCACCGGGAGTGACCCCTTGGACAGAAGTTTGTGTCAGGGCATTAACTTCACTATAGCCGATTACTTTTGCTTTGCATCGTGGTATTCAGTTGGAATATCCTGCACCTCATTCTACGGGGAAAGAGCCGAGATCCCTTCACCGGGAGTGACCTCTTTAGCAAAGGCTTTCGTCACTATATTTTTATAAAAACTATGCAGTTCCTTCAACGATATCAAGTTCATTACGTTAAAGGTTTTTCGCCAAAAACCAGCCGTAGCCCTCCGTCATTTCCTACAGGTATTATTTGGTATTCGTGCTGCGTTTGTTGACCTAGTCAAGACGTAGTGTTCGGTAGCTAAGTGGTAATTGTTTGTTGCATAAGTGGGATTGGTTAAGATAGTCGTGCGGCCTTGTTGACCTAGTCAAGGGCACGTACGGGTGGGTTTAATGCAATCCAGAATAATAACGGGTTGAACTTGACTGGCGGTTTATGGTTTGTTGACCTAGTCAAGGTCATAAACCGCTTGGGGTAAAAAATCACATCAGGAGTTTCAAAAGAACTGAAACTTGCCAGGCATGCGCATACCTTCTGGAGTGTGGTGACTTGAGTGGATTCCGTCAAGTTATCATGCGATGATAGTTGGATCCCGATTCCCACTGATGAGTTGGTTTACTCCTCGGGTGATCCCGACTAATTCTTCTTTCAGGTTTGGAGGAGAATTTGAGGTTAGAGTGGGAGGTTTCCAGATTAGACAAAGTGATAACCATTCTGATCTAGGTTAGAGTGCACGCTGAGTGTTTCTTTTCTCTCTCTCTGGCAGCGACCATTGACCCGACCCTAAGACTATGACTCAGTGACCAAGTTGACCGAACCTTCTTAACACTGGCTTTTGGATTGTCAGAGTTGCAGACCTCATTGCCACTCCTACTTTAACCCTTTTCTCCAGGACACCCCGTATTACTACGAACGTCCACTTCCATTGGACAAAACTATCGTATGGTTATATACGAACTCGAAGGACTTCGAGGATGGTTTCTGGTTCTGGATAAAACGAATAGGACTATTCAGTTTTCTTTTCCTTTAACCTTCTCTCAGGTTGCGAGTACTCCTTGGTTTAGGAGATAGTACACCTATTACGCAAATTGGATAGTCTTCTTCCAAACCTTAGGCAGGTGCCGAACGGTGGGGAATGAAGAAAACCAATTAGCATAACGATGGTGTACAGAAGGTATTAAGTTAAGACAAAGCAAGGGATTAGTAAGAGGGCAAAGTAAATTGCGACTGCTATTCACGACCGAACCAAGTATTTCTTCGCCAATCCTAAATCACCTTTGTATTTCTCCAGGACACTCCGTATTACTACGAAGATCCCAGTTTATTGGATAATCCATCGTATGGTTATATACGAACTCGAAAGGAACTTGTTCCAGTTCGGGGATGGATCCTAGTTCAGGAGAAATAGGAATAAAGTACATTCAGGTGTCTTTTATCTTCACCTTCTCTCGCTTTGCGAGTGCTCCTAGGATTAGGACAGTACACCTTTTATGCTTATTGGATAGTCTTCTTCCAAACCATAGGCTGGTGCCGAACGGTAGGGAGGGAAGAAAACCAATTGGCCTAAAAGGGTGTACAGAAGGTAATGACTAAAGACATATAAAGGGATTTGGAGAGGTGGCAAAGAATTATACGGTTATAGTTGTGAATCTGGATAATGGAAGAGGCATTACTAGGAATACCAGGATACCCCACCGAAACATTTCAATGTTTCAGTTTCACTGTGTAATATTAAAAGAAAAACTGATTTCCCGATTAGATACTTACTCCAGGGTATGTATTTACCAGGTATGATTCTCACATCTGTATGGTTTTACAGATGATGAGTGGGAGTAAGTTATTGGGAATTAGGTGACCATCCTCATTATATCGGGATTCGTTGTAATTGGTGATATTTGAGGAAGCCACCTGGGTTGTTTGCCGGTCGGCAAATATTTGGTTTTGAATGTCCGTTGCTATGCACCAATTTCAAATTGATATATCTGTACGTCTATTTTTATAGAGTGAGATGTACCTTTTGAAATTATGTCTATGACATTTACCTATATCAGTGGATGGTTAGGTAAGGAGCATTGAACAGCGGTGTGATTCTTCTTAACCATAAGTACAGTTTTCAACCTACGACGCACAGTGAAAGAGTTGTTAGACTCGGCGGACTTATACAGAGTATTGTATGCTGTCCAGTGTCCATTAGGACAAAGGGATTGGTCCTCATACTATATTCTGTTTACTTTTAACTTCTCTAGTTCTTAGACATGTGTTTCGTAGAAACACAGGGTCTAAATTTTGAGGAGTTATAGGTATTTGAATAGAGTAGAGAACCAAGTATTGCAAGTATCGGGATTCTTCAAAGTGATCGAAGATGTAGATACTTGTGTATGGTATTCAGTTGATAGTAATGATAAAGAGAAATTGCTTCTCTTTCAGGTTACTCATAATTGGAAGCATTCCTAAGTTGAGTAACGCTGATCGGCCTCTCTCCATTTAGTTGACATGCACTGGAGATAGCTGCATGATTTGAATCTGGTTCATTTAAATCAGTGCCTCTGGTTCTATATTGGATATAGAACAGTTCATATCTTAACGATGTTAAGGTACGGGGAGTTGTCCGGCTTATGATTAAAACCAGACACTGGACAACTCAAGGCACGCTTCTGTAATGGCTGTTTGTGGGTTGACCCAGGCTATGACGAGGGTTGACTTTCTACCATCTGGAAGATCAATAGTGATATTGTTCTTAACTCGCCACATTTTAAAAAGAAATGGTTATTTTTCAGAAAACAGTAGTGGGAGTATGGTAGAACTGGAAGCGATTCCAGAACCGCAAACGATTACTGAAGATTTGATAAGGAACCTAAAGATTCAATCTGGTTTGACATTCCATTGGCCACTCCGCAGATAAGGTGGGCAACTTCAGGCACCCGAGAGGTACTCCGGTAGCCTCAAGGACGGTGACAGGGAAGTTCTTGTTTACCCACACTTGCCATTGTTGTTGTTCCAGGCCGCGAGACCCGGCAGGAGGATGAGTATAGCGTCGTTCTAAACTAGCTTTAGAAGTGCACGTCTATATGACTCTGCCAGAGGGTTGTCGTAGTCAGTGGGAGCAGCGGAAGCATTGGTGGACATCAGGCTTATGTCTATAGACTAAAGCAGATATAGCGGAGATAGATCATCTATTTCTGATGTGACAGTCATAGGTTTGACGTCATCAGAATAGGGGATGGATCTGTTAAGAAGGTAGTAGGGTGTGATGTCCTGGTTTTGGATGACATACACAGAGTAGGAAGTGATATTCCTATACTACGATCGGTTATACTTTGGTTGTCACACAGTGTTTTCTCCACACAGGACTTGGATATTATATCAGACATTCTGGTTACTAGATCTATAGTTTTAGATCTAGATTTGGGTGGTTTCCTAATCTGGGTACCTTGACAGCATTCTATGAGTATTTAGAATGGACGACTCCTGGCACGGTAGTACACCTGCAGGTAATGGAGTCACCCTCTCTAAAGGTGTCTTACAGACTAAAGGGGAGAGGGATACGCATGATTGACAGATCACTTGCTTAGGCAATTGAGTCAATCATGAGATGTCAAGTACCACACCAGATGTTGTTCTTGCACTAGATGCAATAAGTTGATATTGATCCAATCCTGGAGGAACAGTCGGAAGCAGTTTTAGAACATAAGTGAATGTTCTAGGGATATGATAACGGCTGCCTCCTTTAGGAGACGGTTATCACTCCAGGCTTCCAAGGTGACATGGACGACAAGGAGGTTGTCAGAGTTTTAGTTCTCCCTCTGACGAGGGACAGTATTTTGGACAGGTGATCCAAGGCAATACTGAGGGAGGCATGGCACAGGATACTGATTAAGTTCAGTTGACGATACAGTCTAAGAAGTTTGGATTTGGAGTTCATTTATGAACTAGGTCCCATCAGACATCCAGACATTCCAAGACAGGTATTGCTCATTTCGGGAGATGGTTTTCTCCGCGAACTTGAGATATAGAGAGATATAGAAAGAAACATCTTAGCGGATCCACCCACTGAGGCTTTTCCTCGAACGCAATAGTTTCGCAAACAGGCTTTGTGCGACTGACTAGTAGAGGAGTTGGGTGTTCGGTATCACACGGGCTGTGAGTATGCGACATCGCAATAATTAGCCTTGAGTGCAAGTGGGAGATTGTTGGAGATAGTGCCCTCAGAGTCAATTATTGGATCGCAGGCACGTGATTGCAATGATTGAGGGAGGACCTATCCCGGTAGAACAGTCTTACTCGAGATGATAGTATGCTATCTGGTTTACCTTTATCATCGTGTACTGTTTCAGGTGACCTTACAGGTCGCTATTACACGTTGATAGAGCCCCTAGGATTCTTGCTTGACGACCAGCAGTATGATGGCGATCATATACGTGGGAGCTGGGGTCTATAAGCACATTCTTAAAAGGTCCCTAGTCGTGGGAGTTTCGAGACTGGGCATCGATACTCCATTAGTAGACTAGTGTATACAGTCGAGACCCCGACGAGGGGCGGTGGCCGGTCTCACAAGCCACTGGTGTCAGCTGGTTCACCTAAGATGTATACAGGTGCTTATTGGGTTATGAGTACACCGGACAGGACTCGCCGGGAACCTGCTAGTTGGGATTATACCAGACGTCAGATAGCAGTTCCCAAGTGACATGTGTACAGGTTAGTTCATCGACCTGAGATCGTTATTTGTCTCGTGTGAGTTCCCACTGTGCTTTGATTACTACCCTACCACGGCTCAAAGGAGTCGTGCAAACAGGTTTTAGTTGGGTACAGTCCCGAGCCACATGGAGGCAGTGAGCGGATCTGCAGGGGTTCGTCTCTCCCGGTATTGGGGGTGAGGTCGCGCTGTGTCTAGGAGAGCCATTAAGCAAAGCCCTCGGCCGAGGCAGGAGATTTACTGGTAGGTATTCCAGTAGTATCTCAGGGCGTTCTGGGCTACACTCCGACACGACTTGTACCGCCTTTGGGGGTCTGACTTTTACCAACCCCCTAGGCCCGCCATGCGATGCTCATAGACGAACGGACCGGACTGTACGGATATTGTCACTGACAGGCTCAGTAGGGTGTCAGGATGAGTTCGCTCATCGACGTCCCTTTTGGTCAATAGCTGGTGGCCCGTCACGTATTGGCTAATACCTCTGACGTGCTAGTGGTTAAATCCACAGCCATAGTGTTGACGAGTCTTTAGAGTCCACCACACTTTCAGTTACTCAAGCTTTCGGGCGAAACGCTGTAGAGGCCGTATGGAGATATGGCAGGGTCTGATCAGATACGTGCGGTATTGCACGGATCAGGATCGGACGGTTTGTACTAGTGGCCGTATGGATATATGGCAGGGTTCGATCAGATACGTGCGGTATTGCACGGATCAGGATCGGACGGATATTACTAGCCGGCTTTGGTTTAAGCCGGATCCTAGTATAGTACAGTGTAGATTTTGTCTCATTGCATTTGTATCCAGTCGGTATACAGATGCGGGTGTGTATGCACAGTATCGGGGTTTTCCTGTAATTTATTACGGGACCAGTTTTCTGGAGTTGCCAGTTTGCATTCCGTTCCGGCCGGTTTTCCTTTGTTCTTTCCCGGCCGGACTTTTCCGATGGAGGGTGTTATTTGCAAGTTTGCAAATAACACATTGTGGAGGGTTTTCTTGCAAATGTATTTATTATAAAAGCATCTTTTGATACCATTCTCATCACTTGCTTTTTGTTGATTAGAAGTGATTTGGAGTTGATGTGAGATTGTTATCATGATGTTTTTGGCTATGGTCACCACTTGCTTTTACTACCATTACCTTCCTTCTAAGGTTGTGGTTTTGTATTCTTTCCTCCACCATTCTCATTACAATATGGTAGATGACATTTTGAGAGAAAAGAAGATGAGAGCTTCATCTTGAGAGTTTCATTCTTGATCTCATTTTCATGCTAGAAAAATGCAAGCACCATTTTTCTAATCTTGATTCCTCCATCATCTTCAAAGGCAACAAACCCCAAATGAGACATTGCCTCTACACTACACATTCTACAGCATATCTTGAGCATGTCGAGTTGCCGGCTTCATGCCCGAGTTGCCTCGGTATTGAGGCGGGAGCCCATAAAAGACGCAGGCGATGTGGTGCCCTTCCGGCGAGGAGGCGACGATGTGGAGACAAGACTTTCCGCGGGAGATCGGGACGATGACGAGAAGACCGGAGGACTCGGATCACTCGGTATACTTCTCTTCCCATCTCTTGTTATCTAGTATAGGTTAATGGTTAACGATCCGGGTTTTCTTTGTCCGCGGTAGCGCCGGTTTCCAAGTAAGGAAAAATTTTGATTCCACATTTTGGCCTCGGATAAACGGCCGGGGCGCTGCCGTGGCGCAACAACTACAAAGTGGGTAGAAGAGTTATACCGAATGATCCGAGTCCTTCGGTCTTCAACCATTATCCCACGCTTGTTGCGGCTGCTCCGATCTCCTGAATCTCCAATCTTCTCGTCCAGGTGGCACCACGTCGACGGATCATTAAACGAGCTCCCGCCTCTGAACCGAGGCAACTCGGTCGTCAAGTTTGCTAAAAGAGACGACCAAGATGAAGTAGAGAATGAGTAGAATACTTTGTCTCGTTACGTCCAAGGTTATGGACGAACGGTTAATGAAGTTGCCTTTCGGAATCGGGTGAAATGAGAAATGAGGCTTATCTAATTTCCATGAGTCCAAAACTATATCAATCTTTTTCTAGCAACCATATATCCACAAGAGGGGAGGGGCCGGCCAAGTTTATAGAGAGGAGAGGGTGAGTGTAGGAGCAAGGAGTGATAACCATAAGATAAAGAAAGAATGAGTCACCTTAACACATAGTATGAACACATTTATGAACTAATTAATCATCATCCTTAGTCACCAAAACATTAATGAACATTTAAAGCACAAATGAGTCATATGCCACCTCATCATCCTAGTCACCATCCAGATGCTTCTAGAACCTTCCACACTCATCTCAAGAAAAGATAAATCCGTCTTTAACCGAATGTTAAAAGACGGGCGATAGAAAACTGGAAACTGTCAACTTCCAAAAGCGATCCTGAAACGAATTTCAGGGTAACCCCGTATCAGTATAAACATACCCGCATTTGTATTACGACCGAATACAAATACAACGAAGACAAAGATATTATATCTACACAGTATAATACTGGGATCCGGCTTAAACCAAAGCCTACCAGTATTATCTGCCCGAAAACTGACACGTGTGAAAACGCACGTGTCATTTTCCGAACCCTGCCATAAAACCATACGGCCTCTACAACGTTTCGCCCGAACTTGGGAAAGTGTCTGTGGGGGACTCTAATGACTCATCAACACACTGGCACTGGGTATAACCTCTAGCACGTCAGAGGTACAAGCTGTACGTAACGGTTGCCTATGTATTGATTGGAAGGGAAGCTGACGAGCAAACTCATCCATAAACCCTACTGAGCCTAATAGTGACAATATACATACAGTCCGGTCCATTCGTCTATGAGTATCGCATATCTTCCTAGGGGGCTAGTAACGTCAGACCCCAAATAGCGGTATAAATCATGTCAGAGAGTGGCCCAGAACACCCTGAGATACTACTGGAGTACCTACCAGTAAATCTCCAGCCTCGGCCGAGGGCTTTGTGTAATGGCTCTCCAAGACACAGCGCGATCTTACCCCCAATACCAGGAGAGACGAATCTCCTGCCGATCCGCTTACTTGCCTCTATGTGACTCGGGACTGTACACAAAAAAGACCTGTTTGCACGACTCCTTTGAGCCGTGGTAGGATAGAAATCAAAGCACGGTGGGAACTCACACGAGACAAATGACGACCTCAGGTCGATGAACTAACCTGTACACATGTCACCAGGGAATTGCTATCTGACGCTAGGTATAATACCAACTAGCAGATTCCCGGCGAGTCCTGTCTGGTGTACTCATAACCCAATGAGCACCTGTATACATCTTAGGTGAATCAACTAACACCAATGGCTTGTGAGACTGGCCATCGCCCCTCGTCGAGGTCTCGACTGTATACACTACTCTACTCTGGAGTATCGATGCCCTGTCTCGAAACTCCCACGACTAGGGACACTTTAAGGATGTGCTTACAGACCCCAGCTCCCACGTATATGATCGCCATCATGCTGCTGGTAGTCAAGCAAGAATCCTATGGGCTCTATCATCATGCAATAGTGAACTAAAGCATGTATACGATGATAAAGACAAACCAGATAGCATACTATCATCTCGAGCAAGACTGTCATATCGGTATAGGTCCTGCCTCAATCATTGCAATCACGTACCTGCGATCCAATAATTAACTTTTAGGGCACTATCTCCAACAGATGATGTCACCATTGTATATTATTTACTTTTCCGCATTAGGTAGACCCAAAGCGGGGAGCATAAGTAACCGGGTTCTAGGATCCTGTGGGAGACCATCTCGAGGAGTCGAGACCAGGTCTCCTAACCCTAGAATTGGCAGTGTTGCTTACCGCTCTCGTAGGGGTCTAGGGATGTGGGTTTGGCTATTCATCGCGACCGTGGAATCCGTATTTTATACAGGCTCGTATTAAAACACTGACGTCCTAGTTTATCCAATATTTCATATATGTTCTTCTGCTGCAATGTTCTGTAATGAGATCATATTACCGCTTGAGACGAATGTTTATATTATATATATGAGATATATGTTATATTGCAGATTTCGTTTCATATCTGATGCTTGTGAAGCATAATTAAAATGGGACTTCATTAATGAGATTAATGAAACTAAAAGAAACCTAAAGATGTTGTAGAAACTTGTTTAAAAACTGGTAACTCTAGTTCTTGCTTTGCATAGCGGTGTTCCTTGTAGAACATCCAGCACCTTATTCGATAAGGAAGGAGCCGAGATCCCTTCACCGGGAGTGACCTCTTTAATGAAACTAGCAGATACTACAAACTCAGTTTGTCTTTTGATTGCTTCTATAGTTCTTGCTTTACATAATAATATTGGTGAAATATCCCGCACCTTATTCTATGAGGAAAGAGCCGACGATCCCTTCACCGGGAGTGACCTCTTTAGCAATACTAGAAAAGCCTAAAAAACACTCCATTTAAAATCACTCGATTCTACAATGATATAAAGTTCATTACGCAAAGGGTTTTCTTAAAAACCTGTCGTAGCCTTCCGTCATTTTAGATAAGTAGTTTTTAGTATTCGTGCCGGGTTTGTTGACTTAGTCAAGGCGTAGTGTGCGGTAGCTGATTAGTGCTTATCTGCAAAGTATATGATGCGATTGGATTAGGGTAGTCGTGCGGCCTTGTTGACTCAATCAAGGGTCGTGCGGGTGGGTATAATTCAATCGGGAAATGACGGGTTGAACTTTACTTGCGGTCTATGGTTTGTTGACTTAGTCAAGGTCATAGATCGCTTGGGGCAAAATATTATTGGGAATTTCAAGTGACGAAATTTGCAATGAGATTGCATACCTTCTATGAGATAGTTGGATCTCGATACCCGCTGCGAGTAAGAGTTACTCCTGGGAGAGTTTTACACATTACAATTAGCCGATCAAGTAGGTGTCTAGAAAGGTGTCAACGGGGTTACGCCCCTGGGAAAACGAGGTTTACTTCAATTAGGTCCGTGCGAAAGCACGGGGAACCTCCCTCAAAGTACCGGTACTGGCCTGGCTGAAAGATTGGCGAACTTGTAGAGTGTAATTAATCCCGGCTAGTCTTTCCTTTTAGGGTTTGAAGGAAGATTTGACTAAAACAGTGGGAGACATCCTGATTAGATAATTGATAACCAATCTAATCTTGTAAAAGCGCATGCTGAGTGTTTTCTTCTCTCTCTCCTGGTTACGACTATGTCACGCCTTGATCAAGATAATAATACGGATGCATTGACCGAACCCGCTTGTTATACTGCGCTCAGGAACGTTGGTCCCGCTCCAACTTATAATTGTTATAAGATAGAGCAGGAAATAGGGGATTACCAGAATTCTTATGCCGCCCAAACGAAGAAAGTGCATGTTGATGCATCTTCTTCGGGTGTGTTCATTACACAGAACTGTTTCTCAATATCCTTTACGTCCTGGGTATTTGATACCGGATCAGAATCCCGTAAATGTAATTTGTTACATGGGCTACAGATAGGTAGAGAACTGAGAACGGGTGATAAATTTCATGAGATAGAAACGGTGCAAGCGTTGCAGCCAAGTCTGTTGGTAGTTATCACCCTGTATTATCAGAATACATTGATTCTGGATGAATCTTATTAGATACTGAACCTGATATACAACATCATATCAGTCTCTTTATTAGTAAAGAAAGGATATAATTTTGTATTGTTGGATAATGTTTTGAACATTTCCTATATCAAGAGTTGATCAGTTCAGGCACATTATCTAAAAGCATAGATGTTCTAAATCAAACCACAGTTCTTAATGTACAGAACACACACAAGAGGAAGAGTTCATAAATGAACGAATCCTTCTTGAGGTATTATAGACTAGATCATATCAATACGACCCGACTAGCTCAAGTTACATATAGATGCATATTTAAATTAGTTTGAATCTACATCTTGTGAAACTTGCCGGTTATGTCATAGAGATAAGATGACCACAGCTCCGTTTATTGGAAACAGAGAAAGAGTTAGTGTACTCTTGGGATTGATACATGCTGATGTATGAAAGTCCCCTGTCTACAAATGCCAGGTGTCACGACCCAAAGTTTGGCCCGTGACCGGCACTTAACCACGTAACGTCTACAGGCGTAACGCGACTAAGTAAGCCGAAAACCCAGAAATCAAACCAGTAAAAGTATAGAGTGAATTAAGCATTTAATAGAACTAATTACTAAGATGTTAAGAAATCTTAAGTAGAGAATCACTAAGATAACAATATACGACGCCGTAGCGAAGAAAAAGAGCAACAGGTGGAAACATCACAGATGGAATGAACTGCATAAGTAAGGTCGGCTCACAACGAGCTCGACGCCAGAATACAAAATAATATACATCGTCCTCACAACTGGTCTCTAAGTCAATACATAAGTGGTAGATGGAGAGTACTAGATATAACAATGTACATAACTGAAAGATAACCAGATACCATACAAAACCCACCTATCAGCAAAAGAGCTAGTACACCAACTGTAGGGGTATCTGTGTCAAAAGATGCAAGAGCGCAGCCTGCCGCGACTATTCCGAAGGGCAACCTGCAAACACTGTGGCACAACGGGATGAGTTGCCAACTCGTGAATAGAAGATAACATATAAAGGTAATCGCGAGTATGCACGCGCTACTATACTCTAACCTATATCAACAGATAACATCTATATGATGAACTGGATGCTCAAACATGCAACAAGTGCGATCTAATAGCATCTCCATGTAATGAGCAAGAAATGTGATGATCATGTATAGCAATGCAATCTAACAACCCTATATAGAATGAACAGGGTATGCAATGATCAGGTATAGCAATGCAATCTAACAACCCTATATAGAATGAACAGGGTATGCAATGATCAGGTATAGCAATGCAATCTAACAGCCCTATATAGAATGAACAGGGTATGCAATGATCAGGTATAGTAGGTACAGGATGAGATATCAATTACTACATACTGAGCATGGGAAATATAACATCTACACGGAATGTCATCGTTGAAAGTATAATCAGTACTCATCAATGTACCCAAATCCCAATACTACTCACGCATCGTCATCCTCCTCGATCCTCCAATCCTGTAAATCTCATCTAACCGTGAGTTCCCAACATCGACACCCAAAATATCAAGAAATACTCGTGCCAAGCATCGACACGCAAATCCTCCTGTATAGGGCATCCGTCAGTCCGGATCAGCCCACGGGCTCTGTCTGCGGTATCGGTCCTCGGCCCCGGCAGTACGAGTCGTCCCGTATCCATCCATAGACCCTGGTCGGTATCCTCCGGATAACCGCCAGGTCCAAACAATCACCGGTAGGTAGTAGTCCCTCTGCCAGGCTCACCGTCTACTACACAGCGAAACCGTTCTCGCCCCGGGGTACCATACCGGGTCCACCATGTACCCGTAATCGGCCTCATCCAACTCCTCGATTCGGGTTCACATATATCACTCTAGTACCGAGAAAACACATAGTGGACGCAACGAAATATCATATCAAGGGAAACCGGGTTTTTATATAATTAACTATTCTCTTTGAAATATCCACGGTTTCCCAAATCCAGAATTAACATGGAAACAACATATCTCAATGCGTAATCTAAGCAAGTATGAAGATATCAATATATGTGTGCACTGGCATGAATGTACAGTGTGCATGTGCGCAGGTATGAAGATATCAATATATGTGTGCACTGGTATGAATATACAGTGTGCATGTGCGCAGGTATGAAGATATCAATATATGTGTGCACTGGTATGAATATACAGTATGCATGTGCGCAGGCATGAAGATATCAATATATGTGTGCACTGGTATGAATATACAGTGTGCATGTGCGCAGGTATGAAGATATCAATATATGTGTGCACTGGTATGAATATAAAGTGTGCATGTGCGCAGGTATGAAGATATCAATATATGTGTGCACTGGTATGAATATACAGTGTGCATGTGCGCAGGTATGAAGATATCAATATATGTGTGCACTGGTATGAATATACAGTACGCATGTAGTACCAGTATAAGTATGTGATGCATGTGCGCCCAAATATGGATATAACATATGCTGTTATGCGGCAAATCATGACAACATCAATAAGGTAGAATCAGTATGATATATGATTTATATCAATCCTATAATGTGAGTGTCATGGCAATCACTAACGGTGTGAGTGTAGCATATCAATCGTGCTCGTGCGACTTGAACCGTTAGTGACAGTGCAGTGTTCTGTGCTATCATTTCTATATGCAACAATAATGTATGCTACTACAGTCCATATGAACATCTACAATCTAATATCCTAACTCGCCCTGACGCTTAACGCCATACGGGCGATTTCCCCGTAGATGTTAAATCTACTCACCTGGTCGTGCACTACTCGTAGCCGACCACCTGCTTCCCTTTCTTGGCTTCGTCCGACGTACCCGCCTGCGAACCTAGAATTACACAAGAATCCATATATAAGCAACTATCTCGCAAAACGTGATATCGACGTCAAACGATACGCTCGCGTCGCGAACTTAACGCGCGTGTATACGATACGCTAAACGTGTGCACGCGTCTAAAACTAACCCCGATACGCCGCGATACGCTGAATCATGGAACCCTCTGGCGTATCGCGCGTATCGCGCGAACCAAACATACTAGAAATACGATATAACGTCCCAGATTCTACCCAGGCTAACAACTTACAAAAATATACATACCACTGGCCTAGAAATAACAACAGACTCCTACCCATCCAAACATCACCCAAAAATTCTCCTGTCTGGCCGCAAATTGCGGCCAGAAAGATTTAATTGGCGGCCTCGCTATGGGGTGGGGGTCTCGGGCTCTGGTGGTGTAGTCTATGTCTTGTATACAAGCTCTAGTCAACTCAATTTCAACCTGAACAACCCGGGCCTATAGCAGATCACAGAAATCCAAAAAGTTCACTTAAAAATACTAAATTTGCACAATTTGAAACCCTATGGTATTTTGGTGTAATCTGGGGTTTAACTAGGTTTACATAGCCTTAATAACACCTAATTAGGCTAGGTTAACCAATATTATCAGCACTAAACCACAAGTCCACACAAATCACCATTTCAAGCACAAAATCTCACTTTTTACACAAACCGAAGGTAATCTACGCATACGTTAAACAAACACGAAGTTGGGCTCGGATTCTATACCTTGCAAGACCCTAGGTGTAAGGAGAAAGGAGGTGGAGAAGATGGGAGTGCTGCTGCAGCTGCTGGGGGCTGCTGTTGGTGTTGCTGCTGCTGCCACTGCCTGCTGCTGCTGATGTTGCTGCTTGCTTCCTCTGCTGCTGCTGCTTCTCTCTCTCTCTCTCTCTCTCTCTCTCTCAGCTGAGTGTGTGTGTGTGTGAGAGTTTTGAGAATGAGAATGAGGAGGGAAATGAGAGCACAAGTCAAATACCCCTCTCTCTCTCTCTCTCTTTCTTCATTTAATGAGCATGGCTCAACCATGAAGCCCATACTCTTTCTCTCTCACCAAGTCAACAAGGTCCACATCATTTCTCATAAAAGAAAAGAACAACACAAAAATAAATAAAACCCAATTAAATCTCAAAACACTTAATACAATAGGTTAACCCTTCATGGTTGCTAATCATGGTTTTAACCCCAATTCTAAACCCTAGTTTACATGCACAAGTGTGTGTGTGCCTAGAAAAATCCTAATAAAATATTCATTAATTAGAATAAAACATCAAAAACTTAATTTTGTAAACTTTTTACCAAAACTATCTAGTAAATATAATTAACCCCTAAACACGACCTAAGGTGTTACAATCTTCCCCCCTTAAAGAAAATTCGTCCCCGAATTTTAAAATACAAAGCTACGCATACCTTCAGAGGGATGAGGGAACTTCTTCCTCATCTCGCCCTCAGCCTCCCAAGTGATTCCCTTACCGTTTGGGATGCACCAAAATACCTTCACTGATGGCAAGACCTTCGATCGAAGTTTCTTTACCTGCCGGTCCAAAATTTCAACTGGTTGTTGGGTGAACGAAGGGTCACGCTCGAACTAAATGGTCTGGCGCTGAATCCAATGAGAAAGGTCATGAAGGTAAATGCAAGGTATCAACATAGGGAATACGGGGTGAATACTCAATAATCTGGGTGGAGGTGCCCAACTTAAGGCAACGAACCAACTCGCCTTAGGGATCCTAAAATGACTTACTATCCTGGAAAGCTTCCCAAAACTCAACATGTCATCTATCGGAAATTTCCGTGGGAATACATGATCTGCCATTGTGAACTCGAATCTGCGACCCTCTTGGTCAGCATCTGATCTCTATCCGCAATAGACCATTCTCATCCTGACCCAAAACAACCGGGTCATTTCCGAAAATTCTAAACTAGCTGAGGTCCAATAATCCTATAACATGGAGTTAGGAAAACAAACTGGTGATCGACACGACCTAATCCTCTAAACCTAAAGGTTACCAATTGGAGTGTCTCCTGATAACTGCTATCAAAGGAGAACCCTATCGATGGCAAACGACGATCCCCAACTGCCGACAACAATTTCTACATACGCACAACCTAACAAGAACAACTGAGTGTTACTGGATGACAAGCATCCGAATGGAGTCACATCCTGACAACTCCTGGGTGGACACCATAATGAAAATTCGGGGAGATCTGCTCTCGTTCCCTTTTCGTAATGGTTAAAGGTTGCAACTCTCCCGTCAGTCTCAGCTGCTCAACTCAAGCACACAATAAGACAGACACTTGAAACGAATCCCAAGACTTCTCTTTCTATCCCTGCCCACCCGTAATTACCTTACAAGTCACGCTAACAGTTGGTGGGGCTTGAATGAGTACAGAGAGTTGACCGATGTGCCTGCCCTAGGATTCCTCGTCTCTCCCCTATAATACTAGGTACATAAGTGTCTCTCTAGCCTAGCACACCCTTGCCACAAGTTAAGGATTCCAAAACATTACCCAGCCGAGTAGGCTCCAATATCCCTGACGAACGAGCATCGGCGGGAAGTGTCTCACGAAAGAGATTTAAGAAAAGTGGTCGGGCGCGGACATGAGCAAGCTATCTCCTCAGAAGAGACAAAATTATGCCGTACTCAACGATCGCACAAGAACTGTGAATCTGCGGAGGATTATCACAACAATCAAATTCCGCCACAGGAAGAGGTACCTTTAACTCTGGTGGTCTGTTCATATCAGAATATTGCATTTTATACCGCCCATTCTTACGCTCGTGTGTTTATAGGTAGGTACTTTTAATCCGTGTTTGTTACATGTTTACAGAATACAGGTTTCCAGTACAGATATTGCAAATCAGGATAAAATCTCCACAGTTACGCTAAAAGCAGAACATCTGTCGACAGCAGATAAAAGCCGGGTTCCGGTCATCCATATCCGTCCAGTGCCGAGTACCGGTTCCCGATACAAGACATGTGACAGTAGTCATTCGTGTCTGGGACAAGCACAGAGCACGAGGTGGGCTGCACAAGAATCAATGGGTGCGCGGAGCTCGAGGGAGAGACAAAGTCAAAAGTAAAAAGATATGCAATCTTGGACTTGGAAATCTGGAGTTATTCTGAAGACTTTTGCGCATTTTGAAGTTGGCAAACACGAGGACACAGAAAACCAGAGCAGACCACAAAAGTTGACCACCTGACTCCATCAAAGGGCCGCGTTTCCGCGGCCAATGAGGTGTATTGGCCGCGGAAACGCGGCCATACTGTGGGATCATTTTGTCGGTTTCTGGGGGCAGTTTGGTCTTTTCATCTCTGGTCTGCTGGTTGCCGTAGAACTCCACTCCCCTGCCTATAAATACAGCAGAACTGAGCTTAACCAAGGGAGCTTTCTTTGTTCTCTTTTTTGTAGAATTTTGTTCTTCTTCTTCCTCTTCTTCATTCTTCCTCCATTAAATTGTAGTGAGAGCTTTTGAGTGGAAGATTAATGAAGATGAGGGTTCTTTATCTTTCTTGTTAGTTTGCTCCCCCTTGAGATTTCTGCTTTCTCTTGCTCATTCAATCTCTTCATTGAGGTTGAATGGTTAAGAGTTAGTTATTGATCTCAAGGGTCGTATTTTCTTCCGGGACTAGCACTTCATTTCACATGCGTTTTCTACCCTTCCCTTGATCTTGCAACCTCTTCATTGAGCTTGCAAGTTTAAGGGTTGGCTATTGAGCACATGCTTGGCTTGGGTCCTAGTTCCGTATTCTTTTATTACTCGCTTTTTATTACTTGTCTTTTTATTACTTGCATTCTATTTCATGCAATTTTATTCATGCTCTTTATTACTTGTATCTTTTCTTTTCTTTGTTCTTTTCTTTTTGTTCTCTTTTGTTCATTTTGTAAATGTTGTAATTATTGTTGTTGATAAGAATTAATACGGTTTTATAAGTTAACATTTCTTTGCCAGTTCCTTTTCCCGTTATTTTCCATTTGAACTTCGCCCAAACCATACGCAAGCGCTCCGTTAGGCACCGTACCCTGACAAGGTAACGGTGATTTCCTAACCGCGACCGGTTGCGTTCGGTTTGGCCGAAGGCGAAAGCAAGAGACAAGAACGGAAGGACAAGGGTAAATAAGCCGGATTCCACGAATACCGCGCTTAAATCCCCTAATCCACGTTTTTGCCAATTGCTTAGCTTCAATTGGTCAAGACTCGGCTCAAAGGTTTTGAGTACAGATTTCTTAGCTTACAATTTCGTATCTTTCTTAACAAACTTCATACTTGCAGATAAACATATAGGTTAGATCAAACAAACATACAGATTCTTTATTGACTCGTCTAAGACAAGAAGGTAAGATACCACCATCTCCCTGTGGACCGACCCGTGCTCACCGGCTAGCTGCATAGCGACACCGTCCTGATCGCGGTTATACTTTAATTCTTTGAACATCCGACACGCCAAAAGCGTGCGATCAAATGGCGCCGTTGCCGGGGAGACGGTAGCGTATTTTCTTTCTTGTTATTCGGGTTGATATTCTTTTTGTATATATAAAAAAAAATAATAATAAAAAAAAAATATTCTTTTTGTTCTTTTTGGATAATTCTTGTGGGAAAGAGTGCAGATTTTGCAAGTTTGCAAACTGCGATAGTGGGGAAGCAAAGTGTGCATTCAAGGAAAGGGTGATTTACGAAGTACAGTGCCAAAGATCCGGGTAGTTTGACCCGCGCAAGCGAACCTTTCAAGCTTACCGGATTTGATTCAACGGGGGTTTCCTAACCCAAAAACTTAACGGTACGTACTTTACTAACACCTTCTTCTCAAATCCGACGCTTCCAATATACTATTCTTTGCAGGATTCTTTGCAAGTTCGCTAGCAAACGCCAAAATTGACTAACCCGTATTTGTTGCAGCGCCGCGCTTAAACTAAAAAAACGATTGTTTTGATTCTTTATAAGAATTTTTTGAATTGCGCATTGCATCAATTAATACGGACTTAAGGGCAAGCGAACCCCACAACATACGGTAAAGGATTTCATCACCTTTTCCGTGGCCCACAAATCACGAACTTGCGCATAACGATAACCCGCACAAATTTTAAAAGAAACTAGACTTTAAGCCTTAAGGACTTCGCGCTCACTAGGAGAAGTTAACTGTATTTAGAAGCTTGCTTAACGGTATATTGTTTACGGGGTGTCTAGGAAAGTGTTAACGGCGAAACCGCCAAAAGAGAAAGGGTTATTTAATTAAGGAACTTGGCGAAAGCGTTGGAAAACCTCCCCTTATCTCTGCACTTACCTGGCCTCGTGATCAGTGTATCTTGAGCCTGTTTCTCGACACAGTTTTACTTCGACAATCAAGTTCTCGAGCAGGTCTAGTTGACCTAGGTGAACCCTAGAACGATTAGGTGTGTGGTATTTTTGTGTCGTGATTTTTGTCCATATTCTTTTTTGTGTATATTTCATTCTTTTGCTAACAACTAACTAAAAAAATAAAAAAATAAAAAAAAATCACATTCTTTTCTCCCTCCCTTTTCTCTACCTTTCTTTTTCTCTCTTCATATCATGGGTACTCCACCTCGCAAAACTCTTGCCGAACTTTGGTACCCACAACCGGACATTACTTCTTACGGTTCTTGCTTTGGCCGAACATCGAACGACCCCTCCATGCCAAAAATTTCTTTGAAAGATCGGATAGACGCGTCTAGGACAAACAATTTGACTCCGCAATCCACTTCATATCAACCATTTCAAACAGTCACCCCTTCTTACGTTGATACCCCTTCTTCGAGTCATGTTGCAATTCCAAGACCTATGTCTATTGCAGAACGTATTGAACAATCTCGTAGCCGATCTTTCACTCCTTTCACCACTTCAAATTCTTGGGATCAACAATTCCATTCTCCGTCTTATCCACCTGTTGATCCCACTCCTGTCCAGCCATTCAATTCCTACCAATCCTACCCTACTTTTGCACCTTCCCTAGACATTGCTTCAGAACAGCCGTTTGGGAGTTTTCAGTATCCAAACAACTTTGAATCTTTTACTGAAATCCCATCACAATCTATGTCTAGTCTGGAACAATCCTTGGAAGATTTTAGGGTAGCGTTTAGCCAACAGATGATGGATTTGAATGCGTCCATGGCCGCCCTCATGCAACCTAGTGACCCGGTAGCTAGTTTCCAACTAGTTCCAACTTTTTCAATGTATGATGAGGCGGTAGGACAGGCTGTGAATTTGAGTGGAGAGAGTGAGCTGTACCCCCTTCCAAATCAAACCTACCCGTCCCAAATTGAATCCCACAACTCCTGTGTTGAAAGTCTATCAAATGTCCCAAATGAATTATCAGTTGAAGATAGAATTTTTAATGAGTTGTGCGACTTTGTAGTGTTTGATTTGCCCGATTGTGAAGGGTCCCTTTTGAGTGAAACCATACCCAATCCTCTTGACCTCTACACCTCCACTCTAGAACCTGAATTGATTGATATCCATGCTTTTGTTGAGGTGTCGGAGAATTTTGATTTTCACTTGATTGAGGATATTGACGCTGGGAACATTTTGGATGATGAACCCGTAGATTTGACTGAGTTTGTCTCTTCAAATCATCATCCCGAGTCATTAAAGGTTTTTCCCAAACCCCATATGCGTCTTGATTTTGAAGAAAAATGCATGGATGAGCTAAATTTTGAGGAGAATATTGAGGATAGCACTGAGGATGAAACAGTTTTAATTGATGAGTCGGATTTTCCAATTCATCCTAATCCTTTCATTGACTGTGTGCACCCTCCCGAAACCCTAACCAATACTCCTCCTCAACCACTTCCCTCCACCCTTTCCATCGTTCCGACTTTGCAAGAACCCGTATCACTTACATTTCATATGTCTGGTTTACCAAGTTCGGCGTACCCATGGTTTCTCACGAACCTTGAGGGATTTGACCCAATCTCTCGACGGGTAAATATATTAGCACAATCGCTTTCCACACATCGGTCATCAAAAATTGTGCTAATCTATTTACTCCATTTTCACCCTCAAGTTCGTATTCCACTTCTTTTTCCCTTGCACCATTCTTCTTCCCCTCATCTACCGAGACCGCATTCCACTTCTCTCCACAAGCGGTCTCGCGTAATCTCCATTTCTTACCTCTTCACCTTCTTTCACCAACCACTGCTGTACCATGATAAAATCTTTGAATGGTTGGTGTTAACTTTTGGCCTGTGTAAGGCCTTGTATAGATGGATACTGTTCTTCCCCCCCCCCAATCCTGAACTTCATCGCTTAACAGTGGAAACACTGTTTTACTTAAGTTTGGGGGGGACACTTTTTTTGTATATATTTTTGTTTTCTTTTTTTGTTTTGTATATAATTTGTTTCTAGGAAGCGCCGGCAATTTTAACCCTCTTGGTATAGCCTGACAGTGAGGGCACTGTCAAGTTTAAGTTTGGGGGTGTGCTCGGTAAGCTTTCTTCCTTCGCATTCATTTGTATATTTTGCATTTGCATACCTTATTCATAAAATCCATAAAAATCAAAAAAATTTCCAAAATATAAAAACTTTTTTGTCAAGTTAGCTTGTGGAAGAACTCTGATTCAGCATTCGACGGTTTTTGTTTGAAGAAATAGGAATAACTAAATCTTATGTTTAGATTTTGAAAACCTGAAAGATAACTCTCCTTTGAAGTTAACTATAGCTGATATACGTCTTTACATTACACTACACGTGTTGTGAGTCTTGGAAATTAGATGACAAGTCTTTTATGTTTAAAAAACTTTTAAATAGATAAATGATTTTCTGAGGATCAAATAGGTTTGTTCTGAAATAAGTAATATATCAAGAATAGTTTATGAAGTAAGTGAATATGAAGGAATGTTATTGATGCCTTAATTGGAACTAAGTCTGAAAAATAACCCATCTGAAACTTGATTGGAATGATTACACACCGAACCCACTAAACACGTCTTTTATCCAAAAAATAATTGAACTACCGGTTATATCTCCGTTCGTATTGAATCATCATGTTTTTCACGCCAAACTGTCTTTTGTTTTCGGACCTAGATAACTTGAGTAATTAAGTCCGTTGGGGTGTTTCTACACCTAATGCCCTAAAATCAACTGGTTTGGGTGCATTGGCCCAAAGCTCGCTAAGAAGCCTAGAAAGTCCAATTTAAAACAAAGTCAAGCAAGTGTTCTCTCCGAGTTAAAATTCCTAACGGTTCTTTGTGTGAGAATAATCTTGATAAAAGACAGGCTTTTATAAAAATTTCTTAACGGAGATATGAAGGTTTTACTCTTTGATAAAGACTATTGCACGTTCACAGAGGTGTGTATGAAATGAAAACAAGAAAAAGGTGGAGTGAAGAATAAGACCTAGTTTCCTGTTAGGGAAGATAGAAATTCTGAAGTTGAAACTTTACTGGAAAACGAAACTTGAAAAATGCTTAACTCTTTATAAAACTTATGTGATCCTTTTAAAATTGTTATCTGAGCTTTATTGTGTGACATAATGACTTTATTCGACCTTTCGAGAACTTAACGACACTATTTTGCACTACACGTAAAGACATATAAAATTTGTAGTTAAATAAGAAGAGAGGTGTGAAAAATAAAGGTTCGATGGTCTAGACTTAGGATTATAGAATTGTTATTTTCTAAAACAAAACTTTAGGGGCTTGAATCTTAGTTATTTTACAAAACTAGCTTGACCGGATTTTGTGGGTAGTATCCGCTGAAAACCCTCAGGAGACAACACTCCTCCTACTAGGGACACCTAGAGGTTTCACGGCTTGTTGCACGCGCTCAGTGCAATCGCGTTCCCTGCGAAAGTGCGGTTATCATTTTATTTTTTTGTGAATAATTGGCTTTGCTCGGGACGAGCAAAAGTTAAGTTTGGGGGTATTTGTTCATATCAGAATATTGCATTTTATACCGCCCATTCTTACGCTCGTGTGTTTATAGGTAGGTACTTTTAATCCGTGTTTGTTACATGTTTACAGAATACAGGTTTCCAGTACAGATATTGCAAATCAGGATAAAATCTCCACAGTTACGCTAAAAGCAGAACATCTGTCGACAGCAGATAAAAGCCGGGTTCCGGTCATCCATATCCGTCCAGTGCCGAGTACCGGTTCCCGATACAAGACATGTGACAGTAGTCATTCGTGTCTGGGACAAGCACAGAGCACGAGGTGGGCTGCACAAGAATCAATGGGTGCGCGGAGCTCGAGGGAGAGACAAAGTCAAAAGTAAAAAGATATGCAATCTTGGACTTGGAAATCTGGAGTTATTCTGAAGACTTTTGAGCATTTTGAAGTTGGCAAACACGAGGACACAGAAAACCAGAGCAGACCACAAAAGTTGACCACCTGACTCCATCAAAGGGCCGCGTTTCCGCGGCCAATGAGGTGTATTGGCCGCGGAAACGCGGCCATACTGTGGGATCATTTTGTCGGTTTCTGGGGGAAGTTTGGTCTTTTCATCTCTGGTCTGCTGGTTGCCCTAGAACTCCACTCCCCTGCCTATAAATACAGCAGAACTGAACTTAACCAAGGGAGCTTTCTTTGTTCTCTTTTTTGTAGAATTTTGTTCTTCTTCTTCCTCTTCTTCATTCTTTCTCCATTAAATTGTAGTGAGAGCTTTTGAGTGGAAGATTAATGAAGATGATGGTTCTTTATCTTTCTTGTTAGTTTGCTCCCCCTTGAGATTTCTGCTTTCTCTTGCTCATTCAATCTCTTCATTGAGGTTGAATGGTTAAGAGTTAGTTATTGATCTCAAGGGTCGTATTTTCTTCCGGGACTAGCACTTCATTTCACATGCGTTTTCTACCCTTCCCTTGATCTTGCAACCTCTTCATTGAGCTTGCAAGTTTAAGGGTTGGCTATTGAGCACATGCTTGGCTTGGGTCCTAGTTCCATATTCTTTTATTACTCGCTTTTTATTACTTGTCTTTTTATTACTTGCATTCTATTTCATGCAATTTTATTCATGCTCTTTATTACTTGTATCTTTTCTTTTCTTTGTTCTTTTCTTTTTGTTCTCTTTTGTTCATTTTGTAAATGTTGTAATTATTGTTGTTGATAAGAATTAATACGGTTTTATAAGTTAACATTTCTTTGCCAATTCCTTTTCCCGTTATTTTCCATTTGAACTTCGCCCAAACCATACGCAAGCGCTCCGTTAGGCACCGTACCCTGACAAGGTAACGGTGATTTCCTAACCGCGACCGGTTGCGTTCGGTTTGGCCGAAGGCGAAAGCAAGAGACAAGAACGGAAGGACAAGGGTAAATAAGCCGGATTCCACGAATACCGCGCTTAAATCCCCTAATCCACGTTGTTGCCAATTGCTTAGCTTCAATTGGTCAAGACTTGGCTCAAAGGTTTTGAGTACAGATTTCTTAGCTTACAATTTCGTATCTTTCTTAACAAACTTCATACTTGCAGATAAACACATAGGTTAGATCAAACAAACATACAGATTCTTTATTGACTCGTCTAAGACAAGAAGGTAAGATACCACCATCTCCCTGTGGACCGACCCGTGCTCACCGGCTAGCTGCATAGCGACACCGTCCTGATCGCGGTTATACTTTAATTCTTTGAACATCCGACACGCCAAAAGCGTGCGATCATGGTCCGTGAAAATCTGACACGACTCTCAAAACAAGTGGTGTCTCTAATCTCCAACGCAAAACCATCGCGGCCATCTCCAGATCAGGAGTGGGATATCCTTCTCGTACTTCCTCCAAATGTAAGGAAGCAAAACCGATAACTCCATTGTGTCACCTCAGTACACATTCGAGTCCTACTCACGAAACATCACAGTTAAACCACAAAGTCACCCGAACCAAAAGCAAAAAAGGAGCCGATGCAGTTGTTAACCGAGTCTTCAACTGCGGAAACTCCGTACACAAGCCTCAGTCTATAGAAAAGAAACCTCCATTCCAGTCAATCAAGTCAACGGGGCAGCATTACACTAGCAATCCTGCTGTAACGTTTTAAAAATAATTAAATAAATAATTAAAAGAATAAAATTGTTTAAGTGAATTTTATGAATTTCTGTAAAGTAAAATGTATTTTTCGTAAAATTAAACCGTGATTGTTTTTCATTATAATTTCAAAAATACCTATTTTAATTATGTAATTACTAGTAAATGGTGTTTATTTAGCCACTTATAAATTTTTAGTTCAATTAAATATTTTTCCTAACTTAAATATTTTAAATATTAACATAAGCTTTATTTTTTATTTAAATTAGTGTAAATTACAAATTTGAATGGTTTTAATTTGTAAAAATGAGCCATGGTATGTTAGAATCAAGTGTGTAATATGGAAAATCTTTTCCAAAATCTCTCCATGGTTCTAGAAATTTCTAGGAAAAGGGTTAAATTGAAAAAGTTAGATAATAAAGGGTTTAAGTGAAAAAATGCATTATTTATGAACTTTCTACACAATACCACACATTTTTTCTCTCTCTCCACCCTCCTCCCTCTCCATGGCCGGCCTCCCCTCCATGGGTAGCCCCAAAATTTTTCCCCCATCATTTTTGCATTAAAAATCATCAAAATTCATCAAAAATTCCAAAAATAAATCTCAAAAATCAACATTCAACCTCTACCATTTTCCTTTGACCTATTTAGCATGGATTTTGGAGATGGAAAGCATGCATTTTGGAGGTTTATTTCATGTTTGGGTTTCATATTTTGGAGGTATAAATTTGCTTCTTTTGATTTATTGTTATTAGATGTTCATTTAAGCATAATTAGATTAATTAGATTAATTCTAGTTGCAAATTCTAAAATTCAAGTTAGGTTTGTAAATTCAAGTTATGATTTTTATTAATTAATTAGGGTTATAATAGTTAGTTTAACATTTTTAGAATTGGAAAATCTTGCATGTTTGTTGAATTGTAAATTTTTTCATTTAAAATTGTTTAAATGAAGCTTTTTAGCTAACTAGTTTTTGTAAAATATATATGTGGGTGATATAAAATTCCAATTAAAGTGGCTATCATTAGATTGTAGTTTTAGTGAGAAATTTAGCATGTTAATGGAAAGAAAAAACTTAGTTTGATTGCTAGTTTCTATGGTTAATTGATAAATTGTGATAAAAATTGCTAATTTTGTAAACAAGATTTTTGAAATTCCTATATAAATGAGATTAAAAATATAATTATGGTTTCATTATATCATTATCATCATGAATTGTGGTTTAAGTCATTAATTTATGCAAAATCATGTTTTGTGGTGGAATTGTGGTATTTTGCTTGAAAAATGGTGAAAATTGTTAAAGGGTGCAAACTAGAAATTTCAAATTACTACAAATATGTGTAATAAAAATATAGTAATAGTTTGTATAGTCTAGTTATGCTATTTAATGAGTTTTATGACCTTTGGTTTCATTTAAATATCAAGTTTTGATGAAAAACGGTAAATTGGCATTTTCGGGTTTTTCGAAAACGGACGATTTGATCGATTTTAGTGTTTCGATGAATTTGATCATGTTTTACAATATAAGTAATGTGTTTTAAAACTACGAGTTAATTGTTGATGTTTATCTCGATCCATCGGAGTTTGTACGCCGATATCGAGCGATATTTAGTTCTTTTGCGTGGACGGGACATAAGTTTTAACCTATGCTTGTTCCTTGTATCGTTTGACGTTCGTATGTGATTCAGTTTACGATGCTATTTATATGTTTGCGTCTAGGTACCCCTCATGTGGACTGCGGGCGATGAAGAGGAGGATGACGACACTGTCTTCGGCAGACATGGACCAGGTGAGTAGATGCATATCTACGGGGGAAGTCGGGTAGATGGCGTTTAGCACCCCCGCAACGTAGAATAGGAATAGTACTTATTGACATTAGGAAACAAGATGTGACCCTAGTAGGACCCTAGTATTGACCCTAGGCTGAACTAGACTGATTTAGGAAAACCATATCAGAGGATGAGTACCTTGGAAGAGATTCGTAGGTTTTAGATAGAAACACACCCACGCACACACTGAAACTCGACATGGGGTATACGTGTATGTGTATATATATAGAACTAGGTATAGGTATATACATATAATACAACACGTATATGTGATTCATTGATGTGATATGATATCCGAGGTATGATGAAATAGTGTAACTGGGCTTGATGCCGTGATTCTTGGCTATACAGTCGTATTAAGTGTTAGCGGATCATTAGAGAATGAGATAATGAACATGTATATTTAAATTATAAGCGGTAGTGATGATATTGAGGTATATGGGACTCTAAAATAGTACCCGGACTATAACTTGTGATTGATCACGATATGGGATATGTATGACTTGATTACGATATGATACATATGACATGATATTTCTGAGGATAAACTAATGATTAATATTATGAGGGCAATGATATATGATTGATGTAGGCGATTACAGTTTAGTACCTTGATCATGAGATGTGTTGGTGATGACATTATACGAATGATGAGACACCTAGGAGATACTTGACCCGTACTCCGATATTGGGATGCCGTACGATAGATTTTACCGTACGGGCATAAATATGATGATTGATCCGCACTCTTGATTCGAGCGAGCCGTACTACGTACGTGACGCTATTGAGGCCGGATCGCCGACTATTCGAGATATTGATTCAGACCTTAGGTAGACTCTTCTTGTTTCTTATTGACTAGTTTCTTAGGTTAAGTTCTTTAGGAGGTTAGATGGACACTAGTTTAGGTTCGATTCATATAGTTGTAGTGATAATTGTTTATCAAATGAGTGGATAATGTACATCTGTCTTTGCATTCATACAGTAATCATCATGGTGCATGTTCTTTCATATGTTGCTATAATCAGTATAAACTTTACCTGTTAGGACACCAGCACCATTACCGATGATGCGCATATTCCACGCACACTTATTTGCCGGCTCACACACATCATCATCGGTAATTGCTATGTCACGTACACTTTAGATTATATTATTTTTTATTGATAGAATCAGTTAACAACTAGACCGACATAATATCGTGATTACTCTCTGATGTTAGTATAGGCATGATATCTATTACTTGACATTCATGCATTCATATTTTCATGTTATCCTATAGTATCATAGGCATATGCCGACACTTATCATATACTTACTCATGATTTTAAGATTTTTGGATTTCTATGAGATTTCTGGATTTTGGGGAAAACCGCAAGAAATTATAAAACCTTCTCTCTCTCTCCTCCTCTCTTTTTAAAATAAGATGCGGTTTTCTCGTGATGTATGTGTCGTCCACCATGAGATTTCATGTTTTCTGTTGGATTTCGAGACCCGATTCGAGGAGTGGATGAACCGTCTCGGGTACATGGTGGGCCCGGTATGGTACCCCGGGGCAAGAAGATCGAGTTGTAGATGATGAGCCTGGCAGGGGAAGACTACCCTACCGGTGATGTCTGGCGCGGCGGATATCCGGAGGATACCGACCGTTGTCGTGAGATTTGATGATATGGGCCGATCCGGACTGACGGAGCCCGAGATATTGAGACTTGAGATTACATGTGTTGTGTCGACGCTTGACACGGATTTCCATGGATTTCATTGTTGAGATTTCAGATTCTTATACACATTTTACTATGATAACAGCTAAAGATTTCTTATACATATATATCTGGATTTCAGGATTTGTTACTTTACATTCATGGTGCATGCATTTCATTTCATATGACATAGTATTATATGAGGCACTGACACAAGCATGGAGTATCTGCACTTACACGTAGTTTTACCCTGCTATTACTAGATGATTGGGATATTATAGTGTATTATTATGACCTAGAATAGCGTCGTGCATTCGATTTCTTTTCGTAGATGTTTTCTACTCACGAGTTGGCAACTCACCCCCGTTGTGCCAAATTGTTTAACAGGTCGGTGTACAGGTTTCCCTGGCAGCTTGCTGGCACATCTATTCTTTCAGGGTGATTTGCACGGTAGGTTGGTTCACTTGTATCCGAACCACCATTATACTTTTATTCATTCATTTGTATCTAATAAGCTCCATCAACCATATTTGTATTACTTGATAAGTTTATTGGACCAGACTTTTTTATTTCGACCTTAGAATCGCGCATGTATTATTCTGATCTGGTGGTTTTGTTTTCTTTTGAGTTTTGAGCCTCGCCCTTTGGCGTTGTATATTATTGTGCTTGTTGTGGTTGTTTCCGCCTGTTGGCGTTGAGCTAGCTCCCGTTTGGGGATGCTTTTTTATTGTTTATGTATACTATACTTGTTGTACCCGTTTGGGGGCCAGTTTTTACAGAGGAGACTCTGCCGAAATTTTTTGAGAAAATTTGCTGATGCTTTTAAACTTGTTTTCTTCTTCTTCTTCTTTTATGGTTTAGATTTCTGGGCTTCGGCTTACTTAGGTTACGTGGCGCCTCTAGACGCTTCGTAATCTAAGTGCCGGTCACGTTCCGTACTCTCGGGTCGTGACACCTGCATGAGACGGCGGTAAAACCTGCTAAGCCAAACATCCGCAGACCTCCGTCCTGCTCACAAATTGGGCCTAAGCTGTACGGCCACGATCTTCCTCGAAACCATACCAATTCGTCTCCGTAACTACAAAACCTAGGAGTCAACACAACAAGCTTGAAGGGAACACTCCGAGAATCTAGTAAACCGCTGGGGCTCTCCCAGTATCCGTATAACAGATCCTCAAGTGCTACCCTAACCCTCAAGCTACCCTAACCCTCAAGGCACACTAAAAAAGGACTAGGATGTCGTAACTAGCACAACAATAACTGGTCGAGGAATGGCCCGAAGAAAACCAGTTCATCACACCTACGAATACTGCTAGAGCATTGATGAGTCCAGTGACACACCCAAAACACACAAGCCCGTAGCACGCACAAGGCAGTCTTCGGAATGTCATCACTCCGGACCCGCAACAATGATGACCTGATCCCTAACCAACTTAGCCAAGGTCTCGCACTCTGGTGCTGATCGAAGAATTCGTCAGTGCGAGGTACAAGATACTTATCCGCACCGTAAGCCGATTCAGAAGACGACCCATCAAAACAACCTCAATCTGTCGTTTTCCTCCTGGACGAACAGAAATAGGAGCTCCCCTAAATGCGAAACACTCAGACGCACAACTCCCTCAACAACCACTCCGCAGCAGATCCTTAGCCCCTTAAGCTTCGCCGGCTCATCTTGGAATGACGTCGGAAAAATTCTCGGACGAAAGAAAACCGGTCCAACAAACCAACTGTGGATACCGCATCCACGAAAAACGCCAAGAATCGACGACATCTCCTCAGAGCCGACTAGCGAACAAGGCTGAATTCAAGCTGTAAGAGGTGGCACCACTATCCATCTGCACAACAAGATCTGACTTGCCCGGGAAAACAAAAACCTAACTGTTCCCTCACGGTAGCCCACAACGCCTAACATGTAGCTAACCAGTCCATGCCCAGGAGATTGCCAAATCCAACATCTTTAGGAGGTTCAAAATGACAGACGAATCTCTATCTCCTATCCCGCTGGTCACACGACCGAAGTACGTGTCGCGCAATAAAAGGATTGCTGACAGAAATTAACACACAACAAACGGCTAATCTACCCAGCATGACTCTCGTCCTAAACTCGGCATGAAGTGTGTAAACATACGAGTGCAAACAAAAAAAGGACATACTGAAAGAGGTACCTGTAGGCTCCTCATTGGACGCCCGCCAGGCGTCTCGATGAGTCGAAGCGAAAAACGTGTGCCTGTCCTTCATCTGCGACTGATCGAACTCCTCCTCTACTAGCCTGACCCCTCTGTGCAAACCCTCCGCGTCCACGACGTCTCAGAGCACGACCCTGACGTGCTGTGAAGGAAACACTGCCTGATGAGGTGTTGAAGGCTTCCGCATCGTAAACACCTACGCACTGAATGCTGTCCTGCCTGGGGATGGAAGCCAAACGACTGTCCTTGTCCTAAGCCTCTGCTCTGGGCTGGTACAACCAGTACGATTCCACAACCGTTCCGGAACTCTCACGGTCCTCTGGAAGACGTGTCCTCGTAAACGGGGGCTGCCTCCACCGGTGCTATGTAGGGGACGGAATACTGCATGATGATCGCAAGGAACAACTGGGTAACAGGGGTGGCAACCATCTGTCGCTGCACTCGAACGACCTCTACCAATGAGCTCATCGTCTGGCGCAAGCTCTGCATCTCTGCCACTAGTCTAGCGATCTGACCTGTCGTAGGAGAAATAATCTGTCCTGGTAACAACATGGGTACTACTCGGATCAATCCTCGTCTCAGATAAATCAACTCGAACCTCGGCTCTCCCGGCCTCTCTCTGCACCCCTCGTAGTCCTTGGCGGCATAATGGCTGGAAAGAAGGTAGGATTCGATGAGGATACGAAAATCGAATCACAAGGATATATATACGATCCTAAAGGAAATTCAATCAATAAATCCTAAGGTCGCTTAGGCGGAGTAACCGTGTCGTGAGTATGCCGCGGAACATACGCACCGCTACGCCACTCTGCTGCAGCTACCCTACTCCATCATACCTGGGTCATCCTACACTCCGAAGGTAAAAACCTACGCTCTGACACCAACTTTGTCACGACCCAAAGTTTTGGCACGTGACCGGCACTTAACCACGTAACGTCTACAGGCGTAACGCGACTAAGTAAGCCGAAAACCCAAAAATCAAACCAGTAAAAGTATAGAGTGAATTAAGCATTTAATAGAACTAATTACTAAGATGTCAAGAAAATCTTAAGTAGAGAATCACTAAGATAACAATATACGACGCCGTAGCGAAGAAAAAGAGCAACAGGTGGAAACATCACAGATAGAATGAACTGCATAAGTAAGGTCGGCTCACAACGAGCTCGACACCAGAATACAAAATAATATACATCGTCCCTCACAACTGGTCTATAAGTCAATACATAAGTGGTAGATGGAGAGTACTAGATATAACAATGTACATAACTGAAAGATAACCAGATACCGTACAAAAACCCACCTATCAGCAAAAGAGCTAGTACACCAACCTGTAGGGGGTATCTGTGTCAAAAGATGCAAGAGCGCAGCCTGCCGTGACTATTCCGAAGGGCAACCTGCAAAACACTGTGGGCACAACGGGGGTGAGTTGCCCAACTTCGTGAATAGAAGATAACATATAAAGGTAATCGCGAGTATGCACGCGCTACTATACTCTAAACCTATATCAACAAATAACATCTATATGATGAAACTGGATCCTCAAAACATGCAACAAGTGCGATCTAATAGCATCTCCATGTAATGAGCAAGAAATGTGATGATCATGTATAGCAATGCAATCTAACAACCCTATATAGAATGAACAGGGTAATGCAATGATCAGGTATAGCAATGCAATCTAACAACCCTATATAGAATGAACAGGGTAATGCAATGATCAGGTATAGCAATGCAATCTAACAACAACCTATATAGAATGAACAGGGTATGCAATGATCAGGTATAGTAGGTACAGGATGAGATATCAATTACTACATACTGAGCATGGGAAATATAACATCTACACGGAATGTCATCGTGGAAAGTATAATCGGTACTCATCAATGTACCCAAAATCCAATACTACTCAGGCGTCGTCATCCTCCTCGATCCTCCAATCCTGTAAATCTCATCTAACCGTGAGTGCCCAACATCGGCACCCAAAATATCAAGAAATACTCGTGCCAAGCATCGAACACGCAAATCCTCCTGTATAGGGCATCCGTCAGTCCGGATCAGCCCACGGGCTCTGTCTGCGGTATCGGCCCTCCGGCCCCCGGCAGTACTAGTCGGTCCCGTATCCATCCATAGCCCCTGGTCGGTATCCTCCGAATAACCGCCAGGTCCAAACAATCACCGGTAGGTAGTAGTCCCTCTGCCAGGCTCACCGTCTACTACAACAGCGAAACCGTTCTCGCCCCGGGGTACCATACCGGGGTCCACCATGTACCCGTAATCGGCCTCATCCAACTCCTCGATTCGGGTTCACATATATCACTCTAGTACCGAGAAAACACATGGTGGACGCACCGAAATATCATATCAAGGGAAACCGGGTTTTTAAATAATTAACTATTCTCTTTGAAATATCCACGGTTTCCCAAATCCAGAATTAACATGGAAACAACATATCTCAATGCGTAATCTAAGCAAGTATGAAGATATCAATATATGTGTGCACTGGCATGAATGTACAGTGTGCATGTGCACAGGTATGAAGATATCAATATATGTGTGCACTGGTATGAATATACAGTGTGCATGTGCGCAGGCATGAAGATATCAATATATGTGTGCACTAGTATGAATATACAGTGTGCATGTGCGCAGGCATGAAGATATCAATATATGTGTGCACTGGTATGAATATACAGTGTGCATGTGCACAGGTATGAAGATATCAATATATGTGTGCACTGGTATGAATATACAGTGTGCATGTGCGCAGGTATGAAGATATCAATATATGTGTGCACTGGTATGAATATACAGTTCGCATGTAGTACCAGTATGAGTATGTGATGCATGTGTGCCCAAATATGGATATAACATATGCTGTTATGCGGCAAATCATGACAACATCAATAAGGTAGAATCAGTATGATATATGATTTATAGCAATCCTATAATGTGAGTGTCATGGCAATCACTAACGGTATGAGTGTAGCATATCAATCGTGCTCGTGCAACTTGAACCGTTAGTGACAGTGCAGTGTTCTGTGCTATCATTTCTATATGCAACAATAATGTATGCTACTACAGTCCATATGAACATCTACAATCTAATATCCTAACTCGCCTTGACGGTTAACGCCATACGGGCGATTTCCCCGTAGATGTTAAATCTGCTCACCTGGTCGTGCACTACTCGTTGCCGACCACCTGCTTCCCTTTCTTAGTTTCGTCCGACGTACCCGCCTGCGAACCTGGAATTACACAAGAATCCATATATAAGCAACTATCTCGCAAAACGTGATATCGACGTCAAACGATACGCTCGTGTCGCGAACTAAACGCGCGTGTATACGATACACTAAACGTGTGCACGCGTCTAAAACTAACCCCGATACGCTGCGATACGCTGAATCATGGAACCCTCTCGCGTATCGCGCGTATCGCGCAAACCAAACGTACTAGAAATACGATATAACGTCCCAGATTCTACCGAGGCTAACAACTTACAAAACTATACATACCACTGGCCTAGAAATAACAACAGACTCCTACCCATCCAAACATCACCCAAAAATTCTCCTGTCTGGCCGCAAATTGCGGCCAAAAAGATTTAATTGGCGGCCTCGCTATGGGGTGGGGGTCTCGGGCTCTGGTGGTGTGGTCTATGTCTTGTATACAAGCTCTAGTCAACTCAATTTCAACATGAACAACCCGGGCCTATAGCAGATCACAGAAATCCAAAAAGTTCACTTAAAAATACTAAATTTGCACAATTTGAAACCCTTTGGTATTTTGGTGTAATCAGGGGTTTAACTAGGTTTACATGGCCTTAATAACACCTAATTAGGCTAGGTTAACCAATATTATCAGCACTAAACCACAAATCCATACAAATCACCATTTCAAGCACAAAATCTCACTTTTTACACAAACCGAAGCTAATCTACGCATACGTTAAACAAACACGAAGTTGGGCTCAGATTCTATACCTTGCAAGACCCTAGGTGTAAGGAGAAAGGAGGTGGAGAAGATGGGAGTGCTGCTGCAGCTGCTGGGGGCTGCTGTTGGTGTTGCTGTTGCTGCCACTGCCTGCTGCTGCTGATGTTGCTGCTTGCTTCCTCTGCTGCCGCTGCTTCTCTCTCTCTCTCTCTCTCTCAGCTGAGTGTGTGTGTGAGAGAGAGTTGTGAGAATGAGAATGAGGAGGGAAATGAGAGCACAAGTCAAAGACCCCTCTCTCTCTCTCTCTCTTTCTTCATTTAATGAGCATGGCTCAACCATGAAGCCCAAACTCTTTCTCTCTCACCAAGTCAACAAGGTCCACATCATTTCTCATAAAAGAAAAGAACAACACAAAAATAAATAAAACCCAATTAAATCTCAAAACACTTAATACAATAGGTTAACCCTTCATGGTTGCTAATCATAGTTTTAACCCCAATTCTAAACCCTAGTTTACATGCACAAGTGTGTGTGTGCCTAGAAAAATCCTAATAAAATATTCATTAATTAGAATAAAACATCAAAAACTTAATTTTGTAAACTTTTTACCAAAACTATCTAGTAAAATATAATTAACCCCTAAACACGACCTAAGGTGTTACACCAGGACTGGTTCTTTATACTTCATTAGATTCACTGATGATCTCTCAATATTCAGACATATGTTCCTGTTGAAACACAAGTCCGAAGCTTTTGAGATATTCAATAAATATGAGTTAGAAGTAGAGAACCAAAAACGGGTATAAGCATTATGTCCTTTAATGAGATCAAGGAGGAGAATACTTGAGCACGGAAATCCTAGACTATTCTAAAGGAGAATGAGATTCTCTCTCAGCATTACTCCTCCGTATACACCACAGCACGTAGGTGTATCGGGGCGGAGCAATCACACTCTATTAGATATGGTGAACTCTATGATGAGTACTACTGAGTTTCCTATTTCCTTTTGGGAATTATGCACTTAAGAAGCTGCATACCTATTGAATAGGGTTCCAATCAAATCAGTTGCCTACCACTTCATATATGATATGGAATGGGAAGAGCCCATCTCTTAAAGATGTTAAGATTTGGGGTTGTCCGGCCTATGTCTAAAAGCAAAATCCGGACAAGCTCGAGGCAAAGTCAGTTCTGTAGAAGTTTGTTGGATATCCCAAGCATTCGCAAGGGAATATCTTCTACCTAACCGAGGAACAAAAGATGTTTTGTTTCTCAACATGCCACCTTTGTGAAAGGGAATTTCTTCTGAAGAAATTATTGGTCATGAGGTAGAACTGGAAAGAGTTCCAGCTATACAAAGTGCAGCTGATGATTTGGTAGAACCAAAGGATTCAATGGTTTCCAACGAACCTCAGCCTCTCCGCCGATCTGGTAAGGTTCCTCATCCACCTGAGAGATACATCGGTTTCTCTATGACAGTGGGAGCGAGGATTGCATCATAAGATGATGACCCAACTTATTTCAAGCTGGCCATCATGAGTGGGACTCTGTAAAAATGGCTGGATGCTTAGCGATCTGAGATGGAATCTTTATACACCAACAAAGTATGGACTTTGGTTGCTTTATCTGAAGGGTTAAATCCCCATCAGGAGCAAGTATATCTTGAGAAGATTACTTGGTGTACATGGAAAAGTTGAGACTTTCAAAACTATGCTTAAGTCCATCCAGATCCTACTTGCCACTGCTACTTACCATGACTACGATATCTGGCGGTTGGGTGTCATGACTGCTTTTCTAAATATTGATTTGGAAGAGAGCGTCTATAAGTACACAGCCAGAGGGCTCCGTAGACATTGGGAGCAGCTGAAACGTGTGCAAGTTGTTTTATGTGATAAATCAGGTATCGCGGGGTTGGAACATCTGTTTAGATGTGGTAGTCAAAGAGTTTGACTTCATCAAAATGGTAGATGAACCTTATATATACAAAAAGATAGTAAGGAGTATGGTGGTGATCCTCATAGAGTACATGGATGACATACTCTTGATAGGGAAGGAGTTTCCTATGCTACGCTCAGTCAATCTCCGCTTATCACAAGGATTCTCCATATAGGATCAAAGCGATACCTCCTAAATCCTGGATTTTAGATCTATAAGATAGATCTAATTGGATGTTAGGACTCTCACTAGTTGTAGTGAGATGGTATCAATCAATCCTGGGGAGAATCACTGGAAAGGTTCCAGGGTGATAAGGACGACTGAATGTCAGTCGCAGGCATTGTCATTACCCTCAGTGGATGGATGGTATGTTGGAAGAGTTCCAAGCTAGATACTGTGACTTACTAGATGATTAAAGGCAAGATACATCGTTACCAAGGATGCTACCAAAGAGGCAGTCTGGATAGATATAAGTTCATGAGATGAACTTCGTTCCTACCATTGTGTGACAATGGAGTTGTGGCTTATGCCAAGGAACCCCCGTCCCATCAGAAATCCAGATATTATTCTTAGGCAGTATTACCTGATCATGGAGATGGTTGTTCTCCAGGGAGATCGAGGTTAGGAGAGTAGACACGGAGGACAACAGCGCGGATCCACTCACAAAGGCCTTTTTCCCAGTAGAGACATTTATGGGATGGTTGAGTATGAGATACTTCAACCATAGCTAATTATTGTGTATGCGATACCACAATAGATGGACCTAGTGCAAGTGGGAGATTGTTAGTTATATGTATGCCCTAGAGGCCATTACTGTACATATGATGTATATTGTAGTGGATGCTTAGACATATATAGAGAGGACTTTCTTGCTCGACATGATAGTATGCTATCTGGTTGCACTTTATCTTAACATGTACTCTGATTGTCTCTATATTACATGTTGATAAAGCCCTTAGGATATGTACTCGACTACTGGGACTATGATGAGATCATACTAGTGGGGCCATGGTAGTCAACGAGTACATCCTATAACTGTTCCTAGTCGAGGGTGTATCGAGACAGGGCATCGATACACCAGGGTAGACTAGCGTATACGCATCTTGACCCATATGATGGGTGATGGATGATCCCATATCCATCGGTGTTTGACATCAAGGATGGTGTACGGGTGCTTAGTAGAGACTGGGAACACTGGACGGACTCGCCGAGAACTCCCAGATGGTATTACACCTCACGTCAGATGGCAGTTCTCCGGTGATACTGGTACAGAGTAGTCTGGTGACCCGAGATCGTCATAGAGTCTTGTGTGATTCCCACTGTACTTTGATTTCCATCATACCACGTCCATGAGGGCGTGCAAAAAGGTGGCTTTTGGGTACAGTCCCGAATCACATGGAGGCAATGAGCGATAGGAGGGGATTCGTCTCTCCCGGTATAGGGAGTTGATGTTGTGCTGTGTTCGATTGGCTATAACTGGAAATCCCTGGCCATGGTTGCTGAGATTTACTGATAAGTGTTATCAGTAGTTTTTCGAACTGTTATAGACCTCAAATCGACACGATTTATCAAGCTACTGGGGTCTGACGTTTACCACCCCTAGACGAGATATACGACATATCAGATGACGAGACTGGACTGTACGGGAGTGTTACTGATTGGATTCGCAGGAGAATGTACAGGCTTGCTTGTTGATCTTCTGATCTCTCAATACCTGGGTGGCTGTTACGTTTAGCTGACCGCTTGCAGCTTGTGGGTGTTTGATATGATCATCACCTACTGCCGGCGTATTGACGATTCTTTAGAGTCCTACACAGAGGTTTCTTGACTCCGGAAAAACGGAGTAGGGCATATATGTGATATGTGCAAGACCGAGGATAATACGATATGAGATACCGAATTCTATTCTCGCGATATATGACATCAGCCGGGTCATCGGATCAAGTGTTGATTCGATAAAACGGTAAATGATATATTAGTCGGTTATATGCGATATAGCCGGATTGTCGGATCAAGTGTTGATTCGATGATTTAATGTATAATAATATATATGATATATTAAATTACATTAACTAATATAAGCTCACTAAAAGATTCTTTTTCTCACTCGGGTAATACATTGATATATATGCGATATATGTTAATTGTATTATTTTATTTTGTTACAATAAATATTGTATATGTGATATATAATATTGTAACATGATATGATTACTAATGCAACATGTTTAGTGGAGATTGAACAAGGTTAGGGTTTGATTTGGGATAGTTGTTTCTTGAACCTTCTAGAAGGTTTCCTTTTTGTTTTTGCAAAGATATTTGCAAGATATTTACTTAACCCAACCCACACCCTTTACTATGGTTAGATCTCTAAAATGGTTAAGTCTCTTCTTGACTTAACCATGGTTGCTTTGGTAATGATATTATTACTTTCATTATTCATCACAAAAGGATGACTATTGTTCTTCTTCTTCCTTCTTCTTTCTTTGATGGAAAAGCTTACTAGCTTTTTCAAAGGTGATGAAAATGAGTGAGAATATGAAAACAAATGAGAGCTAAAATCCTACTTCATCATCCTCATCTACCCTTGCCATTTAGATGAGGGTGTTCACTTCATTTAGTGAGTGAGAGCTTGTGTTAATGAAACTTCAAGTTAGATCATCTTTGTTATCGATGATCGAAAGCAAGCTTGCATCTTTCTCTTCGTGGAGCCTCTCGAGAGTCCGGAACTTGATGATCGCAGCGAAGGGACCACAACACGGAGCTTATGAAGTGAAGGACCGGATCTACAAAGGTAGTAATCCCTCTCACTTAGTGTTAAAGTGTTTAACATGCTTGTTTTCGCCTAATCTCTAGTTTAAAGATCTTGGTTAGGGTTGTTCGGTACGGCTAAATTTTAAATCGGGCATGGTTGATGCCTCGTAGACCCTTGTGCGTGTGCCTAGCATCCCTACAATATTAGATTTATTGGATTACTTTAGTCTCATCTCATTCGCATTCAGTCAGAATGCGGATGCAGGTATGTATATACAGGTGAGGGGTATCCTTGTGATCCGTCACGAGTTTACTTTAAATGTTGCCGTATCTTTTTATTGTTGCAAACATTTGGATTAATGTTTGCATATGGAAATTGTGAGCTAGAAATCATCATGAGGTGCATTTAATGTGACACATGCAACCTAGTGACTCATGGTCTCTTTTATTGTGCATATGTCACATTTGGTGATGGATTTGTAAGTTGAAATGAGAGGAAGAGAGAGAAGGGCAGCCATATCCCTTTGGGTTTGCTCTTGTATTATTCATTCTTGCTCTCATTTTTATCATACAACTCAAGAAAGAAAAGGCTTCTTCTTCTTCTTACTCTAGCTCACAACCTCCATTGATGGCTTCATCTTCAACCTCCATCCATGCAATGGATAAAATTGACAAAGTTGTTACACACATTCTCTACTTCGCCTTGGACACGTCGGCTAGCGAACTTCGTGACCGAGTTGCTTCGGAAGAAGCGGGATCCTGTAAAAAGACTCGAAGATGTGGTACCCTTTCCGACGAGGAGATCAAGACCGGAGATGCCGCGAGGAGCTTCGGATGGTGGCCAAAGACCGATGGACACGGATCGATCGGTGTAGCTTTCCAACCCTTTCTCTAGTTGCTAGTTATAGGTTAATGGTTCGATCTGGGTTTTAAGCATACGATAGCGCCGGTTTAAAGTTTTGAAAAAGTTTTCGTTTCCGTATTTTGGCCTCGGACAGACGGCCGGGGCACTACCGTAGACTTACATGGTATCAGAGCCATGCCTTTAACCTTTACTAGCTTGCTCTAACGTGTTTAGAACTTCGATCGAACGAAATTTTCCAAAACTGCATTTCCAATTCCGAACATTCTGTCGATTTTTTTTTGTCGTCGATAAATTATTTTGAGTATTGCAGAAAACAATGCAGGCGTTTCTAAGAAAACTGAAGAAAAATGGTAGCATGAGCTTACTGTAGCGCCGCGGAACCGCGGCCGTACCCCCATTTTGGCCATGATTCCGCCGCAGTACTGTAGCTACACTGCACCATTTTTCCTGCAGTGGTCTCTGAGATGGAAATGGGGTTTCTGGTATTTTTTGTTTGGGTCCAGATTTATCTAAGTACTGGGAATTGTACTTGGGGCCCACTTCGGGAAATTTTGTCGATCGAAAATTTTAAATATGCTAGTTCACAGTATTTACATTATATCTATGACCATGAATGTCATTTGATCGGTAAATCTTGTCTAATTGCTATAGCTCTTTTAGACGGATTTGCGAACATGACATTCACATTGATGTTCTGTGTTGTGTTGTGATGTTGCGGATTTTTCGTAGTGGATAGCCAGGATGCAATGGTAGTACAGTTTGGTTGTATTTGTACATTTGATATTGCAGGGCGAGCGTCCGACATGTGGACTGTCGTCTCTTCCTGTTTGTATATTATTCTTTTAGGGCACGACCGGGTTAAGGTCGATGTACCCGTTGTATATATTTTTCTTTCTGTACTAGGATTACCCCACGGTGGGGTGCACCGATAGCCGGGTTCTAGAGGGCAACGGGCCCGCATCTCATGGCTTTGAGACGGAGGGGGCTTCACTCTAGAATTGGCGGGCTATTCGCCGCACTCGTGGGGGGTACAGGTTGACCCAAGGAGGGGTGCTCAAGTTATCGGATTTCGTGAAGTGCTGGGTGGTCCATTCACATTGTTGAAAAGGGCTGCCTCGCTTCAGGTTTTGGCGGGTAACTTGCCACGCCCGTAGGGGTCTAGGATTTCATTACATAGGCTATCCACACGACCAGGGGAACGTCGGGGTTCAGTAGCGGCTCTATGAAACCCGGGGATCCCAGATTATCTGTATTGTTCTGTGATGCTTATTACATTTCTGTGATGTTGCATTTTATCATGCCATTAGCGATTATTATATATTGATATATATACTAGAAGATGTTGTATATGTTTTACACCCACGTTAGTCCAGTCCCCGCTCTGTCGTTAGTTAAGTAACCTAACGGGTGATGACGGGGCCCAGTGGCGAATGCGGATGGCATATACGTACATCATATTTTCGTTCTTTATTGGTGTGATCAATTGATGGGACTGCATTGATTCGGATCAATGCAAGCTAAACAAACCTATTCTGATGTTGTTGGAACATTTTTCAAAAAGCTGTTATTGCAAGGACGTTCTCTTTTGTTTTGCACAGTGGTATTCGGTTATGAATATCCAGCACCTCAGTCGATGAGGCAAGGGCCGAGATCCCTTCACCGGGAGTGACCCTTTGGACAGAAGTTTGCGTCAGGGTAATAACTTCACTATAGTCGATTACTTTTTGCTTTCTATCGTGGTATTCAGTTGGAATATCCTGCACCTCATTCTACGGGGAAAGAGCCGAGATCCCTTCACCAGGAGTGGCCTCTTTAGCAAAGGTTTTCGCCACTATATTTTTATAAAAACCTATGCAGTTCCTTCAATGATATCTAGTTCATTACGTTAAAGGTTTTTTGCCAAAAACCAGCCATAGCCCTCCGTCATTTCTTACGGGTATTACTTAGTATTCGTGCTGCGTTTGTTGACCTAGTCAAGACGTAGTGTTCGGTAGCTAAGTGGTGCCTGTCTGTTGCATAAATGGGATTGGTTAGGACAGTTGTGCGACCTTGTTGACCTAGTCAAGGGAACGTACGGGTGGGTTTAATACAATCCAGAATAATGACGGGTTGAACTTAACTAGCGGTTTATGGTTTGTTGACCTACTCAAGGTCATAAGCCACTTGGGATAAAAATCACATCGGGAGTTTCTAAAGAAACTAAAACTTGGCAGATATGCGCATAGCTTCTGGAGTGTGATAACGTGAGTGGATTCCATCACGTTATCATACGATGATAGTTGGATCCTGATTCCCACTGATGAGTTGGTTTACTCCTCGGGTGATCCCGACTAATTCTTCTTTCAGGTTTGGAGGAGAATCTGACGATACAGTGGGAGGTTTCCTGATTAGATAAATTGATAACCATTCTGATCTAGGTTAGAGTGCACGCTGAGTGTTTCTTTTCTCTCTCTCTTTGGCAGTGACCATGACCCGACCCTAGACTATGACTCAGTGACCAAGTTGACCGAACCTTCTTAAACACTGGCTTTTGGATTGTCAGAGTTGCATACCTCATTGCCACTCCTACTTTTACCCTTTTCTCCAGAACACCCCGTATTACTACGAACATCCACTTCCATTGGATAAAACCATCGTATGGTTATATACGAACTCGAAAGAACTTGTTCTAGATTCGAGGATGGTTTCCGGTTCTGGAGAAAATGAATAGGACTATTCAGTTGTCTTTTCCTTTTACCTTCTCTCAGGTTGCGAGTGCTCCTTGGATTAGGACAGTACACCTATTACGCTAATTAGATAGTCTTCATCCAAACCATAGGCAGGTGCCGAACGGTAGGGAATGAAGAAAACCATTTAGCCTAGATGGTGTATAGAAGGTAATAAGTTAAGACAAATAAAGGGATTAGTAAAAGGGCAAAGTAAATTGCGACTGCTATTCACGACCAAACCAAGTATTTCTTCGCCAATCCTACATCACCTTTGCATTTCTCCAGAACACTCCGTATCACTATGAAGATCCACAGTTATTTGGATACTCCATCGTATGGTTATATACGAACTCGAAGGAACTTGTTCCATTTCGGGGATGGATTCTGGTTCAGGAGAAATAGGAATAAGGTTTATTCAGTTGTCTTTTATCTTTACCTTCTCTCGCATAGTGAGTGCCCCTAGGATTAAGACAGTACACCTATTATGCTCATTGGATAGTCTTCTTCCAAACCATAAGCTGGTGCCGAACGGTAGGGAAGGAAGGAAATCATTTGGCCTAAAGGGGTGTACAGAAGGTAATGACTAAAGACGTATAAAGGGATTTGGATAGATGGCAAAGAAATATACGGTTATAGTTGTGAATCTGATAATGGAAGAGGCATTACTAGGAATACCCGGATACCCCTTCGAAACATTTACATGTTTCAGTTTCACTGTGTATTGTTAAAAGAAAAACTGATTTCCCAATTAGTCCTTGCTCCAGGGTATGTATTTACCAGGTTTGATTCTCACATCTGTGTGGTTTTACAGATGATGGGTGGGAGTAAGTTATTGGAAATTGGGTGATCATCCTCATTATATCGGGATTCGTTGTAATTAGTGATATTTGAGGAAATCGCCTGGGCTGTTTGCCGGACGGCAAATATTTGGTTTAGAATATCCGTTGTTATGCACCAATTTCAAATTGATATATCTGTACGTTTATTTTTCTAAAGTGAGATATAACTTTTTGAAATTATGTCTATGACATTTACCTATATCAGTGGATGGTTTGGTAAGGAGCATTAAACAGCGGTGTAATTCTTCTTAACCATAAGTACACTTTTCAACCTACGACACACAGGGAATGAGATATTAGACTCAGGGGACTTATACAGAGCATTGTATGTTGTCCAGTGTCCATGAGGACAAAGGGGTTGGTACTCGCACTATATTCTGTTTACTTATGACTTCTCTAGTTCTTAAACATGTGTTTCGTCGAAATGCAAGGTCTGAGTTTTGAGAAGTTATAGGTATAAGAATAAAGTAGAGAACCAGGTGTTGCAAGTATCAGGATTCTTCAATGCGATCGAAGATGTAGATACTTGTGTATGGTATTCAGATGATAGTAATGATTAAGAGAACTTGCTTCTCTTTCAGGTTACTCATAATTGGATGCACTCCTAAGTTAAGTAATGTTGATCGTCCTCTCTCCATTTAGTTGACATGTACTGGAGACAGCTGCATGATTTAAATCTGGTTCCAATTAAATCTGTGCCTCTTTTTCTATATTGGATATAGAATAGTTCATATCTTAACAATGTTAAGGTACGGGGAGTTGTCCGGCTTATGCTTAAAACCAGACTCTGGATAACTCAAGGCACGTTTCTGTAATGGCTGTTTGTGGGTTGACCCGGGCTATGACAAGGGTTGATTTTCTACCATCTGGAAGATCAATAGTGATATTGTTCTTGACTCGCTATAGTTTTAGTAAAATGGATTTTTTCAGAAAACGGTAGTGGGAGTATGGTAGAACTGGAAGTGATTCCAGAACCGCAAACGATTACTGAAAATTTGATAAGAACCTAAAGATTCAATCTGGTTTGACACTCCATTGGCCACTCCGCAGATATGGTGGGTAACCTCAGGAACCCGAGAGGTACTCCGGTAGCCTTAAGGACGGTGATAGGGAGGTTCTTGTTTACCCGGACTTACCATTGTTGTTGTTCCAGACTGTGAGACCCAGCAGAAGGATGAGTATAGCATCGTTCTAAACTAGCTTTAGAAGTGCACGTGTATATGACTCTGCCAGAGGGTTGTCGTAGTCAGTGGGAGCTGCGGAAGCATAGTAGACAAGTAGGTAATGTCAGTTTATGGACTAAAGCAGATATAGCGGAGATAGATCATCTATTTCTGATGTGACAGTCATAGGTTTGACTTCATCAGAAAAGGAGATGGATTTATTAAGAAGGTAGTAGGGTGTGATGTCCTGGTATTTGAATAACATACATAGAGTAGGAAGTGAAATTCCTATACTACGATCGGTTATACTTTAGTTGTCACACAGTTGTTTATCCACATAGGAATTGGATATTATATTAGACATTCTGGTTACTAGATCTATGGTTTTAGATCTAGATTTGGGTAGTTTCCCAATATGGGTACTTAGATAGTATTCTAAAAGCTTTTAGAATGGACGACTCCTGGAACGGTAGTGTACCTGCAGGTGATGGAGTCGCCCTCTCTAAAGGTGTCTTACAGACTAAAGGGGAGAGGGATGTACATGGTTGGTATATCACTTGCTTAGGCAATTGAGTCAATCATGAGATGTCAAGTACCACACCAGATGTTGTTTTTGCACTAGATGCAATAAGTTGATAATAATCCTATCCTGGAGAAACGTTCGAAAGCAGTTTTAGAACATAAGTGGATTTTCTAGGGATATGATAACGACAGCCTCTTTCGGGGGACGGTTATCATTCCGGGCTTCCAAGGTGACCTGGATGACAGAGTGACTGTCAGAGTTCTAGTTTTCCCACTGATGAGAGGCAGTATTTTGGACAGGTGGTCCAAGCGGATACTGAGGGAGGTGTGGCGCTGGATACTGATTAAGTTCGGTTGACGATACAGTCTAAGAAGTTTGGATTTGGAGTTCATTTATGAACTAGGTCCCATCAGATATCCAAACATATTCTAAGATAGGTATTGCTCATTTCGGGAGATGGCTTTCTCCGCGAACTTGAGAAAAAGAGAGACATAGAAAGAAACATCAGAGCGGATCCACTCACTGAGGCTATCCTCGAATGCAATAGTTTCGCAAATGGGTTTTGTGAGACAGATTGGTAGAGGAGTTGGGTGTTCGGTATCACACGGGCTGTGAGTATGCGACATCGCAATAATTATTCTTGAGTGCAAGTGGGAGATTGTTGGATATAGTGCTCACAGAGTTAATTATTGGATCACAGGCACATGATTGCAATGATTGAGGGAGGACCTATACCGGTAGGACAGTCTTACTCAAGATGATAGTATGCTATCTGGTTTATCTTTGTCATCGTGTACTACTTTTGGTGACCTTATAGGTCGCTATTACACATTGATAGAGCCCTTAGGATTTTTTCTTGACTACCAGCAGTATGATGGCGATCATATACGTGGGAGCTAGGGTCTATAAGCACATCCTTAAAAGATCCCTAGTTGTGGGAGTTTCGAGACTGGGCATCAATACTCCATTCGTAGACTAGTGTATACAGTCGAGACCACGACGAGGGGCGGCGGCCGGTCTCATAAGCCATTGGTGTCAGTTGGATCACCTAAGATGTATACAGGTGCTCATTGGGTTATGAGTACACCGGACAGGACTCGCCGGGAGCATGCTAGTTGATATTATACCTGACGTCAGATAGCAGTTCCGTGGTGACATGTGTACAGGTTAGTTCATCGACCTGAGATCGTCATTTGTCTCGTGTGAGTTCCCACTGTGCTTTGATTACTACCCTACCACGGCTCAAAGGAGTCGTGCAAACAGGTTTTAGTTGGGTACAGTCCCGAGCCACATGGAGGCAGTGAGCGGATCGGCAGGGGTTTCGTCTCTCCCGGTATTGGGGGTGAGATCACACTGTGTCTAGGAGAGCTATTATACGAAGTCCTTGGCCAAGGCAGGAGATTTACTGGTAGGTATTCCAGTAGTATCTCAGGGTGTTCTGGGCTACACTCCGACACGACTTGTACCGCTTTTAGGGGTCTGACTTTTACCAACCCCCTAGGCCCGCCATGCGATGCTCATAGACGAACGGACCGGACAATACGGATATTGTGACTGACAGGCTCAGTAGGGTGTCAGGATGAGTTCGTTCATCGACCTCCCTTTTTGTCAATACCTGGTAGCCCATCACGTACGGCTAGTACCTCTGACGTGCTAGTGGTTAAATCCACAGCCAAAGTATTGACGAGTCTTTAGAGTCCCCCACAGACAGTTTTCTAGTTTCGGGCGAAACGTTGTAGAGGCCGTATGATATATGGAAGGGTTCGATCTTATACGTGCGGTAGTGCACGCATCATGATCGGACGGATCATACTAGTGGTCTTTAGTTTAAGCTGGATCCTAGTAGTAGATTTGTTGGATTACTTTAGTCTCATCGCATTCACATTCAGTCAGAATGCGGATGCAGGTATGTATATACAGGTGAGGGGTATCCTTGTGATCCATTACGAGTTTACTTTAGATGTTGCTGTATCTTTTTATTGTTGCAAACATTTGGATTAATGTTTGCATATGGAAATTGTGAGCTAGAAATCATCATGAGGTGCATTTAATGTGACACATGCAACCTAGTGACTCATGGTCTCTTTTATTGTGCATATGTCACATTTGGTGATGGATTTGTAAGTTGAAATGAGAGGAAGAGAGAGAGGGCAGCCATATCCCTATGGGTTTTCTCTTGTATTATTCATTCTTGCTCTCATTTTTATCATACAACTCAAGAAAGAAAAGGCTTCTTCTTCTTCTTCTTGCTCTAGCTCACAACCTCCATTGATGGCTTCATGTTCAACCTCCATCCATGCAATGGATGCAAGAGACAAAGTTGTCACACACATTCTCTACTTCACCTTGGACACGTCGGCTAGCGAACTTCGTGCCCGAGTTGCTTCGGATGAAGCGGGAGCCCGTAAAAAGACTCGAAGATGTGGTGCCCTTTCCGACGAGGAGATCAAGACCGGAGATGCCGCGAGGAGCTTAGGATGTTGGCCAAAGACCGAAGGACACGGATCGATCGGTATAGCTTTCCAACCCTTTCTCTAGTTGCTAGTTATAGGCTAATGGTTCGATCCGGGTTTTAAGCATACGATAGAGCCGGTTTAAAGTTTTGAAAAACTTTTCATTTCCACATTTTGGCCTCGGACAGACGGCTGGGGCGCTACCGTAGACTTACAACACCATGGCTGAGGTCAAGGCGTGGACTGAGCACGAGGTTCAGCTGGAATCCGAGGTGAACGCGAACCTCCCCCGAGCATAATGGTCCGACCAGAAGAAGAAGGCTCGGGAAGAGAGGCTGGAACGTCAGCAGCCCTATCACCCAAAGTTCCAGGAGTACACCCCGCTCAATGTCTCCCTCGCAATGTTACTAGAGGAGGCCCAAGGCGAGGGGTTCTTCAAGTTCCCTCCAATCCCGTGTCAGGACTCGAAGCGAACCCGGGGCCCCTACTGCACTTCCACCGGACGCTGGGCCACGCCACGAAGGATTGTAAGCAACTCCGGGACTACATCGAGGAGCTCATCCGATCGGGGTACTTCGCCGCCTACTTGAGGGACAAACGGCAGGACAACCGCGAGCAGAAGCAGCGTCCCCCCTCCCGCCGAGCTGACCATCGGCTAGATCATGCTTGTTTCGGCAGATGACCAGTCCTGCGCTCAGGGAGCCCCGTACCCAGTGCCGAGCACGGAGACCTACAAGCCTCCGGGGAGCTCGGTCCACGCTGATAAGAAAGAAAGGTCTCATTTATTCAAAAGGTATTATGGGCTCCTCAGCCATACATACAAAAGAAAAAGAAAATTATAGCAGCGGGGGAAGGGGGTGCAGAGAGCACTGCTCATGGTACTCGGTTCCCCCCGCGCGCGTTGACCCTGAGCCTCAGTTCATAGCACTCACGGACGAGCGCCTCAGAGCGAGCCAGCCGGTTTGTGGAGATCAGGACGAAGCGCCTCAGAGACCACAGCTTGCCCACGGCCTCATCATAGAGCTGCTCGGACAAGGGGTTGTAAAGCCCCATCGACGCCCTCCAGATGGAGTACATCAGCAGCTGCAGCAGGGAAGAGCGTCGGGGGAGCAGCCGGCCAAAGTGGTCTTCGATACTCCCATAGACCAACTGCACCGTGTCCTCGGTGCAGTTCTGGTCATAGAGGTATACGTCTTCGAAGTGGAGGATCTCGGCGATGGTAATGGGGAAGTGTTGCATTCTCAACGATCGTTTACGAAGAAAAGAAGGGCCGGTGCTCTTTCAGCCTTATATAGCCCACTACGCCCCAACGGAACTCAACAGTCGCCCGCTTTCGCACGGAGAATTCGCTGCCATGCGGCGATCATCGAGCCTTCTCTGGCGGAATCGAAACGACGCGACCCTGGTGCATCACCTCCTCCACATTCAATGTGCATGCTACGCACACGTTCGCCGCGACCGTTCCTGTTCCACATACCTACAACTGGATTGTCGGGCGAAACCTCATGAAGAATCAGCCGAGCAGCTACCCTGCTCGGCTATCCCTGGGTTGTGGCACCCCTACTCGCAACGCCAGGGATCAAAGCCATCGCCAAGAGGCAACCGCGCAGCTTCGCTGCCCGGTTATCCTTAGCAAGCCTCCTAAGGCCCCTCCAATGCTAAGGATCAAAGTCCTCTGTAGAGATAGCCGAGCGGCTTCCCTGCTAGGCTATCCCTGGCCGGTAGCTCCCCTACTCGCAATGCCAGGGATCAAAGCCCTTGCCAAGAGGCAGCCGCGCAGCTTCACTACCCGGTTATCCTTAGCAGGCCTCCTAAGGCCCCTCCAATGCTAAGGATCAAAGTCCTCCGTAGAGGCAGCCGAGAGGCTTCCCTGCTCGGCTATCCCTGGCCGGTAGCTCCCCTACTTGCAACGCCAGGGATCAAAGCCCTCGCTAAGAGGCAGCCGCGCAGCTTCACTGTCCGGATATCCTTAGCAAGACTCATGTGGCCCCTCCAACCCTAAGGATCCAAGTCCTCTTTAGAGGCAGCTTAGCATCTACCCAGCTCGGCTATCCCCGGCTGATAGCCTCCTACCACGACCGACATAGATCAAAAGCCCTCCCAGAGGTAGTCGAGCCCAACCCTCGCTCAGCTATCCTTCAGGACAAAAGCCCTCGCCAAGAGGCACCGGGCAGTAACCCTACCCGGCCAAGGGTCCTTTGTAGGCTTCTTACAGCCCCTCCCGCGCTAAGGACCAAAGTCCTCCAAGAGGCAGTCGAACCCTTCCTTGGCTATCCCCGGCTGGTAGCTTCCTACCATAACCGACAGGGATCAAAGTCCTCGCCAAGAGGCACTGGGCAGTAACCCTGCTCGGTCCCCGTCCTGAAGGATCAAAGCCCTCGCAAGAGGCAACCGAGAAGCAACCCTGCTCGGTCATCTCCGGCTGGTAGCTCCCTACCCATGACGCCAAGGATCGAAGCCCTCCCAAAAGGCATCCAAGCGGCTACCCCGCTCGGCCATCCTAGGCTAGTAGTTGCTTACCCACGATGCCAGAGATCAAAGCCCTCGACAAGAGGCAACCGCGCAGCTTCACTGCTCGGTCATCCTTAGTGGGCTTTACAAAGCCCCTCCAACGCTAAGGATCAAAGTCCTCTTTAGAGGCAGCTCCGCAGCTACCCTGCTCGGCTATCTCCGGCTGGCAACTCCCTACCCATGACGCTAGGGATCGAAGCCCTCGCAAGAAGCATCCGAGTGGCTACCCCGCTCGGTCATCCAAGGCTGGTAGTTGCCTACGCATGACGCTATAGATCAAAGCCCTCGCCAAGAGGCAAACGCGCAGCTTCACTGCCCAGTCATCCTCAATAGGCTTCTTACAGCCCCTCCAACGCTAAGGATAAAAAGTCCTCCCAGAGACAGTCGAGCCCGACCTTCGCTCGACCATCCCCAGCTAGTGGTCTTTGCTCGCAACGCCAGAAGTTAAAGGCCCTCGTCAAGGGACAACCGAGCAGCTTCCCATTCATGCTCATTCATGCTCGGCACGAATAAGGCAGACAGCCCTCTGCCCATCACATGCAGAGGATCCGAGGCCCCAACAAGGGGCATCAGGTCTATCCAAGTCTGAGTGATCCCCCTCGACTTCGGGGCCATGGAGATTCCTCCTTCTCAGCAGCGCTTGGCACACTTGGCAAGTGATCGAAATCAACTCGACAAACGATCGCTAGATAGATAGCCGACCTGACATGGAAGCCCAACAGTGCAAGCAGAGATATTTTACGAGCATTCTTTGTTGGATATATGTATGCCCTAGAGGCCATTATATGATAGTGGATGTATTTATACATGTATATATATATATATATATTCAGTGTACATTCTTGCTCGACATAATAGTATGCTATCTGGTTCTTCTTTATCTGACATGTTGACTTGATCATGCTTTTATTCATTTACACATGTTGATAAAGCCCTGAGGATATTTGCTTGGCTACTGTGATTATGATGAAGATCATACTAGTAGGATGTCTATAGTTTATAAGCATATCCTGAAATGTCCCTAGTCGTAGGTGTATCAAGATGGGGCATCGATATACCAGAGTAGACTAGCGTATATGATACTAGACCCATATGATGGGCGATGGATGTTCCCACATCCATTGATGTTTGACATCGAGATCGTATACGGGTGCTCAGTTATGACTGGGTACACTGGACGGACTCGCCGAGAACTCCTATATGGTTTTATATCTATCGTCGGATAGCAGTTCTCAGGTGACACTGGTACAGGTTAGTCTGTAGACCCGAGATCGTCATAGAGTCTTGTCTGTTCTCCTATTGTACTTTGATTACCACCCTACCATGGTTCTACTGAGTCGTGCAAACAGGTGACTTTTGGGTACAGTCCCGAGACACGCGAAGACGATGAGTGATAGGAGGGGTTTCGCCTCTCCCGGTATTGGGAGTTGATGCTGTGCTGTGCTCGATTGGCTATATCAGTAAGTCCCTGGCCAAGGTTGTTGAAATTTACTGATAAGTGTTATCAGCAGTTTCTCGATCTGTTATAGACCATTCGTCGGCACGACTTATTGAGTTATTAGGATCGACGTTACCATCCCTAGACTCAGTATACAGCATATCTAACGAAGAGACCGGATTGTACGGTAGTGTTGCCGGTTGGCTCGACGGGAGTTGTGACAGGTTCGCTTGTTTTCTTCTGATCGCTCAATACTCGGGTGGCCGTTATGTTTAGCTGACCTCTTGCGGCTTGGGGTGCTTGATATGATCATCACCCACAGCCGGCATATTGACGAGTCTTAGAGTCCCACAATGGAGTTACCTAGTCTAGGCGAAACGATGTGGTGTGCATATGAGATATGCGCGGGGTTCTGATTAAATGCGTGTATGTGATACCGGATATTAATCGGGCGGTTTGCTATTGGTCGGGTCGTATGTGATATGACCGGTTTGCTAAATCAAGTGTTGATTTATCATTGACCATAAGCTTTTTCACTTTAAATCCTTCTTGTCTTTTGTTGTATGCATGCATGTATGCATTTATTCTCATTGATGCACATATGGATGTGCATGCACACATACATGCATACACTATTGTATCATGGTTGTTGATACAATGGATGGTGGCAAAATAAGACTCATACACTTATAAATATGTTGATATTTCTTTTTAGATAAAAGAAAATTGAAATGGAAATTCTATCATGCTTGATTATTTTATTCACCCACTAACCTTTGCATTAACCTTGAGTTAATTTCCATAGCCATTTTTTCATCCAAAAGAAAATATCTAGATATTTATAAACTAGGGTTAAGAGTGAGAAAAAGAAAATATATATTTTTCCTTTTCTCATTCTTATCTCAACACTTATCATTATCTCTTGAGCTCTCATTTGCCATCATCTTCTTCCTCCTCTCTCTTGCTCTCTAGCTTTCATTAGTGAACAAAAGAGTGATCAAGTTAGGGTTTTGAAGTGAGAAAACAAACCACATCACCATTCTACACTACTCTTGCCCTTTAGTTTAGAGTGTTGGCTTCAACTTCTTCTCTTGATCTAGTGAAGCATCTAGCTTGGACAAAAAGGACTCCGGGTGGATCGTCGTGGACCTAGAGGATCTCAAGCGAGCTTCTTTCAACTCTCAAGTAGTCTAGGAGTCTAGCGTAGGGAGCTACAAAGGTTGTATTCTCAAACCCTAGCCATTTACCACTTGTGTTTGTGTTAAAGTTTTGTTACCTCTAGCTTTTCTAGTATGATCCTTAGGATGTTTTCTTTAGCACCCTATAAAATTTTAATATGTTATGTGTGATGCTACCAAACCCTTGTAGTGGTGCTGTAGAAACACCTTCATGGTATCAGAGCCTAACTAGAAGCCTAGACGATGTTACGACAATACGAAAACGAAAAACTCCGCAAAATACGATTTTAGAAAACCCATGAAATGCTCTCTGTAAGTTTTTTAAAAAGTGTTCAAAAAATTATTTTAGCAACTGCAAAGCGGCATTTAGGATGATATAAGAACACAAGTGCAATACGAAGGGGGGCTCGGTTTTGGCCGGCGACCAAGCCAAAAATTCCGGCGTCGCCGACCCTTTGTGCTGCTCTCCTCCTCGTATTGCTCCAGTGTTCTGTACATTATGTTCTGGGGTTTCTAGTATTGTTTGGTTTTCCAGAATTGCATGTGATGTAAGTTTGGTATTGGGCTCTTTACAGAATAGTTTGTATTCGTATTTTTAAAGCATCGTATTGGTAGCTTTGGCGACGTTAAACAAGTCGAACGAATTATCAAACACTGGTATTTTCAAGGTTGAACGTACTCGATATATAATACAGGTATTCCTATGGACCCTCTAGAAGAATGTAACCCTAACTCGAGATGTGACCACCAAACTGCGACTAAAGCTTAGGGTTTGCCGTAGTTAGTGGCGCCACAAATGCGTCTTGGGTCTGCCCTTCTACGGCTGGTCCATTAAATACTGTGGCATAGATTTTGACGGCGCTCAAGTATTGAGCTTGCTGGGGAATACGGGTGTTCTTTAATTCGATCGAAGGGTTTAACATCGCCTAGTAGTATGTGATACTTGTTTCTGCGACCGTAAGTATAGTATGCGTATCGCCGGTTTCGTTGCAATATGTCAACGGCGATTGGGGTACGCATACTTGCTTACGTTGATGACATGTGATGTTATGTGTTGTTGTGTTGTGATGTATAGGATTGTCGTGATTGAATAGCCGGGGGGGTTTTATGTGAGATGAGAGTTTTACTTTTCATTCATGTAAAATTCATTTGTAATGTAATATTCACACTTCCGGGTTGAGTATGATGTCACCATTGATATATATTATTTACTTTTCCGCATTAGGATAGACCCAAGGTGGAGAGCACAAGTGACCGGGTTCTAGAGTCCAGTGGGAGACCATCTCGAGGAGTCGAAACCGGGTCTCCTAACTCTAGAATTGGTAAGGTTGCTTGCCGCTTTCGTAGGGGTCTAGGATATGGGATTGGCTATTCATCACGACCGTGGAATCCGTATTTTCTATTGTTGGCTAAATACTAAATACGGACGTCCTAGCATATCCTATATTATCATATCTGTGTTTCTGCTGCCTATATTCTGTGATGTGATCGCTTAATATATCGGAGACGAATGCTATATTATATATGAGATATATAACATACGTTGCTTATGTTTTACACCCGCACTAGTCCCGTCCCGGTATGCCGTTAATTAAGTAACCTAACGGTGCATAACGGAACATTGCGGCGAATGCGGATGGCATAAGCGTACGTTGTATTTTCGTTTCTTTTCTGTGATTGGCTTAAGGACTTAAATGGTGGGACTACATTAATTTGATAAATTTAAAGAAAATATACCTAAAAAGATGTCGTAGAATCGGATTTGAAAACCACTCGGCTTTTTATGAAAAAGCTACATTTCAAAACTGCGGAGCTTAAGCCACTCCTTTTGAAAACCATTTGATTCTACGACGATATCAAGTTCAAAGCGTTAAAGGTTTTTTTAAAAACCATCCACAACCCTCCGTCATTTTAGGAAGTAGAGTACTTAGTATTCGTGCTACGTTTGTTGACTATAGTTAAGGCGTAGTGTACGGTAGCTAAGTGATGTCTTCCTACACTGCATATGAAGCAGATTAATTAGGACATTCATGTGACTTTGTTGACCATAGTTAAGGGTCACGTCGGTGGGTCTAATTAATCAAGAAATGGCAGGTAGAACTTGACTAGTCCTTATGATTTGTTGACCATAGTTAAGGTCATAGGTACTAGAGGTAAAAACCATATCGGGAGTTTCAAGAGTTGAAATTTGCAATGAGATTGCATACCTTCCATATAATGGTTGGATCCCGATCCCACTGTGGCAAATAGTTGCTCCCAGGAGAGTTTTGCAGTTTACAATTAGCTAACCTATTAGGTGTCTAGAAAGGTGTTAACGGGGCTACACCTCTGGGAAGACGAGGTTTATATTAATTAGGTCTGTGCGAAAGTACGGGGAACCTCCCACAAGTACCGACACTGGCCTGGCTGAACGGTTAGCGAAGTTATAGACTGTAATTAATCCTGGCTAGTTTTCTTTTTAAGGTTTGAAAGAAAAAATTGATTAAAGCAGTGGGAGACATCGATTAGATAAGATAATAACCAATCCGATCTTTGTAAGAGCTTTCGCTGAGTGTATTCTTTTCTCTCTCTTAATGGTAGATACCAATGACAGGACTCAAGCTTCTACTAGATAAAAATAAACTGAATGGGACCAATTATAAAGACTGGCTGAGGAATCTTAATATTCCCTTGACTTTTGATAAGGTATCATATGTACTCACGGCTCCAGCCCCGCCCGTCCCAGGTCCTAAATCCTCAGTTGAGGATATTGAAGTTCGCAAGACATGGGACGCTGACTGTGCCACGGCCAAGTGCCTCTCTCTTGCATCGATGGATAACACACATCAAAAACAGCACGAGAATATGGACGTACAAGCCATATTTCTCCATACAAAGGAGTTGTATGGAGAGCAATCTCGCGTATTACGATACGAAGCATCCAGAAAGCTATTTCAGATGCGAATGGCCCCTGGCACACCAGTAAGAGACCATGTTCTAAAGATGATAGCTCTCAAAGAAGTGCTTGAGGACCTTAGGTGGATAATAGACAATGAGCAATATACGGATATTATTCTGCAGTCTCTCCCTTCCACCTTTGCTCAATTAATAGTTAACTTCAACATGCACAACATAGAGAAGGAACTACCTGAACTCCTTAATATGTTAAGGAGTACAGAGAGCACGCTGAAGTCAGTGAAGACTCCCGTTTTGAGTGTTGGGCCATCTTCCTTCTCTCGCCCGAAGGCTAAGGCCAAGGGAAAGATGAAGAAGAAACCCACCAAACCTAAGGGTGGAGTCAAAAAGGCCAAGTGGAAAGACAAGTCCAAAGCTGGGGAATCGGGGAAAGGGGAATGTTATCACTGTCAAAAAACAGGACACTACAAGCACAACTGCAGGGAGTACTTGGATCTCAAGAAGAAGCATGGGGATGCTTCCGCTTCAGGTGTGTTTGTGACAGAAAACTGTTTTTCAATAAACTCTGCTTCTTGGGTATTAGATACCGGTTCAGGTTCTCACATTTGCAATTCTATGCAGGGGCTAAGAAATAGCAAGGTTTTGAAAACAGGTGACCATACTCTCCGCGTTTGAAATGGTTCCAATGTACATAAGTTGCAGTGGGAGAGTATCACTTGGGATTGTCGTCTGGATGTATATTGGTTTTGAACCTATGTTATTATGTACCTAGTATACTTTGTAATATAATATCTGTATCTTTGTTAGACAATGAAGGATATAATTTTGTATTCTAGAACAATGTTATGAACATTCACCTGAATCAAATGTTGGTTGGGTATGGTACACTTAATAACGGGATATACGTCCTAAATCAATACACAGTTTTTAGCACAAAACACACTAATAAAAGAAAATTTTCAGAAATAAATAAAGCTTTTCATTGGCACTATAGACTTGGTCATATTAACGAAACAAGACTAAACAAGTTACACAAAGATGGATATTTAAACCCTTTTGAATATAAATCTTATGCGACTTGCCAGTCTTGTATCAAGGGTAAAATGACCAAAACTCCATTTACCGGACACGGAGAAAGATCTACCGAGCTCTTAGGCCTCATACACAGCGATGTATGCGGGCCAATGTCTACACAGGCTAGAGGCGGTTTCTCATACTTCATTACTTTCACTGATGATTTCTCAAGATTCGGTCATGTATTTTTGTTAAAACACAAATCCGAAGCTTTCGAGAAATTCGCTGAATATAAACTCGAAGTAGAAAAACAAACCGGCTTGAGCATCAAAATGCTTCGATCAAATCGAGATGGGGAGTATCTCAGTATAGAGTTTGCAGACTTCCTAAAAGAGAATGGGATTCTCTCTCAGCTCACTCCTCCTTACACACCAAAGCACAACGGTGTGTCAGAATGACGGAATCGGACCCTATTAGATATGGTCCGTTCCATGATGAGTGATGCTGAGTTACCCATCTCATTTTAGGGGCATGCATTGGAGACTGTAGTGTTCCTGCTGAACAGGGTCCCAACCAAAACCGTGTCTACCACGCCATATGAGATATGACAGGGGAAGAGACCATCTCTTAAAAGAATTAAGATTTGGGGTTGTCCGGCCTATGTTAAAAAGCAGAATCCGGACAAACTCGAGACACGGTTAGTCATGTGTAATTTTGTGGGGTATCCAAAGAATTCTTATGGATATCTTTTCTACCACAAGGAGGAACAAAAAGTGTTTGTTTCTCAGTATGCCGCGTTTCTGGAAAAAGAGTTTTTTTACAAATGATACAGATGGCAGTGTGATAGATCTAGAAGAAGTTCTAGAAATACAAATTACAACTGATGACTTGGTTGAACCGGCTGTAGCAACAGAAACTGAGGAACCTCGGCCACTCCGTAGGTCTGGTAGGACTTCTCGCCCACCGAAGAGGTACTACGGTTTCCTCATTGATGGTGGCAGAGAAGACTGCATCATGGAGGATGATGATCCTACCAGCTTTTAGCAAGCTATCATGAGTGGAGACTCTGTGAAGTGGCTGGATGCCATGAGATCTGAAATGGAGTCTATGTACACCAACAAATTATAGACTTTGGACGTTGTACCCCCTAGGGTAAAACCTGTGGGGTACAAATGGATTTTTAAAAGAAAGATTGGTGTAGATGGGAAGGTAGAGACCTATAAGGCAAGACTTGAGGCGAAGGGTTTTTGTCAAAGACCAGGTTTGGAGTATAACGAAACTTTTTCTCCCGTAGCCATGCTTAAATCCATTCGGATCCTACTAGCTATTGCTGCCCAATACGACTATGAAATCTGATAGATGGACGTTAAAACAGTATTTCTAAATGGAGATTTAGAAGAATGGGTTTATATGGATCAGCCAGAGGGCTTCATTGACAGTGGGAGCAGCGGGAAAGCATGTAGATTGCTTAAATCCATTTATGCATTAAAGCAGGCATCATGGAGCTGGAATATCTGTTTCGATGATGTTATCAAAGAGTTTGATTTCATCAAAAATCCAGATGAACCTTGTATTTATAAGAAGGCTATAAGGAGAGCTGTCACATTCCTCGTATTGTACGTGGATGACATTTTTCTGATAGGAAATGATATTCCTATGCTACAGTCAGTCAAATCTTTCTTATCACTAAGGTTCTCCATGAAGGACCTGGGTGATGCCACATACATTCTGGGAATTCGGATCTATAGGGATAGATCCAAGAGGTTATTGGGATTGTCCCAAACCAGGTACATTAACACCATCCTAAAAAGGTTTAGTATGGAAGACTCCAAACGGGGTACCTTACCCGCTTGCCATAGGGTCACTCTCTCTAAGGACTCTTGCCCAAAGACCGATGAAGAGAGAGCTCGCATGAGCATTATACCCTATGCTTCTGCAGTAGGATCTATAATGTATGCGATGTTATGTACACGCCCAGATGCAGCTTATGCACTTAGTGTAGTAAGAAGGTATCAATCCAACCCAGAGGAGAATCACTGGATAGCTGTGAAGAACATTCTTAAGTACTTGCGAAGAACTAAAGAATTGTTCTTGGTGTATGGTAATGGAGATCTCCAAATGGAGGCCTTTACCGATTCGAGCTTCCAGAGTGATAAGGACGACAGCAAATCTATCTATGGGTTTGTATTTTCCCTCAATGGAGGGGCGGTAAGTTGGAAGAGTTCCAAATAGGATACCGTTGCAGACTCTACGATAGAGGCTGAGTATATTGCTGCGAATGATGCCACCAAGGAAGCCGTCTAGATGAGGAAGTTCGTCTCGGAGGTAGGAGTAGTTCCAACCATTATTGATCCAATACCATTGTATTGTGATAATAATGGGGCTATGGCATTAGCCAAAGAGCCCAGGTCCCATCACCGGTCCAGACAAATCCTGAGGCGCTTTCATTTTATCCGGGAGATTGTAGATCGCCGCGAGATCGAGATTAGGAGAGTAGAAACAAAGAATAACACCGCGGATCTACTCACCAAGGCCCTCCCTCAGCCGCAGCATGAGTGACTTTTTGAGGTGTTGGGTATGAGATACGCCAATAACTGGCCTTAGTGCAAGTGGGAGATTGTTGGATATATGTATGCCCTAGAGGCCATTATATGATAGTGGATGTATTTATACATGTGTGTGTATATATATATATATATATATATATATATTTATATATATATATATATATATTCAGTGTACATTCTTGCTCGACATGATAGTATGCTATCTGGTTCTTCTTTATCTGACATGTTGACTTGATCATGTTTTTATTCATTTACACATGTTGATAAAGCCCTGAGGATATTTGCTTGACTACTGTGATTATGATGAAGATCATACTAGTGGGACGTTTGTAGTTTATAAGCATATCCTAAAATGTCCCTAGTCGTAGCTGTATCGAGATGGGGCATCGATATACCAGAGTAGACTAGCGTATATGATACTAGACCCATATGATGAGCGATGGATGTTCCCACATCCATTGATGTTTGACATCGAGATCGTATATGGGTGCTCAGTGGTGACCGGGTACACTGGACGGACTCGCCGAGAACTCCTATATGGTATTATATCTATCGTTGGATAGCAGTTCTCAGGTGACACTGGTACAGGTTAGTTTGTAGACCCGAGATCGTCATAGAGTCTTGTGTGTTCTCCTACTGTACTTTGATTTCCACCCTACCACGGCTCTACTGAGTCATATAAACATGTGACTTTTGGGTACAGTCCCGAGAAACACGAAGACGATGAGCGATAGGAGGGGTTTCGTCTCTTCCGGTATTGGGAGTTGATGCTGTGCTGTGCTCGATTGGCTATATCAGTAAGTCTCTACCCAGGGCTGTTGAGATTTACTGATAAGTGTTATCTATAGTTTCTCGATCTGTTATAAACCATTCGTCGGCATGACTTATTGAGTTATTGGGGTCAACGTTACCATCCCTAGACTCAGTATACAGCATATCAGACGAAGAGACCGGACTGTACGGTAGTGTTGCCGGTTGGCTCGACGAGAGTTGTGACAGGTACTCTTGTTTTCTTCTGATCGCTCAATACCCGGGCGGCCGTTACGTTTAGTGTAAGTCTATAGTAGCGCCACGGCTGTCAATCCGAGACCAAACGCGGAACAAAAACCTTTTAGGAAACTGGCGCTATCGTAGTCTTTGACCTGGATTGAACCATTAACGCTAAACTAGCTAACTACTAAGAAGTGAGAGTGGATATACCGATCGATCTGTGTCCTTCAGTCTTTGGCCACCATCCCAATCTCCTCGCGGCATCTCCGATCTCCGGTCTCCTCGTCGGAAGGGCACCACATAAACGAGCTTTTTACGGGCTCCCGCTTCATCCGAAACAACTCGAACATGAAGTTTGCTAGCCGATATGTCCAAGGTGAAGTAGAGATTGTGTGTGATAACTTTGTCTCAAGCATCCATTGATTCTCAACAAATGAGAGTGTATGGATGGAGGTTGAAGATAATACCATTGGTGGATGTTGTGAGCAAGAAGAAAGAGGAACAAGAAGAGGTTTCTTTTCTTACTGTGTTGGAATAATGATGTGAGAGTTAGAATACAATCCAAGAGCTAACCCCTTGCCTCATGGCTGCCCCTTCTCTCTCCACTTATCATTTCAACACATTAATCAAAATAAAATGTGACATATGCACAAATAAAAAGACCATGAGTCACCACTTATGTACATGTCACAATAAATGCTCCTCATGATGAAATCCACTCACAATTTCCACCAAAACATTAACCCAAATGTTTATGACAATAAAAAGAACGACATCATCTAAGGTAAACTCATGACGGATCACAAGAATACCCCTCACCTGTATATACATACCTGCATCCGCATTCCGACTGAATGCGAATGCGATGAGACTAAAGTAATCAAACAAATCTAATACTAGGATCCGACTTAAACCAAAGCCCACTAGTATGATTCGTCTGATCATGATCCGTGCACAAGTGCACGTATATGATCGAACCCTGCCATAATACCTTACGACTTCTACAACGTTTCGCACGAAACTTGAGAAACTGTCTGTGGAGGACACTAAAGACTCGTCAATACATTGGCTGTGGATTTAACCACAAGCACGTCAGTGGTACTAGCTGTACGTAACGGGCGCCCAGGTATTGACCAAAAGGGAGGCCGATGAGCGAACTCATCCTGAAACTCTACTGAGCCTGTCAGTGACAATATCTGTACAGTCCAGTCCGTTCGTCTATGAGTATCGCATGTCGGGCCTAGGGGGTTAGTAAAAGTCAGACCCCCAAAAGTGGTACAAGTCATGTCGGAGTGTAGCCCAGAACACCCTGAGATACTACTGGAACACTTACCAGTAAATCTCCTGCCTTGGCCAAGGACTTCGTGTAATGGCTCTCCTAGACACAGCGCGATCTCGCCCCCAATACCGGGAGAGACGAAACCCCTGCCGATCCGCTCACTGCATCCATGTGGCTCGGGACTGTACCCAACTAAAACCTGTTTGCACGACTCTTTTGAGCCATGGTAGGATAGTAATCAAAGCACAGTGGGAACTCACATGAGACAAATGACGATCTTAGGTCGATGGACTAACCTGTACATATGTCACTAGGAAACTGCTATCTGACGTCAGGTATAATACCAAGTAGCATGTTCCCGGCGAGTCCTATCCGGTGTACTCATAACCCAATGAGCACCTGTATACATCTTAGGTGAACCAACTGACACCAATGGCTTGTTAGACCGGCCACCGCCCTTCGTCGGGGTCTCGACTGTATACACTAGTCTACTGGTGGAGTATCGATGCCCAGTCTCAAAACTCCCATGATTAGGGACCACTTTAAGGATGCGCTTATAGACTACCCAACTCTCATGTATATGATCGCCATCATACTGCTGGTAGTCAAGAAAGAATCCTAAGGGCTCTATCAATGTGTAATAGTGATCTGTGATATCACCTGAAGCATGTACACGATGATAAAGATAAACCAGATAGCATACTATCATCTTGAGTAAGTCTGTCCTATCGGCATAGGTCCTCCCTCAATCATTGCAATCACATGCCTGCGATCCAATAATTGACTTTGAGGGCACTATATCCAACAATCTCCCACTTGCACTCAAGGCTAATTATTGCGATGTCGCATACTCACAACCCGTATGATACCGAACACCCAACTCCTCTACTGATAAGTCTCACAAAGCCCGTTTGTGAAACAATTGCGTTCGAGGAATACCTTCAGTGAGTGGATCCGCTTTGATGTTTCTTTCTATATCTCTCTTTATCTCAAGTTTGCTGAGAAATCCATCACCCGAAATGAGCAATACCTGTCTTAGAATATGTCTGGATATTTGATGGGACCTCGTTCATAAATGAACTCCAAATCCAAACTTCTTAAACTATATCGTCAACTGAACTTAATCAGTATCCTGTGCCATGCCTCCTTTAGTATCCGCTTGGACCTCCTGTCCAAACTACTGCCCCTCGTCAAAACGAAAACTATAACTTTGACAGTCACTCTGTCATCCAGGTCACATTGGAAGCCTGGAATGATAACCGTCTCCCGAAAGAGGCTGTTAATATCATATCCCTAGAACATTCACTTATGTTCTAAAACTGCTTCCGAACGTTTCTCCAGGATTGGATTAATATAAACCTATTGCATCTAGTGCAAAAAGAACATCTGGTGTGGTACTTGACGTCTCATGATCAACTCAATCGCCTAAGAAAGTGATCTGTCAATCATGCACATCCCTCTCCTCTTTAGTCTGTAAGACACCTTTAGAGAGGGTGACTCCATCACCTGCAGGTACACCACCATGCCAGGAGTCGTCCATTCTAAAACACCTTTAGAATACTGTCTAAGTATCCAGATTGGGACACTTCCCAAATCTAGATCTAAAACCATAGATTTAGTAACCAGAATGTCTTATATAATATTCATATCCTATGTGGAGAAACCACTGTGTGACAACCACAGTATAACCGATCGTAGTATAGGAATATCACTTCCTACTCTGTGTATATCATCCAAATACCAGGACATCACACCCTACATCCTTCTTAACAGATCCATCCCCTATTCCGATGAAGTCAAAGCCCATGACTGTCACATCAAAAATAGATGATCTATCTCCGCTATATCTGCTTTAGTCTATAAATAGACATAACCTACCTGACCACTATGCTTCCGCTGCTCCCACGGACTACGACAACCCTCTGGCAAAGTCATATATACCTGCACTTTTAAAGCAAGTTTAGAACGATGTTATACTCATCCTCCTGCCGGGTCTCATAGCCTGGAACAACAGTAGTGTCAAGTCTGGTTAAACAAGAACCTCCCTATCACCGTCCTTTAGGATACCAGAGTACATCTCGGGTGCCTGAGGTTACCCACCATATCTGCGGAGTGGCTAATGGAATGTCAAACCTGATTGAATTTTTAGGTTCTTATCAAATTTTCAGTAATCGTTCGCGGTTCGGGAATCACTTCCAGTTTTACTATACTCCCACTACTGTTTTCTGAAAAAAAATCCATTTTTATTAAAACTGTGGCGAGTCAAGAACAATATCACTATTGATCTTCCAGATGGTAGAAAGTCAACCCTCGTCATAGCACGGGTCAACCTATAAACAGCCATTACAGAAGCGTACCTTGAGTTATCTAGAGTCTGGTTTTAAGCATAAGCCGGACAACTCCATATACCTTAACATCGTTAAGATATGAGCCATTCTATATCTAATATAGAAACAGAGGCACTGATTTAATTAGAACCAGATTCAAATCATGCAGCTGTCTTCAGTGCATGTCAACTACATGGAGAGAGGCTATTCAGCATTACTCAACTTAGGAGTTCATCCAATTATGAGTAACCTGAAAGAGAAACAACTTTCTCGAAACCATTACTATCAACTGAATACCAAACACAAGTATCAACATCTTCGATTACCTTGAAGAATCCTGATACTTGCAACACGTGGTTCTCTACTTTACTCTTATACCTATAACTTCTCAAAAGTTAGACCTTGTATTTCTACGAAACACTTGTCTAAAACTAGAGAAGTCACAAGTAAACAGAATATAGTACGAGGACCATCCCCTCTATACTAATGGACACTGGACAACATACTATACTTTGTATAAGTCCGCTGAGTTGAATAACTCAAACCCGGTGCGTCGTAGGTCGAAAACTGTACTATGGTTATGAAGAATTACACCGCTGTTTAATGCTCCTTACCTAACCATCAACTGATATAGGTAAATGTTGTTGGTGATAGTGCCCTCAAAGTCAATTATTGGATCGCAAGTACATGATTGCAATGATTAAGGCAGGACCTATACCGATATAACAGTCTTGCTCGAGATGATAGTATGCTATCTGGTTTGTCTTTATCATCGTATACATACTTTAGTTCGCTATTACATGATGATAGAGCCTATAGGATTCTTGCTTGACTACCAGCAGTATGATGGCGATCATATACGTGGGAGCTGGGGTCTGTAAGCACATCCTTAAAGTGTCCCTAGTCATGGGAGTTTCGAGACAGGGCATCGATACTCCAGAGTAGACTAGTGTATACAGTCGAGACCCCGACGAGGGACGGTGGCCGGTCTCACAAGCCACTGGTGTCAGTTGGATCACCTAAGATGTATACAAGTGCTCATTGTGTTATGAGTACACCAGACAGGACTCGCCGGAACATGCTAGTTGGTATTATACATATCATCAGATAGCAGTTCCCTGGTGACATGTGTACAGGTTAGTTTGTCGAACTGAGATCATCATTTGTCTCGTGTGAGTTCCCACTGTGCTTAGATTACTACCCTACCACGCTCAAAGGAGTTGTGCAAACAGGTTTTAGTTGGATACAGTCCCGAGCCACATGGAGGCAGTGAGAGGATCGTCGGGGATTCATCTCTCCCGGTATTGGGGGTTGATGTCGCACAGTGCACGGGTGACCATCACTAGAAATCCTCAGCCGAGGTAGTGGAGAATTACTGATTTGGATCAGTAGTTTCTCAGGTGGTGATGGGCTTCATGCCCGACACGATTTATCGCGTTATTAGGGGTCTGACTTTATCCACCCCCCAGACTCGATATGCGATACTCTTTAGACGAAAGGACCGGACTGTATGTATATTGTCACTGTCAGGCTCAGTAGGGTTTATGGATGAGTTCGCTCGTCAGCTTCCCTTCCAATCAATACATAGGCAACCGTTACGTACAGCTTGTACCTCTGACGTGCTAGTGGTTATACCCAGTGCCAGTGTGTTGATGAGTCATTAGAGTCCCCCACAGACAGTTTCCCAAGTTCGGGCGAAATATTATAGAGGTCGTATGGTTTTATGGCAGGGTTCGGAAAATGCACGTGCGTTTTCGCACATGTCATTTTTCCATGTTCTAAGTTTCTGTCGATTTTAAAAGGTTTCTAAAAATAATTTTACATATCACAGAAAACAGAGCAGGCTTTTATAAGCATTCTGGGATAATTGGGGCATGTGATCCCTCATTACCACCGCGGATCCGTGGTCAAACCTAGGGTTTGACCGCGGAACCGTGGCCGTTTTGAGGGAACGGTGCTCCAAGTTTTCCAGAGAGCTTCAAATTGGGAAATTGTGGTTTCTGGTACTGTTCATTTGGGCCCAGATTTTGCTACTGTACAGCAGATGTACGTGGGGCCCACTTCGGGAAATTTTGTCGAACGAAATTTTAAACTTGTTGGTATGCAGTATTTACATTATATCTCCGACCGGGAATGTCATTTGATCGGTAAACCGCGTCTGATTGCTATAGTTCTTTTAGACGGGTTTGCGAACGTGACATTCGCGTTGATGTTCTGTGTTGTGCTGTGATGTTGCGGATATGTCGTGGTGGATACCAGTGTGCAATGGTAGTGCAGTTTGGATTTATTTATACATTTGATATTGCGGGGTGAGCGTCCAACATATGGACTGCCGTCACTGCCAGTTTGTATAATATTCTTTTGGGGCACGACCGGGTTGAGGTCGATGTACCCGTTGTACATATTTTTATTTCTGTACTAGGTTTACCCCGCGACGGAGTGCACGGATAGCCGGGTTCTGGAGGGCAACGGGTCCGTATCTCATGGCTTTGAGAGGAAGAGGGGCCTCACTCTAGAATTGACAGACTATTCGCCGCACTCGTAGGGGGTACAGGTTGACCCAAGGTGGGGTGCTCAAGTTACCGGATTCCGTGAATTGCCGGGTGGTCCATTCATTTTGCTGTAGGGGGCTGCCTCGCTTCAGGTTTTTGCGGGTGACTTGCCGCACCCGTATGGGTCTAGGTTTCATTGCACAGGCTATCCACACGACCAGGGGAACGTCGGGTTTCAGTAACGGCTCTGTGAAACCCGGGGATCCCAGATTATCTGTATTGTTCTGTGATACTTATTACTTTTCTGTAATGTTGCATATTATCACGCCTGGAGCGATTATTGTATATTAGTATATATACTATTAGATGTTGTATATGTTTTACACCCGCGCTAGTCCAGCCCCCGCTCTGTCGTTAGTTAAGTAACCTAACGGGTGATGACGGGACCCAGTGGCGAATGCGGATGGTATATACGTACATTATATTTTCGTTCTTTTCTGGTGTGATTGATTGATGGGATTGCGTTGATTCTTATCAATGCAAGATAAAACAAACCTATATTTGATGTTGTTGGAACAAATGTTAAAAAAGTGTTATAACAAAAGATGTTTCCTTTTGTTTTGCATAGCGATATTCAGTTAGAATATCCTGCACCTCATTCGACGAGGCAAGGGCCGAGATCCCTTCACCGGGAGTGACCCCTTGGGCAGAAGTTTGCGTCAGGGTAATAACTTCAATATAGTCGATTACAAGTTGCTTTGCATCGCGGTATTCAGTTGGAATATCCTGCACCTCATTCCACGAGGAAAGAGCCGAGATCCCTTCACCGGGAGTGACCTCTTTAGCAAAAGTTTTCGTCACTATATTTTTTTAAAAAGCTATCACGTTCCTTCAACGAGATCAAGTTCATTACGTTAAAGGTTTTTCACCAAAAACCAGCCGTAGCCCTCCGTCATTTCTTATGGATAGTCAGTAGTATTCAAGCTATGTTTGTTGGCCAAAGTCAAGGCATAGTGCCTGGTAGCTGCTGATTATTCATTTGTAGCATAGATAGATGCGTTGGTTTGGGACAGTCGTTCTGCCTTGTTGGCCAAAGACAAGGGCATGTGCGGGTGGGTTCAAATTAACATGGATAATGACCGGTAGAACTTGACATGTGACTTATGATTTGTTGGCCAAAGTCAAGGTCATAAGAGCATGAGGCAAAAAAAATATATCGGGAGTTTCAAACATACAGGAAACTTGCCAGGCATGCGCATACCTTCTAGAGTGTGATAATTTGAGTGGCTTCCATCAAGTTATCATGCGATGATAGTTGGATCCCGATTCTCACTGATGAGCTAGTTTACTCTTCGGGTGATCCTGACTAATTCTTCTTTAAGGTTTGGAGGAGAATTTGAGATTACAGTGGGAGGTTTCCTGATTAGATAAAGTGATAACCATTCTGATCTAGGTTAGAGTGCACGCAGAGTGTTTCTTTTCTCTTTCTCTCTCTCTTTGGCAGCGACCTTTGACCGACCCTAGACTATGACTCAGTGACCAAGTTGACCGAACCTTCTTAAAATACTAGCTTTTGGATTGTCTATAGTTGCATAAGTCATTGTTTCTCCTTCTTTTACCCTTTGTATTTCTCAGAACATCCCGTATTACTATGGATATCCACTTCCATTGGATAGATCCATCGTATGGTTATATACGAACTTGAAAGGACTTCTTCGAGGATGGATCCAGGTTCAGGAGAAATAGAATTGGTTTATTCAGTTGTCTTTTATTATCACCTTCTCTCAGGTTGCGAGGGCTCCTTGGTTTAGGAGAGTACACCTATTACGCTTATTGGATAGTCTTCTTCCAAACCATAGGCAGGTGCCGAAAGGTAGGGAATGAAGAAAACCAATTAGCCTAAGTAGGGTGTACAGAAGGTAATATGTAAAGACAAAAATAAAGGGATTAGAAAGAGGGCAAAGTAAATTGCGACTGCTATAATTCACGACCAAACCACGTACTTCATCGCCACTCCTATTTCACCTTTGCTTTTTTCCCCAGTTCAGGAGAAATAGAATAAGGTATTATTTAGTTGTCTTTAATCATCACCTTCTCTCAAGTTGCGAGTACTCCTAGGATTAGGAGAGTACACCCATTTATGCTTACTAGATAGTCTTCTTCCAAACCATAGGCTGGTGCCGAACGGTAGGGAAGGAAGAAAACCATTTAGCCTAACAAAGGTGTACAGAAGGTAACGACTAAAGACAAATAAAGGGATTTGGAGAGATAGCAATGAAATATACGGTTAAAGTCATGAATTGAATTTTGGAAGAGGCATTACTAGGAATACTAGGATACCCCTACGAAACATATTCATGTTTCAGTGCATTGTTAAAGGAAAACTGATTTCCAAATTAGATACTTACTCCAGGGTATGTATTTACCAGGTTACATTCTCATATCTGTATGGTTTTACAGATAATGAGTGGGAGTAAGTTATTAGGAATTAGGTGATCATCCTCATTATATCGGAATTCGTTGTAATTGGTGATATTTAAGGAAATCGCCTGGGTACAGTTTTCAACCTACGATGCACAGGTTTAGAGTTATTCAAACTCAGCTGACTTATACAGAGTATTGTATGCTGTCCAGTGTCCGTTAGGAAAAAGGGGTAGGTCCTCGTACTCTGTTCTGTTTACTTGTAACTTCTCTAGTTTTTAGACAAATGTTTCGTAGAAATACAATGTCTATGTTTTGAGAAGTTGTGGGTATAAGAATAAAGTAGAGAACCAGGTATCAAAGTATCGGGATTCTTCAAAGAGATCGAAGATATAGATTCTTGTGATTGGTATTCAGTTGATAGTAAAGGTTTTGAGAAACTTGTTTCTCTTTCAGGTTACTCATAATTGGATGGATTCCTAAGTTGAGTAATACTGATTTACCTCTCTCCATTAAGTTGATATGCACTGGAGACAGTTGCATAGTTTGAATCTGGTTCAAGTTAAATTAGTGCCTCTAATTCTATATTTTATATAGAATGGTTCATATCTTAACGATGTTAAGGTACGGGGAGTTGTCCAGCTTATGCTTAAAACCGGACACTGGATAACTCAAGGCACGTTTCTATAATGGCAGTTTGTGGGTTGACCCTGGCTTTGATGAGGGTTGACTTTCTACCATCTAGAAGATCAATAGTGATAATGTTCTTGACTCGCCACAGTTTTAGTAAAATGGATTTTTTCAGAAAACAGTAGTGGGAGTATGGTAGAACTGGAAGTGATTCCAGAATCGCAAACGATTACGGAAAATTTAATAGGACCTATATATTCAATCAGGTTTGACATTCCAATAGCCACTCCGCAGATATGGTGGGTAACCTCAGACACCCAAGAGGTACTCAGGTAGCCTCAAGGACGGTGACAAGGAGGTTCTTGTTTACCCAGACTTGACACTACTGTTGTTTCAGACTATGAGACCCGGCAGGAGGATATGTATAGCGTCGTTCTAAACAGGCTTTAGAAGTGTACGTATATATTATTCTGCCAGAGGGTTGCCATAGTCAGTGGGAGCAACGGAAGCATAATGGACTAGTTGCTTATGTCTAATTATAGGCTTGAGCAAAGATATAGCGGAGATAGATCATCTATTTTTGATATGAAAGTCATAGGTTTGACTTCATCAGAATAGGGATGGATCTGTTAGAAGGTAGTAGGGTGTGATGTCCTAGTATTTGGATGACATACACAGAATAGGAAGTAAAATTCCTATACTACGATCGGTTGTACTGTGGTTATCACACAGTTGTTTCTTCACAAAGGACATGGATATAATATCAAACATTCTGGTTACTAGATCTATGGTTTTAGATCTAGATTTGGGTAGTTTCCCAATATAGGTACTTTGACAGTATTCTAATGGTATTTTAGAATAGACGACTCCTGGCATGGTGGTGTACCTTCAGGTGATGGAGTCACCCTCTCTAAAGGTGTCTTACAGACTAAAGGAGAGAGGGATGTGCATGATTGGCAGATCACTTGCTTAGGCAATTGAGTCAATCATGAGATGTCAAGTACCACACCAGATGTTGTTTTTGCACTAGATGCAATAAGTTAATATTAATCCAATCCTGGAGAAACATAAGGAAGCAGTTTTACAACATAAGTGCATATTCTACGGATTTGATGACGGCAGCCTCCTTCGGGAGACAGTTATCATTCCAAGCTTCAGAGGTGACATGATTGTCAGAGTTATAGTTTTCCCTCTGACGAGGGACAGTATTATGGACAGATGGTCCAAGAGAATACTGTGGGAGGCATGGTGCTGGATACTGATTAGGTTCAGTTATCGATACAGTCTAAGAAGTTTGGATTTGGAGTTCATTTATGAACTAGGTCCCATCAGATATCCAGACATAGTCTAAAACAGGTATTACTCGATTCGGGAGATGGCTTTCTCTGCGAACTTGAGATTAAGAGAGACATAGAAAGAATTATCATGGCGGATCCACTCACTGAGGCCATTTCTCGAACACAAGAGTTTTACAAACTAGCTTTGTGAAACTGATTAGTAGAGGAGTTGGATGTTCGGTATCACACAGGCTGTAAGTATACGACATCGCAATAATTAACCTTAAGTGCAAGTGGGAGATTGTTGGAGATAGTGCCCTCAAAGTCAATTATTGGATCGCAGGTACGTGATTGCAATGATTAAGGCAGGACCTATACCGATATAACAGTCTTGCTCAAGATGATAGTATGCTATCTGGTTTGTCTTTATCATCGTATACATACTTAGTTCACTATTGCATGATGATAGAGCCCATAGGATTCCTGCTTGACTACCAGCAGTATGATGGCGATCATATACGTGGGAGCTGGGGTCTGTAAGCACATCCTTAAAGTGTCCTTAGTCATGGGAGTTTCGAGACAGGGCATCGATACTCCAGAGTAGACTAGTGTATACAGTCGAGACCCCAACAAGGGGCGGTGGCCGGTATCATAAGCCACTGGTGTCAGTTGGATCACCTAAGATGTATACAGGTGCTCATTGGGTTATGAGTACACCGGACAGGACTCGCCAGGAACATGCTAGTTGGTATTATACGTATCGTCAGTTAGCAGTTCCTTGGTGACATATGTACAGGTTAGTTTGTCGACCTGAGATCGTCATTTGTCTCATGTGAGTTCCCACTGTGCTTAGATTACTACCCTACCACGCTCAAAGGAGTTGTGCAAACAGGTTTTAGTTGGGTACAGTCCCGAGCCACATGGAGGCAGTGAGCGGATCGTCCGGGATACATCTCTCCCGGTATTGGGGGTTGATGTCGCACAGTGCACGGGTGGCCATCACTAGAAATCCTCGGCCAAGGTAGTAGAGAATTACTGATTTGGATCAGTAGTTTCTCAGGTGGTGATAAGCTTCATGCCGACACGATTTTGTCGCGTTATTAGGGGTCTGACTTTATCCACCCCCCACAGATTCGATATGTGATACTCTTTAGACAAACGGACCGGACTGTATGTTTATTGTCACTATTAGGCTCAGTAGGGTTTATGGATGAGTTCGCTCGTCAGCTTCCCTTCCAATCAATACATAGGCAACCGTTACGTACAGCTTGTACCTCTGACGTGCTAGTGGTTATACCCAGTGCCAGTGTGTTGATGAGTCATTAGAGTCCCCCACAGACAGTTTCCCAAGTTCAGGAGAAAAGTTGTAGAGGCCGTATGGTTTTATGGCAGGGTTCGGAAAATGCATGTGCGTTTTCGCACGTGTCATTTTTCGGGCAGATAATACTGGTCGGTTTTGGTTTAAGCCGGATCCGAGTATTATACCGTGTAGATATAATATCTTTGTCTCGGTTGCATTTGTATTCGGTCGTAATACAAATGCAGGTATGTTTATACCTTTACGGGGTTATCCTGAAATTCGTTTCAGGATCACTTTTGGAAGTTGCCAGTTTCCAGTTTTCTATCGCCCGACTTTTAACATTCGGTTAAAGACGGATTTATCTTTTCTTGAGATGAGTGTGGAAGGTTCTAGATGCATCTAGATGGTGACTAGGATGATGAGGTGGCATGTGACTCATTTGTGCTTTAAATGTTCATTAATGTTTTGGTGACTAAGGGTGATGATTCATTAGTTCTTAAATGTGTTCATACTATGTGTTAAGGTGACTCATTCTTTCTTGATAAGTATCATTTCTTGTGGTCACCACTCCCTCCTCCTACACTCACTCACTCCCCTCTATTTAATGGCCGGCCACCTCTTGGTGAGGATGATGGTTGCTTGAAAAAAGATTGATATTGTTTTGGACTCATGGAAATTAGATAAGCCTCATTTCTCATTTCACCCGATCCAAAAGGCAACTTCATTAACCGTTCGTCCACAGCTTTGGACAAAATGAGATAAAGTGTTCTACTCATTCTCTACATCATCTTGGTCGTCTCTTTTAGCAAACTTGATGACCGAGTTGCCTCGGTTCAGAGGCGGGAGCCCGTTTAAAGATCCATCGACGTGGTGCCACCTGGACGAGAAGACTGAAGATTCAGGAGATCGGAGCAGCCGCAACAAAGCGTGGGATGATGGTTGAAGACCGAAGGACTCGGATCGTTCGGTATAACATTTCTACCCACTATGTAATTTGTTAGTTTAGCTTTAATGGCAGATCCGGGTTATAGTACGCGATAGCGCCAGTTGTAAAAGTTTTTGTTCCGCATTTGGCGTCTGTTAGACGGCCGGGGCGCTACCGTGGACTTACAAATGTCATGGACATAATTTCAAAAAGTTATATGTCACTTTATAAAAATAAATGTACAGATATATCAGTTTGAAATTGGTGCATAACAACGGATATTCAAGACCAAATATTTGGCATCCGGCAAAAACCCAGGCGATTTCCTCAAATATCACCAATTACAATGAATCCCGATATAATGAGGATGATCACCTAATTCCCAATAACTTACTCCCACTTATCATCTGTAAAACCATATAGATGTGAGAATCAAGCTTCGTAAATACATACCCTGGAGTAAGGGCTAATTGAGAAATCAGTTTTCTTTTAACAATACACAGTGAAACTGAAACATGTAAATGCTTTCGAAGGGGTATCCGGGTATTCCTAGTAATGCCTCTTCCATTATCAGATTCACAACTGTAACCGCATATTTCTTTGCCATCTCTCCAAATCCCTTTATTTGTCTTTAGTCGTTACTTTCTGTACACCACATTTAGGCTAAATGGTTTTCTTCCTTCCCTACCATTCGGCACCAGCCTATGGTTTGGAAGAAGACTATCCAATAAGCATAATAGGTGTACTGTTCTAATCTTAGGAGCACTCACAACGTGAGAGAAGGTAAAGATAAAAGACAACTGAATAAACCATATTCTATTTCTCCTGAACCAGAATCCATCCCCGAACTGGAACAAGTTCCTTCGAGTTCGTATATAACCATACGATGGATTATCCAAATAACTGTGGATCTTCGTAGTGATACGGAGTGTTCTGGAGAAATAGAAAGGTGAAGTAGGAGTGGTAATGAAATACTTGGTTTGGTCGTGAATAGCAGTCGCAATTTACTTTGCCCTTTTTCTAATCCCTTTACTTGTCTTTACTTATTACCTTCTGTACACCTCACTTGGCTAATCGGTTTTCTTCATTCCCTACCTTTCGTCACATGCCTATGGTTTGGAAGAAGACTATCCAATTAGCGTAATGGGTGTACCCTCTCCTAATCCTAGGAGCCCTCGCAACCTCAGAGAAGGTAAAAGGAACAGACAACTGAATAGTCCTATTCATTTTCTCTAGAACTGGAAACCATCCTCGAATCTGGAACAAGTTCCTTCGAGTTCGTATATAACCATACGATGGTTTTATCCAATGGAAGTGGATGTTCGTAGTGATACGAAATGTTCCGGAGAAAAAGGGTAAAAGTAGGAGTGGCAATGAGGTATGCAACTCAGACAATCCAAAAGCCAGTGTTTCAAGAAGGTTCGGTTAACTTGGTCACTTCGTTATATTCTAGGGTCGGGCCATGGTCGCTGCTAAAGAGAGAGAGAAAAGAAACACTCTGCGTATACTCTAACCTAAATCAGAATGGTTATCACTTTATCTAATCAGGAAACCTTCCACTGTAACCTCAAATTCTCCTCCAAATCTGAAAGAAGAATTAGTCGGGATCACCCGAGGAGTAAACCAACTCATCAGTGGGAATTGGGATACAACTATCATCGCATGATAACGTGATGGAATCCACTCGCGCTATCACACTCCAGAAGGTATGCGCATGCCTGGCAAGTTTCAGTTTCTTTAGAAACTCCCGATGTGATTTTTACCCCATGCTCTTATGACCATGACTAAGGCCAACAAATCATAAGTCACATGTCAAGTTCTACCCGTTATTGTCCAGGTTAATTTGAACCCACCCGTACAAGCCCTTGACTAGGGCCAACAAGGCTGTACGACTATCCCAAACCAATGCATCTATCTATGCAACAGAAAAGTAACAAATAGCTACCATACATTATGCCTTGACTAAGGCCAACAAACATAGCATGAATACTAAGTGCTACCCATCTAAAATGACAGAGGGCTATGAATGGTTTTTGGCGAAAAACCATTAACGTAATGAACTTGATATCGTTAAAGGAACCAGATAGCTTTTACAAATATATAGTGGCGAAAACCTTTGCTAAAGAGGTCACTCCCGGTAAAGAGATCTCGGCTCTTTCCCCGTAGAATGAGGTGCAGGATATTCCAAACTGAATACCACGATGCAAAGCAAAAAGTAATCGACTATAATGAAGTTATTACACTAACGCAAACTTCTGTCCAAGGGGTCACTCCCGATAAAGGAATCTCGGCCCTTGCCTCGTCGAATAAGGTGTAGGATATTCATAACCGAATACCACTGTGCTAAACAAAAGTGAACGTTCTCGCAATAACTGCTTTTTGAAAATTATTCCAACAACATCAAATAGGTTTGTTTAGCTTGCATTGATCCGAATCAATGCAGTCCCATCAATTGATCACACCAATAAAGAACGAAAATATGATGTACGTATATGCCATCCGCATTCGCTACTGGGTCCCGTCATCACCCTCAGGTTACTTAACTAACGACAGAGCGGGGACTGGACTAGCGCGGATGTAAAACATATACAACATCTACTAGTATATATATATCAATATATAATAATCGCTCATGGCGTGATAAATGCAACATCACAGAAATGTAATAAGTATCATAGAACATTACAGATAATCCGGGATTCCCGGGTTTCCTTTGAGCCGTAAGTGAAACCTGACGTTCCCCTGGTCGTATGGATAGCCTGTGTAATGAAATCCTGAACCCTACGGGCGCGGCAAGTTACCCGCCAAAACCTGAAGCGAGGTAGCCCCCTTCAACAAAGTGAATGGACCACCCAGCACTTTACGGAATCCGGTAACTTGAGCGACCCACCTTGGGTCAACCTATACCCCTACGAGTGCGGCGAATAGCCCGCCAATTCTAGACTGAAGCCCCCTCCGTCTTAAAGCCATGAGTTGCGGGCCCGTTTCCCTCTAAAACCCGGCTATCCATGCATTCCACCGCGGGATAATCCTAGTACAGAAAAGAAAAATATATACAACGGGTGCATCGACCACAACCTGGTCGTGCCCCAAAAGAATAATTTACACACAGGCAGTGACGGCAGTCCACATGTCGGACGCTCGTCCCGCAATATCAAATGTACAAATAAAACAAAACTGTACTAACATTGCACCAAGCTATCCACCTCGACAAATCCGCAACATCACAGCACAACACAGAACATCAACGTGAATGTCACGTTCGCAAACTCGTCTAAAAGGACATATAGCAATTAGACGAGTTATACCGCTCTAATGACATTCACGGTCGCAGATATAATGCAAGTACTGTAAACTAACGTATTTAAAATTCCGATCGACAAAACTTCCCGAAGTGGGCCCCAAGGGCATATCCAGCACACAAATGAATCTGGGACAAAACTATATATCAAAAAAATCATATTCCCATGAACTAAAGCCCCCGAAAACATTTGGGGCACTGTAGCCCAAAAAGGGCCGCAGAAGGGTCGCCAAATGGGACATTTTGCAGAGGTTCCGCGGTGGAATTTTGGAGTTAGGAATCCAAACTTATTTTGTAGCTTTAGTTATGCCTGCATGTATTTTTAAGATGCCTAAAATAATTTTTTGAACAACTTTGAAATTCAACAGCAAGCACACTGAAATGAAAATACGATTCGGAAATTTCGATCGGTCGATATTTTAAACACGTTAGAACAAGCTAGTTAAGGTTAATGGCATGGCTCTGATCTCATGTAAGTCTACGGTAGCGCCCCGGCCGTCAATCCGAGGCCAAACGCGGAACAAAAACCTTTTAAGAAACCGGCGCTATCGTAGTTTTTGACCCGGATCGAACCATTAACGCTAAACTAGCTAACTACTAAGAAGTGAGAGTGGCTATACCGATCGATCCGTGTCCTTCGGACTTTGGCCACCATCCCAAGCTCCTCGCGGCATCTCCGATCTCCGGTCTCCTTGTCGGAAGGGCACCACATCAATGAGTCATTTTACGGGCTCCCGCTTCATCCGAAACAACTCGAACATGATGTTTGCTAGCCGACTGTCCAAGGTGAAGTAGAGAATGTGTGTGATAATTTTGTCTCAAGCATCCATTGATTCTCAACACATGAGAGTGTATGGATGGAGGTTGAAGATGATGCCATTGGTGGATGTTGTGAGCAAGAAGAAAGAGGAAGAAGATGAGGTTTCTTTTCTTAATGTGTTGGAATAATGATGTGAGAGTTAGAATACAATCCAAGAGCTAACCCCTTGCCTCATGGCTGCCCCTTCTCTCTCCACTTATCATTTCAACACATTAATCAAAATAAAATATGACATATGCACAAATAAAGAGACCATGAGTCACCACTTATGTACATGTCACAATAAATGCTCCTCATGATGAAATCCACTCACAATTTTCACCAAAACATTAACCCAAATGTTTATGGCAATAAAAAGAACGACATCATCTAAAGTAAACTCGTGACGGATCACAAGAATACCCCTCACCTGTATATACATACCTACATCCGCATTCCAACTGAATGCGAATGCGATGAGACTAAAATAATCCAACAAATCTAATACTAGGATCCGGCTTAAATCAAAGACCACTAGTATGATCCGTCCTATCATGATCCGTGCACAAGTGCACGTATATGATCGAACCCTGTGATAATACCATACGGCCTCTACAACGTTTCGCCCGAAACTTAAGAAACTGTCTGTGGGAGACTTTAAAGACTCGTCAATACACTGTCTGTGGATTTAACCACTAGCACGTCGGTGGTACTAGCTGTACGTAACGGGCACCCAGGTATTGACTAAAAGGGAAGCCGTTGAGCGAACTCATCCTGAAACCCTACTGAGCCTATCAGTGACAATATCCGTACAGTCCGGTCCATTCGTCTATAAGTATCGCATGTCGGGCCTAGGGGGTTAGTAAAAGTCAGACCCCCAAAAGCGGTACAAGTCTTGTCGGAGTGTAGCCCAGAACACCCTGAGATACTACTGGAACACCTACCAGTAAATCTTCTGCCTTGGCCAAGGACTTCGTGTAATGGCTCTCCTAGACTCAGCACGATCTCACCCCCAATACCGAGAGAGACGAAACCCCTGCCGATCCGCTCACTGCCTCCATGTGGCTCGGGACTGTACTCAACTAAAACCTGTTTGCACGACTCTTTTGAGCCATGGTAGGGTAATAATCAAAGCACAGTAGGAACTCACACGAGACAAATGAAGATCTCAGGTCGATGGACTAACCTGTACATATGCCACCAGGGAACTGCTATCTGATGTCAGGTATAATACCAACTAGCATGTTCCCGGCGAGTCCTGTCCGGTGTACTCATAACCAAATGAGCGCCTGTATACATCTTAGGTGAACCAACTGACACCAATGACTTATAAGACTGGCCACCACTCCTTATCGGGGTCTCGACTGTATACACTAGTCTAGTGGTGGAGTATCGATGCCCGGTCTCGAAACTCCCATGACTAGAGACCACTTTAAGGTTGTGCTTATAGACTACCCAACTCTCACGTATATGATCGCCATCATACTACTGGTAGTCAAGCAAGAATCCTAAGGGCTCTATAAATGTGTAATAGTGATCTGTGATATCACCTGAAGCATGTACACGATGATAAAGATAAACAAGATAGCATACTATCATCTTGAGTAAGACTGTCCTACCGGTATAGGTCCTCCCTCAATCATTGCAATCACGTGCCTGCGAACCAAAAATTGACTTTGAGGGCACTATATCCAACATTTAGCTGACCTATTGTGGCTTGGGGGTTCTTGATATGATCATCACCCACAGCCGGCGCATTGACGAGTCTTAGAGTCCCACAATGGAGTTACCTAGTCTAGGCGAAACGATATAGTGTGCATATGAGATATGCGCGGGGACCCGATTAAATGCGTGGATGTGATACCATATATTAATCCGGCGGTTTGCTATTGGTCGGGTCGTATGTGATATGACCGGTTTGCTAAATCAAGTGTTGATTTATCATTGACCGTAAGCTTTTTCACTTTAAACCCTTCTTGTCTTTTTTTTTGTGTGCATACATGTATGCATTTATTCTCATTGATGCACATATGGATGTGCATGCACACATACATGCATACACTATTGTATCATGGTTGTTGATACAATGGATAGTGGCAATATAAGACTCACACACTTAAAAATATGTTGATATTTCTTTTTGGATAAAAGAAAATGGAAATGAAAATTCTATCATGCTTGATTATTTTACTCACCCACTAACCTTTTGCATTAACCTTGAGTTAATTTCCATGGCCATTTTTGTATCCAAAAGAAAAAAAATCTAGATATTTATAAACTAGGGTTAAGAGTGAGAAGAAGAAAATATATTTTTTTTCTTTTCTCATTCTTATCTCAACACTTATCATTATCTCTTGAGCTCTCATTTGCTATCATCTTCTTCCACCTCTCTCTTGCTCTCTAGCTTTCATTAGTGAACAAAAGAGTGATCAAGTTAGGGTTTTGAAGTGAGAAAACAAACCACATCACCATTATACACTACTCTTGCCCATTAGTTTAGAGTGTTGGCTTCAACTTCTTCTCTTGATCTAGTGAAGCATCCAGCTTAGACAAAGAGGACTACGGGTGGATCGTCGTGGACCTAGAAGATCTCAAGCGAGCTTCTTTCAACTCTCAAGTGGTCAAGGAGTCTAGCGTAGGGAGCTACAAAGGTTGTATTCTCAAACCCAAGCCATTTACCACTTGTGTTTGTGTTAAAATTTTGTTATCCTAGCTTTTCTAGTATGATCCTTAGGATGTTTTCTTTAGCACCCTATAAAATTTTAATATGGCATGTGTGATGCTACCAAACCCTTGTAGTGGTGTTGTAGAAACACCTTCATTCTTCACAAACAGAAGATGAAACAAAAAAAAGAGCATTCTTGACAAACAAAAGATGAAACCAAAAAAAAGTTTTATTACCAAAAACAGTCTTTACAAAGGGTATTCTGGGCTCTCCAGCCTTACAGACGGAGGCTTACAAAAATTCCAGAAGCGACAAAATAAAAGGTGGAGGAAAACGGGGGCTTTAGACCTCGGGGCCAGGCGTGACCTCGTGGTCCTCGACGTCCACCACGAGACAAGCAGGGTCCTCGGCCACCTCCTCGTCAGGAATCTCTTCCCCCTGCTCATCGGCGTCCGCGAGGGGGTATTCGGCCCGGAGCTCTTTGTCGGTGAACTCCGACATCCGGGCCTTAACGGCGTCGAGGGCCTCGTGCCAGATGCGGGTTGTGGCCATGACCAGGTGTTCAGTTGATAAAACTGCACATTTGTTATTACATTTTTCCTACTATTTTCATATTTAAAAAGGACTTTATTATAATATATCATACATATGAGGGTTTATCTGTAAAAATACTATTTTTCCATATGTTGATATATTATAATTAGCATTTGGTAGGAAAATGTATATAATATTATTGACCTAATCCTAGTAGAACTAAGTCTACTAAATATTATTCAGGTTGTTGTGCAGAATTTTTCCAAGTTGTTGTGCAGAATTTTTCCAAGACTAAAGTCAAAGAAATCAAGTTGTTGAAGAAAACTTGCCTAATTAAGAAAGCAAAACTTGGAAACCAAGTCTGGCAGCAACCACGAGAAGATTTTCATGTTACAAAGGTTCCAAGGATCGCCAAGTGTCACAACGAGCCAGCCCCAGTTTTTTGATCAACGGACCTGATCATCAGGCCGTGAATCCGTGGCCCGAGCCCCTTGATGCCGCGGATCCGCCGCATTATTTTGGAGATAGAGGCTGAGAATTTTTTGGGATAATCTTTTCTATTAACTTCTAAATTTGGAAGAAAAGGTTTCTGGCTTTGGACTATAAATAGGGAACGAGAGCCTCTTGGAAAATTTATCAAGCCTACGCGATCACGAAGTCCAAGACGGTTCACGCATCCAGGCTGATCATCAACGGTTCATCTACCTCCTTAGATGAGATCGAGAAGCAAACTAGTCTTTGTAATCATTTTCTAAAGAATCAAAGTGTAATGAATATTGTTGATTAATAAAGGTAGCTTTCTTTTTCCTATTCTATTTCTTCGTAGTTTAATTATGCAATTTCTTTCCATCTCTTTTTCTCCCAACATGCGCGAATAATTCTCCGCTTGTTAGGGTTCGTAGGATTAGGGTAGGCTAATGGACGATGAACATCCCTAAACCTTTTTTATGTCCTATAAAGTTTAAGAATTTTATCAAAAGAATCATTAACATCCTAATCGGGCGCGCTAACAATTCTTTGTTAATTCCGACCGTGATTAGAGATTAGATTGATGATTGTTTTGGTAAAGGCTAGATATGAACGGAGTTCCGTGTCGAGATAAGGGTTAAGTGTGGGATTCCTTTTTCCTCCAGAAACCCTAATCTACACGCATCACCGTCGTTCTAGTTTTAAATCTTTTAACGGATAAAAATGGTAACTTTTAATTAATCGTCAATGACTACTAAATCCAAACGAACCCTACAAGCCCCCTTATTATATTAACTACATCCTTAAAATAATCTAGATCTATATTTTTGCATTCTTGCTTAACGTAGATCTAGAAACCATTCTTCAAAATTCTTATTTCTTCCTCCTTTCTTTCGCAACACATCTAAAGTAAAAATAAAAGATTCCACGTTTTCCAGAGGACGACCCGTACTCATCTCGGTCTAGCTACACGAGACACCGTTCTGATTGCGGTTAACTACTACAAAAACACTCTTTCCGTACCAACCAAATGGCGCCGTTGCCGGGGATACGTGCGTAATTTTTATTCTTACTATTTATGTTGAATTCTTATACGATCTGTATCAGAAATAAAACAAAACTGCCAATTGTATATTTAACGATTATTGTGTGAATTTTGCGAGGGAATCTGGAGTCACAGACTTGAGGAAACAGGAGACAGATACATTCATCAAGATCAAGAAGAGGACAGGAGGCCACGTAGCGAATTTCATCAAGTGATCTCTCTCTCTCTCTTGCGGCGGAACCGCAGCCGGAAGTGCATATCGGCGGCGGAAGCGCAGCCAGTTAAAGGATCTAGGGCTCAAAACTTCTCTGGTAAGATTCTAACCTCTTTCTCTCTCCTTTGAAATCCAATAAAATATCTTTTCTGCAGGATTCTTTGCAAAATATCGCCGCTCCAAAATCTTTTTGCAAAATTTTGTTTTGCGGTTTGTTTTTGCATATTTTAATACGGATTTTTAAAGGGCAAGACCAAAATCCAGATTATGTAGGGATTTCATCACCCTTCCTAAGCCCACAAATCACAAATCGAGCATCTGCATCAACCCTTCATTAATTTAAAAGAATATCTAGAACAGACTCTAAGGACTGTCGCGCTCAATAAGGACAGAGGAAGGTCGTGGGTAATCTATCGCTTATCCTCATTACTTTTGTAGTGCCTAGGCAAGTGTGTTAAAGGCTAGTGGTTTTTAATTAGGCCCTCTACTGTGGTTCCTTCCCACTTACCTGGCACTTACCTGACTACAAGGGTAGTAAAGAGGCGGTAGAGGATTGATCCTACGGCTTGTCCTTTGGAAGTTTAGGAGTTGTCTAGAGACTGAACCTAGGTAACCATAGTTCTATGGTTGTTTGTGCATTTTTGTGTGATTTTTCTAAATCCATCATTTTTCAAAACAAACCAATTATTTTCTCGCCTTCCCCCTTCTTCTCTTTTTATAATGGGTGACCTAAACCGAAGAACACTTGCCGAGCTTTGTTGTCCACAACCAGATATCTCTTGTTTTCGTAATCCCTTCGGTATACCGTCCGGCTCTTCCATGTCCTTAAGAGATCATATAGAATAAGCAGGAAGAAATAGTTGGCCACCTCAGTCTAGGTCTTATCAACCGTATCCTAATCCTACACCTGTTTCAGTTCATACCCAAAGTAAGGAAGCCCCTAGACGAATGTCCATTGCTGAGCACATAGATAGGTCTAGAGGCCAAAGTTTCAACCCGGACCAATATCAACCATCACCACCACTGTCCAGAGAAGAGTTTGATATGCGGTTTGTGTCTATTGAAAATAGCCAACCAACCAACCCATATCAATATTCTTCTTATCATAATATTGATCCTACTCATACCCAAGTTTTGCAACCATTCTATTCCTATCAATCCAATCAGACTTTTCCACCCACTCTAGACAGTTCTTCTAATCAGTCATTTGGGAGTTTAAATTATCCACAGGAATTTCAATCTTATACTGAAACTCCTTATCAACCCAAGACTAGTCTGGAGCAGACATTAGAAAAATTTCTGGAACTGTCGAACCAAATTAGGAAGGATTTGGGTAGTAAGACAGAACTGTACACCCTTACTAATCAAACCTCCCCATTCCAAACTGAAATCCACAACTCCAGTTTCATAGATTCATCAAGTACACCAAATAGAATGACCGATAAGTTGTGTAACTTTGTAGTGTTTGATTTACCCGACTGTGAAGGGTCCATTTCAAGTGAAACCATACCCAACCCTTTTGATCTCTACACCTCCACTCTTGAACCAAAACTGATTGAAAACCATACTTTTGATGAGGTGTTTGAGAATTTTAACCTTCACTTGAATGAGGTGATTGATGTTAGGGATATATTGATTGATGAACCCGAAATTTTGGATGATTTTGTCCCACCAATTCATCAAATCCTTTCACTTCCTTGTGGTCATCATCTTGAGCCTTTAATTCTTCCCGAACCTCAAATACGTCTTGAAGTTGATGATAGAGGTATACCCGAAGATCAGACCAAAATACAGCCTCCATCTTCCACATCTGGTACAGCAACACTCGACACACCAATTTGTTTACCCATTTCACCTTCTATTTTCTCCGGTTCTTCTTCTGTTCCTATAGTTTCAGTGAGTTTTGATAAATCACAATCCGTTAATTCAAGTTCAATAATACCATAAATTCAACATGATTTGGATATTTTTGAAAATGAGGTAGATGAGTTTTTCGAGTCCTCTACCTCAATGATTTTTGATGAATCAAGTAGGATAAATTCTGGTACAAAACTTTTTGACAGCTAAATGTTCAATCACACCATTGATAAAAGTTTTGAAGAACTTTTTGCTGACGAACTTGAATTTTTAAACAATACGGATTTTGTGATTGATCAATCTCTACCTATAGAGGTTGAACCGTCACCATTCCTTCTTCCTAATCATTCATATTCATCCTCATTCTTTCTTTTCTCTAATTTCAAACCCTTTCCAGACCACCTCTTATCCCTTCCCCGTTTTTTCTTGAGTCGATACAACACATTCTTCCACCGACCTATACGCTATACTGATAAAATCTTTGAATGGTTGGTGTTAACTTTTGGTCTTTGTAAAGTCTTACTTTGACCAAATGTCTCACCCCCTCTTAAAATGCTTCAAATTGTCTAACTCATGTTTGAAGGGGGGTATATTTTTGGCTCTTGATCATAACTTTTGTCCTCAAATTTGTGAGCCAAAAATAAGTTTGGGAGAGCATTTTCACTTTCATATATTCTTGCCCCCATTAATAATGTCCTCCCAAGCTTACAGGTTTTTGTGATCCAGCAGATAGCAACAGTGAGGACACTGTTGAAAACAAGTTTGGGGAAGGTTTGTGCTTATTTACGCATACTTTGCATTATACTATATTTAAGCACAAAAAAAATTTATAATAAAAGAATAGAAAGTGAAAAATTACATCCAAAAGATAGGAATGGTTTAAGAAAACCAAGAAAATTAGAAGTTTTCTTAAACGAACTAGTAATAAGTAGTTATGAGCTGTTGTCCCAAGAGTTAGTAAGATGAAGGATGTCACTAATCTGAGGATAAAAATAAGTCTGAAAAATAGTTTCTATTCTGAAAGCCAAACATTTGAATGTTGATACCCTACTATATGCACTTACACACGTCTTGAAACTCGGGATAGTAGAGGATACCTTGAAATGCTCTTGTCTAAAAGCCAAAGTATAAAGGAAAAAAAACTGAAATAAAAATTGCAGAAAATATAAAAATGGTGAAAAGAAAAATGAACACTGGTTTTGTTATCGCCAAGGCAGCAATAAAAATATAGCGAGGATGCCTCTTCACCTAGTGCCCTAAGGCCAACTGGTCTGAGAGTCACTGCTAAGCCTTAGGTGGTGCGAGACGAGGAAAATATTATCACCTAATCAGCAATCACATGAGTAATTGGTCGGTTAGTACCTCAAAAAATATTAACGGTCGCATGAAAATGTGTGACCAAATCTAAATATTCATCAAATTAATACTACGGCAGATGGACAAGAGTATGATAGCTTGAATTGAATTCTCCGAGTGTAGGGATGTCCATTACACACACGTAGGGGTATATGATCGATATTTGGATGAAAGATAGGAATGAAGAATAAAGACGATGTTTTATTGAAGGATAATGTGATTTCTAACATCTTTTCATGACTATTAAGATAGGGCTCATGACAACTGAAAAGCTAGTATAGTTAGAAACTCTTATTTTCAAAGTCTTTCTTTTATGGTTCTTATCTTTAAATTTAAATTTCACCATCTCTCTTTTATTATAGGATTTTGTGGGTGTAATCCGCTGAAAACCCTCAGGAGACAACACTCCTCCTACTAGAGACACCTAGAGGTTTAACGGCTTGTTGCACGTGCTTAGTGCAATCGTGTTTGCCTACGAAAGTGTGCTTAGTTTTCTCCTTTCTTTTTTCTCCTTCTCTTGAATAAACTAGTTTGCTCGGGACGATCAAAGATAAGTTATGGGGTATTTGTTCAGTTGATAAAACTGCACATTTGTTATTACATTTTTCCTACTATTTCCATATTTAAAAAGGTCTTTATTATAATATATCATACATATGAGGGTTTATCTGTAAAAATACTATTTTTCCATATGTTGATATATTATAATTAGTATTTGGTAGGAAAATGTATATAATATTATTGACCTAATCCTAGTAGAACTAAGTCTACTAAATATTATTCAAGTTGTTGTGCAGAATTTTTCCAAGTAGTTGTGTAGAATTTTTCCAAGACTAAAATCAAGGAAATCAAGTTGTTGAAGAAAACTTGCCTGATTAAGAAAGCAAAACTTAGAAACCAAGTCTGGCAGCAACCACGAGAAGATTTTCATGTTACAAAGGTTCCAAGGATCGCCAAGTGTCACAACGAGCCAGCCCCAGTTTTTTGATCAACGGACCTGATCATCAGGCCGCGAATCTGTGGCCCGAGCCCCTTGATGCCGCGGATCCGCCGCATTATTTTGGAGATAGAGGCTGAGAATTTTTAGGGATAATCTTTTCTGTTAACTTCTAAATTTGGAAGCAAAGGTTTTGGCTTTGGACTATAAATAGGGACCGAGAGCCTCTTGGAAAATTTATCAAGCCGACGCGATCACGAAGTCCAAGACGGCTCATGCATCCAGGCTGATCATCACCGGTTCATCTACCTCCTTAGAAGAGATCGAGAAGCAAACTAGTCTTTGTAATCATTTTCTAAGGAATCAAAGTGTAATGAATATTGTTGATTAATAAAGGTAGCTTTCTTTTTCCTATTCTATTTCTTCGTAGTTTAATTATGCAATTTCATTCCATCTCTTTTTCTCCCAACATGCTCGAGTAATTCTCCGCTTGTTAGGGTTCATAGGATTAGGGTAGGCTAATGGACGATGAACATCCCTAAACCCTTTTTAAGTCCTATAAAGTTTAAGAACTTTATCAAAAGAATCATTAACATCCTAATCGTGCGCGCTAATAATTCTTTGTTAGTTCCGACCGCGATTAGAGATTAGATTGATGATTGTTTTGGTAAAGGCTAGATATGAACGGAGTTCCGTGTCGAAATAAGGGTTAAGAGTGGGATTCCTTTTCCCTCCAGAAACCCTAATCTACACGCATCACCGTCGTTCTAGTTTTAAATCTATTAAAGGATAAAAAGGGTAACTTTTAATTAATCGTCAATGACTACTAAATCCAAACGAACCCTACAAGCCCCCTTATTATATTAACTACATCCTTAAAATAATCTAGATCTATATTTCTGCATTCTTGCTTAACATAGATCTAGAAACCATTCTTCAAAATTATTATTTCTTCCTCCTTTCTTTCTCAACACATCTAAAATAAAAATAAAAGATTCCACGTTTCCCAGAGGACGACCTGTACTCATCTCGGTCTAGCTACACGCGACACCGTTCTGATTGCGGTTAACTACTACAAAAACACTCTTTCCGTACCAACCACCAGGTCATCATAGAAGTCCTTCGACTTCTTATAGCCCTCCATCGCCTTCACCGCCGAGAGGTCGGCCAACTTCGCCGCTCTCAGGTCGGCCGACTTCGCCGCCTCAGCCGCCGCCCCCAGATCCTTCCGGAGGGACTTCACCGTCCTCTTCAGGTTGCCGGCGAGCACCTGAGCGTCCTCAAGCTTGATCTCGGTAGCCACGGCGGCCTCGCGGTACCGGACTGTTGGAGATAGTTCCCTCAAAGTCAATTATTGGATCGCAGGTACGTGATTGCAATGATTGAGGCAGGACCTATACCGATATGAAAGTCTTGCTCGAGATGATAATATGCTATCTGGTTTGTCTTTATCATCGTATACATGCTTTAGTTCGCTATTGCATGATGATAGAGCCCATAGGATTCTTGCTTGACTACCAGCAGTATGATGGCGATCATATACGTGGGAGCTGGGGTTTGTAAGCGCATCCTTAAAGTGTCCCTAGTCGTAGGAGTTTCGAGACAGGGCATCGATACTCCAGAGTAGACTAGTGTATACAGTCGAGACCCCGACGAGGGGCGGTGGCCGGTCTCACAAGCCATTGATGTTAGTTGGTTCACCTAAGATGTATACAGGTGCTCATTGGGTTATGAGTACACCGGACAGGACTCGCCGGAAATATGCTAGTTGGTATTATACATATCGTCAGATAGCAGTTCCCTGGTGACATGTGTACAGGTTAGTTTGTCGACCTGAGATCGTCATTTGTCTCGTGTGAGTTCCCACTGTGCTTAGATTACTACCCTTCCATGCTCAAAAGAGTTGTGCAAACAGGTTTTAGTTGGGTACAGTCCCGAGCCACATGGAGGCAGTGAGCGGATCGTCGGGGATTCGTCTCTCCCGGTATTAGGGATTGATGTCGCACAGTGCACGGATGGCCATCACTAGAAATCCTCGGCCGAGGTAGTAGAGAATTACTGATTTGGATCAGTAGTTTCTCAGGTGGTGATGGGCTTCATACCGACACGAATTATCGCGTTTTTAGGGGTCTGACTCTATCCACCCCCTACACTCGATATGCGATACTCTTTAGACGAACGGACCGGACTGTATATACATTGTCACTGTCAGACTTAGTAGGGTTTATGGATGAGTTCGCTCGTCTGCTTCCCTTCCAATCAATACATAGGCAACCGTTACGTACAGCTTGTACCTCTGACGTGCTAGTGGTTATACCCAGTGCTAGTGTGCTGATGAGTCATTAGAGTCCCCCAAAGACCGTTTCCCAAGTTCGGACGAAACGTTGTAGAGCTCGTATGGTTTTATGGCAAGGTTCGGAAAATGCACGTGCATTTTCGCACGTGTCATTTTTCGGGCAGATAATACTGGTCGGCTTTGGTTTAAGCCGGATCCGAGTATTATACTGTGTAGATATAATATCTTTGTCTCAGTTGCATTTGTATTCGGTCGTAATACAAATGCGGGTATGTTTATACCGTTACGGAGTTATCCTGAAATTCGTTTCAGGATCACTGTTGGAAGTTGCCAGTTTCCATTTTTCTATCACCCGTCTTTAACATTTGGTTAAAGATGGATTTATCTTTTCTTGAAGGAGATGAGTCATATGTGTGTAGAAGCTTCTAGAAGTGGTGATGAGGCTAGTGAGTCATTAGAGCTTTAATTGTGCAATTAATGTGTTAAGGTGACTAGGATGGTGATTCATTGTTTTGCGTTTAATGTTTAAGTGAGTCATTGTTATGATAAGCTTCATTCTTATTGTCACCACTTTGCTCCTACTCTCACCTCCCTCTTCCTATAAGTTTGGCCGGCCCCCTCATTCCAAAAGGATGGTTGTTGATTTGGAAAAAAGTATATGATTTGGTTTCATCGAAATTAGATAGTTAGATTTCTCATTTCACCCGATTCCAAAAGGCAACTTCATTAGCCGTTCGTCCATAGCCTTGGACGTAACGAGACAAAGTGCTCTACTCATTCTCTACATCATCTTGATCGTCTCTTTTAGCAAACTTGACGACCGAGTTGCCTCGGTTCAGAGGCGGGAGCCCGTTTAAAGATCCGTCGACGTGGTGCCACCTGGACGAGAAGACTGAAGATTCAGGAGATCGGAGCAGCCGCAACAAAGCGTGGGATGATGGTTGAAGACCGAAGGACTCGGATCATTCGGTATTACATTTTTACCCACTTTATAGTTTGTTAGTTTAGCTTTAATGGCAGATCCGGGTTATAGTACGCGATAGCGCCAGTTGTAAAAGTTTTTGTTCCGCATTTGGCGTCTGTTAGACGGCCGGGGCGCTACCGTGGACTTACAGTGGTATCAGAGCCTCACCATTAAGCTATACTAACTTGTGCTAACGCGTTTAAAAGATCGATCGAACGGAATTTCCGAAATCGCAATTTTCTGCACACATGTTTCTATCGATTTTTTAAAGGGCCTAAAAATAATTCTGTATATCACAAAAAAGCGTGCAGGGTTTTTAAAGAATTATGGGAAAATTTGGGCATGTGATCCCACATGACCACCGCGGAACCGCGGCGACTTTGTGGGAACAGTGCTCCAATCTTTCCAGAGAGCTTCACATAGGAAATTGTGGTTTTTTGGTACCATACTTTTGGGCCCAGATTTTATTACTGTACACCAGATGTATGTGGGGTCCATTTCGGGAAATTTTGTCGATCGAAATTTTAAACTTGTTAGTATGCAGTATTTACATTATATCTCCGACCGGAAATGTCATTTGATCGGTAAACCGCGTCTGATTGCTATAGTTCTTTTAGACGGGTTTGCGAACGTGACATTCGCGTTGATGTTCTGTGTTGTGCTGTGATGTTGCGGATCTGTCGTGGTAGATAACAGGGTGCAATGATAGTGCAGTTTGGATTTATTTGTACATTTGATATTGCGTGACGAGCGTCCAACATGTGGACTGCCGTCACTGCCTGTTGTATAATATTCTTTTTGGGACACGACCGGGTTGAGGTCGATGTTCCCGTTGTACATATTTTATTTTCTGTACTAGGTTTATCCCGCGACGGAGTGCACAGATAGCCAGGTTCTGGAGGGCAACGGGTCCATATCTCATGGCTTTGAGAGGCAGAGAGACCTCACTCTAGAATTGGCAGACTATTCGCCGCACTCGTAGGGGGTACAGGTTGACCCAAGGAGAGGTGCTCAATTTACCGGATTCCGTGAAGTGCCGGGTGTTCCATTCACTATGCTGTGGGGGACTACCTCGCTTCAGGTTTTGGCGGGTAACTTGCCGCACCCGTAGGGGTCTAGGTTTCATTGCACAGGCTATCCACACGAAGAGGGGAACGTCGGGTTTCACTAGCGGCTCTGTGAAACCCGGGGATCCCAGATTATCTGTATTGTTTTGTGATGCTTATTACTTTTCTGTAATGTTGCATATTATCACGCCTGGAGCAATTATTGTATATTGGTATATATACTATTAGATGTTGTATATGTTTTACACCCGCACTAGTTCAGCCCCCGCTCTGTCGTTAGTTAAGTAACCTTACGGGTGATGACGGGACCCAGTGACGAATGCGGATGGCATATACGTACATTTTATTTTCGTTCTTTTCTAGGTGTGATTGAATGATGGGACTGCGTTGATTCTTATCAATGCAAGATAAAACAAATCTATATTTGATGTTGTTGGAACCAATTTAAAAAGTGTTATTACAAAGACGTTTCCTTTTGTTATGCATAGTGATATTCAGTTTAGAATATCCTGCACCTCATTCGACGAGGCAAGGGCTGATATCCCTTCACCGGGAGAGACCCCTTGGTCAAAAGTTTGCGTCAGGGTAATAACTTCAATATAGTCGATTACAAGTTGCTTTGCATCGCGGTATTCAGTTGGAATATCCTGCACCTCATTCCACGAGGAAAGAGCCGAGATCTCTTCACCGGGAGTGACCTCTTTAGCAAAACGTTTTCGCTACTATATTTTTATAAAAAGCTATCAGGTTCCTTCAACGAGATCAAATTCATTACGTTAAAAGTTTTTCGCCAAAAACCAGCCGTAGCCCTCCGTCATTTCTTATGGATTGTCAGTAGTATTCAAGCTATGTTTGTTGGCCAAAGTCAAGGCATAGTGTTTGGTAGCTGCTGAACATTCATCTGTTGCATAGATAGATGCGTTGGTTTGGGACAGTCGTACTGCCTTGTTGGCCAAAGTCAAGGGTATGTGCGGATGGGTTCAAATTAACCTGGACAATGACGGGTAGAACTTGACATGTGACTTATGATTTGTTGGCCAAAGTCAAGGTCATAAGAGCATGAGGCAAAAATTACATCAGGAGTTTCAAACAAACAAGAAACTTTCCAGGCATGCGCATACCTTCTGGAGTGTGGTAACTTGAGTGGCTTCCATCAAGTTATCATGCGATGATAGTTGGATCCCGATTCTCACTGATGAGTTGATTTACTCTTCGGGTGATCCCGACTAATTCTTCTTTCAGGTTTGGAGGAGAATTTGAGATTACAGTGGAACGTTTCCTAATTAGATAAAGTGATAACCATTCTGATCTAGGTTAGAGTGCACGCAGAGTGTTTCTTTTCTCTCTCTCTCTCTTTGGCAGCGACCTTTGACCGACCTTAGACTATGACTCAGTGACCAAGTTAACCGAACCTTCTTAAAACACTGGCTTTTGGATTATCTGAGTTGCATAAGTCATTACCGCTCCTTCTTTTACCCTTTGTATTTCTCAGAACACCCCGTATTACTACGGACATCCACTTCCATTGGATAGATCCATCGTATGGTTATATACGATCTCGAAGAGACTTCTTCGAGGATGGATCCAGGTTCAGGAGAAATAGAATTGGTTTATTCAGTTGTCTTTTATTATCACCTTCTCTCAGGTTGCGAGGGCTCCTTGGTTTAGGAGGTACACCTATTACGCTTATTGGATAGTCTAAATTCCAAACCATAGGCTGGTGCCGAAAGGTAGGGAATGAAGAAAACCAATTAGCCTAAGTAGGGTGTACAGAAGGTAATAACTAAAGACAAAATAAAGGGATTAGAAAGAGGACAAAGTAAATTGCGACTGTTATCATTCACGACCAAACTGCATACTTCATCGCCACTCTTATTTCACCTTTGCTTTTTTCCCCAGTTCGGGAGAAATAGAATAAGGTATTATTCAGTTGTCTTTTATCATCACCTTCTCTCAAGTTACAAGTACTCCTATGATTAGGAGAGTACACCTATTATGCTTACTGGATAGTCTTCTTCCAAACCATAGGCTGGTGCCGAACGGTAGGGAAAGAAGAAAACCACTTAGCCTAAAAGGGGTGTACAGAAGGAAATGACTAAAGACAAATAAAGGGATTTGGAGAGATGGCAAAGATATATACGGTTAAAGTCATGAATTGGATTATGGAAGAGGCATTACTAAGAATACCAGATACCCCTATGAAATATTTTCATGTTTCAGTTTCACAGTGCATTGTTAAAAGGAAAACTGATTTCCCGATTAGATACTTACTCCAGGGTATGTATTTACCAGGTATGATTCTCACAACTGTATGGTTTTACAGATGATGAGTGGGAGTAAGTTATTGGGAATTAGGTGATCATCCTCATTATATCGGAATTCGTAGTAATTGGTGATATTTGAGGAAATCGTCTGGGTACAGTTTTCAACCTACGACGCACAGATTATGAGTTATTCAACTCAGCGGACTTATACAGAGTATTGTATGTTGTCTAGTGTCTGTAAGGACAAAGGGGTAGGTCCTCGTACTATGTTCTGTTTACTTGTGACTTCTCTTGTTTTTAGACAAGTGTTTCGTAGAAATACAATGTCTAAGTTTTGACAAGTTGTGGGTATAAGAATAAAGTAGAGAACCAAGTATCTCAAGTATCGGGATTCTTCAAAGAAATCGAAGATGTAGATTCTTGTGATTGATATTCAAGTAATGATTTTGAGAAACTTGTTTCTCTTTCGGGTTACTCATAATTGGATGGATCCCTAAGTTGAGTAATGCTGAGTAGCCACTTTCCATTAAGTTGATATGCACTGGAGACAGCTGCTTGATTTGAATCTGGTTCCAATTAAATTAGTGCCTCTATTTCTATATTGGATATAGAATGGTTCATATCTTAACGATGTTAAGGTACGGGGAGTTGTCCAGCTTATGCTTAAAACCAGACACTGGATAACTCAAGGCACGTTTCTGTAATGGCAGTTTGTGGTTTGACCCTGGCTTTGACGAGGGTTGACATTTCTACCATCTGGAAGATCAATAGTGATATTGTTCTTGACTCGCCACAGTTTTATTAAAATGGAATTTTTCAGAAAACAGTAGTGGGAGTATGGTAGAACTGGAAGTGATTCCAGAACCACAAACGATTATGGAAAATTTAATAGGACCTATAAATTAAATCAGGTTTGACATTCCAATAGCCACTCCGCAGATATGGTGGGTAACCTCAGATACCCGAGAGGTACTCCGGTAGCCTCAAGGACAGTAACAGAGAGGTTCTTGCTTACCCAGACTTGACACTACTGTTGTTCCACACTATGAGACCCGGCAAGAGGATAAGTATAACGTCGTTCTAAACTAGCTTTAGAAGTGTACGTGGATATTATTCTGCCAGAGGGTTGTCATAGTCAGTGGGAGCAGCGGAAGCATAGTGGGCAAGTAGCTTATGTCTATTTATAGACTTCAGCAGTTATAGCGGAGATAGATCATCTAAGTTTGATGAGACAGTCATGGTTTTGACTTCATCAGAATAGGGGATGGATCTGTTAAGGAGGTAGTAGGGTGTGATGTCCTGGTATTTGGATAACATACACAGAGTAGGAAGTAAAAATTCCTATACTACGATCGGTTGTACTGTGGTCGTCACACAGTTGTTTCTCCAGACAGGATATGGATATAATATCAGACATTCTGGTTACTAGATCTATGGTTTTAGATCTAGATCTGGGTAGTTTCCCAATGTGGGTACTTTGACAGTATTCTAATAGTATTTTAGAATAGATGACTCCTAGCATGGTAGTGTACCTGCAGGTGATGGAGTCACCCTCTCTAATGGTGTCTTACAGACTAAAGGGGAGAGGGATGTGCATGATTGGCAGATCACTTGCTTAGGCAATTGAGTCAATCATGAGATGTCAAGTACCACACCAGATGTTGTTTTTGCATGAGATGCAATAAGTATTATTAATCCAATCCTAAAGAAACATAAGGAAGCAGTTTTAGAACATAAGTGCATGTTCTACGGATTTGATGACGGCAGCCTCCTTCGGGAGACGATCATCATTCCAGGCTTCAAAGGTGACATGGATGACAGAGTGATTGTCAGAGTTATAGTTTTCCCTCTGACGAGGGACAGTATTATGGACAGGTGGTCCAAGTGGATACTGTGGGAGGCATGATGCTGGATACTGATTAGGTTCAGTTATCGATACAGTCTAAGAAGTTTGGATTTGGAGTTCATTTATGAACTAGGTCCCATGAGATATCCAGACATATTCTAAGACTGGTATTACTCGATTCGGGAGATGGTTTTTTCCGCGAACTTGAGATTAAGAGAGACATAGAAAGAAACATCAGGATGGATCCACTCACTAAGGCTATTTCTTGAACACAAGAGTTTTACAAACTAGCTTTGTGAAACTGATTAGTAGAGGAGTTGGATGTTCAGTATCACACGGGCTGTGAGTATGCGACATCGCAATAATTAGCCTTGAGTGCAAGTGGGAGATTGTTGGAGATAGTGCCCTCAAAGTCAATTATTGGATCGCAGGTACGTGATTGCAATGATTGAGGCAGGACCTATACCGATATGACAGTCTTGCTCGAGATGATAGTATGCTGTCTGGTTTGTCTTTATCATCGTATACATGCTTTAGTTCGCTATTGCATGATGATAGAGCCCATAAGATTCTTGCTTGACTACCAGCAGTATGATGGCGATCATATACGTGGGAGCTGGGGTTTGTAAGCACATCCTTAAAGTGTCCCTAGTCGTGGAAGTTTCGAGACAGGGCATCGATACTCCAGAGTAGACTAGTGTATACAGTCGAGACCCTGACGAGGGGCGGTGGCCGTGAAAGGTTTGCCTAGCACCCTATGTATAGTTTTGAAGCATCACATGTCACAAAGTTTAAATTTTTATGGTGCAAGCAAGCATACAAAGGAATCGATCCTAGAAAATTAGGGTTTCGAAAGTTAAAGCCAATAAAAACTAGGGTTTCGAGACTACAACCTTTGTAGCTCCCTTTCGCTAGACTCTTTGGCCTCTTGGGTGTTGGAAGAAGGTCCTCTTGAAGTCTTCTCGCGTCCACGACGATCCACCCGGAGTTCCTCGTCCAAGCTCGCAACTTCGATTATCATGATGAGAAACGAAGAGAACACTCTAAACAAGTTGTCTAAACTTGTGTAGAATGATGTTGTGGTTATGATTCTCACTTCAAAAACCTTTCTTGATGTGTGTTTTACTCACTAGAAAAAACTAGAGAGCAAAAGGAAGAAGGAGGAGGAAGATGATGGCTTTTGTTTTTAACAAGAGTAGAAAATGATAACCATTGAAAAGAAATGAAATATATCTATATATATATTTTATTTCTTCTCACTTCAAACCATGGTTAAATCTTTGAGTTATTATTTAATTAGGGCTTAAAACATATAAGAAAAGTTTAATCCAAGGTTAAGGGTAGGTGAGAATGGTTAGGTTAAAGAAGAATGTAGAAGCAACTCAAGAATTATCCTTTCCTTTTCTATTTTGTTTTAAACATAAAATCAAATAATAATCCATATATTTATCCATGGTGTGAGTCTTATATTGCCACCATTTCCATGTGTAATCAACCATGATAGATGGTGTTATGTATGTATGTATGTATGTATGCACATCCATATGTGCATGAAACTAGAAAGAAAGAAAGAAAAACATACATGCATGCATACATCTATCATATACAAGAAAGGTTTTAAGTGAGAAAACTAATGGTTAAATGATAAATCAACACTTGATTTATCAATCCGGCCATATCACATATGACCCCACCAAAAGCAAGCCGCCTGATCAATGTTCGGTATCCTATACGCGCATTTTAATCGGGTCCATGCGCATATCGCATACGCGCACCACAACTTTTCGCCTGGACTGGGTAACTCCTTTGTGGGACTCTAAGACTCGTCAGTACGCCGGCAGTGGGTGATGATCATATCAAGCACCCCCAAGCCGCAAGCGGTCAGCTAAACGTAACGGCCATCCGGGTATTGAGCGATCAGAAGAAAACAAGCGAACCTGCTACAACTCCCGTCGAGTCAACCGGCAACACTACCGTACAGTCCGGTCTCTTCGTCAGATATGCTGCATATCGAGCCTAGGGATGGTCACGTCGACCCTAATAACTCAATAAGTCATGCCGGTGAATGGTCTATAACAGATCGAGAAACTACTGATAACACTTATCAGCAAATCTCAGCAGCCCTGGCCAGGGACTTACTGATATAACCAATCGGTCACAGCACAGCATCAACTCCCAATACCGGGAGAGACGAAACCCCTCCTATCGCTCATTGCCTTCGTGTGTCTCGGGACTGTACCCAACGGCCACCTGTTTGCACGACTCAGTAGAGCCGTGGTAGGGTGGCAATCAAAGTATAGTGGGAGAGCACACAAGACTCTATGACGATCTCGGGTGTACAGACTAACCTGTACCAGTGTCACCTGAGAACTGCTATCCGACGATAGATATAATTCCATATAGGAGTTCTCGGTGAGTCCGTCCAGTGTACCCAGTCACCACTGAGCACCCGTATATGATCTTGATGTCAAACATCGATGAATGTGGGAACATCCATCGCCCATCGTATGGGTCTAGTATCATATACGCTAGTCTACTCTGGTATATCAATGCCCCGTCTCGATATACCTACGACTAAGGACTTTCCAGGATATGCTTATAAACTACAGATGTCCCACTAGTATGATCTCCATCATAATCAGAGTAGTCAAGCCGATATCCTCAGGGCTTTATCAGCATGTATGAATGAATAAAAGCATGATCAAATCAACATGTCAGATAAAGAAGAACCAGATAGCATACTATCATGTCGAGCAAGAATGCACACTGAATATATATATATACATGTATAGATACATCCACTATCATATAATGGCATCTATGGCATACATATATCCAACAATCTCCCACTTGCACTAAGGCCAGTTATTGGCGTATCTCATACCCAACATCTCAAAAAGTCGCTCATGCTGCGGCTGAGGGAGGGCCTTGGTGAATGGATCCGCGGCGCCCTTTGTGTCTACTCTCCTAATCTCGATCTCGCGGCGATCTACAATCTTCCGGATCAAATGAAAACGCCTCAGGATGTGTCTGGACCGCTGATGGGATCTGGGCTCCTTGGATAACACCATAGCCCCATTATTATCACAATACAAAGGTATTGGATCAATAATGGTTGGAACTACTCCTAGCTCCGAGACGAACTTCTTCATCCAGACGGCTTCCTTGGCGGCATTATTCGCAGCAATGTACTCAGCTTCCATCGTAGAGTCTGCAACGGTATCCTGTTTGGAACTCTTCCAACTTACCACCCCTCCGTTGAGGGTAAATACAAACCCAGAGATAGATTTGTTGTCGTCCTTATCGCTCTGGAAGCTTGAATCGGTAAAGGCCTCCATTTGGAGATCTGAATTACCATACACCAAGAACAATTCTTTAGTCCTTCGCAAGTACTTAAGAATGTTCTTCACGGCTGTCCAGTGGTTCTCCCCTGGGTTAGATTGATACCTGCTTACAACACTAAGTGCATAAGCTACATCTGGGCATGTACATAACATCGCATACATTATAGATCCTACTGCCGAAGCATAGGGTATAACGCTCATGCGAGCTCTCTCTTCATTGGTCTTTGGACAAGAATCCTTGGAAAGAGTGACCCCATGGAAAGCGGGTAAGGCACCCCGCTTGGAGTCTCCCATACTAAACCTTTTTAGGATGTTGTTGATGTACCTGGTTTGGGACAATCCCAATAACTTTTTGGATCTATCCCTATAGATCCTTATGCCCAGGATGTATGTGGCATCACCCAGGTCCTTCATGGAGAACCTTAGTGATAAGAAAGATTTGACCGACTGTAGCATAGGAATATCATTTCCTATCAGAAGAATGTCATCCACGTACAATACGAGGAATGTGACAGCTCTTCCTACAGCCTTCTTATAAACACAAGGTTCATCTGGATTTTTGATGAAATTAAACTCTTTGATAATATCATCGAAACAGATGTTCCAACTCCGAGATGCCTGCTTTAACCCATATATGGATTAAGCAATCTACATGCTTTCCCGCTGCTCCCACTGTCAATGAAGCCCTCTGGCTGATCCATATAAACGCATTCTTCTAAATCTCCATTTAGAAATGCGTTTTTAACGTCCATCTGCCAGATTTCATAGTCGTAGTGAGCAGCAATAGCAAGTAGGATCCGAATGGATTTAATCATGGCTACGGGCGAAAAAGTTTCGTCATAGTCCAAACCTGGTCTTTGACGAAAACCCTTCGCCACAAGTCTTGCCTTATAGGTCTCTACCTGCCCATCTACACCAATCTTTCTTTTAAAGATCCATTTGCATCCCACAGGTTTTATCCCAGGGGGTACAATGTCCAAAGTCCATACTTTGTTGGTGTACATAGACTCCATTTCGGATCTCATGGCATCCAGCCACTTCATAGAGTCACCACTTGTGATAGCTTGCTGAAAACTGGTAGGATCATCATCATCCATGATGCAGTCTTCTCCGTCACCATCAATGAGGAAACCGTAGTACCTCTCTGGTGGGCGAGAAGTCCAACCAGACCTTCGGAGTGGCTGAGGTTCTTCGGTTTCTATTGCAACAGTCGGTTCAACCAAATCGTCATTTGTAGTCTGTGTCTCTAGAACCTCTTCTAGATCCACCACTTTGCCATCATCTTTATATGTGAAAAACTCTTTTTCCAAGAATGTGGCATACTGAGAAACAAACACCTTTTGTTCCTCTTTGTGGTAGAATAAATATCCATAAGAATTCTTTGGATACCCCATAAAATTACACATGACTGACTGTGTCTAGAGTTTGTCCGGATTCTGCTTTTTAACATAGGCCGGGCAACCCTAAATCTTAATTCTCTTAAGAGATGGTCTCTTCCCATGCCATATCTCATATGGCGTGGTAGACACGGCTTTGGTTGGAACCCTGTTCAGTAGAAACGCTGCAGTCTCCAATGCATGCCCCCAAAATGAGACGGGTAACTCAGCATCACTCATCATGGATCGGACCATATCTAATAGGGTCCTATTCCGTCGTTCAGACACACCGTTGTGCTGTGGTGTGTAAGGAGGAGTGAGCTAAGAGAGAATCCCATTCTCTTTTAGGAAGTTTGCAAATTCTGTACTGAGATACTCACCACCTCGATCTGATCGAAGCATCTTGATACTCAAGACGGTTTGTTTTTCTACTTCTTGTTTATATTCAATGAATTTCTCGAAAGCTTCGGACTTGTGCTTTAATAAAAATACATGACCGAATCTTGAGAAATCGTCAGTGAATGTAATGAAGTATGAAAAACCGCCTCTAGCTTGTGTAGACATTGGCCCACATACATCACTATGTATGAGGCCTAGGAGCTCAGTAGCTCTTTCTCCGTGTCCGGTAAACGGAGTTTTGGTCATTTTACCCTTGATACAAGACTGGCAAGTCGCGTAAGATTTATATTCAAAGGAGTTTAAATATCCATCTTTATGTAACTTGTTTAGTCTTGTTTCGTTAATATGACCAAGTCTACAATGCCAAAGAAAAGCTTCATTTAATTCTGAAAGTTTTCTTTTATTAGTGTGTTGTATACTGAAAATTGTGCGTTGATTTAGGACATATATTCCGTTATTAAGTGTACCATACCCAACCAACATTTGATTCAGGTGAATGTTCATAACATTGTTCTGCAATATAAAGTTATATCCTTCATTGTCTAACAAAGAAACTAATATTATATTACATAGCATACTTGGTACAAAATAACATTGATTCAAAACCAAAATACATCCAGATGGCAACCCCAAGTGATACTCTCCCACTGCGACTGTATGTACATTGGAACCATTTCCAACGCGGAGAGTATGGTCACCTGTCTTCAAAACTTTGCTATTTCTCATCCCCTGCATAGAATTGCAAATGTGAGAACCTGAACCGGTATCCAATACCCAGGAAGCAGAGTTTATTGAAAAACAATTTTCTGTTACAAATGCACCTGAAGCAGAAGCATGACCATGCTTCTTCTTGAGACTTAAGTACTCCGTGCAGTTGCGCTTCCAATGTCCTGTCTTGTGGCAATGAAAACATTCGCCTTTCCCCGAGTCTCCAGCTTTGGACTTTTCCTTTCCCTTCACCTTTTTAACTCCACCCTTAGGATTAGTGGGCTTCTTCTTTTTCTTTCCCTTGGCCTTAGTTTTCGGGCGAGAAGAGGAAGACTGTCCAATAATCATAACGGGAGTTTTTGCTGACTTCATAGTGCTCTCTGCACTCCTTAACATATTAAGGAGTTCAGGGAGTTCCTTCTCCATGCCGTGTATGTTGAAGTTCACTATGAATTGAGCAAAGGTGGAGGGAAGGGACTGCAGAATAATATCTATATATTGTTCATTGTCCATCGTCCATCCAAGGTCCTCAAGCTCTTCTATAAGAGCTATCATCTTCATAACATGGTCTCCTACTGGTGTGCCAGGGGCCATTCGCATCTGAAACAATTTCTTTGATGCTTCATATCGCAATACGCGGGATTGCTCTCCATACAACTCCTTTGTATGGAGCAATATGGTTTGAATGTCCATATTCTCGTGCTGCTTTTGATGTGTATTGTCCATCGATGCAAGCGCGAGGCATTTGGCCGTGGCACAATCAGCGTCCCATGTCTTGCGGACTTCTTTGTCCGCAACTGAGGATTTTGGACCTGGGATGGGCGGAGCTGAAGCCGTGAGGACATATGATACTTTATCATAAGTCAAGGCTATTTTCAGATTCCTCAGCCAGTCTTTATAATTGGTCCCATTCAGTTTGTTTTTATCTAGTAGAAGCTTCAGTCCAGTCATTGGTGTCTGCCATTAAGAGAGAGAAAAGAATACACTCAGCGAAAGCTCTTGCATATATCAGATTGGTTATTATCTTGTCTAATCGTTGTCTCCCACTGCTTTAATCAAGTTTTTCTTTCAAACCTTAAAAAGAAAACTAGCCAGGATTAATTACAGTCTACAACTTCGCTAACTGTTCAGCCAGGCCAGTGTCGGTACTTGAGGGAGGTTCCCCGTGCTTTCGCACGGACCTAATTAAAGTAAACCTCGTTTTCCCAGAGGCGGAGCCCCGTTAACACCTTTCTAGACACCTAATGAGTTAGCTAATTGTAAACTATAAAACTCTCCTAGGAGCAACTATTTCCCACAGTGGGATCGGGATCCAACCATCATATGGAAGGTATGCAATCTCATTGCAAATCTCAACACTTGAAATTCCCGATATGATTTTTACCCCTAGTACTTATGACCTTAACTATGGTCAAGAAATCATAAGTACTAGTCAAGTTCTACCCGTCATTTCTTGATCAATTAGACCCACCCATATGACCCTTAACTATGGTCAACAAAGTCGTATGAATGTCCAAATTAATCTGCATCATATGCAATGTAGGAAGACATCACTGTGCTACCGTACACTACGCCTTAACTAAAGTCAACAAACGTAGCACGAATACTAAGTACTTTACTTCCTAAAATGATGGAGGGTTGCGGATGATTTTTAAGAAAATCTTTAACGCTTTGAACTTGATATCGTCGTAGAATCAAAATGGTTTTCAAAAGGAGTGGCTTAAGCTCCGCAGTTTTGAAATGTAGCTTTTTCATAAATAGCCGAGTGGTTTTTAAATCCGATTGTACAACATCTTTTTAGGTTTATTTTCATTAATCATATTAATGTAATCCCATCATTTAAGTCCTTAAGCCAATCACAGAAAAGAAACGAAAATAACACGTACGCTTATGCCATCCGCATTCGCCGCAATGTTCCGTTATGCACCGTTAGGTTACTTAACTAACGGCATACCGGGACGGGACTAGCGCGGGTGTAAAACATAAGCAACGTCTACTATATATCATATATATAATATGTCATTCGTCTCAGATATCACAGAACACAGGCAGCAGAAACATAGATATAATATGGGATATACTAGGACGTCCGTATTTAGTATTTTAGCCAGAATAGAAAATACGAATTCCACAGTCGCGATGAATAGCCAAGCCCACACCCTGGACCCCTACGAGAGCGGAAAGCGACCCTACCAATTCTGGAGTTTAGGAGACCCGGTCTCGACTCCTCGAGATGGCCTCCCACTGAACCCCAGAACCCGGTCACCTGTGCTCCCCTCCTTGGGTCCAACCTAATGCGGAAAAGTAAATAATATATAACACTGGTGACACAACCTCAACCCGGAAGTGCCCCAAATAAAAGAATATTACATTACATTTGAATTTACATGAATGAAAATATAAAACTCTCATCTCACATAAAAAAAAACCCGGCTATTCAATCGCGACAATCCTGCACATCATATCTCAGCAACACATAATATCTCATATCATCAACGTAAGTAAGTATGCATACCCCAATTGTCGTTGATGTATAGCAATGAAACCGGCGATATCGAACATACTACACTTACGGTCACAGAAAAGAAAGTGTAAAACTACAATATTTGGAATCCACATTCTCTTTAGACATCATAAATGCGAAATATCACATATTTCGTATTTCATACCTAAACTATATGAATTCCGCATATTTTATCACATTCCAGATAAACAGACAGTATTAAAGTTTTCGAACGAACGATCAAGTACCCAAGATTCACTAAAGCTCAACACTTGAGCAAGGTTCAAAAATCCGGAGTGTGACACAGTAGTAGCGGTCCAGCCGTAGAAGGGTCAAGCCAACGCCTCACATGTGTAACGTTTCCAAAATAATAAATTATTATTCTCGGGAATTTTTATAATTTAATATTATTTTAATGAATATTTTAATATTCCGGTATAATTAAATACAAATAAATGGGGAAAATTTTTGGAAAATTATGGAAAATTCTAAAAATAGGGTATTTTATGGAATTATGCCATTTTAAAGTTTTTTAAGACCAGTTATATGCTAATTTAGTGTTAATCGCGATTAAAAATCACTAATTGGATTTTTAGCTTTTTTGTGCAAAAATATGCACATATCATTTTCCAAACTTGTTACACTTGTGTTACATTTCTCTTGCCATGGTTGTTCTTTTGGGTTCACTATTAGAGTGAGAAGAAAAAGGAAAAGAAAAGGAAAAGGTATGATGATGAGAGAGAGAGAGAGACCAAGTCAACCCTCACTTTTTGAACCATGCTCCCATCATTTTCCCCTTCTCATTCTCTCTCCTCTCCCTCACCTTGAGCTGCTGCTCCTCCTTCTCCCTCACTCTCCCTCTTCACAGAAAACCCTAGATCCACCATGAAAACAAAGCCAAAACCCCATTCCCGCTTCACAAAACTTGCTCCCAAGCTCACTAGCTACACGTTGAACTTAGCAAGATTGGATTTGGAGGACTTTGAGCAACTCAAGAATTTTCTTGAGTTGCCAAAGGAGGTAAATTCTGGACCTATTAGGGTAGTAATTCATTTCTTGTGCATCAATTCTAGTTTCATGTCGATATGGTGTCGTTTTGAGGACTTTTGAGAATTCTAGTTAGGGTTTAGGGTTAGACCTGAAATCAAAGTGAAATTGAGGCTTGCTGTGACCTTAGAACACCTATGGTGATGTGTTATTGGATCAAACTAGAGACTAGAACACAGAATACGGATTTATGAGACGATGTCGGGGGAAAAACTGTGAATCTGTGATCGTATTTAGAAATCTGCTATCATCCCGAGACCCCAAAAATAAAACTGAGTTGACAGTGAGATGTGCAGGCACCATGGAACCACCACACTAAACCCTAGCCCCCAACTCCAAACCACGGCCGCCAATTTATTCCTTCTGGCCGCAAATTGCGGCCAGAGCAGGAAGGAATTGCCTCGATTTTTGTGCATGGCCCTATTTCCTATATTCTTGACCCTGGGTATGTCTAGTTTTGACTGATTCCAGTTAGGGTAAAATCTGGGTTGATTTTCCTATGTTGGTGCATGGTTTACGACTTATTTTAGCATGGATTTTGGTATTTGGTGTTTCGTTCCTGTCGTGTGGCGTTTGGACGTCAACGACAAGTGGATATTGAACGTGTTTACATGCGAGACGATAGGTTTTTGCCTATGTGAGTAGCGTGTGCTATTTTGGTTTCCGATGTGATTTTCATGTGCTTTAGCATTGTGATATACTTGTAGGTACCCTACGTGGTGTTGAGGCAAGGAAGATGAAGATAGCGACATCGGCATTGGCACACGAGAAGCAAGGTGAGTAGATTTATATCTACGGGGAGAAGTCGGGTGGATGGCGTATAGCACCCCCGCAGTCCGTGGTGATGTATACGAATACGTATACACACATATAATTATTATGTGTTGTTAGGATTATTGATGGTAATAATAGATTTGGTGATAAGAATGTAATTGGTTTAGTATAGTGCGAAACCCTAGAGTAAGGGTTGCACACCCACACATACACATACACATATACTTGCATGCATTCTTTCATTTATCTGTGCGTATTTGGAGGTGTATATCTACACATGGGTATGGGACTATGTGTTCATATACGGGATTGAGATGAGTTGAGGAGTTTGACTTGAGGTCGTGAGATTCGACGATATGACAGAGTTTGTACTTGAGATGCGACATGGTGGTTTTGGCGGGCCTTTGGGCATGTGTTTTACCCCGCATGCATATTTATATAGATGGTGTCGATGGTACTAGACATAGATTTGTACCCTAGATTATGTGTTATGATGGTAGTGATACCTGATATGTGGTGAGATGAATGTGATATTGACCCGTACCCAGCTATTGGGATGTCGTACGACGATTTACCGTACGAGCTTTACATTGATGTTAGATCCGCACTCATGACTCGAGGATGTTATATGATATACCGTATCATACGTGATACTATTGAGGCGAGATCACCGACTATTGTATATATATGTGTATGTCGACTCAGATGTAGGTGGTTTCATACCCCTCCTGTTTAGATTACTTAATAGACATTAGATTGACCCGAGTCATACCTATTTCAAAACTAACGAATTGGGGATATTCTAAAGATAGACAAAAAGGGATTTGATCAGTCGAAAATAATGTATTTTTAACACGGCAATTTCCCTATCATTTGCACTCATTTAGAAGTGTTCAGTATTCATATTCCACATATTAATAAAACAGTCGTAAAATATCAGATTACATGTGTTAGACCTTAAAACCGGCATTTCTAAGGAAATTGACTGTATTTTATGGCATCGCATCATTCCTGTATTGCGCAACACTTGTGTCGAGATTTGTGCAGGAGATTGCAGGAGCAAAGTCAAAAGAAGCTGATCAAAAATACGCCAACTCAATGATTTCAGATCTGGTAGCATTTCAGAAGGAGATATTAAATTCAACATATATTATAAAAGCCCAAAAGTCAGCCCAAGTTCAACACAGAAGACTCAAGCCATCAAGCTTCAAAAGAGCCGCGGAACCGCGGCGGGAGCCGGCTTGCGCCGCGGTTCCACGGTTCTTCTGCCACGTCAGCATTGCAATTTTTGGGCATAATTCCTTTCTCAAGGCCTACACCTCATTTTGACACTTCAAATTCCAGAATTCTCCAGAGTCTTCTGCCAGATCAACAAAGATCATTAAGCAAAGCTAATCCTAATTAAGCTCCTAACTAATCTCTTCTAGAAGCTCCCTCCTAACTAATCACATCTAGAAGCTTCTCCTCTAACAAACTTTTGGAGGGAAATTCAAATTTCCTCCAACAAACTTTTGGAGGGAAATTTAAATTTCATCCAACAAACTTTTGGAGGGAAATTCAAATTTCATCCAACAACCTTTTGGAGGGAAATTCAAATTTCATCTAACAAACTTTTGGAGCGAAACTTAAAATTCAAATCCTAGATCTAGGGTTTTGATGGCTATAAATAGGAACCTAGATCTAAGGGTTGATGGAGAAATCATTAGTTCATTAGTTCATCATTAGTTAGTCTTCTCTCATCATTCTAATTCTTCATCTTCTTCCACAAGTCTAGTGACAAGGCTTGTGCAAAACCCTAACCCTAATTCCACTCCAAATTCAAGATCTTGAGTACCAATCAAGCAAGAAGCCTTCAACCTTTTAAGAGCCGAGCCGATCTTCAATCGGGCAAGTGATCCAAGCCGATCCGCGACTCAAGGAGACGAGCGAAGCCAAATCGACGATCGAGTTCTTCCTCTTGTAGTTCTTGAGCGAATGTAATGAAATTGTTGATATAAATAAAAGGTGAAATTCTTTAATCTTGCTTTCTTTAAATTCTTGCATCATGATTCGATCTCAATTTATGATTGTAGTTCTTGTGATGACGTTTGAGTAAAACTCCGCTCGTTAAGGAGTCGAGACGATCAATAGAACGATGATGTAACAAATCTTAATACGATTCTTGAGTCCTACGAGTTTTGTAAACCCTAGCAAGTTCAAGAATCGATGACTTAGTTTCGTAGCGATGCTTTCTTGATTGTGATCGCTCGAAATTAGGGATCTACGATCGTTTCTTGAATTTACTAGAGGCTAGAATGTGAATGATATCGACGAAAGAACAAGGGATAAGATGAAACCCTAGTTTCATAAGAAATCCCTAATTCTCGATCGATCATCATCGATCTAGTATCAATTCATCGAAGGATAAGAATACGTCATTGTAAGATTGCATCACATCTATAGATTTGATCGATTCCTACGAGCCTCATTTCGATTCTTGATATTTGGTTTGGAAAAATCATCAAACTATCAATTCTTGATTCTATCTTTTTCTTGTTATTAGATCTATATTTTCTAATTCTTGAACTTCAAATATGAATCATGAATTGTTTGTTTTCTTTTCTTTTCATTAAAGTTTCAACTCATCTAATTCAAAAGACGAACTATTACACTGTCCCTGTGGACGATCCGCACTTGCTAACAATCTACAATCGACACCGTTATTGATTGCGGTCAAAATATTTTTGGTTGTGATTTCTAATCTATTTTCTACATACACAACAGAAAACAATTCAATCAAATGGCGCCGTTGCCGGGGACGGTGCGCTAATTGTTCGTATTTTGAAATTTGAGTTGAAAAATTTATTCCATTATAATTTTTAGATCTAAACTCGCACAAACCCTAATACGTGTGTTGTGATTTGATTGCGAGAAAATCTGGAATCATTGGAGCTTGGATAAAATTTTTGTGAAAAATCCAGAGAGCTGGAGATATCAACAGAAACCTGCTGTAAAATTTTTGTGCAATGTTCCCATACTTTGACCGCGGAAGGGCGGCATTAGGAGGCTATTGCGGCGGAACCGCGGCCCTTTGGTGGGTTCTCTGTACAATTTTGATCTCAGGTGCTTTCTTACCTTCTTCTCTCTCCTCTTTTTAGCTCCAACTAACATTTTGTGCAGGTTTCTTTGCAAATAATCGCTGCGCCGCAAAAGCAAAATTAAAAATTTGTGCGTGTTTTGATTTTTGGTTGTTTGCATATTAATACGGAAATTAAGGGGCACGACCAAATCCAAATTAGGTGGGGATTTCATTACCCTTCCTAGGCCCCAAAAATCACAAAACTTGCATCCGCATTGACCCTCATTAATTAAAAAATATCTAGAGATGACTCTAAGGACCGTCGCGCTCACTTAGGACAGAAGAAGGCCGTGGATAATTCATTGCTTATCCGCGTTTCTCTTGTGGTGCCTAGGCAAGTGTGTCGAAGGCTAGTGGTTACTTAATTAGGCCCACTACTTACATAGTGGAGAACCTCCCACTTACCTGGCACTTACCTGGCCACAGGAGGGACAAAGAGACAGTGGAGGATTCTATCCTGCGTCTTGTCTTCTAGCAGTTAGGAGCGGTCTAGAGATTTGACCTAGGTGACCACTAGATTCTAGGGTTTTGTTGTTGCATTTGTTTTGTAGCATCATTTTTTCAAAAATCCGTATCATTTTTCAAATCAAACACCGCATTCATTCATCACTCCCCTAATTATAAATTCACGCTGCCACTTGTACTAACCCTTTTTAGTACAAGATAGGCTGGACAACAGGATTCTAGTGCCTGTTTAGTCCGCGTCCCCCAATCGACCCTAAAGTCGGTATTTCTACATTTACCTTTTCTTTACCCACCACCACACCCACTTCGATGGATCCATCTCCATCGAACTTCTTTTCCACTACCCTGCCGCCGTCCGTTGGTACGCAGAATCCACCTCGCATCTCTCTCCAAGAAAGATGCTATCCTACACGAGGCCCACTTTCCACCTGTCTTTCCATTCCACCAGCCAACGGGGAAAATTTTCAAATAAAACCCCAATACATCAACCTTCTACCAAAATTTCATGGTCTCGAGTCTGAAGACGCATACGTGTTTATCACCAAATTTGAAAATGTATGCGCAATGATGGGTACTTCACAGCTTTCTGTGGATGCTTTCCGTCTACGTCTTCTCCCATTCACTTTGTGCGATTTAGCCGAGAAGTGGCTATATAACACTACCGCACATTCCATTTCAAATTGGGACGAATTCGTCAAAGCATTCCTTAAGAAATTCTACCCACATCAAAAGACAGCTCGAGTCCGTAGCAAAATCTATCAATTCACCCAGCTTCCAAATGAAACATTTTCAAAATGTCTTGAACGTTTCAAGGATCTGTTAGTCCAATGTCCACATCACGGCATCCCGAAATGGGAATTATGCTGAATCATTTATGAGGGCATTACTCCTTACACAAGACAGACCCTTGAATCCATGTGTCAAGGAACTTCATGACAAAAGATGATGGGGAAGCCTGGAATTTTCTAGAAGATTTCGCTGAAAAATCTTTACAGTGGGAGGGTGTGAGTCAATCGTCTAGGGATGGCAATGATATTCCCATAGGAATTAGAGCTGAAATTTCAGCTTTACACAAGAAATTTGACGCTATGGAAAACAAATTTTTAGCCGCCGCCCTAAGTCAAATATCACTCTCCAAAACTATATGTGGTTGTTGTTCTGATCCGTCTCACTTGACGGAAGAATGTCCGTTTCAAGGTCATGAGCATACCAATACCGCATTTCAAAGACCTAGAAACGATCCATCTTCCTCCACATATGATCAGGGTTGGAGTAATCACCCTTTGCTTGGAACCAATCACAATTTCAAAACACGGTTCCAACCCAACACAATTTCCAAAGGGTCCCTCCACCATAACAGCAGCCACCACTTTAATTGAGTCAGCACCCCTTTCAAGCACAAAACTTCCAAAATCCGGCCAACACTTTTGCACCGTCTAGTCCTTTGCAATTGACCGGTATAGATAATACCTCTGCATTAGCACAAACCTTGGATACTTTCATGAAACAATCCATCCAAGGGATGGCAAGTTTGCAATGTTCCGTCGAGAATGTGATGAAGATCATTATCTCTCAAAATGAGAACATCAAATCGATGGAAGAACAAATTGCACAACTAAAAGCCGAAATGCATGCAAGAGAGAAAGGGAAACTTCCAGCTCAACCTTTACCTAATTCTGGCTATTCACATCATGTGGATGCAATCACGTTGAGATCTGGAAGAGTGCTTGACACTCACGTTGGGAAAGAGTTTGATGATACTGAAAAATCAATCAATAACACCCCGGCTGAGACCTTTCCTCACACACACACTTCTAATTCTGACCCCAGTTCTTCTACCCCACCACCTTCTTCCGAGCCTATTCTTCGTTTCCCAAAAGGCTCGCCACTTCAGCCCACCTCTTTTACTCCTCCACGGACGATCCCCACTTCTATTTTGGGATCGATTCCACAAACACTTCCTTCTCCTATGATGGACCCAGCGCTTATTGCTAAAGCACCTTATCCTAATCGATTAAGGGCTAACACACCAAGTCCACATATGGAGAAGATTATGAACATGTTTAAGGAAGTTAACATCAACATCCTTCTCCTAGATGCTATTCAACAAGTTCCGTCCTATGCAAAAACCCTTAAGAACTTGTGCACTAGAAAGAGGAAGACTCAAGTGCCTAAAAAAATCTTCATGTCAAGTACTATAGACACGGCTTTTCCCCAACAATTACCACGGAAACGTAAGGATCCTGGATATCCTACTATTTCCATTTCTATTGGGGAAAAACACATCAATCGTGCTCTACTAGACCTTGGCGCTAGTGTTAACTTGCTTCCTTTCTCAGTCTATGAGCAGTTAGGGATCGGAGAGTTGAAGCCAACCCATTGCACTCTCCAGATGGCTGACCGATCAATCACCAAACCTAGGGGTGAACTGGAGGATGTGTTAATAAAAATCGGAGAATTTATATTCCCGGTAGATTTTATTGTAATTGATATACAGCCTGTAGCGAACCCACGGAATCAAATTCCGGTGATTTTAGGTCGCCCCTTTTTGGCCACTTCCAATGCTATTATCAACTGTCGTAACGGTTCTATGACCCTATCTTTCGGGAATAGGTCAATAGAACTAAACATTTACAAGTTGGGAAGTGTACCCTCCGAACCTACTGCTCAGGTCTGTTCTGTTGACTTAATGGATGTCGACAGCAGCGAATTTGATGATCCTCTTTATACTGATCTTGACTTTTTTCATACGTTGTTGTTTGACCCAACTATGTATCATACACATACGGACTCTTCCACCGAGATGTCCGGGTCAACAACTAACACTGATTATGAACTGCTTTTAGAGTCTGAAGATCACCCCGCACTTTGTGATGATATTATTCATCGGGGTATAGATGGAACTTTTGAGGAGATCTTCGCTGATGAACTCGCATTTTTGAATAACATGGGTGTTGAGATGAATCATCTTCCACTCAATGAAATTGAACCTCCACCTCTTCCTCTGAACTGTAAAAAGAATGCGAGTAATCCATCACATTCACTGCATCGTCTCTCCAAAACGAGACGCACACACATTCTATTCCACCCCTTACCCTTTCCCCATTTCTTCTTCCACCAACCAGAGCACTACATTGATAAAATTTTTGAATGGTTGGTGTTAACATTCGGTCTTTGCAAAGCTTGGCATCGACCCCTGATTTTTGACCCCCTTATTTGATTTTGAAAGATTAACATTGCATAAGTTTGGGGGGGTATATTTTCTGGCTCTTGAAAAGAAAATTTTTACAAAATTTTGAGCCAAAAATAAGTTTGGGGGAGGTTCATCACTTAAATATTTTGCCCCCACTAATAAATTCCTCCCAAGCTTACAGGTTTTTCGAGATTTAGCTGATGGCAACAGTGAGGACACTGTTGAAAACAAGTTTGGGGGAGGTTTGTGCTTATTTTCGCATCTTTTGCATCATACTTTGCATAAGCACAAAACAATTTTAAAAAAACCTATAAAAATTTAAAAATTTTCAAAAATAAAAATATTTTTTGTACATAAATAAGATAATAAAAGTTTAGATAGTGAAAAATTACATCCATGAGATTAGAAAATTTAAGAAAACTAAGAAAATTAGAAGTTTTCTTATACGAACTAGTAATAAGTAGTTATGAGCCGTTGTCCCAAGGGTTAGTAAGATGAAGGAAGTCACTAATCTGACGATAAAAATAAGTCTGAAAAATAGTTTCTATTCTGAAAGCCAAACATTTTGAACGTTGATACCCTGCTATTCGCACTTACACACGTCTTAAAGCCTGGGATAGTAGAGGATACCTTGAAATGCTCTTGTCTTAAAGCCAAAAGTATGAAGAAAAAAAAAGTGAATAAAAATATATAAAGTGGTGAGAAAAATGAACACTGGTTTTGTTATCACCGAGGGTAATAAAAAAATATATAGCGAGGGTGCTTCTTCACCTGGTGCCCTAAGGCCAACTGGTCTGGGAGTCACTGCTATGCCTGAGGTGGTGCAAGACGAGGAAAATACACCAAATAAGCAAGCACATGAGTAATCGGTCGGTTAGTACCTCAAGAAGTATTAACGGTCGCATGAAAGTGTGTGAGCAATCTCATCTAAATATTCATTAATTAAAAAGTACTGATGCTGATGGGCAAGAGTATGATAGCTTGAATTGAATTCTCCGGGTGTAGGGATGTCTTTACACACACTCAGGGTTATATGATCGATGTTTGGAAGTGAAAGGTTCCTAGGCACCCTATAGAGGTCTCACAAGGCATCAACCATGCCAATTTACAAAAATTATGGTGCCGAGAAACCCTAATACGGATCGTCGGCTAGAATCCTAGGCGAAAAACGAATCTAGTTAACATATTAACTAAAGGAGAGAGGCTACAACCTTTGTAGATCCGGTTACCCTCTTCCTTGGCTCCACGAAGGCATCCTCTCGCTGTCCATCTCGAATCTCGGACTCTCGCGACGGCTTCATCGGAGAAGTGAGCGGAATAGGTCGTCGGCTTCGTGCCGAAGATGATCTACGTCGAGGTTGCACAAGTTCAAGCTCCAACTTCACTAAGTTGTGAAACTTGTGAAGAAAACACCCAAAACAACTTGGCAAGAGGTAGAGGGTGAAGAAATAGGAGGTGGGTTCACTTTAGAATTGGATTTCTCACTTTAGATCTCAAGTTGCCATTGATGGCATCAAGTTTTCTCTCTTGAAGAAGAAGGTCAAGAAGAAGAAAGAATATGATAAGTGTTGAATTAAAATGAAAATAATTCAATACTTATCATAAGCAAACCATAGTTGAGTGTAGAGAATAGACCATGGTTAGTTGGATAGGTTAGGGTTAAGCATGAAGACAAGAATGGTTAAGAAGTCAAAGCTTCATGAAGCTTCAACTAAAAACAAACTTCTCCACCATTCTTATCTCAATCCTTTCTAAATAAATAAATGAACAAATAAATAAATAAATGAATATGCAAAACCCTAATTATCAAATTAACCATGGTTTAATTCTATATACTTAACTAAATTATCAAGTATCATCAAACATGATACAAATATGTGCACAAAAGTACATCATATATACTTCTTGCACATCGAGTGAGAAAATCCATATAAAGTGAACCAATACCAGTTAATGCAAAGTAATATATCAAATATATATAATTATAAATTAAATCATTAAATCAACACTTAATTCAATGATCCGGTCATGTCGCACATAACCGACTAGTATCCAATGTATCGACTTATCGAATCAATCTACGATTCGATAACTAGGTCATATCGAATATAACCTATCGAAACATTTATCGCGAGAATGAAATGCGGTATCACATACATGCATTTTTCTCGCTCCCGCACATATCTCATATGCGCTACTATTTCGTTTCGCTTGAGCCAGGAAACCTCTGTGTAGGACTCTAAAGACACGTCAATACGCCGGTAGCAGATGATGATCATATCAAGGACCTACAAGCCGCAAGCGGTCTGCTAAACGTAACGGCCATCCGGGTATTGAGCGATCAGAAGATCGACGAGCTAGCCCGCTCACACTCCTGTGAATCCAACCAGTAACACTTGTAAGTGCACGGCGGCGCCCCGGCCGTCAATCCGACGGCCAAATGCGGAAGCGGAGATAAACTTTAATTTTCTTGAACTGGCAAACCGCCGCGCACTAATACCCGGATCGAACCATTAATTAGTCCTAGCTATCTATAAGAATGGGAATAGAGATATACCGACGATCCAAGTCCTCCGGTCTTCTCATCATCGTCCCGATCTCCTGCGGAATGTCCCGTCGTCACCACCTTGCCAGAAGGGCACCACATCGCCTACTTCTTTTACGGGCTCCCACCTCAATGCCGAGGCAACTCGGGCACGAAGCCGGCTACTCGACGTACCCAAGATTTACTGTAGAATGTATAGTGAAGAAGTCTCATTTTGGGGTTGTGGAATTGCCATTTTGGTGGAGGAAATAAAGGATGTTTTTGGATGAACAAGAGAGCATTTTTCCTTGGCACCATGAGAACCAAAATTGCCACACACATAATGAAATGAATCCCATCCCTTGCCAAGGAATGGCCGGCACCCCCTTTGTGTGTGATTGGAGAGAGAAAGAACAAAGACAAGGGGGTGGGTGGAAAGTGAGTGATGATGAAAAGAAACCAAATGATCACAACAATTCCAACACTCAATCAACAACCATGATAGCAAAAGTCAAGCCATGATCAACTAAAGAAAGTCAAGGTATGGTGCTATAATCATGATGCAACAAAAATGCAAAGACCCCCTCCACAACCACTTATTTGCAACAATGCAAATAAGCCCTCCTCCACCAATATTCGGCCAATGAACGGAACAATGGAAATTGGCCGAAACGGAAAGCAAACTGGCAACTCCAGAAAACTGGTCCCGTAATAAATTACAGGAAAACCCCGATACTGTGCATACACACCCGCATTTGTATTTCGACCGAAATACAAATGCAATGAGACAAAATCTCCACTGTACTATACTAGGATCCGGCTTAAACCAAAGCCGGCTAGTAATATCCGTTCGATCCTGATCCGTGCAATACCGCACGTATCTGATCGAACCCTGCCATATAACCATACGGCCTATAGTACAAACTGTCCGATCCTGATCCGTGCAATACCGCACGTATCTGATCGGACCCTGCCATATCTCCATACGGCCTCTACAACCTTTCGCCCGAAAGCTGAGTAACTGAATGTGGGGGACTCTAAAGACTCGTCAACACCTTGGTTGTGGATTTAACCACTAGCACGTCAGAGGTATAAGCCAATACGTAACGGGCTACCAGGTACTGACTAAAAGGGATGTCTGTGAGCGAACTCAGCCTGACAACCCTACTGAGCCTGTCAGTGACAATATCCGTACAGTCCGGTCCGTTCGTCTATGAGCATCGCATGGCGGGCCTAGGGGGTTGGTAAAAGTCAGACCCCCAAAAGCGGTACAAGTCGTGTCGGAGTGTAGCCCAGAACACCCTGAGATACTACTGGAATACCTACCAGTAAATCTCCTTGCCTCGGCCGAGGGCTTCGTGTAATGGCTCTCCTAGACACAGCGCGACCTCACCCCCAATACCGGGAGAGACGAACCCCTGAAGATGCGCTCACTGCCTCCATGTGGCTCGGGACTGTACCCAACTAAAACCTGTTTGCACGACTCCTTTGAGCCGTGGTAGGGTAGTAATCAAAGTACAGTGGGAACTCACACAAGACAAATGACGATCCCCAGGTCGATGAACTAACCTATACACATGTCACCAGGGAACTGCCATCTGACGTCTGGTATATGACCAACTAGCATGTTCCCGGCGAGTCCTGTCCGGTGTACTCATAACCCAATGAGCACCTGTATACATCTTAGGTGATCCAACTGACACCAGTGGCTTGTGAGACCGGCCACCGCCCCTCGTCGGGGTCTCGACTGTATACACTAGTCTACTCTGGAGAATCGATGCCCTGTCTCGAAACTCTCACGACTAGGGACCTTTTAAGGATATGCTTATAGACCCCCAGCTCCCACTTATATGATCGCCCTCATACTGCTGGTGGTCAAGCAAGAATCCTAGGGGCTCTATCAACGTGTAATAGCGACGTGTCAGGTCACTTAAAACAGTACACGATGATAAAGGTAAACCAGATAGCATACTATCATCACGAGTAAGACTGTCCTACCGGGATAGGTCCTCCATCAATCATTGCAATCACGTACCTGTGACCTAATAATTGACTCTGAGGGCACTATCTCCAACAATCTCCCACTTGCACTCAAGGCTAATTATTGCGATGTCGCATACTCACAGCCCGTGTGATACCGAACACCCAACTCCTCTACTAGTCAGTATCACAAAGCTCGTTTGCGAAACTATTGCGTTCGAGGAATAGCCTCAGTGAGTGGATCCGCTTTGTTGTCTCTTTCCATGTCTCTCTATATCTCAAGTTCGCGGAGAAACCCATCTCCCGAAATGAGCAATACCTGTCTTAGAATGTGTCTGGATGTCTGATGGGACGCAGCTCATAAATGAACTCCAAATCCAAACTTCTTAGACTGTATCGTCAACTGAATTTAATCAGTATCCTGCGCCATGCCACCCTCAGTATTGCCTTGGACCACCTGTCCAAAATACTGCCCCTCATCAGAAGGAAAACCATAACTCTGACAACCTCCTTGTCGTCCATGTCACCTTGGAAGCCTGGAATGATAACTGTCTCCCGCATGAGGCTATCGTTATCATATCCCTAGAACATCCACTTATGTTCTATAACTGCTTCCGACTGTTTCTCCGGGATTGGATTAATGTCAACTTATTGCATCTAGTGCAAGAACAACATCTGGCGTGGTACTTGACATTTCATGATTGACTCAATTGCCTGAGCAAGTGATCTGCCAATCATGCACTTCCCTCTCCCCTTTAGTCTGTAAGACACCTTTAGAGAGGGTGACTACATTACCTGCAGGTACACTACCGTGCCAGGAGTCATCCATTCTAAATACCCTTAGAATGCTGTCTAAGTACCCAGATTGGGAGACTACCCAGATTGGGAGACTACCCAAATCTAGATCTAAAACCATAGATCTAGTAACCAGTATGTCTGATATAAAATCCATTTCCTTTGTGGAGAAACCACTGTGTGACGACCAAAGTGTAACCGATTGTAGTATAGGAGTTTCTTTTCCTACTCTGTGTATGTCATCCAAATACCAGGATATCACACCCTACTACCTTCTCAACAGATCCATCCCCTATTCTGATGAAGTCAAACCTATGACTGTCACGTCAGAAATAGATGATCTATCTCCGCTACATCTGCTTTAGTCTATAAATAGACATAAGCTACCTGTCTACCAATGCTTCCGCTGCTCCCACTGACTACGACAACCCTCTGGCAGAGTCATATAGACGTACACTTCTAAAACTAGTTTAGAACGACGCTATACTCATCCTCCCACCGGGTCTCGCAGCCTGGAACAACAGCAATGGTAATTGTGGGTAAACAAGAACTTCCCTGTCACCGTCCTTGAGGCTACCGTAGTACCTCTCGGGTGGCTGAAGTTACCCACCTTATCTGCGGAGTGGCCAATGGAATGTCAATCCAGATTGAATCTTTAGGTTCCTTATCAAATCTTCAGTAATCGTTTGTGGTTCTGGAATCACTTCCAGTTCTACCATACTCCCACTACTGTTTTCTGAAAAAATCCATTTTTGTTAAAACTGTGGCGAGTCTAGAACAATATTGCTATTGTTCATCCAGATGGTAGAAAATCAACCCGCGTCATAGCCTGGGTCAACCCACAAACAGCCATTACAGAAACGTGCCTTGAGTTGTCCAGTGTCTGGTTTTAAGCATAAGCCGGACAACTCCCCGTACCTTAACATCGTTAAGATATGAACTGTTCTATATCCCATATAGGACCAGAGGCACTGATTTAATTGAACTAGATTCAAATCATGCAACTGTCTCCAGTGCATGTCAACTAAATGGAAGGAGGCCGATCAGCGTTACTCAACTTAGGAATGCTTCCAATTATGAGTAACCTGAAAAAGAAGCAAGTTCTCTTAGTCATTACTATCAACTTAATACCATACACAAGTATCTACATCTTCGATCTCTTTGAAGAATCCCGATACTTGCTACACCTGGTTCTCTACTCTATTCAAATACCTATAACTTCTCAAAATTCGGACCCTGTGTTTCCACGAAACACCTGTCTAAAAAGTAGAGAAGTCATAAGTAAACCGAATATAGTACGAGGACCAACCCCTCTATCCTGATGGACCCTGGACAACATACAATACTCTGTATAAGTCCCTTGAGTCTGATAACTCATTCACTGTGTGTCGTAGGTTGAAAACTGTACTTATGGTCAAGAAGAATTACACCGCTGCTTAATGCTCCTTACCTAACCATCCACTGATATAGGTAAATGTCGTAGACATAATTTCAGAAAGGTATATCTCACTCTATGAAAATAGACGTACAGATATATCAATTTGAAATTGGTGCATAACTGCGGATATTCAGAACCAAATATTTGCCGACCGGCAAACAGCCCAGGTGATTTCCTCAAATATCACCGATTACAACGAATCCCGATATAATGAGGATGATCACCCAATTCCCAATAACCTACTCCCACTCATCATCTGTAAAACCATACAGATGTGAGAATCATACCTGGTAAATACATACCCTGGAGTAAGTATCTAATCGGGAAATCAGTTTTCCTTTAACAGTACACAGCGAAACTGAAACATTGAAATGTTTCGATGGGGTATCCTGGTATTCCTAGTAATGCCTCTTCCAGATTCACGACTGTAACCGTATAATTCTTTGCCACCTCTCCAAATCCCTTCATATGTCTTTAATCTTTACCTTCTGCACACCCCTTTAGGCCAAATGGTTTTCTTCCTTCCCTACCGTTCGGCACCAGCCTATGGTTTGGAAGAAGACTATCCAATAAGCATAATGGGTGTATTGTCCGAATCCTAGGAACACTCGCAATGAGAGAGGGTGAAGATAAAAGACAACCGAATAAACCTTATTCCTATTTCTCCTGGACCAGAATCCATCCCCGAACTGGAACAAGTTCCATTCGAGTTCGTATATAACCATACGATGGAGTATCCAAATAAACTGTGGATCTTCGTAGTGATACGGAGTGTCCTGGAGAAATACAAAGGTGATGTGGGAGTGGTAACGAAATATTTGGTTTGGTCGTGAATATCTGTTGCAATTTACTTTGCCCTCTTACTAATCCCTTGCTTTGTCTGAACTTAATACCTTCTGTACACCATCGTTAGGCTAATTGGTTTTCTTCATTCCCTACCGGTCGGCACCAGCCTAAGGTTTGGAAGAAGGCTATCCAATTTGCGTAATAGGTGTACTATCTCCTAAACCAAGGAGTACTCGCAACCTGAGAGAAGGTAAAAGGAAAAGACAACTGAATAATCCTATCCGTTTTCTCCAGAACCTGAAACCATCCTCGAATAAATTCCTTCGAGTTCGTATCTAACCATACGATGTTTTGTCCAATGGAAGTGGACGTTCGTAGCAACACGGGGTCTCCTGGAGAAAAGGGTAAAAGTAGGAGTGGCAATGAGGTTTGCAACTCTGACAATCCAAAAGCCAGTGTTTAAGAAGGTTCGGTCAACTTGGTCACTGAGTCATAGTCTAGGGTCGGGTCAATGGTCGCTGCCAAAGAGAGAGAGAAAAGAAACACTCAGCGTGCACTCTAACCTAGATCAGAATGGTTACCAATTTATCTAATCTGGAAACCTCCCACTGTACCGTCAAATTCTCCTCCAAACCTAAAAGAAGAATTAGTCGGGAACACCCGAGGAGTAAACCAACTCATCAGTAGGAATCGGGATCCAACTCTCATCGCATGACAACGTGACGGAATCCGCTCACGGTATCACACTCCAGAAGGTATGCGCATATCTGGCAAGTTTCAGTTCTTTTGAAACTCCCGATGTGATTTTTGCCCCATGCTCTTATGACCTTGGCGAAGGTCAACAAATCATAAGTCACATGTCAAGTTCTACCCGTCATTATCCAGGTTAATTTGAAACCACCCGTACAAGCCCTTGACGAAGGCCAACAAGGCTATACGACTGTCCCAAACCAACGCATCTATCTATGCAGCAGAAAGGTAACAAGCAGCTACCATACACTATGCCTTGACGAAGGTCAACAAACACAGCATGAATACTACGTGCTACCAGTCTGAAACGACGGAGGGCTACGAATGGTTTCTGGCGAAAACCTTTAACGTAAAGAACTTGATATCGTTGAAGGAACTGATAGCTTTTTGAAAATATAGTGACGAAAACCGTTGCTAAAGAGGTCACTCCCGGTGAAGGGATCTCGGCTCTTTCCCCGTAGAATGAGGTGCAGGATATTCCAACTGAATACCGCGATGCAAAGCAAAAGTAATCGGCTATAGTGAAGTCATTGCCCTGACGCAAACTTTTTGTCCAAGGGGTCACTCCCGGTGAAGGGATCTCGGCCCTTGCCTCGTCGATTGAGGAGCAGGATATTCCAACTGAATACCACGATGCAAAACAAAAGTGAACGTCCTTGCAATAACAACTTTTTGAAAAGTGTTCCAACAACATCAGATTAGGTTTGTTTTTAACTTGCATTGATCCGAATCAACGCAGTCCCATCAATTGATCACACCACAAAGAACGAAAATATACTGATGTACGTATATGCCATCCGCATTCGCCACTGGGTCCCGTCATTACCCGTTAGGTTAGCTAACTAACGACAGAGCGGGGACTGGACTAGCGCGGATGCAAAACATATACAACATCTACTAATATATATACCAATATATTATATTCACTCAAGGGGTGAATAAAATGCAACATCACAGAAAAGTACAGCATCACAGAACAATACAGATATCTGGGATCCCCGGGTTTCACAGAGCCGCTGAAACCCGACGTTCCCCTGGTCGTGTGGATAGCCTGTGCAATGAAATCCTAGACCCCTACGGGCGCGGCAAGTTACCCGCCAAAACCTGAAGCGAGGCAGCCCCCTTCAGCTCCGTGAATGGACCACCCAGCACTTCACGGAATCCGGTAACCTGGGCACCCCTCCTGGGTCAACCTGTACCCCCTACGAGTGCGGCGAATAGCCCGGCAATCCCAGAGTGAAGCCCCCTCCGTCTCAATGCCATGAGATGCGGGCTTGTTGCCCTCTAGAATCCGGCTATCCGTGCACCCCTCCGCGGGGCAATCCTAGTACAGAAAGTAAAATATACATACACCGGGTACATCGACCGCAACCAGGTCGTGCCCCAAAATAATAAAACAAACAGGCAGTGACGGCAGTCCACATGTCGGACGCTCGCCCCGCAATATCAAATGTACATAATACAACCACAACTGTACTAGCATTGCATCCAGGCTATCCCCCACGACCGATCCGCAACATCACAGCAAAAACAGAACATCAACGTGAAAGTCACGTTCGCAAATCCGTCTAACCGGGCAATAGCAGTTAGACCGGATTTACCGATCAAGTGACATTCACGGTCGCAGATATAATGTAAATACTGTGAAATAATGTGTTTAAAAATATCCGATCGATCAAATTATAACAAGTGGGCCCCAAGCACTACTGTAGCACATCAAGAAATTCTGGGCCCAAAATTAATATTCCAAAACCCATATTTTAAGCCCAGAAAGCTACTGAAGAAATTTGACACAGCAAGGACACTGTTCGGCGGCGGAACCGCTTCCCAAGGGGGGGTTTGCCGCGGTTCCGCGCTCTGTTGGTCGAATTACTGTGTCGAATTTCTACAGTATGCTTATAACATCCAGTGCATCACTATTTTACAACCTGAAAATTTTTTCGACACCAGAAAATTTTAACAGAAAACTGATGCAAGCAAAAATGCGAATTTTGGAATTTTGGTCGATCGGAAATGCAAAACACATTAAACCAAGCTAGACTAAGTTAATGGCGAGGCTCTGATACCACTGTAAGTGCACGGCGGCGCCCCGGCCGTCAATCCGACGGCCAAATGCGGAAGCGGAGATAAACTTTAATTTTCTTGAACTGGCAAACCGCCGCGCACTAATACCCGGATCGAACCATTAATTAGTCCTAGCCATCTACAAGAATGGGAATAGAGATATACCGACGATCCAAGTCCTCCGGTCTTCTCATCATCGTCCCGATCTCCTGCAGAATGTCCCGTCGTCACCACCTTGCCGGAAGGGCACCACATCGCCTACTTCTTTTACGGGCTCCCACCTCAATGCCGAGGCAACTCGGGCACGAAGCCGGCTACTCGACGTACCCAAGATTTACTGTAGAATGTGTAGTGAAGAAGTCTCATTTTGGGGTTGTGGAATTGCCATTTTGGTGGAGGAAATAAAGGATGTTTTTGGATGAACAAGAGAGCATTTTTCCTTGGCACCATAAGAACCAAAATTGCCACACACATAATGAAATGAATCCCATCCCTTGCCAAGGAATGGCCGCCCCCCCCCCCTTTGTGTGTGATTGGAGAGAGAAAGAACAAAGACAAGGGGGTGGGTGGAAACTGAGTGATGATGAAAAGAAACTAAATGATCACAACAATTCCAACACTCAATCAACAACCATGATAGCAAAAGTCAAGCCATGATCAACTAAAGAAAGTCAAGGTATGGTGCTATAATCATGATGCAACAAAAATGCAAAGACCCCCTCCACAACCACTTATTTGCAACAATGCAAATAAGCCCTCCTCCACCAATCTTCGGCCAATGAACGGAACAATGGAAATTGGCCGAAACGGAAAGCAAACTGGCAGCTCCAGAAAACTGGTCCCGTAATAAATTACAGGAAAACCCCGATACTGTGCATACACACCCGCATTTGTATTTCGACCGAAATACAAATGCAATGAGACAAAATCTCCACTGTACTATACTAGGATCCGGCTTAAACCAAAGCCGGCTAGTAATATCCGTTCGATCCTGATCCGTGCAATACCGCACGTATCTGATCGAACCCTGCCATATAACCATACGGCCTATAGTACAAACTGTCCGATCCTGATCCGTGCAATACCGCACGTATCTGATCGGACCCTGCCATATCTCCATACGGCCTCTACAACCTTTCGCCCGAAAGCTGAGTAACTGAATGTGGGGGACTCTAAAGACTCGTCAACACCTTGGTTGTGGATTTAACCACTAGCACGTCAGAGGTATAAGCCAATACGTAACGGGCTACCAGGTACTGACTAAAAGGGATGTCTGTGAGCGAACTCAGCCTGACAACCCTACTGAGCCTGTCAGTGACAAAATCCGTACAGTCCGGTCCGTTCGTCTATGAGCATCGCATGGCGGGCCTAGGGGGTTGGTAAAAGTCAGACCCCCAAAAGCGGTACAAGTCGTGTCGGAGTATAGCCCAGAACACCCTGAGATACTACTGGAATACCTACCAGTAAATCTCCTTGCCTCGACCGAGGGCTTCGTGTAATGGCTCTCCTAGACACAGCGCGACCTCACCCCCAATACCGGGAGAGACGAACCCCTGAAGATGCGCTCACTGCCTCCATGTGGCTCGGGACTGTACCCAACTAAAACCTGTTTGCACGACTCCTTTGAGCCGTGGTAGGGTAGTAATCAAAGTACAGTGGGAACTCACACAAGACAAATGACGATCCCCAGGTCGATGAACTAACCTGTACACATGTCACCAGGGAACTGCCATCTGACGTCTGGTATATGACCAACTAGCATGTTCCCGGCGAGTCCTGTCCGGTGTACTCATAACCCAATGAGCACCTGTATACATCTTAGGTGATCCAACTGACACCAGTGGCTTGTGAGACCGGCCACCGCCCCTCGTCGGGGTCTCGACTGTATACACTAGTCTACTCTGGAGAATCGATGCCCTGTCTCGAAACTCTCATGACTAGGGACCTTTTAAGGATATGCTTATAGACCCCCAGCTCCCACTTATATGATCGCCCTCATACTGCTGGTGGTCAAGCAAGAATCCTAGGGGCTCTATCAACGTGTAATAGCGACGTGTCAGGTCACTTAAAACAGTACACGATGATAAAGGTAAACCAGATAGCATACTATCATCTCGAGTAAGACTGTCCTACCGGGATAGGTCCTCCATCAATCATTGCAATCACGTACCTGTGACCTAATAATTGACTCTGAGGGCACTATCTCCAACAACACTTACCGTACAGTCCGGTCTGTTCGTCTGATACGTCGCATATCAAGTCTAGGGGTGGTAAACGTCAGACCCCAATAACCGATATGTCGTGCCGATGTGAGGCTCATAACGGGTCGAGAAACTACTGGTAACACTTACCAGCAAATCTCTGATCATCCCTGGCCAGGGACTTCCCTGTTACGGCCAATCGAGCACAGCGCAACATCAACCCCCAATACCGGGAGAGACGAAACCCCTCCTATCGCTCATTGCCTCCATGTGACTCGAGACTGTACCCAAAGACCACCGTTTTGCACGCCCTCATGGACGTGGTAAGGTGGAGATCAAAGCACAGTGGGAATCACACAAGACTCTATGACGATCTCGGGTCTACAGACTAACCTGCACAAGTGTCACCTGAGAACTGCCATCTGACGTGAGGTATAATACCATCTGGGAGTTCTCGGCGAGTCCGTCCAGTGTACCCAGTCTCCACTGAGCACCCGTATACTATCTCTGATGTCAAACACCAATGGATATGGGATCATCCATCGCCCATCTCATGGGTCGAGAAGCGTATACGCTAGTCTACACTGGTATATCGATGCCCCGTCTCGATACACCCACGACTAGGGACCTTGAAGGATGTACTTATGGACTACCATGTCCCCACTAGTATGATCTGCATCATAGTCCGGGTAGTCAAGTACACATCCTAAGGGCTTTATCAACATGTAACTATAAGACAGTTTAAAGAGGCAAGTGTACATGTTAAGATAAAGAGTAACCCGATAGCATACTATCATATCGAGCAAGAAAGTCATCTCTATATATGTCCAAGCATCCAATATAATATACATCATCTGTACAATACTGGCCTCTAGGGCATACATACAACTAACAGGAAGAAAGATAGGAATGAAAAATAAGACGATGTTTTATTGAGGGAGGACGTAATTTCTAACATCTTTTCATGACCATTAAGATAGGGCTCATGACAACCGAAAAGCTAGCTTAGTCGGAAACCTTAATTTTCAAGGCTTTTCTTCTACGATTCTTTTCTTTAAATGTAATATTCATAATCTTCCTTTTATTATTGGATTTTGTGGGTGCAATCCGCTGAAAACCCTCAGGAGACAACACTTCTCCTATTAGGGACACCTAGAGGTTTAAAGGCTTGTTGCACGTGCTCAGTGCAATCGTGTTGCCTACGAAAGTGTGCTAGTTAGTTTTTTTTTTCTCTTTCTTTATTTTCTCCTTCTCTTTTTAATAAAACATTCGCTCGAGACGATCGAAATTAAGTTTGGGGGTATTTGATCAGTCGAAAATAATGTATTTTTAACACGTCAATTACCCTATCATTTGCACTCATTTAGAAGTGTTCGGTATTCATATTCCACATATTAATAAAACAGTCGTAAAATATCAGATTACATGTGTTAGACCTTAAAACCGGCATTTCTAGGGAAATTGACTGTATTTTATGGCATCGCATCATTCCTGTATTGCGCAACACTTGTGTCGAGATTTGTGCAGGAGATTGCAGGAGCAAAGTCAAAAGAAGCTGATCAAAAATACGCCAACTCAATGATTTCAGATCTGGTAGCATTTCAGAAGGAGATATTAAATTCAACATATATTATAAAAGCCCAAAAGTCAGCCCAAGTTCAACACAGAAGACTCAAGCCATGAAGCTTCAAAAGAGTCGCGGAACCGCGGCGGGAGCCGGCTTGCGCCGCGGTTCCGCGGCTCTTCTGCCACATCAGCATTGCAATTTTTGGGCATAATTCCTTTCTCAAGGCCTACACCTCATTTTGCCACGTCAAATTCCAGAATTCTCCAGAGTCTTCTGCCAGATCAGCAAAGATCATTAAGCAAAACTAATCCTAATTAAGCTCCTAACTAACCTCTTCTAGAAGCTCCCTCCTAACTAATCACATCTAGAAGCTTCTCCTGTAACAAACTTTTGGAGGGAAATTCAAATTTCATCCAACAAACTTTTGGAGGGAAATTCAAATTTCATCCAACAAACTTTTGGAGGGAAATTCAAATTTCATCTAACAAACTTTTGGAGGGAAACTTAAAATTCAAATCCTAGATCTAGGTTTTTGATGGCTATAAATAGAAACCTAGATCTAAGGGTTGATGGAGAAATCATTAGTTCATTAGTTCATCATTAGTTAGTCTTCTCTCATCATTCTAATTCTTCATCTTCTTCCACAAGTCTAGTGACAAGGCTTGTGCGAAACCCTAACCCTAATTCCACTCCAAATTCAAGATCTTGAGTACCAATCAAGCAAGAAGCCTTCAACCTTTTAGGAGCCGAGCCGATCTTCAATCGGGCAAGTGATCCAAGCCGATCCGCGACTCAAGGAGACGAGCGAAGCCAAATCGACGATCGAGTTCTTCCTCTTGTAGTTCTTGAGCGAATGTAATGAAATTGTTGATATAAATAAAAGGTGAAATTCTTTAATCTTGCTTTCTTTAAATTCTTGCATCATGATTCGATCTCAATTTATGATTGTAGTTCTTGTGATGACGTTTGAGTAAAACTCCGCTCGTTAAGGAGTCGAGACGATCAATAGAACGATGATGTAACAAATCTTAATACGATTCTTGAGTCCTACGAGTTTTGTAAACCCTAGCAAGTTCAAGAATCGATGACTTAGTTTCGTAGCGATGCTTTCTTGATTGTGATCGCTCGAAATTAGGGATCTACGATCGTTTCTTGAATTTACTAGAGGCTAGAATGTGAATGATATCGACGAAAGAACAAGGGATAAGATGAAACCCTAGTTTCATAAGAAATCCCTAATTCTCGATCGATCATCATCGATCTAGTATCAATTCATCGAAGGATAAGAATACATCATTGTAAGAATGCATCACATCTATATATTTGATCGATTCCTACGAGCCTCATTTCGATTCTTGATATTTGGTTTGGAAAAATCATCAAACTATCAATTCTTGATTCTATCTTTTTCTTGTTATTAGATCTATATTTTCTAATTCTTGAACTTCAAATATGAATCATGAATTGTTTGTTTTCTTTTCTTTTCATTAAAGTTTCAACTCATCTAATTCAAAAGACGAACTATTACACTGTCCCTGTGGACGATCCGCACTTGCTAACAATCTACAATCGACACCGTTATTGATTGCGGTCAAAATATTTTTGGTTGTGATTTCTAATCTATTTTCTACATACACAACAGAAAACAATTCAATCAGGATTCTACGGGTATTTTCAAACGAAGTATCTTTTCTTAAAATACCGTAACCCTTATTTTATTAAAAACCCCGATTCGTCTTATTTAAAATGTCAAGGCTGCTTGATATATTTATTGAGGCAGGTTCTTTACTGTTGCGTGATTATTCGATTCCGCATATTCAGGCTGTTTGCATTGCATCGCTTATATTGTTGATATATTTCAGTCATGCTGCTAGGACACCAGCACAATTATCGATGATGCGTATGTTCCACGTACAGTTGTTTGCCGGCTCACACACTTCATCATCGATAATTGCCATGTCACTACACTGTAGTACTGTTGCATTCAGTGCATGTTGCTTACATTTCTTTACATGTCGCATACGTCATGCTTTCTGATTATACGCATTGAGATATGTTGTTTCCATGATATTTCTGGTTTTCGGGAACCGTGGGTGTTTCAAAAAGAGAATATGTAATTGTTTTAAAACCCGGTTACCCTTGATATGATATTTCAGTGCGTCCACCATGTGTTTTCTCGGTGCTGAGAGCGACATGTGAAACCCGATTCGAGGAGGCGGATGAGGCCGATTGCGGGTACATGGTGGACCCGGTATGGTTCCCCGGGGCAAGAAATGTTTTTCGTGGAGTAGACGATAAGCCCGGCAGGGTGGCGAGTACCTACCGATGATTGGTTGGACCTGGCGGTTATCCGGAGGATACTGACCAGAGTCGATAGATGGATATGGGCGTACTGCCGGGGCCGAGGGCCGATACCGCAGACAGAGCCCGTGGGCCGATCCGGACTGACGGAGCCCGATATATGAGGATTTACGTGCCGATGCTGGGCACAGTTTTCATGATGTTTTCGAGTGTCGATGCTGGGCACTCCGGTTCCATGATTTTGACGTGTCGCGAGGGACACAGATGGTTTATATCCTCATATTATTCCCATGCACATACTTTATGATATTTGCATGCATGATGGTTATTGTCATTGGGTGACAAGTGGACGGGATCCACGTATATGCAGATTTGATTACATTGATCATACCTCACATTCATGATATGCTATTACCTGAGGCACTAGCACGAGCACTTGGCACTACACTCATGTATAGAGATTACATTGTCAGTTTAGCATGCTTCAGCTTTATTCATATTGAGGTTTATTTATATCTAATCGTATTGACCTAGGATGGGTCATACATTCGATCTCTGCTTGTAGATATTTTTCTATTCACGAGTTGGCAGCTCACCCCGTTGTGCCACAGTCCTTGCAGGTTTTGCCGTACAGATTCCATAGCGGCATTTCTGGCACACTGCTTCCATATGGGTGACTTGCGTTGATAGGTGGGTTCTTTTGTATCAGAACCGCCATTGTTCCTGTATTATTCATTGTATCTAGAGATTCCATCAACCAAAACTTGTATATTGTTTCAGACTTAGAAAACAGTGTTGTATTATTTCGACCTTAGAGTCGCGCTTGTAGCATTACGGTTTTCTGGCTGTTTTGAGTTTCTTTTTGGGTTTTGATCCTCGCCCTTTGGCGTTGTATATTATATTGCTTGCGTGGTTGTGACCGTCGATTGACGAAGAGCTAGCTCCCGCTTGGGGATGCCTTTTATCATTTCATATTTATGTTATTCTTGTTGTAACCCGTTCGGGGCCAGTTTTTACAAAGGAAACTCTGCCGAAATTTTCAGGAAAGATTACACATTTTAAAAATGCATATTCGGCTTAGTTATTTAAAAACATTGATTCCCAAAACATGTTTTCTTTACCTCTTAAAACTAGTTTTTCCTTTATTTACTCCTTAAATGGTTTTAGATTTCTGGGCTTTTGGCTTACTTGGATCAGATGGAGTCCTATGGACTTCATAGGATTTAAGGGCCAGTCACGTGCTCTTTCGGGTCGTGACAACATGTGGCACGCCGTACTTCCCTAAACCCTAAGGTTTAAAGGGCAGTTCAAGACGGTCACATAATCGAGTTAAGGTTTGTTGTCTTCTAGAGGGTCCACCATAAAAAGACTTGCACGTATCTCCAAAGTATTTAAACCCCGTGAAAAGTGAGCAAATGATACTCGTTCAAACACTTCAATACTTTCTAATTTATCCGGAAAAGATACGAAATCAAAATTCCGATCGAATCGTCGAGTGCAAATCCATCTCCAGAATTTTCAGCACTAAATTCAAATTAAAAATACCCAAAAAAATATACAAGCAGAATGCAGCATTACTGTATAAATATGATGCATTGATTGCTAAGTACGGCCGTGGAGCCGCGGCCTAAGCAAGCTTAGGCCGCGTTTCCGCGGCAAGATTCACTGTTCATCGCATAATTTTTATACCGTAATTCTTATATTTTCCTGCTGAATTTTTTACATATTTTTAATTCTGAAAAACATCAGATTTTAAAAAATGTCCAGAGAGCACTCAAAAATCCGTATTTTCGGTTCGATCGGAGTTTTAACTTCGTAAAAGCGTCGCCTAATGTTCTAGGTCGGCTCTGATACCAAGGAAAGGTTTGCCTAGCACCCTATGTATAGTTTTCAAGCATCACATGTCATAAAGTTTAAATTTTTATGGTGCTAAGCAAGCATACATAGGAATCGATCCTAGAAAATTAGGGTTTCGAAAGTTAAAGCCAATAAAAACTAGGGTTTCGAGACAACAACCTTTGTAGCTCCCTTTCGCTAGACTCTTTGGCCTCTTGGGTGTTGGAAGAAGATCCTCTTGAAGTCTTCTCACGTCCACGACGATCCAACCGGAGTTTCTCGTCCAAGCTCGCAACTTCGATTATCAAGATGAGAAATGAAAAGAACACTCTAAACAAATTGGCTAAACTTGTGTAGAATGATGTTGTGGTTATGATTCTCACTTCAAAAACCTTTCTTGATGTGTGTTTTACTCACTAGAAAAAACTAGAGAGCAAAAGGAAGAAGGAGGAGGAAGATGATGGATTTTGTTTTTAACAAGAGTAGAAAATGATAACCATTGAAAAGAAATGAAATATATCTATATATATTTTATTTCTTCTCACTTCAAACCATGGTTAAATCATTGAGTTATTATTTAATTAGGGTTTAAAACATATAAGGAAATTTTAATCCAAGGTTAAGGGTAGGTGAGAATGGTTAGGTTAAAGAAGAATGTAGAAGCAACTCAAGAATAATCCTTTCCTTTTCTATTTTGTTTTAAACATAAAATCAAATAATAATCCATATATTTATCCATTGTGTGAGTCTTATATTGCCACCATTTCCATGTGTAATCAACCATGATAGATGGTGTTATGTTTCTATGTATGTATGTATGCACATCCATATGTGCATGAAACTAGAAAGAAAGAAAGAAAAACATACATGCATGCATACATCCATCATATAGAAGAAACGTTTTAAGTGAGAAAACTAATGGTTAAATGATAAATCAACACTTGATTTATCAATCAGGCCATATCACATATGACCCCACCAAAAGCAAGCCGTCCGATCAATGTTCGGTGTCCTATACGCGCATTTTAATCGGGTCCATGCGCATATCGCATACGCGCACCCCAACTTTTCGCCTGGACTGGGTAACTCCTTTGTGGGACTCTAAGACTCGTCAGTACGCCGACAGTGGGTGATGATCATATCAAGCACCCCCAAGCCGCAAGCGGTCAGCTAAACGTAACGGCCACCCGGGTATTGAGCGATCAGAAGAAAACAAGCGAACCTGCTACAACTCCCGTCGAGTCAACCGGCAACACTACCGTACAGTCCAGTCTCTTCGTCAAATATGCTGCATATCGAGCCTAGGGATGGTCACGTCGACCCTAATAACTCAATAAGTCATGCCGGTGAATGGTCTATAACAGATCGAGAAACTACTGATAACACTTATCAGCAAATCTCAGCAGCCCTGGCCAGGGACTTACTGATATAACCAATCGGGCACAGTACAGCATCAACTCCCAATACCGGGAGAGACAAAACCCCTCCTATCGCTCATTGCCTTCGTGTGTCTCGGGACTGTACCCAACGGCCACCTGTTTGCACGACTCAGTAGAGCCGTGGTAGAGTGGCAATCAAAGTACAGTGGGAGAGCACACAAGACTCTATGACGATCTTGGGTCTACAGACTAACCTGTACCAGTGTCACCTGAGAACTGCTATCCGACGATAGATATAATTCCATATAGGAGTTCTCGGTGAGTCCGTCCAGTGTACCCAGTCACCACTGAGCACCCGTATATGATCTTGATGTCAAACATCGATGAATGTGGGAACATCCATCGCCCATCGTATGGGTCTAGTATCATATACGCTAGTCTACTCTGGTATATCAATGCCCTCGATATACCTATGACTAGGCACTTTCCAGGATATGCTTATAAACTACAGATGTCCCACTAGTATGATCTCCATCATAATCAGAGTAGTCAAGCCGATATCCTCAGGGCTTTATCAGCATGTATGAATGAATAAAAGCATGATCAAATCAACATGTCAGATAAAGAAGAACCAGATAGCATACTATCATGTTGAGCAAAAATGCACACTGAATATATATATACATGTATAGATACATCCACTATCATATAATAGCCTCTAGGGCATACATATATCCAACAGGCCGGTCTCACAAGCCATTGGTGTTAGTTGGTTCACTTAAGATGTATACAGGTGCTCATTGGGTTATGAGTACACCGGACAGGACTCGCCGGGAACATGTAAATTGGTATTATACATATCGTCAGATAGCAGTTCCCTGGTGACATGTGTACGGTTAGTTTGTCGACCTGAGATCGTCATTTGTCTCATGTGAGTTCCCACCGTGCTTAGATTACTACCATACCACGCTCAAAGGAGTTGTGCAAACAGGTTTTAGTTGGGTACAGTCCCGAGCCACATGGAGGCAGTGAGCGGATCGTCAGGGATTCGTCTTTCCTGGTATTGGGGGTTGATGTCGCACAGTGCACGGGTGGCCATCACTAGAAATCCTCGGCTGAGGTAGTGAAGAATTACTGATTTGGATCAGTAGCTTCTCAGGTGGTGATGGGCTTCATACCGACACGAATTATCGCGTTATTAGGGGTCTGACTCTATCCACCCCCCTACACTCGATATGCGATACTCTTTAGACGAACGGATCGGACTGTATATACATTGTCACTGTCAGGCTCAGTAGGGTTTATGGATGAGTTCGCTCGTCAGCTTCCCTTCCAATCAATACATAGGCAACCGTTACGTACAGCTTGTACCTCTGACGTGCTAGTGGTTATACCCAGTGCCAGTGTGTTGATGAGTCATTAGAGTCCCCCACAGACCGTTTCCCAAGTTCGGGCGAAATGTTGTAGAGGCCGTATGGTTTTATGGCAAGGTTCGGAAAATACACGTACGTTTTCGCACGTGTCATTTTTCGGGCAGATAATACTGGTCGGCTTTGGTTTAAGCCGGATCCGAGTATTATACTGTATAGATATAATATCTTTGTCTCAGTTGCATTTGTATTCGGTCGTAATACAAATGCGGGTATATTTATACCGTTACGGGATTATCCTGAAATTCGTTTCAGGATCACTTTTGGAAGTTGCCAGTTTCCAGTTTTCTATCACCCGTCTTTAACATTTGGTTAAAGACGGATTTATCTTTTCTTGAAGGAGATGAGTCATATGTGTGTAGAAGCTTCTAGAAGTGGTGATGAGGCTAGTGAGTCATTAGAGCTTTAATCGTGCAATTAATGTGTTAAGGTGACTAGGATGGTGATTCATTATTTTGCATTTAATGTTTAAGTGAGTCATTGTTATGATAAGCTTCATTCTTTTTGTCACCACTTTGCTCCTACTCTCACCTCCCTCTTCCTATAAGTTTGGCCGGCCCCCTCATTGCAAAAGGATGGTTGTTGATTTGGAAACAAGTATATGATTTGGTTTCATAGAAATTAGATAGTTAGATTTCTCATTTCACCCGATTCCAAAAGACAACTTCATTAGCCGTTCGTCCATAGCCTTGGACATAACGAGACAAAGTGTTCTACTCATTCTCTACATCATCTTGGTCGTCTCTTTTAGCAAACTTGACGACCGAGTTGCCTCGGTTCAGAGGCGGGAGCCCGTTTAAAGATCCGTCGACGTGGTGCCACCTGGACGAGAAGACTGGAGATTCAGAAGATCGGAGCAGCCGCAACAAAGCGTGGGATGATGGTTGAAAACCGAAGGACTCGGATCATTCGGTACAACATTTCTACCCACTTTGTAGTTTGTTAGTTTAGCTTTAATGGCAGATCCGGGTTATAGTACGCGATAGTGCCAGTTGTAAAAGTTTTTGTTCCGCATTTGGCGTCTGTTAGACGGCCGGGGCGCTACCGTGGACTTACACGGGCGACCTCCTGCTTCCCGGCCTCCACCTCGCCCTCCAGGGCGGCAACCCTCGCCATCATCGCCTCCAGCTCCTGCTTGGAGCTCCCTTCGAGTGAGGCAAGCTAGCCCGCAGCCTTCATCGCCGGGGCTATCAACTCGGCCTCCATGCACAGGGCAAGGGCAACATGCTGGAGAACCTAAAAAATTGGAATGAGATCAGAAAGACGAAGGAGGCATCGAATCTTGCAAAATGCCAAACACTTACCTGCACGGACTCCTGGGCGATGGACGCTATCTGGGCTCTGAAGGTCCCCCCAGGGACCCTACCCTCAGCCGATTTCTCTATTTCATGCAGCAAACTATCCGCGACGGATAGCCCCGAGGGCACCGTGAACTGGAGGCCTCCCTCCTCCACAATGATCGGCGAGGACGGGCTCCGGGAAGACCTCCGGGAACCCCTCTTTAGCAGCTCGGAGGGAGAGCCGATCTCCTCCTCCGAGACCGGGTCCTCCAGAATCCGAGCCCGCTTCCGGCCCGACGATCTGCTAGGCCCCGGGGCCGGACCCGCCCCCGAGCGCTCACGGGACGCGACCACCGGATGAGAAGGAGCCGAGGAAGGCTTCTAGCGGGAAGAGCTGGCGCCTCTAGCCTTCGTGACCCTCCTCGGCTGGCGCATGGAGTCTCGGAGCCTGTTCATGTCCATGGGTCCTGCACAAAACCAAATGCAAAGAAGTCAACGACACATGCAATATAAAAGCAAAATAGCAAGCCTAACTTACCGATGAACTCAACGGGGCTGAGCCCGGCCCAACTCAGGACCCTCTCAGACAACAGCACATCGAATCGGGGAACGGTCTCCCACGACGCCACTCTCCCCGCGGCGGAGTCATTAGACTGGTTCCCCGGTAATCATTTTTCCCTCGACCACTTGGTAGGCACGGGCCAGTTCTCGCCCTCGGGAGGGGAAACGAAGAAGAACTTCTTCATCCAGTCGTGAATGGAAGAAGGCAGGGCCACAACCCCTGTCCCGGAAACACCCCCTGTCGCTTTCTAAAAGAGAGGTAGACCCACCTCGGGTCCCCCGCACGACCCCCAGGATGATTTTTGAAAACGAGGGAAGAATCAAGGAGGGAGTGGCTGAAAGGAACCACCTGTAACTTCAGGCGCATCAGGAACCCGAGGAGAATCCTCCATGAATTTGGCACTAACTAGCCAGGGGCTAACCCGAAGAAGTTCAGCGCTTCGACGACCTCGGGAGAGAAGGGCAGGCGCATTCCATCCCAAAAAGCTTCTAAGTACAGAGCGATCTCCCTACCCCATACTTGGTCTGCTCTCTCTCCCTTCTTAGCTAGACGAAGCGTATAACATGAGGGATGTGGAAGAGAGCCCGAGTATTGGCGAGCTCGTACTTATACCTCACCCAACACGTGGTGCCGGGGCAGCATCTACCGTCTCCTCCCTAGGGGATGCCCCCGCCGCATGATCCTGAGAAGAGGGTCCGATCCCTACTCCCCGAGAAGACTCAGACTCAAGTAGAGGGTCCCTAGAACCTACTCCTACGACATCTATAGATTCCACGAAAGAAGACATCTAACCTGGAGAAGAGGGATCCTCGGAAAACGAAAGTAGAAGAAAGAAGACGAGCGCCGAGCAATCAGGGCTTATAGCGAGGAAATATGAAGGAGTAGAGACCCTGGAATGGGCCCCACCCCTATTTGTCTCCGCAATCGCCCTCATCCAAGGGCGCCCTTCATCTCCCGCCATAAAACCTCTTTGCGTTCAACGGCTCCGATTGCTCGACTTGTCGTTCCCACACGGGACCGCACCCCATCAGATGCCGCAGGTCTGCACACGTCGCGTCGGCCAACCGACGCTTGACATGTGGACCGTCGCTTCAGTGGCAGGATGCACGAGCCGACGCACCTTCCTTAAATGCAGAGATCTCGCCCTGATTCGCTGGCAGAAAAGACAGCTGATAGCCCGGAGACGCGTCCTGACAAAACCTTAGGAGGGAGCTCACCCCGGGCGGCCCGGCAGTCTACTCCTGACACGACCCTCTAGCTGGTCAGGACAAGAGTGGGGGGGATAATGATGATGCTAAATATTGGCGATCTCCAAGATCAGGACACGTGACAGATGACGTGTCCCAGAACTCAGAAGAAAGGGCCTACAGGGGTCGACCGGGCCACCTCTGTACTCGACCTGCAAGCACAAGCTGGCTCTCCTCAGAGGCCCCTGAAATTGGCCTCCTCGGCCTCTCCGCTTACCCCGAGCTGCCACAGAACTAAGACTCCTCGGCCCTCTTGCTCATCCCTGAGCTCCCCAGCCGAGGCCATCATCCTCGGTCCTCCGACCGACCAATTCCACCGCTCACAGGCGTAACCGCCGCTCCGAAAATCTCACCATGCACGGATTCTCCGCCAGCAACATCCCACGTTCCACGCCATCACGATCCCCATTAACGAGCGATCCGCTCATTACGCGAGCGTGACGTCGGGAACGTAACTGCCAACGAGATTCTCACGCCAGCTGCTACGTGCTGCCGCCACTATATAAACCCCCATCACAGAGGAGTTAAGTAAGCCATTTTTTACTCCACTAAGCCATTACTCTGCTCGGATCTCGTGCTAACTTGATCGCCGGAGGGTCCTCGGTGGTACCAAACCACCCCGGAACTTCCTTGCAGGTACTCGGCGCTAAACTCCTCAAATCATAAATCTCCTAGAAACCCATTGAGACCCACACGCAAAAGGAGATCACCTCCAAAATCCACCGGGAGATCGATGGAAGACAACATCTGACAGTGACCCGAAAAGGACCTCCATCAAGTTGCAAATCAGTTTGTTGTGTCTGTATTTTTTCCTCCTTTTTTTCTTCTTTTTCCTTTTTCCCCCGAGGTTTACACTTTAGTTTATCAGCAAGTTTTCAGACAAACATATCTTAAAATGTCATTATCATGGTCATCATGGAGATTGGCATGAAAGAACCAATCAATACTCACTTTCGTCGCATTTTACTTGTCATTTTAGAGCAATACACACTGATTAAGAAAAGTATTATTACTTTTTTAATATCAGTAATTAATCTACTGCCACATCACCACTAAAAAATCATACAATTTATGTTCTCAACTATTTTGGAAAGTATTAATGGCATAAAATCACCACTAATAACTTTCTAAACCATTTTTGGTACTGTATTATTTATTGATATTTTTATTATTAATAATTTCTCATTATTTCAAAACGTCATTTAAAGTGAGACATTTTTTTCTGTCCACCAAAATGTCAGGTAAAATGATAGGAGGGGGAGTTGAAAATCAGAAAGCACATACCAATTTTCCCCAATAAAAGAAAATCACACTAGTGGCACCTGACACGCATCAGTAACAAAGTGTCAGCACCCCCATTCGACACGTGTGAGTCACGTGGGGCCCTTCTATAGAAAACCGCCTTGGATGTAGCCTCCTCATCAGTTGCTATAACCATCGCCAATCTCAACCTCAACTCAATAACCCAAATCAAATGAAATGAATCATCTTAACAATAGAACTCTACTCAACCCCCTCTTCTTCTTCTTCCTCTTACTTGTTCTATCTCCTTTGATTGTAACTCTAGTGAGAGGAGGAGGGGACGTGGGAATCGATAATGGCAACATTTTGAATCATAAAGAGGAGAAGAAAGGGGAAGGTGATGATGACAAGCAAGATCCTAGCTTTGTCGAGAGAGCGATTGGTATCACTGGGCTTAATAGTCACTGGGATCAGTTTCAGGCTTGGGCTAAGTTGGCTTGGATGAATCTCCAACCACCCGATGCAAGGTACTATTTTTTTTAAATTTTTTTAATTTATTATTAAATTTTTTTTTTGAGTAAAACGAGAGCTAGCTAGATGCCCCCCTGTTTCGTTAAAAGAAAACTTTAAGGAAACTAGCTAGTAATTCATGTATATATGTGTTGCATTATTATGTACTATTTGTTCGCTTTGTCATATTTTTAATAGTTGCTTTTCACTTTTAATGGCAGTATTTTAGATGACGCATTATTCATCTGAACTTAAACGATAAAGGTTTTTACGAGTGAAATTAAAATGGAGTTTCAAATTTAAGGACCTGCAAGATCATTAAATTTTAAATACATGTGCTTAGTTGCAAGGAAAAAAAATTATGTGTTGAAACTAATGTTTGCATGTATTCAAATACTTGCTGATTTGCTTTTATAATTAATCTTTGTCAATCAAAACTCAAGTTATGATTAGGATTGAACTCTGAAGTTATGATTAAGTTTACTTGTATATTCTGACACATCGTTGTAGATTAATGGGTGGAAACTGGGCTTTTACTTCGCATTTTTTTTATTTGTTAAGTATGCTTAAATAATTAGCTTCGTGGAATTGAAACCTAATTGCTAGGATACCATATCCAAGCATAACTTTTGAATTGCATTTTGGCTTTTAGAACAACAACAATGATTGTATCCAATTCCAATGACGAGAAAAACCCATATGAGGTCAAGCTTTTTGACATTAAAAGTAAGCAATTTGGGAAGAATCCGCAGCAAATAGAGTTCGAACTAGATTGTTATTGGGGAAGAAAGTTATCGTCAGACCATGGGGTAATTTTTGCTAATTAAAGAAATAATAGAAAGGTAATTTCATTGTAAACCTAATGCTGGGGGTTGTAATATAAGCACTTGGGGATTTTCAGCTAATGTTCGAAAGCATAAGTAGGGTTTTTAATTACCAACGGAGGTTGGTTTTTGGTAAGAGGGAAAACCACATGGAGGTTTTTGGAAAATGCCCCTTTAATTTTCAATATTAAGGATGGTTTCACAAAAATGTGTTGAAGGCAAAGTTTTATATGTATAGAATTTCTACATTATGGCTAATAATTACAAGCGAGGATCCTATACGCATGACCTAAACGAAGCAATTCATGCACCACTTCATTACTAAAAAAATTCTATTACTTTTTAAGTGATCAAAGCCGTTTGTCCTAATCTACATGGTTTAAAGCAAAGGTGCAACAAATTTCATGCTCTTTCAAAAGCATTTTACCCATAAATTCAAGGATGCAAAATTTTCCGTAATCAAGCAACCGTTAATTTTGCAATCATTAGATCAATAAATAAACGATTAAAAGATTTCAATGCCTCACAATTCTTTATGGGGGCATCTTTATAACCATGCATGTCGATCGAATAAACAGTTTGGAATGTCAAAAAAATTCAGTTATATGGGTGCGAAAATGCTTAGTTTAGGCTTGTACTTATAGGACCCTCGTTACTTCTCTACCAAGTTCTTCATTTTGTCATGTTATATTTTGTTGCTCCTTATTTGCTAGTGATGTTGTGGTTAAGGTTTGGACAGAGTGGATCTAATGCGGATGTGGTCAAGCAGGCAGCTACGAGGAGCTTTGAGACGAGTAAGGAGGCCGTCCAGCAAACAGCAGCCACCGCAGCAAAAGTGGCAGGGAAGGCCATGGAGAAGACTACAGAGAAACTCAAGAAGACGCTTTCTAGCGATCAAAGAGAGATAGATGCCGAGCTCTAAAATTGTTGTTAGATAAAACTCACTCTTCTTATTTGATATTGATGTGTGTTTCGACATTAATTAGTTTATTCTCATTGCTTGTATTTCTGTTAAAGTAAATGTTTGTTTTTCTATTTTATTAAACCGCCTAATTTCTCTGTCCCGTTAAAATTTTGTGAACGTATAACATTATGTTATGTTGGAAACGGGGAACGCTCCGTGAGGGATGTTCTTTAGTACTTGATGATGCTCGATATCGGTGATCTCCCAGATCGTGATACGTGGCTGATGACGTGTTTCAGAGCTCAGAATAAAGGGCCGACCAGGCCATCCATGTGCCCGACCCGTAAGCACAAGCTGGCTCTCCTCAGAGCCTCATGCACAAATTGGCTTCCTCGGCCTCCTAGCTCGCCTTCGAGCTATCACAGGACCAAGATGCCTTTGCTCTCCTCCGAGCTCGCCCGCCGAGGCCATTTTCCTCGGTCTCATCGACCGACCAACGGTACCACTCGCAGACGTAACCGCCGCTCCGCGAATCTCGCCATGCGCGAGATCTCCGCCGGCCACATCCCACGTTCCACGCCATTATGATCCCCATTAACGAGCCAGTCTCGCCATTAATGGAAAGATCCGCTTATCACGCGGACGTGACGTCGGGAGCGTAACGGTGATTCTAGCGTCTGTCCCTGCATGCCGTCGCCGCTATATAAACCCCTCTTCTAGAGGGATCAAGTAAGCCATTTTGACTCCACTAAGCCGTTACTCTTCTCGGATCTAATTACTGACTTGATCGTCGGAGGATCCTCGGTGGTACCAAACCATCCGAGGACTTTCTTGCAGGTACTCGGCGCAAATCTCCTCCAACCCATTGAGATCCACCCATTGCAGGAGATCACGCTCCAGATCAAATCTCAGCCGTCAAGCGCAGCCATCGGCAGATCAGCGGAAGACAACATCTGAAGGAGACCGGAAAGGCCCCCATCAGTACTGCTATTGCTTGAGCATGATATAGAACAGAACTAGGCTTTTAAGAAACACTCCTTGCATGGATATGTTCATTATTTTAAATGTTATAATTTTACTAACATCTTTCATTAATTGCATTTTTCATTTTTGCAGCTTGTTTTTGTTTCTATTTAGTGGCGGATCCAAGATCTTATTTAAGTGGTGGTGGTGGTGAGAGAGGAGTTTTTTATATAATAATAATTCTAATTAACTAAAAAATCACAAAGCAATAATTAATGGTATAAGAACTTATGGCATATGTTTCTCTTAAAATAGTAGTCATTGAAAATCTGGATCAAGGAAGAACAAAATTTAAAATCAATTTCAGCTAAAATTTAAAATTTAGGAAAAATTTCACCTCGGTGAAGGGGCTAACATTTCTTCTTCTTCATCCAATCTGCAAATACACTGAATATGTTAAAAATAAGCTTTGAAACCTTTCCAGATATCGCAAAATCAACTAAAATTTCTTCATACATGAAGGATTGAAAGTCTATAACTGAGTACAATTTGTACATATAAATTTGACAATAAAGCAATTAAGTGAAAATTTTCATTTTGAGAATGGAATTAGTCTTTTCAAGATTTTATTACATACAAAACTTCCATAATCTTAAAAAGTGTTTGCCCTTAGTTGAAACGCATGTCTTGAGCCAATCAAATTGGCAGTCTTGGAAGTCGTAACAAAATCTTCCCCATCAACTCGCAAGAAGAAAATAATCTTTTATACACACATTGATCAACTAAATTAAACAACAATCTAATAGTTTTACGGCAAAAATTTATGGCATCACTACTATAAATGTGTCCAACAGTAACGGGGTATAGGTAGTGGTTCCAACCGCTACCAGTTATTCGTAACGGTTGTTATAGTATTAGTAGCGGTTCTTGTAGGATATATGTATGCTCTAGAGGTCATTATATGAATAGTGGATGCTTAGACACACACACACACACACACACACACACACACATATATATATATATAACTTTCTTGCTCGACATGATAGTATGCTATCTGGTTGTACTTTATCTTGACATGTTTACTTGATACTGTCCATTTAATACATGTTGATAAAGCCCTCAGGATATCGGCTTGACTTCTATGGCTATGATGGAGATCATACAAGTGGGGGATGTGTGGTCTATAAGCATATCCTTAAATGTTCCTAGTCGAGGGTATATCGAGACAGGGCATCGATATTCTAGAGTAGACTAGCGTATACGTTTCTTGACCCATATGATGGGCGATGGATGATCCCATATCCATTGGTATTGTGACATCAAAGATTGTATATGGGTGCTCAGTGGAGACTGGGTACACTGAACGGACTAATTGAGAACTCCTATATGGTATTATGTCTATCGTCGGATAGCAGTTCTCAGGTGACACGGATACAGGTTAGTCTGTAGACCGAGATTGTCATAGAGTCTTGTGTGTTCTCCCACTATACTTTGATTTCCACCCTACCACGGCTCTACTAAGTTGTGCAAATAGGTGGGTTTTGGGTACAGTCCCGAGACACCTGGAGACAATGAGCGATAGGAGGGGTTTCGTCTCTCCGGATATTGGGAGTTGATGTTGTGCTATGCGCGATTGGTTTTGACTCGAAGTCCTTGGCCAGGGCTGATGAGATTTACTGATAAGTGTTATCAGTAGTTTCTCGACCGGTCATAGTCCATATCGACATAACTTATTAAGTTATTAGGGCTCGACGATTCCATCCCTAGACTTGATATGCAGCATATCAGATGAAGAGACCGGACTGTACGGTAAGTGTTACCAATGACTTTGCGGGAGCTTTGACAAGTTTGCTTGTTGTTCTTCTGTTCACTCAATACCCGAGTGGCCATTACGTTTACCTGACCGCTTGCGGCTTGTGGGTGTTTTGATATGATCATAACCTACTGCCGGCGTATTGACGAGTCTTAGAGTCCCACACAGGATTTTTCTAGCTCAGGCGAAACAATATGGTGTGCATATGAGATATACGCGGGAGCTCGATTAAATGTGAGTATGTGATACCGTATTTTAATCAGGCGTTTACTATTAATAAATCAGTCATATCAAATACAACCTAACCAATAGTAAACGCCTGATTAAAATACGGTATCAAATTCAAATGTAATGTGTTGCTGATATATGATGTGCAGGATTGTCGCGATTGAATAGCCGGTTTTTTTTTATGTGAGATGAGAGTTTTCTTTTCATTCATGTAAAATTCAAATGTAATGTAATATTCTTTTATTTGGGGCACTTCCGGGTTGAGGTTGATGTCACCAGTGTTGTATATTATTTACTTTTCCGCATTAGGATAGACCCAAGGAGGGGAGCACAAGTGACCGGGTTCTGGGGTTCAGTGGGAGGCCATCTCGAGGATTTGAGACCGGGTCTTCTAAACTCCAGAATTGGTAGGGTTGTTTGCCGCTCTCGTAGGTGTCACGCCCCGCTTCCCAGAGTACGCAAGATTGGGCACGTGACATAGCCAACCATGCTACCTGTGGGTAGGAAGTATCCATCCACAGTCACATTACGGCTGTAGAGATATCAAGAACAAGATAAAACTATCTAACACATGTCCACAATCCAGAATAACAAGAGTCAATGATAAATAAATGCGGAAGCAAATGATCCAATACAATAACAGAAAAGTGTGTCCCATAATGCGGGCTCACATCTGGAAATAAAAATGCAGGAAATAAACTAACCACTACAGAACTCACAACTCAGCCTGCTGGCTGAAGTACTCCTGCTCGGACAGTGACAGTGGTAAAGAATCTGGGCCATGCAAAACCCAGACGTCAGCGCGTCATATCAACCAGTAATATAATATGAACAGTGTAATAGGCAATGCAGAAATAAACATGAATAAAGCAATAGTATGAAACAAGCAGTGCAGGGTAGTGTGCAGTGGGTAACTAAACTGTTCTATCAGGTTTTCTATTCTAAAGTCTTTGAAATCAATTGATGACTCGTCGATGTAACTCAATAGTATCCCGTGCGTGCCCGGGACCACGGTCAAGATTCTCGGGGCTGAATCCGAGACGTGCCGCTAGGCAGTAACAAGTAGCAGGATAGGTGAGTGATGTCAGCATCATCACTCCGGGGCTGGCCTAGCCTGTAAGACTGATCAGAACAGGTATCGAACTGTTGAGTTACAAGTCGGTTTCACCTTTGATTTCCCCATACCCCCAAGTTATGTATGTCGAGTCAGGTATTCAGTAATCAAGAACTAATGCCAACACAGGATCAGGTAAAAGCAGGTTTGTCTGGATAGACAACAGGAATGGTCCATGAGGACTCCATGTCAGGTTTGTTGGCATTAGGCATGAGATCAGGTAACAGGTCAGGTCATGGTACATCAGGTTAAGTCGATAGTAAATGGTACCATGTCAGGTATAGTAGGAAGTGTAACAGGTCATGTCAGGAAACACAAGATGTCATGTGGGTGCTCATATTCAAACTAACATAAGCATGTGTATAAATAAACAAGCATGAGTACTATCAGAACAACAAACTGGAACATGTAATATGATATGCAAATAGATATAATTTCAAGGATATGGATGCACAGTTATCGATTAGGGTTACATTTATAGTTCCAATATTAATTAGGATGCAATTTATTAAACATGGAGTGTTAATATCACAGTATTATGTAGTAATGTGATCTATGGATGCAATTATATGTATCTTAAATGCGATGGATGCAAACGGGTATCCGAAAAGTTATAAAACTATAAAATGGTAATGTGGGATGTACAACTAAGCAATATGTGATATAAATATTGATATAATAATATTAATATGGATAGCATATTCAAAGCGATTAATAACAATAAAAGTGGTATTAATTAACCATGCACAAGAAGGTTCCGTTCAGAAATTCAGCGTCACCCTAATTTGTAAAATAGCTTAAAAATAATAAACGTTCTCCAAAAGGGACGTGTATTATACCAAAACAAAGATAATTCAATAAGGTTTTCATTTTTATAAGTATAAGCATCTCAGGTTGTCCCTACAAAAAGTTGTGAATATTCGAAATTGAAAGTTTGCTGCTGGAATTTCCCTGGACAGCAGTTTGGAGACATTTTCATTTGCATTTTACGTTATTTAAACAATTTATTTTGCAAGAAAATATTTCATAGAGTTATATTATTCTGAGTTAGCTTCGTAACGAACTAAAGAACGTATACTAATGATTTTTCTATGATTTATAATGAATTTTATACGGTAAGGTGTACAGTAAATTTCAGATTTGTCATATCCGATTTTTCAAAGACGTTTCTGTAAGTGCACGGCGGCGCCCCGGCCGTCAATCCGACGGCCAAATGCGGAAGCGGTGATAAACTTTAAATTTTCTTGAACTGGCAAACCGCCGCGCACTAAAACCCGGATCGAACCACTAACTAGTCCTAGCTAACAATAAGATGGGAAAGAGATATACCGACGATCCAAGTCCTCCGGTCTTCTCGTCATCGTCCCAATCTCTTGCGGAATGTCCCGTCTCCTCCTCGTCGCCGGAAGTGCACCACATCGCCTACTTCTTTTACGGGCTCCCACCTCAATGCCGAGGCAACTCGGACACGAAGCCGGCTACTAGACGTGCCCAAGGTTCGCTGTAGAATATGTAGTACTCAAGTCTCACTTTGGGGTAGTAGGAATTGCCATTGTGGTGGAGGAAAAGGAACTTGGAGAGAAGTGGGAGAAAAATGGAGCATACAAAGAATGAGTGTAACATTTTTCTCTCAACCCATGAATATCCATTCCATTCCCCATGGAATGGCCGGCCCCCCCTTTTACCAAGTGTGATTGGAGAGAGAAAAGAGAAAAGTCAAGGGGGTGGGTGGAAGCAAATGATGATGAGGAAAAATCAAATGATCACCACAAATCCAACACTCAAAGGCAACCATCATCTCATGCATGATGGCTTCAAAAAGTCAAGCCATCATGAGAAGAAGAAGTCAAGTGATGGTGCTTATCATGAAAACCATCATGATACAAATATAAGCAAAGAACCCCCTCCACTAATGCCTATTTGCAACAATGCAAATAAACCCTCCTCCACCAATCTTCGGCCAATGAACGGAACAATGGAAATCGGCCGAAACGGAAAGCAAACTGGCAACTCCAGAAAACTGGTCCCGTAATAAATTACAGGAAAAACCCCGATACTGTGCATACACACCCGCATCTGTATTTCGACCGAAATACAAATGCAATGAGACAAAATCTACACTGTACTATACTAGGATCCGGCTTAAACCAAAGCCGGCTAGTAATATCCGTTCGATCCTGATCCGTGCAATACCGCACGTATCTGATCGAACCCTGCCATATAACCATACGGCCTATAGTACAGACTGTCCGATCCTGATCCGTGCAATACCGCACGTATCTGATCGAACCTTGCCATATCTCCATACGGCCTCTACAACCTTTCGCCCGAAAGCTGAGTAACTGAATGTGGGGGACTCTAAAGACTCATCAACACCTTGGTTGTGGATTTAACCACTAGCACGTTAGAGGTATAAGCCAATACATAACGGGCTACTAGGTATTGACCAAAAGGGACGTCTGTGAGCGAACTCAGCCTGACACCCTACTGAGCCTGTCAGTGACAATATCCGTACAGTCCGGTCCATTCGTCTATGAGTATCGCATGGCGGGCCTAGGGGGTTGGTAAAAGTCAGACCCCCAAAAGCGGTACAAGTCGTGTCGGAGTGTAGCCCAGAACACCCTGAGATACTACTGGAATACCTACCAGTAAATCTCCTTGCCTCGGCCGAGGGCTTCGTGTAATGGCTCTTCTAGACACAGCACGACTTCACCCCCAATACCGGGAGAGACGAACCCCTGAAGATACGCTCACTGCCTCCATGTGGCTCGGGACTGTACCCAACTAAAACCTGTTTGCACGACTCCTTTGAGCCGTGGTAGGGTAGTAATCAAAGTACAGTGGGAACTCACACGAGACAAATGACGATCCCCAGGTCGATGAACTAACCTACACACATGTCACCAGGGAACTGCCATCTGACGTCTGGTATATGACCAACTGGCATGTTCCCGGCGAGTCCTGTCCGGTGTACTCATAACCCAATGAGCACCTGTATACATCTTAGGTGATCCAACTGACACCAGTGGCTTGTGAGACCGGCCACCGCCCCTCGTCGGGGTCTCGACTGTATACACTAGTCTAGTATGGAGAATCGATGCCCTGTCTCGAAACTCTCACGACTAGGGACCTTTTAAGTATATGCTTATAGACCCCCAGCTCCCACTTATATGATCGCTCTCATACTGCTGGTGGTCAAGCAAGAATCCTAGGGGCTCTATCAACGTGTAATAGCAACTTGTCAGGTCACCTAAAACAGTACACGATGATAAAGGTAAACCAGATAGCATACTATCATCTCGAGTAAGACTGTCCTACCGGGATAGGTCCTCCATCAATCATTGCAATCACGTACCTGTGACCTAATAATTGACTCTGAGGGCACTATCTCCAACAATCTCCCACTTGCACTCAAGGCTAATTATTGCGATGTCGCATACTCACAGCCCGTGTGATACCGAACACCCAACTCCTCTACTAGTCAGTCTCACAAAGCTCGTTTACGAAACTATTGCGTTCGAGGAATAGCCTCAGTGAGTGGATCCGCTTAGTTGTCTCTTTCAATGTCTCTCTATATCTCAAGTTCGCGGAGAAACCCATCTCCCGAAATGAGCAATACCTGTCTTAGAATGTGTCTGGATGTCTGATGGGACATAGCTCATAAATGAACTCCAAATCCAAACTTCTTAGACTATATCGTCAACTGAACTTAATCAGTATCCTGCGCCATGCCTCCCTCAGTATTGCCTTGGACCAACTGTCCAAAATACTGCCCCTCATCAGAAGGAAAACCATAACTCTGACAACCTCCCTGTCGTCCAGGTCACCTTGGAAGCCTGGAATGATAACTGTCTCCTCAACGAGGCTGTCGTTATCATATCCCTAGAACATCCACTTATGTTCTAAAACTGCTTCCGACTGTTTCTCCAGGATTAGATTAATGTCAACTTATTGCATCTAGTGCAAGAACAATGTCTGGTGTGGTACTTGACATCTCATGATTGACTCAATCGCCTGAGCAAGTGATCTGCCAATCATGCACATCCCTCTCCCCTTTAGTCTGTAAGACACCTTTAGAGAGGGTGACTCCATTACCTGCAGGTACACTACCGTGCCAGGAGTCGTCCATTCTAAATACTCTTAGAATGCTGTCTAAGTATCCAGATTGGGAAACCACCCAAATCTAGATCTAAAACCATAGATCTAGTAACCAGTTTGTCTGATATAATGTCCAAGTCCCATATGGAGAAACTACTGTGTGACGACCAAAGTATAACCGATTGTAGTATAGGAATATCACTTCCTACTCTGTGTATGTCATCCAAATACCAGGACATCACACCCTACTACCTTCTCAACAGATCCATCCCCTATTCTGATGAAGTCAAACCTATGACTGTCACGTCAGAAATAGATGATCTATCTCCGCTACATTTGCTTTAGTCTATAAATAGACATAAGCTACTTGTCCACCAATGCTTCCGCTGATCCCACTGACTACGACAACCCTCTGGCAGAGTCATATAGACGTACACTTCTAAAACTAGTTTAGAACGACGCTATACTCATCCTCCCGCCGGGTCTCGCAGCCTGGAACAACAGCAATGGTAATTGTGGGTAAACAAGAACTTCCCTGTCACCGTCCTTGAGGCTACCGGAGTACCTCTCGGGTGCCTGAAGTTACCCACCGTATCTGCGGAGTGGCCAATGGAATGTCAATCCAGATTGAATCTTTAGGTTCCTTACCAAATCTTCAGTAATCGTTTGTGGTTCTGGAATCACTTCCAGTTCTACCATACTCCCACTACTGTTTTCTGAAAAAATCCATTTTTAATAAAACTGTGGCGAGTCTAGAACAATATCGCTATTGTTCATCCAGATGGTAGAAAGTCAACCCTCGTCATAGCCTGGGTCAACCCACAAACAGCCATTACAGAAACGTGCCTTGAGTTGTCAAGTGTCTGGTTTTAATCATAATCCGGACAACTCCCCGTACCTTAACATCGTTAAGATATGAACTGTTCTATATCCAATATAGAACCAGAGGCACTGATTTAATTGAACCAGATCCAAATCATGCAACTGTCTCCAGTGCATGTCAACTGAATGGAAGGAGGCCGATCAGCGTTACTCAACTTAGGAATGCTTCCAATTATGAATAACCTGAAAGAGAAGCAATTTCTCTTAATCACTACTATCAACTGAATACCATATACAAGTATCTACATCTTCGATTACTTTGAAGAATCCCGATACTTGCTACACCTGGTTCTCTACTCTATTCAAATACCTATAACTTCTCAAAATTCAGATCCTGTGTTTCCTACGAAACACTTGTCTAAAAACTAGAGAAGTCATAAGTAAACCGAATATAGTACGAGGACCAACCCCTCTGTCCTGATGGACCCTGGACATCATACAATACTCTGTACAAGTCCCTTGAGTCTGATAACTCACTCACTGTGTGTCGTAGGTTGAAAACTGTACTTATGGTTAAGAAGAATTACACCGCTGCTTAATGCTCCTTACCTAACCATCCACTGATATAGGTAAATGTCGTAGACATAATTTCAGAAAGGTATATCTCACTCTATGAAAATAGACGTACAGATATATCAATTTGAAATTGGTGCATAACAGCGGATATTCAAAACCAAATATTTGCCGACCGGCAAACAACCCAGGTGACTTCCTCAAATATCACCGATTACAACGAATCCCGATATAATGAGGATAATCACCCAATTCCCAATAACTTACTCCCACTCATCATCTGTAAAAACATGCAGATGTGAGAATCGTACCTGGTAAATACATACCCTGGAGTAAGTATCTAATCGGGAAATCAGTTTTCCTTTAACATTACACAGTGAAACTGAAACATTGAAATGTTCCGATGGGGTATTCTGGTATTCCTAGTAATGCCTCTTCCAGATTCACGACTGTAACCGTATAGTTCTTTGCCACCTCTCCAAATCCCTTCATATGTCTTTAGTCTTTACCTTCTGTACCCCCTTTAGGCCAAATGGTTTTCTTCCTTCCCTACCGTTCGGCACCAGCCTATGGTTTGGAAGAAGACTATCCAATAAGCATAATGGGTGTACTGTCCCAATCCTAGGAACACTCGTAATGCGAGAGGAGGTGAAGATAAAAGACACCTGAATAAACCTTATTCCTATTTCTCCTGGACCAGAATCCATCCCCGAACTGGAACAAGTTCCCTTCGAGTTCGTATATAACCATACGATGGAGTATCCAAATAAACTGTGGATCTTCGTAGTGATACGGAGTGTCCAGGAGAAATACAAAGGTGATGTGGGAGTGGTAACGAAATATTTGGTTTGGTCGTGAATATCTGTTGCAATTTACTTTGCCCTCTTACTAATCCCTTGCTTTGTCTTAACTTAATACCTTCTGCACACCATCGTTATGCTAATTGGTTTTCTTCATTCCCTACCGTTCGGCACCAGCCTAAGGTTTGGAAGAAGACAATCCAATTTGCGTAATAGGTGTACTACCCCTAAACCAAGGAGTACTCGTAACCTGAGAGAGGGTAAAAGGAAAAGACAACTGAATAATCCTATCCGTTTCCTCCAGAACCTGAAACCATCCTCGAATAAATTCCTTCGAGTTCGTATCTAACCATACGATGGTTTTGTCCAATGGAAGCGGACGTTCGTAGTAATACGGGGTGTCCTGGAGAAAAGGGTAAAAGTAGGAGTGGCAATGAGGTTCGCAACTCTGACAATCCAAAAGCCAGTATTAAGAAGGTTCGGTCAACTTGGTCACTGAGTCATAGTCTTAGGGTCGGGTCAATGGTCGCTGCCTAAGAGAGAGAGAAAATAAACACTCAGCGTGCACTCTAACCTAGATCAGAATGGTTACCAATTCATCTAATCTGGAAACCTCCCATTGTACCGTCAAATTCTCCTCCAAACCTAAAAGAAGAATTAGTCGGGAACACCCGAGGAGTAAACCAACTCATCAGTGGGAATCGGGATCCAACTCTCATCGCATGACAACGTGACGGAATCCGCTCACGGTATCACACTCCAGAAGGTATGCGCATATCTGGCAAGTTTCAGTTCTTTTGAAACTCCCGATGTGATTTCTGCCCCATGCTCTTATGACCTTGACTTTGGCCAACAAATCATAAGTCACATGTCAAGTTCTACCCGTCATTCTCCAGGTTGTTTTGAATCCACCCGTACATACCCTTGACTTTGGCCAACAAGGCAGTACGACTGTTCCAAACCAACGCATCTATCTATGCTGCATATGAATAACCAACAGCTACCAAACACTGTGCCTTGACTTTGGCCAACAAACACAGCTTGAATACTATTGACTACCCATATGAAACGACGGAGGGCTACGAATGGTTTCTGGCGAAAACCTTTAACGTAATGAACTTGATATCGTTGAAGGAACGGATAGCTTTTTGAAAATATAGTGACGAAAACCTTCGCTAAAGAGGTCACTCCCGGTGAAGGGATCTCGGCTCTTTCCCCGTAGAATGGGGTGCAGGATATTCCAACTGAATACCACGGTGCAAAGCAAAAGTAATCGGCTATAGTGAAGTTAATGCCCTGACGCAAACTTCTGTCCAAGGGGTCACTCCCGGTGAAGGGATCTCGGCCCTTGCCTCGTCGACTGAGGAGCAGGATGTTCCAACTGAATACCACGATGCAAAACAAAAGTGAACGTCCTTGCAATAACAGCTTTTTGAAAAGTGTTCCAACAACATCAGATTAGGTTTGTTTTTAACTTGCATTGATCCGAATCAATGCAGTCCCATCAATTGATCACACCACAAAGAACGAAAATATACTGATGTACGTATATGCCATCCGCATTCGCCACTGGGTCCCGTCATTACTCGTTAGGTTAGCTAACTAACGACAGAGCGGGGACTGGACTAGCGCGGATGTAAAACATATACAACATCTACTAATATATATACCAATATATTATATTCGCTCAAGGCGTGAATAAAATGCAACATCACAGAAATGTACAGCATCACAGAAACAATACAGATATCTGGGATCCCCGGGTTTCACAGAGCCACTACTGAAACCCGACGTTCCCTTGGTCGCGTGGATAGCCTGTGCAATGAGAACCTAGACCCCTACGGGCGCGGCAAGTCACCCGCCAAAACCTGAAGCGAGGCAGCCCCCTTCAGCGACGTGAATGGACCACCCGGCACTTCACGGAATCCGGCAACTTGGGCACCCCTCCTGGGTCAACCTGTACCCCCTACGAGTGCGGCGAATAGCCCGCCAATCCTAGAGTGAAGCCCCCTCCGTCCCAATGCCATGAGATGCGGGCTTGTTGCCCTCTAGAACCCGGCTATCCGTGCACCCCTCCGCGGGGCAATCCTAGTACAGAAAATAAAATATACATACAACGGGTACATCGACCGCAACCTGGCCGTGCCCCAAAATAATAATACAATCAGGCAGTGACGGCAGTCCACATGTCGGACGCTTGCCCCGCAATATCAAATGTACATAATACAACAAAACAGTACTAGCATTGCATCCAGGCTATCCCCCACGACCGATCCACAACATCACAGCAAAAACAGAACATCAACGTGAAAGTCACGTTCGCAAATCCGTCTAACCGGGTTATAGCAGTTAGACTGGATTTACCGATCAAGTGACATTCACGGTCGCAGATATAATGTAAATACTGTGAAAAATGTGTTTAAAATATCCGACCGATCAAAATTTAACAAGTGGGCCCCAAAATAATACTGTAGCAGTTAAAGAAATTATGGGCCCAAAATTAATGTTCCAAAACACCTAAAATAAGCCCAGAGGCCCGAAAAAATCCTACCCATTGAACCTTTCATTCTGCGGCGGAACCGCGGCCCCAGGTGGGTATTGGCCGCGGTTCCGCGCTCTGACTGAAAAGTCAACGGCTCGAATTTTCCCAGAAGTCTTATGTTATCCTGTACAGTACTTTTATACAACCTGAAAAATTTTTGGGGACCAAAAAATTTCAACAGAAAACTGTCGTGAGCAAATACGGGTTTTTGGACATTTCGATCGATCGGAACTGAAAAACACATTACACAAAGCTAGACTAAGTTAATGGGGAGGCTCTGATACCACTGTAAGTGCACGGCGGCGCCCCGGCCGTCAATCCGACGGCCAAATGCGGAAGCGGTGATAAACTTTAAATTTTCTTGAACTGGCAAACTGCCGCGCACTAAAACCCGGATCGAACCACTAACTAGTCCTAGCTAACAATAAGATGGGAAAGAGATATACCGACGATCCAAGTCCTCCGGTCTTCTCGTCATCGTCCCAATCTCTTGCGGAATGTCCCGTCTCCTCCTCGTCGCCGGAAGTGCACCACATCGCCTACTTCTTTTATGGGCTCCCACCTCAATGCCGAGGCAACTCGGGCACGAAGCCGGCTACTCGACGTGCCCAAGGTTCGCTGTAGAATATGTAGTACTCAAGTCTCACTTTGGGGTAGTAGGAATTGCCATTGTGGTGGAGGAAAAGGAACTTGGAGAGAAGTGGGAGAAAAATGGAGCATACAAAGAATGAGTGTAACATTTTTCTCTCAACCCATGAATATCCATTCCATTCCCCATGGAATGGCCGGCCCCCCCTTTTACCAAGTGTGATTGGAGAGAGAAAAGAGAAAAGTCAAGGGGGTGGGTGGAAGCAAATGATGATGAGGAAAAATCAAATGATCACCACAAATCCAACACTCAAAGGCAACCATCATCTCATGCATGATGGCTTCAAAAAGTCAAGCCATCATGAGAAGAAGAAGTCAAGTGATGGTGCTTATCATGAAAACCATCATGATACAAATATAAGCAAAGAACCCCCTCCACTAATGCCTATTTGGAACAATGCAAATAAACCCTCCTCCACCAATCTTCGGCCAATGAACGGAACAATGGAAATCGGCCGAAACGGAAAGCAAACTGGCAACTCCAGAAAACTGGTCCCGTAATAAATTACAGGAAAAACCCTGATACTGTGCATACACACCCGCATCTGTATTTCGACCGAAATACAAATGCAATGAGACAAAATCTACACTGTACTATACTAGGATCCGGCTTAAACCAAAGCCGGCTAGTAATATCCGTTCGATCCTGATCCGTGCAATACCGCACAAATCTGATCGAACCCTGCCATATAACCATATGGCCTATAGTACAGACTGTCCGATCCTGATCCGTGCAATACCGCACGTATCTGATCGGACCTTGCCATATCTCCATACGGCCTCTACAACCTTTCGCCCGAAAGCTGAGTAACTGAATGTGGGGGACTCTAAAGACTCATCAACACCTTGGTTGTGGATTTAACCACTAGCACGTTAGAGGTATAAGCCAATACATAACGGGCTACCAGGTATTGACCAAAAGGGACGTCTGTGAGCGAACTCAGCCTGACACCCTACTGAGCCTGTCAGTGACAATATCCGTACAGTCCGGTCCGTTCGTCTATGAGTATCGCATGGCGGGCCTAGGGGGTTGGTAAAAGTCAGACCCCCAAAAGCGGTACAAGTCGTGTCGGAGTGTAGCCCAGAACACCCTGAGATACTACTGGAATACCTACCAGTAAATCTCCTTGCCTCGGCCGAGGGCTTCGTGTAATGGCTCTCCTAGACACAGCACGACCTCACCCCCAATACCGGGAGAGACGAACCCCTGAAGATACGCTCACTGCCTCCATGTGGCTCGGGACTGTACCCAACTAAAACCTGTTTGCACGACTCCTTTGAGCCGTGGTAGGGTAGTAATCAAAGTACAGTGGGAACTCACACGAGACAAATGACGATCCCCAGGTCGATGAACTAACCTGCACACATGTCACCAGGGAACTGCCATCTGACGTCTGGTATATGACCAACTGGCATGTTCCCGGCGAGTCCTGTCCGGTGTACTCATAACCCAATGAGCACCTGTATACATCTTAGGTGATCCAACTGACACCAGTGGCTTGTGAGACCGGCCACCGCCCCTCGTCGGGGTCTCGACTGTATACACTAGTCTACTATGGAGAATCGATGCCCTGTCTCGAAACTCTCACGACTAGGGACCTTTTAAGGATATGCTTATAGACCCCCAGCTCCCACTTATATGATCGCCCTCATACTGCTGGTGGTCAAGCAAGAATCCTAGGGGCTCTATCAACGTGTAATAGCAACTTGTCAGGTCACCTAAAACAGTACACGATGATAAAGGTAAACCAGATAGCATACTATCATCTCGAGTAAGACTGTCCTACCGGGATAGGTCCTCCATCAATCATTGCAATCACGTACCTGTGACCTAATAATTGACTCTGAGGGCACTATCTCCAACAGTTTCATGTGTAAACTATAAGATTTTCAAATGTATAACATTATAAAATGAAGATTATAAACTAATTAAAGATAATAATAATAAATATTACGATGATATATATTTTAAATGATATGGTATTTATTTAAATAGGTATAAAATGAATTATATAGCATGTAGCAAGATTAACTTGCCTCGATGGGTCGCGAATCGGGAAAACGGAACGTTAACCGTCGACGAGGAAAACTCGCGACGGGCGCACAGTTCACGGAATGAACCCAAACGACGAACAAAGGAACCACACGGGTCGGGGTACCTCACTGGAACGTTGAGAAGCGTCACCGGCACGACGGAATTCCGGCAACAAAAGAACAGTTAAAAAAATGAAAAACGGAACATGAAGCAAGAAGAGAAAGAATGATAAAGAGAAGTACGAGAGAATATATGAGGGAGAGGGAGAGAGAGAGGAAAAAGTGGAGAGAGCGAGAGAGAAAGTGGGGCCCACGGGGTTAAAGGGGAGGTTGCGATTGGCTGAGAGAATAAATTGAGAAGGATATAAAAGATTGTAAAAAATATTATATGGTTAACTTAAAGATTTAAAAGATAGGTAATGAACGGTAAGATATCAGGTTAGTTAGAAAAATATATGCGATGGTTTTAATAATATTAAAATTTTGGGATTTTGGCGCCAAATGAAACATTTCCAAATTGCGCCCGGGTTGGGTCCAAAAATTCGAAATTCAAGTAATAGGATTTTAAGCGGGTTCCAAATTTTAAAATGAAATGTTTTATGATTAAAAAGCATACTCCCAAAACGGACACACGCACGTGCACGTAGCCATCCAAACTCACCCGTTTCACTGAACGGGATGAGAACACAATGCACGGATGCTACCACGAGGCTAAGGGTGTCAAGTAGGCCAAGATGAATATTTTCAATTTTATTTTAGGTGCTAAAATTTGTTATATGCAGAATGACTTAGCCAAATAAAATTTTACAGTAAGACCCCAAACAAGCAAGATAAATGAAATGAGTAATATCTAATGCTCAACCAATAATAAAAAATAGTAGTATTGGGCTCGGGTGTTACATTATACCCAACTACAAAAGAATTTCGTCCTCGAAATTCCAAGAATACAAGATAGAAAACTACAGGAAAAGGTGAGGATACTTCTGTCGGATCTCGTCTTCTCGCTCCCACGTGGACTCTCCATGCGATCGATTACCCCAAGAAACGAGCACAAGGGGGATAACCTTGTTCTTAAGGACCTTTTCCCTTCGATCCATGATTTCAACCGGTCGCTCCTCAAAAGTTAGGTCTTCCCGTACAGTTAACTCCGAATGATCCAAGACGTGCGTTTCATCTCGAACATACCTTCGTAGTTGAGATACGTGAAACACGTCATGCATACCCGCCAAGGACTGCGGTAATGCCAAACGGTACGCTACCTCTCCAACGCGCTCCAATATCTCGAAGGGTCCAACGAATCGAGGACTAAGCTTTCCTCGACTCCCAAAACGAATCACCCCTCTAGTCGGTGATATTTTCAAGAATACCAAATCACCCATGGCGAACTCTAGACGTGTCAGCCCAACTTTTCTGTCGGTCCTGTGCTGCCTTCATATGATTTCTGATAGGGTTAACCTTCTCAACTGTCTGCACAACCAAATCTGGTCCCAATAATCTTCGTTCACCGATATCGTCCCAACAAACAGGTGAACGGCATTTACGACCATACAAAGTTTCAAACGGAGCCATCTGGATAGTTGCTTGGAAACTATTGTTGTAAGAAAACTCCACCAAGTGTAGGTGATCCTCCCATGAACCCTTGAAGTCCAACATGCATGCTCTCAACATGTCTTCAAGAGTTTGGATCGTTCTCTCTGACTGACCATTAGTTTGAGGATGCTAAGCTGTGCTAAACTTCAATCGAGTCCCCAAACTTTCCTGTAAACTCCTCCAGAGGTGTGATAAGAACCGAGTGTCCCGATCAGACACGATGCTCACCGGTACGACATGCAATCTTACAATCTCTTGCATGTACCGCTCTGCCAAAGTCTCCATTGATTGACCAACCCGGAAAGGAATAAAGTGAGCTGCCTTGGTCAATCGATCGACAATCACCCATACTGCATTGTTGCCCTTTGGACTTCGCGGTAAAGCCGTCACGAAATCCATGGTTATATGTTCCCACTTCCACTGAGGAATCGGAAGTGGTTGCAACAAACCAGCAACCCTTTGGTGTTCAGCCTTGACTTGCTGACATACCAAGCACTTAGCCACGAAGCGAGCAATCTCCCGTTTCATGCCTTCCCACCAGAAATGCTGTCGAATATCTCGGTATATCTTTGTACCTCCTGGATGTATAGAATAAGCTGAACTGTGGGCCTCCTTCATAAGCTCTTCACGAACATCCCCCTTTGGCACACACAAACGGCTACCATACCTCAACAAACTATCTACGTGGACTAGTAAATCTGTTCGTAGTCCAGCCTTAACCTGCTCTCGAAACTTCTGCAGTCTAGGATCCTGCGATTGTGCCGCTTTAATCTTCTCAACCAAGGACGACTGTACTTGCAACTGCATCAACTGTCCCGTAGAATGTGGTAGCACAACTTCCAAGTCAAATCTTCGAAAATCTGCAATGATCTTCCTCTGTGTAGTTAACACCTGAATTGCTGGTAACCGACTAAGCGCATTCGGCACGACGTTAACCTTTCCCGGATGGTATTTAAGATCAAGGTCGTAGTCGGCCATCAGCTCTAACCATCTACGCTGCCTCATATTCAACTCCTTCTGAGTGAACACATACTTCAGACTCTTGTGATCTGTAAAAACTTCGACTCTCTCACCCAAAAGGTAGTGTCTCCAAATCTTCAAAGCGAAGATCACAGCCGCAAGCTCCAAGTCATGAGTTGAATAATTCTTCTCATGGGTCTTCAGTTGTCTTGATGCGTATGCTACGACCTTCCCATGCTGCATCAAAACACATCCCAATCCTTTCCCAGATGCGTCGCTATGAATCACCAGTCCTCCGGAATTGTCTGGTACGGTCAGGATAGGGGCGATTATCAACTTCTGCTTCAACGTCTCAAAGCTAACGCACACTTATCCGTCCATACAAAAGGTACCTCTTTGCGCGTAGGCTTGGTCAACGGTTCTGCCAAACGAGCGAAGTTCTCCACAAATCTCCTGTAGTATCCGGCTAATCCAAGGAAACTTCTATCTCAGCTACATTCCTTGGAATAGGCCAATCTCGAACTGCTGCAATCTTTTCGGGATCGACGGCGATTCCATCGCCTGACACAACATGCCCCAGAAACTTCACTTCTTCCAGCCAAAATTCGCACTTACTCATCTTCGCATACAATTTCTCCTGTCTCAATGTCTGCAGTGCGATCTTCAAATGCTCAGCATGCTCCTCCAAACTCTTCGAGTAAACCAGAATATCGTCAATGAATACCACAATAAACTGGTCCAAGAATGGTGAAAAGATTCGGTTCATCAAGTCCATGAATACTGCCGGCGCACTCGTTACTCCGAAGGGGATCACTAGATACTCGTAATGTCCATACCAAGTTCGAAACGCCGTCTTGCAAATATCCTCTGCTTTCACTCGGACCTGATGATATCCGGATCGTAAATCCAGTTTCGAGAATACCCTCGCGCCACTAAGCTGCTCAAAAAGTTCTCCAATGCGATGGATCGGGTACTTGTTCTTAATAGTTACCCGGTTTAATTCTCGATAATCGATGCACATCCTTCTCGTGCCATCCTTCTTCTTTACTAGAAGAACTGGAGCTCCCCAAGGCGCGTTGCTGCTTCGAATCTAACCCTTCTCAAGCAATTCAGTAACTTGTTTCTTAACTTCTTCCAATTCTACTGGTGCCATTGGATAATACGCTTTAGATACTGGCGCTGCACCAGGAATAAGGTCAATTGCGAACTCCACGTCTCGCTTCGGCAGCAAGCCCGATATATCTTCAAACACATCCATAAAATCGCGAACAACCGCCGGCTCTTCACTATTATCAACTTCCATTGCTGCAAGAACATTGTTAGTCGGCCTAGCCCTAAACTCGACTGGCCCGGCAGAACTGCTTCCTTAACGCAACTGCTGTCTGCTGCAAACTCCCTTTCATCCCAGATAAACTCTGCTGCTCTTGGCTGCTGCAAGTATTTATGAGAAAGTGGTCAAACCCAGAGAGACAATCTGCCTCTGGATGTCCACGTCCAGTCTGCGCATGAACCTCTGTGCCCTGTCTGCATCGTTGGCAACTAAAGGTCCAGCGAAACTACTGAGTCTCGTCCATTCTGCTACATGCACATCTACGGGTGCTCCCTTCTACTTTAGTCCGATGAACTTCTCTTCCATTTCCTCCCGTGAAGTCCGCGGGAAGAACTTCTCCAGAAAACTCTTAGAAAAATCCGCCCACTTGATCGGCTTGGGCAAGCGGATCTCCTCAACAAGCCACCATTCTCGGGCGTAGTCCACTAGCTGAATGCGTACCACAACAACTTTTTGTCATCTGGAATCTGTGCCGCAAAAAGCAAGTTCTCTGTGTCAACTAGCCACTGCTCCACTGGCAACGGCTCCTTTAAACTAGTAAATGTAGACGGACCCAACCGCCTGAAATCTGCTACGGTCCCTACTCGGTCAACTGGTCTAGCTCCAACATTGTTCACAGACTGCTGAACGATCTGCAAACCTTCCCGAAACGAGTCCGCTTGCTGCTGGATCAGCTCGGTCTGTTTTTTTGATTCTCCAGCATTCCTCTTATCACTCCAAGCATGGCGGCTTCGTCCACACGCCTCTGGTACGTCTTCATAGTCTTACTTGCCATAATCCTAAACTCAAAATACCCAATATTAGCATGATGATAGATTTTGAATATATAGATCAAGGCTAGAACTCCAAGATACTTAAATAGAGTACCGCATTGTAACTATGCCGCGGTATCATAGCCACAATTACTTAACTCCACCCAAGTCGCCTAAGTCCTAGGGATAACAAGAAATCAGGTTTTCGAGTCGACATGCAAAGTAAGTTTGCACGTCGTAAAAGATATAATCAGGAAGAATGTGATTCAAGAATGGTAAAACGGTCAAGGTGGCAGGACATGTTTCCTAAACACGGGTATTCTGATTCGTGTATTGGGTACAATACCCAACTACAAAAGAATCAACCCGACTATCCTATGTCTCTGATACCAAAAGAACCATGTCACGCCCCGCTTCCCAGAGTACGCAAGATTGGGCATGTGACATAGCCAACCATGCTACCTGTGGGTAGGAAGTATCCATCCACAGTCACATTACGGCTGTAGAGATATCAAGAACAAGATAAAACTATCTAACACATGTCCACAATCCAGAATAACAAGAGTCAATGATAAATAAATGCGGAAGCAAATGATCCAATACAATAACAGAAAAGTGTGTCCCATAATGCGTGCTCACATCTGGAAATAAAAATGCAGGAAATAAACTAACCACTACAGAACTCACAACTCAGCCTGCTGGCTGAAGTACTCCTGCTCGGACAGCGACAGTGGTAAAGAATCTGGGCCATGCAAAACCCAGACGTCAGCGCGTCATGTCAACCAGTAATATAATATGAACAGTGTAATAGGCAATGCAGAAATAAACATGAATAAAGCAATAGTATGAAACAAGCAGTGCAGGGTAGTGTGCAGTGGGTAACTAAACTGTTCTATCAGGTTTTCTATTCTAAAGTCTTTGAAATCAATTGATGACTCGTCGATGTAACTCAATAGTATCCCGTGCGTGCCCGGGACCACGGTCAAGATTCTCGGGGCTGAATCCGAGACGTGCCGCTAGGCGGTAACAAGTAGCAGGATAGGTGAGTGATGTCAGCATCATCACTCCGGGGCTGGCCTAGCCCGTAAGACTGATCAGAACAGGTATCGAACTGTTGAGTTACAAGTCGGTTTCACCTTTGATTTCCCCATACCCCCAAGTTATGTATGTCGAGTCCGGTATTCAGTAATCAAGAACTAATGCCAACACAGGATCAGGTAAAAGCAGGTTTGTCTGGATAGACAACAGGAATGGTCCATGAGGACTCCATGTCAGGTTTGTTGGCATTAGGCATGAGATCAGGTAACAGGTCAGGTCATGGTACATCAGGTTAAGTCGATAGTAAATGGTACCATGTCAGGTATAGTAGGAAGTGTAACAGGTCATGTCAGGAAGCACAAGATGTCATGTGGGTGCTCATAATCAAACTAACATAAGCATGTGTATAAATAAACAAGCATGAGTACTATTAGAACAACAAACTGGAACATGTAATATGATATGCAAATAGATATAATTTCAAGGATATGGATGCACAGTTATCGATTAGGGTTACATTTATAGTTCCAATATTAATTAGGATGCAATTTATTAAACATGGAGTGTTAATATCACAGTATTATGTAGTAATGTGATCTATGGATGCAATTATATGTATCTTAAATGCGATGGATGCAAACGGGTATCCGAAAAGTTATAAAATTATAAAATGGTAATGTGGGATGTACAACTAAGCAATATGTGATATAAATATTGATATAATAATATTAATATGGATAGCATATTCAAAGCGATTAATAACAATAAAAGTGGTATTAATTAACCATGCACAAGAAGGTTCCGTTCAGAAATTCAGCGTCACCCTAATTTGCAAAATACCTTAAAAATAACAAACGTTCTCCAAAAGGGACGTGTATTATACCAAAACAAAGATAATTCAATAAGGTTTTCAGTTTTATAAGTATAAGCATCTCAGGTTGTCCTTACAAAAAGTTATGAATATTCGAAATTGAAAGTTTGCTGCTGGAATTTCCCGGGACAGCAGTTTGGAGACATTTTCATTTGCGTTTTACGTTATTTAAACAATTTATTTTGCAAGAAAATATTTCATAGAGTTATAGTATTCTGAGTTAGCTTCGTAACAAACTAAAGAACGTATACTAATGATTTTTCTATGATTTATAATGAATTTTATACGGTAAGGTGTACATTAAATTTCAGATTTGTCATATCCGATTTTTCAAAGACGTTTCATGTGTAAACTATAAGATTTTCAAATGTATAACATTATAAAATGAAGATTATAAACTAATTAAAGATAATAATAATAAATATTACGACGATGTATATTTTAAATGATATGGTATTTATTTAAATAGGTATAAAATGAATTATATAGCATGTAGCAAGATTAACTTGCCTCGATGGGTCGCGAATCGGGAAAACGGAACGTTAACCGTCGATGGGGAAAACTCGCGACGGGCGCACGGTTCACGGAATGAACCCAAACGACGAACAAAGGAACCACACGGGTCGGGGTACCTCACTGGAACGTCGAGAAGCGTCACCGGCACGACGGAATTCCGGCAACAAAAGAACAGTTAAAAAAATGAAAAACGGAACATGAAGCAAGAAGAGAAAGAATGATAAAGAGAAGTACGAGAGAATATATGAGGGAGAGGGAGAGAGAGAGGAAAAAGTGGAGAGAGCGAGAGAGAAAGTGGGGCCCACGGGGTTAAAGGGGAGGTTGCGATTGGCTGAGAGAATAAATTGAGAAGGATATAAAAGATTGTAAAAAATATTATATGGTTAACTTAAAGATTTAAAAGATAGGTAATGAACAGTAAGATATCAGGTTAGTTAGAAAAATATATGCGATGGTTTTAATAATATTAAAATTTTGGGATTTTGGCGCCAAATGAAACATTTCCAAATTGCGCCCGGGTTGGGTCCAAAAATTCGAAATTCAAGTAATAGGATTTTAAGCGGGTTCCAAATTTTAAAATGAAATGTTTTATGATTAAAAAGCATACTCCCAAAACGGACACACGCACGTGCACGTAGCCATCCAAACTCGCCTGTTTCACTGAACGGGACGAGAACACAATGCACGGACGCTACCACGAGGCTAAGGGTGTCAAGTAGGCCAAGATGAATATTTTCAATTTTATTTTAGGTGCTAAAATTTGTTATATGCAGAATGACTTAGCCAAATAAAATTTTACAGTAAGACCCCAAACAAGCAAGATAAATGAAATGAGTAATATCTAATGCTCAACCAATAATAAAAAATAGTAGTATTGGGCTCGGGTGTTACAGTAGGGGTCTAGGGGTGTGGGCTTGGCTATTCATCGCGACTGTGGAATCTGTTAGTGTATATGCCCTAGGGGCCATTATTGTATCATACTAGTTTGTATATTACTTAATGGAAGCTTGAGATATTCACATGTATATAACAGTCTTGCTAAACATGGTAGTATGCTACTTGGTTTTTCTATCTTAATATGTGAGTATACGTATTGATAGAGCTCTCAGGATCTTGCTTGACTACCAGCGTTGTGATGGCAGTCACACTAGTAGGGGCTGGGTAGTCTACAAGCACATCCTTTTTCAGGTCCCTAGTCGTAGGATTATCGAGACAGGGCATCGATACTCCGGAGTAGACTAGTGTGTACGCTTCTCATCCAAGTTGGGGAGATGGTCTGTCCCACAGCCGTCAGTACATGGTACTGGAGATAGTATACAGGTGCTCGTTGGGTTACGAGTACACCGGATAGGACTCGCAGGGAACTGTTGGTTGGTTTTATACCAGTCGTCAGTTAACAGTTCCCAGGTGACATGAGTACAACATAGTCCGCAAACTTGACACTGCTATTTCGCCTCGAGAGTGTCCCACTGTTCTTAGATTGCTACCTTACCACGGCTCAAAAGAGTCGTGCAAACAGGTAGCAGTTGGGTGCAGTCCCGAGCACTTGGAGGCAGTAGCGGATAGACATGATTCGTCTCTCCCGGTATTGGGAGTTGATATCACGCTGTGTCAGAGAGCCGTTACGCAAAGTCCCTGGCCAGGGCAAGCGAGATTTACTGGTAGGTTCCAGTTGTTTCTCAGGGTGTAATGGGCTTCACTCCGACACGACTTATACCGCTATTAGGGGACTGACGCTTGCCGCCCCTAGACCCGATATGCGATAGTCTTAGACGAACAAACCGGACTGTACGGAGATTGTCACGTCAGGCTCAGTAGGAGTTTGTATGGGTTTCCTCATCGGCCTTCTTATCGACATCTACTTGGGGACCGTTACGTACAGCTAGTGCCGCTTGAGATCTGTGGTTAAACCCACTGCCAGCGTAGTAGTCGAGTCTTTAGAGTCCCACACAGAGAGTTTCCCTGCTCCAGGAGAAACGATATAGAGGTCGTATGGTTTTACGACAAGGGTTCGGACGCATACGTGTGTTTACGCACGTACGACTTTCGGAAAGTTTTTACTAGCCGGTTTTGGTTTAAGCCAGATTCTAGTATCGGGTTATTGGATTTATACAGTCTAATGTTTTTCCGTGTTTTCACGGATAGGAGGGGCGTTCTCGTAATTTCATGAGAAGCTTCTAGAAGGATGGTGACTTGAGGGTTTAGGTGACATAAGCATTAAATGAGATTAGTGACTCATTTGTGTGATTCATCCTTTTCATTAATGCATCATAAATGGTTAATGACTCATGTAGGTGAATCACTCATATGTATTTATGAAGCATGGTTGTTAAATCATTTATTTATTTATTTGATAAATAATAATGCTTCATATATATCATGAGAGATCATTATCTCATTCTCATTCTCATGCTCACCTTCTCTCTCCTCAAGCTCTCTCTCTTCAAACCTTAATCTTCCCCTCTCATGTGTTGAGATTAAGGATTAGAAAGACTAATCAATCCATAATCCAACTCTATATCACCTAGGTTACTTAGATTAGCACTTTAAGAAACCTAGTTACCTCAAGTTAGAGGTGAAGCTTGAAGTATAGCTCTCGGGTGTATCATCTACAACATAGAGAAGGCCGGAGAGGAGGTGGAGAACGAAAAGACGAAGGACATGGTTCATTAGGTATAATCACTTCACATAGTAGTTAACAACTTCAATGTTTCTTGTTAGTTATAGTTTAGCAAAGATTCTTCGGTTAGTCGATGTTTACACATAGAACAAGATCGTTTTTCATATTTCCGCCTCCCCGCAAGTCGTGGGGTGTTGTACATCGACTTACAGTGGTATCAGAGCCTCGCTAAACAATAATTAACTCTTTAGCAAAGTCGTATGAATTTCGAACGCAAAACGAACCGGAAAAAATATTGATATCTCTAAGTTTCTGTCGAATTTAAAACGGGTTCTAAAATTTTTTCAGTGATCTGTAGAATAACAAGCAGAAAAATATAAGAACACTGGAGAAAATAGGTTCCTGAATCGGCCATACAGCCGCGGAACCGCGGCCAATCCCACCGATCCGCGGCGGATCCGCGGCCGAGTTGGGGCCGATTCAACCCAGTTTGCTCCAGTAACTCTTCTGTGATATTTTTGTATTTTCTGGAATATTTATTTTCTGCTCATGTCTCAGGTGCACAGAGAAGTTTTGGGAGTAGAATCTGATATGTTTGCTCGATCGAAATTATACGATGTTTGCTAATTTGATTATATCTGTGATTGTATAATGTGTTCGTAAACCTCCCCTAACTGCTAGTATGTCGGTTGGCAGGGGGTTGCACATTTCTGTAATGGATTTTAACTGTTTGTGATTATGAACTGTATTGGATTGTTGTGATGATTAGCCGGGGTTTTGTGATGGGTTATTATTTTAATTCATTCAATATAATTGTAATATGTTGTAATATTATTTTGCGGGGCACATCCAGGTTGCGGTTGTAGCCACCGTTGTATTATTTCATTTTATTGCTTTTGCTCCTAGGACAGACCCAAGGTGGGGTGCACAAACTACCGGGTACTTTGAAGTGTTTAGTGGCCTACTCACGTTGTTGAGGGAGACCGCTTCACTTCGGGTACTTGGCGGGTAGTTTGCCGTACCCGTAGGGGTCTAGGGTGGGGTAATGGCTATTCATCACAACTGTGTAATCCGTCTTTTGTTGCAGGCTTAAAGCAAACGCGGATTGCTTGTATATCCAATAATGTTCATCTGAGATCTGGAATGCCTATTATTGCGTCTAACGAATGTAGAATATCTATATATGATAGCTATTTAGACGTCACTTATGTTTTACACCCGCGCTAGCCCAGCCCCCGCTCTGTCGTTAGTTAAGTAACCTAACGGGTGATAACGGGACCCAGAGGCGAATGCGGATGGCATAAGAGGACGTTGTATTTTCGTTGTTTTCTGCAATGATAGGTTAATGATGGGACGCATTATTATTAATGCAAAGAAAATAAACCAAAGTTTAATAGTTGGAACAATTTAAAAGAAAGCACTCGGTTATTTTTAAAACAGAAGATATTTTTAATTGCGGAGCTTAAACCACTCCTTTTAAAAAAGCTATCAGGTTCCTTCGGTTATATCAAGTTCACTACGTTCACGGTTTCACCAAAACCATTCGTAGCCCTCCATCATTTCATTTGGGTATTCAGTAGTATTCAAGCTATGCATTTTGACCAACGCCAAGGCATAGTGTTTGGTAGCTGCTGGGTATTCATTTGTTGTATAGATAGATGAGTTAGTTTGGGACAGTCGTATTATCATTTGGCCAACGTCAGGGATATGTACGGATGGGTTCAAATTAACAAGATAATGATGGGTAGAACTTAACATGTGACTTATGACATTTTGCCCAACGTCAAGGTCATAAGAGCATGGGGCAAAAATATATATCGGGAATTTCTAAAGAAACTGAAATTTGCAAAGAGATGCATACCATTTAGAGTTTGATGAATGTTGGTAGGATTCCTTCAACATTATCATACGATGATATTTGGATCCCGATCTTACTGTGAGTATATGCTTCTCATCAGGAGATTCGTCACTTAACGATCAATGCTATAAACCAAGTAAGTGTCGAGAAAGGTGTCAGCGGGGCTACGCCCCCAGAGAAAAGAGGTTATTTAATTAAGGAACTTCGCGAAAGCGTTGGAAAACCTCCCTCGAAGTACCAACACCGGTCTAGCCGAACGATTAAGCAAGTATTGTACGGTGAGAATAGTCCTGGCTAGTTCTTCCTTTTTGGTTTGAGGAGGGATTCGAAAAACAGTGGGAGCCATCCAGTTTAGATAAATTAAAAACCACTCTATGCAAGAGCATCATGCTAAAAGTGTTTCTTCTCTCTCTCCTACTTGCAGCGACCCTCAAAATGACTGGACATAAGTTACTTTTAGAGAAAAATATACTGACAGGGCCAAACTATAAAGATTGGCTGCGGAATGTCAAAATGGCTTTGACCTATGACAGATTGGGGTATGTCCTCACCACTAAGGCACCTGCAGTCCCAGGTCCTAAATCCAGTAATGCGGATAAGGAAATCCGCAAAACCTGGGAGTATGATTGCGCGAAGGCCAAGTGCATCGTGCTTGCCTCGATGAACAATGAACATCAGAGGAGGCACGAGGATATGGATCTTAATGCCATATTTCTCTATACAAAGGAACTTTATGGAGAGCAATCTCGTATAGCAAGATACGAGACCTCAAAGAACTTGTTTTATGCGAGGTTGGCCGTCGGATCATCGGTAGGAGAACATGTCCTAAAGATAATTGGATATATAGAAGAGCTCGCAGACCTTGGGACGACTTTGGATAATGAGCTCTATACAGACCTTATTCTCCAGTCCCTTCCTTCCACCTACGCCCAGTTTATTCTGAATTTCAACATTCAAAGAAAAGAAGTTGAACTTCCAGAACTCCTTAACATGTTGAGGAGTGCAGAGGGCACCTTGCAGAAGGCAAGGGAAACACCCGCTATGTTTGTTAGCGGTGCTTCATCTTCCAGGTCCAAGGCTAGGGCCAAAGGAAAGAAGAAGAAGGCCGCCACCAAACCTAGAGGAGGTGTTAGTAAGGTGGGAGCGAAGGGAAATAAAAAGTTTGCGGTACCAGTAGTGGCCCAGGATGAATGCTTCCATTGTCATAGGAAAGGGCACTGGATGAAAGACTGTAAGGCGTGGAACACCAAGAACCAGGAACCGAAGCAAGCTGTGGTTTCGACTTCAGGTGTGTTTGTAATTGAGAATTGTCTGTCAATCAACTCTACTTCCTGGGTATTGGATACCGGATTAGGATCTCATATATGCAATTCATTGTAGGCACTGAGAAACCGTAGAGTGCTGAAGGATGGTGATATGACCCTGATGGTTGCTAACGGAGCTAGCGTGGGAGCTGTGTCCGTAGGGGATTATCACCTGGGATTGACGAGTGGACATATTTTGGTTTTACATAACTGTTTTTGTGTACCTAGTTTAATGTGTAATATCATATCAGTTTCCTTGTTAACAAATAAAGGTTATGATTTCACGTTTGTAAGCGATGTTGTTAACATCCACCTTAATCATAGTTTGATTGGGTCCGGTACACTAGATAACGGTATATATGTCTTAAACCAACTCCAGATTTTCAATATCCAGAACACACTAAAAAGAAAGTCTCCAGATTTAAATAAAACTTTCTTATGACATTGTAGACTAGATCACATCAATGAGACAAGGTTAACTAAGTTACATAGAGAAAGATATTTGGACTCGTTCGAATATCAAACTTATGCCACTTGTGAATCATGTCTCAAAGGAAAGATGACAAAGACTCCATTCACTGGACATGGAGTAAGAGCGAGCGAGCTCTTAAGACTCATACATAGCAATGTATGTGGTCCAATGTCTACACATGCAAGAGGTGGTTTTTCCTATTTCATTACTTTTACGGATGATTACTCAAGGTACGGATTCATTTATCTGATGAAACATAAATCCGAGGCTTTTGAAAAATTCCAGGAGTATAAGAATGAAGTAGAAAACCAAACCGGCAAAAGTATCAAGACACTAAGATCTGATCTAGTTGGTGAATACTTAAGTGCCGAGTTCCTAGGTTACCTAAAAGAGAAAGGAATTCTTTCTCAGCTTACTCCTCCATACACTCCACAGCATAACGGTGTATCGGAGAGACGGAATCGAACCCTATTGGATATGGTACGTTCCATGATGAGTAATGCTGAGTTACCACGATCTTTCTGGGGTTATGAGCTAGAATCAGCGGCATATCTTCTGAACAGGGTTCCTACCAAGACTGTGCCTACCACACCATATCAGATGTGGAGTGGGAAGAAACCCTATCTTCAGTATCTGAGGATATGGGGATGTCCAGCTTTTGTTAAAAAGCAGCATGCGGACAAGCTCGAGGCACGATCAGTACAGTGTAAGTTTGTGGGATATCCAAAGAACTCCAAAGGGTATCTATTCTATTACGCAGAGGAACAAAAGGTTTTTTTTCTCGTAATGCCTATTTTCTAGAACAACAGGTTTTAGAAAAGGATACAAGTAGGAGCGAAATAGAACTGGAAGAAATTCCAGAACCACAAACTACTACTGAAAGTTTGGTAGAACCAGTAGTTCAAGAAGAACAGGACATTCCCGCACCCCTCCGCAGGAGTAGTAGGCCGTCTCATCCGCCTGAGATATACTGCGGTTTTCTCATAGATGGGGATAGAGAGGATTGCGTCATAGATGATGATGAACCTACTAGCTTCCAGCAGGCCATCCACAGCGGCGACTTGGTACGATGGCTAGATGCAATGCGGACCGAAATGGAGTCTACATGCACCAACAAAGTATGGACTTTGGACTTTGCTCCAGATGGGGTGAAACCCATAGGATGCAAATGGATCTTCAAGTAAAAGATTGGTGTAGATGGACAGGTGGAAACCTATAAGGCTAGACTTGTTGCAAAGGGTTTTCGTCAAAGACCTGGTTTGGACTATGACGAAACTTTTTCTCCAGTGGCTATGCTCAAATCCATTCGGGTCCTTCTTACTATTGCTGCCTTCCATGATTATGAAATCTGGCAGATGGACGTAAAGACGGCTTTTCTGAATGGTAATTTAGAAGAGTGTGTCTATATGGATCAGCTAGAGGGTTTCAATCAGAGTGGGAACAGCGGGAAAGTATGCAAGTTGCTTAAGTCCATTTATGGACTAAAGAAGGCATCGCGGAGTTGGAATATCTGTTTTGATGAAACGGTCAAAGAATATGACTTTATCAAAAATCCAGATGAACCATGTATATATAGTAAAGTTGTAGCATGAACTGTCGTATTCCTCGTATTGTACGTGGATGGCATTCTATTGATAGGTGTCACGACCCGAGAATTCGACTCGTGACCGGCACTTAACCACGCAACGTCTACAGGCGTAACGCGGCTAAGTAAGCCGAACCCAGAAATCAAAACCAATAAATATAGAGTGATTTTAAAACATTTTGTAAAAACAATCGTACATGTCTGAAAAACTTGCTGCTTTATTTAGTAGAAATCCTTTTTAAGTTCAAAAGTTATAAGTTTTATAATTTTGGTAACATTTCCTTTTTAAAACATTTGCCCCGCCAGTCGGATAGAAACCAGGTGTAACAAAAATGACGAGTAAAATGAATGAAGCATCACAATAAGATATACGACGCCGTAGCGAAGAATACTCAGTAAAGCAAGGACAATATCATAAAAGATGAGACTGCATAAAGTAAAGTCGGCTCACATGCGAGCTCGACACCAGAATATAAAATCATACATATCGTCCTCACAACTGTCTCTAAGTCAATACAGAAAAGTAGATGGAGAGTACTAGATACATCAATATACAACTGAAAGATAACAGATACCGTACAAAACCCACCTATCAGCAAAAGGCTATCTCTGCTCAAAAAGGGTATCTGTGCCAAAAGATGCGGTAACAGCCAGCCGTGACTACTCCCAAGGGCAACCTGCAATTACTGTGGCACAACGGGGGTGAGTTGCCAACTCGTGAATAGAGATAACATATAAAGGTAATCGCGAGCATGCACGTACAGCGCTACTCTAACCAATGCCAGCAGATGATATCAATGCGGGTAAGCAGTATGCGTAATAATAATGCAAGTCCTCTATCAGGTGATATAACTACAGGATGAGGTGTGATAATAAATGCTGAGCATGGGAATATAGTATCTACATGAAGTATCAAGGTGGACTACATATGTATGTATGCACCACAAGTCCCAACATCCCAAACGCCGGTACTCCATCGGCCCTTGATTGATTCATTTTCTGACGTGTATATGTAAAAAGTAACGACAATCAAAAAATTATATTGACCGCAATCAAACCACGGTGTCGGATGTAGATTGTTAGTGAGTGCGGATCGTCCACAGGGATTGTGCAATTCAATTGTATTTTGATACGTTTGAAATGAAATGTTAAGCAACGATAAACGAAAACATGATTCAAGATGTGATTTGTATTCGAGTGTCACTAATCTTTACTCAAGAATCAAGAAACTATAAACAATCAAGAATCGGTTGTTTTGATAATATTTCCAATCAACAATCAAGAATATAAGAGAGGCTCGTAGGAATCGATCGAATCTTTAGACGTGATGCAATCTAAAGGGTTTCGTGTTCTTGTCCTTCGAAGAATTGATACTAGATCAATGGTGATCGACGAGAGTTAGGGTTTTCTTGATGAAATTAGGGTTTCATCTCTTAACCCTTGTTCTTTCGAGGATACCATTTATATTCTAGCCTCTAGCAATTCCAAGAAACGATCGGAACTCCCCAATCTCGAGCGATGTCGATCAAGAAAGCATCGCTACGAATTGGGTCGTCGATTCTTGAACTTGCTAGGGTTTACAAACTCGTGGGATTCAAGAATCGATTACAAATTTGTTACATCATCATACTAAAGATCGTTTCGACTCCCCGACGAGCGGAGTTTTATTCACACATCACCACAAAGACAATATTCAAGAATAGTAATGATAACATGATGCGGAATTTAAAGAAAACAAGATAAAAGAATATCACCTTTTATTTAATCAACAATTTCAATACATTCTTTCAAGAATCTACAAGAAGAAGAAATCGATCGTTGACTCGGCTTCGCTCGTCTCCGTGGATCGTGGATCTACTTTGATCTCTTGCCCGATTGAAGATCGGCTCGGCTCATAAAAGGGTTGAAGGCATCTTGCTTGGCTTGCACTCAAGATCTTGAATTGTTGTTGGATTTAGGGTTAGGGTTTCCTACAAGCTCTCTCACTAAACTTGAGGAAGAGGAAGATGAAGAATGGGATTGATTTTTCTAAGCTTTCCCAAAGTTGAATAATTATCAAATGATGAGCCTAGGGTCATATTTATAGACTCCCAAACCCTAGGTTAGATTTGAATTAGAACTTTCCCTCCCAAAGTTTGTTGAAGGGTTTCTAGAAGGAGTTTGTTAGGAGTTAGCTTAGGGTTTAAGCTAGGGTTTAGGGAAAGTTCTAGAAAGATTAGGCTAGTTTGGGTGTTTGCTGATCTGGTGGAAGTATCTGGACTCTTCTGGAAGTTTGTGTGCATTTCTGAGCAGTGGGAACTGAAACAGGAGTTTTGGTGAAATTTGAGGAGCTGACTCCCTGGTCCCGCCGCGCAACCGCCGCATGAGGTGGGCATTGGCCGCCCTTCCGCCGCACATTGATGAGGTTGGGATCTGTGCTTTCTTCTGTTGCTTGGTACTGCTGTTTGGGCTTTTCTCTGATGTTTAGAATTTCAGTTTCCCTTCTGTGTTGATACCAGATTTGAGTTGAGTGAGTTTACGAGCAATTGTAATGGTCGAGCGATGTAATGATCGAGCAAGCATCTCTTTTCCTGCATAGACTTCGAAACAGGGGTTGCAAGATATGGAAAATATGCTATGTAATGCAATGCAGTTAATTTCCCTAGAATTGCCGGTTTTAAGGTCGAATACATGTAATTTGATATTTTGCGACCGATTAGCTAATATGTGAATTATGAATACCGTACTCTTCTATATGTATGCAGATGATAAGGAAATTGCCGGTTAAAATATGCAATATTTTCGACTGATCAAATACCCCCAAACTTAATTTTGATCATCTCGAGCGAATGTTTTATTAAAAAGAGAGAAGGAGAAAATAAAGAAAGAGAAAAACGAACTAGCACACTTTCGTAGGCAACACGATTGCACTGAGCATGTGCAACAAGCCTTTAAACCTCTAGGTGTCCCTAGTAGGAGGAGTGTTGTCTCCTGAGGGTTTTCAGCGGATTGCACCCACAAAATCCAATAATAAAAGCAAGATCATGAATATTACATTTAAAGAAGAGAATTGTAAAAGAAAAGCTTTGAAAATTAGGGTTTCCAACTAAGCTAGCTTTTCGGTTGTCATGAGCCCTATCTTAATGGTCATGAAAAGATGTTAGAAATCACGTCCTCCCTCAATAAAACATCGTCTTATTCTTCATTCCTATCTTTATTCCAAACATCGATCATATCACCCTGCGTGTGTGTAAAGACATCCCTACACCCGGAGAATTCAATTCAAGCTATCATACCCTTGCCCATCGGCCTCAGTACTTCTTGGCAAACGAGATTGCTTACACACTTTCATGCGACCGTTAATACTTCTTGAGGTACTAACCGACCGATTACTAATGTGCTTGCATGCTTGGTGTATTTTCCTCGTCTTGCACCACCTCAGGCATAGCAGTGACTCCCAGACCAGTTGACCTTGGGGCACTAGGTGAAGAAGCACCCTTTTGCTATATATTTTTATTGCCCTCGGTGATAACAAAACCAGTATCCATTTTTCTCACCACTTTAAAACACATTTTTTTTTCTTCATACTTTTGGCTTTAAGACAAGAGCATTTCAAGGTATCCTCTACTATCCCAGGCTTCAAGACGTGTGTAAGTGCGAATAGCAGGGTAGCCACGTTCAACATGTTTGGCTTCCAGAATAGAAACTATTTTTCAGACTTATTTTTATCCTCAGATTAGTGACGTCCTTCATCTTACTAACCCTTGGGACAACGGCTCATAACTACTTATTACTAGTTCGTATAAGAAAACTTCTAATTTTCTTAGTTTTCTAAAATTTTTCTAATCTCATGGATGTAACTTTTCACTATCTAAACTTTCATTATCTTATTTATATACAAAAAAAATGTAAATATTAAAATTATTTTTATATTTGAAAATTTTTAAATTTTTATGGGTTTTGAAAATTTTTCAATTTTTATAGATTTTTAAAAGAAATGTTTTGTGCTTATGCAGATGATATGCAAATGATGCGAAAATAAGCACAAACCTCCCCCAAACTTGTTTTCAACAGTGTCCTCACTGTTGCCGACAGCTATACCTACAAAAATCTGTAAATCTGGGGGGAATTATTAGTGGGGGCAAAATATATAAGTGAAGAACTTCCCCCAAACTTGTTTTTCACTCACCTTCATTCAAAGGATGATGCAATGATATACAGGATATGAAGGTGAGACGGAGGAATTTTAATCCAAATAAACTGGCTCTTGTAAGAACAAGAGCTCCTCCGTGGGGTCAGTGGAAAAATACGGCTTTAGTCTATGTCCATTTACTTTGAAAACTGTGCCGTTTTTAACATTTTCTACTTCTACTGCCCCGTGCGGGAATACAGACCGCACAACAAAAGGTCCCTTCCAACGAGATCGGAGCTTACCCGCATGAAGGTGTAAACGTGAATCATAAAGAAGGACTTGTTGACCAGGTAAAAATGTTTTCCTTAAAATGCTTTTATCATGAAAAACCTTAGTCCTATTCTTTGTGATTACAGCATTATCATAAGCTTCATCGCGGAGTTCGCTTAGCTCGTTAAGTTGCAGCTTCCGAAAGTTGCAAGCAAGGTTTAGATCAAAATTTATTTCCTTTATAGCCCACAATGCTTTATGTTCTATCTCAACAGGTAGATGACATGCTTTACCAAAAACTATCCTATATGGAGACATTCCTAGGTCGGTCTTATATGCAGTTCTGAATGCCCAAAGAGCATCCGTCAATTTGGTCGACCAGTCTTTTCTATTCTTAGCAACAGTTTTCTCCAGGATAAGTTTGATTTGTCTGTTTGAGATCTCAGCCTGCCCGCTTGTTTGGGGATGATAGGGTGTAGAAAGACGGTGGTTGATTGAGTATTTTCGCATCAGAGTCTCGAAAGATCTGTTGCAGAAGTGTGTCCCATTATCGCTAATGATAGCGCGTGGGTGTCCAAATCGCGAAAATATATTCTCTTTCAAGAACTTAATGACAACTTTCCTGTCATTAGTGCGACATGGAATGGCTTCTACCCACATTGAGACATAATCAACCGCCAGCAAAATGTACAGATTCCCAAAGGAGTTGGGAAAAGGACCCATAAAATCAATGCCCCAAACATCAAACATTTCAACAACCAGAATGGGTTGCTGAGGCATTTCATTCCTATGGGATATTTTACCCGTATACTGACATTGTGTACAGGTTTTGCAATACTCAAATGCGTCCTTGAATAAGGTCGGCCAATAAAATCCACATTGCAAAACCTTTTCCGCTGTCTTTCTAGGACCAAAGTGACCCCCACAAGCCTGATCATGACAGAATGAAAGAACACTCTTGAACTCTTCATTTGGGACGCACCGGCGAATGATCTGATCAGGACAATATTTAAACAAATAAGGCTCGTCCCAGTAAAAGTGTTTTACTTGGGAAAGAAAACGGTATTTGTCCTGTTTTGACCAATCGCTCGGTATAAGTCCCGTGGCATGATAGTTCACAATATCCCTGAACCATGGTTCAGCGGATATGCTCAAGAGTTGTTCGTCAGGGACTGAGTCATTAATCGGCAGGGTCACAGGGGAAGAAACGATGCGTGAAAGGTGGTCGGCTACTACGTTTTCACATCCTTTCTTATCTTTGATAACAAGATCAAATTCTTGTAACAGTAGGATCCAGCGTATTAGTCGACCTTTTGCATCTTTCTTCGCCAGAAGATGTTTTAAAGCGGAATGGTCAGTATATACAACTATAGGCGAGCCGATTAAGTAAGGCCTGAATTTTTCTAACGCAAATACAACCGCTAAAAACTCTTTCTCGGTGGTTGTATAATTGATTTGCGCATCATTCAGGGTCTTACTGGCATAGTAAATCACGTGTGGCATCTTTTCGATGTGCTGTCCTAAGACTGCACCTACTGCAAAATCAGATGCGTCACACATCAGCTCAAAGGGGTAGTCCCAATTTGGTGATGATAAAACGGGGGCTGTGGTGAGTGAGTGTTTAAGTGAGTCGAAAGCTGTCTCGCAATCCGAGTCAAAATGGAAGGTCGTATCCTTGGCCAGGAGTAGTGTTAAAGGTCTAGCAATTTTGCTAAAGTCCTTTATGAATCTCCTATAAAAGCCCGCATGGCCAAGGAAAGAGCGAATATCTTTGACGCTTTTGGGATGAGGCAGGTTTTGAATGACATCTACTTTAGCTCTGTCAACCTCAATGCCTTTCTGTGAAATGACATGTCCAAGGACTATTCCTTCTTGGACCATAAAATGGCATTTTTCCCAGTTCAAAGTCAAGTTCTTCTCTTTGCAACGAGTAAGAACAGCGTCTAGATTCGCTAGGCAATCAGAAAAAGAGTCTCCAAAAATCGAGAAGTCGTCCATAAAGATCTCCAGAAAATTCTCTACCATATCAGAGAATATCCCCATCATACACCGCTGAAAGGTAGCGGGAGCATTGCATAACCCGAAGGGCATGCGACTGTAAGCAAAGGTACCAAAAGGACAAGTAAAAGTGGTTTTATCTTGATCCTTTTTGGCGATGGGGACCTGATTGTAGCCTGAGTATCCGTCCATAAAACAATAAAACTCTCGTCCCGCTAAGCGTTCCAGCATTTGATCAATAAATGGTAGAGGAAAATGGTCTTTCCTCGTAGCAGCGTTGAGTTTTCTATAATCGATGCATACACGCCACCCAGTTTGGGCGCGTGTTTGAATCAACTCATTCGCTTCATTTGTGATAACTGTGATGCCGGATTTCTTAGGAACGACATGTATAGGACTCACCCACTGGCTATCGGAGATGGGGTAGATAATACCATTATCTAAGCACTTGACGATTTCTTTCATGACAGCTTCCTTCATGACGGGATTCAACCGTCTCTGTGGTTCTCGGGTCGGTCTGGCATCATCCATCACATGTATATGATGTTCAACTATCAAGGGACTAATCCCTTTGATGTCCGCCATACTCCAACCAAACGCCTCTTTGTTAGATCTCAATACCGATAAAAGGGCATTCTCTTGCTCTGATGCAAGAGAAGCAGAAATGATAACCGGTAATGACTCGTTCTCACCAAGATAAGCATATTTCAGGTGAGAAGGTAAAATTTTGAGATCTAACTCAGGCGGAGAAATGATAGAAGGAAGGGTCATAGATTGATTTTTGGATCTACAAAGAAGCTCAGAGCCTGTGAAAGATACAGACTCGGGTGGAGAAAAGTCAGAAGTGCAGGACTCATGTGTAGCTAAAGTGTCCTCACTAAGATCTTGTGCAAAGTCAGACAGAGATGTGCTAATGTCATCGAGATCAGTAAAGCAAAAATCCTCAGCTCCACAACTATCGGGAGCGATCTCATGGACAGAGCACACATCTAAAATATGAGCAGAGGGTTCTGACGGCTGACTTCCAACTCTATAGATGTTTAGTTCAATGGTCATATTTCCAAATGATAAGTTCATTGAACCATTTCTACAGTTTATAACAGCGTTGGAAGTGGCAAGGAAAGGACGACCTAGAATCACCGGAATTTGGCCCCGGGGGTTTGCTACAGGATGTGTGTCGAGCACAATGAAGTCTACAGGGAAAACAAATTCCCCGACCTTTATTAACACATCCTCTAATTCACCCCTTGGTTTGGTGATAGATCGGTCTGCCATCTGGAGAGTGCAATGAGCAGGTTTCAGCTCTCCAATCCCTAATTGCTCATAGACAGAATAAGGTAACAGGTTAACACTCGCGCCAAGGTCTAACAGAGCACGATTTATGTTTTTACCCCCAATCGAAATCGAAATTGTAGGACAACCTGGGTCCTTTCTTTTCTTTGGAAGCTGGGGTATAAAAGCAGTGCTGATGTTATTAGACATAAAGACCTTCTTCGGCACTTGGGTCTTCCTCTTCCTAGTGCACAAGTTCTTAAGAATCTTCGCATAAGCGGGGACTTGCTGAATCGCATCTAGGAGAGGGATATTGATGTTAACCTGTTTGAACATCTCTAAAATTTTCTCCATATGAGGACTCGTTTTATTAGCCCTTAGCCGATTCGGGTAAGGTGCTTTCGCAATAAGAGCGGGGTCCATCATAGGAGAAGGAAAGGGGGGTAGACGAGGTCCCAAAGGAGGTGTGGGGACCGTCTGTGGAGAACTATAAGGGTTGGGTGAAGGTGTTGAGCCTAAAGGGAAATGGAGAATAGGCTCGTGCGAAGGTGGTTTGGTAGAAGAAGAAGGATCAGAAGGTGAAGTGTGTGTATGTGGGAAAGACTCAGCCGGGGTGTTGATATGATTTTCAGTATTATCAATATCTTCCCCGACATGATTGTTCAGCACTCTTCCCGATCTCAACGTGGTAATGGCATTTACATTGTAATGCCCAGGATTCTGTAGGGGTTGAGAGGGAAGTTTCCCTTTTTCTCTCGCACTCATTTCGGCTTTTAAGCGTGCGATTTCAGCTTCCATCGTGCGAATACTCTCAGCTTGGGACGCTGAGTTTTTCTTTATTTCACTGACGGAAGATCTAACTTCAGTCGAAACATCCATGAAATTTGATAAAAGTGATTTCATGGTTTGAGTGAATTGAGAGAACTCGTCAGAACAGGGCTGCATAGGATTAGACTGTGCAGGAGTGTTGCCCTGATTTTGGAAATTTTGTGACGGGTAGGGGTGCTGAGTGAGTTGTAGGGGTTGCTGTTGTGGTGGAGGAAGAGCCCGTTGAAATTGATTCGTGTTTGGAACCGTGTTTTGAGATTGGTTTTGGTTCCAAGCAAAATTCGGGTGGTTCCTCCAACCCTGATTGTAACTGGAAGAATATGGATCGTTTCGAGGTCTTTGAAATGCGGCATTAGAATGCTCGTGACCTTGAAACGCAGAGTTTAATGGACATTCTTCCGTTAAATGTGACGGATCAGAACAGCACCCACAAACAGTTTTGGGGAGTGACATTGGGTTTAGGGAGGCTGCTGCAAATTTGTGTTCCATAGCGTCGAGCTTCTTTTGCATTGCTGCCATTTCAGCTCGAACACCTATGGACACATCTATTTGGTGTACGCCACCCCTATTCAATGGTTGTGTTCCACTCTCCCAAATTAGTGATTTTTCAGCGAACTCTTCTAAGTATCGCCAAGCTTCCCCGTCATCTTTAGTCATAAATGTACCTTGACACATGTTTTCAAGGCTCTGTTTAGTGCTAGGGTTGCTGCCCTCATATATGATTCGGCAAAGCTCCCATCTCGGGATGCCGTGATGAGGACATTGAACCAATAGATCCTTGAAACGTTCAAAGTATTTTGAAAATGGTTCGGCAGGGAGCTGGGCAAATTGGTTCAGTTCGCTACGGATTCGAGCCGTCTTTTGGACTGGGTAAAATTTCTTAAGGAATGCAGCGACGAATTCTTCCCAATTCGTAATAGAGTGTGCGGTGGTGTTATATAGCCACTTCTCGGCTATATCGCACAAAGTAAATGGAAGAAGTCGTAGACGCATCGCATCCACTGAAAGTTGAGACGTACCCATCATTGCGCATACGTTTTCAAATTTGGTAATGAAAACGTAAGCGTCCTCGGTCTCGAGTCCGTGGTATTTGGGTAAAAGATTGATATACTGGGGCTTTATTTCAAAGTTGTCCCCATTGGCTGGTGGTGTGGATAAGCAGGTCGAAAGAGGACCTCTATGTGGATAGCATCTTTCCTGGAGAGAAATGTGGGGTGGAGTAGGATTCTGCGCACCAACGGACGGTGGCAGATTAGGGTTAAAGAAGTTTGATGGATTCGGATCCATCGATGTGGGTGTGGTAGTGGGTAAAGAAAAGGTAAATGGAGAATTATCGACTTCGGAGTCGATAAAAGGTACGCGGACTAAACGGGCACTAGAATCCCGTGTCCAGCCTATCTTGTACTAAAAAGGGTTAGTACAAGTGGCAGCGTTGACTTATAATTAGGGATGAATGAATGCGGTGCTTGCTTTGAAAAAGGGACGGATTTTGAAAAAAATGATGCGACAAAACAAATGCAGCACACAAACCCTAGAATCTAATGGTCACCTAGGTCCGATCTCTAGACCGCTCCTAACTGCCAAAAGACAAGTCGCAGGATAGAATCCTCCACTGCCTCTTTGTCCCCCTGTGGCCGGATAAGTGCCTGGTAAGTGGGAAGGAACCACCACTACAGTGGACCTAATTAATAACCACTAGCCTTAGACACACTCGCCTTAGGCACCACAAGAAAACGCGGATAAGCAATGAATTACCCACGACCTTCTCTTGTCCTATTGAGCGCGACAGTCCTTAGAGTCTTCTCTAGATTTCTTTTAGTTAATGGAGGTAATGCGGATGCAAGTTTGACGATTTTCGGGGCCTAGGAAGGGTAATGAAATCCCCACCTAATTTGGATTTGGCCGTGCCCCTTAAATTTCGGTATTAGAATGCAAACAACCAAGAAATCAAAATCACACACAATTTTATTTTGCTTTTGCGCGCTGCGATTTATTTGCAAAGAATCCTGCAGCAAAGGGTTAATTGGAGCTAAAAAGGGTGAGAGGAGAGAGCAAGAAGTCACCTGCAGAAAAATCCCACAGAGATCCCTCAAGACTGCGGCTCTTCCGCCGCAAAATGCATGTACATGCCGCGCTTCCGCGGTTGGTTCTTAGGAACAGTGAACAATTTTTCTTCAGCAAGCTCCTGTTGCTATCTACAGCTCTCTGGTATATTCAAACAAATTTTTCCACAGAACAGAATGCTCCAGATCACCTTGCAATCAAATCACAACACACGTGTAAGAGTTTGTACGAATTTTGATTTCAAGAAGTAAAACGTAATAATTCTTTCACTTCAAACTAAAAATGCAAATGAATTAGCGCGATCCCCGGCAACGGCGCCATTTTGATTGATTCATTTTCTAACGTGTATATGTAAAAAGTAACGACAATCAAAAAATTATATTGACCGCAATCAAACCACGGTGTCGGATGTAGATTGTTAGTGAGTGCGGATCGTCCACAGGGATTGTGCAATTCAATTGTATTTTGATACGTTTGAAATGAAATGTTAAGCAACGATAAACGAAAACATGATTCAAGATGTGATTTGTATTCGAGTGTCACTAATCTTTACTCAAGAATCAAGAAACTATAAACAATCAAGAATCGGTTGTTTTGATAATATTTCCAATCAACAATCAAGAATATAAGAGAGGCTCGTAGGAATCGATCGAATCTTTAGACGTGATGCAATCTAAAGGGTTTCGTGTTCTTGTCCTTCGAAGAATTGATACTAGATCAATGGTGATCGACGAGAGTTAGGGTTTTCTTGATGAAATTAGGGTTTCATCTCTTAACCCTTGTTCTTTCGAGGATACCATTTATATTCTAGCCTCTAGCAATTCCAAGAAACGATCGGAACTCCCCAATCTCGAGCGATGTCGATCAAGAAAGCATCGCTACGAATTGGGTCGTCGATTCTTGAACTTGCTAGGGTTTACAAACTCGTGGGATTCAAGAATCGATTACAAATTTGTTACATCATCATACTAAAGATCGTTTCGACTCCCCGACGAGCGGAGTTTTATTCACACATCACCACAAAGACAATATTCAAGAATAGTAATGATAACATGATGCGGAATTTAAAGAAAACAAGATAAAAGAATATCACCTTTTATTTAATCAACAATTTCAATACATTCTTTCAAGAATCTACAAGAAGAAGAAATCGATCGTTGACTCGGCTTCGCTCGTCTCCGTGGATCGTGGATCTACTTTGATCTCTTGCCCGATTGAAGATCGGCTCGGCTCATAAAAGGGTTGAAGGCATCTTGCTTGGCTTGCACTCAAGATCTTGAATTGTTGTTGGATTTAGGGTTAGGGTTTCCTACAAGCTCTCTCACTAAACTTGAGGAAGAGGAAGATGAAGAATGGGATTGATTTTTCTAAGCTTTCCCAAAGTTGAATAATTATCAAATGATGAGCCTAGGGTCATATTTATAGACTCCCAAACCCTAGGTTAGATTTGAATTAGAACTTTCCCTCCCAAAGTTTGTTGAAGGGTTTCTAGAAGGAGTTTGTTAGGAGTTAGCTTAGGGTTTAAGCTAGGGTTTAGGGAAAGTTCTAGAAAGATTAGGCTAGTTTGGGTGTTTGCTGATCTGGTGGAAGTATCTGGACTCTTCTGGAAGTTTGTGTGCATTTCTGAGCAGTGGGAACTGAAACAGGAGTTTTGGTGAAATTTGAGGAGCTGACTCCCTGGTCCCGCCGCGCAACCGCCGCATGAGGTGGGCATTGGCCGCCCTTCCGCCGCACATTGATGAGGTTGGGATCTGTGCTTTCTTCTGTTGCTTGGTACTGCTGTTTGGGCTTTTCTCTGATGTTTAGAATTTCAGTTTCCCTTCTGTGTTGATACCAGATTTGAGTTGAGTGAGTTTACGAGCAATTGTAATGGTCGAGCGATGTAATGATCGAGCAAGCATCTCTTTTCCTGCATAGACTTCGAAACAGGGGTTGCAAGATATGGAAAATATGCTATGTAATGCAATGCAGTTAATTTCCCTAGAATTGCCGGTTTTAAGGTCGAATACATGTAATTTGATATTTTGCGACCGATTAGCTAATATGTGAATTATGAATACCGTACTCTTCTATATGTATGCAGATGATAAGGAAATTGCCGGTTAAAATATGCAATATTTTCGACTGATCAGCCCTCATATCCTGTATATCCCTGAAAATCCCGAGTGCCCAACATCGGCACCCAAATATCATAAATACTCGTGTCTAGCATCGACACGTAAAACATCCTGTATCGGGCATCCGTCATTCCGGGTCAGCCCTCTCTCAAGGTATATATCGGGAATCCGTCAGTCCGGGTCATCCCTCTCACAATACATCGGGCATCCGTCATTCCGGGTCAGCCCTATATCAATCCATCGGGCATCCGTCAGTCCGGGTCAGCCCTCTCTCAAAGGATATATCGGGAATCCGTCAGTCCGGGTCATCCCTCTCTCAATACATCGGGCATCCGTCAGTCCGGGTCAGCCCTATATCAATCCATCGGGCATCCGTCATTCCGGGTGAGCCCTCTCTCAGTACATGCCTCTAGCACCGAGAAAACACGGGGCGACGCCCCAAAACATCATATCAAGGGAACCGGGTTTTTAAATGATTACTTATTTGAAAAGGGCCACGATTCCCAAATCCAGAAATCACAAGAAATCTCAACCAGTAATACAAATAATTGTGATGTGATATGTGCATCAAGTATGTATATCTAGTCATGTCACAGAAAAATGAGCTACAATGCAACGATCCAATGTGATATAGGTATCAAGTATGAAATTCAAGTCATGTCATATATAGATGAGCTACAACAATATACAACAGTATGATCATGGCAGTTCTATCAGTTCTAAGCAATATATAAAGATGGCAGGGAATGCAATATGTGATAACAATCCATGGTATGGTATATGCAATATATAACAATAAGATCCTATCAGCCCTGACGCATAACGCCATGCGGGCGATATCCCCGTAGATGTGAAATCTACTCACCGTGTCTCGCGCTAAGTGTATCCAACCACCTGCTTGCCCTTCTTCGCAGCGTCCGTCTCACTGGCCTGCGAACCTAGAATCACATAACATATATCACACATAAGCTCATTTCACAAAAACGCGACATTACGGTCCAACTAGACACTCGTGTTGCAAACCAATCGCGCGTGTGCGCGATACGCTAAAACGTGTGATCACGCACCAAGAAACTACCCCGACGCGCCCCGATACGCAGAAACCCAAACCTACTCACGTATCACGCGTGTCGCGAAGGTTTAGAAAACGGCAAAATAGGTATTTGGTCCCAGATTTCTACACAGGGCTAGATTTACAAAACTATATATATAAAAACACCCTTCACCAAAGCAGACACCCACAGGAACAACATCACCCAAAACCCCACCCATCTGGCCGCAAATTGCGGCCAGAAAGAGAATTCCGGCGGCCCACTGTAGCAGATAGGGGGTCGGGTTTCACCTGAGGTATCAGCACATCACTACCATACTACAGTCAACCCAATTTCATTCAGATCTCATCGAGTCAAAAGCAGATCCAGAAAAGCTCAATTTAGCTTAAAAACGACAAATTGCATCAAATAGGAAAACTGGTGGCATTTTAGTGTAATAGGGGTTGGACTAGGTTAACATGGTCTCAACAAACCTCAAGCATCCTACTGAAACCAACCTACTCCTCATTAGCACAAAGTTCCCTCTAAATACCCCATATCGTACTAAAACGCTCTAAAGTCCACTAACCGAAGCAAAACCACACTAACTAAGCAATCTAGGGAATAAGTTTAGGAAATATACCTCATACTTAACCCTAGGGAGCTGCAAGAAGGTGAAGAAGTGAAGAGAAGGGGCTGCACTTGGTGCTGGAGCTGCTACTGCTCACTGCTGCTGCTGCCAATGCTTGCTGCTGTTGCTGCTGAGTGCTTGCTGCTGCTGCTTGGTGCAGGTTCTGGATCTGGGGAAGAGGTAAGTGTGTGTGTGTGTGAGAGTTTTGAGAGAAAACAAAGAAAAGAAATGAGAGGAAACAATTAACTTCCAATTGTCAACCCTCTCTCTCTCTCATCAATAATGGCAAGCATGGGCTAAGCCATGATGCCCACTCCCTCTCTCTCACAAGTCAACACCCACCTCAAATTCAAATTAAAATAACCTCTTAACTAATTAATTAAACTCACTTAAAACCCAAAAGAATTAATCCTACAATTAACCCACCATGGTTAATAATTATGGTATTTACTTCATTTAAAAACCCTAGTTTACATGCACATGTGTGTGCAAGCCTAGGAAAATTTTGGAAAAATAATTATTAAATTAGGAAAAATATTTAAAACACAATTTGGTAAAATTTTTATTAAAAACCATTATTTAATTATAATTATTCACTAACCCTTATCCTAAGGTGTTACAATCTCTCCCCCTTAAAGAAATTCGTCCTCGAATTTCAAAAAAAAATCTAACTAAGGTTACCTTCATAAAGGTGTGGATACGTCTTCATCATCTCGCTTTCGGTCTCCCAAGTGACCTCCTCACGGTTCTGACCACGCCAAAGTACCTTAACTGATGGAATGTCCTTCGATCTCAATCTCTTCACGTGTCGATCCAAGATCATCACCGGCTGCTCTGCATAGGAAAGGTCACGCTCTAGCTGGATCGTCGGATGCTGAATCGCATGCGAAGGATCATGAAGATATCTGCGGAGCATCGAGACATGGAATACGGGGTGCACATCTGGAAAGCTGGGCGGAAGGGCTAAACGGTAGGCTACTGCACCAACACGCTCGAGGATCTCGAAGGGGCCCACATACCTGGGACTGAGCTTCCCCTTCTTCCCAAACCTCATCACACCTTTCATTTGGGAGACCCTCAAGAAAACATGATCACCAACAGAAAACTCAAGTCTGCGTCGTCGATGGTCTGCATAAGCTCTCTGCCTACTCTGCGCTGCTCTCATCCTATCGCGAATCAACTGGATCTTCGCGGTCGTCTCCTCAACGATCTGTGGCCCTAAGATACTGCCCTCACTGAGCTCTGTCCAACAAGTGGGCGACCTGCATCTCCTCCCATAAAGAGCCTTAAATGGGGCCATCTGAATGGTCTCCTGGTAGCTGTTGTTGTAGGAAAACTCTACTAAGGGCAAATGATGATCCCAGCTACCTCCGAAATCTAATACACAAGCTCTGAGCCTGTCCTCGAGAGTCTGGATGGTCCGCTCTGACTGTCCGTCGGTCTGCGGATGAAAAGCTGTGCTGAAACTCAAGCGAGTGCCCAAAGCCTCCTGGAGCCTCTGCCATAGTCTACTAGTAAACTGGGTGCCTCTGTCGGACACAATGCACGTCGGGACTCCGTGTAGTCGCACTATCTTGTCAATGTAGATCTGGGCATACTGAGTAAATCCGAAAGTCGTCTTCACTGGTAGGAAGTGAGCCGCTTTCGTCAAACGATCCACGATCACCCAGATGGAGTCATACCCCCGACTAGTCCTGGGTAGACCTACCACGAAATCCATCGAAATCTGTTCCCATTTCCACTCCGGAATGGGTAGCGGCTGTAGCTCTCCCGCGGGCCTCTGGTGCTCAGCCTTGACTTGCTGACAAGTCAGGCATCTCGACACAAAATCTGCAATGTCCCTCTTCATTCCGTCCCACCAATAAACATCTCTCATATCATGATACATCTTGGTGGAACCGGGATGGACGCTGTACACCGATCGATGTGCCTCCTCAAGAATCGCGCGCCTCAGTCCCTCAGCATCTGGTACGCACAGCCTGACTCCAAATCGTAGTATCCCCTGATCATCGATCACGAACTCGGAAAATCTGCCCTGTCCAATCTGTGCCATAATCTCTGAACATCGTTCATCACTGAGCTGTGCCTCACGTATACGATCGATCAACTGTGGTCATGCACGGACATGCGCTATCTGCCCTCCAATTGGCGTGAACTCGAACTGTACTCGACTGTCGCATAATAACTGCCAATCTGCGGATGACTGCTCCTGTACCGCGCTCAAACAAGATAAACTACTCCCGGGCCTCCTGCTCAAAGCATCCGCCACCACATTTGCCTTGCCCGGGTGATATAAGATCTCGCAGTCATAATCCTTCACTAATTCCATCCATCGACGCTGTCGAAGGTTCAGGTCCCGCTGCTGGAAAATGTATTTCAAACTCTTGTGATCCGTAAATATCTGGCACGACTCGCCGTATAGGTAATGTCGCCAGATCTTAAGTACGAAGACCACTGCAGCCATCTCCAAGTCATGAGTGGGGTAGTTTTGTTCATGTCTCTTCAATTGTCGCGAAGCATACGCGATCACCCTGTCGTGCTGCATCAAAACACATCCCAGCCCCACTCGAGAAGCATCACAAAAGACCACAAATCCGCCCGGTCCGGAAGGTAAAGATAACACTGGTGCCGTCGTCAGCCGTGTCCGTAACTGCTGAAAGCTGTGCTCGCACTCCTCCGTACAAATGAAAGGAACTCCCTTCCGGGTCAACCCGGTCAAAGGTGTAGCAATACTGGAGAAGTCCTGCACAAAACGCCTGTAGTAACCGGCCAATCCCAAAAAGCTGCGAATCTCCGTCACCGATGTAGGTCTGGGCCAACGCTGAACGGCCTCGATCTTCCTCGGGTCTACACATATACCGTCTCGTGAAATCACGTGCCCCAAGAAATCTACGCTGTCCAGCCAAAAAGCACACTTGGAGAATTTCGCATAAAGCTGGTGCTCCCTCAAGGTCTGCAATGTAATCCGCAGGTGCTGCTCGTGCTCCTCACTACTCCGGGAATACACCAAGATATCGTCAATGAAGACTATGATGAACAGATCCAAATAAGGCCGGAAAATACGGTTCATCAAATCCATGAAGGCTGCTGGCGCATTGGTGAGTCCGAACGACATCACCAAAAACTCGTAATGGCCGTAGCGCGTACGGAAGGTTGTCCGGGGAATGTCCTCCTGTCGAACCCGCAGCTGATGATAGCCCGATCGTAAATCGATCCTCGAAAAGTACCCTGCCCCCTGAAGCTGATCGAACAAATCGTCGATACGCGGCAAAGGATACCTGTTCCGCACTGTCACCCTGTTCAGCTGGCGGTAGTCGATACAAAGACGCAAACTGCCGTCCTTCTTCCTGATGAACAGGACTGGAGCACCCCAAGGAGAAACACTGGGTCGAATAAGTCCCTTGTCCAGCAAGTCTTGCAACTGGCCCTTTAACTCTCGAAGTTCCGCCGGGGCCATCCGATAAGGCGGTATGGAAATAGGCCCCAAACCAGGAACCAAATCAATACAGAAAGAAATGTCGCGCTCGGGCGGCAACCCAGGAAGCTCGTCAGGGAACACATCAGGAAACTCGCTAACAACCGGAACCTGGTCCAATAGAACCTCTGTAGCGCGAGCATCGCGAACATAGGCGAGAAATCCCTGACATCCCTTCCTCAAAAGCTGTCCAGCGCGGAAAGAAGAAATCACACTGTGAGGGGCGGCACCACGGTCCCCCAACACAACAAAAACCGACTCACCGGGGAAACAGAATCTAACTGTCTTCTCACGGCAGTCCACAGAAGCATAGCACGTGGCTAACCAATCCATGCCCAAAAGAACGTCGAAGTCCAACATCTCCAGAAGGATCAAGTCGACAGACAACTCTCTCTCGCCAATACAGACGATACAGGATCGGAATACGTGCCTAGCAACAAACGACTCTCCCACAGGAGTAGTCACCACAAGCGGCTGATCAAGCAAGCCGGACTCTCTACCCAAACTCGGCACAAAGTGTGTGGATACGTACGATTGTGTGGATCCGGGATCGAACAGTACATGTGCATCAACTGAACATACAGGGAGGATACCTGAAACCACTGCATTGGACGCCTGCGCGTCCTGATGCGTCAAAGCAAAGACCCTCGCCTGTCCACCACCTGTAACTGACTGACCTCTGCCTCGGTTGTCTCGCCCTCTCTGAGCAACTCCTCCACGCCCACGACCTCGCTGTGTATGAGTCTGGCGCGGAGCAACGGTAGGTACGATAGGCAATGCCCTCTGGGGTGGTGAAGGCGGTAATGTGACATGCGGTGCTGTCGCCTCCCTCCGGGGTAACTCAGGACAATCCCGTATAAGATGGTAAGAACTCATACAGCGAAAACATCCCGACGACGACCGCTGACCGTCCTGGGAATAGGAGCTGAATAACCGGCCCCGCCCTGAATCTCTGCTGCCCGCAATACGTCTATCACGGCACCGAAAAGGCTGTCTCTGTGCTGATGTATCCGCACGAACTCTCTTCGGCTCTGGAACTACCGAAGTCTCAGCAAGGTGCTCCTCGACCACTAGGGCTGCGTCTACAGCTGCTGCATAGGTCTCGTAGTGCTGTGCGCTGATCGCGAGGAATAATGGTGTAAGCAAGCCTCGAACAAATCTCCTGACTCGCAACTCCTCGGTAGCCACTAAATATGGGGCATAGACTGCTAGCTCTGTAAACAGCACATCATACTCTGCCACCGTCATCCCTGGCGTCTGGCGCAAGGACTCAAATCTGCGTGCTCGGGCATCCCTAACACTCTGGGGAAGGAAACGGGCTAGAAATATGGTCACGAACTCCGTCCAGGTCATAGGAGGAAGACCTGCTGCTCTGCCCTTCTCCACTGAATCACACCATTTCTGCGCAAGACCTTCCAGGCGAAAGCTCGCGAACTCGACCCATCTCGCATCTGCGCATCTGAGGGAACGGTATATCCTGGCCATCCGGTCTATGAAAGACTGTGGGTCCTCGGCTGTATCGGTGCCTGTGAAAACCGGAGGCTTCAGCCTCATGAACTCTGATAGCGATACTGTGATCACCTCCGTGACTGCAGGGGCAACTGGCTGTGCGGTAGGTACCATAGAGGTCTCTGGAACTGGTGGAGCTACCTCTGGTCGCTGCGCTCGAAGCGTCTCAACTAGCGATCCTATCATCTGGCGCATCTCCTGCATGCTAGATCCCACCGTCTGGCGCATCTCCTGCATACCAGCCCCTAACGTGGCGATCTGCTCTGTCACGGCAGGAACAGCCTGCTCGGGTACAACCGGTGTACTGCCCAGATCAGTCCGTGTCTCGGACGAGTCAACACGAATCTCGGCCCTCGCGGCCGCTCTCTGTGCCCTCGTAGTCTTAGGCGGCATAATGGCTGAAAGAAAATTTAGATTCGATAAGAACACGGAAATCGAATCGCAAGAATATAAGGAGGGATCAAATCAATAAGTCCTAAGGTCGCGTAGGCGGAGTACCGTGTCGTGAGTATGCCGCGGAACATACACACGCTACGCTACCCTGCTGCAGCTACCTACTCCATCATACCAGGGTCATCCTACACTCTGAAGGTAAAACCTACGCTCTGATACCAACTTTGTCACGACCCGAGAATTCGACTCGTGACCGGCACTTAACCACGCAACATCTACAGGCGTAACGCGGCTAAGTAAGCCGAACCCAGAAATCAAAACCAATAAATATAGAGTGATTTTAAAACATTTTGTAAAAACAATCGTACATGTCTGAAAAACTTGCTGCTTTATTTAGTAGAAATCCTTTTTAAGTTCAAAAGTTATAAGTTTTATAATTTTGGTAACATTTCCTTTTTAAAACATTTGCCCCGCCAGTCGGATAGAAACCAGGTGTAACAGAAATGACGAGTAAAATGAATGAAGCATCACAATAAGATATACGACGCCGTAGCGAAGAATACTCAGTAAAGCAAGGACAATATCATAAAAGATGAGATTGCATAAAGTAAAGTCGGCTCACATGCGAGCTCGACACCAGAATATAAAATCATACATATCGTCCTCACAACTGTCTCTAAGTCAATACAGAAAAGTAGATAGAGAGTACTAGATACATCAATATACAGCTGAAAGATAACAGATACCGTACAAAACCCACCTATCAGCAAAAGGCTATCTCTGCTCAAAAAGGGTATCTGTGCCAAAAGATGCGGTAACAGCCAGCCGTGACTACTCCCAAGGGCAACCTGCAATTACTGTGGCACAACGGGGGTGAGTTGCCAACTCGTGAATAGAGATAACATATAAAGGTAATCGCGAGCATGCACGTACAACGCTACTCTAACCAATGCCAGCAGATGATATCAATGCGGGTAAGCAGTATGCGTAATAATAATGCAAGTCCTCTATCAGGTGATATAACTACAGGATGAGGTGTGATAATAAATGCTGAGCATGGGAATATAGTATCTACATAAAGTATCAAGGTGGACTACATATGTATGTATGCACCACAAATCCCAACATCCCAAACGCCGGTACTCCATCGGCCCTCATATCCTGTATATCCCTGAAAATCCCGAGTGCCCAACATCGGCACCCAAATATCATAAATACTCGTGTCTAGTATCGACACGTAAAACATCCTGTATCGGGCATCCGTCATTCCGGGTCAGCCCTCTCTCAAGGTATATATCGGAAATCCGTCAGTCCGGGTCATCCCTCTCACAATACATCGGGCATCCGTCATTCCGGGTCAGCCCTATATCAATCCATCGGGCATCCGTCATTCCGGGTCAGCCCTCTCTCAAAGGATATATCGGGAATCCGTCAGTCCGGGTCATCCCTCTCTCAATACATCGGGCATCCGTCAGTCCGGGTCAGCCCTATATCAATCCATCGGGCATCCGTCATTCCGGGTCAGCCCTCTCTCAGTACATGCCTCTAGCACCGAGAAAACACGGGGCGACGCCCCAAAACATCATATCAAGGGAACCGGGTTTTTAAATGATTACTTATTTGAAAAGGGCCACGGTTCCCAAATCCAGAAATCACAAGAAATCTCAACCAGTAATACAAATAATTGTGATGTGATATGTGCATCAAGTATGTATATCTAGTCATGTCACAGAAAAATGAGCTACAATGCAACGATCCAATGTGATATAGGTATCAAGTATGAAATTCAAGTCATGTCATATATAGATGAGCTACAACAATATACAACAGTATGATCATGGCAGTTCTATCAGTTCTAAGCAATATATAAAGATGGCAGGGAATGCAATATGTGATAACAATCCATGGTATGGTATATGCAATATATAACAATAAGATCCTATCAGCCCTGACGCATAACGCCATGCGGGCGATATCCCCGTAGATGTGAAATCTACTCACCGTGTCTCGCGCTAAGTGTATCCAACCACCTGCTTGCCCTTCTTCGCAGCGTCCGTCTCACTGGCCTGCGAACCTAGAATCACATAACATATATCACACATAAGCTCATTTCACAAAAACGCGACATTACGGTCCAACTAGACACTCGTGTTGCAAACCAATCGCGCGTGTGCGCGATACGCTAAAACGTGTGATCACGCGCCAAGAAACTACCCCGACGCGCCGCGATACGCAGAAACCCAAACCTACTCACGTATCACGCGTGTCGCGAAGGTTTAGAAAACGGCAAAATAGGTATTTGGTCCCAGATTTCTACACAGGGCTAGATTTACAAAACTATATATATAAAAACACCCTACACCAAAGCAGACACCCACAGGAACAACATCACCCAAAACCCCACCCATCTGGCCGCAAATTGCGGCCAGAAAGAGAATTCCGGCAGCCCACTGTAGCAGATAGGGGGTCGGATTTCACCTGAGGTATCAGCACATCACTACCATACTACAGTCAACCCAATTTCATTCAGATCTCATCGAGTCAAAAGCAGATCCAGAAAAGCTCAATTTAGCTTAAAAACGACAAATTGCATCAAATAGGAAAACTGGTGGCATTTTAGTGTAATAGGGGTTGGACTAGGTTAACATGGTCTCAACAAACCTCAAGCATCCTACTGAAACCAACCTACTCCTCATTAGCACAAAGTTCCCTCTAAATACCCCATATCGTACTAAAACGCACTAAAGTCCACTAACCGAAGCAAAACCACACTAACTAAGCAATCTAGGGAATAAGTTTAGGAAATATACCTCATACTTAACCCTAGGGAGCTGCAAGAAGGTGAAGAAGTGAAGAGAAGGGGCTGCACTTGGTGCTGGAGCTGCTACTGCTCACTGCTGCTGCTGCCAATGCTTGCTGCTGTTGCTGCCGAGTGCTTGCTGCTGCTGCTTGGTGCAGGTTCTGGAGCTGGGGAAGAGGTAAGTGTGTGTGTGTGTGAGAGTTTTGAGAGAAAACAAAGAAAAGAAATGAGAGGAAACAATTAACTTCCAATTGTCAACCCTCTCTCTCTCTCATCAATAATGGCAAGCATGGGCTAAGCCATGATGCCCACTCCCTCTCTCTCACAAGTCAACACCCACCTCAAATTCAAATTAAAATAACCTCTTAACTAATTAATTAAACTCACTTAAAACCCAAAAGAATTAATCCTACAATTAACCCACCATGGTTAATAATTATGGTATTTACTTCATTTAAAAACCCTAGTTTACATGCACATGTGTGTGCAAGCCTAGGAAAATTTTGGAAAAATAATTATTAAATTAGGAAAAATATTTAAAACACAATTTGGTAAACTTTTTATTAAAAACCATTATTTAATTATAATTATTCACTAACCCTTATCCTAAGGTGTTACAATAGGAAATGACATTCCTATGCTACAATCTGTCAAAGGATTTTTATCACACAGGTTCTCCATGAAAGACCTGGGTGATGCCTCTTACATTCTGGGGATCCGGATCTATCGTGATAGATCCAAGAGGATGTTGGGACTTTCGCAGTCCAGGTATATCGACATTATACTGAAAAGATTCAGTGTGGAAGATTCTAAGCGCGGTAATCTACCGGCTTGTCACGGAATCACCCTCTCCAAAGAAATGTCTCCCAAGACTGATTTGGAAAGGGAACGCATGTTTATTATACCCTACGCTTCTGCAGTAGGCTCTATAATGTATGCGATGTTGCGCACCAGACTAGATGTAGCTTACGCACTGAGCGTGGTAAGCCGGTATCAGTCAGACCCAGGGGAGAATCACTGGATAGCAGTAAAGAACATTCTTAAGTACCTAAGAAGGACCAAGGAGATGTTCTTGGTTTATGGCGGAAAAGACCTCAAGTTAGAGGCCTTTGTTGATTCCGGCTTCCAGAGTGATAAGGACGATTCCAAGTCTTTGTCAGGTTATGTCTTTACCCTCAATGGATGGGCGGTGTGCTGGAAGAGTTCCAAGCAGGACACCATTGCTGACTCGACGATGGAAGCGGAGTATATTGCTTCTTGCGATGCCGCAAAAGAAGCGGTCTAGATGAAGAAGTTCCTAACATAACTTCAGGTGGTTCCTACCATTGTTGATCCAATACCTCTGTATTGCGACAACAACGGAGCTATAGCTTTAGCGAAGGAACCAAGGTCCCATCAGAAGTCCAAACACATCTTAAGGCGGTATCACCTGATCAGGGAGATCATTGATCGTCGGGAGATCGAGGTACAGAGAGTTGCTACTGAAGAGAACATTGCTGATCCATTCACGAAGGCCCTACCTCAGATTCAGTTCGAGAGGCTACTCGAGATCATCGGTCTTCGATATGCCAGTACATGGCCCTAGTGCAAGTGGGAGATTGTTAGTGTATATGCCCTAGGGGCCATTATTGTATCATACTAGTTTGTATATTACTTAATGGAAGCTTGGGATATTCACATGTATATAACAGTCTTGCTAAACATGGTTGTATGCTACTTGGTTTTTCTATCTTAATATGTGAGTATACGTATTGATAGAGCTCTTAGGATCTTGCTTGACTACCAGCGTTGTGATGGCAGATACACTAGTGGGGACTGGGTAGTCTACAAGCACATCCTTTTTCAGGTCCCTAGTCGTAGGATTATCGAGACAGGGCATCGATACTCCAGAGTAGACTAGTGTGTACGCTTCTCATCCCAGTTGGGGAGATGGTCTGTCCCACAGCCGTCAGTGCGTGGTACTGGAGATAGTATACAGGTGCTCGTTGGGTTACGAGTACACCGGTCAGGACTCGCAGGGAACTGTTGGTTGGTTTTATACCAGTCGTCTGTTAACAGTTCCCAGGTGACATAAATGCAGCATAGTCCGCAGACTTGACACTGCTACTTCGCCTCGAGTGTGTCCTACTGTTCTTAGATTGCTACCCTACCACGGCTCAAAGGAGTCGTGCAAACAGGTAGCAGTTGGGTGCAGTCCCGAGCACTTGGAGGCAGTAGCGGTTAGATAGGATTCATCTCTCCCGGTATTGGGAGTTGATATCGCGCCGTGTAAGAGAGCCGTTACGCAAAGTCCCTGCCCAGGGCAAGCGGGATTTACTGGTAGGTTCCAGTTGTTTCTCAGGGTGTAATGGGCTTCACTCCGACACGACTTATACCGCTATTAGGGGACTGACGCTTGCCGCCCCCTAGGCCCGATATGCGATAGTCTTAGACGAACAGACCGGACTGTACGGAGATTGTCACATCAGGCTCAGTAGGAGTTCGGATGGGTTTCCTCATCGGCCTTCTTATCGACATCTACCTGGGGACCGTTATGTACAGCTAGTGCCGCTTGCGGTCTGTGGTTAAACCCACTGCCATCGTAGTAGTCGAGTCTTTAGAGTCCCACACAGAGAGTTTCCCTGCTCCAGGCGAAACGATATAGAGGTCGTATGGTTTTACGACAAGGGTTCGGACGCATACGTGTGTTTACGCACGTACGACTTTCGGACAGTTTTTATTAGCCGGCTTTGGTTTAAGCCAGATTCTAGTATCGGGTTATTGGATTTATACAGTTTAAAGTTTTTCCGTGTTTTCACGGATAGGAGGGGCGTTCTCGTAATTTCGCGAGAAGCTTCTAGAAGGATGGTGACTTGGGGGTTTAGGTGGCATAAGCATTAAATGAGATTAGTGACTCATTTGTGTGATTCATCCTTGTCATTAATGCATCATAAATGGTTAATGACTCATGTAGATGAATCACTCATATGTATTTATGAAGCATGGTTGTTAAATCATTTATTTATTTATTTGATAAATAATAATGCTTCATATATATCATGAGAGATCATTATCTCATTCTCATTCTCATGCTCACCTTCTCTCTCCTCAAGCTCTCTCTCTTCAAACCCTAATCCTCCCCTCTCATGTGTTGAGATCAAGGATTAGAAAGACTAATCAATCCATAATCCAACTCTATATCACCTAGGTTACTTAGATTAGCACTTTAAGCAACCTAGTTACCTCAAGTTAGAGGTGAAACTTGAAGTATAGCTCTCGGGTGGATCATCTACTACATAGAGAATGCCAGAAAGGAGGTGGAGAACGAAAAGACGAAGGACACAGTTTATTAGGTATAATCACTTCACATAGTAGTTAACAACTTCTATGTTTCTTGTTAGTTATAGTTTAGCAAAGATTCTTCGGTTAGTCGATGTTTACGCATAGAACAAGATCGTTTTTCATATTTCCGCCTCCCCGCAAGTCGTCGGGTGTTGTACATCGACTTACAGAATCCGTATTTTCTATTGATTGGCTAAATACTAAATACGGACGTCCTAGTATATCCTGTATTATCATTTGTGTGTTTCGGCTGCCTGTATTCTGTGATGTGATATCTGAGAAGAATGATATATTATATATATGATATATAGTACACGTTGCTTATGTTTTACACCCGCGCTAGTCCCGTCCCGGTATGCCGTTAGTTAAGTAACCTAACGGTGCATAACGGAACATTGCGGCGAATGCGGATGGCATAAGCGTACGTTGTATTTTCGTTTCTTTTCTGTGATTGGCTTAAGGACTTAAATGATGGGGCTACATTAATATGATTAATGTAAAGAAAATAAATCTAAAAGATGTTGTAGAATTGGATTTGAAAACCACTCGGCTCTTTATGAAAAAGCTACATTTCAAAACTGCGGAGCTCATGCCACTCCTTTTGAAATCCATTTGATTCTACGACGATATCAAGTTCAAAGCGTTAAAGATTTTCTTAAAAATCATCTGCAACCCTCCGTCATTTTAGGAAGTAGAGTACTTAGTATTCGTGCTACGTTTGTTGACTATAGTTAAGGCGTAGTGTACGGTAGCTAAGTGATGTCTTCCTACACTGCATATGATGCAGATTAATTAGAACATTCATATGACTTTGTTGACCATAGTTAAGGGTCATGTAGATGGGTCTAATTAATCAAGAAATGACGGGTAGAACTTGACTAATACTTATGATTTGTTGACCATAGTTAAGGTCATAGGTACTAGGGGTAAAAACCACATCAGGAATTTCAAGTGTTGAGATTTGCAATGAGATTGCATACCTTCCATATGATGGTTGGATCCCGATCCCACTGTGGGCAATAGTGCTCCCAGGAGAGTTTTGCAGTTTACAATTAGCTAACCCATTAGGTGTCTAGAAAGGTGTTAACGGGGCTACGCCTCTAGAAAGACGAGGTTTAACTTAATTAGGTCCGTGCGAAAGCACGGGGAACCTCCCTCAAGTACCGACACTGGCCTGGCTGAACGGTTAGCGAAGTTGTAGACTGTAATTAATCCTGGCTAGTTTTCTTTTTATGGTTTGAAAGAAAAACTTGATTAAAGCAGTGGGAGACATCGATTAGACAAGATAATAACCAATCTGATCTTTGCAAGAGCTTTCGCTGAGTGTATTCTTTTCTCTCTCTTAATGGCATATACTCATGACTGGACTCAAGCTTCTACTAGATAAAAATAAACTGAACGGGACCAATTATAAAGACTGGCTGAGGAATCTGAACATTGCCTTGACTTATGATAAAGTATCATATGTCCTCACGGCTCCAGCCCCGCCCGTCCCAGGTCCAAAATCCTCAGTTGCGGATATTGAAGTCCGCAAGACATGGGACGCTGACTGTGCCATGGCCAAATGCCTCGCGCTTGCATCGATGGATAACACACATCAAAAGCAGCACGAGAATATGGACATTCACGCCATATTCCTCCATACAAAGGAGTTGTATGGAGAGCAATCCCGCGTATTACGATACGAAGCATCAAAGAAATTGTTTCAGATGCGAATGGCCCCTGGCACACTAGTAGGAGACCATGTTCTGAAGATGATAGCTCTCATAGAAGAGCTTGAGGACCTTGGTTGGACGATGGACAATGAACAATATACGGATATTATTCTGCAGTCCCTCCCCTCCACCTTTGCTCAATTTATAGTTAACTTCAACATGCACAACATGGAGAAGGAACTACCTGAACTCCTTAATCTGTTAAGGAGTGCAGAGAGCACACTGAAATCAGTGAAAACTCCCGTTTTGAGTGTTGGGCAATCTTCTTCTTCTCGTCCAAAGGCTAAGGCTAAGGAAAAGATGAAGAAGAAGCCCACCAAGCCTAGGGGTGGAGTTAAAAAGGTTAAGGGGAAGGACAAGTCCAAAGCTGGAGAATCGGGGAAAGGGGAATGTTTTCATTGCCACAAAACAGGACATTGGAAGCGCAACTGCACGGAGTACTTAAATCTCAAGAAGAAGCATGGGGATGCTTCCGCTTCAGGTGTGTTTGTGACAGCAAACTGTTTTTCAATAAACTCTGCTTCTTGGGTATTAGATACCGGTTCAGGTTCTCACATTTTCAATTCCATGCAGGGGCTGAGAAATAGTAAGGTTTTGAAGACAGGTGACCATACTCTCCGCGTTGGAAATGGTTCCAATATACATACAGTCGCAGTGGGAGGGTATCATTTGGGGTTGCCATCTGGGTGTATATTGGTTTTGAACCCATGTTATTTTGTACCAAGTATGCTTTGTAATATAATATCTGTTTCTTTGTTAGACAATGAAGGATATAATTTTGTATTGCAGAACAATGTTATGAACATTCACCTGAATCAAATGTTGGTTGGATATGGTATACTTAATAACGGGATATACGTCCTAAATCAACACACAGTTTTCAGTATACAACACACTAATAAAAGAAAACTTTAAGAAATAAATGAAGCTTTTCTTTGGCACTGTAGACTTGGTTATATTAACGAAACAAGACTAAACAAGTTACACAAAGATGGATATTTAAACCCTTTTGAATATAAATCTTATGCTACTTGCCAGTCTTGTATCAAGGGTAAAATGACCAAAACTTCGTTTACCGGACACGGAGAAAGAGCTACTGAGCTTCTAGGCCTCATACATAGTGATGTATGTGGGCCAATGTCTACACAGGCTAGACGCGGTTTTTCATACTTCATTACTTTCACTGACGATTTCTCAAGATTCGGTCATGTATTTTTATTAAAGCACAAATCCGAAGCTTTCGAGAAATTCACTGAATATAAACTCGAAGTAGAAAAACAAACCGGCTTGAGTATCAAAATGCTTCGATCAGATCGAGGTGGGGAGTACCTCAGTACAGAGTTTGCAAACTTCCTAAAAGAGAATGGGATTCTCTCTCAGCTCACTCCTCCTTACACACTACAGCACAATGGTGTGTCTGAACGACGGAATCGGACCCTATTAGATATGGTCCGATCCATGATGAGTGATGCTGAGTTACCTGTCTCATTTTCGGGGCATGCATTGGAGACTGCAGCGTTTCTACTGATCAGGGTCCCAACCAAAACCGTGTCTACCACGCCATATGAGATATGGCATGGGAAGAGACCATCTCTTAAGAGATTTAAGATTTGGGGTTTCCCGGCCTATGTTAAAAAGCAGAATCCGGACAAACTCGAGACACGATCGGTCATGTGTAATTTTTTAGGGTATCCAAAGAATTTTTATGGATATCTATTCTACCACAAGGAGGAACAAAAAGTGTTTGTTTCTCAGTATGCCACATTCTTGGAAAAAGAGTTTTTCACAGATAAAGCTGATGGCAATGTGGTGGATCTAGAAGAGGTTCTAGAAACACAAACTACAAATGACGACTTGGTTGAACCGGCTGTTGCAATAGAAACAGAGGAACCTCGACCACTCCGTAGGTCTGGTAGGACTTCTCGCCCACCTGAGAGGTACTACGGTTTCCTCATTGATGGTGACAGAGAAGACTGCATCATGGAGAATGATGATCCTACCAGCTTTCAGCAAGCGATCATGAGTGGAGACTCTGTGAAGTGGCTGGATGCCATGAGATCCGAAATGGAGACTATGCACACCAACAAAGTATGGACTTTGGACGTTGTACCTCCTGGGGTAAAACCTCTGGGGTGCAAATGGATCTTTAAAAGAAAGATTGGTGTAGATGGGCAGGTAGAGATCTATAAAGCAAGACTTGTGGCGAAGGGTTTTTGTCAAAGACCAGGTTTGGACTATGACGAGACTTTTTCTCCCGTAGCCATGCTTAAATCCATTCGGATCCTACTTGCTATTGCTGCTCACTACGACTATGAAATCTGGCAGATGGACGTTAAAACGGCATTTCTAAATGGAGATTTAGAAGAATGCGTTTATATGGATCAGCCAGAGGGCTTCATTGACAGTGGGAGCAACGGGAAAGCATGTAGATTGCTTAAATCCATATATGGGCTAAAGCAGACATCACGGAGTTGGAACATCTGTTTCGATGATGTTATCAAAGTGTTTGATTTCATCAAAAATCCATATGAACCTTGTGTTTATAAGAAGGCTTTAGGGAGAGCTGTCACATTCCTCGTATTGTACGTGGATGACATTCTTCTGATAGGAAATGATATTCCTATGCTACAGTCGGTCAAATCTTTCTTATCACTAAGGTTCTCCATGAAGGACCTGGGTGATGCCACATACATTCTGGGCATTAGGATCTGTAGGGATGGATCCAAGAGATTATTGGGATTGTCCCAAACCAGGTACATCAACACCAACCTAAAAAGGTTTAGTATGGAAGACTCCAAGCGGGGTGCCTTACCCGCTTGCCATGGGGTCACTCTCTCTAAGGATTCTTGCCCAAAGACCGATGAAGAGAGAGCTCGCATGAGCATTATACCCTATGCTTCGGCAGTAGGATCTATAATGTATGCGATGTTATGTACACGCCCAGATGTAGCTTATGCACTTAGTGTTGTGAGCACGTATCAATCCAACCCAGGGGAGAATCACTGGATAGCTGTGAAGAACATTCTTAAGTACTTGCGAAGGACTAAAGAATTATTCTTAGTGTATTGTAATGGAGATCTCCAAATGGAGGCCTTTACCGATTCAAGCTTCCAAAGCGATAAAGAAGACAGCAAATCTATCTCTGGGTTTGTATTTACCCTCAATGGAGGGGCGGTAAGTTGGAAGAGTTCCAAACAGGATACCGTTGCAGACTCTACGATAAAGGCTGAGTATATTGCTGCGCATGATGCCGCCAAGGAAGCCGTCTGGATGAGGAAGTTCGTCTCAGAGTTAGGAGTAGTTCCAACCATTATTGATCAATACCATTGTATTGTGATAATAATGGGGCTATGGCGTTAGCCAAGGAGCCCACGTCCCATCAGCTGTCCAGACACATCCTGATGCATTTTCATTTGATCCGGGAGATTGCAGATCGCCGCGAGATCGAGATTAGGAGAGTAGACACAAAGAATAACACCGCGGATCCATTCACCAAGGCCCTCCCTCAGCCGCAGCATAAGCGACTTTTTGAGATGTTGGGTATGAGATACGCCAATAACTGGCCTTAGTGCAAGTGGAAGATTGTTGGATATATGTATGCCCTAGAGGCCATTATATGATAGTGGATGTATTTATACATGTATATATATATATATATTCAGTGTACATTCTTGCTCGACATGATAGTATGCTATCTGGTTCTTCTTTATCTGACATGTTGATTTGATCATGCTTTTATTCATTCACACATGCTGATAAAGCCCTGAGGATATAGGCTTGACTACTGTGATTATGATAGAGATCATACTAGTGGGACATCTGTAGTTTATAAGCATTTCTTGGAATGTCCCTAGTCGTAGGTGTATCGAGACGGGGCATCGATATACCAGAGTAGACTAGCGTAAATGATACTAGACCCATACGATGGGCGATGGATGTTCCCACATTCATCGATGTTTGACATCGAGATCGTATACGGGTGCTCAGTGGTGACTGGGTACACTGGACGGACTCACTGAGAACTCCTATATGGAATTATATCTATCGTCGGATAGCAGTTCTCAGGTGACACTGGTGCAGGTTAGTCTGTAGACTCGAGATCGTCATAGAGCCTTGTGTGTTCTCCCACTGTACTTTGATTACTACCCTACCACGGCTCTACTGAGTCGTGCAAACAGGTGGCCGTTGGGTACAGTCCCGAGACACACGAAGGCGATGAGCGATAGGAGGGGTTTCGTCTCTCCCGGTATTGGGAGTTGATGCTGTGCTGTGCTCGACTGGCTATACCAGTAAGTCCCTGGCCAGGGCTGTTGAGATTTACCGATAAGTGTTATCAGTAGTTTCTCGATCTGTTATAGACCACTCATCGGCACGACTTATTGAGTTATTGAGGTCGACGTTACCATCCCTGGACTCGATATGCAGCATATCTGACGAAGAGACCGGACTGTACGGTAGTGTTGCCGGTTGGCTCGACGGGAGTTGTGACAGGTTCGCTTGTTTTCTTCTTATCGCTCAATACCCGGGTGACCGTTACGTTTAGCTGACCGCTTGCGTCTTGGGGGTGCTTGATATGATCATCACCCACTGCCGGCGTATTGACGAGTCTTAGAGTCCCACAATGGAGTTACCTAGTCCAGGAGAAACGTTGTGGTGCGCATATGCGATATGCGCATGGACCCGGTTAAAATGCGCGTATGAGAAACCGCATATTAATCGGGCGGTTTGCTTTTGGTCGGGTCATATGCGATATGACCGGTTTGCTAAATCAAGTGTTGATTTATCATTGACCATTAGTTTCTCACTTGAAATCCTTTCTTGTCTTTTTATTATATGCATGCATGTATGCATTCATTCTTATTCATGCACATATGGATGTGCATGCACACATACATGCATACATCATTCTATCATGGTTGTTGATATAGTGGATGGTGGAAATAAAAGACTCACTCCCTTTATAAAATATATGGATATTATTTTTGGAAAAGAAAAATGAAAATGGAAATTGTTTCATGGTTTAATATTTTATTCTTTCATTAACCCTTTTGGTTAACCATGATTTAATTTCTATGGTCATTTTTGTTCCAAACTAAAATATCTTGATATTTTATAACCTTGGTTAAGAATAAGAGATAGAAAATATATATATTCTCTTTTCTCATTTTTATTTGAGAGGCTTATCATTATCTTGAGTTTTATAAGCCATCATCTTCTTCCTCCTTTCTCTCTTGCTCTCTAGTTTTCTCAAGTGAGCAAAAGAGTTACCAAGTTAGGATTTTGAAGTGAGAAAACCAACCACAACACCATTCTACACTAGTCTTGCCCATTAGTGTAGAGTGTTAGCTTCCATTTCTTCTCTTGATCTAGTGAAGCTTCAAGCTTGGACAAAGAGAACTCCGGGTGGATCGTCGTGGACCTAGAGGATCTCAAGCGGACCTTTTTCCAACTCTCAAGTAGCCAAGGAGTCTAGTGTAGGGAGCTACAAAGGTTGTACTCTCTAAACCCTAGCTTTTACTACTTGTGTTTGTGTTAAAGTTTAGTTGCCATAATTTTTCTAGCATGATCTTTATGATTGTTTCTTTAGCACCATCTAAATTTTAAATATGGCATGTGTGTTGCCTTCAAACCCTTGTAGTGGTGCTGTAGGAAACCCGTCACGCATCGCATTGCATGCTTATATTGTGTTTTCAAATGCTATTATTGAGATCATGCTGTCAGGACACCAGCACCATTACCGATGATGCGTATGTTTTACGTACACCGGCTTGCCGGCTCACACACATCATCATCGGTAATTGCCATGCCACGTAAACAATAGAGAATATTAATTCATTGATATCCCTTGTTAGCTGATAGTTCTGGTATATTATTATTGTGATAGCCTAGATATTGCATTTATTTCTGTGATTGTCATGCATAATTATACGTTCATTTTCGCATTATTATTAGGGGCAGTCCGGATTGCCGGAGCCCAATACTTTAGAATTCATTGTCTATTAATACTTGAGATTGGGATTTCAGATTTCCATGAGATTTATGGATTTGGAGAAACCGCAAGGATTTTATAAACTTATTATCATTTTAAAAATGAATGTTGCGGTTTTCTCATGATATGATTTCGAGAGGTTTCCACCTTGAGTTTTCTCGGCTCTTGAGCGTTATCATACACCCGATTCGAGGAGGAGGAGGAACCGTCTGTAGGTGCATGGTGGACCCGGTACGGTACCCCGGGACGAGAAGATCGCAGATGATGGCGTTGAGCCTGGAAGGGGAACACTGCCGACCGGTGACTTCATCGTAACTCGTCGGATATCCGAAGGATACCGATCGGAGTTTGGACTGGTCCGGATAGCCGGAGCCCAGGGGCCAGTCTGGATAGCCGAAGCCCTATATATTGAGACAGCGAGATATATATTTTTGTGTCAATGCTAGACACTGTTTTATGTTGATTTCATTGATGATATCTCGATTTTATTTACATAAATCTCACCGAGATATGAAAACAGTTTTCTCATTTACATGTATTCTGTTTTCATGCATTCATACCTCATATTTATGATATGTTGCTACCTGAGGCATTGACACGAGCACTTGGTATTACACTTATGTATAGATGTTTACCCTTGCCACCTTTTCATGTTTCAGACCTTATCATATTGAGGATAGATATATTATGATCGTATTGACCTAGGATTGAGTCATACATACGGTTTCTGCTCTGTGATGTTTTCTACTCACGAGTTGGCAACTCACCCCCGTTGTGCCACACTTCTTGCAGGTTTTGCCGTACAGGTTTCATTACGGCTTTGCTGGCACACTGCTTTCATTCCGGGTGATTGCTTTGGTAGGTGGGTTCACTTGCATCGTGACCACCATTGTACCTTTTATTTATATTCAGTTGTATCTAGTAAAACTCCATCAACCAGACTGTATTATTTGATAAACTTAGAAGACCAGTGTATATTATTTCGATCTTAGAGTCGCGCGTTGTATTATTATGGGTTTTCTTGATGATTTTGAGTTTCCTTTTGAGATTTGATCATCGCCCTTGGCGCTGTATATTATATTGCTTGCGTGGTTGTGACCGTCAATTGACGAAGAGCTCGCTCCTGCTTGGTGATGCCTTTATATATTTATTCATGTTGTACCCATTTTAGGGCCAGTATTTACAAAGGAGACTCTGCCGGAATTTTCGGAAAAGATATGATGTTTTAAAAATGTTTACAACGAATTTTCAAAGTAATTATATGCAACTTTAAAACAAGTTTCTTTCACCTTCTTCTTTTAAAATGGGTTAGATTGCTGGGTTTTTGGCTTACTTGAATTAGATGGGGTCCTATAGACTTCATATGATTCAAGTGCCAGTCACGTGCTATTTCGGGTTGTGACAAAGTTGGTATCAGAGCGCTAGGTTAACCTTGGTTCGAGTCTATGTTTGACTATGCGGAGCCTAGGGCGTTTGTATCTATACGGAATCTAGGCTTGACCTTACGGAACTTAGACTTAGTCGAGGGGGTATTAGACCTGAATTTTCGTCACATAGGTTGACCTTGGTTGATGGAGTAGGTGACTTAAGGAGAGTGACGTACCGTGTGTGTGTTCCGCGGCATACTTACGATGCGCTACTCCTCTTAAGAAGCCTTAGGATGTACATTTCCTTGCACAACATTATATTCATTCATATGATTTATCCTCATTGATATTGGTTTATGGTTTTGCTGCCACAATTACACGGGCAGAGAGAGAGCTACGACTAGAGTTGCGATCAGCACGAGCTCGTCATGGACGAAGACTGACCAGGGAGTGATTTCAGGGACACACGATTGCATAGATGTATCGTCCTATTGTGTTTTCGCGCCATGAGCGTTTGATGTATCATTTTTACAAGATTTCTCGGACGTGCAGATCAGCACCAAAGGATCAGGCTACTGCTAGAGGCCAGCCAGAATGTGATGACCGTCGATGCACTGATTATTTGATGATTGAGGCACTGTTCAGCGTGCAGACGAATGATTCAGTTGTTGCTGTGACTGACGAGATGTCGCCCAGATGTTTGAAGCTAATGCCGTATGAGTTATACTTAGAGATATGATAGAAGATCGCTAGTTACCCAATAAGGAATGACTAGGACATGTGATTCGTTGCCTACCCCGATGCGAGGTCATCAGATTGATTGATTCCAGCTAGAGACGACTTCACGCAGTTACGTTGAGAATCGATAGAAGACGATCGAATGTCAGAAAACCCATTTTCCAAGTTTAAAGTATTCGGAAAAACATGCAAGTATTTCCATGGACCCTCTAGAAGAATGAAACCCTAACTCGATATAATGACCATGAGAACGCCGTGAAACCTTAGGGTTCACAGCAGTTCAGCGGTGCCATTGATGAGGCTTAGGTTTGCCCTTCTATGGTTGGTCCATAGGTGCTGTGGCATGTACTCGATACTATTAAACTGTACTCAAGATGTTGAGCTCTTGGGGGATTATGGAACTTTGACGAATCGATCGAAAGGTTCGACATCATTCGGATAGCATATGATGGGATACATTACTTGAGAGACTCCAGATACGAGTATAGCCGTTGGAGCGCAGTCCATGCAACCACGAAAAGACGAGTCCGAATCAGTCGACATTAGAGAAAAGTAGAGTAAGAGGTTCGTACGAGATCTTGATGAGATGACGTTCCACTCCGCTGACATCAGAGATGTGATACGCATGCAGAGGCGTTGTACATTGATATATCTTCCAGAAGGAGTCGCGATGAGTATGCAGCCATTCTGGAACAAGAAATAGATTTAGTAAAAGATGATAACTTCCGGGCAGTTCGGCAGAAACGAGATTTCGGGAGAGACCCCGACAAAATCTTTCTGGAAAACAATAGGAGAAGACTTGGACCCAGGATCGGTCAAATTACGCACACCCAGTAGGCCAGAGTCCGGTATCGTCGACGAGACATGTTATGAGTGACCATGACAGTTGGCCAGAAATCTTTAGAGGATGTGCCAGAGCGGGACTATTTCCGCCATCTTTGATTTCGGTATTTTGGGCGATTTATTTGCATGATTGAGATTTTGTGTACTATGGTTGCACTTGACTTCGATTTGATGTCATTGAGATATTGATTTTGATTTTGCCTATGGTATGCATGCGATTTGAATTATGCTTTCGGCATAGTTTTCATGCACTTTTAGCATTTTGATTCGATTTTGTGCATGCTGGTGCACATGGTTGTGAGATTATATATCACGGTATACCTGATTTGGATTTGGATTGAAATGTGTTGTATATCGTTGATTTCGATTGTGATACTCGATATTTGTTTTCGTGCACCTTCTGCTCTTGAGTTGGATTTTGCTCAGACTTGACACGCTTGATGCGATTTTGGTGCACGCCAGATGCACTAAATCGAGATTCTTTGTGCATATCAGATGCAACTGATATTGCTGTCAGGCACACCCGTTGCCCTTGACAGGTGTTTTCGTGCACACCTATTGCACTTAGATTTGTTCTGTGCAAATGTATGGCACATTTATGGATTTCGATTTCCGTGCGCACCAGACGCACGTGGCATTCATATATACATTGGGATTGATTTTCTTTGAGCAGTATATTTTTATGAAATTTACTATTTGATATAGTAGCTGAGTAGGACTAATCCGAGGACAGTACCTGAATATATTTTGCATGCATTGATAGTTATCGAAGGGATTTCAAAAAAATGGGGAGCTATAGTCTCAGTATTTACCTACGTGTCCGAGATGACACGAGAAAATTAACAAAGAAAACCCTTCTAAAGTATTTTCAAAATGGCGGGACGTGTATATTAAACAAAGAATATATATATGTATAGTTATTTTCGTACAATAAACGTCCGCCACTGTGCAGTGATACGCGCATCGCACAGCAACATGAAAGGTTTAGCATGCATTTCTTACAGTTGTTTTAATGATGTATATCATGTTGGTTTTCGCTTTGGGCTTTGATATTGGTATCTTCGCCATGACTCCGATGATTGCGGGATGCTTGACGGAGTTTTGATTTTGGTTTATATGCTCGTTTTTCATTCGTATGCATTGCGCTACAATGTGTTTTGTGTATTTATGATTTTGGAGCCTCGACAACTTGATCTTTTTACTGAAATGTTTTAGTATTTGAGGGGTTAAATTTAAATCCGGGAACCGAATTTCTTTAAGGGGGGAAGATTGTAACATTTCAGAAAAAATAAAATATTATTTTTGGGAATTTATATAATTAAATAATAAATATATGAATATTTTAATGATGCGGTATAATTAAATACCGATAAATTGGGAAATAATTGGAAATTTTCTTAATTATCGAAATTTAAAGAGATTATAAGATTTGAGCATTTATAGATTGTATATAATTAATTATATTTTATTTTAATGCTAATCACGATTAAATATCGCTACTCGTGCATTAAGTTTGTTTTGTGCACATGACATGCACCATGTCTTCTCACTTTGTTACATTTTTGTAACCATGGCTCGTTTGGATTTCTATTGTGAAAAGAAAAGAAAAGATAAAGGAAACAAAACAAAGAAAAGAAAACAAAAGAAAAGGAATTGGAATAAAATAATGAGCATGGGCAAGAGAGAGAAGAGAGAGTGAGGTGAGGGGGGCTTTGACTTGTCTTCCATTGTGTTCCCTCCATTTTTCCTCTTCATCATTCTCACTCCCTCTCCCATGGCTGTTGCCCCCATTTCCCTCCTCCACTACAACCCTCACAACATATCCAAAAACAACTCTAAACCTCATCCCCACTTCATAAAAAACATGCACAAGCTTCTCACAAGCACTTTGGACCAAGAAAAATCGGATTTTGGACACTTGGGGCAACTCAAGAAATTTCTTGAGTTGCCAAATGAGATAATTTCTACACCATTAGCATTGTATTTCATTCACTTTAGTATCCATATGTGTTTAGAACCGATTTAGTGTAGAATTGTGAACTTTGAAAATTCCAAGATGAGGTTTGAAGGGACTTTGAATTGTGAGGTGTAAATTGAGATTAGTAGAGGCCTTACAACTTCTGTAGTGTTAGTATTTTGGACCTAAACCTGAGACTAAACCCCAAACCCCAAACATAGAAATCCCCGATATCGTATTTTGTGGGAATTGTGAAGGGAAATTGATATCTGCTATGACTCGGGGAGCTGGAAAATTATTTAGCAAACACAGGGACACAAGCAGGCCACCTAGAAGCTACCCTGAAGACCCGAGATCCAAACACTTTACCCTGGCCATAATTTTATTCTTTCTGGCTGCAAATTGCGGCCAGAGTAGGAAAATAGGGGTTAGTTCATTGTCCAGGGCTTTTTATTCAGTAAACTAGACCCCTCCTATGTGTAATTTTGGCTAATTTGACCAAGGGTAAAATCTGGGACCATTTTCCTAAGTTATTGCATTGTTTTACGACTTTTTTTTAACATGGATTTTAGTAATTGAGTTTTAAATCGATGGTTTGACGTTTGTACATCGACATCGAGGATTTTTTTGGTTATTATTGCATGCGTAAGCTATAAGTTTTGACTTATGTGGTTTTTGTGCGACGTTTTGGTTTTCGTGCGTGATTTCTGTTTACGATGCTATATGTGATATGTAGGTACCCCCACATAGACTTTGAGACGACGAGGATGAGCGTGGCATCAGTGAATCTAGCAAGCGAAGATCTATGTGAGTAGATATATATCTACGGGGGAAGTCGGGTGGATGGCGTATAGCACTCCCGCAGTTTCGTAGTATAGAATGCGAATGCGTTATATATATATACTTATGTGTTTATGAGATGTGTACTTAGCAAGAGATGATTACGTGACTTTGGGTTAGTTTAGCGTAGTTGTAGGAAAACGCTTATAGTGTAGTTTCTTAGTCGCGAAACCCTAGAGTAGTGATTTGTATACACGCACACGTACACGTATACGCATATATTTTATTTCTTGTACGTATATAGGGATATGTATACATATGTACACACATATAGGCATGGGACTGTGTGTGTGTGTGTGTGTGTGTATACATACATACATACATACATACATACATACATACATACATATACATGGATGATGAGAATAGTATATGGTATTTGGAGATGGGTCGATGAGATTAGGCATGATGCCACGAGATTGGTGATGTGATATGGTTCGTATTATGAGATACGACATGATGTTATAGCGGGTCTGTAAGTGCACGGCGGCGCCCCGGCCGTCAATCCGACGGCCAAACGCGGAAACGGTGGTAAACTTTTATTTTTGCGGACTTAGCAAACCGGCACCACCGCGCACTAAACTCCGGATCGTGCCATTAAACTAGTCTAAGCTATCTAGAGAGGGGGTAGAGAAATATACCATACGATCCGAGTCCTCCGGTCTTCATCTCCACTCCGATCTCCTCGCGGGATCTCCGTCCATCTCCTCCTCGTCGGAAAGGGCACCACGAAGCCGGGTACTTTTACGGGCTCCCACCTCAATACCGAGGCAACTCGCGCATGAAGCCGGCAAATCGACATGCTCAAGATATGCTGTAGGAAGTGTAGTGTAGAATCATAGTCTCTTTTGGGGTTTGGTTGCCATTTGTGGATGATGGAGGAAACAAGACAAGAAAAATGGTGCTTGCATTTTTCTTAACATGAAATGAGATCAATCAAATGAAACACTCTCAAGGATGAAGATGAAACTCTCTTCTTCTCTTTTCTTTTTCTCTTTCTTTTTCTCAACCATGAACAAAAACCTCTCATCAAGTGAGAATGAAAATGGTGGAGCAAAAACATTATGATAACAAGAGGGAGGTGAGTGTAGGATGCAAAAAGTGGTGACCACAACCTAAAACATAATCATCACTAAATCAACATCAAACCTCTTTTCATTTCTAATCTCATAAAGCAAAGAAAAGAAAGAAAAAGGATCTCATCATGAAAAGCCATCATGATGCCACCAATATGCAAGATACCCCCTCCACAAATGTTATTTGCACAATTGCAAATAACACCCTCCATCTGAAAAGTCCGGCCGGGAAAGAACAAAGGAAAACCGGCCGGAACGGAATGCAAACTGGCAACTCCAGAAAACTGGTCCCGTAATAAATTACAGGAAAACCCCCATACTGTGCATACACACCTGCATCTGTATTCCGTCCGGATACAAATGCAATGAGACAAAATCTACACTGTACTATACTAGGATCCGGCTTAAACCAAAGCCGGCTAGTAATATCCGTCCGATCCTGATCCGTGCAATACCGCACGTATCTGATCGAACGCTGCCATATAACTATACGGCCACTAGTACAAAACCGTCCGATCCTGATCCGTGCAATACCGCACGTATCTGATCGGACCCTGCCATATCTCCATACGGCCTCTACAGTGTTTCGCCCGAAAGCTTGAGTAACTGAATGTGTGGTGGACTCTAAAGACTCGTCAATACTATGGCTGTGGATTTAACCACTAGCACGTCAGAGGTATAAGCCAATACGTGACGGGCCACCAGCTATTGACTAAAAGGGACGTCGATGAGCGAACTCATCCTGACACCCTACTGAGCCTGTCAGTGACAATATCCGTGCAGTCCGGTCCGTTCGTCTATGAGTATCGCATGGCGGGCCTAGGGGGTTGGTAAAAGTCAGACCCCCAAAAGCGGTACAAGTCGTGTCGGAGTGTAGCCCAGAACACCTTGAGATACTACTGGAACACCTACCAGTAAATCTCCTTGCCTTGGCCAAGGACTTTGTGTAATGGCTCTCCTAGACACAGCACGACCTCACCCCCAATACCGGGAGAGACGAACCCCTGAGGATACGCTCACTGCCTCCATGTGGCTCGGGACTGTACCCAACTAAAACCTGTTTGCACGACTCCTTTGAGCCGTGGTAGGGTAGTAATCAAAGTACAGTGGGAACTCACACGAGACAAATGACGATCCCCAAGTCGATGAACTAACCTGCACACATGTCACCAGGGAACTGCCATCTGACGTCTGGTATATGACCAACTAGCATGTTCCCGGCGAGTCCTGTCCGGTGTACTCATAACCCAATGAGCACCTGTATACATCTTAGGTGAACCAACTGACACCAGTGGCTTGTGAGACCGGCCACCGCCCCTCGTCGGGGTCTCGACTGTATACACTAGTCTACTAATGGAGTATCGATGCCCAGTCTCGAAACTCCCACGACTAGGGACCTTTTAAGGATATGCTTGTAGACCCCCAGCTCCCACTTATATGATCGCCCTCATACTGCTGGTGGTCAAGCAAGAATCCTAGGGGCTCTATCAACGTGTAATAGCGACGTATCATGTCACCTAAAGCAGTACACGATGATAAAGGTAAACCAGATAGCATACTATCATCTCGAGTAAGACTGTCCTACTGGGATAGGTCCTCCCTCAATCATTGCAATCACGTGCCTGTGATCTAATAATTGACTCTGAGGGCACTATCTCCAACAATCTCCCACTTGCACTCAAGGCTAATTATTGCGATGTCGCATACTCACAGCCCGTGTGATACCGAACACCCAACTCCTCTACTAGTCAATCTCACAAAACTCGTTTGCGAAACTATTGCGTTCGAGGAATAGCCTCAGTGAGTGGATCCGCCTAGTTGTTTCTTTCTATGTCTCTCTATGTCTCAAGTTCGCGGAGAAACCCATCTCCCGAAATGAGCAATATCTGTCTTGGAATGTCTGGATGTCTGATGGGACCGAGTTCATAAATGAACTCCAAATCCAAACTTCTTAGACTGTATCGTCAACTGAACTTAATCAGTATCCTGCGCCATGCCACCCTCAGTATTGCCTTGGATCACCTGTCCAAAACACTGCCCCTCATCAGAAGGAAAAACTATAACTCTGACAAACTCCTTGTCGTCCATGTCACCTTGGAAGCCTGGAGTGATAACCGTCTCCCAAATGAGGCTGTCGTTATCATATCCCTAGAACATCCACTTATGTTCTAAAACTGCTTCCGACTGCTTCTCCAGGATTGGATCAATGTCTGCTTATTGCATCTAGTGCAAGAACAACATCTGGTGTGGTACTTGACATCTCATGATTGACTCAATTGCCTAAGCAAGTGATCTGCCAATCATGCGCATCCCTCTCTACTTTAGTCTATAAGACACCTTTAGAGAGGGTGACTCCATCACCTGCAGGTACACTACCGTGCCAGGAGTCGTCCATTCTTTATACTCTTAGAATGCTGTCAAAGTACCCATATTAGGAAACCACCCAAATCTAGATCTAAACCATAGATCTAGTAACCAGTATGTCTGATATAATGTCCAAGTCCTTTGTGGAGAAACCACTGTGTGACGACCAAAGTATAACCAATCGTAGTATAGGAGTATCACTTCCTACTACCTTCTCAACAGATCCATCCCCTATTCTGATGACGTCAAACCTATGACTGTCACATCAGAAATAGATGATCTATCTCCGCTACATCTGCTTTAGTCTATAAATAGACATAAGCCTGATGTCCACCAATGCTTCCGCTGCTCCCACTGACTGCGACAACCCTCTGGCAGAGTCATACAGACGCGCACTTCTAAAGCAAGTTTAGAACGACGCTATACTCATCCTCCTGCCGGGTCTCGCAGCCTGGAACAACAACAATGGCAAGTGTGGGTAAACAAGAACTTCCCTGTCACCGTCCTTGAGGTTACCGGAGTACCTCTCGGGTGCCTGAAGTTACCCACCATCCCTGCGGAGTGGCCAATGGAATGTCAATCCAAATTGAATCTTTAGGTTCCTTATCAAATCTTCGGTAATCGTTTGCGGTTCTGGAATCACTTCTAGTTCTACCATACTCCCACTACTGTTTTAGAAAAAAAAAATCCATTTTTAATAAACTGTGGCGAGTCTAGAACAATATTTCTATTGATCTGCCAGATGGTAGAAAGTCAACCCTCGTCATAGCCTGGGTCAACCCACAAACAGCCATTACAGAAACGTGCCTTGAGTTGTCCAGTGTCTGGTTTTAATCATAAACCGGACAACTCCCCGTACCTTAACATCGTTAAGATATGAACTGTTCTATATCCAATATAGAAACAGAGGCACTGATTTAATTGAACCAGATTCAAATCATGCAGCTGTCCCCAGCGCATGTCAACTAAATGGAAAAGGGGCCGTTCAGCGTTACTCAACTTAGGAATACTTCCAATTATGAGTAACCTGAAAGAGAAGCAAGATCTCTTTATCATTACTATCAACTGAATACCATACACAAGTATCTACATCTTCGATCTCTTTGAAGAATCCCGATACTTGCTATACCTGGTTCTCTACTCTATTCAAATACCTATAACTTCTCAAAATTGGACCCTGTGTTTCCGCGAAACACCTGTCTAAAAACTAGAGAAGTCATAAGTAAACCGAATATAGTACGAGGACCAACCCCTCTGTCCAAATGGACACTGGACAACATACAATACTTTGTATAAGTCCGCTGAGTCTTACAACTCTTTCACTGTGTGTCGTAGGTTGAAAACTGTACTTATGGTTAAGAAGAATTACACCGCTGTTTAATGCTCCTTACCTAACCATCCACTGATATAGGTAAATGTCATCGACATAATATCAAAAGGTATATCTCACTCTATGAAAAATAGACGTACAGATATATCAATTTGAAATTGGTGCACAACAGCGGATATTCAAAACCAAACATTTGCCGACCGGCAAAGAACCCAGATGATCTCTCCAAATATCACCGATTACAACGAATCCCGATATAATGAGGATGATCACCCAATTCCCAATAACTTACTCCCACTCATCATCTGTAAAGCCATACAGATGTGAGAATCATACCTGGTAAATACATACCCTGGAGCAAGTGTCCAATCGGGAAATCAGTTTTCGTTTAACAGTACACAGTGAACTGAAACATTGAAATGTTTCGATGGGGTATCCCGGTATTCCTAGTAATGCCTCTTCCATTATCCAGATTCACAACTATAACCGTATAATTCTTTGCCACCTCTCCAAATCCCTTTATATGTCTTTAGTCGTTACCTTCTGCACACCCTTTAGGCCAAATGGTTTTCTTCCTTCCCTACCTTCGGCACCAGCCTATGGTTTGGAAGAAGACTATCCAATAAGCATAATGGGTGTACTGTCCTAGTCCTAGGAGCACTCGCAATGCGAGAGAAGGTGAAGATAAAAGACAACCGAATAAACCTTATTCCTATTTCTCCTGGACCAGAATCCATCCCCGAACTGGAACAAGTTCCTTTCGAGTTCGTATATAACCATACGATGGAGTATCCAATAAACTGTGGATCTTCGTAGTGATACGGAGTGTCCTGGAGAAATACAAAGGTGATTTAGGATTGGCGAAGAAATACTTGGTTTGGTCGTGAATATCAGTTGCAATTTACTTTGCCCTCTTACTAATCCCTTACTTTGTCTTAACTTAATACCTTCTGCACACCGTTTAGGCTAATTGGTTTTCTTCATTCCCCACCGGTCGGCACCAGCCTAAGGTTTGGAAGAAGACTATCCAATTTGCATAATAGGTGTACTATCTCCTAAACCAAGGAGTACTCACAACTTGAGAAAAGGTAAAGGGGAAAAGACAACTGAATAATCCTATCCGTTTTCTCCAGAACCGGAAACCATCCTCGAATTCCTTCGAGTTCGTATCTAACCATACGATGGCTTTGTCCAATGGAAGTGGACGTTCGCAGTAATACGGGGTGTCCTGGAGAAAAGGGTAAAAGTAGGAGTGGCAATGAGGTCTGCAACTTTGTCAATCCAAAAGCCAATGTTAAGAAGGTTTGGTCAACTTGGTCACTGAGTCATAGTCTTAGGGTCGGGTCAATGGTCGCTGCCAGAGAGAGAGAGAGAAGAAACACTCAGCGTGCACTCTAACCAAGATCAGAATGGTTACCAATTTATCTAATCTGGAAACCTCCCACTGTACCTCAAATTCTCCTCCAAACCTGAAAGAAGAATTAGTCGGGGTCACCCGAGGAGTAAACTAACTCATCAGTGGGAATCAGGATCCAACTCTCATCGCATGATAACGTGACGGAATCCGCTCACGCTATCACACTCCAGAAGGTATGCGCATATCTGGCAAGTTTCAGTTCTTTTGAAACTCCCGATGTGATTTTTACCCCATGCTCTTATGACCTTGACTTTGGCCAACAAATCATAAGTCACATGTCAAGTTCAGCCCGTCATTCTCCAGGTTAATTTGAGCCCATCCGTACAAGCCCTTGACTTTGGCCAACAAAGCTATACGACTGCCCCAAACCAACGCATCTATCTATGCTGCATATGAATAACCAACAGCTACCAAACACTGTGCCTTGACTTTGGCCAACAAACACAGCTTGAATACTATTGACTACCCATATGAAACGACGGAGGGCTACGAATGGTTTCTGGCGAAAAACTTTAACGTAATGAACTTGATATCGCTGAAGGAACGGATAGCTTTTTAGAAAATATAGTGACGAAAACCTTTACTAAAGAGGTCACTCCCGGTGAAGGGATCTCGGCTCTTTCCCCGTAGAATGAGGTGCATGATATTCCAAATGAATACCACGGTGCAAAGCAAAAGTAATCGGCTATAGTGAAGTTAATGCCCTGACGCAAACTTCTGTCCAAGGGGTCACTCCCGGTGAAGGGATCTCGGCCCTTGCCTCGTCGACTGAGGAGCAGGATATTCCAAATGAATACCACGATGCAAAACAAAAGTGAACGTCCTTGCAATAACAGCCTTTTGAAAAGTGCTCCAACAACATCAGAATAGGTTTGTTTAACTTGCATTGATCCGAATCAACGCAGTCCCATCAATTAATCACACCACAAAGAACGAAAATATACTGACGTACGTATATGCCATCCGCATTCGCCACTGGGTCCCGTCATCACCCGTTAGGTTAGCTAACTAACGGCAGAGCGGGGACTGGACTAGCGCGGATGTAAAACATATACAACATCTACTAATATATATACCAATATATTATATTTCGCTCAAGGCGTGAAAAGAAATGCAACATCACAGAAATGTACAGCATCACAGAACAATACAGATATCTGGGATCCCCGGGTTTCACAGAGCCACTACTGAAAACCCGACGTTCCCCTGGTCGTGTGGATAGCCTGTGCAATGGAATCCTAGACCCCTACGGGTGCGGCAAGTTACCCGCCAAAACCTGAAGCGAGGCAGCCCCCTTCAGCTCCGTGAATGGACCACCCAGCACTCCACGGAATCCGGCAACTTGGGCACCCCTCCTGGGTCAACCTGTACCCCCTACGAGTGCGGCGAATAGCCCGCCAATCCTAGAGTGAAGCCCCTTCCGTCTCAATGCTATGAGATGCGGGCTTGTTGCCCTCTAGAACACGGCTATCCGTGCACCCCTCCGCGGGGTAACCCTAGTACAGAAAGTAAAATATACATACACCGGGTACATCGACCGCAACCAGGTCGTGCCCCAAAAAAATAATACAAACAGGCAGTGACGGCAGTCCACATGTCGGACGCTCGCCCCGCAACAACAAATGTACATAATACAACCACACTGTACTAGCATTGCATCCAGGCTATCCCCACGACCGATCCGCATCATCACAGCAAATACATAGAACATCAACGTGAAAGTCACGTTCGCAAATCCGTCTAACCGGGCTATAGCAGTTAGACGGGATTTACCGATCGAGTGACATTCACGGTCGCAGATATAATGTAAATACTGTGAAAAATGTGTTTAAAATTTTCCGATTGATCAAACCTTAACAAGTGGGCCCCAAAGAAAACTGTAGCACTCACAGAAAATCTGGGCCCAATTTTAATATTCCAAAAATCACATTTTCAACTCAGGAACATTCTACAAAATTTTGGGAGCGTGAACAGTTACCTCCGCGGCGGAAGCGCGGCCAAAACAGGGGTTTGGCCGCCCTTCCGCGGCGGTATGGTGAGTTCGTGCTACCAAATTTTTACAGTAACCTTATAATTCCCTGCACATCACTCTGAGACAACTTGAAAAATTTTTGGACTCAAAAAAAATTCGACAGAAACTGATGTGCATGAAAAATGCGTTTTCGGGATTTTGTTCGATCGGAAACGAAAAACACATAACACAAAGCTAGACGAAGTTAATGGCGAGTCTCTGATACCACTGTAAGTGCACGGCGGCGCCCCGGCCGTCAATCCGACGGCCAAACGCGGAAACGGTGGTAAACTTTTATTTTTGCGGACTTAGCAAACCGGCACCACCGCGCACTAAACTCCGGATCGTGCCATTAAACTAGTCTAAGCTATCTAGAGAGGGGGTAGAGAAATATACCATACGATCCGAGTCCTCCGGTCTTCATCTCCACTCCAATCTCCTCGCGGGATCTCCGTCCATCTCCTCCTCGTCGGAAAGGGCACCACGAAGCCGGGTACTTTTACGGGCTCCCACCTCAATACCGAGGCAACTCGCGCATGAAGCCGGCAAATCGACATGCTCAAGATATGCTGTAGGAAGTGTAGTGTAGAATCATAGTCTCTTTTGGGGTTTGGTTGCCATTTGTGGATGATGGAGGAAACAAGACAAGAAAAATGGTGCTTGCATTTTTCTTAACATGAAATGAGATCAATCAAATGAAACACTCTCAAGGATGAAGATGAAACTCTCTTCTTCTCTTTTCTTTTTCTCTTTCTTTTTCTCAACCATGAACAAAAACCTCTCATCAAGTGAGAATGAAAATGGTGGAGCAAAAACATTATGATAACAAGAGGGAGGTGAGTGTAGGATGCAAAAAGTGGTGACCACAACCTAAAACATAATCATCACTAAATCAACATCAAACCTCTTTTCATTTCTAATCTCATAAAGCAAAGAAAAGAAAGAAAAAGGATCTCATCATGAAAAGCCATCATGATGCCACCAATATGCAAGATACCCCCTCCACAAATGTTATTTGCACAATTGCAAATAACACCCTCCATCTGAAAAGTCCGGCCGGGAAAGAACAAAGGAAAACCGGCCGGAACGGAATGCAAACTGGCAACTCCAGAAAACTGGTCCCGTAATAAATTACAGGAAAACCCCCATACTGTGCATACACACCTGCATCTGTATTCCGTCCGGATACAAATGCAATGAGACAAAATCTACACTGTACTATACTAGGATCCGGCTTAAACCAAAGCCGGCTAGTAATATCCGTCCGATCCTGATCCGTGCAATACCGCACGTATCTGATCGAACGCTGCCATATAACTATACGGCCACTAGTACAAAACCGTCCGATCCTGATCCGTGCAATACCGCACGTATCTGATCGGACCCTGCCATATCTCCATACGGCCTCTACAGCGTTTCGCCCGAAAGCTTGAGTAACTGAATGTGTGGTGGACTCTAAAGACTCGTCAATACTATGGCTGTGGATTTAACCACTAGCACGTCAGAGGTATAAGCCAATACGTGACGGGCCACCAGCTATTGACTAAAAGGGACGTCGATGAGCGAACTCATCCTGACACCCTACTGAGCCTGTCAGTGACAATATCCGTGCAGTCCGGTCCGTTCGTCTATGAGTATCGCATGGCGGGCCTAGGGGGTTGGTAAAAGTCAGACCCCCAAAAGCGGTACAAGTCGTGTCGGAGTGTAGCCCAGAACACCCTGAGATACTACTGGAACACCTACCAGTAAATCTCCTTGCCTTGGCCAAGGACTTTGTGTAATGGCTCTCCTAGACACAGCACGACCTCACCCCCAATACCGGGAGAGACGAACCCCTGAGGATACGCTCACTGCCTCCATGTGGCTCGGGACTGTACCCAACTAAAACCTGTTTGCACGACTCCTTTGAGCCGTGGTAGGGTAGTAATCAAAGTACAGTGGGAACTCACACGAGACAAATGACGATCCCCAAGTCGATGAACTAACCTGCACACATGTCACCAGGGAACTGCCATCTGACGTCTGGTATATGACCAACTAGCATGTTCCCGGCGAGTCCTGTCCGGTGTACTCATAACCCAATGAGCACCTGTATACATCTTAGGTGAACCAACTGACACTAGTGGCTTGTGAGACCGGCCACCGCCCCTCGTCGGGGTCTCGACTGTATACACTAGTCTACTAATGGAGTATCGATGCCCAGTCTCGAAACTCCCACGACTAGGGACCTTTTAAGGATATGCTTGTAGACCCCCAGCTCCCACTTATATGATCGCCCTCATACTGCTGGTGGTCAAGCAAGAATCCTAGGGGCTCTATCAACGTGTAATAGCGACGTATCATGTCATCTAAAGCAGTACACGATGATAAAGGTAAACCAGATAGCATACTATCATCTCGAGTAAGACTGTCCTACTGGGATAGGTCCTCCCTCAATCATTGCAATCACGTGCCTGTGATCCAATAATTGACTCTGAGGGCACTATCTCCAACAGGGTCCTTAGGCGATGTGTTTTCATACACACGCATATATATATGTAGATGGTATCAGTACGTACTAGACTTAGATCAGTACCCAGATCATGATATGATGATATGGATACCAGATAAATGATGAGATAATGTGAGATTTGACCCGTACCCCGATTTGGGATGCCGTACGATGGATTTACCGTATGAGCTATATATTGATGATAGATCCGCACTCTTGACTCGAGGATGTCATATTATATACATTGTATCATATGTGATACTATTGAAGTGGGATCACCGGCGATTATATGTTATATATATCGACTCAGATTTAGGTGGTTTACTTACCATTTTTGATTAACCCATTAGTTTAGTTCTGTAGTTTACTTGTAGATGTTAGACTAGACTCGGGCCATACCTATTTCAAAACTAACGAATCATGAGTATTTTAAAGACAGGCCAAGGGATTCTACGGATATTTCAAATGACGTACCTTTTCTTAAAAACACCGTAACCCTATTTTCTAAACACCACGATTCATGTTATTTCAAACGGCAAACTGTATGACCCATATATATTAATGTAGATTATTTATTGTTGTGTTTATTATTCAGCTCCCGCATATTTTTGTTGTTCTCATCGCATTGCATGCTTATGTTGTGTTTTCATATGCTATTATTGAGATCATGCTGTTAGGACACCGGCACCATTATCGATAATACGTATGTTCCACTTACACCTGCTTGCCGGCTCACACACATCATCATAGGTAATTGCCATGCCACGTACAAAGTAGAGAATATTAATTCATTGATATTGCTTGTTAGCTGATAGTTCCGATATATTATTATTGTGATAGCCTAGACATTGCATTTATTTCTGTGATTGTCATGCATAATTATACATTCATTTTCATGCATTATTATTAGGGCCAGTCCGGATTGCTGGAGCCCAATACTTTAGAATTCATTGTCTATTGATACTTGAGATTGGGATTTCGGATTTCCATGAGATTTATGGATTTGGAGAAACCGCAAGGATTTTATAAACTTATTATCATTTTAAAAATGAATGTTGCGGTTTTCTCATGATATGATTTCGAGAGGTGTCCACCTTGAGTTTTCTCGGCTCTTGAGCGATATCATACACCCGATTCGAGGAGGAGGAGGAACCGTCTGTGGGTGCATGGTGGACCCGGTACGGTATCCCTGGGCAAGAATGTCGCAGATGATGGCGTTGAGCCTGGCAGGGGAACACTACCGACCGATGACTTCATCGTGATTCGTCGGATATCCGGAGGATACCAATCGGAGTTTGGACCGATCCGGATAGCCGGAGCTTAGGGGCCAGTCTGGATAGCCGGAGCCCTATATATTGAGACAACGAGATATATATTTTTGTATCAATGCTAGACACTGTTTTATGTTGATTTCATTGATGATATCTCGATTTTATATACATAAATCTCACCGAGATATGAAAACAGTTTTCTCATTTACATATATTCTGTTTTCATGCATCCATACCTCATATTTATGATATGTTGCTATCTGAGGTATTGACACGAGCACTTGGTATTACACTTATGTATAGATGTTTACCCTTGCCACCTTTTCATGTTTCAGACCTTATCATATTGAGAATAGATATATTATGATCGTATTGACCTAGGATTGAGTCATACATACGATTTCTGCTCTGTGATGTTTTCTACTCACGAGTTGGCAACTTACCCCCGTTGTGCCACAGTTCTTGCAGGTTTTGCCGTACAGGTTTCATTGCGGCTTTGCTGGCACACTGCTTTCATTCTGGGTGATTGCTTTGGTAGGTGGGTTCACTTGCATCGTGACCACCATTGTACCTTTTATTTATATTCAGTTGTATCTAGTAAAACTCCATCAACCATACTGTATTATTTGATAGACTTAGAAGATCAGTGTATATTATTTCGACCTCAGAGTCGCGCGTTGTATTATTATGGTTTTTCTTGATGATTTTGAGTTTCCTTTTGAGTTTTGATCCTCGCCCTTGGCGTTGTATATTATATTCCTTGCGTGGTTGTGACCGTCAATTGACGAAGAGCTAGCTCCCGCTTGGGGATGCCTTTATATATTTTTGTTAGTTATATGTATGCCTTTGAGGCCATTACTGTACGTACGATATACATTGTAGTGGATGCTTGGACATATATAGGGAGGAATTTCTTGCTCGACATGATAGTATGCTATTTGGTTGCACTTTATCTTAACATGTACTTTGATTGTCTCTATGTTACATGTTGATAAAGCCCTTAGGATGAGTACTTGACTACCAGGACTATGATGCAGATCATACTAGTGGGGACAGTGTTGTCGCTAAGTACATCCTTCAAATGTTCCTAGTCGAGGATGTATCGAGACAGGGCATCGATATACCTGAGTAGACTAGCGTATAGCTTCTCGACCCATGTTGATGGGCGATGGATGATCCCATATCCATTGGTGTTTGACATCAGAGATAGTGTATGGGTGCTCAGTGAAGACTGGGTACACTGGACGGACTCGCCGAGAACTCCCAGATGGTATTATACCTAACGTCAGATGGCAGTTCTCTGGTGACACTGGTACAGGTTAGTCTGTAGACCCGAGATCGTCATAGAGTCTTGCGTGATTCCCATTGTGCTTTGATTTCCACATTACCACGTTCAAGAGAACGTGCAAAACGGTGGCTTTTGGGTACTGTCTCGAGTCATATGGAGGCAATGAGCGATAGGAGGGGTTTCTTCTCTCCCGGTATTGGGAGTTGATGTTGCGTTGTGCTCGATTGGCTATAACAGGAAGTCCTTGGCCAAAGCTGCTTCAGAGATATACTGATAAGTGTTATCAGTAGTTTCTCGATCCGTTATGAGCCTCATATCGACACGACTTATCGAGTTACTGGGGTCTGACGTTTACCACCCCTAGATGAGATATGCGACATATCAGACGAAGAGACCGGACTATACGGTAGTGTTACAGATTGGATTCGCAGGAGTGTGAGCAAGCTTGCTTGTTTATCTTCTGATCGCTCAATACCCGGGTGGCCGTTACGTTTAGCAGACCGCTTGCGGCTTGTGGGTGTTTGATATGATCATCACCTACTGCCGGCGTATTGATGAGTCTTTAGAGTCCTACACAGAGGTTTCCTGGCTCAAGCGAAACGGAGTAGGAGCACATATGTGATATGTGCAGGACCGAGATTAATACGATATGTGATACCATATTCTATTCTCACAATTTATGACATTGGTCGGTTATATGCGATATAGCCGGGTTATCGGACCAAGTGTTGATTTGATAAGTTGTTACAAATGATATTAGTCGGTTATAGCCGGATTATTAAATCAAGAGTAGATTTAATAATTTAATGTATAATTATATATTAGATATATTATATTATATTAACTAGTATTAGCTCACTTAAGATTTCTTATCTCACTAGATTGTGCACATTGTATATATGTGATATATGCAAGTGTACATGTTTGTGACTGTTGGAGATAGTGCCCTCAGAGTCAATTATTGGATCGCAGGCACGTGATTGCAATGATTGAGAGAGGACCTATGCCGGTAGAACAGTCTTACTCAAGATGATAGTATGCTATCTGGTTTATCTTTATCATCGTGTACTGCTTTAGGTGACCTTACAGGTCACTATTGCGCATTGATAGAGCCCTTAGGATTCTTGCTTGACAGCCAGCAGTATGATGGCGATCATATACGTGGGAGCTGGTAGTCTATAAGCACATCCTTAAAAGGTCCCTAGTCGTGGGAGTTTCGAGACAGGGCATCGATACTCCAGAGTAGACTAATGCATACAGTCGAGACCCCGACGAGGGGCGGTGGCCGGTCTCACAAGCCACTGGTGTCAGTTGGTTCACCTAAGATGTATACAGGTGCTCATTGGGTTATGAGTACACCGGACAGGACTCGCCGGTAACATGCTAGTTGCTCTTATACCAGACGTCAGATAGCAGTTCCCTGGTGACATGTGTACAAGTTAGTTCATCGACCTGAGATCGTCATTTGTCTCGTGTGAGTCCCACTGTACTTTGATTACTACCCTACCACGCTCAAAGGAGATGTGCAAACAGGTTTTAATTGGGTACAGTCCCGAGCCACATGGAGGCAGTGAGCGGATCTGCAGGGGTTCGTCTCTCTCGGTATTGGGGGTGAGGTTGCACTGTGTCTAGGAGAGCCATTACACGAAGTCCTTGGCCAAGGCAGGAGATTTACTGGTAGGTATCCAGTAGTATCTCAGGGTGTTCTGGGCTACACTCCGACACGACTTGTACCGCTTTTGGGGGTCTGACTTTTACCAACCCCCTAGGCCCGCCATGCGATGCTCATAGACGAACGGACCGGGCCGTACGAATATTGTCACTGACAGGCTCAGTAGGGTGTCAGGAAGAGTTCGCTCATCGACGTCCCTTTTGGTCAAAACCTGGTAGACCGTTACGTATGGCTAATACCTCTGACGTGCTAGTGGTTAAATGTCACGACCCGAATGTACGGAACGTGACCGGCACTTAGATTACGAAGCGTCTAGAGGCGTCACGTAACCTAAGTAAGCCGAAGCCCAGAAATCTAAACCATAAAAGAAGAATAAGAAAAAGAAAACAAGTCAAAAAAAACATCAGCAAATTTTACCAAAAATTTCGGCAGAGTCTCCTCTGTAAAAACTGGCCCCCAAACGGGTACAACAAGTATAATATACATAAACAATAAAAAGCATCCCCAAACGGGTGCTAGCTCAACGCCAACAGGCGGAAACAACCACAACAAGCACAAATAGTATACAACGCCAAAGGCGAGGCTCAAATCTCAAAGAAAATAAAACCACCGGATCAGAATAATACATGCGCGACTCTAAGGTCGAAATAAAAGACTGGTCCAATAAACTTATCAAGTAATACAAGTATGGTTGATGGAGATTACTAGATACAACGAATGAATAAAATACAATGGTGGTTCAGATACAAGTGAACCAACCTACCGTGCAAATCACCCTGAAATAAAAGATGTGCCAGTAAGCTGCCCGGGAAACCTGTACATCGAACCTGTAATAAAATTTGGCACAACGAGGGTGAGTTGCCAACTCATGAGTAGAAGACATCTACGAAAAGAAATCGAATGCACGACGCTATCCTAGGTCATAATAATACACTACTAAGTCTCAAACCTCAAGTAATAGCAGGGTAATAATACGTGTAAGTGCAGATACTCCGTGCTCGTTTCAGTGCCTCATATAGTACTATGTCATATGAATGGATATGCATGCACCATGAATGTAAAATAAGCAATCCTGAAATCCAGGTATATCTGTATAAGAAATCTTTAGCTGTTATCATAGTAAAATGTGTATAAGAATCTGAAATCTCAACAATGAAATCCATGGAAATCCGTGTCAAGTATCGACACAAATATGTCAATCTCAAGTCTCATAGTCTCAATACCTCGGGCTCCGTCAGTCCGGATCGGCCCATATCATCAAATCTCATGACAACGGTCGGTATCCGCCGGATATCCGCCGCGCCAGACATCACCGGTAGGTAGCCTTCCCCTGCCAGGCTCATCGTCTACAACTCGATCTTCTTGCCCCGGGGTACCATACCGGGCCCACCATGTACCCGAGACGGTTCATCCACTCCTCGAATCGGGTCTCGAAATCCATCAGAAAACATGAAATCTCATGGTGGACGACACATACATCACGAGAAAACCGCATCTTATTTTGAAAAGGGAAGAGGAGAGAAAGAGAAGTTTTTATATATTTTTGCGGTTTTGCCCAAAAATTCAAAAATCTCATAGAAATCCAAATCTCAAAATCATGAGTAAGTATATGATAAGTGTCGGCATATGCCCATAATACTGCGCGATAACATGAAAATATGAATGCATGAATGTCTAAGTAATAAATATCATGTCTTATACTAACATAAGAGAGAAATCACAATATTTTATCGGTTTAGTGGTTAACTGATTCTATCAATAAAAGATAATATGATCTAAAGTGTACGTGACATAGCAATTACCGATGATGATGTGTGTGAGCCGGCAAATAAGTGTGCGTGGAATATGCGCATCATCGGTAATGGTGCCGGTGTCCTAACAGGTAAGGTTTATACTGATTATAGCAACATATGTAAGAACATGCACCATGATGATTACAATATGAATGTAATACAGGTGTGCATTATCCACTCCTCCGCGATATACGAGTACAACTACCACTATGTGAGTCGAACATAAACTAGTGTCCATCTAATATCTTAAGGAACTAACCTAAGAAACTAGTCAATAAGAAACAAGCATCTACCTAAGGTCTGAACCAATATCTCTAATAGTCGGCGATCCCGCCTCAATAGCATCACGTACGTAGTACGGCTTCCTCGAATCAAGAGTGCGGATCAATCATCATATCTAAGCCTCGTACGGTAAAATCCATCGTACGGCATCCCAATATCGGGGTACGGGTCAAGTATCTCCTAGGTGTCTCATTATTCGTAATGTGTCATCATCAACACATCTCATGATCAAGGTGCTAAACTATAATCGCATACATCAATCATATATCATTGCCATCATGGAATAATCATTAGTTTATCCTCAGAAATATCATGTCACATGTATCATATTGTGATTAAGTCATACCGATATCTTATCGTCATCAAGTCACAAGCTACAGCCCAGGTACTATTTTAGCGTCCCATGTACCTCAATATCACCACCACCCTTCATAATTTATATATTCATGTTCATTATCTCATTCTCTAATGATCCGCTAACACTTTAATACGACTGTATAGTCAAGAATCACGGCATCAAGCCCAGTTATACTGTTTCATCATACCTCAGATATCATATCACATCAATGAATCCCATATACGTGTTGTATATATATACACACATATACGTATACTCCATGTCGAGTTTCAGTGTGTGCGTGTGTGTTTCTACCTGAAACCTAAGAACTTTTCCAAGGTACTCATCCCCTGATAAGGTTTTCCTAAATCAGTCTAGTTCAGCCTAGGGTTATTACTAGGGTCCTACGCGTTAAGTATCTAGGGTCACATCTGGTTTCCTACTGACAATAAATACTATTCCTATTCTACGTTGCGGGGGTGCTAAACGCCATCCACCCGACTTTCCCCCGTAGATATGCATCTACTCACCTGGTCCATGTCTGCCGACGACGGTGTCGCCATCCTCCTCTTCATCGTCCGCAGTCCACTTGAAGGGTACCTAAACGCAAACATATAAATAGCATCGTAAACCGAATCACATACAAAAGTCAAACGATACAAGGAACAAGCATAGGTTAAAACCTATGTCCCGTCCACGCAAAAGAACCAAATATCGCTCGATATCGGCGTACAAACTCCGATGGATCGAGATAAACATCAACAGATAACTCGTAGTTTTAAAACACATTACTTATATTGTAAAACATGATCAAATTCATCGAAACACTAAAATCGATCAAATCGTCCGTTTTCGAAAAACCCGAAAATGCCAATTTACCGTTTTTCATCAAAACTTGACATTTAAATGAAACCAAACGTCATAAAACTCATTAAATAGCATAACTAGACTATACAAACTATTACTATATTTTTATTACACATATTTGTAGTAATTTGAAATTTCTAGTTTGTACCCTTTAACAATTTTCAACATTTTTCAAGAAAAATACCATAATTCCACCTCAAAACATCATTTTGCATAAATTAATGACTTAAACCATAATTCATGATGATAATGATTTAATGAAACCATAAATTATATTTTTAATCTCATTTATTTAGGAATTTATAAAATCTAGTTTACAAAATAGCAATTTTTATCACAATTTATCAATTATCAATAGAAACTAGCAATCAATTTAAGTTTCCATTCCACCAACAAGTTAATACCCTTATTAAGACCACAATCTAGTGTTACAAATATCAATTAAAATTTTATTTCACCAAAAATTATGTTTTATAGAAACCTAGTTAGCAAAATTCCTAATTTAAACAATTTTAAATGAAAAATTTACAATTCAACAACCATGCAAGATTTTCCAATTCTAAAAGTGTTAAACTAACTATTATAACCCTAATTATTTAATAAAAATCAAAACTTGAATTTACAAAGCCTAACTTGAATTTAAAAAATTGAACATAGAATTAATTCATTAAATCTAAACATGCTTAAAAGAAACATCTAATAACAAATAAACAAAAGAAGGAAAATTATACCTCCAAAATATGAAATCCAAACAAGAAAATGAGCCTCCAAAATGCATGCTTCCCATCTCCAAATTCCATATAAAAATGAGCAAGGAATAAAGAGTAGGAAATAAATAGGATTTTGTGGATTTTTAATTGAATTTTTAAAGGATTTTTGATGAATTTTGGAGCAAAATAAAATGAGGAAAATGGGGGCTACCATGGGGGGTGAGGCCGGCCATTTTTGGAGGTGAGGGAGAGAAGGAAGAGAGTGACAAAAGTTGTGTAGAAGTCTCCACCAAAATATCACTTCATTATGTCTTTTCATGCATTTATTTATTTTATTTTATTTCTTTACTATAGCAACTCAAGAAAGCTCTAGAAAAATGGAAAAATTTGCAAATAAATTTTGCATGATACACACTAAATTCTAATATGCCATGGTTCATTTTTACAAATTAAAATCATTCAAATTTGTAATTTACACTAATTTAGTGTAAAAATAAAGCTTATTTTAATATTTAAAATAATTAATTTAGGAAAAATATTTAATTAAACTAAAAATTTATAAGTGGCTAAATAAACACCATTTAATAGTAATTACATAATTAAAATAGGTATTTTTGAAATTATAATGAAAAACAATCACGGTTTAATTTTACGAAAAATACATTTTACTTTACCGAAAATCCTAAAATTCACTTAAACACTTTTATTCATTTAATTATTTATTTAATCATTTTTAACACGTTACAATCTTCCCCCTTTTAGAAATTCGGTCCCCGAATTTAAATTAAAACTTCCCCTCCAAATATTAAAACATTTAGCAAACACTCAAATCGTCGGGGCTCCGAAATCATCAATACATAACAAAAATCAACTCCGTCAAGCATTACGCAATCATCGGAGTTATGGCGAGAATAAAATATTAAAACCCAATATGAAAACCATCTTAATATACATCAATCTATAACTTATATATAGTGCGCATCATAGTAAAACCATCCAAATATCTGGATAAGGAAATATGCAAAAACCCCTTTTGAAAATCGCCGTGTGATGCACGTGTCACGGCATAAGTAGCGGACGTTTATTTTAAAAAAAAAAGCTATATATATATATATCTTTTATTTAACATACACGTCCCGCCTGGTTACTAAATCAAATAATAATGATTATGAAACATACTACTCAAAGTGAAATCAATCCCAATCACATCAATAAAATATCATGTGCGTCCGGTGCGCACTGAAATCGAAACCAAATATAGATACCATGAATACACACAAAAACAAAATAAGTGCAACAGGTGTGCACCAAAACATCTGTCAAGTGCAACGGGCGTGCACGACTCACTATCAGGTGCAACTAATCTGCACAAAACCCCGATTTAGTGCATCTGGTGTGCACAAAATCGCATCAAGTGCGCCAAGTATGCGCAAAAATCCTAATCAGGTGCACATGGTGCACGAAAACATACATCGAATACCAAAATCGAAATCACAGCACAAAAATGCATGAAAACTAGGTCGAAACATATGTCAAAATCATGTGTAACCCCTATGCACGAAATCAAATCAAAAATCTCAAAATATATAAAACCAAATCAAGTGTACTGGGTGTATACTAAACAACATAAATACAACTGATATATGAAACACAAATAGAATGAAATGAAGGTACACCCATGAAATACCAATCGTAGAACAAAGTCCTCAAAATACCAAAATCCAATCAACGAAAATATGAAATTCAAATCACTAAATCACAATCGTAAACACTATCGTCAATGTCCGCCTCTTTCTTCTGATGTCGATTGCTTCGAACTCGTCTCTTTGTAGCTGTGCTGACTGTGCTACCAACGACAATCCTCATATCTAGAATCTCCCACGTAGTCGATCCCTTCACTTGATATCCGGACTACATTAAACCTTTCGACCGATTCATCAAAATCCCATAATTCCCCGAGAGCTCAACACTCAAGTACAGCTTAAAAATATCCGGTATATACCCCAGCATCGATGATCCAGCCGTAGAAGGGCAAACCCAAGCCTCACTAATGGAACCGCGGAACTGCCGTAAACCCTAAGGTTCAAGGGTGTTCTCGTGGTCATTATGTCGAGTTAGGGTTTCATTCTTCTAGAGGGTCCATCGAAATACCTGCATGTTCTTCCGAATACCTTAAACTTGGGAAAATGGTTTTCTGATAATCGTTCGAACCCTTTAACTTCATCCAGACGGCATGTGAATACCTTTCGTCCGCACGCTAAGCAATGCTTCAATCCTCAAGAATAACCAATACTCTAATGGTTATCGCATTCGAGCCGCAGCTCCCTCTGCCTGTGCGCCCGTGGTAACAGAACCACCCTCCGACATCGACGAAGATAGATCAAAGGAACGAATGAAATACGGTGCAAACAAATGTACATCCTAAGGCTCCTTAAGCAGAGTAGCGTATCGTAAGTATGCCGCGGATCATACCCACGGTACGTTACTCTACCTAAATCGCCTACTCCATCAACCAAGGGTCACCTAGACTTATACAGGGTTAAACCTAGCGCTCTGATACCAACTTTGTCATGACCCGAATGTACGGAACGTGACCGGCACTTAGATTACGAAGCGTCTAAAGGCGCCACGTAACCTAAGTAAGCCGAAGCCCAGAAATCTAAACCATAAAAAAAGAAGAAGAAAAAGAAAACAAGTCAAAAAAAACATCAGCAAATTTTACCAAAAATTTCGGCAGAGTCTCCTCTGTAAAAACTGGCCCCCAAACGGGTACAACAAGTATAATATACATAAACAATAAAAAGCATCCCCAAACGGGTGCTAGCTCAACGCCAACAGGCGGAAACAACCACAACAAGCATAAATAGTATACAACGCCAAAGGGCGAGGCTCAAATCTCAAAGAAAACAAAACCACCGGATCAGAATAATACATGCGCGACTCTAAGGTCGAAATAAAAGACTGGTCCAATAAACTTATCAAGTAATACAAGTATGGTTGATGGAGATTACTAGATACAACGAATGAATAAAATACAATGGTGGTTCAGATACAAGTGAACCAACCTACCGTGCAAATCACCCTGAAATAAAAGATGTGCCAGCAAGCTGCCCGGGAAACCTGTACATCGAACCTGTAATAAAATTTGGCACAACGAGGGTGAGTTGCCAACTCGTGAGTAGAAGACATCTACGAAAAGAAATCGAATGCACGACGCTATCCTAGGTCATAATAATACACTACTAAGTCTCAAAACTCAAGTAATAGCAGGGTAATAATACGTGTAAGTGCAGATACTCCGTGCTCGTGTCAGTGCCTCATATAGTACTATGTCATATGAATGGATATGCATGCACCATGAATGTAAAATAAGCAATCCTGAAATCCAGGTATATCTTTATAAGAAATCTTTAGCTGTTATCATAGTAAAATGTGTATAAGAATCTGAAATCTCAACAATGAAATCCATGGAAATCCGTGTCAAGTATCGACACAAATATGTAAATCTCAAGTCTCATAGTCTCAATACCTCGGGCTCCGTCAGTCCGGATCGGCCCATATCATCAAATCTCACGACAACGGTCGGTATCCTCCAGATATCCGCCGCGCCAGACATCACCGGTAGGTAGCCTTCCCTTGCCAGGCTCATCGTCTACAACTCGATCTTCTTGCCCCGGGGTACCATACCGGGCCCACCATGTACACGAGACGGTTCATCCACTCCTCGAATCGGGTCTCGAAATCCATCAGAAAACATGAAATCTCATGGTGGACGACACATACATCACGAGAAAACCGCATCTTATTTTGAAAAGAGAAGAGGAGAGAGAGAGAAGTTTTTATATATTTTTGCGGTTTTCCCCAAAAATCCAGAAATCTCATAGAAATTCAAATCTCAAAATCATGAGTAAGTATATGATAAGTGTCGGCATATGCCCATAATACTGCGCGATAACATGAAAATATGAATGCATGAATATCTAAGTAATAAATATCATGTCTTATACTAACATAAGAGAGAAATCACAATATTTTATCGGTTTAGTGGTTAACTGATTCTATCAATAAAAGATAATATGATCTAAAGTGTACGTGACATAGCAATTACCGATGATGATGTGTGTGAGCCGGCAAATAAGTGTGCGTGGAATATGCGCATCATCGGTAATGGTGCTGGTGTCCTAACAGGTAAGGTTTATACTGATTATAGCAACATATGTAAGAACATGCACCATGATGATTACAATATGAATGTAATACAGGTGTGCATTATCCACTCCTCCGCGATATACGAGTACAACTACCACTATGTGAGTCGAACATAAACTAGTGTCCATCTAATATCCTAAGGAACTAACCTAAGAAACTAGTCAATAAGAAACAAGCATCTACCTAAGGTCTGAACCAATATCTCTAATAGTCGGCGATCCAGCCTCAATAGCATCACGTACGTAGTATGGCTTTCTCGAATCAAGAGTGCGGATCAATCATCATATCTAAGCCTCGTACGGTAAAATCCATCGTACGGCATCCCAATATCGGGGTACGGGTCAAGTATCTCCTAGGTGTCTCATTATTCGTAATGTGTCATCATCAACACATCTCATGATCAAGGTGCTAAACTATAATCGCATACATCAATCATATATCATTGCCATCATGGAATAATCATTAGTTTATCCTCAGAAATATCATGTCACATGTATCATATTGTGATTAAGTCATACGGATATCTTATCGTCATCAAGTCACAAGCTACAGCCCAGGTACTATTTTAGCGTCCCATGTACCTCAATATCACCACCACCCTTCATAATTTATATATTCATGTTCATTATCTCATTCTCTAATGATCCGCTAACACTTTAATACGACTATATAATCAAGAATCACGGCATCAAGCCCAGTTATACTGTTTCATCATACCTCAGATATCATATCACATCAATGAATCCTATATACATGTTGTATATATATACACACATATACGTATACTCCATGTCGAGTTTCAGTGTGTGCGTGTGTGTTTCTACCTGAAACCTAAGAACTTTTCCAAGGTACTCATCCCCTGATAAGGTTTTCCTAAATCAGTCTAGTTCAGCCGTCCTACGCGTTAAGTATCTAGGGTCAAATCTGGTTTCCTACTGACAATAAATACTATTCCTATTCTACGTTGCGGGGGTGCTAAACGCCATCCACCCGACTTTCCCCCGTAGATATGCATCTACTCATCTGGTCCATGTCTGCCGACGACGGTGTCGCCATCCTCCTCTTCATCGTCCGCAGTCCACTTGAAGGGTACCTAAACGTAAACATATAAATAGTATCGTAAACCGAATCACATACAAAAGTCAAACGATACAAGGAACAAGCATAGGTTAAAACCTATGTCCCGTCCACGCAAAAGAACCAAATATCGCTCGATATCGGCGTACAAACTCCGATGGATCGAGATAAACATCAACAGATAACTCGTAGTTTTAAAACACATTACTTATATTGTAAAACATGATCAAATTCATCGAAACACTAAAATCGATCAAATCGTCCGTTTTCGAAAAACCCGAAAATGCCAATTTACCGTTTTTCATCAAAACTTGACATTTAAATGAAACCAAACGTCATAAAACTCATTAAATAGCATAACTAGACTATACAAACTATTACTATATTTTTATTACACATATTTGTAGTAATTTGAAATTTCTAGTTTGCACCCTTTAACAATTTTCAACATTTTTCAAGAAAAATACCACAATTCCACCTCAAAACATGATTTTGCATAAATTAATGACTTAAACCACAATTCATGATGATAATGATTTAATGAAACCATAAATTATATTTTTAATCTCATTTATTTAGGAATTTATAAAATCTAGTTTACAAAATAGAAATTTTTATCACAATTTATCAATTATCAATAGAAAATAGCAATCAATTTAAGTTTCCATTCCACCAACAAGTTAATACCCTTATTAAGACCACAATCTAGTGTTACAAATATTAATTAAAATTTTATTTCACCAAAAATTATGTTTTATAGAAACCTAGTTAGCAAAATTCCTAATTTAAACAATTTTAAATGAAAAATTTACAATTCAACAACCATGGAAGATTTTCCAATACTAAAAGTGTTAAACTAACTATTATAACCCTAATTATTTAATAAAAATCATAACTTGAATTTACAAAGCCTAACTTGAATTTAAAAAATTGAACATAGAATTAATTCATTAAATCTAAACATGCTTAAAAGAAACATCTAATAACAAATAAACAAAAGAAGGAAAATTATACCTCCAAAATATGAAATCCAAACAAGAAAATGAGCCTCCAAAATGCATGCTTCCCATCTCCAAATTCCATATAAAAATGAGCAAGGAATAAAGGGTAGGAAATAAATAGGATTTTGTGGATTTTTAATTGAATTTTTAAAGGATTTTTGATGAATTTTGGAGCAAAATAAAATGAGGAAAATGGGGGCTACCATGGGGGGTGAGGCCGGCCATTTTTGGAGGTGAGGGAGAGAAGGAAGAGAGTGACAAAAGTTGTGTAGAAGTCTCCACCAAAATATCACTTCATTATGTCTTTTCATGCATTTATTTATTTTATTTTATTTCTTTACTATAGCAACTCAAGAAAGCTCTAGAAAAATGGAAAAATTTGCAAATAAATTTTGCATGATACACACTAAATTCTAATATGCCATGGTTTATTTTTACAAATTAAAATCATTCAAATTTGTAATTTACACTAATTTAGTGTAAAAATAAAGCTTATGTTAATATTTAAAATAATTAATTTAGGAAAAATATTTAATTAAACTAAAAATTTATAAGTGGCTAAATAAACACCATTTACTAGTAATTACATAATTAAAATAGGTATTTTTGAAATTATAATGAAAAACAATCACGGTTTAATTTTACGAAAAATACATTTTACTTTACCGAAAATCCTAAAATTCACTTAAACACTTTTATTCATTTAATTATTTATTTAATCATTTTTAACACGTTACATTAAATCCACAACCAAAGTATTGACGAGTCTTTAGAGTCCCCTATAGACCGTTTCTCAAGTTTCGGTCGAAATGCTGTAGAGGCCGTATGGAGATATGGCAGGGTTCGATCATATACGTGCGGTATTGCACGGATCATGATCGGACGGATAATACTAGCGGGCTTTGGTTTAAACCGGATCCTAATATTGTATAGTGTAGATTTTGTCTCATTGCGTTTGTATTTGGTCGGAATACAAATGCGGGTATGTATATATAGTCGCGGGGTTTTCCTGTAATTTATTAAGGGATTAGTTTTTTAAAGTTGCCAGTTTGCTTTCCGTTTCGGCCATTTGTCCTTTGTTCTTTCCTTGGCTGAAAATTGGTGGAGGAGGGCTAATTTGCAAATGTGCAAATTAGCAATTTGGAGGGTTGTTTTTCCAAGTACTTGCATCATGATGGTTTCATGATGGGTCCACCATCCCTTGACTTTCTTTTGATCATGATTGCTTGACTTTTGGGATATGATTAGGTGATGGAGTGGGGACTTGGGAGTGATCATTGTTTCTCATCATCACTTGCTTGCATTATTGTTTTCCACCCGCCCCTTGGCTTTTCTCTCTCTCCCCTTTCACCAAGAGGCCGGCCACTTCTTTGTAGGGGCTATCCCAATTTTTGGGTGTGGGATGGTTCTCATTTTGTTGGCACAAAATCCCTTTGTTCATCCAAAAACTTGCATCTCATTACTCCACCAATACAAGGCAACTTCTAGTAACCCCATCGAGACAAAAGAGTTCTACATTAGCCTACAGCATTCTTGGACACGTCGACTCGCCAACTTCATGCCTGAGTTGCCTCGATCCAGAGGTGGAAGCCCGTAAAAGAACCCGGCGATGTGGTGCCCTTCCGACGAGGAGATGAAGATCGGAGATTCCGCGGGGAGATCGGGACGACGACGAGAAGACCGAAGGACACGGATCGCTCGGTATATCTCTCTACCCCTTCTCTAGTATGCTAGGATTAGGTTAATGACCCGATCCGGGTTTAAAAGTCCGCGGTAGCGCCGGTTCTTGGTTTTAGAAAAGTTCTTGTATTCCGCATTTTGGCCTCGGAAAGACGGCCGGGGCGCTGCCGTGCACTTACAATGGTATCAGAGCTACGCCATTAATCTAGTCTAGCTTGGTCTAGTATGTTTAAAAGTTCGATCGAGCGGATTTTCTAAAATGCCCATTTCCAACTCCAGTTTTCTGTCGATTTTATTTTGTGCTCCAAAAATTTTTCTGAGCATGTCAAAAAATCGTGCAGGGTCTTTTTAAGTATTCTGTGACATTTTTGTTCACTGTTGTTCCTGTAGAACCACGGAACCGCGGCCTTACCCCTGTTCCGGCCTCGGTTCCGCCCCAGTATTAAGGAAACAGTGCACCAAATTTTTATAGAGGGTCTTGGACTTTGAATTGGGGGTTTTAGTATATTCTGTTTGGGCCCAGATTTTCTTTGAGTACTACAGTAGTGCTTGGGGCCCACTTGGGAAAATTCGGTCGATCGAAAATTTTAAACATGTTAGTTCACAGTATTTACATTATATCTGCGACTATGAATGTCATTTGATCGGTAAATCCTGTCTAACTGCTATAGCCCTTTTAGACGGATTTGCGAACGTGACATTCATGTTGATGTTCTGTGTTGTGCTGTGATTTTGCGGATTGTCATGGTGGATAGCCTGGATGCAATGGTAGTACAGTTTGGTTTATTATGTACATTTGATATTGCGGGGCGAGCGTCCGACATGTGGACTGCCGTCACTGCCTGTTTGTATATTATTCTTTTGGGGCACGACCGGGCTGAGGTCGATGCACCCGTTGTATGTATATTTTATTTTCTGTACTAGGATTACCCCGCGGAGGGGTGCACGGATAGCCGGGTTCTAGAGGGCAACGGGCCCGCATCTCATGGCATTGAGACGGAGGGGGCTTTACTCTAGAATTGGCGGGCTATTCGCCGCACTCGTAGGGGGTACAGGTTGACCCAGGAGGGGTGCCCAAGTTACCGGATTCCGTGAAGTGCTGGGTGGTCCATTCACGTTGCTGAAGAGGGCTGCCTCGCTTCAGGTTTTGGTGGGTAACTTGCCGTGCCCGTAGGGGTCTAGGATTTCATTGCACAGGCTATCCACACGACCAGGGGAACGTTGGGTTTCAGTAGCGGCTCTATGAAACCCGGGGATCCCAGATATCTGTATTGTTCTGTGATGGTTATTACATTTCTGTGATGTTGCATTTTATCACGCCTTGAGCGAATATTATATATTGATATATATACTAGTAGATGTTGTATATGTTTTGCATCCGCGTTAGTCCAGTCCCCGCTCTGTCGTTAGTTAAGTAACCTAACGGGTAATGACGGGACCCAGTGGCGAATGCGGATGTCATATACGTACATCATTATTTTCGTTCTTTATTGGTGTGATCAATTGATGGGACTGCATTGATTCGGATCAATGCATGCTAAACAAACCTATTCTAATGTTGTTGGAACAATTTTTCAAAAAGCTGTTATTGCAAGGACGTTCTCTTTTGTTTTGCACAGTGGTATTCAGTTGGAATATCCTGCACCTCAGTCGACGAGGCAAGGGCCGAGATCCCTTCACCGGGAGTGACCCCTTGGACAGAAGTTTGCATCAAGGAAATAACTTCACTATAGCCGATTAATTTTGCTTTGCATCGTGGTACTCAGTTGGAATATCCTGCACCTCATTCTACGGGGAAAGAGCACAGATCCCTTCACCAGGAGTGACCTCTTTAGCAAAGGTTTTCGTCACTATATTTTTATAAAGCTATCCGGTTCCTTCAACGATATCAAGTTCATTATGTTAAAGGTTTTTCGCCAAAAACCATTCGTAGCCCTCCGTCATTTCAGACGGGGAGCACGTAGTATTCATGCTATGTTTGTTGGCCTTAGTCAAGGCATAGTGTATGGTAGCTGCTTGTTACCTTTCTGCTGCATAGATAGATACGTTGGTTTGGGACAGTCGTACAGCCTTGTTGGCCCTAGTCAAGGGCTTGTACGGGTGGGTTCAAATTAACCTGGACAATGACCGGTAGAACTTGACATATGACTTATGATTTGTTGGCATTAGTCAAGGTCATAAGAGCATGGGGCAAAAAATCACATCGGGAGTTTCTAAAGAAACTGAAACTTGCCAGATATGCGCATACCTTCTGGAGTGTGATAACGTGAGTGGATTCCATCACGTTATCATGCGATGATAGTTGGATCCTGATTCCCACTGATGAGTTGGTTTACTCCTCGGGTGATCCCAATTAATTCTTCTTTCAGGTTTGGAGGAGAATTTGATGTTACAGTGGGAGGTTTCCTGATTAGATAAATTGGTAACCATTCTGATCTACGCTAGAGTGCACGCTGAGTGTTTCTTTTCTCTCTCTCTTTGGCAGCGACCATGGCCCGACCCTTGGCTATGACTCAGTGACCAAGTTGACCGAACCTTCTTAAACACGGGCTTTTGGATTGTCAGAGTTGCATACCTCATTGCCACTCCTACTTTTACCCTATTCTCCAGGACACCCCGTATTACTACGAACGTCCACTTCCATTGGATAAAACCATCGTATGGTTATATACGAACTCAAAGGAACTTGTTCCAGATTCGAGGATGATTTTCGGTTCTGGAGAAAACGAATAGGACTATTCAGTTGTCTTTTCCTTTTAACTTCTCTCAAGTAGCGAGTGCTCCTTGGATTAGGGGACAGTACACCTATTACGCAAATTGGATAGTCTTCTTCCAAACCATAGGCAGGTACCGACCGTTCAGGAATGAAGAAAACCAATTAGCCTAACGATGGTGTACAGAAGGTATTATGTAAAGACAAATAAAGGGATTAGTAAGAGGGCAAAGTAAACTGCGACTGCTATTCACGACTAAACCAAGTATTTCATTTCCACCCCCACATCACCTTTGTATTTCTCTAGAACACTCCGTATCACTACGAAGATCCACAGTTATTTGGATACTCCATCGTATGGTTATATATGTTGGAGATAGTGCCCTCAGAGTCAATTATTGGATCACAGGCACGTGATTGCAATGATTGAGGGAGGACCTATCCCGGTAGGACAGTCTTACTCGAAATGATAGTTTGCTATCTGGTTTACCTTTATCATCGTGTACTGCTTCAGGTGACCTTACAGGTCGCTATTACACGCTGATAGAGCCCCTAGGATTCTTGCTTGACTGCCGGCAGTATGATGGCGATCATATACGTGAGAGCTGGTAGTCTATAAGCACATCCTTAAAAGGTCCCTAGTCGTAGGAGTTTCTAGACAGGGCATCGATAGTCTATTTGTAGACTAGTGTATACAGTCGAGACCCCGACGAGGGGCTGTGGCCGGTCTCACAAGCCACTGGTGTCAGTTGGTTCACCTAAGATGTATACAGGTGCTCATTGGGTTATGAGTACACCGGACAGGACTCGCCGGGAACCTGCTAGTTGGGATTATACCAGATGTCAGATAGCAGTTCCCTAGTGACATGTGTACAGGTTAGTTCATCGACCTGAGATCGTCATTTGTCTCGTGTGAGTTCCCACTGTGCTTTGATTACTACCCTACCACGGCTCAAAGGAGTCGTGCAAACAGGTTTTAGTTGGGTACAGTCCCGAGCCACATGGAGGCAGTGAGCGGATCTTCAGGGGTTCGTCTCTCCCGGTATTGGGGGTGAGGTCGCGCTGTGTCTAGGAGAGCCATTACGTAAAGCCCTCGGCCGAGGCAGGAGATTTACTAGTAGGTATTCTAGTAGTATCTCAGGGCGTTCTGGGCTACACTCCAACACGACTTGTACCGCTTTTGGGGGTCTGACTTTTACCAACCCCCTAGGCCCGCCATGCGATACTCATAGACGAACGGACCGGACTGTATGGATATTGTCACTGACAGGCTCAGTGGGGTGTCAGGATGAGTTCGCTCATCGACGTCCCTTTTGGTCAATAGCTGGTGGCCCGTCACGTATTGGCTAATACCTCTGACGTGCTAGTGGTTAAATCCACAGCCATTGTATTGACGAGTCTTTAGAGTCCACCACACTTTCAGTTACTCAAGCTTTCGGGCGAAACGCTGTAGAGGCTGTATGGAGATATGGCAGGGTCCGATCAGATACGTGCGGTATTGCACGGATCAGGATCGGACGGTTAGTACTAGTGGCCGTATGGATATATGGCAAGGTTCGATCAGATACGTGCGGTATTGCACGGATCAGGATCGAACGGATATTACTAGCCGGCTTTGGTTTAAGCCGGATCCTAGTTTAGTACAGTGTAGATTTTGTCTCATTGCATTTGTATCCGGTCGGAATACAGATGCGGGTGTGTATGCACAGTATGGGGGTTTTCCTGTAATTTATTACGGGACCAGTTTTCTGGAGTTGCCAGTTTGCATTCCGTTCCGGCCGGTTTTCCTTTGTTCTTTCCCGGCCGGACTTTTCCGACGGAGGGGGTAATTTGCAGTTTTGCAAATTACATTTTGTGGAGGGGTTTTCTTGCATATGATGGCTTCATGATACTTCCTTCATGATTATATTCTTTTTCCATCACCTCATTTGCTTTATGTGATTAGAAGTGATGAGAATGGTTGATGTGAGTTTTGCTTTTGATATGGTCACCATTCTCTTTCTCCTACACTTACCTCCCTCTTGATTTTGTTTGTTTTCCCTCCACCATTCTCACTAGAGCATGGCCGGCCACATTTGGAGAGAGGAGGAAAAATGTGAGAGTTTCATTTGGTGTGCAAATTTATCCTCCATCTCATTTTTCCAATGCTACAAAAAATCCCCAAGTTAACATCTTGTTGATTCCTCCATCAAGGCAACTTCACCAACCCAAAAGAGACGATGATTCTACACTACATTCTACAGCAAACCTTGGGCACGTCGACTAGCCAGCTTCGTGCCCGAGTTGCCTCGGTATTAAGGTGGGAGCCCGTAAAAGATGCAGACGATGTGGTGCCCTTCCGGCAAGGAGGCGACGACCGGAGTTTCCGCGGGAGATCGGGACGACGACGAGAAGACCGGAGGACTCGGATCACTCGGTATATCTCTCACCCTTTCTCTTGTTAGCTAGTATCGGTTAATGGTTACGATCCGGGTATATTGTCCGCGGTAGCGCCAGTTTAAAAGATAAGAAAATTTTGATTCCGCATTTTGTCCTCGGATAGACGGCCGGGGCGCTGCCGTGGCGCAACATGGTATCAGAGCCACGCCATTAACCTTTCCTAGCTTGTTCTAATGCGTTTTACTTATCCGATCGACCAAAATTCCAAAATCCGCGTTTTGCATGCATCAGTTTTCTGTCGATTTTTTCCGGGCTCGAAATTTTTTTCAGGTGATTGCAGAATGATGTACAGAGAAACCTAAGAACATTGAAAAAATTTGGTAACCCAATTCTTCCGTACGACCACGGAACCGCGGCCTTAACCCCTCTTTGGCCGCGTTTCCGCCGCAGGAAGTTGGGATCACTTCGCTATATTTTTACAGTGGGCTTGTGGGCTGAAAATAAGGGTTTTGGTATATTTTGTTTGGGCCCAGATTTTCTGCAAGTGCTACAGTAATGCTTTGGGGCCCACTTGGTATATTTTGTTCGATCGGATATTTTAAACACATTATTTCACAGTATTTACATTATATCTGCGACCGTGAATATCACTTGATCGGTAAATCCTGTCTAACTGCTATAGCCCGGTTAGACGGATTTGCGAACGTGATTTTCACGTTGATGTTCTGTGTTTATGCTGTGTTGTTGCGGATCGGTCGTGGGGGATAGCCTGGATGCAATGCTAGTACAGTTTTGTTTTATATGTACTTTTGATATTGCGGGGCGAGCGTCCGACATGTGGACTGCCGTCACTGCCTGTTTGTATTATTCTTTTGGGGCACGGCCTGGTTGCGGTCGATGTACCCGTTGTATGTATATTTTACTTTCTGTACTAGGTTTACCCCGCGGAGGGGTGCACGGATAGCCGGGTTCTAGAGGGCAACGGGCCCGCATCTCATGGCATTGAGACGGAGGGGGCTTCACTCTAGGATTGGCGGGCTATTCGCCGCACTCGTAGGGGGTACAGGTTGACCCAGGCGGGGTGCCCATGTTACCGGATTCCGTGAAGTGCTGGGTGGTCCATTCACGGAGCTGAAGGGGGCTGCCTCGCTTCAGGTTTTGGCGGGTGACTTGCCGCGCCTGTAGGGATCTAGGATTTCATTGCACAGGCTATCCACACGACCAGGGGAACGTCGGGTTTCAGCAGCGGCTCTGTGAAACCCGGGGCTTCCAGATATCTGTATTGTTCTGTGATGCTGTACATTTCTGTGATGTTGCATTTTATCACGCCTTGGGCGAAAATTATATATTGGTATATATATTAGTAGATGTTGTATATGTTTTACATCCGCGCTAGTCCAGTCCCCGCTCTGCCGTTAGTTAGCTAACCTAACGGGTGATGACGGGACCCAGTGGCGAATGCAGATGGCATATACGTACGTCAGTATATTTTCGTTCTTTGTGGTGTGATCAATTGATGGGACTGCATTGATTCGGATCGATGCAAGATAAACAAACCTATTCCGATGTTGTTGGAACATTTTTCAAAAAGCTGTTATTGTAAGGACGTTCACTTTTGTTTTGCATCGTGGTATTCATTTGGAATATCCTGCTCCTCAGTCGACGAGGCAAGGGCCGAGATCCCTTCACCGGGAGTGACCCCTTGGACAAAAGTTTGCGTCAGGGCAATAACTTCACTATAGCCGATTGCCTTTTTGCTTTGCATCATGGTATTCAGTTGGAATATCCTGCACCTCATTGTACGGGGAAAGAGCCGAGATCCCTTCACCGGGAGTGACCTCTTTAGTAAAGGTTTTCGCCACTATATTTTTATAAAATGTTATCCAGTTCCTTCAACGATATCAAGTTCATTACGTTAAAGGTTTTTCGCCAAAAACCAGCCGTAGCCCTCCGTCATTTCAGATTAGTATTGCTTAGTATTCGCGCTGCGTTTGTCGTTGCTATTCGCCGAGGCGTAGTGTGCGGTAGCTTTGTTGTGCTATTCTGTCGCATGGATATGTGGATTGGTTAGGACAGTCGTACGACTTTGTTGATTATTCGTCAAGGGTCGTGCGGGTGGGTTTAACGCAATCAAGATAATGACGGGCTGAACTTGACTAGGACCTTTTGATTTGTTGATTATTCGTCAAGGTCACTTGGGTCTTAGGGGTAAAAATCACATCGGGAGTTTCAAAAGAACTGAAACTTGCCAGACATGCGCATACCTTCTGGAGTGTGGTGACGTGAGTGGATTCCGTCATGTTATCATGCGATGATAGTTGGATCCCGATTCCCACTGATGAGTTAGTTTACTCCTCGGGTGACCTCGACTAATTCTTCTTTCAGGTTTGGAGGAGAATTTGAGGTACAGTGGGAGGTTTCCTGATTAGATAAATTGGTAACCATTCTGATCAAGGTTAGAGTGCACGCTGAGTGTTTCTTTTCTCTCTCTTTGGCAGCGACCATTGACCCGACCCTAAGACTATGACTCAGTAACCAAGTTGACCGAACCTTCTTAACACTGGCTTTTGGATTGTCAGAGTTGCAGACCTCATTGCCACTCCTACTTTTACCCTTTTCTCCAGGACACCCCGTATTACTACGAACGTCCACTTCCATTGGAAAAAACCATCGTATGGTTATATACGAACTCGAAGGACTTCGAGGATGGTTTCTGGTTCTGGAGAAAACGAATAGGATTATTCAGTTGTCTTTTCTTTTCACCTTCTCTCATTGCGAGTACTCCTTGGTTTAGGAGATAGTACACCTATTACGCAAATTGGATAGTCTTCTTCCAAACCTTAGGCAGGTGCCGAACGGTGGGGAATGAAGAAAACCAATTAGCATAACGATGGTGTACAGAAGGTATTAAGTTAAGACAAAGCAAGGGATTAGTAAGAGGGCAAAGTAAATTGCGACTGCTATTCACGACCGAACCAAGTATTTCTTCGCCAATCCTAAATCACCTTTGTATTTCTCCAGGACATTCCGTATCACTACGAAGATCCCAAGTTTATTGGATAATCCATCGTATGGTTATATACGAACTCGAAAGGAACTTGTTCCAGTTTGGGGATGGATCCTGGTTCAGGAGAAATAGGAATAAGGTTCATTCGGTTGTCTTTTATCTTCACCTTCTCTCGCATTGCGAGTACTCCTAGGATTAGGACAGCACACCCATTATGCTTATTGGATAGTCTTCTTCCAAACCATAGGCTGGTGCCGAACGGTAGGGAAGGAAGAAAACCATTTGGCCTAAAGGGGTGTGCAGAAGGTAACGACTAAAGACATATAAAGGGATTTGGAGAAATGGCAAAGAATTATACGGTTACAGTTGTGAATCTGGATAATGGAAGAGGCATTACTAAGAATACCAGGATACCCCAACGAAACATTTCAATGTTTCAGTTCAACTGTGTACTGTTAAAAGAAAACTGATTTCCCGATTAGACACTTGCTCCAGGGTATGTATTTACCAGGTTTGATTCTCACATCTGTATGGTTTTACAGATGATGAGTGGGAGTAAGTTATTGGGAATAGGGTAATCATCCTCATTATATCGGGATTCGTTGTAATCGGTGATATTTGAGGAGATCATCTGGGCTGTTTGCCGGTCGGCAAATATTTGGTTTTGAATATCCGCTATTGTGCACCAATTTCAAATTGATATATCTGTACGTCTATTTTCATAGAGTGAGATATACTTTTTGATATTATGTCGATGACATTTACCTATATCAGTGGATGGTTAGGTAAGGAGCATTAAACAGCGGTGTAATTCTTCTTAACCATAAGTACAGTTTTCAACCTACGACGCACAGTGAAAGAGTTGTTAGAGTCAGCGGACTTATACAGAGTATTGTATGTTGTCCAGTGTCCATTAGGACAGAGGGGTTGGTCCTCATACTATATTCTGTTTACTTTTAACTTCTCTAGTTCTTAGACATGTGTTTCGTAAGAACACAGGGTCTAAGTTTTGAGGAATTATAGGTATTTGAATAGAGTAGAGAACCAGGTGTAGCAAGTATCGGGATTCTTCAAAGTGATCGAAGATGTAGATACTTGTGTATAGTATTCAGTTGATAGTGATGATTAAGAGAACTTGCTTCTCTTTCAGGTTACTCATAATTGGAAGCATTCCAAAGTTGAGTAACGCTGATCGGCCTCTCTCCATTTAGTTGAGATGCACTGGAGACAGCTGCATGATTTGAATCTGGTTCAATTAAATCAGTGCCTCTGGTTCTATATTGGGTATAGAACAGTTCATATCTTAACGATGTTAAGGTACGGGGAGTTGTCCGGCTTATGATTAAAACCAGACACTAGACAACTCAAGGCACGTTTCTGTAATGGCTGTTTGTGGGTTGACCCAGGCTATGACGAGGGTTGACTTTCTACCATCTGGAAGATCAATAGTGATATTGTTCTTGACTCGCCACATTTTTAAAAGAAATGGATTTTTTCAGAAAACAGTAGTGGGAGTATGGTATAACTGGAAGTGATTCCAGAACCGCAAACGATTACTGAAGATTTGATAAGAACCTAAAGATTCAATCTGTTTTGACATTATATTGGCCACTCCGCAGATAAGGTGGGTAACTTCAATCACCCGAGAGGCACTCCGGTAGCCTAAAGGACGGTGACAGGGAAGTTCTTGTTTACCCACACTTGCCATTGTTGTTGTTCCAGGCTGCGAGACCCGGCAGGAGGATGAGTATAGCGTCGTTCTAAACTAGCTTTAGAAGTGCGCATCTATATGACTCTGCCAGAGGGTTGTCGTAGTCAGTGAGAGCAGCGGAAGCATTGGTGGACATCAGGCTTATGTCTATTTATAGACTAAAGCAGATATAGCGGAGATAGATCATCTATTTCTGATGTGACAGTCATAGGTTTGACTTCATCAGAATAGGGGATGGATCTGTTGAGAAGGTAGTAGGGTGTGATATTCGGGTTTTGGATGACATACACAAAGTAGGAAGTGACATTCCTATACTACGATCGGTTATACTTTGGTCGTCACACAGTGGTTTCTCCACAAAGGACTTGGACATTATATCAGACATACTGGTTACTAAATCTATGGTTTTAGATCTAGATTTGGGTGGTTTCCCAATCTAGGTACTTAGACAGCATTCTAAGAGTATTTAGAATGGACGACTCCTGGCATGGTAGTATACCTGCAGGTAATGGAGTCACCCTCTCTAAAGGTGTCTTACAGACTAAAGGGGAGAGGGATGCGCGTGATTGACAGATCACTTGCTTAGGCAATTGAGTCAATCATAAGATGTCAAGTACCACACCAGATGTTGTTCTTGCAGTAGGTGCAATAAGTTGATATTAGTCCAATCCTGGAGAAACAGTCGGAAGCAGTTTTAGAACATAAGTTGATGTTCTAGGGATGTGATAACGACAGCCTCTTTTAGGAGACGGTTATCATTCCAGGCTTCTAAGGTGACATGGATGGCAGAGTGGCTGTCAGAGTTATAGTTTCTCCTTCTGACGAGGGGCAGTATTTTGGACAGGTGGTCCAAGGCAATACTGAGGGAGGCATGGCGCTGGATACTGATTAAGTTCAGTTATCGATACAGTCTAAGAAGTTTGGATTTGGAGTTCTTTTATGAGCTAGGTCCCATCAGACATCCAGACATTCTAAGACAGGTATTGCTCATTTCGGAAGATGGCTTTCTCCGCGAACTTGAGATAGAGAGAGACATAGAAAGAAACATCACAGCGGATCCACTCACTGAGGCTATTCCTCGAACGCAATAGTTTCGCAAACGAGCTTTGTGAGACTGACTAGTAGAGGAGTTGGGTGTTCGGTATCACACGGGCTGTGAGTATGCGACGTCGCAATAATTAGCCTTGAGTGCAAGTGGGAGATTGTTGGAGATAGTGCCCTCAGAGTCAATTATTGGATCACAGGCACGTGATTGCAAAGATTGAGGGAGGACCTATCCCGGTAGGACAGTCTTACTCGAAATGATAGTATGCTATCTGGTTTACCTTTATCATCGTGTACTGCTTCAGGTGACCTTACAGGTCGCTATTACACGCTGATAGAGCCCCTAGGATTCTTGCTTGACTGCCGACAGTATGATGGCGATCATATACATGAAAGCTGGTAGTCTATAAGCACATCATTAAAAGGTCCCTAGTCGTAGGAGTTTCGAGACAGGGCATCGATACTCCATTAGTAGACTAGTGTATACAGTCGAGACCCCGACGAGGGGCGGTGGCCGGTCTCACAAGCCACTGGTGTCAGTTGGTTCACCTAAGATGTATACAGGTGCTCATTGGGTTATGAGTACACCGGACAGGACTCGCCGGGAACCTGCTAGTTGGGATTATACCAGACGTCAGATAGCAGTTCCCTGGTGACATGTGTACAGGTTAGTTCATCGACCTGAGATCGTCATTTGTCTCGTGTGAGTTCCCACTGTGCTTTGATTACTACCCTACCACGGCTCAAAGGAGTCGTGCAAACAGGTTTTAGTTGGGTACAGTCCCGAGCCACATCGAGGCAGTGAGCGGATCTTCAGGGGTTCGTCTCTCCCGGTATTGGGGGTGAGGTCGCGCTGTGTCTAGGAGAGCCATTACGCAAAGCCCTCGGCCGAGGCAGGAGATTTACTGGTAGGTATTCCAGTAGTATCTCAGGGCGTTCTGGGCTACACTCCGACACGACTTGTACCGCTTTTGGGGGTCTGACTTTTACCAACCCCCTAGGCCCGCCATGCGATACTCATAGACGAACGGACCGGACTGTACGGATATTGTCACTGACAGGCTCAGTGGGGTGTCAGGATGAGTTCGCTCATCGACGTCCCTTTTGGTCAATAGCTGGTGGCCCGTCACGTATTGGCTAATACCTCTGACGTGCTAGTGGTTAAATCCACAGCCATTGTATTGACGAGTCTTTAGAGTTCACCACACTTTCAGTTACTCAAGCTTTCGGGCGAAACGCTGTAGAGGCTGTATGGAGATATGGCAGGGTCCGATCAGATACGTGCGGTATTGCACGGATCGGGATCGGACGATTTGTACTAGTGGCCGTATGGATATATGGCAATGTTCGATCAGATACGTGCGGTATTGCACGGATCAGGATCGAACGGGTATTACTAGCCGGCTTTGGTTTAAGCCGGATCCTAGTTTAGTATAGTGTAGATTTTGTCTCATTGCATTTGTATCCGGTCGGAATACAGATGCGGGTGTGTTTGCACAGTATGGGGGTTTTCCTGTAATTTATTACGGGACCAGTTTTCTGGAGTTGCCAGTTTGCATTCCGTTCCGGCCGGTTTTCCTTTGTTCTTTCCCGGCCGGACTTTTCCGATGGAGGGGGTAATTTGCAGTTTTGCAAATTACATTTTGTGGAGGGGTTTTCTTGCATATGATGGCTTCATGATACTTCCTTCATGATTATATTCTTTTTCCATCACCTCATTTGCTTTATGTGATTAGAAGTGATGAGAATGGTTGATGTGAGTTTTGCTTTTGATATGGTCACCATTCTCTTTCTCCTACACTTACCTCCCTCTTGATTTTGTTTGTTTTCCCTCCACCATTCTCACTAGAGCATGGCCGGCCACATTTGGAGAGAGGAGGAAAAATGAGAGAGTTTCATTTGGTGTGGAAATTTATCCTCCATCTCATTTTTCCAATGCTACAAAAAATCCCCAAGTTAACATCTTGTTGATTCCTCCATCTAGGCAACTTCACCAACCCAAAAGAGACGATGATTCTACACTACATTCTACAGCAAACCTTGGGCACGTCGACTATCCAGCTTCGTGCCCGAGTTGCCTCGGTATTGAGGTGGGAGCCCGTAAAAGATGCAGACGATGTGGTGCCCTTCCGGCAAGGAGGCGACGACCGGAGTTTCCGCGGGAGATCGGGACGACGACGAGAAGACCGGAGGACTCGGATCACTTGGTATATCTCTCACCCTTTCTCTTGTTAGCTAGTATCGGTTAATGGTTATGATCCGGGTATATTGTCCGCGGTAGCGCCAGTTTAAAAGATAAGAAAATTTTGATTCCGCATTTTGGCCTCGGATAGACGGCCGGGGCGCTGCCGTGGCGCAACAATATACGAACTCGAAAGGAACTTGTTCCAGTTGGGGGATGGATTCTGGTTCAGGAGAAATAGGAATAAGGTTCATTCAGGTGTCTTTTATCTTTACCTTCTCTCGAGTTGCGGGTGCTCCTAGGATTAGGACAGTACACCCATTATGCTCATTGGATAGTCTTCTTCCAAACCATAGGCTGGTGCCGAAAGGTAGGGAAGGAAGAAAACCATTTAGCCTAAGAGGGTGTACAGAAGGTAATGACTAAAGACATATGAAAGGATTTGGAGAGACGGCAAAGAAATATACGTTTACAGTTGTGAATCTGGATAATGGAAGAGGCATTACTAGGAATAGCCGGGTACCCCAACGAAACATTTCAATGTTTCAGTTTCACTGTGTATTGTTAAAAGAAAACTGATTTCCCAATTAGTCCTTACCCCAGGGTATGTATTTACCAGGTATGATTCTCACATCTGTATGGTTTTACAGATGATGAGTGGGAGTAAGTTATTGGGAATTTGGTGATCATCCTCATTATATCGGAATTCGTTGTAATTGGTGATATTTGAGGAAATCGCCTGGGCTGTTTGCCGGACGGCAAATATTTGGTTTTGAATATCCATTGTTATGCACCAATTTCAAATTGATATATCTGTACGTCTATTTTTATAGAGTGAGATATACCTTTTTGAAATTATGTCCATGACATTTACCTATATCAGTTGATGGTTAGGTAAGGAGCATTAAACAGCGGTGTAATTCTTCTTAACCATAAGTACAGTTTTCAAGCTACGACACACAGTGAATGAGTTATTAGACTCAGAAGACTTATACAGAGTGTTGTATGTTGTCTAGTGTCCATTAGGACAGAGGGGTTGGTCCTCGTACTATATTCGGTTTACTTATGACTTCTCTAGTTTTTAGACAAGTGTTTCGTAGAAACACAAGGACCAAGTTTTGAGAAGTTATAAGTATATGAATAAAGTAGAGAACCAGGTGTTGCAAGTATCGGGATTCTTCAAGATGATCGAAGATGTAGATTCTTGTGTATGGTATTCAGATGATAGTAATGATTAAGAGAACTTGCTTCTCTTTCAGGTCACTCATAATTGGAAGCATTCCTAAGTTGAGTAACGCTGATCGGCCTCCTTCCATTTAGTTGACATGCACTGGAGACAGCTGCATGATTTGAATCTGGTTCCAATTAAATCAGTGCCTCTGCTTCTATATTGGATATAGAACAGTTCATATCTTAATGATGTTAAGGTACGTGGAGTTGTCCGGCTTATGCTTAAAATCAGACACTGGACAACTCAAGGCACGTTTCTGTAATGGCTGTTTGTGGGTTGACCCAGGCTATGACGAGGGTTGACGTTCTACCATCTGGAAGATCAATAGTGATATTGTTCTAGACTCGCCACAGTTTTAAAAGAAATGGATTTTTTCAGAAAACAGTAGTGGGAGTATGATAGAATTGGAAGTGATTCCAGAACCGCAAACGATAACTGAAAATTTGATAAGAACCTAAAGATTCAATCTGGTTTGATATTCCATTGGCCACTCCGCAGATAAGGTGGGTAACCTCAGGCACCCGAGAGGTACTCCGGTAGCCTCAAGGACGGTGGCAGGGAGGTTCTTGTTTACCCAGACTTGCTATTGCCATTGTTCCAGACTGTGAGACCCGGCAGGAGGATGAGTATAGCGTCGTTCTAAACTAGCTTTAGAAGTGTACGTCTATATGACTCTGCCAAAGGGTTGTCGTAGTCAGTGGGAGCAGCGGAAGCATAGTAGGCAAGTGGCTTATGTCTATTTATTGACTAAAGCAGATATAGCGGAGATAGATAATCTATTTTTGATGTGACAGTCATAGGTTTGACTTCATCAGAATAGGGGATGGATCTGTTAAGAAGGTAGTAGCGTGTGATGTCCTGGTATTTGGATGACATACACGGAGTAGGAAGTGAAATTCCTTTACTACGGTCGGTTATACTTTGGTCGTCACACAGTGGTTTCTCCACAAAGGAAATAGATTTCATATCAGACATTCTGGTTACTGAATCTATGGTTTTAGATCTAGATTTGGGTAGTTTCCCAATCAGGGTACTTAGACAGCATTCTAGAGGTGCTTTAGAATGGACGACTCCTGGCATGGTGGTGTACCTGCAGGTGATGGAGTCACCTTCTCTAAAGGTGTGTTACAGACTAAAGGGGAGAGGGATGTGCATGATTGGCAGATCACTTGCTTAGGCAATTGAGTCAATCATGAGATGTCAAGTACCACACCAGATGTTGTTTTTGCACAAGCTGCAATAACTTGATATTGATCCTATCCTGGAGAAACGATCGGAAGCAGCTTTAGAACATAAGTGGATGTTCTAGGGATATGATAACGAGAGCCTCATTCGGGAGACAGTTATCATTCCAGGCTTCCAAGGTGACCTGGATGACAGAGTGGCTGTCAGAGTTATTGTTTTCCCTTTGACGAGGGGCAGTATTTTGGACAGGTGGTCCAGGTGGATACTGAGGGAGGCATGGCGCATGATACTGGTTAAGTTCAGTTGATGATACAGTTTGAGAAGTTTGGATTTGGAGTTCATTTATGAACTAGGTCCCATCAGATATCCAGACATACTCTAAGACAGGTATTGATCATTTCGGGAGATGTCTTTCTCCGCGAACTTGAGATAAAGAGAGACATAGAAAGAAACATCAGAGTGGATCCACTCACTGAGGCTATTCCTCGAACGCATTAGTTTCGGAAACGGGTTTTGTGAGACTGACTAGTAGAGCAGTTGGATGTTTGGTATCACACGGGCTGTGAGTATGCGACATCGCAATAATTAGCCTTGAGTGCAAGTGGGAGATTGTTGGAGATAGTGCCCTCAGAGTCAATTATTGGATAGCAGGCACGTGATTGCAATGACTGAGAGAGGACATATGCCGGTAGAACAGTCTTACTCAAGATGATAGTATGCTATCTGGTTTATCTTTATCATCGCGTATTGCTTTAGGTGACCTTACAGGTCACTATTGCGCGTTGATAGAGCCCTTAGGATTCTTGCTTGACAGCCAGCAGTATGATGGCGATCATATACGTGGGAGCTGGTAGTCTATAAGCACATCCTTAAAAGGTCCCCAGTCATGGGAGTTTCGAGACAGGGCATCGATACTCCAAAGTAGACTAATGCATACAGTCGAGACCCTGACGAGGGGCGGTGGCCGGTCTCACAAGCCACTGGTGTCAGTTGGTTCACCTAAGATGTATACAGGTGCTCATTGGGTTATGAGTACACCGGACAGGACTAGCCGGGAACATGCTAGTTGGTCTTATACGAGACATCAGATAGCAGTTCCCTGGTGACATGTGTACAGGTTAGTTCATCGATCTGAGATCGTCATTTGTCTCGTGTGAGTTCCAACTGTACTTTGATTACTACCCTACCACGCTCAAAGGAGACGTGCAAACAGGTTTTAGTTGGGTACAGTCCCGAACCACATGGAGGCAGTGAGCGGATCTGCAGGGGTTCGTCTCTCCCGGTATAAGGGGTGAGGTCGCGCTGTGTCTAGGAGAGCCATTACACGAAGTCCTTGGCCAAGGCAGGAGATTTACTGGTAGGTATTCCAGTAGTATCTTAGGGTGTTCTGGGCTACACTCCGACACGACTTGTACCGCTTTTGGGGGTCTGACTTTTACCAACCCCCTAGGCCCGCCATGCGATGCTCATAGACGAACGGACCGGACTGTACGGATATTGTCACTGACAGGCTCAGTAGGGTGTCAGGATGAGTTTGCTCATCGACGTCCTTTTTGGTCAATACCTGGAAGCCCGTTACGTATGGCTAATACCTCTGACGTGCTAGTGGTTAAATCCACAACCAAAGTATTGACGAGTCTTTAGAGTCCCCCACAGACCGTTTCTCAAGTTTCGGGCGAAACGCTGTAGAGGCCATATAGAGATATGGCAGGGTTCGATCATATACGTGCGGTATCGCACGGACCATGATCGGACGGATAATACTAGCGGGCTTTGGTTTAAGCTGGATCCTAGTATTGTTCAGTGTAGATTTTGTCTCATTGCATTTGTATTCGGTCGGATTACAAATGCGGGTATGTATATACAGTCGCTGGGTTTTCCTATAATTTATTACGGGATCAGTTTTTTGAAGTTGCCAGTTTGCTTTCCGTTTCGGCCATTTTTCCTTTGTTGTTTTCTTGGCTGAAAATTGGTGGAGGAGGGCTAATTTGCAAATGTGCAAATTAGCAATTTGGAGGGTTGTTTTTGCAAGTAGTTGCATCATGATGGTTTCACCATCCCTTGACTTTCTTTTGATCATGATTGCTTGACTTTTGGGATATGATTAGGTAATGGAGTGGGGACTTGGGAGTGATCATTGTTTCTCATCATCACTTGCTTGCATTATTGTTTTCCACTAACCCCTTGGCTTTTTTCTCTCTCTCCCTTCACCAAGAGGCCGGCCACTTCTTTGTAGGGGCTGTCCCAATTTTTGGGTGTGGGATGGTTCTCATTTTGTTGGCACAAAATCCCTTTGTTCATCCAAAAACTTGCATCTCATTCCTCCACCAATACAAGGCAACTTCTAGTAACCTCATCGAGACAAAAGAGTTCTACATTAGCCTACAGCATTTTTGGACACGTCGACTCACCAAATTCGTGCCCGAGTTGCCTCGGTCCAGAGGTGGGAGCCCGTAAAAGAACCCGGCGATATGGTGCCCTTCCGACGAGGAGATGAAGACCGGAGATTCTGCGGGAAGATCGGGACGACGACGAGAAGACCGAAGGACACGGATCGCTCGGTATATCTCTCTACGCCTTCTATAGTATGCTTGGATTAGGTTAATGGCCCGATCCGGGTTTAAAAGTCCGCGGTAGCGCCGGTTCTAGTTTTTAGAAAAGTTCTTGTATTCAGCATTTTGGCCTCGGAAAGACGGCCGGGGTGCTGCCGTGCACTTACAGTGTTATGTTATGCTTGATGATACATACAAGATGGGTGTATGTGACTTAAACCATATTAAGGTTAAATTAGGGTTTTATATATTGCTTAAAGAATAACAAAATAGAGATGACTTGGTCAATGTTGTCAAGCTTTCATGAAGCTTGTAGAAACATTGACAAAGTCTACTCTTTTGTCATTCCTTAAGATATTACTTAACCCAACCTTAACCTTATAGCTTGGTTAATTCTCTACATGAGTTAAGCATGAAGACTTAACTCACCCATGATTCCATAGTTCATTTGGATGAATTATTGACTTGAGTTCATCATCTTCTTCTTCTTTCTCCTCAAAAGCTTTCTAGCTCTAATGGAGTTATGAGAAAAAGTGTGAGAAAATCAATTCTAAAGTGAGCCCACTTCCTACTTCATCATCCTCTACTACTTCCCATTTAGTATAGGATGTTATCTTCACAAAGTTTTTGACCTAGTGAAGAAATAGTTTGGGTTAGTGTCTCCTCGACGTAGATCATCTTCGGCCTCGAAGTCATCGAAGCAAGCATGTCCGTTTCTTCGTGGAGCCTCTTAGAGTCCGAAGTTTACAATCGCAGTGAAGGGGACTTCTACATGGAGCTATTGAAGTGAAGGACCGGTCTACAAAGGTTGTATTCTATGCTCTCTTTACTTATTGCAAAGTGTTTACATTTGATTCCGTAGATTTCTAGTATACGATTCTTGTTTAGGGTTAGCTAAAACGGCAAATTTTTGAATTTGGCATGGACGATACCTCCCGAAACCTTGCTGCCGTCTTGGGTAACCCTACAGTGGTATCAGAGCCATGCTAGAAATTAATACGGATTTTGTTAAGATCACGAAACCGAAACAACTCCGAAACTTGAAACTACGAAATCTAGTTTCTGTCGATTTTAAATAATTGTCAAAATTTTTTTTAAACAAGTACAGAGTGTTGTATATGATATAACATGAACATTGGTGAAATTTGAGGCAGTTTGGTGAAAATTTGGCCGATCCCTATACCCCCAATCTCGGCCCAATTCCGAGCACAACCCTTGAATTTTTGCATGTGTTCCAGTGACTTGATTTTAATATTTCAGGTGTTGTTTATTTTTACTAATTTTACATGTGATGTAATCTTACACTATAAGCAATTCAGAGTGTTTCATATTCGTAGTTTTAACATTGTTTCGGGTTATTCAAATATTGTTTAGGCGAAGTTAAAAAGTTCAATTGAATGTCAAAAACACATTTTTCCAAGTTTAACGTAATCGGAAAAATATGCAAGTGATTTTGTGGACCCTCTAGAAGAACGTAAACCTTAACTCGATTATGTGGCCGTCAAAACCGCCACTTGAACCATAGGGTTTATGGTAGTTTAGCGTTGTCACATGTGAGGCGTTGGTTTGACCCTTCTACGGCTGGTTCATAGGTACTGTGGCATCTTTTGGGTATTACTAGAACTGTGCTCAAGTGTTGAGCTATCGGGAAATTGTGGGACTTTGATGAATCGATCGAAGAGTTTAACATCGTCCGGATATTATGTAATGGGATACAATATTTGGAATCCACAAGTAGTTATGAGATAACTAATTAGAATATTATAAATCAAGCAGTTTAGTCTCAGATGATCGGTTGCCACGGGATTTGGATGAGATCAAAAGTCCGCAGCAATCACGTAGCGTACGCGTATACTCGCTGGGTAAACTTAATAGATAGTCATGCCCCATAGCCCCGACCAAGTGACTGTAAGAGAACCCCGTCGCCAAAAGCATTCGTTCGGGTGCTCGCAGCAGCGGTGTTCCGCCTTAGTGCACTTCGTCGACGGCAACGGAGGGTGCGGCCGTCTACTAAAGTTTCCGACGAGTATTCGATCAGGATGTCGGGAATCTTGTTGAATTGCCCAACATGATATTGAAAAGTGTTTTCGAGATCGAGACTAAAATGCGGGGTTTATAATTGTTAGGCATGAGATGTCTAAGGAATTCATTTGGTTAGGCATGCGATGTCTAAGGAGGTTGCGGATTCCAACTGTTGTAGTTTTTCACTTTCTTTTCTGCGACCGTAAGTGTAATATATGGTGTATCGCCGGTTTCGTTGCTATATGCCAACGACAATTGGGATACGCATATTTACTTAAGTTGATGACATGTGATGTTATGTGTTGCTTGGATATGTTATATTGGATTGTCGTGTTTTTGAATAGCCGGGAGTTTTATGTGAGATGAGAGTTTTCTTTTTCATTCATGTAAAATTCATTGTATGTAATATTCTTTTATTGGGGCACTTCCGGGTTGAGGATGATGTCACCATTGTGTATTATTTACTTTTCCGCATTAGGATAGACCCAAGGCAGGGAGCATAAGTAACCGGGTTCTGGAGTCCAGTGGGAGACCATCTCGAGGGGTCGAGACCGGATCTCCTAACTCTAGAATTGGTAGGGTTGCTTTCCGCTCTCGTAGGGGTCTAGGGGTGTGGGATTGGCTATTCATCATGACCGTGGAATCCATGTTTTATACAGGCTTAAAATAAAACACAAAAATCCTAGTATATCCAATATTTCATATGTTGTTCTTCTGCTGCGATATCTGTGATGTGATCATTTGATATGTTGAGATGGATACAGGATATAGTATATGTGATATATTATATAGACGTTGCTTATATTTTACACCCGCGCTAGCACTGCCCCGCTCTGCTGTTAGTTACCTAACCTAACGGTGCACGAGGGGACATCGAGGCGAATGAGGATGGCATAAGCGTACGTTGTATTTATCTGTGATGTTTAGGTAACTTAAAATGATGGGACTTCGTTAATGAGATTAATGAAATAAAAGAAACCTAGATGTTGTGGAATAAAATTTTCAAAAACAGGTAGCTCTAGTTCTTTCGTTGCATAGCGGTGTTTCTTGTAGAACATCCATCACCTTATTTAATAAGGAAAGAGCCGAGATCCCTTCACAGGGAGTGACCTCTTTAGCAATAACTGGCAGATGCTACAACCCTCGGTTTTGTCTTTTGATTGCTTTCTAGTTCTTGCTTTGCATAGTGGTATTGTGAATATCATGCACCTCATTCGACGAGGAAAGAGCCGAGATCCCTTCACCGGGAGTGACCTCTTTAGCGAAACTTGTAAAAGCCATAAAAACACTCTAATTTTAAATCATTTGATTCTACAACGATATCAAGTTCATTACGCAAAGGGTTTTCTTAAAAACCTGTCGTAGCCCTCCGTCATTTCAGATAAGTAATAGTTAGTATTCGTGCTGCGTTTGTTGGCCTTTGTCAAGGCGTAGTGTGCGGTTGTAAGTCGATGTACAAACACCCCACGACTTGCGGGGATGCGGAAATATGAAAAACGATCTTGTTCTATGCTTAAACATCGACTAACCGCATGAATCGAAGCTAAACGATAACTAACATCAAACATAGAAGTTCTAAACTACTATGTAAAGGGATTATACCTAAAGAACCGTGTCCTTCGTCTTTACGAACTCCACCTCCTCCTCGGCCTTCTCCAAGTAGTAGACGATCCACCACGAGAGCTTAACTCCAAGCTTTGCCTCTAAACTTGAGGCAACTAGGTATCTTTAAGTGCTAATCAAAGTACCTAGATGAAATAGAGTATGGTTATGGATTAAGTAGTCTAACTAATCCTTGTACTTAACACATGAGAGGGGAGGATTAGGGTTTGAAGAGAGAGAGCTTGAGGAGAGAGAAGATGAACATAATAATGAGAAGAGAAAATGAGTTATCATAATATATATCAAGCATTTTATTTTATCAAGAAAAGAAAAGAAAATGATTTACAACCATGCTTGATAAATATCTTGTGGTGATTCATCTCCATGAGTCATTAAGCAATTATGTAGCATTAATGACATGGATGAATCATCCATATGACTCACTAATCTCATTCAATGTATATGCCACCTAAACCTCCTTAGTCACCATCTTCTAGAAGCTTCTCGCGCAATTACGAGAACGCCCCTCCTATCCGTGAAAACACGGAAAAACTTTAGACTGTATAAATCCAATAACCGGATACTAGTAACTGGCTTAAACCAAAGCCGACTAGTAAAAGCTGTCCGAAAGTCGTACGTGCGTAAACACACGTATGCGTCCGAACCCTTGTCGTAAAACCATACGACCTCTATATCGTTTCGCCTGGAGTAGGGAAACTCTCTGTGTGGGACTCTAGAGACTCGACTACTACGCTGGCAGTGGGTTTAACCACAGACCGGAAGCGGCACTAGCTGTACGTAACGGTCCCCAGGTAGATGTCGATAAGAAGGCCGATAAGGAAACCCATCCGAACTCCTACTGAGTCTGATGTGACAATCTCCGTACAGTCCGGTCCGTTCGTCTAAGACTATCGCATATCGGGCCTAGGTGTAGGGTTCCTAGGCACACTAGTGAGGTCTCACAAGCCATCAACCATGGCAATTTCAAATTCTACGGTGCCGAGAAACCCTAAATACGGATCGTTGGCTAGAAATCTAGGCGAAAAAGCTAACTAGTTAACACTTAACTACAAGATACGGAAATACAACCTTTGTAGATCTGGTACTCCACCTCCATAGCTCCGCAATGAGGTCCTCTCCGCTGTCCAAATCAAATCCGGGCTCAAGCGTCGGCTTCGTCGGAGATTGGGCAAGCTAGGTCGTCGATGTCCATGCTGAAGATGATCTACGTCGAGGTATCGCTAAATCAAGCTCCGACTTCATCAAGTCAAGAAACTTGTGAAGTAAACACACTCTACTACTTGGCAAGAGGTAGAGGATGAAGAAATAGGAGTTGGGTTCAATTTAGAATTGGATTTCTCACTCTTTATCATCAATCACCATTGATGATCTAAGCTTTTCTTCTTGAGTTCAAGGAAGAAGAAGAAGAAAAGATATGATAAGATGAATAAATATTGAAAAAGAAAATCAATACTTATCATAACATGAACCATGGTCAAGTGTAGAGATTAAACTAGGGTTAATGGAGTGGTTAGGGTTAAGCATGAGACAAAATGGTTACTTAGGTCAAAGCTTCATGAAGCTTCAACTAGAATCCAAAACAAGCCACCATTTTCCTTTATGCTATTCATTTTTCCAAAAAGAATAAATGAACAAATAAATGAATAAGAAAATGTAAACCCTAACCATTACATAACCATGGTTTAAACTTTACACAAAACACAAGTAAACATGTATCATCAAACATGATACAATCAAGTGCATAAAATCATATCGCATATGCAATGCGCACACCCGAGTGAGAAAATCCATTTTAAAGTGAACCGATACTAGTTGATGCAAAGTAATATATCAAATATATAATTATGCATTAAATCATTAAATCAACACTTGATTTAACGATCCGGTCATGACGCGCATAACCGACTGGTATCATTAGTAACATCTTATCGAATCAACACTTGATCCAATAACCCGTCTATATCGCATATAACCGATCAATGTCACATCGCGAGAATCGAATACAGTATCACATACTTGTATTATTCTCGGTCCCGCACATATCTCATATGCGCTCCTATTTCGTTTTGCTTGAGCCAGGAAACCTCTGTGTAGGACTCTAAAGACTCGTCAATACGCCGGCAGCGGATGATGATCATATCAAACATCCACAAGCCGCAAGCGGTCTGCTAAACGTAACGGCCATCCGGGTATTGAGCGATCTGAAGATCGACGAGCAAGCCCGCTCACACTCCAGTGAATCCAACCAGTAACACTACCGTACAGTCCGGTCTGATCGTTTGATATGTCGCATATCTTGCCTAGGGGTGGTATACGTCAGACCCCAATAGCTCGATAAGTCGTGTCGATATGAGGTCTATAACTGTTCGAGAAACTACTGGTAACACTTACCAGTAAATCTCTGCAACCCTGGCCAGGGATTTCCTGTTATAGCCAATCGAACACAGCGCAACATCAACCCCCTATACCGGGAGAGACGAATCCCCTCCTATCGCTCATTGCCTCCATGTGACTCGGGACTGTACCCAAAAACCACCGTTTTGCACGCCCTCTTGGACGTGGTAAGATGGAAATCAAAGCACAGTGGGAACCACACAAGACTCTATGACGATCTCGGGTCAACAGACTACTCTGTACCAGTGTCACCAGAGAACTGCCATCTGACGTGAGGTATAATACCATCTGGGAGTTCTCGGCGAGTCCGTCCAGTGTACCCAGTCTCTACTGAGCACCCGTATACCATCTCTGATGTCAAACACCGATGGATATGGGATCATCCATCGCCCATCTGTATGGGTCGAGAAGGTATACGCTAGTCTACTCTGGTATATCGATGCCCCGTCTCGATACACCCACGACTAGGGACTTTGAAGGATGTAATTATGGACTACCATGTCCCCACTAGTATGATCCGCATCATAATCCAGGTAGTCAAGTACACATCCTAAGGGCTTTACCAACATGTAACAGAGAGACAATCAGTATACACGTTAAGGTAAAGATCAACCAGATAGCATACTATCATGTTGAGCAAGAAAGTCCTCCCTATATATGTCCCAGCATCCACTACAATATACATCCTATGTACAGTAATGGCCTCTAGGGCATACATATAACTAACAATCTCCCACTTGCACTAGGGCCATCTGATAGTAGTGGTTGCAGTATCTCATACTCAACCATCCCATAAAAGTCTCTCTCTGGGAACAGGCCTTTGTGAGTGGATCCGCTGTGTTGTCCTCTGAGTCTTCTCTCCAAACCTCGATCTCCCTGGAGATCAACTATCTCCATGATCAAGTGATACTGCCTTAGAATATGTCTGGATCACTGATGGGACCGGCGTTCCTTGGCATAAGCCACAACTCCATTGTCACACAATGGGAGGAACATAGTTCATCTCATGAACTAATATACACCCAGACTGCCTCTTTGGTAGCATCTTAAGTAGCGATGTATCCAGCCTTTATCGTCTAGTATGTCACGGTATCTAGCTTGGAACTCTTCCAACATACCGTCCCTTTACTGAGGGTAAAGACAATGCCTGTGACTGACATTCAGTCGTCTTTATCACCCTGGAACCCTTCCAGTGATTCTCCCCAGGATCGGTTGATACCGTCTCACTACATCTAGTGAGAATTCTAACATCCAATTAGATCTATCTCATAGATCCAAAACCCAGGATTTAGGAGGTATCATTTTGATCCTATATGGAGAATCTTTGTGATAATCGGAGATTGACCGTGCGTAGCATAGGAAACTACTTCCCTATCAAGAGTATGTCATCCACATTCTCTACGAAGATCATCACCATACTCTCTACTACCTTTTTGTTTATACAAGGTTCATCTACCATTTTGATGACGTCAACTTCTTTGACTAATCCATCAAAACAGATGTTCCAACTCCGCGATGCCTGCTTTATCCTATAAAGCATCTTGCACACGTTTCCGCTGCTCCCACTGTCTACGAAGCCCTCTGGCTGTGTACTTATAGACACTCTCTTCTAAATCATCATTTAGAAAAGCAGTCAAGACACCCAACCACCAGATATCGTAGTCATGGTATGTAGCCGTGACAAGTAGGATCTGGATGGACTTAAGCATAGGTACGGGAAAAGGTTTCATCATTATCCACGCCTGGTCAATGACGAAAACCTTTAACAAGTCTAGCTTTGAAAGTTTCAACTTTTCCATGTACACCAAGTAATCTTCTCAAGATATACTTGCTCCTGATGGGGATTTAACCCTTCAGATATAGCAACCAAAGTCCATACTTTGTTGGTGTATATGGATTCCATCTCAGATCACTAAGCATCCAGCCATTCTTACAGAGTTTCTACTCTCGATGGCCTGCTCGGAAATAATTGGGTCATCATCTCATAATGTAATCTCGCTCCCACTGTCATAGAGAAACCGAAGTATCTCTCAGGTGGGTGAGGAACCCTACTAGATCGGCGGAGAGGCTGAGGTTCGTTGGTATCTACTGAATCCTCTGGTTGTACCAAATCATCAGCTGTAGTTTGTATAGCTGGAACCTTTCCAGTTCTACATTACAGACCTTGCCTTGAGCTTGTCCGGATTTTGCTTTTAGACATTAGCCGGACAACCCCAAATCTTAACTAGCTTAAGACATGGGCTCTTCCCTTTCCATATCACATATGAAATGGTAGGCAACTGATTAGATTTGAACCCTATTCAATAGGTATGCATCTTCTCAAGTGCATAACTCCCAAAAAGAAATAGGTAACTCAGTAGTACTCATCATAGAGCACACCATATCAAATAGGGTGTATCTGCTCCGCCCCGATATACCATCTTGCAATGGTGTATACGGAGGAGTAATGCTGAGAGAGAATCTCATTCTCCTTTAGAACAATCCAGGATTTCCGTGCACAAGTATTCTCCTCCTTGATCTCATCATAGGACATAATACTTATACCCTTATTGGTTCTCTACTTCTAACTTATATTCTGTGAATATCTCAAAAGGTTCGGACTTGTGTTTCAACAGGAACATAGGTCTGAAACTCGAAAGATCATCAGAGAACGTAATGAAGTATAAAGAACCAGTCCTGGCATGTGTAGACAGGGGACCTACATACATCAACATGTATCATCCCAAGAGTTCATTAACTCTTTCTCTGTTTCCAATAAACAGAGCTATGGTCATTTTATCTTTGTGACATGACTGGCAAGTTTCACAAGATGTAGATTCAAACTGATTTAAATATGCATCTACATGTAACTTCAGCTAGTCGGGTCACATTGATCTGACCTAGTCTACAATACCTTAAGAAGAATTCGTTCATTTCTGAACTCTTCCTCTTGTGTGTGTTCTGTATACTAAGAACTGTAGTTTGATTTAGAACATCAATGCTTTTAGATAACGTGCCTGATCCGATCAACTTTTGATATAGGAAATGTTCAAAACATTATCCATCAATACAAAATTATATCCTTTCTTTACTAATAAAGAGACTGATATGATTTTGTATATCAGGTTCGGTATCTAACAACATTCGTTCAGAATCAATGTATTGGTAATACAGGGTGACAGTGACCAACAGACTTGGCTGCAACACTTGCCCCGTTTTCTGCCTCATGAAACTTATCACCCGTTCTCAGTTCTCTACCTTTCTGTAGCCCTATGTAACAGATTACATATCTGGGATCCTGATCTGGTATCACATACCCAGGACGTAAAGGATACTGAGAAACAGTTCTCTGTAAAGAACACACCCGAAGATGATGCATCAGCATGCACTCTCTTCGTTTGGGCGGCACGGGAATTCTGGTATTCCCCAATTTCTTGCTCTGTCTTATAACAATTATAAGTTGGAGCGGGACCAACGTTCCCCAGCTCAGTATAACAAGCGGGTTCGGTCAATATTCCGTTTTATTATCTTGATTAAGGCGTGACATGGTCGCTACCAGGAGAGAGAGAGAAGAAAACACTCAGCGTGCGCTCTTGCAAGAATAGATTGGTTTTATTTTATCTAATCAGGATGGCTCCCACTGCTTTTTATCAAATCTTCCTTCAAACCCTAAAAGGAAAGACTAGCCGGGATTAATTACACACTACAAGTTCGCCAATCTTTCAGCCAGGCCAGTGTCGGTACTTTGAGGGAGGTCCCCCGTGCTTTCGCACGAACCTAATTAATGTAAACCTCGTTTTCCCAGAGGCGTAACCTCGTTAACACCTTTCTAGACACCTACTTGATCGGCTAATTGTAATGTATAAAACTCTCCCAGGAGTAACTCTTACTCGCAGCGGGTATCGGGATCCAACTATCTCATAGAAGGTATGCAATCTCATTGCAAATTTCAACACTTGAAATTCCCGATAATATTTTTCCCCTAACGTGCTATGACCTTGACGAAAGCCAACAAACCATAGCCCGCTAGTCAAGTTCAACCCGTACATTTCTTGATCGAATTAAACCCATCCGCACGACCCTTGACGAAAGCCAACAAAGCCGCACGACTACCCTAATCCAATCGCATCGTATGCTAGCAGATAAGCAGCATATAGCTACCGCACACTGCACCTTGACGAAAGCCAACAAATGCAGCACGAATACTATATACTACTTATCTGAAATGACGGAGGGCTACGACAGGTTTTTCTGAAAACCTATTGCGTAATGAACTTGATATCGTTGTAGGATCGAATGAATTTTGAAATGGAGTGCTTTTGAGGCTTTTCCAGTTTTGCTAAAGGAGTCACTCCCGGTGAAGGGATCGTCGGTCCTTTCCTCGTCGAATGAGGTGCGGGATATATCATATATATCACTGTGCAAAGCAAAAACTCTAAAAGCAATCAAAAGACAAACCGAGTGTGTAGCATCTTCCAGTTATTGCTAAAGGAGTCACTCCCGGTGAAGGGATCTCGGTCCTTTCCTCATCGAATAAGGTGCAGGATATATCACATATACCGCTGTGCAAAGCAAGAACTGTAGCTACCTGTTTTATTTTGAAATTCGATTCTACAACATCTTAGGTTTCTTTTATTTCATTAATCACATTAATGAAGTCCCATCATTTAAATACCTAAACATCACAGATAAATACGACGTACACTTATGCCATCCGTATTCGCCTCGATGTCCCCTCGTGCACCGTTAGGTTAGGTAACTAACGACAGAGCGGGGCAGGGCTAGCGCGGGTGTAAAACATAAGTAACGCCTATATAATATATCATATATACTATATACTGTATCTATCAAAGAACATCACATGATCACATCACAGATATCGCAGCAGAAGAAACATATGAAATATTGGATATACTAGAACGTCCGTGTTTTCAATACGAGCCAGTATAAAACACGGATTCCACGGTCGCGATGAATAGCCAAACCCACACCCCTAGACCCCTACGAGAGCGGCAAGCAACCCTACCAATTCTAGAGTTAGGAGACCCGGACTCGACTCCTAGAGTTGGTCTCCCACTGGACTCCAGAACCCGGTTACTTGTGCTCCCCTCCTTGGGTCTATCCTAGTGCGGAAAAGTAAATAATATACAACAGGTGACAACTTCCGCAACCTGGAAGCGCCCCAATAAAAGAATATTACATACAAGTTTTTACATGAATGAAAATGAAAAACACTCATCTCACATAAAAAAACCCCGGCTATTCAAACACGACGATCCAATATAACATATCCAGCAACACATAACATCACATGTCATCAACGTAAGTAAATATGCGTATCCCAATTATCGTTGACATATAGCAACGAAACCGGCGATATCACATATTACACTTACAGTCACAGAAAAGAAAGTGTAAAACTACAACAGTTGGAATCCGCAACCTCCTCAGACATCGCATGCCTGACCAAATGAATTACTTAGACATCGCATGCCTAACAATTATAAACCCTGCATTTTAGTCTCATTATCGAAAACACTTTTCAATACCAAGTCGGGCAATTCAACAAGATTCCCGACATCCTGATCGAATGCTCGTCGCAAACTTCAGTAGACGGCTGCACCCCCGATACCGTCGACAAAGTGCACCAAGGCGGAACACCGCTACCGCGAGCACCCGAACGGATGCTTTCGGCGACGGGGTTCTCCTACAGTCACTTGGTCGGGGCTATGGAGTGAGGCTGTCTATTAAGTTTATCGGCGAGTATCCGCGTACGCTACGTGATTGCGACGGACTTTTGATCACATCAAAATTCCGTGGCAACCGATCAAGTGAGACTAAACTACTATGTTTATAATATTCATTGAGTTATCTCATAACTTCTTGTGAATTCCAATTATTGTATCCCATTCCAGATAAAATAGAAAATGTTAAACTTTCCGATCGATAAATCGAACACCCAAGTTTTCCCGATACAGATCAACACATGAAACAAGTCTAACAACATTCCGTTCGTGCCTCAGTACCAACGGTCCAGCCGTAGAAGGGTCAAGCCAACGCCTCACATGTGGCACGCCGTACTGCCCCAAACCCTAAGGTTCAAAGGGCAGTTCAAGACGGTCACATAATCGAGTTAAGGTTTGTTGTCTTCTAGAGGGACCATCGCATTACTTGCACTACTTAGAACGTTGTTAAACTACGGAAAAATCCAACACTTGGAAATTTCCCGACAGGGGAAAAATTGGGTATTTATATCCGGTCGAACTTTTTAACATATTCTAAAAATTATCCGGAAAGCCACACAGACAAAATTTGATACTCCGATCGAAACACCGAATCCCCAAAACAACTGCAGAAAATTCAACTCTTGAATCAATTTTAAAAATTCCCAGAAAACTCAGCATAATTTATCAGGAATTACTGTGCAGAAATGAGGAGCCGACGTCATCAATGGACCGCTGAACCGCCGCATAAGCAGGGCTTATGCCGCGGTTCCGCCGCAAGTTTTACTGTTCACCTCTCAATTTTTGCATCGTAATTCTTATTTTTCCCTGCTGAATTTTTTAGCAATTTTTAATTTGGAAAAATCCCAATTTTTGGAAAAAGGACAGAGAGCACTTTGGGTTTGGGTTTTCGGGTTCGTTCGGGTTTCAAAATCCGTCTAGACTTCGCCTAAGGCTCTAGCTAGGCTCTGATACCACTGTAGGGTTCCTAGGCACACTAGTGAGGTCTCACAAGCCATCAACCATGGCAATTTCAAATTCTACGGTGCCGAGAAACCCTAAATACGGATCGTTGGCTAGAAATCTAGGCGAAAAAGCTAACTAGTTAACACTTAACTACAAGATACGGAAATACAACCTTTGTAGATCCGGTACTCCACCTCAATAGCTCCGCAACGAGGTCCTCTCCGCTGTCCAAATCAAATCCGGGCTCAAGCGTCGGCTTCGTCGGAGATTGGGCAAGCTAGGTCGTCGATGTCCATGCCGAAGATGATCTACGTCGAGGTATCGCTAAATCAAGCTCCGACTTCATCAAGTCAAGAAACTTGTGAAGTAAACACACTCTACTACTTGGCAAGAGGTAGAGGATGAAGAAATAGGAGTTGGGTTCAATTTAGAATTGGATTTCTCACTCTTTATCATCAATCACCATTGATGACCTAAGCTTTTCTTCTTGAGTTCAAGGAAGAAGAAGAAGAAAAGATATGATAAAATGAATAAATATTGAAAAAGAAAATCAATACTTATCATAACATGAACCATGGTCTAGTGTAGAGATTAAACTAGGGTTAATGGAGTGGTTAGGGTTAAGCATGAGACAAAATGGTTACTTAGGTCAAAGCTTCATGAAGCTTCAACTAGAATCCAAAACAAGCCACCATTTTCCTTTATGCTATTCATTTTTCCAAAAAGAATAAATGAACAAATAAATGAATAAGAAAATGTAAACCCTAACCATTACATAACCATGGTTTAAACTTTACACAAAACACAAGTAAACATGTATCATCAAACATGATACAATCAAGTGCACAAAATCATATCGCATATGCAATGCGCACACCCGAGTGAGAAAATCCATTTTAAAGTGAACCGATACTAGTTGATGCAAAGTAATATATCAAATATATAATTATGCATTAAATCATTAAATCAACACTTGATTTAACGATCCGGTCATGACGCACATAACCGACTGGTATCATTAGTAACATCTTATCGAATCAACACTTGATCCGATAACCCGTCTATATCGCATATAACCGATCAATGTCACATCACGAGAATCGAATACAGTATCACATACTTGTATTATTCTCGGTCCCGCACATATCTCATATGCGCTCCTATTTCGTTTCGCTTGAGCCAGGAAACCTCTGTGTAGGACTCTAAAGACTCGTCAATACGCCGGCAGCGGATGATGATCATATCAAACATCCACAAGCCGCAAGCGGTCTGCTAAACGTAACGGCCACCCGGGTATTGAGCGATCTGAAGATCGACGAGCAAGCCCGCTCACACTCCAGTGAATCCAACCAGTAACACTACCGTACAGTCCGGTCTGATCGTCTGATATGTCGCATATCTTGCCTAGGGGTGGTATACGTCAGACCCCAATAGCTCGATAAGTCGTGTCGATATGAGGTCTATAACTGTTCGAGAAACTACTGGTAACACTTACCAGTAAATCTCTGCAACCCTGGCCAGGGATTTCCTGTTATAGCCAATCGAACACAGCGCAACATCAACCCCCTATACCGGGAGAGACGAATCCCCTCCTATCGCTCATTGCCTCCATGTGACTCGGGACTGTACCCAAAAACCACCATTTTGCACGCCCTCTTGGACGTGGTAAGATGGAAATCAAAGCACAGTGGGAACCACACAAGACTCTATGACGATCTCGGGTCAACAGACTACTCTGTACCAGTGTCACCAGAGAACTGCCATCTGACGTGAGGTATAATACCATCTGGGAGTTCTCGGCGAGTCCGTCCAGTGTACCCAGTCTCTACTGAGCACCCGTATACCATCTCTGATGTCAAACACCGATGGATATGGGATCATCCATCACCCATCTGTATGGGTCGAGAAGGTATACGCTAGTCTACTCTGGTATATCGATGCCCCGTCTCGATACACCCACGACTAGGGACTTTGAAGGATGTACTTATGGACTACCATGTCCCCACTAGTATGATCCGCATCATAATCCAGGTAGTCAAGTACACATCCTAAGGGCTTTACCAACATGTAACAGAAAGACAATCACTATACACGTTAAGGTAAAGATCAACCAGATAGCATACTATCATGTTGAGCAAGAAAGTCCTCCCTATATATGTCCCAGCATCCACTACAATATACATCCTATGTACAGTAATGGCCTCTAGGGCATACATATAACTAACACTAGGGGGCGGCAAGCGTCAGTCCCCTAATTGCGGTATAAGTCGTGTCGGAGCGAAGCCCATTACACCCTGAGAAACTACTGGAACCTACCAGCAAATCTCGCTTGCCCTGGCCAGGGACTTTGCGTAATGGCTCTCTGACACAGCGCGATATCAACCCTTAATACCGGGAGAGACGAATCCTGTCTAATCGCCACTGCCTCCAAGTGCTCGGGACTGTACCCAACTGCTACCTGTTTGCACGACTCCTTTGAGCCGTGGTAGGGTAGCAATCTAAGAACAGTGGGATACACTCGAGGCGAAGCAACAGTGTCAAGTCTGCGGACTATGCTGTACTCATGTCACCTGGGAACTGTTCACTGACGACTGGTATAAAACCATCCAACAGTTCCCTGTGAGTCCTGTCCGGTGTACCCGTAACCCAACGAGCACCTGCATACTATCTCTAGTACGACGTACTGACGGCTGTGGGACAGACCATCTCCCCAACTGGGATGAGAAGCGTACACACTAGTCTACTCCGGAGTATCGATGCCCTGTCTCGATAATCCTACGACTAGGGACCTGAATAAGGATGTGCTTGTAGACTACCCAGCCCCCACTAGTGTGACTGCCATCACAACGCCGGTAGTCAAGCAAGATCCTAAGAGCTCTATCAATACGTATACTCACATATTAAGATAGAAAAACCAAGTAGTATACTACCATGTTTAGCAAGACTGTTATATACATGTGAATATCCCAAGCTTCCATTAAGTAATATACAAACTAGTATGATACAATAATGGCCCCTAGGGCATATACACTAACAATCTCCCACTTGCACTAGGGCTATGTACTGGCATATCGAAGACCGATGATCTCGAGTAGCCTCTCGAACTGAATCTGAGGTAGGGCCTTCGTGAATGGATCAGCAATGTTCTCTTCACAAGCAACTCTCCGAACCTCGATCTCCCGACGATCAATGATCTCCCTGATCAGGTGATACCGCCTTAAGATGTGTATGGACTTCTGATGGGACCTTGGTTCCTTTGCTAAAGCTATAGCTCCGTTGTTGTCGCAATACAGAGGTATTGGATCAACTATGGTAGGAACCACCTGAAGTTCTGTTAGGAACTTCTTCATCCAGACTGCTTCTTTTGCGGCATCGCAAGCAGCTATATACTCCGCTTCCATCGTCGAGTCAGCAACGGTGTCCTGCTTGGAGCTCTTCCAGCACACCGCCCCTCCATTGAGGGTAAAGACATAACCCGACATGGACTTGGAATCGTCCTTATCACTCTGGAAGCCGGAATCAGCAAAGGCCTCTAACCTGAGGTCTTTTCCGCCGTAAACCAAGAACATCTCCTTAGTCCTTCTCAGGTACTTGAGAATGTTCTTTACTGCTATCCAGTGCTTCTCCCCTGGGTCTGACTGATACCGGCTTACCATGCTCAGTGCGTAAGCTACATCTGGTCTGGTGCACAACATCGCATACATTATAGAGCCTACCGCAGAAGCGTAGGGTATAATAGACATGCGTTCCCTTTCCAAATCAGTCTTGGGAGACATCTCTTTGGAGAGGGTGATTCCGTGACAAACCGGTAGATTACCGCGCTTAGAATCTTCCATACTGAATCTTTTCAGTACAGTGTCGATATACCTGGACTGCGAAAGTCCCAACATCCTCTTGGATCTATCACGATAGATCCGGATCCCCAGAATGTAAGAGGCATCACCCAGGTCTTTCATGGAGAACCTGTGTGACAAGAATCCTTTGACAGATTGTAGCATAGGAATGTCATTTCCTATCAATAGAATGTCATCCACGTATAAGACGAGGAATACGACACTTCTTGCTACAACTTTACTATATATGCACGGTTCATCTGGATTTTTGATAAAGTCATTTTCTTTGACTGTCTCATCAAAACAGATGTTCCAACTCCGCGATGCCTGCTTTAGTCCATAAATGGATTTAAGCAGCTTGCATACTTTCCCGCTGCTCCCACTCTGATTAAAACCCTCTGGCTGATCCATATAGACGCATTCTTCTAAATTTCCATTCAGAAAAGCCGTCTTTACGTTCATCTTCCAGATTTCATAATCATGGAAGGCAGCAATAGCTAGAAGGACCCGAATGGATTTGAGCATAGCCACTGGAGAAAGGTTTCGTCATAGTCCAAACCAGGTCTTTGACGAAAACCCTTTGCAATAAGTCTAGCCTTATAGGTTTCCACCTGTATCTACACCAATCTTTTTCTTGAAGATCCATTTGCATCCTATGGGTTTTACCCCATATGGAGCAAAGTCCAAAGTCCATACTTTGTTGGTGTACATGGACTCCATTTCGGTCCGCATTGCATCTAGTCATCGTACCGAGTCGCCGCTCTGGATGGCCTGCTGGAAGTTAGTAGGTTCATCATCACCTATGATGCAATCTTCTCTATCCCCATCTATGAGAAAACCGTAGTATCTCTCAGGCGGATGAGACGGCCTACTACTCCTGCGGAGGGGTGCGGGAATGTCCTGTTCTTCTTGAACTTCCGGTTCTACCAAACTTTCAGTAGCAGCTTGTGGTTCTGGAATTTCTTCCAGTTCTATTTCGCTCCCACTTATTTCCTTTTCTAAAAACTGATGTTCTAGAAAATGGGCATTACGAGAAACAAAAACCTTTTGTTCCTCTGTGTAATAGAAATAATATCCCTTGGAGTTCTTTGGATATCCCACAAACATACATTTTACTGATCGTGCCTCGAGCTTGTCCACATGCTGCTTTTTAACAAAAGCTGGACATCCCCAAATCTTCATATGCTGAAGATGGGGTTTCTTCCCAGTCCACATCTGATATGGAGTGGTAGGCACAGTCTTGGTAGGAGCCCTGTTCAGAAGATATGCTGCTGATTCTAGCGCATAACCCTAAAAAGATCGCGGTAACTCAGCATTACTCATCATGGATCGTACCATATCCAATAGGGTTCGATTCTGTCTCTCCGATACACCGTTGTGTTGTGGAGTGTATGGAGGAGTAAGCTGAGAGAGAATTCCTTTCTCTTTTAGGTAACCTAAGAACTCGGCACTCAAGTATTCACCACCTCGATCAGATCTAAGTGTCTTGATACTTTTGCCGGTTTGGTTTTCTACTTCATTCTTATACTCTTGGAATTTCTCAAAAGCTTCGGATTTATGTTTCATCAGATAAATGAATCCGTATCTTGAGTAATCATCCGTGAAAGTAATGAAATAGGAAAAACCACCTCTTGCATGCGTAGACATTGGACCACATACATCACTGTGTATGAGTCCTAAGAGCTCGCTCGCTCTTACTCCTTGTCCAGTAAATGGAGTCTTTGTTATCTTTCCTTTGAGACAAGATTGACAAGTGTCATAAGTTTGATATTCGAACGAGTCCAAATATCCTTCTCTATGCAACTTAGTCAACCTTCTCTCATTGATATGACCCAGTCTACAATACCATAAGAAAGCTTTATTTAAATCTGGAGACTTTCTTTTAAGTGTGTTCTGGACATTGAAAATTTGGAGTTGGTTTAAAACATATATACCGTTATTTAGTGTACCGGACCCAATCAAAACATGATTAAGGTGGATGTTAACAACATCTCTTACAAACGTGAAATCATAACCTTTATTTGATAACAAGGAAACTGATATGATATTACACGTTAAGCTTGGTACAAAAAAACAGTTATGTAAAACCAAAATGTGTCCACTTGTCAATCCTAGATGATAATCCTCGACGGACGCAGCTCCCACGCTAGCTCCATTAGCAACCTTTAGGGTCATATCACCTTCCTTCAGCACTCTACGATTTTTCAGTGCCTGCAATGAATTGCAAATATGAGATCCTGATCCGGTATCCAATATCCAGGAAGTAGAGTTAATTGACAGACAATTCTCAATTACAAACACACCTGAAGTCGAAGCCACAGCTTGCTTCGGTTCCTGGTTCTTGATGTTCCACGCCTTGCAATCTTTCTTCCAGTGCCCTTTCCTGTGACAATGGAAGCACTCATCCGGGCCAACTACCGGTACCGCAAACTTTTTCTTTCCCTTCCCTCCCACCTTACTAACACCTCCTCTAGGTTTGGTGGCGGCCTTCTTCTTCCTTCCTTTGGCCCTAGCCTTGGACCCGGAAGAAGATGCACCGCTAACAAACATAGCGGGTGTTTCCCTTGTCTTCTGCAAGGTGCCCTCTGCACTCCTTAACATGTTTAGGAGTTCCGGAAGTTCAACTTTTTTCTTTGAATGTTGAAGTTCAGGATAAACTGGGCGTAGGTGTGAGGAAGGGACTGGAGAATAAGGTCTGTATAGAGCTCATTATCCAAAGTCGTCCCAAGGTCTGCGAGCTCTTCAATATAGCCGATCATCTTTAGGACATGTTCTCCTACCGATGATCCGACAGCCAACCTCGCTCGAAACAAGTTCTTAGAGGTCTCGTATCTTGCTATACGAGATTGCTCTCCATAAAGTTCCTTTGTATGGAGAAATATGCCATCTAGGTCCATATCCTCGTGCCTCCTCTGATGTTCATTGTTCATCGAGGCAAGCACGATGCACTTGGTATTCGCGCAATCTAAATCCCAGGTTTTGCGGATTTCCTTATCCGCATTGCTGGATTTGGGACCAGGGACAGCAGGTGCCGTAGCGGTGAGGACGTACCCCAATTTGTCATAGGTCAGAGCCATTTTGACATTCCGCAGCCAATCTTTATAGTTTGGCCCTGTCAGTTTATTTTTCTCTTAAAGTAACTTAAGTCCAGTCATTTTCAGGGTCGCTGCAAATAGGAGAGAGAGAAGAAAACTCTTTAGCATGATGCTCTTGCAAGTTTAGAGTGGTTTTTAGTTTATCTAAACTGGATGGCTCCCACTGTTTCTCAAATCCTTCCTCAAACCATAAAAGAAGAATTAGCCAGGACTATTCTCACCGTACAATACTTGCTTAACCGTTCAGCCAGACTAGTGTCGATACTTCGAGGAAGGTTTTCCAACGCTTTCGCGAAGTTCCTTAATTAAATAATCGCGTAACCCCGCTGACACCTTTCTTGACACCTACTTGGTTTATAGCATTGATCGTTAAGTGACGAATCTCCTGATAAGTAGCATATACTCACAGTAGGATCGGGATCCAAATATCATCGTATGATAATGTTGAAGGAATGCTACCAACATTCACCAAACTCCAAATGGTATGCATCTCTTTGCAAATTTCAGTTTCTTTAGAAATTCCCGATATTTGTTTTTTCCCCATGTTCTTATGACCTTGGCTTTGGTCAAAATGTCATAAGTCACATGTCAAGTTCTACCCGTCATTATCTTGTCAATTTGAACCCATCCGTATATACCCCTGACTTTGGTCAAATGATAATACGACTGTCCCAAACCAACTCATCTATCTTATGCAACAAATGAAAACCCAGCAGCTACCAAACACTATGCCTTGACTTTAGCCAAAATGCATAGCTTGAATACTACTGAATACCCAAATGAAATGACGGAGGGTTACGAATGGTTTTGGCGAAACCGTGAACGTAGTGAACTTGATATAACCGAAGGAACCTGATAGCTTTTAAAAGGAGTGGTTAAAGCTCCGCATTTAAAAATATCTGTTTTTCAAATTAACCGAGTGGTTTCTTTTAAATTGTTCCAACGATTAAACTTTTTGGTTTATTTTCTTTGCATTATAAATAATGTGTCCCATCATTAACCTATCATTGCAGAAAACAACGAAAATACAACGTCCTCTTATGCCATCCGCATTCGCCACGGGGTCCCGTCATCACCCGTTAGGTTACTTAACTAACGACAGAGCGGGGGCTGGGCTAGCGCGGGTGTAAAACATAAGTGACGTCTAAATAGCTATCATATATAGATATTGTACATTCGTCAGACGCAATAATAGGCATTCCAGATCACAGATGAACTTTATTGGATTTGCAAGCAATCCGTGTTTGTTTTGAGCCTAAAACAAAAGACGGATTACACAGTTGTGATGAATAGCCATTACCCCACCCAAGACCCCAACGGGTACGGCAAACTACCCGCCCGGCAGTTTGTGCACCCCACTTTGGGTCTGTCCTAGGAGCAAAAACAGTAAAATGAAATAATACAACGGTGGCTACAACCGCAACCTGGATGTGCCCCGCAAAATAATATTACAACAAATTACATTTACATCAAATGAATTAAATAACAACCCATCACATAACCCCGGCTATACATCACAACAGTCCAACACAGTTCATATCCACAAACAGTAAAAACCATTACAGAAATGTGCAACCCCCTGCCAACCGACATACTAGCAGTTAGGGGAGGTTTACGAACACATTATACAAACACAGATATAATCCAACAAGCAAATACTGTATAATTTCGATCGATTAAACACTTTTAATTTTGCTCCAATACTTCTCTGTAAATCTGAAACCTGAGCAAAAATAAAAAATTCCAGAAAATACCAAATATCTCATAGAAGCAACACAGGAAAATTGGGTTCCTGAATCGCCAACTCGGCGGCGGAATCGCGGCGGATCGGTGGGATCTGCCGCGGTTCCGCGGCGCTTTAGGCGATTCAGGGGCCCAATTTTCTTGGGTGTTCTTCTACTGTCTTTTCAAGCTTTCTGAACCTTCCTGAAAAATTTTTGGACTTCATTTAAAAAACGACAGAAACTCATGATTTCGGGCTTTTCCGGTTTCGTTTTTTTTCGTTCGAAATTCATACAAATTTGCAAGTAAGTTATTTATTGTTTAGCGAGGCTCTGATACTACTGTAAGTCGATGTACAACACCCCACGACTTGCGGGGAGGCGGAAATATGAAAAACGATCTTGTTCTATGCTTAAACATCGACTAACCGCATGAATCGAAGCTAAACGATAACTAACATCAAACATAGAAGTTCTAAACTACTATGTAAAGGGATTATACCTAAAGAACCGTGTCCTTCATTTTTACAAACTCCACCTCCTCCTTTGCCTTCTCCAAGTAGTAGACGATCCACCACGAGAGCTTAACTTCAAGCTTTTCCTCTAAACTTGAGGCAACTAGGTATCTTTAAGTGCTAATCAAAGTACCTAGATGAAATAGAGTATGGTTATGGATTAAGTAGTCTAACTAATCCTTGTACTCAACACATGAGAGGGGAGGATTAGGGTTTGAAGAGAGAGAGCTTGAGGAGAGAGAAGATGAACATAATAATGAGAAGAGAAAATGAGTTATCATAATATATATCAAGCATTTTATTTTATCAAGAAAAGAAAAGAAAATGATTTACAACCATGCTTGATAAATATCTTGTGGTGATTCATCTCCATGAGTCATTAAGCAATTATGAAGCATTAATGACATGGATGAATCATCCATATGACTCACTAATCTCATTCAATGTATATGCCACCTAAACCTCCTTAGTCACCATCTTCTAGAAGCTTCTCGCGCAATTACGAGAATGCCCCTCCTATCCGTGAAAACACGGAAAAACTTTAGACTGTATAAATCCAATAACCGGATACTAGTAACTGGCTTAAACCAAAGCCGACTAGTAAAAGCTGTCCGAAAGTCGTACGTGCGTAAACACACGTATGCGTCCGAACCCTTGTCGTAAAACCATACGACCTCTATATCGTTTTGCCTGGAGTAGGGAAACTCTCTGCGTGGGACTCTAGAGACTCGACTACTACGCTGGCAGTGGGTTTAACCACAGACCGCAAGCGGCACTAGCTGTATGTAACGGTCCCCAGGTAGATGTCGATAAGAAGGCCGATGAGGAAATCCATCTGAACTCCTACTGAGTCTGATGTGACAATCTCCGTGCAGTTCGGTCCGTTCGTCTAAGACTATCGCATATCGGGCCTAGGGGGGCGGCAAGCGTCAGTCCCCTAATAGCGGTATAAGTCGTGTCGGAGCGAAGCCCATTACACCCTGAGAAACTACTGGAACCTACCAGCAAATCTCGCTTGCCCTGGCCAGGGACTTTGCGTAATGGCTCTCTGACACAGCGTGATATCAACCCCCAATACCGGGAGAGACGAATCCTGTCTAACCGCCACTGCCTCCAAGTGCTCGGGACTGCACCCAACTGCTACCTGTTTGCACGACTCCTTTGGGCCGTGGTAGGGTAGCAATCTAAGAACAGTGGGACACACTCGAGGCGAAGCAGCAGTGTCAAGTCTGCGGACTATGCTGTACTCATGTCACCTGGGAACTGTTCACTGACGACTGATATAAAACCATCCAACAGTTCCCTGTGAGTCCTGTTCGGTGTACCCGTAACCCAACGAGCACCTGCATACTATCTCTAGTACGACGTACTGACGGCTGTGGGACAGACCATCTCCCCAACTGGGATGAGAAGCGTACACACTAGTCTACTCCGGAGTATCGATGCCCTGTCTCGATAATCCTACGACTAGGGATTTGAATAAGGATGTGCTTGTAGACTACCCAGCCCCCACTAGTGTGACTGCCATCACAACGCCGATAGTCAAGCAAGATCCTAAGAGCTCTATCAATACGTATACTCACATATTAAGATAGAAAAACCAAGTAGCATACTACCATGTTTAGCAAGACTGTTATATACATGTGAATATCCCAAGCTTCCATTAAGTAATATACAAACTAGTATGATACAATAATGGCCCCTACGACATATACACTAACAACGGTAGCTGATTACTACTTATGTGCATAAGCATATGATGCGATTGAGTTAGGGTAGTCGTGCAACCTTGTTGGCCTTTGTCAAGGATCATGCGGGTGGGTTTAATTCAATCAGGAAATGACGGGTTGAACTTGACTAGCATCCTATGATTTGTTGGCCTTTGTCAAGGTCATAGGAGGTTAGGGGAAAAATATTATCGGGAATTTCAAGTGTTGAAATTTGCAATGAGATTGCATACCTCCTATGAGATAGTTGGATCCCGATACCCACTGCGATTAAGAGTTACTCCTGGGAGAGTTTTACACATTAGAATTAGCCGATCAAGTAGGTGTCTAGAAAGGTGTCAATGGGGTTAAGCCTCTTGGAAAACGAGGTTTATTTTAATTAGGTCCGTGCGAAAGCACGGGGAACCTCCCTCAAAGTACCGGCACTGACCTGGCTGAAAGATTTGCGAACTTATAGGGTGTAATTAATCCCGGCTAGTCTTTCCTTTTACTGTTTGAAAGAAGATTTGACTAAAACAGTGGGAGCCATCCTGATTAGATAAATTAGTAACCAATCTAATTTTGCAAGAGTATACGCTGAGTGTTTTCTTCTCTCTCTCTCCAGGTAGCGACTATGTCACGCCTTAATCAAGATAATAATACGGATGTGTTGACCGAACCCGCTTATTATACTGCGCTAAGGAACATTGGTCCCGCTCCAACTTATAATTGTTATAAGACCGAGCAGAAAATAGGGGATTACCAGGATTCCCGTGCTGCCCAAACGAAGAAAGTACATGCTGATGCATCATCTTCGGGTGTGTTCATTACAGAGAACTGTTTCTCAGTATCCTTTACATTCTGGGTATGTGATACTGGATCAGGATCCCGTATATGTAATATGTTACATGTGCTACAGATAGGTAGAGAACTGAGAATGGGTGATAAGTTTCAAGAGTTGGAAATGGTGCAAGTGTTGCAGCCAAGTTTGTTGGCAGCTATCACCCTGTATTATCAAATATATTGATTCTGAACGAATGTTATTAGATACCGAACCTAATATACAACATCATATCAGTCTCTTTATTTAGTAAAGAAGAATATAATTTTGTATTGTTGGATAATGTTTTGAACATTTCCTATATCAATAGTTGATCGGTTCAGGCATGTTATCTAAAAGCATATACATTCTAAATCAAACCACAGTTCTTAACGTACAGAACACGCACAAGCGGAAGAGTTCAGAAATGAACGAATCTTTCTTGAGGCATTGTAGACTAGGTCATATAAATGCGACTCGACTAGCTAAGTTACATAACGATGCATATTTAAATCAGTTTGAAGTTATATCTTGTGAAACTTGACCTGTCTTGTCACAAAGATAAGATGACCATAGCTCCGTTTATTGGAAATAGAGAAAGAGTTAATGAACTCTTGGGATAGATACATGATGATGTATGTAGGTCCCCTGTCTACACATGTCAGGACTGGTTCTTTGTACTTCTTTACATTCACTGATGATCTCTCAAGATTCGCACATGTGTTCCTGTTGAAACACAAGTCTGAAGTTTTTGAGAAATTCAAAGAATATAAGTCTGAAGTAGAGAACCAAAACAGGTATACAGGGAGGAGAATACTTGAGCACGGAATTCCTGGACTATTCTAAAGGAGAATGAGATTCTATCTCAGCATTACTCCTCCGCATACACCACAGCTGTAGGGTTGCTAGGCACACGCACAAGGTTCTACGAGGCATTAACCATGCCCGATTTAAAATTTAGCCGTGCCGAACAACCCAAAGCCGGATCTTTAAACTAGAGTTTAGGCGAAAACAAGCATGTTAAACTCTTTAACACTAAGTGAGAGGGATTACAACCTTTGTAGATCCGGTCCTTCACTTCTTAAGCTCCGTATTGAGGTCCCTTCGCTGTGATCATTGTGTTCCGGACTCTCGAGAGGCTTCACGAAGAGAAAGATGCAGTCTTGCTTCCGATCTTCGATAACAAAAATGATCTACCTTGAAGTTTCATTAACACAAGCTAACACTCACTAAATGAAGTGAATACTCTCATCTAAAGGGCAAGGATAGATGAGAATGATGAAGTAGGATTTTTGCTCTCATTTATAATTTTTTTCTCACATATTTTCATCACTTAGAAAAAGTTAGTAAGCTTTTTCCATGAAAAGAAGAAGGAAGAAGATGAACAATCAACATGAAACCTTTTGTGATGAATAATGAAAGAATAAATATGATGATTAATGCAACCATGGTCAACTAAACCCATGTAGAGAATTAACTAGGGTTAGGGTTTGGGTTGGGTTAAAGCATGAGTCATACCAAAATATCTTTCACAAAACAAAACTAAACCTTCTAGAATCATCTAGAAAGTATTAACCCAAATCAAACCCTAATCTTGTTTAATCTCTACTAAATATGTTGCATTAGTTATCATATCATGTGACAATATTATATATGACATATATAATATTTATTGTAACCAAATAAAATAATACAATTAGCATATATCGCATATATATCAATGTATTACCCGAGTAAGAAAAAGAATCTTTTAGTGAGCTAATATTAGTTAATGTAATTTAATATATCTTATATATTACTATACATTAAATTATCGAATCAACACTTGATCCGACAATCTAGCTATATCGCATATAACCGACTAATACGATGACCCGGCTATATCACATATACCCGGCCGATATCTCATATCACGAGAATCCAATACAGTATCACATACCGCATTATCCTCGGTCCCGCACATATCATATATGTGCTCCTACTCCGTTTTGCCTGAGCCAAGAAACCTCTGTGTAGGACTCTAAACAATCGTCAATACGCCGGCAGTAGGTGATGATCATATCAAACACCCACAAGCTGCAAGCGGTCAGCTAAACATAACAGCCACCCAGGTATTAAGCGCTCAGAAGATCAACAAGCAAGTCTGTACATTCTCCTGTGAATCCAATCAGTAACACTCCCGTACAGTCCGGTCTCGTCGTCTGATATGTCGCATATCTCGCCTAGGGGTGATAAACGTCAGACCCCAGTAGCTCGATAAGTCATGTCGATATGAGGTCTATAACAGTTCGACAAACTACTGATAACACTTACCAGTAAATCTCAGCAACCCTGGCCAGGGATTTCCGGTTATAGCCAATAGAACACAGCGCAACATCAACTCCCTATACTGGGAGAGACGAATCCCCTCCTATCGCTCATTACCTCCATGTGATTCGGGACTGTAACCAAAAGCCACCTTTTTGCACGCCCTCTTGGATATGGTATGATGGAAATCAAAGCACAGTGGGAATCACACAAGACTATATGACGATCTTGGGTCAACAGACTACTCTATACCAGTGTCACCGGAGAACTGCCATCTGACGTGGGGTATAATACCATCTGGGAGTTCTCGGCGAGTCCGTCCAGTGTACCCAGTCTCCACTAAGCACCCGTACACCATCCTTGATGTCAAACACCGATGGATATGGGATCATCCATCGCCCATCATATGGGTCAAGATGCGTATACGGTAGTCTACTCTGGTGTATCGATGCCCTGTCTCGATACACCCTCGACTAGGAACAGTTATAGGATGTACTCGTCGACTACCGTAGCCCCACTAGTATGATCTCATCATAGTCCCAGTATTCGAGTACATATCCTAAGGGCTTTACCAACATGTAACATAGAGACAATCAGAGTACATGTTAAGATAAAGTACAACCAGATAGCATACTATCATGTCGAGCAAGAAAGTCCTCCCTATATATGTCTAAGCATCCATTACAATATACATCATATGTACAGTAATGGCCTCTAGGGCATACATATAACTAACAATCTCCCACTTGCACTAGGGCCATCTGTTGTGGTATCACATACCCAACAATTAGCTGCGGTTGAAGTATCTCATACTCAACCATCCCATAAGAGTCTCTACTGGGAAAAAAAGCCTTTGTGAGTGGATCCGCGCTGTTGTCCTCTGTGTCTACTCTCCTCACCTCGATCTCCCTGGAGATCAACCATCTCCATGATCAGGTAATACTGCCTAAGAATTATATCTGGATTTCTGATGGGACAGTAGTTCCTTGGCTAAAGCCACAACTCCATTGTCACACAATGGTAGGAACGAAGTTCATCTCATGAACTTATATATATCCAGACTGCCTCTTTGGTAGTATCCTTGGTAATGATGTATCTTGCCTTTAATCGTCTAGTATGTCATGGTATCTAGCTTGGAACTCTTCCAACATACCGTCCCTCCACTAGGGGTATAGACAATGCCTGCGACTGACAGTCGTCCTTATCACCCTGGAACCTTTCCAGTGATTCTCCCCAGGATCGATTGATACCATCTCACTACAACTAGTGAGAATCCTAACATCCAATTAGATCTATCTCATAGATCCAAAACCCAGGATTTAGGAGGTATCGTTTTGATCCTATATGGAGAATCCTTGTGATAAGCGGAGATTGACCGAGCGTAGCATAGGAAACTCATTCCCTATCAAGAGTATGTCATCCACGTACTCTACGAGAATCACCACCATACTCCTTACTACCTTTTTGTATATACAAGGTTCATCTACCATTTTGATGAAGTCAAACTCTTCGACTACCACATCAAAACAGATGTTCCAACTCCGCGATGCCTGCTTTATCATATAAAACATCTTGCACACGTTTCCACTGCTCCCACTGTCTACGAAGCCCTCTGGCTATGTACTTATAGACGCTCTCTTCTAAAACATCATTTAGAAAAGCAGTCATGACACCCAACCACCAGATATCGTAGTCATGGTATGTAGCCGTGGCAAGTAGGATCTTGATGGACTTAAGCATAGCTTTGAAAGTCTCAACTTTTCCATGTACACCTATTAATCTTCTCAAGATATACTTGCTCCTGATGGGGATTTAACCCTTCAGATAGAGCAACCAAAGTCCATACTTTGTTGGTGTATAAGGATTCCATCTCAGATCGATAAGCATCCAGCCATTCTTACAGAGTCTCACTTCTGATGGCCAACTTGAAACTAGTTGGGTCATCATCTCATGATGCAATCCTCGCTCCTACTGTCATAGAGAAACCGAAGTATCTCTCAGGTGGGTGAGGAACCCTACTAGATCGACGGAGAGGCTGAGGTTCGTTGGAAACTATTGAATCCTTTGGTTCTACCAAATCATCTGCTGTAGTTTGTATAGCTGGAACTCCTTCCAGTTCTACCTCATGACCACTAATTTCTTCACAAGAAATTCCCTTTCACAAAGGTGGTATGCTGAGAAACAAAACATCTTTTGTTCCTCTGTTTGGTAGAAGATATTCCCTTGCGAATGCTTGGGATATCCAACAAACTTCCACAGAACTGACTTTGCCTCGAGCTTATCCGGATTATGCTTTTAGACATAGGCTGGACAACCCCAAATCTTAACAAACTTAAGATATGGGTTCTTCCCATTCCATATCACATATAAAGTGGTAGGTAACTGATTTGATTTGAACTCTATTCAATAGGTATGCAACTTCTCAAGTGCATAACTCCCAAAAGGAAATAGGAAACTCAGTAGTACTCATCATAGAGCACACCATATCATATAGGGTGCTATTGCTCCGTCCCGATATACCATCGTGCTATGGTGGATACGGAGGAGTAATGCTGAGAGAGAATCTCATTCTCCTTTAGAACAGTCCAGAAATTCCATGCTCAAGTATTCTCCTCCTTGATCTCATCAAAGGACATAATACTTATACCTGTTTTTGGTTCTCTACTTCTAACTTATATTCAGTGATTATCTCAAAAGTTTCGGACTTGTGTTTCAACAGGAACATATGTCTGAATCTTGAGAGATCATCAGTGAATGTAATGAAGTACAAAGAACCGGTCTTGGCATGTGTAGACAGGGGACCTTCATACATCAGTATGTATCAATCCTAAGAGTTCATTAACTCTTTCTCTGTTTCCAATAAACGGAGCTGTGGTCATCTTATCTCTGTGACATGACCGGCAAGTTTCATAAGATGTAAATTTAAACTAATTTAAATATGCATCTAAATGTAACTTGGCTAGTCGGGTCGCATTGATATGACCTAGTCTACAATACCTCAAGAAGGATTCGTTCATTTCTGAACTCTTCCTCTTGTGTGTGTTCTGTATACTAAGAACTGTAGTTTGATTTAGAACGTCTATGCTTTTAGATAACGTTCCTGAACCGATCAACTCTTGTTATAGGAAATGTTCAAAACATTATCCAACAATACAAAATTATATCCTTTCTTTACTAATAAAGAGACTGATATGATGTTATATATCAGGTTCGGTATCTAATAACATTCGTTCAGAATTAATGTATTCTGGTAATACAGGGTGATAGTGACCAACAGACTTGGCTGCAACACTTGCACCGTTTCTATCTCATGAAACTTATCATCCGTTCTCAGTTCTCTACCTATTAGTAGCCCATGTAACAGATTACATATGCGGGATCTTGATCCGGTATCTCATACCCAGGACGTAAAGGATACTGAGAAACAGTTCTATGTAATGAACACACCCGAAGATGATGCATCAATATGCACTTTCTTCGTTTGGGCGGCACGGAAAATCTGGTATTCCCCAATTTCCTGCTCTGTCTTATAACAATTATAAGTTGGAGCGGGACCAACGTTCCCAAGCTCAGTATAACAAGCGGGTTCGGTCAATATATCCGTATTATTATCTTGATTAAGGCGTGATATGGTCGCTACCTGGAGAAAGAGAAGAAAACACTCAGCATATGCTCTTGCAAAATTAGATTGGTTATCTAATATATCTAATCAGGATGTCTCCCACTGTTTTAGTCAAATCTTCCATCAAACCCTAAAAGGAAAGACTAGCCGGGATTAATTACACGCTACAAGTTCGCCAATCTTTCATCCAGGCCAGTGCTGGTACTTTGAGGGAGGTCCCCCGTGCTTTCGCACGAACCTAATTAAAGTAAACCTCGTTTTCCCAGGGGCGTAACCCCGTTGACACCTTTCTAGACACCTACTTGATCGGCTAATTGTAATGTGTAAAACTCTCCCAGGAGTAACTCTTACTCGCAGCGGGTATCGGGATCCAACTATCTCATAGAAGGTATGCAATCTCATTGCAAATTTCAACACTTGAAATTCCCAATAATATTTTACCCCTAGCAGCTATATGACCTTAACATGGTCAACAAATCATAAGTGCTAGTCAAGTTCAACCCGTCATTTCCCGATTGAATTAAACCCACCCGCACGATCCTTAACATGGTCAAAAAAGTCGCACGACTACCCTAATCCAATCGCATCATATGCTTATACAGATAAGCACTAATCAGCTACCGCACACTACGCCTTAACATGGTCAACAAACGTAGCACGAATACTAACTAGTACTTATCTGAAATGTCGGAGGGCTACGACAGGTTTTTAAGAAAACCCTTTGCGTAATGAACTTGATATCGTCGTAGAATCGAGCGATTTTTAATTGGAGTGTTTTTGATGCTTTTCTAGTTTTGCTAAAGAGGTCACTCCCGGTGAAGGGATCGTCGGCTTTTTCCTCATCGAATAAGGTGCAGGATATTTCATAAATACCACTATGCAAAGCAAGAACTATAGAAGCAATCAAAAGAAAAACTGAGTTTGTAGCATCTGCTAGTTTCACTAAAGAGGTCATTTCCAGTGAAGGGATCTCGGCTCTTTCCTTATCGAATAAGGTGCTGGATGTTCTACAAGGAACACCGCTATGCAAAGCAAGAACTAGAGCTACCAGTTTTTAAACAAGTTTCTACAACATCTTTAGGTTTCTTTTAGTTTCATTAATCTCATTAATGAAGTCCCATTTTATTATGCTTCACAAGCATCACATTTGAAACGAAATCTGCAATATAACATATATCTCATATATATAATATAAACATTCGTCTCAGGCAGTAATATGATCTCATCACAGAACATTGCAGCAGAAGAAACATATTTGAAATATTAGATATACTAGGACGTCCGTGTTTTCAATACGAGCCTGTATAAAACACGGATTCCACGGTCGCGATGAATAGCCAAACCCATATCCCTAGACTCCTACGAGAGCGGCAAGCAACACTGCCAATTCTAGGGTTAGGAGACTCGGTCTCGACTCCTCGAGATGGTCTCCCACTGGACCCTAGAACCCGGTTACTTGTGCTCCCCGCCTTGGGTCTACCTAATGCGGAAAAGTAAATAATATACAAAGGTGACATCATCCTCAGCACGGAAGTGCCCCGATAAAAGAATATTACATACAAATGAATTTTACATGAATGAAAAAGAAAAACTCTCATCTCACATAAAACCCCCGGCTATTCAAACGCGACGATCCAATACAACATATCACAGCAACACATAATATCTATAGGGATCTTAGGCATACTCAAGAGGTTACTCAAGGCATCTACCATGCCAAATTCAAAAATTTATGTGCTGAGAAACCCTAATGCGAGATCGTTAACTAGAGGATAGGCGAAACTACAAGCTAGCAACCAACTTTACTAATAAGTGAAAGGGACTACAACCTTTGTAGATCCGGTCCTCCACTTCCAAAGCTCCGTGACGACGTCCCTTCGCTGCGATCACGTGCTCCCGGACTCTCGGACGGCTCCATGAGAAAGTTGCAACAGGATCGCTTGAAGTCTTCGAGGCCGAAGATGATCTACGTCGAGGGAATACGGACTCAAGCTTTTACTTCACTAACCAAAGAATTAGTGAAGCAAACACCCTAAACTAAAGTTCTAGTCTACTAGAGGATGATGAGATAGGAAGTGGGTACTCTTTAGATTTTGATTTCTCACTCTAAAGCTTCACTTGAAATTTTTCTAGAAAGTTTTTTTCTTCTTGAAGAAGAAGAAGAAGAAGGAAAGAGAAATGAGAATTAATAATCTATTTTTCTAAAAGAATATTCAAGTGAAGTCTATCATAATGCAACCATGGGTGAGTTAAACCTTTGTAGAGACCAAACTAGAGTTTAGGTGAATGGTTAGGTTAATGAAAATGTGATGCAAAACAAAAATGGTGGACTTTGTCAAAGATGCTTGAAAGCTTCATGAAGCTTCAAGCAAATTCAAAAATGAGCACCATTTTTGAATTACAAAATGAATTAAAAACCTTTACCATTAACCTAAATATAGTGTAAGTCACACACACCCAAGTTTGCCTGTATCATTAAACATGATACAAACTTGTGCACAAAAATATATCACATATACAACTTGTGCACATCAAGTGAGAAAATCAATATTAAGTGAACAAATACTAGTTAATCTAAAGTAATATATCAAATATACAATTATACATTAAATCATTAAATCAACACTTGATTTAACGATCCGGTCATATCGCATATAACCGACTAATATCTAATGTATCGACTTATCGAATCAATCCTTGATTCGATAACTAGGTTATATCGCATACAACCAATCGATACAATCATCACGAGAATATAATACGGTATCACATACACGCATTATTCTCGGTCCCGCACATATCACATATGCGCTCCTATCTCGTTTTTCCTGAGCCAGTATAACCTCTATGTAGGACTCTAAAGACTCGTCAATACGCCGGCAGTAGGTGATGATCATATCAAGCACCCACAAGCCGTCAGCGGTACTAGCTGGACGTAACGGCTACCCGGGTATTGAGCGATCAGAAGATCAGCAAGCAAGCCCGCTCCAACTCCTATAAAAGCCTGACAGTGGCACTACCGTACAGTCCGGTCTCTTCGTCTGATATGTCGCATATCAAGTCTAGGGGTGGTAAACGTCAGACCCCAATAATCGATAAGTCGTGCCGATATGAGGCTCATAACGGGTCGAGAAACTACTGGTAACACTTACCAGTATATCTCTAAACCAGCCCTGGCCAGGGACTTCCCTGTTATGGCCAATCGAGCACAGCACAACATCAACCCCCAATACCGGGAGAGACGAAACCCCTCCTATCACTCATTGCCTCCATGTGACTCGGGACTGTACCCAAAAACCACCGTTTTGCACGCCCTCTTGGACGTGGTAAGGTGGAAATCAAAGCACAGTAGGAATCACACAAGACTCTATGACGATCTCGGGTCTACAGACTACCCTGTACCAGTGTCACCAGAGAACTGCCATCTGACGTAAAGTATAATACCATCTGGGAGTTCTCGGCGAGTCCGTCCAGTGTACCCAGTCTTCACTGAGCACCAGTATATCATCTCTGATGTCAAACATCAATGGATATGGGATCATCCATTGCCCATCTGTATGGGTCATGAAGGTATACGCTAGTCTACTCTGGTATATCGATACCCCGTCTCGATATACCCACGACTAGGGAACTTGAAGGATGTACTTATGGACTACCATGTCCCCACTAGTATGATCCACATCATAGTCCAGGTAGTCAAGTACACATCCTAAGGGCTTTACCAACATGTAACAGAGAGACAATCAGTATACACGTTAAGGTAAAGAGTAACCAGATAGCATACTATCATGTCGAGCAAGAAAGTCCTCCCTATATATGTCCAAGCATCCACTATAATATACAACACATGTATAGTAATAGCCTCTAGGGCATACATATAACTAACAATATCTCTTATCATCAACGTAAGCAAGTATGCGTATCCCGATTGTCGTTGATGTATAGCAACGAAGCCGGCGATACACCACATACTACGCTTACGGTCACAGAAAAGAAAGTGTAAAACTACAACAGTTGGAATCCGCAACCTCCTTAGACATCGCATGCCTAACCAAATGAATTTCTTAGACATCGCATGCCTAACAATTATAAACCCCGCATTTTAGTCTCATTATTGAAAACTCTTTTCAATATTAAGTCGGGCAATTTAACAAGATTCCCGACATCCTGATCGAATGCTCGTCGCAAACTTTAGTAGACTGCCGCACCCCCGGATGCCGTCGATGAAGTGCACTAAGGCGGAACACCGCTGCCGCGAGCACCCAAACGGATGCTTATGGCGACGGGGTTCTCCTACAGTCACTTGATCGGGGCTATGGGGCATGGCTGTCTATTAAGTTTACCCGGTGAGTATCCACATACGCTACGTGATTGCGACGGACTTTTGATCACATCAAAATTCCATGGCAACCGATCAATTGAGACTGGACTACTATATTTATAATATTCAAATTAGTTATCTCATAACTACCTGTGGATTCCAAATATTGTATCACATTCCAAGATAAATAGACAATGTTAAACTTTCCGATCGAATAATCAAACACCCATGATTTCCCCAATATATCTCAACACTTGAAATCAGTTTAAAAACATCCATCAGATGCCACAGTACCAATGGTCCAGCCGTAGAAGGGTCAAGCCAATGCCTCACATGTGGCATGCCATACTACCACAAACCCTAAGGTTTAGAGGCAGTTCAAGACGGTCACATAATCGAGTTAAGATTTGTTGTCTTCTAGAGGGTCCACCGCGTTACTTGCACGACTTAGAAAGTTCCTAAACTACGAAAAAATCCAACGCTTGGAAATTTTCCGGCAGGGGAAAAAGTGAGTTATTGATATCCGGTCGAACTTTTTAACACGATCTAAAAAATTACCCGGACAAACTAAACAAAGTTAAATTATCCGATCGAATCAACGAGTCCCCAATACAACCGTAGAAAACTTAACACTTGAGTGGAATTAAAAAATTCCCAGAAAAAAATTACAAGAAAGGACCTAAGAATAAATATATGAAGTTCCTGGGACTAATTCAAAATTTTGGCCGCGGAACCACCGCCAAACCCTTGGTTTAGCCGCGGTTCCGCGGTCAAATCAGCGCATTACAGGTCCGTACTTCACAGTAATTCTTAGTTTTTCCTGCTTAATTTTCTGAGCATTTTTTGTTAGTTATATGTATGCCCTAGAGGCCATTACTTTACATAGGATGTATATTGTAGTGGATGCTGGGACGTATATAGGGAGGACTTTCTTGCTCGACATGATAGTATGCTATCTGGTTGATCTTTACCTTAACGTGTATGCTGATTGTCTCTCTGTTACATGTTGGTAAATCCCTTAGGATGTGTACTTGACTACCTGGACTATGATGCGGATCATACTAGTGGGGACATGGTAGTCCATAAGTACATCCTTCAAAGTCCCTAGTCGTGGGTGTATCGAGACGGGGCATCGATATACCAGAGTAGACTAGCGTATACCTTCTCGACCTATACAGATGGGCGATGGATGATCCCATATCCATTTGTGTTTGATATCGGAGATCATATACGGGTGCTCAGTAGAGACTGGGTACACTGGACGGACTCGCCGAGAACTCCCAGATGGTATTATACCTCACGTCAGATGGCAGTTCTCTGGTGACACTGGTACAGAGTAGTCTGTTGACCCGAGATCGTCATAGAGTCTTGTGTGGTTCCCACTGTGCTTTGATTTCCATCTTACCACGTCCAAGAGGGCGTGCAAAACGGTGGTTTTTGGGTACAGTCCCGAGTCACATGGAGGCAATGAGCGATAGGAGGGGATTCGTCTCTCCCGATATAGGGGGTTGATGTTGCGCTGTGTTCGATTGGCTATAACAGGAAATCCCTGGCCAGGGTTGCTGAGATTTACTGGTAAGTGTTACCAGTAGTTTCTCGAATTGTTATAGACCTCATATCGACACGACTTATTGAGCTATTGGGGTCTGACGTTAACCACCCCTAGGCAAGATATGCGACATATCAGACGATCAGACCGGACTGTACGGTAGTGTTACTGGTCGGATTCGCAGGAGTGTGAGCGGGCTTGCTCGTCGATCTTCTGATCGCTCAATACCCGGGTGGCCGTTACGTTTAGCAGACCGCTTGCGGCTTGTGGATGCTTGATATGATCATCATCTGCTGCCGGCGTATTGACGAGTCTTTAGAGTCCTACACAGAGGTTTCCTGGCTCAAGCGAAACGAAATAGGAGCGCATATGAGATATGTGCGGGACCGAGAATAATACCAGTATGTGATACTGTATTCGATTCTCGCGATGTGACATTGATCGGTTATATGCGATATAGCCGGGTTATCGGATCAAGTGTTGATTCGATAAGTTGTTACTAATGATACTAGTCGGTTATATGCGATATGACCGGATCGTTAAATCAAGTGTCAATTTAATGATTTAATGCAAAATTATATATTTGATATATTACTTTGCATTAACTAGTATCGGTTCACTTTAAATGGATTTTCTCGCTCGGGTGTGCACATTATATATTCGATATAGTTTTGTGCACTTGCTTGTATCATGTTTGATGATACATGCCTTATGGTTAAGTGTAAAGAATTAAACTATAGTTAAGTGGGTGATTAGGGTTTTTGATTTCATTTTATTCATTTATCTTTTTGGAAAAAGAAAAGGCAAAATGAGGAAAATGGTTGCTTTCTTTTGTTCATTCATGAACCTTCATGAAGACTTTGACTTTATGACCATTTTGTCTCATGCTTAACCCTAACCACTCACTTAAACCTTAGTTAACTCTCTACATCTAACCATGGTTCATAATATGATAAGGATTGATTTTTCTTTTCTATTCTAATATTCTTATGATAATATTTTAGCTTCTTCTTCTTCTTCCTTCAAGTGAAGAAAAGCTTGACCATCAATGGCAACTTGATGAAATGAGTGAGAAATCCAATTCTAAAGTCTACCCACTTCCTATTTCTTCATCCTCTACCTCTTGCCAAGTAGCAGAGTGTGTTTTCTTCACAAGTTTCATGACTTGGTGAAGTGAGAGCTTGATCTTGCGATGCTTCGACGTAGATCATCTTCGGCATGGACATCGACGACCTAGCTCGCCATTTCTCCGACGAAGCCGACGCTAGAGCCCGGGAATTCTTTTGGACAGCGGAGACGACTTCGTTGCGGAGCAATGGAGGTGGAGCACCGGATCTACAAAGGTTGTATTTCCGATATCCCATTAGTTAAGTGTTAACTAGTTAGCTTTTTCGCCTAAACTTCTAGCCAACGGTCCGTAGTCGGGTTTCTCGGCACCGTTAAAATTTTAATTTGGCATGGTCGATGCCTTGTGAGACCTCACTTGTGTGCCTAGGAACCCTACAGTGGTATCAGAGCCTAGCTAGAGCCTTAGACGAAGTCTAGACGGAATTTGAAACCCGATCGAATCAAAACCAAAACCCCAAAATAGCTCTCTGTCCTTTTTCTAAAAACGTGGTTTTTTCCAGATTAAAAATTACCAAAAAATTCAGCAGGTAATTTCATGAGATACTGTGAAGCACGTGATAGTAACTCGACTACAGAGGCGCGGAACCGCGGCCCCCACCATGGGATGCGCGGCGGTTCCGCGGCCACTGTGTTGAGTTACCCCACGTGGCTTGCACAGTAATTCATGTTTTATAATGCTGAGTCTTCTGGAAATTTTTAATAATTTTTCCAGAGTTGAATTTTCTGGAGTTGTTTTGGGGATTCGGTGTTTCGATCGGGGTATCAAATTTTGTCTATTTGGCTTTCCGGATAATTTTTTGATTATGTTAAAAAGTTCGACCGGATATAAATACCCAATTTTTCCCCTGTCGGGAAATTTCCAAGTGTTGGATTTTTCCGTAGTTTAACGACGTTCTAAGTAGTGCAAGTAACGCGATGGACCCTCTAGAAGACAACAAACCTTAACTCGATTATGTGACCGTCTTGAACTGCCCTTTGAACCTTCGGGTTTGGGGCAGTACGGCGTGCCACATGTGAGGCGTTGGCTTGACCCTTCTACGGCTGGACCGTCGGTACTGAGGCACGAACTGAATGTTGTTAGACTTATTTCATGTGTTGATCTGTATCGGGAAAACTTGGGTGTTCGAATGTTCAATCGGAAAGTTTAACATTTTCTAATTGTCTGGAATGTGATACAATAATTGGAATTCACAATAAGTTATGAGATAACTGAATGAATGTTATAAACATAGCACTTTAGTCTCACTTGATCGGTTGCCACGGAATTTTGATGTGATCAAAAGTCCGTCGCAATCACGTAGCGTACGCGGATACTCGCCGGGTAAACTTAATAGACAGCCTCACTCCATAGACCCGACCAAGTGACTGTAGGAGAACCCCGTCGCCGAAAGCATCCCTCCGGGTGCTCGCGGTAGCGGTGTTCCGCCTTGGTGCACTTCGTCGACGGTATCGGGGGTGCAGCCGTCTACTGAAGTTTGCGACGCGCATTCGATCAAAATGTCAGGAATCTTATTGAATTGCCCTACTTGGTATTGAAAAGTGTTTTCGATAAAGAGACTAAAATGCGGGGTTTATAGTTGTTAGGCATGCGATGTCTAAGAAATTCATTTGGTCAGGCATGCGATGTCTGAGGTGGTTGCGGATTCCAACTGTTGTAGTTTTACACTTTCTTTTCTGTGACCGTAAGTGTAATATGTGATATCGCCGGTTTCGTTGCTATATGTCAACGACAATTGGGATGCGCATATTTACTTACGTTGATGACATGTGATGTTATGTGTTGCTGGATATGTTATATTGGATCGTCGTATTTGAATAGCCGGGGGTTTTTATGTGAGATGAGTGTTTTTCATTTTCATTCATGTAAAAACTTATATGTAATATTCTTTTATTTGGGGCGCTTCCAGGTTGCGGAAGATGTCACCGTTTGTATATTATTTACTTTTCCGCACTAGGATAGACCCAAGGAGGAGGGCACAAGTAACCGGGTTCTGGAGTCCAGTGGGAGACCAACTCGAGGAGTCGAGTCCGGGTCTCCTAACTCTAGAATTGGTAGGATTGCTTGCCGCTCTCGTAGGGGTCTAGGGGTGTGGGTTTGGCTATTCATCACGACCGTGGAATCCGTGTTTTATACTGGCTCGTATTGAAAACACGGACGTCCTAGTATATCCAATATTTCATATGATTCTTCTGCTGCGATATCTGTGATGTGATCATGTGATGTTCTGTGATAGATACAGTATATAGTATATATGATATATTATATAGACGTTACTTATGTTTTACACCCGCGCTAGCCCTGCCCTGCTCTGTCGTTAGTTACCTAACCTAACGGTGCACGAGGGGACATCGAGGCGAATGCGGATGGCATAAGTGTACGTCGTATTTATCTGTGATGTTTAGGTACTTAAATGATGGGACTTCATTAATGTGATTAATGAAATAAAAGAAACCTAAGATGTTGTAGAATCGAATTTCAAAATAAAACAGGTAGCTACAGTTCTTGCTTTGCACAGCGGTATATGTGATATATCCTGCACCTTATTCGATGAGGAAAGGACCGAGATCCCTTCACCGGGAGTGACTCCTTTAGCAATAACTGGCAGATGCTACACACTCGGTTTGTCATTTGTTTGCTTTTAAGTGTTTTTGCTTTGCACAGTGATATATATGATATATCCCGCACCTCATTCGACGAGGAAAGGACCGACGATCCCTTCACCGGGAGTGACTACTTTAGCAAAACTAGAAAAGCCTCAAAAGCACTCCATTTTTAAAATCATTTGATTCTACAACGATATCAAGTTCATTACGCAAAAGGTTTTCAGAAAAACCTGTCGTAGACCTCCGTCATTTCAGATACGTACTAGTTAGTATTCGTGCTGCGGTTGTTTGGCCTCCGTCAAGGCGTAGTGTACGGTAGCTAACTAGTGCTTATCTGCTAGCATATGATGCGATTGGATTAGGGTATTCGTACGGCGTTGTTTGGCCTCCGTCAAGGGTCGTGCGGGTGGGTTTAATTCAATCAGGAAATGACGGGTTGAACTTGACTAGCGGACTATGGGTTGTTTGGCCTCCGTCAAGGTCATAGCGAGCTAGGGGCAAAATATTATCGGGAATTTCAAGTGTTGAAATTTGCAATGAGATTGCATACCTTCTATGAGATAGTTGGATCCCGATACCCGCTGCGAGTAAGAGTTACTCCTGGGAGAGTTTTATACATTACAATTAGCCGATCAAGTAGGTGTCTAGAAAGGTGTTAACGAGGTTACGCCTCTGGGAAAACGAGGTTTACATTAATTAGGTTCGTGCGAAAGCATGGGGGACCTCCCTCAAAGTACCGACACTGGCCTGGCTGAAAGATTGGCGAACTTGTAGTGTGTAATTAATCCCGGCTAGTCTTTCCTTTTAGGGTTTGAAGGAAGATTTGATAAAAAGCAGTGGGAGCCATCCTGATTAGATAAAATAATAACCAATCTATTCTTGCAAGAGCGCACGCTGAGTGTTTTCTTCTCTCTCTCTCCAGGTAGCGACCATATCACGCCTTAATCAAGATAATAAAACGGATTATTGACCGAACCCGCTTGTTATACTGAGCTGGGGAACGTTTGTCCCGCTCCAACTTATAATTGTTATAAGACCGAGCAGGAAATTGGGGAATACCAGATTTCCCGTGCTGCCCAAATGAAGAGAGTGCATGCTGATGCATCATCTTCGGGTGTGTTCGTTACAAAGAACTGTTTCTCTGTATCCTCTACATCCTGGGTATATGATACCAGATCAGGATCCCAGATATGTAATCTGTTACATAGGGCTACAGAAAGGTAGAGAACTGAGAACGGGTGATAAGTTTCATGAGGCAGAAAACGGGGCAAGAGTTGCAGCCAAGTCTGTCGGTCACTGTCACCCTGTATTACCAATACATTGATTCTGAACGAATGTTATTAGATACCGAACCTGATATACCAAATCATATCACTCTCTTTGATAGAAAAAAAAGGATATAATTTTGTATTGATGGAAAATGTTTTTGAACATTTCCTATATCAAAAGTTGATCGGTTCAGGCACGTTATCTAAAAACATTGATGTTCTAAATCAAACTACAGTTCTTAGTATACGGAACACACACAAGAGGAAGAGTTCAGAAATGAACGAATCCTTCTTGAGGTATTGTAGACTAGGTCAGATCAATGCGACCCGACTGGCTCGAGTTACATATAGATGTACATTTAAATCAGTTTGAATTTACATCTTGTGAAACTCGCCAGTCATGTCACAAAGATAAGATGACCATAGCTCCGTTTATTGGAAACAGAGAAAGAGTTAGTGAACTCTTGGGATGATACATGTTGATGTATGTAGATCCCCAGTCTACATATGCCAAGACCGGTTCTTTGTACTTCATTACATTCTCTGATAATCTCTCGAGATTCAGACATATGTTCCTGTTGAAACACAAGTCCGAACCTTTTGAGATATTCACAGAATATAAGTTAGAAGTAGAGAACCAATATGGGTATAAGTATTATATCCTATGATGAGATTAAGGAGGAGAATACTTGTGCACGGAAATCCTGGATTATTCTAAAGGAGAATGAGATTCTCTCTCAGCATTACTCCTCCGAATACACCATAGCACGATGGTATATCGGGGCGGAGCAATCACACCCTATATGATATGGTGTGCTCTATGATGAGTACTACTGAGTTACCTATTTCCTTTTGGGAGTTATGCACTTGAGAAGCTGCATACCTATTGAATTAGGTTCAAATCAAATCAGTTGCCTACCACTTCATATTTGATATGATAAAGGAAGAGCCCATCTCTTAAGTTAGTTAAGATTTGGGGTTGTCCGGCCTATGTCTAAAAGCAAAATCCGGACAAGCTCGAGGCAAAGTCTGTTATGTAGAACTGGAAAGGTTCGAGCCATACAAACTACAGCTGCTAATTTGGTAGAACTGAAGGATTCAATAGTGACCAACGAACCTCAGCCTCTCCGCCGATCTAGTAGGGTTCCTCACCCACCTGAGAGATACTTCGATTTCTCTTTGACAGTGGGAGCGAGGATTGCATCATGAGATGATGACCCAACTGGTTTCGAGCTGGCCATCAGGAGTAAGACTCTGTAAGAATGGCTGGATGCTTAGTGATCTGAGATGGAATCCATATACACCAACAAAGTATGGACTTTGGTTGCTATATCTGAAGGGTTAAAACCCCATCAGGAGCAAGTATATCATGAGAAGATTACTTGGTGTACATGGAAGAGTTGAGACTTTCAAAGCTAGACTTGTTAAAGCTATTCGTCATCGACCAGGCGTGGATTATGATGAAACCTTTTCAAGTGACTATGCTTAAATCCATCCAGACCCTACTTGCCACGGCTACATACCATGACTACGATATCTGGTGGTTGGGTGTCATGACAGCTTTTCTAAATGATGTTTTAGAAGAGAACGTCTATAAGTACACAGCCAGAGGGCTTCGTAGACAGTGGGAGCAGCGGAAACGTGTGCAAGATGTTTTATAGGATAAAGCAGGCATCGTGGAGTTGGAACATCTGTTTTGATGGATTAGTCAAACAGTTTGACATCATCAAAATGGTAGATGAACCTTGTATATACAAAAAGGGAGTAGGGAGTATGGTGGTGATCCTCGTAGAGTACGTGGATGACATACTCTTGATAGGAAAGGAGTTTCCTATGCTACGCTCGATCAATCTCCGCTTATCACAATGATTCTCCATATAGGATCAAAGTGATGCCTCCTAAATCCTGGGTTATGGATCTATGAGATAGATCTAATTGGATGTTGGGATTCTCACTAGTTGTAGTGAGATAGTATCAATTGATCCTGGGGAGAATCACTGGAAGTGTTCCAGGGTGATAAAGACGGCTGAATGTCAGTCACAGGCATTGTCTTTACCCTAAGTAAAGGGACGGTATGTTGGAAGAGTTCCAAGCTAGATACCGTGGCATACTAGACGATAAAGGCAGGATACATCGCTACTTAAGATGCTACCAAAGAGGCTGTTTGGGTGTATATTAGTTCATGAGATGAACTACGTTCCTACCATTGTGAGACAATGGAGTTGTGGCTCATGCCGAGGAACGCCGGTCCCATCAGTGATCCAGACATATTCTAAGGAAGTATCACTTGATCATGGAGATGGTTGATCTCCAGGGTGATCGAGGTTTGGAGAATAGACTCAGAGGACAACACAGCGGATCCACTCACAAAGGCCTGTTCCCAGAGAGAGACTTTTATGGGATGGTTGAGTATGAGATACTACAACCACTGCTATCAGATGGCCCTAGTGCAAGTGGGAGATTGTTAGTTATATGTATGCCCTAGAGGCCATTACTGTACATAGGATGTATATTGTAGTGGATGCTGGGACGTATATAAGGAGGACTTTCTTGCTCGACATGATAGTATGCTATCTGGTTGATCTTTACCTTAACGTGTATGCTGATTGTCTCTCTGTTACATGTTGGTAAAGCCCTTAGGATGTGTACTTGACTACCTGGACTATGATGCGGATCATACTAGTGGGGACATGGTAGTCCATAAGTATATCCTTCAAAGTCCCTAGTCGTGGGTGTATCGAGACGGGGCATCGATATACCAGAGTAGACTAGCGTATACCTTCTCGACCCATACAGATGGGCGATGGATGATCCCATATCCATTGGTGTTTGACATCGGAGATCATATACGGGTGCTCAGTAGAGACTGGGTACACTGGACGGACTCGCCGAGAACTCCCAGATGGTATTATACCTCACGTCAGATGGCAGTTCTCTGGTGATACTGGTACAGAGTAGTCTGTTGACCCGAGATCGTCATAGAGTCTTGTGTGGTTCCCACTATGCTTTGATTTCCATCTTACCACGTCCAAGAGGGCGTGCAAAACGGTGGTTTTTGGGTACAGTCCCGAGTCACATGGAGGCAATGAGCGATAGGAGGGGATTCGTCTCTCCCGGTATAGGGGGTTGATGTTGGGCTGTGTTCGATTGGCTATAACAGGAAATCCCTGGCCAGGGTTGCTGAGATTTACTGGTAAGTGTTACCAGTAGTTTCTCGAATTGTTATAGACCTCATATCGACACGACTTATTGAGCTATTGGGGTCTGACGTTAACCACCCCTAAGCAAGATATGCGACATATCAGACGATCAGACCGGACTGTACGGTAGTGTTACTGGTCGGATTCGCAGGAGTGTGAGCGGGCTTGCTCGTCGATCTTCTGATCGCTCAATACCCGGGTGGCCGTTACGTTTAGCAGACCGCTTGCGGCTTGTAGATGCTTGATATGATCATCATCTGCTGCCGGCGTATTGACGAATCTTTAGAGTCCTACACAGAGGTTTCCTGGCTCAAGCGAAACGAAATAGGAGCGCATATGAGATATGTGCGGGACCGAGAATAATACCAGTATGTGATACTGTATTCGATTCTCGCGATGTAACATTGATCGGTTATATGCGATATAGCCGGGTTATCGGATCAAGTGTTGATTCGATAAGTTGTTACTAATGATACTAGTCGGTTATATGCGATATGACCGGATCGTTAATTCAAGTGTTGATTTAATGATTTAATGCATAATTATATATTTGATATATTACTTTGCATTAACTAGTATCGGTTCACTTTAAATGGATTTTCTCGCTCGGGTGTGCACATTGTATATTCGATATAGTTTTGTGCACTTGCTTGTATCATGTTTGATGATACATGCCTTATAGTTAAGTGTAAAGAATTAAACTATAGTTAAGTGGGTGATTAGGGTTTTTGATTTCATTTTATTCATTTATCTTTTTGGAAAAAGAAAAGGCAAAATGAGGAAAATGGTTGCTTTCTTTTGTTCATTCATGAACCTTCATGAAGACTTTGACTTTATGACCATTTTGTCTCATGCTTAACCCTAACCACTCACTTAAACCTTAGTTAACTCTCTACATCTAACCATGGTTCATAATATGATAAGGATTGATTTTTCTTTTCTATTCTAATATTCTTATGATAATATTTTAGCTTCTTCTTCTTCTTCCTTCAAGTGAATAAAAGCTTGACCATCAATGGCAACTTGATGAAATGAGTGAGAAATCCAATTCTAAAGTCTACCCACTTCCTATTTCTTCATCCTCTACCTCTTGCCAAGTAGGAGAGTGTGTTTTCTTCACAAGTTTCATGACTTGGTGAAGTGAGAGCTTGATCTTGCGATGCTTCGACGTAGATCATCTTCGGCATGGACATCGACGACCTAGCTCGCCATTTCTCCGACGAAGCCGACGCTAGAGCCCGGGAATTCTTTTGGACAGCGGAGACGACTTCGTTGCGGAGCAATGGAGGTGGAGCACCGGATCTACAAAGGTTGTATTTCCGATATCCCATTAGTTAAGTGTTAACTAGTTAGCTTTTTCGCCTAAACTTCTAGCCAACGGTCCGTAGTCGGGTTTCTCGGCAACGTTAAAATTTTAATTTGGCATGGTCGATGCCTTGTGAGACCTCACTTGTGTGCCTAGGAACCCTACATTTTTAATTCATAAAAAATCACATTTTTAAAAAATGACCAGAGAAGGGTTCGTGTCGGGGTTTACGGGTTCGATCGGACTTTAAACTTCGTCTAGACTTCGCCTAAAGCTCTAGCTTGGCTCTAATACCACTGTAGGGTTGCTAGGCACACGCACAAGGTTCTACAAGGCATCAACCATGCTCGATTTAAAATTTAGCCGTGCCGAACAACCCAAAGCCGGATCTTTAAACTAGAGTTTAAGCGAAAACAAGCATGTTAAACTCTTTAACACTAAGTGAGAGGGATTACAACCTTTGTAGATCCGGTCCTTCACTTCTTAAGCTCCGTGTTGAGGTCCCTTCGCTGCGATCATCGTGTTCCGGACTCTCGAGAGGCTTCACGAAGAGAAAGATGCAGTCTTGCTTCCGATCTTCGATAACAAAGATGATCTACCTTGAAGATTCATTAACACAAGCTAACACTCACTAAATGAAGTGAACACTCTCATCTAAAGGGCAAGGATAGATGAGAATGATGAAGTAGGATTTTTTCTCTCATTTATAACCTTTTTCTCATATATTTTCATCACTTAGAAAAAGCTAGTAAGCATTTTCCATGAAAAGAAGAAGGAAGAAGATGAACAATCAACATGAAACCTTTTGTGATGAATAATGAAAGGATAAATATGATGATTAATGCAACCATGGTCAACTAAACCCATGTATAGAATTAACTAGGGTTAGGGTTTGGGTTGGGTTAAAGCATGAGTCATAACAAAATATCGTTCACAAAACAAAATTAAACCTTCTAGAATCATCTAGAAAGCATTAACCAAAATCAAACCCTAATCTTGTTTAATCTCTACAAAACATGTTGCATTAGTTATCATATCATGTTACAATATTATATATCACATATATAATATTTATTGTAACCAAATAAAATAATACAATTAACATATATCGCATATATATCAATGTATTACCCGAGTGAGAAAAAGAATCTTTTAGTGAGCTAACATTAGTTAATGTAATTTAATATATCATATATATTATTATACATTAAATTATCGAATCAACACTTGATTCGACAATCCGGCTATATCGCATATAACTGACTAATACGATGACCCGGCTATATCACATATACCCGGCCGATATCTCATATCGCGAGATTCCAATACGGTATCACATACCGCATTATCCACGGTCCCGCACATATCACATATGTGCTCCTACTCCATTTTTCCTGAGCCAAGAAACCTCTGTGTAGGACTCTAAAGAATCGTCAATACGCCGGCAGTAGGTGATGATCATATCAAACACCCACAAGCTGCAAGCGGTCAGCTAAACGTAACAGCCACCCAGGTATTGAGCGCTCAGAAGATCAACAAGCAAGCCTGTACATTCTCCTGTGAATCCAATCAGTAACACTCCCGTACAGTCCGGTCTCGTCATCTGATATGTCGCATATCTCGCCTAGGGGTGGTAAACGTCAGACCTCAGTAGCTCGATAAGTCGTGTCGATATGAGGTCTATAACAGTTCGAGAAACTACTGATAACACTTACCAGTAAATCTCAGCAACCCTGACCAGGGATTTCCGGTTATAGCCAATCGAACACAGCACAACATCAACTCCCTATACCGGGAGAGACGAATCGCCTCCTATCGCTCATTGCCTCTATGTGATTCGGGACTGTACCCAAAAGCCACCTTTTTGCATGCCCACTTGGACGTGGTATGATGGAAATCAAAGCACAGTGGGAAACACACAAGACTCTATGACGATCTTGGGTCAACAGACTACTCTGTACCAGTGTCACCGGAGAACTGCCATCTGACGTGAGGTATAATACCATCTTGGAGTTCTCGGCGAGCCCGTCCAGTGTACCCAGTCTCCACTGAGCACCCGTACACCATCCTTGATGTCAAACACCGATGGATATGAGATCATCCATCGCCCATCATATGGGTCAAGATTCGTATACGCTAGTCTACTCTGGTGTATCGATGCCTTGTCTCGATACACCCTCGACTAGGAACAGTTATAGGATGTACTCGTCGACTACCGTGGCCCCACTAGTATGATCTCATCATAGTCCCAGTAGTCGAGTACATATCCTAAGGGCTTTATCAACATGTAACATAGAGACAATCAGAGTACATGTTAAGATAAAGTACAACCAGATAGCATACTATCATGTCGAGTAAGAAAGTCCTCCCTATATATGTCCAAGCATCCATTACAATATACATCATATGTACAGTAATGGCCTCTAGGGCATACATATAACTAACAACAGCACGTTGGTATATCGCGACGGAGCAATCGCACCCTATGTGATATGGTGTGCTCTATGATGAGTACTACCGAACTGCCATTTCCTTTTGGAGGTTATGCACTTGTGAAGCTGCATACCTATTGAATAGGGTTCCAATCAAATCAGGTGCCTACCACCCCATATATGATATGGTATGGGAAGAGCCCATCTCTTAAGGATGTTAATATTTGGGGTTGTCCGGCCTATGTCTAAAAGCAAAATCCTGACAAACTCGAGGCAAAGTCAGTTCTGTGGATGTTTGTTGGATATCCCAAGCATTCGTAAGGGAATATCTTCTACCACACTGAGGAACAAAAGGTGTTTTGTTTCTCAGCATGCCACCTTTTGGAAAAGGAATTTCTTGTGAAGAAATTAGTGGTCATGAGGTAGAACTGGAAGGAGTTCTAGCTATACAAACTGCAGCTGATGATTTGGTAGAACCGAAGGATTCAATAGCTTCCGACGAACCTCAGCCTCTCCGCCGATCTAGTAGGGTTCCTCACCTACCTGAGAGATACTTCGGTTTTCTTTATGACAGTGGGAGCGAGGATTGCATCATAAGATGATGACCCAACTAGTTTCGAGCAGGCCATCAGGAGTGGGGACTCTGTGAGAATGGCTGGATGCTAAGCGATCTGAGATGGAATCTATGTACACCAACAAAGTATAGACTTTGGTTGCTTTATTTGAAGGGTTAAATCCCCATCAGGAGCAAGTATATCTTGAGAAGATTACTTGGTGTACATGAAAAAGTTGAGACTTTTAAAGCTAGACTTGTTGTAAAAGGTTCTCGTCATTGACCATGTATAGATTATGATGAAACCTTTTCTCCAGTGGCTATGCTTAAGTCCATCCGGATCCTACTTGCCATTGCTACATACCATGACTGCGATATCTGGCGGTTGGGTGTCATGATTGCTATTCTAAATGATGATTTAGAAGAGAGAGTTTATAAGAACACAGCCAGAGTGCTTCGTAGACAGTGGGAGCAGCGGAAACATTAGCAAGTTGCTTTATGAGTTAAAGCAGGCATCGCGGAGATGGAACATCTATTTTGATGTGGTAGTCAAAGCATTTGACTTCATCAAAATGGTAGATGAACCTTGTATATAAAAAAAGGTAGTAGGGAGTATGGTGGTGATCCTCGTATTGTACGTGGATGACATACTCTTGATAGGAAAGGAGTTTCCTATGCTACGCTCAGTCAATCTCCTCTTATCATATAGATTCTCCATATAGGATCATGGTGATACCTCCTAAATCCTGGGTTTTCGATCTATGAGATAGATCTAATTGGATGTTAGGATTCTCACTAGGTGTAGTGAGATGGTATCAATCGATCTTGGGGAGAATCACTGGATAGCTTCCAGGATGGTAAGGTCGACTGAATGTCAGTCACAGGCATTGTCTTTACCCTCAGTGGAGGGACGGTATGTTGGAAGAGTTCCAAGCTAGATGTCGTGGCAAACTAGACGATTAAAGGCTAGATACATTGCTACCTACGATGCTACCAAAGAAGCATTCTCGGTGTATGTTAGTTCATGAGATGAACTTCGTTCCTACCATTATGTGACTATGGAGTTATGGCTTAGGCCTAGGAATCCCCGTCCCATCAGTGATCCAGACATATTCTTAGGCTGTATCACCTGATCAAGGAGATGGTTGATCTCCAGGGAGATCGAGGATAGGAGAGTAGACACAGAGGAAAACAGCGCGGATCCATTCACAAAGGCCTATTTCCCAGTAGAGACTTTTATGGGATGGTTGAGTATGAGAAACTTCAACCATCACTGATTGTTGGGTATGAGATACTACAACAGATGGCCCTAGAGTAAGTGGGTGATTGTTAGTTATATGTATGCCCTAGAGGCCATTACTGTACATACGATGTATATTGTAGTTGATGCTTGGACATATATAGGGAGGACTTTCTTGCTCGACATGATAGTATGGTATCTGGTTGCACTTTATCTTAACATGTACTCTGATTGTCTCTATGTTACATGTTGATAAAGCCCTTAGGATGAGTACTTGACTACCAGGACTATGATGCAGATCATACTAGTGGGGACAGTGTAGTCGCTAAGTACATCCTTCAAATGTTCCTAGTCGAGGGTGTATCGAGACAGGGCATCGATATTCCAGAGTAGACTAGCGTATAGCTTCTCGACCCATGTAGATGGGCGATGGATGATCCCATATCCATTGGTGTTTGACATCAGAGATAGTGTACCGGTGCTCAGTGGAGACTGGGTACACTGGACGGACTCCCCGAGAACTGCCAGATGGTATTATACCTAACGTCAGATGGCAGTTCTCTAGTGACACTGGTACAGGTTAGTCTGTAAACCCGAGGTCGTCATAGAGTCTTGTGTGATTCCCACTGTGCTTTGATTTCCACCTTACCACATTCAAGAGAACGTGCAAAACGGTGGCTTTTGGGTGCAATCCCGAGTCACATAGAGGCAATGAGCGATAGGAGGGGTTTCGTCTCTCCCGGTATTAGGAGTTTATGTTGCGCTGTGCTCGATTGGCTATAACAGGAAGTCCTTGGCCAAGGCTGCTTCAGAGATATATTGGTAAGTGTTATCCGTAGTTTCTCGATCCGTTATGAGTCTCATATCGACACGACTTATCGAGTTACTGGGGTCTGACGTTTACCACCCTTAGACGAGATATGCGACATATCAGATGAAGAGACCGGACTATACGGTAGTGTTACTGATTGGATTCGCAGGAGTGTGAGCAGGCTTGCTTGTTGTTCTTCTGATCGCTTAATACCTTGGTGGACGTTACGTTTAGCAGACCGCTTGCGGCTTGTGGGTGTTTGATATGATCATCACCTACTGCCGGCGTATTGACGAGTCTTTAGAGTCCTACACAGGGGTTTCCTGGCTCAAGCGAAACGAAGTAGTAGCACATATGTGATATGTGCGGGATCGAGATTAATACGATATGTGATACCGTATTCTATTCTCTCGATTTGTGACATTGGTCGGTTATATGCGATATAGCCGGGTTATCGGATCAAGTGTTGATTCGATAAGTTGTTACACATGATATTAGTCGGTTATAGCTGGATTATTAAATCAAGAGTCGATTTAATAAATTAATGTATAATTATATATTAGATATATTACATTACATTAACTAGTATTAGCTCACTTAAGATTTCTTTTCTCACTAGATTGTGCACATTGTATATATGTGGTATATGCAAGTGTACATGTTTGTGTCATTCTTGATGATACATACAAGATGGGTGTATGAGACTTAAACCATATTAAGGTTAAATTAAGGTTTTATATATTGCTTAAAGAATAACAAAAGAGAGAAGACTTGGTCAATGTTGTCAAGCTTTCATGAAGCTTCTAGAAACATTGGCAAAGTCCACTCTTTTGTCATTCCTTAAGATATTACTTAACCCAACCTTAACCTTATCGCTTGGTTAATTCTTTACATGATTTAAGGATGAAGACTTAACTCACCCATGGTTTCATAGTTCATTTGGATGAATTATTGACTTGAGTTCATCATCTTCTTCTTCTTCCTCCTCAAAAGCTTTCTAGCTCTAATGGAGTTATGAGAAAAAGTGTGAGAAAATCAATTATAAAGTAATCCCACTTCCTACTTCATCATCCTCTACTACTTGCCATTTAGTATAGGGTGTTCTCTTCACAAAGTTCTTGACCTAGTGAAGAAATAGCTTGGGTTAGTGTCTCCTCGACGTAGATCATCTTTGGCCTCGAAGTCATCGAAGCAAGCATGTTCGTTTCTTCATGGAGCCTCTCTAGAGTCCGGAGTTTATGATCGCAGCGAAGGGGACTTCTACACGGAGCTATTGAAGTGAAGGACCGGTCTACAAAGGTTGTATTCCTTGCTCTCTTTACTTATTGCAAAGTGTTTGCATTTGATTCCGTAGATTTCTAGTATATGATTCTTGTTTTGGGTTAGCTAAAATGGAAAATTTTTGAATTTAGCATGGACAATGCCTCCCGAAACCTCGCTGCCGTCTTGGGTAACCCTGCAATTTATTCATGTTGTACCCCTTTGGGGGCCAGTATTTATAAACAAGACTCTGTCGGAATTTTCGGAAAAGATATGATGTTTTAAAAATGTTTACAACGACTTTTCAAAGTGATTATATGCAACTTTAAAAAAAGTTTCTTTCACCTTATTCTCTTAAAATGGTTTAGATTGCTGGGTTTTTGGCTTACTTGAATAAGATGGGGTCCTATAGACTTCATATGATTCAAGTGCCAGTCACGTGCCATTTCGGGTCGTGACACTTGGAATCTTCCATACTAAACCTTTTTAGGATGGTATCAATGTACTTTGATTAGGATAATCCCAATAACCTCTTGGATCTATCTCTATAGATCCTTATGCCCAAAATGCACAAAGCATCACCCAGGTCCTTCATGGAGAACCTTTGTGATAAGAATAGTTTGACCGATTGTAGCATAGGGATATCATTTCCTATCAAGAGAATGTCATCTACGTACAATACGAGGAAAGTGACAGTACTCCTTACAATTTTCTTATAAATGCATGGTTCATCTATATTTTTGATAAAATCAAACTCTTTGATTGTATCATCAGAGCAGATGTTCCAGTTTCGAGATGCCTGCTTTAATCCATAAATGGATTTAAGCAACTTACATGCCTTTTCGCTGCTCCTACTGTCAATGAAACCCTCTAGCTGATCCATAAAAATGCACTCTTCTAAATCACCATTTAGAAATGCATTTTTGACGTCCATTTGCCAGATTTCATAGTCGTAGTGAGCAGAAATTGCAAGTAGTATCCGGATGGATTTAAGCATTGCTACACGAGAGAAAGTTTCATCATAGTCCAATCCTGGTCTTTGACGAAAATCTTTCTCTTCAAGCCTTGCTTTATAGGTCTCCACTTGTCCATCTACACCAATCTTTCTCTTAAAGATCCATTTGCAACCCACGGGTTTTATCCCAGAAGGTGCAACGTCCAAAGTCCATACTTTGTTGATGTACATGGACTCCATTTCGGATCTCATGGCATCCAGCCACATCACTGAGTCACCACTCGTGATAGCTTACTGAAAACTAGTAGGGCCATCATCTTCCATGATGCAATCTTCTCTATCACCATCAATGAGAAAGCCATAGTATCTCTCTGGTGGGCGAGAAGTTCTACTAGATCTCCGGAGTGGCTGCAGTTCTTGATGTTCTACTGCAACATCAGGTTCAACCAATTCTTCATGAGTAAATTGTGTCTCTAGAACCTCTTCTACTTCTACCGCATTGCCATCAGTACTATTTGTAAAAATTACATTTTCTAAAAATGTGGCATGTTGAGAAACAAACACCTTTTGTTCCTCCTTGTGGTAGAATAGATATCCATATGAATGTTTGGATATCCCACAAAATTACACATGACCGATAGTGTCTCGAGTTAATCCGGATTTTGCTTTTTGACAAAAGCTGGACAGCCCCATATCCTAACTCTTTTAAGAGATGGTCTCTTTCTACACCATATCTCATATGGAGTGGTAGACACGGTCTTGGTTGCAACCCTGTTCAATAGATAAATTGCTGTCTCTAATGCATGTCCCCAAAAGGAAAGTGGTAACTCAGCATCACTCATCATGGACCGTACTATATCTAATAGGCTACGATTCCTCCGTTCTAACACACCGTTGTGCTGTAGTGTGTAAGGAGGAGTGAGCTGAGAAAGAATCCCATTCTTTTTTAAGAATTCTGAAAACTCAGTGCTTGAATACTCTCCACCTCGATCTGATCGAAGCTTCTTGATACTCGAGCCAGTTTGTTTTTCTACTTCAAGTTTGTACTCCTTGAATTTCTCGAAAGTTTCGGATTTATGCTTCAATAAAAACATGTGTCTAAATCTTGAGAAATCATCAGTAAAAGTGATGATGTATGAAAAACCGCCTCTAACATGTGTAGACATTGGTCCGCATACATCACTATGTATGAGTCCTAAGAGTTCTGTAGCTCTCTCTCCGTGTCCAATAAACGGAGTTTTGGTCATTTTACCTTTGATACAGGACTGACAAGTCGCATAAGATTTATATTCAAAAGGATTTAAATATCCATCTTTATGTAGCTTGTTTAGTCTTGTTTCATTAATATGACCAAGTCTACAATGCCAAAGAAAAGATTCATTTATGTCTGAAATTTTTCTTTTACTTGTGTGTTGTATGTTGAAAACTATATGTTGGTTTAGGACATAAACACCATTATTCAGTGTACCAAACCCAATCAATTGTTGATTCAAGTTAATGTTCATAAAATTATTCTGCAATACAAAATGATATTGTAATACCTTGGAAATGCGGTTAGTGTAAATTAAGCGTTATTGCGGGTTTTTCGTAAAAAGTTTATCAAATCGGGTTTCTCACATTTTTATATCAATCAATTAATATTTTATTATTATTTGATATGTCTTGCACACACACGTGCATGTTAATGTGAGGGTTAGTTAGTGTTAATCTTGTTAAGTCACCAAGACACCTTAATTAATCCATGTCCTAATTAACAGCCCAAGATATTTTGTATGAAAGAAATATCTTGTTTGGATTGAGAGAGAGGTGGTTAATGAGTCATGATGCATTAATGTGTGCATTTAATGAGGCAGGGGAGAGAGTGAGTGTAAGGCTTTGGTTTACCCTACACTCACCTCTCATCATTCTTTCTCTCTCACTCTCTCATTCTCTCTCACTCTCGAATTATTCTTCATCTCTTCACTCCCAAAACTGAAACCTCACTCCCTCTTCATAAAAACCTTGCTAAGCTTCATAAAATCCCATTTAAACACTTCAAATGTCTTGATTTAGCCACTTGGTTGCCTTGAAGCTTGGAAAGCTAAGATTTTTTAGCAAGAGTGGCTAGGTAATGACCTCAAACTGATATTTAGGAGTTATATTGTTGTGTTGCCTTTTAGTTATGGATTAGAACACTAAAGGTAGCGTTTCGTGAAAATATCGTATTTTTAGTGTCAACTTGATGTCTCTGTAATCTGCTGTTGAATAAGGTGTTTGTTGGAAAAGTTCCCATCACAATGACCTAGTATTGTGACCTAGAACCCACCATAAAAACCTGAGACCATTCCCAATTTTCGAGGCCGCAAATTGAATGGTTATGGCCTCAAATTGCGTCCACAGTAGGGGCTGGGGTGTTGGTTCTTTGTCGAGGGGTCTCTGTGGTTGTGTGTAGTCTTGTGGCACTTGCAACTTTCAGCAATTGTTTGTGTATAAAAATCTGGGATCACTTTGCTATATTCTAGTATTTTGAGTACGCGTGTTACATTATCCGACACGGTTCGTGATCTTATGTGCTGCTACACTTGGGGTGGTTTGGGTGTGTCGCTACACACGTTAGCCATTAGATGAAAACTTGTGAGTTGGTTTGGAGTTGGTGTGTTGTGTTAGTTATATGTATGCCCTAGAGGCCATTACTGTACATTGGATGTATATTGTAATGGATGCTGGGACATATATAGGGAGGACTTTCTTGCTCGACGTGATAGTATACTATCTGGTTGATCTTTACCTTAACGTGTACACTGATTGTCTCCCTGTTACATGTTGGTAAAGCCCTTAGGATCTGCACTTGACTACCTAGACTATGATACGGATCATACTAGTGGGGACATGGTAGTCCATAAGTACATCCTTCAAAGTCCCTAGTCGTGGGTGTATCGAGACGGGGCATCGATATACCAGAGTAGACTAGCGTATACCTTCTCGACCCATATAGATGGGCGATGGATGATCCCATATCCATTGGTGTTTGACATCAGAGGAGATATACGGGTGCTCAGTAGAGACTGGGTACACTGGACGGACTCGCCGAGAACTCCCAGATGGTATTATACCTCACGTCAGATGGCAGTTCTCTGGTGACACTGGTACAGAGTAGTCTGTTGACCCGAGATCGTCATAGAGTCTTGTGTGGTTCCCACTGTGCTTTGATTTCCATCTTACCACGTCCAAGAGGGCGTGCAAAACGGTGGTTTTTGGGTACAGTCCCGAGTCACATGGAGGCAATGAGCGATAGGAGGGGATTCGTCTCTCCCGGTATAGGGAGTTGATGTTGCGCTGTGTTCGATTGGCTATAATAGGAAATCCCTGGCCAGGGTTGCTGAGATTTACTGGTAAGTGTTACCAGTAGTTTCTCGAATTGTTATAGACCTCATATCGACACGACTTATCGAGCTATTGGGGTCTGACGTTTACCACCCCTAGGCGAGATATGCAACATATCAGACGATCAGACCGGACTGTACGGTAGTGTTACTGGTTGGATTCACTGGAGTGTGAGCGGGCTTGCTCGTCGATCTTCTGATCGCTCAATACCCGGGTGGCCGTTACGTTTAGCAGACCGCTTGCGGCTTGTGGGTGTTTGATATGATCATCACCTGCTACCGGCGTATTGACGAGTCTTTAGAGTCCTACACAGAGGTTTCCTGGCTCAAGCGAAACGAAATAGGAGCGCATATGAGATATGTACGGGACCGAGAATAATGCGTGTATGTGATACCGTATTTCATTCTCGCGATGAATGTGTCGAATGGTTATATGCGATATAACCTAGTTATCGAATCGAGGGTTGATTCGATAAGCCGATACATTGGATACTAGTCGGTTATATACGATATGACCGGATCGTTAAATCAAGTGTTGATTTAATGATTTAATGCATAATTATATATTTGATATATTACTTTGCGTTAACTAGTATTGGTTCACTTTAAATGGATTTTCTCACTTGGTTTGTGCACATTGTATATGTGATATACTTTTGTACACATGATTGTATCATGTTTGATGATGCATGCTAGTTTGGGTTTGTGTAAAGAATTAAACCATGGTTACTTAAGTGGTTAGGGTTTCATTTCCTTTTCTCATTTATTTATTTCATTTATTCATTTTGGAAATAAATAAATAAGCATAAAGAGAAAATGGTGGCTAATTTTGTTTCATATTGAAGCTTCTTGAAGACTTTGACCAAGTGACAATTTTGTCTCATGCTTAACCCTAACCATTCCATTTAACCATGATTAACTCTATACACTAAACCATGGTTTGAATATAATAAGGTTTGATTTTCTTTTCCTTTTTTGAATTAACACTTATCAAAATCATCATCATCTTCTTCTTCATCTTCTTCAATGAAGAAACCTTAACTTCATCAATGGTGATTGATGAAAATGAGTGAGAAATCCAATTCTAAAGTCTACCCACTTCCTATTTCTTCATCCTCTACCTCTTGCCAAGTAGTAGAGTGTGTTTTCTTCACAAGTTTCTTGACTTGGTGAAGTTGGAGCTTGATCAAGCGATGCCTCGACATAGCTCATCTTCGGCATGGACATCGACGACCTAGCTCGCCATTTCTCCGACGAAGCCGACGCTAGAGCCCGGGAATTCATTTGGACAGCGAGGGGACTTCGTTGCGGAGCTATGGAGGTGGACCACCGGATCTACAAAGGTTGTATTTCCGTTTAAACTTTAGTTAAGTTGTTAACTAGTTTCTTTTTCGCCTAGAAATCTAGCCAACGATCCGTAGTCGGGTTTCTCGGCACCGTTTAAATTTGAAATGGGCATGGTTGATGCCTTGTGAGACCTCATTAGGGTGACTAGGAACCCTACAGTGGTATCAGAGCCTAGCTAGAGTCTTAGGCGAAGTCTAGACGGAGTTTGAAGTCCGATCGACCCGAAACCCCAACTCAAAACTTGCTCTCTGTACTTTTTCTGAAATCGTGGATTTTTCGAAATTAAAAATATGCAGAAAATCAAGCAGGGTTTTGTAGGAATTACTGTAAATTTCATGGACCTAATTCATCTAAACCGCAGCGGTTCTGCGGCATGAGCATGGCTCATGCGGCGGATCCGCGGCCGTACGGTCGATTGACACAGTAAAAGTTTCACAGTAATTCCTCCTTAGTTGTGCTGTATTTTCTGGGATATTTTAATATTTATTCAAGAGTTGAATTTTCTGGGGTTGTTTTGGGGATTCGGTGTTTCGATCGGAGTATCAGATTTTGTCTATGAGGCTTTCCGGATAAATTTCAGAATATGTTAAAAAAGTTCGACCGTATATAAATATCCAATTTTTCCCCTGTCGGGAAATTTCCAAGTGTTGGATTTTTCCGTAGTTTAACGACGTTCTATGTAGTGCAAGTAACGCGATGGACCCTCTAGAAGACAACAAACCTTAACTCGATTATGTGACCGTCTTGAACTGCCCTTTGAACCTTCGGGTTTAGGGCAGTACGGCGTGCCACATGTGAGGCGTTGGCTTGACCCTTCTACGGCTGGACCGTTGGTACTGAGGCACGAACTGAATGTTTTTAGACTTGTTTCATGTGTTGATCTGTATCGGGAAAACTTGGGTGTTTGACTGTTCGATCGAAAAGTTTAACATTTTCTAATTATCCGGAATGGGATACAATAATTGGAATTCACAAAGAGTTATGAGATAACTGAATGAATGTTATAAACATAGCAGTTTAGTCTCACTTGATCGGTAGCCACGGAATTTTGATGTGATCAAAAGTTCGTCGAAATCACGTAGTGTACGCGGATACTCGCCGGGTAAACTTAATAGACAGCCTCACTCCATAGCCCCGACCAAGTGACTGTAGGAGAACCCCGTCAAAGCATCCGTTCGGGTGCTCGCGGCAGCGGTGTTCCGCCTTGGTGCACTTCGTCGACGGCATCGGGGGTGCGGCCGTCTACTGAAGTTTGCGATGAGCATTCGATCAGGATGTCGGGAATCCTGTTGAATTGCCCGACTTAATATTGAAAAGTGTTTTCGATAATGAGACTAAAATGCGGGGTTTATAATTGTTAGGCATGCGATGTCTAAGGAATTCATTTGATTAGGCATGCGATGTCTATGCAGGTTGCGGATTCCAACTGTTGTAGTTTTACACTTTCTTTTCTGTGACCGTAAGTGTAATATGTGATATCGCCGGTTTCGTTGCTATATGTCAACGACAATTGGTATGGACATATTTACTTACGTTGATAACATGTGATGTTATGTGTTGCTGGATATGTTATATTGGATCGTCGTGTTTGAATAGCCGGGGTTTTTTATGTGAGATGAGTGTTTTTCATTTTCATTCATGTAAAAACTTGTATGTAATATTCTTTTATTGGGGAACTTCCAGGTTGCGGAAGATGTCACGGTTTGTATATTATTTACTTTTCCGCACTAGGATAGACCCAAGGAGGGGAGCACAAGTAACCGGGTTCTGGAGTCCAGTGGGAGACCAACTCGAGGAGTCGAGTCCGAGTCTCCTAACTCTAGAATTGGTAGGGTTGCTTGCCGCTCTCGTAGGGGTCTAGGGGTGTGGGTTTGGCTATTCATCACGACCGTGGAATCCGTGTTTTATACTGGCTCGTATTGAATACACGGACGTCCTAGTATATCCAATATTTCATATGTTTCTTCTGCTGCGATATCTGTGATGTGATCATGTGATGTTCTGTGATAGATACAGTATATAGTATATATGATATATTATATAGGCGTTACTTATGTTTTACACCCGCGCTAGCCCTGCCCCGCTCTGCCGTTAGTTACCTAACCTAACGGTGCACGAGGGGACATCGAGGCGAATGCGGATGGCATAAGTGTACGTCGTATTTATCTGTGATGTTTAGGTACTTAAATGATGGGGACTTCATTAATGTGATTAATGAAAGTAAAAGAAACCTAAGATCTTGTAGAATCGAATTTCAAAATTAAAACAGGTAGCTACAGTTCTTTCTTTGCACAGAGGTATATGTGATATATCCTGCAGCTTATTCGATGAGGAAAGGACCGAGATCCCTTCACCGGGAGTGACTCCTTTAGCAATAACTGGCAGATGCTACACACTCGGTTTGTCTTCTGATTGCTTTTAAGAGTTTTGCTTTGCACAGTGATATATATGATATATCCCGCACCTCATTCGACGAGGAAAGGACAGACGATCCCTTCACCGGGAGTGACTCCTTTAGCAAAACTAGAAAAGCCTCAAAAGCACTCCATTTTAAAATCATTTGATTCTACAACGATATCAAGTTCATTACGCAATAGGTTTTCAGAAAAACCTGTCGTAGCCCTCCGTCATTTCAGATATGTACTGGTTAGTATTCGTGCTGCGTTTGTTGACCTCTGTCAAGGCGTAGTGTGCGGTAGCTGATTAGTGCTTATCTGCATAAGCATATGATGTGATTGATTTAGGGTAGTCGTGCGACCTTGTTGACCTCTGTCAAGGGTCGTGCGGGTGGGTTTACTTCAATCAGGAAATGACGGGTTGAACTTGACTAGCAGCCTATGGTTTGTTGACCTCTGTCAAGGTCATAGGACGCTAGGGGCAAAAAATTATCGGGAATTTCAAGTGTTGAAATTTGCAATGAGATTGCATACCTTCTATGAGATAGTTGGATCCCGATACCCGCTGCGAGTAAGAGTTACTCCTGGGAGAGTTTTACACATTACAATTAGCCGATCAAGTAGGTGTCTAGAAAGGTGTCAACGGGGTTACGCCTCTGGAAAAACGAGGTTTACATTAATTAGGTTCGTGCGAAAGCACGGGGGACCTCCCTCAAAGTACCGACACTGGCCTGGCTGAAAGATTGGCGAACTTGTAGTGTGTAATTAATCCCGGCTAGTCTTTCCTTTTAGGGTTTGAAGGAAGATTTGATAAAAAGCAGTGGGAGCCATCCTGATTAGATAAAATAAAAGCCAATCTATTCTTGCAAGAGCGCACGCTGAGTGTTTTCTTCTCTCTCTCTCTAGGTAGCGACCATATCACGCCTTAATCAAGATAATAATACGGATTTTTGACCGAACCCGCTTGTTATACTGAGCTGGGAAACGTTGGTCCCGCTCCAACTTATAATTGTTATAAGACAGAGCAGGAAATAGGGGATTACCAGAATTCCCGTGCCGCCCAAACAAAGAGAGTGCATGCTGATGCATCATCTTCGGGTGTGTTCATTACAGAGAACTGTTTCTCAGTATCCTTTACGTCCTGGGTATGTGATACCAGATCAGGATCCCAGATATGTAATCTGTTACATAGGGCTACAGAAAGGTAGAGAACTGAGAACGGGTGATAAGTTTCATAAGGCAGAAAACGGGGCAAGTGTTGCAGCCAAGTCTGTTGGTCACTGTCACCCTGTATTCCAAATACATTGATTCTGAACGAATGTTATTAGATACCGAACCTGATATACAAAATCATATCTATCTCTTTATTAGTAAAGAAATGATAAAATTTTGTATTGTTGGATAATGTTTTGAACATTTCCTATATCAAAAGTTGATCGGTTCAGGCATGTTATCTAAAAGCATTGATGTTCTAAATCAAACTATAGTTCTTAGTATACAGATCACACACAAGAGGAAGAGTTCAGACATGAACGAATTCTTCTTGAGGCATTGTAGACTAGGTCATATCAATGCGACCCGACTAGCTGAAGTTACATATAGATGCATATTCAAATCAGTTTGAATTTACATCTTGTGAAACTCGCCAGTCATGTCACAAAGATAAGATGACCACAGCCCTGTTTATTGGAAACAGAGAAAGAGTTAGTGAACTCTTGGGATGATGCATGTTGATGTATAAAGGTCCCCTGTCTACACATGCCAAGACCGGTTCTTTGTACTTCATTACATTCTCTGATAATCTCTCAAGATTCAGACATATGTTCCTGTTGTAACATGAGTCCGAACCTTTTGAGATATTCACAGAATATAAGTTAGAAGTAGAGAACCAATACGGGTATAAGTATTATGTCCTTTGATGAGATCAGGGAGGAGAATACTTGAGCACGGAATTCCTGGATGATTCTAAAGGAGAATGAGATTCTCTCTCAGCATTACTCCTCCGAATACACCATAGCACGATGGTATATCGGGGCGGAGCAATCTCACCCTATATGATAAGGTGTGCTCTATGATGAGTACTACTGAGTTACCTATTTCCTTTTTGGGAGTTATGCACTTGAGAAGCTGCATACCAATTGAATTAGGTTCCAATCAAATCAGTTGCCTACCGCTTCATATGTGATATGGAAAGGGAAGAGCCCATATCTTAAGTTAGTTAAGATTTGGGGTTGTCCAGCCTATGTCTGAAAAGCAAAATCCGGACAAGCTCGAGGCAAGATCAGTTATGTAGAACTGGAAATGTTCCAGCTATACAAACTGCAGCTGATGATTTGAAAGAACCAAAGGATTCAATAGTTACCAACGAACCTCAGCCTCTCCGCCGATCTAGTAGGGTTTCTCACCCACCTGAGAGATACTTCGGTTTTTCTATGACAGTGGGAGCGAGGATTGCATCATGAGATGATGACCCAACTAGTTTCGAGCTGGCCATCAGGAGTAAACTCTGTAAGAATGGCTGGATGCTTAGTGATCTGAGATGGAATCCATATACACCAACAAAGTATGGACTTTGGTTGCTATATCTGAAGGGTTAAATCCCCATCAGGAGCAAGTATATCTTGAGAAGATTACTTGATGTGCATGGAAGAGTTGAGACTTTCAAAGCTAGACTTGTTAAAGGTCTACATCATTGACCAGGTATGGATGATGATGAAACCTTTTCTAAGTAGCTATGCTTAAGTCCATCCAGATCCTACTTGCCACGGCTACATACCATGACTACGATATCTGGTGGTTGGGTGTCATGACAGCTTTTCTAAATGATGTTTAGAAGAGAGTGTCTATAAGTACACAGCCAGAGGGCTTCGTAGACAGTGGGAGTAGCGGAAACGTGTGCAAGATGCTTTATAGGATAAAGTAGGCATCGCAGAGTTGGAACATCTGTTTTGATGAAGCGGTCAAAGAAGTTGACATCATCAAAATGGTAGATGAACCTTGTATAAAAAAGAAGGTAGTAGGGAGTATGGTGACGATCCTCGTAGAGTACGTGGATAACATACTCTTGATAGGGAAGGAGTTTCCTATTCTACGCTCGATCAATCTCCGCTTATCACAATGATTCTCCATATAGGATCAAAGTGATACCTCCTAAATCCTGGGTTTTTTTGGATCTATGAGATAGATCTAATTGGATGTTAGGACTCTCACTAGTTGTAGTGAGACGGTATCAACCGATCCTGGGGAGAATCACTGGAAGGGTTCCAGGGTGATAAAGACGACTGAATGTCAGTCACAGGCATTGTCTTTACCCTCAGTGGAGGGACGGTATGTTGGAAGATTTCCAAGCTAGATACCGTGACATACTAGACGATAAAGGCTGGATACATCGCTACTTAAGATGCTACCAAATAGGCTGTTTGGGTGTATATTGGTTCATGAGATGAACTATGTTCCTCCCATTGTGTGACAATGGAGTTGTGGCTTATGCCAAGGAACGCCGGTCCCATCAGTGATCCAGACATATTCTAAGGCAGTATCACTTGATCATGGAGATGGTTGATCTCCAGGGAGATCGAGGTTAGGAGAGTAGACTCAGAGGACAACACAGCGGATTCACTCACAAAGGCGTGTTCCCAGAGAGAGACTTTTATGGGATGGTTGAGTATGAGATACTACAACCACTGCTACAGATGGCCCTAGTGCAAGTGGGAGATTGTTAGTTATATGTATGCCCTAGAGGCCATTACTGTACATTGGATGTATATTGTAGTGGATGCTGGGACATATATAGGGAGGACTTTCTTGCTCGACATGATAGTATGCTATCTGGTTGATCTTTACCTTAACGTGTACACTGATTGTCTCCCTGTTACATGTTGGTAAAGCCCTTAGGATCTGTACTTGACTACCTGGACTATGATGCGGATCATACTAGTGGGGACATGGTAGTCCATAAGTACATCCTTCAAAGTCCCTAGTCGTGGGTGTATCGAGACGGGGCATCGATATACCAGAGTAGATTAGCGTATACCTTCTCGACCCATATAGATGGGCGATGGATGATCCCATATCCATTGGTGTTTGACATCAGAGGAGATATACGGGTGCTCAGCAGAGACTGGGTACACTGGACGGACTCGCCGAGAACTCCCAGATGGTATTATACCTCACGTCAGATGGCAGTTCTCTGGTGACACTGGTACAGAGTAGTCTGTTGACCCGAGATCGTCATAGAGTCTTGTGTGGTTCCCACTGTGCTTTGATTTCCATCTTACCACGTCCAAGAGGGCATGCAAAACGGTGGTTTTTGGGTACAGTCCCGAGTCACATGGAGGCAATGAGCGATAGGAGGGGATTCGTCTCTCCCGGTATAGGGAGTTGATGTTGCGCTGTGTTCGATTGGCTATAACAGGAAATCCCTGGCCAGGGTTGCTGAGATTTACTGGTAAGTGTTACCAGTAGTTTCTCGAATTGTTATAGACCTCATATCGACACGACTTATCGAGCTATTGGGGTCTGACGTTTACCACCCCTAGGCGAGATATGCAACATATCAGACGATCAGACCGGACTGTACGGTAGTGTTACTGGTTGGATTCACTGGAGTGTGAGCGGGCTTGCTCGTCGATCTTCTGATCGCTCAATACCCGGGTGGCCGTTACGTTTAGCAGACCGCTTGCGGCTGTTAGTTATGTATATGCCCTAGAGGCCATTGTTGTACATATGATGTATATTATAATGGATGCTTGGTTATATATAGAGATGACTTTCTTGCTCGTCATGATAGTATGCTATTTGGTTTCACTTTATCTTAACATGTTGACTTTTATTGGTTTACTGTTTTACTCTCACATGTTGATAAAGCCCTTAGGATCTGTACTCGACTACTAGGACTATGATGAGATCATACTAGTGGGGCCGCGGTAGTCGATGAGTACATCCTATAACTGTTCCTAGTCGAGGGTATATCGAGACAGGGCATCGATACACCAGAGTAGACTAGCGTATACGCATCTTGACCCATATGATGGGCGATGGATGATCCCATATCCATCGGTGTTAGACATCAGAGATGGTGTACGAGTGCTCAGTGGAGACTGGGTATACTGGACGGTCTCGCCGAGAACTCCCAGATGGTGATATACCACACGTCAGATGGAAGTTCTCCGGTGACACTGGTACAGGGTAGTCTGTAGACCCGAGATCGTCATAGAGTCTTGTGTGATTCCCACTGTGCTTTGATTTCCACCTTACCACGTCCAAGAGGGCGTGCAAAACGGTGGCTTTTGGGTACAGTCCCGAATCACATGGAGGCAATGAGCGATAGGAGGGGATTCGTCTCTCCCGGTATAGGGAGTTGATGTTGTGCTATGTTCGATTGGCTATAACTGGAAGTCCCTGGCCAGGGCTGATATAGAGATTTACTGGTAAGTGTTACTAGTAGTTTCTCGACCCGTTATGAGCCACACATCGACACGACTTATCGGTTACTGGGGTCTGAAGTATACCACCCCTAGACTTGATATGCGACATATCAGACGAACAGACCGGACTGTACGGGAGTGTTATTGATTGGATTCACAGGAGAACGCACAGGCTATCTTGTTGATCTTCTGATCGCTCAATACCTGGGTGGCTGTTACGTTTAGCTGACCGCTTGCAGCTTGTGGGTGTTTGATATGATCATCACCTGCTACCGGCGTATTGACGATTCTTTAGAGTCCTACACAGAGGTTTCTTGGCTCAGGCGAAACGGAGTAGAGGCACATATGTGATATGTGCAGGACCGAGAATGATGCGATATGGGATACCGTATTATATTCTCGCGATATTTAGTTATGAACCGGGTCATCAGATCAAGTGTTGATTCGATGAATCGGTACATGATATATTAGTCGGTAATATTCGATATAGCCGGATCGTCGGATCAAGTGTTGATTCGATGATTTAATGTATAATAATATATATGATATATTATTGCATTATCTAATATTGGCTCGCTTTATTATTTCATTTTCTCACTGGATGATGCATTGATATATATGCGATATATGTTAATTGTATTATTTTCTTTTGTTGCAAATATATAATATATATGTGATATATATTATTGTGACATGATATGATTAATTGTTAAACATGTTTAAGGATGATTAATTGAGGTTAGGGTTTGATTAGGGTTAGTAGCTTCATGCACCTTCTAGAAGCAACTTCTTTTGTCTTGGTTAAGATATTTGTTGATGACACATTTTAACCCAACCAAACCCTAACTCTAGTTGTTTCTCTACACATTATTAGCCACTCATCCTTGACCATGGTTAATACTTCAATCATATACTTTTATTTCTATTCATCACAAAAGGATTTATCATTATCTTTTCCATTATCATCTTCTTCTCTCTTGAAGAAAGCTTGCTAGTTTTTCTTTATGTGATGAAATAATATGAGAAAATGATTTAAAAAGAAAGCAAAAATACTACTCTCTCATCCTCATCTCATCTAGCCCATGAGATTAGTGTGTTCATCTCTTTAGAGTGAGAAAGCTTGAGTCGTTGCAACTTCGAGGTAGATCATTGGAGATTTGGAATACTTCGAGCTAGCATGGATCGTTCGAGTCGTGGAGCCTCTCATGAGTCCGGGAGATCGTGGATCGCGGCAAAGGGACTTCTACTCGGAGCTTGTGAAGTGAAGGAGCGGACTACAAAGGTTGTAATCCCTCACACTTAGATAAAAGTTATCTTCTTGCATGTTAAACCCTAATAATCTAGCAAAGATCCCGGCTTTGGGTTGTTCGGCACGTCTAAATTTTAATCCGGGCATGTTTGATGCCTTTTGAACCTTCACAAGAGTGCCTAGGAACCCTACAGTGGTATCAGAGCCTAGCTAAAGCATTAGGCGATGTGTTTACGAAGTTAAAACTCCGATCGAACCCGAAACGACAAAATTGGACCCCTCTCTGGAAATTTTTTAAATTTTGGGATTTTTCTGAATTAAAAATATGTAAAAAAATCAGCAGGGAATTCTAAGAATCACCATAAAACCCGAGCCCCTAATTCGACTAAACGGCGGCGGAACCGCGGCGCAAGCATGCCTTGCACGGCGGTTCCGCGGCGGAACAGTCGATTTGTGACACGTGGATTTTATGGTAATGTCCGTAGGTACTTGTTGATGCTTCTGGATATTTTTAACAGTGATTCCAGTATTGTTTAAATCTGGGGTTTATTTTGTAATAGTAGATTCGATCGGAATATTTAAGTTCGTATTTCTTTCCGGATATTTAGAAACTGTTAAACTATTTGAACGGATATCATTAACTAACTGTTTCCCGGTACGGCAAATTTTCAAGTGTTGAAATTTTTTTCGGGTTTAAATCTTTCGGAAAAATTGTACAAGTTAAGCGGTGGACCCTCTAGAAGACAACAAACCTTAACTCGATTATGTGACCGTCTTGAACTGCCTTTTGAACCTTCGGGTTTGGGGCAGTACGGCGTGCCACATGTGAGGCGTTGGCTTGACCCTTCTACGGCTGGATCACCGGTACTGTGACATATTCTGGGATTATTTGAACTCCGCTCAAGAGTTGAGCACTTTGGGAAGTTTTGGGTGTTTGATTATCTGTTCGAAAAGTTTAATACTGTCTATTTATCTGGAATGTGATACAATATGTGGAATTCATAGAGTTAGGCATGAAATGCGAAGTATGTGATATTTCGGATTTACGATGTCTAAAGTGATTGTGGATTCCAAATATTGTAGTTTTACACTTTCTTTTCTGTGACCGTAAGTGTAATATGTGATATCGCCGGTTTCGTTGCTATATGTCAACGACAATTGGGATGCGCATATTTACTTACGTTGATGATATGAGATATTATGTGTTGCTGTGATATGTTATATTGGATCGTCGCGTTCTGAATAGCCGGGGGTTTTATGTGAGATGAGGGTTTTTATTTTCATTCATGTAAAATTAATTTGTAATGTAATATTCTTTTATTTGGGGCACTTCCAGGTTGCGGTTGATGTCACCAGTGTATATTATTTACATTTCCGCATTAGGTAGACCCAAGGTGGGGAGCACAAGTAACCGGGTTCTAGTGTCCAGTGGGAGGCCATCTCGAGGAGTCGAGACCGGGTCTCCTAACCCTAGAATTGGCAGTGTTACTTGCCGCTCTCGTAGGGGTCTTGGGATGTGGGTTTGGCTATTCGTCACGACCGTGGAATCCGTGTTTTATACAGGCTCGTATTGAAAACACGGACGTCCTAGTATATCCAATATTTCATATATGTTCTTCTGCTGCAATGTTCTGTGATGAGATCATATTACTGCCTGAGACGAATGCTTATACTATATATATATGCTGATATATAAATATTACTGCTTTCGTTTCTTCTGTGATGCTTAGGAAGCATAAGCTGATGGGATATTTGTTAATGAGATTAATAAAAAGAAAAGAAACCTAAAGATGTTGTAGAATCAAAAACTTTATAAAAAGGGTAGCTACAGTTTTGCTTTGCACAACGATATATATGATATATTCTGCACCTTATTCGATGGCGAAAGAGCCGACGATCCCTTCACCGGGAGTGACCTCTTTAGTGAAACTGGCAGATGCTACAAAACGCGGTTTGTCTTTTGATTGCTTTTAGAGTTTTGCTTTGCACAGCGGTATATATGATATGTCCTGCACCTTATTCGATGAGGAAAGGGCCGACGATCCCTTCACCGGGAGTGACCCCTTTAGCGAAACTAAGAAAAGCCTCAAAAACACTCCTTTTCAAAACTTCACTCGATTCTACAACGATATCAAGTTCATTATGGTCGGGGTTTTCTAAAAAACCTGCGTAGCCCTCCGTCATTTCAGATAAAGACTAGTTAGTATTCGTGCTACGTTTGTTGACTATGTTAAGGCGTAGTGTGCGGTAGCTAATTAGTACTTATCTGCTAAAACATGAGATGTGATTGGATTAGGGTAGTTGTGCGACTTTGTTGACTATGTTAAGGGTCGTGCAGGTGGATTTAATTCAATCGGGAAATGACGGGTTGAACTTGGCTAGCAATTATGATTTGTTGACTATGTTAAGGTCATAAATTACTAGGGGCAAAATATTATCGAGAATTTCAAGTGTTGAAATTTGCAATGTGATTGCATACCTCCTATAAGATAGTTGGATCCCGATACCCACTGCGAGTAAGTGTTACTCCTGGGAGAGTTTTACACAGGACAATTAGTCATTCAAGTAGGTGTCTAGAAAAGTGTTAACGAGGTTACGCCTCTGGGAAAACGAGGTTTACTTTAATTAGGTCCGTGCGATAGCACGGGGAACCTCCCTCAAAGTACCGACACTGATCTGGCTGAAAGATTGACGAAATTGTAGGGTGTAATTAATCCCGGTTAATCTTACCTTTTAGGGTTTTAAGGTAGATTTGATAAAAACAGTGGGAGACATCCTGATTAGATAAGATAATAACCAATCTAATCTTGCAAGAGCATACGCTAAAGTGTTTTCTTCTCTCTCTCTCCAGGTAGCGACCATGTCATGCCATAATCAAGATAATAATATGAATGTATTGACTGAACCCAATTATTGTACTGAGCTAGGGAATGTTGGACCCGTTCTTTCTTATAAGAGTTATAAGACTGAACAGGAAACAGGAGAATATCTGGATTCTCAAGCCGCCCAAAAGAACATGCATGTTGATGCATCTTCTTCGGGTGTGTTAGTTATTGAGAACTGTTTCTCAGTTCACCCTACGTCCTGGGTATTAGATACCGGATCAGGATCCCACATATGTAAACAGTTACATGGGCTACGTAAAGGCAGAGAACTGGGAAAAAGTGATCATTCCGTTCAAGTAGGGAACGGTGCAAGTATTGTAGCCAAAGCAGTTGGCGAATATCACCTTGTATTACCAAGTCGTAATACACTGATTCTAAATGAGTGCTATTATATACCGAACATGATGTGCAACATTATATCAGTTTCTTTATTGAGTAAAGAGGGATATAATTTTGTAGTGCAGGATAATGTTATGAACATATTCCTAAATCAAAAGTTGATTGCATCAGGCTCGTTACATAATGGCATATTCATTCTAAATCAGAATATAGTCCTGAATATACAAAACACACACAAGAGGAAAAGTTCAGATGTGAACGAATCCTACTTGTGGCATTGTAGACTTGGTCATATCAATGCGACACGACTGGCTAAGTTACATAAAGATGGTTATTTGAATTCGTTCGAATTATCATCTTATGATACTTGCCATTCATGTCTCAAAGGAAAAATGACCAAAGCTCCGTTTAGTGGACACGGAGAAAGAGTTACCGAACTCTTAGGACTGGTACATAGTGATGTATGCGGTCCCATGTCTACGCATGCCAGGAACGGTTCTTCCTACTTCATTACATTCACTGACGATCTCTCTAGATTCGGACATGTGTTCCTGATAAAACACAAGTCTGAAGCTTTTGAGAAATTCAGAGAATATAAGCACGAAGTAGAGAATCAAACGGGCAAAAGTATTAAGATTCTTCGATCTGATCGAGGAGGTGAATACTTAAGCAATAAGTTCTTAGATTATCTAAAAGAGAATGGGATTCTCTCTCAGCTTACTCCTCCTTATACACCACAGTACAACGGTGTATCGGAGCGGAGGAATCGCACCCTATTAGATATGGTGCGCTCTATGATGAGCGAGGCTGAGTTGCCTATTTCCTTCTGGGGTTATGCGCTTGAAACAGCAGCATACCTATTGAATCAAGTTCCGTCTAAATCTGTGCCTACCACACCACATGAGATATGGAGTGGGAAGAAACCATATTTTAAAAGAGTTAAGATATGGGGTTGTCCGGCCTATGTCAAAAGACAAAATCCAGACAAACTCGAGGCACGGTCAGTTCTTTGCAAATTTGTGGGATATCCTAAGAATTCTCAAGGATATATTTTCTATCACGCTGAGGAACAAAAGGTGTTTATTTCTCAATATGCCACCTTTTTAGAAAAGGAATTTCTTGAAAAAGAAATTAGTGGCAAAGAGGTAGAGCTGGAAGAGGTTCTAGAAACACAAATTACAACTGAAGATTTAGTGGAACCAGAGGATTCAGTAGTACCCGACGAACCCCAGCCTCTCCGCCAATCTAGTAGGGTTTCTCGTCCACCTGAAAGATACTACGGTTTTCTCATTGATGGTGGAAGCGAAGATTGCATCATGGATGATGATGACCCGACTAGTTTCGAGCAGGCCATCACGAGTGGTGACTCTGTGAAATGGCTGGATGCAATGCGATCTGAGATGGAATCCATGTACACCAATAAAGTATGGATTTTGGAAAATGCTCCTGAAGGGGTAAAACCCATTGGGAGCAAGTGGATTTTTAAAAGGAAATTTGGTGTAGATGGAAGAGTTGAGACTTTCAAAGCTAGACTTGTTGCAAAGGGTTTTCGTCAACGACCAGGTGTGGACTATGACGAAACCTTTTCTCCAGTGGCTATGCTTAAGTCCATCCGGATCTTACTTGCCATTGCCGCATACCATGACTACGAAATCTGGCAAATGGATGTTAAGACCGCCTTTCTAAACGGTGATTTAGAAGAGTGCGTATACATGACTCAGCCAGAGGGCTTCGTAGATAGTGGGAGCAGCGGAAAGGTGTGCAAGCTGCTTAAATCCATTTATGGGTTAAAGCAAGCATCGCGGAGTTGGAACATTTGTTTTGAGGTTGTAGTCAAAGAGTTTGACTTCATCAAAAATATAGATGAACCTTGTATCTATAAGAAGGTAGCAGAGGGTAAGGTTGTCTTCCTCGTATTGTACGTGGATGACATACTCTTGATACAAAATGATATTCCTATGCTGCAATCAGTCAAGCTCTTCTTATCACAGAGATTCTCAATGAAAGATCTAGGTGATGCCTCCTGCATATTGGGAATCATGATCTATAGAGATAGATCTAAACGGATACTGGGATTGTCCCAATCCCGGCACATTGCACCATACTAAAGAGGTTTAGTATGGAAGAATCCAAGTGTGGGAACCAACCCACGATCTCTGGACTCACTCTCTCCAAAGAGATGTCCCCCAAGACTGATTTGGAGAGAGCTCGCATGCAAGGGATACCCTATGCTTCGGCAGTAGGCTCTATCATGTATGCGATGCTATGTACCAGACCCGATGTAGCATACTCACTAAGTGTAGTGAGTCGGTATCAAGCAGATCCTGGAGAGAGTCACTGGACAGCTGTGAAGAACATTCTCAAGTACTTGCGAAGGACTAAAGAGATGTTCTTGGTGTATGGTAACGGAGAACTCCAGGTGGAGTCCTTTACCGATTCCAGCTTCCAAAGTGATAAGGACGACTCTAAGTCGCATTCGGGTTTTGTCTTTACCCTCAATGGAGGGGCGGTATGTTGGAAGAGTTCCAAACAGGATACCGTTGCAGACTCGACGATGGAGGCTGAATACATCGCTGCCAACGATGCTGCCAAAGAGGCTGTCTAGATAAAGAAGTTCATTTGTGAACTTGATGTGGTTCCATCCATTGAGCATCCAATACCTCTGTATTGCGATAACAATGGAGCTGTGGCTTTAGCCAAGGAACCCAGATCCCATCAGAAGTCCAGACATATTCTGAGGCGGTATCACCTGATCAGGGAGATAGTTGATCGCCGGGAGATCGAGGTCAGGAGAGTAGATACGAAGGACAACACTGCGGATCCATTCATGAAGGCTATTCCCCAGATACAGTTTGAGAGATTATTCGGGATGCTAGGTATGAGATACTACAGCAGCTGGCCTTAGTGCAAGTGGGAGATTGTTAGTTATGTATATGCCCTAGAGGCCATTGTTGTATATATGATGTATATTATAATGGATGCTTGGTTATATATAGAGACGACTTTCTTGCTCGTCATGATAGTATGCTATTTGGTTTCACTTTATCTTAACATGTTGACTTGTATTGGTTTACTGTTTTACTCTCACATGTTGATAAAGCCCTTAGGATCTGTACTCGACTACTAGGACTATGATGAGATCATACTAGTGGGGCCACGGTAGTCGATGAGTACATCCTATAACTGTTCCTAGTCGAGGGTATATCGAGACAGGGCATCGATACACCAGAGTAGAGTAGCGTATACGCATCTTGACCCGTATGATGGGCGATGGATGATCCCATATCCATCGGTGTTAGACATCAGAGATGGTGTACGGGTGCTCAGTGGAGACTGGGTACACTGGACGGACTCGCCGAGAACTACCAGATGGTGATATACCACACGTCAGATGGCAGTTCTCCGGTGACACTGGTACAGGGTAGTCTGTAGACCCGAGATCGTCATAGAGTCTTGTGTGATTCCCACTGTGCTTTGATTTCCACCTTACCACGTCCAAGAGGGCGTGCAAAACGGTGGCTTTTGGATACAGTCCCGAATCACATGGAGGCAATGAGCGATAGGAGGGGATTCGTCTCTCCCGGTATAGGGAGTTGATGTTGTGCTATGTTCGATTGGCTATAACTGGAAGTCCCTGGCCAGGGTTGATATAGAGATTTACTGGTAAGTGTTACTAGTAGTTTCTCGACCCGTTATGAGCCACACATCGACACGACTTATCGGTTACTGGGGTCTGACGTATACCACCCCTAGACTTGATATGCGACATATCAGACGAACAGACCGGACTGTACGGGAGTGTTACTGATTGGATTCACAGGAGAACGCATAGGCTAGCTTGTTGATCTTCTGATTGCTCAATACCTGGGTGGCTGTTACGTTTAGCTGACCGCTTGCAGCTTGTGGGTGTTTGATATGATCATCACCTGCTACCCGGCGTATTGACGATTCTTTATAGTCCTACACAGAGGTTTCTTGGCTCAGGCGAAACGGAGTAGAGGCACATATGTGATATGTGCAGGACCGAGAATGATGCGATATAGGATACCGTATTATATTCTCGCGATATTTAGTTATGAACCGGGTCATCAGATCAAGTGTTGATTCGATGAATCGGTACATGATATATTAGTCGGTAATATTCGATATAGCCGGATCGTCGGATCAATTGTTGATTCGATAATTTAATGTATAATAATATATATGATATATTATTACATTATCTAATATTGGCTCGCTTTATTATTTCATTTTCTCACTGGATGATGCATTGATATATATGCGATATATGTTAATTGTATTATTTTCTTTTGTTGCAAATATATAATATATATGTGATATATATTATTGTGACATGATATGATTAATTGTTAAACATGTTTAAGGATGATTAATTGAGGTTAGAGTTTGATTAGGGTTAGTAGCTTCATGCACCTTCTAGAAGCAACTTCTTTTGTCTTGGTTAAGATATTTGTTGATGACACATTTTAACCCAACCAAACCCTAACTCTAGTTGTTTCTCTACACATTATTAGCCACTCATCCTTGACCATGGTTAATACTTCAATCATATACTTTTATTTCTATTCATCACAAAAGGATTTATCATTATCATTATCATTTCCATTATCATCTTCTTCTCTCTTGAAGAAAGCTTGCTAGTTTTTCTTTATGTGATGAAATAATATGAGAAAATGATTTAAAAAGAAAGCAAAAATACTACTCTCTCATCCTCATCTCATTTAGCCCATGAGATTAGTGTGTTCATCTCTTTAGAGTGAGAAAGCTTGAGTCGTTGCAACTTCGAGGTAGATCATCGGAGATTTGGAATACTTCGAGCTAGCATGGATCGTTCGAGTCGTGGAGCCTCTCATGAGTCCGGGAGATCGTGGATCGCAGCAAAGGGACTTCTACTCGGAGCTTGTGTAGTGAAGGAGCGGACTACAAAGGTTGTAATCCCCCACACTTAGATAAAAGTTATCTTCTTGCATGTTAAACCCTAATAATCTAGCAAAGATCCCGGCTTTGGCTTGTTCGGCACGTCTAAATTTTTATCCGGGCATGTTTGATGCCTTTTGAACCTTCACAAGAGTGCCTAGGAACCCTACAGCGGCTTGTGGGTGTTTGATATGATCATCACCTGCTGCCGGCGTATTGACGAGTCTTTAGAGTCCTACACAGAGGTTTCCTGGCTCAAGCGAAACGAAATAGGAGCGCATATGAGATATGTACGGGACCGAGAATAATGCGTGTATGTGATACCGTATTTCATTCTCGCGATGAATGTGTCGAATGGTTATATGCGATATAACCTAGTTATCGAATCGAGGGTTGATTCGATAAGCCGATACATTGGATACTAGTCGGTTATATGCGATATGACCGGATCGTTAAATCAAGTGTTGATTTAATGATTTAATGCATAATTATATATTTGATATATTACTTTGCGTTAACTAGTATTGGTTCACTTTAAATGGATTTTCTCACTTGGTTTGTGCACATTGTATATGTGATATACTTTTGTACACATGATTGTATCATGTTTGATGATGCATGCTAGTTTGGGTTTGTGTAAAGAATTAAACCATGGTTACTTAAGTGGTCAGGGTTTCATTTCCTTTTCTCATTTATTTATTTCATTTATTCATTTTGGAAATAAATAAATAAGCATAAAGAGAAAATGGTGGCTAATTTTGTTTCATATTGAAGCTTCTTGAAGACTTTGACCAAGTGACCATTTTGTCTCATGCTTAACCCTAACCATTCCATTTAACCATGATTAACTCTCTACACTAAACCATGGTTTGAATATGATAAGGTTTGATTTTCTTTTCCTTTTTTGAATTAACACTTATCATAATCATCATCATCTTCTTCTTCATCTTCTTCAATGAAGAAACCTTAACTTCATCAATGGTGATTGATGAAAATGAGTGAGAAATCCAATTCTAAAGTCTACCCACTTCCTATTTCTTCATCCTCTACCTCTTGCCAAGTAGTAGAGTGTGTTTTCTTCACAAGTTTCTTGACTTGGTGAAGTTGGAGCTTGATCAAGCGATGCCTCGACGTAGATCATCTTCGGCATGGACATCGACGACCTAGCTCACCATTTCTCCGACGAAGCAGACGCTAGAGCCCGGGAATTCATTTGGACAGCGAGGGGACTTCGTTGCGGAGCTATGGAGGTGGACCACCGGATCTACAAAGGTTGTATTTCCATTTAAACTTTAGTTAAGTTGTTAACTAATTTCTTTTTCGCCTAGAAATCTAGCCAACGATCTGTAGTCGGGTTTCTCGGCACCGTTTAAATTTGAAATGGGCATGGTTGATACCTTGTGAGACCTCATTAGGGTGCCTAGGAACCCTACATGTTGGTCAAACGTAGTGTGCACGTGATATTGATCGATTTCTGAGATTTTCACTTGCTATGTTGTGTTAATAGGATCGCAGGCGGGGACTTCGGGCACTGCGACGAAAGGGAAGCGGGTGATTGGATCTACCTAGCTTGAGATTGTCGGTGAGTGGATTTAATATCTACGGGGAAATCGCCCGTATTGCTTTAAGCGTCAGGGATAGATATGATATGATATTAGCCGCATGTTTATATGCACATATAGAGATGGTGCATGAACTTCATTTCATATTGTTACTTGTTGTGCCTAAACCTGTACCTATTGTACACTGCACAATTATTGACAGTCCATGTTGCACGAGCACCAATTGTATGCTACACACACACTGTCGGTAATTGCCATGATATGCACAACACAAATATTCATATGATATACTTTGCTATTGGTTAGCGACATTGAGGCATTTATTCTTATGCGATGGCGCATATGTAATATAACATACCTTTACACCTACATGCTTACACATATGCCTTGTTACACCTACATGCTCACACATATACCTTGCTGCAGTTATATGTTCAGCCTTATATGATATATATCAGTGGTATGGGACGCTGTTATATATGTATATATATATATATAATATTAGATTTTGATAATTGGGAACCACATGATATATTTAATGACTTGATGCATTTAAATAGCTGATTTTCCCTTGATATGCGCATATTGTTGTTCTATGTTGCATATGTCATATTACATGGATTTACGGATAGAAATATGTTTTTCATGCGATTTGGGGATTTCAAGTGTCGATGTTGGGCACTTATGTTCCGAGAGATATATGGATTTTGGATTTCGAATGTCGGTGTTTGACATTCATGTTCCGTGAGACTTATGGATACGGGGATTGCGAGTGTCAGGGTTGGATACTCATGTTCCATGGATTGTGAATGTCGAGGTTAGACATTCATTTTCCGTGAGATATATGGCTATGGGGATTGCGAGTGTCGGTATAGGACATTCATGTTCCGAGGATTGCGAGAGTCGATATTGGGCGCTCAGGTTCCACGAGATGTACAGATATGATATGTGGTTTTACGTGTCGATGTTGGACATGAGTATTTTCATGATGTTTTCGAGTGCCGATGTTGGGCACTCAGGTTCCATGAGCTTTACAGGATATGGGGGCCAGTCCTGGTGACGGCGTCTGAGGATTTTGGGTGTTGTTAATTTACACCGGATTTTTCCATGCTGATGGTTTGTGCATGAGATTATTAATTGTCCCGCACTCAGGATTTAGTTAATATGCATTTGATTCATGTAAATATAGTACCCTGGTGGTGTACCTTGATCATGATAGTTGCATATTCATATTACCATATTTAAGCTATCAGATTACATGTGATAGATTATCGCTGTTAGTGCATACTTGCGATTACAATATGATATTATTTACTATTCATGAGTTGGCAACTCACCCCCGTTGTGCCGTAGGGTTTTTCAGGTCTGATCATCAGAGTGGTCATAGCAGGGCGCCTTATTATCTCTACTTTTGCAGATACCACTACGGTTGGCTGTGAGGCCTTTGCTTTAGGTGGGTTGCGGGTATCTGATGACGTACATTGTATATTTTTTGTATCTAGTACTCTGCATCTACCACCTTCATGTATTGACTTAGAGACGAGTTGTGAGGATCGATGTTGTATATTCTTATGACTCTGGTTGTCGTGCTCGTGTGAGCCGGCCTTTTATATTTGTGGATTATCTCATTTCTTCGCTACGACATCGTATATCTGTTGTGGTGGTTGTTTCTGCCGTTGGGCGAGATTTGCCCCCGTTTGGGGATGCTTTACACATATCTTATGTTTGTACTCGTTTCGGGCTGGCTTTTACAAAAGAGGTGCTGCCGAAATTTTTATGAAAAACAAACTTAAGTTTAAAGTTTTGCATCGAGTTTTTAAAGTGTTCTATCTTTTCCTTCTAGTAATGGTTTAGATTGCTGGGTTTTCGGCTTACTTAACTGTCACGACCCAAAATTGGCACGTGACGGCCTTTAAACTATGCAACGTCTACAGGCGTAACGCAATTTAAGAAGGACAAAAACCCAGAAATCTAAACCATCAAATGCAGTAAAAAAATGATAATAGCATTTTCAAAACTTTAGAAATCTCAACCGAAATTTTTTAAAGTCCAACTTTTCTTCCTTTAAAATTTTGGCAGCACCTCCTTAGTAAAAACCAACCCCAAAAATGGGTACAACATAAATATAAGTAAAGCATCACCAACGGGGGCAAATCCACGCCAAACGGCGGTAAAAAACCACCACAAGCAATAATACGATGCCGTAGCGAAGAAATAAAAGACGATATAAGTAAAACTGCATAAAAGACATCCAAGTCACCAAAATATACAATATCGTTTCACATCAAGTCTCTAAGTCAATACATGATAATGGTAGATGGAGAGTACAAGGTACAAGATAGCAATAACAACAATAGATAGCCGCAAAAACCCACCTATAGCAAAACCGTGCACAGTCAGCCGAAGCGGTATTTGCAGCAAAAGATGATACGAAAGATGGAAAGCCTGCTGCGACTGCCCTTGGGAAAACACCTGCAAGACTGTGGCACAACAGGGGTGAGTTGCCAACTCGTCAATAGTAAATAACATATGCAGGTAATCACAAGTATGCATGTACAGCGCGAATCTAAAACATGCAAGCTGATAGCAATAAGATGGCAGTATGTATATGCAGCAGTCATGAAAGGTACTCTATCAGGTACTACTAATACATGAAGTGATGCATATAAAATAAATGACAAGTATGTATATGCAATAATCATGAAAAGTACTATAGCAGGTACTACTAATACATGAAGCAATGCATATAAAGTAAATGAGGGGTATGGAAATGAATGTCATTCTCATGGAATCCTGACCTCGTGAAAAGACCAACGTCCATCAAGACAATCTAAATCCCAAAGTTCCTCAATTCAGCCCCCAAATTGGCTCTGATATCAAGTAGATCTCATATATCCTGTATGTACAACATCAGTATATCCCACATATCCTGTATGTACAACATCAGTATATCTCACATATCCTGTATGTCCAATATCAGTATATCCCACATATCCTGTATGTACAACATCAGTATATCTCATATATCCTGTATGTACAATATCGGTATATCTCACATATCTTGTATGTCTAATATCAGTATCAAGTAAGTTTCATATAAGGTGAGCGTCAAATATCGACACCCAACAACATCATGAAACAAGTGTCAAGCATCGACACAGAAATACTCATATCCATACGTTCCTCGAATCGTAAGTGTCCGGTATCGACACCCATGATTCAGGTATCGGTCTTTCCGATATCTATACGTTCCTCGAAACCCAAGTATCTCACCTCGACCCTTGTGTTCCACGTATCGGTATATACGTCCTCCGAATCTTAAGTGCCCCCAACATCGACACTCTCGATCCCGTATCGGTTTAAAAAAAAATCTCAAGTGGATCCATCCAAATATCAAGCAAAGAATAAGAATACTTTCATAATTCCATGAAACCACCATGGTCCTCAAATCCAGAAAACATCAAGTAGTGAATACATATGAATGCAAGAATCAATACACATATATTAGCGTCCCATTCCACTGTTATATATACATAGGAGTAAAAATATCAGAGAACATCATATGAAATTCATGAATGTAATATATGCAACATGAAACAGTAATATGTGCATATAAAGGAAAACAGCTATTTAACTACGACAAGTTTTTAAATATTTCATGCGGTTCCTGATTTCCTCCGAAATCAGATGCAACATCATATACAGGTGAACATGTAGCTATAATAAGGTATGCATAACCATGTTGGTATAGCAAGATACGTGTGTCCATATGTAAGTATGTATGATATCAAAGTAGCTGTAGCAAGGTATGTGTCTATACCTATCCATACATTGTAATACCCTCCAAGTATATGTATGTATGTAAGATGTACATGTAGCTAGGTCTCATATGTGTATATACCTATCATTAATGGTACACTACCATATAGGTATATGGGTAACTATCATGTAAGCATGTCAGGACATATGTGTAAGCATGTAGGTATACAGGTATGCTATATGTCATATGCACAATGAAGATAAGGATCATGTCTCGATGTCCCTAAGCAATACTATATCACATATGTATAGGTGTTGTACGTGTCATGGCAATTATTGACGGTGTGAGTGGCATACAATCAGTGCTCGTGCAACATGAACCGTCAATAATAGTGTTTTGTCTTCTTAATAATATGTCCAATTACAATAGGTAAATGAGATATGCAACGAAATACACATGCACAAACAAGTCCATATACTAAACACTAAAGATCATATCATTTGATCAAGCCCAGATGCATAACACCATGCGGGCGATCCCCCTCTAGATGTTAAATCTACTCACCAACGCTCCTAGCTAAGTAAAGCCTACCACTCGCTTTCCCCTCTTCGCAGCATCCGAAATCCCCGCCTGCGATCCTGAACACATATAACAATAAAGCAAGTGTATATAAGCAATCGACCAAAAATACGTATAACTACGTTTGACCGATGCACCAACTCCAAACATACCCTCGAGTGTCCGTTTAGTGGCTAACGCGCGTAGCGACATTACGAAACGAACTCAAGAGCAAAAGCTACACAAAGACACGAACGACATCGGCACGACCCTAGCTAGGAACGCAACGCGACACAACTACCAAGTCTAGACCCTGATCTTACCGATCGCACATTCATAACATAAGATATAGCATGTAATCAATAAACATAACGCCGCAACGTCAAAAGAAAACCACACCTAAAATATCCGTAAATCTAGTAAGCAGTATATATCATTTTAGCACAAAACTACAAGTTTTACCAAAACTAGAACTTACAAACATCTTCAAATAGCAAGGTTAAACCACTTATACCTTTACTAAAATTTTAGATTTCACTAATTAGGATTAGCAAAATTTTAGTTTCTTAATTAGCTTAATTAGCTGATTAGGAAAATATAATTTAACAAATTAGTAACTTGATTTAATTTTCTTCAAGCTTAACATATTAATTAACCATTTCACTAATCAAAACCCTAATTTGATTAACCAAATGATATCTTGAATTTCTAAATATTAAATTAAAAGCTTAAATTAAACATCTAATTAATCTAATTAAAGGTATTACACAACAAAAACAGATTAGGGTTAAGGTTTTATACCTTCCAAGAACACAACTTGAAACAAGAACAATCCACACTTTTGCCTCCAAAATTCTCACTAGAATGAAGATCTAAGCAAGATTTGTGAAGAAGAATGAAGGTTTTGGATTATATTTGATTTTCTATGAATTAATTTGGACTTTTCATGATTATTTTGAAGCAAAATGAGAAGAAATGAGATGAGAAAATTCATGGGCAGCAAGAAGAAGGAGGTGGCCGGCCATTTGATGAAGGCTAGGGTTTTGTGGAAGTGTGTAGGAAATTCTAGAAGATAATCGCAATAATTGCATAATAAAACAAAAAAAAGCATTAGTCACTATTTCTTTTCTTGAAAATTCATTTAATTACACAAAATATCAAGATATTTGGAGAAAAGTTCTAAATATAAATCTAGTGATTAACTTAGCATAAAACCACATTAGTAGTAATTTACCCGCATAAAACAGTAATTACCACAGTAAAGTGCACAAATAAAGCATTAAAATAATATTTTATTAGGGAAAAATTCTATATGAACCAAAACTTCCCATAGACCCCCAAAGCTCACGCACTAGCTTTATTTTAGCTAAACTAGGTGCCAGCAAGTTTCTACTGAAGTTTGATCACAATCGGGTTAAAAGGGAAAACACCGACAATTTTACCCTAAAACGGAAAAATTCGCAAAACGATTTCTAAAAAGTTACAATCTTCCCCCCTTAAAGAAATTCGGTCCCCGAATTAAAATTCATCTACGCGTACCTTCAAAGAGATGAGTACAAAACTCCCAAATCTCGCTTGCAGCCTGCCAAGTGATCACCTCACTATACAGCTACACCAAAGAACCCTCACAGACGGCAAGACCCTTGACCGAAGTTCCTCCACCTGCCGATCCACTATAACTATCGGCTACTGGTGAACGAAAGATTGCGTCCAAGCTAAGTGGTCTGATGCTGAATCTTGTGAAAAAGGTCATGCAGGTAATTGCGAAGTATCGACACAAGGAATACGGGGTGAATACTCGAAAATCTGGGCGAAAGTACCATATTATAGGCAACGGTACTAACTCGCTCGAGGGTCTCAAAAAGACCTACAATTTTGGAACTAAACTTCCCAAAACTCAACACGCTATTCATCGGAAAAATCCGTAGGAATACATGATCTTCCACTGCGAACTCAAGTCTGCGACCACCACGGTCGACATAAGACTCCTGTCTGCACTGGGCTACTCTCATCCTGACCTGAACCAATTGGATATTCTCCAACATCTCTGGAGTAGCTGGGGTCCATAAATCCTAAACTCGCAGAGTTAGTAAAACAGAATGGCGATCGACACGACCTACCACACAAGGCCAGAAAGGTTGCTAATTGGAATGTCTCCTGATAACCGCTATTGAAGGAGAACCCCATCAATGACAAGTGACGATCCCACAGCCAACAAACACTTAGTACATACGCACAAGCATATCCTCCAAAGTCTGTATAGTCCGCTCTGTCTAACCATTGTCCTACAGATGGAAAAGCGGAGCTAGAGCTCAACCGGTACCCAAGGATTCCTGAAGCTTCTGCCAAAGATGGCTAGCAAACGAGGTGCCCCCTAATGGATACGATGCATGAAGGAACTCCGTGCAAACGTACAACTTAAAGAAGAACAACAGAGTAAACTGGGTATAACCGGACAACAAACACCCAAATGGAGTCACACCCAGTCTAAACCTGGGTAGACACCACAACGAAATTCATGGAGATCTGCTCCCATTCCCTTTCTAGAACGGTTAAAGGTTGCAACCCTCCAGCCGGTCTCAACTGCTCAACCAAGCACGCAACAACCCAGACACCTCGAAACGAAATCTGAAACTTCACTCTTCATCCCTGCCCACCGTAACTAACTCTCAAGGCACGTTACATCTTGGCGGCACTTGGATGAACACAGAAAGCTGATCGATGTGCCTGCTCTGGGACATCGCGTCTCTAGCTATTAGTATCAGGTACACCCCAACGAGTACGGAACATAGCACACCCTGGTTACAAATAAGAACTCCGAATCATTACCCAGCCAAACATGCTCAGAATCTCAGACAAACGAGCATCGGCGGGCTGTGCCTCACGAACGATTCAGGAAAAGTGGACGGGCGCGGACATGAGCATGCTGTCCCCTCAGTAGAGGCTAAATTAAGCTATACTCCATGATCGCATAAAAACTGTAAATCTGCAGAAGACTGTCTCTGAACTGAGCACAACTGGAACAAGCTACCCCCGGGTCTACGACTCAAAGCATTAGCTACTACAATCGCCTTGCCCCAGGCAACAAAGGATCTCACAAGCACAATCCTTCACAAGCTACATCCAACGGCGCTGTTTAAACAATCAAAACCCGCTGCAGGAAGATGTATACGAAGCTCTGGTGCTCCGTGAAAATCTGGCATGACTTTCAACACAAGTAGTGTCCCCAATTTTCAACATAAACCACCCCGGTCATCTCTAGATCATGAGTGAGATATCCTGCTCGTACTTCCTCCAACTGTCGGGAAGCATGAGCAATAACTCAATAGTGCCATATCAGTAAACAATTGAGCCCCACTCGTGAAACATCAAAGCGAACAATAAAGTCGCCCGATCCAGAAGCAAAGGTAGATCTGGTGCAGTCGCCACCCGAGTCTTCAACTGCCGAAAAATCCGCACGCATACCTCAGTCTAAGAAAAGGAACTCCCTTCCTGGTCAATCCGGTCAATGGTGCAGCGCTACACAAACAAACCTGTACGAAACGACGGTAAAAACCGGCTAAGCCTAAAAAGCTGCGGACCTTTGTCCCTGCTATAAGTCTGGGCCAAGGCTGTACGGCCTCGATCTTCCTCGGGACCATACGAAAACTGTCTTCCGTAACCACATGACCTTAGGAAGTCAATACAATCAAGCCTGAAGGAACACTCCGAGAATTTAGCAAACCGCTGGGGCTCTCCCAACGTCTGTATAGGGTGTTTTTTGTCACCCCATTGAGATGGGAATACACGCGCGCTTGTTAGGCGTACTACAGATTCCCCCTGCCTAGGATAGGCCGAGGTTTAATGATTGTGGGGATCCGAATCTCCGGCAGCCACGAACTAAGCTGCCGTTAATTACCACTCGCCTTTGGAGCGAGAGAACTTCCGATTGACGGGTTAAACTGGTCATACAAACTCAATGTGCAGTGTACGTGTGTTGTGTTTTGAATGGGGGGTTTTGGATATATCGGGAGCCACGCAGAGTTTTTACGGGGGTCCCGCTACCCGGATAGCGGGCTGGGGGTCAAGGGGGCTAGCAGCCCCCTTGTGGGGTGCGGGGCAGCGCCCCGTTAGAAATTTTTTTCTAACAGGGACAGTGTCGTGGGGTACATGTGTGTGTAAATATGTATACATATGTATATATATATATGTATGTACATAAAAAGAGGGGGAAAAGGCATCCAAGGGATGCATGGGGCCAGCTCCTTGAGCGCTGTGCGCTTAGGTGCTGTGCGCTCAGGCGCAAGCGCGCCACGTGTCGGCACGTGGGCGTTTTGCGCTTGAGCACAGGGCGCTTGAGCGCAGTGCACTTGGGCGCGCCACGTGTCGGCAGGTGGGCGCTTTGCGCTCGAGCACAGTGCGCCTGAGCGCAAGCGCGCCACGTGTCGGCACGTGGGCGCTTTGCGCTCGAGCACAGTGCGTCTGAGCGCAAGCGCGCCACGTGGGCACTTTGCGCTTGAGCGCAGTGCGCCTTAGCGCAGCGCGCCACGTGTCGGCACGCGGGTGCTTTACGCTCGAGCGCAGTGCCCCTGAGCGCAAGTGCGCCACGTGTCGGTACGTGGGCGCTTTGCGCTCGAGCGCAAGCGCGCCACATGTCGGCATATGGGCGCTTTGCGCTCGAGCGCAGTGCGCCTGAGCGCAAGCGCGCCACGTGTCGGCACGTGGGTGTTTTGCGCTCGAGCGCTGGGCGCTGGCGAGACAAAGGGACTTTTAGTCCCAGAACCAGAAGCTATGCTTCAGAAAGGAAATATTTATTCTATATATATATATATCTATGTAAATATATGGAGTTAAACTCCTAAAATATTTTGGTTGATGAAAGGGGTTCTTCCTCTTCCTCCTCTGCTGGCTGGATCTTGATGATCAAGAGATGTGAGATCTAAAAATCTCTCCTTTCTGAGATCTAATGGTAGATCCAAGTTCCCCTTTGTTGGTTTTGTGGTGGAAGACTTCTTAGTTTTTGAAAAGAAAGAGTAAAACTCTTGATTCAATTCAAAATAAATGAGAAGGTTTAGAACCTTGGAGAAGGAGCAGGAGGCACAAAAGATCTCAGATCTAAAATTTTTGTGGAGAGAATGAAAAGTGTTATTTTTATTCATCATCATGTTGCCTTTTATAGGCTTACATATTTATATATAGTCCCTTGGGCTTTACAAAAATGGCATTTTAGCCATCCCATGGCTCATGTGCCATTTCATTTTTGCACATAAGCCATGGGCATACAAAATATTGGCTTTATAGCCATTTTGCATACATTCATGCACAAAAATTACATCAAAATTATTTGTTACATGATTTTTTTTATTTTGGTATGGCGGAAGGCCGGACTCTTCGTGTTCGGGCTCGACCTGGGCATTGGCCCACTTGCTTGGGCTTGGGCCTACCTGCTTGGGGTTGACCTTGACTTTGACTTGGTCAACCGGAGTGCAAATTTTGACTTCAACAAAGTGCCCCCCATCAATAAATGCACACCACATATGTGGGTCGTGTGCATGAAATTGATGGATCTTCTTTTGCGTAGAGGCGACTTTCTTTGGTTCCCACTTTTGGGATGCACTGCCCTTTTTACGACATGGACGGTCGGCGCTTGACGCGTCTCCGAGACGGAGTGTCCGTGGTAGACGTTTCTTGGACCCGGAGTGTCTGTGTTGGACGCATCCTCGATGCAGAGTGTTACTTGTTGACGTGTCCCCGGCACGGAGTGTCATTGTCGGACGTTTCCCTGATGCGGAGTGTCTGTGTTGGACGTTTCCCCGATGCAGAGTGTTGCTTGTTGACGTGTCCCCGGCACGGAGTGTCTGCTTGACGTTTCTCCAGCACGGAGTGTCTGTGGTCGATGTGCCCCCGGCACGAAGTGTCTTCTTGACATTTCCCCGGCACGGAGTGTCGTTGTCGGACGTTTCCCTGATGCGGAGTGTCTGTGTTGGACGTTTTCCCGATGCAGAGTGTCGCTTGTTGACGTGTCCCCGGCACGGAGTGTCTGCTTGACGTTTCCCCGACACGGAATGTCGTTGTCGGACGTTTCCTTAATGCGAAGTGTCGGTTTGTGACGTTTCCCCGGTACGGAGTGTCTGTGTTGGACGTTTCCCCGATGCAGAGTGGCGCTTGTTGACGTGTCCCCGGCACGGAGTGTCTGCTTGACGTTTCCCCGGCGCGGAGTGTCGCTGGTCGACTTTTCCCCAGCGCGGAGTGTCGGGTTGAATTTTCCCCGGTACGGAGTGTCGCTGATCGAGTTTTCCCCGGCACGGAGTGCCGGGTTGACTTTTCCCCGGCACGGAGTGTCGCTGGTTGACTTTTCCCCGGCACGGAGTGTCGCTGATCGACTTTTCCCCAGCACGGAGTGTCGCTGATCGACTTTTCCCCGGCGCGGAGTGTCGGGTTGACTTTTCCCCGGCGCGGAGTGTCGGGGATGGAATTTTCCACGGCACGGAGTGTCGCCGGTTGACTTTTCCCCGGCGCGGAGTGTCGCTGATCGACTTTTCCCCGGCACGGAGTGTCGCTGATTGACTTTTCCCTGGCGCGGAGTGTCGGGTTGACTTTTCTCCTGCACGGAGTGTCGCTGATGGACTTTTCCCCGGCGCGGAGTGTCGGGTTGACTTTTCCGCGGTACGGAGTGTCGCTGATGGACTTTTCCCAGGCGCGGAGTGTCGGGTTGACTTTTCCCGGGCATGGAGTGTCGCTGATCGACTTTTCCCCGGCGCGGAGTGTCGGGTTGACTTTTCCCCTGCAGGGAGTGTCGCTGATCGATTTTTCCCCGGCGCGGGAGTGTCGGGTTGACTTTTCCCCGGCACGGAGTGTCACTGATCGACTTTTCCCCGGCGCGGAGTGTCGGGTTGACTTTTCCCCGGCACGGAGTGTCGCTGATCGACTTTTCCCCGACGCGGAGTGTCGCGGGTTGAATTTACTCCGGCACGGAGTGTCGCTGATCGAATTTTCCCGGCGCGGAGTGTCGATTTGACTTGATTCCGAGGCGGAGCATAATTCCGGCAGGGAAGGTAGATATCCCGAGGCGAAGCATGATTTCGACACGGGGTAAATTCTGGGACGGAGCATGATTCCGCCATAGAGGTTGGTTTGATATCAGCATCGCTACACTGGAATATGGTACCAGGAGCGAATCATAATCTGTCTTGAGAGGATTTGGGAATTGGTTTTCTGTCGGCATCTGCATTGCTGCACTGGAATAATGCCAGGAGCAACTCATCATGTACCCCGGGAGGATTTGGATTTGGTTTTTTGTTTGGCATCTGCATTGCTGCACTGGAATAATGCCAGGAGCAACATATCATTTGCCCCGGGAGGATTTGGGGATTGGTTTTGTTTTGGCATCTGCATTGCTGCACTGGAATAAGCCAGGAGCAACTCATCATTTGCCCCGGGATGATTTGGATTTGGTTTGTTTGGCATCTGTATTGCTGCACTGGAATAATACCAGGAGCAACTCATCATTTGCCTCGGAGGGATTTGGGGATTTTTTTTGTCAGCATCTGCATTGCTGCACTGGAATGATGCCAGGAGCAACTCATCATTTGCCCCGAGAGGATTTGGGGATTTTTTTTGTCGGCATCTGCATTGCTGCACTGGAATGATGCCAGGAGCAACTCATCATTTGCCCCGAGAGGATTTGGGAATTTTTTTTGTCGGCATCTGCATTGCTGCATGGAATGATGCCAGGAGCAACTCATCATTTGCCCCGAGAGGATTTGGGGATTTTTTTTTGTCGGCATCTGCATTGCTGCACTAGAATGATGCCAGGAGCAACTCATCATTTGCCCCGAGAGGATTTGGAGATTTTTTTTTGTCGGCATCTGCATTGCTGCACTGGAATGATGCCAGGAGCAACTCATCATTTGCCCCAAGAGGATTTGGGAATTGGTTTTTGCTTGGCATCAGTATCGTTACACTGGAATATGGTACCAGGAGCGAATCATCATTTGCGTTTGCTTATTAGGAAACGATGGCTTAGGAGACAGGTTTTAGGCCCCTTTCGCCTAACACTTTTCAATTTTATGGGCCGTAAGGGTCCCATAAAAGCATTTTCTCCCTACGAGTCGAAAGGATCTCATAGGTGTATTTTCTCCTTAGGAGTCGTAGGGACTCTTAAGGGTGTTGCTCCTTTATGAGTCATAAGGATCTCACGCGGGAATTTTCTTCTCACAAAGTCGAGAGGACTTTGCGAGTGCATTTCATCTCTTTTTTACGAGTTTGCGCCCTTTCGAGTTTTCACAAACTCGCCGGCAATCCTGCTGTTTTTACTCACGGAGCCCTTTCGGGTTTTCATCCGTGCCCATTTTGCTTGTGGACATACCTTCTTTTTTTTTTTCCTTCTTCTCTGTTTTTCTTCTTCTTTTTTGAATCTTCCCTGCCGATGGGACTTTGAATGTGGTCTCGCCGGTAGGACTTGGGAGATATTGGGATCATTTTACGCCCGTGGATTGTATACGGTTTTGCAGGATGTATGATCCAGACCGTAGGGACAAAAGCATTTTGGGTCTTTGTTGGCGTCTGCATCGCTGCACTGGAATATGGTACCAGGAGCGACTCATCATTCGCCGTTGGGATATGGGATTTGGAATTTGGTTGGCGTCTGCATCGCTGCACTGGAATATGGTACCAGGAGCGACTCATCATTCGCCACTTGGGGGTTGGGGAGCGAAGGCTTAGGAGATAGGTTTAGATCCCTATCACCTAAGACTTTTCAATTTTATGGGCCGTGAGGGTCCCATAAAGGTATTTTCTCCCTGCGAGACATAAGGATCCCGCAGGTGTATGTTCTCCTTAGGAGTTGTGAGGACTCCTAAGTGTGCTTTTCCTTTGTGAGTCGTAAGGATCCCACAAAAAAGGTTTGTTCTCCTCATGTATCGTGAGGACACATGAGTGGATTTCCTTCGTTCCCAGTTTAATGACTTAGAGGTCGACTGTTTCCAGATTAACGACTTAGAGATCATCTGTTTCCAGTTTAAAGACTTAGGGGTCTGTGGTGCCCAGTTTAACGACTTAACGGTCATCTGTTTCCAGTTTAACGACGTGGTGGTCATCTGTTTCCAGTTTAACGACTTGGTGGTCATCTGTTTCCAGTTTAACGACTTGGTGGTCATCTGTTTCCAGTTTAGAGACTTAGAAGTCTACTGTTTCCAGTTTAATGACTTAGAGGTCATCTGTTTCCAGTTTAAAGACTTAGAGGTCATCTGTTTCCAGTTTAACGACTTGGTGGTCATCTGTTTCCAGTTTAACGACTTGTTGGTCATCTATTTCCAGTTTAGAGACTTAGAGGTCTACTGTTTCCAGTTTAACGACTTAGAGGTCATCTGTTTGCAGTTTAAAGACTTAGGGGTCTATTGCGCCCAGTTTAACGACTTAGCGGTCATCTGTTTCCAGTTTAAAGACTTAGAGGTCTTCTATTTCCAGTTTAAAGACTTAGAGGTCTAATGTTTCCAGTTTAACGACTTGGTGGTCATATGTTTCCAGTTGAACGACTTGGTGGTCATCTGTTTCCAGTTGAACGACTTGGTGGTCGTCTGTTTCCAGTTTAACGACTTGGTGGTCGTCTGTTTCCAGTTTAACGACTTGGTGGTCGTCTGTTTCCAGTTTAACGACTTAGAGGTCTGCTGTTTCCAGTTTAAAGACTTAGAGGTCATCTGTTTCCAGTTTAACGACATAGTGGTCATCTGTTTGCAGTTTAACGACATAGTGGTCATCTGTTTCCAGTTTACAGACTTAGAAGTCATCTGTTTCCAGTTTAACGACATAGTGGCCATCTGTTTCCAGTTTAAAGACTTAGAGGTCATCTGCTTCCAGTTTAACGACATGTGGTCATCTGTTTCTAGTTTAAAGACTTAGAGGTCTGCTGTTTCCAGTTTAACGACTTAGAGGTCATCTGTTTCCAGTTTAACGACATAGTGGTCATCTGTTTCCAGTTTAAAAACTTAGAGGTCATCTGTTTCCAGTTTAACGACATAGTGGTCATCTGTTTCCAGTTTAAAGACTTAGAGGTCATCTTTTTCCAGTTTAACGACTTAGAGGTCATCTGTTTCCAGTTTAACGAAATAGTGGTCATCTGTTTCCAGTTTAACGACATAGTGGTCATCTGTTTCCAGTTTAACGACATAGTGGTCATCTATTTCTAGTTTAAAGACTTAGAGGTCTGTTGTTTCCAATTTAACAACTTAGAGGTCATCTGCTTCAAGTTTTAAAGACGTGGAGGTTTATTGGATTGATTTGGAATTTTGGGATAGGGGCCAGCATCAGCGTTGTTAACACTGAAGCACATGTGCCAGGACACATGAGTGGGTCTTCCCAATGGAGCATAATTCCAAAGGCGGAGGCCAGCCGCATAACTGGTGTTTGCGGTGTGGCATGGGTATGCTGAGGATTATTTGAGCCTGTGGATTGTATACGGCAGTCAATTTAGGGACTGGCCGTAGGGCTGGAAGAATTTTGAAAAAAAATGGATTTTTGTTGGCGTCTGCATCGCTACACTGGAATATGGTACCAGGAGCAACTCATCATTCGCCGTTTTTTTTTTGTTTTTTTTTGTTTTACCGCGATTGCTCTATCATTTCAGCTTTTCTTATCGCGAAGGTCGCGATTGCCCTATCATTTCGGCTATTTATTTGCGGTTGCCCCATCATTTCGGCTTTATTTTCATGTTTATCTTTACTCGCTGATTTTTTGTTTTTTGCGAGTTGCCGCATCATTTCGGCTTTTCTTTATTTTTCCTTTATTTACACATTTTTTGTTTATTTACATACACATATATTTTTTTACATTCCCAGTTTAACGACTTAGAGGTCGACGGTTCCCAGTTTAACGACGTGGGGGTCATCTTTGCTTATCCCAGCTCCTTGAACTTTGATCTTGGCGGAGCTGTGTTGATGACCTAGCTTCGTGGCTTGCCGATACATCCGAGGATTGTGAGGTTTTTCCAAGCTTATATTGGTCCTCTGCCCAATCTTTGAAAATATAGCAGTTTTCGATGGTATGACCCACCACTCTATGATATGGGCAGTATACGGGATTGCCGGTCGTGTTCATTTCCTGTGGCCTGTTTGGAACAGGCAGTTGCAGACCATTGTTCAAGGCGTCCATGAATATTTTGCGGACTTCATCCCTCCTGAAGGAGTATACCTTCTTCTTTCCCTTCATTGGAGTAGGTGCCTTTACTGATGCTGGTCCTCGAGGCACATGTCTGGGAGGATTAGGTTCCTGAAAGGTTTCGGTCTCCATTTGCATGAAATTGGCGATCGTAGCTTGACTGTTTGCTAACACGCCTTTAGACAGTTCTATCTCTCCCATCTTGTATTGCCTTTCGACCCAATCTTTGAAGACGAAGCAGTCCTCAATGGCATGACCTATCACCCTGTGATAGGGGCAATATTTTGGGTCGTCAGTCATATTCTCTTCTTGCGGTCTCTTTGATTCTGGCAGTTGTAGACCGTTTCTTAGGGCGTCCCTGAATATCTTGTGGACCTTTTCCCTCTTGAAGGAATAGACCTTTTCCAGCTTCTCTTTCAGAGGCTATTCCCCCCCGGTGTATGTATCGGAGGGACTGGAGGTTGATTGCGGCCGTTTTTCGCGAAGGCGCTCCGCTTTTAGGTTGAAAGGGATATCAGTTGGCTGCCCCCGGGTATCAATCCCTGGCTTATGAGCCAAAATTTGATTCTGCTGTAATTGCAACCGGGCGGCTTGGGTCGCGAGATCTGCCACGACATTTGCCAGCTCGTCGACTTTGGAATAGACCTCGGCCATCTTCTCATCCCTGTCCTGAAATTGCCTTTGAAGCCATTGGAATAATGCTTGTTCTGTAGTTCCGGCTATGACAACCGGGTAATCATTATTGCCTGAGCTCAATTCCGTAGGAACCACGGGCTCCTCTGGCTTATCGGCCTGAGCGGGCTCTTCATCATTTAGATCGAGCCGATGCTGGGTAGCGTCAACCATATCATCACCATGGCTGTGAAGAAGAGGAGGGTTCGTTTCTTCATGTCGGGCCATGTAGACAGTGTGGATAACATATTCAGCCATTTCATTGGAGTTAAACTCCTAAAATGTTTTGGTTGATGAAAGGGGTTCTTCCTCTTCCTCCTCTGCTGGCTGGATCTTGATGATCAAGAGATGTGAGATCTAAAAGTCTCTCCTTTCTGAGATCTAATGGTAGATCCAAGTTCCCCTTTGTGGGTTTTGTGGTGGAAGACTTCTTAGTTTTTGAAAAGAAAGAGTAAAACTCTTGATTCAATTCAAAATAAATGAGAAGGTTTAGAACCTTGGAGAAGGAGAAGGAGGCACAAAAGATCTCAGATCTAAAATTTTTGTGGAGAGAATGAAAAGTGTTATTTTTATTCATCATCATGTTGCCTTTTATAGGCTTACATATTTACATATAGCCCCTTGGGCTTTACAAAAATGGCATTTTAGCCATCCCATGGCTCATGTGCCATTTCATTTTTGCACATAAGCCATGAGTTTACAAAATATTGGCTTTATGCCCATTTTGCATACGTTCATGCACAAAAATTACATCAAAATTATTTGTTACATGATTTTTTTTATTTTGGTATGGCGGAAGGCCGGACGCTTCGTGTTCGGGCTCGACCTGTGCATTGGCCCACTTGCTTGGGCTTGGGCCCACCTGGCTTGGGGTTGACCTTGACTTTGACTTGGTCAACCGGGGTGCAAATTTTGACTTCAACAGTCTGCAAAACAAATCCTCAAGTGTTGCTCAAGTACTTCACGACACATTGGAAAAGCCCAGAATGTCACCAAAACACAACAATCGACTGGTCGAGGAACGGCCTGAAGAAACCTAGTCTATCACATCCATGAATGCTAATAGGGAATTGGTGAGTCCAGCGACACCACCAAAAACACAAATTGCCCATAGCGCAGACAAAGCAGTCTTCGGAATATCCTCACTCCGAACCTGCAACAAATGATGACCTGATGCCAAAACAAACTTAGAAAAGCATATCTCGCACCCTGGAGCTGATCGAACAAATCGTCAAGGCGAGGTAAAGGGTACCTATCCACACCATAACTCGGTTTAATTGACGACAAGTCGATACACAAACTCAAACTGCCGTCCTTCTTTTGACGAACAGAATAGGAGCTCCCCAAAGCGAAACACTTAGACGAACAAGTCCCTCAACAAACAACTCTGCAGCCGATCCTCAAGCTCCCTAAACTCTGCCGGCTCATCTGGAACACGTCGAAAAACTCTCGCACGATAGGAACCCGGTCTAACAATCCACTGTCGCTCCGGTAACACGAATGAAAGCCAAGAATCCTCGACATCCTCTCCTCAAAAGCCGACTAGCGAAAAAGGCTGAATTCAAGCTGTGAGAGGCGGCACCATTGTCCCCCCGCACAACAAAAACTGACTCACCGGGAAAACAAAAACCTGACTGTTTTCTCGTGGCAATCCACAGACGCATAGTACGTAGGTAACCAGTCCGTGCCCAGGAGAATGTCAAATCCAACATCTCTAGGAGGATCAAAGTGACGGACGAATCTCTATCTCCTATCCGATTGACACACGACCAAAATACGTACCGCGCAACAAAAGAATCGCTGACAGAAATTAACACAGCACGGCTGATCTAGTATACACAACTCTCTGCCCAACCATGGCACCAAGTGTGTAAAACAACATGAGCATAGATCCCGAACAAAACAAACCCTCTGTGTCCCCGACCTCTCTAAACATGGGTCTGACGCGTTACTAAGGAACAATCCCAGATGAAGTGCTGAAGGCTCCCACACCGATAACATCCGGAAGAAAACTGCTGACCATCTTGGGGATAAGAGCTAGACGACTATCCTTGTCCTCAAGCCTCTGGTACTCCCACGACGTCCACGAAACCTATCACGGTGACTGAACCTCTGGCTCTGGGCTGGCACACCTGCACGAGCCCTCCTCTGAACCGGAACTCCCAAAGTCTCTGAAAGACGTGACTTGTCAACTATGGCTGCATCCACTGGTGCCGTATACATAATGCTATGCTGTGTGCTGATCGCAAGGAACAACTGGGTAACAGGGATGGCAACCTCCTGTCGCCGCGCTCTACTGGCCTCAACCAAAGACCTCATCGTCTGGCGCAAGTCCTGCATCTCTGCCTCAAGCCTAGCGATACGATCTATAGAAGGCGGATCCATCTGCTCCTGTGCAACGAGCGTGCCATCCTGGTCAGTCCTCGTCCTACACGAGTCAGCTCTGACCTCGGCCCTCGCTGCACCACTTTGAGTCCCCACAGTCATCGGTGGCTTATAGCTAGCAAAGAAAATAGGATTCGATATGAACACGGAAATCGAATCATAAGGATATGTATCATCAAGGAAGGAATTTCAAGCAATTTGTACTTAGGTCACTTTAGGCGGAATACCGTGATCGTGAGTATACCCCAGAACATACACAGGCTACGTTACTCTGCTTAAGCTACCTACTCAATCATACCAAGGTCATCCTACACTCCGAAAGGTAAAACCTAGCGCTCTGATCCCAACTTTGTCACGGCCCGAAATTGGCACATGACGACCCTTAAACTACGCAACGTCTATGGCGTAACTCAATTTAAGAAGGCCATAAACCCAGAAATATAAACCATCAAAAGAAGTAAAAAAGTGATAATAGAATTTTCAAAACCTTTGAAATCTCAACCCAAATTCTTTAAAGTCCAACTTTTCTTCCTTTAAAATTTTGGCAGCACTTCCTTAGTAAAAACCAACGCCAAAAATGGGTACAACATAAATATAAATAAAGCATCCTCAACGGGAGCAAATCCATGCCAAACGGCGGAAAACAATCACCACAAGCAATAATACGACACCGTAACGAAGAAATAAAAGACGATATAAGTAAAACTGCATAAAAGATATCCAAGTCACCAAAATATACAATATCGTCCTCACATCAAGTCTCTAAGTCAATACATGATAATGGTAGATGGAGAGTACAAGGTATAAGATAGCAATAACAACAATAGATAGCCGCAAAAACCCACCTATAGCAAAACCGTGCACAGTCGGCCGAAGCGGTATCTGCAGCAAAAGATAATACGAAAGATGGAAAGCCTGCTGCGACTGCCCTAGGGAAAACACCTGCAACACAGTGGCACAACGGGGGTGAGTTGCCAACTAGTCAATAGTAATAACATAAGCAGGTAATCGCAAGTATGCAAATACAATGCGAATCTAAAACATGCAAGCTGATAGCAAAAAGATGGCAGTATGTATATGCAGAAGTCATGAAAGGTACTCTATCAGGTACTACAGATACATGAAGCGATGCATATAAAATAAATGACAAGTATGTATATGCAATAATCATGAAAAGTACTCTATAGCACGTACTACTAATAAATGAAGCAATGCATATAAAGTAAATGAGGGGTACGGAAATAAATATGTCATTCTCATGGAATCCTGACCCCGTGACAGGACCAACGTCCATCAAGACAATCTAAATCCCAAAGTTCCTCAAATCAGCCCCCAAATTGGCTCTCATATCAAGTAGACCTCATATATCCTGTATGTACAATATCAGTATATCTCACATATCCTGTATGTCCAACAACAGTATATCTCACATATCCTGTATGTCCAATATCAATATCAAGTAAGTTTCATATAAGGTGAGCGTCAAACATCGACACCCAAAAACATCATGAAACAAGTGTCAAGCATCGACACAGAAATACTTATATCCATACGTTCCTCGAATCGTAAGTGTCCGGTATCGACACCCATGATCCACGTATCGGTCTTTCTGATATCTAAACGTTCCTCGAAACCCAAGTATCTCACGTCGACACTTGTGTTCCACGTATCGGTATATACGTCCTCCGAATCTTAAGTGCCCCCAACATCGACACTCTCGATCCCGTATCGGTTTAAAAATAAATCTCAAGTGGATCCATCTAAATATCAAGTAAAGAATAAGAATACTTGCATAATTCCATGAAACCACCACGGTCCTCAAATCCAGAAAACATCAAGTGGTGAATACGAATGAATGCATGAATCAATACACATATATTAGCGTCCCATTCCACTAACATATGTGTAAATGCATATGTAACATCGTCCCATTCCACTGTTATATATACTTAGGAGTAAAAATATCAGAGAACATCATATGAAATCCATGAATGTAATATATGCAACATGAAACAGTAATACGAGGATATAAATGAAAACAGCTATTTAACTTCAACAAGTTATTAAATATTTCATGCAGTTCTTGATTTCTTCCAAAATCAGATGCAACATCATATACAGGTGAACATGTAGCTATAACAAGGTATGCGTAACAATGTCGGTATAGCAAGATATGTGTGTCTGTATGTAAGTATGTATGATGTCAAAGTAGCTGTAGCAAGGTATGTATTTATACCTATCCATACATTGTAATACCCTCCAAGTATATGTATGTATGTAAGATGTACATGTAGCTAGGTCTCATATATGTATATACCTATCATTAATGGTACACTACCATATAGGTATATGGGTAACTAGCATGTAAGCATGTCAAGGCATATATGTAAACATGTAGGTATACAGGTATGCTATTTGTCATATGCACAATGAAGATAAGGATCATGTCTCGATATCCCTAAGCAATACTATATCACATATGTATAGGTGTTGTACATGTCACGGCAATTATTGACGGTGTGAGTGGCGTACAATCAGTGCTCGTATAATATGAACCGTCAATAATAGTGTTGTGTCTCATTAATACTATGTCCAATTAAAATAGGTATATGAGATATGTAACGAAATACACATGCACAAACAAGTCCATATACTAAACACTAAAGGTCATATCATTTGATCTAGCCCAGACGCATAACGCCATGCGGGCGATCCCCCTGTAGATGTTAAATCTACTCACTAACGCTCCTGGCTAAGTAAAGCCTACCACTCGCTTTCCCCTCTCATAGCGTCCGAAGTCCCCGCCTGCGATCCTGAACACAAATAGCAATAAAGCAAGTGTATATAAGCAATCGACCAAAAATACGTATAACTACGTTTGATCGACACAGCAACTCCAAACATACCCTCGAATGTCCGTTTAGTGGCTAACGCGCATAGCGACATTACGAAACGAACTCAAGAGCAAAAGCTACACAAAGACACGAACGACATCGGCACGACCCTAGCTAGGAACGCAACGTGACACAACTACCAAGTCTAGACCCTGATCGTACCAATCGCATATTCACAACACAAGATATAGCGTGGAATTAATATACATAATGTCGCAACGTCAAAAGAAAACCACGCCTAAAATATCCGTAAATCTAGTAAGCAGTATATATCATTTTAGCACAAAACTATATGTTTTACCAAAACTAGAACTTACAAACATCTTCAAATAGCAAGGTTAAACCACTTATACCTTTACTAAAATTTTAGATTTCACTAATTAGGATTAGCAAAAGTTTAGTTTCTTAATTAGCTTAATTAGCCGATTAGGAAAATATCATTTAACAAATTAGCAGCTTGGTTTAATTTTCTTCAAGCTTAACATATTAACTAACCAATTCATAAATCAGAACCCTAATTTGATTAACAAAATAATATCTTGAATTTCTAAATATTAAATTAAAAGCTTAAATTAAACATCTAATTAAGCTAATTAAAGGTATTAAGCAACAAAAAGTGATTAGGGTTAAGGTTTTATACCTTCCAAGAACACAACTTGAAACAAGAACAATCCATACTTTTGCCTCCAAAATTCTCACTAGAATGAAGATCTAAGCAAGATTTGAGAAGAAGAATGAAGGTTTTGGATTATATTTGATTTTCTATGAATTAATTTGGATTTTTCATGATTATTTTAAGCAAAATGAGAAGAAATGAGATGAGAAAATTCATGGGCAGCAAGAAGAAGGAGGTGGCCGGCCATTTGATGAAGGCTAGGGTTTTGTGGATGTGTGTAGGAAATTCTAGAAGATAATTGCAATAATTGCATAATAAAACAAAAAAAAGTATTACTCACCATTTCTTTTCTTTAAAATTCATTTAATTATACAAAATATCAAGATATTTGGAGGGAAGGTTCTAAACACAAATCTAGTGATTAACTTAGCATAAAACCACATTAGTAGTAATTTACCTGCATAAAAAAAGTAATTACTACAATAAAGTGCACAAATAAAGCATTAAAATAATATTTTATTAGGGAAAAATTCTATGTGAACCAAAACTTCCCATAGACCCCCAAAGCTTGTGCACTAGCTTTATTTTAGCTAAACTAGGTGCCGGCAAGTTTCTACGAAAGTTTGATCACAATCGGGTTAAAATGGAAAACACCGACAATTTTACCCTAAAACGGAAAAATTCGCAAAACGATTTCTAAAACGTTACATTAACTGCGTTACGCCTGTTGACGTTACGTAGTCTAAGTGCCGGTCATGTGCCCAAATTGGGTCGTGACAAAGTTGGTATCAGAGCGCTAGGTTTTACCTTTCGAAGTGTAGCATGACCTTGGTATGATGGAGTAGGTAGCTTAAGCAGAGCGACATAGCATATGTATGTTCCACGGCATACTTATGACTCGGTGCTCCGCCTAAGTGACCTTAGGACTTATTGCTTGAAATTCCTTCCGTGATTATATGCATCCTTGTGATTCGGTTTCTGTGTCCTTATCGAATCCTATTTCCATTTCCAGCCTTTATGCCGCCGAAGACTACAAGGGCGTAGAGAGCGGCCGCGAGGGCCGAGTTCAGAGTTGACTCGTCTGAGACGAGGACTGACCAGGGTGGTACGCCCATTCCGCAGGAGCATATTTTTCCACCTTCGACAGACCATATGGCTATGCTAGGGGCTGGTATGCAGGATTTGCGCCAGATGATGGGGTCATTAGTTGAGTCCATTCGAGCACAGGGGAAGGCGGTTGTTCCACCTGTTGCGGGGACCGTGTTGGTGCCTACTGTTCAGGCAGTTGTACCTGCAGCTGCAGAGGTGATCACCGTATCGTTATCGGAGTTTATGAGGCTGAGGCCTCCGGTTTTCACTGGCATCGATGAGGCTAAGGATCCGCAGTCGTTTATCGACTGGATGGCCAGGATATGTCATTCTCTTAGATGCTCCAACGCGAGATGGGTGGAGTTCATGAGCTTTCGTCTGGAGGGTCTGACCCAGAAGTGGTGTGAGTCCTTAGAGAAGGGCAGAGCCGCAGGTCTTCCTCCTATGACCTGGGCTGAGTTCGTGAGGGTGTTTCTTGCGCGTTTTCTTTTGCTGAGCGTCAGGGATGCTCGAGCGCGCAGTTTTGAGTCGTTATGCCAGAATCAGGGTATGAAGGTAGCCGAGTATGATGTGTTGTTTACCGAGCTGTCTGTGTATGCTCCATATTTGGTAGCTACGGAGGAGATGTGGGTCAAGAGGTTTGTTCTAGGTCTGCTTACCCAGTTGTTCCTCGCTATCAGCGTTCAGCATTGCGACACCTATGCAGCAGCGGTAGACATAGCCCTGTTGGTTGAAGAACATATTTCTAAGACGTCGGTTGCTCCGGAACCGAAGAGGGTTCGTACTGGTGTTTCAGCACGGAGGCAGGCGTTTAGATGTCGTAACATTTCCCGTTCAGATACCGGGGGTAGTGGAGGTCCGGGACGAGGACAACTTTTTAGCTCTTATCCCCAGGATAGTCGGCAGTTTTCACCTGGATGTTTCCGGTGCTGGAGTTTGGGTCATCGGGTTTGAGATTGTACTGAGTCACGTGAGCGCGAGGCAGCTGTACCGCAGGTTACCTTACCATCTTCTCCACCGCAGATGGCGTTGCCCCTTATGCCTGTTGCTGCTCCACGCCAGACCCATATTCCGAGAGGTCGGGGTCGCGGTGGTTTTGTACCGAGACGGCATGGTGGTAGAGGCGGAGTCAGCCAGTCGTCGGTAGAGGGCAGGCTCGGGTGTTTTCCTTGACTCATCAGGATGCGCAGGCGTCCAATACAGTGGTTCCAGGTACTCTTTCTGTATGTTCTTTTGATGCACATGTTTTGTTTGATCCGGGATCTATGCAATCGTATGTTTCTACGCACTTCGTGCCGAGCTTGGGCCGAGAGTCGTGTTTACTAGATCAACCGCTTGTCGTGATTACACCTGTTGGCGATTCTTTTATCGCACGTTATGTGTTTCGGTGGTGTGCCATTCAGATTGGAGATAAAAAGTCGTCCGTCGATTTGATCCTTCTGGATATGTTAGACTTCGACGTTCTCCTTGGCATAGACTGGTTGGCAGCTTGTTTTGCGTCGGTGGACTGCGGTGAGAAGACAGTCAGTTTCAGTTTTCCGGGAGAGTCTGTTCGGGTGGTGCAGGGTGACCATGGTGCCGCCCTTCACAGTTTGATTTCTGCCCTTTGTGCTAGATGGATTTTGAGGAGGGGATGTCGGGGATTCTTGGCTTTCATTTGTGATGCTTGGGCCACAGTAGGGTCATTGGACCGGTTTCCTATCCTGCGAGAGTTTCCCGACGTTTTCCCCAATGAGTTACCTGGTTTGCCGCCAGAGCGCGATATTGAGTTTTGCATTGATCTGATTCCTGGCATGGGGCCCATTTCTATACCGCCTTACCGGATGGCTCCGACAGAGCTTAGAGAGCTTAAAGATCAATTGCAAGAGTTGCTTGATAAGGGACTTGTGCGTCCTAGTGTTTCACCTTGGGGAGCTCCTGTGCTATTCGTCAAGAAGAAGGATGGCAGTTTGAGCTTGTGTATTGATTATCGTCAATTAAAGAGTTGCGGTGCGGAATAGGTATCCTTTACCTCGCATTGACGATTTGTTTGATCAGCTCCAGGGTGCGAAACATTTTTCTATGATTGATTTGCGTTCGGGTTATCATCAGTTGGGGGTTCGGAATGTTGACATTCCGAAGACTTCTTTTCATACACGCTATGAGCATTATGAGTTTCTAGTGATGTCGTTCAGACTCACCAATACCCCAGCAGCGTTGATGGATCTGATGAACCGGATTTTCAGGCCGTTCCTCGACCAGTTTATTATTGTGTTTATTGATGACATTCTGGTCTACTCTAGGAGTAGGGAGGAGCATGAGCAGCACTTGAGGATTGCTTTGCAGATTTTGAGAGAGCACCAGCTGTATGCTAAATTCTCAAAGTGTGTATTTTGGCTTTATAGAGTTGACTTCCTGGGTCATGTGGTGACGGGAGACGATATTCTTGTGGACCCGAGGAAGATTGAGGCTGTGCAGCTTTAGCCCAGATCTGTATCCGTGACAGAGGTCCACAGCTTTTTGGGCTTAGATAGTTATTACCGCCGTTTCGTGCAGGATTTTTTCGAGTATCGCTGCACCGCTGATCGGACTGACCCGGAAGGGGGTTCCTTTTCTTTGGACTGATGCGTTCGAGAAGAGTTTTCAGCAGTTGAAGACTCGGTTGACGACTGCACCAGTTCTATCTTTGCCTTCTAGATTAGGTGGCTTTGTTGTTTACTGCAATGTGTCTCGAGTGGGGCTCGGTTGTGTACTGATGCAGTATGATAGAGTGATTGCATATGCTTCTAGGCAGCTGAAGAAGCATGAGCATAATTACCCCACTCACGATCTTGAGATGGCCGTGGTGGTCTTTGCATTGAAGATTTAGAGACACTACTTATATGGGGAGTCGTGTCAGATTTTCACGGACCACAAGAGCTTGAAGTACATCTTCCAGCAGCGGGACCTGAATCTGAGACAGCATCGGTGGATGGAGCTTGTGAAGGATTATGATTGTGAGATCCTTTATCACCCGGGTAAGGCGAATGTGGTAGCTGATGCTTTAAGTCGTGTGCCCGGGGGTAGCTTGTCCCAGTTGAGCGCAGTTCAGAGGCAGTCTTCTGCAGATTGGCAGACCTTGTGCGATGGTAGAGTACTGTTTGAGTTCACTTCCACTGGGAACAGCTTGCTCATGTCCGCGTCCGTCCACTTCTACTGGATCGTATCCGTGAGGTGCAGCCCAGTGATGGCCATTTGTCTGAGATTCTTGAGCTTGTTCGGCAGGGTACAGATTCGAAGTTCTTGATTGTTGACCACAGTGTGGTACGTTGCGGGACTTGCTTATGTGTACCAGATATTGGTGGGTTGAGACGCGAGATCCTAGAGCAGACACATCAGTCAGCCTTTATCATTCATCTCGGTCCCACTAAGATGTACCGTGACTTTAGAGACTTTAACTGGTAAGAAGGGATGAAGCACGTGTTTTAGACTTCGTTTCGAGGTTCCTGACTTGTCATCAAGTCAAGGCTGAGCATCAGAGACCGCCTGGAGAGTTGCAGCCTTTACCAGTTCCTGAGTGGATATGGGAGAAGATTTCCATGGACTTTGTTGTGGGTCTACCCAAGGCCAGTCGGGGGTATGACTCTATTTGGGTGGTTGTAGACCGTTTGATGAAAGCGGCTCACTTTCTTCCGGTGAAGACCACTTTCGGTTATGCTCAGTATGCTCAGTTGTATATAGATGAGATTGTGCGTTTGCACGACATTCCCACATGCATTGTATCCGACAGGGGCACCCAGTTTACTAGCCGTCTTTGGCAGAAGCTTCAGGAAGCTTTGGGTACCTGGTTGAGTTTTAGCACCGCTTTCATCCGTAGATCGATGGTCAGTCAGAGCGGACTATACAGACTCTAGAGGATATGCTTCGGGCGTGCGTGCTTGATTTTGGTGGCAGTTGGGATCGTCACTTGCCGTTGATTGAGTTCTCCTACAACAACAGCTTTCAGGAGACTATTCAGATAGCACCTTTTCAGGCTTTATATGGTAGGAAGTGTTCATCGCCAGTCTGTTGGACCGAACTTAGTGAGAGTAGGGTTTTGGGACCCCAGCTAGTTTAGGAGACTACGGAGAAGATCCAGCTGATTCAGGACAGGATGAGAGCGGCCCAGTGCAGACAGAAGTCATATGCCGACCATCGTCGTCGCAAACTTGAGTTCGCAGTGGGAGATCATGTATTCTTGCGGATTTCTCCGATAAAGGGTGTTATGAGATTTGGGAGGAAGGGGAAGCTCAGTCCCAGATTTGTTGGTCCCTTCGAGATCCTTGAGCGAGTTTGTACCGTTTCTTATCGTTTGGCTCTCTCGCCCAGTTTTCCGGATGTTCACCCCATGTTCCATGTATTGATACTTCGTAGATACCTCCATGATCCTTCTCAAATGATTCAGCATGAGACCGTTCAGCTTGAGCGCGATTTTTCGTTCACCGAGCAGCCGGTAGTTATATTGGATCGGCAGGTGAAGAAACTTTGGTCAAGAGTCTTGCCATCTGTGAAGGTCCTTTGGCATAGCCCGACTAGTGAGTAGATAACTTGGTAGGCCGAGAGCGAGATGCGGAAGAAATTCCCTCATCTCTTTGAAGGTACGCTTGTAAGAATTTTAATTCGGGGACGAATTTTCTTTAGGGGGGAGATTGTAACACCTTGGAAATGCGGTTAGTGTAAATTAAGCGTTATTGCGGGTTTTTCATAAAAAAAGTTTACTAAATCGGGTTCCTCACATTTTTATAACAATTAATTAATATTTTATTATTATTTGATATGGCTTGCACACACACGTGCATGTTAATGTGAGGGTTAGTTAGTGTTAATCTTGTTAAGTTACCAAGACACCTTAATTAATCCATGTCCTAATTAACCTTGCCCAAGATATTTTTGCAGGGTTACCTAAGATGGCAGCAAGGTTTCGGGAGGCATCGTCCATGCCATATTCAAAAATTTGCTATTCTAGCAAACCCTAACTTTGAATCGTTTAATAGAAATAGATGAAATATTATGCAAAAAACTTCGCATATGAAAAGTGAGCAAGGAATACAACCTTTGTAGACCGGTCCTTCACTTCATTAGCTCTGTGTAGCCATCCCTTTGCTGCGATCGTGAACTCCGGACTCTAGAGAGGCTCCCTTGAAGAAACAAACATGCTTGCTTCAAAGACTTCGAGGCCGAAGACGATCTACGTCGAGGAAATACTAACCCAAGCTATCTCTTCACTAATTACGGAATTAGTGAAGCAAACACTCTATACTAAATAGCAAGTAGAAGTGGATGATGAAGTAGGAATTTTGCTCACTTTAGATTTCATATTCTCACATGTTTTCATCACAAAACCAAGAAGCTAGAAAGCTTCAATGAGAGGAAGAAGAAGATGAAGTTGTGATGAAGGAAACAGATGAACTCATGAGGTTAGAAATGCAACCATGGTCAAATAATATCATGTCTAACCATTGTAGAGAATAAATCAGGCACTAAGGTTAAGGGTTGGGTTAAATAAATATGCTAAACTAGACAAAAGAGTTGACTTTGTCAAAGGTTTATCCATAAGCTTTGTCCAAGCTCAACCATGACAAATTCTCACTCTTTTGAATTAGCTTAAAATAAATAAAACCCTAACTTAACCCTAGCATGGTATAAGTCTCATATATACATGTTTCATGTGTAACCTAGCATGAAACAAACATGTACACTTGCATATATCACATATATACAATGGGCACAATCTAGTAAGAAATGAAATCTTAAGTGAGCTAATACTAGTTAATGTAATGTAATAGATCAAATATATAATTATACAGTAAATTATTAAATCAACACTTAATTTAATAATCCGGCTATATCACGTATAACCAATTAATATATTATATAATAACTTATCGAATCAACACTTGATCCGATAACCCGGCTATATCACATATAACCGAGCGATGTCACAAATCGCGAGAATAGTATGCAGTATCACATAACGCATTAATCTCGGTCCCGCACATATCACATATGTGCTCCTACTCCGTTTCGCTTGAGCCAGGAAACCTCTGTGTAGGACTCTAAAGACTCGTCAATACGCCGGTAGTAGGTGATGATCATATCAAACACCCACAAGATGCAAGCGGTCTACTAAACGTAACGGCCACCCAGGTGTTGAACGATCAGAAGATCAACAAGCAAGCCTGCTCATAGTCCTGCGAATCCAATCAGTAACACTACCGTACAGTCCGGTCTCTTCGTCGGATATGTCGCATATCTCGTCTAGGGGTAGTAAACGTCAGACCCCAGTAACTCGATAAGTCGTACCGATATGAGGCTCATAACGGGTTGAGAAACTACCGATAACACTTACCAGTATATCTCTAAAGCAGCCAAGGCCAGGGACTTCCTGTTATAGCCAATCGAGCACAGCGCAACATCAACTCCCAATACCGGGAGAGACGAAACCCCTCCTATCGCTCATTGCTTCTATATGATTTGGGACTGTACCCAAAAGCCACCATTTTGCAAGTTCTCTTGAATGTGGTAAGGTGGAAATCAAAGCACAGTGGGAATCACATAAGACTCTATGACGATATCGGGTCTACAGACTAACCTGTACCAGTGTCACCAGAGAACTGCCATCTTACGTGAGGTATAATACCATCTGGGAGTTCTCAGCGAGTCCGTTCAGTGTACCCAGTATCCACTAAGCACCGGTATACTGTCTCTGATGTCAAACACCAATGGATATAGGTGTAAGTGCACGGCGGCGCCCCGGCCTCCATTCCGAGGCCAAATTGCGGAAGCGATGGTTAACTTTAATTTTCTTGAACCGGCACCACTGCGCACTAAAACCCAGATCGAACCATTAACTAGTCCTAGCTAACTACAAGATGGGGAAGAGAGATATACCGAGCGATCCGTGTCCTCCGGTCTTCTCGCCGTCGTCCCGATCTCCCGCGGAATGTCCGATCTCCACCTCCTCGCCGGAAGGGCACCACGTCGCCTGCTTCTTTTACGGGCTCCCGCCTCTATACCGAGGCAACTCGGGCACGAAGCTGGCGAGTCGACGTGCCCAAGATCTGCTGTAGAATATAGTGAAGATCTATATGTCTCATTTGGGGTTATGGAGTTGCCTTTGGTGGAGGAATAATGAGATAAGCTTTTGGAGATGGAGTTGTAGGGATTTTACAAAGCCAAAGATACAAAAATCCTCACAACAAGAATTTGGACACCCCCCCATCACTTGGCTGGCCATAGCTTTTTGGGAGAATGAGAGTGAATCAAAAATGGGGGGAGCCACACTATAATGCAAGTGAGAGAGAGGTCAAAAGATATCATGCAAGAAAATGATCACAACCAAACCCAACACTCCAACAACAACCATCATTATCAAGCATGATGACTTCAAAAAGTTAAGCCATCATGAAGAAGGAAAGTCAAGTGATGGTGAGCCATCATGATCCAACAAAATGGAAAGAACACCCTCCACAAATACTTATTTTCACAAATGCAAATAAGCCCTCCTCCACCAATCTTCGGCCAATGAAAGATACAAAGAAATATGGCCGAAACGGAAAGCAAACTGGCAACTCCAGAAAACTGGTCCCGTAATAAATTACAGGAAAACCCTGATACTGTGCATACACACCCGCATTTGTATTCCGACCGAAATACAAATGCAATGAGACAAAATCTACACTGTACTATACTAGGATCCGGCTTAAACCAAAGCCGGCTAACATTATCCGTCCGATCCTGATCCGTGCAATACCGCACGTATCTAATCGAACCCTGCCATATCTCCATACGGCCTCTAGTACAAACTGTCCGATCCTGATCCGTGCAATACCGCACGTATCTGATCGGACCTTGCCATATCTCCATACGGCCTCTACAGCGTTTCGCCCGAAAACTTGAGCAACTGAATGTGGGGGACTCTAAAGACTCGTCAACACCTTGATTGTGGATTTAACCACTAGCACGTCAGAGGTATAAGCCAATACGTAACGGGCTACCAGGTATTGACCAAAAGGGATGTCGATGAGCGAACTCATACTGACACCCTACTGAGCCTGTCAGTGACAATATCCGTACAGTCCGGTCCGTTCGTCTATGAGCATCGCATTGCGGGCCTAGGGGGTTGGTAAAAGTCAGACCCCCAAAAGCGGTACAAGTCGTGTCGGAGTGTAGCCCAGAACACCCTGAGATACTACTGGAATACCTACCAGTAAATCTCCTGCCTCGGCCGAGGGCTTCGTGTAATGGCACTCCTAGACACAGCGCGACCTCACCCCCAATACCGGGAGAGACGAACCCCTGAAGATCCGCTCACTGCCTCCATGTGGCTCGGGACTGTACCCAACTAAAACCTGTTTGCACGTCTCCTTTGAGCGTGGTAGGGTAGTCATCAAAGTACAGTGGGAACTCACACGAAACAAATGACGATCCTCAGGTCGATGAACTAACCTGTACACATGTCACCAGGGAAATGCTATCCGACATCAGGTATAAGACCAACTAGCATGTTCCCGGCGAGTCCTGTCCGGTGTACTCATAACCCAATGAGCACCTGTATACATCTTAGGTGAACCAACTGACACCAGTGGCTTGTGAGACCGGCCACCGCCCCTCATCGGGGTCTCGACTGTTTACACTAGTCTACTCTGGAGTATCGATGCCCTGTCTCGAAACTCCCACGACTAGGGACCTTTTAAGGATGTGCTTATAGACCACCAGCTCCCACGTATATGATCTCCCTCATACTCCTGGCAGTCAAGCAAGAATCCTAGGGGCTCTATCAACGTGTAATAGCGACCTGTCAGGTCACCTAAAGCAGTACACGATGATAAAGATGAACCAGATAGCATACTATCATCTCGAGTAAGACTGTCCTACTGGGACAGGTCATCCTTCAATCATTGCAATCACGTGCCTGTGATCCAATAATTGACTCTGAGGGCACTATCTCCAACAATCTCCCACTTGCACTCAAGGCTAATTATTGCGATGTCGCATACTCACAGCCCGTGTGATACCGAACACCCAACTCCTCTACTAGTCAATCTCACAAAGCTCGTTTGCGAAACTATTGCGTTCGAGGAATAGCCTCAGTGAGTGGATCCGCTTTGATGTTTCTTACTATGTCTCTCTATATCTCAAGTTCGCGGAGAAAGCCATCTCCCGAAATGAGCAATACCTGTCTTAGAATGTGTCTGGATGTCTAATGGGACCTAGCTCATAAATGAACTCCAAATCCAAACCTCTTAGACTGTATCGTCAACTGAACTTAATCAGTATCCAGCGCCATGCCTCCCTCAGTATTGCCTTGGATCACCTGTCTAAAATACTGCCCCTCGTCAGAAGAAAAAACTATAACTCTGACAACCTCCTTGTCGTCCAGGTCACCTTGGAAGCTTGGAATGATAACTGTCTCCTGAACGAGGCTGTCGTTATCACATCCCTAGAACATCCACTTATGTTCTAAAACTGCTTCCGACTGTTTCTCCAGGATTGGATTAATATCAACTTATTGCATCTAGTGCAAGAACAACATCTGGTGTGGTACTTGACATCTCATGATTGACTCAATTGCCTAAGCAAGTGATCTGACAATCATGCACATCCCTCTCCCCTTTAGTCTGTAAGACACCTTTAGAGAGGGTGACTCCATCGCCTGCAGGTATACTACCATACCAGGAGTCGTCCATTCTAAATACTCTTAGAATGCTGTCTAAGTACCCTTAATTGGGAAACCACCCAAATCTAGATCCAAAATCATAGATCTAGTAACCAGTATGTCTGATATAATGTCCAAGTCCCATGTGGAGAAATCACTGTGTGACGACCAAAGTATAACCGATCGTAGTATAGGAATATCACTTCCTACTCTGTGTATGTCATCCAAATACCATGACATCACACCCTACTACCTTCTCAACAGATCCATCCCCTATTCTGATGAAGTCAAACCTATGACTATCATATCAGAAATTGATGATCTATCTCCGCTATATCTGCTTTAGTCTATAAATAGACATAAGACACCTGTCCACCAATGCTTCCGCTGCTCCCACTGACTACGACAATCCTCTGGCAGAGTCGTATAGACGTACACTTCTAAAGCTAGTCTAGAACGACGCTATACTCATCCTCCTACCGGGTCTCACGGTCTGGAACAACAACAATGGCAAGTGTGGGTAAACAAGAACTTCCCTGTCACCGTCCTTGAGGCTACCGGAGTACCTCTCGGGTGCCTGAAGTTACCTACCAAATCTGCGGAGTGGACAATAGAATGTCAAACCAGATTGAATCTTTAGGTTCCTATCAAATATTCAGTAATCGTTTGTGGTTCTGGAATCACTTCCAGTTCTACCATACTCCCACTACTGTTTTCTGAAAAAATCCATTTTTAATAAAACTGTGGCGAGTCAAGAACAATATAACTATTGGTCTTCCAGATGGTAGAAAGTCAACCCGCGTCATAGCCTGGGTCAACCCACAAACATCCATTACAGAAACGTGCCTTGAGTTATCCAGAGTCTGGTTTTAAGCATAGGCCGGACAACTCCCCGTACCTTAACATCGTTAAGATATGAACTGTTCTATATCCAATATAGAACCAGAGGCACTGATTTAATTGAACCAGATTCAAATCATGCAGCTGTCTCCAGTGCATGTCAACTAAATGGAAGAAAGCCGATCAGCGTTACTCAACTTAGGAATGCTTCCAATCATGAGTAACCTGAAAGAGAAGCAAGATCTCTTAATCATTACTATCAACTGAATACCATACACAAGTATCTACATCTTCGATCAACTTGAAGAATCCCGATACTTGCTACACCTGGTTCTCTACTCTATTCAAATACCTATAACTTCTCAAAATTCGGACCCTGTGTTTCCACGAAACACCTGTCTAAAAACTATAGAAGTCATAAGTAAACCGAATATAGTACGAGGACCAACCCCTCTGTCCTGATGGACCTTGGACAACATACAATACTCTGTATAAGTCCCTTGAGTCTGATAACTCATCCACTGTGTGTCATAGGTTGAAAACTGTAGGGTTCCTAGGCACTATAATGAGGTCTCACAAGGCATCAACCGTGCCCATTTAAAATTTTAGCGGTGCCGAGAAACCCGACTACGGATCGTTGGCTAGAAAACTAGGCGAAACAAAACTAGTTAACAACTTAACTAAGGTTTATACGGAAATACAACCTTTGTAGATCCGGTGCTCCACCTCCATAGCTCCGCAACGAAGTCCCCTTGCTGTCCAAATGAATTCCCGGGCTCTAGCGTCGGCTTCATCGGAGAATAGGCGGGCTAGGTCGTCGATGTCCATGCCGAAGATGATCTACGTCGAGGCATCGCTAGATCAAGCTCCCACTTCACCAAGTCATGAAACTTGTGAAGAAAACACCCTATACTACTTGGCAAGAGGTAGAGGATGAAGAAATAGGAAGTGGGTTCACTTTAGAATTGGATTTCTCACTCTTTATCATCACTTGCCATTGATGGAGGCAAGCTTTCTTCACATGAAGAAATGAAGAAGAAGAAGAATATTGTTATGATAAGTTAATTAGAAAATAGAAAATAAAAGAATACTTATCATAATCAACCATGGTCAAGTGTAGAGAATAAACTAGGGTTAGGTCAATGGTTAGGTTAGGCATGAAACAAAAATGGTGGACTTTTTCAAACCTTCATGAAGTTTCAATGTAAAACAAAGCAAGCCACCATTTCTTTTCTTTTGCCAAAATGAAATAAATAAATAAATAAATGAGTAAGCAAATAAAATCATAACCCTAACCATCACATAACCATGGTTTAATCTTAACATACACTTAAACAATCATGTATCATCAAACATGATATAATCAAATGTACAAATGTATATCACATATACAATGTGCACAATCCAAGTGAGAAAATCCATATAAAGTGAACCAATACTAGTTAATGCAAAGTAATATATCAAATATATAATTATACATTAAATCATTAAATCAACACTTGATTTAACGATCCGGTCATATCGCATATAACCGACTAGTATCCAATGTATCGGCTTATCGAATCAATCCTCGATTCGATAACTAGGTTATATCGCATACAACCATTCGACACATTCATCGCGAGAATAGAATACAGTATCACATACACGCATTATTCTCGGTCCCGCACATATCTCATATGCGCTCCTATTTCGTTTTGCTTGAGCCAGGAAACCTCTGTGTAGGACTCTAAAGACTCGTCAATACGCCGGCAGCAGGTGAAGATCATATCAAAAACCCACAAGCCGCAAGCGGTCTGCTAAACGTAACGGCCACCCGGGTATTGAACGATCAGAATATCGACGAGCAAGCCCGCTCACACTCCAGTGAATCCAACCAGTAACACTACCGTACAGTCCGGTCTGATCGTCTGATATGTCGCATATCTTGCCTAGGGGTGGTAAACGTCAGACCCCAATAGCTCGATAAGTCGTGTCGATATGAGGTCTATAACACTTCGAGAAACTACAGGTAACACTAACCAGTAAATCTCAGCAACCCTGGCCAGGGATTTCCTGTTATAGCCAATCGAACACAGCGCAACATCAGCTCCCTATACCGGGAGAGACGAATCCCCTCCTATCGCTCATTGCCTCCATGTGATTCGGGACTGTACCCAAAAACCACCGTTTTGCACGCCCTCTTGGACGTGGTAAGATGGAAATCAAAGCACAGTGGGAACCACACAAGACTCTATGACGATCTCGGGTCAACAGACTACTCTGTACCAGTGTCACCAGAGAACTGCCATCTGACGTAAGGTATAATACCATCTGGTAGTTCTCGGCGAGTACGTCCAGTGTACCCAGTCTCCACTGAGCACCCGTATATCATCTCTGATGTCAAACACCAATGGATATGGGATCATCCATCGCCCATCTGTATGGGTCGAGAAGGTATACGCTAGTCTACTCTGGTATATCGATGCCCCGTCTCGATATACCCACGACTAGGGACCTTGAAGGATGTACTTATGGACTACCGTGTCCCCACTAGTATGATCCACATCATAGTCCAGATAGTCAAGTACACATCCTAAGGGCTTTACCAACATGTAATAGAGAGACAATCTGTGTACACGTTAAGGTAAAGAGCAACCAGATAGCATACTATCATGTCGAGCAAGAAAGTTCTCACTATATATGTCCCAGCATCCACTACAATATACATCCCATGTATAGTAATGGCCTCTAGGGCATACATATAACTAACAATCTCCCACTTGCACTAGGGCCATCTGTAGCAGTGGTTGAAGTATCTCATACTCAACCATCCCATAAAAGTCTCTCTCTGGGAACAGGCCTTTGTGAGTGGATCCGCTGTGTTGTCCTCTGAGTCTACTCTCCAAACCTCGATCACCCTGGAGATCAACCATCTCCATGATCAGGTGACACTGCCTTAGAATATGTCTGGATCACTGATGGGACCGGCGTTCCTTGGCATAAGCCACAACTCCATTGTCTCACAATGGTAGGAACGTAGTTCATCTCATGAACCAATATACACCCAAACAGCCTCTTTGGTAGCATCTTTAGTAGCGATGTATCCAGCCTTTATCGTCTAGTGTGTCACGGTATCTAGCTTGGAACTCTTCCAACATACCGTCCCTTTACTGAGGGTGAAGACAATGCCTGTGACTGACATTCAGTCGTCTTTATCACCCTGGAACCCTTCCAGTGATTCTCCCCAGGATCGATCGATACCATCTCACTACAACTAGTGAGAATCCTAACATCCATTTAGATCTATCTCATAGACCCAAAACCTAGGATTTAGTAAGTATCACTTTGATCCTATATGGAGAATCATTGTGATAAGCGGAGATTGATCGAGCGTAGCATAGGAAACTCCTTCCCTATCAAGAGTATGTCATCCACGTACTCTACGAGGATCGTCACCATACTCCCTACTACCCTTTTGTTTATACAAGGTTCATCTACCATTTTGATGATGTCAAACTCTTTGACTACTCCATCAAAATAGATGATCCAACTCCGCGATGCCTGCTTTATCCTATAAAGCATCTTGCACACGTTTCCGCTGCTCCCACTGTCTACGAAGCCCTCTGGCTGTGTACTTATAGACGCTCTCTTCTAAATCATCATTTAGAAAAGCAGTCAAGACACCCAACCGCCAGATATCGTAGTCATGGTATGTAGCCGTGGCAAGTAGGATCTGGATGGACTTAAGCATAGTCACTTGAAAAGGTTTCATCATTATCCACAGCTGGTCAATGATGCAAACTTTTAACAAGTCTAGCTTTGAAAGTCTCAACTTTTCGATCTACACCAAGTAATCTTCTCAAGATTACTTGCTCCTGATGGGGATTTAACCCTTCAGATATAGCAACCAAAGTCCATACTTTGTTGGTGTACATGGATTCCATCTCAGATCACTAAGCATCCAGCCATTCTTACAGAGTCTTACTCCTGATGGCAAGCTCGAAACTAGTTGGGTCATCATCTCATGATGCAATCCTCGCTCCCACTGTCATAGAGAAACTGAAATATCTCTCAGGTGGGTAAGGAACCCTACTAGATCGGCGGAGAGGCCGAGGTTCGTTGGTAACTATTGAATCCTTCGGTTCTATCAAATCATCTTCTGTAGTTTGCATAGCTGGAACCTTTCCAGTTCTACATAACTAACCTTGCCTCGAGCTTGTCCGGATTTTGCTTTTCAGACATAGGCTGGACAACCCCAAATCTCAACTAACTTGAGAGATGGGCTCTTCCCTTATCATATCAAATATGAAGTGGTAGGCAACTGATTTGATTTGAACCCTATTCAATAGGTATGCAGCTTCTCAAGTGCATAACTCCCAAAAAGGAAATAGGTAACTCAGTAGTACTCATCATAGAGCACACCTTATCATATAGGGTGAGATAGCTCCGCCCCGATATACCATCGTGCTATGGTGTATACGGAGGAGTAATGCTGAGAGAGAATCTCATTCTCCTTTGGAATAATCCAGGATTTTCGTGCTCAAGTATTCTCCTCCTCGATCACATTAAAGGACATAATACTTATACCCGTGTTTTGGTTCTCTACTTCTAAATCATATTCTGTGAATATCTCAAAAGGTTCGGACTTGTGTTTCAACAGGAACATATGTCTGAATCTTGAGAGATTATCAGAGAATGTAATGAAGTACAAAGAACCGGTCTTGGCATGTGTAGACAGGGGACCTTTATACATCAACATGCATCATCCCAAGAGTTCACTAACTCTTTCTCTGTTTCCAATAAACAGAGCTGGTGTCATTATATCTTTGTGACATGACTGGCAAGTTTCACAAGATGTAAATTCAAACTGATTTAAATATGCATCTACATGTAACTTTAGCTAGTCGGGTCGCATTGATATGACCTAGTCTACAATGCCTCAAGAAGGATTCGTTCATTTCTGAACTCTTCCTCTTTTGTGTGTTCCGTATACTAAGAACTGTAGTTTGATTTAGAACATTAATGCTTTTAGATAACGTGCCTGAACCGATCAACTTTTGATATAGGAAATGTTCAAAACATTATCCAACTATACAAAATTTTAACCTTTCTTTACTAATAAAGAGACTGATATGATTTTGTATATCAGGTTCGGTATCTAATAACATTCGTTCAGAATCAATGTATTGGTAATACATGGTGACAGTGACCAACAGACTTGGCTGCAACTCTTGCCCCGTTTTCTGTCTCATGAAACTTATCACCCATTCTCAGTTCTCTACCTTTCTGTAGCCCTATGTAACTGATTACATATCTGGGATCCTGATCTGGTATCACATACCCAGGACGTAGAGGATACAGAGAAACAGTTCTTTGTAGTGAACACACCCGAAGATGATGCCTCAGCATGCACTCTCTTCGTTTGGGCTGCACGGGAATTCTGGTAATCCCCAATTTCCTGCTCTGTCTTATACCATTTATAAGTTGGAGCGGGACCAACGTTCCCTAGCTCAGTATAACAAACGGGTTCAGTCAATAATCCGTATTATTATCTTGATTAAGGCGTGATATGGTCCCTACATGGAGAGAGAGAGAAGAAAACACTCAGCGTGCGCTCTTTCAAGAATAGATTGGTTATTCTTTTATCTAATCAGGATGGCTCCCACTGCTTTTTATCAAATCTTCCTTCAAACCCTAAAAGGAAAGACTAGCCGGGATTAATTACACACTACAAGTTCGCCAATCTTTTAGCCAGGCCAGTGTCGGTACTTTGAGGGAGGTCCCCCGTGCTTTCGCACGAACCTAATTAATGTAAACCTCGTTTTCCCAGAGGCGTAACCCCGTTGACACCTTTCTAGACACCTACTTGATCGGCTAATTGTAATGTATAAAACTCTCCCAGGAGTAACTCTTACTCGCAGCGGGTATCGGGATCCAACTATCTCATAGAAGGTATGCAATCTCATTGCAAATTTCAACACTTGAAATTCCCGATAATATTTTGCCCCTAGCAGCTATATGACCTTAACATAGTCAACAAATCATAAGTGCTAGTCAAGTTCAACCCGTCATTTCCCGATTGAATTAAACCCACCCGCACGACCCTTAACATAGTCAACAAAGTCGCACGACTACCCTAATCCAATCACATCATATGCTTATGCAGATAAGCACTAATTAGCTACCGCACACTACGCCTTAACATAGTCAACAAACGTAGCACGAATACTAACTAGTACTTATCTGAAATGACGGAGGGCTACGACAGGTTTTTCTGAAAACCGATTGCGTATTGAACTTGATATCGTCGTAGGATCGAATGAATTTTGAAATGGAGTGTTTTTTAGGCTTTTTTAGTTTTGCTAAAGGAGTCACTCCCGGTGAAGGGATCGTCGGTCCTTTCCTCGTCGAATGAGGTGCGGGATATATCATATATATCACTGTGCAAAGCATAAACTATAGAAGCTATCAAAAGACAAACCGAGTGTGTAGCATCTGCCAGTTATTGCTAAAGGAGTCACTCCCGGTGAAGGGATCTCGGTCCTTTCCTTATCGAATAAGGTGCAGGATATATCATATATACCGCTGTGCAAAGCAAGAACTGTAACTACCTGTTTTATTTTGAAATTCGATTCTACAACATCTTAGGTTTCTTTTATTTCATTAATCACATTAATGAAGTCCCATCATTTAAATACCTAAACATCACAGATAAATACGACGTACACTTATGCCATCCGCATTCGCCTCGATGTCCCCTCGTGCACCGTTAGGTTAGGTAACTAACGGCAGAGCGGGGCAGGGCTAGCGCGGGTGTAAAACATAAGTAACGCCTATATAATATATCATATATTCTATATACAGTATCTATCACAGAACATCATATGATCACATCACAGATATCGCAGCAGAAGAAACATATGAAATATTGGATATACTAGGACGTCCGTGTTTTTGATACGAGCCAGTATAAAACACGGATTCCACGATCATGATGAATAGCCAAACCCACACCCCTAGACCCCTACGAGAGCGGCAAGCAACCCTACCAATTCTAGAGTTAGGAGACCCGGACTCGACTCTTCGAGTTGGTCTCCCACTGGACTCCAGAACCCGGTTACTTGTGCTCCCCTCCTTGGGTCTATCCTAGTGCGGAAAAGTAAATAATATACAAACGGTGACATCTTCCGCAACCTGGAAGTGTCCCAATAAAAGAATATTACATACAAGTTTTTACATGAATGAAAATGAAAAACACTCATCTCACATAAAAACCCCCGGCTATTCAAACACGACGATCCAATATAACATATCCAGCAACACATAACATCACATGTCATCAACGTAAGTAAATATGCGCATCCCAATTGTCGTTGACATATAGCAACGAAACCGGCGATATCACATATTACACTTACGGTCACAGAAAAGAAAGTGTAAAACTACAACAGTTGGAATCCGCAACCATCTCAGACATCGCATGCCTGACCAAATGAATTACTTAGACATCGCATGCCTAACAATTATAAACCCCGCATTTTAGTCTCATTATCGAAAACACTTTTCAATATCAAGTCGGGCAATTCAACAAGATTCCCGAAAAACTGATCGAATGCTCGTCGCTAACTTCAGTAGACGGCTGCACCCCTGATACCGTCGACGAAGTGCACCAAGGCGGAACACCGCTACCGCGAGCACCCGGACGGATGCTTTCGGCGACGGGGTTCTCCTACAGTCACTTGGTCGGGGCTATGGAGTGAGGCTGTCTATTAAGTTTACCCGGCGAGTATCCGCATACGCTACGTGATTGCGACGGACTTTTGATCACATCAAAATTCCGTGGCAACCGATCAAGTGAGACTAAAGTGCTATGTTTATAACATTCATTCAGTTATCTCATAACTCATTGTGAATTCCAATTATTGTATCCCATTCCAGATAAATAGAAAATGTTAAACTTTTCGATCGAACAGTCAAACACCCTAGTTTTCTCGATACAGATCAACACATGAAACAAGTCTAACAACATTCAGTTCGTGCCTCAATACCAACGGTCCAGCCGTAGAAGGGTCAAGCCAACGCCTCACATGTAGCACGCCGTACTGCCCCAAACCCGAAGGTTCAAAGGGTAGTTCAAGACGGTCACATAATCGAGTTAAGGTTTGTTGTCTTCTAGAGGGTCCATCGAGTTACTTACACTACTTAGAACGTCGTTAAACTACGGAAAAATCCAACACTTGGAAATTTCCCGACAGGGGAAAAATTGGGTATTTATATCCGGCCGAACTTTTTAACATATTCAAAAATTATCCGGAAAGCCACACAGACAAAATTTGATAATCCGATCGAACATACGAATCCCCAAAACAACCCAGAAAAATCATCTCTTGAATAAATATTAAAAATTCTCAGAAAAGTCAACAATGCCAACTAAGAATTACTGTACAAAATTCGATGCCCAAAAAGACAAAATGACCGCGGAACCGCCGCATGAGCATGCTCATGCCGCGGATCCGCGGTGGTTTTAAGGAATTACGTCATCGAATTTTACAGTAACCCTTACAATCCTCTGCTGATTTTTCTGCATATTTTTAATGTTGAAAAATCCCAGATTTTAGAAAAAGGACAGAGAGCATTTTTTGAGTTGGGTTTCGGGTTCGTTCGGGATTCAAATTCCGTCTAGACGTCGCCTAAGGCTCTAGCTAGGTTCTGATACCACTGTAGGGTTCCTAGGCACTATAATGAGGTCTCACAAGGCATCAACCATGCCCATTTCAAATTTTAGCGGTGCCGAGAAACCCGACTACGGATCGTTGGCTAGAAAACTAGGCGAAACAAAACTAGTTAACAACTTAACTAAGGTTTATACGGAAATACAACCTTTGTAGATCCGGTGCTCCACCTCCATAGCTCCGCAACGAAGTCCCCTTGCTGTCCAAATGAATTCCCGGGCTCTAGCGTCGGCTTCATTGGAGAATAGGCGGGCTAGGTCGTCGATGTCCATGCCGAAGATTATCTACGTCGAGGCATCGCTAGATCAAGCTCCTACATCACCAAGTCATGAAACTTGTGAAGAAAACACCCTATACTACTTGGCAAGAGGTAGAGGATGAAGAAATAGGAAGTGGGTTCACTTTAGAATTGGATTTCTCACTCTTTATCATCACTTGCCATTCATGGAGGCAAGCTTTCTTCACATGAAGAAATGAAGAAGAAGAAGAATATTGTAATGATAAGTTAATTAGAAAATAGAAACTAAAAGAATACTTATCATAATCAACCATGGTCAAGTGTAGAGAATAAACTAGGGTTAGGTCAATGGTTAGGTTAGGCATGAAACAAAAATGGTGGACTTTTTCAAACCTTCATGAAGTTTCAATGTAAAACAAAGCAAGCCACCATTTCTTTTCTTTTGCCAAAATGAAATAAATAAATAAATAAATGAGTAAGCAAATAAAATCATAACCCTAACCATCACATAACCATGGTTTAATCTTAACATACACTTAAACAATCATGTATCATCAAACATGATACAATCAAATGTACAAATGTATATCACATATACAATGTGCACAATCCAAGTGAGAAAATCCATATAAAGTGAACCAATACTAGTTAACGGAAAGTAATATATCAAATATATAATTATACATTAAATCATTAAATCAACACTTGATTTAACGATCCGGTCATATCGCATATAACCGACTAGTATCCAATGTATCGGCTTATCGAATCAATCCTCGATTCGATAACTAGGTTATATCGCATACAACCATTCGACACATTCATCGTGAGAATAGAATACGGTATCACATACACGCATTATTCTCGGTCCCGCACATATCTCATATGCGCTCCTATTTCGTTTTGCTTGAGCCAGGAAACCTCTGTGTAGGACTCTAAAGACTCGTCAATACGCCGGCAGCAGGTGATGATCATATCAAACACCCACAAGCCGCAAGCGGTCTGCTAAACGTAACGGCCACCCGGGTATTGAGCGATCAGAAGATCGACGAGCAAGCCCGCTCACACTCCAGTGAATCCAACCAGTAACACTACCGTATAGTCCGGTCTGATCGTCTGATATGTCGCATATCTTGCCTAGGGGTGGTAAACGTCAGACCCCAATAGCTCGATAAGTCGTGTCGATATGAGGTCTATAACACTTCGAGAAACTACAGGTAACACTTACCAGTAAATCTCAGCAACCTTGGCCAGGGATTTCCTGTTATAGCCAATCGAACACAGCGCAACATCAGCTCCCTATACCGGGAGAGACGAATCCCCTCCTATCGCTCATTGCCTCCATGTGATTCGGGACTGTACCCAAAAACCACCGTTTTGCATGCCCTCTTGGACGTGGTAAGATGGAAATCAAAGCACAGTGGGAACCACACAAGACTCTATGATGATCTCGGGTCAACAGACTACTCTGTACCAGTGTCACCAGAGAACTGCCATCTGACGTAAGGTATAATACCATCTGGTAGTTCTCGGCGAGTCCGTCCAGTGTACCCAGTCTCCACTGAGCACCCGTATATCATCTCTGATGTCAAACACCAATGGATATGGGATCATCCATCGCCCATCTGTATGGGTCGAGAAGGTATACGCTAGTCTACTCTGGTATATCGATGCCCCGTCTCGATATACCCACGACTAGGGACCTTGAAGGATGTACTTATGGACTACCGTGTCCCCACTAGTATGATCCGCATCATAGTCCAGATAGTCAAGTACACATCCTAAGGGCTTTACCAACATGTAATAGAGAGACAATCTGTGTACACGTTAAGGTAAAGAGCAACCAGATAGCATACTATCATGTCGAGCAAGAAAGTTCTCACTATATATGTCCCAGCATCCACTACAATTACATCCCATGTATAGTAATGGCCTCTAGGGCATACATATAACTAACAAAAACTGTACTTATGGTTAAGAAGAATTACACCGCTGTTTAATGCTCCTTACCCAACCATCCACTGATATAGGTAAATGTCATAGACATAATTTCAAAAAGGTATATCTCACTCTATGAAAATAGACGTACAGATATATCGATTTGAAATTGGTGCATAACAGCGGATATTCAAAACCAAATTTTCGCCGACCGGCAAACAGCCCAGGTGATTTCCTCAAATATCACCGATTACAACGAATCCCGATATAATGAGGATGATCACCCAATTTCCAATAACTTACTCCCACTCATCATCTGTAAAACCATACAGATGTGAGAATCATACATGGTAAATACAAACCCTGGAGTAAGGACTAATTGGGAAATCAGTTTTCTTTTAACAGTACACAGTGAAACTGAAACATTGAAATGTTTCAATGGGGTATCCCGGTATTCCTAGTAATGCCTCTTCCAGATTCACGACTGTAACCGTATAATTCTTTGCCACCTCTCCAAATCCCTTTATATGACTTTAGTCATTACCTTCTGCACACCCCTTAGGCCAAATGGTTTTCTTCCTTCCCTATCGTTCGGCACCAGCCTATGGTTTGGAAGAAGACTATCCAATAAGCATAATGGGTGTACTGTCCTAATCCCAGGAGCACTCGCAATGCGAGAGAAGGTGAAGATAAAAGACAACCGAATAAACCTTATTCCTATTTCTCCTGAACCAGAATCCATCCCCGAACTGGAACAAGTTCCTTTCGAGTTCGTATATAACCATACGATGGAGTATCCAATAAACTGTGGATCTTCGTAGTGATACGGAGTGTCCTGGAGAAATACAAAGGTGATTTAGGATTGGCGAAGAAATACTTGGTATGGTCGTGAATAGCAGTCGCAATTTACTTTGCCCTCTTACTAATCCCTTGCTTTGTCTTAACTTAATACCTTCTGTACACCATCGTTAGGCTAATTGGTTTTCTTCATTCCCTACCGGTCGGCACCTGCCTATGGTTTGGAAGAAGACTATCCAATTTGCGTAATAGGTGTACTATCTCCTAAACCAAGGAGTACTCGCAACCTGAGAGAAGGTAAAATAAAAAGACAACTGAATAGTCCTATCCGTTTTCTCCAGAACCTGAAACCATCCTCGAATAATTCTCTTCGAGTTCGTATCTAACCATACGATGGTTTTGTCCAATGGAAGTGGACGTTCGTAGTAATACGGGGTGTCCTGGAGAAAAGAGTAAAAGTAGGAGTGGCAATGAGGTTTGCAACTCTGACACTCCAAAAGCCAGTGTTAAGAAGGTTCGGTTAATTTTGGTCTCTGAGTCATAGTCTTAGGGTCGGGTCAATGGTCGCTGCCAAAGAGAGAGAGAAAAGAAACACTCAGCGTGCACTCTAACCTAGAACAGAATGGTTACCAATTTATCTAATCTGGAAACCTCCCACTGTAACCTCAAATTCTTCTCCAAACCTAAAAGAAGAATTAGTCGGGATCACCCGAGGAGTAAACCAACTCATCAGTGGGAATCGGGATCCAACTATCATCGCATGATAATGTGACGGAATTCGCTCACGTCATCACACTCCAGAAGGTATGCGCATATCTGGCAAGTTTCAGTTCTTTTGAAACTCCCGATGTGGATTTTTGCCCCATGCTCTTATGACCTTGACGAAGGCCAACAAATCATAAGTCACACGTCAAGTTCTACCCGTCATTCTCCAGGTTGATTTGAACCCACCCGCACAAGCCCTTGACGAAGGCCAACAAGGCTATACGACTGTCCCAAACCAACGCATCTATCTATGCTGCAGAAAGGTAACAAGTAGCTACCATACACTATGTCTTGACGAAGGCCAACAAACATAGCATGAATACTACGTGCTACCCGTCTGAAACGACGGAGGGCTACGAATGGTTTCTGGCGAAAACCTTTAACGTAAAGAACTTGATATCGTTGAAGGAACCGGATAGCTTTATAAAAATATAGTGACGAAAACCTTTGCTAAAGAGGTCACTCCCGGTGAAGGGATCTCGGCTCTTTCCCCGTAGAATGAGGTGCAGGATATTCCAACTGAATACCACGATGCAAAACAAAAGTGAACGTCCTTGCAATAACAGCTTTTTGAAAAGTGTTCCAACAACATCAGATTAGGTTTGTTTTAACTTGCATTGATCCGAATCAACGCAGTCCCATCAATTGATCACACCACAAAGAACGAAAATATACTGATGTACGTATATGCCATCCGCATTCGCCACTGGGTCCCGTCATTACCCGTTAGGTTAGCTAACTAACGACAGAGCGGGGACTGGACTAGCGCGGATGCAAAACATATACAACATCTACTAATATATATACCAATATATTATATTTCGCTCAAGGCGTGATAAAAAGCAACATCGCAGAAATCAATAGCATCACAGAACAATACAGATATCTGGGATCCCCGGGTTTCACAGAGCCGCTGAAACCCGACGTTCCCCTGGTCGTGTGGATAGCCTGTGCAATGAAAACCCTAGACCCCTACGGGCGCAGCAAGTTACCCGCCAAAACCTGAAGCGAGGCAGCCCCCTTCAGCAACGTGAATGGACCACCCAGCACTTCACGGAATCCGGTAACTTGGGCACCCCTCCTGGGTCAACCTATACCCCCTATGAGTGCGGCGAATAGCCCGCCAATTCTAGAGTAAAGCCCCCTCCGTCTCAATGCCATGAGATGCGGGCTTGTTGCCCTCTAGAACCCGGCTATCCGTGCACCCCTCCTTGGGGTAATCCTAGTACAGAAAGTAAAATATACATACAACAGGTATATCGACCGCAACCTGGTCGTGCCCCAAAATAATAATACAAACAGGCAGTGACGGCAGTCCACATGTCGGACGCTCACCCCGCAATATCAAATGTACATAATACAACAAAACTGTACTAGCATTGCATCCAGGCTATCCCCCACGACCGATCCGCAACATCACAACAATACACAGAACATCAACGCGAAAGTCACGTTCGCAAATCCGTCTAACCGGGTTATAGCAGTTAGACAGGATTTACCGATCAAGTGACATTCACGGTCGCAGATATAATGTAAATACTGTGAAATAATGTGTTTAAAATATCCGATCGATTAAATTTTATCAAGTAGGCCCCCAAGTACTACTATAGCACATCAAGAAATTCTGGGCCCAAAATTAATATTCCAAAACCCCTATTTTTAACCCAAAAGCCCACTGGAAAAAATTGGCACAATGATAACACAGAACCGCCGCAGAACCGCCGCGGAACCGCGGCCAGAAGGGGGTTTTGGCCGCGGTTCCGCGGTCTTCTTGTTGAATCATGTTGTTGAATTTTTAAAGTAGGCTTAAAAGTCCATGCACAGTGTTCTGAGACAACCTGAAAAATTTTTGGACTCCAAAAAATTTCGACAGAAACTGATGCATGAGAAAACGTGGATTTTGGAATTTTTGATCGATCGGAAATGCAAAACACATTAGACAAAGCTAGACTATATTAATGGCGAGGCTCTGATACCACTGTAAGTGCACGGCAGCGCCCCGGCCTCCATCCCGAGGCCAAATTGCGGAAGCGATGGTTAACTTTAATTTTCTTGAACCGGCACCACCGCGCACTAAAACCCGGATCGAACCATTAACTAGTTCTAGCTAACTACAAGATGGGGAAGAGTGATATACCGAGCGATCCGTGTCCTCCGGTCTTCTCGCCATCGTCCCGATCTCCCGCGGAATGTCCGGTCTCCACCTCCTCGCCGGAAGGGCACCACGTCGCCTGCTTCTTTTACCGGCTCCCACCTCTATACCGAGGCAACTCGGGCACGAAGCTAGCGAGTCGACGTGCCCAAGATCTGCTGTAGAATATAGTGAAGATCTATATGTCTCATTTGGGGTTATGGAGTTGCCTTTGGTGGAGGAATAATGAGATAAGCTTTTGGAGATGGAGTTGTAGGGATTTTACAAAGCCAAAGATACAAAAATCCTCACAACAAGAATTTGGACACCCCCCACATCACTTGGCCGGCCATGGCTTTTTGGGAGAATGAGAGTGAATCAAAAATGGGGGGAGCCACACCATAATGCAAGTGAGAGAGAGGTCAAAAGATATCATGCAAGAAAATGATCACAACCAAACCCAACACTCCAACAACAACCATCATTATCAAGCATGATGACTTCAAAAAGTCAAGCCATCATGAAGAAAGAAAGTCAAGTGATGGTGAACCATCATGATCCAACAAATTGCAAAGAACACCCTCCACAAATACTTATTTGCACAAATGCAAATAAGCCCTCCTCCACCAATCTTCGGCCAATGAAAGATACAAAGAAATATGGCCGAAACGGAAAGCAAACTGGCAACTCCAGAAAACTGGTCCCGTAATAAATTACAGGAAAACCCCGATACTGTGCATACACACCCGCATTTGTATTCCGACCGAAATACAAATGCAATGAGACAAAATCTACACTGTACTATACTAGGATCCGGCTTAAACCAAAGCCGGCTAGCATTATCCGTAAAATCCTGATCCGTGCAATACCGCACGTATCTAATCGAACCCTGCCATATCTCCATACGGCCTCTAGTACAAACTGTCCGATCCTGATCCGTGAAATACCGCACGTATCTGATCGGACCTTGCCATATCTCCATACGGCCTCTAAAGCGTTTCTCCCGAAAACTTGAGAAACTGAATGTGGGGGACTTTAAAGACTCGTCAACACCTTGGTTGTGGATTTAACCACTAGCACGTCAGACGTATAAGCCAATACGTAACGAGCTACCAGGTATTGACCAAAAGGGATGTCGATGAGCGAACTCATCCTGACACCCTACTGAGCCTGTCAGTGACAATATCCGTACAGTCCGGTCCGTTCGTCTATAAGCATCGCATGTCGGGCCTAGAGGGTTGGTAAAAGTCAGACCCCCAAAAGCGGTACAAGTCGTGTCGGAGTGTAGCCCAGAACACCCTGAGATACTACTGGAATACCTACCAGTAAATCTCCTGCCTCGGCGGAGGGTTTCGTGTAATGGCTCTCCCAGACACAGCGCGACCTCACCCCCAATACCGGGAGAGACGAACCCGTGAAGATCCGCTCACTGCCTTCATGTGGCTCGGGACTGTACCCAACTAAAACCTGTTTGCACGTCTCCTTTGAGCGTGGTAGGGTAGTAATCAAAGTACAGTGGGAACTCACACGAGACAAATGACGATCCTCAGGTCGATGAACTAACCTGTACACATGTCACCAGGGAACTGCTATCTGACATCAGGTATAAGACCAACTAGCATGTTCCCGGCGAGTCCTGTCCGGTGTACTCATAACCCAATGAGCACCTGTATACATCTTAGGTGAACCAACTGACACCAGTGGCTTGTGAGACCGGCCACCGCCCCTCGTCGGGGTCTCTACTGTATACACTAGTCTACTCTGGAGTATCAATGCCCTGTCTCGAAACTCCCACGACTAGGGACCTTTTAAGGATGTGCTTATAGACCACCAGCTCCCACGTATATGATCGCCCTCATACTGCTGGCAGTCAAGCAAGAATCCTAGGGGCTCTATCAACGTGTAATAGCGACTTGTCAGGTCACCTAAAGCAGTACACGACGATAAAGATGAACCAGATAGCATACTATCATCTCGAGTAAGACTGTCCTACTGGGACAGGTCCTCCCTCAATCATTACAATCGCGTGCCTGTGATCCAATAATTGACTCTGAGGGCACTATCTCCAACAATAGGATCATCCATCGCCCATCTACATGGGTCTAGAAGCTATACGCTAGTCTACACTGGTATATCGATGCCCTGTCTCGATAGACCCACGACTAGGAACATCTAAAGGATGTACTTAGCGACTACACTGTCCCCACTAGTATGATCTGCCTCATAATCCTAGTAGTCAAGTACTCATCCTAAGGTCTTTATCAACATGTAACATAGAGACAATCAGCGTACATGTTAAGATAAAGAGCAACCAGATAGCATACTATCATGTCGAGCAAGAAAGTCCTCACTATATATGTCCAAGCATCCATTACAATATACATGTATGTACAGTAATGGCCTCTAGGGCATACATATAACTAACAATTTTGTGTGAAAGAAATATCTTCTTTGGATTGAGAGAGAGGTGGCTAATGAGTCATGATGCATTAATGTGTGCATTTAATGAGGTGAGGGAGAGAGTGAGTGTAAGGCTTTGGTTCACCCTACACTCACCTCTCATCATTCTTTCTCTCTCATTCTCTCTCACTCTCAAATTATTCTTCATCTCTTCACTCCCAAAACTGAAACCTCACTCTCTCTTCACAAAAACCTTGCTAAACTTCATAAAATCCCATTTAAACACTTCAAATGTCTTGATTTAGTCACTTGGTTGCCTTGGAGCTTGGAAAGCTAGGATTTTTGAGCAAGAGTGGTTAGGTAATGACCTCAAACTGATATTTAGGAGTTATATCGTTGTGTTGCCTTATAGTTATGGATTAGAACACTAAAGGTGGCATTTCGTGAAAATATCGTATTTTTAGTGTCAACTTGATGTCTCTGTGATCTGCTTTTGAACCAGGTGTTTGTTGGAAAAGTTCCCATCACAGTGACCTAGTGTTGTGACCTAGAACCCACCATAAAAAACTGAGACAATTCCCAATTTTTGAGGCCACAAATTTAATGGTTCTGGCCGCAAATTGCTGCCAGAGTGGGAGCTGGGTTGTTGGTTCTTTGTCAAGGGGTCTCTGTGGTTGTGTGTAGTCTCGTGGCACTTACAACTTTCACCAATTGTTTGTGTATAAAAATCTGGGATCACTTTTCTATATTCAAGTGTTTTGAGTATGCGTGTTACGTTATCCGACACAGTTCGTGATCTTGTGTGCTGCTGCACTTGGGCAGGTTTTGGTGTGTCACTACACACGTTAACCATTTGACGAACATTTGTGAGTTGGTTTGGAGTTGGTGCGTTGGGCAAACATAGTGTGTACGTGATATTGATCGATTTCTGAGATTTGCACTTGCTATGTTGTGTTAATAGGATCGCAGGCGGGGACTCGGGCACTGCGACGAAAGGGAAGCAGGTGATTGAATCTACCTAGCTTGAGATTGTCGGTGAGTAGATTTAACATCTATGGGGAAATCACCTGTATGGCGTTAAGCGTTAGGGATAGATATAATATGATATTAGCTGCATGTTTATATGCACATATAGAGATGGTGCATGAACTTCATTGCATATAGTTACTTGTTGTGCCTAAACCTGTACCTATTGTACACTTCACTATTATTGACGGCCCATGTTGCACGAGCACCAATTGTATGCTACACACACACTGTCGGTAATTTCCATGATACGCACAACACAAATATTCATATGATATACCTTATTATTGGTTAGCGACATTGAGGCATTTATTCTTGTGCGATGGCGCATTAGAAATATAGTATACCTGTACACCTAAATGCTTACACATATGCCTTGCTACACCAACATGCTCACACATATACCTTGCTATAGTTATATGTTCAGCCTTATATGATATATATCAGTGTTATGGGATGCTGTTATATGTGTGTGTGTGTGTGTATGTGTATAATATTGGATTTAGATAATTGGGAACCGCGTGATATATTTAATGACTTGATGCATTTAAATTGCGGATTTTCCCTTGCGAATGTTTGGGATATCCAACAAACTTCCACAGAACTGACCTTGCCTCGAGCTTGTCCGGATTTTGGTTTTAGGTATAGGACGGACAACCCCAAATCTTAACATCCTTAAGAGATGGGCTCTTCGCATACCATATCACATATGGAGTGGTAGGCACCTGATTTGGTTGGAACCCTATTCAATAGATATGCAACTTCTCAAGTGCATAACCCACAAAAGGAAATAGGCAACTCAGTAGTACTCATCATAGAGCACACCATATCACATAGTGTGCGATTGCTCCATCCCGATACACCGACGTGATGTGGTGTATACGGAGGAGTAATGCTTAGAGAGAATCTCATTCTCCTTTAGAATAGTCCAGGAATTCCGTGCTCAAGTATTCTCCTCCCTGATCACATCAAAGGACATAATACTTATACCCTTTTTGGTTCTCTACTTATAACTTATATTCTTTGAATTTCTCAAAAGGTTCAGACTTGTGTTTCAACAGGAACACATGTGCGAACCTTGAAAGATCATCAGTGAATATAATGAAGTACAAAGAACCAGTCCTGGCATTTGTATACAGGCGACCTACATACATCAACATGTATCAATCCCAGGAGTTCATTAACTCTTTCTCTATTTCCAATAAACGGAGCTATGGTCATCTTATCTTTGTGACATGACTGGCAAGTTTCACAAGATGTAAATTCAAACTGATTTAAATATGCATCTTAATGTAACTTAGCTAGTCGGGTCGCATTGATATGACCTAGTCTACAATGCCTCAAGAAGTATTTGTTTATTTCTGAACTCTTCCTTTTGTGTTTGTTTTGTACGTTAAGAACTGTAGTTTGATTTAGAATGTATATGCTTTTAGATAACGTGACTGAACCGATCAACTCTTGATATAGGAAATGTTCAAAACATTATCCAACAATACAAAATTATATCCTTCTTTATCTTAATAAAGAGGCTCATATGATGTTGTATATCAGGTTTGGTATCTAATAACATTCGTTCGGAATCAATGTATTTGGAAATACAGGGTGATAACTGCCAACATACTTGGCTACAACACTTGCACCGTTTCCAACTCTTGAAACTTATCACCTATTCCCAGTTCTCTACCTCACTGTAGCTCGTGTAACAGATTACATATATGGGATCTTGATCCGGTATCTCATACCCGGGACATAAAGGATACTGAAAAACAGTTCTCGGTAATGAACACACCCGAAGACAATGCATCATCATGCACTTTCTTCGTTTGGGTGGCATGGGAATCCTGGTAATCCCCTATTTCCTGCTTGGTTTTAAAACAATTATAAGTTGGAGCGAGAACAACGTTCCCCAGCTAAGTATAACAAGCGGGTCCGGTCAATACATCCGTATTATTATCTTGATTAAGGCGTGATATGGTCGCTACCTGGAGAGAGAGAGAAGAAAACACTCAGCGTATGCTCTTGCAAGATTAGATTGGTTATAATTTTATCTAATCAGGATGGCTCCCACCATTTTAGTCAAATCTTCCTTCAAGCCCTAAAAGGTAAGACTAGCCGGGATTAAGCACTGTATAAGTTCGCCTATCTTTCAGCTAGGCCAGTGCCGGTACTTTGAGGGAGGTTCCCCGTGCTTTCGCACGGATCTAATTAAAATAAACCTCGTTTTCCAGGGGCGTAACCCCGTTGACACCTTTCTAGACACCTACTTGATCGGCTAATTGTAATGTGTAAAACTCTCCCAGGAGTATCTCTTACTCGCAGTGGGTATTGGGCTCCAACTATCTCATAGAAGGTATGCAATCTCGTTGCAAATTTCAACACTTGAAATTCCCGATAATTTTTTACCCTTAGTAACTTATGACCTTAACTATGGTCAACAAATCATAAACACTAGTCAAGTTCTACCCATTCATTTCGTGATTAATTAGACCCACCAACATGTTCCTTAACTATGGTCAACAAAGTCATATGACTATCCTAATTAATCGCATCATATGGTATGTAGGAAGACATCACTTAGCTACCACACACTGCGCCTTAACTTGTTAGTTATGTATATGCCCTAGAGGCCATTATTGTACATATGATGTATATTATAGTGGATGCTTGGATATATATAGAAAGGACTTTCTTGCTCGACATGATAGTATGCTATTTGGTTTCACTTTATCTTAACATGTTGATTTATATTAGTTTACTGTCTTGCTCTCACATGTTGATAAACCCCTTAGGATATGTACTCGACTACTAGGACTATGATGAGATCATACTAGTGGGGCCAGGGTAGTCAACGAGTACATCCTATAACTGTTCCTAGTCGAGGGTGTATCGAGACAGGGCATCGATACACCAGATTAGAGTAGCGTATACGCATCTAGACCCATATGATGGGCGATGGATGATCCCATATCCATCGGTGTTTGACATCAAAGATGGTGTACGGGTGCTCAGTGGAGACTGGGTACATTGAACCGACTCGCCGAGAACTCCCAGATGGTATTATACTTCATGTCAAATGGCAGTTCTCTTGTGACACTGGTACAGGTTAGTCTGTATACCCGAGATCGTCATAGAGTCTAGTGTGATTGCCACTGTGCTTTGATTTCCACCTTACCACGTCCAAGAGGGCGTGCAAAACGGTGGCTTTTGGGTACATTCCCAAATCACATGGAGGCAATGAGCGATAGGAGGGGTTTCGTCTCTCCCGGTATAGGGAGTTGATATTATGCTGTGTTCGATTGGCTATAACTGGAATTCCCTGACCAGGGCTGATATAGAGTGCTACTGGTAAGTGTTATTAGTAGGTTCTCGACCTGTTACGAGCCTCACATCGACACGACTTATCGGTTACTGGGGTCTGACGTTTACCACCCCTAGACTAGATATGCAACATATCAGACGAAGAGACCGGACTGTACGGTAGTGTTACTGATTGGATTCACAAGAGAATGTACAGGCTTGGTTGTTGATCTTCTGATCGCTCAATACCTGGGTGGCTGTTACGTTTAGCTGACCGCTTGCAGCTTGTGGGTGTTTGATATGATCATCACCCACTGCCGGCGTATTGATGATGCTTTAGAATCTTACACAGAGGTTTCTTGGCTTAGGCAAAACGGAGTAGGAGCACATATGTGATATGTGGAGGACCGAGGATAATACGATATGAGATACCGTATTCTATTGTCGCGATATATGATATCGGCCGGATATATGTGATATAGCCGGGTCATCGGATCAAGTGTTGATTCGATGAATTGGTACATGTTATATTAGTCGGTTATATGCGATATAGCCGGATTGTCAGATCAAGTGTTGATTTGATAATTTAATGTATAATTATATATGTGATATATTACATTACATTATCTAATATAAGCTCGCTTTATTGATTCATTTTCTCACCGGATAATACATTGATATATATATGCGATATATGTTAATTGTATTATTTTCTTTTGTTACAAATATATACTATATATGTGATATATAATATTGTAACAAGTTTATGATTACAAATGCAACATGATTTGTGGAGATTAAACATGGTTAGGGTTTGATTTGGGTTAGCTTTTTCATGAAGCTTCTAGAAGCTTTATTTTTGTTTTAAGCATGGATATTTTGTGTTGATATTTTGTGAAGATATTTGTTAACCTAACCCAAACCCTTTACCCTAGTTAATTCTCTACAATGGTTAAACCTTTCTTTCTTAACCAAGGGTTGCAATTGTAACCATAGCAATAATTTCATTATTCATCACAAAAGACTTCTTCTTCATCTTCCTCTTTGAAAAGCTTGCTAGGTTTTTGTAAATTGATGAATTAAAGTTAGAAATTGAAAATAAAAGAGAGCTAAATTCCTACTTCATCATTCTCATCTATTCTAGCCACTTAGATTAGGGTGTTCACTTCTCTAATAAGTTGTTTAGTGAAGTGTATGCTTGGGTTAAAGATTCTTCAAGGTAGATCGTTTTCGAAAAGGAAGACTTCAAGCAAGTATGGATTATTCAGCTTGTGGAGCCTCTCTAGAGTCCGGAAGTTCATGGATCGTGATGAAGGGGCTACTACTCGGAGCTTATGAAGTGAAGGAACAGACTACAAAGGTTGTAATCCCTTTCTCTTAGATGTAAAGTTGTTTACATGCTATGTTAACCTTAATTATCTAGCAAAGATTTTCGCTTTAGGTTGTTCGGCACTTGAAAAATTTAAATTCGGCATGGTTGATGCCTTGTAGACCCTTGTGACAATACCTAGTAACCCTACAGTGATATTAGAGCCTAGCTAGAGCATTAGGTGACGTGTATACGAAGATTAAAGTCCGATCGAACCCCGAAACGTCAAATTTGACCCCTCTCTGGAAATTTTTTTAAAAGGTGGTTTTTACTCTATTAAAAATACTCAGAAAATTAAGCAAGTGATTCTATGGATAACTGTGAAATATGAGCTCCTAACTCCCTTAAGTCGCTGCGGAACCGCGGCAATACCATGCTTTGCGCGTCGGTTCCGCGGCCGTACTTGGGTGTCAGGGAAAGTAATTTCTTGGGTTCATCCGTATGTATTACTACATGCTTCTGTGATTTTTTAATATTACTCAAGTGTTGAGTTTTCTGGAGATTTATACAATTCGTTGATTCGATCGGAAAGTTTAACATCATTTTGTTTTTCGGGTAATTTAGAACATGTTAAAAGATTCGAACGGATATCAATAACTCTTTTTTTTCATGACGGAAAACTTTCAAGTGTTGGATTTTTCCTCTGTTTAAAACTTTCGGGAAATCTTGCAAGCATATCTGTGGCCCCTCTAGAAGAACGTAACCTTAACTCGATTATGTGACCGTCGAACTGCCACTGAACCCTAGGGTTTGTGGTAGTTTAGCGTTGCCACATGCGAGGCGTTGGTTTGACCCTTTTACAGCTGGTTCATTGGGGCTGTGACATATTCTGGGATTTTTGAACTCCGCTCAAGTGTTGAGCTATTTGGGAAATCTTGGGTATTTGATTATTCGATCGGAAAGTTTAAAATTGTCTATTTATCTGGAATGTGATACAATATGTGGAATTCATATAGTTAGGCATGAAATGCGAAGTATGTGATATTTCGGATTTAAAATGTCTAAAGTGATTGTGGATTCCAAATGTTGTAGTTTTACACTTTCTTTTCTATGACCGTAAGCGTAGTATGTGGTGTATTGCCGGCTTCGTTAGTATACATCAATGACAATCGGGATACGCATACTTGCTTACGTTGATGATATGAGATATTATGTGTTACTGTGATATGTTATATTGAATCGTCGTGTTCTGAATAGCCGGGGTTTTTATGTGAGATGAGGGTTTTTATTTTCATTTATGTAAAATTCGTTGTATATAATATTCTTTTATTGGGGCACTTTCGGGTTGAGATTGATGTCACCATTGTATATTATTTACTTTTCCGCATTAGGTAGACCTGAGGAGGGGAGCACAAGTAACCGGGTTCTAGGGTCCAGTGGGAGGCCATCTCGAGGAGTCGAGACCGGGTCTCTTAACCCTAGAATTGGCAGTGTTGCTTGCCGCTCTCGTAGGGGTCTAGGGATGTGGGTTTGGATATTCATCGCGACCATGGAATCCGTGTTTTATACAGGCTCGAAATAAAACACGGACGTCTTAGTATATCCAATATTTCATATGTTATCTTCTGCTGCAATGTTCTGTGATGAAATCATATTACTGCCTGTGACGAATGCGTATACAATATATATGATGATATATAAATATTACTGCTTTCGTTTCTTCTGTGATGCTTAGGAAGCATTAACTGATGGGATTTATTAATGAGATTAATAAAAGAAAAGAAACCTAAAAGATGTTGTAGAATCAAAACTTTATAAAAAGGGTAGCTAGAGTCTTTCTTTGCACATCGGTATATATGATATACCCTGCACCTTATTCGATGAGAAAAGAGCCGAGATCCCTTCACCGGGAGTGACCACTTTAGCAAAACTGGCAAATGCTACAAACTCACGGTTTAGTTTTTGATTGCTTCTATAGTTCTTGCTTTGCACGGCGGTATATATGATATACCCTGCACCTTATTCGATGAGGAAAGAGCCGAGATCCCTTCACCGGGAGTGACCTCTTTAGCGAAACTAGAAACGCCTCAAAAACACTCCTTTTCAAAATCACTTGTTTCTACAATGATATCAAGTTCATTACGCAATAGGTTTTCAGAAAAACCTGTCGTAGCCCTCCGTCATTTCAGATAAGTCGTACTTAGTATTCGTGCTATGTTTGTTGACCTCCGTTAAGGCGTAGTGTGCGGTAGCTAACTAATATTTATCTGTTTATGCATATGATGCATATTGGATTAGGGTAGTCGTGCGGCCTTGTTGACCTCCGTCAAGGGTCGTGCGGGTTGGTTTGATTCAATCAAGAAATGACGGGTTGAACTTGACTAGCACCCTATGATTTGTTGACCCCCGTCAAGGTCATGGGATGCTTGGGGCAAAATATTATCGGGAATTTCAAGTGTTGAAATTTGCAATGAGATTGCATACCTTCTATGAGATAGTTGGATCCCGATACCCACTGAGAGTAAGAGTTACTCTTGGGAGAATTTTACACAGGACAATTAGCCGATCAAGTAGGTGTCTAGAAAGGTGTTAACGTGGTTATGCCTCTAGGAAAACGAGGTTTATTTTAATTAGGTCCGTGCGAAAGCACGGGGAACCTCCCTCAAAGTACCAACACTGATCTGGCTGAAAGATTGGCGAACTTGTAATGTTTAATTAATCCCGGCTAGTCTTTCCTTTTAGGATTTGAAGGAAGATTTGATTAAAATAGTGGGAGACATCCTGATTAGATAAGATAATAACCAATCTAATCTTGCAAAAGCATACGCTAAAGTGTTTTCTTCTCTCTCTCTCTAGGTAGCGACCATGTCAGTCCTTAATCAAGATAATAATATGGATGTATTGACTGAACCCGCTTATTATACTGAGCAGGGGAACGTCGGTCCCGTTCTTTCTTATAAGTGTTATAAGACTGAGCAGGAAATAGGAGAATATCTGGATTCGCACGCCGCCCAAATGAAGAACAAGCATGCTGATGCATCTTCTTCGGGTGTGTTAGTCATCGAGAACTGTTTCTCAGTTCACTCTACGTCTTAGGTATTAGATGCTGGATCGGGATCCCACATATGTAATATGTTACATGGGCTACGTAAAGGTAGAGAACTGGGAATGGGTGATCATTCCGTAACAGTAGAGAATGGTGCAAATGTTGCAGCCAAGGCTGTTGGCGAATATCACCTAGTGTTACCAAAAGGTAATACATTGATTCTGAACGAATGCTATTTCATTCCGTTCCTGATATGCAATATTATATCAGTTTCTTTATTGAATAAAGAAGGATATAATATTGTAATACATGATAATGTTATGAACATATTCCTGAATCAAAAGTTGATAGGATCAGGATCGTTAAATAATGGCATGCACGTTTTAAATCAAACTACAATTCTTAATGTACAGAACACAAATAAGAGGAAAAGTTCAGAAATGAACGAATCCTTCTTGTGGCATTGTAGACTAGGTCATATCAATGCGACACGGCTAGCTAAATTGCATAAGGATGGATATTTGAATCCGTTCGAATTATCATCTTATGACACTTGCCGGTCATGTCTCAAAGGCAAAATGACCAAAACTCCATTTAGTGGACATGGAGTAAAAGTTACAGAACTCTTGGGGCTGATACATATTGATGTATGTGGTCCTATGTCTACACATGCCAGGAACGGTTCTTCCTACTTCGTTACATTCACTGACGATCTCTCAAGATACGGACATGTGTTCCTGATGAAATACAAGTCTGAAGCTTTTGAGAAATTCAGGGAATATAAGCACGAAGTAGAGAACCAAACGGGCAAAAGTATTAAGATCCTTCGATCTGATCGAGGAGGGGAATACTTAAGCAATGAGTTCCTAGACTATCTAAAAAAGAATGGGATTCTCTCTCAGCTTACACCTCTTTATACACCACAACAAAATGGTGTATCGGAGCGGAGGAATCGCACCCTATTAGATATGGTGCGCTCTATGATGAGCAATGCTGAGTTGCCTATTTCCTTCTGGGGATATGCACTGGAGATAGCTGCATACCTACTGAATAAAGTTCCTACCAAATCTGTGCCTACCACCCCATATGAGATATTGGAAGGGAAGAGACCATATCTTAATTTTGTTAAGATATGGGGTTGCCTGGCCTATGTCAAAAGTCAAAAACCGGACAAACTCAAGGCAAGGTCTGTTTTGTGTAAGTTTGTTGGATATCCCAAGCATTCGCGAGGGTATATCTTCTACCACAGTGAGGAACAAAGAGTATTTGTTGCTCAACACGCCACCTTTTTAGAAAAGGAATTTCTTGCAAAAGAGATTAGTGGCTCTAAGGTAGAACTGGAAGAAGTTCCAGCAGAACAAACTACAACAAAAGATTTGATGGAACCAGAAGATTCAGTAGTTCCTGACGAACCCCAGCCTCTACGCCGATCTAGTAGTGTTTCTCATCCACCTGAGAGTTACTACGGTTTTCTCGTTGATGGTGGGAGCGAGGATTGCATCATGGAAGATGTTGACCCGACTAGCTTCGAGCAGGCCATCATGAGTGGGGACTCTGTGAACTGGCTGGATGCAATGTGATCTGAGATGGAATCCATGTACACCAACAAAGTATGGACTTTGGAAGTTGCTCCTGAAGGGGTAAAACCCATTGGGAGCCAGTGGATCTTTAAGAAGAAACTTGGTGTAGATGGAAAAGTTGAGACTTTCAAAACTAGACTTGTTGCAAAGGGTTTTTGTCAATGACCAGGTGTGGATTATGACGAAACCTTTTCTCCAGTGGCTATGCTTATGTCCATCCGGATCCTACTTTCCATTGCTGCATACCATGACTACGAAGTCTGGCAGATGGATGTTAAGACCGCCTTTCTAAATGGTGATTTAGAAGAGAGCGTGTACATGACTCAGCCAGAGGACTTCGAAGACAGTGGGAGCAGCGAAAAGGTGTGCAAGCTGCTTAAATCCATCTATGGGTTAAAGCAAGCATCGCAGGGTTGGAACATCTATTTTGATGTTGTAGTCAAAGAGTTTGACTTCATCAAGAATGTAGATGAACCTTGTATTTACAAGAAGGTTGCAGAGAGTAAGGTCGTCTTCCTCGTATTGTATGTGGATGACATACTTTTGATAGGAAATGATGTACCTATGCTGCAATCGGTCAAGCTCTTCATATCACAAAGATTCTCAACGAAAGATCTTGGTGATGCCTCCTGCATACTGGGAATTATGATCTATAGAGATAGATCTAAAAGGATACTGAGATTGTTCCAATTCGGGTACATTGACACCATACTAAAGAGGTTTAGTATGGAAGAATCCAAGCGTGGGAACCAACCCACGATCTCTGGACTCACTCTCTCCAAAGAAATGTCTCCCAAGACTGATTTGGAGAAAGCTCGCATGCAAGGGATACCCTATGCTTCGGCAATAGGCTCTATCATGTATGCGATGCTATGTACCAGACCCGATTTAGTATACTCACTAAGTGTAGTGAGTCGGTATCAAGAAAATCCTGGAGTGAGTCACTGGATAGCTGTGAAGAACATTCTCGAGTACTTGAGTAGAACTAAGGAGATGTTCTTGCTGTATGGTAACAGTGAACTCCAGGTGGAGTCCTTTACCGATTCAAGCTTCCAAAGTGATAAGGACGACTCTAAATCGCACTCGGGATTTGTCTTTACCCTTAATGGAGGGGCGGTGTGTTGGAAGAGTTCCAAACAGGAAACCATTGCAGACTCGATGATGGTGGCTGAATACATCACTGCCAACAATGCTGCCAAAGAGGCTGTCTGGATGAAGAAGTTCATCACTGAACTTGGTGTGGTTCCGTCCATTGAGCATCCAATACCTTTGTATTGTGATAACAATGGAGCTGTGTCTTTGACCAAGGAACCCAGGTCCCATCAGAAGTCCAGACATATTCTGAGGCGGTATCACCTGATCCGGGAGAGAGTTGATCGCCGGGAGATCGATGTCAGGAGAATTGATACAAATGACAACACTGCGGATCCACTCACGAAGGCCATACCCCAGATACAATTTGAGAGACGCTTCGGGATGCTGGGTATGAGATACTACAACAGCTGGCCTTAGTGCAAGTGGGAGATTGTTAGTTATGTATATGCCTTAGAGGCCATTATTGTACATATGATGTATATTATAGTGGATGCTTGGATATATATAGAGAGGACTTTCTTGCTCGACATGATAGTATGCTATTTGGTTTCACTTTATCTTTACATGTTGACTTATATTAGTTTACTGTCTTGCTCTCATATGTTGATAAAGCCTTTAGGATATGTACTCGACTACTGGGACTATGATGAGATCATACTAGTAGGGCCAGGGTAGTCAACGAGTACATCCTATAACTGTTCCTAGTCGAGGGTGTATCGAGACAGGGCATCGATACACCAGATTAGACTAGCGTATACGCATCTTGACCCATATGATGGGCGATGGATGATCCCATATCCATCAGTGTTTGACATCAAAGATGGTGTACGGATACTCAGTGGAGACTGGGTACACTGAACGGACTCGCCGAGAACTCCCAGATGGTATTATACCTCACGTTAGATGGCAGTTCTTTGGTGACACTGGAACAGGCTAGTCTGTAGACCCGAGATAGTCATAGAGTCTTGTGTGATTCCCACTGTACTTTGATTTCCACCTTACCACGTCCAAGAGGGCGTGCAAAATGGTGGCTTTTGGGTACAGTCCCGAATCACATGGAGGCAATGAGCGATAGGAGGGGTTTCGTCTCTCCCGGTATAGGGAGTCGATGTTGTGCTGTGTTCGATTGGCTATAACTGGAAGTCCTTGGCCAGGACTGATATAGAGTGCTACTGGTAAGTGTTATCAGTAGGTTCTCGACCTGTTCTGAGCCTCACATCGACACGACTTATCGGTTACTGGGGTCTGACATTTACCACCCCTAGACTAGATATGCAACATATCAGACGAAGAGACCGGACTGTACGGTAGTGTTAATGATTGGATTCACAGGAGAATGTACAGGCTTGCTTGTTGATTTTCTGATCGCTCAATACCTGGGTGGCTATTACGTTTAGCTGACCGCTTGCAGCTTGTGGATGTTTGATATGATCATCACCCACGCCGGCGTATTGACGATTCTTTAGAGTCCTACACAGAGGTTTCTTAGCTCAGGCAAAACGGAGTAGGAGCACATATGTGATATGTGCAGGACCGAGGATAATGCGATATGAGATACCGTATTCTATTCTCGCGATATATGATATCGGCCGAATATATGTGATATAGCCGGGTCATCGGATCAAGTGTTGATTCGATGAATCGGTACATGTTATATTAGTCGGTTATATGCGATATAGCCGGATTGTCGGATCAAGTGTTGATTTGATGATTTAATGTATAATTATATATGTGATATATTACATTACATTATTTAATATCAGCTCGCTTTATTGATTCATTTTCTCACCGGATAATACATGGATATATATGCAATATATGTTAATTGTATTATTTTTCTTTTGTTACAAATATATACTATATATGTGATATATAATATTGTAACAAGTTATGATTACAAATGAAACATGATTTGTGGATATTAAAGATGGTTAGGGTTTGATTTGGGTTAGCTTTTTCATGAAGCTTCTAGAAGCTTTATTTTTGTTTTAAGCATATATATTTTTTGTTGATATTTTGTGGAGATATTTGTTAACCCAACCCAAACCTTTTACCCTACTTAATTCTCTACAATGGTTAAACCTTTCTTTCTTAACCAAGGGTTACAATTGTAACTATAGCAATAATTTCATTATTAATCAAAAAGACTTCTTCTTCTTCTTCCTCCTTGAAAAGCTTGTTAGTTTTTTGTAAAGTGAGAAATTGAAAATAAAAGAGATCTAAATTCCTACTTCATCATCCTCATCTATTCTAGCCACATAGATTAGGGTGTTCACTTCTCTAATAAGTTGTTTAGTGAAGTGTAAGCTTGGGTTAAAGATTCTTCAATGTAGATCATCTTCGAAAAGGAAGACTTCAAGCAAGCATGGATCATTCGGCTTGTGGAGCTTCTGTAGAGTCCGGAAGTTCATGGATCGCGACGAAGGGACTACTACTCGGAGCTTATGAAGTGAAGGAACGGACTACAAAGGTTGTAATCTCTTTCTCTTAGATCTAAATATGTTTACATGCTATGTTAACCCTAATTATCTAGCAAAGATCCTCGCTTTAGGTTGTTCGGAACTTGAAAAATTTAAATTCGGTATGGTTGATGTCTTGTAGACCCTTGTGACAGTGCCTAGTAACCCTACATAACTAATGTCAACAAACGCAGCACGAATACTAAGTACTCTACTTCCTAAAATGACGGTGGGCTATGACAGGTTTTTAAGAAAACCTTTTCCGTAATGAACTTGAAATCGTCGTAGAATCAAATGATTTAAATGGAGTGTTTTTGAGGCCTTTGCTAGTTTTACTAAAGAGGCCACTATCGGTGAAGGGATCTCGGCTCTTTCCTCGTCAAATGAGGATCAGGATATTTCACAAGTACCACTATGCAAACTAAAAACTATAAAAGCAATCAAAAGACAAACCGAGGGTTGTAGCATCTTCCAGTTAATGCTAAAGAGTTCACTCCCGGTGAAGGGATCTCGGCTCTTTCCTTATCCAATAAGGTGCTGGATATTCTACATGGAATACCACTATGCAAAACAACAACTAGAGCTACCTGTTTTTGAAAATTCGATTCCATAACATCTTTAGGTTTATTTTCTTTCATTAATCTCATTAATGAAGTCCCATAATTTGAAATTATATAAACGTCACAGATAAATACAACGTACGCTTATGCCATCCGCATTTGCCTCGATGTCCCCTCGTACACCGTTAGGTTAGGTAACTAATGGCAAAGCGAGGCAGGGATAACGCGGGTGTAAAACGTGTTGGATAAAGTGCCCTCAAAGTCAATTATTGGATAGCAGGCACGTGATTGCAATGATTGAGGGAGGACCTATGCCGGTAGGACACTCTTACTCAAGATGATAGTATGCTATCTGGTTTATCTTTATCATCATGTACAGCTTTAGGTGACCTTACAGATCACTATTACACATTGATAGAGCCCTTAGGATTCTTGCTTGACGGCCAGCAGTATGATGGCGATCATAAACGTGGGAGCTGGGGTCTATAAGCACATCCTTAAAAGGTCCCTAGTCAAGGGGTTTCGAGACAGGGCATCGATACTCCAGAGTAGACTAGTGTATACGGATCGAGATCCAGACGAGGGGCGGTGGCTGGTCTTACAAGCCATTGGTGTCAGGTGGTTCACCTAAGATGTATATAGGTGCTCATTTGGTTATGAGTACACCGGACAGGACTCGCCGGGAACATGCTAGTTGGATTTATACCTAGCGTCAGATAGTAGTTCCCTGGTGACATGTGTACAGGTTAGTTCATCGACCTGAGATCGTCATTTGCCTCGTGTGAGTTCCCACTGTGCTTTGATTACTACTCTACCATGGCTCAAAAGAGTCGTGCAAACAGGTTTTAGTTGGGTACAGTCCCGAGCCACATGGAGGCAGTGAGCGGATTGGCAGGGGTTTCGTAACTCCCGGTATTGGGGGTGAGATCGCGCTGTGTCTAGGAGAGCCATTGCACGAAGTTCTTGGCCAAGGCAGAAAATTTACTGGTAGGTATTCTAGTAGTATCTCAGGGTGTTCTGGGCTACACTCTGACATGACTTGTACCACTTTTGGGGGTCTGACTTTTACCAACCCCCTAGGCCCGACATGCGATACTCATAGACGAACGGACTGGACTATACGGATATTGTCACTGACAGGCTCAGTAGGGTGTCAGGATGAGTTCGCTCATCGTCCTCCCTTTTGGTCAATACCTGGTAGCCCGTTACGTACAGCTAGTACCACTGACGTGCTAGTGGTTAAATCCATAGCCAAAATATTGATGTGTCTTTAGAGTCCCCGACAGGCAGTTTCTCAAGTTTCGGGCGAAACGTTGTCGAGGCCGTATGGTATTATGGTAGGGTTCGATCATATACGTGCAGTCGTACACGGATCATGATCGGACGGATCATACTAGTAGGCTTTGTTTTAAGCCGGATCCTAGTATTTGATTTGTTGGATTACTTTAGTCTCATCGCATTTGCATTCAGTCGGAATGCGGATGAAGGTATCTATATACAGGTAAGGGGTATCCTTGTAATTCGTCATGAGTTTACTTTAGATGTTGCCGTATCTTTTTGTTGGACCAAACATTTGGATTAATGTTTGGATGGTGGAAATTGTGAGTGGAAGTGATGATTTAGTGCATTAAATGAGACATGTGCTTCATTGGTGACTCATGGTCTCTTTTCTTGTGCTATGTCAATTTATTTGATTGATTGTTGTGTTGAAATGAGAGGGGGAGAGAGAGTGGACAGCCACTAGGGGCTTGGATTAACTCTTGAGATTATACTCTCTCTCACACAACTCATTGCAACACAACAACAAAAGGCCTTTCTTCTTCTTTTTCTTTCTCTAGCTCACAACATCCACCATGGCATCATCTTCTACCTCCACTCTAACCATCTCATGTGTTGAGAATCCTAGAGTGTCAAGAGACAAAGTTATCACACACATTCTCTACTTCACCTTGGACACGTCGGCTAGCAAATTTCGTGTCTGAGTTGCTTCGGATGAAGCGGGAGCCCGTAAAAATAGTCATTGAAGTGGTGCCCTTACGACGAGGAGACCGGAGATCGGAGATGCCGCGAGGAGCTTGGGATGGTGGCCAAAGACCGAAGGACACGAATCGATCGGTATAGCCACTCTCACTTCTTAGTAGTCAGCTAGTTTAGCGTTAATGGTTCGATCCGGGTTTTATAATCTGCGTTAGCACCAGCTTCAAGTTTATGAAAAGTTTTTGTTTCCGCATTTTGGCCTCGGATCGACGGCCGGGACGCTACCGTAGACTTACATAGTATCAGAGCCACGCCATTAACCTTTACTAGCTTGTTCTAACATGTTTAAAACATCGATCAAAATTTCCGAAACCGCATTTCATTTTTCTGAGTTTCTGTCGAAATTTTTTTGTGGTCGAAAAATTATTTTGGGTATGTCAGAAAATCAGGCAGGCTTTTTTAAGACCTCTGTAGAAATTTGGTAGCGTGAGTCTGCATTAACGCCGCGGAACAGCGGAATTACCCACGTTTTGGCCGCGGTTCCGCCACAGTTATGTGGTTTCAGTGCACCATTTTTCTTGTGCTGGTCTTTTCTGTGGAATTGCGGCTTCTGGAATATTTTGTTTTGGCCTAGATTATTTTGAGTACTGTGATTTGTACTTGGGGCCCACTTCGGGAAATTTTGTCGATCGAAAATTCTAAATAAGTTAGTTCATAGTGCTTACTATATATCTGCGACCGTGAATGTCACTCGAGCGGTAAATCTTGTCTAATTGCTATAGCTCTTTTAGATGGGTTTGCGAACATGACATTCACGTTGATGTTCTGTGTTGTGCTGTGATGTTGCGGATTTGTCGTGGTGGATAGCTTGGTGCAATGTTAGTACAGTTTAATATTATTTGTACATTTGATATTGCGGGACAAGCATCCGACATGTAGACCGCCATCACTGCCTGTTTGTATATTATTCTTTTGGGGCATGACCGGGTTGAGGTCGATATACCCATTGTACATATATTTTATTTTCTGTACTAGGATTACCCCGCGGAGGAATGCACGGATAGCCGGGTTCTAGAGGGCAACGGGCCCGCATCTCATGGCTTTGAGACGGAGGGGGCTTTACTCTAGAATTGGTGGGCTATTCGCCGCACTCGTAGGGGGTATAGGTTGACCCAAGGAGGGATGCTCAAGTTACCTGATTCCGTAAACTGCTGGGTGGTCCATTCACTTTGTTGAAGGGGGCTGCCTCACTTCAGGTTTTGGCGGGTAACTTGCCGCACCCGTAGGGGTCTAGGATTTCATTGCACAGGCTATCAACACGACCAAGGGAACGTCGGGTTTCACTTGTGGCTCAAAGGAAATCCGGGGATCCCAGATTATCTGTAATGTTTTGTGATGCTTATTACATTTCTGTGATGTTGCATTTATCACGCCATGAGCGATTATTATATATTGATATATATACTAGTAGATGTTGTATATGTTTTACATCCGTGCTAGTCCAGTCCCCGCTCTGTCGTTAGTTAAGTAACCTAACCGGTGATGACGAGACCCAGTAGCGAATGCGGATGGCATATACGTACATTATATTTTCGTTCTTTATTGGTGTGATCAATTGATGGGACTGCATTGATTCAGATCAATGCAAGCTAAACAAACTTGTTTGATGTTGTTGGAACATTTTTCAAAAAGCTGTTATTACAAGGACGTTCTCTTTTGTTTCGCACAGTGGTATACGGTTATGAATATCTAGCACCTCAGTCGACGAGGCAAGGGCCGATATCCCTTCACCGGGAGTGACCCCTTGGGCAGAAGTTTGCGTCAGGGTAATAACTTCAATATAGTCGATTAATTTTTGCTTTGCATCGCGGTATTCAGTTGGAATATCCTGCACCTCATTCTATGGAGAAAGAGCCGAGATCCCTTCACCGGGAGTGACCTCTTTAGCAAAGGTTTTCGCCACTATATTTATAAAAAGCTATCCGGTTGCTTCAACGATATCAAGTTCATTACGTTAAAGGTTTTTCGCCAAAAACCAACCGTAGCCCTCCGTCATTTCAGGTTAGTATTGCTTAGTATTCGTGCTACGTATGTCGTGCTCAGCCGAGGCATAGTGTGCGGTAGCTCTGTAATGCTTTTTTGTCTTATGGATATGTGATTGGTTAGGACAGTCGTACGGTCATTTTGGCTCAGTCAAGGACTCGTGCGGGTGGGTCTAATGCAATCAAGATAATGGCGGGTTTAACTTGGCTAGGATCCTTTGATATATTGGCTCAGCCAAGGTCACTTGGGTCCTAGGGGTAAAAATCACATCGGGAGTTTCTAAAGAAACTGAAACTTTCCAGATATGCGCATACCTTCTGGAGTGTGATAACGTGAGTGGATTCTATCACGTTACCATGCGATGATAGTTCGATCCTGATTCCCACTGATGAGTTGGTTTACTCCTCGGGTGATCCCGACTAATTCTTCTTTCAGGTTTGGAGGAGAATTCAAGGTTACAGTGGGAGGTTTCTTGATTAGATAAATTGATAACCATTCTGATCTAGGTTAGAGTGCACACAGAGTGTTTCTTTTCTCTTTCTCTCTTTGGCAATAACCATGGCCCGACCCTAGACTATGACTCAGTGACCAAGTTAACCGAACCTTCTTAAAACACTGGCTTTTGGATTGTCAGAGTTGCATACCTCATTGCCACTCCTACTTTTACCCTTTTCTCCAGAACACCCCGTATTACTACGAACATCCACTTCCATTGGATAAAACCATCGTATGGTTATATACGAACTCGAAGGAACTTGTTCCAGATTCGAGAATGGTTTCCGGTTTTGGAGAAAATGAATATGACTATTCAGTTGTCTTTTCCTTTTACCTTCTCTCAGGTTGCGAGTGCTCCTTAGATTAGGACGGTACACCTATTACGCTAATTGGATAGTCTTCATCCAAACCATAGGCAGGTGCCGAAAGGTGGGGAAGGAAGAAAACCAATCAGCCTAAGTGAGGTGTCCAGAAGGTAATAAGTAAAGACAAAATAAAAGGATTAGAAAGAGGGCAAAGTAAATTGCGACTGCTATTCACGACCAAACCAAGTATTCATCGCCACTCCTACTTCACCTTTGTATTTCTCCAGAACACCCCGTATCACTACGAAGATCCACAGTTTATTGGATACTCCATCGTATGGTTATATACGAACACAAAGGGACTAGTTCCGGTTCGGTGATGGATTCTGGTTCTGCAGAATTAAGAATGAGGTTTATTCAGTTTTCTTTTATCTTTACCTTCTCTCGGGTTGCGAGTGCTCCTAAGATTAGTACAGTACACCTATTGCGCTTATTGGATAGTCTTCTTCCAAACCATAGGCTGGTGCCGAACGGCAGGGAAGGAAGAAAACCATTTGGCCTAAAGGTGGTGTACAGAAGGTAATGACTAAAGACATATAAAGGGATTTGGAGAGATGGCAAAGAAATATACGGTTACAGTTGTGAATATGATAATAGAAGAGGCATTACTAGGAATACCCGGATACCCCTACGAAACATTTTCATGTTTCAATTTCACTGGGTATTGTTAAAAGAAAACTGATTTCCCTATAAGCCCTTACTCCAGGGTATGTATTTACCGGGTATGATTCTTACATCTGTATGGTTTTACAGATGATGAGTGGGAGTAAGTTATTGGGAATTTGGTGATCATCCTCATTATATCGGGATTTGTTGTAATTGGTGATATTTGAGGAAATCGCCTGGGTTATTTGCCGGACGGTAAATATTTGGTTTTGAATATCCGTTGTAATACACCAATTTCAAATTGATATATCTGTACGTTTATTTTTATAAAGTGAGATGTAACTTTTTGAAATTATGTCCATAATATTTACCTATATCAGTGGATGGTTAGGTAAGGAGTATTAAACAGCGGTGTAATTCTTCTTAACCATAAGTACAGTCTTCAACCTACGACACACAGGGAATGAGTTATTAGACTCAGAGGACTTATACAAAGTATTGTATATTGTCCAGTATCCATTAGGACAGAGGGGTTGGTACTCATACTATATTCTGTTTACTTGTGACTTCTCTAGTTCTTAGACATGTGTTTTATAGAAATACAAGATCCAAGTTTTGAGAAGTTATAGCTATATGAATAAAGTAGAGAACCAGGTATTGCAAGTATCAGGATTCTTCAAGGTGATCGAAGATGTAGATACTTGTGTATGGTATTCAGTTGATAGTAATGATTACGAGAACTTGCTTCTCTTTCAGGTTACTCATATCTGGATGTATTCCTAAGTTGAGTATTGTTGATCGGCCTCTCTCCATTTAGTTGACATGCACTGGAGACAGCTGCATGATTTGAATCTGGTTCCAATTAAATCAGTGCTTCTGTTTCTATATTGGATATAGAATAGTTCATATCTTAACAATGTTAAGGTACGGGGAGTTGTCCGGCTTATGCTTAAAACCAGACTCTGGATAACTCAAGGTATGTTTCTGTAATGGCTATTTGTGGGTTGACCCGGGCTATGACGAGGGTAGACTTTCTACTATCTGGAAGATCAATAGTAATATTGTTCTTGACTCGCCACAGTTTTAGTAAAATGGATTTTTTTAGAAAACAGTAGTGGGAGTATGGTAGAACTGGAAGTGATTCCAGAACCGCTAACAATTACTGAAAATTTAATAGGACCTAAAGAATCAATCTGGATTGTCATTCCATTAGCCACTCCACAGATGTGGTGGGTAACCTCAGGCACCCGAGAGGTACTCCGGTAACCTCAAGGACGCTGGCAAGGAAGTTCTTGATTACACAGACTTGCCATTGCTGTTGTTCCAGACTGTGAGACCCGGCAGGAAGATGAGTATAACGTCGTTCTAAACTAGCTTTAGAAGTGTACGTGTATATGACTCTGCCAGAGGGTTGTTGTAGTCAGTGGGAGCAGCGGATGCAAAGTGGACAAGTAGCTTATATCTATTTATAGACTAAAGCGGATATAGCGGAGATAGATCATCTAGTTTTGATGTGACAGTCATAGGTTTGACTTCATCAGAATAGGGGATGGGTCTGTTAAGAAGGTGGTAGGGTGTGATGTCCTGGTATTTGGATGACATACACAGAGTAGGAAGTGAAATTCCTATACTACGATTGGTTGTACTTTGGTTGTCACACAGTGGTTTCTCCACATAGGATATATATATAATATCAGACATTCTGGCTACTAGATCTATGGTTTTATATCTAGATTTGGGTAGTTTCCCAATCTGGGTACTTAGACAGCATTCTACATGTGTTCAAGAATGGACGACTCCTGGCATGGTAGTGTACTTGCAGGTGATGGAGCCACCCTCTCAAAAGGTGTCTTACAGACTAAAGGGGAGAGGGATGTGCATGATTGACGTATCACTTGCTTAGGCAATTGAGTCAATCATGAGATGTCAAGTACCACACCAGATGTTCTTTTTTGCACTAGATGCAATAATTTGATATTGATCCGATCCTGGAGAAACATTCGGAAGCAGTTTTTAGAACATAAGTGGATGTTCCAGGGATATGATAACGACAACCTCTTTCTGGAGACGGGTATCATTCCAGGCTTCCAAGGTGACCAGGATGACAGAGTGACTGTTAGAGTAATAGTTTTCCCTCTAACGAGGGGCAGTTGTTTGGACAGGAGGTCCAAGCAGATACTGAGGGAGGCATAGCACAGGATGTTGATTAAGTTTAGTTGACGATAGAGTCTAAGAAGTTTGGATTTGGAGTTCATTTATGAACTAGGTCCCATCAGATATCCAGACATATTCTAAAACAGGTATTACTCATTTCGGGAGATGGCTTTCTCCGTGAACTTGAGATAAAGAGAGACATTACTGTACATCGACCTGAGTGTTAGTTATATGTATGCCCTAGAGGCCATTACTGTACAAACGATGTATATTGTAGTGGATGCTAGGACATATATAGGGAGGACTTTCTTGCTCGACATGATAGTATGCTATCTGGTTGTACTTTATCTTAACATGTACTCTGCTTGTCTCTATGTTACATGTTGATAAAGCCCTTAGGATATGTACTCGACTACTGGGACTATGATGAGATCATACTAGTGGGGCCACGGTAGTCGACGAGTACATCCTATAACTGTTCCTAGTCGAGGGTGTATCGAGACAGGGCATCGATGCACCAGAGTAGACTAGCGTATACGCATCTTGACCCATATGATGGGCGATGGATGATCCCATATCCATCGGTGTTTGACATCAAGGAAGGTGTACGGGTGCTCAGTAGAGACTGGGTACACTGGACGGACTCGCCGAGAACTCCCAGATGGTATTATACCATACGTCAGATGGCAGTTCTCCGGTGACACTGGTACAAAGTAGTCAGTCGACCCGAGATCGTCATAGAGTCTTGTATGATTCCTACTGTGCTTTGATTTCCATCATACCACGTCCAAGAGTGCGTGCAAAAAGGTGGCTTTTGGGTACAGTCCCGAATCACATGGAGGCAATGAGCGATAGGAGGGGATTCGTCTCTCCCGGTATAGGGAGTTGATGTTGTGCTGTGTTCGATTGGCTATAACCGGAAATCCCTGGCCAGGGCTGCTGAGATTTACTGGTAAGTGTTATCAGTAGTTTCTCGAACTGTTATAGACCTCATATCGACACGACTTATCAAGTTACTGGGGTCTGACGTTTACCACCCCTAGGCGAGATATGCAACATATCAGACGACGAGACCGGACTGTACGGGAGTGTTACTGTTTGGATTCGCAGGAGAAAGTACAGGCTTGCTTGTTGATCTTCTGAGCGATCAATACCTGGGTAGCTGTTACGTTTAGCTGACCGCTTGCAGCTTGTGGGTGTTTGATATGATCATCACCTACTGCCGGCGTATTGACGATTCTTTAGAGTCCTACACAGAGGTTTCTTGACTCAGGCAAAACGGAGTAGGAGCACATATGTGATATGTGCGGGACCGAGGATAATGCGATATGTGATACCGTATTATATTCTCGCGATATTTGATATCAGCCGGGTCGTCGGATCAAGAGTTGATTCGGCAAATCGGTACGGATAAATATTAGTCGGTTATATGCGATATAGCCGGATTGTCGGATCAAGTGTTGATTCGATAATTTAATGTATTATAATATATATGATATATTAAATTACATTAGCTAATATTTGCTCACTAAAAGATTCTTTTTCTCACTCGGGTAATACATTGATATATATGCGATATATGTTAAATGTATTATTTTATTTTGTTGCAATAAATATTGTATATGTGATATATAATATTGTAACATGATATGATAAATAATGCAACTTGTTTAGTAGAGATTAAACATGGTTAGGGTTTGATTAGGGTTAAGGCTTTTTAGAAGTTTCTAGAAGTTTTCTTTCTTTGTCTTTGTTAAGATATTATGCTAGATATTTCCAAAACCCTAACAAAACCTTTAACCCTAGTTAATTCTCTACAAGAGTTAGCTTGACCATGGTTGCATTATCTATCATATTATTTCATTTCCTATTCATCACAAAAGGAGAACTAATATTGTTCATCTTCTTCCTTCAATTCTTTTCATGAAAAAGCTTGCTTGTTTTTCAAAAGGTGATGAATAAATATGAGAAAAAGATAAATAAAGAGAGCAAAATTCCTACTTCATCATCCTCATCTTCCCTTGCCATTTAGATGAGGGTGTTCACATCATTTCATGAGTGTTAGCTTGTGTTAAAGAAACTTCAAGGTAGATCATCTTAGTATCGAAGATCGGAAGCAAAGGTTGCGTCTTTCTCTTCGTGGAACCTCTCGAGAGTCCGGATCCCGATGATCGCAGCGAAGGGACCACAACACGGAGCATATGAAGTGAAGGACCGGATCTACAAAGGTTGTAATCCCTCTCACTTAGTGTTAAAATGTTTAGCATGCTTGTTTTCGCCTAATCTCTAGTTTAAAGTTCCGTATTCGGGTTGTTCGGCACGGCTAAAATTTTAATCGGGCATGGTTGATGCCTCGTAGACCCTTGTGCGCGTGCCTAGCAACCCTACAGTGGTATCAGAGCCAAGCTAGAGCTTTAGACGAAGTCTAGACGAAGTTTAAAGTCCGATCGAAACCCGAAACCCCGTTAAAACCCGCTCTCTGGACTTTTTCTAAAAACTGGGATTTTTCCAAATTAAAAATGCTTAAAAAATTCAGCAGGGAATTCTAAGAATTACGGTACAAAAATTCTTTGATGAACAGTAAGAAGCGCGGCGGAACCGCGGCAGAAGCATGCCTTCTGCGGCGGTTCCGCGGCACAATGATGACGTCATCAATTTTTCTTTGCACAGTAACTCCTATTTTATTATGCTGGATTTTCTGGGAATTTTTAATATTTATTCAAGAGTTGAATCATCTGGGGTTGTTTTGGGGATTCGATGATTCGATCGGTGTATCAGATTTTGTCTATGTGGTTTTCCGGATAACTTTTAGAAACTGTTAAAAAGTTCGAACGGATATCAATAACTCAATTTTTCCCCTGTCGGAAAATTTTTCAAAAGTTGGATTTTTCCTCGTGTTTAAGAATGTTCTAAGTCGTGCAAGTAACTCGATGGACCCTCTAGAAGACAACAAACCTTAACTCGATTATGTGACCGTCTTGAACTGCTCTTTGAACCTTAGGGTTTGGGGCAGTACGGCGTGCCACATGTGAGGCGTTGGCTTGACCCTTCTACGGCTGGACCATTGGTACTGTGGCATGTGATGGACGTTTTTAAACTGATTTCAAGTGTTGAGATATATTGGGGAAATCTTGGGTGCTTGATGATTCGATCGGAAAGTTTAACTTTTTTTCTATTTATCTGGAATGTGATACAATATTTGGAATCCACAGGTAGTTATGAGATAACTAATTTGAATATTATAAACATAGCAGTTTAGTCTCAGATGATCGGTTGCCACGGAATTTTGATGTGATCAAAAGTCCGTCGCAATCACGTAGCGTACGCGGATACTCGCCGGGTAAACTTAATAGACAGCCTTACTCCATAGCCCTGACCAAGTGACTGTAGGAGAACCCCGTCGCCGAAAGCATCCGTTCGGGTGCTCCCGGTAGCGGTGTTCCGCCTTAGTGCACTTCGTCGACGGTATCAGGGGTGCAGTCGCCTACTAAAGTTTGCGACGAGCATTCGATCAGGACGTCGGGAATCTTGTTGAATTGCCCGACTTGATATTGAAAAGAGTTTTCGATAATGAGACTAAAATGCGGGGTTTATAATTGTTAGGCATGCGATGTCTAAAGGAATTCATTTGGTTAGGCATGCGATGTCTAAGGAGGTTGCGGATTCCAACTGTTGTAGTTTTACACTTTCTTTTCTGTGACCTAAGCGTAGTATGTGGTGTATCGCCGGCTTCGTTGCTATACATCAACGACAATCGGGATACGCATACTTGCTTACGTTGATGATATGAGATATTATGTGTTGCTGTGATATGTTATATTGGATCGTCGCGTTTTGAATAGCCGGGGGTTTTATGTGAGATGAGAGTTTTTTCTTTTTCATTCATGTAAAATTCATTTGTATGTAATATTCTTTTATTGGGGCACTTCCAGGTAGCGGAAGATGCCACCGTTGTATATTATTTACTTTTCCGCATTAGGTAGACCCAAGGCGGGGAGCACAAGTAACCGGATTCTAGGGTCCAGTGGGAGACCATCTCGAGGAGTCGAGACCGGGTCTCCTAACCCTAGAGTTGGCAGTGTTACTTGCCGCTCTCGTAGGGGTCTGGGGATGTGGGTTTGGCTATTCATCGCGACCGTGGAATCCGTGTTTTATACAGGCTCGTATTGAAAACACGGACGTCCTAGTATATCCAATATTTCATATATGTTCTTCTGCTGCAATGTTCTGTGATGAGATCATATTACTGCCTGAGGCGAATGTTTATATTTTATATATATGAGATATATTTATATTGCAGATTTCGTTTCAAAAGAGATGCTTGTGAAGCATATTAAAATAGGACTTCATTAATGAGATTAATGAAATAAAAGAAACCTAAGATGTTGTAGAAACTTGTTTTAAAAACTGGTAGCTCTAGTTCTTGCTTTGCATAGCGGTGTTCCTTGTAGAACATCCAGCACCTTATTCGATGGGGAAAGGACCGAGATCCCTTCACCGGGAGTGACTCCTTTAGCAATAACTGGCAGATGCTACAAACTCGGTTTGTCTTTTGATTTCTTTTATAGTTTTGCTTTGCATAGTGGTATTTGTGAAATATCCTGCACCTTATTCGATGAGGAAAGGGCCGACGATCCCTTCACCGGGAGTGACCCCTTTAGCAAAACTAGAAAAGCCTCAAAAACACTCCATTTAAAATCACTCGATTCTACAACGATATCAAGTTCATTACGCAAAGGGTTTTCATAAAAACCTGTCGTAGCCCTCCGTCATTTCAGATAAGGACTGTTTAGTATTCGTGCTGCGTTTGTTGGCCTTTGTCAAGGCGTAGTGTGCGGTGGCTGAATAGTACTTATCTGCTTATGCATATGATGCAGATTGGATTAGGGTAGTCGTGCGACCTTGTTGGCCTTTGTCAAGGGCCGTGCGAGTGGGTTTAATTCAATCAAGAAATGACGGGTTGAACTTGACTAGCAGCCTATGGTTTGTTGGCCTTTGTCAAGGTCATAGGAGGCTTGGGGCAAAATATTATTGGGAATTTCAAGTGTTGAAATTTGCAATGAGATTGCATACCTTCTATAAGATAGTTGGATCCCGATACCCGCTGCGAGTAAGAGTTACTCCTGGGAGAGTTTTACACATTACAATTAGCCGATCAAGTAGGTGTCTAGAAAGGTGTTAACGGGGTTACGCCTCTGGGAAAACGAGGTTTACGTTAATTAGGTTCGTGCGATAGCACGGGGGACCTCCCTCAAAGTACCGACACTGGCCTGGCTGAAAGATTGGCGAACTTGTAGCGTGTAATTAATCCCGGCTAGTCTTTCCTTTTAGGGTTTGAAGGAAGATTTGATTAAAACAGTGGGAGACATCCTGATTAGATATATTAGATAACCAATCTAATCTTGCAAGAGCATACGCTGAGTGTTTTCTTCTCTCTCTCTCCAGGTAGCGACCATATCACGCCTTAATCAAGATAATAAAACGGATATATTGACCGAACCCGCTTGTTATACTGAGCTGGGGAACGTTGGTCCCGCTCCAACTTATAATTGTTATAAGACAGAGCAGGAAATTGGGGAATACCAGATTTCCCGTGCCGCCCAAACGAAGAAAGTGCATGCTGATGCATCATCTTCGGGTGTGTTAATTACACAGAACTGTTTCTCAGTATCCTTTACGTCCTGGGTATGTGATACCGGATCAGGATCCCGCATATGTAATCTGTTACATGGGCTACAGATAGGTAGAGAACTGAGAACGGGTGATAAGTTTCATGAGACAGAAAATGGTGCAAGTGTTGCAGCCAAGTCTGTTGGTCACTATCACCCTGTATTACCGGAATACATTGATTCTGAACAAATGTTATTAGATACCGAACCTGATATACAAAATCATATCAGTCTCTTTATTAGTAAAGAAAGGATATAATTTTGTATTGATTGGATAATGTTTTGAACATTTCCTATATCAAGAGTTGATCGGTTCAGGCACGTTATCTAAAAGCATTGACGTTCTAAATCAAACTACAGTTCTTAGTATACAGAACACACACGAGAGGAAAAGTTCAGATATGAATGAATCCTTCTTGAGGTATTGTAGACTGGGTCATATCAATGCGACCCGACTGGCTGAAGTTACATATAGATGCATATTTAAATTAGTTTGAATTTACATCTTATGAAACTTGCCAGTCATGTCACAAAGATAAGATGACCACAGCTCTGTTTGTTGGAAACAGAGAAAGAGTTAGTAAACTTTTGGGATTGATACATGCTGATGTATGAAAGTCTCCTGTCTACACATGCCAAGATCGGTTCTTTGTACTTCATTACATTCTCTGATAATCTCTCAAGATTCAGACATATGTTCCTGTTGAAACACAAGTCCGAACCTTTTGAGATATTCACAGAATATAAGTTAGAAGTAGAGAACCAAAATATAGGTATAAGTATTATGTCCTTTGATGAGATCGAGGAGGAGAATACTTGAGCACGGAATTCCTGGACTATTCTAAAGGAGAATGAGATTCTCTCTCAGCATTACTCCTTCGAATACACCACAGCACGTCGGTGTATCGGGGCGGAGCAATAGCGCCCTATGTGATATGGTGTGCTCTATGATGAGTACTACTTAGTTTCCTATTTCCTTTTGGATGTTATGCGCTTGAGAAACTGCATACCTATTGAATAAGGTTCAAATCAAATCAGTTGCCTACCACTTCATATATGATATGGAAAGGGAAGAGCCCATATCTTAAGCTTGTTAAGATTTGGGTTGTCCGGCCTATGTCTAAAAGCAAAATTCGGACAAGCTTGAGGAAAGGTCTGTTATGTAGAACTGGAAAGGTTCCAGCTATACAAACTGCAGCTAATGATTTGGTAGAACCAAAGGATTCAATAGCTTCCAACGAACCTCAGCCTCTCCGCCGATCTAGTAGGGTTCCTCACCCACCTGAGAGATACTTTAGTTTCTCTATGACAGTGGGAGCGAGGATTGCATCATGAGATGATGACCCAACTAGTTTCGAGCTGGCCATCAGGAGTGGGACTCTGTAAGAATGGCTGGATGCTTATCGATCTGAGATGGAATCCTTATACACCAACAAAGTATGGACTTTGGTTGCTTTATCTGAAGGGTTAAATCCCCATCAGGAGCGAGTATATCTTGAGAAGATTACTTGGTGTACATAGAAAAGTTGAGACTTTCAAATCTATGCTTAAGTCCATCCAGATCCTACTTGCCACGGCTACATACCATGACTACGATATCTGGTGGTTGGGTGTCATGACTGCTTTTCTAAATGATGATTTAGAAGATAGCGTCTATAAGTACACAGCCAGAGGGCTTCGTAGACAGTGGGAGCAGCGGAAACGTGTGCAAGATGTTTTATAAAACAGGCATCGCGGAGTTGGAACATCTGTTTTGATGTGGTAGTCAAAGAGTTTGACTTCATCAAAATGGTAGATGAACCTTGTATATACAAAACGGTATTAGGGAGTATGGTGGTAATCCTCGTAGAGTACGTGGATGACATACTCTTGATAGGGAAGGAGTTTCCTATGCTACGCTCAGTCAATCTCCGCTTATCACAAGGATTCTCCATGTAGGATCAAGGAGATACCTCCTAAATCCTGGGTTTTTGGATCTATGAGATAGATCTAATTGGATGTTAGGATACTCACTAGTTGTAGTGAGATGGTATCAATCAATCCTGGGGAGAATCACTGGAAAGGTTCCAGACTGATAAGGACGACTGAATGTCAGTCGAAGGCATTGTCTTCACCTTCAGTGGAGGGACGGTATGTTAGAAGAGTTCCAAGCTAGATACCGTGACATACTAGACGATTAAAGGCAAGATACATCGTTACCAAGGATACTACCAAAGAGGCAGTCTTGATATATATAAGTTCATAAGATGAACTTCGTTCCTACCATTGTGTGACAATGGAGTTGTGGCTTCAGCCAAGGAACTACCGTCCCATCAGAAATCCAGATATAATTCTTAGGCAGTATCACCTGATCATGGAGATGGTTGATCTCCAGGAAGATCGAGGTTAGGAAAGCAGACACAGAGGACGACAGCGCGGATCCATTCACAAAGGCCTTTTTCCCAGTAGAGACTTTTATGGGATGGTTGAGTATGAGATACTTCAACCGCAGCTAATTGTTGGGTATGCGATACCATAACAGATGGCCCTAGTGTAAGTGGGAGATTGTTAGTTATATGTATGCCCTAGAGGCCATTACTGTACATACGATGTATATTGTAGTGGATGCTAGGACATATATAGGGAGGACTTTCTTGCTCGACATGATAGTATGCTATCTGGTTGTACTTTATCTTAAAATGTACTCTGATTGTCTCTATGTTACATGTTGATAAAGCCCTTAGGATATGTACTCGACTACTGGGACTATGATGAGATCATACTAGTGGGGCCACGGTAGTCGACGAGTACATCCTATAACTGTTCCTAGTCGAGGGTGTATCGAGACAGGGCATCGATGCACCAGAGTAGACTAGCGTATACGCATCTTGACCCATATGATGGGCGATGGATGATCCCATATCCATCGGTGTTTGACATCAAGGATGGTGTACGGGTGCTCAGTAGAGACTGGGTACACTGGACGGACTCGCCGAGAACTCCCAGATGGTATTATACCATACGTCAGATGGCAGTTCTCCGGTGACACTGGTACAGAGTAGTCTGTCGACCCGAGATCGTCATAGAGTCTTGTATGATTCCCACTGTGCTTTGATTTCCATCATACCACGTCCAAGAGGGCATGCAAAAAGGTGGCTTTTGGGTACAGTCCCGAATCACATGGAGGCAATGAGCGATAGGAGGGGATTCGTCTCTCCCGGTATAGGGAGTTGATGTTGTGCTGTGTTCGATTGCCTATAACCGGAAATCCCTGGCCAGGGTTGCTGAGATTTACTGGTAAGTGTTATCAGTAGTTTCTCGAACTGTTATAGACCTCATATCGACACGACTTATCAAGCTACTGGGGTCTGATGTTTACCACCCCTAGGCGAGATATGCAACATATCAGACGACGAGACCGGACTGTACGGGAGTGTTACTGTTTGGATTCGCAGGAGAAAGTACAGGCTTGCTTGTTGATCTTCTGAGCGATCAATACCTGGGTAGCTGTTACGTTTAGCTGACCGCTTGCAGCTTATGGGTGTTTGATATGATCATCACCTACTGCCGGCGTATTGACGATTCTTTAGAGTCCTACACAGAGGTTTCTTGACTCAGGAAAAACGGAGTAGGAGCACATATGTGATATGTGCGGGACCGAGGATAATGCGATATGTGATACCGTATTATATTCTCGCGATATTTGATATCAGCCGGGTCGTCGGATCAAGTGTTGATTCGGCAAATCGGTACGGATAAATATTTGTCGGTTATATGCGATATAGCCGGATTGTCGGATCAAGTGTTGATTCGATAATTTAATGTATAATAATATATATGATATATTAAATTACATTAGCTAATATTTGCTCACTAAAAGATTCTTTTTCTCACTCGGGTAATACATTGATATATATGCGATATATGTTAAATGTATTATTTTATTTTGTTGCAATAAATATTGTATATGTGATATATAATATTGTAACATGATATGATAAATAATGCAACTTGTTTAGTAGAGATTAAACATGGTTAGGGTTTGATTAGGGTTAAGGCTTTCTAGAAGTTTCTAGAAGTTTTCTTTCTTTGTCTTTGTTAAGATATTATGCTAGATATTTCCAAAACCCTAACCAAACCTTTAACCCTAGTTAATTCTCTACAAGAGTTAGCTTGACCATGGTTGCATTATCTATCATATTATTTCATTTCCTATTCATCACAAAAGGAGAACTAATATTGTTCATCTTCTTCCTTCAATTCTTTTCATGAAAAAGCTTGCTTGTTTTTCAAAAGGTGATGAATAAATATGAGAAAAAGATAAATAAAGAGAGCAAAATTCGTACTTCATCATCCTCATCTTCCCTTGCCATTTAGATGAGGGTGTTTACATCATTTCATGAGTGTTAGCTTGTGTTAAAGAAACTTCAAGGTAGATCATCTTAGTATCGAAGATCGGAAGCAAAGGTTGCGTCTTTCTCTTCGTGGAACCTCTCGAGAGTCCGGATCCCGATGATCGCAGCGAAGGGACCACAACACGGAGCATATGAAGTGAAGGACCGGATCTACAAAGGTTGTAATCCCTCTCACTTAGTGTTAAAATGTTTAGCATGCTTGTTTTCGCCTAATCTCTAGTTTAAAGTTCTGTATTCGGATTGTTCGGCACGGCTAAAATTTTAATCGGGCATGGTTGATACCTCGTAGACCCTTGTGCGCGTGCTTAGCAACCCTACAGTGAGATCATCATTTGTCTCGTGTTAGTTCCCACTGTGCTTTGATTACTACCCTACTACGACTCAAAGGAGTTATGCAAACAGGTTTTAGTTGGGTACAGTCCCGAGCCACATGGAGGCAGTGAGCGGATCGGCAGGCGTTTCGTCTCTCCCGGTATTGGGGGTGAGATTGCGCTGTGTCTAGGAGAGCCATTACACGAAGTTCTTGGCCAAGGCAGGAGATTTACTGGTAGGTATTCCAGTAGTATCTCAGGGTGTTCTGGGCTACACTCCGACACGACTTGTACCGCTTTTGGGGGTCTTACTTTTACCAACCCCCTAGGCCTGACATGCGATACTCATAGACGAACGGACCGGACTATACGGATATTGTCACTGACAGGCTCAGTAGGGTGTCGGGATGAGTTTGCTCATCGACCTCCCTTTTGGTCAATACCGGTAGCCCGTTACGTACAGCTAGTACCACTGACGTGCTAGTGGTTAAATCCACAACCAAAGTATTGACGAGTCTTTAGAGTCCCCCACAGACAGTTTCTCAAGTTTCGGGCGAAACGTTGTAGAGGACGTATGGTATTATGACAGGGTTCGATCATATTTGTGCAGTCGTGCACGGATCATGATCGGATGGATCATACTAGTGGGTTTGGTTTAAGCCGGATCCTAGTATTAGATTTGTTGGATTACTTTAGTCTCATCGCATTTGCATTCAGTCGGAATGCGGATGCAGGTATGTATATACAGGTGAGGGGTATCCTTTTGATCCGTCACGAGTTTACTTTAGATGTTGCCGTATCTTTTTGTTGGACCAAATATTTCGATTAATGTTTGGATGGTGGAAATTGTGAGTGGAAGTGATGATTTAGTGCATTAAATGAGACATGTGCTTCATTGGTGACTCATGGTCTCTTATCTTGTGCTATGTCAATTTATTTGATTAATTGTTGTGTTGAAATGAGAGGGGGAGAGAGAGAGTTGACAGCCACTAGGGGCTTGGGTTAACTCTTGAGATTATTCTCTCTCTCACACAACTCATTGCAACACAACAACAAAAGGCCTCTCTTCTTCTTCTTCTTCTTCTAGCTCACCACATCCACCATGGCATCATCTTCTATCTCCACTCTAACCATCTCATGTGTTGAGAATCCTAGAGTGTCAAGAGACAAAGTTATCACACACATTCTCTACTTCACCTTGGACACGTCGGCTAGCAAACTTCGTGTCCGAGTTGCTTCGGATGAAGAGGGAGGCCGTAAAAAGACTAATTGATTTGGTGCCCTTCCGACGAGGAGACCGGAGATCGGAGATGCCGCGAGGATCTTGGGATGGTGGCCAAAGACCGAAGGACACGGATCGATCGGTATAGCCACTCTCACTTCTTAGTAGTTAGCTAGTTTAGCGTTAATGGTTCGATCCGGGTTTTAAAGTTTGCATTAGCGCCAGTTTCAAGTTTATGAAAAGTTTTTGTTTCCGTATTTTGGCCTCGGATCGACGGACGGGGCTCTACCGTAGACTTACAAAACGTAAGCAACGTCTATATAATATATCACATATACTACATCTGTAGGGTTCCTAGGCACCCTAATGAGGTCTCACAAGGCATCAACCATGCCAATTTCAAAAAATCTAGGTGCCGAGAAGCCCGACTACGGATCGTTGGCTAGAAATCTAGGCGGAAATGAAATCTAGTTAACAACTTAACAAAAAGGAAACGGAAATTCAACCTTTGTAGATCCGGTGCTCCACCTCCATAGCTCCGCAACGAAGTCCCCTCGCTGTCCGAATGAATTCCCGGGCTCTAGCGTCGGCTTCGTCGGAAAAATGGCGAGCTAGGTCGTCGATGTCCATGCCGAAGATGATCTACGTCGAAGCATCGCAAGATCAAGCTCTCACTTCACCAAGTCATGAAACTTGTGAAGAAAACACACTCTACTTCTTGGCAAGAGTTAGAGGATGAAGAAATAGGAAGTGGGTAGACTTTAGATTTGGATTTCTCATTCTTTTTCATCACTTGCCATTGATGGAGGCAAGCTTTCTTCACTTGAAGAAAAATGAAGAAGAAGAAGGTAAATGTTATGACAAGTTAATTCCAAAAAGAAAATTAAAAGAATACTTATCATAACCAAACCATGGTCAAGTGTAGAGAATAAATCATGGTTAGTGGGATGGTTAGGGTTAAGCATGAGACAAAATGGTCACTTGGTCAAAGTCTTCATGAAGCTTCATGAACAAAACAAAACATGCCACCATTTTCTCATTTGCTTTTCTTTTTCCCAAAGAATAAATAAATGAATAAAATGAATAAGGAAAAAGTAAACCCTAACCATTTCATTAACCAAGGTTTAATTCTTTACACTTAACCAAAAGGCATGCATCATCAAACATGATAAAAGCAAGTGCACAAAATCATATCGCATATGCAATGCGCACATCCGAGTGAGAAAATCCATCTTAAAGTGAACCAATACTAGTTAATGCAAAGTAATATATCAAATATATAATTATGCATTAAATCATTAAATCAACACTTGATTTAACGATCCGGTCATATCGCATATAACCGACTAGTATTCTATGTATCGGCTTATCGAAACAACCCTTGATTCGATAACTAGGTTATATCGCATACAACCTTTCGATACATTCATCGCGAGAATGGAATATGGTATCACATACACGCATTATTCTCGGTCCCGCACATATCTCATATGCGCTCCTATTTCGTTTCGCTTGAGCCTGGAAACCTCTGTGTAGGACTCTAAAGACTCGTCAATACGCCGGCAGCAGGTGATGATCATATCAAGCACCCACAAGCCGCAAGCGGTCTGCTAAACATAACGGCCACCCGGGTATTGAGCGATCAGAAGATCGACGAGCAAGCCCGCTCATACTCCTGTGAATCCAACCAGTAACACTACCGTACAGTCCGGTCTGATCGTCTGATATGTCGCATATCTCGCCTAGGGGTGGTAAACGTCAGACCCCAATAGCTCGATAAGTCGTGTCGATATGAGGTCTATAACAATTCGAGAAACTACTGGTAACACTTACCAGTAAATCTCAGCAACCCTGGCCAGGGATTTCCTGTTATAGCCAATCGAACACAGCGCAACATCAACCCCCTATACCGGGAGAGACGAATCCCCTCCTATCGCTCATTGCCTCCATGTGATTCGGGACTGTACCCAAAAACCACCGTTTTGCACGCCCTCTTGGACGTGGTAAGATGGAAATCAAAGCACAGTGGGAACCACACAAGACTCTATGACGATCTCGGGTCAACAGACTACTCTGTACCAGTGTCACCAGAGAACTGCCATCTGAGTCAGGTATAATACCATCTGGGAGTTCTCGGCGAGTCCGTCCAGTGTACCCAGTCTCTACTGAGCACCCGTATATCATCTCCGATGTCAAACACCAATGGATATGGGATCATCCATCGCCCATCTGTATGGGTCGAGAAGGTACACGCTAGTCTACTCTGGTATATCGATGCCCCATCTCGATACACCCACGACTAAGGACTTTGAAGGATGTACTTATGGACTACCATGTCCCCACTAGTATGATCCGCATCACAGTCCAGGTAGTCAAGTACACATCCTAAGGGCTTTACCAACATGTAACAGAGAGACAATCAGTGTACACGTTAAGGTAAAGGTCAACCAGATAGCATACTATCATGTCGAGCAAGAAAGTCCTCCCTATATATGTCCCAGCATCCACTACAATATACATCCAATGTACAGTAATAGACTCTAGGGCATACATATAACTAACAATCTCCCACTTGCACTAGGGCCATCTGTAGCAGTGGTTGTAGTATCTCATACTCAACCATCCCATAAAAGTCTCTCTCTGGGAATAGGCCTTCGTGAGTGGATCCGCCGTGTTGTCCTCTGAGTCTACTCTCCTAACCTCGATCACCCTGGAGATCAACCATCTCCATGTTCAGGTGATACTGCCTTAGAATATGTTTGGATCACTGATGGGACATGCGTTCCTTGGCATAAGCCACAACTCCATTGTCACACAATGGGAGGAACATAGTTCATCTCATGAACCAATATACATCCAAACAGCCTCTTTGGTAGCATCTTAAGTAGCGATGTATGCTGCCTTTATCGTCTAGTATGTCACGGTATCTAGCTTGGAACTCTTCCAACATACCGTCCCTCCACTGAGGGTAAAGACAATGCCTGTGACTGACATTCAGTCGTCCTTATCACCCTGGAACCCTTCCAGTGATTCTCCCCAGGATCATGTGATACCATCTCACTTCGACAAGTGAGAATCCTAACATCCATTTAGATCTATCTCATAGATCCAAAATCCAGGAGTTAGTAGGTATCATTATGATCCTATATGGAGAATCATTGTGATAAACGGAGATTGAGCGAGCGTAGCATAGGAAACTCTTTCCCTATCAAGAGTATGCCATTCACGTACTCTACGAGGATCAGCACCATACTCCCTACTACCTTTTTGTTCATACAAGGTTCATCTACCATTTTGATGATGTCAAACTCTTTGACTAATCCATCAAAACAGATGTTCCAACTCCGCGATGCCTGCTTTAATCCTATAAAGCATCTTGCACACGTTTCCGCTGCTCCCACTGTCTACGAAGCCCTCTGGCTGTGTACTTATAGACGCTCTCTTCTAAATCATCATTTAGAAAAGCAGTCAAGACACCCAACCACCAGATATCGCAGTCATGGTATGTAGCCGTGACAAGTAGGATCTGGATGGACTTAAGCATAGCTACTTGAAAAGGTTTCATCATTATCCACACCTGGTCAATGATGCAAACTTTTAACAAGTCTAGCTTTGAAAGTCTCAACTTTTCCATGTGCACAAAGTAATTTTCTCAAGATATACCTGCTCCTGATGGGGATTTAACCCTTCAGATATAGCAACCAAAGTCCATACTTTGTTGGTGTATAAGGATTCCATCTCAGATCGATAAACATCCAGCCATTCTTACAGAGTCTCACTCTTGATGGCCAGCTCGAAACTAGTTGGGTCATCATCTCATGATGCATTCCTCGCTCCCACTGTCATAGAGAAACCGAAGTATCTCTCAGGTGGGTGAGGAACCCTACTAGATCGGCGGAGAGGCTGAGGTTCGTTGGTTTCTACTGAATCCTCTGGTTGTACCAAATCATCTGCTGTAGTTTGTATAGCTGGAACACTTCCAGTTCTACATAACAGACCTTGCCTCGAGCTTGTCCGGATTTTGCTTTTAGACATAGGCCGGACAACCCCAAATCTTAACTAGCTTAAGACATGGGCTCTTCCCTTTCCATATCTCATATGGAGTGGTAGGCAACTGATTTGATTCGAACCTATTCAATAGGTATGCAGCTTCTCAAGTGTATAACCCCTAAAAGGAAATAGGTAACTCAGTAATACTCATCATAGAGCACACCATATCATATAGGGTGTGATTGCTCCGTCCCGATATACCATCGTGCTATAGTGTATTCGGAGGAGTAATGCCGAGAGAGAATCTCATTCTCCTTTAGAATAGTCCAGGATTTCCGTGCTCAAGTATTCTCCTCCTTGATCACATCGAAGGACATAATACTTATACCCGTATTTTGGTTCTCTACTTCTAACTTATATTCTGTGAATATCTCAAAAGGTTCGGACTTGTGTTTCAACAGGAACATATGTCTGAATCTAAAGAGATCATCAGAGAACGTAATGAAGTATAAAGAACCAGTCTTGGCATGTGTAGACAGGGGACCTACATACATCAACATGTATCATCCCAAGAGTTCACTAACTCTTTCTCTCGCTTTCCAGTAAACGGAGCTATGGTCATCTTATCTTTGTGACATGACTGGAGAGTTTCACAAGATGTAAATTCAAACTGATTTAAATATGCATCTATATGTAACTCTAGCTAGTCGGGTCACATTGATCTGACCTAGTCTACAATACCACAAGAAGGATTCGTTCATTTCTGAACTTTTCTTCTTGTGTGTGTTCTGTATACTTAAAAACTGTAGTTTGATCTAGAACATCAATGCTTTTAGATAACGTGCCTGAATCGATCAACTTTTGATATAGGAAATGTTCAAAACATTATCCAACAATACAAAATTATATCCTTTCTTTTCTAACAAAGAGAGTGATATGATTTGGTATATCAGGTTCGGTATCTAATAACATTCGTTCAGAATCAATGTATTGGTAATACAGGGTGACAGTGACCGACAGACTTGGCTGCAACTCTTGCCCCGTTTTCTGCCTCATGAAACTTATCACCCGTTCTCAGTTTTTCTACCCTTTTGTAGCCCTATGTAACAGATTACATATCTGGGATCCTGATCCGGTATCATATACCAAGGATGCGGAGGATACTGAGAAACAGTTCTGTATAATGAACACACCCGAAGATGATGCATCAGCATGCACTCTCTTCGTTTGGGCGGCACGGGAATTCTGGTATTCCCCAATTTCCTGCTCTGTCTTATAACAATTATAAGTTGGAGCGGGACCAACGTTCCCCAGCTTCGTATAACAAGCGGGTTCGGTCAATAATCCGTATTATTATCTTGATTAAGGCGTGATATGGTCGCTACCAGGAGAGAGAGAGAAGAAAACACTCAGCGTGCGCTCTTGCAAGAATAGATTGGTTATTATTTTATCTAATCAGGATGGCTCCCACTGCTTTTTATCAAATCTTCCTTCAAACCCTAAAAGGAAAAACTAGCCGGGATTAATTACACACTACAAGTTCGCCAATCTTTCAGCCAAGCCAGTGTCGGTACTTTGAGGTGTCGGTACTTTGAGGGAGGTCCCCCGTGCTTTCGCACGAACCTAATTAATGTAAACCTCGTTTTCCCAGAGGCGTAACCCCGTTGACACCTTTCTAGACACCTACTTGATCGGCTAATTGTAATGTATAAAACTCTCCCAAAAGTAACAATTACTCGCAGCGGGTATCGGGATCCAACTATCTCATAGAAGGTATGCAATCTCATTGCAAATTTCAACACTTGAAATTTCCGATAATATTTTGCCCCTAGCGTCCTATGACCTTGACGCAGGCTAACAAACCATAGTGCGCTAGTCAAGTTCAACCCGTCATTTCCTGATTGAAATAAACCCACCCGCAGACCCTTGACGCAGGCCAACAAAGTCGCACGACTACCCTAATCCAATCTGCATCATATGCATAAGCAGATAAATACTAGTTAGCTACCGCACACTACGCCTTGACGCAGGCCAACAAACGTAGCACGAATACTAACTAGCACTTATCTGAAATGACGGAGGGCTACGACAGGTTTTTCTGAAAACCTATTGTGTAATGAACATGATATCGTTGTAGGATCGAATGATTTTTGAAATGGAGTGCTTTTGAGGCTTTTCTAGTTTTGCTAAAGGAGTCACTCCCGGTGAAGGGATCGTCGGTCCTTTCCTCGTCGAATGAGGTGCAGGATATATCATATATATCACTGTGCAAAGCAAAAACTCTTAAAAGCAATCAAAAGACAAACCGAGTGTGTAGTATCTGCCAGTTATTGCTAAAGGAGTCACTCCCGGTGAAGGGATCTCGGTCCTTTCCCTATCGAATAAGGTGCAGGATATATCATATATACCGTTGTGCAAAGCAAGAACTGTAGCTACCTGTTTTATTTTGAAATTCGATTCTACAACATCTTAGGTTTCTTTTTATTTCATTAATCACATTAATGAAGTCCCATCATTTATATTACCTAAACATCACAGATAAATACGACGTACACTTATGCCATCCGCATTCGCCTCGATGTCCCCTCGTGCACCGTTAGGTTAGGTAACTAACGGCAGAGCGGGGCAGGGCTAGCGCGGGTGTAAAACATAAGTAACGCCTATATAATATATCATATATACTATATACTGTATCTATCACAGAACATCTCATGATCACATCACAGATATCGCAGCAGAAGAATCATATGAAATATTGGATATACTAGGACGTCCGTGTTTTCAATACGAGCCAGTATAAAACACGGATTCCACGGTCGCGATGAATAGCCAAACCCACACCCCTAGACCCCTACGAGAGCGGCAAGCAACCCTACCAATTCTAGAGTTAGGAGACCCGGACTCGACTCCTCGAGTTGGTCTCCCACTAGACTCCAGAACCCGGTTACTTGTGCCCTCCTCCTTGGGTCTATCCTAGTGCGGAAAAGTAAATAATATACAAAGGTGACAACTTCCGCAACCTGGAAGTGCCCCAATAAAAAAATATTACATACAAGTTTTTACATGAATGAAAATGAAAAACACTCATCTCACATAAAAACCCCCGGCTATTCAAACACGACGATCAAATATAACATATCCAGCAACACATAACATCACATGTCATCAACGTAAGTAAATATGCGCATCCCAATTGTCGTTGACATATAGCAACGAAACCGGCGATATCACATATTACACTTACGGTCACAGAAAAGAAAGTGTAAAACTACAACAGTTAGAATCCGCAACCACCTCAGACATCGCATGCCTGATCAAATGAATTCTTTAGACATCGCATGCCTAACAATTATAAACCCCGCATTTTAGTCTCATTATCGAAAACTCTTTTCAATATTAAGTCGGGCAATTCAACAGGATTCCCGACATTCTGATCGAATGCTCGTCGCAAACTTTAGTAGGCGGCTGCACCCCCGACGCCGTCGACCAAGTGCACCAAGGCGGAACACCGCTACCGCGAGCACCCGAACGGATGCTTTCGGCGACGGGGTTCTCCTACAGTCACTTGGTCGGGGCTATGGAGTGAGGCTGTCTATTAAGTTTACTCGGCGAGTATACGCGTACGCTACGTGATTGCGACGGACTTTTGATCGCATCAAAATTCCGTGGCAACCGATCAAGCGAGACTAAAGTGCTATGTTTATAACATTCATTCAGTTATCTCATAACTTATTGTGAATTCCAATTATTGTATCCCATTCCAGATAATTAGAAAATGTTAAACTTTCCGATCGAACAATCGAACACCCAAGTTTTCCCGATACAGATCAACACATGAAACAAGTCTAAAAACATTCAGTTCGTGCCTCAGTACCAACGGTCCAGCCGTAGAAGGGTCAAGCCAACGCCTCACATGTGGCACGCCGTACTGCCCCAAACCCGAAGGTTCAAAGGGCAGTTCAAGACGGTCACATAATCGAGTTAAGGTTTGTTGTCTTCTAGAGGGTCCATCGAGTTACTTGCACTACTTAGAACGTCTTTAAACTACGGAAAAATCCAACACTTGGAAATTTCCCGGCAGGGGAAAAAGTGGGTATTTATATCCGGTCGAACTTTTTAACATATTCTAAAATTTATCCGGAAAGCCAAATAGACAAAATCTGATAAACCCGATCGAATCATCGAAGCTCCAAAACATCCCAGATTATTCAACTCTTGAATAAATATTAAAAATACCCAGAGAACTCATCACTGTTAAATAGGAATTACTGTGCAAAAGTCAACGCAAGAGGAGACCATTAGGCCGCGGAACCGCCGCACATGCCAAGCTCGTGCCGCGGTTCCGCGGTGGTTTAATTGAATTAGGCCCCCGTATTTCACAGTAATTCATATAAAACCCTGCTTAATTTTCTGCATATTTTTAATGTGGAAAAATGCACAGTTTTGAAAAAAGGACAGAGAGCATGGGAAAAATGAGGTTTCGGGTTCGATCGGGATTCAAACGTTGTCTAGACTTCGTCTAAGGCTCTAGCTAGGCTCTGATACCACTGTAGGGTTCCTAGGCACCCTAATGAGGTCTCACAAGGCATCAACCATGCCAATTTCAAAAAATCTAGGTGCCGAGAAGCCCGACTACGGATCGTTGGCTAGAAATCTAGGCGGAAATGAAATCTATTTAACAACTTAACAAAAAGGAAACGGAAATACAACCTTTGTAGATCCGGTGCTCCACCTCTATAGCTCCGCAACGAAGTCCCCTCGCTGTCCGAATGAATTCCCGGGCTCTAGCGTCGGCTTCGTCGGAGAAATGGCGAGCTAGGTCGTCGATGTCCATGCCGAAGATGATCTACGTCGAAGCATCGCAAGATCAAGCTCTCACTTCACCAAGTCATGAAACTTGTGAAGAAAACAAACTCTACTTCTTGGCAAGAGTTAGAGGATGAAGAAATAGGAAGTGGATAGACTTTAGATTTGGATTTCTCACTCTTTCTCATCACTTGCCATTGATGGAGGCAAGCTTTCTTCACTTGAAGAAAAATGAAGAAGAAGAAGCTAAATGTTATGACAAGTTAATTCCAAAAAGAAAATTAAAAGAATACTTATCATAACCAAACCATGGTCAAGTGTAGAGAATAAATCATGGTTAGTGGGATGGTTAGGGTTAAGCATGAGACAAAATGGTCACTTGGTCAAAGTCTTCATAAAGCTTCATGAACAAAACAAAACATGCCACCATTTTCTGATTTGCTTTTCTTTTTCCAAAAGAATAAATAAATGAATAAAATGAATAATGAAAAAGTAAACCCTAACCATTTCATTAACCAAGGTTTAATTCTTTACACTTAACCAAAAGGCATGCATCATCAAACATGATACAAGCAAGTGCACAAAATCATATCGCATATGCAATGCGCACATCCGAGTGAGAAAATCCATCTTAAAGTGAACCAATACTAGTTAATGCAAAGTAATATATCAAATATATAATTATGCATTAAATCATTAAATCAACACTTGATTTAACGATCCGGTCATATCGCATATAACCGACTAGTATTCTATGTATCGGCTTATCGAACCAACCCTTGATTCGATAACTAGGTTATATCGCATACAACCTTTCGATACATTCATCGCGAGAATGGAATACGGTATCACATACACGCATTATTCTCGGTCCCGCACATATCCCATATGCGCTCCTATTTCGTTTCGCTTGAGCCAGGAAACCTCTGTGTAGGACTCTAAAGACTCGTCAATACGCCGGCAGCAGGTGATGATCATATCAAGCACCCACAAGCCGCAAGCGGTCTGCTAAACGTAACGGCCACCCGGGTATTGGGCGATCAGAAGATCGACGAGCAAGCCCGCTCATACTCCTGTGAATCCAACCAGTAACACTACCGTACAGTCCGGTCTGATCGTCTGATATGTCGCATATCTCGCCTAGGGGTGGTAAACGTCAGACCCCAATAGCTTGATAAGTCGTGTCGATATGAGGTCTATAACAATTCGAGAAACTACTGGTAACACTTACCAGTAAATCTCAGCAACCCTGGCCAGGGATTTCCTGTTATAGCCAATCGAACACAGCGCAACATCAACCCCTATACCGGGAGAGACGAATCCCCTCCTATCGCTCATTGCCTCCATGTGATTCGGGACTGTACCCAAAAACCACCATTTTGCACGCCCTCTTGGACGTGGTAAGATGGAAATCAAAGCACAGTGGGAACCACACAAGACTCTATGACTATCTCGGGTCAACAGACTACTCTGTACCAGTGTTACCAGAGAACTGCCATCTGACGTCAGGTATAATACCATCTGGGAGTTCTCGGCGAGTCCGTCCAGTGTACCCAGTCTCTACTGAGCACCCGTATATCATCTCCGATGTCAAACACCAATGGATATGGGATCATCCATCGCCCATCTGTATGGGTCGAGAAGGTACACGCTAGTCTACTCTGGTATATCGATTCCCCATCTCGATACACCCACGACTAGGGACTTTGAAGGATGTACTTATGGACTACCATGTCCCCACTAGTATGATCCGCATCACAGTCCAGGTAGTCAAGTACACATCCTAAGGGCTTTACCAACATGTAACAGAGAGATAATCAGTGTACACGTTAAGGTAAAGGTCAACCAGATAGCATACTATCATGTCGACCAAGAAAGTCCTCCCTATATATGTCCCAGCATCCACTACAATATACATCCAATGTACAGTAATGGCCTCTAAGGCATACATATAACTAACAATATCCAGTATCTATCTTAACATATACAGTGATCACATCACAGATAAATCGCAGCAAGAACACAATATATGAAATATTGGATATACTAGGATTTCCGGGTTTTATTTTAAGCCTGTATAAAGCACGGATTCCACGATCGTAATGAATAGCCAACCCCACACCCCTAGACCCCTACGAGAGTGGTAAGAAACCCTACCAATTCTAGAGTTAGGAGACCTGGTCTCGACTCCTCGAGATGGTCACCCACTGGACCCTAGATCCCGGTTACTTGTGCTCCCTACCTTGGGTCTATCCTAATGCGGAAAAGTAAATAATATACAATGGCGACATCATCCTCAACCTGGAAGTGCCCCAATAAAAGAATAATACATACAATGAATTTTACATGAATGAAAATAAAAACTCTCATCTCACATAAAACCACCGGCTATTCAAACTCTACGATCCAATATAACATATCCCAGCAACACATAACATCACATGTCATCAACGTAAGTAAATATGCGTAGCCCAATTGTCATTGACGTATAGCAACAAAACCGGCGATACACCACATATTACACTTACGGTCGCAGAAAAGAAAGTGAAAAACTACAACAGTTGGAATCCGCAACCACCTTAGACATCACATGCCTAACCAAATGAATTCCTTAGACATCGCATGCCTAACAATTATAAACCCCGCATTTTAGTCTCGATATTCAAAACACCTTTTAATATCTAGTCGGGAAATTCAACAAGATTCCTAACATCCTGATCGAATGCTCATCGGAAACTTTAGTAGACGGCCGCACCTCCCGATGCCGCCGACGAAGTGCACTAAGGCGGAACACCGCTGCCGCGAGCACCCGAACGGATGCTTTTGGTGACGGGGTTCTCCTATAGTCACTTGGTCGGGGTTATAGGGCGTGGCTATCTAATAATGTTACCCGTCGAGTATCCGCGTACACTACGTGATTGTGACGGAATTTTGATCTCATCAAAATCCCATGGCAACCGATCATCTGAAACTAAACAGCTAGATTTATAACATTCAAACTAGTTATCTCATAACTACATTTGTGGATTCCAAATATTGAATCCCATCACATAATATCCAGATGACGTTAAACTTTTCGATCGAGTCATCAAAGTCCCACAATTTCCCGACAGCTAAACACTTGAGCACAGTTTTAATAATACCCAGAAGATGCCACGGTACCTATGAACCAGCCGTAGAAGGGTCAAACCAATGCCTCATATGTGACAACGCTGAACTACCACAAACCCTAGGGTTTTGCGTTGGTTTTGACGGTCATATAATCAAGTTAAGGTTTCGTTCTTTTAGAGGGTCCACAGAATCACTTGCAAATTTTTCCGAATACGTTAAACTTGGAAAAATGGGTTTTCGACATTCGATCGAACTTTTTTTCCGAATACGTTACACTTGGAAAAATGGGTTTTTGACATTCGATCGAACTTTTTAACTTCGTCTAGATAATAAGTGAATAACCAGAAACAATGTTAAAATTATGAATACGAAACACTCCGAATTGCTTATAGTGTAAGATTACATCACATGCAAAATTAGCAAAAATAAACAACACCTGAAACATCAAAACCATGTCACTGGAACACAGTCAAAAGTTCAGGCATACTGCTCGGATTTGGGCCGAGATCTAGGGTATGGTGGCTGACCAAAAATTCATGAAACCCCCTCAAATTTTCACAGTGTTCATGTTATCTCCCATATAGCACTCTGTACTTGTTTAAAAAAAATTTTTGACAATTATTTAAAAACGACAGAAACTTCATTTTCCCGTTTCAAGTTTCAGAGTATTTCGGTTTCGTAATCTTAACAAAATCTGTCTAAATTTCTAGCATGGCTCTGATACCACTGCAGGGTTAACTAAGACGGCATCAAGGTTTCGGGAGGCATCGTCCATGCCATATTCAAAAATTTGTCGTTCTAACTAACCCTAACTTTAAATCGTTAACTAGAAATCGACGGAATATTATGCAAACAACTTCACATATGAAAAGTGAGCAAGGAATACAACCTTTGTAGACTGGTCCTTCACTTCATTAGCTCCGTGTAGTAATCCCTTCTTTGCGATCATGAACTCCAGACTCTAGAGAGGCTCCCTTGAAGAAACGAACATGCTTTCTTCGAAGACTTCGAGGCCGAAGACGATCTACGTCGAGGAGACACCAAGCCAAGCTATCTCTTCACTAATTAAGGAATTAGTGAAGCGAATAACCTATACTAAATGGAAAGTAGTAGAGGATGGTGAAGTGGGAATTTTGTTCACAATATATTTCATATTCTCACATGTTTTCATCACAAAACCAAGAAGCTAGAAAGCTTCAATGAGAGGAAGAAGAAGATGAAGTTGTGATGAAGGAAAGAGATGAACTCATGAGGTTAGAAATGCAAACATGGTCAAATAATATCATGCCTAACCATTGTAGAGAATAAACCATGCACTAAGTTTAAGTGTTGGGTTAAATAAATATCCTAAACTAGACAAAAGAGTTGACTTTGTCAAAGGTTATCCATAAGCTTTGTCCAAGCTCAACCATGACAAATTCTCACTCTTTTGAATTAGCTTAAACTAAATAAAATCCTAACTTAATCCTAGCATGGTATAAGTCTCATATATACATGTTGTATGTGTAACCTAGCATGAAACAAACATGTACACTTGCATATATCACATATATACAATGTGCAAAATCTAGTGAGAAAAGAAATCTTAAGTGAGCTAAAACTAGTTAATGTAATGTAATATATCAAATATGTAATTATACATTAAATTATTAAATCAACACTTGATTTAATAATCCGGCTATATCACATATAACCGACTAATATCGTATGTAACAACTTATCGAATCAACACTTGATCCGATAACCCGGCTATATCACATATAACCGAGCGATGTCATAAATCGCGAGAATAGTATGCGGTATCACATATCACATTAATCTCGGTCCCACACATATCACATATGTGCTCCTACTCCGTTTTGCTTGAGCCAGGAAACCTCTGTGTAGGACTCTAAAGACTCGTCAATACGCCGGCAGTAGGTGATGATCATATCAAACACCAACAAGCTGCTAGCGGTCTGCTAAACGTAACGGCCATCCGGGTATTGAACGATCATAAGATCAACAAGCAAGCCTGCTCATACTCCTGCGAATCCAATCAGTAACACTGCCGTACAGTCCGGTCTTTTCGTTTGATATATCGCATATCTCGTCTAGGGGTGGTAAACGTCAGACCTTAGTAACTCGATAAGTCATGCGGATATGAGGCTCATAACGGGTCGATAAACTACTGATAACACTTACCAGTATATCTCTAAAGCAGCCGTGGCCAGGGACTTCCTGTTATAGCCAATCGAGCACAGCGCAACATCAACTCCCGATACTGGGAGAGACGAAACCCCTCATATCACTCATTGCCTCTGTGTGATTCGGGACTGTATCCAAAAGCCACCATTTTGCACGTTCTCTTGAACGTGGTGAGGTGGTAATAAAAAAACAGTGGGAATCACACAAGACTCTATGACGATCTCGGTTCTACAGACTAACCTGTACCAGTGTCAGTAGAGAACTACCATCTGACGTGAGGTATAATACCATCTGGGAGTTCTCGGCGAGTCCGTTCAGTGTACCCAGTCTTCACTGAGCACCCGTATACTGTCTTTGATATCAAACACCAATGGATATGGGATCATCCATTGCCCATCAACATGGGTTGAGAAGCTATACGCTAGTCTACACTGGTATATCGATACCCTATCTCGATACACCCACGACTAGAAACATTTGAAGGATGTACTTAGCGACTACACTGTCCCTACTAGTATGATCTGCATCATAATCATAATCCTGGTAGTCAAGTACTCATCCTAAGGGCTTTATCAACATGTATCATAGAGACAATCAGCGTACATGTTAAGATAAAGAGCAACCAGATAGTATACTATTATATCGAGCAAGAAAGTCCTCACTATATATGTCCAAGCATCCACTACAATATACATCGTATGTACAGTAATGGCCTCTAGGGCATACGTATAACTAACAATTTTGTGTGAATGAAATATCTTGTTTGGATTGAGAGAGAGGTGGCTAATAAGTCATGATGTATTAATGTGTGTATTTAATGAGGTGAGGGAGAGAGTGAGTGTAAGGGTTTGGTTCAACCTACACTCACCTCTCATCATTCTTTTTCTATCACCCTCTCATTCTCTCTCATTCTTAAATTATTCTTCATCTCTTCACTCCCAAAACTGAAACCTCACTCTCTCTTCACAAAAACCTTGCTAAACTTCATAAAATCCTATTTAAACACTTCAAATGTCTTGATTTAGCCACTTGGTTGTTTTGGAGCTTGGAAAGCTAGGACTTTTGAGCAAGAGTGGCTAGGTAATGACCTCAAACTGATATTTAGGAGTTATATTGTTGTGTTGCCTTTTAGTTATGGATTAGAACACTAAAGGTAGCGTTTCGTGAAAATATCGTATTTTTAGTGTCAACTTGATATCTCTGTGATCTGCTGTTGAACCAGGTGTTTGTTGGAAAAGTTCCCATCACAGTGACCTAGTGTTGTGACCTAGAACCCACAATAAAAAATGAGACCATTCCCAATTTTCGAGGCCGCAAATTTAATGGTTCTGTCCGCAAATTGCGGCCAGAGTGGGGACTGGGGTGTTGGTATTTTGTCGAGGGGTCTCTGTGGTTGTGTGTAGTCTCGTGGCACTTGCAACTTTCACAAATTTTTTGTGTATAAAAATCTAGAATCACTTTGCTATATTCTAGTGTTTTGAGTACGCATGTTACGTTATCCAACACGGTTCGTGATCTTGTGTGCTGCTGCACTTGGGCTGGTTTTGGTCTGTCGCTAGACACGTTAGCCTTTAGACGACACTTGTGAGTTGGTTTGGAGTTGGTGTGTTGGTCAAACGTAGTGTGTACGTGATATTGATTGATTTTTGAGATTTGAACTTGCTATGTTGTGTTAATAGGATCGCAGACGGGGTCTTCGGGCACTGCGACGAAAGGGAAGCGGGTGATTGGATCTACCTAGCTTGAGATTGTCGGTGAGTAAATTTAACATTTACGGGGAAATCGCTCGAATGATGTTAAGCATCAGGGCTAGATATGATATGATATTAGCCGCATGTTTATATGCACATATAGAGATGGTGTATCAACTTCATTGCATATAATTTCTTTTTGTGCCTAAACTTGTAGCTATTGTACATTGCACTATTATTGACAGTACATGTTGCACGAGCACCAATTGTATGCTGCACACACACTGTCGGTAATTGCCATGATACGCACAACACAAATATTCATATGATATACCTTGCTATTGGTTAGCGACATTGAGGCATTTATTCTTGTGTGATGGCGCATTAGAAATATAGCATACCTGTACACCTAAATGCTTACACATATGCCTTGCTACACCTACATGCTCACACATGTACCTTACTATAGTTATATGTTGAGCCTTATATGATATATATCAGTGGTATGGGACGCTGTTATATATGTATATATATATGTATATATATATATATAATATTGGATTTGGATAATTGGGAACCGCATGATATATTTAATGACTTGATGCATTTAAATAGCGGATTTTCCCTTGATATGCGCATATTGTTGTTCTAGGTTGCATATGTGATATTATTTGGATTTACGAATTGAGATATGTTTTTCATGCGATTTGGGGATTTCAAGTGTCGATGTTGGGCACTTATGTTCCGAGAGATATATGGATTTTGGATTTTGAATGTCGGTGTTTGACATTCATGTTCCGTGAGACGTATGGATACGGGGATTGCGAGTGTTAGGGTTGGATACTCATGTTCCGTGGATTGAAAATGTCGAGGTTGGACGTTCATGTTCTGTGAGATATATGGCTATGGGGATTGCGAGTGTCGGTGTAGGACATTCATGTTCCGAGGATTGTGAGAGTCGATATTGGGCGCTCAGGTTCCGCGAGATGTACAGATATGATATGTGGTTTTACGTGTCGATGTTGGACACGAGTATTTTCATGATGTTTTCGAGTGCCGATGTTGGGCACTCAGGTTCCATGAGTTTTACAGGATATAGAGGCCAGTCCAGGTGACGACGTCTGAAGATTTTGGGATTTGGGGTGTTGTTGATTTACACCAGGTTTTTCCATGCTGATGGTTTGTGCATGAGATTATTAATTGTCCCGCACTCAGGATTTAGTTAATATGCATTTGATTCATATAAATATAGTACCCTGGTGGTGTACCTTGATTATGATAGTGGCATATTCATATTACCATATTTATGCTATCAGATTACATGTGATAGATTATCGTTGTTAGTGTATACTTGCGATTACAGCATGATGTTATTTACTATTCATGAGTTGGCAACTCACCCTCATTGTGCCGCAGGGTTTTTCTGGTCTAATCATCAGAGTGGTCGCGGTAGGGCGCCTTATTATCACTACTTTTGCAGATACCGCTACGATTGGCTGTGAGGCCTTTTGCTTTAGGTGAGTTGCGGTTATTCGATGAAGTACATTGTATATCTTTTGTATCTAGTACTCTCCATCTACCACCTTCATGTATTGGCTTAGAGACGAGTTGTGAGGATCGATGTTGTATATTCTTATGACTCTGGTTGTCATGCTCGTGTGAGCCGGCCTTTTTTATTTGTGGATTATCTCATTTCTTCGCTATGGCTTCGTATATCTGTTGTGGTGGATGTTTCCGCCGTTGGGCAAGATTTGCTCCCGTTTGGGGATACTTAACGTATATCTTATGTTTATGCCCGTTTCGGCCTAGGTTTTACAAAGAAGGTGCTGTCGAAATTTTTATGAAAAACAAACTTAAGTTTAAAGTTTTGCATCGAGTTTTTAAAGTGTTCTATCTTTTCCTTCTAGTAATGGTTTAGATTGCTGGGTTTTCGGTTTACTTAACTGCGTTACGCCTGTTGACCTTACGTAGTCTAAGTGCCGGTCATGTGCCCCAATTGGGTCGTGATAGATATCCTTTATTTTCTAACAAAGAAACGGATATTATATTACATATCATACTAGGTACATAATAACAAGGGTTCAAAACCAAAATACATCCTGAAAGCAATCCCAGATGATACTCTCCTACGGATACATCATGTACATTGGAACTATTACCAACCCGAAGAGTATAGTCCCCACTCTTCAAAACACTACTGTTTCTCAGTCCCTGCACACAATTGCAGATGTGAGAACCAGAACCGGTATCTAATACCCAAGATGCAGACTTTATAGAAAAACAGTTTTCAGTTACAAACACACATGAAGCGGAAGCATCAGCATGCTTCTTCTTCTTAAGATCTGCAAGGTACAAAGCACAATTGCGTTTCCAGTGTCCCGACTTGTGGCAGTAAAATCATTCTCCTTTTCTACTTCCCGCGGCCCCAGACTTGTCTTTCCCATTCGCCTTTACAACTCCACCTTTCGGCTTAGTGGGTTTCTTCTTCTTCTTTCCCTCGGTCTTGGCTTTTGGGATGGAAGAGGAAGATGGCCCATATAGCAGAGAGGGAGTTTTCGCTATCTTAAGCGTTCCTTCTGCACTTCTCAACATACTGAGAAGTTCAGGTAGTGACTTCTCCAAATTGTTCATATTGAAAGTCACTATGAAAGGAGCAAAGGAAGGGGGAGAGACTGCAGAACAATATTAGTATATTGCTCGTTATCCATGGTCCATCCAAGGTCCTTAAGTTCTTCTATAAGACCAATCATCTTCAAAATATGTTCTCCTACTGATGTACCAGAAGACATCCGCATCTGAAACAGCTTTCGAGATGCCTCGTAGCGTAAAGCCCGAGATTGCTCTCCATACAGATTCTTTGTATGGAGAAAGATGGATTGAACATCAATCTTCTCATGTTACTTCTGATGTACATTATCCATAGAAGCTAGTGCAAGGCACTTGGCCGTGTTACAATCAATATCCCATGTTTTTTGGATCTCTTTATCCGAAATAGATGATTCAGGACCTGGGGTGGGTGGGGCTTTGGCAGTGAGGACATATGATACTTTATCATATGAGAGTGCAATGTTCAGGTTCCTCAGCCATACAATATAATTCGGTCCAGTTAGTTTGTTTTTCTCTAACAGAATTTTTAGTCCAGTCATCGGTATCTGTCATTAGGAGATAGAAAAGAATACACTCAGCGAAATGCTCTTGCAAAGATCAGATTGGTTGTTATCTTATCTAATCGATATCTCCCACAGCTTTTATCAAATTTTCTTTCAAACTTCAAAAGAACACTAGCCAGGATTAATTACATTCAACAGTTTCGCTAACTGGTCAGCCAGGCCAGTGTCGGCACTTTGAGTGAGGTTCCCCGTACTTTCGCACGGACCTAATTAATGAAACCCGTTTTCCCAGAGGTCAAACCCCGTTAACGCCTTTCTAGACACCTACTGGATTAGCTAATTGTGAAGTGTAATACTCTCCTGGGAGTAACTCTTACTCACAGTGGGATCGAGATCCAACTATCATATAGATGGTATGCAATTTCATTGAAAATTTTCAACTCTTAAAATTCTCGATATGGTTTTACCCCTAGCTGCTTATGACCTTGGCTATGGTCAACATATCATAAGCACTAGTCAAGTTCTACCTATCATTTCATGATTAACTAGACCCACCCATATGACCCTTGACTATGATCAATATAATCACATGAATGTCCTATCTTATCGCATCATATGCTTTATAAGAAGACACCACTTAGCTACCGTACACTACGCCTTGACTATGATCAACATACGTAGCACGAATATTAAGTACTATGCTTCCTAAAATGACGGAGGGTTGCAAATAGTTTTTATAAAAACTTTAGCGCTTTGAACTTGATCTCGTTGTAGAATCTAAATAGTTTAGAAAAGGAGTGGCTTAAGCTCCGCATCTTTTGAAACTTGCTTTATCATAAAAAGAGCCGAGTGGGTTTCAAATCCGATTCTACAATATCTTTAGCTTTCTTTTTCTTTACATTAATCTCATTAATGTATTCCCATCATTTAAGTTCCTAAGACATCACAGAAACAAAAAATAGACATTTATTACATATCATATATATAATAACAATATTGCATTCGTCTCAGATATCAAGTAATCACTTCACAGAATAATCAGCAGCAGAAACAGATATATGAAAATATAGGATATACTAGGAACTCCGTATTTTATATTTAGCCTACAATAGAAAATACGGATTCCACGGTCGTGATGAATAGCCAAGCCCACACCCATAGACCCCTACGAGAGCGGCAAGCGACCCTTCCAATTCTGGAGTTTAGGAGACTCGGTCTCGACTCCTCGAGATGGCCTCCCACTAAACTCCAGAACCCGGTCATTCGTGCTCTCCTCCTTGGGTCTATCCTAATGCGGAAAAGTAAAATATACATCAATGGAGACATCATCCTCAACCCGGAAGTGCCCCAATAAAAGAATAATATATACAATGAATTTTACATGAATGGAAAGAGAAACTCTCGTCTCACATAAAACCCCTGGCCATTCCATCACGACGATCCTATACATCATATCTCAGCAACATAATTGGAAAGCATAAATGACATAAAATATATCAAACAACACATCATCATACTAACTGTTCAACCAGATTTCAACTCTTGAAGCTGTATTAAAAATTCCTAGAGAGCACATACAATACCTACTGTCACGCCCCACTTCCCAGAGTACGCTAAAATGGGCACGTGACATAGCCAACCATGCTACCTGTGGGTAGGAAGTATCCATCCACAGTCACATTACGGCTGTAGAGATATCAAGAACAAAATAAAACTATCTAAACATGTCCATAATCCAATATAACATGAGTCAAGAATAATGAAATGCGGAAGCAAATGATCCAATACAAATAACTGAAATGTATGTCCCATAATGCGGGCTCACATCAGGAATAAACTGCAGGAAATAAAACTAACTAATACTGACACCTCACAGCTCAGCCTGCTGGCTGAAGTACTCCTGCTCGGACTGCAACAGCGGTACGGAATCTGCGCCATGCAAAACCCAGACGTCAGCGCGTCATGTCATCAAGTAATATAATATGAACAGGGTAACAGGCAATGCAATATAAACATTAATAAAGTAAGAGTAAAAGTAATATGAATCAGAGCAGTACAGGGTAGTGTGTAATGGGTAAACTAACTGTCTTATCAGGGTTTCTATTCTAAAGTCTTTGAAACCAAATTGGTGAATCATCGATGTAACTCAATAGTATCCCGTGCATGCCCGGGACCACGGTCTAAGACTCTCGGGCTGAAACTGAGACGTGCCGCTTGGCAGTAAAGGGTAGCAGGTATAGGCGAGTGATGTCAGCATCATCACTCCGGGGCTGGCCTAGCCCGTAAGACTGATCAGAACAGGTATCGAACTGTTGAGTTACAAGTCAGGTTTCACCTTTGATTTCCCCATACCCCCAAGTTATGTATGTCAAGTCAGGTATTCAGTAATCAAGAACTAATGCCAACACAGGATCAGGTAAAAGCAGGTTTGTCTGGATAGACAACAGGAACGGTCCATGAGGACTACATGTCAGGTTTGTTGGCATTAGACACAAGATCAGGTAACGGGTCAGGTCATGGTACATCAGGTCAAGTCAAGCAGTGTACGGTACTATGTCGGGTCAATCAATAAGCATGTAGCAAGTCAGGTCAAGATGTAAACGATACACAGGTGTGCTCACAATCAGTTATATAATCAAGCATGGTTATCAACAACATGAGATAATGTCACGACCCGCAGGGTACGGAACGTGACTGGCACTTAAGTTTACGAAACGTCTCAAGACGTCCGTAAAATAAGTAAGCCAAAGCCCAGAAACCAAAACCAAATAAGCAAAAGAGTGAAGAGAACCCAATCAATTGAAAACGAGTTTATCAAATAAGTCATATAAAAACCTTTTTAAAAACAATACAAATTTTTCCGAAAATTTCGGCAGAGTCTCCTTTGTAAATACTGGCCCCCAAAATGGGTACAACAAGAATATATATGAATCCAACAAATAAGGCATCCCCAAGTGGGAGCTAGCTCTTCGCCACAAGGCGGTCACAAATCCCACGCAATTTAATACAACAACATGCAAAATAATCATAAGGAAGCATGAGAAAAACAGCATGTCGACTCAAGTGAGCTCGACCCCAAAATACAGCATAAAAAGTCCACAAATCTCACAGTCTCATCTCTAGGTCAATATACAACAATACTGGTAGATACAGTAGATGGAGTACTCTAGATACAAAGAATATACAAGGTGGTGCAAAAATAATAATATAACCCACCTAAGAGCAAAACCTCGAGTCCAGGCAAAAGAAGCAAGTGCGCCCGCCGCTACTGTACTGACGGAGCGGACCTGAAAAAGGCTGTGGCACAACGGGGGTGAGTTGCCAACTCGCGAGTAATAAATAACATCTACACATGCTATCGTATGCATGCACACAAGTATTCTAGCATCTCTAATACAGGTATGGCAGGACATAATAGCAGGTATGTATGCAATATGAATATACTAGCAGGTATGAATGCAATGCGAATCAACTCATGATCTGAATATGTAATTATAATAATCATGTTTTTCCTTTAGGAATCTCTTTTGAAATACCAGCACAATACCAACAGAATCAACAAGAACCTGTGTCCAGCAACGACACCACAAAACTATCACAAATCTCATATATCCATGTCATAGTATCTCGGCCTCTGCCATCCGGCTGACCCAGCTCAATATCAAAATCTCATCATCTCGCGGCCACGGTCGGTATCCTCTGGATATCCGCCGTGCCAAACAATCACCGGTAGGTAATCCGTCCCCTGCCAGGCTCAACGTCAACACCACATTCATCTTGCCCCGGGGTACCATACCGGGCCCACCATGTACCCGTGACGGTTCCTCCACACCTCGACATGGATCTCGAAAACCACAGCAAACTCATGGTGGACGACACTTACATCACTAGAAAACCGCAATTTACATATTTTAAAAATATAATAAGTTTAGAAATTTTGCGGCTTTCCCCCGAAATCCAGAAATATAATAAAATCTCAAGAAATCCTCATAAGTGCATATGTCAATGATAATGAATGCATATGGTATCAATAATCAAGTTGCGATGTGTGATTAATAGATTAGGCATGAACAAATAATATGGTGAAGTACATGCACATGAATAGCAATCCTACGATTTCATTTTAAGGAATTAAAGCAATAGCGCAAGTTTAAGTATCAATTATAGTAAAAGGTTTCAATTTAAAGGTTATCTAGTGTGGTGGCATGGCAATTACCAGGGTGTGTGTGTAAGCATGAATGGTGCTCGTGCTGCATATAAAAACCCTGGCAATGGTGCAGGTGTCCTATAGAATGGGTTCGTATATGTATGTCAATATAAGACATGAATGTAGCAAATAATCATACAAGTATTACACCCCTAATTTCTAACATTACTAAGAATCTTTTTAAGTTACTAAAACTATAGGGCGACTTGCGCCATCCAACGATAGTCCCCCGTAGATGTTATATCTACTCACCGGAATCCCTAGCTAGTCACGTCCAATCACCGCTTTCCCCTTTCGTGCCGCGTTTGACGTCTCCGCGACCGAACCTGGAATTTACATCAATACCAAACATAAGGTTACATATCAAGAACGCCGCAAAACCCAAACGAAAATACTAACGTTCACAAGCTAGGTACAACGTGCACAAGGTGCGCAGAACACACGCGAAAATCGCAAAAACTGCAAAAATCGCCGATTTGGTCGCCCGGCAAAACTAAAACTCGATTACTCAAAAATCCGCACTCACGCATCCTAAATGTCATAGGATAAGCCAACAATATAATCTAGATATCGCAATTTATTCGCCACAATAATATAATAAAAACCTAGTAAGCTAGAAGTTTGCAAATTTGGTGCAAACATCGACAATTAGCGACAAAGTTAACACAATCCAACACAACAATCCAAACTAACCCACTAGCTAGCCATTACACTAATTTTAAATCATTAACTATGCATCAAACCATAATTCCAACACAAACCCTTCTCTTGATTTTTGGCAATTAGCAACAACAATGAAAATTTCACACAAGTTAACTTAGATTAGCATAACAACAAGCCACTTAAGCAAAGTAACCATATAGATTGGTTAAGTAAACAACTAGATTAATTAAAAAGATTTAATTAACTAAAACATGGTTTCAAGAAGCCCTAGTTAACTCAACCATTAACTTTTAAAAAAAAACTAGATTAGGATTAACACTAAAATTAACACTAAACAACTAGATTAAAGAATTCTAACCATAACAACTTAAAAGAGTAGAAATTATCCCTCAAATTTTTATAGATCTAGCAAGAAGAATTTGCCTCAATGATGGCCTCATAGCACCATGATTCCAAGCAAGAGAGGTGAAGGAAAAAGGGATGAAGGATGGGGTTTAAATTGTGAGCTTTAAATTGCAATTTTTGGAGCAAACTTTGAAGAATTTTTTGAAGAAAATGAAAAGAACAAAGAGATGAAGGGGGCTGCTGGAATTTCGGCCAGAATGAGGGAGAGGGGATGGTGTGGGGTGTGGGAAAAAAGGTCTTGGTCAACTCCTACCAACCACAAAAGACCATACCCAAAAACAATTCAAAAACCTTTAAAATAAAACCCCATTTCCACACAATATACAAGTCAAAAGAGCATGGAATTTTCTTCCATGAGCTGCTGGAAATGGGCCGGCCTAGGGTGAGGGAAAAGTGAGAGAGAGTGCACAAAAAAAAATTTATGCAAAAAGACCCCCTACAAGTCCAAAATTGCAAGTTTAAGCTTAAATTCAATAAATTTCGTTTCCTATAATAAAAATTAGTTAAAACTCAAAATAAAATACTAAAAATTTATGTTACAACTAGATTTTAATTAACATAATTTTAAAGATTAAAATTAGCCCAGAAAAATTTGTATTTATCGCTAATTTAATGTATTTCCTTACCGGCTTAAAATAATATTAAAAAATTGAAAAATAGGGAAAAAATTTTAAATGACCAAAATTTAATAAGTAACTCATTAGCTACTAAAAATAAGCAATTACCTATCCATTTTAGGTATAACTAGTCCTAAACTGCAAAATAACAAAAAAGACGGTTTACGGAAAAATACCGAATTTTCAGGAAAACTCCAAAACGACTTTTCAAGACGCTACAATCTTCCCCCCTTAAAGAAATTCGGTCCCCGAATTTAAAAATATAACTACCCGTACCTTCAAAGAGATGAGGGAATTTCTTCCGCATCTCTCCCTCGGCCTCCCAAGTGATCTCTTCGCTGTTCGGGCTGCGCCAAAGAACATTCACGGACGGCAGAACCTTTGATCGAAGTTTCTTCACTTGCCGATCCAAAATCTCAACTGGCTCCACGGCGAACGAAAGGTTGGGCTCGAGCTGAACTGTCTGATGCTGAATCTTGTGGGAAGGGTCATGAAGATAACGGCGTAGCATCGATACGTGGAAGACGGGATGAACATCTGAAAAACTGGGTGGGAGAGCCAAACGATACGCAATAGCGCCGACACGCTCGAGGATCTTGAAGGGACCTACGAATCTAGGGCTAAGCTTCCCCTTTTGCCCAAAACGCATCACGCCCTTCATCGGAGAGACTTTCAGAAAAACATGGTCGCCAACTGCGAACTCTAATCTGCGACGGCGCCTGTCTGCATAGGATTTCTGTCTGCTCTGAGCTGCCCTCATCCGTACTCGAATCAACTGTATCTTCGCTGTCGTCTCCTCAACAAGCTGCGGCCCCAAAATACGGCTCTCGCTGAGCTCTGTCCAACAGACGGGCGATCTGCATCTCCTCCCATACAATGCCTCGAAAGGTGCCATCTGAATAGTATCCTGGAAGCTGTTGTTGTAGGAGAACTCCACTAGAGGTAAATGACGATCCCAGCTACCGCCGAAGTCTAAAACGCACGCTCTGAGCATATCCTCGAGAGTCTGAATGGTCCGCTCTGACTGTCCGTCGGTCTGCGGATGAAACGCTGTGCTGAAGCTCAAACAAGTGCCCAAAGCCTCCTGAAGTCTCTGCCAAAGTCGGCTGGTGAACTGGGTGCCTCGATCTGACACGATACAAGTCGGTACGCCATGTAGTCGCACGATCTCGTCAATATAGAGCTGAGCATACTAAGCAAAGCTGAAAGTGGTCTTCACTGGTAGGAAGTGAGCCGCTTTCGTCAATCTATCCATGATCACCCAGATGGAGTCATACCCTCGACTGGTCCTGGGTAGACCCACAGCGAAATCCATCGAAATCTGCTCCCATTTCCACTCTGGAATGGGTAACGGCTGTAGCTCTCCTGCGGGCCTCTGGTGCTCGGCCTTGACTTGCTGACAAGTCAGGCATCTCGAAACGAACTCCGCAATGTCCCTCTTCATCCCGTCCCACCAGTAGGTCTCTCTCATATCATGGTACATCTTGGTGGAACCGGGGTGGACACTATACACTGATCGGTGTGCCTCCTCAAGAATGTCGCGCCGCAATCCATCAGCATCTGGTACGCACAGTCTAGATCCATAGCGTAAAATCCCCTGATCGTCAATCACGAACTCGGAAAATCTGCCCTGTCCCATCTGTGCCATGATTTCTGAGCAACGGTCGTCACTGCGCTGTGCCTCATATATACGGTCAAGCAACTGTGAGCGTGCACGAACATGCGCGAGCTGTCCCCCTGTCTGAGTGAACTCAAACTCAACTCGGCTGTCGCATAACATCTGCCAATCTGCTGACGACTGCCTCTGCACTGCGCGCAAAAGGGATAGACTACCCCCGGGCCTCCTACTCAACACATCTGCCACCACATTCGCCTTGCCTGGGTGATATAAGATCTCGCAGTCGTAGTCTTTCACCAACTCCATCCAACGACGCTGTCTGAGGTTCAGGTCTCGCTGCTGAAATATGTATTTTAAGCTCTTGTGGTCTGTGAATATTTGGCACGACTCGCCATATAGGTAATGTCGCCAAATCTTCAATGCAAAGACCACTGCAGCCATCTCCAAATCATGAGTGGGGTAGTTCTGTTCATGCTTCTTCAACTGCCGAGAAGCATAAGCGATCACCCAGCCATGCTGCATCAATACGCATCCTAACCCCACTCGCGAAGCATCACAGTAGACCACAAATCCGCCTGATCCCAAAGGCAAAGATAATACCGGCGCCGTAGTCAAACAAGTCCGTAGCTGCTGAAAACAGCGCTCGCACTCCTCTGTCCAAACGAAAGGAACTCCCTTCCGGGTCAAACCGGTCAAAGGTGCAGCTATACGGGAGAAGTCCTGAACAAAACGCCTGTAGTAGCCTGCCAGGCCTAGAAAACTACGGATCTCAGTAACCGATGTAGGTCGGGGCCACTGCTGAACAGCCTCAATCTTCTTCGGGTCCACACATATGCCGTCTCTCGTAACCACGTGACCCAAGAATCCGACGCTGTCCAGCCAGAATGCACACTTGTAGAACTTTGCGAACAGCTGGTGCTCCCTCAGAGTCTGTAACGTAATCCGCAAGTGCTGCTCGTGCTCCTCTCTGCTCCGGGAGTACACCAAGATATCATCGATAAACACGATGATGAACAAGTCAAGATACGGCCTGAATGTACGGTTCATCAAATCCATGAATGCTGCTGGGGCGTTGGTGAGTCCGAACGACATCACCAAAAACTCGTAGTGGCCATAGCGTGTACGGAAGGCTGTTTTCGGTATATCCTCCTGTCGGACTCGCAGCTGGTGGTATCCTGATCGTAAGTCGATCCTCGAAAAATACCCCGCACCCTGAAGCTGGTCGAACAAATCATCAATGCGTGGCAACGGATATCTGTTCCGAACGGTAACATTGTTCAGCTGGCGGTAGTCGATGCATAAGCGCAAACTTCCATCCTTCTTCTTGACAAACAGGACCGGAGCACCCCACGGAGAAACACTAGGTCGAATAAGCCCCTTATCTAACAAATCCTGCAACTGATCCTTCAGCTCTCGAAGCTCTGCCGGGGCCATCCGATAAGGCGGTATAGAAATAGGCCCCGAGCCGGGAATCAAATCAATGCAGAACTCAACATTGCGCTCAGGTGGTAGCCCAGGTAGCTCATCAGGGAAAACATCAGGGAACTCACAAACAACCGGGACCCGGTCCAACGGAACCTCTGCAGCTCGAGTATCATAAATATACGCTAAGAATCCCTGACATCCCTTCCGCAAGAGCTGACCAGCGCGAAGAGACGAAATCAAGCTGGGAAGGGTGACGCTGCGGTCTCCCTGAATAACAAGGACTGGCTCCCCCGGAAAGCTAAATCTGACTGACTTCTCACGGCAGTCCACCGAAGCATAACAGGTGGCTAGCCAATCCATGCCCAGAAGCACATCAAAGTCCAACATATCGAGGAGAATCAAATCAACCGATGAATCCCTCTCCCCGATACGAACGGAACACAAACGAAATACAAAACGAGCGACAAACGACTCGCCTACCGGAGTACTAACAACAAGCGGATGATCTAACGACAACGACTCACGGCCCAACATCGGTGCAAAGTGTGTAGAGACGTACGAATGTGTGGAACCTGGGTCGAATAATACCCGTGCGTCGAAAGAGCAAACTGGCAAGGTACCTGTCACAACGGCATTGGATGCCTGCGCATCCTGCGGTGTCAAAGCAAATACTCGGGCCTGTCCTCCACCGATAGCGGGCTGACCTCGACCTCGGCCTCTGCCTCCTCGTCCTCTCTGAACAGGACGGCCGCGTCCACGGCCTCTAGGTGCACCTAACTGGAGTGGAGCACCGCTGGTGGTAGGAAGTAGGGCTCTCTGAGGAGGGGGTGGTGATGGTGGTAGGGTCACATGCGGAACTGTCGCTGCTCCCTGTCGTCTCGCCGGACAATCTCTGACAAGATGGTGTGGACTCCCGCACCCAAAACACCCTGGCGACGGCTGCTGTCCCTGGGGATAAGAACCGTATAACTGTCCCCGTCCAAATCCTCTGCCAGGCCTATCTCTCGGAAAGAATCTGGCGCGCTGCCTCTGAGACGGTACATCGGTGCGAATCCTCTTCGGCCCAGAAACGGCCGAAGTCTGTGATATGCGTGCCTCCATCCGTAATGCCGCATCCATAGCAGCTGAATAAGTGTCGTAGTGCTGGGCGCCAATGGCAAGATATAGCTGGGCATCAAGTCCCTGTACAAACCTCTTCACCATCTTCTCTTCGGTATCCACCAAATTCGGAGCATATGGGGATAACTGTGTAAACTGGATGTCATACTCAGACACCGTCATCCCAGGTGTCTTGACCAAGGCCTCGAAGCTACGAGCTCTGGCGTCATGAACGCTCTCTGGAAGGAAACGAGCTAGAAAGACCGCTGTAAACTCGGCCCAACTCATAGGCGGTAGACCTGCAGCTCGACCTCTCAAGACTGACTCCCACCATGTCTGCGCGAGACGCTCTAGTCGGAAACTCGCAAGCTCTACCCATCGATCATCCGAACATCTCAGCGAACGGCAGATCCTGGCTAAACTGTCAAGGAACGTCTATGGGTCCTCCGCTGCCTCGGTGCCGGTGAATACTGGAGGTCTCAGCCTCATGAAATCCTGTAGTGAAACCGGGATGGTCACGGTGGTAGTAGTAGGAGCAGGTATCATAGTCGTCTGTGATGTAGTAGGTGCGTTATCCGGCCTCGGTGTACGACTGGCTGCAACTAGGGATCCTACCATCTGACGTAGCTCCTGCATACTCCCCATCATCTGTCGCAACTCCTCCATACCAGTCTCAAGCCTATCCATACGGCCTGGGGAAGGTGGATCGGTCTGTCCCTACGGCGTAGGCATACCACCCTGCTCAGTCCTAGTCTCGAACGAGCCAGCTCGAATCTCGTCTCTGGCGGCAGCCCTCTGTGCCCTCGTAGCCTTCGGCGGCATAGTGGCTGTTACAGGAAAACGGATAGTAAGAACAGTGCAATAGGATCATAGGATACACGGAATTGAAGAAGGAATTTTCAAGCAAGTATATCCTAAAGTCACTTAGGCGGAGTACCGTATCGCAAGTATGCCGCGGACATACGCACGCTACGTTACCCTGCTTAAGTCACTTACTCCATCTACCAAGGGTCATCCTACACTCAAAAAGATAAAACCTATCGCTCTGATACCAACTTTGTCACGACCCGCAGGGTACGGAACGTGACTGGCACTTAAGTTTACGAAACGTCTCAAGACGTCCGTAAAATAAGTAAGCCAAAGCCCAGAAACCAAAACCAAATAAGAAAAAGAGTGAAGAGAACCCAATCAATTGAAAACGAGTTTATCAAATAAGTCATATAAAAACCTTTTTAAAAACAATATAAATTTTTCCGAAAATTTCGGCAGAGTCTCCTTTGTAAATACTGGCCGCCAAAATGGGTACAATAAGAATATATATGAATCCAACAAATAAGGCATCCCCAAGCGGGAGCTAGCTCTTCGCCACAAGGCGGTCACAAATCCCACGCAATTTAAAACAACAACATGCAAAATAATCATAAGGAAGCATGAGAAAAACAGCATGTCGACTCAAGTGAGCTCGACCCCAAAATACAGCATAAAAAGTCCACAAATCTCACAGTCTCATCTCTAGGTCAATATACAACAATACTGGTAGATACAGTAGATGGAGTACACTAGATACAAAGAATATACAAGGTGGTGCAAAAATAATAATATAACCCACCTAAGAGCAAAACCTCGAGTCCAGGCAAAAGAAGCAAGTGCGCCCGCCGCTACTGTACTGACGGAGCGGACCTGAAAAAGGCTGTGGCACAACGGGGGTGAGTTGCCAACTCGTGAGTAATAAATAACATCTACACAGGCTATCGTATGCATGCACACAAGTATTCTAGCATCTCTAATACAGGTATGGCAGGATATAATAGCAGGTATGTATGCAATATGAATATACTAGTAGGTATGAATGCAATGCGAATCAACTCATGATCTGAATGTGTAATTATAATAATCATGTTTTTCCTTTAGGAATCTCTTTTGAAATACCAGCACAATACCAATAGAATCAACAAGAACCTGTGTCCAGCAACGACACCTCAAAACTATCACAAATCTTATATATCCATGTCATAGTATCTCTGGCCTCAGCCATCCGGCTGACCCAGCTCAATATCAAAATCTCATCATCTCGCGGCCACGGTCGGTATCCTCTGGATATCCGCCGTGCCAAACAATCACCGGTAGGTAATCCGTCCCCTGCTAGGCTCAACGTCAACACCATATTCATCTTGCCCCGGGGTACCATACCGGGCCCACCATGTACCCGTGACGGTTCCTCCACTCCTCGACACGGATCTCGAAAACCACAGCAAACTCATGGTGGAAGACACTTACATCACTAGAAAACCGCAATTTACATATTTTAAAAATATAATAAGTTTAGAAATTTTGCGGCTTTCCCCCGAAATCCAGAAATATCATAAAATCTCAAGAAATCCTCATAAGTGCATATGTCAATGATAATGAATGCATATGGTATCAATAATCAAGTTGCGATGTGTGATTAATAGATTAGGCATGAACAAATAATATGGTGAAGTACATGCACATGAATAACAATCCTACGATTTCATTTTAAGGAATTAAAGCAATAGCGCAAGTTTAAGTATCAATTATAGTAAAAGGTTTCAATTTAAAGGTTATCTAGTGTGGTGGCATGGCAATTACCAGGGTGTGTATGTAAGCATGAATGGTGCTCGTGCTGCATATAAAAACCCTGGCAATGGTGCAGGTGTCCTATAGAATGGGTTCGTATATGTATGTCAATATAAGACATGAATGTAGCAAATAATCATACAAGTATTACACCCCTAATTACTAACATTACTAAGAATTTTTTTAAGTTACTAAAACTATCGGGCGACTTGCGCCATCCAACGATAGTCCCCCGTAGATGTTACATCTACTCACCGGAATCCCTAGCTAGTCACGTCCAATCACCGCTTTCCCCTTTCGTGCCGCGTCTGACGTCTCCGCGACCGAACCTGGAATTTACATCAATACCAAACATAAGGTTACATATCAAGAACGCCGCAAAACCCAAACGAAAATACTAACGTTCACAATCTAGGTACAACGTGCACAAGGTGCGCGGAACACACGCGAAAATCGAAAAAACTGCAAAAATCGTCGATTTGGTCGCCCGGCAAAACTAAAACCCGATTACTCAAAAATCCGCACTCACGCATCCTAAATGTCATAGGATAAGCCAACAATATAATCGAGATATCGCAATTAGTTCGCCACAATAATATAATAAAAACCTAGTAAGCTAGATGTTTGCAAATTTGGTGCAAACATCGACAATTAGCGACAAAGTTAACACAATCCAACACAACAATCCAAACTAACCCACTAGCTAGCCATTACACTAATTTTAAATCATTAACTATGCATCAAACCATAATTCCAACACAAACCCTTCTCTTGATTTTTGGCAATTAGCAACAACAATGAAAATTTCACACAAGTTAACTTAGATTAGCATAACATCAAGCCACTTAAGAAAAGTAACCATATAGATTGGTCAAGTAAACAACTAGATTAATTAAAAAGATTTAATTAACTAAAACATGGTTTCAAGAAGACCTAGTTAACTCAACCATTAACTTTAAAAAAAAAACTAGATTAGGATTAACACTAAAATTAACACTAAACAACTAGATTAAAGAATTCTAACCATAACAACTTAAAAGAGTAGAAATTATATCTCAAATTTTTATAGATCTAGCAAGAAGAATTTGCCTCAATGATGGTCTCATAGCATCATGATTCCAAGCAAGAGAGGTGAAGGAAAAAGGGATGAAGGATGGGGTTTAAATTGTGAGCTTTAAATTGCAATTTTTGGAGCAAACTTTGAAGAATTTTTTGAAGAAAATGAAAAGAACAAAGAGATGAAGGGGGCTGCTGGAATTTTGGCCAGAATGAGGGAGAGGGGATGGTGTGGGGTGTGGAAAAAAAGGTCTTGGTCAACTCCTACCAACCACAAAAGACCATACCCAAAAACAATTCAAAAACCTTTAAAATAAAACCCCATTTCCACACAATATACAAGTCAAAAGAGAATGGAATTTTCTTCCATGAGCTGCTGGAAATGGGCCGGCCTAGGGTGAGGGAAAAGTGAGAGAGAGTGCACAAAAAAAAATTTATGCAAAAAGACCCCCTACAAGTCCAAAATTGCAAGTTTAAGCTTAAATTCAATAAATTTCGTTTCCTATAATAAAAATTAGTTAAAACTCAAAATAAAATACTAAAAATTTATGTTACAACTAGATTTTAATTAACATAATTTTAAAGATTAAAATTAGTCCAGAAAAATTTGTATTTATCGCTAATTTAATGTATTTCCTTACCGGCTTAAAATAATATTAAAAAATTGAAAAATAGGGAAAAAATTTTAAATGAACAAAATTTAATAAGTAACTCATTAGCTACTAAAAATAAGCAATTACCTATCACTTTTAGGTATAACTAGTCCTAAACTGCAAAATAACAAAAAAGACGGTTTACGGAAAAATACCGAATTTTCAGGAAAACTCCAAAACGACTTTTCAAGACGCTACAGATAAGCAATGAATTAAGTAATAGGCAGTTTCATTCAATTAGAAATACCATTATCAAGTGTGTCACAGATACGATTTCAACCATATAGGCATGCAGTAAGACAATGATAGCCGTTTAGTCATGTTAACAAGTTTAAGAACCCTTAGAGGTGCAATGATTTGTATAACGGTTCAGTACAGCTATTACAGGTTAAAATGCACACGAGTTTCCGAATGGAACAAAACTATAGAGACACACGCCATAAGCTATGTTAACATTAAAATGTGATTAAACAGGTAAATATGGTTATTAGGTTCAATTTGCAACTGTAGGTTCCAAGTTTAACGGTAAAATGATATAATGCAATATTGTACACGAAAATGAGAAATGATCGTACCAAGTTAAATTTACAGGTTTAGGGTGTCATAATATATATGTAAATCTTTTATAGCATGTAGCAAGGGGTACTTGCCTCGACGGGTCACGAACCGGGAAAAACGGAACGTAAAAGTCGGCGGGAAAACTCGCGACGGCCGCACAGTTCACGGAATGAACCCAAACGACGAACAATGGAACCACGCGGGTCGGGGTACCTCGCTGGAACGTCGGAACACGTCGTCGGCATTGTCGGATTCCGGCCAAAAATGTGAACAGTGAACCATCAAGATGTGCAATCAAGAATAGAAAGGAACCAGAGAAGAAAGGAAGGAGGAAATAGGAGTAGAAGGCTTACAGTGGGTTGTACGAAGACCGGTTACAGAGGCGAGATCGCCGGCGGCGACAGATCCGGCGATTGAACCTGTGCAGGGGGTACGCGCAGGCCGCGGTGAAGGTGCAGGGGTGCATGGGAACGATGAAGGAGAGGTGATAGAGATGAGAATGATGAGGATGAGGGCGGAGGCGACGACGAGGTGATCGTCGGCGGCGAGACACAGGAGCAGGTGCAGGTGGTCGCAGGTCTGGTCGGGGTGCACCGGGAGAAGGGAGAAGGAGGAAGTGGACCTGTGGTTGAGACGAGGAAGAGGAGGCGAGGGTGCTGGTGTCGTCGGTGTTGGGGTTGCGGCGGCGAGGAGGGAGACGGCGGTGGCTAGGGTTCGATGAGGATGGGGTTCTGGGTTCTCGTGAGAAAAGTATGGAGGAGGGAACAAAAGTTTAAAATATAGGAGAGAGAGAAAGAGATTTGTGGGAGAGAGAGAGAAAGATTTGAGGGGGAGAGAGAGAAATAGATAATGGGTGAGGGGCCCACGGGAAAAATAGGAGGAGTTGATTGGCTGAGGAAAATGATTTGTAGGTTTAGGAAAAGTTAGATAAAGATTTCCCAGATTTAATCAACAGTGAAATTTTATATAGTTATTAAAATATATTCGATGGTTTTATTAAAATAATAAAATTTGGGATTTTGGCGCCAAATAAAACATTTCCAAATCGCGCCCGGGTTGGGTCCAAAAATTTGAAATTGAAATAATAGGATTTTAAGCGGGATCCAAAATTTAAAATGAAGTGTTTTATGATCAAAAAGCATACCCTCAAAACGGACACACGTACGTCCACGTAGTCATCCAAACACGCCCGTTTCACTGAACGGGACGAGAACATGACGCACAGTCGCTACCACAAGGCTAGGGGTGTCGAGTAGGCCAAGATGAATATTTTTAATTTTATTTTAGATGCCAAAATTTTTTATATGCAGAAATGAATTTACCAGGTAAAAATTTACAGTAAGCAACAAACAAGCAAGATAAATGAAATAAGGGTCACACTCCATTCATAAAGTAACAGAAATTAGTAGCATTGGGCTCGGGTGTTACATTATACCCAACTACAAAAGAATTTCGTCCTCGAAATTCCAAGAATACAAAGATAGATAACTACAAGAAAAGGTGAGGAAACATCTGCCGGATTTCATCTTCTCGTTCCCAAGTGGACTCTCCATGCGAGCGATTACCCCAAGAAACAAGCACAAGGGGGATAACCTTGTTCTTAAGAACCTTTTCCCTTCGATCCACAATTTCAACCGGTCGCTCCTCAAAAGTCAAGTCTTCCCGTATCGTTAGCTCCGAATGATCCAATACATGCGTTTCATCACGAACATACTTACGGAGTTGAGATACTTGAAACACATCGTGCACATTTGCCAAGGACTGCGGTAACGCCAAACGATACGCTACCTCACCAACACGCTCCAAGATCTCAAAGGGTCCAACGAATCGAGGACTAAGCTTTCCTCGACTTCCAAAACGAATCACCCCTTTAGTCGGTTATATCTTCAAGAACACCAAATCGCCCACGGCGAACTCTAGAGGTCTTCTTGACGTGTCTGCCCAACTCTTCTGTCGGTCTTGAGCTGCCTTCATATGATTTCTGATAGTGTTAACCTTCTCAACTGTCTGCACAACGAAATCTGGTCCCAACAATCTTCGTTCACCGACATCGTCCCAACAAACAGGTGAACGTCACTTACGACCATACAAAGCTTCAAACGGAGCCATCTGGATAGTTTCCTGAAAACTGTTGTTGTAAGAAAACTCCACCAAATGGAGATGATCCTCCCACGAACCCTTGAAGTCCAACATGCATGCTCTCAACATATCTTCAAGAGTTTGGATCATTCTCTCCGACTGACCATCAGTTTGAGGATGATAAGCTGTGCTAAACTTCAATCGAGTCCCCAAACTTTCCTGTAAACTCCGCCAAAAGTGTGATAAGAACCGAGTGTCCCGATCAGACACGATGCTCACCGGTACTCCATGCAATCTTACAATCTCCTGCATGTACCGCTCTGCCAAAGTCTCTGTTGATTGACCAACCCGAAAAGGAATAAAGTGAGCTGCCTTGGTCAACCGATAGACAATCACCCATACTGCATTGTTGCCTTTTGGACTCCGCTGTAAAGCCGTCACGAAATCCATGGTTATATGTTCCCACTTCCACTGAGGAATCGAAAGTGGTTGCAATAAACCAGCAACCCTTTGATGTTCAGCCTTAACTTGCTGACACACCAAACACTTTGCCACAAAGAGAGCAATCTCCCGCTTCATGCCTTCCCACCAGAAATGCTGTTGAATATCTCGGTACATCTTTGTGCCTCCTGGATGTACAGAATAAGCTGAACTGTGTGCCTCCTTCATAAGCTCTTCACGAACATCTCCCTTTGGCACACACAAATGGCTACCATACCTCAACGAACCATCTTCGTGGATCAGTAAATCTGTTCGTAGTCCGGCTTCAACCTGTCCTCGAAACTTTTACATTCTAGGATCCTGCGATTGAGCTGCTTTAATATTCTCGATCAATGACGAATGTACTTGCAGCTGCAACAACTGTCCCGTATAATGTGGTAGCACAACCTCCAAGTCAAATCTTCGAAAGTCTGCAACGATCTCTTTCTGCATAGTCAACACCTGAATTTCTGGCAACCGACTAAGCGCATCTGGCACGACATTGACCTTCCTCGGATGGTACTTAAGATCAAGATCGTAGTCAGCCATCAGCTCCAACCATCTACGTTGCCTCATATTAAGCTCCTTCTGTGTGAACACATACTTCAAGCTCTTATGATCAGTAAAGACTTAGACTCTTTCGCCCAAAAGGTAGTGTCTCCAAATCTTCAAAGCGAAAATCAAAGCCGCAAGCTCCAAGTCATGAGTTGGGTAATTCTTCTCATGGGTCTTCAACTGTCTCGATGCGTACGCTACAACCTTCCTATGCTGCATCAAAACACATCCTAATCCTTTCCCAGATGCGTCGCTGTGAATCACCAATCCTCCGGAATTGTCTGGCACGGTCAGAATAGGGGCGGTTATCAACTTCTGCTTCAACGTCTCAAAAGTTAACGCACATTTATCTGTCCATACAAAAGGTACCTCCTTGCGCGTAAGCTTGGTCAACGGCTCCGCCAGACTAGCAAAGTTCTCCACAAATCTCCTGTAATATCCGGCGAGTCCAAGAAAGCTCCTTATCTCCGCAACATTCTTTGGAATCGGCCAATCTCAAACTGTTGCAATCTTTTCTGGATCGACGGCAATTCCATCGCCAGATACAACATGCCCCAAAAACTTCACTTCCTCCAGCCAAAACTCGCACTTACCTATCTTTGCATAAAGCTTCTCCTGTCTCAACGTCTGTAGTGCGATCTTCAAATGTTCAGCATGCTCTTCAAAACTCTTCGAGTAAACCAGAATATCGTCAATAAATACCACAATAAACTGGTCCAAGAACGGTGAAAAGATTCGGTTCATCAAGTCCATGAATACTCCCGGCACATTCGTTACTCTGAAGGGCATCACTAAGTATTCATAATGTCCGTACCGAGTTCGAAACGCCGTCTTGCAAATATCTTCTGCTTTCACTCGAACCTGATGATATCCGGATCGCAAATCCAACTTCGAGAATACCCTCGCGCCACTAAACTGCTCAAAAAGTTCTCCAATGCGAGGGATAGGGTACTTGTTCTTAATAGTCACCCGGTTTAATTCCCGATAGTCGATGCACATCCTTCTTGTGCCATCCTTCTTCTTTCCTAGAAGAACTGGAGTTCCCTAAGGCGAGTTACTGCTCCGGATCCAACCCTTTTCAAGCAAATCAGCAACCTGCTTCTTGACTTCTTCCAATTCTACTGGTGCCATTGGATAATACGCTTTAGATACTTGCGCTGCACCAGGAATAAGATCAATTGCGAACTCCACGTCTCGCTTCGGCGGTAAACCCGATATATCTTCAAACACATCCATAAAATCGTGAACAACCGTCGGCTCTTCACCATTATCAACTTCCATTGCTGCAAGAATATTGTTTGTCGGCCTAGCCCTAAACTCGACTGGCCCGACAGAACTGCTTCCTCCAGTGAAGGTAAACTCGGGATGTCCGGGAATCTGGAAAATTACTTTCTTTGCCCTACAATCAATGTGAGCGTGGAAAGTGCCAAGAAAATCCATTCCCAAGACGACTTCGTAGTTGCCCGTATCAATCACCAAGAAAATTGCAAAAAGCTCCCGTCCGCAAACAACAACTGTACAATCTTTACACTCCCTACTAAATATGATTTTCCCATTCCCAGTGTGTATGTCCCAGAAACTAGACGGGGTCGTGCAGGCAATCGAGTGTGTAGTTATAAACTTGGATAGCATAAAACAATGGGATGCACCAGAATCAAATAATGCCAATGCGGGAAAACCATGAACGAGTAGAATACCTGAAACGACTTCTCCTGACGCCTTAGCTTCTTCTGCTGTCAAGGTAAAAGCTCGAGCCTGATTAGGTCCTTGAGTCAGCTGCTTCTGTCCTTGGAATGGTTTCTGCGGAGGCTTCTGAATATCATCCCTCGTACGAAGCTTCGACGGACAAGCACTGACATTGTGATCTGCCGCTCCACAAACTAAACAGAGCCCCTGCCTCCTTCCACACTCTCTTTGCACGTGCCCAGGTAAACGGCAGTAGTCACAAATCACGCTCTTTCTTCGATCAACGATCACTGGCTTCTTCATGGGTGTTACACCTCGACGGTCCACTGGAATACCTTTGCGACCATGAGCTCGGTTAGGCACAAATGCGGGCTTCCTTGCCGCAACGGCTGTCTGCTGCAAACTCCCTTTCATCCCAGATAAACTCTGCTGTTCCCGAGCTGCATTAAGAACTTGTGAGAAAGTGGTCAAACCCAGGGAGATAATCTGCCGCTAGATGTCCACGTCCAAGCTGCGCATGAACCTCCGTTCCCTGTCTGCATCATTGGCAACTAAAGGTCCAACGAATCTGCTGAGTCTTGTCCATTCTGCTGCATGCACATCCACGGGTGCTCCATTCTTCCTTAGCCCAATAAACTTCTCTTCCATTTCCTCTCGTGCAGTCCGCGGGAAGAACTTCTCCAGGAAACTCTTAGAAAAATCTGCCCACTTGATCGGCTTGGGCAAACGGTTCTCCTCAACGAGCCACCATTCTCGGGCGTAGTCCACTAGCTGAATGCGTACCACATCAACTCTTTTGTCATCTGGAATCTGTGCCGCAATAAGCAAATTCTCCGTGTCCACTAGCCACTGCTCTGCTGGCAACGGCTCCTCCAAACCAGTAAATGTAGACGGACCCAAATGCCTGAAATCTGCTACGGTCCCTACTCGGTCGATTGGTTTAGATTCAACCTTGTCTACGGACTGCTGAACGGTCCGCAAACCCTTCTGGAATGATTCTGCTTGCTGCTGGATCAGCTCGGTCTGTCTCTTTTGATTTTTCAGCATTCCTCTTATCACTCCAAGCATGGCGGCATCGTCCTCACGCCTCTGGTACGTCCTCAAATTCTTATCTGCCATATTCCTGAAATCAAAAACACCCAATATTAGCATGATGATAGATTCAATATATAGATCAAGGCTAGAACTCCAAGATACTTAAATAGAGTACCGCATTGTATCTATGCCGCGGTATCATAGCCACAATTACTTAACTCCATCCAAGTCGCCTAAGTCCTAGAGATAACAAGGAATCAGGTTTTCGAGTCGATATGCAAAGGAAGTTTGCATATCGTAAAAGATATAATCAGGAAGAATGTGATTCAAGAAAAGGTAAAATGGCAAGGTGGCAGGACATGTTTCCTAAACACGGGTATTCTGATTCGTGTATTGGGTACAATACCCAACTACAAAAGAATCAACCCGACTAACCTATGGCTCTGATACCAAAAGAACCATGTCACGCCCCGGTTCCCAGAGTACGCTAAAATGGGCATGTGACATAGCCAACCATGCTACCTGTGGGTAGGAAGTATCCATCCACAGTCACATTACGGCTGTACAGATATCAAGAACAAAATAAAACTATCTAAACATGTCCATAATCCAATATAACATGAGTCAAGAATAATGAAATGCGGAAGCAAATGATCCAATACAAATAATTGAAATGTATGTCCCATAATGCGGGCTCACATCAGGAATAAACTGCAGGAAATAAAACTAACTAATACTGACACCTCACAGCTCAGCCTGCTGGCTGAAGTACTCCTGCTCGGACTGCAACAGCGGTACGGAATCTGGACCATGCAAAACCCAGACGTCAGCGCGTCATGTCATCAAGTAATATAATATGAACAGGGTAACAGGCAATGCAATATAAACATGAATAAAGCAAGAGTAAAAATAATATGAATCAGAGCAGTACAGGGTAGTGTGTAGTGGGTAAACTAACTGTCTTATCAGGGTTTCTATTCTAAAGTCTTTGAAACCAAATTGGTGAATCATCGATGTTACTCAATAGTATCCCGTGCATACCCGGGACCACGGTCTAAGACTCTCGGGCTGAACCCGAGACATGCCGCTGGCAGTAAAGGGTAGCAGGTATAGGTGAGTGATATCAGCATCATCACTCAGGGGCTGGCCTAGCCCGTAAGACTGATCAGAACAGGTATCGAACTGTTGAGTTACAAGTCAGGTTTCACCTTTGATTTCCCCATACCCCCAAGTTATGTATGTCAAGTCAGGTATTCAGTAATCAAGAACTAATGCCAACACAGGATCAGGTAAAAGCAGGTTTGTCTGGATAGACAACAGGAACGGTCCATGAGGACTACATGTCAGTTTTTTTGGCATTAGATACAAGATCAGGTAATGGGTCAGGTCATGGTACATCAGGTCAAGTCAAGCATGTAAGTGCACGGCGGCGCCCCGGCCGTCAATCCGACGCCGGAATGCGGAAGCGGTGAATAACTTTAATTTTGCGGACTTAGCAAACCGGCACCACCGCGCACTATAACCCGGATCGAACCATTAACTAGTCTAAGCTATCTACAAGAATGGGAATAGAGATATACCGACTGATCCGAGTCCTCCGGTCTTCATCTCCACTCCGATCTCCTCGCGGGATCTCCGTCCGTCTCCTCCTCGTCGGAAAAGGCACCACATCGCCTACGTCTTTTACGGGCTCCCACCTCAATGCCGAGGCAACTCGGGCACGAAGCTGGCAAGTCGACGTGCCCAAGAAATGCTGTAGAAATGTGTAGTGAGCTATTGTCTCTATGGGGTTTTGTATAGTTGCCATGATGGAGGAATTTTGCAAATGAAGAAGCCATGGAGGCTTGCAGGAAGAATGGAGCATTCTATCGATGATGGCTCGGCCAGAGCATTCTTGCTCTCTGGAAATTCCAAAAATGAAGCCAGCTCCTCTTGCACAAATGAAGCCCCTTTAAAACCCTTAGGAAATTAATTTAAATCATCACCCCATATAAAATACACCAGCACATGCATTAAGGGGGGGGCACGAAATTAATCAAGCCACTGGGCCCAAGAACCACACAGCACACACACACACTAAATTAATGCTAATAAATTAATGCCTCACATGAACATTCCAGCATGCCAACAGCAACAGTGGCCGGCCAATCTCAAATCCCAAACAGTGCCGGCCCATATCCAATAGCCATACTCTATCATGTCAAATTAATGCAACATGGAGCCAAAAAAGCAATCAAATTAAATTAATCCATTTGCAAGAAACCCCCTCAACAAAATGTTAATTGCAAACTTGCAATTAACACCCTCCAACGAAAAGTCCGACCGGGAAGGAAAAAGAGAAAACCGGCCGGAACGGAAAGCAAACTGGCAACCCCAGAAAACTGGTCCCATAATAAATTACAGGAAAACCCCGATACTGTGCATACACACCCGCATTTGTATTTCGACCGAAATACAAATGTAAAGAGACAAAACTTCACTATCAAATACTAGGATCCGGCTTAAGCCAAAGCCGGCTAGTAAAAACTGTCCGATCACGATCTGTGCAATACCGCACGTATCTGATCGAACCCTGCCATATCTCCATACGGCCTCTACAGCGTTTCGCCCGAAAGCTGAGTAACTGAATGTGGGGGACTCTAAAGACTCGTCAACACCTCGGTTGTGGATTTAACCACTTAGCACGTCAGAGGTATAAGCCAACACGTGACGGGCTACCAGGTACTGACTAAAAGGGACGTCTGTGAGTGAACTCAGCCTGACAACCCTACTGAGCCTGTCAGTGACAATATCCATGCAGTCCGGTCCGTTCGTCTATGAGTATCGCATGGCGGGCCTAGGGGGTTGGTAAAAGTCAGACCCCCAAAAGCGGTACAAGTCATGTCGGAGTGTAGCCCAGAACACCCTGAGATACTACTGGAATACCTACCAGTAAATCTCCTTGCCTTGGCCAAGGACTTTGTGTAATGGCTCTCCTAGACACAGCACGACCTCACCCCCAATACCGGGAGAGACGAACCCCTGAAGATACGCTCACTGCCTCCATGTGGCTCGGGACTGTACCCAACTAAAACCTGTTTGCACGACTCCTTTGAGCCGTGGTAGGGTAGTAATCAAAGTACAGTGGGAACTCACACGAGACAAATGACGATCCCCAGGTCGATGAACTAACCTGCACACATGTCACCAGGGAACCGCCATCTGACGTCTGGTATATGACCAACTAGCAGGTTCCCGGCGAGTCCTGTCCGGTGTACTCATAACCCAATGAGCACCTGTATACATCTTAGGTGATCCAACTGACACCAGTGGCTTGTGAGACCGGCCACCGCCCCTCGTCGGGGTCTCGACTGTATACACTAGTCTACTAATGGAGTATCGATGCCCAGTCTCGAAACTCCCACGACTAGGGACCTTTTAAGGATAAGCTTGTAGACCCCCAGCTCCCACTTATATGATCGCCCTCATACTGCTGGTGGTCAAGCAAGAATCCTAGGGGCTCTATCAACGTGTAATAGCGACGTGTCATGTCACTTAAAACAGTACACGATGATAAAGGTAAACCAGATAGCATACTATCATCTCGAGTAAGACTGTCCTACCGGGATAGGTCCTCCCTCAATCATTACAATCACGTACCTGTGACCTAATAATTGACTCTGAGGGCACTATCTCCAACAATCTCCCACTTGCACTCAAGGCTAATTATTGCGATGTCGCATACTCACAGCCCGTGTGATACCGAACATCCAACTCCTCTACTAGTCAGTCTCACAAAGCTCGTTTGCGGAACTATTGCGTTCGAGGAATAGCCTCAGTGAGTGGATCCGCTTAGTTGTTTCTTTCTATGTCCCTCTATATCTCAAGTTCGCGGAGAAAACCATCTCCCGAAAAGAGCAATACATGTCTCAGAATATGTTTGGATGTCTGATGGGACCTAGCTCATAAATGAACTCCAAATCCAAACTTCTTAGACTGTATCGTCAACTGAACTTAATCAGTATCCTGCGCGCCATGCCTCCCTCAGTATTGCCTTGGACCACCTGTCCAAAACACTGGCCCTCATCAGAAGGAAAACTATAACTCTGACAACCTCCTCGTCGTCCATGTCACCTTGGAAGCCTGGAATGATAACTGTCTCCTGAATGAGGCTGTCGTTATCATATCCCTAGAACATCCACTTATGTTCTAAAACTGCTTCCGACTGTTTCTCCAGGATTGGATTAATGTCAACTTATTGCATCTAGTGCAAGAACAACATCTGGTGTGGTACTTGACATCTCACGATTGACTCAATTGCCTGAGCAAGTGATCTGCCAATCATGCCCGTCCCTCTCCCCTTTAGTCTGTAAGACACCTTTGGAGAGGGTGACTCCATTACCTGCAGGTACACTACCGTGCCAGGAGTCGTCCATCCTAAATACTCTTAGAATACTGTCAAGTACCCTGATTGGGAAACCACCCAAATCTAGATCTAAAACCATAGATCTAGTAACCAGTATGTCTGATATAAAATCCATTTCCTTTGTGGAGAAACCACTGTGTGACGACCAAAGTATAACCGATTGTAGTATAGGAGTTTCTTTTCCTATTCTGTGTATGTCATCCAGATACCAGGACATCACACCCTACTACCTTCTCAACAGATCCATCCCCTATTCTGATGAAGTCAAACCCATGACTGTCATGTCAGAAATAGATGATCTACCTCCGCTACATCTGCTTTAGTCTATAAATAGACATAAGCTACCTGTCCACCAATGCTTCCGCTGCTCCCACTGATTACGACAACCCTCTGGCAGAGTCATATAGACGTACACTTCTAAAACTAGTTTAGAAGGACGCTATACTCATCCTCCCGCCGGGTCTCGCAGCCTGGAACAACAGCAATGGTAATTGTGGGAACTTCCCTGTCACCGTCCTTGAGGCTACCGTGGTACCTCTTGGGTGCCTGAAGTTACCCACCTTATCTGCGGAGTGGCCAATGGAATGTCAATCCAGATTGAATCTTTAGGTTCCTTATCAAATCTTCAGTAATCGTTTGTGGTTCTGGAATCACTTCCAGTTCTACCATACTCCCACTACTATTTTCTGAAAAAAAAAAAAATCCATTTTTAATAAAACTGTGGCGAGTCTAGAACAATATCGCTATTGTTTATCCAGATGGTAGAAAGTCAACCCGCGTCATAGCCTGGGTCAACCCACAAACAGCCATTACAGAAACGTGCCTTGAGTTGTCCAGTGTCTGGTTTTAAGCATAAACCGAATAACTCCCCGTACCTTAACAATGTTAAGATATGAACTGTTCTATATCCAATATAGAAAACAGAGGCACTGATTTAATTGAACCAGATCCAAATCATGCAACTGTCTCCAGTGCATGTCAACTAAATGGAAGGAGGCCGATCAGCGTTACTCAACTTAGGAATGCTTCCAATTATGAGTAACCTGAAAGAGAAGCAAGTTCTCTTAATCACTACTATCAACTGAACACCATACGCAAGTATCTACATCTTCGATCTCTTTGAAGAATCCCGATACTTGCTACATCTGGTTCTCTACTCTATTCAAATACCTATAACTTCTCAAAATTCGGACTCTGTGTTTCCGCGAAACACCTGTCTAAAAACTAGAGAAGTCATAAGTAAACCGAATATAGTACGAGGACCTACCCCTCTGTCCTGATGGACCCTGGACAACATACAATACTCTGTATAAGTCCCTTGAGTCTGATAACTCATTCACTGTGTGCCGTAGGTTGAAAACTGTACTTATGGTTAAGAAGAATTACACCGCTCTTTAATGCTCCTTACCTAACCATCCACTGATATAGGTAAATGTCGTAGACATAATTTCAGAAAGGTATATCTCACTCTATGAAAATAGACGTACAGATATATCAATTTGAAATTGGTGCATAACAGCGGATATTCAAAACCAAATATTTGCCGACCGGCAAACAGCCCAGGTGAATTCCTCAAATATCACCGATTACAACGAATCCCGATATAATGAGGATAATCACCCAATTCCCAATAACTTACTCCCACTCATCATCTGTAAAACCATACAGATGTGAGAATCGTACCTGGTAAATACATACCCTGGAGTAAGTATCTAATCGGGAAATCAGTTTTCCTTTAACATTACACAGTGAAACTGAAACATTGAAATGTTCCGATGGGGTATTCTGGTATTCCTAGTAATGCCTCTTCCAGATTCACGACTGTAACCGTATAGTTCTTTGCCACCTCTCCAAATCCCTTCATATGTCTTTAGCCATTACCTTCTGCACACCCCATTAGGCCAAATGGTTTTCTTCCTTCCCTACCGTTCGGCACCAGCCTATGGTTTGGAAGAAGACTATCCAATAAGCATAATGGGTGTACTGTCCCAATCCTAGGAACACTCGCAATGAGAGAGGGTGAAGATAAAAGACAACCGAATAAACCTTATTCCTATTTCTCCTGAACCAGAATCCATCCCCGAACTGGAACAAGTTCCATTCGAGTTCGTATATAACCATACGATGGAGTATCCAAATAAACTGTGGATCTTCGTAGTGATACGGAGTGTCCTGGAGAAATACAAAGGTGATGTGGGAGTGGTAACGAAATATTTGGTTTGGTCGTGAATATCTATTGCAATTTACTTTGCCCTCTTACTAATCCCTTGCTTTGTCTAAACTTAATACCTTCTGCACACCATCGTTATGCTAATTGGTTTTCTTCATTCCCTACCGGTCGGCACCAGCCTAAGGTTTGGAAGAAGACAATCCAATTTGCGTAATAGGTGTACTACCCCTAAACCAAGGAGTACTCGTAACCTGAGAGAGGGTAAAAGGAAAAGACAACTGAATAATCCTATCCGTTTTCTCCAGAACCGGAAACCATCCTCGAATACCTTCGAGTTCGTATCTAACCATACGATGGTTTTGTCCAATGGAAGTGGACGTTCGTAGCAATACGGGGTGTCCCGGAGAAAAGGGTAAAAGTAGGAGTGGCAATGAGGTTTGCAACTCTGACAATCCAAAAGCCAGTGTTAAGAAGGTTCGGTCAACTTGGTCACTGAGTCAAAGTCTTAGGGTCGGGTCAATGGTCGCTGCCAGAGAGAGAGAGAGAAGAAACACTCAGCGTGCACTCAAACCTAGATCAGAATGGTTACCAATTTATCTAATCTGGAATCCTCCCACTGTACCTCAAATTCTCCTCCAAACCTGAAAGAAGAATTAGTCGGGGTTACCCGAGGAGTAAACTAACTCATCAGTGGGAATCGGGATCCAACTCTCATCGCATGACAACGTGACGGAATCCGCTCACGGTATCACACTCCAGAAGGTATGCGCATATCTGGCAAGTTTCAGTACTTTTGAAACTCCCGATGTGATTTCTGCCCCATGCTCTTATGACCTTGGCGTGAGGTCAAAATATCATAAGTCACATGTCAAGTTCTGCCCATCATTATCCAGGTTAATTTGAATCCACCCGTACATACCCTTGACGTAGGCCAAAATAGTAGTACGACTGTCCCAAACCAACGCATCTATCTATGCAACAGATAAATACCCGGCAGCTACCAAACACTATGCCTTGGCGTGAGGTCAAAATACATAGCTTGAATACTACCGAATATTTAACTGAAATGATGGAGGGCTACGAATGGTTTCTGGCGAAAACCTTTAACGTAATGAACTTGATATCGTTGAAGGAACGGATAGCTTTTTAGAAATATAGTGACGACAACTTCCGCTAAAGAGGTCACTCCCGGTGAAGGGATCTCGGCTCTTTCCCCGTAGAATGGGGTGCAGGATATTCCAGCTGAATACCACGGTGCAAAACAAAAGTAATCGGCTATAGTGAAGTTAATGCCCTGACGCAAACTTATTGTCCAAGGGGTCACTCCCGGTGAAGGGATCTCGGCCCTTGCCTCGTCGACTGAGGAGCAGGATATTCTAAATGAATACCGCGATGCAAAACAAAAGTGAACGTCCTTGCAATAACAGCTTTTTGAAAAGTGTTCCAACAACATCAGATTAGGTTTGTTTTTAACTTGCATTGATCCGAATCAACGCAGTCCCATCAATTGATCACACCACAAAGAACGAAAATATACTGATGTACGTATATGCCATCCGCATTCGCCACTGGGTCCCGTCATTACCCGTTAGGTTAGCTAACTAACGACAGAGCGGGGACTGGACTAGCGCGGATGCAAAACATATACAACATCTACTAATATATATACCAATATATTATATTCGCTCAAGGCGTGATAGAAATGCAACATCACAGAGAACGAACAGCATCACAGAAACAATACAGATATCTGGGATCCCCGGGTTTCACAGAGCCGCTGAAACCCGACGTTCCTCTGGTCGTGTGGATAGCCTGTGCAATGAAATCCTAGACCCCTACGGGCGCGGCAAGTCACCCGCCAAAACCTGAAGCGAGGCAGCCCCCTTCAGCGCCGTGAATGGACCACCCAGCACTTCACGGAATCCGGTAACTTGGGCACCCCTCCTGGGTCAACCTGTACCCCCTACGAGTGCGGCGAACAGCCCGCCAATTCTAGAGTGAAGCCACCTCAGTCTCAATGCCATGAGATGCGGGCCCGTTGCCCTCTAGAACCCGGCTACCCGTGCACCCCTCCGCGGGGCAATCCTAGTACAGAAAGTAAAATATACATACACCGGGTACATCGACCGCAACCAGGTCGTGCCCCAAAAGAATAATACAGACAGGCAGTGACGGCAGTCCACATGTCGGACGCTCGCCCCGCAATATCAAATGTACATAATACAACAACACAGTACTAGCATTGCATCCAGGCTATCCCCCACGACCGATCCGCAACATCACAGCAAATACAAAGAACATCAACGTGAAAGTCACGTTCGCAAATCCGTCTAACCGGGCTATAGCAGTTAGACCGGATTTACCGATCGAGTGACATTCACGGTCGCAGATATAATGTAAATACTGTGAAAAATGTGTTTAAAATATCCGATCGATCAAATTATAACAAGAGGGCCCCAAAACAATACTGTAGCAGTTAAAGAAATTCTGGGCCCAATATTAACCTTCCAAAACCCCTAAAATCAACCCAGAAGCCAACTATAAAAAACTGGCCCATTGATCTTCTCATGTTGCGGCGGAACCGCGGCCCAAAGTGGGTATTGGCCGCGGTTCCGCGCTCTTGATGGAAGATCAATGACTCGGATTTCTACAGTAGTCTTAGGATTGCCAGCACATCACTTTTTCGCAACCTGAAAAATTTTTTGGAGACTGAAAAAAATCAACAGAAAACTGATGTGAACTAAATACGGGTTTTGGACATTTCGATCGATCGGAACTGCAAAACACATTACACAAAGCTAGACTATGTTAATGGCGAGGCTCTGATACCACTGTAAGTGCACGGCGGCGCCCCGGCCGTCAATCCGACGCCGGAATGCGGAAGCGGTGAATAACTTTAATTTTGCGGACTTAGCAAACCGGCACCACCGCGCACTATAACCCGGATCGAACCATTAACTAGTCTAAGCTATCTACAAGAATGGGAATAGAGATATACCGACTGATCCGAGTCCTCCGGTCTTCATCTCCACTCCGATCTCCTCACGGGATCTCCGTCCGTCTCCTCCTCGTCGGAAAAGGCACCACATCGCCTACGTCTTTTACGGGCTCCCACCTCAATGCCGAGGCAACTCGGGCACGAAGCTGGCAAGTCGACGTGCCCAAGAAATGCTGTAGAAATGTGTAGTGAGCTATTGTCTCTATGGGGTTTTGTATAGTTGCCATGATGGAGGAATTTTGCAAATGAAGAAGCCATGGAGGCTTGCAGGAAGAATGGAGCATTCTATCTATGATGGCTCGGCCAGAGCATTCTTGCTCTCTGGAAATTCCAAAAATGAAGCCAGCTCCTCTTGCACAAATGAAGCCCCTTTAAAACCCTTAGGAAATTAATTTAAATCATCACCCCATATAAAATACACCAGCACATGCATTAAGGGGGGGGCACGAAATTAATCAAGCCACTGGGCCCAAGAACCACACAGCACACACACACACTAAATTAATGCTAATAAATTAATGCCTCACATGAACATTCCAGCATGCCAACAGCAACAGTGGCCGGCCAATCTCAAATCCCAAACAGTGCCGGCCCATATCCAATAGCCATACTCTATCATGTCAAATTAATGCAACATGGAGCCAAAAAAGCAATCAAATTAAATTAATCCTTTTGCAAGAAACCCCCTCAACAAAATGTTAATTGCAAACTTGCAATTAACACCCTCCAACGAAAAGTCCGACCGGGAAGGAAAAAGAGAAAACCGGCCGGAACGGAAAGCAAACTGGCAACCCCAGAAAACTGGTCCCATAATAAATTACAGGAAAACCCCGATACTGTGCATACACACCCGCATTTGTATTTCGACCGAAATACAAATGTAAAGAGACAAAACTTCACTATCAAATACTAGGATCCGGCTTAAGCTAAAGCCGGCTAGTAAAAACTGTCCGATCACGATCTGTGCAATACCGCACGTATCTGATCGAACCCTGCCATATCTCCATACGGCCTCTACAGCGTTTCGCCCGAAAGCTGAGTAACTGAATGTGGGGGACTCTAAAGACTCGTCAACACCTCGGTTGTGGATTTAACCACTTAGCACGTCAGAGGTATAAGCCAACACGTGACGGGCTACCAGGTACTGACTAAAAGGGACGTCTGTGAGTGAACTCAGCCTGACAACCCTACTGAGCCTGTCAGTGACAATATCCGTGCAGTCCGGTCCGTTCGTCTATGAGTATCGCATGGCGGGCCTAGAGGGTTGGTAAAAGTCAGACCCCCAAAAGCGGTACAAGTCGTGTCGGAGTGTAGCCCAGAACACCCTGAGATACTACTGGAATACCTACCAGTAAATCTCCTTGCCTTGGCCAAGGACTTTGTGTAATGGCTCTCCTAGACACAGCACGACCTCACCCCCAATACCGGGAGAGACGAACCCCTGAAGATACGCTCACTGCCTCCATGTGGCTCGGGACTGTACCCAACTAAAACCTGTTTGCACGACTCCTTTGAGCCGTGGTAGGGTAGTAATCAAAGTACAGTGGGAACTCACACGAGACAAATGACGATCCCCAGGTCGATGAACTAACCTGCACACATGTCACCAGGGAACCGCCATCTGACGTCTGGTATATGACCAACTAGCAGGTTCCCGGCGAGTCCTGTCCGGTGTACTCATAACCCAATGAGCACCTGTATACATCTTAGGTGATCCAACTGACACCAGTGGCTTGTGAGACCGGCCACCGCCCCTCGTCGGGGTCTCGACTGTATACACTAGTCTACTAATGGAGTATCGATGCCCAGTCTCGAAACTCCCACGACTAGGGACCTTTTAAGGATAAGCTTGTAGACCCCCAGCTCCCACTTATATGATCGCCCTCATACTGCTGGTGGTCAAGCAAGAATCCTAGGGGCTCTATCAACGTGTAATAGCGACGTGTCATGTCACTTAAAACAGTACACGATGATAAAGGTAAACCAGATAGCATACTATCATCTCGAGTAAGACTGTCCTACCGGGATAGGTCCTCCCTCAATCATTACAATCACGTACCTGTGACCTAATAATTGACTCTGAGGGCACTATCTCCAACAAAGCAGTGTACGGTACCATGTCGGGTCAATCAATAAGCATGTAGCAAGTCAGGTCAAGATGTAAACGATACACAGGTGTGCTCACAATCAGTTATATAATCAACCATGGTTATCAACAACATGAAATAAGCAATGAATTAAGTAATAGGCAGTTTCATTCAATTAGCAATACCGTTATCAAGTGTGTCACAGTTACGATTTCAACCATATAGGCATGCAGTAAGACAATGATAGCCGTTTAGTCATGGTAACAAGTTTAAGAACCCTTAGAGGTGCAATGATTTGTATAACGGTTCAGTACAGCTATTACAGGTTAAAATGCACACGAGTTTCCGAATGGAACAAAACTATAGAGACACACGCCATAAGCTATGTTAACATTAAAATGTGATTAAACAGGTAAATATGGTTATTAGGTTCAATTTGCAATTGTAGGTTCCATGTTTAACGGTAAAATAATATAATGCAATATTGTACACGAAAATGAGAAATGATCGTACCAAGTTAAATTTACAGGTTTAGGGTGTCATAATATATATGTAAATCTTTTATAGCATGTAGCAAGGGGTACTTGCCTCGACGGGTCGCGAAGCGGGAAAAACGGAACGTAAACGTCGGCGAGAAAACTCGCGACGACCGCACGGTTCACGGAATGAACCCAAACGACGAACAATGGAACCACGCGGGTCGGGGTACCTCGCTGGAACGTCGGAACACATCATCGGCATCGTCGGATTTCGGCCAAAAATGTGAACAGTGAACCATCAAGATGTGCAATCAAGAATAGAAATGAACCAGAGAAGAAAGGAAGGAGGAAATAGGAGTAGAAGGCTTATAGTGGGTTGTACGAAGGCCGGGTACAGAGGCGAGATCGCCGGCGGCGACAAATCCAGCGGTTGAACTTGTACAGGGGGTGCGCGCAGGCCGCGGTGAAGGTGCAGGGGTGCACGGGAACGATGAAGGAGAGGTGATGGAGATGAGAATGACGAGGATGATGGCAGAGGCGACGACGAGGTGATCGTCGGCGGCGAGACGCAGGAGCGGGTGCAGGTGGTCGCGGGTCTGGTCAGGGTGCACCGGGAGAAGGGAGAAAGAGGAAGTGGACCTGTGGTTGAGACGAGGAAGAGGAGGCGAGGGTGCTGGTGTCGTCGGTGTTGGGGTTGCGGCGGCGAGGAGGGAGACGGCGGTGGCTAGGGTTCGATGAGGATGGGGTTTTGGGTTCTCATGAGAAAAGAATGGAGAAGGGAACAGAAGTTTAAAATATAGGAGAGAGAGAAAGAGATTTGTGGGAGAGAGAGAAAGATTTGCGGGAGGGGGAGAGAGAGAGAGAGAGATAATGGGTGAGGGGCCCACGGGAAAAATAGGAGGAGTTGATTGGCTGAGGAAAATGATTTGTAGGTTTAGGAAAAGTTAGATAAAAATTTCCCAGATTTAATCAACAGTGAAATTTTATATAGTTATGAAAATATATTCGATGGTTTTATTAAATTAATAAAATTTAGGATTTTGGCGCCAAATAAAATATTTCCAAATCGCGCCCGGGTTGGGTCCAAAAATTTGAAATTGAAATAATAGGATTTTAAGCTGGATCCAAAATTTAAAATGAAGTGTTTTATGATCAAAAAGCATACCCCCAAAACGGACACACGTACGTGCACGTAGTCATCAAAACTCGCCCGTTTCACTGAACGGGACGAGAACACGACGCACAGTCGCTACCACAAGGCTAGGGGTGTCGAGTAGGCCGAGATGAATATTTTTAATTTTATTTTAGATGCCAAAATTTGTTATATGCAGAAATGAATTTACCGGGTAAAAATTTACAGTAAGCAACAAACAAGCAAGATAAATGAAATAAGGGTCACACTCCATTCATAAAGTAACAGAAATTAGTAGCATTGGGCTCGGGTGTTATACCTACGGATCAACACAAGAATGTACGGTCCAAGCCTCACTAACGGCGCCGCGGAACCGCCGCAAATGCCACTATTTGGCCGCGGTTCCGCGGTCATTGTGTCGAGTTAGGCGCTCATTTTTCTTGGGGATCCACACAAAACCCTGCACTATTTTCTGGATATTTTTAATCCTTAAAATTCCAACTTTTGAAAAATTTCTAGTAAGCATGTAAAAATCGTATTTTTTTTATGTTCGATTGAATTTTTAAACGTCGTCTAGTTTACCCTAAACCTCTAGCTAGGCTCTGATACCATGTTGGTGTGTAGTAGAGCCTCTAGTTGGGTTGAAACATCATAAAGTAATCAACTTTTGAATTTCTAGAGGACTATTACAAACGAACTACGAATCGTAACTAGAGATTAGGGTAAAAGCAACAATATGAGAAGTCTAAACTAAAGGAAAAGGAAATACAACCTTTGTAGCCAACTCCTTCACTCTTTTGGACTCCTACGTCTTTGCTTGATGCTTGGATCAACTCCGCTAAAGGTCCTTCATCGTCTACGATGATCCACCTGGAGATTCCTAGGTCAAGCTCTTTGCTTCACAAGATCATGAAGAAGTGGAGCAAACACCCTACACTAAAGGGCTAGGGTAGTATAGAATGGTTATGTGGTTTGTATACTCACTTAAAAATCCTTTCTTTTTAAGTTCCTCACTCTTTATAAAACTCAAGTAAGCTTGAAGGAGGAGGAAGATGAAGATGGCAAAGTTTTTCTCAAGTTTTATGATAATGATAAAAGAAAATCAAATGGATATTTTATGTGAGACACTCTCACAACAAACCATGGTTAAATAAATATCTAGATATTTTGTAGTGAGTTAAAAGAGTAAAGGAAAACAAACTAGGGTTAAAGTCAATGGTCAACAAAGAATTGTGTAGAAACAATTAGTCACAATTTCATTTCATTTATTCATTTATCCCAAAACAAAAATCCACATATACAATCTAACCATGTGAGTCTTGCATTACCATCTTCTATGTATGATCACCCATGATACATATGTATGTATGTATATGTGCATGCACATCATCATGCGTATGTATAAACATATATGCATACATCCAAAAGAAAAGATTTAATTAAAAGTGAGCTAAAAGTCAATATTAAATCAACACTCGCTACTACACACCAACAGTTCCAACCACTACCAAAGCCAATATATGGCGGGTCCCACAACCCTTTCAAGATAAAACACCAAATTTCCACCAAAACTCTTCGAGCCCTGTTCTTTTCCCTCCAAATTTCTCTTTATGACAAAATCTCCCACGTAGTCCTAGCTTGAGCCTCCGCCACCTCTCCTCGCCTTCATGTTCTTCGCTACGCCTCGATGGCCACTGCCTCGCCTCCGTCACCGTTGCTTGAGCTCGAACTCATCGCCGCCGGCGCCGCTCGAGCTCGTTGAAGGTCGTCATCGCCGCTCGAAACTTGCTCTGCTCGTTGAGGTCGTCAAAAGGTAAGTACTTTCCGGTTTAATTTTAATTTTTTTGTCTGATTTGTTAAAATTTAGGATTTTGTTAAAATTTGATTGTTGCTGTTGCTGCTGTTGTTAGGGTTAGGGTTATGGGTTTAAGGTTAGGGCTGGGGTTAGGGTTAGGATCGGGTTATGGTTATGGTTATGGTTAGTGTTAGGATAATGATTAGGGTTAGGGTAATTTAGTAAATGTTTTTACGTAGTTTAATGGAAAGCAACAATAGTTAAGTGCATTTTAGTGACAAAGCACTAATAGTTAAGGGTGTTTTGGTGTAAAAAATTAAAATTGAGCAAATAAGGGTTTTTAGTAAAAATTATAATGATAGTTTAGTCAAAAAACAACAATAGTTAAGGGTATTTTAGTGAAATTTATAGTAATTTAGTTACTTCAAGAAGATAGATTGTTTGGTAATTTTTTTCTAAGGCAGTTTAGTAAAAAACAACAATAATTAAGGGTATTTTAGTGTAATTTAGTAAAATTAAAGAAATAGGTTGCTTATGAAAAATTTTAAGGTAATTTAGTGAAAAAATAGCAATATCTATGGGTATTTTAGTGTAATTAGTAAAATTGAGCAAATTTGAAGTGTTTAGGAAAAATTTTAGGGTGTCGTGTCCCGTATCCGAATACATGCTACTTAGAATACACATACACCTAAAAGAAATTATCAATTGAAACTAAATTTAACAAATTCGTCAACTGAAAACTAACACTAAAACCATATTGTCACGACCCAAATGTGTGGAACGTGACTAACACTTAAATCACGCAATGTCTAGAGGCGTAACGTAATCTAAGTAAACCAAAACCCAGAAATCTAAACCGTTTAAAGAAATAGAGTGAAGAAATACTTATTTTAAAATGGTGATTCAAAAAAAATAAAGTCACATTAAACATTTTAAAAGCATCAAGTTTTCCCGAAAATTTCGGCAGAGTCTCTTTTGTAAAAACTGGCCCCAAACGGGTATAAAACATAAATAAGTATAAAAAAATAATGAAAAGGTATCCCCAAGCAGAAGCTAGCTCTTCGCCGAATGGCGGAACACAACCGCATACAAGATACATTATAATAGTGTGAAATAAGTATATAAAAGCAAGAAATAAGAAAGTACCATGTCGGCTCGCATGAGCTCGATATCAGAGAACAAAATATACAAATCTCACTGTCCAGCCTCTAGGTCACATATACATATGGTCGATGGAGTGTACTAGATACAAAATAATATACATACTGGGAACAAAAGAATATCCTCCCAAAAACCCACCTATGTGGAAAGTCCTCGAATCAAAACAAAAGGAAATAGAAGAAGAAGAAGTATGCCAGCCGCTACAACACTGACGGGTCCGTCCTACAAGATACTGTGGCACAACGGGGATGAGTTGCTAACTCGTGAGCAGTAAGTAACATCTAATAAGGCAATCATAAGCATGCACGCAAATGCGTCGCAACCTGTGTATACCACAATGATTGTTCATCACTGAAAACTACTTTTTAATACCCTCATTCAGGATCTATTTTGTTATTTATCGGTACTTTTAACCAGTGTCTTCTCAGTAATCACAGATTACAGGTGTTCGTGATAAAATATTGGAAACACATTCAATATCACGGATATAGCGTTTGAGAGCCGACATTGCAAACAGAACAGAATACCTACCGATATCCAAAGAGTTCTTTTGCAAAGAAATGTGTGCACACAATTTTGGTCCAACACAATACAAGTGTACACACAACTCTTTGGCTTGGACCATGGTGGGGCTGCTTTGGCACACACAAATGATGAATTGTGCAACTAGTGGGCACATGTGGGGGGAAATGGGTAATAAATGCTAAAAGTTTTGATGTGATGTATGGCATCATGTTCCCTCCAAATGACTGAATGCAAACTAGGCTTAAATAGAGAAAACAAATAGAACCAGGATGATATTGGAGTTGACAAGAGACCATCACATCAATACGAGTCTCATATCTCAGAATTTGGCCGGCCACACATTCATGAAATCCGAGCTCGCCGGCCCCCTTGCCTCATTTGTCCCCATCTTTTTTCTGTCCCTTCCTTGCAGTCACATCACCTTATTTCTATTACTTGTTTAATCTTTTTTGGTGCCTATAAAAGCCAGATCAGTGAGCAAGGGAAGGGGCCACATAGTCTATACATTTTCTTGTTTTCTGTTATTTTTGGTTTAGGTTTGAGAATGAGTGGGCTTTAACTTGGTCCCTTCTTCTTCTTCCCTCTTGAGAGCTTCATTATGGAGGTTGAACAAGTTACTAAAATCTTGTTGTCACATCCCGAAAGTACGGAATATGACCGGCACTTAAACTATGAACGTCTCAAGGCGTACGTATTCTATGTAAGCCGAACACCCAGAAATCCAAACCAAGGAAAGTAGTAGAGTGAAGGAAAACCAATTTAAATCAAGTAGTTTTAATAGCATAAGCCGAATTATGCGTTCTTTTAAAAACATCAAATATTTCCTGAAAATTTCGGCAGAGTCTCTTTTGTAAATACTGGCTCCCAAACGGGATACAACATGAATAGTATACGAAATCAATAAAAGACATCCCCAAGCGGGAGCTAGCTCTTCGTCAATCGACGGTCACAACCACACAAGCAATATAATATACAACGCCAAGGGCGAGGATCAAAACTCAAAAGGAAACTAAAAACAACAAGAAATCCACAGAAATATAACGCGCGACTCTAAGGTCGAAAGAATAACATCACTGGTCTCTATCCCAAAAATAAATACTTGTTTGGTTGATGGAACTTCTAGATACAACAGAGTAATAATTTACAAGGTATATAAAGAGGTGTACGATACAAATAAACCTACCTACTAGCAAATCACCGGGAAAAGGAAGTAGTGCCAGCAAAGCCGTAATGAAACCTGTACGGCAAAACCTGCAAGAAACTGTGGCACAACGGGGGTGAGTTGCCAACTCGTGAGTAGAAAAACATCTACGAACATAAACCGTATGAACAACGCAATCCTAGGTCATAAGATCATAATATATCCTAAATATATAACATGCAGCCTATAACGATGGCTAGGGTAAATATCTAACCCGAGTGTAATTCTAAGTGCCCGTGTCAGTGCCTCATGTAGCAATATATCATATGGATGATATATGAATGCATGAACAGAATGCATGTGCTGAAGAAAACTGCTTTCCTAATTTAGTGAGATTTCTGTATCTTTAAAAAAAATGAGGTACCATAAATGAGTCAGCATAAACAGTGCCTAGCATCGACACAAAACAAATATCCAAATTTCTCGATATCTCTGTGTTGCAATCTTTGTACCTCAATATCTCAAATATCTTTGTATGTCTCAATCTCACTATCTAGGGCGCCGTCAGTCCAGATCGGCCCCTACCATCAATCTCAAGACCACGACGGTATCCTCCGGATATCCGACGCGTCGGGTAAAATCACCGGTCGGTAGTGCTCCCCTACCAGGCTCAACGCCATCATCTGCGATCCTCTTGCCTCGGGGTACCGCACCAGGTCCACCATGTACCCGAAACGGTTCCTCCACTCCTCGAACTCGGGTCTCGAAATCCATCAGCAAACTCATGGTGGACGACTCATACATCATGGGAAAACAACACTTTTCTTTTTAAAAAAAGAGAATGAATTTTATAAGTGTTTTTGCGGTTTTCCCCTAAATCCAGGAAATCTCAAGAAAATCCGAATCCAAATCCTCAATAGCATGTAAACAGTGAATATAGACATAAAAATCCATGAATGCGGCATATCAATGAATAACAACATGCATGAAGTAGCAAGTAATATCTACAATGTCTAAACTAGCGTATAAGGCAAGTACACTAATATCATGTCTAAACTATTAGTTAACAACCTATGCCAAATGAAATAGTATTTTCTAAAGTGTCCGTGACATGGCAATTACCGATGAAGATGTTAGTGAGCCGGCAAGTAAGTGTACGTGGTACATACGCGTCATCGGTAATGGTGCTGGCGTCCTAACAACATGATATCAACAATAAAATATGAATCATAATGTAAGCAGGCGATGCGGAGCAAACAACAATAATGAGCGGGAGCTGAATACTAGACACAACGACAAATAATATGGGCTAACAACTACACTAAACTATAGGGCTAAGCTGTCAAACTAAACTAAAGGTAAGGAAACCGCCTAACACCTGAGTCGATACATATGTATATATATATATATATATATATATATATATATTAGTCGGTGATCCCGCCTCGATAATGTCACATCCGATACCATATCTATAATCAATATTCCCATGTCAAGAGTGCGGATCAAACATCAATAAATAGCTCGTACGTAAATCCGTCGTACGGCACCCCAAATCTGGGTACGGTCAATATTATATTCCTCATATTATTCATCTGGTATCCTTTTTATCAAGGTCATAAACCGGGTACTGATCTGTGTCTAGTACAATACTAATATCATTAATATAATCATGATCTGACTACTGCTCGACAATCTCGTACAACCGATATCATCAGCACATATCATCATAAGGAAGTATACATCACCCAATGCGGCTTATCATAAACATCCTAACATATCATATCTCATAACACGATCACATCTCGATCATTTTATTGATATCACTATTCACATGGTATCGTCATCCAACCATCCGCTATAATATCATAACGTATCTCAAACATGAATTCTACCAAATCACCGATCTTATGATCTCAAATCACATCTCATCGACTCACCTCAAATCCCAAACACTATCCTCAAATCCAGTATGTGAACACATAGTCCTATACCCATGTGAACACATAACAATATAACCCCATATAAGCACATATGAAAGAAGAATGCATGCAAGTATGGGTGTGTGTGTGTAAATGTGGTGCAACCTCTACTCTAAGGTCTCGCAACACTAAACCTATCCAATCACACCTAAAATCTATCTTTATCATCTATAAACTCAATAATAAATAATCAATATATATGTGTGTATACGTATTCGTATACATCACCACGAACTGCGGGGGTGCTATACGCCATCCACCCGACTTCTCCCCGTAGATATAAATCTACTGACCTGTCCTCGCTCGGCGGTGCCGATGTCGCCACGCGCTTGCTGATCGTCTCGAAGTCCACATGGGGTACTTACATATCATAATGCACCGTATCGCATTAAAACTAAATTCGAAAGTGAAACGGCATACGAAAATCAAATCGGCACGCGTATCACGCATAGGTCAAAACCCATCGCCTACGCATGCAAGAATAGCCAAACCAACCCATGATGTCGATGTACAAACGTCAAACCATCGAGAAAAACCCAAACACACTCATTTGCGCATTCACGAACACTAATTATGATATAAAATAGGTTAAAATTCACAAAAACCCCAAACTCACTTTAAAAGCCATTTTTCCGAAAATCTAGCAAGCAAAATTACCCGTTTTAGTACAAAACTCGACGCTTAAACAAATCTAGCGGCCATAATACTTATTAAACATCTTAAATAAGTCATACAACCCGTTTCAAAAATTAATCTCATCAATTCTTATAAAACTAAAAATTCTAGTTTTGCAATTTATCTAATTTTAACAATTTCGAGTGAAAATGCACAAAACAACAACTACGCTTGGTTTTGCATGATCCAAAGGCATTAAACCACTCATTATAATATTAATAATGACATGAAACTTTAATTATATTTAATCTAAAGCATTTAATAATTTTCCAAAAACCCTAGTTAGCAAAATAGCTTAATTAGTAAAATTTTAAAATAACAATTAGCAAACTAGTTACTAGGTAAGATTTTACATGCCATAATATATTAAATTATACTCTTAAACCATGTTCAAATGATATAAAACCCTAACTTGATCCATACCCAATTCTAGAAATTCCAAACTTGCAACTAAAGCCTAATTAACACTTAAATAACTTAGCTTTAAGAAATTAACTAACAAATTAAGCAAAAATGGTTAGAATTTATACCCAATAAATTTGAAGATCCACAAGCACACACATAGCCTCCTAAATTGGAATCTTGTTCCCTAGATCCATGCAATTTTGGCTAATGAGAAATGGGTAGGAGTCGGATTTTGATTTTATGAGGGTTTGTGTTGATTTTTGTTGATTTTTTGAAGGAAAATGGAGGTAAAGGAAGATGGATACTTGGAGAAAATGGGGGGGGGGAGGCTGATTTCTGACCGAGAGTGGGGAGGGGTAAGGTGAGTGGGAGAGTGAGAGTGATAGGGTGTGGGTTTCAAAGTCAAAGATAAAGTCAAAAGCCCATTCTTATATATTCTATTATCCTTTCATTTCCTTTTCTTCTCTTGTTTTCTTTTCAAACCAAATAGAAGTGTGAGATGGAGGGGGAGAGCATGGTCTCGGCCCAGAAATGTTGGGGATGGGTGTGGGTTTTGTTTGGATGAGAAACAAAGATAAATGTTATACCCCACTTCCACTTACACCAATTTCACAAAAAAAGCCTTTTTCTTCAATATTTTCTAAAACCGATTAGAAACTTCATTTCATTTCAAAAACAACCTGTTAAAATTTTGTTTAATGTGTTATGATGAATAAAATTTTTTTCAACTCATTCCAATTTATAATTTTCCCTAATTAAATGTATTAGTGACGGCTTAAAATAATATTAAAATAATTATTTTCGGAAAATTTTTCAGAAAATTTGAAATTTCACCAGTGGCTCAATAAACATCAAATACTAGCAATTACATAGCTAGAATATGTATATTTAATTTTATAATAAAGATATTTGTATTTTTACTTTTTACAGAAAACCCCCTCATTTTACCGATTTTCTGAAATTTCACCGAAACGATTTTCAAAACGTTACAATCCTCCCTCCTTAAAGAAATTCGGTCCCTAAATTTTAAATTAAAACTCCCCCCAAACACTAAAACATCTAAGCAAAAACATCAAGTCGTCGGGGCTCCGAAGTCATAAATACATAAAACAATCGTATCAGAACGCATGCGCATGAAAAATGAGCATGTAACTCAAAATCAAAACTCCATCCAGCATCGCGCAATCATCGGAGTCATGGTGAAGATACAATGTCTAAATCCAAAATGAAAATCAATATGATATACATCATTAAAACATCGGGAAGCAATGCATGCCAAATCTTCTTCAAATCACTGTGCGATGCTCACAGCACTGCACAGTGGCGGACGTCTATTGTAAGAAAATAACTACATATATATATATCCTTTTTTTAATATGTACGTCCCACCGTTCTGAAAGCAATTTCAGAAGGTTTCCTTTATAAAATGTTTCGTGTCATCTCGGACACGTAGGTAAATACTGAGACTATAGCTTTTCTTTGGAAATCCCTTCGATAACTATCAATGCATGCAAAAATATACTCAGGTACCGTCCTTTGACTAGTTCTGCTCAGTACTAAACCAAATAGCAAACATCATAAAATATACTGCTCCAACATAAATCAGTCCCAAATATATATATGAATGCCATGTACGTCTGGTGCGCACGAAAATCGAAATCCATGAATGTGCTATACATATGCATAGAAACAACATCTAAGTGCATCGGGTGTGCACGAAACATTTGTCAAGGGCAACAGGTGTGCCTGACAGCAAAACAGGTGCATCTGACATGCACGAAGAATCTCGATTTAGTGCATCTGGTGTGCACCGAAATCGTATCTCATAACATGCGCCCAACATGCGCGAAAATCCAAATCAGGTGCATCCATCGTGCACGAAATCATGAAATCCAATATCAAGCGCCGAACATGCGCAAAACCCAATCAGGTCCACAAGGTGCACAAAAAAAATATCGAAAATCACAATCGAAGTCGAAGTCCAGAGCATCTAAGTGCACAAAATGCGTATCACTGCACTGCAAGCATATGTGAATCATACCGAGTGCAAAAACTAAATCGTGTGCGTATATACGCACAAAATCAACTCAACTGTATGGAACCCATAAAATCATAAACGTGAGAAACCAAGGCATGAAAACGAGATCAAGTGCAACAACTGTGCAAAAATCGCAAATACTCGGCAAGTGCAACCATGGTCCATGAAAACAAATATCATGAAACTCAATCATCAAAATCAATCATGCGAATAGATCGCCCAAAATACCGAATCAAATATGGCGGAATAGTCCCCACTCAAGCACTTCCTCTAAGAACCTCAAGCCAATTGTCGTGGTCACTCATAGCATGTCTCGTCGACGATCCTGAACTCTGGCCTGCTGGTGTGCGTAACATGACCACTCCTGGGTCCAAGTCTTCTCGTAATTTATTCCAGAAAGGTCCTGTCGAGGTTTCTCCCAAATCCCGTCTCTGCCGAACTGTCTGGAAGTCATCGTCCTTTACTATATCTGTTTCTTGTTCCGGAACGGCTGCATACTCATCGCGAATCCTTTTGGAAGGTATATCCAAGCACAATGCCTCGGCATGCGTATCGCATCTCTGATGTCGGCGGAGTGGAACGTCATCTTATCCATATCTTGTATGGACCTCTTACTCCACTTTTCTCTAATGTCGACTGCTTCGGACTCGTCTCGTCGTGGCTGCATGGACTGAGCTCCAACGGCTATCCTCGTATCTGGAGTCTCCCAAGAAATGCATCTCACCACCTAGCATTCGAATGAAGTCGAACCATCCGATCGATTCGTCAAAACCTCATAATCCCCCAAGAGCTCAACATCTTGGGTACAGTTTAACAGTATCGAGTACATACCATAGCATCGATGGTCCAGCCGTAGAAGGGCAAACCCAAGCCTCACTAATGGCGCCGCAGAACTGCCGCAAACCCTAAGGTTCAAAGGCTTTCACACGGTCATTAAGTCAAGTTAGGGTTTCATTCTTCTAGAGGGTCCATAGAATTTCCTGCATGTCTTTCTGAATACTTTAAACTTGGAATAATAGGTTTCTGACATTCGATTGTCTCTGTCGACTTTCAACGTCTCCGCGTGAAGTCGTCTTTAGCTGGAATCAAACTATCTGATGACCTCGCATCGGGGTAGCGAATGAACCATATGTCCTAGTCATTTATCCTTGGTGACTAGCGACCTTCTATCAGCTATTAGTACAACTCGTACCGCAATAGCTCCAACATCTGGGGCGATATCTCGTCGTTCGCAACAATAACTGGCTCACTCGTCTTCACGCTGAACAGTGCCTCAAACATCATGAATAAGCAATACACCAACGGTCATCAAAATCTGGTTGGCCTCTATCATTGGCTCAATTCTCTGCCCGTCCGAGTAATCTCATTAGCGATCCATCAAACGCTCGGGGCGCGAAAACACAATAAAAAGATACATCTTCGCAATCGTGTGACGCCGGAATTACACCCTGGCCAGTCCTCGTTCGCAACGAGCTCGTGCTGACCGCAACTCTAGCCGTAGCTCTCCCTGCCCGTAATCTTGGCAGCAAAACCATAACTGGTACCGATGAGGCTAGATCATAGGAAGGAATACAATACTGAACAAGGAAATGTACATCCTAAGACTTCTTAAGTGGAGTAGCGTATCGTAAGTATGCCGCGGAACATACCCACGGTACGTCACTCTACTTTAGTCACCTATTCCATCAACCAAGGGTCATCCTACGCTCCGAAGGTAAACCTGGCTCTGATACCAACTTTGTCACGTCCCGAAAGTACGGAATATGTCCGGCACTTAAACTACGAACGTCTCAAGGCGTACGTATTCTATGTAAGCCGTACACCCAGAAATCCAAACCAAGGAAAGTTGTAGAGTGAAGGAAAACCAATTTAAATCAAGTAGTTTTAATAGCATAAGCCGAATTATGCGTTTTTTAAAAACATCAAATATTTCCTGAAAATTTTGGCAAAGTCTCCTTTGTAAATACTAGCTCCTAAACGGGATACAACATGAATAGTATACGAAATCAATAAAAGACATCCCCAAGCGGGAACTAGCTCTTCGTCAATCGACGGTCATAACCACATAAGTAATATAATATACAACGCCAAGGGCGAGGATCAAAACTCAAAAGGAAACTCAAAACAACAAGAAATCCACAGAAATATAACGCGCGACTCTAAGGTCAAAAGAATAACATCACTGGTCTTTATCTCAAAAATAAATACATGTTTGGTTGATGGAACTTCTAGATACAACAGAATAATAATATACAAGGTATATAAAGAGGGGTACGATACAAATAAACCCACCTACTAGCAAATCACCCGGAAAAGGAAGGAGTTCCAGCAAAGCCGTAATGAAACCTGTACGGCAAAACCTGCAAGAAACTGTGGCACAACGAGGGTGAGTTGCCAACTCGTGAGTAGAAAAACATCTACGAACAGAAACCGCATGAACAACGCTATCCTAGGTCATCAGATCATAATATATCCTCAAATATATAACATGCAGCCTATAACGATGGCTAGGGTAAATATCTAACCCGAGTGTAATCCTAAGTGCCCCTGTCAGTGCCTCAGGTAGCAATATATCATATGGATGATGTATGAATGCATGAACAGAATGCATGTGCTGAAAAAAACTGCTTTCATAATTTAGTGAGATTTCTGTATCTTTAAAAAAAACGAGGTATCATAAATGAATCAGCATAAACAGTGCCTAGCATCGACACAAAACAAATATCCAAATATCTCGATATCTCTGTGTCGCAATCTCTATACTTCAATATCTCATATATCTCTGTATGTCTCAATCTCACTATCTAGGGCGCCGTCAGTCCAGACCGGTCCCTACCATCAATCTCAAGACCACGACGGTATCCTCCGGATATCCGACGCGTCGGGTAAAATTACCGGTCGGTAGTGCTCCTCTGCCAGGCTCAACGCCATCATCTGCGATCCTCTTGCCCCGGGGTACCGCACCGGGTCCACCATGTACCCGAAACGGTTCCTCCACTCCTCGAACTCGGGTCTCGAAATCCATCAGCAAACTCATGGTGGACGACTCATACATCATGGGAAAACCGCACTATTCATTTTAAAAAAAGAGAGAATTTTATAAGTGTTTTTGCGGTTTTCCCCCAAATCCAGGAAATCTCATGAAAATCCGAATCCCAATCCTCAATAGCATGTAAACAGTGAATATAGACATAAAAATCCATGAATGCGGCATATCAATGAATAACAACATGCATGAAGTAGCAAGTAATATCTACAATGTCTAAACTAGCATATACGGCAAGTATACTAATAGCATGTCTAAACTATTAGCTAACAACCTATGCCAAATGAAATAGTATTTTCTAAAGTGTTCGTGACATGGCAATTACCGATGAAGATGTGTGTGAGCCGGCAAGTAAGTGTACGTGGTACATACAAGTCATCAGTAATGGTGCTGGTGTCTTAACAGCATGATATCAACAATAGAATATGATCATAATGTAAGCAGGCGATGCGGAGCGAACAACAATAATGAGCAGGAGCTGAATACTAGACACAACGACAACTAATATGGGCTAACAACTACACTAAATTATAGGGCTAAGCTGTCAAACTAAACTAAAGGTAAGGAAACCGCCTAACACCTGAGTCGATACATATGTATATATATATATATATATTAGTCGGTGATCCCGCCTCGATAATGTCACATCCGATACCATATCTATAATTAATATTACCAAGTCAAGAATGCAGATCAAACATCAATAAATAGCTCGTACATAAATCCGTCGTAGGGCAACCCAAATCTGGGTACGGTCAATATTATATTCCTCATATTATTCATCTGGTATCCTTTTTATCAAGGTCATAAACCGGGTACTGACCTATGTCTAGTACAATACTAATATCATCAATATAATCATGATCTGACTACTGATCGACAATCTCGTACTACCAATATCATCAGCGCATATCATCATAAGAAAGTATACATCGCCCAATGTGGCCTATCATAAACATCCTAACATATCATTTCTCATAACACGATCACATGTCGATCATTTTATTGATATCACTATTCAAATGGTATCGTCGTCCAACCATCCGCTATAATATCATAACTTATCTCAAACATGAATTCTACCAAATCACCGATCTTATGATCTCAAATCACATCTCATCGACTCACCTCAAATCCCAAACACTATCCTCAAATCCAGTATGTGAACACATAATCCCATACCCATGTGAACACATAACAATATAACCCCATATAAGCACATATGGATGAAGAATGCATGCAAATATGGGTGTGTGTGTGTATGTGGTGCAACCTCTACTCTAGGGTCTCGCAACACTAAACCTATCCAATCACACCTAAAATCTATCTTTATCATCTATAAACTCAACAATAAATAATCAATATATATGTGTGTATACGTATCCGTATACATCACCACGAACTGCGGGGGTGCTATACGCCATCCACCCGACTTCTCCCCGTAGATATAAATCTACTCACCTGTCCTCGCTCGGCGGTGCCGACGTCGCTACGTGCTTGCTGGTCGTCTCGAAGTCCACATGGGGTACCTACATATCATAACGCACCGTATCGCATTAAAACAAAATTTGAAATCGAAACGGCATACGAAAATCAAATCGGCACGTGTATCACGCATAGGTCAAAACCCATCGCCTACGCATGCAAGAATAGCCAAACCAACCCTCGATGTCGATGTACAAACGTCAAACCATCGAGAAAAACCCAAACACACTCATTTGCGCATTCACGAACACTAATTATAATATAAAATAGGTTAAAATTCACAAAAACCCCAAACTCATTTTAAAAGCCATTTTTCCGAAAATCTAGCAAGCAAAATTACCCGTTTTAGTACAAAACTCAATGTTTAAACAAATCTAGCGGCCATAATACTTATTAAACATCTTAAATAAGTTATACAACCCATTTCAAAAATTAATCTCATCAATTCTTATAAAACTAAAAATTCTAGTTTTGCAATTTATCTAATTTTAACAATTTCGAGTGAAAATGCACAAAATAACAACTACGCTTGGTTTTGCATGATCCAAAGGCATTAAACCACTCATTATAATATTAATAATGACATGAAACTTTAATTATATTTAATCTAAAGCATTTAATAATTTTACAAAAACCCTAGTTAGCAAAATAGCTTAATTAGTAAAATTTTTAAATAACAATTAGCAAACTAGTTACTAGGTAAGATTTTACATACCATAATATGTTAAATTATACTCTTAAACTATGTTCAAATGATATAAAACCCTAACTTGATCCATACCCAATTCTAGAAATTCCAAACTTGCAACTAAAGCCTAATTAACACTTAAATAACTTAGCTTTAAGAAATTAACTAACAAATTAAGGAAAAATGGTTTGAATTTATACCCAATAAATATGAAGATCCACAAGCACACACATAGCCTCCCAAATTGGAATCTTGTTCCCTAGATCCATGCAATTTTGGCTAATGAGAAATGGGTAGGAGTCGGATTTTGATTTTGTGAGGGTTTGTGTTGATTTTTGTTGATTTTTTGAAGGAAAATGGAGGTGAAGGAAGATGGATACTTGGTGAAAATGGGGGAGCTGATTTTTGGCCGAGAGTTGGGAGGGGTAAGGAGAGTGGGAGAGTGAGAGAGAGAGGGTGTGGGTTTCAAAGTCAAAGATAAAGTCAAAAGCCCATTCTTATATATTCTATTATCCTTTCATTTCCTTTTCTTCTCTTGTTTTCTTTTCAAATAAAATAGAAGTGTGAGATGGAGGGGGACAGCATGGGCTCGGCCCAGAAATGTTGGGGATGGGTGTGGGTTTTGTTTGGGTGAGAAACAAAGATAAATGTTATACCCCACTTCTAATTACACCAATTTCACCAAAAAAAAGCCTTTTTCTTCAATATTTTCTAAAACCGATTAACAACATCATTTCATTTCAAAAACAACTTGTTAAAATTTTGTTTAATGTGTTATGATGCACAAATTTTTTTCCAACACATTCCAATTTGTAATTTTCCCTAATTAAATGTATTAGTGACGGTTTAAAATAATATTAAAATAATTATTTTCGGAAAATTTTTCAGAAAATTTGAAATTTCACCAGTGGCTCAATAAACATCAAATACTAGCAATTAGATAGCTAGAATATGTATATTTAATTTTATAATAAAGATATTTGTATTTTGATTTTTTACAGAAAACCCCATCATTTTACCGATTTTCCGAAATTTCGCCGAAACGATTTTCAAAACGTTACACTTGTACGTCTTCTTCAAGTGTTAATAATATTGTTGTTTATTTTATTACTTGCTTATTTTTCTTTTCTTTTTTTTGCTTTATCATACTTAACTAATCTTTCTTTGGTTGTGGTATTGGTGAGGAAATGAGATGAAAGGCTTTACCCCCTCCTCCTTTTGTTAATGTTTAATGTACTTATATATATGATTCTAATTTAAATATTGTTTATGTAGTGATGTGATATGGTAGTTTGAATCATGGTTACTTTGTAACCTCCTCACATACCATATTCACCCCCTTTCCCCATTTCAATGTTTACGTTAAAATCAATTTAGTGTTAAGATTGCTAGGTTTAGATATAGTATTTTGTGATCAAGTGCTTGACAATCTCTTGGTTTCATATACTATATACTATCACAAACACTTAGCAAACTCAATACTAAAATCATTTGCTCTCATTAACTAATTTGGGTTTTGGTGTTGTGGTAATCTTGCTAACCCTCATGCTTAGTGTTGATACCCCAAGCTCGGACATACAAATGGTAAGTGAACAAAACGGACTCGTTTCGTGTTTTGCGGCGAATATCGGAATTTGATGATTTGTGCTTCACAACAGCCTTGACAAGTTATGCTTCATGCTGGGATTGACGTAAGGACGGACAACTCATGATCAAGAGAGCGTCGAAGGAATCGTCGCGATTCGACCTTCCGAGCCAAAACCACAACCACTTCTTTCTTATCTTCTTTGCTTGCTTTTCTTGTTTTCGTATTCTTTCTATTTTTTGTGACAACCAACCCAATTCATTATTTGTTGAACCTTAAAAAAACAAGACCTGATACACAATTTCCTGCGGATCGACCCGTACTTGCTGGCTTGCTACAATGCGCTGTGCACTTGCGGTTTATAAATTTTAAAACAAGAACGATCTCATGTGCGCATTCCATTTCCTTAAAATCATATCCGTTTCCAAAATATATGTGTTTGCGCGTGCGGGTGAATTCCCAACAAGTTTTTGGCGCCGTTGCCGGGGAGTTGGTAGTATTGGGTATTGTTATTTCTGGTTCTTACTAACAAAACTAACTTTTAACTCGATTTTTTTTCAAAACTAACAAAACAAATTTTTTTTCTAATTTGCTCTCTGTCCTTAAAACCTGCAATCACTCTGTAATCCAACTAAAAAATAAAGTTATACCATTAGAATAATAATATAACCTAGAAGAGCCACACAAAATTCGAGCACAACCACTCTGCATTTGGCCGGCGACATTGATGAAATATCCGATCTCGCCAGCCCATTCAGGGTGTTTTTAATTTTTTGTTCTTGTGTTATCTCTAGTGCCTTGTCAGTATTCTATTTGTATTGTTTTATTTTTTTTAATTTTGTGTGTGCAGCAATTGGGGCATATATATCGCTTTTGACACTAAATATCGTATTTTCCGACATTTCAGGTTTTTAAGGAATTACGACAAGCGATCGTGCGGAGTGAGGATAAATTTCAATTTCAAGACGTTAGTGAAGTACAGTGCCAAAGATCCAGGTAGTTTGACCCGTGCAAGAGAACAATCAAACACTCGGATCACTTCAAAGTGGTTTTCTTAATCACATTGGTACGTATTTCCTAACACATTCCTCTTGAATCCGATCCATTCCACTATTCTATCTACTGCAGGATTCTTCGCATAAGCTTTCCACCTATTGAACAGAGAACTAACAGTATTTTTTGCAGTGCTTAAATTTAAACGAAAAAGAATTGCTTAAATTGCTTGAAGTCTTGAATTTTTTTATTGATTGCGCATTTGCATCTTAATACGGAATTAAGGGCAAAAAGACCAAACTAGATACGGTAAAGGATTTCATCACCTTTTTCCGTAGCCCACAAATCACAAAACTGCATTCTTGCATACCCATAGTAATTTAAAATCAACTAGAACTTTGACTCTAAGGACTTCGCGCTCATTAGGAGAATTTAACTGTGTTTAGAACACCGCTTAACGGTATATCGTTCACGGTGTGTCTAGGCAAGTGTTCAAGAGAAAGGGTTATCTAACTTCGCGAAAGCGTTGGAAAACCTCCCCTTATCTCTTACACTTACTTGTCTTCGTGATCCGTATATCTTGAGCCCGTTTCTCGACACAGTTTTATTTCGACAATCAGGTTCTTGAGCAGGTCTAGTTGACTTAGCATAACATAAACTGCTAGGGGTGTGATATTCATTGTTTTTGTGATATTTGTAAATTCTTGTTAATATGAGTGATACACGATTTAATTCAATTTTTCACGATTCTTATTCTTTTGTTTATACTCAATCCCAATTCACTTGTTCAAATTGCCAAAATTCTTCCCATATTCATGACAACTGTCCTTTCTTAGGGGTGACCAACTGTCCCAGAGTTTTGATAATGGTCACCTACCTAACACTCTTGAACCCAGTCCCACTTCAACCATAGACCAAATGATTGAAAATTTAGAGAAAGATATCGATAGATTGACTGCTTTAGCATCACCACTATCACAACACCTTCAACCCAAAACAATTGAACCATCATTAGGGTATGATAGTGAGATGAATGCAAGGTTGACCACTTCAGATAAGGGTATTGAAGTAATGACTGCTGTCGAGAATCAATCAGCTTCTATACTAGTCCTGTGCATACAACAGTCTGAGCAATTGTTTCTTGCTCAAGCTCAATCATTGGTAAGAATAGAGTAACACAAGAAACATTTAGCCGTGAGGATTCTGGGGAGTGTACACAGTCAATCGGAACCCAATAATTTTAATGTCTGTCATCTAGGAAGTCACCCGAATGAGATAAACGATCAATTGAATTTTGATGATTTCATAGAAGACGATGCAATTGAATTGACTAAGTGTTATCTGGACACACAAGAAAACCTCGGACCGATTTTTGCATTCTAATTTTAGAGGAGAAATCTTGTGATTTTGACGGGTATGGTTTGGATAGATTGTCAGAAGGGATCAACGATCAGGAACCCACAATTTTTGTATAAACCAGTGATATTGTTTCGGAAGAAACATTAGTGTGGGAACCTACTTTTTTAGATGACATATACCTACACATTTGTGAATATGATGAGGAAGAAATGGTATTGGGAGAATTAGAAAACCATATTGATAAGAATAGGATTGTGAAAAGTCATAGGGAGGAAAACATCATTGAAAAATATTCTTTCATATCAAGTTTTAAGGAAATTTTTGCGGATGAACTTGATATTCTTGGTGAGTTTGACCCAGGATCAATTTGGGAACATCCTAAGAACCTTTCTTTTGCCGAACTTTTTGCCGATGAACTCCAGTTTTTAAACGAACCTAACATCGAAACTCGACATGTGCTTTTTGAACATTCAATTCATCCGGGCAACAATTCTTTGATCTCTTCAAAACATCATTTTCACTTTCGACATATTCCGATCCCTACTTTTACACGCCCATGCCCTTCACTAACATCTAACATATACCTTTTCTTTTGTATATACATATTCTTTTACCAGCCATTGCACTATATAGACAAAATCTTTAAATGGCGGGTATTAATTTCTGGACTAACCCAATCATTTAACCCGTATATGTTGTAATTAGTTTTAGGTTTTTTCTCTTTCTTTGAATAAAATTCTCACCTTGATGTCTAAAGTCTAGCTATCAGAGATGTGGCAATGATGAGGACATCGTAAAACTCAGGTTTGGGGGTAAGCACTGCATTTATTTTCGCTGCATCATGTGTATATTCTGCATTGCATACAAATTAAAAAACCAAAAAATTGAAAATTTTTCCTAAAAATATGAAAACTTTGCCATGTTAGCTTGCGGGGGAACTTAGATTCAAAGTCTAACGATTCGGTTGATAAGTTAGAAATAACTAAATCCTTTTTGTAAGACTGACGACCCGAAAGATAACCCTCCTTTGTGTTTAAACCGAAGCTAATATGCGTCTTTTATATCCATTTCCACGCGTCATATGTTCTTGAGAATTAGATGAAAATCTGACATGTCTGTAAAACTTTTTAAAATTTGATAAATCTTTTTAGGATCAAACAGGTTTGTTCTGAGTTATGTAATATCAAGAATAGTTCATAAAGTAAGGTGAATATGAAAGATTTTATTGAGATTTTAATAGAAGCTAAAAGTCTAAAAAATAACCCATATGGAAACCTTTTGGAGTGATTACATACCTTATTCGCATAAACACGTATCTTGGATTAAAAAGAAAAAGCTGGCTATATCTCCATTTTCACCGCTTTCAGAATATTTTAAACGCAAATAAAATAAGTCTTTTGTTTTGTTGCCTTGGTAACTTGGGTAATTAAGTCCTTAGGATGTCTCCACACCTAATGCCCTAAAACCATCTGGTTTAGGAATCATTGACTCAAAGCTCGCTAAGTTTCCAATCGCCAAATAAAACAAGCTAAGCAAATGTTCCCTCCAAGTTAAAAGTCCTCACGGTTCTTTTGTAAGTGTACGGTAGCGCCCCGACCGTCTGTCCGAGGCCAAAATGCGGAAACAAAAACTTTTTCTTAACTTGAAACTGACGCTATCATATACTTTTTCCCGGATCGAACCATTAACCTACAACTAGCAATTTAGAGAAAGGATAGAAAGGCTATACCGATCGATCCGTGTCCTTTGGTCTTTGGCCACCATCCAAAGCTCCTCGCGGCAACTCCGGTCTCGATCTCCTCGTCGGAAAGGGCACCACATCTTCGAGTCTTTTTACGGGCTCCCGCTTCATCCGAAGCAACTCGGGCACGAAGTGTGCTAGCCGACGTGTCCAAGGTGATGTAGAGAATGTTTTTGATCACTTTGTCTCTTGCATCTATTGTATGGATGGAGGTTGAAGGTGTTGCCATTAATGGAGGTTATGAGCTAGAGAAGAAGGAGGAGGAGGAAGAACTTTTCTCTTTCTTTTCATTTTGTGATGGAATGATAAAAATGAGAGTGAGTTAGAACAATAATATGAGAGCTAACCACCATATCATGGCTGCCCCTCTCTTTCCTCTTATCAATTCAACACACAAAACAAACACTAATGTGACATTTTACACAAAAAAAGAGACCATGAGTCACTATATATGTCCATGTCACATTTAATGTATCTAATGATGAATTCCAGCTCATTATTTCCATATGCAAACATTAATCTAAATGTTTGCAACAGTAAAAAGAAATGGTAACATCTAAAGTAAACTCGTGACGGATCATAAGGATACCCCTCACCTGTATATACATACCTGCACCTGCATTCCGACTGAATGCGAATGCGATGAGACTAAAGTAATCCAACAAATCTAATACTAGGATCCGGCTTAAACCAAAGCCCACTAGTATGATCCACCTGATCATGATCCGTGCACTACTGCACGTATATGATCGGACCCTTCCATATATCATACGGCCTCTACAACGTTTCGCCCGAAACTTGAAAACTGTCTGTGGGGGACTCTAAAGACTCGTCAATACATTGGGTGTGGATAAAGCACGTTAAAGGTATTAGCCGTACGTAACGGGCCACCAGGTATTGACCAAAAAGGGAAGTCGATGAGAGAACTCATCCTGACACCTTACTGAGCCTGTCAGTGACAATATCCATACAGTCCGGTCCGTTCGTCTATGAGTATCGGATGGCGGGCCTAGGGGGTTGGTAAAAGTCAGACCCCCAAAAGCGGTACAAGTCGTGTCGGAGTGTAGCCCAGAACACCCTGAGATACTACTGGAATACCTACCAGTAAATCTCCTGCCTTGGCCAAAGACTTCGTGTAATGGCTCTCCAAGACACAGCGTGACCTCACCCCCAATACCGGGAGAGACGAACTCCTGCCGATCCGCTCACTGCCTCCATGTGGCTCAGGACTGTATCCAACAAAAACCTGTTTGCACGACTCCTTTGAGCCGTGGTAGGGTAGTAATCAAAGCACAGTGGGAACTCACCCGAGACAAATGACGATCTCAGGTCGATGAACTAACCTGTACACATGTCACCAAGGAACTGCTATCTGACGTCAGGTATAATACAAACTAGCATGTTCCCGGCGAGTCCTGTCCGGTGTACTCATAACCCAATGAGCATCTGTATACATCTTAGGTGAACCAACTGACACCAATGTCTTGTGAGACCTGTAGGGTTCCTATGCACACTCAAGAGGTTCCACAAGGCATCAACCATGCCAAATTCAAAAATTAGGTGCCAAGAAACCCTAATATAGATCGCTAACTAGAGGATAGGTGAAACTACAAGCAAGCAAACAACTTTGCTAATAAGTGAATGGAAATACAACCTTTGTAGATCTGGTCCTCCACCTCTCTAGCTCCGTGTTAACATCCCTCCGCTGCGATCATCGGAATCCCGTACTCTAGCGTCGGTTTTATCGGAGAAATGGGCGGGCTAGGTCGTTGACTTCGATGCCGAAGATGATCTATGTCGAGGCAACTCAAACTCAAGCTCCATCTTCACTAGGTCATAAAACTTGTGAAGAAAACACACTCTACTACATGGCAAGTGGTAGAGGATGAAGAAATAGGAAGTGGGTTCACTTTAGATTTGGATTTCTCACTTGGATTCATCACTTGGAAATTTCAAGAAAGCTTTTCTTTTCTTCACTTGAAGAAGATGAAGAAGAAGAAAGAAAATGAAATTGAATTCTTGAAAATAAAATTCAAGTGAATACTTATCATATAGCAACCATGGGTTAGTGTAACTAATGTAGAGAATAAACTAGGGTTTAGGCAAAATGGTTAGGTTAAGCAAAAAACAAAATGGGTGAACTTTTCAAAGCTTCATGAAGCTTCAAATAAAATCCAAAGAAAGCCACCATTTTATTTCTTGCCAAAAAGAATAAATAAATGAATGAATAAATAAATTAAAACCCTAACCATTTACCTAAACATGGTTCAAAGCATACACACACACAAGTTTGCATGTATCATCAAACATGATACAATCAAGTGCACAAAAATATATCACATATACTATTTGTGCACAATCTAGTGAGAAAATAATCTTAAGTGAACCAATACAAGTTATTGTAATGTAATATATCAAATATATAATTATACATTAAATCACTAAATCAACACTTGATTTAATGATCCGGTCATACTGCATATAACCGACTAATATCAAGTGTATCAATGTATCGAATCAAACACTTGATTCGGTAACCCGGCTATATCTCATATAACCGTCCAATGATACAAATCGCGAGAATAGAATACAGTATCACATACTGGTATTATTCTCGGTCCCGCACATATCTCATATGCGCTCCTATTTTGTTTCGCTTGAGCCAGGAAACCTCTGTGTAGGACTCTAAAGACTCGTCAATACGCCGGCAGCAGGTGATGATCATATCAAACACCCACAAGCTGCAAGCGGTCTACTAAACGTAACGGCCACCCGGGTATTGAGCGATCAGAAGATCAACGAGCAAGCCCGCTCACACTCCTGTGAATCCAACCAGCAACACTTACCGTACAGTCCGGTCTCGTCGTCTGATATGTCACATATCTTGCCTAGGGGTGGTAAACGTCAGACCCCAATAGCTCGATAAGTCGTGTCGATATGAGGTCTATAACAGTTCAAGAAACTACTGGTAACACTTACCAGTAAATCTCAGCAACCCTGGCCAGGGATTTCCGGTTATAGCCAATCGAACACAGCGCAACATCAACTCCCTATACCAAGAGAGACGAATCCCCTCCTATCGCTCATTGACTCCATGTGATTCGGGACTGTACCCAAAAACCACCGTTTTGCGTGCCCTCTTGGACGTGGTAAGGTGGAAATCAAAGCACAGTGGGAATCACACAAGACTCTATGACGATCTCGGGTCAATAGACTACTCTGTACCAGTGTCACCAGAGAACTGCCATCTGACGTGAGGTATAATACCATCTGGGAGTTCTCGGCGAGTCCGTCCAGTGTACCCAGTCTCCACTGAGCACCCGTTCACCATCCTTGATGTCAAACACCGATGGATATGGGATCATCCATCGCCCATCATATGGGTCAAGATGCGTATACGCTAGTCTACTCTGGTGCATCGATGCCCTGTCTCGATACACCCACGACTAGGGACCTTGAAGGATGTACTTATAGACTACCATGTCCCCACTAGTATGATCCGCATCATAGTCCAGGTAGTCAAGTACACATCCTAAGGGCTTTACCAACATGTAGCAGAGAGACAATCAGTGTACACGTTAAGGTAAAGAGCAACCAGATAGCATACTATCATGTCGAGCAAGAAAGTCCTCCCTATATATGTCCAAGCATCCACTACAATATACATCCTATGTATAGTAATGGCCCCTAGGGCATACATATAACTAACAATCTCCCACTTGCACTAGGGCCATCTGATAGCAGTGGTTGTAGTATCTCATACTCAACAATCCCATAAAAGTCTCTCTCTGGGAAAAGGCCTTTGTGAGTGGATCCGCCGTGTTGTCCTCTGAGTCTACTCTCCTAACCTCGATCACCCTGGAGATCAACTATCTCCATGATCAGGTGATGCTGCCTCAGAATACGTCTGGGTCACTTATGGGACCGACGTTCCTTGGCATAAGCCATAACTTCATTGTCACACAATGGGAAGAACTAAGTTCATCTCATGAACTAATATACACCCAGACAGCCTCTTTGGTAGCATCTTAAGTAGCGATGTATCTTGCCTTTAATCGTCTAGTATGTCACGGTATCTATCTTGGAACACTTCCAACATACCGTCCCTCCATAGAGGGTGAAGACAATGCCAGTGACTGACATTCAGTCGTCCTTATCACCCTGGAACACTTCCAGTGATTCTCCCCAGGATCGATTGATACCATCTCAGTACATCTAGTGAGAATCCTAACATCCATTTAGATCTATCTCATAGATCCAAAACCCAGGATTTAGTAGGTATCACTTTGATCCTATGTGGAGAATCATTGTGATAAGCAGAGATTGATCGAGCGTAGCATAGGAAACTCCTTCCCTATCAAGAGTATGTCATCCACGTACTCTACGAGGATCGTCACCATACTCCCTACTACCTTTTTGTTTATACAAGGTTCATCTACCATTTTGATGATGTCAAACTCTTTGACTAATACATCAAAACAGATGTTCCAACTCCGCGATACCTGCTATATCACATAAAACATCTTGCACATGTTTCCGCTGCTCCCACTGTCTGCGAAGCCCTCTGATTGTATACTTACAGACTCTCTTTTCTGAAACATCATTTTAGAAAAGCAGTCATGACACCCAACCACCAGATATTGTAGTCAAGGTATGTAGCCGTGGCAAGTAGGATCTAGATAGACTTAAGCATAGCTACTTAGAAATGGTTTCCACAAAATCCATACCTGGTCAATGATGCAAACCTTTAACAAGTCTATCTTTGAAAGTGTCAACTTTTCCAAGTACACCAAGTAATCTTCCCAAGATATACTTGCTCCTGATGGGGATTTAACCCTTCAGTTTTAGCAACCAAAGTCCATACTTTGTTGGTGTACATGGATTCCATCTCAGATCGCTAAGCATCCAGCCATTCTTACAGAGTCCCACTCCTGATGGCCAGCTCGAAACTAGTTGGGTCATCATCTCATCATGCAATCCTCGCTCCCACTGTTATAAAGAAACAGAAGTATCTCTCAGGTGGGTGAGGAACCCTACTAGATCGGCGGAGAGGCTGAGGTTCGTTGGTAACTATTGAATCCTTTGGTTCTTCCAAATCATCACCTGCAGTTTGTATAGCTGGAACATTTCCAGTTCTACATAACAGATCTTGCCTCGAGCTTGTCCGAATTTTGCTTTTTAGACATAGGATGGACAACCCCAAATCTTAACAAACTTAAGATGTGGACTCTTCCCTTTCCATATCACATATGAAGTGGTAGGCAACTGATTTGATTTGAACCCTATTCAATAGGTATGCAGCTTCTCAAGCGCATAACTCCCAAAAGGAAATAGGAAACTCAGTAATACTCATCATAGAGCAAACCATATCACATAGGGTGCTATTGCTCCGCCCCGATACACCGACGTGATGTGGTGTATACGGAGGAGTAATGCTGAGAGAGAATCTCATTCACTTTTAGAATAATCCAGGAATTTCGTGCTCAAGTATTCTCCTCCTTGATCACATCAAAGGACATGATACTTATACCCGTATTGGTTCTCTATTTCTAACTTATATTCTGTGAATATCTCAAAAGGTTCGGACTTGTGTTTCAACAGGAACATATGTCTGATTCTTGAGAGATTATCAGAGAATGTAATGAAATACAAAGAACCAGTCTTGGCATGAGTAGACAGGGGACCTACATACATCAACATGTATTATCCCAAGAGTTCACTAACTCTTTCTCTGTTTCCAGTAAACGGAGCTATGGTCATCTTATCTCTGTGACATGACCAGCAAGTTTCACAAGATGTAAATTCAAACTGATTTAAATATGCATCTATATGTAACTTCAGCTAGTCGGGTCGCATTGATATGACCTAGTCTACAATACCACAAGAAGAATTCGTTCATTTCTTAACTCTTCCTCTTGTGTGTGTTCTGTATACTAGGAACTGTAGTTTGATTTAGAACGTCAATGCTTTTAGCCCATGTTCAAAACATTATCCAACAATACAAAATTTTATCATTTCTTTACTAATAAAGAGACTGATATGATTTTGTATGTCAGGTTCGGTATCTAATAACATTTGTTCAGAATCAATGTATTTGTAATACAGGGTGACAGTGACCAACAGACTTGGCTGCAACACTTGCACCGTTTTCTGTCTCATGAAACTTATCACCCGTTCTCAGTTCTCTACCTTTCTGTAGCCCATGTAACAGATTATGTATGCGGGATCCTGATCCGATATCAAATACCCAGGACGTAGAGGATACTGAGAAACAGTTCTTTGTAATGAACACACCCGAAGGAGATGCATCTCATGCACTTTCTTCGTTTGGGCGCCACGGGAATTCTGGTATTCTCCAATTTCCTGCTCTGTCTTATAACAATTATAAGTTGGAGCGGGACAACCGTTCCCCAGCTCAGTATAACAAGCGGGTTCGGTCAATACATCCGTTTTATTATCTTGATTAAGGCGTAATATGGCCGCTACCTGGAGAGAGAGAGAAGAAAACACTCTGCGTGCGCTCTTGCAAGAATAGATTGGTTATTATTTTATCTAATCAGGATGGCTCCCACTATTTTTATCAAGTCTTTCTTCAAACCCTAAAAGGAAAGACTAGCCGGGATTAATTACACACTACAAGTTTGCCAATCTTTTAGCCAGGCCAGTGTCGGTACTTTGAGGGAGGTCCCCCGTGCTTTCGCACGAACCTAATTAATGTAATCCTCGTTTTCCTAGAAGCGTAACCTCGTTAACACCTTTCTAGACACCTACTTGATCGGCTAATTGTAATGTGTAAAACTCTCCCAGGAGTAACAATTACTCACAGTGGGTATCGGGATCCAACTATCTCATAGAAGGTATGCAATCTCATTGCAAATTTCAACACTTGAAATTCCCAATAATTTTGCCTCGAACGATCTATGACCTTGACAAGGTCAACAAACCATAGACCGTAAGTCGAGTTCTACCCGTCATTTCTTGATTGAATCAAACCTACCCGCACGACCCTTGACAAGGTCAACAAGGCCGTACGACTACCCTAAAACAATCTGCATCATATGCATAAGCAGATAAATACTGGTTAGCTACCGCACACTGCACCTTGACAAGGTCAACAAACGCAGCACGAATACTAAGCAGGACTTATCTGAAATGACGGAGGGCTACGATAGGTTTTTCTGAAAACCTATTGCGTAATGAACTTGATATCGTTGTAGAATCAAATGATTTTTAAAATGGAGTGTTTTTTAGGCTTTTCTAGTTTTGCTAAAGGGGTCACTCCCGATGAAGGGATCGTCGGCCCTTTCCTCGTCGAATGAGGTGCGGGATATCATATATATCGCTGTGCAAAGCAAATACTATAGAAGAAATCAAAAGAAAAACCGAGAGTTGTAGCATCTGCCAGTTATTGCTAAAGGGGTCACTCCCGGTAAAGGGATCTCGGCCCTTTCCTTATCGAATAAGGTGCAGGATGTTCTACAAGGAACACCGCGATGCAAAGCAAGAACTGTAGCTACCTGTTTTTTAAAATTCGATTCCACAACATTTTTTATGTTTCTTTTTCTTTCATTAATCATATTAATGAAGTCCCATCATTTAAATCACCTAAACATTACAGATAAATACGACGTACACTTATGCCATCCGCATTCGTCTCGATGTCCCCTTATGCACCGTTAGGTTAGGTGACTAACGGTATAGCGGGGCAGGGCTAGCGCGGGTGTAAAACATAAGTAACGTCTATATAATATATCAAATATACTATATATAGTATCTATCACAACATATCAAATGATCACATCACAGATATCGCAGCAGAAGAAACATATGAAATATTGGATATACTAGGACGTCCGTGTTTTCAATACTAGCCTATATAAAACACGGATTCCACGGTCGCGATGAATAGCCAAACCGACACCCATAGACCCCTACGAGAGCGGCAAGCAACCCCACCAATTCTAGAGTTAGGAGACCCGGACTCGACTCCTCGAGTTGGTCTCCCACTGGACTCCAGAACGCGGTTACTTGTGCCCTCCTCCTTGGGTCTATCCTAGTGCGGAAAAGTAAATAATATACAAAAGGTGACATCTTCCGCAACCTGGAAGTGCCCCAATAAAAGAATATTACATACAAGTTTTTACATGAATGAAAATGAAAAACACTCATCTCACATAAAAACCCCGGCTATTCAAACACGACGATCCAATATAACATATCCAGCAACACATAACATCACATGTCATCAACGTAAGTAAACATGCGTATCCCAATTGTCGTTGACATATAGCAACGAAACCGGCGATGTCACATATTACACTTACGGTCGCAGAAAAGAAAGAGTAAAACTACAACAGTTGGAATCCGCAACCTCTTTAGACATCGCATGCCTAACCAAATGAATTCCTTAGACATCGCATGCCTAACAATTATAAACCCCGCATTTTAGTCTCATTATCGAAAACACTTTTCAATATCTAGTCGGGTAATTCAACAAGATTCCCGATATACTGATCGAATGCTCGTCGCAAACTTTAGTAGACGGCCGCACCCCCAAATGCCGTCGACGAAGTGCACTAAGGCGGAACTCCGCTGCCGCGAGCATCCAAATAGATGCTTTTGGCTACGGGGTTCTCCTACAATCACTTGGTCGGGGCTATGGGGCATGGCTGTCTATTAAGTTTACCCGGCGAGTATCCGCGTACGCTACGTAATTGCGACGGACTTTTGATCGCATCAAAATTTCGTGGCAACCGATCAATCGAGACTAAACTGCTACGTTTATAACATTCATACAGTTATCTCATAACTACTTGTGGATTCCAAATATTGCATCACATTCCAGATAAATAGTCAATGTTAAACTTTCCGATCGAACAATCAAACACTCAAGTTTTCCCGAAACAGCTCAACTCTTGAAATAAGAAAAACATCCATTTCATGCCACAGTACCAACGGTCCAGCCGTACAAGGGTCAAGCCAAGGCCTCACATGTGGCACGCCGTACTGCCCCAAACCCTAAGGTTCAAAGGGCAGTTCAAGACGGTCACATAATCGAGTTAAGGTTTGTTGTCTTCTAGAGGGTCCATCGCGTTACTTGCATTACTTAGAACGTTCTTAAACCGCGGAAAAATCCAACACTTGGAAATTTTCCGGCAGGGGAAAAAATGGGTATTTATATCCGGCCGAACCAAAAATTATCCGGAAAAACACATAGACGAAGTTAAATAAACCGATCGTATCATCGAATCCACAAAACAACCCAGAAAATTCAACTGTTGAATATAAGTTAAAATTACCCAGAAAACACAGGAATCAGTATAGAACATTACTGTGCAAAGCACGTGCCAAGAATCACCATTATGGCCGCGGAACCACCGCACATGCTAGGGTGAGGCCGCGGTTCCGCGGCGCTTTAGTTGAATTAAGCTCACGTGCTTCACAGTAACTCTTATAATACCCTGTAGTATTTTTTGGATATTTTTAATTTGGAAAAATCCACATTTTCAGAAAATGTACAGAGAAGGGTTTGAGTTAGGATTTCGGGGTTCGATCTGATTTCTAACATCGTCTACACTTCACCTAAAGCACTAGCAAGGCTCTGATACCACTGTAGGGTTCCTATGCACACTCAAGAGGTTCCACAAGGCAACAACCATGCCAAATTCAAAGATTAGGTGCCTAGAAACCCTAATATAGATCGTTAACTAGAGGATAGGTGAAACTACAAGCAAGCAAACAACTTTGCTAATAAGTGAATGGAAATACAACCTTTGTAGATCCGGTCTTCCACCTCTCTTGCTCCATGTTGACGTCCCTCCGCTGCGATCATCGGAATCCCGGACTCTAGCGTCGGTTTCATCGGAGAAATGGGCGGGCTTGGTCGTTGACTTCGATGCCGAAGATGATCTACGTCGAGGCAACTCAAACTCAAGCTCCATCTTCACTAGGTCATAAAACTTGTGAAGAAAACACACTCTACTACATGGCAAGTAGTAGAGGATGAAGAAATAGGAAGTGGGTTCACTTTAGATTTGGATTTCTCACTTGGATTCATCACTTGGAAATTTCAAGAAAGCTTTTCTTTTCTTCACTTGAAGAAGATGAAGAAGAAGAAGGAAAATGAAATTGAATTCTTGAAAATAAAATTCAAGTGAATACTTATCATATAGCAACCATGGGTTAGTGTAACTAATGTAGAGAATAAACTAGGGTTTAGGCAAAATGGTTAGGTTAAGCAAAAAACAAAATGGTTGAACTTTTCAAAGCTTCATGAAGCTTCAAATAAAATCCAAAGAAAGCCACCATTTTATTTATTGCCAAAAAGAATAAATAAATAAATGAATAAATAAATTAAAACCCTAACCATTTACCTAAACATGGTTCAAAGCATACACACGCCCAAGTTTGCATGTATCATCAAACATGATACAATCAAGTGCACAAAATTATATCATATATACTACTTGTGCACAATCTAGTAAGAAAATAATCTTAAGTAAACCAATACTAGTTAATGTAAAGTAATATATCAAATATATAATTATACATTAAATCACTAAATCAACACTTGATTTAATGATCCAGTCATACTGCATATAACCGACTAATATCAAGTGTATCAATGTATCGAATCAACACATGATTCGGTAAACCGGCTATATCTCATATAACCGTCCAATGATACAAATAGCGAGAATAGAATACAGTATCACATACTGGTATTATTCTCGGTCCCGCACATATCTCATATGCGCTCATATTTCGTTTCGCTTGAGCCAGGAAAACTCTGTGTAGGACTCTAAAGACTCGTCAATACGCCGGCAGCAGGTGATGATCATATCAAACACCCACAAGCCGCAAGCGGTCAGCTAAACGTAACAGCCACCCGGGTATTGAGCGATCAGAAGATCAATGAGCAAGCCCGCTCACACTCCTGTGAATCCAACCAGCAACACTTACTGTACAGTCCGGTCTCGTCATCTGATATGTCGCATATCTTGCCTAGGGGTGGTAAACGTCAGACCCCAATAGCTCGATATGAGGTCTATAACAGTTCGAGAAACTACTGGTAACACTTACCAGTAAATCTCAGCAACCCTGGCCAGGGATTTCCGGTTATAGCCAATCGAACACAGCGCAACATCAACTCCCTATACCGAGAGAGATGAATCCCCTCCTATCACTCATTGCGTCCATGTGATTCGGGACTGTACCCAAAAACCACCGTTTTGCACGCCCTCTTGGACGTGGTAAGGTGGAAATCAAAGTACAATGGGAATCACACAAGACTCTATGACGATCTCGGGTCAACAGACTACTCTGTACCAGTGTCACCAGAGAACTGCCATCTGACGTGAGGTATAATACCATCTGGGAGTTCTCGGCGAGTCCGTCCAGTGTACCCAGTCTCCACTGAGCACCCGTACACCATCCTTGATGTCAAACACCGATAGATATGGGATCATCCATCGCCCATCATATGGGTCAAGATGCGTATACGCTAGTCTACTCTGGTGCATCGATGCCCTGTCTCGATACACCCACGACTAGGGACCTTGAAGGATGTACTTATGGACTACCATGTCCCCACTAGTATGATCCGCATCATAGTCCAGGTAGTCAAGTACACATCCTAAGGGCTTTACCAACATGTAGCAGAGAGACAATCAGTATACACGTTAAGGTAAAGAGCAACCAGATAGCATACTATCATGTCGAGCAAGAAAGTCCTCCCTATATATGTCTAAGCATCCACTACAATATACATCCTATGTATAGTAATGGCCTCTAGGGCATACATATAACTAACAAGACCGGCCACCGCCTTCGTCGCGGTCTCGACTGTATACACTAGTCTACTAATGGAGTATCGATGCCCAGTCTCGAAACTCCCACGACTAGGGACCTTTTAAGGATGTGCTTATAGACCCCAGCTCCCACGTATATGATCGCCATTATACTGCTGGTAGTCAAGTAAGAATCCTAAGGGCTCTATCAACGTGTAATAGCGACCTGTATGGTCACCTAAAGCTGTACACGATGATAAAGATAAACCATGCTAGCAAACTATTCTCTATCAACGTGTAATAGTGAACTACAATGTCACCTAAAGCATGTACACGATGATAACGACAAAGCAGATAGTATACAAACCTGTCGAGTAAGACTGTCCTACCGGTATAGGTCCTCCCTCAATCATTGCAATCACGTGCTTGCGATCCAATAATTGACTCTGAGGGCACTATATCCAACAATCTCCCACTTGCACTCAAGGCTAATTATTGCGATGTCGCATACTCACAACCCGTGTGATACCGAACACCCAACTCTTCTACTTATCAGTTTCACAAAGCCCGTTTGTGAAACAATTGCGTTCGAGGAATAGCCTTAGTGAGTGGATCCACCCTGATGTTTCTTTCTATGTCTCTCTTTATCTCAAGTTCGCGGAGAAAGCTATCTCCCGAAATGTGCAATACCTGTCTTAGAATATGTCTGGATATCTGATGAGACCTAGTTCATAAATGAACTCCAAATCCAGACTTCTCCGACGGTATCGTAAACTGAACATAATCAGTATCCTATGCTATACCTCCCTCAGTATCCGCTTGGACCACCTGTCCAAAATACTGCACCTCGTCAGAAGGAAAACTATAACTCTGACAGCCACTCTGTCATCCAGGTCACCTTGGAAGCCTGGAATGATAACATTCCCCAAAAGAGGCTGTTGCTATCATATCCCTAGAACATCCACTTATGTTCTAAAACTGCTTCCGAACGTTTCTCCAGGATAGGATTAATATCAACTTATTGCATCTAGTGCAAAAACAATATCTGGTGTGGTACTTGACATCTCATGATCAACTAAATTGCCTAAGCAAGTGATCTGCCAATCATGCACATCCCTCTCCCCTTTAGTCTGTAAGACACCTTTAGAGAGGGTGACTCCATCACCTGCAGGTACACTACCGTGCCAGGAGTCGTCCATTCTAAAACACCTGTAGAATGCTGTCTAAGTACCCAGATTGGAAAACTCCCTAAATCTAGATCTAAAACCATCGATCTAGTAACCAGAATGTCTGATATTATATCTATATCCTATGTGGAGAAACTACTATGTGACAACCAAAGTGTAACCGATCGTAGTATAGGAATTTCACTTCCTACTCTGTGTAAGTCATCCAAATACCAGGACATCACACCCTACTACCTTCTTAACAGATCCATCCCCTATTCTGATGAAGTCAAACCTATGACTGTCACATCAAAAATAGTCGATCTATCTCCGCTATATCTGCTTTAGTCTATAAATATACATAAGCTACTTGTCCGCTATGCTTCCGCTGCTCCTACTGACTACGACAACCCTCTGGCAGAGTCATATACACGTACACTTCTAAAGCTAGTTTAGAACGACGCTATACTCATCCTCCTGCCGGGTCTCATAGCCTGGAACAACAGTAGTGTCAAGTCTGGGTAAACAAGAACATCTCTGTCACCGTCCTTGAGGCTACCGGAGTACCTCTCGGGTGCCTGAGGTTACCCACCATATCAGCGGAGTGGCCAATGGAATGTCAATCCAGATTGAATCTTTAGGTCCTATTAAATTTTCAGTAATCATTTGCTGTTCTGGAATCACTACCAGTTCTACCATACTCCCACTACTGTTTTCTGAAAAAATCCATTTTTATGAAAACTGTGGTGAGTCAAGAACAATATCACTATTGATCTTCCAGATGGTAGAAAGTCAACCCTCGTCATAGCCCGGGTCAACCCACAAACAGCCATTACAGAAACGTGCCTTGATTTATCCAGAATCTGGCTTTAAGCATAAGCCGGACAACTCCCCGTACCTTAACAATGTTAAGATATGAACTATTCTATATCTAATATAGAAATAGAGGCACTGATTTAATTGGAACCAGATTCAAATCATGCAGCTGTCTCCAGTACATGTCAACTAAATGGAGAGAGGCCGATCAGCATTACTCAACTTGGGAATACATCTAGATATGAGTAACCTGAAAGAGAAGCAAGTTCTCTTAATCATTACTATCAACTGAATACCATAAACAAGTATCTATATCTTCAATCACCTTGAAGAATCCTGATACTTGCAACACCTGGTTCTCTACTTTATTCTTATACCTATAACTTCTCAAAATTTAGACATTGTATTTCTACGAAACACATGTCTAAGAACTAGAGAAGTCACAAGTAAACAGAATATAGTATGAGTACCAACCCCTCCGTCCTCATAGACACTGGACAACATACAATACTCTGTATAAGTCCCCTGAGTCTAATAACTCATTCCCTGTGTGTCGTAGGTTGAAAACTGTACTTATGGTTAAGAAGAATTACACCGCTGTTTAATGCTCCTTACCTAATCATCCACTGATATAGGTAAATGTCATGGACATAATTTCAAAAAGTTATATCTCACTTTATAAAAATAAACATACAGATATATCAATTTGACATTGGTGCATAACAACGGATATTCAAAACCATATATTTGTCGTCCGGCAAACAACTAAGGCGATTTCCTCAAATATCACCAATTACAATGAATCCCGATATAATGAGGATGATCACCTAATTCCCAGTAACTTACTCCCACTCATCATCTGTAAAACCATACAGATGTGAGAATCAAGCGTGGTAAATACATACCCTGGAGCAAGGACTAATTGGGAAATCAGTTTTCTTTTAACAATACACAGTGAAACTGAAACATATAAATGTTTCGAAGGGGTATGCGGGTATTCCTAGTAATGCCTCTTCCATTATCAGATTCACAACTGTAACCGTATATTTCTTTTCCATCTCTCCAAATCCCTTTATATGTCTTTAGTCATTACCTTCTGTACACCACCTTTAGGCCAAATGGTTTTCTTCCCTCCCTACCGTTCGGCACCAGCCTATGGTTTGGAAGAAGACTATCCAATAAGCATAATGGGTGTACTCTCCTAATCCTAGGAGTACTCGTAACCTGAGAGAAGGTGAAGATAAAAGATAACCGAATAAAACCTTATTCCTATTTCTCCTGAATCAGAATCCATTCCCGAACTGGAACATGTTCCTTCGAGTTCGTATATAACCATACAATGGAGTATCCAATAAACTGTGGATCTTCGTAGTGATACGGAGTGTTCTGGAGAAATACAAAGGTGAAGTAGGAGTGGCGATGAAATACTTGGTTTGGTCGTGAGTAACAGTCGAAGTTTACTTTGCCCTCTTTCTAATCCCTTTATTTGTCTTAACTTATTACCTTCCGTACACCATCGTTAGGCTAATTGGTTTTCTTCATTCCCTACCGTTCGGCACCTGCCTATGGTTTGGAAGAAGACAACTGAATAGTAATACGTGTACTGTCCTAATCCAAGGAGCACTCGCAACCTGAGAGAAGGTAAAAGGAAAAGACAACTGAATAGTCCTATTCATTTTCTCCTGAACTGGAAACCATCCTCGAATCTGGAACAAGTTCCTTCGAGTTCGTATATAACCATACAATAGTTTTATCCAATGGAAGTGGATGTTCGTTGTAATACGGGGTGTTCTGGAGAAAAGGGTAAAAGTAGGAGTGGCAATGAGGTATGCAACTCTGACAATCCAAAAGCCAGTATTTTAAGAAGGTTCGGTTAACTTGGTCACTGAGTCATAGTCAAGGGTCGGGTCATGGTCGCTGCCAAAGAGAGAGAGAAAAGAAACACTCTGCGTGCACTCTAACCTAGATCAGAATGGTTATCAATTTATCTGATCAGGAAACCTCCCACTGTAACCTCAAATTCTCCTCCAAAGCTAAAAGAAGAATTAGTCGGGATCACCCGAGGAGTAAACCAACTCATCAGTGGGAATCGGGATCCAACTATCATCGCATAATAACTTGATGGAATCCACTCAAGTCACCACACTCTAGAAGGTATGTGCATGCTTGGCAAGTTTCAGTTTCTTTATAAACTCCCGATATGTGTTTTTACCCCTAGGACCTAAGTGATCTTGACTGAGCCAACATATCAAAGGATCCTAGTCAAGTTCAACCCGTCATTATCTTGATTGCATTAGACCCACCCGCACGAGTCCTTGACTGAGCCAAAATGACCGTACGACTGTCCTAACTAATCACATATCCATAATATAGAAAAGCATTACAGAGCTACCGCACACTACGCCTCGGCTGAGCACGACATACGTAGCACGAATACTAAGCAATACTAATATGAAATGACGGAGGGCTACAGTTGGTTTTTGGCAAAAAACCTTTAACGTAATGAACTTGATATCGTTGAAGGAACCGGATAACTTTTTATAAATATAGTGGCGAAAACCTTTGCTAAAGAGGTCACTCCCGGTGAAGGGATCTCGGCTCTTTCCCCATAGAATGAGGTGCAGGATATTCTAACTGAATACCACGATGCAAAGCAAATAGTAATTATCTATAGTGAATTTATTACCCTGACACAAACTTCTGTCCAAGGGGTCACTCCTGGTGAAGGGATCTCGGCCCTTGCCTCGTCGACTGAGGTGCTAGATATTCATAACCGAATACCACTGTACAAAACAAAAGAGAACGTCCTTGAAATAAAAGCTTTTTTTAAAAATTGTTCCAACAATACTGTAATAGGTTTGTTTAACTTGCATTGATCCGAATCAATGCAGTCCTATCAATTAATCACACCACAAAAGAACGAAAATACGATGTACGTATATGCCATCCGCATTAGCCACTGGGTCGCGTCATCACCCGTTAGGTTACTTAACTAACGACAAAGCGGGGACTGCACTAGCACGTGTGTAAAACATATACAACATCTACTAATATATATATCAATATATAATATTCGCTCATGGCGTGATAAAATGCAACATTTCAGAAATGTAATAAGCATCACAGAACAATACAGATAATCTGGGATCCCTGGGTTTCATAGAGCCGCTACTGAAACTCGGCGTTCCCCTGGTCGTGTGGATAGCCTGTGCAATGAAATCCTAGACCCCTACGGGCGCGGCAAGTTACCCGCCAAAACCTGAAGCGAGGCAGCCCCCTTCAACAACGTGAATGGACCACCCAGCACTTCACGGAATTCGGTAACTTGAGCACCCCTCCTTAGGTCAACCTGTAACCCCTACGAGTGCGGCGAATAGCCCGCCAATTCTAGAGTGAAGCCCCCTCCGTCTCAAAGCCATGAGATGCGGGCCTGTTTCCCTATAGAACCCGGCTATCCGTGCACCCCACCGCGGGGTAATCCTAGTACAGAAAGTAAAAATATACAACGGGTACATCGACCTCAGCCTGGTCGTGCCCCAAAAGAATAATATACAAACAGGCAGTGACGGCAGTCCACATGTCGGACGCTCGCCCCGTAATATCAAATGTACAAATACAACCAAACTGTACTACCATTGCATCCAGGCTATCCACCACGACAAATCCGCAACGACACAGCACAACACAGAACATCAACGTGAATGTCACGTTCGCAAATCCATCTAAAAGGGCTATAGCAATTAGACAAGATTTACCGATCAAATGACATTCACGGTCGCAGATATAATGTAAAAATTGTGAACTAACATGTTTAAAATTTTCGATCCACAAAATTTCCCGAAGTGGGCCCCAAACACAATACCCAGTACTCAAACAAATCTGGGCCTAAAATAAACATTCCAGAAACTCCAATTCCAAGAAATAAAAACACTGTAGAAAATTTCGTGCAGAGAGGACTCAGGACAGCGGCGGAACCATGGCCAACAGAAGGGTATTGCTGTGGTTCTGCGGCATAACAGTGTCTTCATGCAATTAAATTTTCACAGATTTCTTAAAAAAGCCTGCCTGTTTTTCTGCAGCAGACAATATAATTTATTGACAACAAAAAATTTTTGACAGAAACTGATGACTTGGAAATGCGGTTTTTAGAAAATTCGTTCGATCGATATTTTAAATACGTTAGAACAAGATAGTAAAGGTTAATGGCGTGGCTCTGATACCATGTAAGTGTACGGTAGCGTCCCGGCCGTCTGTCCGAGGCCAAAATGCGGAAACAAAAACTTTTTCTTAACTTGAAACTAGTGCTAGCGTATACTTTTTCCCGGATCGAACCACTAACCTACAACTAGCAATTTAGAGAAGGGATAGAAAGGCTATACCGATCGATGTCCTTTAGTCTTTGGCCACCATCCCAAGCTCCTCGCGGCAACTCCGGTATCGATCTCCTCGTCGGAAAGGGCACCACATCTACGAGCCTTTTTACGGGCTCCCGCTTCATCCGAAGCAACTCGGGCACGAAGTGTGCCAAACGTGTCCAAGGTGATGTAGGGAATGTTTGTGATCACTTTGTCTCTTGCATCCATTGTATGGATGTAGGTTGAAGGTGTTGCCATTAATGGAGGTTATGAGCTAGAGAAGAAAGAGGAGGAAGAAGAAGTTTTCTCTTTCTTTTCTTTTTGTGATGGAACGATAAAAATGAGAGTGAGTTAGAACAATAATATGAGAGCTAACCACCATATCATGGCTGCCCCCCTCTCTCCTATTATCAATTCAACACACAAAACAAACACTAATGTGACATTTTACACAAAAAAAAGAGACCATGAGTCACTATATATGTCCATGTCACATTTAATGCATCTCATGATGAATTCTAACTCATTATTTCCATATGCAAACAATAATCCAAATGTTTGCAACAATAAAAAGATACGGCAACACCTAAAGTAAACTCGTGACGGATCATAAGGATACCCCTCACCTGTATATACATACCTGCACCCGCATTCTGACTGAATGCGAATGCTATGAGACTAAAGTAATCCAACAAATCTAATACTAGGATCCGGCTTAAACCAAAGCCCACTAGTATGATCCACCCGATCATGATCCGTGCACTACTGCACGTATATGATCGGACCTTTTCATATATCATACGACCTCTACAACGTTTAGCCCGAAACATGAAAACTGTCTGTGGGGACTCTAAAGACTCGTCAATACATTGGTTGTGGATTTAACCACTAGCACGTCAGAGGTACTAGCCGTACGTAACGGGCCACAAGGTATTGACCAAAAAAGGAGGTCGATGAGAAAACTCATCCTGACACCCTACTGAGCCTGTCAGTGACAATATCCGTTCAGTCTGGTCCGTTCGTCTATGAGTATCGCATGGCGGGTCTAGAGGGTTGGTAAAATTCAGACCCCCAAAAGCGGTACAAGTCGGGTCGGAGTGTAGCCCAGAACACCCTTAGATACTACTGGAATACCTACCAGTAAATCTCCTACCTTGGCCAAGGACATCGTGTAATGGCTCTCCTAGACACAGCGCGATCTCACCCCCAATACCGGGAGAGACGAAACCCCTGCCGATCTGCTCACTGCCTCCATGTGGCTCGGGACTATACCCAACTAAAACCTGTTTGCACGACTCCTTTGAGCCGTGGTAGGGTAGAATCAAAGCACAGTGGGAACTCACACGAGATAAATGACGATCTCAGGTCGATGAACTAACCTGTTTACATGTCACCAGGGAACTGCTATCTGACGTCAGGTATAATACCAACTAGCATGCTCCCGGCGAGTCCTGTCCGGTGTACTCATAACCCAATGAGCACCTGTATACATCTTAGGTGAACCAACTGACACCAATGGCTTGTGAGACCGACCACCGCCTCTCGTTGTGGTCTCGATTGTATACACTAGTCTACTAATCGAGTATCGATGCCCAGTCTCGAAACTCCCACGACTAGGGACCTTTTAAGGATGTGCTTATAGACCCCAGCTCCCACGTATATGATCTCCATCATACTGCTGATAGTCAAGCAAGAATCCTAAGGGCTCTATCAACGTGTAATAGCGACCTGTAAAGTCACCTAAACCAGTACACGATGATAAAGATAAACCATGCTAGCATACTATTCTCTATCAACGTGTAATAGTGAACTACAATGTCACCTAAATCATGTACACGATGATATAGACAAACCAGATAGTATACAAACCTGTCGAGTAAGACCGTCCTACCGGTATAGGTCCTCCTTCAATCATTGCAATCACGTGCCTGCGATCCAATAATTGACTCTGAGAGCACTATATCCAACATCTTTGTGGGAGAATAATCTTGGCGGAGACAAGTTTTCAATTATAAAACAGTTTTTTTTCATGGAGATATGAAGGTTTACATTTATTAAGACGTTTTGCATGATAACGAAAGGTGTGTATGAACAACAACAGGTGAAAGGTCGGAGTGAAAAATAAGACTTAAAGTTCTCTGTTAAAAATGATATATATTCTGAACTGAAACCTAACTGGAGAATAAAACTTGAGAAAATCTTAACTCCTTTCAAACTCGTTTGATCCTTCAGAATTTTATCCTAGTATGTAATTATGACATGATGACCCTAATCAAAGTTTTTAAAACATTATGGACACTATTCGCACAATCACGTAAAGACGCGTATGAGATTATCTTAAACAAATTGCGAGGAGTGAAAAATAGGGTTTAACGTTGCTGACTTGGGTAATAGAACTTCTAACTTTGATTCTTAACCTTAAGATTAGAATCAACAGTTTCCGCGCAACGCTAACTTGACTGGATTTTGTGGGTGTAATCCGCTGAAAAGCCTCAGGAGACAACACTCCTCCTATTAGGGACACCTAGAGCTTTAACGGCATGTTGCACGTGCTCAGTGCAATCACGTTCCCTGCGAAAGTAAGGCTAGGATTTTTTCTTTTGCTTGGGACAAGCAAAAGATAAGTTTGGGGGTATTTGTTCATCATTGAAAACTGCTTTTTAATACCCTCATTCAGGATCTATTTTGTTATTTATCGGTACTTTTAACCTGTGTATGCTCCGTAATTATAGATTGCAGGTGTTCATGATAAAATACTGGAAACACATTCAATATCACGGATATAGCATTTGGGAGCCGACACTGCAAACATAACAGAAAACCGAACGATATCCAAAGAGTTCTTTTGCAAATAAATGTGTGCACACAATTTTGGTCCAACACAATACAAGTGTACACACAACTCTTTGGCTTGGACCATGTTAGGGCTTCCTTGGCACACACAAATAATGAATAGTGCAACTAGTGGGCACATGTGGGGGGACATAAGTAATAAATGCTAAATGTTTTGATGTGATGTATGACATCATGTTCGCTCCAAATGACTGAATGCAAACTAGGCTTAAACAGAGAAAACAAACATAACCAGGATGATATTGGAGTTGACAAGAGACCACCACATCAATACGAGCCTCATATCTTGGATTTTGGCCGGCCACTCACTCATGAAATCTGAGCTCACCGGCCCCCTTTGCCCCATTTATCCCCATCTTTTATCTGTCCCTTCCTTGCAGTCACATCACCTAATTTTATTACTTGTTTAATCTTTTTTGGGGCCTATAAAAGCCAGATCAGTGAGCAAGGGAAGGGGTCTCATAGTGTATACATTTTCTTGTTTTCTTTTATTTTTGGTTTAGGCTTGAGAGTGAGTGGGCTTTAACTTGGTCTCTTCTTCTTCTTCCCTTTAGAAGCTTTCTCTTGAGAGCTTCATTATGGAGGTTGAACAAGTTACCAATATCTTGTACCACTTCTTCAAGTGTTAATAATATTGCTGTTTATTTCATTACTTGCTTCTTCTTCTTATTTGTTTTTCTTTATCATGCTTAACTAATATTTCTTTGGTTGTGGTATTGGTGAGGAAATGAGATGAAAGGCTTTGCCTCCTCCTCCTCCTTTTAATATTTAATGTGCTTGTATATATAATTCTAACTTAAAGATTGTTTATGTATTGATGTGATATGGTATTTTGAAACATGATTACTTTGTAACCTCCTCACATACCATATTCACTCCCTTTCCCCATTTCAATGTTTAAGTTGTAGGGTTCCTAGGCACTCTTGTGAAGGTTCATAAAATATCAAACATGCCCGAATAAAATTTTACATGTGCCGAACAACCCAAAACCGGGATCTTTGCTAGATTATTAGGGTTTAACATGCAAGATAACATCTTTAAACCTAAGTGTGAGGGATTACAACCTTTGTAGTCCGCTCCTTCGCTTCACAAGTTTCGAGTAGAAGTCCTTTCGCCGCGATCCACGATCTCCCGGACTCAAGAGAGGCTCCACGACTTGAACGATCCATGCTAGCTTGTAGTGTTCCGCTTCTCCGATGATCTACGTCGAAGTTGCTATAATCCAAGCTCTCTCACTCTAATGAGGTGAACACCCTAATCTAATGGGCTGGATTAGATGAGGATGATGGAGTAGTATTTATGCTTTCTTTTTATATCATTTTCTCACAAGAACTCATCACAAAAGAAAAAAATCAAGTGAGCTCTCTCAAAAACTCAAGAGAGAAGAAGATGAAAAATAATAAGATAAATCCTTTTGTGATGAATAGTAGATAAGAATATATGATTGATATGGAACCATGGTCAAGGATGATAGGCTTAACCTTTGTAGAGAATAAACTAGAGCTAGGGTTTGGTTAGGTTAAGTATGAGTCAAGGATAAGTATCAACCATAATATCTTAACCAAGACAAAAAGGAAACCCTTCTAGAATAATCAAGAAAGTGCTAACCCTAATCAAACCCTAATCTCTTTTTATCATCCCTAAATATGTTTCATAATAAATCATATCATGTCACAATAATATATATCACATATATATATTATATATTTGCAACAAAAGAAAATAATACAATTAACATATATCGCATATATATCAATGTATTAATCCGGTGAGAAAATGAAATAATAAAGTGATCCAATATTAGATAATGTAATACAATATATCATATATATCATTATACATTAAATCATCGAATCAGCACTTGATCCGATGATCCGGCTATATCGAATATAACCGACTAATATATCATGTACCGATTCATCAAATCAACACTTGATCCGATGTCTCGGTTCATATCTAAATATCGTGAGAATATAATACGGTATCTCATATCGCATTATCCTCGGTCCTGCACATATCACATATGTGCCTCTACTCCGTTTTGCCTGAGCCAAGAAACCTCTGTGTAGGACTCTAAAGAATCGTCAATACGCCTGTAGCAGGTGATGATCATATCAAACACCCACAAGCTGCAAGCGGTCAGCTAAACGTAATAGCCACCTAGGTATTGAGCGATCAGAAGATCAACAAGCTAGCCTGTCCGTTCTCCTGTGAATCCAATCAGTAACACTCCCGTACAGTCCAGTCTGTTCGTCTGATATGTCGCATATCAAGTCTAAGGGTGGTATACGTCAGACCCCAGTAACCGATAAGTCGTGTCGATGTGAGGCTCATAACAGGTCGAGAAACTACTGGGAACACTTACCAGTATATCTCTATATCAGCCCTGGCCAGGGACTTCTAGTTATAGCCAATCGAACACAGCACAACATCAACTCCCTATACCGGGAGAGACGAATCCCCTCCTATCGCTCATTGCCTCCATGTGATTCGGGACTGTACCCAAAAGCCACCGTTTTGCACGCCCTCTTGGACGTGGTAATGTGGAAATCAAAACACAGTGGGAATCACACAAGACTCTATGACGATCTCGGGTCTACAGACTACCCTGTACAAGTGTCACCGGAGAACTGCCATCTGACGTGTGGTATATCACCATCTGGGAGTTCTCGGCGAGTCCATCCAGTGTACCCAGTCTCCACTGAGCACCCGTACACCATCCTTGATGTCAAACACCGATGGATATGGGATCATCCATCGCCCATCATATGGGTCAAGATGCGTATACGCTAGTCTACTCTGGTGTATCGATGCCCCGTCTCGATATACCCTCGACTAGGAACATTTATAGGATGTACTCATCGACTACCGTGGCCCTACTAGTATGATCTCATCATAATCGCAGTAGTCGAGTACAGATCCTAAGGGCTTTATCAACATGTGAGAGAAAGACAGTAAACCAATACAAGTCAACATGTTAAGATAAAGTTAAATCAAATAGCATACTATCATGACGAGCAAGAAAGTCCTCTCTGTATATATCCAAGCATCCATTTATAATATACATCAAATGTACAACAATGGCCTCTAGGGCATATATATAACTAACAATCTCCTACTTGCACTAAGGCCAGCTGCTGTAGTATCTCATACCTAGCATCCTGAATAATCTCTCAATCTGTATCTGGGGAATGGCCTTCGTGAGTGGATCCGCAGTGTTGTCCTTCGTATCTACTCTCCTGACCTCGATCTCCCGGTGATCAACTATCTCCCTGATCAGGTGATACCGCCTCAGAATATGTCTGGACTTCTGATGGGATCTGGGTTCCTTGGCCAAAGCCACAGCTCCATTGTTATCGCAATACAGAGGTATTGGATGCTCAATGGATGGAACCACAACAAGTTCACTAATGAACTTCTTCATCCAGACAGCCTCTTTGGCAGCATCGTTGGTAGCGATGTATTCAGCCTCCATCGTCGAGTCTGCAACGGTATCCTGTTTGGAACTCTTCCAACATACCGCCCCTCCATTGAGGGTAAAGACAAATCCCGAGTGCGACTTAGAGTCGTCCTTATCACTTTGGAAGCTGGAATCGGTAAAGGACTCCACCCGGAGTTCTCTGTTACCATACACCAAGAACATGTCTCTAGTCCTTCGTAAGTACTTGAGAATGTTCTTCACAGCTGTCCAGTGACTCTCTCCAGGATCTGCTTGATACCGACTCACTACACTTAGTGAGTATGCAACATCAGGTCTGGTACACAGCATCGCATACATGATAGAGCCTACTGCCGAAGCATAGGGTATCCCTTGCATGCGAGCTCTCTCCAAATCAGTCTTGGGAGACATCTCTTTGGAGAGAGTGAGTCCAGAGATCATGGGCTGGTTCCCACGCTTGGATTCTTCCATACTAAACCTCTTTAGTATGGTGTCAATATACCTGGATTGGGACAATCCCAGTATCCTTTTGGATCTATCTCTATAGATCCTAATTCCCAATATGCAGGAGGCATCACCTAGATCTTTCATTGAGAATCTCTGTGATAAGAAAAGCTTGACTGATTGCAGCATAGGAATATCATTTCCTATCAAGAGTATGTCATCCACGTACAATACGAGGAAGACAACCTTACTCTCTGCTACCTTTTTATAAATACAATGTTCATCTATATTTTTGATGAAGTCAAACTCTTTGACTACAACATCAAAATAGATGTTCCAACTCCGCGATGCTTGCTTTAACCAATAAATGGATTTAAGCAGCTTGCACACCTTTCCGCTGTTCCCACTATCTACGAAGCACTCTGGCTGAGTCATGTACACGCACTCTTCTAAATCACCATTTAAAAAGGCGGTCTTAACATCCATTTGCCAGATTTCGTAGTCATGGTATGCAGCAATGGCAAGTAAGATCCGGATGGACTTAAGCATAGCCACTGGAGAAAAGGTTTCGTCATAATCCACACCTGGTCGTTGACGAAATCCCTTTGCTACAAGTCTAGCTTTGAAAGTCTCAACTTTTCCATTTACACCAAATTTCTTTTTAAAAATCCACTTGCTCCCAATGGGTTTTACCCCTTAAGGAGCATTTTCCAAAGTCCATACTTTATTGGTGTATATGGATTCCATCTCAGATCGCATTGCATCCAGCCATTTCACAGAGTCACCACTTGTGATGGCCTGCTCGAAACTAGTCGGGTTATCATCTTCTATGATGCAATCCTCGCTTCCACCATCAATGAGAAAACCGTAGTATCTCTCAGGTGGACGAGAAACCCTACTAGATCGGCGGAGAGGCTGGGGCTCGTCGGGTACTACCGAATCCTCTGGTTCCACTAAATCTTCAGTTACAGTTTGTGTTGCTGGAACTTCTTCCAGTTCTACCTCAGAGCTACCAATCTCTTTTGCAAGAAATTCCTTTTCTAAAAAGGTGGCATGTTGAGCAATAAACACCTTTTGTTGTTCACTGTGGTAGAAAAAATATCCATTTGAATGTTTAGGATATCACACAAACTTACATAGAACTGACCGTGCCTCTAGTTTGTCTGGATTTTGCCTTTTGACATAGGCCAGACAACCCCATATCTTAACTCGTTTAAGACATGGTCTCTTCCCACTCCATATCTCATATGGTGTGGTAGGTACAGATTTAGTTGGAACTTGATTCAATAGGTATGCTGCTGTCTCAAGCGCATACCCTCAGAAGGAAATAGGTAATTCAGCTGTACTCATCATAGAGCGCACCATATCTAATAGGGTGCGATTCCTCCGCTCTGATACACCGTTGTGCTGTGGTGTATAAGGAGGAGTAAGCTGAGAGAGAATTCCATTCTCTTTTAGATAATCTAGGAACTCATTGCTTAAGTATTCTCCTCCTCGATCAGATCGAAGGATCTTAATACTTTTGCCCGTTTGTTTTTCTACTTCGTGCTTATATTATCTGAATTTCTCAAAAGCTTCAGACTTGTGTTTCATCAGGAACACATGTCCGAATCTAGAGAGATCGTCAGTGAATGTAATGAAGTAGGAAGAACCGTTCCTGGCATGCGTAGACATGGGACCGCATACATCACTATGTATCAGTCCTAAGAGTTCCGTAACTCTTTCTCCGTGTCCACTAAACGGAGCTTTGGTCATTTTTCCTTTGAGACATGAATGGCAAGTATCATAAGATGATAATTCGAACGGATTCAAATATCAATCTTTATGTAACTTAGCCAGTCGTGTCGCATTGATATGACCAAGTCTACAATACCACAAGAAGGATTCGTTCATATCTGAACTTTTCCTCTTGTATGTGTTTTGTATATTGAGGACTGTATTCTGATTTAGAATGAATATGCCATTATGTAACGAGCCTGATGCAATCAACTTTTGATCTAGGAATATGTTCATAACATTATCCTTTACTACAAAATTATATCCTTGTTTACTTAATAAAGAAACTGATATAATGTTGCATATCATGTTCGGTATATAATAGCACTCTAATTTAATGGGCTGGATTAGATGAGGTTGATGGAGTAGTATTTATGCTTTCTTTTTATATCATTTTCTCACAAGAACTCATCACAAAAGAAAAAAAACAAGTGAGCTCACTCAAAAACTCAAGAGAGAAGAAGATGAAAAATAATGAGATAAATCCTTTTGTGATGAATAGTAGATAAGAATATATGATTGATATCGAACCATGGTCAAGGATGATAGGCTTATCCTTTGTAGAGAATAAACTAGAGCTAGGGTTTGGTTAGGTTAAGTATGAGTCAAGGATAAGTATCAACCATAATATCTTAACCAAGACAAAAAGGAAACCTTTCTAGAATAATCAAGAAAGAGCTAACCCTAATCAAACCCTAATCTCTTTTTATCATCCCTAAACATGTTTCATAATAAATCATATCATGTCATAATAATATATATCACATATATATTATATATTTGCAACAAAAGAAAATAATACAATTAACATATATCGCATATATATCAATGTATTAATCCGGTGAGAAAATGAAATAATAAAGCGAGCCAATATTAGATAATGTAATAAAATATATCATATATATCATTATACATTAAATCATCGAATTAACACTTGATCCGACGATCCGCTATATCGAATATAACCGACTAATATATCATGTACCGATTCATCGAATCAACACTTGATCCAATGTCTCGGTTCATATCTAAATATCGCGAGAATATAATACGGTATCTCATATCGCATTATCCTCGGTCCTGCACATATCACATATGTGCCTCTACTCCGTTTTTCCTGAGCCAAGAAACCACTGTGTAGGACTCTAAAGAATCGTTAATACGCCGGTAGCAGGTGATGATCATATCAAACACCCACAAACTGCAAGCGGTCAGCTAAACGTAACAGCCACCCAGGTATTGAGCGATTAGAAGATCAACAAGCTAGCCTATCCGTTCTCCTGTGAATCCAATCAGTAACACTCCCGTAAAGTCCGGTCTGTTCGTCTGATATGTCGCATATCAAGTCTAAGGGTGGTATACGTCAGACCCTAGTAACCGATAAGTCGTGTCGATGTGAGGCTCATAACAGGTCGAGAAACTACTGGTAACACTTACCAGTATATCTCTATATCATCCCTGGCCAGGGACTTCCAGTTATAGCCAATCGAACACAGCACAACATCAACTCCCTATACCGGGAGAGACGAATCCCCTCCTATCGCACATTGCCTCCATGTGATTCGGGACTGTACCCAAAAGCCACCGTTTTGCATGCCCTTTTGGACGTGGTAAGGTGGAAATCAAAACACAGTGGGAATCACACAAGACTCTATGACGATCTCGGGTCTACAGACTACCCTGTACAAGTGTCACCGGAGAACTGCCATCTGACGTGTGGTATATCACCATCTGGGAGTTCTCGGCGAGTCCGTCCAGTGTACCCAGTCTCCACTGAGCACCCGTACACCATCCTTGATGTCAAACACCGATGGATATGGGATCATCCATCGCCCATCATATGGGTCAAGATGCGTATACGCTAGTCTACTCTGGTGTATCGATGCACCGTCTCGATATACCCTCGACTAGGAACATTTATAGGATGTATTCATCGACTACCCTGGCCCCACTAGTATGATCTCATCATAATCGCAGTAGTCGAGTACAGATCCTAAGGGCTTTATCAACATGTGAGAGAAAGACAGTAAACCAATACAGGTCAACATTTTAAGATAAAGTGAAACCAAATAGCATACTATCATGACGAGCAAGAAAGTCCTCTCTGTATATATCCAAGCATCCATTTATAATATACATCAATTGTACAACAATGGCCTCTAGGGCATATACATAAATAACATAAGTTAAAATCAATTTAGTGTTATAGTTGGTGTAAGTCGATGCCACGCACTCCACGTGTTCGCGGGGAGGCAGTGTTTGCAAAAAACTATTTTTATTAGCTTCGTAACATCGACTAAACTCCAGGATCGATACAAAACCCTAACTAACAATCTATCAATGAAGTTTAACTACTATGTGTGAGTGTTATACATCAAGTTCTCGCTGTCCTTCACCTCCTCGCTGTCCATCTCGAAGTCGTGAGCTCCTTGAACTGAGAATGGATTGCACCTCCTCGTCTTCTCTAAATCGTAGATGGTCCACCCGAGAGATCTGACTTTGGGCTTTACCTCTAACTTGATGCAACTAGGTCACTTGGTGTGCTAGACTAAGTATCCTAGGATGTGTAGAGAGTGATGAGGGATCATGTTGTCTCACTAAACCCTAGGATTTTCAACTTATGAAATGGTTAAGGTTTGAGAAGAATGGAGAGAGGCTTAAAGAAAATAGGAAGAGAAAAACTATCTGTTGTTTTCTTTTTGGTAAAAGATTAGTGAAAAAAGGCTGGGGTTTTTAGCATTTAAACCATATGAAAATATCCTACAAATATCTCACATAATATCTAACAAATATCTAAGTCAATAAACTCCAAATGAGCCCAAGAAGTCAAAGCAAAACCCTAATCTTATTTCACTAAAATACCATAAGTTTTCTACTCTCATTTCCTCCACCTTAAAAGGATTTTACTAATAAAGAAAAACCCTAATATGAGGTGCCATTCTCCATGTAGTAATCTTGTCCAAATTACAAGAATACCCCTCTCATCCGTATATACATACCTGCATCCGTATCCCGAGAGACATGAATACTATGAGACGAAATTAATCCAATAATCAAATACTAGGATCCGGCTTAAACCAAAGCCCACTAGTGATATCCGCCCGAACATCATATGCGCACAAGTGCACGTATGTGATCGAACCCTGTCGTAAAACCATACGACCTCTACACATTTCGCCTGAAGCCGGGAAACCCACTGTGTGGGACTCTAAAGACGCGACAGTACACTGGCAGTGGGTTTAACCACAAGCGCGTTAGTGGCCCTAGCTGTACGTAACGGCTACCCAGGTATCTGTCGACAAGAAGGTCGACGATGAAACTCATCCGTACCCCTGCTGAGTCTGTCTGTGGCAATCTCCGTACAGTCCGATCTGTTTGTATAAGAGTATTGCATATCGGGCCTAGGGGATGATAAACGTCAGAACCTTAATAGCGGTATAAGTCATGTCGGAGTGTAGCTCAGAACACCCTGAGAAACTACTGGAATACCTACCAGTAAATCTCACTTTCCCTGGCCAGGGACTTTGCGTAATGGCTTTTCGAACACAGCGTGACATCAACCCCTAATACCGGGAGAGACGAATCCTATCTAACCGCCACTGCCTCCAAGCGCTTCGGGACTGCACCCAACTACTACCTGTTTGCACCACTCAGCAGAGCTGTGGTAGGGTAGTAATCTAAGAACAGTGGGAACACACTTGAGGCTAAGTAGCAGTGTCAAGTCGACGGACTAAGTTGTACTCATGTCACGTGGGAACTGCTACCCGACGATAGGTATATTACAAACCAGTAGTTCTCTATGAGTCCGTCCAGTGTAACTCATAACCCAATGAGCACCTACATACTATCTCCAGTACGATGTACTGATGGCTGTAGGACATACCATCTCCCCTGCAAGGAAGAGAAGCGTATACGCTAGTCTACTCTGGACTATCGATGCTCTGTCTCGATAATCCCGTGACTAGGGACCTGTGTAAGTATGTGCTTGTAGACTACCCAGCCCCCACTAGTGTGACTGCCATCACAATGCTGGTAGTCAAGCAAATATCCTAAGGGCTCTATCAATATGTATTAGCGATACGTTAAAAGAAACATATACACATATTAAGATAGATACAAACCAAGTAGCATACTACTATATCGAGCAAGATTGTCATAAATCCGTGTATATATCGCAAGCTTCAAAAATGTAATATACAAACTAGTACTTTACAATAATGGCCTCTAAGGCATATTATACTAACAGTTGCTAGGTTTACGTATGGTATTTTGTGATCAAGTGCTTGATAATCTCTTGGTTTCATATACTATATACTATCACAAACACTTAGCAAACTCAACACTAAAATCATTTGCTCTCATTAACTAATTTGTGTTTTTGATGTAGTGGTAAGCTTGCTAATCCTCGTGCTTAGTGTTGATACCCTATGCCCGGACATACAAACAGTAAGTGAACAAAACGGACTCGTTTCGTGTTTTGCGGATAATATCGGAATTTGATGATTTATGCTTCGCAATATCCTTGACAAGTCATGCCTCATGCCGGGATCGACGTAAGGATAGACAACTCATGATCAAGGGAGCGTCGAAGGAATCGTCGTGATTGGACCTTCCTAGCCAAAGCTACAACTACTTCTTTGTTTGCTTTTCATGATTTCGCATTCTTTCTATTTTTTGTGACAACCAACCCAATTCATTATTTGTTGAACCTTAAAAAAACAAGACCTAATACACAATTCCTTGCGGCTCGACCCGTACCTGCCGGCTTGCTACAACGGGCCGTGCACTTGCCGTTTATAAATTTTAAAACGAGAACAATCTCGCGTGCGCATTCCATTTCCTTAAAATCATATCCGTTTCCAAAACATACGGCGTGCGCGGGTGAATTCCTAACAATGATGCGATGCACTAATATGAATGAAACATAAATGAATGATCAAGCACGAAATCTAGTTATATATCTGGTATGAGAAAAATCTGTGCTCTTATCTTAATAAAACATTGTATCATAAAACTGGGGTATCATCAAATGAAATCGACAGAAAACCGTGCCATTATCGACACCATATATATATATCGAATCTCGGTAGCCGTCTCTCGGATCGGCCCTCAAATCTGTCAAATCACACGACTCCGGTGGGTATCCTCCGGATGACCACCGGGTCAACAATCACCGGTAGTTAATGTTCCCCTGCCGGACGCAACGCCTTCTCAATACATCCATCTTGTCCCGGGGTACCTCACTGGGTCCACCATGTATCAGCACACGGTGCATCCCCCTCCTCGAATCGGGTATATGTACATACGTGGCTCAAGAACCGAGAAAAATTCATGGTGGACGCCACAAACATCATATCATGAGAAAAACGCACTTTATAGTTGAAATATTTATATGTTTACGAATTCCTTTGCGGTTTTTCCCAAATCCAGAAATCTCATGCATACGGAAATATCCAAGAAAATCACAATATATAAATATGTGGATAACTATGAATGTTCATGACATCAACATGATGCAATGTGATGTACGTTTGAAAGACTACATATGAATTATAATGCAATGAGGTCTATGACTAGGAAATTACATATCCATCCTAATGGAATGAAATATACGACTAGAAGAATACGTTTCATGCATGATGAAAATGTACAGGTGTCGATTATTAAGTAAGTTCGAAAGTTTATCGTGATATAGCAATTACGAATGGTGTGTGTGTCTGCATGAGATAGTGCACGTGCGGCATGAACCATTGGTAATAGTGCAAGTGTCTTAGGTAATAACATCAATGTATATGGAGATGCAATGCCACATGAATATGACATATGCATGTGAACACAAGAATAATAATCTAATCCTTACTATCGGGCGCTTTACGCTATCTAGGTGATTACCCCATAGATGTGTACATCTACTCACCAGAATGCCTTGGCTAGTCGAATCCGATCACTGCCTTGTCTTTCCTTGCCGCGTCCGACGTCTCTGCGACCGATCCTATAGTTGCACAAATAATAAATATGAGGCTAGACATTTAAATAGACGCAGACACAAATGATACAAAGAAACCAACGCGCACTAGCTAGACGTACATGCACTTGGTGCACAAAACACGCGCGCGACATCGCCACAAACCACAGCTAGGGGTTGCAATGCGTAGCAAAAATCAAACCTAGAATCTATTCGTACTAATCGTACACTGACACAACGCTAGCAATGGGGAAAATGTTGTAGGTCAAGCACAACCGAAACTTAACTAATACCGTTAACTTTTAAAAACCTAGTAAGCAACATTAAGCTATTTTAGTGCAAAACTAGGTGGATTAGTAAGTCTAGTAGCCACTAATCACACTTAACATCCTAATTAATCCATACAAACATAAACTAAACTAAACCCTCACTTAAGCACACTAAACATGCAATTAAGTTGCATAAACAACGAATTAATATAATTAAAAGCAATATTAGTAAAGTAACAACTAGATTAGATTAAAAAAAATCCATTAGATGTTAAACTACACTTAGCTATCTTAATTAAGTGATAAAAACCTTAACTTAACCCAAACCATTCTCTTTAATATTCTAATCTTTCATTAAAACTATATTAACACCTAATAAAAATTAGATTAAGGCAAGGATTTGTAAAACGAACTTGGATTGAGTTTTATACCTCAAAAAGATTTTAGAAAGATCTCACTTGCTAGCTTTTGCCACCCAAAATGCCAACTTGCTTCAAAAACCATGCTTAGTTTAGGAAAAGAAATTATTGTGATGATTTTAGTAGAAATTAGTGTTGGTTTTTTGTGGACTTTTAAGTGAGTTGAGGTATTTTAGCAAGTGAAGAAGATGAAGGAGGGGGGAGGAACCTGCAGCCGAGCCTAATGAGGGAGAGGAGAGAGTGAAAGCAAATACAACAACATGTTCACCTTACCTCATTAATGCACCATACTTCTTTTCTTTTCTCATTTTATTATTCATTTTATTTTTTATTAAAGTTATTTTTTCTTTGAAATTTCTAGAACCATGGTCAAACATTTTGTTAAAACCACATGTTACATTTTGTGTTTAGTTGTGTCGTGGTGCACAAACATGTATTAACCCATACTAATTTGTAATTAACACTAATTTAGTGTGTAAGTGCCTGATTAAAATAATAATTAAAAATAAAAATATAAGGAAAATAATTAAGTAAACTAGCAATTAAATAAGTAACTAGTTAAATACTCATATATAAGTAATTACATAATTAAAATAGGTATAATTATGTCTACGTAAAAAATAATTATAACTAGGTTTTACGGAAAACACGTGTTGTATTGGTAATTATTAAACAATTAACCTAAATGATTTTTAAAGCGTTACAATCTTCCCCCTTAAAAAATTCGGTCCCCGAATTTAAAAATCTAGCAACGCGTACCTTAGAAAAGATGGGGATACTTCTTCCGCATCTCGTCTTCGGTTTCCTAGGTGACCTCTTCGCTGTTCGGGCCACGCCAAAGAACCTTTATGGACGGTGTGACCTTAGACCTCAATTTCATCATCTGCCGATCTAGAATGACTACCGGCTGCTCGGTGAAAGAAAGATCGCATTCCTGCTGGATCGTCTGATGCTGCATCGCGTGAGAGGGGTCATGAAGGTACTTGCGGATCATCGATACATGAAACACTAGGTGAACATCTGGGAAGCTGGGTGAAAGAGCCAAACGATAAGCAACTGTGCCGACTCAATCGAGAATCTCGAAGGGACGCACGTATCTGGGACTAAGCTTTCCTTTCTTCCCAAACCTCATCACGCCCTTCATCGGCAAAACCCGCAAGAAAACATGATCACCCACGGCGAACTCAAGTCTGCGACGACGTCTATCAGCATAAGATTTCTGCCTGCTCTGGGCCGCTCTCATCCTATCCCGAATCAACTGGATCTTTTCTGTCGTCTCCTGCACAAGCTACGGTCCCAAAACACTGCTCTCACTCAGCTCTGTCCAACAAACTAGTGATCGACATCTCCTCCCATATAAAACCTCGAAGGGTGCCATCTGAATCGTTTCCTGGAAGCTATTATTGTAGGAGAACTCTTTAAAGGGCAAGTGACGATTCCAACTGCCGCCGAAATTTAGAACGCAGGCTCGAAGCATGTCCTCAAGAGTCTGTATGGTCCGCTCTGACTGACCGTCAGTCTGCGGATGAAAAGCTGTATTGAAACTCAATTGGGTGCCCAAAACTTCCTAAAGTTTCTGCCAAAGATCGTTGGTGAACCGAGTGCCTCTGTCGGACACATGGCAAGTCGAAACGCCATGTAGTCGTACAATCTCATCGATATATATATGAGCATACCGAGCGAATCTGAAAGTGGTCTTTACTGGCAGAAAGTGAGCCGCTTTCGTCAATCGGTCTACGATCACCAAAATAGAGTCATATCCTCGACTTGTCCTAGGTTGACCCACGATAAAATCCATAGAGATCTGCTCCCACTTCCACTCCGGAATAGACAAAGGTTGTAGTTTTCCTGCTGGCCTCTGATTCTCGGCCTTGACTTGCTGGCAAGTCAGGCATCTCGAAACGAAATCCGTGACATCTCTCTTCATCCCTTCCCACCAGTAGAAATCTCTCAAGTCATGATACATCTTTGTGGAACCTGGATGAGCACTATATGCTGACTGATGCGCCTCTTCTAAAATCTCGTGTCTCAGCCCCTCGGAATCTGATACACACAGTCGAGTCCCAAATCCTAGTACTCCCTGGTCGAACCTTCTCCATGATCTCTGACAAACGAACATCATCGGACTGTGCCTCTGTAACATTTCAGAAATATAAATATTATTTTTGGAAATTTAATATTAAAATAATATATTTCGCGAAAAGTATTCGATTTGCGAATAGAGCGTTTTCGTAAAATGGTATAAGTATATACCAATATTTGGAAAATAATCGGAGATTAAAATAATTTATTCATTGAAAAGATATTTATCGGATTTTGGCATTTTTATAAATAATCATATGTAAGTTTAAGTTAAACTTGATTAGTACACTACTAATCATGATTAAACCAAATCTGTATCTTAACATTTTTACATGGCTAGTTCACCATGTCATGAGCATTTTTGTTGCATGTTGTTATTGTGTTTGTAAGTTTGTGAGATTTATAAAAGAAAATAAAATAAAAGAGATGCCATGAGATATTTGGGAATAAAACAAAAAGAGATATTTTAGAGGGAGAGTGAGTTTAAAAGAGAGTGAGATTAAGAGAGAGAGAGAGAGAGAGAGTAATCCTTGACTTCTTCTCCATTCTTCTTCTTTCTTCATTCTTCTTCTCTTCTTCATAATTCTTCTTCATCTCCTTCATCTCACTACCTCCATGTATCATCTCAAATTTCTAACCTAAACCCCATGCTACCTTCACAATAAAGATACACAAGCTTATTCTAAACCCTTTGAACCAATCAATTGTGGATTTTGAAGAGTTTGGGCAACTCAAGAATTTTCCTAAGTTGCAAAATGAGGTATATTTCCTTTTCTTTGGTTAAGCTTTTGAGTTAGTATATTCTAGTTTAGTTTAGAATTCGTATTAGTTAGGCATTGTGATCTTGGAAATTTCCAAGATGATGTTTAGTGATTTGTAGACTTGTTGAGATGCAATAGAGGCGTAGTGAGTGTTTATAAGACTTTAGAGATGATTTCTGGATCTAGAACAGAGAATAGAACCCGATACACGAACTTTGAATTTTCCCATGTCGGTTTTATGAAACCTAGAGGACTACAAGGTATCTGGAGCAATATGTGATGTTTATAAGAAAATCAAACAAGTCCATTGACCTAAATTAACCACTAGAAGACCACCACCGAAGTACAAACCCATTTGCTCCTACTTAGACCGGCGGCGCCAGATATTTGCACACTCTTGCCGGACCAATTTGGTAGGTTTGTGTTGTGGTTTCTCCACTATCTCACACTCCATGTAAACTAGCCCTTGTACTTGTTAGTTTTGTCCCAATTGACCTGAGCCAAAATCTGAGAGCTACTTGATAGTGTTTTGGCTATGTATTTAAAATATTTGAATTTTTGGTTTTGGTATTTGAGGTTTGATTCCGTCGTTGTACGTTTGTACATCATCGGACGAGGGTTGTTTGGTTAATCTTTCATGCGTAAGCTATAGGTTCTAACCTATAAGCACTTCGTGTGCTATATCGGTTTTCGGATATTGGTTTTAATAGTATCGCGATTGTGTATTGATTGTAAGTAGCTTCACGTGGACTTCCGAGACAACGAAGCACATCGACTTCGGCTAAGTGAGGAGTTTAGCAGGTGAGTAGATTTATATCTACGGGGAAAGTCGGGTGGATGGCGTATAGCACCCCAAAACCATTGTTATGGAAGATCGTTTTATAAATTATTAACTTTAGAAAGTATATGCTACGAACTTACGGACATTATTATAGGATTTAGTAAAAGATGATATGATAAAAGTTGACACTAATGGATATATTTGCTTGAGAATGCGATAGAAATATATAAGATAACATGATGTAGGATATTGAGATGATAGATATAGATGACTCGGATTGATATATGAGAATATGAAATGAGAAAGTTAATCATGATAAGTGCAAATTGAAAGAGGACAAGTATGAGTCGATAATGGTAGGATATGAGATCGAGATCGATACAACTTGAGATTAACAAGGTATAACGTATATGCAAGAAGACATGATATAAGATTGATATAGATGTGTTATGTGATTGATAAGGTATGCCGTATGAGATTATAGATCTGTACTTTTGCTGGTGAATAGGATGATAGATTCCCTACTCTGTTTGTGACACCGTATGATAGATTACCGTATGCGATGCATTTACTAAATGTTTGATCCGCGCTCATGAATTGAGAATGATGATCGAGGATATTGCGACACTTGATACTATGAGGTGGGATCGTTGACATAAGAGGCTACCTTATTATAGTTCATGTTTATGTTGGATTATTTCTCGTGTAATACCTATCATGTTTCCAGTATCTAATGTTATATGATATCAACTGTTAGTACACCTGCACAATTATCATTGATGCGTATATTACACTTAAACAGATTTGCCGGCTCTTACACATTCATCATCGGTAATTTCCATGCCACTTACACAGTAGAACTGCTATATCATGATATTACTCTTAACTGTATAGTACATTCATTGTTCGATACTATCATTTGACATGCTTGCATGATATACTCTATATGCTCATATTACTACTCTATGTTGCATACATCGTACTTTATGGTTATATTCATGAGATACTGTTTTCATGAGATCTCTGGATTTGAGAACCGCAGTTATATTTTAAAAGGAATGTATTGCTCTAAAACGCGGTTTCTCTATATATGATATTTCATGGCGTTCACCATGAGTTTTCTCGGTACTGAGCAATATGATACCCGATTCGAGGAGTTGGATGAGCCGTCTGCGGGTACATGGTGGACTCGGTATGGTACCCCAGGGTAAGAAAGGTATGTTGTGCAGTAGACGATGAGCCTGGCAGAGGGATTACTACCTACCGGTGATTATATAAAACTCGGTGGATATCCGGAGGATACCGTTTTGGAGTTATGATATGAGATGGATATGTGGGCCGATCTGAGTATGCGATGCCTGAGATGAGATAGATATGAGGGCCGATCTGGGTATGCGGCGCCTGAGATATGATGATTTACGTGTCGATGCTGGACACAGGTTTCATGTTGTTTCGAGTGTCAGTGTTGGACACTCAGGTTCCATGATTTTGATGTGTCGTTAATGGACACACGTGGTTGATATCCTCATATATATATACATGCATATGTTTTCATGATGTTCGAGTGTCGGTGTGGGACACTCAGGTTCCATTATATTGTTTATGTCGTTGATGGACACGTGGATGATATTCACATGCATACAGGCATATGATGTCAGATGTTTATTTATATATGTCATTGCATTGACCCGTTTGTTGACACATATACATATGTGGTCACCCTAGATATCATAGTATTATCTTCAGGATATAGTGACCTAGGAAATCGTTGTTTTATTCGATTTCTACTTGCTGATGTTTTCTACTCACGAGTTGGCAACTCACCCCCCCGTTGTGCCACAGTTCTTGCGGGTTTGACCGCTTGGGATCAGTTGTGGTATTGCTGGCACACAACTTCATCCAGGGTGTTTTGTTTTGGTAGGTAGGACACATGTTGGATCGTGCCCACTCTCATACTTTTATATTCCGTTGTATCTAGATAAATTCCATCAAATCAAATTAGAGACTAGAATTTGTATATTGGTAGACCTAGTCAGACTTGGGTATTGTGCGAGACTTAGAGTGATGGGTTTATGATCGCTTTCTTGAGTTTTGATGTCTTGCTTCTTTATTTATTCTTTCTGGGTTGATTTTCGCCGTTGGGCGTCGTATATATGTTGTTGCATGATTGTGATTCCGCCAGTTGGCGAAGAGCTAGCTCCCACTTGGGGATGCCTATATATTATTATGTTTATGTTTTTGGATCAAAATATACAAGGGAGGTGCTACCCAAATTTTTAAAGACGAAACATGTTTTCAACTGTAGTATAACACACTTGCATTTTCTTGTTTCGTTAGCTATGCATTCAAAGAAAAACATGATTCATTATACCTTTATTTCAAAACTGCACCCCCACTATTTTCCGTAAAAAGGTCTAGATTTTTTAGGCTTCGGCTTACTTGATTTACGTCACCCCTTTAGAATGTTGCGTAATTTAAGTGCCGGTCACGTGCTAAATTATAGGTCGTGACAGCCTCACGGATACGATTAAGTAACTGTGGACAGGCACAGACATGAGTAAGCTGTCCTCCGGTCGAAGTAAACTCAAACTCTGTAGGGATTCTCAAGCACCATGCCTAGGTTTAGGGTTGCATCACACATGCTATAAAAAAAATTTAAAGGGGTGGTAAACAATCTAACCATGAATCGAACTAGAAAAATAGAGTAACAACATGCTTGTATCATATACTACAAGTGTCTAACACTAAGTGGGGAGAAATACAACTTTTGTAGACCTCCTCCTTGACTCCTTGGATCGTGTAGGGTTTGAACCGGTTGGCTTGTATCCTTCCGCGTCCACGATGATCCACCACGAAGTCCCTTTGCACCAAGCTCCATGATTCACTTGATCAAGGATGAAGATGAAGCAAACACTCCATACTAGTGGGCTAGATTAAAGTAAAATGGTGATGTGGGTTTGGATCTCACTTAAAAACCTTTCTTTTTAATGTCTTCTCTTTCTTTTTAAAACCTAGGGAGCTTTGAGGAGAGAGAGGAAGAAGGAGATGGCTCAAGCTTGACTCAAGAGAATAATGAATAACTCTAACTAAACTCAAGAGAGTAAGTGAGAGTCATGCCATGCTAAACTATGGTTACAAAATATCTAGATATTTTGTAATTTGAGTTTAAGCAAAACCATGGGCTAAAACGATGGGTAATTAAACCATGGTATTATTCCCATTTTTGCTTTTCTTAAATAATCAAAATATCTAAATATGTAACCATGTAAGTCTTGCATTGCCACCACCAATGTATCATCTACCATGATACATCTATGCTTGCATGTTGTAAGTGCACGGCGGCGCCCCGGTCGTCAATCCGACGGCCAAATGCGGAAACGGTGATAAACTTTTAATTTTGCGAACTTTGCAAACCGGCACCACCGCGCACTAAACCCCGGATCGGGCCATTAAACTAGTTCTAGCAAAGTAACAAGATAGGGAAGAGATATACCGACTGATCCGAGTCCTCCGGTCTTCATCTCCACTCCGATCTCCTCGCGGAAACTCCGGTCGTCGCCTCCTCGCCGGAAGGGCACCACATCACCTGTTTCTTTTACGGGCTCCCACCTCAATACCGAGGCAACTCGGGCATAAAGCTGGCAAGTCGACATGCCCAAGATATGCTGTAGAATGTAGTGTAGATGATGCTAGTCTCATTTGGGGTTTTGGTTGCCTTGATGGAGGAATCAAGATGATATGAAGTTGGGGATTTTTGTGGTAATGGAAAATGATATGAATGATTAATTTCCCACACCAAAAAAAATTCTCTCATTCTCTCCCCTTCTTCCAAATTTGTGGCCGGCCAATATCAAATGGAAATGGTGGAGGAGGCAAAGTAAAATCCAAGAGGGAGGTGAGTGTAGGAGATAGAAATGGTGACCACACCCATAAAGCAAAGAAACATCAACCATACTTAAAACCCATACCCACTCAAATCTCATTAAAGCACCATTATGGATGAAAAACAAAAATGCTTATCATAATGAATACAAGTGCAAGAAACCCCCTCCACAAATGTTATTTGCACAATTGCAAATAACCCCCCTCCATCGGAAAAGTCCGGCCGGGAAAGAACAAAAGAAAACCGGCCGGAACGGAATGCAAACTGGCAACTCCAGAAAACTGGTCCCGTAATAAATTACAGGAAAACCCCGATACTGTGCATACACACCCGCATCTGTATTCCGTCCGGATACAAATGCAATGAGACAAAATCTGCACTGTACTAAACTAGTATCCGGCTTAAACCAAAGCCGGCTAGTAATGTTCGTCCGATCCTGATCCGTGCAATACCGCACGTATCAGATCGAACCCTGCCATATAACTATACGGCCTCTAGTACAAACCGTCCGATCCTGATCCGTGCAATACCGCACGTATCTGATCGGACCCTGCCATATCTCCATACGGCCTCTACAGCGTTTCGCCCGAAAGCCTGAGTAACAGAAAGTGTGGTGGACTCTAAAGACTCGTTAATACAATGGCTGTGGATTTAACCACTAGCACGTAAGAGGTATAAGCCAATACGTAACGGGCCACCAGCTATTGACTAAAAGGGACGTCGATGAGCGAACTCATCCTGACACCCTACTGAGCCTGTCAGTGACAATATCCGTACAGTCCGGTCCGTTCGTCTATGAGCATCGCATGTCGGGCCTAGGGGGTGGGTAAAAGTCAGACCCCCAAAAGCGGAACAAGTCGTGTCGGAGTGTAGCCCAGAACACCCTGAGATACTACTGGAATACTTACCAGTAAATCTCCTGCCTTGGGCAAGGACTTCGTGTAATGGCTCTCCTAGACACAGCGCGACCTCACCCCCAATACCGGGAGAGACGAACCCCTGAAGATCCGCTCACTGCCTCCATGTGGCTCGGGACTGTACCCAACTAAAACCTGTTTGCACGACTCCTTTGAGCCGTGGTAGGGTAGTAATCAAAGCACAGTGGGAACTCACACGAGACAAATGACGATCCCCAGGTCGATGAACTAACCTGTACACATGTCACCTGGGAACTGCTATCTGACGTCAGGTATAAGACCAACTAGCATGTTCCCGGTGAGTCCTGTCCGGTGTACTCATAACCCAATGAGCACCTGTATACATCTTAGGTGAACCAACTGACACCAGTGGCTTGTGAGACCGGCCACCGCCCCTCGTCGGGGTCTCGACTGTATACACTAGTCTACTTTGGAGAATCGATGCCCTGTCTCGAAACTCCCATGACTAGGGACCTTTTAAGGATATGCTTGTAGACCCCAGCTCTCACGTATATGATCGCCCTCATACTGCTGGCAGTCAAGCAAGAATCCTAGGGGCTCTATCAACGTGTAATAGTGACCTGTCAGGTCACCTAAAGCAGTACACGATGATAAAGGTAAACCAGATAGCATACTATCATCTCGAGTAAGACTGTCGTACCGGGATAGGTCCTCCCTCAATCATTGCAATCACGTGCCTGTGATCCAATAATTGACTCTGAGGGCACTATCTCCAACAATCTCCCACTTGCACTCAAGGCTAATTATTGCGATGTCGCATACTTACAGCCCGTGTGATACCGAACACCCAACTCCTCTACAAGTCAGTCTCACAAAGCTCGTTTGCGAGACTATTGCGTTCGAGGAATAGCCTCAGCGAGTGGATCCGCTCTGATGTATCTTTCTATGTCTCTCTATATCTCAAGTTCGCGGAGAAAGCCATCTCCCGAAATGAGCAATACCTGTCTTAGAATGTCTGGATGTCTGATGGGACCGAGCTCATAAATGAACTCCAAATCCAAACTTCTTAGACTGTATCGTCAACTGAACTTAATCAGTATCCTGCGCCATGCCTCCCTCAGTATTGCCTTGGATCACCTGTCCAGAATACTGCCCCTCGTCAGAAGGAAAACTATAATTCTGACAACCTCCTTGTCGTCCATGTCACCTTGGAAGTTTGGAGTGATAACCGTCTCCTAAAGGAGGCAGCTGTTATCATATCCCTAGAACATCCACTTATGTTCTAAAACTGCTTCCGACTGTTCCTCCAGGATTGGATCAATATCAACTTATTGCATCTAGTGCAAGATCAACATCTGGTGTGGTACTTGACATCTCATGATTGACTCAATTGCCTAAGCAAGTGATCTGCTAATCATGCACATCCCTCTCTACTTTAGTCTATAAGACACCTTTAGAGAGGGTGACTCCATCACCTGCAGGTACACTACCGTGCCAGGGGTCGTCCATTCTAAATACTCTTAGAATGCTGTCTAAGTACCCTGATTGGGAAACCACCCAAATCTAGATCTAAAACCATAGATCTAGTAACCAATATGTCTGATATAACGTCCAAGTCCCTTGTGGAGAAACCACTGTGTGACGACCAAAGAATAACCGATCGTAGTATAGGAATGTCACTTCCTACTTTGTGTATGTCATCCAAAACCCGGATATCACACCCTACTACCTTCTCAACAGATCCATCCCCTATTCTGATGACGTCAAACCTATGACTGTTACATCAGAAATAGATGATCTATCTCCGCTACATCTGCTTTAGTCTATAAATAGACATAAGCCTGATGTCCACCAATGCTTCCGCTTCTCCCACTGACTACGACAACCCTCTGGCAGAGTCATATAGACGTGCATTTCTAAAACTAGTTTAGAATGACGCTATATTCATCCTCCTGCCGGGTCTCGGAGCCTGGAACAACAGCAATGGTAAGTGTGGGTAAACAAGAACTTCCCTGTCACCGTCCTTGAGGCTACCGGAGTACATCTCGGGTGCCTGAAGTTACCCACCTTATCTGCGGAGTGGCCAATGGAATGTCAAATCAGATTGAATCTTTAGGTTCCTTATCAAATCTTCAGTAATCGTTTGTGGTTCTGGAATCACTTCCAGTTCTACCATACTCCCACTTCTGTTTTTGAAAAAATCCATTTTTAATAAAATTGTGGCGAGTCTAGAACAATATCACTATTGATCTTTCTTATGGTAGAAAATCAACCCTCGTCATAGCCTGGGTCAACCCACAAACAGCCATTACAGAAACGTGCCTTGAGTTATCCAGAGTCTGGTTTTAATCATAAGCCGGACAACTCCCCGTACCTTAACAATGTTAAGATATGAACTGTACTATATCCAATATAGAACCAGAGGCACTGATTTAATTGAACCAGATTCAAATCATGCAGCTGTCTCCAGTGCATGTCAACTAAATGGAGAGAGGCCGATCAGCGTTACTCAACTTAGGAATGCTTCCAATTATGAGTAACCTGAAAGAGAAGCAATTTCTCTTTATCATTACTATCAACTGAATACCATACACAAGTATCTACATCTTCGATCACCTTGAAGAATCCCGATACTTGCTACACCTGGTTCTCTACTCTATTCAAATACCTATAACTCTTCAAAACATAGACCCTGTGTTTCTACGAAACACATGTCTAAGAACTAGAGAAGTTAAAAGTAAACAGAATATAGTATGAGGACCAACCCCTCTGTCCTAATGGACACTGGACAACATACAATACTCTGTATAAGTCCGCTGAGTCTAACAACTCTTTCATTGTGTGTCGTAGGTTGAAAACTGTACTTATGGTTAAGAAGAATTACACCGCTGTTTAATGCTCCTTACCTAACCATCCACTGATATAGGTAAATGTCATCGACATAATATCAAAAGGTATATCTCACTCTATGAAAATAGACATACAGATATATCAATTTGAAATTGGTGCACAACAGCGGATATTCAAAACCAAATATTTGCCGACCGGCAAACAGCCCAGGTGATCTCCTCAAATATCACCGATTACAACGAATCCCGATATAATGAGGATGATCACCCAATTCCCAATAACTTACTCCCACTCATCATCTGTAAAACCATACAGATGTGAGAATCAAACCTGGTAAATACATACCCTGGAGCAAGTGTCTAATCGGGAAATCAGTTTTCTTTTAACAGTACACAGTGAAACTGAAACATTGAAATGTTTCGATGGGGTATCCTGGTATTCCTAGTAATGCCTCTACCATTATCCAGATTCACAACTATAACCGTATAATTCTTTGCCACCTCCCCAAATCCCTTTATATGTCTTTAGTCATTACCTTCTGCACACCCCTTAGGCCAAATGGTTTTCTTCCTTCCCTACCGTTCGGCACCAGCCTATGGTTTGGAAGAAGACTATCCAATAAGCATAATGGGTGTACTGTTCTAGTCTTAGGAGCACTCGCAATGCGAGAGAAGGTGAAGATAAAAGACAACCGAATAAAACTTATTCCTATTTCTCCTGGACCAGAATCCATCCCCGAACTAGAACAAGTTCCTTTCGAGTTCGTATATAACCATACGATGGAGTATCCAATAAACTGTGGATCTTCGTAGTGATACGGAGTGTCCTGGAGAAATACAAAGGTGATTTAGGATTGGCGAAGTAATACTTGGTTTGGTCGTGAATATCAGTCGCAATTTACTTTGCCCTCTTACTAATCCCTTGCTTTGTCTTAATCTTAATACCTTCTGCACACCATTGTTATGCTAATTGGTTTTCTTCATTCCCCACTGTTCGGCACCAGCCTAAGGTTTGGAAGAAGACTATCCAATTTGCGTAATAGGTGTACTATCTCCTAAACTAAGGAGTACTTGTAACTTGAGAGAAGGCAAAAAGGAAAAGACAACTGAATAAACCTTATCCGTTTTCTCCAGAACCGGAAACCATCCTCGAATTCCTTCGAGTTCGTATCTAACCATACGATGGTTTTGTCCAATGGAAGTGGACGTTCGCAGTAATACGGGGTGTCCTGGAGAAAAGGGTAAAAGTAGGAGTGGCAATGAGGTCTGCAACTCTGACAATCCAAAAGCCATTGTTAAGAAGGTTCGATCAACTTGGTCACTGAGTCATAGTCTAGGGTCGGGTCAATGGTCGCTGCCAGAGAGAGAGAGAAAAGAAAACACTCAGCGTGCACTCTAACCTAGATCAGAATGGTTACCAATTTATCTAATCTGGAAACCTCCCACTGTACCTCAAATTCTCCTCCAAACCTGAAAGAAGAATTAGTCGGGGTCATCCGAGGAGTAAACCAACTCATCAGTGGGAATCGGGATCCAACTATCATCGCATGATAACGTGACGGAATCCGCTCACGCTATCACACTCCAGAAGGTATGCGCATATCTGGCAAGTTTCAGTTCTTTTGAAACTCCCGATGTGATTTCTGCCCCATGCTCTTATGACCTTGACTTTGGCCAACATATCATAAGTCACATGTCAAGTTCAACCCGTCATTCTCCTGGTTAATTTGAATCCACCCGTACCTACCCTTGACTTTGGCCAAAATGGCAGTACGACTGTCCCAAACCAACGCATCTATCTATGCTGCATATGAATACCCAATAGCTACCAATCACTATGCCTTGACTTTGGCCAACATACACAGCTTGAATACTATTGACTACCCATATGAAACGACGGAGGGCTACGAATGGTTTCTGGCGAAAACCTTTAACGTAATGAACTTGATATCGTTGAAGGAACGGATAGCTTTTTAGAAAATATAGTGACGAAAACCTTTACTAAAGAGGTCACTCCCGGTGAAGGGATCTCGGCTCTTTCCCCGTAGGATGGGGTGCAGGATATTCCAAATGAATACCACGATGCAAAGCAAAAGTAATCGGCTATAGTGAAGTTAATGCCCTGACGCAAACTTCTGTCCAAGGGGTCACTCCCAGTGAAGGGATCTCGGCCTTTGCCTCGTCGACTGAGGAGCAGGATATTCCAAATGAATACCACGATGCAAAACAAAAGTGAACGTCCTTGCAATAACAGCTTTTTGAAAAGTGTTCCAACAACATCAGATTAGGTTTGTTTATCTTGCATTGATCCGAATCAATGCAGTCCCATCAATTGATCACACCACAAAGAACGAAAATATACTGATGTACGTATATGCCATCCGCATTCGCCACTGGGTCCCGTCATCACCCGTTAGGTTAGCTAACTAACGGCAGAGTGGGGACTGGACTAGCGCGGATGAAAAACATATACAACATCTACTAATATATATACCAATATATAGTATTTCGCTCAAGGCGTGAATAAAATGCAACATCACAGAAATGTACAGCATCACAGAACAATACAGATATCTGGGATCCCCGGGTTTCACAGAGCCACTACTGAAACCCGACGTTCCCCTGGTCGTGTGGATAGCCTGTGCAATGAAAACCTAGACCCCTACGGGCGCGGCAAGTCACCCGCCAAAACCTGAAGCGAGGCAGCCCCTTTCAGCACCGTGAATGGACCACCCAGCACTTCACGGAATCCGGTAACTTGGGCACCCCTCCTGGGTCAACCTGTACCCCCTACGAGTGCGGCGAATAGCCCGCCAATTCCAGACTGAAGCCCCCTCCGTCTCAATGCCATGAGATGCGGGCTTGTTGCCTTCTAGAACCCGGCTATCCGTGCACCCCTCCGCGGGGCAATCCTAGTACAGAAAGTAAAATATACATACAACGGGTACATCGACCGCAACCAGGTCGTGCCCCAAAAGAATAATACAATCAGGCAGTGACGGCAGTCCACATGTCGGACGCTCGCCCCGCAATATCAAATGTACATAATACAACAGAAACTGTACTAGCATTGCATCCAGGCTACCCCCACGACCGATCCGCAACATCACAGCAAAAACACAAAACATCAACGTGAAAGTCACGTTCGCAAATCCGTCTAACCGGGCTATAGCAGTTAGACCGGATTTACCGATCAAGTGACATTCACGGTCGCAGATATAATATAAATACTGTGAAAAAAAATGTGTTTAAAATATCCGATCGATCAAAAATTAACAAGTGGGCCCCCAAGCAATACTGTAGCACTCACAGAAATTCTGGGCCCAATTTTAATATTCCAAAACCCCTATTTTTAGCCCACAAGCCCACTGCAAAAAAATGATCACATGATCTCTCATTATTGCGGCGGATCCGCGGCCTAGTAAAGGTTAATGGCCGCGGATCCGCGCTCTTACTGTGGGATCATCTTGTCGAATTTTTCCAGTGTTCTTAGAACTCTCTGCACATCATTCTGAGACAACCTGAAAAAATTTTCGAGACCAAAAATTTTCAACAGAAACTGATGCTAACAAAAAATGTAGATTTTGGAATTTCGGTCGATCGGAAATGCAAAACACATCAAATGAAGCTAGACGAAGTTAATGGCGAGGCACTGATACCACTGTAAGTGCACGGCGGCACCCCGGTCGTCAATCCGACGGCCAAATGCGGAAACGGTGATAAACTTTTAATTTTGCGAACTTTGCAAACCAGCACCACCGCGCACTAAACCCCGGATCGGGCCATTAAACTAGTTCTAGCAAAGTAACAAGATAGGGAAGAGATATACCGACTGATCCGAGTCCTCCGGTCTTCATCTCCACTCCGATCTCCTCGCGGAAACTCCGGTCGTCGCCTCCTCGCCGGAAGGGCACCACATCACCTGTTTCTTTTACGGGCTCCCACCTCAATACCGAGGCAACTCGGGCATGAAGCTGGCAAGTCGACATGCCCAAGATATGCTGTAGAATGTAGTGTAGATGATGCTAGTCTCATTTGGGGTTTTGGTTGCCTTGATGGTGGAATCAAGATGATATGAACTTGGGGATTTTTGTGGCAATGGAAAATGATATGAATGATTAATTTCCCACATCAAAAAAAATTCTCTCATTCTCTCCCCTTCTTCCAAATTTGTGGCCGGCCAATATCAAATGGAAATGGTGGAGGAGGCAAAGTAAAATCCAAGAGGAAGGTGAGTGTAGGAGATAGAAATGGTGACCACACCCATAAAGCAAAGAAACATCAACCATACTTAAAACCCATACCCACTCAAATCTCATTAAAGCACCATTATGGATGAAAAACAAAAATGCTTATCATAATGAATACAAGTGCAAGAAACCCCCTCCACAAATGTTATTTGCACAATTGCAAATAACCCCCCTCCATCGGAAAAGTCCGGCCGGGAAAGAACAAACGAAAACCGGCCGGAACGGAATGCAAACTGGCAACTCCAGAAAACTGGTCCCGTAATAAATTACAGGAAAACCCCGATACTGTGCAAACACACCCGCATCTGTATTCCGTCCGGATACAAATGCAATGAGACAAAATCTGCACTGTACTAAACTAGTATCCGGCTTAAACCAAAGACGGCTAGTAATGTTCGTCCGATCCTGATCCGTGCAATACCGCACGTATCAGATCGAACCCTGCCATATAACTATACGGCCTCTAGTACAAACCGTCCGATCCTGATCCGTGCAATACCGCACGTATCTGATCGGACCCTGCCATATCTCCATACGGCCTCTACAGCGTTTCGCCCGAAAGCCTGAGTAACAGAAAGTGTGGTGGACTCTAAAGACTCGTCAATACAATGGCTGTGGATTTAACCACTAGCACGTCAGAGGTATAAGCCAATAAGTAACGGGCCACCAGCTATTGACTAAAAGGGACGTCGATGAGCGAACTCATCCTGACACCCTACTGAGCCTGTCAGTGACAATATCCGTACAGTCCGGTCCGTTCGTCTATGAGCATCGCATGTCGGGCCTAGGGGGTGGGTAAAAGTCAGACCCCCAAAAGCGGTACAAGTCGTGTCGGAGTGTAGCCCAGAATACCCTGAGATACTACTGGAATACCTACCAGTAAATCTCCTGCCTTGGCCAAGGACTTCGTGTAATGGCTCTCCTAGACACAGCGTGACCTCACCCCCAATACCGGGAGAGACGAACCCCTGAAGATCCTCTTACTGCCTCCATGTGGCTCGGGACTGTACCCAACTAAAACCTGTTTGCACGACTCCTTTGAGCCGTGGTAGGGTAGTAATCAAAGCACAGTGGGAACTCACACGAGACAAATGACGATCCCCAGGTCGATGAACTAACCTGTACACATGTCACCTGGGAACTGCTATCTGACGTCAGGTATAAGACCAACTAGCATGTTCCCGGCGAGTCCTGTCCGGTGTACTCATAACCCAATGAGCACCTGTATACATCTTAGGTGAACCAACTGACACCAGTGGCTTGTGAGACCGGCCACCGCCCCTCGTCGGGGTCTCGACTGTATACACTAGTCTACTTTGGAGAATCGATGCCCTGTCTCGAAACTCCCACGACTAGGGACCTTTTAAGGATATGCTTGTAGACCCCAGCTCTCACGTATATGATCGCCCTCATACTGCTGGCAGTCAACCAAGAATCCTAGGGGCTCTATCAACGTGTAATAGTGACCTGTCAGGTCACCTAAAGCAGTACATGATGATAAAGGTAAACCAGATAGCATACTATCATCTCGAGTAAGACTGTCGTACCGGGATAGGTCCTCCCTCAATCATTGCAATCACGTGCCTGTGATCCAATAATTGACTCTGAGGGCACTATCTCCAACACATGTGTGCATCCATATCAACATTACATACACTTATGCATGCACCATAAAGAAATAGATTTTAATAAATGAGCTAATTGATTTAATATTAAATCAACACTTGATTTAATAATCCTGTCATATCACATACGACCCGTCCAATAGTAAACGCCCGATTAATATGTTAGTTATATGTATGCCCTAGAGGCCATTGCTGTACATACGATGTATATTGTAGTGGATGCTGGGACATATATAGGGAGGACTTTCTTGCTCGACATGATAGTATGCTATCTGGTTGTACTTTATCTTAACATGTACTCTGATTGTCTCTATATTACATGTTGATAAAGCCCTTAGGATATGTACTCGACTACTGGGACTATGATGAGATCATACTAGTGGGGCCACGGTAGTCGACGAGTACATCCTATAACTGTTCCTAGTCGAGGGTGTATCGAGACAGGGCATCGATGCACCAGAGTAGACTAGCGTATACGCATCTTGACCCATATGATGGGCGATGGATGATCCCATATCCATCGGTGTTTGACATCAAGGATGATGTACGGGTGCTCAGTGGAGACTGGGTACACTGGACGGACTCGCCGAGAACTCCCAGATGGTATTATACCATACGTCAGATGGCAGTTCTCCGGTGACACTGGTACAGAGTAGTCTGTCGACCCGAGATCGTCATAGAGTCTTGTGTGATTCCCACTGTGCTTTGATTTCCATCATACCACGTCCAAGAGGGCGTGCAAAAAGGTGGCTTTTGGGTACAGTCCCGAATCACATGGAGGCAATGAGCGATAGGAGGGGATTCGTCTCTCCCGGTATAGGGAGTTGATGTTGTGCTGTGTTCGATTGGCTATAACCGGAAATCCCTGGCCAGGGTTGCTGAGATTTACTGGTAAGTGTTATCAGTAGTTTCTCGAACTGTTATAGACCTCAAATCGACACGACTTATCAAGCTACTGGGGTCTGACGTTTACCACCCCTAGGCGAGATATGCAACATATCAGACGACGAGACCGGACTATACGGGAGTGTTACTGTTTGGATTCGCAGGAGAATGTACAGGCTTGCTTGTTGATCTTCTGAGCGCTCAATACCTGGGTAGCTGTTACGTTTAGCTGACCGCTTGCAGCTTGTGGGTGTTTGATATGATCATCACCTACTACCGGCGTATTGACGATTCTTTAGAGTCCTACACAGAGGTTTCTTGACTCAGGCAAAACGGAGTAGGAGCACATATGTGATATGTGCGGGACCGAGGATAATGCGATATGTGATACCGTATTGTATTCTCGCGATATTTGATATCAGCCGGGTCAACGGATCAAGTGTTGATTCGATGAATCGGTACGGATAAATATTAGTCGGTTATATGCGATATAGCCGGATTGTCGGATCAAGTGTTGATTCGATAATTTAATGTATAATAATATATATGATATATTAAATTGCATTAACTAATATTTGCTCACTAAAAGATTCTTTTTCTCACTCGGATAATACATTGATATATATGCGATATATGTTAATTGTATTATTTTATTTTGTTACGATAAATATTATATATGTGATATATAATATTGTAACATGATATGATAACTAATGCAACTTGTTTAGTAGAGATTAAACATGGTTAGGGTTTGATTAGGGTTAAGGTTTTCTAGAAGTTTCTAGAAGCTTTCTTTCTTTGTCTTTGTTAAGATATTATGCTAGATATTTCCTTAACCTAACCAAACCTTTAACCTTAGTCAATTCTCTACAATGGTTAAGTGAACCATGGTTGCATAATTGATCATTATCTCCTTTTCCTATTCATCACAAAAGGATAATTATTATGTTCATCTTCTTCTTCCTTCATTCTTTCATGAAAAACCTTGCTTGATTTTTCAAAAGTGATGAATAAATATGAGAAAAGGATAAATAAAGAGAGCAAAAATCCTACTTCATCATCCTCATCTTCCCTTGCCATTTAGATGAGGGTGTTCACATCATTTCATGAGTGTTAGCTTGTGTTAAAGAAACTTCAAGGTAGATCATCTTAGTATCGAAGATCGGAAGCAAAGGTTGCGTCTTTCTCTTCGTGGAACCTCTCGAGAGTCCGGATCCCGATGATCGAAGCGAAGGGACCACAACACGGAGCATATGAAGTGAAGGACCGGATCTACAAAGGTTGTAATCCCTCTCACTTAGTGTTAAAGTGTTTAGCATGCTTGTTTTCGCCTAATCTCTAGTTTAAAGTTCCGTATTCGGGTTGTTCGGCACGGCTAAATTTTAAATCGGGCATGGTTGATGCCTCGTAAACCCTTGTGCGCGTGCCTAGCAACCCTACAGTGGTATCAGAGCCAAGCTAGAGCTTTAGGCGAAGTCTAGACGAAATTTAAAGTCCGATCGAACCCGGAAAACCCGATAAAACCCACTCTCTGGAAATTTTCTGAAAATTTGGATTTTTGTGAATTAAAAATTGCCAAAAAATTCAGCAGGGAATTCTATGAGTTACTGTGAAGCACGTGTTGATAACTCGACAAACGAGCCGCGGAACCGCCGCCCCACCCTGGGTTTCGCGGCGGATCCGCAGCCAATTTGGTGAGTTACACCACGTGGCTTGCACAGTAATTCTTGTCTTCAAGTGCTGAGTCTTCTGGAAATTTTTATTTTTTTTTATTCAACTGTTGAATTATCTGGGTTGTATTGGGGACTTAAAGTTTCGATCGGATATTATAACTTTGTTTAGTTTTGTCCGGATAACTTTTAGAAACTGTTAAAAAGTTCGAACGGATATCAATAACTCACTTTTTCCCCTGTCGGAAAATTTTTCAAAAAGTTGGATTTTTTCTCGTGTTTAAGAACGTTCTAAGTCGTGCAAGTAACGCGGTGGACCCTCTAGAAGACAACAAACCTTAACTCGATTATGTGACCGTCTTGAACTGCCCTTTGAACCTTAGGGTTTGGGGCAGTACGGCGTGCCACATGTGAGGCGTTGGCTTGACCCTTCTACGGCTGGACCATTGGTACTGTGGCATGTGATGGATGTTTTTAAACTGATTTCAAGTGTTGAGATATATTAGGGAAATCTTGGGTGTTTGATGATTCGATCGGAAAGTTTAACTTTTTCTATTTATCTGGAATGTGATACAATAATTGGAATCCACAGGTAGTTATGAGATAACTGTTTTGAATATTATAGACATAGCAGTTTAGTCTCAGATGATCGGTTGCCACGGAATTTTGATGCGATCAAAAGTCCGTCGCAATCACGTAGCGTACGTGGATACTCGCCGGGTAAACTTAATAGACAGCCTCACTCCATAGCCCCGACCAAGTGACTGTAGGAGAACCCCGTCGCCGAAAGCATCCGTTCGAGTGCTCCCAGTAGAGGTGTTCCGCCTTGGTGCACTTCGTCGACGGTATCGGGGGTGCGGCCGTCTACTAAAGTTTGCGACGAGCATTCGATCAGGACGTCGAGAATCTTTTTGAATTGCCCGACTTGATATTGAAAAGTGTTTTCGATAATGAGAATAAAATGCGGGGTTTATAATTGTTAGACATGCGATGTCTAAGGAATTCATTTGGTTAGGCATGTGATGTCTAAATAGGTTGCGGATTCCAACTGTTGTAGTTTTACACTTTCTTTTCTGTGACCGTAAGCGTAGTATGTGGTGTATCGCCGGCTTCGTTGCTATACATCAACGACAATCGGGATACGCATACTTGCTTACGTTGATGAAATGTGATATTATGTGTTGCTGTGATATGTTATATTGGATCGTCGCGTTTTGAATAGCCGGGGGTTTTATGTGAGATGAGAGTTTTTCTTTTTCATTCATGTAAAATTCATTTGTATGTAATATTCTTTTATTGGGGCACTTCCAGGTAGCAGAAGATGTCACCGTTGTATATTATTTACTTTTCCGCATTAGGTAGACCCAAGGCGGGGAGCACAAGTAACCGGGTTCTAGGGTCCGGTGGGAGACCATCTCGAGGAGTCGAGACCGGGTCTCCTAACCCTAGAATTGGCAGTGTTACTTGCCGCTCTCGTAGGGGTCTAGGGATGTGGGTTTGGCTGTTCATCGCGACCGTGGAATCCGTGTTTTATACAGGCTCGTATTGAAAACACGGACGTCCTAGTATATCCAATATTTCATATATGTTCTTCTGCTGCAATGTTCTGTGATGAGATCATATTACTGCCTGTGACGAATGTTTATATTATATATATGAGATATATGTTATATTGCAGATTTCGTTTCAAAAGAGATTCTTGCGAAGCATAATTAAAATGGGACTTCATTAATGTGATTAATGAAATAAAAGAAACCTAAGATGTTGTAGAAACTTGTTTAATAAAAACTGGTAGCTACAGTTCTTGCTTTGCATCGCGGTGTTCCTTGTAGAACATCCTGCACCTTATTCGATAGGGAAAGGACCGAGATCCCTTCACCGGGAGTGACTCCTTTAGCGATAACTGGCAGATGCTACAAACTCGGTTTGTCTTTTGATTGCTTTTAGAGTTTTGCTTTGCATAGTGGTATTTGTGAAATATCCTGCACCTTATTCGATGAGGAAAGGGCCGACGATCCCTTCACCGGGAGTGACCCCTTTAGCAAAACTGAAAGGGCCTCAAAAACACTCCATTTAAAATCACTCGATTCTACAACGATATCAAGTTCATTACGCAAAGGGTTTTCTGAAAAACCCGTCGTAGCCCTCCGTCATTTCAGATAAGTACTAGTTAGTATTCGTGCTACGTTTGTTGACTATGTTAAGGCGTAGTGTACGGTAGCTGATTAGTGCTTATCTGTATAAGCATATGATGCGATTGGATTAGGGTAGTCGTGCGACTTTGTTGACCATGTTAAGGGTCGTGCGGGTGGGTTTAATTCAATCGGGAAATGACGGGTTGAACTTGACTAGCACTTATGATTTGTTGACCATGTTAAGGTCATATAGCTGCTAGGGGCAAAATACTATTGGGAATTTCAAGTGTTGAAATTTGCAATGAGATTGCATACCTTCTATAAGATAGTTGGATCCCGATACCCGCTGCGAGTAAGAGTTACTCCTGGGAGAGTTTTACACATTACAATTAGCCGATCAAGTAGGTGCCTAGAAAGGTGTTAACGGGGTTACGCCTCTCGGAAAACGAGGTTTACTTTAATTAGGTTCGTGCGAAAGCACGGGGGACCTCCCTCAAAGTACCGACACTGGCCTGGCTGAAAGATTGGCGAACTTGTAGCGTGTAATTAATCCCGGCTAGTCTTTCCTTTTAGGGTTTGAAGGAAGATTTGACTAAAACAGTGGGAGACATCCTGATTAGATATATTAGATAACCAATCTAATCTTGCAAGAGCAAACGCTGAGTGTTTTCTTCTCTCTCTCCAGGTAGCGACCATATCATGCCTTAATCAAGATAATAATACGGATATATTGACCGAACCCACTTGTTATACTGAGTTGGGGAACGTTGGTCCCGCTCCAACTTATAATTGTTATAAGACAGAGCAGGAAATTGGGGAATACCAGATTTCCCGTGCCGCCCAAACGAAGAAAGTGCATGTTGATGCATCATCTTCGGGTGTGTTCATTACACAGAACTGTTTCTCAGTATTCTTTACATCCTGGGTATGTGATACCGGATCAGGATCCCGCATATGTAATCTGTTATATGGGCTACAGATAGGTAGAGAACTGAGAACGGGTGATAAGTTTCATGAGGCAGAAAACGGTGCAAGTGTTGCAGCCAAGTCTGTTTGTCACTGTCACCCTGTATTACCGGAATACATTGATTCTGAACAAATGTTATTAGATACCGAACCTGATATACAAAATCATATCAGTCTCTTTATTAGTAAAGAAAGGATATAATTTTGTATTGTTGGATAATGTTTTGAACATTTCCTATATCAAGAGTTGATCAGTTCAGGCACGTTATCTAAAAGCATTGACGTTCTAAATCAAACCACAGTTCTTAGTATACAGAACACACACAAGAGGAAGAGTTCAGAAATGAACGAATCCTTCTTGAGGCATTGTAGACTAGGTCATATCAATGCGACCCGACTGGCTGAAGTTACATTTAGATGCATATTCAAATTAATTTGAATTTACATCTTGCGAAACTTGCCAGTCATGTCACAAAGATAAGATGACCATAGCTCTGTTTATTGGAAACAGAGAAAGAGTTAGTGAACTCTTAGGAATTGATACATGCTGATGTATGAAAGTCTCCTGTCTACACATGCCAAGATCGGTTCTTTCTACTTCATTACATTCTCTGATAATCTCTCAAGATTCAGACATATGTTTCTGTTGAAACACAGGTCCGAAGCTTTTGACATATTCAGAGAATATAAGTTAGAAGTAGAGAACCAACAAATACGGGTAAAAGTATTATGTCCTTTGATGTGATCAAGGAGGAGAATACTTGAGCACGGAATTCCTGGACTATTCTAAAGGAGAATGAGATTCTCTCTCAGCATTACTCCTCCGTATACACCACAGCACGTCGGTGTATCGGGGTGGAGCCATAGCACCCTATGTGATATGGTGTGCTCTATGATGAGTACTACTGAGTTTCCTATTTCCTTTAGGGAGTTATGCACTTGAGAAGCTGCATACCTATTGAATAAGGGTTCAAATCAAATCAGTTGCCTACCACTTTATATGTGATATGGAAAGGGAAGAGCCTGTATCTTAAGCTTGTTAAGATTTGGGGTTGTCCGGCCTATGTCTGAAAGGAAAATCCGGACAAGCTCGAGGCAAGATCTGTTATGTAGAACTGGAAAGGTTCCAGCTATACAAACTGCAGCTGATAATTTGGTAGAACCAAAGGATTCAATAGTTTCCAACGAACCTCAGCCTCTCCGCCGATCTAGTAGGGTTCCTCACCCACCTGAGAGATACTTCGGTTTCTCTATGACAGTGGGAGCGAGGATTGCATCATGAGATGATGACCCAACTAGTTTCGAGCTGGCCATCAGGAGTGGGACTCTGTAAGAATGGCTGGGTGCTTATCGATCTGAGATGGAATCCTTATACACCAACAAAGTATAGACTTTGGTTGCTTTATCTGAAGGGTTAAATCCCCATCAGGAGAAAGTATATCTTGAGAAGATTACTTGGTGTACATAGAAAAGTTGAGACTTTCAAAGCTATGCTTAGGTCCATCCAGATCCTACTTGCCACGGCTACATACCATGACTACGATATCTGGTGGTTGGGTGTCATGACTGCTTTTCTAAATGATGTTTTAGAAGAGAACGTCTATAAGTACACAACCAGAGGGCTTCGTAGACAGTGGGAGCAGCGGAAACATGTGCAAGATGTTTTATATGATAAAACAGGCATCGCGGAGATGGAACATCTGTTTTGATGTGGTAGTCAAAGAGTTTGACTTCATCAAAATGGTAGATGAACCTTGTATATACAAAAAGGTAGTAGAGAGTATGGTGGTGATCCTCGTAGAGTACGTGGATGACATACTCTTGATAGGGAAGGAGTTTCCTATGCTACGATCGGTCAATCTCCGCTTATCACAAGGATTCTCCATATAGGATCAAAGCGATACCTCCTAAATCCGGGGTTTTGGATCTATGAGATAGATCTAATTGGATGTTAGGATACTCACTAGTTGTAGTGAGATGGTATCAATCAATCCTGAGGAAAATCACTGGAAATGTTCCAGAGTGATAAGGACGACTGAATGTCAGTTGCAGGCATTGTCTATACCCTCAGTGAAGGGACGGTATGTTGGAAGAGTTCCAAGCTAGATACCGTGACATACTAGACGATTAAAGGCAAAATACATCGTTACCAAGGATGCTACCAAAGAGGCAGTCTGGATATATATAAGTTCATGAGATGAACTTCGTTCCTACCATTGTGTGACAATGGAGTTGTGGCTTCTGCCAAGGAACTACCGTCCCATCAGAAATCCAGATATAATTCTTAGGCAGTATCACCTGATCATGGAGATGGTTGATCTCCAGGGAGATCGAGGTTAGGAGAGTAGACACAGAGGACAACAGCGCGAATCCACTCACAAAGGCCTTTTTCCCAGTAGAGACTTTTATGGGATTGTTGAGTATGAGATACTTCAACCGCAGCTAATTGTTGGGTATGCGATACCATAACAGATGGCCCTAGTGCAAGTGGGAGATTGTTAGTTATATGTATGCCCTAGAGGCCATTGCTGTACATACGATGTATATTGTAGTGGATGCTGGGACATATATAGGGAGGACTTTCTTGCTCGACATGATAGTATGCTATCTGGTTGTACTTTATCTTAACATGTACTCTGATTGTCTCTATATTACATGTTGATAAAGCCCTTAGGATATGTACTCGACTACTGGGACTATGATGAGATCATACTAGTGGGGCCACGGTAGTCGACGAGTACATCCTATAACTGTTTCTAGTCGAGGGTGTATCGAGACAGGGCATCGATGCACCAGAGTAGACTAGCGTATACGCATCTTGACCCATATGATGGGCGATGGATGTGTTAGTTGTATGTATGCCCTAGAGGCCAGTATTGTACAGATTATGTATATTATATTGGATGCTTGGACATATATAGAGATGACTTTCTTGCTCGACATGATAGTATGCTATCTGGTTGCCATTTATCTTAACATGTACACTAGTCTCTTTATACTGTCTTATAGTTACATGTTGGTAAAGCCCTTAGGATTTGTACTTGACTACCTGGACTATGATGCAGATCATACTAGTGGGAACATGGTAGTCCATAAGTACATCCTTCAAGGTCCCTAGTCGTGGGTATCTCGAGACGGGGCATCGATTTACCAGAGTAGACTAGCGTATACGCTTCTCGACCCATGTGATGGGCGATGGATGATCCCATATCCATTGGTGTTTGACATCAGAGATGGTATACGGGTGCTCAGTGGAGACTGGGTACACTGGACGGACTCGCCGAGAACTCCCAGATGGTATTATACCTCACGTCAGATGGCAGTTCTCAGGTGACACTTGTACAGATTAGTCTGTAGACCCGAGATCGTCATAGAGTCTTGTGTGATTCCCACTGTGCTTTGATCTCCACCTTACCACGTCCATGAGGGCGTGCAAAACGGTGGTCTTTGGGTACAGTCCCGAATCACATGGAGGCAATGAGCGATAGGAGGGGTTTCGTCTCTCCCGGTATTGGGAGTTGATGTTGCGCAGTGCTCGATTGGCCGTAACAGGGAAGTCCCTGGCCAGGGCTGATCAGAGATTTGCTGGTAAGTGTTACCAGTAGTTTCTCGACCCGTTACGAGCCTCACATCAGCACGACTTATCGGGTTATTGGGGTCTGACGTATACCACCCCTAGACTTGATATGCGACGTATCAGACGAAGAGACTTGACTGTATGGTAAGTGTTACTGGTCGGATTCGCAGGAGTGTGAGCGGGCTAGCTCGTCGATCTTCTGATCGCTCAATACCCGGGTGGCCGTTACGTTTAGCAGACCGCTTGCGGCTTGTGGGTGCTTGATATGATCATCATCTGCTACCGGCGTATTGTCGAGTCTTTAGAGTCCTACACAGAGGTTTCCTGGCTCAAGCGAAACGAAATAGGAGCGCATATGAGATATGTGCAGGACCGAGAATAATGCGTGTATGTGATACCGCATTTCATTCTCGCGATATATGTTTCGAATGGTTATATTCGATATGACCTAGTTATCGAATCATTGATTCGATAAATCGATGCATTGAATACTAGTCGGTTATGTGCGACATGACCGGATCATTGAATCAAGTGTTGATTTAATGATTTAATGTATAATTATATATTTGATATATTACTTTGCATTAACTAGTATTGGTTCACTTTAAACGGATTTTTCTCACTTGGATTGCACATTGTATATGTGATATACTTTCGTGCACTTTTATGTATCATGTTTGATGATACTTGATCATTTAGTTAAGTGTATAAAATTAATCCATGGTTAATTTGATAATTAGGGTTTTGCATTTTCATTTATTTATTTATTTGTTTATTTATTTATTTGGAAAAGAATAAGATGAGTATGGTGGCTTTCTTTGTCATTTTGTTGAAGCTTCATGAAGCTTTGACTTTGCTAACCATCCTTATCTTCATGCTTAACCCTAACCCATCAAAGTGACCATGGTTAATTCTCTACACTTAACCCTAGTTCAAGTTATGATAAGTATTTGTTTTATATTTATTTTTAATATAAGACTTATCATAATCTTTTCTTGAGCTCATCTTCTTCTTCTTCTTCAAGCTTGCTACTCCAATGGCAACTTGAGCTTTAGTGAGTTAAATCCAAATCCAAAGTGAACCCACCTCCTATTTCTTCACCCTCTACCTCTTGCCAAGTTGTTTTGGGTGTTTTCTTCACAAGTTTCACAAGTTTGTGAAGTCGGAGCTTGAGTTTGTGCAACCTCGACGTAGATCGTCTTTGACACAAAGCCGACGAGCTATTCCGCTTGCTTTCCCGATGAAGCCGATGATCGAGTCGAGGATTCATGATGGACAGCGAGGACATGACATTGCGGAGCCGTGGAGGTGGAAATCCGGATCTACAAAGGTTGTATATCCGTATCACAGTAGTTAACTGTTAACTAGCTTTCTTTTTCGCCTAAACATCTAGTTAAAGATCCGTAGTCTAGGGTTTCTCGGCACTAAAAATTTTAATTTGGCATGTTCGATGCCTTGTGAGAACCCACTAGGGTGCCTAGGAACCTTTCACTGGTATCAGAGCCTAGCTAGAGCCTTAGGCGAAGTCCCGACGACGTTTGAAACCCGATCGAACCAAAAATCCGAACCCGAAATAGCTCTCTGGACTTTTTCCAAATTCTGGGATTTTTCAAAATTAAAAATTGCTAAAAAATTCAGCAGGAAAATATAAGAATTACGACGCAAAACTTTTCCCATGAACAGTAAATTCCGCGGCGGAAGAGCGGCAGAAACCTGGTTTCTGCGGCGCTTCCGCCGCGCATTGATGACGTCACCCCTCAATTTTTGCACAGTAGTTCCTGATAAATTCTGCTGAGTTTTCTGGGAATTTTTAACATTTATTTCAGAGATTAATTTTCTGCAGTTGTTTTGGGGTTTCGATGTTTCGATCGGGGTATCAAATTTTGTCTGAGTGTTTTTCCAGATAATTGTAGAATATATTAAAGAGTTCGACCGGATATAAATACCCAGGTTTTCCCCTGCCAAAATATCCAAGTGTTGGATTATTGTGTGGTTAAAAGACGTTCTAAGTAGTGCAAGTAACGCGATGGTCCCTCTAGAAGACACAAACCTTAACTCGATTATGTGACCGTCTTGAACTGCCCTTTGAACCTTCGGGTTTGGGGCAGTACGGCGTGCCACATGTGAGGCGTTGGCTTGACCCTTCTACGGCTGGACCGTCGGTACTGAGGTATGAAGTGAATGTCTTTGAGCCTATTTCATGTGTTGATCGGTGTCGGGAAAACTTGGGTGTTCGAATGTTCGATCGGAAAGTTTGATATATTCTATTTATCCGGAATTGGATACAATAATTGGAATTCACAAACGGTTATGAGATAACTGGATGGATGTTATAAATCTAGCAGTTTAGTCCCATATGATATTGAAAAGAGTTTTCGATAATGAGACTAAAATGCGGGATTTATATCTGTTAGGCATGCGATGTCTAAAGTAGTTGCGGATTCCAATTGTTGTAGTTTTACACTTTCTTTTCTGTGACCGTAAGTGTAGTATGTTCATATCGCCGGTTTCGTTGCTATAAATCAACGACAATTGGGGTATGCATACTTACTTACGTTGATGACATGTGATGTTATGTGTTGCTGGATATGTTATATTGGATCGTCGTATTCGAATAGCCGGGGGTTTTTTATGTGAGATGAGTGTTTTTCATTTTCATTCATGTAAAAACTTGTATGTAATATTCTTTTATTCGGGGCACTTCCAGGATGCGGGAGTTGTCACCCTTTGTATATTATTTACTTTTCTGCACTAGGATAGACCCAAGGAGGGGAGCACAAGTAACCGGGTTCTGGGGTTCAGTGGGAGACCAACTCGAGGTGTCGAGTCCGGGTCTCCTAACCCTAGAATTGGCAGGGTTGCTTGCCGCTCTCGTAGGGGTCTAGGGGTGTAGGATTGGCTATTCATCACGACCGTGGAATCCGTGTTTTATACTGGCTCGTATTGAAAACACGGACGTCCTAGTATATCCAATATTTCATATGTTTATTCTGCTGCGATATCTGTGATGTGATTCTGTGATGGATATAGTATATAGTATATATGATATATTATATAGACGTTACTTATGTTTTACACCCGCGCTAGCCCTGCCCTGCTCTGTCGTTAGTTACCTAACCTAACGGTGCACGAGGGGACATCGAGGCGAATGCGGATGGCATAAGTGTACGTCATATCTATCTGTGATGTTTAGGTATTTAAATGATGGGACTTCATTAATGTGATTAATGAAAGATAAGAAACCTAAGATGTTGTAGAATCAGATTTTAAATAAAACAGGTAGCTACAGTTCTTGCTTTGCATAGCGGTATATATGATATATCCCGCACCTCATTCGACGAGGAAAGGACCGAGATCCCTTCACCAGGAGTGACTCCTTTAGTAATAACTGGCAGATGCTACACACTCGGTTTGCTTTTGACTGCTTTTGCGTTTTTGCTTTGCACAGCGATATATATGATATATCCCGCACCTCATTCGATGAGGAAAGGACCGAGATCCCTTCACCGGGAGTGACTCCTTTAGCAAAACTAGAAAAGCCTCAAAATCACTCCATTTCAAAACTTTATTTGATTCTACAACGATATCAAGTTCATTACGCTCATGGTTTTTATGAAAAACCTGCGTAGCCCTCCGTCATTTCAGATAAATTACATATAGTATTCGTACTACATTTGTTGGCTTTCGTCAAGGTGTAGTGTGCGGTAGCTATGTGCTGTTTATCTGCTGCATATGATGCGACTGGATTAGGGTAGTCGTGCGGCTTTGTTGGCTTTCGTCAAGGGTCGTGCGGGTGGGTTTAATTCAGTCAAGAAATGTACGGGTTGAACTTGACTGGCGGGCTGTGGTTTGTTGGCTTTCGTCAAGGTCATAGCACGCTAGGGGCAAAAGCATATCGGGAATTTCAAGTGTTGAAATTTGCAATGAGATTGCATACCTTCTATGAGATAGTTGGATCCCGATACCCGCTGCGAGTAAGAGTTACTCCTGGGAGAGTTTTACACATTGCAATTAGCCGATCAAGTAGGTGTCTAGAAAGGTGTTAACGAGGTTACGCCTCTGGGAAAATGAGGTTTACAGTAATTAGGTTCGTGCGAAAGCACGGGGGACCTCCCTCAAAGTACCGACACTGGCCTGGCTGAAAGATTGGCGAACTTGTAGTGTGTAATTAATCCCGGCTAGTCTTTCCTTTTAGGGTTTGGAGGAAGATTTGATAAAAAGCAGTGGGAGCCATCCTGATTAGATAAGATAAAAACCAATCTGATCTTGCACGAGCTTACGCTAAAGTGTTTTCTTCTCTCTCTCTCCAGGTAGCGACCATTTCATGCCTTAATAAAGATAATAAAATGGATGTATTGACCGAACCCGCATGTTATACTGTGCTGGGGAACGTTGGTTCCGTTCATTCTTATAAGAGTTATAGGAATGAACAGGATATAGGGGAATACCAGGATTCCCATGCCACCCGAATGAAGAAAGTACATGATGATGCATTTTCTTCGGGTATGTTCGTTACTGAGAACTGTTTCTCCATTTGCTCTACGTCCTGGGTATTGGATACCGGGTCAGGATCCCATATATGTAATCAGTTACATGGGCTTAGGAAAGGTAGAGAACTTGGAGAAGGTGATAAAGACATAAGAGTTGGAAATGGTGCAATTGTTGCAGCTAAGACTGTCGGGGAATATCACCTTGTATTACCAACAGGTAATACATTGGTTCTGAACGAATGCTATTACATGCCGAACCTGATATGCAACATTATATCGGTTTCTTTATTAAGTAAAGAGGGATATAATTTTGTATTACAGGACAATGTTATGAACATTTTCCATAACCAAAAGTTGGTTGGATCAGGCACGTTGTGCAATGGCATTTACGTTCTAAACCAATCAACAGTCCTGAGCATAACAAACACACACAAGAGGAAGAGTTCTGAACTCAACGAATCCTTCTTGTGGCATTGTAGACTGGGTCACATCAATGTGACACGACTGGCTAAGTTGCATAAAGATGGATATTTGAAACCTTTCGAATTTTCATCTTATGACACTTGCCAATCATGTCTCAAAGGCAAGATGACCAAGACTCCGTTTACGGGACACGGAGAAAGAGTTACCGAACTCTTAGGACTGATACATAGTGATGTATGTGGTCCCATGTCTACACATGCCAGGGATGGTTCTTCGTACTTCATTACATTCACTGACGATCTCTCAAGATACGGACATGTGTACTTAATAAGACACAAGTCTGAAGCTTTTGAGAAATTTAGAGAATATAAACAAGAAGTCGAAAACCAAACCGTAAAAAGTATTAAAATCCTTCGATCTGATCGAGGAGGTGAATACTTGAGCAATGAATTCCTGGAATTCCTAAAAGAGAATGGGATTCTCTCTCAGCTGACTCCTCCATATACACCACAGCACAACGGTGTATCAGAACGGAGGAACCGCACCCTATTAGATATGGTGCGCTCTATGATGAGCACAGCTGAGTTACCTATTTCCTTCTGGGGGTATGCGCTTGAGACAGCCATACATCTATTGAATATGGTCCCCACCAAATCTGTGCCTACCACTCCATATGAGATATGGAAAGGGAAGAGACCATGTCTTAACTATGTTAAGATATGGGGTTGTCCAGCCTATGTCAAACGACAAAATCCGGACAAACTCGAGGCACGGTCTGTTCTATGCAAATTTGTAGGATATCCCAAGAATTCTCAAGGGTATATCTTCTACCACCCTGAGGAACAAAGAGTGTTTGTTTCTCGGCATGCCACCTTTTTGGAAAAGGAATTTCTTGAAAAAGAAATTAGTGGTCATGAGGTAGAACTGGAAGAGGTTCCAGCTGCAGAAGCTACAACAGAAGATCTGGTGGAACCAGAGGATTCCATAGTTCCCGATGAACCCCAGCCACTCCGCCGATCCAGTAGGGTTCCTCGCCCACCTGAGAGATACTATGGTTTTCTCATTGATGGTGGTAGTGAGGATTGCATCATGGAGGATGATGACCCAACTAGCTTCGAGCAGGCCATCACGAGTGGGGACTCAGTGAAATGGCTGGATGCTATGCGGTCCGAGATGGATTCCATGTACACCAACAAAGTATGGACTTTGGAAGTTGCTCCTGAAGGGGTAAAACCCATTGGGAGCAAGTGGATCTTTAAGAAGAAATTTGGTGTAGATGGGAAAGTGGAGACTTTCAAAGCTAGACTTGTAGCAAAGGGTTTTCGTCAAAGACCAGGTGTGGACTATGACGAGACCTTTTCTCCAGTAGCTATGCTTAAATCCATCCGAATCATGCTTGCCATTGCTGCTTTTCATGACTACGAAATCTGGCAAATGGATGTTAAGACCGCCTTTCTAAATGGTGATTTAGAAGAGTGCGTGTACATGACTCAGCCAGAGGGCTTCGTAGACAGTGGGAGCAACGGGAAGGTGTGCAAGCTGCTTAAATCCATTTATGGATTAAAGCAAGCATCGCGGAGTTGGAACATCTGCTTTGACGTCGTTATCAAAGAGTTTGATTTCGTCAAAAATCCAGATGAACCTTGTTTCTACAAGAAGGTGGCAGAGAGTAAGGTTGTCTTCCTCGTATTGTACGTGGACGACATACTCTTGATAGGAAATGACATTCCTATGCTGCAATCGGTCAAGCTCTTCTTATCATAAAGATTCTCAATGAAAGATCTTGGTGATGCCTCCTGCATATTGGGGATCAGGATCTATAGAGATAGATCCAAACGGATTTTGGGATTGTCCCAATCCAGGTACATTGACACCATACTAAAGAGGTTTAGTATGGAAGAGTCCAAGCGTGGGAACTTACCCACGATCTCTGGAGTCACTCTCTCCAAAGAGATGTCTCCCAAGACTGATTTGGAGAGAGCTCGCATGCAAGGGATACCCTATGCTTCGGCAGTAGGCTCTATCATGTATGCTATGCTATGTACCAGACCCGATGTAGCATACTCACTAAGTGTAGTGAGCAGGTATCAAGCTGATCCTGGAGAGAGTCACTGGACAGCTGTGAAGAGCATTCTCAAGTACTTGCGAAGGACTAGAGATATGTTCTTGGTGTATGGTAACGGAGAACTCCAAGTGGAGTCCTTTACCGATTCGAGCTTCCAGAGTGATAAGGACGACTCTAAGTCGCAGTCGGGTTTTGTCTTTACCCTTTACGGAGGGGCGGTTAGCTGGAAGAGTTCCAAGCAGGAAACCGTGGCAGACTCGACGATGGAGGCTGAATACATCGCTGCCAACGATGCTGCTAAAGAAGCTGTCTGGATCAAGAAGTTCATTTCTGAACTTGGAGTGGTTCCATCCATTGAGCATCCAATACCTTTGTATTGCGATAACAATGGAGCGGTGGCTTTGGCCAAGGAACCCAGGTCCCATCAGCGGTCCAGACATATTCTGAGGCGGTATCACCTGATCCGGGAGATAGTTGATCGCCGGGAGATCGAGGTCAGGAGAGTTGACACGAAGAACAACACGGCGGATCCACTCACGAAGGCCATTCCCCAGATACAGTTTGAGAGACTCTTCGGGATGCTCGGTATGAGATACTACAGCAGCTGGCCCTAGTGCAAGTGGGAGATTATTAGTTGTATGTATGCCCTAGAGGCCAGTATTGTACAGATTATGTATATTATATTGGATGCTTGGACATATATAGAGATGACTTTCTTGCTCGACATGATAGTATGCTATCTGGTTGCCATTTATCTTAACATGTACACTAGTCTCTTTATACTGTCTTATAGTTACATGTTGGTAAAGCCCTTAGGATTTGTACTTGACTACCTGGACTATGATGCAGATCATACTAGTGGGAACATGGTAGTCCATAAGTACATCCTTCAAGGTCCCTAGTCGTGGGTATCTCGAGACGGGGCATCGATTTACCAGAGTAGACTAGCGTATACGCTTCTCGACCCATGTGATGGGCGATGGATGATCCCATATCCATTGGTGTTTGACATCAGAGATGGTATACGGGTGCTCAGTGGAGACTGGGTACACTGGACGGACTCGCCGAGAACTCCCAGATGGTATTATACCTCACGTCAGATGGCAGTTCTCAGGTGACACTTGTACAGATTAGTCTGTAGACCCGAGATCGTCATAGAGTCTTGTGTGATTCCCACTGTGCTTTGATCTCCACCTTACCACGTCCATGAGGGCGTGCAAAACGGTGGTCTTTGGGTACAGTCCCGAATCACATGGAGGCAATGAGCGATAGGAGGGGTTTCGTCTCTCCCGGTATTGGGAGTTGATGTTGCGCAGTGCTCGATTGGCCGTAACAGGGAAGTCCCTGGCCAGGGCTGATCAGAGATTTGCTGGTAAGTGTTACCAGTAGTTTCTCGACCCGTTACGAGCCTCACATCAGCACGACTTATCGGGTTATTGGGGTCTGACGTATACCACCCCTAGACTTGATATGCGACGTATCAGACGAAGAGACTTGACTGTATGGTAAGTGTTACTGGTCGGATTCGCAGGAGTGTGAGCGGGCTAGCTCGTCGATCTTCTGATCGCTCAATACCCGGGTGGCCGTTACGTTTAGCAGACCGCTTGCGGCTTGTGGGTGCTTGATATGATCATCATCTGCTACCGGCGTATTGTCGAGTCTTTAGAGTCCTACACAGAGGTTTCCTGGCTCAAGCGAAACGAAATAGGAGCGCATATGAGATATGTGCAGGACCGAGAATAATGCGTGTATGTGATACCGCATTTCATTCTCGCGATATATGTTTCGAATGGTTATATTCGATATGACCTAGTTATCGAATCATTGATTCGATAAATCGATGCATTGAATACTAGTCGGTTATGTGCGACATGACCGGATCATTGAATCAAGTGTTGATTTAATGATTTAATGTATAATTATATATTTGATATATTACTTTGCATTAACTAGTATTGGTTCACTTTAAACGGATTTTTCTCACTTGGATTGCACATTGTATATGTGATATACTTTCGTGCACTTTTATGTATTATGTTTGATGATACTTGATCATTTAGTTAAGTGTATAAAATTAATCCATGGTTAATATGATAATTAGGGTTTTGCATTTTCATTTATTTATTTATTTGTTTATTTATTTATTTGGAAAAGAATAAGATGAGTATGGTGGCTTTCTTTGTCATTTTGTTGAAGCTTCATGAAGCTTTGACTTTGCTAACCATCCTTATCTTCATGCTTAACCCTAACCCATCAAAGTGACCATGGTTAATTCTCTACACTTAACCCTAGTTCAAGTTATGATAAGTATTTGTTTTATATTTATTTTTAATATAAGACTTATCATAATCTTTTCTTGAGCTCATCTTCTTCTTCTTCTTCAAGCTTGCTACTCCAATGGCAACTTGAGCTTTAGTGAGTTAAATCCAAATCCAAAGTGAACCCACCTCCTATTTCTTCACCCTCTACCTCTTGCCAAGTTGTTTTGGGTGTTTTCTTCACAAGTTTCACAAGTTTGTGAAGTCGGAGCTTGAGTTTGTGCAACCTCGACGTAGATCGTCTTTGACACAAAGCCGACGAGCTATTCCGCTTGCTTTCCCGATGAAGCCGATGATCGAGTCGAGGATTCATGATGGACAGCGAGGACATGACGTTGCGGAGCCGTGGGGGTGGAAATCCGGATCTACAAAGGTTGTATATCCGTATCACAGTAGTTAACTGTTAACTAGCTTTCTTTTTTGCCTAAACATCTAGTTAAAGATCCGTAGTCTAGGGTTTCTCGGCACTAAAAATTTTAATTTGGCATGTTCGATGCCTTGTGAGAACCCACTAGGGTGCCTAGGAACCTTTCAGGATGATCCCATATCCATCGGTGTTTGACATCAAGGATGGTGTACGGGTGCTCAGTGGAGACTGGGTACACTGGACGGACTCGCCGAGAACTCCCAGATGGTATTATACCATACGTCAGATGGCAGTTCTCCGGTGACACTGGTACAGAGTAGTCTGTCGACCCGAGATCGTCATAGAGTCTTGTGTGATTCCCACTGTGCTCTGATTTCCATCATACCACATCCAAGAGGGCGTGCAAAAAGGTGGCTTTTGGGTACAGTCCCGAATCACATGGAGGCAATGAGCGATAGGAGGGGATTCGTCTCTCCCGGTATAGGGAGTTGATGTTGTGCTGTGTTCGATTGGCTATAACCGGAAATCCCTGGCCAGGGTTGCTGAGATTTACTGGTAAGTGTTATCAGTAGTTTCTCGAACTGTTATAGACCTCAAATCGACACGACTTATCAAGCTACTGGGGTCTGACGTTTACCACCCCTAGGCGAGATATGCAACATATCAGACGACGAGACCGGACTGTACGGGAGTGTTACTGTTTGGATTCGCAGGAGAATGTACAGGCTTGCTTGTTGATCTTCTGAGCGCTCAATACCTGGGTAGCTGTTACGTTTAGCTGACCGCTAGCAGCTTGTGGGTGTTTGATATGATCATCACCTACTACCGGCGTATTGACGATTCTTTAGAGTCCTACACAGAGGTTTCTTGACTCAGGCAAAACGAAGTAGGAGCACATATGTGATATGTGCGGGACCGAGGATAATGCGATATGTGATACCGTATTGTATTCTCGCGATATTTGATATCAGCCGGGTCATCGGATCAAGTGTTGATTCGATGAATCGGTACGGATAAATATTCGTCGGTTATATGCGATATAGCCGGATTGTCGGATCAAGTGTTGATTCGATAATTTAATGTATAATAATATATATGATATATTAAATTGCATTAACTAATATTTGCTCACTAAAAGATTCTTTTTCTCACTCGGATAATACATTGATATATATGCGATATATGTTAATTGTATTATTTTATTTTGTTACGATAAATATTATATATGTGATATATAATATTGTAACATGATATGATAACTAATGCAACTTGTTTAGTAGAGATTAAACATGGTTAGGGTTTGATTAGGGTTAAGGTTTTCTAGAAGTTTCTAGAAGCTTTCTTTCTTTGTCTTTGTTAAGATATTATGCTAGATATTTCCTTAACCTAACCAAACCTTTAACCTTAGTCAATTCTCTACAATGGTTAAGTGAACCATGGTTGCATAATTGATCATTATCTCCTTTTCCTATTCATCACAAAAGGATTATTATTATGTTCATCTTCTTCTTCCTTCATTCTTTCATGAAAAACCTTGCTTGATTTTTCAAAAGTGATGAATAAATATGAGAAAAAGATAAATAAAGAGAGCAAAAATCCTACTTCATCACCCTCATTTTCCCTTGCCATTTAGATGAGGGTGTTCACATCATTTCATGAGTGTTAGCTTGTGTTAAAGAAACTTCAAGGTAGATCATCTTAGTATCGAAGATCGGAAGCAAATGTTGCATCTTTCTCTTCGTGGAACCTCTCGAGAGTCCAGATCCCGATGATCGCAGCGAAGGGACCACAACACGGAGCATATGAAGTGAAGGACCGGATCTACAAAGGTTGTAATCCCTCTCACTTAGTGTTAAAGTGTTTAGCATGCTTGTTTTCTCCTAATCTCTAGTTTAATGTTCCGTATTCGGGTTGTTCGGCACGGCTAAATTTTAAATCGGGCATGGTTGATGCCTCGTAAACCCTTGTGCGCGTGCTTAGCAACCCTACATAATATACGGTATCCAATACACACATTTAATCGAGCTCCCGCGCATATCGTATATGCACCCCCACATCTTTTCGCCTGAGCTAGGAGTCCCCTTTGTGGGACTCTAAGACTTGTCAATACGCTAGCAGTAGGCAGTGATCATATCACATGCCTACAAACCATCAGTAGCACAAGCTGTATGTAATAGCTCCCAGGTATTGAGCGATCAGAAGAAACACAAGCAAACCTGCCAAAACTCGCGTCGAGCCAACTGGTAACACTTACCGTACAGTATGGTCTCTTTGTCAGATATGATGCATATGTGAGTCTAGGGATGGTATCGTCGACCCCAATAACCCAAAAAGTCATGCCGGTATATGGCTCATAACAGATCGAGAAACTACTGATAACACTTATCAGTAAATCTCAGCTGCCCTGGCCAGGGACATCCTGTTATACCCAATCGTACATGGTGCAACATCAACCCCCAATATCGGGAGAGACTAAACCCCTCCTATCGCTCATTGTCTCCATGTGCCTCGGGACTGTACCCAAAATCCACTTGTTTGCACTACTCAGTAGAGCCATGGTAGGGTGGAGATCAAAGTACAGTGGGAGGCACACAAGACTCTATGACGATCTCGGGTCTACAGACTAACCTGTACCAGTGTCAGCTGAGAGCTGCTATTCGACGATAGATATAATACCACATAGGAGTTCTCGGCGAGTCCGTTCAGTGTACCCAGTCTCACTGAGCACCCGTACACGATCTTTGGTGTCACCACAGCAATGGATATGGGATCATCCATCGCCCATCATATGGGACAAGTAACGTATACGCTAGTCTACTCTGGTAATATCGATGCCCAGTCTCGATACACCCATGACTAGGAACATTTCAAGGATATGCTCATAAACTGCACATGTCCCGCTAGTATGATCCACATCATAATCTCAGTAGTCATGCATATCCTAAGGGATATATCAACATGTACCAAATGAATGAAAGCATGATCAAATGAACATGTCAAGATAAAAGTGCAACCATATAGCATACTATCATGTCGAGCAAGAATGTCCCCTGAATACACACACACACACATACCGGTACATACACTATCATATAATGGCCTCTAGGGCATACATATATCCGACAATCTCCCACATGCACTAAGGCCAATTATTGGTGTATCTCATACCCAACATCTCAAAAAGTCGCTTATGCTGTGTCAGAGGGAGGGCCTTGGTGAGTGGATCTGCGGTGTTATCTTTTGTATCTACTCTCCGAATCTCGATCTCGAGGCGATCAACTATCTCCTGGATCAGATGATATCTTCTGAGGATGTGTCTGGATCGTTGATGGGACCTGGGCTCTTTAGCTAACGCCATAGCCCCATTATTATCACAATACAATGGTATTGGATCAATAATGGTCGGAACTACTCCTAGCTCCGAGATGAACTTCCTCATCCAGACGGCTTCCTTGGCAGTATCATTTGCAGCAATATACTCAGCTTCCATCATTGAGTTTGCAACGGTATCTTGTTTGGAACTTTTCCAACACACCGCCCCTCCATTGAGGGTAAAGAAAATCCCTGAGAAAGATTTGTGTCACAACTCGAAATTGGCACGTGACCGTCCTTAAACTACGCAACGTCTACAGGCGTAACGCAATTTAAGTAAGCCGAAAACCCAGCAATCTAAACCATCAAAAAATAGTAAGTGATAATAACATTTTTAAAACTTTTGAAATCTCAAACCAAATTCTTTAAAGTCCAACTTTATTTCCTTTAAAAATTTGGCAGCACCTCCTTTTTAAAACCAGCCCTAAAAGGGGTACAAAAAAGATAATAAGTAAAGCATCCCCAAACAGGAGCAAATACACGCCCAAAGGCGGAAAACAACCACCACAACAGATATACGACGCCGCAGCGAAGAAAAAAAGACGATATAAAGAAACTGCATAAAAGTCCTCTAAGTAACAAAATAATATACAATATCGTCCTCACATCAAGTCTTTAAATCAGTACATGATAATGGTAGATAGAGAGTACAGGATACAACGAATATACAATGATTAATATCGGATAACCGCAAAACCCACATATAGCAAAACTGCACACAGTCAGCCGTAGCGGTATCCGCAGCAAATGATGATAGGATAGATGAAAAGCCCTGTCTTGACTACTCTGAGGAACAACCGGCAAAACACTATGGCACAACGGGGGTGAGTTGCCAACTCGTGAATAGTAAATAACATATGTAGGTAATCGCAAGTATGCATGTACATCGCGAATCTAACATAGGCAAGCTAATAGCAATAAAAGGTCATATAAATGCAACAGTCATGAAAGGTACTTTAGAAGGTACACCTAATACATGGAGCAATAATATGACAATATGTATATGCAACAGTCATGAAAGGTACTCTAGCAGTTACAACTAATACATGAAGCAATGCATATAAAGTAAATGCGGAGTATGGGATAAAACATGTCATCCCCATGGAATCCTGACCTCGTGGCAGGACCAAAGTCCATCAAGACAATCAAAATCCTAAATTTCCTCAAATCAGCTCCCAAATTGGCTCTCATATCCTGTAAGTCTCATATATTCCGAGTGTCCAATAATAAGTAAATCTCATATATCCCATATCCAATATCAAGTAAATCTCATATATCCTGTATCCAATATCAAGTAAATCTCATATATCCTGTATCCAATATCGAGCAAGTCTCATGAAATGAATAAGTATATTTGCATGAATCGTTATGATGATATATATAAATTAGATATGTATACATATATATTAGCGTCCGATTCCACTAATATATATATATATATATATATGCATATATAACAGCGTCTCATTCCACTGTTATATATACTTAGGAGTAAAATATAATGAAACCAAGTGCCAAGCATCGACACATAAATACTGATCTATCAGGTGCTGTCACCATGATTGGCCCCTGATAGGTACGTATCATACGCTATCTCTAAAACCCGAGTGCCCATCTTCGACCCTCACCTTTCGACGTGTCCGTACGTACATGACTCCGGTCGGTATCCCCACGATAACCGCCGAGTCATAGGTACTGTCACCGGTAGGTATGGTTCCCCTGTCAGGCTCATCGGCGTGGTCCATCGAAATACCTTTCTTTCTCCAGGGTGCCTCCGGGCCCTACCATGTACCGCACACGGCCCACGACGCCTCCTCGTATGGGGTATATATATCAGAACCGATAAATCTCATGGTGGCTGCTGAAATATCATATTAAAAGAAACCGGGTTTTCAAATAATGCTTAATTTCATGAAACTACCACGGTCCTCAAATCCAGAAAACATCATGAAAAATCCATATCTCAATGCGAAAATCCATGAATATAATATATGCAACATAAAACTGTAATGTGAGCATATAAAGGAAAAGCCGCTATTTAACCGCAACAAGTTAATATATATATATATATATATATATATATATATCATGCGGTTCCTAAATTCTTCAAGTCCATATAACATCAAATAAAGGTGAACATGTAGCTATAGCCAGATATATATGTAGGTATAGCAAGGTATATGTATCTACCTATCAGTAATGATGTAATACCCTCCTGGTATAAGTGTAAGTATGTATGTAAGATGTACATATGATTATGTCTCATATGTGTATATACCAATCACTAATGGTACAATACCATATAGGTATATGGGTAACTAGCATGTAAGGATGTCAAGGCATATGTGTAAGTATGTAGGTATACAGGTATGCTACATGTCATATGCACGAAGGAAAATAAGGATCAAGGCTCAATATCCCTAAACAATATAATATCACATATGTATGCATGTTGTGCATGTCATGGCAATTATTGACGGTGTGAATGGCATACAATCAGTGCTCGTGCAACATGAGCCGTCAATAATAGTGCAGTGTTCTAAGGGTACAAGTCTAAGCACAACAAGTAATAATATGCAATGAGGTGTATGCGCAAACTCTATATATGCAATAGAATATGCGACTAATATCAAAACATCTCTAGCCCAGACGCATAACACCATGCGGGCGATTCCCCTGTAGATGTTAAATCTACTTACCAACGCTCCTGACTAAGTAAAGCCTACTACCTGTTTTCCCTTCTTCGCAGCGTCCGAAGTCCCCGCCTGCGAACCTAAAACTTAAAACAATATAACAAGTATATATTAGAAATAGACCCAAAACACGTATAAACTACGTTTGACCGACGCGACAACTCCAAACAAACTCTCAAGTGTTCGTATTGTGGCTAACGTGCGTAGCGACACAACGAAACCAACTCAAGGGCAACAGAACACAACGACATGAACCGTATCGGATAACGTAACGCGCGAAAATGAAACACAAGAAATAAACAAAGTGGACCCAGATTTTGCTACAGAAATAATTTGTAAAAGTTGCATATACCACAAGACCTCACACAACCCCAGAAACCCCTACACCAAAACTCAACACCAACCAACCCACTCTGGCCGCAAATTGCCGCCAGAACCATTAAATTTGCGGCATGAACATGAGGGAATGGGCTCGTATTTTGAGGGTAGGTTCTAGGTCACTACATTAGGTCACTATGATGGGAACTTTTCCAATAAATATCTGGTTTAATAGCAGATCATTCGAGACCCAAAACTACACTAAAAATACGATATTTGCACGAAACGATACAATACGCGATCTAAACTGAAACCAATAGGCTACGCAACATTAAAAAGACTTAACCAACAGAAAGAGATCATTACTTACACCCACAAGCTCAAAGATCCTAGCTTTCCAAGCTCCAAGGCATCCAAGAGGCAAAACAAGTCTAAAGATGTGATTTTTGTGATATTTTGTGAAGTTTAGTGATGGATTAGTGAAGATTTGTCGAGGGAAAGAAAAGTGTTCAGTTGAGAAAAGAAGGGGATGAGAAATAATGAGAAGGGAATAAGAGAGAAAGAAATGATAAAGAGAGAGAGAGAGAGAGAGGTGAGTGCACCATGCAATAAATGCACACAATTCTCACCATGCCACCTCTCACAAAAAAAAATCCAAAGGAAAATATCTCTCTTCTCACAAACAAATATCTAGAGTTAGGTTAAGGTTTAAAACAAAGGATTGGATAAAAGCAAAGGATTAGGATTAGGGTTAAATGTCATGGTCACTAATCTAGATTAGCACAAACAAACCTTCACATAAACATGCACATGTGTATGCAAGCCATAACAAATAATAATAAATTATTAATTAAATGCTATAAAATGTGAGGAAACCAAATTGGTAAACTTTTTACAGTAAACCCGCACTATCGCCTAAACTAACACTAATCTAAATCTAAGGCGTTACAATTTGCTGTCATCCTTATCACTCTGGAAGCTCAAATCGGCAAAGGCCTCCATTTGGAGATCTCCATTACCATACACTAAGAACATTTCTTTAATCCTTCGCAAGTACTTAAGAATGTTCTTCACAGCAGTCTAGTGATTCTCCCCTGGGTTGGATTGATACCTGCTTACTACATCCAGTGCTTAAGCTACATCAGGGCGTGTACATAACATCGCATACATTATAGATCCTACAGTAGAAGCGTAGGGTATAATGCTCATGCGAGCTCTCACTTCATCGGTCTTTGGGAAAAAGTCCTTGGAAAGAGTGACTCCATAGCGGGTAAGGAACCCCGCTTGGAGTCTTCCATACTAAACCACTTTAGGACGGAGTTAATGTACCTGGTTTGGGACAATCCCAATAACCGTTTAGATCTATCCCTATAGATCTTCATGCCCAATATGAACGAGGCATCACCCAGGTCCTTCATGGAGAACCTCTGTGATAAGAACAGTTTGACCGATTGTAGCATAGGAACATCGTTTCCTATCAGAAGAATGTCATCCACGTACAATACGAGGAATGTGACAGTACTTCCTACAATATTCTTATAAACACAAGGTTCATCTGGATTTTTGACGAAATCAAACTCTTTGATAACATCATCAAAACAGATGTTCCAACTCTGTGATGCCTGCTTTAATCCATAAATGGATTTAAGCAACCTAAATGCTTTCCCGCTGCTCCCATTATCAATGAAGCCCTCTGGTTGATCCATATAAACGTATTCTTCTAAATCATAATTTAGAAAAGCCGTTTTAACGTCCATCTGCCAGATTTCATAGTCGTAGTGAGCAGCTATAGCAAGTAGGATCCGAATGGATTTAAGCATGGCTACAGGAGAAAAGGTTTCGTCATAGTCGAGTCTCGGTCTTTGTCGAAATCCTTTCGCCACAAGCCTTGCCTTATAGGTCTCCACCTGCCCATTTACACCGATCTTTCTCTTAAAGATCTATTTGCACCCTATAGGTTTTACCCCAGAGGGTAAAACATCCAAAGTCCATACTTTGTTGGTGTACATAGACTCCATTTCGGATCTCATGGCATCCAGCCACTTCACAGAGTCACCACTCGTAATAGCTTGCTGAAAACTGGTAGGTTCATCATCATCCATGATGCAATCTTCTCCATCACCATCAATGAGAAAACCGTAGTACCTCTCCGGTAGGTGAGAAGTCCTACCAGATCTAAGGAGTGGCTGAGGTTCATTAGGTTCTGTTGTAACTTCATGTTCAACTAAGTCGTCATTTGTAAATTATGTCTCTAGAACCTCTTCGAGATCTACCACATTGCCATCATCATCATTTGGAAAAATCACATTTTCTAAAAACGTGGCATTTCGAGAAACAAACACCTTTTGTTCCTCCTTGTGGTAGAAAAGATATCCATATGAATCTTTTAGATATCCCACAAATACACACTTGACTGATCGTGTCTCGAGTTTGTCCGGATTCTGCTTTTTGACAAAAGCCGGAAAACCCTAAATCTTAACTCGCTTAAGGGATGGTCTCATCCCATACCATGTCTCATATGGAGTGGTAGACACGTTCTTGGTCGGAACCCTGTTCAATAGAAAAGCTGCAGTCTCCAATGCATGCCCCCACAAGGAGAGGGGCAACTCAACATCACTCATCATGGATCGTACCGTATCAAATAGGGTTCGATTCCGCTGCTCTAACACACCGTTGTGCTGTGGTGTGTAAGGGGGAGTGAGCTGAGATAGAATCCCATTCTCATTTAGGAAGTTCGAAAACTCTGTACTAAGATACTCACCACCTCGATCTGATTGAAGCATCTTGATGCCCATTCCAGTTTGTTTTTCTACTTCAAGTTTGTACTCCTTGAATTTCTCGAAAGCTTCAGACTTATGCTTTATTAGAAACACATGACCGAATCTTGAGAAATCATCAGTAAAAGTTATGAAGTAAGAAAAACCGCTTCTCGCATGTGTAGGCATTGGCCCACATACATCACTATGAATGAGGCCTACGAGCTCAGTAGCTCTTTCTCCATGTCCAGTAATCGAAGTTTTGGTCATTTTCCCTTTGATACAAGACTGACAAGTCGCATAAGATTTACACTCAAAAGAATTTAAATATCCATCTTTATGAAGCTTGTTTAGTCATGTTTCATTAATATGACCAAATCTACAATGCCAAAGAAAAGCATCATTTATATCTGAAAAATTTCTTTTATTTGTGTGTTGTATGTTGAAAACTGTGTGTTGATTAAGGATGTATATCCTGTTATTAAGTGTACCATAACCAATCAACTTTTGATTCAGTTTGATGTTCATAACATTGTGCTTCAATACAAAATGATATCTTTCATTGTCCAACAAAGAAACAGATATTATATTACAAAGCATGCTTGGTACAAAATAACATGGGTTCAAAACCAATATATAACCCGATGTCAACACCAGATGATACTCTCGTATTGAAACTGCGTGTACATTGGAACCATTTCCAACCCGGAGAGTATGATCACCTGTCTTCAAAATACTGCTATTTCTCATCCCCTGCACAGAATTGCAGATATGAGAACCCGAACCGGTATCCAATACCCAGGAAGCATAGTTTATAGAAAAACAGTTTTCAGTTACGAATACACCTGAAGCTGAAGCATCACCATGCTTCCTTTTCATGAGACCAAGGTACTCAGTATAGTTCCGCTTCCAGTGCCCCGTCTTTTTGCAATAAAAACATTCTCCTTTTCCCAACTCCGCAACTTTGGATTTGTCTTTCCCCTTTGCTTTCTTGATTCCACCTCTCGGCTTGGTGGATTTCTTCTTATTCTTTCCCTTGGCTTTGGCTTTTGGGACGGAAGAGGAAGATTGTCCAACAAGCAGAGAGGGAGACTTCGCCTTAAGCGTGGTCTCCACGTTTCTCATCATATTGAAAAGTTTGGGTAGTGACTTCTCCATGTTGTGCATGTTGAAGTTCACTACGAAAGGAGCAAAGGCAGAGGGAAGAGACTGTAGAACAATATCTGTATATTGATCATTATCCATTGTCCATCCGAGGCCCTCAAGCTCTTCAATAAGAGCCATCATCTTCAAAACGTGGTCACCTACTGAAGTGCCAGGAGCCATCCGCATTTGAAACAGCTTTCGAGATGCTTCGTATCATAAGATACGAGACTGCTCCCCATACAACTCTTTTGTATGGAGAAAGATGGGTTGAACATCCATCTCCTCGTGCTGCTTTTGATGTCTATTGTCTATCGATGCAAGCACGAGGCATTTGGCGGTAGCACATTCAATATCCCACGTTTTGCGTAGTTCCTTATCCGCAACAGAAGATTTAGGGCCTGGTTTGGGCGGGGCTGAGGCAGTAAGGACATATGATATTTTATCATATGTGAGAGCAATGTTAATGTTTCTCAACTAGTCTTAATAGTTCGGTCCGGTAAGCTTATTTTTCTCTAATAGTAGATTTAGTCCAGATATGGTTATCTACCATTAGGAGAGAGAAAAGAATACACTCAGCGAAAACTCTTCCAAAGATCAGATTAGTTATTTATCTTATCTAATCGATATCTCCCATTGTTTTTATCAAATTTTCCTTCAAACCTCAAAAGGAAAAAAATTAGCCAGGATTAATTACATTCTACAACTTCGCTAACCGTTCAGCCAGGCCACTGCCGGTACTTTTGAGGGAGGTTCCTCATGCTTTCGCACGGACCTAATTAAAATAAAGCTCAATTTCCCAGAGGCTTAGCCCCTTTGATACCTTTCTAGACACCTAATGAGTTAACTAATTGTAAAGTGCAAAACTCTCCCAGGAGCAACTATTGCTCACAGTGGGATCGGGATCCTACTATCACATAGAAGGTATGCAATCTCATTGCAAATTTCAACACTTGAAACTCCCGATATGGTTTTTACCCCTAGCACTTATAACCTTGACTATAATCAACATATCATAAATACTAGTCAAGTTCAACCCGTCATTTCATGATTAATTAGACCCACCCATATGACCCTTGACTATAATCAACATAATCACATGAATGTCCTAATTAATCGCATCATATACTGTGTAGGAAGACATCACTTAGCTACCGTACACTACGCCTTGACTATAATCAACATACGTAGCACGAATACTAAGTACTCTACTTCCTAAAATGACAGAGGGCTGCAAATAGTTTTTAAAAAAAAACTTTTAACGCTTTGAACTTGATATCGTTGTAGAATCTAATGTTTTAAAAAGGAGTGGCTTAAGCCTTGCCTTTTGAAATCTTGCTTTTTCATAAAAATCCGAGTAGGTTTCAAATCTGATTCTACAACATCTTTTTAGGTTTCTTTTGTTTACATTAATCATATTAATGTAGTCCCATCATTTAAGTCCTTAAGCCATTACAGAAAAGAAACGAAAATAGAACGTACGCTTATGCCATCCGCATTCGCCACAATGTTCCGTTATGTACCATTAGGTTACTTAACAAACGGCATAGCGGGGCGAGACTAGCGCGGATGCAAAACATAAGCAACGATTATATATCATATATATAATACATCATTCGTCTTAGCATATAAAGTGATCACATCACAGAATATCAACAGCAGAAGCACATATATAAAAATACAAGATATATTAGGAGGTCCGTATTTTGCATTTAGCCAACAATAAAAAATACGGATTCCATGGTCGTGATGAATAGCCAAGCCTACACCCCTAGACACCTACGAGAGCGGCAAGTGACCCTACCAATTCTACAGTTTAGGAGACCCAGTCTCGACTCCTCGAGATGGCCTCCCACTGAACCCTAGAACCCGGTCACTTGTGCTCCCATCCTTGGGTCTATCCTAATGAGGAAAAGTAAATAATATACAACAATGGTGACATCATCCTCAACCCGGAAGTGCCCCAATAAAAGAATATTATATACATTTAATTTTACATGAATGAAAAGAAAGACTCTCATCTCACATAAAACCCCCGGCCATTCATTCACGATGATCATGTACATCATATCTCAGCAACACATAATATCACCTATCATCAAAGTAAGTAAGTATGCGTACCCCAATTGTCGTTGATGTATAGCAACGAAACCAGCGATACATCACATAATACACTTACGGTCGCAGAAAAGAAAGTGAAAAACTACAACAATTGGAATCGACACTGCCTTTAGACATCATAAACCCGGAATATCACATATTCAGGATTTCATGCCTAACAATGCAAATCTTATATTTAGGTCTCAACCATGAAAACACCTTTTCAAAAGAAGTCGGGCAATTCAACTAGATTCCCGATTCTACCGAGGCCAAAATATTAGATTTACACGCAACCAATTACTTTTCAAAAAACTAATTAGTGTAGATTCCAATTATTGTATCACATTCAAAAATATCAAGACAATGTTAAACATTTCGATCGAGTCAACAAACACCCACAAATTACCCCGGAAGCTCAACACTTGAGCAAAGCTAAAATATTAAAAAACGTACTATAGTATCTATGGACCAACCGTAGAAGGGTCAACCCTTACCTCACCTATGGTGCCACAGGACTACGGCAAACCCTAAGGTTTAGCCATGATTCCATGGTCATAGAATCGAGTTAGGGTTTTGTTCCTCTAGAGGGTCCATAGGGTTACTTACATGAACATTCAAATATCTTTTACTTAGGAAAATTCCAACACTTGGAAATTTTCAGCGAGGGTAATGGGGGGTGATTGATGTTTGCTCGAACAGTTAAACATCTTCTAAGTTACCAATACAATGTTAAAATTACAACTACGAAATACTCTGAATAAGGCCCTAAGCAAAATTAGCATCACATGAAATTTTGGCCTAAACAAACAACACCTTAAACCCCATAAACTACAGACCAGAGCACAGGAAAAATTCAAGGTGATTCTGGGCACAGGGGACCGGCCACACCAGTTTTTGGAGGGATGTGCTCGGGAGAAATCCGAGGGAATTGCCTTAAATTTATTCTGTGTTTTATATGCATCATGTACAAGCTTCTGCAGTTGTTTAAAAATTTTTTCGAGCCCGTTTTAAAATCGGTAGAGAAGCTTATTTCAGGGTTTCAGTTTTGTTAGTTAAGAGTTGTTTCGGTTTCGTAATTAATCTAACATCGTCTAAGTTTCTAGCTTTGCTCTGATGCTACTGTAGGGATTCTCTAGCACTATGCCAAGGTTTAGGTTTGCATCGCACATGCTATAACAAAAAATTTAAAGGGGTGCTAAACAATCTAACCATGAATCGAACTAGAAAAATAGAGTAACAACATGCTAGTATCATATACTACAAGTGTCTAACACTAAGTGGGGAGAAATACAACCTTTGTAGACCTCCTCCTTGACTCCTTGGATCGTGTAGGGTTTGAACCGGTTGGCTTGTATCCTTCCGCGTCCACGATGATGCACCACGAAGTCCCTTTGCACCAAGCTCCAAGCGTCACTTGATCAAGGATGAAGATGAAGCAAACACTCCACACTAGTGGGCTAGACTAAAGTAGTATGGTGATGTAGGTTTGGATCTCACTTAAAAACCTTTTTTTTTAATTTCTTCTCTTTCTTTTTAAACCCTAGGGAGCTTTGAGGAGAGAGAGGAAGAAGGAGATGGCTCAAGCTTGACTCAAGAGAATAATGAATAACTCTAACTAAACTCAAGAGAGTAAGTGAGAGTCATGCCATGCTAAACTATGGTTACAAAATATCTAGATATTTTGTATCTTGTGTTTAAGCAAAACCATAGATAATTAAACCATGGTATTAATCCCATTTTTTCTTTTCTCAAATAATCAAAATATCTAAATATGTAACCATGTAAGTCTTGCATTACCACCACTAATGTATCATCAACCATGATACATGTATGCTTGCATGTGTGCATCCATATCAACATATACATACACTCATGCATGCATCATAAAGAAATAGGTTTTAATAAATGAGCTAATGGATTTAATATTAAATCAACACTTGATTTAATAACCCGGTCATATCACATACAACCCGTCCAATAGTAAACACCCAACTAAAATACAGTATCCAATATACGCATTTAATCGAGCTCCCGTGTATATCACATATGCACCCCACATCTTTTCGCCGGAGCTAGGAGACCCCTTTGTGAGACTCTATGACTCGTCAATATGCTAGCAGTAAGCAGAGATCACATCACATGCCTACAAACCGTCAGTGGCACAAGCTATACGTAACGGCTCCCAGGTATTGAGCGATCAGAAGAAACACAAGCAAACCTGATAAAACTCCCATCTGGCCAATTGTTCACACTTACCGTACAGTACGGTTTCTTCGTCAGATATGCTGCATATGTGAGTCTAAGGATGGTATCGTCGACCCCAATAACCCAATAAATCATGCCGGTATATGGCTCATAACAGATCGAAAAAATACTGATAAGACTTATCAGTAAATCTCAGCAGCCCTGGCCAGGGACTTCCTGTTATAGCCAATCGTACATGGTTCAACATCAACCCCCAATACAGGGAGAGACGAAACCCCTCCTATCGCTCATTGCCTCCATGTGCCTCGGGACTGTACACAAAATCCACTTGTTTGCACGACTCAGTAGAATCGTGGTAGGGTGGAGATCAAAGTACAGTAGGAGGCACACAAGACTCTATGACGATCTCGGGTCTATAGACTAACATGTACTAGTGTCACCTGAGAACTGCTATCCAACGATAGATATAATACAACATAGGAGTTCTCTGCGAGTCCGTTCAGTGTACCCAGTCTCACTGAGCACCCGTACACGATCTTTGGTGTCACCACACCAATAGATATGGGATCATCCTTCGCCCATCATATGGGACAAGTAACGTATACGCTAGTCTAATTTTATAATATCGATGCCTAGTCTCGATATACCCACGACTAGGACCATTTCAAGGATATTCTTATAAACTACACATGTCCCACTAGTATGATACGCATCATAATCTCAGTAGTACTGCATATCCTAAAAGATATATCAACATGTACCAAATGAATGAAAGCATGATCAATTGAACATGTCAAGATAAAAGTGCAACCATATAGCATACTATCATGTCGAGCAAGAATGTCCCCTGAATACACACACACACACAAACATGCCGGTACATACACTATCATATAATGGCCTCTAGGGCATACATATATCCAACAAACTGTACTCGGCTGTCGCATAAGATCTGCCAATCTGCAGAAAACTGTCTCTGAACTGCGCTCAAACAGGAAAAGCTATCCCTGGGCCTCTGACTCAAAGCATCTGCCACAATACTCACCTTGCCCGGATGATAAAGAATCTCACAGTCATAGTCCTTCATAAGCTCCATCTAACGGCGCTGTCTTAAATTTAGATTTCGCTGCTGAAAGATGTATTTTTAAGCTCTTGTGGTCCATAAATATCTGGCATGATTCGCCGTATAAGTAGTGTCTCCAGATCTTGAGTGCAAAAACCACCGCATCCATCTCTGAGTCATGAGTGGGATAATTCTGCTCATGCTTCTTCAATTGCCGAGAAGCATAGGCGACGACCCTACTGTGCTGCATCAAAACACAGCCTAAACCCACTCGAGAAGCATCGCAATAGACAACAAAGCTGCCCGAACCTGATGGCAAGGATAAAGCTGGTGCAGTCGTCAAACGAGTCTTCAACTGCTGAAAACTCTGCACGCATGCCTTGGTCCAAAGAAAAGGAACCCCCTTTCGAGTCAAAGAGTCGGTAGTACCCGGCCAAACCCAAGAAGCTGCGAATCTCTGTAATTGATACTGGTCTGGGCCAATGCTGTACGACCTCGATCTTCTTCGGTTCCACACGTATGCCATCTCTCTTAACCACGTGACCTAAGAAATTGACGCTGTCAAGCCAGATAGCATACTTGGAGAATTTTGCGAACAATCGGTGCCCCCTCAAAGTCTGCAATGTGATCCTCAAATGCTGCTCATGCTCCTCTCTACTCAAGGAGTACACTAGAATATCATCAATGAACACGATAATGAACTAATCAAGAATCAGCCTGAATATGTGGTTCATCAAATCCATAAACACTGCTGGGGCATTGGTGAGCCCGAACGACATCACCAAAAACTCATAATTCCCGTAGCGCGTGCGAAAAGCAGTCTTCGGAATGTCATCATTCCGAACCCGCAACTGATGATAACCCAGCCGTAAGCCAATCTTCAAGAAATGTCCCGCACGCTGAAATTGATTAAATAAATCGTCAATACGTCGTAGGGGATATCTGTTCCATATAGTCACTCGATTCAACTGACGATAATCGATGCATAATCGCATACTGCCGTCTTTCTTCTTGACGAACAGGATATGAGCTCCCCAAGGTGACACATTCGGACGAATAAGCCCTTTATCTAGCAAATCTTGCAACTAATCCTTCGGCTCTTTAAGCTCCGCCGGGGCCATCCGATAAGGCGTTATAGAAATAGGCCCTGTGCCGGGGATCAAGTCAATATCTCACTCTGGCGGCAATCAAGGCAACTCGTCACGAAAGACATCGAGAAATTCCCTCATAATCGGGACCTGGTCAAACGGGACCCCTACGGCTCCAGCATCATGAACATACGCCAAAAATCCCTGATATCTTTTCCTCAAGAGCCGACTAGTGTGAAGAGAAGAAATCAAACTGGAAAGGGTAGCACTATAATCTCCCTGAATAACAAGAACTAGCTCACCTGGAAAACTAAATCTGACCGCCTTCACACGGCAGTCCACAGGCGGATAACAAGTGGCTAGACAGTCCATGCCCAGAAGAACGTCGAAGTCTAATATATCGAAGAGAATCAAATCAACAGAAGAATCCCTCTCCCCGATATGAACAGAACATGATCGAAATACATGTCGAGAAACAAAAGACTTTCCTACTAGAGTAATAACAACAAGTGGCTGATCTAGCAAAGACGACTCTCGGCCCAACCTCGGTGCAAAGTGAGTAGATACGCAAGAATGCATAGAACCTGGGTTAAATAACACCCGCACGTCGAACAAACATACTGGGAGAGTACCTGTCACAACGGCTTTGGATGCCTGCGCATCCTTAGGAGTCAAAGCGAACACTCGGGCCTGTCCCCCACCAGTAGCCGGTTGTCCTCTGCCTCTGCCACCTCGTCCTCTCAGGACTGGACTGCCACGCCCACGGCTTGTAGGAGCATCTGAACAGCATGGAGCAACAACAGGTGTAGGAGGTAAAGCTCTCAGAGGAGGTGGTGAAGGTGGTAAGGTCACAGGTGGAACTGTCGTCTCGCCGTACAATTTCTGAAAAGGTGATACGGAATCCCACATCGAAAACAACCAAGCAACTGCTGCTGACCCAGTACATAAAAGCTGATTAACTGGCCTCGCATAATTCCTCGACCACCACCACGGCCTAAAAAGAATCCGCCACGACCTTTGCTTGTTATGTCTATGCCAAATAGCTCTGGAGCCGATATACCTGTACGAATCCTCTTCGGCACTGTGGTCTCAGAAATACGCTCCTCTTCCACCGACAAACAAGGAACCCCCCTCTTCCACAATTAGGTGAAGACCAGGCCCTTCGACGACTAAAATAGCTGTAACATTTTGGAAATCGTTTAGGCGATTTTCCGTTTTTAGGTAAAATAAATTTTTGTTTTCCGTAAAAACCTAGAAGCGATTTTTTGCAGTATAGATTTTACTGCACCTAGTTTAGCTAGGAAATTGCTAGTTTGCGGGATTTTGTATGTCACTTGTAATTTTAGTGCATTTTAGTATTTTCCTTAATTAAAATATTATTTTAAGTTGTTAATTATGCACTTGATTAGTGGTAATTACAATTTTGTTTGGGTTAATTATTACTAATGTGAATCTATACTAATTTAATCACTTGATTAAGCTTTAAACCTTCTCACCTAAATTATCTAGATATTTGTGGAAAATAATTAATTTTTGTAATAAAAAATGAAAAGGAATAAGAGGTGGCTTTTGTAATTAAGCTTTAAATGTGTTTTGACCAAGATTTTCCACACACTTCTATACTTATCCCCACTTCCCTCATCATGGCCCCCTTGGCTGTCCCAACTTCTTCTTCACCTCATTTGCACTTCTTCTTGCTAAAATAAATCATCAAAAATCATAAATAAATCCTACAAACTCATAAACAAATCCATACCCTTCATTCTTCATCACTAAACAAGCTTGGATCTTCAATCAAGTTAGCATTTTGGAGGCTAAAATTTGGATTTCTAGTTGCAAGTTGTGATTCTAGTGTGAGGTATAAATCCTAAACCTACACTCTATTTGTTGTTTTAAATCATTAATTAGCTTATTAGATGTTAATTTAAGCTTTCATTTGCATGTTTTGAACTTTCTAGAAATGGTTTTTGATAATCAATTTAGGCTTTTGTTTAGTGAAATGATTAAGTGTGAAGTTTAGATAAAAGAAAACTTAACCTAGTGCAAGATTGTTAAATGATATTTTTTCCTAATTATCTAATTATCTTAATTGCAAACTAAACTTTTACTAAATCTCTTTTGGGTGAGACTAAAATTCTAGTAAGGGTTTGTGAGGTTTAATCAAGTATTATGAGATTATTGTGATTACTAGTTTGGATTAAACTTGTTGTTTTGAGCTAAAATGATTAAATGTTGCTTACTAGATTTCGGTAAAGTTTAGGCGTGAGTTTCTATTGATGTTGCGATGTGATATATATTAGATTCCACGTTTTATATTTTGTTTTGAATGCGTGATCGGTACGATCGGGGTCTAGCCTTGGTGGTTGTGTCGTTTTGCGTTCCTAGCTAGGGTTGTACCGATATCGTACGCGTTTTGTGCACTGAGTGCACAGTGTGTTTATCTTGTTGACGTTATCCTTGCGTTTTGTTGTCTTCATGTCGGCGCAGAATATTTAGTCTTATGTGTCGTGTTTGTGTAATTATAGGATCGCGAGCAGGGACTTCGGACGCTGCGAAGAAATGGAAGCAGACGGTCGGATTTACTTAGCTCGAGATCATCTGTGAGTAGATTTAACATCTACAAGTGAATCGCCCGCATGACGTTATGCGTCTGGGCTAGATTAAATGATATGACTATTAGTAGAAGTATATGGACATTGATTGTGCATGTGTTCCTTTATTGCATATCTCATTTCCTATTGTGTATGGACTTAGTATTAATAAGAGAAAACACTATTACTGACGGTTCATGTTGCATAAGCACAAATTGCATGTTACACCTACAACGTTGGTAATTGCCATAACACGCACAACCTATATACATATGTGATATTGTAGTTGGATAGGGATAATTGAGATAGTGATTCTTAATCCTTTGTGCATATGAGATATAGCTGACACCTGTACATACGTGATACTGTTTTGGTTAGGGACATTGAGACATGATCCTTATAATCCATTGTGCATATGAAACATAGCATACCTGTATACCTACATGCTTACACATATGTCTTGCTATGCACACATACTTACATGTACACCCGCTTACCTTGCTTGGGTTACATATACCTATGTGGCATTCTTTTGTCATTGACGTGGAGTCATTGATTCTTATGCGATTGCACATACGATAGGTAGTATACCTACATACCTACATGTTTACACATATACCTGGCTATAGCTACATGTACATCTTGCATACATAGTTACACATACACCCGTATGGTTTTACATCATTATTGATAGGTACATGCTCATACACCTTGCTATAATTACATATTCACCTTTATATGATGTTTCATTTGGTTTCGGAGAATTAAGAACCGCATGATATACTTAATAACTTGTTGCAGTTAAATAGAGGATTTTCCTTTATATGCTAATATTATTGTTTCATGCTACAAATATTATATTTCATGAATTTCGCATTGATATATGGTTTTCATATGATATTTTCTGGATGTTTTACTCCTGCGTATATATATAAGTAGTACGGGACGCTGACATATATATGTATTGTAACATTTTAGAAATCGTTATACGAATTTTTCCGTTTTATGGCAAAATAGTCAGCATTTTCCGTTTTAACCGATTTTGATCAAACTTCCGTATAAATTTGCCGGCACCTAGTTTAGCTAAAATAAAACTAGTGCGCGAGATTTGGGGGTCAATAGAAAGTTTTGGTTCAAATAGAATTTTTCCCTAATAAAATACTATTTTAAGTGGTAAATTATACACGTAACTTGTGGTAATTATTTCTAATGAGAATCATCGTTAATCTAATCTCTAGAATTAGTTTAGAACCTTCTTTTTTAATATCTAGATTTTTTTTGTGATGACTAATGGTTTAAATTTTAAAAAGAAAATAAAGAAATGAAAAGGTGGAAAAAAAGGACTTATGTTCATTTATTAGCATTTAATGCTATTTTTAGCTAGAATTTTCCTTCATTTCACAAAACCCCCACCATGTTTCCTTCATGGCCGAGACCTCCCCCAAGTATGCCCCATCACTTTCCTTGCTCATTTTCATCAAAATTCAAGCTCCAAAAATGATCAAAAATCCACAAATAATCCTTTAAACTCCAAATTAAATTCATACCCATTAATCCTTAAGCCTAATCTTGCTTTGATCTTCAAGAAGAGCATCAATTTGGAGGGTTAATTTTGGTGATGTTGCTAAAATTGAGATCTTGTTTGTGAGGTATAAATCATAACCCTAATCTTTTAAATTGTTGCTTAATTTTTAAGCTTGCTTAAGTAAGTGCTAATTATAGCTTTAAAGTTCATGTGTAATTAATTCATGTTAATTATTATGAAATCAAGTTAGGCTTTTGATGTGTTTATGTTGTTAAGCAAGATGTGTAGACTTGGAAAAGTTAAGTATATTGTGAAAATGATAATTGTTCTTTTTCCTAATCGCTTTATTAAGCTTAATCGCAAACTAGGTTTTTCTAACTCATTTTTGGGAAAGATTAAAATTATGGATATGGTTTGGATAACTTAATTATGCTTATTGGCGATGTTTGCGATAGCATGAATTGTTAAATTTTTAGACTTGTGCTAAATTGAGATAAGATGATATAACTGCTTACTAAATTTTCGGTAAAATTTGACGTGTGTTTTAAATGAAAATGGAGATGATGTAAATATTAATACCTACGATATTTATTGTATTTGTAAAGGCGTATTGGTATTATGTGGTTTTATTGTAGCAGTTTTCATGTATAGCGACCCTATTTAGGCTTTCGGCCATGTTTACGGTATTTGGATTCTTGGTTTTGAGTTTTGGATGTTGTACTTGGTCGTTGCATGTTTGTACATCAACGAAAAGCATAGTTGACTGTTTTGCATGTGTAGGCTATAAGTTCTAACCTATGAGCGCACCGCGTGCCGTTTTGGATTTCGGAATTGGCTGTTAATAGCGTTGCGAATTCGTATCTTTTTTGTCACACCTTTTTTCACCTTACACGAAGAAAAAGCGTACTTTCTATCTATAAAGCTTGTCTAGTCTGAAAGTGATCGATTGTTCTTTCGAAGAGCCCAGGACCTTTGAGCATAACCGTATGGCCTCATTCCACACTATCTCTTCCCACCTCTCTCCCGAGTCCCGCCTTTCTTGATCTTCCTCCCACTCCTTCTCGGGAGATCACCTCTACACCCCCTGACTCTGAGGATGCCTCTTCTACGGCGCTCCTCGATATTATTCCTACCCTTCCTATCACTCAGGTCTATCAGCGCCGGCATCCCGTTACAAAGACCACGTCTCCGATTAGCTCCCATTGATTGTAGGTACCTTCGTGTGGATTCCGAGACGACGAAGCGCATCGACTACGGCTAAGCGAGAAGTTTAGCTGGTGAGTAGATTTATATCTACCAGGGAAGTCGGGTGGATGGCGTATACCACCCCCGCAAATATTGGATTGAAAGAATGTTTGATTATTATATCCTGATAATGAGATGCGACTGATGTGATTGTAAGTTTTTCTAGATAATATGATAGAAGTGAACACTAGTGAACATATTGGTTTAGGAGAACATGAAATGATAAGTACGATTTCGGAAGTGGACAAGTGTGATGTTCTTTAATTATGATGTGAGATATTAATGTGATGAACGAGTATACAATATGATATGATGACTTAGTGTGATATGTCATTATATGGACTCGAGTCGATACGTGATTGTTGATACCTTTGTAGGTTCCCTGATACGAGATTGACATGGATGTGACCTGAGAGATAGGTATATATTTGTTTGGATAATGATTGCATAATGAGTGATATGTCGTACGAGACTTAGATCTGTACCCCGATGTTGTATAGGTTGATAGAATCCCTATTTGTTAATGCCGCTGTACGTTAGATTACTGTACTCGATGACTTTTACCTGTTGATTTATCCATACCCTTGATTAGAGGATGCCTTACGATAGATTGTACCGTACGGGATGTTGTGAGGCTGAATGCCGATTGATAGATTCACCGACTCGGTCTTGTTGATATGTATACCCCATAGCATTTGATTTATTATATGCATTATGCTGCATTCATGCTATTCTCATTGCATTTCTTATACATGTGCTAGTATACTACTCCATTATCGATGATGCGTATGTTACACTTACACAGATTGCCGTCGCACACACTTCATCATCGATAATTGCTATGTCACTTACACAGTAGAATTGCTATATCATGCTATGATATACTACCATGTTCATATCACTATGCTAGGTTGCATGATATTTTGACATGTACACCCACAAACTTTGCTACAGCTACATGTACAACATGCATACATACTGACATGTACACCCATATATCTCGCTACAGTTGCATATACCCCTAGGTGGTATTGCATTGACATGCGATATTGAGATATTGACTATTACGCCATTGCACTTATGAAATGCATCACACATACTTGATTACATGTAGATACTTATACCTTGCTACAGTTACATGTACACTTCATATGATGCTGCATTTGTTTTCGGAGAATTTGGGAACCGTAAGATAAATTTTTAAAGCTAGATTCATTTAAAAGAGCGGTTTTCCCTTTATATGCTCATATTGATGTTTTATGTTGCATATATCAGTTTTATATGGATTTTACGCATTGAGATATGGATTTCATGTGATTTATGTATTTGAGAACCGTGGGGGGGGGGGTTATTTTCAAGTAACTGTGTATTTTTTGAAAACCCGGTTTCTCTTGATATGATATTTTGATGCGTCCACCGTGAGATTTCTCGGTTCTGAGATTTTTGATATATACCCGATGCGAGGAGTGTAGTGGGCCGTGTGCGGGTACATGGTGGAGCCCGGTACAGTTCCCATCGGCAAGATGATCGCAGATGATAGGCGATGAGCCTGGAAGGTGGGCAAGTACCTACCGGTGATAGTATTTGGACTCGGCGGTTATCGTGGTGATACCGACCGGAGTGATGTACGGACATGACGTCAGGGCCAGTCGTGGTGACAGCGCCTGAGTTATGAGGATTTACGTGTCGATGCTAGACACGGGTATTCATGATGTTTCGGGTGTCAGTGATAGATACCCAGGTTTCCATGATTGTGATGTGGCATTGATGGACACACACTCTTTGATATCCTCATATTTACTTGCATATACCTTTTTGATATTTACATGCAGGAGTTGTTGTGTCAGTGGTTGACACGTGGACGAGATCCACTGCATACATGCATTGATTTTATTGTTGGACTAGATCCACCTGCATACATGCATTGATTCATTGTTGGGTGATATACACTTGCTGTTAGGCATTTATATTATGTTGGCACATATGCAAATACGGTCACCCTAGATATCATAGTATTACCTTTATGATATAGTTGACCTAGGAATCGTTGTTTATTTCGATTTCCAGCTGTTGATGTTTTCTACTCACGAGTTGGCAACTCACCCTCGTTGTGCCATAGTTCTTGCAGGTTGTCCGCTTGGATCAGTAGCGGCATCGTTGGCACAGAGCTTACTTTCGGGTGATTTGTTTAGGTAGGTGGTACATGTTGGATCGTGCCCCTCTCATACTTGTTATTCATATTGTATCTAGTCACTCCATCAAATCAGAAAATAGTAATTGTATATGTTGCAGACTTAGAAGACTTGTAGTTGCGAGTGTAACGTTTTATAAAATATTATTTTTGGGAATTTAATATTAAAATAATATTTTTTCCGAAAACTGCCGATTTGCGAAATTGGGGTTTTCGAAAAAGGGTATAAATATATACCAATAATTATGAAATAAATAGAAATTAAAATGATTTATTCATTTAATAATATAATTAAAGGATTTGGCAATTTTAAAATTTATTATACGCAGTTTCGATAAAAACCCGATTAGTGCACTGCTAATCGCGATTAAGCCAAATCCGCGTTTTTACAGTTTCCATGGTTAGTGCACCATGACATGTTCATTTTTTTACATGTTTCATTTCATTTGGGCCTTAGATTATGGTTTTTGATGGATAGAAAAGAGAAAATGAAAAAGGGAAAAGTCAAGGAGACATAATGATTAGGTTAGGTGAGCTTGGAGAGAGAGAGTGTGTGTGAATTGTGAGAGAAAGGAGAGGGGCTGCTGCCTTTTGTTAGCTCCATATTTTTCTTCTTCTCTCCTTCATCTCCTCAACTCCAAAAACCCTCCACAAAAAAATCCATAGATCCATCTCCAACCATGCCCCAAAACCCTACACACCCTTCATAAATATTAATCCCCTCTTCAACCTCTACACGATGGACCTAGCAAAATGGGATTTTGACGACGTTAGAAAGTTATTGCTGCCTAGAGTGGACTAGATGAGATATAATTTCTTCCCTTTAGATTAGTTTTGTGAGATATCATATTTAGATGTCGTATTGTGGAGATTTGTGACATATTGGGAAACCCTAGAAAGAGGTTGAGTGTTGTTGAAATTGGTGATGTGTAGTGGCTGACCACAAGCCTTAGGTGCTGTTTAGTGACCTGGAACAGACCCTAGTAACCCCAAAACACGGATTTAGAAACCCGACATCGGATAAATGTGTAATCTGTGAAGGTGTTCTGGAATCTGGAGCAACCCGGGGGTACCAAAAATAAAATTGAGCAGACAGTGAGTCGTGCAGGCACCTAGGAAGCTACCACCAAGACCCGAGCCCCTAATTCAACCCTACGGCCGCAAATTAAATCATTCTGGCCGCAATTTGCGGCCAGAGTAGAAGGGAATTGGTCCATTTTTGTTCCAGGGCTCATTTAGCACTAAATTAGACCCCTCCTATATATAGTTTTGGCTAATTGTCATCTGGGGAAAATCTGGGAGCATTTTGGTGTGTTTTAGGCGATATTTTCCGTATTTTTAAATGCACTTTCTTGATATTTGGATTTGTATTTGGTTGTCGGGTGTTCGTACATCGACAACAGTGGTTAATTGTTGGATTTGCATGTTTGGGCCATAGGTTCCAACCTATGAGCACACTGTGCGCTGTATCGGTTTTCTGCATCGATTTTAATATGTAATGCGATTGGTTATTATTGCAGGTACCCTTGCATGGATTCCGAGGCGAAGAAGCGTGGCGTCATCGATTTCGGCGAGCGAAGACCAGGTGAGTACATCTATATCTACTGGGGAAGTCGGGTGGATGGCGTATAGCAACCCCGGAAACTTCTGATGGATACCGATTTATAGATTATGGTTAGGAAACCTAGATTATGAAACTAGGGTTAGAATATAGATAGCTATGTAGTCACATTAGAAACTAGAGGTTAGTTAAGTGTCATATGCTACTACTACCCTAGGATGATGTTTAGCGATATTACCGCTTAGGGTTCTGTAGGACTAGATAGTCGAGGTAGATGCGTCATCCGAACCATACCTTTTTCTAAACTAAGGAATCGTATGTATCTTTTAAATGTATATCTTGAGGGATGTTACGGATTTTCAAATGATATCTTTTCCTTAAAAACACCGTAACCTCTGATTCGAAAACTACGATTCACTTCTTTAAAAATCTGATTGTATGGTTCGGAAGTGTTTGTTAGATTAGATACTATACATAGTAGAGATAGAAGGTTTATGTAAATTCGACATGATATGAGATATAAATGCGATGGATGAATACAAGATGAATTTGATGATATGATGAGATGATGATATGATATGATGGTATACGGATACGAGTCGATCGAGATGACTTATACCCTGCTGGTCCCTTGATATGAGATTATTGCAGATGTGACCCGGGACATAGGTACATAGGGTTATATATATATGGAATGTTGTGAATCATGGATGATAGGCCGTATGTGATATTAGGCCGTACCCTCTTTTGTTGTATAGGATGATAGGATCCCTGTTAGCTTAATGCCGCCGCACGATGATATTCCGTGCGTGATGAGTTGACTTGATGATTGATCCTTACCCTTGACTAGAGGTTGCCGTACGATGGATATTTTACCGTACACGATGTCATTGGGCTGGATGCCGAATGATAGATTCACCGACTCGGACATATGATAGTTGTGTATACCATAGCGGTTAGCTGATGATTTACTTGCTGCATTCATGATATTATTATTGCATCGCATATACCTGTGATAGTACACCTGCACCATTATCGATGATGCGTATGTTACACGTACACATATTTGCCGGCTCACACACTTCATCATCGATAATTGCCATGACACTACACAGTAGGGTTGCTGCATCATGGCATATACATTGATACCTTCATACTTGTGCACATACATATTGTACCTACATAAATAACCAGTTTTATTGTAAAATTGGAAACCGCATACTATACTTTAAAAACTGGAATCATTTTAAAAGAGCGGTTTTCCCTTAATATGTCATATCACTATTCCATATTGCATGATACACGGATATGCTCGCATTTCTTTTACATGTCGCATACATCATGCTCTATTATTTTACGCATTGAGATATGCTGTTTTTATGAGATTTCTGGATTTGAGAACCGTGGCTATTTCAAAAGGAAGCATGTACTATTTTAAAAAACCCGGTTTCTCTTGATATGATATTTCAGTGCGTCCACCATGCGTTTTCTCGGTTCTGAGAGTAGCATGTGAAACCCGATTCGAGGAGTGGTAGGCACCGATTGCGGGTATATGGTGGACCCGGTGAGGTACCCCGGGGCAAGAAGACTCGTATATGTTAGACGGTGAGCCCGGCAGGGGGAGCACTACCTACCGGTGATAGTATGTAGACTCGGCGGTTATCCGGAGGATACCGACCGGAGTAGCGAGATGGATATGAGGGCCGACCACGGAGTGCGGCGCCTGAGATATATGAGGATTTACGTGCCGATGCTGGGCACGGTTTTCATGATGTTTTCGAGTGTCGGTGCTAGGCACTCAGGTTCCATGATTTGATGTGTCGGGAGGGACACTGTTGATGTACATATATCCTCATACTTTCATGCACACTCTTTTATGATATTTACATGCATGATGTTGTTGCGTCAGTGGTTGACGCGTGGACTGGATCCACATACATACATACATACATACACTGATTTTACTATGGGAGATTACACACATGCTTATAGACATTGATTTATGGGTGGACGGGATCCACATATCCGCATGCATTGATTATTACTGTTGGATGTTATCCACGTGCTTATAGATAGTGACTACCTTGTTGGCATATACGACCCGGTCACCCTAGATATCATAGTATTACCTTATGATATAGTTGTCCTAGGAATCGTTGTTTATTCTATTTCTACTTGTAGATATATTTCTATTCACGAGTTGGCAACTCACCCCCGTTGTGCCACAGTTCTTGCAGGTTGACCGCTTGGATCAGTAGCGGATTCGCTGGCACACAGATTCATTTGGGTGTTTTGCATTGGTAGGTGGGATATTTGTATCGTACCCACTCTTTTATTATATTTCATATTGTATCTAGTTAACTCCATCAATCAATAAAGGTTGTATTTGTATAAGTGATGAGACTTAGTGAGACTTGTAGTGGGAGATTTGAGCGATGGGTTTTATTTTCCCTTTAGGGTTATATCTTGCTCTTTCATTTATCTTTTTGTGGTGAACTTCGCCGTTGGGCGTCGTATGCTTATTTATACTATATTGTGTGGTTGTGATCCGCCGTTTGGCGAAGAGCTAGCTCCCTCTTGGGGATGCCATTATTTTTGTTATGTATTGTGGTTTTGGATCAAAATATACAAAGGAGGTGCTGCCAAAATATTTTTCAAAAGACGAAACATGTTTTCAAACTGATAAATTTCACTTGCATCGTTCATGTTTCTTTCCATGCATTAAGGAAACTTGTTTTCATTATACTTTTATTTCAAACCTCACCTCCTTTATTTTTCTAAAAATGTTTAGATTTCTAGGTTTCAGCTTACTTGAATTCCGTTACGCCTTTAGACGTGGTGTGATTCAAGTGCTGGTCACGAGCTAATATTTCGGGTCGTGACAAAGTTGGTATCAGAGCTCCAGGTTTAACCTTTGTTCGAGTCTATGTTTGACTATGCGGAGTCTGGGGCGAGAGTGTATTTCGGAACCTAGGCTTGACCTTACGGAACTTAGACTTGAACGGGGGGGGGGTATTAGACCCGAACTTTCGTTTCATAGGCTGGCCCTGATTGATGGAGTAGATGGCTTGAGTAGAGTAACGTACCGTACGTATGTTCCGCGGCATATTTACGATACGATACTCCACTTAAGAAACCTTAGGATGTATTTATTTTTTTGACTTGTGATTCTCTTCGTATCCGTGATTATACATCCCTTGGAGATCCTCGATTCTATTAGTTCATGATCATACTTTCATTGATGCTGTTCCTTCTTATGATCATGTATCCATTCTGGATTTGTCATTTCCTCTCATGCCGTTGATCTGCTCTCTTTGATACTCGATTGAGGTTCCTGTCACCATTGTTGAGCGCAGTTGAGCTGCTGCTAGTGTTACGGTCAGGGCGAGCTCGTGTGATACGAGGGCTGACCATTGTGTTTTCTGGTGACATGAAAACGTCTCGAGTTAGTATTGATGATTGTGACCTCTTGTAGAGGTGAGTGCTTGGTTTTACACCGGATGATCGGGCCATTGTTAGAGCTGCCAGTTGAGAGAGGACTGTTGATATACAGCATACCTCAGAGATTTTGATGTCGCCTACCGTGCAGACAGATAACCCAGCTGTTGCTGAGATTGATTGGATGTCGCTTCTGGAGCTTACGAGCTGAGACTGCCAGGGCTTCCAGGTAGAAATGCGACAGATGATAGCTAGTCTACCCCGATTTGAGAGACGGAGGTGATTCGTCATATTGATGCGCCGCCGCAGGCCCAGTTGAGTTGAAGATTTCCAGTGTGGAGAGTCTTACTCAGATTTAGAGCAGACCGATTTAGAGATGACCGCCGATGTATCACTTTTTCGGGAGGATTGAGGCGCTGTTCAGCGTACAGACGAATGAGCCAGTTGTTACTGCAAATGACGAGGTGTCGCTCAGAGGTTGGAGCTACTGCAGCATAAGAATATACTTAGAGGTATGATGGAAGGTCGCTAGCCACCCAAGGGTGAAGGACTAGGACATGTGGTTCGTTCGCTATCCGATGCGAGGTCATCTGATAGATTGATTCCAGTTAGAGACGACTTCACGCAGATTCATTGAGAGTCGACAGAGACGATCGAATGTCAGGAAACCATATTCCAAGTTTAAAGTATTCGGAAAGACGTGCAAGCAATTCTATGGACCCTCTTGAAGAATGAAACCCTAACTCGACATAATAACCGTGTGAAAACCTTTGAACCTTAGGGTTTACGGCAGTTCCACGGCGCCATTAGTGAGGCTTGGGTTTGCCCTTCTACGGCTGGATCACTGATGCTGTGGCATGTACTCGATACTATTAAACTGTGCCCAAGATGTTGATCTCTTGGGGGATTATGAGGTCTTGACATGTCGATCGGATGGTTCGACATCATTCGGATATCTTGCAATGGGATGCATTGCTTGGGAGACTTCGGATACGAGCAGAGCCATTGGAGCGCAGTCCTTGCAGCCACGAGAAGGCGAGTCTGAATCAATCGACATTGGAGCCGAGTGAAGTAAAGAGTTCACACGAGGATTCGATGAGGTGACGTTCCACTCCGCTGATATCAGAGATATGATACGCATGCAGAGGCGTAGTTTATGGATATACCTTCCAGAAGGAGTCGCGAGGGGTATGCAGCCGTTCCGGAATAAGAAACAGATATAGAAAAGATAATAACTTCCGGGCGACTCGGCAGAAATGAGATTTGAGAGAGACCTCGACAGGACCTTTCTGGAATACTATACGAGAAGACCTGGACCAGGAGTGGTCATTTTGTGCACACCTAGAAGGCCAGCGTTCGGCATCGTCGACGAGATAGTTGACCAGGTTCGGATAGAAGACCTCATCCAGATGCGTTGTGAGTTGATCGAGGACAGATGAACATTGAGTATTTCTCCGATGGTTGGGACGAGTTTCCGAGGATGTGTTCGGCCTGATATCTTCTACCGAGTGATGAAGATACCGAGTTCATGACTTCGAGTCCGTGTGAAAGACTTCGGATTGACCGTGGCCGAGAAACAGTTGTAGCGCGCGGATAGCATGGCTTGACGTCATAGTGGACGATGGTAAAGACAAGTGGAACCAAAAGTTCGTACGAGACGCTGACGAGCTGTTATTACTCTCCGTCGAGATCAGAGGCATTAAGATACGGCCAGTTTCCAAGGAAATGTGTGAGGCACACGCAGATGTCCAGATAACGAGAAAGATTATATAAGAGTACCAGCCTCCGTACAGTTCGGCATAGGCGAGATCGGAAGAGACCTTGAGCAGGATTCCTTCCAGGACACTGCTGCAATGAGACTTGCACCCAGGATCAGATGTGTCATGCATATTCAGAGAGCCAGAGGCCGACGCCAGTGACGTGCTGCTTTACGAGTGGTCATGATGATTGACCGAGAGATGACCAGAGAAGTGCTAGAGTGGAATTGTCCCTGTTAGCACACCTGACAGAGCCGATGGATTGCGAGATTGGTAAATCCACAGAGAAGATAAGGACCCGGAGACCGAGGATGCTAGACCGTGAGCAGGAGGCAAGCGGATGTTCTCGATCTGCCAGTTTCTAGGCGCACCGGTTTATTTTTTTTCGACATTGTAGGAGGTGTACCTCGATGTCCTTTTTTTGCGATTTGCGTTGTGATCCGAGTATCACGCTTATATCGCTTGGATTTGAGTTTGATGATGAGTTTTCTTGATTTTGATTTCGTGCACCATGGTTACACCTACTGAGTATTTACATTTTGTGCATAGCTATTGCACTTGAGATATGTTTTTATACGCCTTGGTGTACTCGGAGTTGCTGTCTATGCATTTGAGTTATTGATTAGTATTTCGTGCACTAGATGCACTGTATTTGTATTTTATGCACTAGATTGCATTCTGCATTTGTTGCACCGGACGGGTATTTATGCGTTGTCGCACTGGATTTATACCCCGTACCTAGGTTGCACCCGATTTATATCCGTGAGCATTCGTTTTACCAGATTTGTATTTTCGTGCGCGTTGGCACTTGTCGTCGCCTTCGTGCATGTTACTGCACTATATGCTTTTACGGACCCGACGCGCTTTGGTTGGATTTTCGCGCATGTTGGGCGCATGATATGAGATGGAATTCTGTGCACGCCAGATGCACTGGATTGAGATTTTTGTGCACTTTAGATGCACTTGATGTTGTTGTCGTGCACACCCGTTGCACTGGACAGATGTTTTGTGCACACCCGTTGCACTTAGTTTTGCTTGTGTGTATTATAGCACCTGTATTTGGATGTGATTTCCATGCGCACCAGACGCATGCGACTATTGGATACGCCTTTTGAGGCTGGTTTTGCTTTTGAGCATTTTGTTTTCATGTTAGGCACTATATTGTGTTATAGCCAAACAGGACTGATCTGAGGACAGTACCTGAGTACTTTGCATGCATTAAAGGATTACCAAAGGGTTTTCAAGAGGAGCTATAGTCTCGCTATTTTCTTAAGTGTCCGTGAGCGACACGAACGTTTATAAAGGAAAACCTTTTGGGATGTTTTGAAAACGACGGAACGTGTATTTAAGAAAACATATGTGGACATATATTATTATTTTAAAATGAGCGTCCGTCAGTTATGCCGTGAGTTACGCATCCACGCGGCGATTTAGAAAAGATTTTGCAAGAATTTTATTAGATTTTTGAGTGTTTCAAGGATGCGTACTATACACGTATTATAGTATTTGACTAGTGTATACTGGATTTCAGTAGTGGATTTCGAGATCTGTATCTCTATTCGTAACTCCGAGGATATGCGTGCAAATCCGATGATTTGCGTGACGCTTGACGGAGTTCGGTTTTGAGTTTTTACTCGTTTTCATGCGCACTTGACGCGCTGTGTTATTTCTATGATTTCCATGATTAAGGAGCCCCGTGATTTGAGCCGATTATTGAAATGTTTTAGATTTTGGGGGTTTAAATTTAAATTCGGGGACCGAATTTATTTAAGGGGGGAAGATTGTAACGTTTCAGAAAATATAAAATATTATTTTTGGGAATTTAATATTAAAATAATATTTTTCCCGAAAACTGCCGATTTGCGAAATTGGGGTTTTCGAAAAAGGGTATAAATATATACCAATCATTATGAAATAAATAGAAATTAAAATGATTTATTCATTTAATAATATAATTAAAGGATTTGGCAATTTTAAAATTTATTATACGCAGTTTCGATAAAAACCCGATTAGTGCACTGCTAATCGCGATTAAGCCAAATCGCGTTTATAAAGTTTCCATGGTTAGTGCACCATGACATGTTCATTTTGTTACATGTTTCATTTCATTTGGGCCTTAGATTATGGTTTTTGATGGATAGAAAAGAGAAAATGAAAAAGGGAAAAGTCAAGGAGACATAATGATTAGGTTAGGTGAGCTTGGAGAGAGAGAGAGTGTGTGAATTGTGAGAGAGAGGAGGGGGGCTGCTGCCTTTTGTTAGCTCCATATTTTTCTTCTTCTCACCTTCATCTCCTCAACTCCAAAAACCCTCCACAAAAAAATCCATAGATCCATCTCCAACGATGCCCCAAAACCCTACACACCCTTCACAAATATTAATCCCCTCTTCATCCTCTACACGATGGACCTAGCAAAATGGGATTTTGACGACGTTGGGAAGTTAGTGCTGCCTAGAGTGGACTAGATGAGGTATAATTTCTTCCCTTTAAATTAGTTTTGTGAGATATCATATTTAGATGTCGTATTGTGGAGATTTGTGACATATTGGGAAACCCTAGAAAGAGGTTGAGTGTTGTTGAAATTGGTGATGTGTAGTGGCTGACCACAAGCCTTAGGTGCTGTTTAGTGACTTGGAATAGACCCTAGTAACCCCAAACACGGATTTAGAAACCCGACATCGGATAAATGTGTAATCTGTGAAGGTGTTCTGGAATCTGGAGCAACCGGGGGTACCAAAAATAGAATTGAGCTGACAGTGAGTCGTGCAGGCACCTAAAAAGCTACCACCAAGACCCGAGCCCCTAATTCAACCCTACGGCCGTAAATTAAATCATTCTGGACGCAATTTGCGGCCAGAGTAGAAGGGAATTGGTCCATTTTTGTTCCAGGGCTCATTTAGCACTAAATTAGACCCCTCCTATATATAGTTTTGGCTAATTGTCATCTGGGGAAAAATCTAGGAGCATTTTGGTGTGTTTTAGGCGATGTTTTCCGTATTTTTAAATGCAATTTCTTGATATTTGGATTTGGATTTGGTTGTCGGGTGTTCGTACTTCGACAACAGTGGTTAATTGTTGGATTTGCATGTTTGGGCCATAGGTTCCAACCTATGAGCACACTGTGCGCTGTATCGGTTTTCTGCATCGATTTTAATACGTATTGCGATTGGTTATTATTGCAGGTCCCCTTGCATGGATTCCGAGGCGAAGAAGCCTGGCGTCATCGATTTCGGTGAGCGAAGACCAGGTGAGTAGATCTATATCTACCGGGGAAGTCGGGTGGATGGCGTATAGCACCCCCGCAAACTTCTGATGGATACCGATTTATAGATTATGGTTAGGAAACTTCTTGATATGCTACTACTACCCTAGGATGATGTTTAGCGATATTACCGCTTAGGGTTCTGTAGGACTAGATAGTCGAGGTAGATGCGTCATCCGAACCATACCTTTTTCGAAACTAAGGAATCATATGTATCTTTTAAATGTATATCTTGAGGGATGTTACGGATTTTCAAATGATATCTTTTCCTTAAAAACACCGTAACCCCTGTTTCGAAAACTACGATTCACTTCTTTAAAAATTTGATTGTATGGTTCGGAAGTGTTTGTTAGATTAGATACTATACATAGTAGAGATAGCAGGTTTATGTAAATTCGACATGATATGAGATATAAATGCGATGGATGAATACAAGATGAATTTGATGATATGATGAGATGATGATATGATATGATGGTATACGGATACGAGTCGATCGAGATGACTTATACCCTGCCGGTCCCTTGATATGAGATTATTGCATATGCGACCCGGGACATAGGTACATAGGGTTATATATATATGGAATGTTGTGAATCATGGATGATAGGCCGTATGTGATATTAGGCCGTACCCTCTTTTGTTGTATAGGATGATAGGATCCCTGTTAGCTTAATGCCGCCGCACGATGATATTCCGTGCGTGATGAGTTGACTTGATGATTGATCCTTACCCTTGACTAGAGGTTGCCGTACGATGGATATTTTACCGTACGCGATGTCATTGGGCCGGATGCCGAATGATAGATTCACCGAATCGGACATATGATAGTTGTGTATACCATATAGCGGTTAGCTGATGATTTACTTGCTGCATTCATGATATTATTATTGCATCGCATATACCTGTGATAGTACACCTGCACCATTATCGATGATGCGTATGTTACACGTACACATATTTGCCGGCTCACACACTTCATCATCGATAATTGCCATGACACTACACAGTAGGGTTGCTGCATCATGGCATATACATTGATACCTTCATACTTGTGCACATACATATTGTACCTACATAAATAACCGGTTTTATTGTAAAATTGGAAACCGCATGCTATACTTTAAAAACTGGAATCATTTTAAAAGAGCGGTTTTCCCTTAATATGTCATATCACTATTCCATATTGCATGATACACGGATATGCTCGCATTTCTTTCACATGTCGCATACATCATGCTCTATAATTTTACGCATTGAGATATGCTGTTTTTATGAGATTTCTGGATTTGAGAACCGTGGCTATTTCAAAAGGAAGCATGTACTATTTTAAAAAACCCGGTTTCTCTTGATATGATATTTCAGTGCGTCCACCATGCGTTTTCTCGGTTCTGAGAGTAGCATGTGAAACCCGATTCGAGGAGTGGTAGGCACCGATTGCTGGTACATGGTGGACCCGATGAGGTACCCCGAGGCAAGAAGACTCGTATATGTTAGACGGTGAGCCCGGCAGGGGGAGCACTACCTACCGGTGATAGTATGTAGACTCGGCGGTTATCCGGAGGATACCGACCGGAGTAGCGAGATGGATATGAGGGCCGACCACGGAGTGCGGTGCCTGAGATATATGAGGATTTACGTGCCGATGCTGGGCACGGTTTTCATGATGTTTTCGAGTGTCGGTGCTAGGCACTCAGGTTCCATGATTTGATGTGTCGGGAGGGACACTGTTGATGTACATATATCCTCATACTTTCATGCACACTCTTTTATGATATTTACATGCATGATGTTGTTGCGTCAGTGGTTGATGCGTGGACTGGATCCACATACATACATACATACATACACTGATTTTACTATGGGAGATTACACACATGCTTATAGACATTGATTTATGGGTGGACGGGATCCACATATCCGCATGCATTGATTATTACTGTTGGATGTTATCCACGTGCTTATAGATAGTGACTACCTTGTTGGCATATACGACCCGGTCACCCTAGATATCATAGTATTACCTTATGATATAGTTGTCCTAGGAATCGTTGTTTATTCGATTTCTACTTGTAGATATATTTCTATTCACGAGTTGGCAACTCACCCCTGTTGTGCCACAGTTCTTGCAGGTTGACCGCTTGGATCAGTAGCGGATTCGCTGGCACACAGATTCATTTGGGTGTTTTGCATTGGTAGGTGGGACATTTGTATCGTACCCACTCTTGTATTATATTTCATATTATATCTAGTTAACTCCATCAATCAATCAAGGTTGTATTTGTATAAATGATGAGACTTAGTGAGACTTGTAGTGCGAGATTTGAGCGATGGGTTTTATTTTCCCTTTGGGGTTATATCTTGCTCTTTCATTTATCTTTTTGTGGTGAACTTCGCCGTTGGGCGTCGTATGCTTATTTATACTATATTGCGTAGTTGTGATCCACCGTTTGGCGAAGAGCTAGCTCCCGCTTGGGGATGCCATTATTTTTGTTATGTATTATGGTTTTGGATCAAAATATACAAAGGAGGTGCTGCCAAAATATTTTTCAAAAGACGAAACATGTTTTCAAACTGATAAATTTCACTTGCATCGTTCATGTTTCTTTCCATGCATTAAGGAAACTTGTTTTCATTATACTTTTATTTCAAACCTCGCCTCCTTTATTTTTCTAAAAAGGTTTAGATTTCTGGGTTTCAGCTTACTTGAATTCCGTTACGCCTTTAGACGTGGCGTGATTCAAGTGCTGGTCACAAGCTAATATTTTGGGTCGTGACAGCGAGACTTGAGCGATGGGTTTTTATGTTCGTTTTTCGGGTTGATATCTTGCTTTACTTTATTTCATTATGTGGATCTTCGCCGTTGGGCGTCGTATACTTGTTATTTATACTTGTGGTGTTGTTTCCGCCGTTGGGCGTGTTTTGCTCCCGTTTGGGATGCTTTCTTTATATTCCTTGTTGTACCCGTTTTCGGGGCTAGTTTTTACAAAGGAGGTGTTGCCGAAATTTTTATGAAAACCAAGGAAAAGAGTTAAGATAAGTTTAAGGATTTTTACTTAAGTTTCTCAATATTGTATCAATGTTTTCTTTACTTACTTCTGTTGTAAGGTTTAGATTTCTGGGTTGCGGCTTACTTAGGTTACGTTACACCTGTAGACGTTGCGTAATTTAAGTGCCGGTCACGAGCTAATATTTTGGGTCGTGACAAAGTTGGTATCGGAGCACTAGGTTTAACCTTAGTTCGAGTCTAGGTTTGACTATGTGGGGTCTAGGGAGGATATAATTGGAATTTGGCTTGACCTTACGGAACTTAGACTTGAACAAGGGGGTGTTAGACCCGAGCTTTCGTTTCATAGGCTGACCCTGATTGATGGAGTAGGTAGCTTGAGTAGAGTGACGTACCGTACGTATGTTCCGCTGCATATTTACGATACGATACTCCACTTAAGTGACCTTAAGATGTACATATCTTGAGACTGGTGATTCTCTTCGTTCCTTTGATTATACATCATTGAGATACTTGATTTTATTCGCTTCTATGATCATACTCTCAGTGATTTGACTCCTCATGATCATGTATCCATTTTGGGATCTCTTGACTCTTTCATCCCTTTGATCTTTTTTGTCGATACTTGATTAAGGATCCTGTCACCATGGTTTGAGCGCAGATTGAGCTGCTGCTGGTGATGCGGTCAGGGTGAGCTCGTCGTGGACGAGGACTGACCATCGTGTTTTCTGGTGACATAGGAATGTATCGATGTAGTGTTGTATTGTTGTGACCCCTCGTGTGAGACGAGTGTGCGGTTTTGTACCGGATGACCGGGCCTTTGTTAAAGGCTACATGTTGGGAGAGGACTGTTGATGTACAGCAAACCCCTGAGATTATGATGTCATCTACCGTGCAGACAGATGACTCAGCCATTGCTGAGATTGATGTGATGCCACTTCCAGAGCTTAAGAGCTGAGATCGCTGGAGCTTTTAGGCAGAGATGCGACAGGTGGTAGTTAGTCTATCTTGATTTGAGAGACGAAAGTGATTCGTCTGATTGATGTGCCGACGCAGGCCCAGTTGAGTTGAAGATTGCCAGTGTGGAGAGACTTACTCAGGTCTAGAGTAGACCGACCCAGAGATGACCGTTGATGTATCGTCTATCCTTGAGGATTGGGGGCATTGTTTAGCATGCGGACGAAGGGTGTTCACATGTCATCTGGGCGGAGTTGAAAGGTTCGAACGAATGTCAGAAAACTCATTTTTCCAAGTTTAAAATATTCGGAAGGACATGCAAGTGCTTCTGTAGACCCTCTAGAAGAATGAAACCCTAACTCGACGTGATGACCATGAAACCGTTTTTGAACCTTAGGGTTTGCGGCAGTTTAGCGGTGCCATCAGTGAGGCTTGGGTGTGCCCTTCTATGGTCGGTTCATAGGTACTGTGGCATATACCGAATATTATTAAACCATGCTCAGGTGTTGAGCTCTCGAAAAATTTTGGGACTTTTGATGACTCGATAGAAAAGTTTAACGCCGTCCGGATATCCTCTTATAGGACATCAGTAATGAGACCAGCTTCGGATAGAGGACCTCACCTAGGTGTGTTGTGAGTTAATCGAGAACGGACGAATATTGAGTATTCCTCCGATTGTTGGGACGGGTTCCCTAGGACGCGTTCGGCTAGATATCTTCGATAGAGCGATAAAGATACTGTGTTCATAGTTCGAGTCCGTGTGAGAGACTCCGGATTGACTGTAGCTGAGAACATTTGCGGTATGCAGATAGCATGATGCGACGTCAAGTGGATGATAATGAAGACGAGTGGAGCAAGAGGTTTATGCGAGACGTTAACGAGCTGTTGTTACTCCCCGTTGAGATTAGAGATCGGATATGTGTACAGAGGCGTTGAGATACGGCCAGTTTCCGAGGAAAAGTTGTGCTGAGAACGCAGATTTCCAGAGAATGAGAAAGATTATGTAAGAGTACCAGCCTCCATATAGTTCGGCGTTGGCGAGATCGGAAGAGATCTTGAGCTGGTTCCTTCCATGACACTGCTGCAATAAGATTTGCACCGAGGATCAGATGTGTTACGTTTATTCTGAGGACCCAGAGACAGAGGACACCAGACCGTGGGCAGGAGGCGAGCGGATGTTCTTTCTCTGCCAGTTTGAGCGCACCGACTTTTTCTTCGATATTGTAGGAGGTGTACCTCAATGTCATTTGTTGCGATTTACGTTGTGATCTGAATATCACGCTTATATCACTTGGATTTAAGTTTCATGATATTTCGTGCACCATGGGTGCACCTACTGGATATTTACATTTTGTGCATAGTTGTTGCACTAGATATACGTTTTACACACTGTTGTATTGGTTCGTGATTTGTGTATTTCTATTTGCGCTTGATATTGATTTTGTGCCTTGGCTGCACATGTTTATGATTTCGCGGATTTCATACTGTTGATTTGATATGTGCGTGTGGTACGCACTTGATTTGATTTTTGCACTCGGTATAGCTCATATATGCTTGCAGTGCATTGATACGTATTTTGTGCACGCAGTTGCACACTTTTATGATTTTTATACACCTTGGTACGCTCGTGTGGTTTTCATATACATTTGAGTTATTGATGATATTTCGTGCACTGGATGCGCAGGATTTGATATTTCGTGCACTGGATGCAGAGGATTGGTGTTTCGTGCATTGGTTACATCTAATTTATGCCTTTGAGCATTCATTTTACCGGATTTGTGTTTTCATGCGCGTGTGTACTTGATGTTCGTTTTCGTGCATGCTATTTCACTTGATGCTTATTACGGACCGGACGTGCTTGGGTCGGATTTTGCGCATATTAGGCGCTTGATTTAGATTTTTTTTATTCATGCATATGGGACACACTTGATTCAGATTTTATTTGTGCATGACGGATGCACTTGAGTTGGATTTTCGCGCATGTTGAGCGCATGATATGAGATGTGATTGGTGCACACTGGATGCACTCGATTGGGATTTTCGTTCGTGCGTGACAGTTGCACTGGTTGAGATTTTCGTGAACAATTGATGCACTAGATGTTGTCGTCGTGGACACCCGTTGCACTGGACAGATGCTTTCGTGCACACCCGTTGCACTTAGATTTGCTTTCGTGCATATTGGAACTTGAATTTGGGTTTGATTTCCGTGCACACCAGACATACGTGATTGTTGGATACGCCTTATGAGGCTGATTTTGCTTTTGAGCACTTTGTTTTCATGATGAGGCCCAATACTTTGTAGTACCCTAGCAGGACTGATCCGAGGACAGTACCTGTGTACATTGCATGCATAAAAAGTTATCATGAGGTTTTCAAAAAGGAGCTATAGTCTCGCTATTTCTTACGTGTCTGTGAGTGCCACGAGCGTTTACAAAAGAAAACCTTTTGGGATATTTTAAAAAGGGCGGAACGTATATTTTGAGCAAAACATATATGCTAGTATATTATTACTTTACAAATGAGCATCCGCCACTCGTGCCGTGTGTTACACATTACGCGGCAATTCAGAAAGGATTTTGCATATAATTTATTCGGTATTTAGAGGTTTTTCAAGGATACTTACTATATATATGTGCATTATAGTATTTGCTCAGTGTATATTGAATTTCAGTAGCGGATTTTGAGATATGTATCTCCATTAGGACTCCGATGATATGCGTGCAAGTCTGATGATTTGCGTAACGCTTGACGGAGATCGGTTTTGAGTTTCGTACTCATTTTTCCGGCGTACAGGATGCGCTGTGGTATTTCTGTATCTTCCGTGATTTCGGATCCCTGTTGATGAGTTGGATTTTTTAAATGTTTTAGTATTGGGGGTTTAATTTAAATTCGGAGATCGAATTTCTTTAAGGGGGAAGATTGTAACGTTTTATAAATCGTTATACGAATTTTTCCGTTTTAGAGTAAAATAATCGGTATTTTCCGTTTTAACCGATTTTGATCAATCTTCCGTATAAACTTGCCGACACCTAGTTTAGCTAAAATAAAGCTAGTGCGCGAGCTTTGGGGGTCAATGGGAAGTTTTGGTTCAAATAGAATTTTTCCCTAATAAAATACTATTTTAAGTGGTAAATTATACACGTAAATTGTGGTAATTAGTTCCAATGAGAATCATTAATCTAATCACAAGAATTAGTTTAGAACCTTATTTTTTAATATCTAGATCTTTTTTGTGATGAATAATGGTTTAAATTTTAAAAAGAAAATAAAGAAATGTAAAGGTGGCAAAAAAGGACATAAGTGCATTTATTAGCATTTAATGCTATTTTTAGCTAGAATTTTCCTTCATGGCCGAGCCCTCCCCCAAGTCTGCCACATCTCTTTCCTTGTTCATTTTAATCAAAATTCAAGCTCCAAAAATGATAAAAAATCCACAAATAATCCTTTAAAGTCCAAAATAAATTCATGCCCATTAATCCTTAAGCCTAATCTTGCTTTGATATTCAAGAAGAGCATCATTTTGGAGGGTTATTTTTGGTGATGTTGCTAAAATTGAGATCTTGTTTGTGAGGTATAAATCATAACCCTATTCTTTTAAATTGTTGCTTAATTCTTAAGCTTGCTTAATTAAGCGCTAATTATAGCTTTAAAGTTCATGTGTAATTAATTCATGTTAATTATTATGAAATCAAGTTAGGATTTTGATGTGTTTATGTTTTTAAGCAAGATGTGTAGACTTGGAAAAGTTAAGTATATTGTGAAAATGATAATAGTTATTTTCCTAGTCGCCTTGTTAAGCTTAATCGCAAACTAGGTTTTTCTAACTCATTTTTGGGAAAGATTAAAATTATGGATATGGTTTTGATAACTTAGTTATGCTTAATAGCGATGTTTGCGATCGTTAGCATTGTTAAATTTTTAGACTTGTGCTAAATTGAGATAAAATGATATAACTGCTTACTAGCTTTTCGGTAAAATTTGACGTGGGTTTTAAATGAAAATGGAGATGACGTAAATATTAATACCTACGATATTTATTGTGTTTGTAAAGGCGTATTGGTATTATTGGGTTTTAATGTGGCAGTTTTCATGTATAGCGACCCTATTTAGGGTTTCCGCTATATTTACGGTATTTGGATTCTTGGTTTTAAGTTTTGGATGTTGTACTTGGTCGTTGGATGTTTGTACGTCAACGACAAGCGTAGTTGATTGTTTTACATGTGTAGGCTATAGGTTCTAACCTATGAGCGCACCGCGTGCCGTTTTGGATTTCGGAATTTGATGTTAATAGCATTGTGAATTCGTATTGATTGTAGGTTCCTTCGCATAGATTTCGAGACGACGAAGCGCATCGACTACGTCTAAGCGTGGAGTTTAGCAGGTGAGTAGATTCATATCTACCGGGAAAGTCGGGTGGATGGCGTATAGCACCCCCGCAAATATTGGATTGAAAGATCGTTTGATTATTATATCCTGATAATGAGATGCAATAGATGTGATTGTAAGTTTTGCTAGATAATATGATAGAAGTGAACACTAGTGAACATATTGGTTTAGGAGAACATGAAATGATAAGTGAATCATGATAAGTACGATTTCGGAAGAGGACAAGTGTGATGTTCTTTAATTGTGATGTGAGATATTAATGTGATGAATGGGTATACAATGCGATATGATGACTTAGTGTGATATGTCATTATATGGATTCGAGTCGATACGTGATTGTTGATACCTTTGTAGGTTCCTTGATACGAGATTGACATGGATGTGACCTAAGAGATAGATATATATTTTTATGGATAATGATTGCATAATGAGTGATATGCCGTACGAGACTTAGATCCGTACTCCGATGTTGTATAGGTTGATAGAATCCCTATTTGTTAATACCGCTGTACGTTAGATTACCGTACTCGATGACTTTTACCTGTTGATTTTTCCATACCCTTGATCAGAGGATGCCGTACGATGGATTGCACCGTACGTGATGTTATGAGGCTGGATGCCGATTGACAGATTCACCGACTCGGTCTTGTTGATATGTATGCCCCATAGCATTTGATTCATTATATGCATTATGCTGCATTTATGATATTCTCATTGCATTTCTTATACCTGTTCTAGTACACTACACCATTAACGATGATGCGTATGTTACACTTGCACAGATTGCCGACGCATACACTTCTTCATCGATAATTGCAATGTGACTTACACAGTAGAATTGCTATATCATGCTATGATATACTGCCATGTCCATATCACTATGCTAGGTTGCAAGATATATTGACATGTACACCCACATACTTTGCTACAGCTACATGTACATCATGCATACATACTGACATGTACACCCATATATCTCGCTACAGTTGCATATACCCCTAGGCGGTATTGCATTGACATGCCATATTGAGACGTTGACTATTGCGCCATTGCACTTATGAAATGCATCATACATACTTGATTACATGTAGATACTTATACCTTACTACAGTTACGTTTACACTTCATATGATGCTGCACTTGTTTTCGGAGGATTTAGCAACCGCAAGATATATTTTTAAAGCTGGATTCATTTAAAAGAGCGATTTTCCCTTTATATGCTCATATCGATGTTTTATGTTGCATATATCAGTTTTATATGGATTTTACGCATTGAGATATGGATTTCATGTGATTTATGGATTTGAGAACCGTGGGGTGGGGTGGGGTGGGGGTATTTTCAAGAAACTATGTATTGTTTGAAAACTCGGTTTCTCTTGATATAATATTTTGATGCGTCCACCATGAGATTTCTCGGTTCTTAGATTTTTGATATATACCCGATGCGAGGAGTGTAGTGGGCCATGTGCGGGTACATGGTGGAGCCCGGTATGGTTCCCCTCGGCAAGATGATCGCAGATGATAGGCGATGAGCCTGGAAGGCGGGCAAGTACCTACCTGTGATAGTATTTGGACTCGGTGGTTATCGTGGGGATAACGACCGGAGTGATGTACGGACACGATGTCAAGGCCATTCGTGGTGACAGCGCCTGAGTTATGAGGATTTATGTGTCGATGCTAGACACGAGTATTCATGATGTTTCAGGTGTCGGTGATAGACACCCAGGTTTCCATGATTGTGATGTAGCATTGATGGACATACACTCTTTGATATCCTCATATTTACCTGTATATGCTTTTATGATATTTACATGCAGGAGTTGTTGTGTCAGTGGTTGACATGTGGACGAGATCCACTGCATACATGCATTGATTTTATTGTTGGACGAGATCCACCTGCATACATGCATTGATTCATTGTTGGGTGATATACACTTGCTTTTAGGCATTTATATTGTGTTGGCACATATACAGATACGGTCACCCTAGATATCATAGTATTACCTTTATGACATAGTTGACCTACGAATCATTGTTTATTTCGATTTCTACCTATTGATGTTTTCTACTCACGATTTGGCAACTCACCGCCGTTGTGCCACAGTTCTTGTAGGTTGTTCGCTTGGATCAGTAATGGTATCGCTGGCACACAACATGCTTGTAAGTCGATGTACAACACCCCACGAGTTGCGGGGAGGCGGAAATATGAAAAACGATCTTGTTCTTTATGCAAACATCGACTAACCGAAGATCTTTACTAAACGATAATTAACAACAACCATAGAAGTTCTTAGCTACTATGAAAAGAGATTATACCTAGTGAATCGTGTCTTTCGTCTTTTCGTTCTCTTCGTCCTCCTCGGCCTCCTCTAAGTGATAGATGATCCACCCGAGAACCTTAATCCAAGCTTCACCTCTAGACTTGAGGTAACTAAGTTTCTCTAGTTGCTAATCAAAGGAACTTTGGTGATATAGAGTTAGGTAATGGATTTATTAGTCTATTCTAATCCTTGATCTCAACTCATGAGTGGTAGGATTAGGGTTTGAAGAGAGAGTGAGCTTGAGGAGAGAGAAGGTGAACATGATAATCATCATGAAATTGTTTCTCACTTGAATATATATGAGGCATAATGTATTATCAAATAAATGAATAAATATGATTATTCATCATGCTACATTAATTCAATATGAGTGATTCACTATATGAGTCATTAAGCATTTAATGATGCATTAATGATATGATGAATCAAACAAAATGAGTCACAATTGCATTTAATGATAATGCCACCTAAACCCTCAAGTCACCATGCTTCTAGAAGCTTCCCGTAAAATTACGAGAACGCCCCTCCTATCCGTGAAAACACGGAAAAACTTTAGACTGTATAAATCCAATAACCTGATACTAGAATCTGGCTTAAACCAAAGCCGGCAAGTAAAAACTGTCCGAACGTCGTACGTGCGTTTAAACACGAATGCGTCCGAACCCTTGTCGTAAAACCGTACGACCTCCATATCGTTTCGCCTGGAGTAGGGAATTCTCTGTGTGGGACTCTAAAGACTCGACTACTACGCTGGCAGTGGGTTTAACCACAGACCGCAAGCAGCACTAGCTGTACGTAACGGTCCCCAGGTAGATGTCTATAAGAAGGCCGATGAGGAAACTCATCCGAACTCCTACTGAGCCGGTCCGTGACAATATCCGCGCAGTCCGGTTTTTTCGTCTAAGAGTATCGCATGTATGGTCTAGGGTGGTGGTGGACGTTAAACCCCTAATAACCGTACAAGTCGTGTCGGCATGGCTCAAGACCATCAGAGAATCTACTGATCAGTCCATCAGTAATTCTCAATCAGCCCTGGCCAGGAACTTATGGTAATGACCAACCGATCACCGTGCGATATCAACTCCCTATACCGGGAGAGACGAATCCTTAACAGTCTCTCACTGCCTCCACGTGGCTCGGGACTGTGCCCAACTAAAACCTGTTTGCACGACTCCTTTGAAATGTGGTAGGGTAGTAATCAAAGCACAGTGGGAACTCACACGAGACAAATGACAACCTTAAGTCAACGGACTATCTGCACACATGTCACCTGAGAACTACTATTTGACGTTAAGTATAATACCATCCAGTCAGTTCTCGGCGAGTCCTGTCCAGTGTACTCACACCCAGTGAGCATCTGTATACAATCTTAGGTGCACACTACCAATGGCTGCGGGACTAATCCATCGCCCCTCGTCAGGGTATAGATATGTATACACCAGTCTACTCCGGAGTATCGATGCCCAGTCTCGATACTCCTGCGACCAGGGAGATCTAAGGATGTGCCTATTGACTATCCTGCTCCCAAAAGTATGACTGCCATCATAACGCCGGTAGTCAGGCAAACACCCTATGGACTTTATCAACATGTATATATAAATATAAAGTAAAATATATCATACGTTAAGATAAAGACAAGCCAAATAGCGTACTATCATATCAAGCAAGATTGTCATGTACATACAAATCCCTAGCATCCTATACAATGAAGGTCTCTAGGGTATATATATCCAACAATCTCCCACTTGCACTAAGGCCTATAATTGGCGCAATGAGTACCCACTGTCTGCACTAGATCCAGTTGCTGGTGTACCGCATGCCCAACCTCTCAAACAGCCTCTCAAACTGGACTTGAGGGATGGCCTTGGTGAATGGATCTGTCGTGTTGTGTTTTGTGTCCACTCTCCGTACCTCGATCTCCCGACGATCCACGATCTCCCTGATCAGGTGAAAACGCCTTAAGATATGCCTGGATTTCTGATGGGACCTTGGTTCCTACGCTAATGCTACTGCCCTATTGTTATCACAATACAAAGGTATTGGATTGGCAATGGACGGAACCACATGAAGTTCAGAGATGAACTTCTTCATCCAGACAGCCTCTTTTGCGGCTTCACTAGCAGCTATATACTCAGCCTCCATAGTTGAGTCTGCGACGGTATCCTGTTTGGAACTCCTCCAACATACCGCCCCTCCATTGAGGGTAAACACAAAACCCGAAATGGATTTAGAATCATCTTTGTCACTTTGGAAGCCGGAGTCGGTAAAAGCCTCTACCTGGAGGTCCCCATTACCGTAAACTAAGAACATCTCCTTAGTCCTTCTCAGGTACTTGAGAATGTTCTTTACCGCTATCCAATGCTTCTCACCTGGGTCAGATTGATACCTGCTTACCACACTAAGTGTGTAAGCCATATCTGGTCTGGTACATAACATCGCATACATTATAGATCCTATTGCCGAAGCGTAGGGTATAATGCCCATGCGAGCCCTCTCTTCATTAGTCTTTGGAGACATCTCTTTGGAGAGGGTGATCCCATGACAAGCGGGTAAACTGCCGTGCTTGGAATCTTCCATACTAAATATCTTTAGTATAATGTCAATATACCTAGACTTTGAAAGTCGCAACATTCTATTAGATCTATCACGATAGATCTTAGTGCCCAGAATATAGGTTGCATCTCCCAAGTCTTTCATGGAGAATTTCTGTGACAAGAAGAGCTTTACTGATTGTAGCATAGGGACATCATTCCCTATCAGTAGTATGTCGTCGACGTACAAAACGAGGAAGACTACTGCTCCTTCTACAATCTTCCTATAAATACATGGTTCATCTACATTTTTGATAAAGTCAAATTCTTTGACTGTCTCATCAAAGCAGATGTTCCAACTCCGCGATGCTTGCTTTAATCCATAGATGGATTTAAGCAACTTGCACACTCTTCCGCTGCTCCCACTGTCTAAGAAACCTTCTGGTTGATCCATGTAAACACTCTCTTCTAAATGTCCATTTAGAAAAGCTGTTTTTACGTCCATCTGCCAGATTTCATAGTCATGGAAGGCATCAATGGCAAGTAGGATCCGAATGGATTTAAGCATAGCTACAGGTGAAAAGTTTTCATCATAGTCCAATTCTGGTCTTTAACGAAAACCTTTTGCAACGAGTCTAGCTTTGTAGGTTTCCACTTGTCCAAGTGCACCAATCTTCTTTTTGAAGATCCATTTGCATCCAACTGGTTTCACCCCAGGAGGAGCAACTTCTAAAGTCCATACTTTATTGGTGTACATGGATTCCATTTCGGATCTCAAAGCATCTAGCCACTTCACCGAGTCAATACTCGTGATAGCCTGCTGAAAACTAGTAGGCTCATCATCATCGATGATGCAATCCTCTCAATCCCCATCTAGAAGAAAACCCTAGTATCTTTCAGGAGGATGAGAAAGCCTACTAGATCTGCGTGGTGGCGTTGGTTCGTCGGGTACTATTGAAACCTGAGGTTCTACTAAGTCCTCGGTAGCAGTTTGAGGTTCTGGAATTTCTTCTTGCTCTACTGTGCCCCCACTAATTTCTTTTGCAAGAAATTCGCTCTCTAAGAAGACAATGTGGCGAGCGACAAACACCTTTTGTTCTTCAGTGTGGTAGACCATGTACCCCCTTGAATGTTTGGGGTATCCTACAAACTTGCATAAAACCGATCATGCCTCGAGCTTGTCCGAACTATGCTTTTTAACATATGCCGGAAACCCCCATATCTTGATATACTTGAGATATGGTCTCTTCCTGCTCCACATTTCATATGGAGTGGTAGGCACAGACTTAGTCGGAACTCTATTCAATAGGTATGCTGCTGATTCTAGAGCAAAACCCCAGAAGGAAAGTGGCAACTCAGCACTACTCATCATTGAACGCACCATATCTAATAGTGTGCGATTCCTCCTTTCTGATACACCATTATGCTGAGGTGTATAAGGTGGAGTAAGCTGTTAGTTATATGTATGCCCTAGAGGCCATTATTGTACATTGGAAGTATATTGTACTGGATGCTGGGACATATATAGGTAGGACTTTCTTGCTCGACATGATAGTACGCTATCTGGTTGCTCTTTATCCTAACATGTATACTTGCTGTCTCTCTATTACAAATTGATAAAGCCCTTAGGATATGTGCTCGACTTCCAGGACTATGATGCAGATCATACTAGTGGGGCTTGGGTAGTCCATGAGTACATCCTTCAATGTTCCTAGTCGTGGGAATATCGAGACGGGGCATCGATATTCGAGAGTAAACTAGCATATATCTTCTCGACCCATGTGATGGGCGATGGATGATCCCATATCTATTGGTGTTTGACATTAGAGATGGTATGCGGGTGCTCACTGGAGACTGGGTACACTGAACAGACTCGCCGAGAACTCCCAGATGGTATTATACCTCACGTCAGATGACAGTTCTCTGGTGACACTGGTACAGCTTAGTCTGTTGACCCGAGATCGTCATAGAGTCTTGTGTGTCTCCCACTGTGCTCTGATTTCCACCCTACCACGGCTCTACTGAGTCGTGCAAACATGTGGTTTTTGGGTACAGTCCCGATTCACATGGAAGCAATGAGCGATAGGAGGGGATTCGTCTCTCCCGGTATTGGGGGTTGATGTTGCGCTATGCTTGACTGGCAATAACTGGAAATCCCTGGCCAGGGTTGCAGTGATTTACTGGTAAGTGTTATCAGTAGTTTCACGCTTGTTGTGGACCTTACATCAGCATGACTTGTCAAGCTACTGGGGTCTGACGTTTACCACCCCTAGGCGAGATATGCGACATATCAGACGAACAGACCGGACTGTACGGTATGTGTTGCTGGTTGGATTCACAGGAGTGTGAGCGGGCTTGCTCGTTGATCTTCTGATCGCTCAATACCCGGGTGGCCGTTACGTTTAGCAGACCGCTTGCGGCTTGGGGTGTTTGATATGATCATCGCCTGCTGCCGGCGTATTGACGAGTCTTTAGAGTCCTACACAGAGGTTTCCTGGCTCAAGCGAAACGAAATAGGAGCGCATATGAGATATGTGCAGGACCAAGAATAATGCGTGTATGTGATACCGTATTCTATTCTCGCGATTAATGTATCGATTGGTTGTATGCGTTATAACCTAGTTATCGAATCGAGGATTGATTCGATAAGTCGATACATTGGATATTAGTCGGTCATATGCGATGTGACCGGATCGTTAAATCAAGTGTTGATTTAATGATTTAATGTATAATTATATATTTGATATATTACTTTACATTAACTAGTATTTGTTCACTTAAGATGGATTTTCTCACTTGATGTGCACATTGTATATATGAAATATGTTTGTGCACTAGTTTGTATCATGTTTGATGATACATGCAAACTTGGGTGTGTGTTTACTTTAAACCATGTTTAGTTAATGGTTAGGGTTTCCTTTACCTTATTTATTTATTTACTTATTTATTTTGGCAAGAATAAAATGGTGGCTAACTTTGTTTCATTCTTGAAACTTCATGAAGCTTTGAAAGCTTTGACCATTTTGTTTCTTTCCTTAACCTAACCATTTAACTAAACCCTAGTTTATTCTCTACACTTGTTACATTAACCCATGGTTGCATTATGATAAGATCACTTGATCTATTATTATTCATCAATTGATTTTATTATTCTTATCATATTCTTTCTTCTTCTTCTTCTTCTTCTTCAAGAAGAAGAAACCTTGCAACCTTCAATGGTGCCATGAGAAAAAGAGTGAGAAATCCAAATCCAAAGTGAACCCACTTCCTATTTCTTCATCTTCTACCACTTGCCATTTAGTAGAGTGTGTTATCTTCACAAGTTCTATGACCAAGTGAAGATGGAGCTTGATCTTGAGTTGCCTCGACGTAGATCATCTTCGGCTTCGAAGTCGACGACCTAGCCCGCCCATTTCTCCGATGAAACCGACGCTAGAGTCCGGGATCCGATGGTCGCAGCGAAGGGACATCGTCACGGAGCTAAGGAAGTGGAGGACCGGATCTACAAAGGTTGTAGCCCCTTTCACTTAGCAATAAAGTTGTTTACTTGCATGTTTCGCCTTACCTCTAGTTAACGATCTAGTTTAGGGTTTCTCGGCATATAGAAAATTTTTGATTTTGGCATGGTTGATCAGTTGTAGAACCTCATGGGTGTGCCTAGGAACCCTACAGTGGTATCAGAGCATAGCTAGAGCTTTAGGCGAAGTGTAGACAATGTTAGAAGTCCGATCGAACCCGAAACCCTAATCCAAAACCCTTCTCTGTACATTTTTTCAAAACTGAGAATTTTGTGAATTAAAAATATGCAGAAAAATAAGCAGGGATTTCTAAGAAATACTATGCCGCACGTGCTCCTTAATGCACTAAAGCGTCGCGGAAGCGCGGCACGAGCATGGCTCGTGCGGCGGTTCCGCGGCCATACAGTCAAGTTAGCCTTTGAAAATTGCACAGTAATTCCTATCTGTTAATGCTGTATTTTCTGGGAATTTTTAACTTCTACTCAAGAGTTGAGTTTTCTAGGTTGTATTGGGAGTTCGTAGATTCGATCGGATTGTCAAACTTTGTCTATGTGTTTTTCCGGATAATTTTAAAATATGTTAAAAAGTTCGACCGGATATAAATACCCACTTTTTCCCCTGCCGAGAAATTTCCAATTGTTGGATTTTTCCGTAGTTTAATGACGTTCTAAGTAGTGCAAGTAACACGATGGTCCCTCTAGAAGACAACAAACCTTAACTTGATTATGTGACCGTCTTGAACTGCCCTTGAACCTTAGGGTTTGGGACAGTATGGCATGCCACATGTGAGTAGTTGGCTTGACCCTTCTACGGCTGGACCGTTGGTACTGAGGCATGAAGTGAATGTTTTTACACTTATTTCATGTGTTGAGCTGTTTCGGGAAAACTTGGGTGTTTGATTGTTCGATAGGAAAGTTTAACATTTTCTATTTATCCGGAATGTGATACAATATTTGGAATTCACAAGTAGTTATGAGATAACTAATATGAATGTTATAAATATAGCACTTTAGTCTCACTTGATCGGTTGCCACGGAATTTTGATGCGATCAAAAGTCCGTCGCAATCACGTAGCGTACGCGGATATTCGCCGGGTAAACTTAATAGACAGCCACGCCCCATAGCTGTCACGACCCGAAAGTACGGAACATGACCGGCACTTAAACCACGAACGTCTCGAGGCGTACGTAATCTAAGTAAACCGAAAACCCAGAAATCCAAACCAATAAAAGTAGTAGAGTGCAGGAAAAACCAACTTAAAGCAAATAGTTTCAATAGCATAAGCCGTATTATGCGGTTTTTAAAAACATCAAAAAATTTACTGAAAATTTCGGCAGAGTCTCCTTTGTAAATACTGGCCCCCGAACGGGATACAACATGAATAGTATACGAAATCAATAAAAAGGCATCCCCAAGCGGGAGCTAGCTCTTCTTCAATCGACGGTCACAACCACACAAGCAATATAATATACAACGCCAACGGCGAGGATCAAAACTCAAAAGGAAACTCAAAACCACCAGAAATATAACGAGCGACTCTAAGGTCGAAAGAATAAACAACACCGGTCTCTATCTCAATAAATACATGTTTGGTTGATGGAATTTACTAGATACAACGGAATAATGTTATACAAGGTAATATGATGGGTACGATACAAGAAAAACCCACCTACTAGCAAGTCTCCCGAATGAAACTGAGCCCGCAGAGCCGTAATGAAACCTGTACGGCAAACCAGCAAGAAACTGGGGCACAACGGGGGTGAGTTGCCAACTCGTGAATAGAAAAACATCTACGCACAGAAATCGCATAAATAACGCAATCCTAGGTCAATGATCATTATATATCCTCAAAAATGTATAAAACATGCAGCCTATAACATTGGCTAGGGTAAATATCTAACCCGAGTGTAATCTCATATGCCCGTGTCAGTGCCTCAGGTAGCAATATATCATATGAATGAGGTATGAATGCATGAAAACAGAATACATGTAAATGAAGAACTGTTTTCATAAACTAGTGAGATTTCCTTCGTATTTTTAAATTGAGGTATCATAAATGAAATCAGTATCAACAGTGTCTAGTATCGACACAAAACATAAATCTCAATGTCTCGAAATATCAATGTCTCAATCTCAATATCTAGGGCGCCGTCAGTCCAGACCGGCCCCTACCATCCATCTCAAGACCACGACGGTATCCTCCGGATATCCGACGCGTCGGGTATTATCACCGGTCGGTAGTGCTCCCCTGCCGGGCTCAACGTCAACACCACATTCCTCTTGCCCCGGGGTACCGCACCGGGCCCACCATGTACCCGAAACGGTTCCTCCACTCCTCGAATCGGGTCTCGAAATCCATCAGCAAACTCATGGTGGACGACTCATACATCATAGGAAAACCGCACTTTTTATTTTAAAAGGGAGAAAAGGTTTATTTATGTTTTTGCGGTTTTCCTCCAAATCCAAGAAATCTCATGAAATCCGAATCCAAGTCATCAATAGCATGTAAACAGTGAATATAGGCATGAGAATCCATGAATGCGACACAACAGTGAATAATAACATGCATGAAGTAGTAGGCAATAACTACAATGTCTAACTAGCATATAAGGCAAGTACACTAATATCATATCTAAACTATTAGCTAACAACCTATGTCAAATGAAATAGTATTTTCTAAAGTGTTCGTGACATGGCAATTACCGATGAAAATGTGTGTGAGCCGGCAAGTAAGTGTACGTGGTACATACGCGTCATCGGTAATGGTGCTGGTGTCCTAACAGCATGATATCAATAATAGGAGTATGAAACATAATATAAGCATGCGAAGCGAACCACAATAATGAGCGGGAGCTGAATACTAGACGCAACTAAAACTAATCTGCATTAATCTAATATAAGTCCTACAAATGGTGCCTTTTGAAATAACACGAATCATGGGGTTTTGAAAATAGGGACTACGGTGTTTTTACGAAAAGATACGTCTTTTGAAATATCCGTAAGATCCCTTGGGCTGTCTTTTAAAATACCCACGATTCGTTAGTTTTGAAATAGGTAGGAGTCTAATCTAATCTAACAACTACACTAAACTATACGGCTGAACTAACAAGCTGAACTACAGGTAAGGAAACCGCCTATCATCTGAGTCGATACATATACCTACCTGTATATGTATAGTCGGTGATCCCGCCTCAATAATATCATATCCGATACTATATCTATTATCAGGCATCCCAAGTCAAGAGTGCGGATCAATCATCAATATAGCTCGTATGCAAATCCGTCGTACGGCATCCCAATCTGGGTACGGGTCAATATCACATTCATCATACTATTCACCTGGTATCCTCTTTATCAAATATCATGATCGGGGTACTGATCTACGTCTAGTACCATACTGATATCGCCTAAGTATGCATGCACGTGTGTAAAAACTACGTCAAGGACCCGCTACAACGTCATGTCGTATCTCAAATACGAACCCTGCTATATCACCGATCTCACGGCCTCAAATCAAATCTCATCGACTCATCATAAATCCCAAGTACTATCCTCAAATCCGTATGTGAACACACAGTCCCATACCTATGTGAACACATAACTATATATTCCCGAATAAGCACAAAAGAAAGAAGAAAGTATGCAAGTATGGGTGGGTGTGCGCAAGTGTAGTGCGACCGCTACTCTAGGGTTTCGCGACACTCAATCATCCAAGAACACCAAATATCCATATTTATCATCAATAACTCAAACAATATATAAACAATATATATATGTGTGTATACGTGTCCGTATATATCACCACGAACTGCGGGGGTGCTATACGCCATCCACCCGACTTCTCCCCGTAGATATAAATCTACTCACCTGGTCCTCGCTCGCCGGTGCCGACGTCGCCACGCGCTTGCTGGTCGTCTCGAAGTCCACATGGGGTACGTACATATCATAACGCACCGTATCGCATTAAAACTAAATTCGAAATCGAAACGGCATACGAAAATCAAATCGGCACGCGTATCACGCATAGGTCCAAACCTATCGCCTACGCATGCAAGAATAGTCAAACCAACCCTTGATGTCGATGTACAAACGTCAAACCATCGAGAAAAATCCAATCACACTCATTTGCACATTCACGAACACTAATTTTAATATAAACTAGGTTAAAACTCACAAAAACCCCAATTTCACTTAAAAAGTCATTTTTCCGAAAATCTAGCAAGTACAATTCGCCGTTTTTGTACAAAACATGATGTTTAAATGAATGTAGCGGCCAATATATTTATTAAATATCTTAAATAAGTCATATAAACAATTCCCGGAATTTAATCTCATTAAATTCCAAAAACCCTAATATTCTAGTTTACAAAATACCTAAAATTTATCAATTTCAAAGCAAAAATGCACAAACTACAATCTAGCTTAGATTTGCATGATCTAAAGCATTAAACCACACTTAATAAAGTTAATGAAGTCATGAAAAACCTAAACACATTTTTAACCAATTTCAAAAACCTAGTAAGCAAATTAGCAAATTAACACAATTTTTAAACTAACCATTAGCACAAGCTACTAATCTTGTATTAACATGACAAAAAAAAGCCTAAATATAACACACAACCATACACTAATTTTATAAAACCCTAACTTGCATTCAAATTCATAACTTGAATTCCAAAACTTGCAACTTAAGCCTAATTAACACTTAAGTAGTTTAGCTTTAAGAAATTAGTAACAAATTAAGCAAAAATGTTTTAGAATTATACCCAAAAACATTTGAAGATCCACAAGCATCCATGGTCTCCCAAAATTCTCTCTTTTCACAAAGATCCATGCTATACGGGCTAAGCTAAAATGGGTAGGAGTCGGATTTGGGTTTTGGGATTTTTTTTGATGGATTTGAGGCAATTTTTGATGAAGTTTGAAGAGAAAAGAGAAGTGAAATGGGGGGGGGCTACTGTTGCTGTAGGAGGGGGGGTCGGCTGGAATGGGAGTGGGAGAGGAGAGAGAGGGAGGTAGAGAAAGTGGGGGGAGAAGTCAAAGTTAATTCAAGGTCAAAGGTCCACCTCATTTCTCCATTTTCTTTTCTTTTCTTTCATTTCTTTCCTTTGAAATTCAAGTGGGGAAAAAAAATGGGGGCTGCAGAATTCTTCAAGGGGAGAAGTAAATGGGAGTGTCTGGATGTGGGTACGGGTGTGGGGTGATGAAAAATGATAAATATAATACCCCAAACATCCATTTACGCCAAAAAAAAGCCTTTTTTCTTCAATAATTTCTAAACCGTTTTCGCAAATGATTTCGTTCCAAAAACCACATGATAAAATTTTATTTAATGTTTTATGATGCACAAAATTTGTTTCAACTCGTTCCAATTTGTAATTTTCCCTAATTAAATGTATTAGTGACGGCTTAAATAATAATAAAATAATATTTTTTTTCAGAAAATTTGAAATTTCACCAGCGGCTCAATAAAAACCAAATAATAGCAATTACATAGCTAGAATATGTATATTTAATTTTTATAATAAGATATTTGTATTTTGACTTTTTACAGAAAACCCCCATATTTTACCGATTTTTCGAAATTTCACCGAAACGATTTTCAAAACGTTACAATCTTCCCCCCTTAAAGAAATTCGTTCCCCGAATTTAAATTAAAACTCCCCCCAAATACTAAAACATCTAAGCAAAACCATCAGGTCGTCGGGGCTCCGAAATCATAAATACATAAAACAAATCGTAGCACAGCGCATGCATGTGAAAAATAAGCATATAACTCAAATCAAAACTCCATCCAGCATCCCGCAATCATCGGAGTCATGGTGAAGACACAATGTCCAAATCCAAAATGAAAATCTGTATGATATAACTCGAAACTATACATGTAAATATCGAATATATATATGTAAGTATCTGAAGGAAATGCATGCCAAATCTCTTTAAGTCACTGTGCAACGCGTATAACACTGCACAGTGGCGGACGTCTATCATAAGAAAATAACTATATACATATATACCTTCGTTTGAAATGTACGTTCCGCCGTTTTGGAACAATTTAGAAGGGTCTCCTTGTTTTAAACATTTCGTGTCGTATCAGACACGTAGGTAAATATTGAGTCTATAGCTCGCTTTTTTTTTTGGAAATCCCTTCATTAACTATCAATGCATGCAAAATATTTTCAGGTACTGTCCTCTGACTAGTCCTGCTCGGTACGAAAACACATAGCAATATCATAAAAACGTACTGCTCTATACGAAATCAATCCCCAAAATATGCACATGAATGCTACGTGCGTCTGGTGCGCACGGAAATCAAAATCCATGAATGTGCCATACATGCGCACAGAAACAACATCTAAGTGCATCGGGTGTGCACGAAACATCTGTCGTAGGCAACATGTGTGCCTGACAGCAAAATCAGGTGCACCTGACATGCACGAAAAATTCTCAATTTAGTGCCTCTGGTGTGCACCAAAATCACCCTTCAAAACATGCGCCCAACATGCGCGAAAATCCAAATCAGGTGCATCCATCATGCACGAAATCATGAAATCCAATATCAAGCGCCGAACGTGCGCAAAATCAATCAGGTGCACAAGGTGCACAAAACAATTATCGAGTATCACAATCGAAATCGAAGTCCAGTGCATTTAAGTGCACAAAAGGCGTATCACTGCACTGCAAGCATATAATAACTATACAGAGTGCAGGAACCAATTCGTGTGCATGCATACGCACAAAACCAACTCAACTGTTTAAAACCATAAAATCACAAACGTGTGAAACTAAAGCACGAAAACGATATCAAGTGCAACACTGTGCAAAGATCGTAAATCCTCAATCATCAAAATCAAATCATACGAATAAATCACCCAAAACATCGAAATCAATAATGGCGGAACAGTACCGCTCAAGCGCATCCTCTAAGAATCTCGGCCAACTATCACGGTCACTAGTGGGACGTCTCGTCGATGATCATGAACTCTGTCCTGCTGATGTGCGTAACCATGACCACTCTTGGGTCAAGGTCTTCACTGTAAATTACCAATCTTTCGGTCCATCGGCTCATCGGCCCTGTCGGGTGTGCTAACGGGGATGATCCAGTTCTGGCACGTCTCTTGTCATCTCCCGGTCAATCATCACGACCACTCATAAGACAGCATATCACTGGCGTCGGCCTCTGGCTCTCTGAATGTACGTGACACATCTGATCCTGGGTGCAAGTATCATTGCAGCAGTGTCCTGTAAGGAATCCTGCTCACGGTCTCTTCCATGTCTCGTCTCTGCCAACTTTCCGGAAGTCATTGTGCTTTCCTATATCTGCATCTTGCTCTGGAACGACTGCATACTCATCGTGACTCCTTCTGGAAGGTAAGTCCAAGTACCATGCCTCGGCATGCGCATCGCCTCTCTGATGTCGGCGGAGTGGAACGTCATCTCATCTAGATCTAGTGCGAACCTCTTACTCCACTTTTCTCTAATGTCGTCTGCTTTGGACTCGTCTCATCGCGGCTGCATGGACTGAGCTCCAACGACTATCCTCGTATCTGGAGTCTCCCAAGAATGCATCTCACCACCAAGCATCCGATTGAAGTCGAACCATTCGATCGATTCGTCAAAACCTCATAATCCTCCAAGAGCTCAACATCTTGGGCACAGTTTAATAGTATCGAATATATATACCACAGCATCGGTGGTCCAGCCGTAGAAAGGCAAACCCAAGCCTCACTAATGGCGCCGTAGAACTGCCGCAAACCCGAAGGTTCAAAGGCTTTCACACGGTCATTAAGTTGAGAGTTAGGGTTTCATTCTTCTAGAGGGACCATAGAATTGCCTGCATGTCTTTCCGACTACTTTAAACTTGGAATAATAGGTTTCCGACATTCGATCGTCTCTGTCGACCCTCACGTCTCTGCGTGAAGTCGTCTCTAGCTGGAATCAATCTATCTGATGACCTCGCATCGGGGTAAGCGAACGAACCACCTGTCCTAGTCATTCATCATCGGGTGACTAGCGACCTTCTATCATCTATTCGTACAACTCGCCCCGCAATAGCTCCAACATATGGGGCGATATCTCGTCGCTCGCAGCAACAACTGGCTCGCTCGTCTGCATGCTGAACAGTGCCTCAATCGTCAGGAGTAAGCAACACACCAACGGTCATCAAAATCTGGCCGGCCTTTATCATCTCTTGCTGTAGTTCTCCCTGCCCGTAATCGTGGCAGCAAAACCATAACTGGTACTGATGAGGCTAGATCAGAATGAATATAATACTGAACAAAGAAATGTACATCCTAAGGCTCCTTAAGTGGAGTGGCGTGTCGTAAATATGCCGCGGAACATATCAACGGTACGTCACTCTACTTTAGTCACCTATTCCATCAACCAAGGGTCATCCTACGCTTCGAAGGTTAAAACCTAACGCTCTGATACCAACTTTGTCACGACCCGAAAGTACGGAACATGACCGGTACTTAAACCACGAACGTCTCGAGGCGTACGTAATCTAAGTAAACCGAAAACCCAGAAATCCAAACCAAGAAAAGTAGTAGAGTGCAGGAAAAACCAACTTAAAGCAAGTAGTTTCAATAGCATAAGCCGTATTATGCGGTTTTTAAAAACATCAAAAAATTTACTGAAAATTTCGGCAGAGTCTCCTTTGTAAATACTGGCCCCCAAACGGGATACAACATGAATAGTATACGAAATCAATAAAAAGGCATCCCCAAGCGGGAGCTAGCTCTTCGTCAATCGACGGTCACAACCACACAAGCAATATAATATACAACGCCAACGGCGAGGATCAAAACTCAAAAGGAAACTCAAAACCACCAGAAATATAACGAGCGACTCTAAGGTCGAAAGAATAAACAACACCGGTCTCTATCTCAATAAATACATGTTTGGTTGATGGAATTTACTAGATACAACGGAATAATGTTATACAAGGTAATATGATGGGTACGATACAAGAAAAACCCACCTACTAGCAAGTCTCCCGAATGAAACTGAGCCCGCAGAGCCGTAATGAAACCTGTACGGCAAACCTGCAAGAAACTGGGGCACAACGGGGGTGAGTTGCCAACTCGTGAATAGAAAAACATCTACGCACAGAAATCGCATAAATAACGCAATCCTAAGTCAATGATCATTATATATCCTCAAAAATGTATAAAACATGCAGCCTATAACAATGACTAGGGTAAATATCTAACCCAAGTGTAATCTCATGTGCCCGTGTCAGTGCCTCAGGTAGCAATATATCATATGAATGAGGTATGAATGCATGAAAACAGAATACATCTAAATGAAGAACTGTTTTCATAAATTAGTGAGATTTCCTTCGTATTTTTAAACTGAGGTATCATAAATGAAATCAGTATCAACAGTGTCTAGCATCGACACAAAACATAAATCTCAATGTCTCGAAATATCAATGTCTCAATCTCAATATCTAGGGCGCCGTCAGTCCAGACCGGCCCCTACCATCCATCTCAAGAACATGACGGTATCCTCCGGATATCCGACGCGTCGGGTAATATCACCGGTCGGTAGTGCTCCCCTGCCGGGCTCAACGTCAACACCACATTCCTCTTGCCCCGGGGTACCGCACCGGGCCCACCATGTACCCGAAACGGTTCCTCCACTCCTCGAATCGGGTCTCGAAATCCATCAGCAAACTCATGGTGGACGACTCATACATCATAGGAAAACCGCACTTTTTATTTTAAAAGGGAGAAAAGGTTTATTTATGTTTTTGCGGTTTTCCTCCAAATCCAAGAAATCTTATGAAATCCGAATCCAAGTCATCAATAGCATGTAAACAGTGAATATAGGCATGAGAATCCATGAATGCGACACAACAGTGAATAATAACATGCATGAAGTAGTAGGCAATAACTACAATGTCTAACTAGCATATAAGGCAAGTACACTAATATCATGTCTGAACTATTAGCTAACAACCTATGTCAAATGAAATAGTATTTTCTAAAGTGTTCGTGACATGGCAATTACCGATGAAAATGTGTATGAGCCGGCAAGTAAGTGTACGTGGTACATACGCGTCATCGGTAATGGTGCTGGTGTCCTAACAGAATGATATCAATAATAGGAGTATGAAACATAATATAAGCATGCGATGCGAAGCGAACCACAATAATGAGCGGGAGCTTAATACTAGACGCAACTATAACTAATCTGCATTAATCTAATATAAGTCCTACAAATGGTGCCTTTTGAAATAACACGAATCATGGGGTTTTGAAAATAGAGACTACGGTGTTTTTATGAAAAGATACGTCTTTTGAAATATCCGTAAGATCCCTTGGGCTGTCTTTTAAAATACCCACGATTCGTTAGTTTTGAAATAGGTAGGAGTCTAATCTAATCTAACAACTACACTAAACTATACGGCTGAACTAACAAGCTGAACTACAGGTAAGGAAACCGCCTATCATCTGAATCGATACATATACCTACCTGTATATGTATAGTCGGTGATCCCGCCTCAATAATATCATATCCGATACCATATCTATAATCAGGCATCCCAAGTCAAGAGTGCGGATCAATCATCAATATAGCTCGTACGCAAATCCGTCGTACGGCATCCCAATCTGGGTACGGGTCAATATCACATTCATCATACTATTCACCTGGTATCCTCTTTATCAAATATCATGATCGGGGTACTGATCTACGTCGAGTACCATACTGATATCGCCTAAGTATGCATGCACGTGTGTAAAAACTACGTCAAGGACCCGCTACAACGTCATGTCGTATCTCAAATACGAACCCTGCTATATCACCGATCTCACGGCCTCAAATCAAATCTCATCGACTTATCATAAATCCCAAGTACTATCCTCAAATCCGTATGTGAACACACAGTCCCATACCTATGTGAACACATAACTATATATTCCCGAATAAGCACAAAAGAAAGAAGAAAGTATGCAAGTATGGGTGGGTGTGTGCAAGTGTGGTGCGACCGCTACTCTAGGGTTTCGCGACACTCAATCATCTAAGAACACCAAATATCCATATTTATCATCAATAACTCAAACAATATATAAACAATATATATATGTGTGTATACGTGTCCGTATACATCACCACGAACTGCGGGGGTGCTATACGCCATCCACCCGACTTCTCCCCGTAGATATAAATCTACTCACCTGGTCCTCGCTCGCCGTTGCCGACGTCGCCACGCGCTTGCTGGTTGTCTCGAAGTCTACATGGGGTACCTACATATCATAACGCACCGTATCGTATTAAAACTAAATTCGAAATCGAAACGGCATACGAAAATCAAATCGGCACGCGTATCACGCATAGGTCCAAACCTATCGCCTGCGCATGCAAGAATAGTCAAACCAACCCTCGATGTCGAAGTACAAACCTCAAACCATCGAGAAAAATCCAATCACACTCATTTGCACATTCACGAACACTAATTTTAATATAAACTAGGTTAAAACTCACAAAAACACCAATTTCACTTAAAAAGTCATTTTTCCGAAAATCTAGCAGGCACAATTCGCCGTTTTTGTACAAAACATGATGTTTAAATGAATGTAGCGGCCAATATATTTATTAAATATCTTAAATAAGTCATATAAACAATTCCCGGAATTTAATCTCATTAAATTCCAAAAACCCTAATATTCTAGTTTACAAAATACCTAAAATATAATAATTTCAAAGAAAAAATGCACAAACTACAATCTAGCTTAGATTTGCATGATCTAAAGCATTAAACCACACTTAATAAAGTTAATGAAGTCATGAAAAACCTAAACACAATTTTAATCCCAAGTTTTTAACCAATTTCAAAAACCTAGTAAGCAAATTAGCAAATTAACACAATTTTTAAACTAACCATTAGCACAAGCTACTAATCTTGTATTAACATGACAAAAAAAGCCTAAATATAACACACAACCATACACCAATTTTATAAAACCCTAACTTGCATTCAAATTCATAACTTGAATTCCAAAACTTGCAACTTAAGCCTAATTAACACTTAAGTAGTTTAGCTTTAAGAAATTAGTAACAAATTAAGCAAAAATGTTTTAGAATTATACCCAAAAACATTTGAAGATCCACAAGCATCCATGGCCTCCCAAAATGCTCTCTTTTCACAAAGATCCATGCTATACGGGCTAAGCTAAAATGGGTAGGAGTCGGATTTGGGTTTTGGGAATTTTTTTGATGGATTTGAGGCAATTTTTGATGAAGTTTGAAGAGAAAAGAGAAGGGAAATGGGGGGGGGCTGCTGTTGCTGTAGGAGGGGGGTCGGCTGGAATGGGAGTGGGAGAGGAGAGAGAGGGAGGTAGAGAAAGTGGGGGGAGAAGTCAAAGTCAATTCAAGGTCAAAGGTCCACCTCATTTCTCCATTTTCTTTTCTTTTCTTTCATTTCTTTCCTTTGAAATTCAAGTGGGGAAAAAAAATGGGGGCTGCAGAATTCTTCAAGGGGAGAAGTAAATGGGAGTGTGTGGATGTGGGTACGGGTGTGGGGTGATGAAAAATGATAAATATAATACCCCAAACATCCATTTACGCCAAAAAAAAGCCTTTTTTCTTCAATAATTTCTAAACCGTTTTGGCAAATGATTTCGTTCCAAAAACCACATGATAAAATTTTATTTAATGTTTTATGATGCACAAAATTTGTTTTAACTCATTCCAATTTGTAATTTTCCCTAATTAAATGTATTAGTGACGGCTTAAATAATAATAAAATAATATTTTTTTTCAGAAAATTTGAAATTTCACCAGCGGCTCAATAAACACCAAATAATAGCAATTACATAGCTAGAATATGTATATTTAATTTTTATAATAAGATATTTGTATTTTGACTTTTTACAGAAAACCCCCTTATTTTACCGATTTTTCGAAATTTCACCGAAACGATTTTCAAAACGTTACAATATCCCCGACCAAGTGACTGTAGGAGAACCCCGTCACCGAAAGCATCCGTTCGGGTGCTCGCGGCAGCGGTGTTCCGCCTTGGTGCACTTCGTCGACGGCATCGGGGGTGCGGCCGCCTAATAAAGTTTGCGACGAGCATTCGATCAAAATGTCGGGAATCTTGTTGAATTGCCCTACTTGATATTGAAAAGTGTTTTCGATAATGAGACTAAAATGCCGGGTTTATAATTGTTAGGCATGCGATGTCTAAGGAATTCATTTGGTTAGGCATGCGATGTCTAATGAGTTTGCGGATTCCAACTGTTGTAGTTTTACACTTTCTTTTCTGTGACCATAAGTGTAATATGTGATATCGCTGGTTTCGTTACTATATGTCAACGACAATTGGGATGGGCATATTTACTTACGTTGATGACATGTGATGTTATGTGTTGTTCGATATGTTATATTGGATCGTCGTGTTTGAATGGCCGGGGGGTTTTTATGTGAGATGAGTGTTGTTCATTTTCATCCATGTAAAAACTTGTATGTAATATTCTTTTATTAGGGCACTTCAAGGTTGCGGAAGATGTCACCGTTGATGTATATTATTTACTTTTCCGCATTAGGATAGACCCAAGGAGGGGAGCATAAGTAACCGGGTTCTAGGGTCCTGTGGGAGACCATCTCGAGGAGTCGAGTCCGGGTCTCCTAACCCTAGAATTGGTAGGGTTGGTTGCCGCTCTCGTAGGGGTCTATGGGTGTGGGATTGGCTATTCATCACGACCGTGGAATCCGTGTTTTATACTGGCTCGTATTAAAAACACGGACGTCCTAGTATATCCAATATTTTATATGATATTTTCTGCTGCGTTATCTGTGATGTGATCATGTGATATATTCAGATAGATATGGTATATAGTATATATGATATATTATATAGACGTTGCTTATGTTTTACACCCGCGCTAGCCCTGCCTCGCTCTGGTGTTAGTTACCTAACCTAACGGTGCAGACGGGACATCGAGGCGAATGCGGATGGCATAAGCGTACGTTATATTTATCTGTGATGTTTAGGTGGACTTAAATGATGGGATATTCGTTAATGTGATTAATGAATGAAAATGAACCTAAAAGATGTTGTGGAATCGAATTTCAAAAATAAAACCAGGTAGCTACAGTTCTTGCTTTGCATCGCGGTGTTCCTTGTAGAACATCCTGCACCTTATTCGATAAGGAAAGGACAGAGATCCCTTCACCGGAAGTGACTCCTTTAGCAATAACTGGCAGATGCTATAACCCTCGGTTTGTCTTTTGATTGATTTTATAGTTTCTGCTTTGCACAGCGGTATATATGATATATCCTGCACCTTATTCGATGAGGAAAGGGCCGACGATCCCTTCACCGGGAGTGACCCCTTTAGCAAAACTAGAAAAGCCTCAAAAACATTCCATTTAAAAACCATTTGATTCCGCAACGAGATCAAGTTCAAAGTGTTAAAGGTTTTCTTAAAAACCATTCGCAACCCTCCGTCATTTTAGGAAGTAGAGTACTTAGTATTCGTGCTGTATTTGTTGACCTTAGTTAAAGCACAGTGTACGGTAGCTAAGTGATGTCTTCCTATACCGCATATGATGCGATTAGTTAGGACAGTCACGTGACTTTGTTGACCTCAGTTAAGGGTCTTGTGGGTGGGTCTAATTAGTCACGAAATGACGGGTAGAACTTGACTAGTACTTATGATTTGTTGACCATAGTTAAGGTCATAGGTGCTAGGGGTAAAAACCACTATCGAGAGTTTCAAGTGTTGAAATTTGCAATGAGATTGCATACCTTCTATATGATAGTTGGATCCCGATACCCACTGCGAGTAATTATCACTCTTGGGAAAGTTTTGCACTTTACAATTAGCCGATCAAGTAGGTGACTAGAAAGGTGGCAATGGGGTTACGCCTCTGGGAAAACGAGATTTACTTTAATTAGGTCCGTTCGAAAGCACGGGGAACCTCCCTCAAAATACCGACACTGGCCTGGCTGAAAGATTGGCGAACTTATAGAGTGTAATTAATCCAGGCTAGTCTTTCCTTTTAAGGTTTGAAGGAAGATTTGATAAAAACAGTGGGAGCCATCCTGATTAGATAAAATAAATAACCAATATAATCTTGCAAGAGCGCACGCAGAGTGTTTTCTTCTCTCTCTCCAGGTAGCGACCATATCACGCCTTAATCAAGATAATAATACGGATGTATTGACCGAACCCGCTTGTAATACTGAGCTGGGGAACGTTGGTCCCGCTCCAACCTATAACTATTATAAGACAGAGCAGGAAATAGGGGAATACCAGAATTCCCATGCCGCCCAAACGAAGAAAGTGCATATGATGCATCTCCTTCGGGTGTGTTTATTATAAAGAACTGTTTCTCAGTGTCCTCTACGTCCTAGGTATTAGATACCGGATCAGGATCCCGCAAACGTAATCCGTTACATGGGCTACAAAAAGGTAGAGAACTGAGAACGGGTGATAAGTTTCATGAGACAGAAAAACGGTGCAAGTGTTGCAGCCAAGTCTGTTGGTCACTGTCACCCTGTATTACCAATACATTGATTCTGAACAAATGCTATTAGATACCGAACCTGATATACAAAATCATATCAGTCTTTTTATTAGTGAAGAAAGGATATAATTTTGTATTGTTGGATAATGTTTTGAACATTTCCTATATCAAAAGTTGATCGGTTCAGGCACGTTATCTAAAAGCATTGATGTTCTAAATCAAACAACAGTTCCTAGTATACAGAACACACACAAGTGGAAGAGTTCAGAAATGAACGAATCCTTCTTGAGGTATTGTAGACTAGGTCATATCAATGCGACCCGACTAGCTTAAGTTACATTCTAGATGCATATTTAAATCAGTTTGAATTTACATCTTGTGAAACTTGCCAGTCATGTCACAAAGATTAGATGACCATAGCTCTGTTTATTGGAAACAGAGAAAGAGTTAGTAAACTCTTGGGATTGATACATGATGATGTATGTAAGGTCCCCTGTCTACACATGCCAGGACCGGTTCTTTGTACTTCATTACATTCTCTGATGATCTTTCAAGGCTCAGTCATATGTTCCTGTTGAAACATAGGTCCGAAACTTTTGAGATAATCACCGAATATAAGTTAGAAGTAGAGAACCAAAAACCGGGTATAAGTATTATGTCCTATGATAAGATCAGGGAGGAGAATACTTGTGCATAGAATTCTTGGACTATTCTAAAGGAGAATGAGATTCTTTCTCGGTGTTACTCCTCTGAATACACCACAGCACAACGGTGTATCGGGGCGGTGCAATCGCACCATATTAGATATGGTGTGCTCTATGATGAGTACTACCGAGTTGCCTATTTCCTTTTGGGGTTGTGCACTTGAGAAGTTGCATACCTGTTGAATTGGATTCAAATCAAATCAGTTGCCTACCACTTCATATGTGATATGGAAAGGGAAGAGCCCATATCTTAAGTTGGTTAAGATTTGGGATTGTCCGGACTATGTCTAAAAGCAAAATCCGGACAAGCTCGAGGCAATGTCTGTTAAGTAGAACTGGAAAGGTTCCAGCTATACAAACTATGGCTGATGTTTTGACGGAACCAAAGGATTCAATAGTCCCCTACGAACCTCAGCCTCTCCGCCGAACTAGCAGGGTTCATCATCCGCCTGAAAGATACTTCGGTTTCTCGATGACAGTGGGAGCCAGGAATGCATCATGAGATGATGACCCAACTAGTTTCGAGCAGGCCATCGAGAGTAGGGACTCTGTAAGAATGGCTGGATGCTTAGTGATCTGAGATGGAATCCTTATACACCAACAACGTATGGACTTTGGTTACTATATCTGAAGGGTTAAATCTCCATCAGGAGCAAGTATATCTTGAGAAGATTACTTGGTGTAGATGGAAAGGTTGAGACTTTCAAAGCTAGACTTGTTAATGGTTTTCGTCATCGACCAGGCGTGGATAATGATGAAACCTTTTCCAGTGGCTATGCTTAAGTCCATCCGGATCCTACTTGCCATGGCTACATACCATGACTACGATATCTGGTGGTTGGGTGTCATGACTGCTTTTCTAAATACTGATTTAGAAGAGAACGTCTATAAGTACACAGCCAGAAGGCTTCGTAAACAGTGGGAGCAGCGGAAACGTGTGCAAGATGCTTTACAGAATAAAGCAGGTATCGTGGAGTTGGAACGTCTGTTTTGATGCGATAGTCAAAGAGTTTGACTTCATCAAAATGGTAGATGAACCTTGTATATACAAAAGGTAGTAGAGAGTAAGGTGGTCATCCTCGTATTGTACGTGGACAACATACTCCTGATAGGAAAAGAGTTTCCTATGCTACGCTCGGTCAATCTCCTCCTATCACATGGATTCCCTATATAGGATCAACGTGATACCTCCTAAATCCTGGGTTTTGGATCTATTAGATAGATCTAAAGAGATGTTATGGTTCTTACTAGGTTTAGTGAGATGGTATCAGTTGATCCTGGAGAGAATCACTGGAAAGGTTCCAGGGTGATAAGGAAGACTGAATGTCAGTCGCAGGCATTGTCTTTACCCTCAGTGGAGGGACGGTATGTTGGAAGTGTTCCAAGCTAGATACCGTGGCAGACTAGACGATAAAGGCTGGTAACATCGCTATTAAAGATACGACCAAAGAGGATGTTTGGGTGTATATTGGTTCATGAGATGAACTAGGTTCCTACCATTGTGTGACAATGGAAGTGTGGCTTTGGCCAAGGAACCCCGATCCCATCAGTGACCCAGACATATTCTGAGGCAGCATCACCTGATCATGGAGATAGTTGATCTCCAGGGTGATCGAGGTTAGGAGAGTAGACTCAGAGAACAACACAGCGGATCCACTCACAAAGGCTTTTTCCCAGAGAGAGACTCATATGGGATGGTTGAGTATTAGATACTGCAACCACTACTACAGATGGCCCTAGTGCAAGTGGGAGATTATTAGTTATATGTATGCCCTAGAGGCCATTACTGTACATTGGATGTATATTGTAGTGGATGCTGGGACATATATAGGTAGGACTTTCTTGCTCGACATGATAGTATGCTATCTGGTTGCTCTTTATCTTAACATGTATACTTGTTGTCTCTCTATTACATGTTGATAAAGCCCTTAGGATATGTGCTCGACTTCCAGGACTATGATGCAGATCATACTAGTGAGGCCTGGGTAGTCCATGAGTACATCCTTCAATGTTCCTAGTCGTGGGAATATCGAGTCGGGGCATCGATATTCCAGAGTAGACTAACTTATATCTTCTCGACCCATGTGATGGGCGATGGATGATCCCATATCCATTGGTGTTTGACATCAGAGATGGTATGCGGGTTGTAACCCTTCGAAAATCGTTTAGGCAGTTTTTCGGTAATCGGCTAATTTTTCGGCTTTTTCCGTAAAAAGTCAAAATTGATATTTTTCATTGTAGACCTAATTATACAAAATTTAGATAAGATATTACTATAATTTTGTCACTAAAATGTCACTTATAATTTTCTAGTTAAATAAAAAAAATTTCGTAATTAATTATTTTTTTATTATTTTAAGCCTTTTTAAATACATTAAATTAGGGATAAATACAAATTTAATTAGGTAAATTTCATAATTAGGAATCTTTATAAGCTAAAATATGGTGTTAATAAAATTATATCATGACTTGCAAACTTTTGGTTTTAGGGTGGGAAATTTAATGGAAAAATGGTGTAAAATGAGGTTTTTTTGTAAATTGTTGATATGAAAGCATTAAATGACAACATGGGGTGTTTATTGACCTAGAAACTTCTCCAAATTTCCCACACTCCTCTCCCTTACCTGCTGGCTGACCCTTGCTGCAGAAAATCCCCTCTCTTCTCACTTCATAGTCAAATTCATTAAAAATTCGCAGCAAAATTCATTAAAAATTCACAAATTTCCTTCTCCATTCAAAGAAAAACCCAAATCCATTCTCTCTTCAACCCAAATTAGTTCAAAAACTAGGAGAAAGGTGGATTTCTTGGTGACTTGATCATGCTAGGGTTCCACTTGTGAGGTAAAATTCTAAACTAGTTGCTAACTTGTAGTTTATATATGCTAGAATTTAATTTTGAAGTATTAATTTAGTTGTAAATTCTTGTTCATGAAAATCAAGAAGGGGTTTTGATGTTGAGTTAGGGTTTGAAACATGGTTGTTAGAATTAAGTTAGGGTTTTGGTTATCTAATTGATTAGAGTGGTTAATTGTGTAATGATATGCTCGCTAAATCGATTAAATTTCGATGTTTGCATCGAATCGGTATTGAATTTGCTTACTGGATTTTTACGAAAATTAGAATGCGATCAAAATGCGTTATGTTAGCGATATAATTAGCTTCGTATAGGACTATTAGAGTGCGTGAACGCGGGATTTCGTCTAGTCGGGTTGTAGTTTTGTCGATTTCCCCGAAATGACGATTCTAGTTAAAGGTTAGCGATTTTCGTGCGTTTTTCCGCGCACCGAGTGCATGCTATGATTAATTCGAGAGCGTTGATAATTGTATATTGTGACTTGCATCGTTTTAGGTTTTTTAATCTTATGCTTGGTGTTGTGGAAATATAGGATCGGTCGGGGAAACATCGGACACGGCGCGAAAAGGCAAGGCGGTGGCCGGATCGGATTAGCGGAGATTTCAGGTGAGTAGATGTATTCATCTATGGGGGAATCGTCTGGATGGCGCGATGCGCCCCTCCTAGTTAGGATTACCCTACTTTTTGCAAGATTTATATTGTTAGCTATCTTATCCATTCATGTACACTGCATACCCTTATAGCGAACAGTATATTAGCTTGCATGGACATCCATCTATACTTATGCGATACCACTTCGTAGAACACGAACACCATTACCATTGGCATCTGTTGCACGCGCACTATTCATGTGACACACACGCCTTTGGTAATTACCATGCCACGTGTTGGAGATAGTGCCCTCAGAGTCAATTATTGGGTCACAGGCACGTGATTGCAATGATTGAGGGGAGGACCTATCCCGGTAGGACAGTCTTACTCGAAATGATAGTATGCTATCTGGTTTATCTTTATCATCGTGTACTGCTTTAGGTGACCTTACGAGTCGCTATTACACGTTGATAAAGCCCCTAGGATTCTTGCTTGACTTCCAGCAGTATGAGGGCGATCATATAAGTGGGAGCTGGGGTCTACAAGCACATCCTTAAAAGGTCCCTAGTCGTGGGAGATTCGAGACAGGGCATCGATTCTCCACAGTAGACTAGTGTATACAGTCGAGACCCCGACGAGGGGCGGTGGCCGGTCTCACAAGCCACTGGTGTCAGTTGGTTCACCTAAGATGTATACAGGTGCTCATTGGGTTATGAGTACACCGGACAGGACTCGCCGGGAACCTGCTAGTTGGGATATACCAGACGTCAGATAGCAGTTCCCAGGTGACATGTGTACAGGTTAGTTCATCGACCTGGGATCGTCATTTGTCTCGTGTGAGTTCCCACTGTACTTTGATTACTACCCTACCACGGCTCAAAGGAGTCGTGCAAACAGGTTTTAGTTGGGTACAGTCCCGAGCCACATGGAGGCAGTGAGCGGATCTGCAGGGGTTCGTCTCTCCCGGTATTGGGGGTGAGGTCGTGCTGTGTCTAGGAGAGCCAGAACATGAAAAGTCCTTGGCCAAGGCAGGAGATTTGCTGGTAGGTATTCCAGTAGTATCTCAGGATGTTCTGGGCTACACTCCGACACGACTTGTACCGCTTTTGGGGGTCTGACTTTTACCAACCCCCTAGGCCCGCCATGCGATGCTCATAGACGAACGGACCGGACTGTACGGATATTGTCACTGACAGGCTCAGTAGGGTGTCAGGATGAGTTTGCTCATCGACGTCCCTTTTGGTCAATACCTGGTGGCCCGTCACGTATTGGCTTATACCTCTGACGTGCTAGTGGTTAAATCCACAGCCACAGTATTGACGAGTCTTTAGAGTCCACCACACAGACAGTTACTCAAGTTTCGGGCGAAACGCTGTAGAGGCCGTATGGAGATATGGCAGGGTTCGATCGGATACGTGCGGTATTGCACGGATCATGATCGGACAATTTTTACTAGACGGCTTTGGCTTAAGCCGGATCCTAGTATAAGATAGTGTAGTTTTGTCTCTTTACATTTGTGTTCAGTGGGAATACAAATGCGGGCATGTATTTGCAGTAGCGGGGTTTTCCTGTAATTTATTACGGGATCGGTTTTTCTGGGGTTGCCAGTTTGCATTCCGTTCCGGCCGGTTTTCTCTTTTTCCTTCACGGCCGGACTTTCCGTTGGAGGGGGTTAATTGCAGTTGGCAATTAACTTATTTGATGAGGGCTTTATTGCATTTGTGCCATTATCATCATGATATTCCATTTTGGTCATTCACTTGCATTTATGAGAAAGGGAAATTGATTTGATCTATTCTCTTGTATTGAATTATTATTTCTTTTTCCCCACTTGGTTTTATTTGGGGCCGGCCACTGTTCTTGAATGAGAGAGAGAGGTTTTGTTTTTGGTGGGTTAATTTCTTCATGGAAATTTCGTGGGCCCCCCTTTTGTAGTGTGTGTGTGTGCTGTTGATTTAAAAAGATAAATTTCCTTATGCATGGTTTAAATTAATGCACTTCACCCACACATTTCAAGTAAGCTTAATTTGGTGTGCAGGGGCAAAATTTTTGTGGCCGAGCTCCCTTTTCCAGAGAATGCTCCATTCTTTTCTAGCATGCTCCATTCTCTTTCTAGCAAGCTTCCATGAAAACTCTTGTGCAAAATTCCTCCAAAATGGCAACCTTCTAAACCCCAAGTGAGACATGATTACTACACTATTCTACAGCATCCCTTGGACGCGTCGGCTAGCCAACTTCGCGCCCGAGTTGCCTCGGTCAAGAGGCGGGAGCCCGTAAAAGATTCCGGCTACGTGGTGCCCCTTTCCGACGAGCGAGGAGGTGACGGATTTTCCGCAGGAGATCGGAGTGGAGACGAAGACCGAAGGACACGGATCGCTTGGTATAGCATCTCTACTTTTTTCCTTTTTGCTAGTTGCTAGGTTAATGGCCCGATCCGGGTAAAAAGTCCGCGGTGGTGCCGTTTTGCAAAGTTCGCAAAGTTTTTGTTTTCCACGTCTCCGGCATCGGGTCGACGGCCGGGGCGCCCCCGCGGGCTTACAATGGTATCAGAGCCACGCCGTTAACCTTCCCTAGCTTGCTCTAGCGCGTTTAGAACTCGATCGAACAAAAACCCGAAAACCGTATTTTTGTGCACATGTGTTCTCTGTTAAAATTTTTTGAGCTCCTAAAATTTTTATGGTGATTGCAGAGACATGTACTAGAAATTATAAGAATTCTAGGAAAATACGATCCACTGATTCCTCACTTCGACCACGGAAGCGCGGCCAAAACCCTGGTTTGGCCGCGCTTGCGCGGCGGAAAAGAGGAATCGTGGCACCATATTTTCCCAGTAAGCTTATGTGTTGAAAATAGGGTATTTGGGATATTTTCTTTGGGCCCAGATTTTTTGTAAGTGCTACAGTAGTGTGTGGGGCCCACTTTGATAAATTTGTTCGATCGGATATTTTAAACATGCTAGTTCACAGTTTTTACATTATATCTGCGACCGTGAATGTCACTTGATCGGTAAGTCCCGTCTAACTGCTATAGCCCGGTTAGACGGATTTGCGAACGTGACTTTCACGTTGATGTTCTGTGATTGTATTGTGTTGTTGCGGATCGGTCGTGGGGGATAGCCTGGTTGCAGTGGTAGTACAGTTTTGTTGTATTATGTACATTTGATATTGCGGGGCGAGCGTCCGACATGTGGACTGCCGTCACTGCCTGTTTGTACTATTCTTTTGGGGCACGACCTGGTTGCGGTCGATGTACCCGTTGTATGTATATTTTACTTTCTGTACTAGGATTACCCCGCGGAGGGGTGCACGGATAGCCGGATTCTAGAGGGCAACAAGCCCGCATCTCATGGCATTGAGACGGAGGGGGCTTCACTCTAGAATTGGCGGGCTATTCGCCGCACTCGTAGGGGGTATAGGGTTGACCCAGGAGGGGTGCCTAAGTTACCGGATTCCGTGAAGTGCTGGGTGGTCCATTCACGTTGCTGAAGGGGGCTGCCTCGCTTCAGGTTTTGGCGGGTAACTTGCCGCGCCCGTAGGGGTCTAGGTTTTCATTGCACAGGCTATCCACACGACCAGGGGAACGTCGGGTTTCAGCGGCTCTGTGAAACCCGGGGATCCCAGATATCTGTATTGATCTGTGTTGCTATACATTTCTGTGTTGCTTTTATCACGCCTTGAGCGAATACTATATATTGGTATATATATTAGTAGATGTTGTATATGTTTTTCATCCGCGCTAGTCCAGTCCCCGCTCTGTCGTTAGTTAGCTAACCTAACGGGTGATGACGGGACCCAGTGGCGAATGCGGATGGCATATACGTACGTCAGTATATTTTCGTTCTTTGTGGTGTGATCAATTGATGGGACTGCGTTGATTCGGATCAATGCAAGATAAACAAACCTATTCTGATGTTGTTGGAACACTTTTTCAAAAAGCTGTTATTGCAAGGGCGTTCTCTTTTGTTTTGCACAGTGGTATTCATTTGGAATATCCTGCTCCTCAGTCGACGAGGCAAGGGCCGAGATCCCTTCACCGGGAGTGACCTCTTGGACAAAAGTTTACGTCTGGGCATTAACTTCACTATAGCCGATTGCTTTTGCTTTGCACCGTGGTATTCAGTTGGAATATCCTGCACCTCATTCTACGGGGAAAGAGCCGAGATCCCTTCACCGGGAGTGACCTCTTTAGCAAAGGTTTTCGTCACTATATTTTTCTAAAAAGCTATCAGTTCCTTCGACGATATCGAGTTCATTACGTTAAAGGTTTTCGCCAGAAACCATTCGTAGCCCTCCGTCATTTCATATGGATGGTCAATAGTATTCAAGCTGTGTATGTTGGCCAAAGTCAAGGCACAGTGTTTGGTAGCTGTTGGGTATTCATATGCAGCATAGATAGATGCGTTGGTTTGGGACAGCCGTACTGCCATTTTGGCCAAAGTCAAGGGTATGTACGGGTGGGTTCAAATTAACCAGGAAAATGACGGGTAGAACTTGACATGTGACTTATGATATGTTGGCCAAAGTCAAGGTCATAAGAGCATGGGGTGAAAATCCACATCGGGAGTTTCAAAAGTACTGAAACTTGCCAGATATGCGCATACCTTCTGGAGTGTGATAACGTGAGCGGATTCCGTCACGTTATCATGCGATGAGAGTTGGATCCCGATTCCCACTGATGAGTTGGTTTACTCCTCGGGTTATCCCGGCTAATTCTTCTTTCAGGTTTGGGGAAGAATTTGACGTTACAGTGGGAGGTTTCCAGATTAGATAAATTGGTAACCATTCTGATCTAGGTTAGAGTGCACGCTGAGTGTTTCTTTTCTCTCTCTCTCTGGCAGCGACCATTGACCCGACCCTAGACTATGACTCAGTGACCAAGTTGACCGAACCTTCTTAACACTGGCTTTTGGATTGTCAGAGTTGCAGACCTCTTTGCCACTCCTACTTTTACTCTTTTCTCCGGGACACCCCGTATTACTACGAACGTCCACTTCCATTGGACAAAACCATCGTATGGTTATATACGAACTCGAAGGACTTCGAGGATGGTTTCAGGTTCTGGAGAAAACGAATAGGACTATTCAGTTGTCTTTTCCTTTTACCTTCTCTCACATTGCGAGTACTCCTTGGTTTAGGGGATAGTATACCTATTACGCAAATTGGATAGTCTTCTTCCAGACCTTAGGCTGGTGCCGAACGGTAGGGAATGAAGAAAACCAATTAGCCTAAATGGTGTACAGAAGGTATTAAGTTCAGACAAAGCAAGGGATTAGTAAGAGGGCAAAGTAAAATGCGACTGCTATTCACGACCAAACCATGTACTTCTTTGTCAATCCTAAATCACCTATGAATTAAGTACATTCGGTTGTCTTTTATCCTCACCTTCTCTCGCATTGCGAGTGCTCCTAGGATTAGGACAGTACACCCATTATGCTTATTGGATAGTCTTCTTCCAAACCATAGGCTGGTGCCGAACGGTATGGAAGGAAGAAAACCATTTGGCCTAAAGGGGTGTACAGAAGGTAATGACTAAAGACATGTAAAGGGATTTAGAAAGATGGCAAAGAATTATACGGTTATAGTTGTGAATCTGGATAATGGAAGAGGCATTACTAAGAATACCAGGATACCCCATCGAAACATTTCAATGTTTCAGTTCCACTGTGTACTATTAAAAGAAAACTGATTTCCCGATTAGACACTTACTCCAGGGTATGTATTTACCAGGTTGGATTCTCACATCTGTATGGTTTTACAGACGATGAGTGGGAGTAAGTTATTGGGAATTAGGTGACCATCCTCATTATATCGGGATTCGTTGTAATCGGTGATATTTGAGGAAGTCACCTGGGTTGTTTGCCGGTCGGCAAATATTTGGTTTTGAATATCCGTTGTTATGCACCAATTTCAAATTGATATATCTGTACGTCTATTTTTATAGAGTGAGACATACCTTTTTGAAATTATGTCTATGACATTTACCTATACCAGTGGATGGTTAGGTAAGGAGCATTGAACAGCGGTGTAAGTCTTCTTAACCAAAAGTACAGTTTTCAACCTACGACACACAGTGAATGAGTCACTAGACTCAGGGGACTTATACAGATTATTGTATATTGTCCAGTGTCCATTAGGACAGAGGGGTTGGTCCTCGTACTATATTCTGTTTACTTTTAACTTCTCTAGTTCTTAGACATGTGTTTCGAAGAAACACAGGGTCTAAGTTTAGAGGAGTTATAGGTATAAGAATACAGTAGAGAACCAGGTATCGCAAGTATCGGGATTCTTCAAGGTGATCGAAGATGTAGATACTTGTGTATGGTATTCAGTTGATAGTAATGATTAAGAGAACTTGCTTCTTTTTCAGGTTACTCATAATTGGAAGTACTCCTAAGTTGAGTAACGCTGATCGGCCTCTCTTCCATTTACTTGACATGCACTGGAGACAGCTGCATGATTTGAATCTGGTTCAATTAAATCAGTGCCTCTGGTTCTTGGATTTAGAACAGTTCATATCTTGACATTGTTAAGATACGGGGAGTTGTCCGGTTTATGCTTAAAACCAGACACTGGACAACTCAAGGCACGTTTCAGTAATGGATGTTTGTGGGTTGACCCGGGCTATGACGAGGGTTGACTTTCTACCATCTGGAAGATCAATAGTGATATTGTTCTTGACTCGCCACAGTTTTATCAAAAATGGATTTTTTCAAAAAACAGTAGTGGGAGTATGGTAGAACTGGAAGTGATTCCAGAACCACAAACGATTACTGAAGATTTCATAAGAACCTAAAGATTCAATCTGGTTTGACATTCCATTGGCCACTCCGCAGATAAGGTGGGTAACCTCAGGCACCCGAGAGGTATTCGGTATGCTCAAGAACGGTGGCAGGGAGGTTCTTGTTTACCCAGACTTGCCATTGCTGTTGTTCCAGGCTGCGAGACCCGGCGGGAGGATGAGTATAGCGTCGTTCTAAACTGGCTTTAGAAGTGCACGTCTATATGACTCTGCCAGAGGGTTGTCGTAGTCAGTGGGAGCAGCGGAAGCATTGGTGGATATCAGGCTTATGTCTATTTATAAACTGAAGCAGATATAGCGGAGATAGATCATCTATTTCTGATGTGGCAGTCATAGGTTTGACTTCATCAGAATAGGGGATGGATCTGTTGAGAAGGTAGTAGAGTGTGATGTCCTGGTATTTGATGACATACACAGAGTAGGAAGTGATATTCCTATACTACAATCGGTTATACTTTTGGTCGTCACACAGTGGTTTCTCCACAAAGGACTTGGATTTTATATCAGACATTCTGGTTACTAGATCTATGGTTTTAGATTTAGATTTGGGTGGTTTCCCAATCTGGGTACTTAGACAGCATTCTAAGAGTATTTGGAATGAACGACTCCTGGCACGGTAGTGTACCTGCAGGTAATGGAGTCACCCTCTCTAAAGGTGTCTTACAGACTAAAGGGGAGAGGGATATGCATGATTGGCAGATCACTTGCTTAGGCAATTGAGTCAATCATGAAATGTCAAGTACCACACCAGATGTTGTTCTTGCAGTAGGTGCAATAAGTTGATATTGATCCAATCCTGGAGAAACAGTCGGAAGCAGTTTTAGAACATAAGTGAATGTTCTAGGGATATGATAACGGCAGTCTTCTTCGGGAGACAGTTATCATTCCAGGCTTCCAAGGTGACCTGGATGGCAGAGTGGCTGTCAGAGTTATAGTTTTCCCTCTAACGAGGGGCAGTATTTTGGACAGGTGGTCCAGGTGGATACTGAGGGAAGGCATGGCGCAGGACACTGATTAAGTTCAGTTGACGATACGGTCTAAGAAGTTTGGATTTGGAGTTCATTTATGAGCTAGATCCCATCAGACATCCAGACATTCTAAGACAGGTATTGCTCATTTCGGGAGATTGCTTTCTCCGCGAACTTGAGATATAGAGAGACATAGAAAGAAACATCAAAGCGGATCCACTCACTGAGGCTATTCCTCGAACGCAATGGTTTCGCAAACGAGCTTTGTGAGACTTACTAGTAGAGGAGTTGGGTGTTCGGTATCACACGGGCTGTGAGTATGCGACATCGCAATAATTAGCCTCGAGTGCAAGTGGGAGATTGTTGGAGATAGTGCCCTCAGAGTCAATTATTGGGTCACAGGCACGTGATTGCAATGATTGAGGGGAGGACCTATCCCGGTAGGACAGTCTTACTCGAAATGATAGTATGCTATCTGGTTTATCTTTATCATCGTGTACTGCTTTAGGTGACCTTACGAGTCGCTATTACACGTTGATAAAGCCCCTAGGATTCTTGCTTGACTTCCAGCAGTATGAGGGCGATCATATAAGTGGGAGCTGGGGTCTACAAGCACATCCTTAAAAGGTCCCTAGTCGTGAGAGATTCGAGACAGGGCATCGATTCTCCACAGTAGACTAGTGTATACAGTCGAGACCCCGACGAGGGGCGGTGGCCGGTCTCACAAGCCACTGGTGTCAGTTGGTTCACCTAAGATGTATACAGGTGCTCATTGGGTTATGAGTACACCGGACAGGACTCGCCGGGAACCTGCTAGTTGGGATATACCAGACGTCAGATAGCAGTTCCCAGGTGACATGTGTACAGGTTAGTTCATCGACCTGGGATCGTCATTTGTCTCGTGTGAGTTCCCACTGTACTTTGATTACTACCCTACCACGGCTCAAAGGAGTCGTGCAAACAGGTTTTAGTTGGGTACAGTCCCGAGCCACATGGAGGCAGTGAGCGGATCTGCAGGGGTTCGTCTCTCCCGGTATTGGGGGTGAGGTCGTGCTGTGTCTAGGAGAGCCAGAACATGAAAAGTCCTTGGCCAAGGCAGGAGATTTGCTGGTAGGTATTCCAGTAGTATCTCAGGATGTTCTGGGCTACACTCCGACACGACTTGTACCGCTTTTGGGGGTCTGACTTTTACCAACCCCCTAGGCCCGCCATGCGATGCTCATAGACGAACGGACCGGACTGTACGGATATTGTCACTGACAGGCTCAGTAGGGTGTCAGGATGAGTTTGCTCATCGACGTCCCTTTTGGTCAATACCTGGTGGCCCGTCACGTATTGGCTTATACCTCTGACGTGCTAGTGGTTAAATCCACAGCCACAGTATTGACGAGTCTTTAGAGTCCACCACACAGACAGTTACTCAAGTTTCGGGCGAAACGCTGTAGAGGCCGTATGGAGATATGGCAGGGTTCGATCGGATACGTGCGGTATTGCACGGATCATGATCGGACAATTTTTACTAGACGGCTTTGGCTTAAGCCGGATCCTAGTATAAGATAGTGTAGTTTTGTCTCTTTACATTTGTGTTCAGTGGGAATACAAATGCGGGCATGTATTTGCAGTAGCGGGGTTTTCCTGTAATTTATTACGGGATCGGTTTTTCTGGGGTTGCCAGTTTGCATTCCGTTCCGGCCGGTTTTCTCTTTTTCCTTCACGGCCGGACTTTCCGTTGGAGGGGGTTAATTGCAGTTGGCAATTAACTTATTTGATGAGGGCTTTATTGCATTTGTGCCATTATCATCATGATATTCCATTTTGGTCATTCACTTGCATTTATGAGAAAGGGAAATTGATTTGATCTATTCTCTTGTATTGAATTATTATTTCTTTTTCCCCACTTGGTTTTATTTGGGGCCGGCCACTGTTCTTGAATGAGAGAGAGAGGTTTTGTTTTTGGTGGGTTAATTTCTTCATGGAAATTTCGTGGGCCCCCCTTTTGTAGTGTGTGTGTGTGCTGTTGATTTAAAAAGATAAATTTCCTTATGCATGGTTTAAATTAATGCACTTCACCCACACATTTCAAGTAAGCTTAATTTGGTGTGCAGGGGCAAAATTTTTGTGGCCGAGCTCCCTTTTCCAGAGAATGCTCCATTCTTTTCTAGCATGCTCCATTCTCTTTCTAGCAAGCTTCCATGAAAACTCTTGTGCAAAATTCCTCCAAAATGGCAACCTTCTAAACCCCAAGTGAGACATGATTACTACACTATTCTACAGCATCCCTTGGACGCGTCGGCTAGCCAACTTCGCGCCCGAGTTGCCTCGGTCAAGAGGCGGGAGCCCGTAAAAGATTCCGGCTACGTGGTGCCCCTTTCCGACGAGCGAGGAGGTGACGGATTTTCCGCAGGAGATCGGAGTGGAGACGAAGACCGAAGGACACTGATCGCTTGGTATAGCATCTCTACTTTTTTCCTTTTTGCTAGTTGCTAGGTTAATGGCCCGATCCGGGTAAAAAGTCCGCGGTGGTGCCGTTTTGCAAAGTTCGCAAAGTTTTTGTTTTCCACGTCTCCGGCATCGGGTCGACGGCCGGGGCGCCCCCGCGGGCTTACACCACGTGCACTATAGAACCGGTTTAACTTAATAATGCCATTTGCATTCATACATGATATATGGAATTGCATAGCATGCATATACCTCGCATTACCATCATATCTACATAGATTTCTAGCCAAAACTCACATCATATGCATTGATATCATAGACATTTATCATATATAACATGTGGACATTATGATTTTCTTGAGGATTTCAGTATTGCTGCGATTTCTGGATTTTGGGGAAAACCGCAAGAATTTAACAAAACCTTATATTTATCATTTTCAAAACAAAGTTGCGGTTTTCTCGTGATGTATGTGTCGTCCACCATGAGTTTTCATGTTTTCTGTTGGATTTCGAGACCCGATTCTAGGAGTGGATGAACCGTCTCGGGTACATGGTGGGCCCGGTATGGTACCCCGGGGCAAGAAGATCGAGTTGTAGACGATGAGCCTGGCAGGGGAAGACTACCTACCGGTGATGTCTGGCACGGCGGATATCCGGAGGATACCGACCGTTGTCGTGAGATTTATGATATGGGCCGATCCGGACTGACGGAGCCCGATATTGAGACAGATATGATTCCTATTTGGTGTCGATGCTTAACATGGGCTTTCAGATGATTTCTTGATGGTACTTAGCTATTATACAGATATTCATTTTCTAAAGTTAAGAATTCAATACCCTTAGCATTTAAAACACTTAAACACTTAATAATGACATTGCATACCTGTGCATGCATACTAGAGATATTATATCACATATGGACATGCATGTTGTGGTGCATTGCGTGCATTCTTACGATTGCCTTATTAGATGTTATATTTACTCACGAGCTGGCAACTCACCCCCGTTGTGCCACAGTGTCTTGCAGGTCGGACCCGTCAGTCTTGTAGCGGCGGGCTATCTTATCATCAGCTCCTTTTGCTCAGACTCGCGACATCGCCCGTAGGTGGGTTGCGAGCACACTTTATTTCTTTTGCTTTGTCATTGTATCTAGTATTCTCCATCTACCACTTTATATTGTATATGCGACCTAGTGATGAGACTGAGAGATTTGTATATTTGTGGTTTCTTTTGGGTCGAGCTCACTTGAGCCGGCGTTGTGTTTCCTGATATTTTGCGTTTCTTTTATGCTCTTTTCTTGATATTGCTATTATATTGCATGTGGTTATGATCCGCCTTGGGCGAAGAGCTAGCTCCCGCTTGGGGATGCCATTTTTATGATTACAGGTTTATTATCTTGTTGTACCCATTTTGGGGGATAGAAAATACAGGGGAGACTCTGCCGAAATTTTCGGAAATTTTTGATGTTTTAGAAAGGGATTCTATGCAACTTAAATGATTTTAAAAACCGTCTTCATTAAAGGTTTTCCTTCACTCGCTTTTGATTTTGGTTTAGATTTTTCTGGGCTTTGGCTGACTTAGGTTACGGTACGCCTTTAGACGTCTCGTAAATTAAGTGCCAGTCACGTTCCGTACTTTCGGGTCGTGACAAAGTTGGTATCAGAGCGTAGGTTTTACCTTTCTGAGTGTAGGACGACCTTGGTAGATGGAGTAGGTGACTTAAGCAGAGTGGCGTAGCGTGGGTATGATCCGCGGCATACTTACGATACGGTACTCCGCCTAAGTAACCTTAGGACATAATTGCTTGTATTTCCTTTCTTGATTCCTTGCATTCCTTGATTCAATTGCAATGTCCTTATCGGTCCTGTTTCTTATTCCAGCTTCGATGCCGCCAAAGACTACGAGAGCTCAGCGGGCTGCCGCTAGGGATGAGATTCGGGCAGGCTCGTCTGAGGCGAGGATCGAGCTGGAGGATACGCCTACCCCTCAGGGTCATACTGATCCGCCTTATCCTGACCGTATTGCCAGATTAGAGGCCGGCATGCATGAGTTGCGGCAGATGATGGGATCTTTAGTTGAGTCCAGCCGGGCACAGAGATCCGAGGACGTTCCTTCCACCGCACAGACCACGATCGTACCTGCTGCACAGATGGTCACTCCTGCTGCTACTACGGAGACTATCCCTGTTTCACTACAGGAGTTCATGAGATTGAGACCTCCAGCTTTTACCGGTACAGATGCGACAGAGGACCCACAGGCATTTCTCGATAGGATGGCTCGGATTTGCCGTTCGTTGAGGTGTTCTGATGATAGATTGGTGGAGTTTGCGAGTTTTCGTCTGGAGGGTCTTGCCCAGACATGGTACGACTCAGTAGAGAGAGGCCGAGCTGCAGGTCTGCCTTCTATGACCTGGGATGAGTTTACATCTGCATTTCTTGCCCGTTTTCTTCCGGAGAGTGTCCGAGATGCTCGGGCCCGCAGTTTTGAGTCTTTGCGCAAGACTCCCGGGATGACAGTGTCGGAGTATGATATACAGTTTACCCAGTTGTCTCGATATGCTCCGTACCTAGTCGACACAGAAGAGAAGAGAATAAAGAGGTTCGTGCGAGGGCTTGATACACAGCTATTCCTCGCCATCGGCACCCAGCACTTTGATACATACGCAGCCGCGATGGATGCAGCCTTACTTTTGGAGGAGCGTATTTCTGAGACTCCGGTCGTTTCTGGGCCGAAGAGGATCCGTACTGATACGCCAGCTCAGCGGCAGATGGGCAGACACCGCGATAGATTATTTCCGGGAGATGGTGGAGGCAGAGGATTGAGACGAGGTCAGTTATTTGGTTCATATCTACAGACCCAGCAGTCGTCTCCATGATGTTTTCGGTGTGGGAGTCAGTACCACCGTGTCAGAGACTGTACCATGGGTCGCCAGGGCACGGCGACAGTCCCACATGTGACTTTACCACCCTCACCACCTTCTCAGAGAGCTTTACTTCCTACTCCTGATGATGCTCCACGCCAGCCAGATGCTTCTAGAGGCCGTGGGCGTGGCGGTCCGGTTCAGAGAGGACGAGGCGACAGAGGCAGAGGCAGAGGCCGAGGTAGAGGCAGAGCACAGCCAGCTATTAGTGGTGGACAGGCCCGAGTGTTCGCATTGACTCCTCAGGATGCACAGGCATCCAATGCCGTCGTGACAGGTACTCTGCCAGTATGTTCTTTTGATGCACGGGTATTATTTGATCCAGGCTCCACACATTCCTATGTTTCCACGTATTTTGCACCGAGGTTGGGCCGAGAGTCTTCTCCGTTAGATCAGCCGCTTGTCGTTATTACCCCGGTAGGCGAGTCTTTTGTTGCCCGTTTTGTGTACCGATCGTGTTCCGTTCGTATCGGGGAGAGAGATTCTTCAGTTGATTTGATTCTCCTCGATATGCTAGACTTTGACGTTCTTCTTGGTATGGACTGGCTAGCCACCTGTTATGCATCTGTGGACTGCCGTGAGAAAGCAGTCAGATTCAGTTTTCCTGGTGAGCCGGTTCTTATTATTCAGGGAGATCGTAGTGCTACCCTTCCCAGCTTGATTTCTTCTCTTCGCGCTGGTCAGCTCTTAAGGAAAGGGTGTCAGGGATTCTTAGCCTATATTTGTGATACTCGCTCCACAGAGGTTCCGTTGGACTAGGTCCCTGTTATGAGAGAGTTTCCTGATGTATTTCCTGACGAGCTGCCTGGTCTGCCACCAGAGCACGAGATTGAGTTCTGTATTGACTTGATCCCCGGCACGGGGCCTATTTCTATACCTCCTTATCGGATAGCCCCGGCAGAGCTGAGAGAGCTAAAGGATCAGTTACAGGACTTGCTGGACAAGGGGCTTATCCGACCGAGTGTGTCACTTTGGGGTGCTCCCGTCTTGTTTGTCAAGAAGAAGGACGGAAGTATGCGTTTATGCATTGATTATCTTCAGTTGAACCGGGTTACTGTGCGGAACAGGTATCCCCTACCTCGCATTGATGACTTATTCGATCAGCTCCAGGGTGCATGGTTCTTCTCGAAGGTTGATTTACGGTCGGGTTATCACCAGTTGCGGGTTCGGAAGGAGGATATTCCGAAGACCGCTTTCCGTACTCGATATGGTCATCACGAGTTCTTGGTGATGTCGTTCGGGCTCACCAATGCCCCGGCAGCTTTTATGGATTTGATGAACCGTGTATTCAGGCCGTATCTCGATCAGTTCATTATTGTGTTCATTGACGACATCTTGGTTTATTCTCGGAGCCGGGAGGAACATGAGCATCACTTACGTATCACATTGCAGACTTTGAGGGAGCATCAGCTGTTCGCCAAATTCTCCAAGTGCGCATTCTGGCTAGACAGTGTTGATTTCTTGGGTCATGTGGTGACGAGAGATGGTATTTGTGTGGACCCGAAGAAGATCGAGGCAGTTCAGCGTTGGCCTAGACCAGTATCAGTTACAGAGGTTCGCAGTTTTCTAGGTCTGGCCGGCTACTATCGACGTTTTATCCAGGATTTCTCCCGCATTGCTGCACCTTTGACCGGGTTGACCCGGAAGAGGGTTCCTTTTGATTGGACCCAGGCATGTGAGGATAGTTTCCAGCAGTTGAAGACTCGTCTGACTACTGCGCCAGTGTTAGCTTTGCCTTCAGGATCAGGCAGGTTCGTGGTATGTTGTGATGCTTCTAGAGTGGGGCTGGGATGTGTGTTGATGCAGCACGACAGAGTTATCGCGTATGCTTCTCGGCAGCTGAGGAAACACGAGCAGAACTACCCCACCCATGATTTAGAGATGGCTGCAGTGGTATTTGCATTTAAGATCTGGAGACATTACCTATACGGTGAGTCGTGCCAGATATTCACTGACCACAAGAGTTTGAAGTATATCTTCCAGCAGCGAGACCTGAACCTGAGACAGCGCCGATGGATGGAGTTGGTGAAGGATTATGACTGCGAGATTCTATACCATCCGGGCAAGGCGAATGTGGTGGCAGATGCTTTGAGTAGGAGGCCCGGAGGTAGCTTATCTTGTTTGAGCACAGTACAGATGCAGTCGACGGCGGATTGGCAGGTGTTATGTGATAGCAGAGTGCAGTTTGAGTTTACTCCTACGGGGGGACAGCTGGCCCATTTCAGAGCACGCCCACAGTTACTTGACCGTATCCACGAGGCACGGTCCGGCGATGCCCGTACATTAGAGATTATTGAGCAGATTCGGCAGGGCAGAGTTTCCGAGTTCGTGATTGATGATCAGGGGATACTTCGATTTGGGACTCGACTGTGCGTGCCAGATTCAGAGGGACTGAGGCATGATATTCTCGAGGAGGCTCATAGATCAGTATACAGTGTTCACCCAGGTTCCACCAAGATGTACCGTGATTTGAGAGAGGTTTACTGGTGGGACGGGATGAAGAAGGATATTACAGACTTTGTGTCCAAATGCCTGACTTGTCAGCAAGTCAAGGCCGAGCACCAAAGGCCAGCCGGCGAGTTACAGCCTTTGCCCATCCCTGAGTGGAAATGGGAGCAGGTCTCCATGGACTTCATTGTCGGTCTACCCAGGACTAGTCGAGGGTATGACTCTATTTGGGTGATTGTGGATCGACTGACGAAAGCGGCTCACTTTCTGCCAGTGAAGACCACTTTTGGATTTTCTCAGTACGCCCAGGTCTATATTGATGAGATAGTGCGACTACATGGCGTTCCGACTTGCATTGTGTCCGACCGGGGCACCCAGTTTACCAGCCGATTGTGGCAGAAACTTCAGGAAGCATTGGGCACCCGATTGAGTTTTAGCACAGCCTTCCATCCGCAGACTGACGGTCAGTCAGAGCGTACTATTCAGACTCTTGAGGACATGCTCAGAGCTTGTGTTTTAGATTTCGGTGGTAGCTGGGATCTTCATTTGCCTTTGATCGAGTTTTCCTACAATAATAGCTTCCAGGAGACGATTCAGATGGCACCTTTTGAGGCTTTATATGGGAGGAGATGTCGATCGCCTGTATATTGGACAGAGCTCAGGGAGAGCAGTATTTTGGGGCCACAGATTGTACAGGAGACGACCGAGAAGATACAGCTGATTCGGGACAGGATGAGAGCGGCACAGAGCAGGCAGAAATCATATGCTGACAGGCGCCGTCGCCGACTCGAGTTCGCTGTTGGCGATCATGTTTTCCTGAAGGTCTCTCCGATGAAAGGTGTGATGAGATTTGGGCGGAAAGGGAAACTGAGTCCTAGATATGTTGGTCCTTTCGAGATCCTAGAGCGTGTTGGTCCAGTCGCTTATCGGTTAGCTCTTCCGCCCAGCTTCCCCGATGTTCACCCCGTATTTTATGTCTCGATGCTCCGCAAGTACCTTCATGATCCTTCCCAGGCGATTCAGCACCAAACGATCCAGCTAGAGCGTGATCTTTCTTTCACCGAGCAGCCGGTGGTCATTTTGGATCGGCAGGTGAAGAAATTGAGGTCGAAGGTTATACCGTCCGTCAAGGTCCTTTGGCGTGGCCCGAACAGCGAGGAGGTCACCTGGGAGACCGAGGTCGAGATGAGGAAGAGATATCCCCATCTTTTTGAAGGTACGCGTAATTAAATTCTAAATTCGGAGACCGAATTTCTTTAAGGGGGGAAGATTGTAACCCTTCGAAAATCGTTTAGGCAGTTTTCGGTAATCGGCTAATTTTTCGGCTTTTTCCGTAAAAAGTCAAAATTGATATTTTTCATTGTAGACCTAATTATACAAAATTTAGATAAGATATTACTATAATTTTGTCACTAAAATGTCACTTATAATTTTCTAGTTAAATAAAAAAAAATTCGTAATTAATTATTTTTTTTATTATTTTAAGCCTTTTTAAATACATTAAATTAGGGATAAATACAAATTTAATTAGGTAAATTTCATAATTAGGAATCTTTATAAGCTAAAATATGGTGTTAATAAAATTATATCATGACTTGCAAACTTTTGGTTTTAGGGTGGGAAATTTAATGGAAAAATGGTGTAAAATGAGGTTTTTTTTGTAAATTGTTGATATGAAAGCATTAAATGACAACATGGGGTGTTTATTGACCTAGAAACTTCTCCAAATTTCCCACACTCCTCTTCCTTACCTGCTGGCTGACCCTTGCTGCAGAAAATCCCCTCTCTTCTCACTTCATTCTTGCTTCAAATTCATAGCAAAATTCATTAAAAATTCACAAATTTCCTTCTCCATTCAAAGCAAAACCCTAATCCATTCTCTCTTCAACCCAAATTAGTTCAAAAATTAGGAGAAAGGAGGCTTTCTTGGTGACTTGATCATGCTAGGGTTCCACTTGTGAGGTAAAATTCTAAACTAGTTGCTAACTTGTAGTTTATATATGCTAGAATTTAATTTTGAAGTATTAATTTAGTTGTAAATTCTTGTTCATGAAAATCAAGAAGGGGTTTTGATGTTGAGTTAGGGTTTGAAACATGGTTGTTAGAATTAAGTTAGGGTTTTGGTTATCTAATTGATTAGAGTGGTTAATTGTGTAATGATATGCTCGCTAAATCGATTAAATTTCGATGTTTGCATCGAATCGGTATTGAATTTGCTTACTAGATTTTTACGAAAATTAGAATGCGATCAAAATGCGTTATGTTAGCGATATAATTAGCTTCGTATAGGACTATTAGAGTGCGTGAAGGCGGGATTTCGTCTAGTCGGGTTGTAGTTTTGTCGATTTCCCCGAAATGACGATTCTAGTTAAAGGTTAGCGATTTTCGTGCGTTTTTCCGCGCACCGAGTGCATGCTATGATTAATTCGAGAGCGTTGATAATTGTATATTGTGACTTGCATCGTTTTAGGTTTTGTAATCTTATGCTTGGTGTTGTGCAAATATAGGATCGGTCGGGGAAATATCGGACACGGCGCGAAAAGGCGAGGCGGTGGCCGGATCAGATTAGCGGAGATTTCTGGTGAGTAGATGTATTCATCTATGGGGGAATCGTCTGGATGGCGCGATGTGCCCCCTCCTAGTTAGGATTACCCTACTTTTTGCAAGATTTATATTGTTAGCTATCTTATCCTTTCATGTACACTGCATACCCTTATAGCGAACAGTATATTAGCTTGCATGGACATCCATCTATACTTATGCGATACCACTTCGTAGAACACGAACACCTTTACCATTGGCATCTGTTGCACGCGCACTATTCATGTGACACACACGCCATTGGTAATTGCCATGCCACGTGCACTATAGAACCGGTTTAACTTAATAATGCCATTTGCATTCATACATGATATATGGAATTGCATAGCATGCATATACCTCGCATTACCATCATATCTACATAGATTTCTAGCCAAAACTCACATCATATGCATTGATATCATAGACATTTATCATATATAACATGTGGACATTATGATTTTCTTGAGGATTTCAGTATTGCTGCGATTTCTGGATTTTGGGGAAAACCGCAAGAATTTAACAAAACCTTATATTTATCATTTTCAAAACAAAGTTGCGGTTTTCTCGTGATGTATGTGTCGTCCACCATGAGTTTTCATGTTTTCTGTTGGATTTCGAGACCCGATTCGAGTAGTGGATGAACCGTCTCGGGTACATGGTGGGCCCGGTATGGTACCCCGGGGCAAGAAGATCGAGTTGTAGACGATGAGCCTGGCAGGGGAAGACTACCTACCGGTGATGTCTGGCGCGGCGGATATCCGGAGGATACCGACCGTTGTCGTGAGATTTATGATATGGGCCGATCCGGACTGACGGAGCCCGATATTGAGACAGATATGATTCCTATTTGGTGTCGATGCTTGACATGGGCTTTCAGATGATTTCTTGATGGTACTTAGGTATTATACAGATATTCATTTTCTAAAGTTAAGAATTCAATACCCTTAGCATTTAAAACACTTAAAGACTTAAAAATGACATTGCATACCTGTGCATGCATACTAGAGATATTATATCACATATGGACATGCATGTTGTGGTGCATTGCGTGCATTCTTACGATTGCCTTATTAGATGTTATATTTACTCACGAGCTGGCAACTCACCCCCGTTGTGCCACAGTGTCTTGCAGGTCGGACCCATCAGTCTTGTAGCGGCGGGCTATCTTATCATCAGCTCCTTTTGCTCAGACTCGCGACATCGCCCGTAGGTGGGTTGCGAGCACACTTTATTTCTTTTGCTTTGTCATTGTATCTAGTATTCTCCATCTACCACTTTATATTGTATATGCGACCTAGTGATGAGACTGAGAGATTTGTATATTTGTGGTTTCTTTTGGGTCGAGCTCACTTGAGCCGGCGTTGTGTTTCCTGATATTTTGCGTTTCTTTTATGCTCTTTTCTTGATATTGCTATTATATTGCATGTGGTTGTGATCCGCCTTGGGCGAAGAGCTAGCTCCCGCTTGGGGATGCCATTTTTATGATTACAGGTTTATTATCTTGTTGTACCCATTTTGGGGGATAGAAAATACAGGGGAGACTCTACCGAAATTTTCGGAAATTTTTGATGTTTTAAAAAGGGATTCTATGCAACTTAAATGATTTTAAAAACCGTCTTCATTAAACGTTTTCCTTCACTCGCTTTTGATTTTGGTTTAGATTTTTCTGGGCTTTGGCTGACTTAGTTTACGGTATGCCTTTAGACGTCTCGTAATCTAAGTGCTAGTCACGTTCCGTCCTTTCGGGCCGTGACACGGGTGCTCAGTGGAGACTGGGTACACTGAACGGACTCGCCGAGAACACCCAGATGGTATTTTACCTAACGTCAGATGGAAGTTCTCTTGTGACACTGGTACAGCTTAGTCTGTTGACCCGAGATCGTCATAGAGTCTTGTGTGTCTCCCACTGTGCTTTGATTTCCACCCTACCATGGCTCTACTGAGTCATGCAAACAGGTGGTTTTTGGGTACAGTCCCGATTCACATGGAGGCAATGAGCGATAGGAGGGGATTCGTCTCTCCCGGTATTGGGGGTTGTTGTTGCGCTATGCTCGACTGGCCATAACTGGAAATCCCTGGCTAGGGTTGCAGTGATTTTCTGGTAAGTGTTATCAGTAGTTTCACGCTTGTTGTGGACCTTACATCGGCATGACTTGTCAAGCTACTGGGGTCTGATGTTTACCACCTCTAGGCGAGATATGCGACATATCAGACGAACAGACCGGACTATACGGTAAGTGTTGCTGGTTGGATTCACAGGAGTGTGAGCGGGCTTGCTCGTTGATCTTCTGATCGCTCAATACCCGGGTGGCCGTTATGTTTATCAGACCGCTTGCGGCTTGTGGGTGTTTGATATGATCATCGCCTGCTGCCGGCATATTGACGAGTCTTTAGAGTCCTACACAGAGGTTTCTTGGCTCAAGAGAAACGAAATAGGAGCGCATATGAGATATGTGCGGGACCGAGAATAATGCGTGTATGTGATACCGTATTCTATTCTCGCGATGAATGTATCGATTGGTTGTATGCGATATAACCTAGTTATCGAATCGAGGATTGATACGATAAGTCGATACATTGGATATTAGTCGGTCATATGCGATGTGACCGGATCGTTAAATCAAGTGTTGATTTAATGATTTAATGTATAATTATATATTTGATATATTACTTTACATTAACTAGTATTTGTTCACTTAAGATGAATTTTCTCACTTGATGTGCACATTGTATATATGATATATGTTTTTGCACTAGTTTGTATCATGTTTGATGATACATGCAAACTTGGGTGTGTGTTTACTTTAAACCTGTTTAGTTAATGGTTAGGGTTTCCATTACCTTATTTATTTATTTTCGCAAGAATAAAATGGTGGCTAACTTTGTTTCATTCTTGAAACTTCATGAAGCTTTGAAAGCTTTGACCATTTTGTTTCATTCCTTAACCTAACCATTTAACTAAACCCTAGTTTATTCTCTACACTTGTTACACTAACCCATGGTTGCATTATGATAAGATCACTTGATTTATTATTATTCATCAATTGATTTTATTATTCTTATCATATTCTTTTTTCTTCTTGTTCTTCTTCAAAAAGAAGAAACCTTGCTACCTTCAATGGTGCCATGAGAAAAAGAGTGAGAAATCCAAATCCAAAGTGAACCCACATCCTATTTCTTCATCCTCTACCACTTGACATGCAGTAGAGTGTGTTGTCTTCACAAGTTCTATGACCAAGTGAAGATGGAGCTTGATCTTGAGTTGCCTCGACGTAGATCATCTTCGGCATCGAAGTCGACGACCTAGCCCGCCCATTTCTCCGATGAAACCGACGCTAGAGTCCGGGATCCGATGATCGCAGCGAAGGGACATCGTCACGGAGCTAAGGAAGTGGAGGACCGGATCTACAAAGGTTGTAGCCCCTTTCACTTAGCAATAAAGTTTTTTACATGTTTCGCCTTACCTCTAGTTAACGATCTAGTTTAGGGTTTCTCGGCACATAGAAAATTTTTGATTTTGGCATGGTTGATCAGTTGTAGAACCTCATAGGTTTGCCTAGGAACCCTACAGTGGTATCAGAGCCTAGCTAGAGCTTTAGGCGAAGTGTAGACAATGTTAGAAGTCCGATCGAACCCGAAACTCTAATCCAAAACCCTTCTCTGTACATTTTTTCAAAACTGAGAATTTTGTGAAATAAAAATATGCAGAAAAATCAGCAGGGATTTCTAAGAAATACGGTGCCGCACGTGCGCCTGAATGCACTAAAGCACCGTGGAAGCGCGGCACGAGCATGGCTCGTGCGGCGGTTCCGCGGCCATACAGTCAAGTTAGCCTTTGAAAATTGCACAGTAATTCCTATCTGTTGGTGCTGTATTTTCTGGGAATTTTTAACTTCTACTCAAGAGTTGAGTTTTCTGGGTTGTATTGGGAGTTCGTAGATTCGATCGGATTGTCTAACTTTGTCTATGTGTTTTTCCGGGTAATTTTAAAATATGCTAAAAAGTTCGACCGGATATAAATACCCACTTTTTCCCCTGCCGGGAAATTTCCAATTGTTGGATTTTTCCGTAGTTTAATGACGTTCTAAGTAGTGAAAGTAACGCGATGGTCCCTCTAGAAGACAACAAACCTTAACTCGATTATGTGACCGTCTTGAACTGCCCTTTGAACCTTAGGGTTTGGGGCAGTACGGCGTGCCACATGTGAGGCGTTGGCTTGACCCTTCTACGGCTGGACTGTTGGTACTGAGGCATGAAGTGAATGTTTTTAAACTTATTTCATGTGTTGAGCTGTTTCGGGAAAACTTGGGTGTTTGATTGTTCGATCGGAAAGTTTAACATTTTCTATTTATCCGGAATGTGATACAATATTTGGAATTCACAAGTAGTTATGAGATAACTAATATGAATGTTATAAACATAGCACTTTAGTCTCACTTGATCGGTTGCCACGGAATTTTGATGCGATCAAAAGTCCGTCGCAATCACGTAGCGTACGCGGATATTCGCCGGGTAAACTTAATAGACAGCCACGCCCCATTGCCCCGACCAAGTGACTGTAGGAGAACCCCGTCGCCGAAAGCATCCGTTCGGGTGCTCGCGGCAGCGGTGTTCCGCCTTGGTGCACTTCGTCGACGGCATCGGGGGTGCGGCCGCCTAATAAAGTTTGCGACGAGCATTCGATCAAAATGTCGGGAATCTTGTTGAATTGCCCGACTTGATATTGAAAAGAGTTTTCGATAATGAGACTAAAATGCGGGGTTTATAATTATTAGGCATGCGATGTCTAAGGAATTCATTTGGTTAGGCATGCGATGTCTAAAGAGTTTGCGGATTCCAACTGTTGTAGTTTACACTTTCTTTTCTGTGACCGTAAGTGTAATATGTGATATCGCCGGTTTCGTTGCTATATGTCAACGACAATTGGGATGGGCATATTTACTTACGTTGATGACATGTGATGTTATGTGTTGCTGGATGTGTTATATTGGATCGTTGTTTGAATGGTCGGGGTTTTTTTTATGTGAGATGAATGTTTCTCATTTTCATTCATGTAAAAACTTTTATGTAATATTCTTTTATTGGGGCACTTCCAGGTTGCGGAAGATGTCACCGTTGATGTATATTATTTACTTTTTCGCATTAGGATAGACCCAAGGAGGGGAGCACAAGTAACCGGGTTCTAGGGTCCAGTAGGAGACTATCTCGAGGAGTCGAGTCCGGGTCTCCTAACCCTAGAATTAGTAGGGTTGCTTGCCGCTCTCGTAGGGGTCTATGGGTGTGGGATTGGCTATTCATCACGACCGTGGAATCCTTGTTTTATACTGGCTCGTATTAAAAACACGGACGTCCTAGTATATCCAATATTTCATATGATATTTTCTGCTGTGTTATCTGTGATGTGATCATGTGATATATTCAGATAGATATGGTATATAGTATATATGATATATTATATAGACGTTGCTTATGTTTTACACCCGCGCTAGCCCTGCCTTGCTCTGGCGTTAGTTACCTAACCTAATGGTGCAGACGGGACATCGAGGCGAATGCGGATGGCATAAGCGTACGTTATATTTATCTGTGATGTTTAGGTGGACTTAAATGATGGGATATTCGTTAATGTGATTAATGAAAGAAAATAAACCTAAAAGATGTTGTGGAATCGAATTTCAAAAATAAAACCAGGTAACTACAGTTCTTGCTTTGCATCGCGGTGTTCCTTGTAGAACATCCTGCACCTTATTCGATATGGAAAGGACAGAGATCCCTTCACCGGAAGTGATTCCTTTAGCAATAACTGGCAGATGCTATAACCCTCGGTTTGTCTTTTGATTGATTCTATAGTTTCTGCTTTGCACAGCGGTATATATGATATATCCTGCACCTTATTCGATGAGGAAAGGGCCGACGATCCCTTCACCGGGAGTGATCCCTTTAGCAAAACTAGAAAAGCCTCAAAAACATTCCATTTAAAAACCATTTGATTCAGCAACGAGATCAAGTTCAAAGCGTTAAAGGTTTTCTTAAAAACCATTCGCAACCCTCCGTCATTTTAGGAAGTAGAGTACTTAGTATTTGTGCTGTGTTTGTTGACCTTAGTTAAGGCACAGTGTACGGTAGCTAAGTGATGTCTTCCTACACCGCATATGATGCGATTAGTTAGGACAGTCGCGTGACTTTGTTGACCTTAGTTAAGGCTCATGTGGGTGGGTCTAATTAATCACGAAATGAAGGGTAGAACTTGACTAGTACTTATGATTTGTTGACCATAGTTAAGGTCATAGGTGCTAGGGGTAAAAACCACTATCGAGAGTTTCAAGTGTTGAAATTTGCAATGAGATTGCATACCTTCTATATGATAGTTGGATCCCGATACCCACTGCGAGTAATTGTTACTCTTGGAAAAGTTTTGCACTTTACAATTAGCCGATCAAGTAGGTGTCTAGAAAGGTGTCAACGGGGTTACGCCTCTGGGAAAACGAGGTTTACTTCAATTAGGTCCGTGCGAAAGCACGGGGATCCTACCTCAAAGCACCGACACTGGCCTGGCTGACAGATTGGCGAACTTTTAGAGTGTAATTAATCCCGGCTAGTCTTTCCTTTTAGGGTTTGAAGGAAGATTTGATAAAAACAGTGGGAGCCATCCTGATTAGATAAAATAAATAACCAATCTAATCTTGCAAGGGCGCATGCAGAGTGTTTTCTTCTCTCTCTCTCTAGGTAGCGACCATATCACGCCTTAATCAAGATAATAATACAGATGTATTGACCGAACCCGCTTGTAATACTGAGCTGGGGAACGTTGGTCCCGCTCCAACTTATAACTGTTATAAGACAGAGCAGGAAATAGGGGAACACCAGAATTCCCATGCCGCCCAAACGAAGAAAGTGCATATAATGAATCTCCTTCGGGTGTGTTCATTATAAAGAACTATTTCTCAGTGTCCTCTACGTCCTAGGTATTAGATACCGGATTAAGATCTCGCAAATATAATCCGTTACATGGGATACAAAAAGGTAGAGAACTGAGAACGGGTGATAAGTTTCATGAGACAGAAAAACGGTGCAAGTGTTGCAGCCAAGTCTGTTGGTCACTGTCACCCTGTATTACCAATACATTGATTCTGAACAAATGCTATTAGATACCGAACCTGATATACAAAATCATATCAGTCTCTTTATTAGTAAAGAAAGGATATAATTTTGTATTGTTGGATAATGTTTTGAACATTTCCTATATCAAAAGTTGATCGGTTCAGGCACGTTATCTAAAAGCATCGATGTTCTAAATCAAACTACAGTTCCTAGTATACAGAACACACACAAGAGGAAGAGTTCAGAAATGAACGAATCCTTCTTGAGGTATTGTAGACTAGGTCATATCAATCCGACCCGACTAGCTTAAGGTACATTCTAGATGCATATTTAAATCAGTTTGAATTTACATCTTGTGAAACTTGCCAGTCATGTCACAAAGATTAGATGACCATAGCTCTGTTTATTGGAAACAGAGAAAGAGTTAGTAAACTCTTGGGACTGATGATATATGTAAGGTCCCCTGTCTACACATGCCAGGACCGGTTCTTTGTACTTCATTACATTCTCTGATGATCTTTCAAGGCTCAGTCATATGTTCCTGTTGAAACATAGGTCCGAAACTTTTGAGATAATCACCGAATATAAGTTAGAAGTAGAGAACCAAAATCCGGGTATAAGTATTATGTCCAATAATAAGATCAAGGAGGAGAATACTTGTGCATGGAATTCTTGGACTATTCTAAAGGAGAATGAGATTCTCTCTCGGTATTACTCCTCTGAATACACCACAGCACAACGGTGTATCGGGGCGGAGCAATCGCACCATATTAGATATGGTGTGCTCTATGATGAGTACTACTGAGTTACCTATTTCCTTTTGGGGTTGTGCACTTGAGAAGTTGCATACCTGTTGAATTTGATTCAAATCAAATCAGTTGCCTACCACTTATGTGATATGGAAAGGGAAGAGCCCATATCTTAAGTTGGTTAAGATTTGGGATTGTCCGGACTATGTCTAAAAGCAAAATCCGGACAAGCTCGAGGCAAGGTCTGTTAAGTAGAACTGGAAAGGTTCCAGCTATACAAACTACGGCTGATGATTTGACGGAACCAAAGGATTCAATAGTCCCCGACGAACCTCAGCCTCTCCGCCGAACTAGCAGGGTTCATCATCCGCCTGAGAGATAGTTCGGTTTCTCGATGACAGTGGGAGCGAGGAATGCATCATGAGATGATGACCCAACTAGTTTCGAGCAGGCCATCGAGAGTAGGGACTCTGTAAGAATGGCTGGATGCTTAGTGATCTGAGATGGAATCCTTATACACCAACAACGTATGGACTTTGGTTACTATATCTGAGGGTTAAATCTGTAAGTCCACGTTGCGACCCCCGGTTCTTACGGGGAGGCGGAAACGGTATAAAAATCAAATTTTTAGCGCAAGGGGCAACATGGACTAAGCAAAGTCGGGATCTTTGACTAAACTAAAACTAGCATACTTAGCTAAAGAGAGTTAGCTACTCGGATGGAGATGGTTATACCTAAACTTGTCTTGAACTCCTTCTCTTCAAGCTCCGATGGTGGTCCGATGGCTCCTTCTCGTCGTCTCCGTACGCCCAAGATAGATCCACTTGAAAGCTCCAACCTTTAGCTCCTTCTTCGTTCTTTGAAGAAACTAGTTCACTTGGTTTGCTAAACCTAGTGAACTAGAATGAGTAGAGAGGAAATAGAATGGGATTTTATCTATGGTTCTTGATTCTCAACTCATGAGACAAGAGAACCATAGATCAAGAGAGGGAGCAAGAGGTTGAGGGTGAGAGCAAGAGGAGAGCTCAAGAACAAGAGAGAGAATGAGCAAGTATTTTGTCTCTCACCCTCTCATAATCCAAAGCAATGATAACTCATCATATTAACAAAAGTCTTATGTGATGGTTAGAAGCAACCACAACCATATCATTTCAGGCACTCATTTTACACAAATGAGCAAGTAAACAAAAGTCTTTGCCATGAAATGATGGCTATGGTTATCATGATGGTCAACTAGTCAAGCCTAGTCAACCGGTCAACAAGTCAACAAAAGTCAACAAGTCAACAAAGTCAACAAGTCAACAAAAGTCAACAAGTCAACAACCATATCACCATAATACTTAATTAATATAATAGTTAATCACATATCATATTCTTATTAGGGTTGAGCATAAAGTCAAATAGTCAACGGTCAACTGTCAACAACCCTAATGAGAACCCGCTGCCTCTGCCTCCCTGTCAACTGTGCATACACACCCGCATCCGCGTTCCGAGGAACACGAATGCAAACTGGATAAATCCAATCCCATAAGGTACACTAGGATCTGGCTTAAACCAAAGCCCGCTAGTGTAAACTGTCCGGACACTGTACGTGCACAAGTGCACGGATGTGACCGAACCCTGTCGCAAAACCATGCGACCTGTCGCAATACCATGCGACCTCTACTCTTTTGCCTAAAGGCGAAAAGCTTTCTGTGTGGGACTCTAAAGACTCGACACTACGCTGGCAGTGGGTTTAACCACAGACCGCAAGCGGCACTAGCTGTGCGTAACGGTCCCCAGGTAATGCCGACAAGAAGACCGACGAGGCGAAACCCATCTGAACTCCTACTGAGCCTGAGTGTGACATTCTCCGTACAGTCCGGTCTGTTCGTCTGATACATCGCATGGCGGGCCTAGGGGGCGGTAAACGTCAGTCCCCCAATAGCGGTACAAGTCGTGCCGGAGCGAAGCCCAAAACACCCTGAGATAACACTGGAAACCTACCAGTATATCTCGTTTGCCCTGGCCAGGGACTACTCGTGTAATGGCTCTCCTAGACACAGCGCGATGTCAACCCCCAATACCGGGAGAGACGAATCCTGTCTAACCGTCACTGCCTCCAAGTGCTTCGGGACTGCACCCAACCACTACCTGTTTGCACGACTCCTTTGAGCCGTGGTAGGGTAGTGATCAAAGTACAGTGGGAACACACCCGAGGCGAAGTGACAGTGTCAAGTCAGCGGACTAAGCTGTACTCATGTCACCTGGGAACTGATAACTGACGATAGGTATAATACCAACTAGTCAGTTCCCGACGAGTCCTGTCCAGTGTACCCGTAACCTAACGAGCACCCACATACTATCTCAAGGACGACGTATTGACGGCTGTGGGACAGACCGTCTCCCACACTGGGATGAGAAGCGCATGCGCTGGTCTACTCCGGAGTATCGATGCCCTGTCTCAATAGTCCTGCGACCAGGGACCTGCATAAGGATGTGCTTATAGATTACCCAGCCCCACTAGTGTGACGGCCATCACATCGCTGGTAATCAAGCAAAGATCCTAAGGGCTCTACTAATGTGTATAGGCGATATACAAAAATAAACACATGTACACATTGAAGTAGAAACAAACCAAGTAGCATACTACTATTTTGAGCAAGATTGTATTTACAAGGTGAATATCCCAAGCATCCATTAAGTAATATACAAACTAGTATGATACAGTAATGGCCTCTAGGGCATATACACTAACAATCTCCCACTTGCACTAAGGCCATGTACTGGCGTATCGAAGACCTATCATCTCGATCAGCCGCTCGAACTGAGTCTGGGGCAGGGCCTTGGTGAATGGATCAGCAGTGTTATCTTCTGAAGCGACTCTCCGAACCTCGATCTCCTGGCGATCTACGATCTCCCTGATCAGGTGATACCGCCTCAAGATGTGCCTGGATCTCTGATGGGACCTGGGTTCCTTCGCTAAAGCTATAGCCCCGTTGTTGTCGCAATACAGAGGTATTGGATCAACAATGGACGGAACCACCTGAAGTTCTTTCAAGAACTTTCTCATCCAGACAGCTTCTTTTGCGGCATCAGATGCAGCGATGTATTCCGCTTCCATCGTCGAGTCTGCAACGGTTTCCTGTTTGGAACTCTTCCAACACAACGCCCCTCCATTGAGGGTAAAGACAAAACCCGACATGGACTTGGAATCATCCTTGTCACTCTGGAAGCTGGAGTCAGCAAAGGCCTCGATCTGGAGGTCTTTTCCGCCATACACCAAGAACATCTCCTTAGTCCTTCTCAGGTACTTGAGAATGTTCTTTACCGCTATCCAGTGTTTCTCCCCTGGGTTAGACTAATACCGGCTTACCACACTCAGTGCATAAGCTACATCCGGTCTGGTACACAACATCGCATACATTATAGAGCCTACCGCAGAAGCGTAGGGTATAATAGACATGCGATCCCTCTCCAAATCAGTCTTGGGAGACATCTCTTTAGAGAGGGTGATCCCGTGACAAGCCGGTAGGTTACCGCGCTTGGAATCTTCCATACTGAACCTCTTCAGTATGGTGTCGATGTACCTGGACTGTGAAAGTCCTAATATCCTCTTGGATCTGTCACGGTAGATCCGGATACCCAGAATGTATGAGGCATCACCCAGGTCTTTCATGGAGAACCTGTGTGACAAGAACCCCTTGACAGATTGTAGCATAGGAATGTCATTTCCTATTAAGAGAATGTCATCCACGTACAAAACGAGGAATACTACAGTTCTCGCTACAAATCTACTATAGATGCATGGTTCATCTGGATTTTTGATAAAGCCAAATTCTTTGACCGTCTCATCAAAGCAGATGTTCCAACTCCGCGATGCCTGCTTTAGTCCATAGATGGACTTAAGCAACTTGCACACCTTTCCGCTGCTCCCACTCTGAATGAAACCCTCTGGCTGGTCCATATAGACACACTCCTCTAAATTTCCATTTAGAAAAGCTGTCTTTACGTCCATTTGCCAGATCTCATAATCGTGGAAGGCAGCAATGGCAAGAAGGATCCGAATGGATTTCAGCATGGCTACTGGAGAAAAGGTTTCGTCGTAGTCCAAGCCAGGTCTTTGACGAAAACCCTTTGCTACCAGCCTAGCTTTATAGGTCTCAACCTGTCCATCTACACCAATCTTCCTTTTGAAGATCCACTTGCATCCTATGGGTTTTACCCCGTCTGGAGCAATGTCCAACGTCCATACCTTGTTGGTGTACATGGACTCCATTTCGGTCCGCATTGCATCCAGCCATTTCACTGAGTCAACGCTCTGAACGGCCTGCTGGAAGCTAGTAGGCTCATCATAATCTATGATGCAATCCTCTCTATCCCCGTCTATGAGAAAACCGTAGTATCTCTCGGGCGGATGAGACTGCCTACTACTCCTGCGGAGTGGCGTAGGAATGTCCTGTTCTTCCGAACCCTCTGGTTCCACTAAACTTTCAGTAATAGTCCGTGGTTCTGGAATTTCTTCCAGTTCTACTGCGCTCCCACTTATTTCTTTTTCTATGAACTGGTGTTCTAGAAAGTGGGCATGACGAGAAACAAGAACTTTTTGTTCCTCTTCACAGTAGAAGAAATATCCCTTGGAATTCTTTGGATATCCCACAAACTTGCACAGTACTGAGCGTGCCTCGAGCTTGTCCGCATGCTGCTTTTTGACAAAAGCTGGACTTCCCCATATCTTAATGTGATTAAGATGGGGTCTCTTCCCACACCACATCTCAAATGGCGTAGTAGGCACAGTCTTAGTGGGAACTCGGTTCAAAAGGTATGCGGCTGATTCTAGCGCATATCCCCAGAATGATCGCGGCAACTCAGCGTTACTCATCATGGACCGCACCATATCCAATAGGGTGCGGTTCCGTCTCTCCGATACACCGTTATGTTGCGGGGTGTATGGAGGAGTAAGCTGAGAGAGAATTCCATTCTCTTTTAAATAGTCCAGGAACTCGGCACTTAAGTATTCTCCACCTCGATCCGATCTTAGAATCTTAATACTTTTGCCGGTCTGTTTCTCCACTTCATTCTTATACTCCTAGAATTTTCCAAAGGCCTCGGACTTATGTTTCATTAAGAAGACATAACCGTACCTTGAGAAGTCATCCGTAAAAGTAATGAAGTAAGAATGTCCGCTTCGGGCATGTGTAGACATTGGACCGCACACGTCACTGTGTACGAGTCCCAAGAGCTCGCTCGCTCTTACTCCATGTCCAGTAAACGGAGTCTTTGTCATCTTTCCTTTGAGACAAGATTGACAAGTGGCATACGATTGATATTCGAACGCATTCAAATATCCTTCTGTATGTAACTTAGTCAACCTTCTCTCATTGATGTGACCCAATCTACAATGCCATAAGAAAGTCTGATTTATTTCTGGAGACTTTCTTTTGTGTGTATTCTGGACGTTGAAAATCTGTGGTTGGTTTAACACGTATATACCATTACTCAATGTACCTGACCCAATCAAAACTTGATTAAGGTGAATGTTTACAACAATACTTACAAACGCAAATTCATAACCTTCTTTAGAAACTAAAGATACAGAAATGATATTACAAGTTGCGTTGGGTACAAAAAAGCAATTACGCAAAACCAAAACATGTCCATCTGACATTCCCAGGTGATAGTCCCCCACGGCTTTAGCATCCATGCTAGCTCCGTTCGCAACTTTGAGGGTCATGTCACCTGCCTTCAAAACCCTACGGTTTCTCAACGCCTGCAAAGAATTACAGATATGAGATCCTGATCCGGTATCCAATACCCAGGAAGTAGAGTTTATTGAAAGACAATTTTCAATAACATACACACCTGAAGCTGAAGCTGCAACCTGCTTCAATTCCTGTGTTCTGGCCTTCCAGGCCCTGCAATCATTCTTCCAGTGTCCTTTCTTATGACAATAGAAGCATTCTTCCTTATCCACAAGCTTCCCCGCTATCTTTGTTGCTTTACCTTTTCCCTTCGTATCCACTTTACTAACACCGCCCCTTGGTTTGGCGGGGGCCTTCTTCTTCATTCCCTTGGCTTTCGCCTTGGACCTAGAAGAAGATGATCCTCCTACAAACAAAGTGGATGTATCCCTACCTTTCTGTAGGGTGCCCTCTGCGCTCCTCAGCATGTTGAGGAGCTCTGAAAGTTCAACCTCTTTTTCTTGTAAGTTGAAGTTCAGTATAAACTGGGCGTAAGTGGAAGGAAGGGACTGGAGAACTATATCCGTATATAGCTCACTCTCCAATGTGATCCCTAGGTCAGCGAGCTCCTCAATGAAGCCGATCATCTTTAGCACGTGCTCGGCTACTGATGATCCGACGGCCATTCTTGTCGAAAATAACTTTTTCGACGCTTCGTATCTTGCGATACGTGATTGCTCTCCATACAGTTCTTTTGTATGGAGCAATATGTGTTAGGTCCACGTTACCTCTCCCGGTACTTTCGGGGTTGCGGAAACGGTAAATCAAAAATTTTTTCTAAGCTTTGTAACATGGACCGTAAAAGCCGGATCTTTACTAAACTATAAACTAGCAACCTAACAAGAGATGTATCTACTCGGTTAGGGGTTATACCTCAACTTGAACTCCTTCACTTCTAGTTGTTGTTCTTCTATGATGTTCTTCTCTTCTTGTTGTTCTTTTCATGGCTTGCTCAAAGGTTGATCCGGACTTCGGTCACCTCCGCGGCCTCCTTGAGTCGAAGACGATCCACCCGAGAGATGTGCGCCGAGCTCCACCTCAAGCCGAGGTAACTAGGGCAAGGAGATTGCTAATCTAGAAGCTCTAGGTTGTGTAGAGAGGATGTATGGATGTGTTTGTCAAGTGAAAACCTTTTTCTCTCAACACATGAGATCAAAGGAGAAAACAAGAGGAGGAAGAAGAAGGAGGTTTTTAGCAACCATGGAGCTTCTCTTTTCAAGAGAGAGAAAGAGAATGAAATTATGATAAGCTTAACCAAGAGAAAAGCTAACCATGGTTGCAATAATGCAAAAACCACATCATTACTAATTCCATCAAGATAAAGTTGATGGCTACAATTGAAATGACCATTATCATAATCCAAAAGAAAATGGAAAATAAAAAGAAGAGTGTGGAATCCTCTTGAAAGTCAATGGTCAACTCGATCAACCGGTCAACAAAGTCAAGAGGGGGTCAACGGGGTCAAATGGTCAATGCAATTAGCCATCATAAGATTATCACTAATAGGATTAGTAAATGATGTCCGCTGCTCATAATGGTTTTGACCAAACGAACTGTCAAAACCCTAATGAGCCTGCCACATAATGGTTTTGGCCGAACCAACTGCCAAAACCCTAATGAGGCACCTCCTCCTTCATCGCTCCAGAAAACTGTGCATACACACCTGCATCCGTATTCCGTAGAATGCGGATGCACAGAAGACAAAACAAATCCATCCATGCAATACCAGGATCCGGCTTAAACCAAAGCCCACTAGTATTGCCTGCCCGAACACCATACGCACACAAGTGTACGTAATTGATCGCAGCCCTGCCGTAAAACCATACGGCCTCTACACGTTTCGCTCAGTGCAGGGAAACTCTCTGTGTGGGACTCTAAAGACTCGACACTACGCTGGCAGTGGGTTTAACCACAGACCGCAAGCGGCACTAGCTGTACGTAACGGTCCCTAGGTAGATGTCGATAAGAAGGCCGATGAGGTACACCCATCCGAACTCCTACTGAGCCTGTATGTGACAATCTCCGTACAGTCCGGTCTGTTCGTCTGATACATCGCATGGCGGGCCTAGGGGGCGGTGAACGTCAGTCCCCTAATAGCGGTACAAGTCGTGTCGGAGTGAAGCCCAATACACCCTGAGATAACACTGGAAACCTACCAGTATATCTCGCTTGCCCTGGCCAGGGACTACTCGTGTAATGGCTCTCCTAGACACAGCGCGATGTCAACCCCCAATACCGGGAGAGACGAATCCTGTCTAACCGTCACTGCCTCCAAGTGCTTCGGGACTGCTCCCAACTACTACCTGTTTGCACGACTCAGTAGAGCCGTGGTAGGGTAGTAATCAAAGAACAGTGGGAACACACTCGAGGCGAAGTGACAGTGTCAAGTCAGCGGACTAAGCTGTACTCATGTCACCTGGGAACTGATAACTGACGAAAGGTATAATACCAACCATCAGTTCCCGACGAGTCCTGTCCAGTGTACTCGTAACCTAACGAGCACCCGCATACTATCTCAAGTACGACGTACTGACGGCTGTGGGACAGACCGTCTCCCGTGCTGGGATGAGAAGCGCATACGCTAGTCTACTCTGGAGTATCGATGCCCTATCTCGATACTCCCACGACTAGGGACGTGTATAAGGATGTGCTTGTAGATTACCCAGCCCCCACGAGTGTGATCGCCATCACAACGCCGGTAATCAAGCAAAAGATCCTAAGGGCTCTACTAATGCGTATAGGTGATAAATAAACACACATGTACACATTAAAGCAGAGACAAACCAAGTAGCAAACTACTATATTGAGCAAGATTGTCTGTACAACTGTGAATATCCCAAGCTTCCATCAAGTAATATACATACTAGTATGATACAGTAATGGCCTCTAGGGCATATACACCAACAATCTCCCACTTGCACTAAGGCCATGTACTGGCGTATCGAAGACCTATCATCTCGATCAGCCGCTCGAACTGAGTCTGGGGTAAAGCCTTCGTGAATGGGTCCGCAGTGTTGTCCTTTGTGTCCACTCTCCGCACCTCGATCTCTTGTCGATCAATGATCTCCCTGATCAGGTGATACCGCCTTAAGATGTGCCTGGATTTCTGATGGGACCTTGGTTCCTTTGCTAAAGCTATAGCCCCATTGTTATCGCAATACAAAGGTATTGGGTCAACAATGGACGGAACCACCTGAAGTTCACTAATGAACTTCTTAATCCAGACCGCTTCTTTTGCGGCATCGCTTGCAGCAATGTATTCAGCCTCCATCGTCGAGTCTGCGACGGTATCCTGCTTGGAACTCCTCCAACATACCGCCCCTCCGTTGAGGTAAACACAAAACCCGAGACGGACTTGCTATCATCTTTGTCACTCTGGAAGCTTGAATCGGTAAAGGACTCGACCCTAAGGTCTCCATTACCGTAAACCAGGAACATCTCCTTAGTCCTTCCCAGGTACTTGAGAATGTTCTTCACTGCTGTCCAGTGGTCCTCCCCTGGGTCCGACTGATACCGGCTCACCGTGCTCAACGCGTAAGCTACATCTGGTCTTGTACATAGCATCGCATACATTATAGATCCTACCGCCGAAGCGTAGGGTATAGTGCTCATGCGAACCCTCTCCTCGTCAGTCTTAGGAGACATCTTCTTGGAGAGGGTAATTCCGTGCAATGCGGGTATGTTACCGCGCTTGGAATCCTCCATACTAAATCTCTTTAGTACGGTCTCTATGTACCTGGACTGCGAAAGTCCCAATAGTTTCTTGGATCTATCTCTATAGATCTTGATCCCCAGAATGTACGAGGCATCACCCAGGTCCTTCATGGAGAACCTTTGTGACAAAAACAGCTTGACCGATTGTAGCATAGGAATGTCATTTCCTATCAGAAGAATGTCGTCCACGTACAAGACTAGGAATACGACAGTTCGTCCTACAATCTTCTTATAAACACAGGGTTCATCTTCGTTCTTGATGAAATCAAATTCTTTGATTGCCTCATCAAAACAGATGTTCCAGCTCCGCGATGCCTGCTTTAATCCATAAATGGATTTAAGCAACTTGCACACCTTTCCGCTGCTCCCACTGTCTACGAAACCTTCTGGTTGATCCATGTAAACGCACTCTTCCAAACAACCGTTTAGGAAAGCCGTTTTAACATCCATCTGCCAGATCTCATAGTCATGGAAGGCAGCAATGGCAAGTAGGATCCGAATGGATTTGAGCATAGCCACCGGAGAAAAAGTTTCGTCATAGTCCAAACCAGGTCTTTGACGGAAACCTTTTGCAACGAGCCTAGCTTTATAGGTTTCCACCTGCCCATCTACACCAAGTTTCCTTTTGTAGATCCATTTGCATCCAACGGGTTTTACCCCGGCTGGAGCAATATCCAAGGTCCACACTTTATTGGCGTACATGGACTCCATTTCGGATTGCATTGCTTCCTGCCACTTATCAGAGTCCCTACTGATAATGGCCTGCCTGAAACTGGTAGGGTCATCTTCTTCCAAGATGCAATCCTCTGGATCCCCGTCTATGAGAAAACCGTAGTATCTCTCGGGCGGATGAGAAATCCTACCAGATCTGCGGAGTGGCTGAGGTTCGTTTGGGGTTATTGAATCTAGCGGTTCCTCCAAATTTTCAGTTACATTTTGTGGTCGCTGAATTTCTTCCAGTTCTACCGAACTCCCACTAGTTTCTTTTGCAAGAAACTCCCTTTCCAAGAAGGTAGCGTGGCGAGATACAAACACCTTCTGTTCCTCAGTGTGGTAGAACAGATATCCTAGTGAGTCTTTAGGATATCCCACAAATTTACAGAGAACTGACCGTGCCTCTAACTTGTCCGGTTTCTGTGTTTTCACATAGGCCGGACAACCCCATATCTTAAATCGCTTAAGATACGGATTTCTTCCACTCCATATTTCATATGGAGTCTTAGGCACTGATTTGGATGGAACATAGTTCAATAGGTACGCCGCTGTCTGAAGCGCATGTCCCCAAAATGAAAGAGGCAACTCAGCACTACTCATCATGGAGCGAACCATATCCAATAGGGTACGATTCCTCCGCTCCGAAACACCGTTGTGCTGTGGTGTATAAGGAGGAGTAAGCTGAGAGAGAATACCATTCTCTTTTAAGTAATCTAGGAATTCCGTGCTTAAGTACTCCCCTCCCCTGTCAGACCGGAGGATCTTGATACTTTTGCCTGTCTGGTTCTCTACTTCCTTTCTGAATTCCTTGAATTTCTCAAAAGCTTCAGATTTGTGTTTCAATAGATACACATATCCGAACCTAGAGAGATCGTCAGTGAATGTGATGAAGTACGAGAACCCACCCCTTGCATGTATAGACATCGGACCACATACATCACTGTGTATGAGTCCCAAGAGCTCTCTTGCTCTTTCTCCATGTCCGGTGAACGGAGATTTGGTCATCTTCCCTTTGAGACAAGACTGACAAGTTTTATAAGATGAAAACTCGAACGTATTCAAGAGTCCATTTTTATGCAACTTACTCAGTCTTTTCTCTCCGATATGACCAAGCCTACAATGCCACAAGTAGGATTCATTCGTATCTGAATTCTTCCTCTTGCGTGTGTTTTGTATATTGAGAACTGTATTCTGATTTAGAACGTAGATACCATTACACAGTGTACCCTCTGCAACCAGTACCTTATGAAGGTAAATGTTCATGATATTCTTTTCAAGAACAAAGTCATATCCATCTTTATCGAGTAAAGAAACTAATATGATGTTGCAAACCATGGAGGGTACATAGTAGCAATCGTTCAAAATCATAGTCTTGCCATTAGGCAATACTAGGTGATATTCACCGACGGCTGCCGCATTAACTTGTGCTCCGTTCGCTACTCTGAGCGACATATCACCCGGTGCAACTTTCCTACTTTTTCTCAGTCCCTGCAATAAATTACAGATATGAGATCCTGATCCGGTATCAAGTACCCAGGAGGTAGGGCTGACCGTAAAACAGTTCTCAATTACAAGAACACCTGAAGTAGATGCAAAACCATGCTTCTTCTTCAACTGGGTATCCTGGAAATCCATACTTTCCTCTTTCCCATTCTCATACTTATGACTGTTGTCACAAGTTAGAGCTGAACCAACTTTCCCCAGTCCCGAATAAGAATTCGGATCGGTCAAGCGATACATTTTATTATCTTGATTAGGGAGTGAAAAGGTTGCTGCCTGGAGAGAGAGAAAAGAAACACTCAGCGTATGCTCTTGCAAGATTAGATTGGTTTATTAATTTATCTAACCAGGATGTCTCCCACTGTTTACTCAAATTCTTCTTAAAACCTTTTAAAAGAAGAACTAGCCGGGTTTTAATTCACGTCACAATACTTGCTTAACCTTTCAGCCAGGCTAGTGTCGGTACTTCGAGGGAGGTTTTCCAACGCTTTCGCGAAGTTCCTTAATTAAAGAACCTCTTTTCCCTGGGGGCGTAACCCCGCTAACACCTTTCTAGGCACCTACTAGGTTTATAGCATTGATCGTTAAGTGAAATAATCTCCCGAGAGTAATCCAACTCATCAGTGGGATCGGGATCCAACCATCATTGTGTGATGACCTAGATGGAATCCACTCTAGTCACCACACTCCATAAGGTATGCTAAATCTGCAAGTTTCAGTACTTTTGAAACTCCCGATGTGGTTTTTGCCCCTAGGACCCAAGTGATCTTGACGGAGTCAACAAATCAAAGAGTCCTAGTCAAGTTCAACCTGTCATTATCTGGATTGCATTAAGCCCACCCGCATAACCCTTGACGGAGTCAACAAGGTTATACGACTGTCCTAATCAATCCCATATACCGATACAAACAAGCAGCACTTAGCTACCGTACACTACGCCTTGACAGAGTCAACAAACGCAGCACGAATACTAAGTGTTACTTGTAAGAAATGACAGAGGGCTACGGCTGGGTTTTTGGCGAAAAACCCGTTAACGTAATGAACTTGATATCGTTGAAGGAACCTGGTAGTGTTTTTGAAAAACATAGTGGCGAAAACTTTTGCTAAAGAGGTCACTCCCTGTGAAGGGATCTCGGCTCTTTCCTCGTCGAGTGAGGTGCTGGGCATTCGTAAGATGAATACCTCGATGCAAAGCAAGAATAATCGACTATGGTGAAGTTATTACCCTGACGCAAAGTTTTGTCCAAGGGGTCACTCCCGGTGAAGGGATCTCGGCCCTTGCCTCGTCGACTGAGGTGCTGGGCATTCATAACCGAATACCGCGATGCAAAACAAAAATGAACGTCCTTGCAATAACAGCTTTTTGAAAAATTGTTCCAACAACGTCTTTTAGGTTTATTTTCTTGCATTAGTTCTTTTAATGCGTCCCATCATTTAAAACCTACCATTGCAGAAAACAACCAAAATATGACGTACGCTTATGCCATTCGCATTCGCCACGGGGCCCCGTCATCACCCGTTAGGTTACATAACTAACGACAGAGCGGGGGCTGGGCTAGCGCGGCTGAAAAACATAAGCAACGCCTAAATAGTTATTATATATAGCAATATAGCAATGATAGCCAATCCAGATCACAGATGAACACTTTGGATATACTAGGAATCCGCAATTCGTTCGAGCCTGCAACGAAAAACGGATTACACGGTCGCGATGAATAGCCAATACCCCACCCAAAACCCCTACGGGTGCGGCAAACTACCCGCCAAGTACCCGAAGCGAAGCAACCTCCCTCAATGCCATGAGTAGGCCACTCGGCACTTCGAGCTACCCGGTAGTTTGTGCACCCCTCCATGGGTCTATCCTAGGAGCAAAAACAGTAAAAAGAATTATACAATGACGGCTACAACCCCGACCCGGTTGTGCGGCCAAACAAATAATATTACATCAATTTACAAATTTATTACATGAATGAAAGAAAAAGAAACTCTCATCTCACATCCACCCCGGCTATTCATCCGCGACAATCCAACGAGTTCATATACACAAACCATCAACAACAATCACAGATCACAGATATGTATAACCCCGACTAATCGACATATAGCGATTAGCCGACGTTCAATACATAAGAACATCACAGATATAACCTCTATAGTCAAAGTATATTGAAGTTCGGAAAAAAATACGGAATTATAGGCCCCCAAAAACAAATTTGTGTTCTGGAAAATCTGGGCACATATAATATATCTGAAAAATCCTAAAACCATGTCAGAAACACACTGCACCAAAAACGATACAGCAACTCTACCAGAGAGCGGCGCTTCCGTGGCAATAGCAAGCTATTGCCGCGGAAGCGCGGCCGATCTGGTGAGTTACTGTGTCGTTTTTGGTGGGTTTCTTCTAAAAAGCCTGAGATGATTTTTGGGATATAACAAATTTTGTTTTGACCAGAAAAAGTTTTAACAGAAACTCAGATTTTTTATAACTTGGTTTTTTCGACTTTTCCGTTTCGAACTTCGATACACTTTACTACCAAGCTAGTTTATGTTTAGTTAGGCTCTGATACCACTGTTAGGTCCACGTTACCTCTCCCGGTACTTTCGGGGTTGCGGAAACGGTAAATCAAAAATTTTTTCTAAGCTTTGTAACATGGACCGTAAAAGCCGGATCTTTACTAAACTATAAACTAGCAACGTAACAAGAGATGTATCTACTCGGTTAGGGGTTATACCTCAACTTGAACTCCTTCACTTCTAGTTGTTGTTCTTCTATGATGTTCTTCTCTTCTTGTTGTTCTTTTCATGGCTTGCTCAAAGGTTGATCCGGACTTCGGTCACCTCCGCGGCCTCCTTGAGTCGAAGACGATCCACCCGAGAGATGTGCGCCGAGCTCCACCTCAAGCCGAGGTAACTAGGGCAAGGAGATTGCTAATCTAGAAGCTCTAGGTTGTGTAGAGAGGATGTATGGATGTGTTTGTCAAGTGAAAACCTTTTTCTCTCAACACATGAGATCAAAGGAGAAAACAAGAGGAGGAAGAAGAAGGAGGTTTTTAGCAACCATGGAGCTTCTCTTTTCAAGAGAGAGAAAGAGAATGAAATTATGATAAGCTTAACCAAGAGAAAAGCTAACCATGGTTGCAATAATGCAAAAACCACATCATTACTAATTCCATCAAGATAAAGTTGATGGCTACAATTGAAATGACCATTATCATAATCCAAAAGAAAATGGAAAATAAAAAGAAGAGTGTGGAATCCTCTTGAAAGTCAATGGTCAACTCGGTCAACCGGTCAACAAAGTCAAGAGGAGGTCAACGGGGTCAAATGGTCAATGCAATTAGCCATCATAAGATTATCACTAATAGGATTAGTAAATGATGTCCGCTGCTCATAATGGTTTTGACCAAACGAACTGTCAAAACCCTAATGAGCCTGCCACATAATGGTTTTGGCCGAACCAACTGCCAAAACCCTAATGAGGCACCTCCTCCTTCATCGCTCCAGAAAACTGTGCATACACACCTGCATCCGTATTCCGTAGAATGCGGATGCACAGAAGACAAAACAAATCCATCCATGCAATACCAGGATCCGGCTTAAACCAAAGCCCACTAGTATTGCCTGCCCGAACACCATACGCACACAAGTGTACGTAATTGATCGCAGCCCTGCCGTAAAACCATACGGCCTCTACACGTTTCGCTCAGTGCAGGGAAACTCTCTGTGTGGGACTCTAAAGACTCGACACTACGCTGGCAGTGGGTTTAACCACAGACCGCAAGCGGCACTAGCTGTACGTAACGGTCCCCAGGTAGATGTCGATAAGAAGGCCGATGAGGTACACCCATCCGAACTCCTACTGAGCCTGTATGTGACAATCTCCGTACAGTCCGGTCTGTTCGTCTGATACATCGCATGGCGGGCCTAGGGGGGCGGTGAACGTCAGTCCCCTAATAGCGGTACAAGTCGTGTCGGAGTGAAGCCCAATACACCCTGAGATAACACTGGAAACCTACCAGTATATCTCGCTTGCCCTGGCCAGGGACTACTCGTGTAATGGCTCTCCTAGACACAGCGCGATGTCAACCCCCAATACCGGGAGAGACGAATCCTGTCTAACCGTCACTGCCTCCAAGTGCTTCGGGACTGCTCCCAACTACTACCTGTTTGCACGACTCAGTAGAGCCGTGGTAGGGTAGTAATCAAAGAACAGTGGGAACACACTCGAGGCGAAGTGACAGTGTCAAGTCAGCGGACTAAGCTGTACTCATGTCACCTGGGAACTGATAACTGACGAAAGGTATAATACCAACCATCAGTTCCCGACGAGTCCTGTCCAGTGTACTCGTAACCTAACGAGCACCCGCATACTATCTCAAGTATGACGTACTGACGGCTGTGGGACAGACCGTCTCCCGTGCTGGGATGAGAAGCGCATACGCTAGTCTACTCTGGAGTATCGATGCCCTATCTCGATACTCCCACGACTAGGGACGTGTATAAGGATGTGCTTGTAGATTACCCAGCCCCCACGAGTGTGATCGCCATCACAACGCCGGTAATCAAGCAAAAGATCCTAAGGGCTCTACTAATGCGTATAGGTGATAAATAAACACACATGTACACATTAAAGCAGAGACAAACCAAGTAGCAAACTACTATATTGAGCAAGATTGTCTGTACAACTGTGAATATCCCAAGCTTCCATCAAGTAATATACATACTAGTATGATACAGTAATGGCCTCTAGGGCATATACACCAACAATATGGACTCCATGTCCATATTCTCATGCCTCCTCTGATGTTCGTTGTCCATCGAGGCAAGCAGGAGGCACTTGGCCTTCGCTCTATCAATCTCCCAAGTCTTGCGGATTTCCTTATCCGCGACACTGGAAGTTGGACCAGGGACAGGGGGAGCTTTGGTGGTAAGAAGATACCCCAGCTTGTTATAAGTGATTGCTATCTTGACATTCCTGAGCCAATCTTTGTAGTTTGGCCCTGTCAGTTTGTTTTTATCTAGGAGTAACTTAAGTCCAGTCATGTTGATTGGTCGCTGCAATTAGGAGAGAGAAGAAGAAACACTCAGCATGATGCTCTTGCAAGTTTAGAGTGGTTTTTAGTTTGTCTAAACAGGATGGCTCCCACTGTTTCTCGAATCCCTCCTCAAACCATAAAGGAAGAATTAGTCAGGATCAATCCCACCGTACAATACTTGCTTAACCGTTCAGCCAGGCCGGTGTCGGTACTTCGAGGGAGGTTTTCCAACGCTTTCGCGAAGTTCCTTAATTAGAGAACCTCTTTTCCCTGGGGGCGTAGCCCCGCTAACACCTTTCTAGGCACCTACTAGGTTTATAGCATTGATCGATTAGTGAGAAATTTCCCGAGGAGTAGCATATACTCACAGTAGGATCGGGATCCAAATATCATCGCGTGACGAAACTGAAGGAATCCTACCAGAATCATCACACTCCAAATGGTATGCAAATCTAGCAAGTTTCAGTACTTATGAAACTCCCGATGTGGATTTTTGCCCCATGCTCTTATGACCTTGACTTTGGCCAAAATATCATAAGTCACATGTCAAGTTCTACCCGTCATTATCCAGGTTAATTTGGATCCATCCGTACCTACCCTTGACTTTGGCCAAAATGGCAGTACGACTGTCCCAAACCAACGCATCTATCTATGCTACACATGAACACCCAATAGCTACCAATCACTGTGCCTTGACTTTGGCCAACATACACAGCTTGAATACTATTGACTATTCATGTGAAACGACGGAGGGCTACGGATGGTTTTGGCAAAACCGTGAACGTAGTGAACTTGATTTGGTCGATGGAACGAGATAGCTTTTAAAAGGAGTGGCTCAAGCTCCGCATTTAAAAGTTGTTTTTGAAAAGAACCGAGTGGTTTTTCGAGAGTGTTCCAACGACTTTAACTTGGTTTATTATCTTGCATTAGTTCTTTTAATGCGTGATATTCTTGCATTAGTTCTTTTAATGCGTCCCATCATTTAATCCTACCATTGCAGAAAACAACCAAAATATGACGTACGCTTATGCCATTCGCATTCGCCACGGGGCCCCGTCATTACCCGTTAGGTTACTTAACTAACGACAGAGCGGGGGCTGGGCTAGCGCGTCTGTAAAACATAAGCAACGCCTAAATAATATCATATATAGATATACTGCAATGATAAACATTTCAGATCTCAGATAAATACATTGGATATACTAGCAATCTGTAATTTGTACGAGCCTGTAACAAAAACAAATAACACGGTCGCGGTGAATAGCCAAAACCCCACCCTAGACCCCTACGGGTGCGGAAAACTACCCGCCAAGTACCCGAAGCGTAGCAACCTCCCTCATCTCCATGAGTAGGCCACTCGACACTTCGGCATACCCGGTAGTTTGTGCACCCCTCCATGGGTCTATCCTAGGAGCAAAAACAGTAAAAAGAAATTATACAATGACGGCTACAACCCCGACCCGGTTGTGCGGCCATACAAATAATTATTACATCAATTTACAAATTTACATGAATTGCAAGAAAAGAAAACTCTCGTCTCACAACCCCCGGCTATTCACCCGCGACAATCCAACATATTTATATACACATTCCAGCATCAAACACAGATCATGTATAACCCCGACCAATCGACTTATAGCGATTAGCCGACGTTCAATACATGCAAACATCACAGATATAACCATCATAGTCAAAGTGCAGTGAAGTTCGGAAAAAAATACGGAATTATAGGACCCCAAAAGGAAATTTCTTTTCTGGAAAATCTGGGCACATATAATATATTTCAAAAATCCCAAAACCAACACAGACACACACTGCACGAAAAACGATGCAGAGAAGACGACAAACCGCGGCGCTTCCGCGGCACATGCCTACCTCGTGCGGCGGAAGCGCGGCGGTTTGAACGAAACAGTGGACCGTTTTTCATGGGTGTTCACACAAAACCCTGAGCCGAATTTAGGAGTATAAAGTTTTTCATTTTGACCAGAAAAAATTTCAACAGAAACTCAGGTTTTGTAAAAGTTTGGTTTTTTTTGATTTTTCCGGTTCCGAACTTCGTTACACTTCACTACCAAGCTAGTTTAAGTTTAGTTAGGCTCTGATACCACTGTAAGTCCACGTTGCGACCCCCGGTTCTTATGGGGAGGCGGAAACGGTATAAAAATCAAATTTTTAGCGCAAGGGGCAACATGGACTAAGCAAAGTCGGGATCTTTGACTAAACTAAAACTAGCATACTTAGCTAAAGAGAGTTAGCTACTCGGATGGAGATGGTTATACCTAAACTTGTCTTGAACTCCTTCTCTTCAAGCTCCGATGGTGGTCCGATGGCTCCTTCTCGTCGTCTCCGTACGCCGAAGATAGATCCACTTGAAAGCTCCAACCTTTAGCTCCTTCTTCGTTCTTTGAAGAAACTAGTTCACTTGGTTTGCTAAACCTAGCGAACTAGAATGAGTAGAGAGGAAATAGAATGGGATTTTATCTATGGTTCTTGATTCTCAACTCATGAGACAAGAGAACCATAGATCAAGAGAGGGAGCAAGAGGTTGAGGGTGAGAGCAAGAGGAGAGCTCAAGAACAAGAGAGAGAATGAGCAAGAAAGAATGAGCAAGTATTTTGTCTCTCACCCTCTCATAATCCAAAGCAATGATAACTCATCATATTAACAAAAGTCTTATGTGATGGTTAGAAGCAACCACAACCATATCATTTCATGCACTCATTTTACACAAATGAGCAAGTAAACAAAAGTCTTTGCCATGAAATGATGGCTATGGTTATCATGATGGTCAACTAGTCAAGCCTAGTCAACCGGTCAACAAGTCAACAAAAGTCAACAAGTCAACAAAGTCAACAAGTCAACAAAATTCAACAAGTCAACAACCATATCACCATAATACTTAATTAATATAATAGTTAATCACATATCATATTCTTATTAGGGTTGAGCATAAAGTCAAATAGTCAACGGTCAACTGTCAACAACCCTAATGAGAACCCGCTGCCTCTGCCTCCCTGTCAACTGTGCATACACACCCGCATCCGCGTTCCGAGGAACACGAATGCAAACTGGATAAATCCAATCCCATAAGGTACACTAGGATCTGGCTTAAACCAAAGCCCGCTAGTGTAAACTGTCCGGACACTGTACGTTCACAAGTGCACGGATGTGACCGAACCCTGTCGCAAAACCATGCGACCTGTCGCAATACCATTCGACCTCTACTCTTTTGCCTAAAGGCGAAAAGCTTTCTGTGTGGGACTCTAAAGACTCGACACTACGCTGGCAGTGGGTTTAACCACAGACCGCAAGCGGCACTAGCTGTGCGTAACGGTCCCCAGGTAATGCCGACAAGAAGACCGACAAGGCGAAACCCATCTGAACTCCTACTGAGCCTGAGTGTGACATTCTCCGTACAGTCCGGTCTGTTCTTCTGATATATCGCATGGCGGGCCTAGGGGGCGGTAAACGTCAGTCCCCCAATAGCGGTACAAGTCGTGCCGGAGCGAAGCCCAAAACACCCTGAGATAACACTGGAAACCTACCAGTATATCTCGTTTGCCCTGGCCAGGGACTACTCGTGTAATGGCTCTCCTAGACACAGCGCGATGTCAACCCCCAATACCGGGAGAGACGAATCCTGTCTAACCGTCACTGCCTCCAAGTGCTTCGGGACTGCACCCAACCACTACCTGTTTGCACGACTCCTTTGAGCCGTGGTAGGGTAGTGATCAAAGTACAGTGGGAACACACCCGAGGCGAAGTGACAGTGTCAAGTCAGCGGACTAAGCTGTACTCATGTCACCTGGGAACTGATAACTGACGATAGGTATAATACCAACTAGTCAGTTCCCGACGAGTCCTGTCCAGTGTACCCGTAACCTAACGAGCACCCACATACTATCTCAAGTACGACGTACTGACGGCTGTGGGACAGACCTTCTCCCACACTGGGATGAGAAGCGCATGCGCTGGTCTACTCCGGAGTATCGATGCCCTGTCTCGATAGTCCTGCGACCAGGGACCTGCATAAGGATGTGCTTATAGATTACCCAGCCCCACTAGTGTGACGGCCATCACATCGCTGGTAATCAAGCAAAGATCCTAAGGGCTCTACTAATGTGTATAGGCGATATACAAAAATAAACACATGTACACATTGAAGTAGAAACAAACCAAGTAGCATACTACTATTTTGAGCAAGATTGTATATACAAGGTGAATATCCCAAGCATCCATTAAGTAATATACAAACTAGTATGATACAGTAATGGCCTCTAGGGCATATACACTAACAAAATCTCCATCAGGAGCAAGTATATCTTGAGAAGATTGCTTGGTGTAGATGGAAAGGTTGAGACTTTCAAAGCTGAACTTGTTAAAGGTTTTCGTCATCGACCATGCATGGATAATGATTAAACCTTTTCCAATGGCTATGCTTAAGTCCATCCGGATCCTACTTGCCACGGCTACATACCATGACTACGATATCTGGTGGTTGGGTGTCATGACTGCTTTTCTAAATACTGATTTAGAAGAGAACGTCTATAAGTACACAACCAGAAGACTTCGTAAACAGTGCGAGCAGCGGAAACGTGTGCAAGATGCTTTACAGAATAAAGCAGGCATCGCGGAGTTGGAACGTCTGTTTTGATGCGATAGTCAAAGAGTTTGACTTAATCAAAATGGTAGATGAACCTTGTATATACAAAAAGGTAGTAGAGAGTAAGGTGGTCATCCTCGTATTGTACGTGGACAACATACTCCTGATAGGAAAAGAGTTTCCTATGCTACGCTCGGTCAATCTCCTCCTCTCACATGGATTCTCCATATAGGATCAAAATGATACCTCCTAAATCCTGGGTTTTGGATCTATGAGATAGATCTAAAGGGATGTTAGGGTTCTTAATAGGTTTAGTGAGATGGTATCAGTTGATCAAGGGGAGAATCACTGGAAAGGTTCCAGGGTGATAAGGACGACTGAATGTCAGTCGCAGGCATTGTCTTTACCCTCAGTGGAGGGACGGTATGTTGGAAGTGTTCCAAGCTAGATACCGTGGCAGACTAGACGATAAAGGCTGGTAACATCGCTATTAAAGATACGACCAAAGAGGAAGTTTGGGTGTATATTGGTTCATGAGATGAACTAGGTTCCTACCATTGTGTGACAATGGAATTGTGGCTTTGGCCCAGGAACCCCGATCCCATCAGTGACCCAGACATATTCTGAGGCAGCATCACCTGATCATGGAGATAGTTGATCTCCAGGGTGATCGAGGTTAGGAGAGTAGACTCAGAGAACAACACAGCGGATCCACTCACAAAGGCTTTTTCCCAGAGAGAGACTCATATGGGATGGTTGAGTATTAGATACTGCAACCACTGCTACAGATGGCCCTAGTGCAAGTGGGAGATTGTTAGTTATATGTATGCCCTAGAGGCCATTACTGTACAGTGGATGTATATTGTAGTGGATGCTGGGACAGATATAGGTAGGACTTCTTGCTCGACATGATAGTACGCTATCTGGTTGCTCTTTATCTTAACATGTATACTTGCTGTCTCTCTATTACATGTTGATAAAGCCCTTAGGATATGTGCTCGACTTCCAGGACTATGATGCAGATCATACTAGTGGGGCCTGGGTAGTCCAAGAGTACATCCTTCAATGTTCCTAGTTGTGGGATTATCGAGACGGGGCATCGATATTCTAGAGTAGACTAGCGTATATCTTCTCGACCCATGTGATGGGCGATGGATGATCCCATATCCATTGGTGTTTGACATCAGAGATGGTATGCGGGTGCTCAGTGGAGACTGGGTACACTGAACGGACTCGCTGAGAACTCCCAGATGGTATTATACCTCACGTTAGACGGCAGTTCTCTGGTGACACTGGTACAGCTTAGTCTGTTGACCAGAGATCGTCATAGAGTCTTATGTGTCTCCCACTGTGCATTGATTTCCATCCTACCACGGCTCTACTGAGTCGTGCAAACAGGTGGTTTTTGGGTACAGTCCCGATTCACATGGAGGCAATGAGCGATAGGAGGGAATTCGTCTCTCTCGGTATTGGGGGTTGATGTTGCGCTATGCTCGACTGGCCATAACTGAAAATCCCTGGCCATGGTTGCAGTGATTTACTGGTAAGTGTTATCAGTAGTTTCACGCTTGTTGTGGACCTTACATGACTTGTCAAACTACTGGGGTCTGACGTTTACCACCCCTAGGCGAGATATGCGACATATCAGACGAACAGACCGGACTGTACGGTAAGTGTTGCTGGTTGGATTCACAGGAGTGTAAGTGGGCTTGCTCGTTGATTTTCTGATCGCTCAATACCCGGGTGGCCATTACGTTTAGCAGACCGCTTGCGGCATGTGGGTGTTTGATATGATCATCGCCTGCTGCCGGCATATTGACGAGTCTTTAGAGTCCTACACAGAGGTTTCCTGGCTCAAGCGAAACGAAATAGGAGCGCATATGAGATATGTGCTGGACCGAGAATAATGCGTGTATGTGATACCGTATTCTATTCTCGCGATGAATGTATCGATTGGTTGTATACGATATAACCTAGTTATCGAATCGAGGATTGATTCGATAGGTCGATACATTGGATATTAGTCGGTCATATGCGATGTGATTGGATCGTTAAATCAAGTGTTGATTTAATGATTTATTGTATAATTATATATTTGATATATTACTTTACATTAACTAGTATTTGTTTACTTAAGATGGATTTTCTCACTTGATGTGCACATTGTATATATGATATGTGTTTGTGCACTAGTTTGTATCATGTTTGATGATACATGCAAACTTGGGTGTGTGTTTACTTAAAACCATGTTTAGTTAATGGTTAGGATTTCCATTACCTTATTTATTTATTTACTTATTTATTTTGGCAAGAATAAAATGGTGGCTAACTTTGTTTCATTCTTGAAACTTCATGAAGCTTTGAAAGCTTTGACCATTTTGTTTCTTTCCTTAACCTAACCATTTAACTAAACCCTAGTTTATTCTCTACACTTGTTACACTAACCCATGGTTGCATTATGATAAGATCACTTGATTTATTATTATTCATCAATTGATTTTATTATTCTTATCATATTCTTTCTTCTTCTTCTTCTTCTTCTTCAAGAAGAAGAAACCTGGCTACCTTCAATGGTGCCATGAGAAAAAGAGTGAGAAATCCAAATCCAAAGTGAACCCACTTCCTATTTCTTCATCCTCTACCACTTGCCATGTAGTAGAGTGTGTTATCTTCACAAGTTCTTGTTAGTTGTATGTATGCCCTAGAGGCCAGTATTGTACAGATGATGTATATTATATTGGATGCTTGGACATATATAGAGATGACTTTCTTGCTCGATATGATAGTATGCTATCTGGTTGCTCTTTATCTTAACATGTACACTTGTCTCTTTAAACTGTCTTATATTTACATGTTGGTAAAGCCCTTAGGATGTGTACTTGACTACCTGGACTATGATGCAGATCATACTAGTGGGGACATGGTAGCCCATAAGTACATCCTTCAAGGTCCCTAGTCGTGGGTGTATCGAGACGGGGCATCGATATACCAGAGTAGACTAGCGTATACGCTTCTCGACCCATGAGATGGGCGATGGATGATCCCACATCCATTGGTGTTTGACATCAGAGATGGTATACGGGTGCTCAGTGGAGACTGGGTACACTGGACGGACTCGCCGAGAACTCCCAGATGGTATTATACCTCACGTCTGATGGCAGTTCTCAGGTGACACTTGTGCAGGTTAGTCTGTAGACCCGAGATCATCATAGAGTCTTGTGTGATTCCCACTGTGCTTTGATCTACACCTTACCACGTCCATGAGGGCGTGCAAAACGGTGGTCTTTGGGCACAGTCCCGAGTCACATGGAGGCAATGAGCGATGGGAGGGGTTTCGTCTCTCCCGGTATTGGGGGTTGATGTTGCGCTGTGCTCGATTGGCCGTAACAGGGAAGCCCCTGGCCAGGGCTGATCAGAGATTTGCTGGTAAGTGTTACCAGTAGTTTCTCGACCCGTTATGAGCTTCACATCGGCACGACTTATCGGTTATTGGGGTCTGACGTTTACCACCCCTGGACTTGAGATGCGACATATCAGACGAACAGACCGGACAGTACGGTAAGTGTTTCTGGTTGGATTCACAGGAGTGTGAGCGGGCTAGCTCGTCGATCTTCTGATCGCTCAATACCCGGATGGCCGTTACGTTTAGCAGACCGCTTGCGGCTTGTGGGTGCTTGATATGATCATCATCTGCTACCGGCGTATTGATGAGTCTTTAGAGTCCTACACAGAGGTTTCCTGGCTCAAGCGAAACGAAATAGGAGCGCATATGAGATATGTGCAGGACCGAGAATAATGCGTGTATGTGATACCGTATTTCATTCTCGCGATGGATGTATCGATTGGTTATATTCGATATAACCTAGATATCGAATCAAGGATTGATTCGATAAGCCGATACAAAGGATACTAGTCGGTTATATGCGATATGACCGGATCGTTAAATCAAGTGTTGATTTAATGATTTAATGTATAATTATATATTTGATATATTACTTTGCATTAACTAGTATTGGTTCACTTTAAATGGATTTTCTCACTTGATGTGCAAGTTGTATATGTGATATACTTTTTTGCACATGTTTGTATCATGTTTGATGATACTTGCTCATTTGGTTAAGTGTATAGAATTAAACCATGGTTAAGTTGAGATTAGGGTTTTGCTTATTCATTTCTTCATTTATTTGTTTATTCATTTATTTGGATAAGATTAAGATGAGAATGGTGGCTTTATTTGTTTCTAGTTGAAGCTTCATGAAGCTTTGACTTCTTAACCATTCTTGTCTTCATGCTTAACCCTAACCCATCCAAGTAACCATGGTCTATTCTCTACACTCTACCCTAGTTAGTATATGATAAGTATTCATTTTTCTTTTCATTTTGGATTAACACTTATCATATTCTAGCTTCATCTTCTTCTTCATCTTAAAAAGAAAAAGCTTGATGCCATCAATGGCAACTTGAGCAAAAGTGTGAGAAATCCAATTCTAAAGTGAACCCACCTCCTATTTCTTCATCCTCTACTTCTTGCCAAGTTGTTTTGGGTGTTTTCTTCACAAGTTTCACAACTTGGTGAAGTTGGAGCTTGAACTTGTGATGCCTCGACGTAGATCATCTTCGGCACAAAGCCGACGACCTAGTCCGCCCTTTTCTCCGATGAAGCCGACGATTGAGTTCGGGATTCGAGACGGACAGCGAGAGGACGTCTACGTGGAGCTAAGGAAGTGGATATCCGGATCTACAAAGGTTGTAGCTTCTTATCTTTAGTTAAGTTGTTAACTAGATTCGTTTTTTGCCTAAATTTCTAGTCAACGATCCGTATTAGGGTTTCTCGGCACCCGTAAAATTTGAAATTGGCATGGTTGATGCCTTGTGAGACCTCTATAGTGTGCCTAGGAACCCTACAGTGGTATCAGAGCCTAGCTAGAGCCTTAGGCGAAGTCTAGACGACGTTTGAAACCCGAACGAACCCGAAACCCTAAAACCCAAGTGCTCTCTGGACTTTTTCTAAAATCTGGGAATTTTCCATATTAAAAATGCTTAAAAAATTCAGGAGGGAAATCTAGGAATTACGATGCAAAATTTATACCATGAACAGTAAAGAGTGCGGCGGAACCGCGGCAGAAGCCTGGCTTCTGCGGTGGTTCCGCGGCAATATGATGACATCATCACTCCCATTTTGCACAGTAATTACTCTTTTATTATGATGAATTTTCTGGGAATTTTTAATTTGACTCAAGAGTTGAGTGTTCTGGGGTTGTATTGGGAATCGACGATTCGATCGGATTATCAAATCTTGTCTATGTGGCTTTCCGGATAACTTTAGAATATGTTAAAAAGTTCGACCGGATATAAATACCCAACTTTTCCCCTGCCGGAAAATTTCCAAGTGTTGGATTTTTCAGTGGTTTTAAGGACGTTCTGAGTAGTGCAAGTAACGCGATGGTCCCTCTAGAAGACAACAAACCTTAACTCAATTATGTGACCGTCTTGAACTGCCCTTTGAACCTTCGGGTTTGGGGCAGTACGGCGTGCCACATGTGAGGCGTTGGCTTGACCTTTCTACGGCTGGACCGTTGGTACTGAGGCATGAAGTGAATGTCTTTGAACATATTTCATGTGTTGAACGGTTTCGGGAAAACTTGGGTGTTCGAATGTTCGATCGGAAAGTTTAATATATTCTATTTATCCGGAATGGGATACAATAATTGGAATTCACAAACAGTTATGAGATAACTGAATGAATGTTATAAATCTAGCGGTTTAGTTTCACTTGATATTGAAAAGAGTTTTCGATAATGAGACTAAAATGCGGGGTTTATAACTGTTAGGCATGTGATGTCTAAGTATTTCATTTGATTAGGCATGTGATGTCTAAAGAGGTTGCGGATTCCAACTGTTGTAGTTTTACACTTTCTTTTCTGTGACCGTAAGTGTAAGTTGTGATATCGCCGGTTTCGTTGCTATATGTCAACGACAATTGGGATGCGCATATTTACTTACGTTGATGACATGTGATGTTATGTGTTGCTGGATATGTTATATTGGATCGTCGTGTTTGAATAGCCGGGGGTTTTTATGTGAGATGAGTGTTTTTCATTTTCATTCATGTAAAAACTTGTATGTAATATTCTTTTATTGGGGCACTTCCAGGTTGCGGAAGTCGTCACCTTTTTTATATTATTTACTTTTCCGCATTAGGATAGACCCAAGGAGGGGAGCACAAGTAACCGGGTTCTGGGGTTCAGTGGGAGACCAACTCGAGGAGTCGAGTCCGGGTCTCCTAACCCTAGAATTGGTAGGGTTGCGTGCCGCTCTTGTAGGGGTCTAGGGGTGTGGAATTGGCTATTCATCACGACCGTGGAATCCGTGTTTTATACTGGCTCGTATTGAAAACACGGACGTCCTAGTATATCCAATGTTTCATATGTTTCTTCTGTTGTTTTATCTGTGATGTGATCATGTGATGTTCTCTGATAGATACAGTATATAGTATATATGATATATTATATAGACGTTACTTATGTTTTGCACCCGCACTAGCCCTGCCCTGCTCTGTCGTTAGTTACCTAACCTAACGGTGCACGAGGGGACATCGAGGCGAATGCGGATGGCATAAGTGTACGTCATATTTATCTGTGATGTTTAGGTATTTAAATGATGGGACTTCATTAATGTGATTAATGAAAGAAAAGAAACCTAAGATGTTGTAGAATCAAATTTTAAACAAAAAGGGTAGCTACAATTCTTGCTTTGCATAGCGGTATATGTGATATATCCTGCACCTTATTCGATGAGGAAAGGACCGAGATCCCTTCACCGGGAGTGACTCCTTTAGCAATAACTGGCAGATGCTACACACTCGGTTTGCTTTTGACTGCTTCTATAGTTTCTGCTTTGCATAGTGATATATATGATATATCCTGCACCTCATTCGACGAGGAAAGGGCCGACGATCCCTTCTCCGGGAGTGACCCCTTTAGCAAAAGTAGAAAAGCCTCAAAATCACTCCATTTCAAAACTTCATTTGATTCTACAACGATATCAAGTTCATTACGCTCATGGTTTTTTCTAAAAGAACCCGCGTAGCCCTCCGTCATTTCAGATAGATATTATTTAGTATTCGTGCTATGCTTGTTGACTTAGTCAAGGCATAGTGTATGGTAGCTAAATTATGTTTATCTGTAACAACATGAGATGTGATTGGATTAGAGCATTCGCACGGCCTTGTTGACTCAGTCAAGGGTCGTACGGGTGGGTTTAATTCAATCGGGAAATGTACGGGTTGAACTTGACTTGTGATTTATGGTTTGTTGACTTAGTCAAGGTCAAAGATCGCTAGGGGTAAAAGCATTATCGGGAATTTCAAGTGTTGAAATTTGCAATGAGATTGCATACCTTCTATGAGATAGTTGGATCCCGATACCCACTGCAAGTAAGAGTTACTCCTGGGAGAGTTTTGCATACTACAATTAGCCGATCAAGTAGGTGTCTAGAAAGGTGTCAACGGGGTTACGCCTCTTGGAAAACGAGGTTTACATTAATTACGTTCGTGCGAAAGCACGGGGGACCTCCCTCAAAGTACCGACACTGGCCTGGCTGAAAGATCGACGAAGTTGTAGGGTGTAATTAATCCCGGCTAGTCTTTCCTTTTAGGGTTTGAAGGAAGATTTGATAAAAACCAGTGGGAGCCATCCTGATTAGATAAGATAATAACCAATCTGATCTTGCAAGAGCATACGCTAAAGTGTTTTCTTCTCTCTCTCTCCAGGTAGCGACCATTTTATGTCCTAATAAAGATAATAATATGGATGTATTGACCGAACCCGCATGTCATACTGTGCAGGGGAACGTCGGACCCGTTCTATCTTATAAATGTTATAAGACTGAACAGGAAACAGGAGAATATCTAGATTCTCACGCCGCCCAAACGGAGAACGTGCATGATGATGCACCTTCTTCGGGTGTGTTTGTTATTGAGAACTGTTTCTCAGTTCACCCTACGTCCTGGGTATTAGATACCGGATCAGGATCCCATATATGTAAGCAGTTATATGGGCTATGGAAAGGTAGAGAACTGGGAAAAGGTGATCATTCCGTTCAAGTAGGGAATGGGGCAAATGTTGCAGCCAAAGCAGTTGGCATATATCACCTGGTATTACCAAATGGTGATACACTAGTCCTGAATGAGTTCTATTATATACCGAACCTGATGTGCAACATTATATCAGTTTCTTTATTAAGTAAAGAAGGATATAATTTTGTAGTAAAGGATAATGTTATGAACATATTCCTAGATCAAAAGTTGATTGCATCAGGCTCGCTACATAATGGCATATTCATTTTCAATCAAAATACAGTCCTCAATATACAAAACACACACAAGAGAAAAAGCTCAGAAATGAACGAATCCTTTTTGTGGCACTGTAGACTTGGCCATATCAATGAGACACGACTAGCTAAGTTACATAAGAATGGATATTTGAATTCATTCGAATTATCATCTTATGACACTTGCCATTCATGTCTCAAAGGAAAAATGACCAAAACTCCGTTTACGGGACACGGAGAAAGAGTTACGGAACTCTTGGGACTGGTGCATAGTGATGTATGCGGTCCTATGTCTACACACGCCAGAAATGGTTCTTCCTACTTCATTACATTCACTGACGATCTCTCTAGATACGGGCATGTGTTCCTGTTGAAACACAAGTCTGAAGCTTTTGAGAAATTCAAAGAATATAAGCACGAGGTAGAGAACCAAATGGGCAAAAGTATTAAGATTCTTCGATCTGATCGAGGAGGTGAATACTTAAGCAGTGAATTCCTGGATTATCTAAAAGAGAATGGGATTCTCTCTCAGCTTACTCCTCCTTATATACCACAGCACAACGGTGTATCGGAACGAAGGAATCGCACCCTATTAGATATGGTGCGTTCAATGATGAGCAATGCTGAGTTACCTATTTCCTTTTGGGGATATGCGCTTGAGACAGCCATATACCTATTGAATCTGGTTCCGTCTAAATCTGTACCTACCACACCATATGAGATATGGAGTGGGAAGAGACCATATTTTAAACGAATTAAGATATGGGGTTGTCCGGCCTATGTCAAAAAGTAAAATCCGGACAAACTCGAGGCACGATTAGTCCTTTGCAAGTTTGTGGGATATCCTAAGAATTCTCAAGGATATTTTTTCTACCAAGCTGAGGAACAAAGAGTGTTTGTTGCTCAACATGCCTCCATTTTGGAAAGGGAATTTCTTGCAAAAGAAATTAATGGCAAAAAGGTAGAGCTGGAAGAGGTTCCAGCACCACAAACTGCAACTAATGATTTAGTAGAACCAGAGGATTCAGTGGTGCCCGACGTACCCCAGCCTCTCCGCCGATCTAGTAGGGTTTCTCGACTACCTGAGAGATACTATGGTTTTCTCATTGATGGTGGCAGTGAGGATTGCATCATGGAGGATGATGACCCAACTAGCTTCGAGCAGGCCATCACGAGTGGGGACTCAGTGAAATGGCTGGATGCTATGCGGTCCGAGATGGAATCCATGTACACCAACAAAGTATGGACTTTGGAAGTTGCTCCTGAAGGGGTAAAACCCATTGGGAGCAAGTGGATCTTCAAGAAAAAAACTTGGTGTAGATGGGAAAGTGGAGACTTTCAAAGCTAGACTTGTAGCAAAGGGTTTTCGTCAAAGACCAGGTGTGGACTATGACGAAACCTTTTCTCCAGTGGCTATGCTTAAATCCATCCGAATCATGCTTGCCATCGCTGCATATCATGACTACGAAATCTGGCAAATGGATGTTAAGACCGCCTTTCTAAATGGTGATTTAGAAGAGTGCGTGTACATGACTCAGCCAGAGGGCTTCGTAGACAGTGGGAGCAGCGGGAATGTGTGCAAGCTGCTTAAATCCATTTATGGATTAAAGCAAGCATCGCGGAGTTGGAACATCTGCTTTGACGTCGTTATCAAAGAGTTTGATTTCGTCAAAAACCCAGATGAACCTTGTATTTACAAGAAGGTGGCAGAGAGTAAGGTTGTCTTCCTCGTATTGTACGTGGACGACATACTCTTGATAGGAAATGATATTCCTATGCTGCAATCGGTCAAGCTCTTCTTATCATAAAGATTCTCAATGAAAGATCTTGGTGATGCCTCCTGCATATTGGGAATTAGGATCTATAGAGATAGATCCAAACGGATATTGGGATTGTCCCAATCCAGGTACATTGACACTATAGTAAAGAGGTTTAGTATGGAAGAATCCAAGCGTGGGAACTTGCCCACGATCTCTGAAGTCACTCTCTCCAAAGAGATGTCTCCCAAGACTGATTTGGAGAGAGCTCGCATGCAAGGGATACCCTATGCTTCTGCTGTAGGCTCTATCATGTATGCGATGCTATGTACCAGACCCGATGTTGCATACTCACTAAGTATAGTGAGCAGGTATCAAGCTGATCCTGGAGAGAGTCACTGGACAGCTGTGAAGAGCATTCTCAAGTACTTACGAAGGACTAAAGAGATGCTCTTGGTGTATGGTAACGGAGAACTCCAAGTGGAGTCCTTTACCGATTCGAGCTTCCAGAGTGATAAGGACGACTCTAAGTCGCAGTCGGGCTTTGTCTTTACCCTTTACGGAGGGGCGGTTAGCTGAAAGAGTTCCAAGCAGGAAACCGTGGCAGACTCGACGATGGAGGCTGAATACATGCTGCCAACGATGCTGCCAAAGAGGCTGTCTGGATCAAGAAGTTCATTACTGAACTTGGAGTGGTTCCATCCATTGAGCATCCAATACCTTTGTATTGCGATAACAATGGAGCGGTGGCTTTGGCCAAGGAACCTAGGTCCCATCAGCGATCCAGGCATATTCTGAGGCGGTATCACCTGATCCGGGAGATAGTTGATCGCCGGGAGATCGAGGTCAGGAGGGTTGACACGAAGAACAACACGGCGGATCCACTCACGAAGGCCATTCCCCAGATACAGTTTGAGAGACTCTTCGGGATGCTCGGTATGCGATACTACAGCAGCTGGCCCTAGTGCAAGTGGGAGATTGTTAGTTGTATGTATGCCCTAGAGGCCGGTATTGTACAGATGATGTATATTATATTGGATGCTTGGACATATATAGAGATGACTTTCTTGCTCGATATGATAATATGCTATCTGGTTGCTCTTTATCTTAACATGTACACTTGTCTCTTTAAACTGTCTTATAGTTACATGTTGGTAAAGCCCTTAGGATGTGTACTTGACTACCTGGACTATGATGCAGATCATACTAGTGGGGACATGGTAGTCCATAAGTACATCCTTCAATGTCCCTAGTCGTGGGTGTATCGAGACGGGGCATCGATATACCAGAGTAGACTAGCGTATACGCTTCTCGACCCATGAGATGGGCGATGGATGATCCCACATCCATTGGTGTTTGAGATGGTATACGGGTGCTCAGTGGAGACTGGGTACACTGGACGGACTCGCCGAGAACTCCCAGATGGTATTATACCTCATGTCAGATGGCAGTTCTCAGGTGACACTTGTGCAGGTTAGTCTGTAGACCCGAGATCGTCATAGAGTCTTGTGTGATTCCCACTGTGCTTTGATCTCCACCTTACCACGTCCATGAGGGCATGCAAAACGGTGGTATTTGGGCACAGTCCCGAGTCACATGGAGGCAATGAGCGATAGGAGGGGTTTCGTCTCTCCCGGTATTGGGGGTTGATGTTGCGCTGTGCTCGATTGGCCGTAACAGGGAAGTCCCTGGCCAGGGCTGATCAGAGATTTGCAGGTAAGTGTTACCAGTAGTTTCTCGACCTGTTATGAGCCTCACATCGGCACGACTTATCGGTCATTGGGGTCTGACGTTTACCACCCCTAGACTTGATATGCGACATATCAGACGAACAGACCGGACAGTACGGTAAGTGTTTCTGGTTAGATTCACAGGAGTGTGAGCGGGCTAGCTCGTCGATCTTCTGATCGCTCAATACCCGGATGGCCGTTACGTTTAGCAGACCGCTTGCGGCTTGTGGGTGCTTGATATGATCATCATCTGCTACCGGCGTATTGACGAGTCTTTAGAGTCCTACATAGAGGTTTCCTGGCTCAAGCGAAACGAAATAGGAGCGCATATGAGATATGTGCAGGACCGAGAATAATGCGTGTATGTGATACCGTATTTCATTCTCGCGATGGATGTATCGATTGGTTATATTCGATATAACCTAGATATCGAATCAAGGATTGATTCAATAAGCCGATACAAAGGATACTAGTCGGTTATATGCGATATGACCGGATCGTTAAATCAAGTGTTGATTTAATGATTTAATGTATAATTATATATTTGATATATTACTTTGCATTAACTAGTACTGGTTCACTTTAAATGGATTTTTTAACTTGATGTGCAAGTTGTATATGTGATATACTTTTGTGCACATGTTTGTATCATGTTTGATGATACTTGCTCATTTGGTTAAGTGTATAGAATTAAACCATGGTTAAGTTGAGATTAGGGTTTTGCTTATTCATTTATTCATTTATTTGTGTATTCATTTATTTGGATAAGATTAAGATGAGAATGGTGGCTTTATTTGTTTCTAGTTGAAGCTACATTAAGCTTTGACTTCTTAACCATTCTTGTCTTCATGCTTAACCCTAACCCATCCAAGTAACCATGGTCTATTCTCTACACTCTACCCTAGTTAGTATATGATAAGTATTCATTTTTCTTTTCATTTTGGATTAACACTTATCATCTTCTAGCTTCATCTTCTTCTTCATCTTAAAAAGAAAAAGCTTGATGCCATCAATGGCAACTTGAGCAAAAGTGTGAGAAATCCAATTCTAAAGTGAACCCACCTCCTATTTCTTCATCCTCTACTTCTTGCCAAGTTGTTTTGGGTGTTTTCTTCACAAGTTTCACAACTTGGTGAAGTTGGAGCTTGAACTTGTGATGCCTCGACGTAGATCATCTTCGGCACAAAGCCGACGACCTAGTCCGCCCTTTTCTCCGATGAAGCCGACGATTGAGTTCGGGATTCGAGACGGACAGCGAGAGGACGTCTACATGGAGCTAAGGAAGTGGATATCCGGATCTACAAAGGTTGTAGCTTCTTATCTTTAGTTAAGTTGTTAACTAGATTCATTTTTCGCCTAAATTTCTAGTCAACGATCCGTATTAGGGTTTCTCGGCACCCGTAAAATTTGAAATTGGCATGGTTGATGCCTTGTGAGACCTCTATAGTGTGCCTAGGAACCCTACAGTTCTATGACCAAGTGAACATGGAGCTTGATCTTGAGTTGCCTCGACGTAGATCATCTTCGGCATCGAAGTCGACGACCTAGCCCGCCCATTTTTCCGATGAAACCGACGCTAGAGTCCGGAATCCGATGATCGCAGCGAAGGGACATCGTCACGGAGCTAAGGAAGTGGAGGACCGGATCTACAACGGTTGTAGCCCCTTTCACTTAGCAATAAAGTTGTTTACTTGCATGTTTCGCCTTACCTCTAGTTAACGATCTAGTTTAGGGTTTCTCGACACATAGAAAATTTTTGATTTTGGCATGGTTGATCAGTTGTAGAACCTCATGGGTGTGCCTGGGAACCCTACATAAGCTGAGAGAGAATTCCATTCTCTTTTAAGCAATCGAGGAAACTGGTACTCAAGTATTCTCCACCTCGATCAGATCGAAGTGTCTTGATGCTTTTACCAGTCTGTTTCTCCACTTTATTTTTATATTCCTTAAACTTCTCAAAGGCCTCGGATTTATGTTTCATTAAGAACACATGTCCATACCTAGAGAAGTCATCAGTAAAAGTGATGAAGTAGGAGTGACCGCTTCTCGCATGCGTAGACATTGGACCACATACATCGCTGTGTACATGTCCCAAGAGTTCTGTGGCTCTTTCTCCGTGTCCGGTGAACGGAGATTTGGTCATTTTTCCTTTGATACATGATTGACAAGTTGCATATGATGAATATTCAAACGGATCTAAATATCCATCTTTATGTAACTTAGTCAACCTTGTTTCGTTTATATGACCATGTCTACAATGCCATAGAAAGGCTTGGTTTGAATCTGGAGCCTTTCTTTTAAGCGTGTTTTGAATATAGAAAATTCGAGGTTGATTAAGTATGTTTATGCCGTTTTCCAGTGTGCCATACCCAATCAGTTCTTGATTTAGGAGAATGTTCATGACATTTCTTTCAAGCGCCAAATTATATCCTTCATTAGATAACAAAGATACTGATATAATATTACATAACATACTGGGAATACAAAAACAGCTGTACAACACCAAAATGTGCCCACTAGTCAACCCTAGGTGATATTCCCCTATTGCAATAGCATCTACATGCATTCCATTGCCCATCCGGAGAGTTATATCACCTGTCCCCAGTACTCTACTATTTCTCAGATCCTGCAAAGAATTACAGATGTGAGAGCCAGAACCGGTATCAAGTACCCATGATGTAGAGTTTACTGAATGACAATTTTCGATTACGAACACACGTGAAGCAGAAGCAACAGCTTGCTTCTTGTCCTTGGCTTTGAAGGCCATACAATCTTTCTTCCAGTGCCCTTGCTTGTGACAATAAAAGCATTCGTTTATATCCTCCTTCACCCTTCTTACCTTGTTCGTTCCCTGCACCTTCTTGACCCCACCCTTCGGTTTGGTGGCTTTCATCTTCTTCTTCTCTTTAGCTTTCGCTTTAGATTTAGAAGAGGATGATTGGCCAATATACAGAATGGGGGTCTTCTCCTTTTTCAAGGAGGTCTCTGCTACCCTCAACATGTTGAGGAGCTTTGGAAGATCGGCTTCCATTTCGTGCATATTGAAGTTCAGCACGAACTGAGAGAAAGTGTGGGGAAGGGACTGTAAAATCAAGTCGATTTACAAATCATTCTCTAGCACGCATCCCAGGTTTGCGAGTTCCTCAATGAGGACGATCATTTTGAGGACGTGCTCTCCTACGGGTGATCCTGGAGCTAACCTCATCTGGAAAAGTTTCCTTGAGGTCTCGTACCTCGCGATACGGGAGTGCTCCCCATACAATTCCTTGCAATGGAGAAAGATGAATATAATATCCATACTCCCGTGCTGTTTCTGGAGTTCATTATTCATGGACGCCGGCACGATACACTTAGCTCTCTCACAGTCTAGATCCCAGGTTTTGCGAACTTTCTTGTCCGCAACTGAGGAATCTGGTCCTTGGATAAGGGGAGGAACAGCGGTGGTAACATATGCTATTTTGTCATAAGTCAGTGTAATGTTGACGTTCCTTAGCCAATCTTTATAGTTCTGCCCGGTAAGTATATTTTTTTCAAGTAATAGTTTTAGTCCTGTCATGGTAGCTGCCAGAGAGAGAGAAAAGAAAACACTCAGCATATGCTTCTTGCAAGTTTAGATTGGTTATTAGTTTATCTAAATAGGATGGCTCCCACTGTTTCCTCAAATCCTTCTTCAAAACCTAAAAGAAGAACTAGTCAGGATTAATCACACGTCACAATACTTGCTTAACCTTTCAGCCATGCTGGTGTTGGTACTTCGAGGGAGGTTTTCCAACGCTTTCGCGAAGTTCCTTAATTAAAGAACCTCTTTTCCCTGGAGGCGTAGCCCCTCTAACACCTTTCTAGACACCTACTTGGTTTATAGCATTGATTGTTAAGTGAGAAAAAATTCCCGAAAGTAATCCTACTCATCAGTGGGATCGGGATCCAACTATCATTGCAGATGCCCTAGATGGAAGCCACTCTAGTCACCACACTCCAGAAGGTATGCTAAATCTGCAAGTTTCCTTTATGTTTGAAACTCCCGATGTGATTTTTACCCCAAGCTCTTATGACCTTGACGTAGGCCAACTAATCATAAGACGCAAGTCAAGTTCTACCCGTCGTTGTCCTGATTAATTTAGGTACATCGTACATGCCCTTGACGTAGGCCAATAAGGCTGTACGTCTGTCCTAAACTAATGCATCTATCTACGCAACAAATAAGCAAACACACTGCTACCATACACTATGCTTTGACGTAGGCCAACAAGCATAGCATGAATACGATGTGCTGTCTATTTGAAACGACGGAGGGTTACGGCTGGTTTTTGGCAAAAAACCGTTAACGTAGTGAACTTGATATAATCGAAGGAACCAAGATAGCCTTTATTAAAAGGAGTGGTTTAAGCTCCGTTTTTAAATTTTGCTTTTTGAAGAAAACCGAGTGGTTTTGAAATTGTTCCAACGATTCAGTTTAGGTTTTATTTTCTTTGCATTAATAATAATGCGTCCCATCATTAACCTATCATTGCAGAAAACAACGAAAATATAACGTCCTCTTATGCCATCCGCATTCGCCTCTGGGTCCCGTCATCACCCGTTAGGTTACTTAACTAACGGCAGAGCGGAGGCTGGGCTAGCGCGGGTATAAAACATAAGTGACGTCTAAATAGCTATCATATATAGATTTTGTACATTCGTCAGACGCAATAATAGGCATTCCAGATCACATATGAACATTATTGGATTATGCAAGCAATCCGCTTTTCTTTTGAGCCTGCAACGAAAGACGGATTACACAGTTATGATGAATAGCCATTACCCTACCCTTGACCCATACGGGTACGGCAAACTACCCGCCAAGTACCCGAAGTGAAGCGGTCTCCCTCAATAACGTGAGTAGGCCACTAAACAATTCAAAGTACCCGGTAGTTTGTGCACCCCACCTTGGGTCTATCCTAAGAGCAAAAACAGTAAAAAGAAATAATACAACGGTGGCTACAACCGCAACATGGATGTGCCCCGCAAAATAATATTACAACATATTACAATTACATCGAATGAATGAATATAATAACCCATCTCAAAACCCCAGCTAATCATCACAACAATCCAATTAAGTTCATAATCACAAACAGTTAAAACATTACAGAAATGTGCAACCCCCTGCCAACCGACATACTAGCAGTTAGGGGAGCTTTACGAACACATTATACAGTTCACAGATATAATCAAATTAGCAAACATCATATAGTTTCGATCGATCAAACCCATTAGATTCTGCTCCAAAACATCTCTGTAAACTTGAGACCGGAGCAAAAAATAAACATTCCAGAAAAGACAAAATATTCACAGAAGAATTACTGGGGAGATTTGGGGTGAATCGGGCTCAACTCGGCCACGGATCCGCGGAGGATCGGTGGGATAGGCCGCGGTTCCGCGGTGTGTTGGCCGATTCATGCACCCAAATTTCTCCAGTGCTCTTAGGTTTCCCTATAGGTTATTCTGGAGGTCCCTTAAAAATTTTTGGACCTCAATTTAAAATCGACAGAAACTATGTGAATACGATATATTTTCCGGTTCGTTTTGCCTTCGAAATTCATATGACTTTTCAAATGAGTTAATTATTGTTTAGTGAGGTTCTGATACCACTGTAAGTCGATATACAACACCCCACGAGTTGCGGGGATGCGGAAATATGAAAAACGATCTTGTTCTTTATGCAAACATCGACTAACCGAAGATCTTTACTAAACGATAATTAACAACAACCATAGAAGTTCTTAGCTACTATGAAAAGAGATTATACCTAGTGAATCGTGTCCTTCATCTTTTCGTTCTCTTCGTCCTCCTCGGCCTCCTTTAAGTGATAGAAGATCCACCCGAGAACCTTAATCCAAGCTTCACCTCTAGACTTGAGGTAACTATGTTTCTCTAGTTGCTAATCAAAGGAACTTAGGTGATATAGAGTTAGGTAATGGATTTATTAGTCTATTCTAATCCTCGATCTCAACTCATGAGTGGTAGGATTAGGGTTTGAAGAGAGAGTGAGCTTGAGGAGAGAGAAGGTGAACATGATAATCATCATGAAATTGTTTCTCACTTGAATATATATGAAGCATAATGTATTATCAAATAAATGAATAAATATGATTATTCATCATGCTACATTAATTCAATATGAGTGATTCACTATATGAGTCATTAAGCATTTAATGATGCATTAATGATATGATGAATCACACAAAATGAGTCACAATTGCATTTAATGATAATGCCACCTAAACTCTCAAGTCACCATACTTCTAGAAGCTTCCCGTAAAATTATGAGAACGCCCTTCCTAACCGTGAAAACACGGAAAAACTTTAGACTGTATAAATCCAATAACCTGATACTAGAATCTGGCTTAAACCAAAGCCGGCTAGTAAAAACTGTCCGAATGTTGTACTTGCGTTTAAACACGTATGCGTTCGAACCATTGTCGTAAAACCGTACGACCTCCATATCGTTTCGCCTGGAGTAGGGAAATCACTGTGTGGCACTCTAAAGACTCGACTACTACGCTGGCAGTAGGTTTAACCACAGACCGCAAGCAGCACTAGCTGTACGTAACGGTCCCCAGGTAAATGTCGATAAGAAGGCCCATGAGGAAACCCATCCGAACTCCTACTGACCCTGTCCGTGACAATATCCGTGCAGTCCGGTCTGTTCGTATAAGAGTATCGCATGTATGGTCTAGGGAGGTGGTGGATGTCAGACACCTAATAACCGTACAAGTCGTGTCGGCATGGCTCAAGACCATCAGAGAATCTACTAATCAGTCCATCAGTAATTCTCAATCAGCCCTGGCCAGGGACTTATGGTAATGACCAACCGATCACCGTGCGATATCAACTCCCTATACCGGGTGAGACGAATCCCTAACAGTCGCTCACTGCCTCCACGTGGCTCGGGACTGTGCCCAACTAAAACCTGTTTGCACGACTCCTTTGAACCGTGGTAGGGTAGTAATCAAAGCACAGTGGGAACTCACACGAGACAAATGACGACCTTAAGTCAACGGACTATCTGCACACATGTCATCTGAGAACTGCTATCTGACGTTAGATATAATACCATCCAGTCAGTTCTCGGCGAGTCCTGTCCAGTGTACTCACACCCAGTGAGCATCTGTATACAATCTTAGGTGCACACCACCAATGGCTGCGGGTCCAATCCATCACCCCTCGTCAGGGTCTAGAGATGTATACACCAGTCTACTCCGGAGTATCAATGCCTAGTCTCGATACTTCTGTGACCAGGGACATCTAAGGATGTGCCTATTGACTATCCAGCTCACACAAGTATGACTGCCATCATAACGCCGGTAGTCAGGCAAACACCCTATGGGATTTATCAACATGTATATATAAATATAAAGTAAAATATATCATACGTTTAGATAAAGACAAACCAAATAGCGTACTATCATATCAAGTAAGATTGTCATGTACATACGTATCCCTAGCATCCTATACAATGAAGGCCTTTAGGGCATATATATCCAACAATGCTTTCGGGTGATTTGTTTTGGTAGGTGGTACATGTTGGATCGTGCCCCTCTAATACTTGTTATTCATATTGTATCTAGTCACTCCATCAAATCAGAAACTAGTAATTGTATATGTTGCAGACTTAGAAGACTTGTTGTTGCGAGACTTGAGCGATAGGGTTTTTTGTTCGCTTTTGGGGTTGATGTCTTGCTTTACTTTATTTCCTTATGTGATCTTCGCCGTTGGGCATCGTATACTTTTTATTTATACTTGTGGTGTTGTTTCCGCCGTTGGGCATGTTTTGCTCCCATTTAGGATGCTTTCTTTATATTCCTTGTTGTACCCATTTTCGGGGCTAGTTTTTACAAAGGCGGTGCTGCCGAAAATTTTATGAAAACCAAGGAAAAATGTTAAGATAAGCTTAAGGATTTTTACTTAAGTTTCTCAATATTGTATCAATGTTTTCTTTACTTACTTCTGTTGTAAGGTTTAGATTTCTGGGTTACGGCTTACTTAGGTTACGTTACGCCTGTAGACGTTGCGTAATTTAAGTGCCGGTCACGAGCTAATATTTTGGGTCGTGACATGTATATATATTGTATATATATATCAGTGGTATGGGATGCTGTTATATATGTACACCTACATAATATATCATCATAATGATTCATGTAAATATACCGATTCATTACTTGATATTTTCTGGATTTGAGGACCGTGGTAGTTTCATGAAATTATGCATTATTTGAAAAACCCGGTTTCTCTTGATATGATATTTCGATGGGTCCACCATGAGATTTCTCGGTTCTGAGATTTTTGATATATACCCGTTGCGAGGAGTGGAGTGGGCCGTGGGCAGGTATGTGGTGGAGCCCCTTATGGTTGCCCGGGGCAAGAAAGGTATGTCGTGGTTAGCCGATGAGCTTGGCAGGCGGGCAAGTACCTACTGGTTATAGTATTTTGGACTCGGCGGTTATCGTGGGGATACCGACCGGAGTCATGTACGTATGGATACGTGGAAAATTCAAGCGTTGAAGCTGGGCATTTTGGTTTTTCAATAGCATATGATACGTACCTATCAAGGCCAGTCATAATGATGGCACCTGATAGATAAGTATTTATGTGTCGATGCTAGACACTAGTTTTCATGATGTTTTCGGGTGTCGATGTTAGACACTCAGGTTTCATGAGACTTACAGGATATGTTTTATTCCGTACCCCATATTTATTTGATATGCATTGCTTCATGTATTAGTAGTACCTGATAGAGTACCTTTCATTACTGTTGCATTTACATATTATCATTTATTGTCATTAGCTTGCATGTGATAGACCAGCGCAGTACGTGCATACTTGCGATTACCTGCATATGTTATTTTTCTATTAACGAGTTGGCAACTCACCCCCGTTGTGCCCCAGTGTTTTGCAGGTTGTCCCTCAGAGCAGTCAGAGGCAGGGCTGTCTTCTTCCTATTGTATCATCTTTTGCAGTGGATACCGCTACGGTTGACTGGGTGAAGTTTTTGTTAGTGTTTATGCCCTAGAGGCCATTACTAGTATGTATATTACTTGATGGAAGCTTGGGATATTCACAGTTGTATAGACAATCTTGCTTAATATAGTAGTATGCTACTTGGTTTGTCTCTGCTTTAATGTGTACATCAGTGTTTCTTTATTATATCACCTATACGCATTAGTAGAGCCCTTAGGATCTTTGCTTGATTACCGGCGTTGTGATGGCGATCACACTCGTGGGGGCTGGGTAATCCACAAGCACATCCTTATACACGTCCTTAGTCGTGGGATTATCGAGACAGGCATCGATACTCCGGAGTAGACTAGCGTATGCGCTTCTCATCCCAGCACGGGAGACGGTCTGTCCCACAGCCGTCAGTACGCCGTACTTGAGATAGTATGCGGGTGCTCGTTAGGTTATGAGTACACTGGACAGGACTCGTCGGGAACTGATGGTTGGTATTATACCTATCGTCAGTTATCAGTTCCCAGGTGACATGAGTATAACTTAGTCCGTTGACTTGACACTGTCACTTCGTCTCGAGTGTGTTCCTACTGTTCTTTGATTACTACCCTACTATGGCTCTACTGAGTCATGCAAACAGGTAGTAGTTGGGTGCAGTCCAGAAGCACTTGAAAGCAGTGACGGTTAGACAGGATTCGTCTCTCCCGGTATTGGGGGTTAACATCGCGCTGTGTCTAGGAGAGCAATTACACGAGTAGTCCCTGGCCAGGGCAAGCGAGATATACTGGTAGGTTTCCAGTGCTATCTCAGGGTGTAATGGGCTTAACTCCGACATGACTTGTACCTCTATTAGGGGACTGACGTTTACCGTCCCCTAGGCCCGCCATGTGATGTATCAGACGAACAGACCGGACTGTACGGAGATGTCACATACAGGCTCAGTAGGAGTTCGGATGGGTTTACCTCATCGGCTTTCTTATCGACATCTACCTGGGAACCGTTACGTACAGCTAGTGCCGCTTGCGGTCTATGGTTAAACCCACTGCCAGCGTAGTGTCGAGTCTTTAGAATCCCACACAGAGAGTTTCCCTGCACTGAGCGAAACGTGTAGAGACCGTATGGTTTTACGGTAGGGCTGCGATCACTTACGTACACTTGTGTGCGTGTGGTGTTCGAGCAGGCAGTACTAGTGGGCTTTGGTTTAAACTGGATCCTAGTATTGCACGGATGGATTTGTTTTTTCTTCTGTGCATCCGCATTCTACAGAATGCGGATGCAGGTGTGTATGCACAGTTTTCCGGAGCGATGAAGGAGGAGGTGCCTCATTAGGGTTTTGGCTGTTGGTTCGGCCAAAACCGTTATGTGGCAGGCTCATTAGGGTTTTGACAGTTGATTCGGACTCATTAGGGTTTTGGCAGTTCGTTTGGTCAAAACCATTATGAGCCGCGGGCATCATTTACTAATCCTTTTAGTGATAATTTTATGATGGCTAATTGCATTGACCATTTGACCACCATGACCTCTCCTGACTTTGTTGACCGGTTGACCGTGTTGACCATTGACTTTCAAGAGGGATCTACACTCTTCTTTTCTTTTTCTTTTTCTATTTTGATTATGATAATGGTCATTTCAATTTATCCATCAAACTTTATCTTGATGGGATTAGTAATGATATTGTTTTTTCATTATTGAACCATGGTTCATTTTCTTTAGCTCATAATTTCTTTCTCATTCTCTCTCTTGCCTTTTTCTAGTGAGAAGAAAAGAAATGCACCATGGTTGCTAGCTCCTCCTTCCTCCTCCTCTTGATTCATCTTTTGATCTCATGTGTTGAGAGATAAAGATCCTACAAAGACAAAACCATCCCTCTACCACTTCTACACAACCTAGGGCTTCTAGACTTGCAATCCCTTTGCCCTAGTTACCTCAGCTCGAGGTGGAGCTCGATGTACATCTCTCGGGTGGATCGTCTTCGACTCAAGGAGGCCGCGGAGGTGACCAAAGTCCGGATCAACCATCGAAGCAAACAAAGAGAAGAACAACAAGAAGAGAAGGAGTTCAAGTTGAGGTATAACCCCTAACCGAGTAGATAAATCTCTAGTTAGGATGCTAGTGTGTTGTTTAGCAAAGATCCGGCTTTTACGGTCCATGTAACCAAGTCTAGAAAAATTTTGTTTTACCGTTTCCGCAACCCCGAAAGTACCGGGAGAGGTAACGTGGACCTAACAGTGGTATCAGAGCCTAACTAAACACACCCTAGCATGTTAGCAAAGTATTTAGAATTTCGACCGGACGAAAAACCGCAAAACACCACGGATATTTCAAGTTTCTACCGATTTTCAGTGCAAAGACCACTGCAGCCATCTCTAAGTCATGAGTGGGGTAGTTCTGTTCATGTTTCTTCAATTGTCACGAAGCATACACGATCACCCTGTCATGCTGCATCAAAACGCACCCTATCCCCACTCGAGAAGCATCACAATAGACCACAAATCCGCCTGAGCCTGAAGGTAATGATAATACCGGTGCCGTCGTCAGCCGAGTCCGTAGCTGCTGAAAACTGTGCTCGCACTCCTCCGTCCAATCGAAAGAGACTCCCTTCCGGGTCAACCCGGTCAAAGGTGTAGCAATACTGGAGAAGTCCTGCACAAATCGCCTGTAGTAACCGACCAACCCCAAAAAGCTGCGAATTTCCGTAACCGATGTGGGTCTGGGCCAACGCTGCACGGCCTCGATCTTCCTCGGGTCCACACATATACCGTCTCGTGAAATCACATGCCCCAAGAAGTCCACGCTCTCCAGCCAGAAAGCACACTTGGAGAATTTCGCATAAAGCTGGTGCTCCCTCAAAGTCTGCAGTGTAATCCGCAGGTGCTGCTCGTGCTCCTCACTACTCCGGGAATACACCAAGATATCGTCAATGAAGACTATGATGAACAGATCCAAATATGGCCGGAAAATACGGTTCATCAAGTCCATGAATGCTGCTGGCGCATTGGTGAGTCCGAACGACATCACCAAAAACTCATAATGGCCGTAGCGCGTACGGAAAGCTGTCCTGGGAATGTCCTCCTGTCGAACCCGCAGCTGATGATAGCCCGATCGTAAATCGATCCTCGAAAAGTACCCTGCCCCTTGAAGCTGGTCGAACAAATCGTCGATGCGCGGCAAAGGATACCTGTTCCGCACTGTCACCCTGTTCAGCTGGCGGTAGTCGATACACAGACGCAAACTGCCATCCTTCTTCTTGACGAACAGGACTGGAGCACCCCAAGGAGAAACACTAGGTCGAATAAGTCCCTTGTCCAGCAAATCTTGCAACTGACCCTTCAATTCTCTATGTTCCGCCGGGGCCATCCGATAAGGCGGTATGGAAATAGGCCCCGTGCCAGGAACCAAATCAATACAGAAAGAAATGTCGTGCTCGGGTGGTAGCCCAGGATGCTCGTCAGGGAACACATCAGGGAACTCGCTAACAACCGGAACCTGATCCAATGGAACCTGTGTAGAACAAGCATCGCAAACATAGGCGAGAAATCCCTGACATCCCTTCCTCAAAAGCTGTCCAGCGCGAAAAGAAGAAATCACACTGTAAGGGGCGGCACCACGGTCCCCCAAAACAAAAAAAACCGACTCGCCGGGAAAACAAAATCTAACTGTCTTCACACGGCAGTCCACAGAAGCATAGCACGTGGCTAACCAATCCATGCCCAAAAGAACGTCGAAGTCCAACATCTCCAGATGGATCAAGTCGACAGGCAACTCTCTCTCGCCAATACAGACGGTACAGGATCGGAACACGTGCCTAGCAACAAACGACTCTCCTACAGGAGTGGTCACAACAAGTGGTCGATCAAGCAAACCGGACTCTCTACCCAAACTCGGCACAAAGTGTGTGGATACGTACGAGTGCGTGGATCCGGGATCGAACAAAACATGTGCATCAACTGAACATACTGGAAGGATACTTGAAACCACCACATTAGACGCCTGTGCGTCCTGATGCGTCAAAGAAAAAACCCGCGCCTGTCCACCACCTGCGACTGACTGCCCTCTGCCTCGGTCATCCCGTCCTCTCTGAGCAACTCCTCCACGCCTACGACCCCTCTGCGTATGTGTCTGGTGTGGAGCAACGATAGGTACAACAGGCAACGCCCTCTGGGGTGGTGAAGGTGGTAAGGTAACATGCGGTGTTGCCGCCTCCCTCCGGTGTATCTCAGGACAATCTCTAACGAGGTGAAGTAGACTGCCGCATCTAAAGCAACCCCGCGACGACTGCTGACTCTCCTGGGGATACGATCTAAACATCTAGCCTCGTCCCGAATCTCTGCTACTCCTCATACCAGAACGATACCTGTCGCGGCGTCTGAATGACTGCCTCCGTGCGGATATACTAGTACGAACTCTCTTCGGCTCTGGAACTACCGAAGTCTCAGCAAGGCGCTCCTCGACTAATAGGGCTGCGTCTACAGCTGCTGCATAGGTCTCGTAGTGCTGCGCGCTGATCCCAGGGGCAACTGGCTGTGCGGTAGGTACCATCGCGGTCTCTGGAACGGGTGGAGCTACCTCTGGTCGCTGTGCTCGAAGCGTCTCAACTAGTGATCCTATCATCTGGCGCATCTCCTGCATGCTGGATCCCACCGTCTGGCGTATCTCCTGCACACCAGCCCCTAGCGTGGCGATCTGATCTGTCACAGGAGAAACAGTCTGCTCGGGTACAACGGGTGCACTGCCCGGATCAGTCCTCATCTCGGACGAGTCAACTCGAATCTCGGCCCTCGCGGCCGCTCTCTGCGTCCTCGTAGTCTTTGGCGGCATAATGGCTGAAAGGAAATTTAGATTCGATAAGAATACGGAAATCGAATCACAAGAATATATATATACTCAAGAAGGAATTAAATCAATAAGTCCTAAGGTCGCTTAGGCGGTGTACCGTGTCGTGAGTATGCCGCGGAACATACACACGCTACGCTACCGTGCTGCAGCTACCTACTCCATCATACCAGGGTCATCCTACACTCTGAAGGTAAAACCTACACTCTGATACCAACTTTGTCACGACCCGAATATTTCGACTCGTGACCGGCACTTAACCACGCTACGTCTACAGGCGTAACGCGACTAAGTAAGCCGAACCCAGAAATCAAAACCATTTAAACATAGTGAGTGTTGAAAACATTTAGTTAAAACATTTAGAAAAACCTTAATTAGTTCAATAAGTTCTTTTAAAGTTACTTAATCATTTAAATAATTTTGGCAGCATTTCCTTTGTAAAAGTAGCCCCGAGACCGGGTATAAAAAAGGATATGAGTAAAAATGAGATATAATGAAACAAAACATTCCCAAACGGGAGCAATCAAGCCCAACGGCGGAAACCATCATCACAAGAGTAATATACGACGCCGTAGCGAAGAATGAGCAATAAGTAAACATCACAGAATATAAACCGCATATAAAAATAGTCGGCTCCCACGAACTCGACACCAGAATACAAAATACACAACATCGTCCTCACACAGTATCTAAGTCCAGTACATAAATGGTAGATGGAGAATACTAGATACAAAAGGAGTACAATAAAAGTAATCAGATACCACAACCCACCTAAATGCAAAACAGCTCTCGCCGCAACTGTAGTGGTATCTGTAGCCAAAAGATGCAAAAGACAGCCTGCCGCGACTATGCTGAGGGTAACCTGCAAATACTGTGGCACAACGGGGGTGAGTTGCCAACTCGTGAATAGAGATAACATATAAAGGTAATCGCGAGCATGCACGTATTGCGCTACTCTAACAAATGCCAGCAGATGATATCAATGTGAAATAAGCAGTATGTGCAATAATCATGCAGATGCTCTGTCAGGTAAAATAACTACAGGATGAGATATATGATAATCAATGCTGAGCCTGGGATAAACAACATCTACACGGAATATCAACGTGGAAAGTAATCGGTGCCCATAACTGCACCCAAATCCTAAATGACTCAGGCGCCGGCACACCCATCGGCCCTCAAATCCAGTAAATCTCTGAGAAATCACGGGTGCCCAACATCGGCACCCAAAATATCATAAAATACTCGTGTCCAGCATCGACACGCAAATCCTCATATATCGGCCTCCGTCGGTCCGGATCAGCCCACCGGCTCCGTCTGCGGTATCGGCCCTCGGCCCCGGCAGTACGGATCATCCCGCATCCATCTCTCGACTCTGGTCAGTATCCTCCGGATAACCGCCGGTCCAACCAATCACCGGTAGGTACTCGCCACCCTGCCAGGCTCATCGTCTACTCCACGAAAAACATTTCTCGCCCCGGGGAACCATACCGGGTCCACCACGAACCCGCAAACGGATCATCCATCTTCTCGAATCGGGTTTCAAGCACACGTCTCAGCACTGAGAAAACGCGTGGTGGACACACCAAAATATCATATCACGAGGAACCGGGTTTTCAAATAGTGCATCTTTTCTTAAAAATCCCACGGTCCTCAAAACCAGCAATCACATGAAAATCCAACACCAAGAAGTAAATCCAATGCGATGTGCTATGTACATCAATCCATGATATAGGTATAAGGGAATACCGCTTTTAAAATTAGTTTCCGTTTTTAAAGATATCATGCGGCTCCTAATTTCCATGAAAGCCAAATCGAATCATATATGAAATGAACTACAGCAATATAATCATGGTAGTTCTACAGTGAGTGTGTCATGGCAATTACTAACGGTGTGTGTGTAGCATGCAGATTAGTGCTCGTGCAACATGAACCGTTAGTAATAGTGCGGTGTTCTATCAATTCTAAGCATACATACAACAGGGAATGCAATATGCAATGACAGTCCATGAGGTAAATGCAACATATAATAATAAGGTCCTATCAGCCTTGACGCATAACGCCATGCGGGCGATATCCCCGTAGATGTTAAATCTACTCAACGAAGTCTCGCGCTAAGTGTAGCCGACGACTTGCTTGCCCTTCTGCGCAGCGTCCGTCTCACTCGCCTGCGAACCTAGAATCACATAACATATATCACACATAAGCTCAATTTCACAAAAACATGATATTGGGGTCAAGCTAGAGACCCGTGTCGTAACCCAATCGCGCGTGTGCGCGATACGCTAAAACGTGTGATCACGTGCCAGAAACTACCTTGACGCGTCGCGATACGCAGAAACCCCAAACCCACACACGTATCACGCGTGTCGCGAAGGTTTAAAATACGAGAAATAGGTATTTAGTCCCAGATTTTTATACAGAACTTGATTTACAAAAATATGTATATCACAAAACTGCACATAGCAGCAGACACCCATAGGACCAAACCCCAACCCAAACCCTCCCCATCTGGCCACAAATTGCGGCCAGATCGAATTTTTCGGCGGCCACTGTACGGAATTTGGCGGTTGGGTTCTACTTGGGGGATCAGCACCTAACCAACATACTGTAGTCTTCTCAAAATTATTCTGAACTCACCGGGTCGATAGCAGTTTTCAGAAACTCAAATTTTGCTTAAAAACGATGAATTTGCATCAAATAGGGATCTGGTGGTATTTTAGTGCAATTGGGGTTTAAGCTGGGTTAAAATGGCCCTAACAACACTCTAACAACTTACTAACACCACAACATATATCACTTGGCCAAGGTTCTCACTAAACACCTCATATCGCACTAAATCGCACCAAAAACCACTAACCGAAGCAAAACTACACTAAACAAGTAAACTAGGGAGTAAGTTTAGGAAATATACCCCACACTCGACCCTAGGGAGCTGGAGGAAGAAGAAGAAGTGACGGGAAGAAGCTGCAGTCGAAGTTGTGCTGTTGCTGCTGCTCACTGATGCTGTTGCTGCTCACTGTTGCTGCTGCTGCTGCTCTCTGTTGCTGCTGTTGCTGCTTCAGGCTGCTGCTGAGATGAGATGGTTGCTGCTGCTGTGAGGTAAGTTTGTGTGTGCGTGTGAGAGAGTGAAGTTGAGAGAATAGAACAAAACAAATGAGAGGAAATCATAACCACCAATGTCAACCCTCACTCTCTCTCTCCTCATTAATTGCAAGCATGGCTTAAGCCATGATGCACTCTCTCTCTCTCTCTCACCAAGTCAACACCCTAAGGAAATTCAAATTAAAGCAACTATTAATTAACTAATTAAACTTAATTAAAACCCAAAAGACTTAATCCCCATGATTAACCCACCATGGTTACTAAGCATGGTAATAACTCATTTAAAAACCCTAGTTTACATGCACATGTGTGTGCAAGCCTAGGAAAATTCTAGAAAAATATTTATTAAATTAGGAAAATTACTTGAAACACAATTTGGTAGACTTTTGATTAAAAACCCTTTATTTAAATATAATAGTCACAAAACACATCCTAAGGTGTTATAATCTCTCCCCCTTAAAGAACTTCGTCCCCGAATTTCAAAATCTTGCTACACGTACCTTTGAAAAGATGGGGATACTTCTTCTTCATCTCGCTTTCGGTCTCCCAAGTGACCTCCTCACGGCCCTGACCACGCCAAAGTACCTTGACTGATGGAATGTCCTTTGATCTCAATTTCTTCACTTGTCGATCCAAGATCATCATCGGCTGCTCTGCATAGGAAAGGTCGCGCTCAAGCTGGATCGTCGGATGCTGAATCGCATGCGAGGGATCACGAAGATATCTACGGAGCATCGAAACGTGAAATACGGGGTGCACATCAGGAAAACTGGGCGGAAGGGCTAACCGGTAGGCAACTGCACCAATATGCTCGAGGATCTCGAAGGGACCCATATATCTGGGACTGAGCTTCCCCTTCTTTCCAAACCTCATCACACCTTTCATAGGGAGACCCTCAAGAAAACATGATCACCAACAGAAAACTCAAGCCTGCCTCGCCGACGGTCCGCATAAGATCTCTGCCTACTCTGGGCTGCTCTCATCCTATCGCGAATCAACTGGATCTTCGCGGTCGTCTCCTCAACAATCTGTGGCCCTAAGATACTACTCTCACTGAGCTCTGTCCAACAGGTGGGCGATCTGCATCTCCTCCCATAAAGATCCTCAAATGGTTCCATCTGAATGGTCTCCTGGTAGCTGTTATTGCAGGAGAACTCTACTAAGGGCAAATGATGATCCCAGCTACCTCCGAAATCTAATACACAAGCTATGAGCATGTCCTCGAGACTCTGAATAGTCCGCTCTGACTGTCCGTCGGTCTGCGGATGAAATGCTGTGCTGAAACTCAAGCGAGTGCCCAAAGCCTCCTGAAGCCTCTGCCATAGTCGACTGGTAAACTGGGTGCCTCTGCCGGACACGATACACGTCCGGACTCCGTGCAGTCGTACTATCTCGTCAACGTAAATCCGGGCGTACTGAGCAAATCCGAAAGTTGTCTTCACTGGCAGGAAGTGAGCCGCTTTCTTCAAACGATCTACGATCACCCAAATGGAGTCGTACCCTCGCCTAGTCCTGGGTAGACCCACAATGAAATCCATCGAAATCTGCTCCCATTTCCACTCCGGAATGGGTAACGGCTGTAGCTCTCCCGCGGGCCTTTGGTGCTCAGCCTTGACTTGCTAACAAGTCAGGCATCTCGACACAAAATCTGCGATGTCTGTCTTCATTCCGTCCCACCAGTAAACACCTCTTATATCATGATACATCTTGGTGGAACCGGGATGGACACTATATACCGATCGATGTGCCTCCTCAAGAATCTCACGCCGCAGTCCCTCAGCATCTGGTACGCACAGTCTAGTCCCAAATTGTAGTATCCCCTGATCATCGATCACGAACTCGGAAAATCTGCCCTGTCCAATCTGTGCCATGATCTCTGAACATCGGTCATCACCGCGCTGTGCCTCATGTATGCGGTCAAGTAACTGTGGGCATGCACGAACATGCGCGATCTGTCCTCCAATCGGCGTGAACTCGAACTGTACTCGGCTGTCGCATAATATCTGCCAATCTGCCGACGACTGCTCCTGTACTGCGCTCAAACAAGATAGACTACCCCCGGGCCTCCAGCTCAAAGCATCCGCCACTACATTTGCCTTGCCCGGGTGATACAAGATCTCGCAGTCGTAATCCTTCACTAACTCCATCCATCGGCGCTGTCTATGGTTCAGGTCCCGCTGCTGAAATATATATTTTAGACTCTTGTGATCCGTGAATATCTGGCACGACTCGCCGTATAGGTAATGTCGCCAGATCATAAGTGCGAAGACCACTGCAGCCATCTCTAAGTCATGAGTGGGGAAGTTCTGTTCATGTTTCTGCAATTGTCGCGAAGCATATGCGATCACCCTGTCATGCTGCATCAAAACGCACCCTATCCCCACCCGAGAAGCATTACAATAGACCACAAATCCGCCTGAGCCTGAAGGTAATGATAATACCGGTGCCGTCGTCAACCGAGTCCGTAGCTGCTGAAAACTTTGCTCGCACTCCTCCGTCCAATCGAAAGAGACTCCCTTCCGGGTCAACCCGGTCAAAGGTGTAGCAATACTGGAGAAGTCTTGCATAAAACGCCTGTAGTAACCGGCCAACCCCAAAAAGCTGCGAATCTCCGTAACCGATGTGGGTCTGGGCCAACGCTGCACGGCCTCGATCTTCCTCGGGTCCACACATATACCATCTCGTGAAATTACATGCCCCAAGAAGTCTACGCTGTCCAGCCAGAAAGCACACTTGGAGAATTTCAAATAAAGCTGGTGCTCCTTCAAAGTCTGCAGTGTAATCCGCAGGTGCTGCTCATGCACCTCACTACTCCGGGAATACACCAAGATATCGTCAATGAAGACTATGATGAACAGATCCAAATATGGTCGGAAAATACGGTTCATCAAGTCCATGAATGCTGCTGGCGCATTGGTGAGTCCGAACGACATCACCAAAAACTCATAATGGCCGTTGCGCGTACGGAAAGCTGTCCTGGGAATGTCCTCCTGTCGAACCCGCAGCTGATGATATCCCGATCGTAAATCGATCTTCGAAAAGTACCCTGCCCTCTGAAGCTGGTCGAACAAATCGTCGATGCGCGGCAAAGGATACCTGTTCCGTACAGTCACCCTGTTCAGCTGGCGGTAGTCGATACACAGACGCAAACTACCATCCTTCTTCTTGACGAACCGGACTGGAGCACCCCAAGGAGAAACAATAGGTCGAATAAGTCCCTTGTCCAGCAAATCTTGCAACTGACCCTTCAATTCTCTAAGTTCCGTCGGGGCCATCCGATAAGGCGGTATGGAAATAGGCCCCGTGCCAGGAACCAAATCAATACAGAAAGAAATGTCGTGCTCGGGCGGTAGCCCAGGAAGCTCGTCAGGGAACACATCAGGGAACTCGCTAACAACCGGAACCTGATCCAATGGAACCTGTGTAGCACTAGAATCGCAAACATAGGCGAGAAATCCCTGACATCCCTTCCTCAAATGCTGTCCAGCGCGAAAAGAAGAAATCACACTGTGAGGGGCGGCACCACGGTCCCCCAACACAACAAAAACCGACTCGCCAGGAAAACAAAATCTAACTGTCTTCTCACGGCAGTCCACAGAAGCATAGCACGTGGCTAACCAATCCATGCCCAAAAGAATGTCGAAGTCCAACATCTCCAGAAGGATCAAGTCGACAGGCAACTCTCTCTCGCCAATACAGACGGTACAGGATCGGAACACGTGCCTAGCAACAAACGCCTCTCCCACAGGAGTGGTCACAACAAGTGGCTGATCAAGCAAACCGGACTCTCTACCCAAACTCGGCACAAAGTGTGTGGATACGTACGAGTGCGTGGATCCAGGATCGAACAAAACGTGTGCATCAACTGAACATACTGGAAGGATACCTGAAACCACCGCATTAGACGCCTGCTCGTCCTGATGCGTCAAAGCAAAAACCCGCGCCTGTCCACCACCTGCGACTGACTTCCCTCTGCCTCGGTCATCCCGCCCTCTATGAGCAACTCCTCCATGCCCACGACCCCTCTGCGTATGTGCCTGGCGCGGAGCAACGGTAGGTACAACAGGCAACGCCCTCTGGGCTGGTGAAGGTGGTAAGTTAACATGCGGTGCTGCCGCTTCCCTCCGGTGTATCTCAGGACAATCTCTAACGAGGTGAAGTAGACTGCCGCATCTAAAGCAACCCCGCAACGACTGCTGACTCTCCTGGGGATACGAACTAAACATCTGGCCTCGTCCCGAATCTCTGCTACTCCTCGTACCAGAACGATACCTGTCGCGGCGTCTGAATGACTGCCTTCGTGCGGATATACTAGTACGAACTCTCTTCGGCTCTGGAACTACCGAAGTCTCAGCAAGGCGCTCCTCGACTAATAGGGCTGCGTCTACAGCTGCTGCATAGGTCTCGTAGTGCTGCGCGCTGATCGCAAAGAATAGTGGTGTAAGCAAGCCTCGAACAAATCTCTTGACTCGCAACTCCTCGGTAGCCACTAAATACGGGGCATAAGCTGCTAGCTCTGTAAACAGCACGTCATACTCTGCCACTGTCATCCCTGGCGTCTGGCGCAAGGACTCAAATCTGCGTGCTCGGGCATCCCTAACACTCTGGGGAAGGAAACGGGCTAGAAATACTGTCACGAACTCCGTACGGGTCATAGGAGGAAGACCTGCTGCTCTGCCCTTCTCAACTGAATCACACCACTTCTGTGCAAGACCTTCCAGGAGAAAGCTCGCGAACTCAACCCATCTCGCATCTGCGCATCTGAGGGAACGGCATATCCGGGCCATCCTGTCGATGAAAGACTGTGGGTCCTCGGCTGTATCGGTGCCTGTGAAGACCGGAGGCTTCAGCCTCATGAACTCTGACAGTGATACTGTAATCACCTCCGTGGCAGCAGGGGCAACTGGCTGTGCGGTAGGTACCATCGCGGTCTTTGGAACGGGTGGAGCTATCTCTAGTCGCTGTGCTCGAAGCGTCTCAACTAGTGATCCTATCATCTGGCGCATCTCCTGCATGCTGGATCCCACCGTCTGGCGTATCTCCTGCACACCAGCCCCTAGCGTGGCGATCTGATCTGTCACAGGAGGAACAGTCTGCTCGGGTACAACGGGTGCACTGCCCGGATCAGTCCTCATCTCGGACGAGTCAACTCGAATCTCGGCCCTCACGGCCGCTCTCTGCGCCCTCGTAGTCTTTGGCGGCATGATGGCTGAAAGGAAATTAGGATTCGATAAGAATACGGAAATTGAATCACAAGAATATATATATACTTAAAAAGGAATTAAATCAATAAGTCCTAAGGTCGCTTAAGCGGAGTACCGTGTCGTGAGTATGCCGCGGAACATACGCACGCTACGCTACCTGCTGCAGCTACCTACGCTCTGATACCAACTTTGTCACGACCCGAATATTTCGACTCGTGACTGGCACTTAACCACGCTACGCCTACAGGCGTAACGCGACTAAGTAAGCCGAACCTAGAAATCAAAACCATTTAAACATAGTGAGTGTTGAAAACATTTAGTTAAAACATTTAGAAAAACCTTAATTAGTTCAATAAGTTCTTTTAAAGTTACTTAATCATTTAAATAATTTTGGCAGCATTTCCTTTGTAAAAGTAGCCCCGAGACCGGGTATAAAAGAGGATATGAGTAAAAATGAGATATAATGAAACAAAACATTCCCAAACGGGTGCAATCATGCCCAACGGCGGAAACCATCATCACAAGAGTAATATAAGACGCCGTAGCGAAGAATGAGCAATAAGTAAACATCACAGAATATAAACCGCAAATAAAAACAGTCGGCTCCTACGAGCTCGACACCAGAATACAAAATACACAACATCGTCCTCACACAGTATCTAAGTCTAGTACATAAATGGTAGATAGAGAATACTAGATACAAAAGGAGTACAATAAAAGTAATCAGATACCACAACCCACCAAAATGCAAAACAGCTCTCGCCGGAACTGTAGTGGTATCTGTAGCCAAAAGATGCAAAAGACAGCCTGCCGCGACTATGCTGAGGGCAACCTGCAAATACTGTGGCACAACGGGGGTGAGTTGCCAACTCGTGAATAGAGATAACATATAAAGGTAATCGCGAGCATGCACGTATTGCGCTACTCTAACAAATGCCAGCAGATGATATCAATGTGAAATAAGCAGTATGTGCAATAATCATGCAGATGCTCTGTCAGGTAAAATAACTACAGGATGAGATATATGATAATCAATGCTGAGCCTGGGATAAACAACATCTACACGGAATATCAAAGTGGAAAACAATCGGTGCCCACAACTGCACCCAAATCCTAAATGACTCAGGCGCCGGCACACCCATCGGCCCTCAAATCCTGTAAATCTCTGAGAAATCACGGGTGCCCAACATCGGCACCCAAAATATCATAAAATACTCGTGTCCAGCATCGACACGCAAATCCTCATATATCGGGCTCCGTCAGTCCGGATCAGCCCACGGGCTCCGTCTGCGGTATCGGCCCTCGGCCCCCGCAGTACGGATCATCCCGCATCCATCTCTCGACTCTGGTCAGTATCCTCCGGATAACCGCCAGGTCCAACCAATCACCGGTAGGTACTCGCCACCCTGCCAGGCTCATCGTCTACTCCACGAAAAACATTTCTCGCCCCGGGGAACCATACCGGGTCCACCACGAACCCGCAAATGGATCACCCATCTCCTCGAATCGGGTTTCAAGCACACGTCTCAGCACCGAGAAAACGCGTGGTGGACGCACCAAAATATCATATCACGAGGAACCGGGTTTTCAAATAGTGCATCTTTTCTTAAAAATCCCACGGTCCTCAAAACCAGAAATCACATGAAAATCCAACACCAAGAAGTAAATCCAATGCGATGTGCTATGTACATCAATCCATGATATAGGTATAAGGGAAAACCGCTTTTAAAATTAGTTTCCGTTTTTAAAGATATCATGCGGCTCCTAATTTCCATGAAAGTCAAATCGAATCATATATGAAATGAACTACAGCAATATAATCATGGTAGTTCTACAGTGAGTGTGTCATGGCAATTACTAACGGTGTGTGTGTAGCATGCAGATTAGTACTTGTGCAACATGAACCATTAGTAATAGTGCGGTGTTCTATCAATAATAAGCATACATACAGCAGGGTATGCAATATGCAATGACAGTCCATGAGGTAAATGCAACATATAATAATAAGGTCCTATCAGCCCTGACGCATAATGCCATGCGGGCGATATCCCCGTAGATGTTAAATCTATTCACCGAAGTCTCGCGCTAAGTGTAGCTGACAACTTGCTTGCCCTTCTTCGCAGCGTCCGTCTCACTCGCCTGCGAACCTAGAATCACATAACATATATCACACATAAGCTCAATTTCACAAAAACATGATATTAGGGTCAACCTAGAGACCCGTGTCGTAACCCAATCGCGTGTGTGCGCGATACGCTAAAACGTGTGATCACGCGCCAGAAACTACCCTGACGCGTCGCGATACGCAGAAACCCCAAACCCACACACGTATCACGCGTGTCGCGAAGGTTTAAAATACGAGAATTGCGGCCAGACCCCAACCCAAACCCTCCCTATCTGGCCGCAAATTGCGGCCAGATCGAATTTTTCGGCGGCCACTGTACGGAATTTGGGGGTCGGGTTCTACCTGGGGGATCAGCACCTAACCAACATACTGCAGTCTTCTCAAAAATTATTCTGAACTCACCGGGTCGATAGCAGTTTTCATAAACTCAAATTTTGCTTAAAAACGATGAATTTGCATCAAATAGGGATCTGGTGGTATTTTAGTGCAATTGGGGTTTAAGCTGGGTTAAAATGGCCCTGACAACACTCTAACAACTTACTAACACCACAACATACATCACTTGGCCAAGGTTCTCACTAAACACCTCATATCGCACTAAATCGCACCAAAAACCACTAACCGAAGCAAAACTACACTAAACAAGTAAACTAGGGAGTAAGTTTAGGAAATATACCCCACACTCGACCCAAGGGAGCTGGAGGAAGAAGAAGAAGTGAAGGGAAGGAGCTGCAGTCGAAGTTGTGCTGTTGCTGCTGCTCACTGATGCTGTTGCTGCTCACTGTTGCTGCTGCTGCTCTCTGTTGCTGTTGTTGCTGCTTCTGGCTGCTGCTGAGATGAGATGGTTGCTGCTGCTGCTGCTGTGAGGTAAGTGTGTGTGTGTGTGTGTTAGAGAGTGAGGTTGAGAGAATCATAACCACCAATGTCAACCCCTCACTCGCTCTCCCCTCATTAATTGCAAGCATGGCTTAAGCCATGATGCACTCTCTCTCTCTCTCACCAAGTCAACACCCTAAGGAAATTCAAATTAAAGCAACTATTAATTAACTAATTAAACTTAATTAAAACCCAAAAGACTTAATCCCCATGATTAACCCACAATGGTTACTAATCATGGTAATAACTCTTTTAAAAACCCTAGTTTACATGCACATGTGTGTGAAAGCCTAGGAAAATTCTAGAAAAATATTTATTAAATTAGGAAAATTACTTGAAACACAATTTGGTAGACTTTTTATTAAAAACCCTTTATTTAAATATAATAGTCACAAAACACATCCTAAGGTGTTACATATATCCAAAGTGTTCATCTGTGATCTGGATTGGCTATCATTGCTATATATCTATATATAATAACTATTTAGGCGTTGCTTATGTTTTTCAGCCGCGCTAGCCCAGCCCCCGCTCTGTCGTTAGATAAGTAACCTAACGGGTGATGACGGGGCCCCGTGGCGAATGCGAATGGCATAAGCGTACGTCATATTTTGGTTGTTTTCTGCAATGGTAGGATTTAAATGATAGGACGCATTAAAAGAATTAATGCAAGAAAATAAACCAAAAAGATGTTATTGGAACAATTTTTCAAAAATCTGTTATTACAAGGACGTTCACTTTTGTTTTGAATCGAGGTATTCGGTTATGAATGCCCAGCACCTCAGTCGACGAGGCAAGGGCCGAGATCCCTTCATCGGGAGTGACCCCTTGGACAAAAGTTTGCGTCAGGGTAATAACTTCGCTATAGTCGATTATTCTTGCTTTGCATCGAGATATTCAGTTTGGAATATCCTGCACCTCATTCGACGAGGAAAGAGCCGAGATCTCTTCACAGGGAGTGACCTCTTTAGCAAAAGTTTTCGCCACTATATTTTCAAAAAAACAGCATCACGTTCCTTCAACGATATCAAGTTCATTACATTAACAGGTTTTTGCCAAAACCCAGTCGTAGCCCTCCGTCGTTTCGGATTGATATTGCTTAGTATTCGTGCTGTACGGTAGCTATGCAATATTTTTCCGTAGGATACAAAGTGATTGGTTAGGACAGTCGTGCGGTCATTTTGGCTCAGTCAAGGACTCGTACGGGTGGGTCTAATGCAGTCAAGATAATGACGGGTTGAACTTGACTAGGATCCTTTGATATGTTGGCTCAGTCAAGGTCACTTGGGTCCTAGGGGCAAAAACCACATCGGGACTTTCAAAAGTACTGAAACTTGCTAGTGTTGCATACCATTTGGAGTGTGATGATTCTGGTAGGATTCCTTCAGTTTTGTCACGCGATGATATTTGGATCCCGATCCTACTGTGAGTATATGCTACTCCTCGGGAACTTTCTCGCTTAACGATCAATGCTATAAACTAAGTAGGTGTCTAGAAAGGTGTTAGAGGGGCTACGCCCACAGGGAAAAGAGGTTACTTAATTAAGGAACTTCGCGAAAGCGTTGGAAAACCTCCCTCGAAGTACCGACACTGGCCTGGCTGAACGGTTAAGCAAGTATTGTACGGTGAGATTGATCCCGACTAATTCTTCCTTTATGGTTTGAGGAGGGATTCGAGAGACGGTGGGAGCCATCCTGTTTGGATAAATTAAAAACCAATCTAAACTTGCAAGAGCGCACGCTGAGTGTTTCTTTTCTCTCTCTCAAGGTAGCAACCATTTCACGCCCTAATCAAGATAATAAAATGTATCGCTTGACCGATCCGAATTCTTATTCGGGGCTGGGGAACGTTGGTTCAGCTCTAACTTGTGACAACAGTCATAAGTATGAGCAAGGGAAAGGGGATTGTATGGATTCCCAGGATACCCAGTTGAAGAAGAAGCATGGTTTTGCATCTACTTCACGTGTTCTTGTAATTGAGAACTGTTTATACGGTCAGCCCTACCACCTGGGTACTTGATACCGGATCAGGATCTCATATCTGTAATTTATTGCAGGGACTGAGAAAAGTAGGAAAGTTGCACCGGGTGATATGTCGCTCAGAGTAGCGAACGGAGCACAAGTTAATGCGGCAGCCGTCGGTGAATATCACCTAGTATTGCCAAATGGCAAGGCTATGATTTTGAACGATCGCTACTTTGTACCTTCCATGGTTTGCAACATCATATCAGTTTCTTTACTCGATAAAGATGGATATAACTTTGTTCTTGATAGAAATACCATGAACATTTACCTTCATAAGGTACTGGTTGCAGAAGGTACACTGTGTAATGGTATCTACGTTCTAAATCAGAATACAGTTCTCAATGTACAAAACACACGCAAGAGGAAGAATTCAGATACGAATGAATCCTACTTGTGGCATTGTAGACTTGGTCATAACGGAGAGAAAAGACTGAGTAAGTTGCATAAAGATGGACTCTTGAATACGTTCGAGTTTTCATCCTATGAAACTTGCCATTCTTGTCTCAAAGGGAAGATTACCAAATCTCCATTCACCGACATGGAGAAAGAGCAACAGAGCTCTTGGGACTCATACACAGTGATGTATGTGGTCCGATGTCTATACATGCAAGGGGTGGGTTCTTGTACTTCATCACATTCACTGACGATCTCTCTAGGTTCGGATATGTGTATCTGATGAAACATAAATCTGAAGCTTTTGAGAAATTCAAGGAATTCAGAAACGAAGTAAAGAACCAGACTGGCAAAAGTATCAAGATCCTCCGGTCTGATAGAGGAGGGGAGTACTTAAGCACGGAATTCCTAGATTACTTAAAAGAGAATGGTATTCTCTCTCAGCTTACTCCTCCTTATACACCACAGCACAACGGTGTATCGGAGCGGCGGAATCGTACCCTACTGGATATGGTTCGCTCCATGATGAGTAATGCCGAGTTACCTCTTTCATTTTGGGGACATAGGTTGTTGACAGCAGCATATCTATTGAACGATGTTCCGTCTAAATCTGTGCCTAAAACACCGTTCGAGATATGGAATGGTAAAAAGCCGTATCTTAAACGTATTAAGATATGGGGTTGTCCGGCCTATGTAAAAGTACAAAATCCGGACAAACTTCAGGCACGTTCAGTTCTATGTAAATTTGTGGGATATCCTAAAAACTCCACAGGATATCTGTTCTACCACACCGAGGAACAGAAGGTGTTTGTATCTCGCCACGCCACCTTTTTAGAGTGGCAATTTCTTGCAAAAGAAACAAGTGGGAGTTCGGTAGAACTGGAAGAAATTCAGCGACCACAGAATGAAACTGAAGATTTGACAGAACCTCAGAATTCAATAACCCCAGACGAACCTCAGCCACTCCGCAGATCTGGTAGGATTTCTCATCCGCCCGAGAGATACTACAGTTTTCTCATAGACGAGGATCGAGAGGATTGCATCTTGGAAGAAGATGACCCTACCAGTTTCAGGCAGGCCATTATCAGTAGGGACTCTGATAAGTGGCAGGAAGCAATGCAATTCGAAATAGAGTCCATGTACGCCAATAAAGTGTGGACCTTGGATATTGCTCCACCTGGGGTAAAACCCGTTGGATGCAAATGGATCTACAAAAAGAAACTTGGTGTAGATGGGCAGGTGGAAACCTATAAGGCTAGACTCGTTGCAAAAGGTTTTCGTCAAAGACCTGGTTTGGACTATGACGAAACTTTTTCTCCGGTGGCTATGCTCAAATCCATTCGGATCCTACTTGCAATTGCTGTCTTCCATGACTATGAAATCTGGCAGATGGATGTTAAAACGGCTTTCCTAAATGGTTGTTTGGAAGAGTGCGTTTACATGGATCAGCCAGAAGGTTTCATAGACAGTGGGAGCAGAGGGAAGGTGTGCAAGTTGCTTAAATCCATTTATGGATTAAAGCAGGCATCGTGGAGCTGGAACATCTGTTTTGATGAGGCAATCAATGAATTTGATTTCATCAAGAACGAAGATGAACCCTGTGTCTATAAGAAGATTGTAGGATGAACTGTCGTATTCCTAGTCTTGTACGTGGACGACATTCTTTTGATAGGAAATGACATTCCTATGCTACAATCGGTCAAGCTATTTTTGTCACAACGGTTCTCCATGAAGGACCTGGGTGATGCCTCGTACATTCTGGGGATCAAGATCTATAGAGATAGATCCAAGAGACTACTTGGACTTTCGCAGTCCAGGTACATAGAGACAGTACTAAAGAGATTTAGTATGGAGGATTCCAAGCGCGGTAACATACCCGCATTGCACGGAATTACCCTCTCCAAGAAGATGTCTCCTAAGACTGACGAGGAGAGGGTTCGCATGAGCATTATACCCTACGCTTCGGCGGTAGGATCTATAATGTATGTGATGCTATGTATAAGACCAGATGTAGCTTACGCACTGAGCATGGTAAGCCACTATCAGTCAGACCCAGGTGAGGACCACTGGACAGCTGTGAAGAACATTCTCAAGTACATGAGAAGGACTAAGGAGTTGTTCCTGGTTTACGGTAATGGAGACCTTAGGGTCGAGTCCTTTACCGATTCAAGCTTCCAGAGTGACAAAGATGACATCAAGTCTGTCTCGGGTTTTGTGTTTACCCTCAATGGAGGGGCGGTATGTTGGAGGAGTTCCAAACAGGATACCGTCGCAGACTCGACGATAGAGGCTGAATACATTGCTGCAAGCGATGCCGCAAAAGAGGCGGTCTGGATGAAGAAGTTCATTAGTGAACTTCAGGTGGTTCCGTCCATTGTTGACCCAATACCTTTGTATTGCGATAACAATGGGGTTATAGCATTAGCGAAGGAACCAAGATCCCATCAGAAATCCAGGCACATCTTAAGGCGGTATCACCTGATCAGGGAGATCATTGATCGCCAGGAGATCGAGGTGTGGAGTGTGGATACAAAAGACAACACGACGGATCCATTCACGAAGGCCTTATCCCAGACTCAGTTCGAGCGGCTGATCGAGATGATAGGTCTTCAATACGCCAGTACATGGCCTTAGTGGAAGTGGGAGATTGTTAGTGTATATGCCCTAGAGGCCATTACTGTATCATACTAGTATGTATATTACTTGATGGAAGCTTGGGATATTCACAGTTGTATAGACAATCTTGCTCAATATAGTAGTATGCTACTTGGTTTGTCTCTGCTTTAATGTATACATGAGTGTTTCTTTATTATATCACCTATACGCATTAGTAGAGCCCTTAGGATCTTTGCTTGATTACCGGCGTTGTGATGGCGATCACACTCGTAGGGGCTGGGTAATCCACAAGCACATCCTTATACACGTCCCTAGTCATGGGATTATCGAGACAGGGCATCGATACTCCGGAGTAGGCTAGCGTATGCGCTTCTCATCCCAGCACGGGAGACGGTCTGTCCCACAGCCATCAGTACGTCGTACTTGAGATAGTATGCGGGTGCTCGTTAGGTTACGAGTACACTGGACAGGACTCGTCGGGAACTGATGGTTGGTATTATACCTATCGTCAGTTATCAGTTCCCAGGTGACATGAGTACAGCTTAGTCCGCTGACTTGACACTGTCACTTCGCCTCGAGTGTGTTTCCACTGTTCTTTGATTACTACCCTACCACGGCTCTACTGAGTCGTGCAAACAGGTAGTAGTTGGGTGCAGTCCCGAAGCACTTGGAGGCAGTGACGGTTAGACAGGATTCGTATCTCCCAGTATTGGGGGTTGACATCGCGCTGTGTCTAGGAGAGCCATTACACGAGTAGTCCCTGGCCAGGGCAAGCGAGATATACTGGTAGGTTTCCAGTGTTATCTCAGGGTGTAATGGGCTTCACTCCGACACGACTTGTACCGCTATTAGGGGACTGACATTTACCGCCTCCTAGGCCCGCCATGCGATGTATCAGACGAACAAACCGGTTTGTACGGAGACTGTCACATACAGGCTCAGTAGGAGTTCGGATGGGTTTACCTCATCGGCCTTCTTATCGACATCTACCTGGGGATCGTTACGTACAGCTAGTGCTGCTTGCGGTTTATGGCTAAACCCACTGCCAGCGTAGTGTCGAGTCTTTAGAGTCCCACACAGAGAGTTTCCCTGCACTGAGCGAAACGTGTAGAGACCGTATGGTTTTACGGCAGGCTGCGATCACTTACGTACACTTGTGTGCGTGTGGTGTTCGAGCAGGCAGTACTAGCGGACTTTGGTTTAAGCCGGATCCTAGTATTGCACGGATGGATTTGTTTTGTCTTCTGTGCATCCGCATTCTACGGAATGCGGATGCAGGTGTGTATGCACAGTTTTCCGGAGCGATGAAGGAGGAGGTGACTCATTAGGGTTTTGGCAGTTGGTTCGGCCAAAACCGTTATGTGGTAGGCTCATTAGGGTTTTGACAATTGATTCGGACTCATTCGGGTTGTGGCAGTTCGTTTGGTCAAAACCATTATGAGCCGCGGACATCATTTACTAATCCTTTTAGTGATAATTTTATGATGGCTAATTGCATTGACCATTTGACCACCATGACCTCTCTTGACTTTGTTGACCGGTTGACCGTGTTGACTATTGACTTTCAAGAGGGATCTACACTCTTCTTTTCTTTTTCTTTTTCTATTTTGATTATGATAATGGTCATTTCAATCTAGCCATCAAACTGTATCTTGATGGGATTAGTAATGATATTGTTTTTGCATTATTGAACCATGGTTCTTTCTTTAACTCATAATTTCTTTCTCATTCTCTCTCTTGCCTTTTTCTAGTGAGAAGAAAAGAAATGCACCATGGTTGCTAGCTCCTCCTTCTTCCTCCTCTTGATATATCTTTTGATCTCATGTGTTGAGAGATAAAGATCCCACAAAGACAAAACCATCCCTCTACCACTTCTACACAACCTAGGGCTTCTAGACTAGCAATCTCTTTGCCCTAGTTACCTCGGCTCGAGGTGGAGCTCGGTGTACATCACTCGGGTGGATCGTCTTCGACTCAAGGAGGCCGCGGAGGTGACCAAAGTCCGGATCAACCATCGGAGCAAACAAAGAGAAGATGTCACGACCCGCAGGGTATGGAACGTGACTGGCACTTAAGTTTACGAAACGTCTCAAGACGTCCGTAAAATAAGTAAGCCAAAGCCTAGAAACCAAAACCAAATAAGCAAAAGAGTGAAGAAAACCCAATCAATTAAAAGCGAGTTTATCAAATAAGTCATATAAAACCTTTTTAAAAACAATATCAATTTTTCCGAAAATTTCGGCAGAGTCTCCTTTGTAAATACTGGCCCCCAAAATAGGTACAACAAGAAGATATATAAATCCAACAAATATGGCATCCCCAAGCGGGAGCTAGCTCTTCGCCACAAGGCGGTCATAAATCCCACGCAATATAAAACAACATGCAAAATAATCATAAAGAAGCATGAGAAAAACAACACGTCGACTCAAGTGAGCTCGACCCCAAAATACAGCAAAAAGTCCACAAATCTCACAGTCTCATCTCTAGGTCAATATACAACAATACTGGTAGATACAGTAGATGGAGTACACTAGATACAAAGAATATACAAGGTGGTGCAAAAATAATAATATAACCCACCTAAGAGCAAAACCTCGAGTCCAGGCAAAAGAGGCAAAAGAAGCAAGTGCACCCGCCGCTACTGTACTGACGGAGCGGACCTGCAAAAGGCTGTGGCACAACGGGGGTGAGTTGCCAACTCGTGAGTAATAAATAACATCAACACAGGCTATCGAATGCATGCACACAAGCATCCTAGCATCTAAAATACAGGTAAGGCAGGACATAAAAGCAGGTATGTATGCAATATGAATATACTAGCAGGTATGAATGCAATGCGAATCAACTCATGATCTGAATGTGTAAGTATAAGAATCATGTTTTTCCTTTAGGAATCTCTTTTGAAATACCAGCACAATACCAATAGAATCAACAAGAAACTGTGTCCAGCAACGACACCTCAAAACTATCACAAATCTCATATATCCATGTCATAGTATCTCTGGCCTCAGCCATCCGGCTGACCTATCTCAATATCAATATCTCATCATCTCGCGGCCACGGTCGGTATCCTCTGGATATCCGCCGTCCCAAACAGTCACCGGTAGGTAATCCGCCCCCTGCCAGGCTCATCGTCAGCACCACGAGCTTCTTGCCCCGGGGTACCTTACCGGGCCCACCATGTACACGAGACGGTTCATCCAACTCCTCGAAACGGGTCTCGAAAACCACAGCAAACTCATGGTGGACGATACTTACATCACTAGAAAACCGCAATTTACATATTTTAAAAATATAATAAGTTTAGAAATTTTGCGGCTTTCCCCCGAAATCCAGAAATATCACAAAATCTCAAGAAATCCTCATAAATGCATATGCCAATGATAATGAATGCATATGGTATCAATAATCAAGTTGCAATGTATGATTGATAGACTAGGCACGAACAAATAACATGATGAGGTACATGCACATGATTGGCAATCTTATGATTTCATTTTAAGGAATTAAAGGCAATAGCACAGGTTTAAGCATCAATTATAGTAAAAGGTTTCAATTTATAGGTTATCTAGTGTGGTGGCATGGCAATTACCAGGGCGTGTGTGTAAGCATGAATAGTGCTCGTGCTGCATATAAAAACCCTGGCAATGGTGCAGGTGTCCTATAGAATGGGTTCGCATATGTATGTCAATATAAGGCATGGATGTAGCAATTAATCATACAAGTATTACACACCTAATTACTAACATTACTAAGAATCTTTTTAAGCTACTAAAACTATCGGGCGGCTTGCGCCATCCAACGATAGTCCCCCGTAGATGTCACATCTACTCACCGGAATCCCTAGCTAGTCACGTCCAATCACCGCTTTCCCCTTTCGTGCCGCGTCTGACGTCTCCGCGACCGAACCTGGAATTTACATCAATACAAACATAAGGTTACATATCAAGAACGACGCAAATCCCAAACAAAAATACCATAGTTCACAAGCTAGGTACAACGTGCACGAGGTGCGCGGAACACACGCGAAAATCGCAAAAACTAACTAAAATCGTCGATTTGGTCGCCCGGCAATGCTAAAACCCGATCACTCAAAAATCCGCACTCACACATCCTAATTATCATAGGATATGCCAAAAATATCATCAAGATATCGCAATTAATTCATCACATAATTTTATCACAAAACTAGTAAGCACAAACATTCCAAAAAAAAAACGACGCAACATCGCCGTTATGCGATAAAGTGCTCACAATCCAATACAAATATCCAAACTAACCCACTAGATAGCCACTACACTAATTTTAAACCTTTTACAAAGCATCAAACTATAATTCCAACACAAACCCCTTTCTTGATTTTTGTAATTAGCAATTACAATGAAAATTTCACACAAGTTCAACTTAGATTAGCATAATATGAAGCCACTTAAGCAAAGTAACCTTATAGATTGGTTTAGTAAACAACTAGATAGCTAAATAGATTTAATTAACTAAATAATGGTTTCTAAAATCTTAGTTAACTCAAACCATTAACTTTAAAAAAAATCTAGAATGAAATTAGCACTAATATTAACACTAAAACAACTCCATTAAAGAATTCTAACTATAAGAACTTAACTTGGTGGAAATTATACCTCAAGATCTATGGATTTAGCAAGAACAAGAGGCCTCCAAAGATGGCTTCATAGCACCATGATCCAAGGAAGAGAGGCTAAGGAGAATGGGATGAAGGATGGGGTTTAATTTGTGAGGTTTAAATTGCAATTTTGGAGCAAACTTGAAGAATTTTTGAAGAAGATGAAAAGAAAAATGATGAAAAGGGGAGGGGCTGCAGATTTCGGCCTGTACAAGGGAGAGGGGGATGGTGTGGGTGTGGGAAAAGTCAAATTCAACCCATACCAAACACTAAAGACCCATACCCAAATAAAAGTCAAAATCCTTTAAAAAAAACACCTCTTTTCTACACAAGAATAAAAGTCAAAGAGGCAAGGAATTTTTTTTTTGAGTTGCTGGAAATGGGCCGGCCTAGGGGTGAGGGAAAAGTGAGAGGGGTTTTACAAAAGAAATTTTATGCAAAAAGACCCCCTACAAGTCCAAAATTGCAAGTTTTAGCTTAAATTCCATAAATTTCGTTTTCCATAATAAAAATTAGTTAAAACTTAAAATAAATTACTAAAAAATTTATGTTACAACTAGATTTTAATTAACATGATTTTAAAGATTAAATTTAGCCCATTTAAATTTGTATTTATCGCTAATTTAATGTATTTTCTTACCGGCTTAAAATAATATTAAAAAAATTGAAAAATTAGGGAAAAATTTTAAATGACCAGAATTTCATAAGTAACTCATTTACTACTAAAAAATAGCAATTACCTATCCAAATTAGGTATAATTAGTCCTAAACTGCAAAATAACAAAAAGACGGTTTACGGAAAAATACCGAATTTTCACCGATTTTCAGGAATACACCAAAACGACTTTTCAAGGCGCTACAATCTTCCCCCCTTAAAGAAATTTGGTCCCCGAATAAAAAAAATATAACTCCGCGTACCTTCAAAGAGATGGGGATATTTCTTCCTCATATCGCCCTCGGTCTCCCAGGTGACCTCCTCGCTGCTCGGGCCACGCCAAAGGACCTTGACGGTCGGTATAACTTTTGATCTCAACTTCTTCACCTGCCGATCCAGGATGGCCACCGGCTGCTCTGCAAAAGAAAGGTCGCGCTTTAGCTGGACTGTCGGGTGCTGAATCGTATACGAAGGGTCGTGAAGGTACTTGCGGAGCATCGAAACATGGAAGACGGGGTGAACATCGGGAAAGCTGGGTGGAAGGGCCAAACGATATGCAACTGCGCCGATACGCTCGAGAATCACGAAGGGACCCACAAATCTGGGACTAAGCTTTCCTTTCAGCCTAAATCGCATCACGCCCTTCATCGGAGAGACCCTCAGAAAAACATGATCGCCAACTGCGAACTCTAGTCTGCGACGGCGCCTGTCTGCATACGATTTCTGCCTGCTCTGAGTTGCTCTCATCCGGTCTCGAATCAACTGTATCTTTGCTGTCGTCTCCTCAACAAGCTGCGGCCCCAAAATACTGCTCTCGCTGAGCTCTGTCCAACAGACTGGCGATCTGCATCTCCTCCTATACAATGCCTCGAAAGGTACCATCTGAATAGTATCCTGAAAGCTGTTGTTGTAGGAGAACTCCACTAGAGGTAAATGACGATCCCAGCTACCGTCGAAGTCTAAAACGCACGCTCTGAGCATGTCCTCAAGAATCTGAATGGTCCGCTCTGACTGTCCATCGGTCTGCGGATGAAACGCTGTGCTGAAGCTCAAACGAGTGCCCAAAGCCTCCTGAAGTCTCTGCCAAAGTCGGCTGGTGAACTGGGTGCCTCGATCTGACACGATACAAGTCGGTACGCCATGCAACCGCACGATCTCGTCGATGTAAAGCTGGGCATACTGAGCGAAGCTGAAAGTCGTCTTCACTGGCAGGAAGTGAGCCGCTTTCGTCAATCGATCTACAATCGCCCAGATGGAGTCATACCCTCGACTGGTCCTGGGTAGACCCACAACGAAATCCATCGAAATCTGCTCCCATTTCCACTCCGGAATGGGTAACGGCTGTAGCTCTCCTGCGGGCCTCTGGTGCTCGGCCTTGACTTGCTGACAAGTCAGGCATCTCGATACAAACTCCGCAATGTTCCTCTTCATCCCGTCCCACCAGTAGGTCTCTCACATATCATGGTACATCTTGGTGGAACCGGGATGGACACTATACACTGATCGGTGTGCCTCCTTAAGAATGTCGCGCCGCAATCCATCAGCATCTGGTACGCACAGTCTAGATCCATAGCGTAAAATCCCCTGATCGTCAATCACGAACTCGGAAAATCTGCCCTGTCCCATCTGTGCCACGATCTCTGAGAAATGGTCGTCACTGCGCTGTGCCTCATATATACGGTCAACCAACTGTGGGCGTGCACGAACATGCGCGAGCTGTCCCCCTGTCTGAGTGAACTCGAACTCAACTCGGCTGTCGCATAACATCTGCTAATCTGCTGACGACTGCCTCTGCACTGCGCGCAAATAGGATAGACTACCCCTGGGCATCCTGTTCAAAGCATCTGCCACCACATTCGCCTTGCCTGGGTGATAAAGGATCTCGCAGTCGTAGTCTTTCACCAACTCCATCCAACGACGGTGTCTAAGGTTCAGGTCTCGCTGCTGAAATATGTATTTTAAGCTCTTGTGGTCTGTGAATATTTGGCACGACTCGCCATATAGGTAATGTCGCCAAATCTTCAGTGCAAAGACCACTGCAGCCATCTCCAAATCGTGAGTGGGGTAGTTCTGTTCATGCATCTTCAACTGCCGAGAAGCATAAGCGATCACCCGGCCATGCTGCATCAATACGCATCCTAACCCCACTCGCGAAGCATCACAGTAGACCACAAATCCGCCTGATCCCGAAGGCAAAGATAATACCGGCGCCGTAGTCAAACAAGTCCGTAGCTGCTGAAAACTGCGCTCGCAATCCTCTGTCCAAACGAAAGGAACTCCCTTCCGGGTCAAACCGGTCAAAGGTGCAGCTATACGGGAGAAGTCCTGAACAAAACGCCTGTAGTAGCCCGCCAGGCCTAGAAAACTACGGATCTCAGTAACCGATGTAGGTCGGGGCCACTGCTGAACAGCCTCAATCTTCTTCGGGTCCACACATATGCCGTCTCTCGTAACCACGTGACCCAAGAATCCAACGCTGTCCAGCCAGAATGCACACTTGGAGAACTTTGCGAACAGCTGGTGCTCCCTCAGAGTCTGTAACGTAATCTGCAAGTACTGCTCGTGCTCCTCTCTGCTCCGGGAGTACACCAAGATATCGTCGATAAACACGATGATGAACAAGTCAGGATACGGCCTGAATGTACGGTTCATCAAATCCATGAATGCTGCTGGGGCGTTGGTGAGTCCGAACGACATCACCAAAAACTCATAGTGGCCGTAGCGCGTGCGGAAAGCTGTCCTCGGTATATCCTCCTGTCGAACTCGCAGCTGATGGTATCCTGATCGCAAGTCGATCCTCGAAAAATACCCCGCCCCCTGAAGCTGGTCAAACAAATCATCAATGCGTGGCAACAGATATCTGTTCCGAACGGTAACCTTGTTCAGCTGGCGGTAGTCGATACATAAGCGCAAACTTCCGTCCTTCTTCTTGACAAACAGGACCGGAGCACCCCACGGAGAAACACTAGGTCGAATAAGCCCCTTATCTAACAAATCCTGCAACTGATCCTTCAGCTCTCGAAGCTCTGCCGGGGCCATCCGATGAGGCGGTATAGAAATAGGCCCCGAGCCGGGAATCAAATCAATGCAAAACTCAACATCGCGCTCAGGTGGTAGCCCAGGTAGCTCATCAGGGAAAACATCAGGGAACTCACAAACAACCGGGACCCGGTCCAACAGAACCTCTGCAGCTCGAGTATCACAAATATACGCTAAGAATCCCTGACATCCCTTCCGCAAGAGCTGACCGGCGCGAAGAGACGAAATCAAGCTGGGAAGGGTGACACTGCGGTCTCCCTGAATAACAAGGACTGGCTCTCCCGGAAAGCTAAATATGACTGCCTTCTCACGGCAGTCCACCAAAGCATAACAAGTGGCTAGCCAATCCATGCCCAGAAGCACATCAAAGTCCAACATATCGAGGAGAATCAAATCAACCGATGAATCTCTTTCCCCGATACGAACGGAACACAATCGAAAAACAAAACGAGCGACAAACGACTCGCCTACCGGAGTAACAACAACAAGCGGATGATCTAACGACGACGACTTACGGCCCAACATCGGTGCAAAGTGTGTAGAGACGTACGAATGTGTGGAACCTGGGTCGAATAATACCCGAGCGTCGAAAGAACATACGGATAAGGTACCTGTCACAACGGCATTGGATGCCTGCGCATCCTGCGGTGTCAAAGCAAATACTCGGGCCTGTCCTCCACCGATAGCGGGCTGACCTCGACCTCGGCCTCTGCCTCCTCGTCCTCTCTGAACAAGACCGCTGCGTCGACGGCCTCTGTGTGCACCTAACTGGCGTGGAGCATCGCCTGTGGTAGGAAGTAGGGCTCTCTGAGGAGGGGATGGTGATGGTGGTAGGGTCACATGCGGAACTGTCGCTGCTCCCTGTCGTCTCACCGGACAGTCTCTGACAAGATGGTGCGGACTCCCGCACCCAAAACATCCTGGCGACGGCTGCTGTCCCTGGGGATATGAACCATATAACTGACCCCGTCCAAATCCCCTGCCGGGCCCATCCCTCGGAAAGAATCTGGCACGCTGCCTCTGAGACGGCACCTCGGTGCGAATCCTCTTCGGCCCAGAAACGGCCGAAGTCTGTGATATGCGTGCCTCCATCCGTAATGTCGTATCCATGGCAGCTGAATAAGTGTCGTAGTGCTGGGCGCCAATGGCAAGATATAGCTGGGCATCAAGTCCCTGTACGAACCTCTTCACCATCTTCTCTTCGGTATCCACCAAATACGGAGCATATCAGGATAACTGTGTAAATTGGATGTTATACTCAGACACCGTCATCCCAGGTGTCTTGACTAAGGCCTCGAAGCTACGAGCTCTGGCGTCACGAACGCTCTCTGGGAGGAAACGAGCTAGAAAGACCGCTGTAAACTCGGCCCAAGTCATAGGCGGTAGACCTGCAGCTCGACCTCTCAAGACTGACTCCCACCATGTCTGCGCGAGACCCTCTAGTCGGAAACTCGCAAGCTCTACCCATCGATCATTTGAACATCTCAGCGAACGGCAGATCCTGGCTAAACTGTCAAGGAACGTCTGTGGGTCCTCCGCTGCCTCGGTGCCGGTGAATACTGGAGGTCTCAGCCTCATGAAATCCTGTAGTGAAACAGGAATGGCCACGGTGGTAGTAGTAGGAGCAGGTATCATAGTAGTCTGGGAAGTAGTAGGTGCGTCATCCGGCCTCGGTGTACGACTGGCTGCAACTAGGGATCCTACCATCTGACGTAGCTCCTGCATACTCCCCATCATCTGTCGCAACTCCTCCATACTAGTCTCAAGCCTATCCATACGGCCTGGGGAAGGTGGATCGGTCTGTCCCTGCGGCGTAGGCATACCACCCTGCTCAGTCCTATTCTCGGACGAGCCAGCTCGAATCTCGTCTCGGGCGGCAGCCCTCTGTGCCCTCATAGCTTTCGGTGGCATAGTGGCTGTTACAGGAAAACGGATAAGAAGAACAGTGCAATAGGATCATAGGATACACGGAATTGAAGAAGGAATTTTCAAGCAAGTCTATCCTAAAGTCACTTAGGCGGAGTATCGTATCGCAAGTATGCCGCGGACATAACACGCTACGTTACCCTACTTAAGTCACTTACTCCATCTACCAAGGGTCATCCTACACTCAAAAAGGTAAAACCTATCGCTCTGATACCAACTTTGTCATGACCCGCAGGGTACGGAACGTGACTGGCACTTAAGTTTACGAAACGTCTCAAGACGTCTGTAAAATAAGTAAGCCAAAGCCCAGAAACCAAAACCAAATAAGCAAAAGAGTGAAGAAAACCCAATCAATTGAAAGCGAGTTTATCAAATAAGTCATATAAAACCTTTTTAAAAACAATATCAATTTTTCCGAAAATTTCGGCAGAGTCTCCTTTGTAAATACTGGCCCCCAAAATAGGTACAACAAGAATATATATAAATCCAACAAATATGGCATCCGCAAGCGGGAGCTAGCTCTTCGCCACAAGGCGGTCATAAATCCCACGCAATATAAAACAACTTGTAAAATAATCATAAAGAAGCATGAGAAAAACATCACGTCGACTCAAGTGAGCTCGACCCCAAAATACAGCAAAAAGTCCACAAATCTCACAGTCTCATCTCTAGGTCAATATACAACAATACTGGTAGATACAGTAGATGGAGTACACTAGATACAAAGAATATACAAGGTGGTGCAAAAATAATAATATAACCCACCTAAGAGCAAAACCTCGAGTCCAGGCAAAAGAAGCAAGTGCACCCGCCGCTACTGTACTGACGGAGGGGACCTGCAAAAGGCTGTGGCACAACGGGGGTGAGTTGCCAACTCGTGAGTAATAAATAACATCTACACAGGCTATCGAATGCATGCACACAAGCATCCTAGCATCTAAAATACAGGTAAGGCAGGACATAAAAGCAGGTATGTATGCAATATGAATATACTAGCAGGTATGAATGCAATGCGAATCAACTCATGATCTGAATGTGTAAGTATAAGAATCATGTTTTTCCTTTAGGAATCTCTTTTGAAATACCAGCACAATACCAATAGAATCAACAAGAACCTGTGTCCAGCAACGACACCTCAAAACTATCACAAATCTCATATATCCATGTCATAGTATCTCTGGCCTCAGCCATCCGGCTGACCCATCTCAATATCATCGCGGCCACGGTCGGTATCCTCTAGATATCCGCCGTCCCAAACAGTCACCGGTAGGTAATCCGCCCCCTGCCACGCTCATCGTCAGCACTACGAGCTTCTTACCCCGGGGTACCTTACCGGGCCCACCATATACCCGAGACGGTTCATCCAACTCCTCGAAACGGGTCTCGAAAACCACAGCAAACTCATGGTGGACGACACTTACATCACTAGAAAACCGCAATTTACATATTTTAAAAATATAATAAGTTTAGAAATTTTGCGGCTTTCCCCCGAAATCCAGAAATATCACAAAATCTCAAGAAATCCTCATAAATGCATATGCCAATGATAATGAATGCATATGGGATCAATAATCAAGTTGCAATGTATGATTGATAGACTAGGCACGAACAAATAACATGATGAGGTACATGCACATGATTGGCAATCTTATGATTTCATTTTAAGGAATTAAAGGCAATAGCACAGGTTTAAGCATCAATTATAGTAAAAGGTTTCAATTTATAGGTTATCTAGTGTGGTGGCATGGCAATTACCAGGGCGTGTGTGTAAGCATGAATAGTGCTCGTGCTGCATATAAAAACCCTGGCAATGGTGCAGGTGTCCTATAGAATGGGTTCGCATATGTATGTCAATATAAGGCATGGATGTAGCAATTAATCATACAAGTATTACACCCCTAATTACTAACATTGCTAAGAATCTTTTTAAGCTACTAAAACTATCGGGCGGCTTGCGCCATCCAACGATAGTCCCCCGTAGATGTCACATCTACTCACCGGAATCCCTAGGTAGTCACGTCCAATCACCGCTTTTCCTTTTCGTGCCGCGTCTGACGTCTCCGCGACCGAACCAGGAATTTACATCAATACAAACATAAGGTTACATATCAAGAACGACGCAAATCCCAAACGAAAATACCATAGTTCACAAGCTAGGTACAACGTGCACGAGGTGCGCGGAACACACGCGAAAATCGCAAAAACTAACTAAAATCGTCGATTTGGTCGCCCGGCAATGCTAAAACCCGATCACTCAAAAATCTGCACTCACACATCCTAATTATCATAGGATATGCCAAAAATATCATCAAGATATCGCAATTAATTCATCACATAATTTTATCACAAAACTAGTAAGCACAAACATTCCAAAAAAAAACGACGCAACATCGCCGTTATGCGATAAAGTGCTCACAATCCAACACAAACATCCAAACTAACTCACTAGATAGCCACTACACTAATTTTAAACCTTTTACAAAGCATCAAACCATAATTCCAACACAAACCCCTTTCTTGAATTTTGTAATTAGCAATTACAATGAAAATTTCACACAAGTTCAACTTAGATTAGCATAATATGAAGCCACTTAAGCAAAGTAACAATATAGATTGGTTTAGTAAACAACTAGATAGCTAAATAGATTTAATTAACTAAATAATGGTTTCTAAAACCTTAGTTAACTCAAACCATTAACTTTAAAAAAAATCTAGAATGAAATTAGCACTAATATTAACACTAAAACAACTCCATTAAAGAAGTCTGACCATAAGAACTTAACTTGGTGGAAATTATACCTCAAGATCTATGGATCTAGCAAGAACAAGAGGCCTCCAAAGATGGCTTCATAGCACCATGATCCAAGCAAGAGAGGCTAAGGAGAATGGGATGAAGGATGGGGTTTAATTTGTGAGGTTTAAATTGCAATTTTGGAGCAAACTTGAAGAATTTTTGAAGAAGATGAAAATAAAAATGATGAAAAGGGGAGGGGCTACAGATTTCGGCCTGCACAAGGGAGAGGGGGATGGTGTGGGGTGTGGGAAAAGTCAAATTCAACCCATACCAAACACTAAAGACCCATACCCAAATAAAAGTCAAAATCCTTTAAAAAAAACACCTCTTTTCTACACAAGAATAAAAGTCAAAGAGGCAAGGAATTTTTTTTTGAGTTGCTGGAAATGGGCTGGCCTAGGGGTGAGGGAAGAGTGAGAGGGGATTTACAAAAGAAATTTTATGCAAAAAGACCCCCTACAAGTCCAAAATTGCAAGTTTTAGCTTAAATTCCATAAATTTCGTTTTCCATAATAAAAATTAGTTAAAACTTAAAATAAATTACTAAAAAATTTATGTTACAACTAGATTTTAATTAACATGATTTTAAAGCTTAAATTTAGCCCATTTAAATTTGTATTTATCGCTAATTTAATGTATTTTCTTACCGGCTTAAAATAATATTAAAAAAATTGAAAAATTAGGGAAAAATTTTAAACGACCAGAATTTCATAAGTAACTCATTTGCTACTAAAAACTAGCAATTACCTATCCAAATTAGGTATAATTAGTCCTAAACTGCAAAATAACAAAAAGACGGTTTACGGAAAAATACCGAATTTTCACCGATTTTCAGGAAAACACCAAAACGACTTTTCAAGGCGCTACAGAAAAACAACAAGTAGAGAAGGAGTTCAAGTTGAGGTATAACCCCTAACCGAGTAGATAAATCTCTAGTTAGGATGCTAGTGTGTTGTTTAGCAAAGATCTGGCTTTTACGGTGAATGTTACCAAGTCTAGAAAAATTTTGTTTTACCGTTTCCGCAACCCCGAAAGTACCGGGAGAGGTAACGTGGACCTAACAGTTTTGCTAAAGGTGGGTTTTGCGGTTATCCGATATTGCTCTTTATATATTCGTTGTATCATGTACTCTCCATCTACCACTTTCATGTATTGACTTAGAGACGAGATGTGAGGACGATAATTGTATATTTTTGGTGAATCAGGATGTCTTTTATGCAGTTTTATTTATATCTTCTTTTATCTTCTTCGCTACGGTGTCAAATATTTGTTGTGGTGGTTGTTTTCGCCTTTGGGCATGGATTTAGCTCCCGTTGGGGATGCTTTACTTATATCTTTGTATGTACCCATTATTGGGGCTAGTTTTTACAAAGGAGGTGCTGCTAAAATTTTTAAGAAAGTAAATTTGGACTTTAAAGAATTTGTACCTGAGATTTTCAAAAGTTTTAACAATGTTCTTATCACTTACTACTTTTGATTGTTTAGATTGCTGGGTTTTCGGCTTACTTGAATTGCGTTACGTTGTAGACGTTACGTAGTTTAAGGGCCGTCACGTGCCAAATTTCGGGTCGTGACAATAGCTGCATCTATCGCTGCTGCATATGTGTCAAAGTGTTGGGTGTCGATAGAAAGAAACAGCTGCGTATCAAGGCCTCGTACGAATCTCTTTATGCGCTTTTCTTCAGTGTCCACCAGGTAAGGGGCATATCTGGAAAACTGAGTAAACTGAATGCCATACTCGGACATGTTCATATCAGGAGTCTTGCGCAAAGACTCGAAACTACGGGCATGAGCATCTCGGACGCTCTTCGGAAGGAAACGAGCAAGAAAAATTGCTGTGAACTCATCCCAGGTCATAGGAGGAAGACCTGCAGCTCAGCCTCTCTCAATTAACTCGCACACGTCTTTGCAAGACCGTCCAGACGAAAGCTCACAAGCTCGACCGATCTCTCATCCGAACATCTCAGTGAACGGTAAATCTTAGCCATCATGTCGAGGAATGTCTGCGGATCCTCCGCTGCATCTATGACGGTAAAAAATGGAGGCTTCAGCCTCATAAACTCCTGTAAGGATTCGGGAATAGTCTCGGTAGTAGAAGGAACAGCTGTCTGGGCAGCATGTACAATAACAGTCCCCGTAGTTGGATGAATATCATCGGATCTCGGAGCACGGCTGGCCTTAACTAAAGATCCAACCATTTGGCGTAAATCCTGAAAACTCAACTCCAGCCTAGTTATCCGGCTTAGAGAAGGCGGATCAATCTGTCCCTGAGGGGTAGGCGTACTGCCCTTATTGGTCCTCGTCTCAGATGAGCCCGCTCTAATCTTATCTCTGGCGGAAGCCCTCTGGGCCCTCGTAGTTTTCGGCGGCATAGTGGCTGGATCAAGAAACATGATTTGATAAGAACATTGCAATCGAATCAAAGGATATATAGAATCAAGGACGGAAGTACAAGAAATCATATATCCTAAGGTCACTTAGGCAGAGTACCCTATCGTGAGTATGCTGCGGAACATACACACGCCACGTCACTCTGCTTATGTCACCTACTCCATCTACCAAGGGTCATCCTACACTCAGAAAGATAAAAGCTATCGCTCTGATACCAATTTTGTCATGACCCAAATGTGTAGAACGTGACTGGCACTTAAATCATGCAACGTCTAGAGGTGTAACGTAATCTAAGTAAGCCAAAGCCCAGAAATCTAAACCGTTTAAAGAAATAGAGTGAAAAAATACTTATTTTGAAAAGGTGATTTTAACAAAATAAAGTCACATTAAACATTTTAAAACAATCAAGTTTTCCCGAAAATTTCGGCAGAGTCTCCTTTGTAAAAACTGGCCCCAAGCGGGTACAAAACATAAATAAGTATAAAAAAAGTAATGAAAAGGCATCCCTAAGCGGGAGCTAGCTCTTCGCCGAATGGCGGAACACAACCACGTACAAGATATATCATAATAGTGTGAAATAATCATATAAAAGCAAGAATAAGAAAGCACCACGTCGGCTCGCATGAGCTCGACACCAGAGAACAAAATATACAAATCTCACTGTACAGTCTCTAGGTCACATATACATGTGGTCGATGGGGTGTACTAGATACAAAATAATATACATAACGGGAAAAACAGAATATCCTCCCAAAAACCAACCTATGCGCAAAGTCCTCGAATCGAAGCAAAAGGAAGTAGTAGAAGAAGAAGAAGTATGCCCGCCGCTACAATGTTGACGGGTATGTCCTGCAAGATACTGTAGCACAACGTGGGCGAGTTACCAACTCGTGAGTAGTAAGTAACATCTAATAAGCGTTGGGTTTTTCTAGCACCACACAATGGTTTGTCTTGCATCAAACATGCTACAATGAAAATTTTAGTGTGCTAAGCAAACTAACATAGGATCGAACTAGAAATTTAGAGTAACAAACATAGTATCACATACTAGAAGAGAGTCTAACACTAAAAGATGAGAAATACAACCTTTGTAGATCTCCCCTTTGTGACTCCTTGGATCAACTCGGTGTTTGAACAGGTCCGCTTGAGTCCATCATTGTCCACGACGATCCACCGTGGAGTTTCTTGGCTCAAGCTCCTTGCTTCAATAGAAAAAAGTAGAAGTGATGCAAACAACCTAAACTAGTAGGCTAAACTAGTGTAGATTGGTGATGTAGGTTTGGATCTCACTTAAAAATCTTATCTTTTTATTTTCTTCACTCACTTTAGAAGAGGTAGTAAGCTTTGAGGAAGAAGAAAGAGGAAATGGCTAAGCAAGCTCAAGATAATTGTTATCCCAAATAATAAAATGAATAATCAATATATGAGAGAGTCTACTCACTTATAACCATGCTTAAAAATATCTAGATATTTTGTTAATGAGTTAAAGAATGAATTAGAGATTAAACCATGGTTCAAGTCATGGTTGACTCAAGAAGAGTGTAGAAGATATCCCACCATGATTTAATCCTAATTATCTTTAATCAATAATCAAAATATATAGTCTTTGTCACGACCCGAAATTTGGCACTTGATGGCACTTAAACCACGTAACGTTTACAGGTGTAAAGCAATTCAAGTAAGCCGAAAACCCAGAAATCTAAACCATCAAAAGTAGTATGTGATAAGAACATTGTTAAAAACTTTTTGGAATCTCAAGTAAAAATCTTTAAAATCCAAATTTATTTTCTTTAAAATTTGGCAACATCTCCTTTGTAAAAACTAGCCCCGAAACGGGTACAAACATAAGATAAAGTATAGAATCCCCAAACAGGAGCAAATCCACACCCATAGGCAGAAAAAACCACCACAAGAAGATATACGACACCGTAGCGAAGAAAATGGAAGATATAGAGTGAAAACAGCAATAAAGATAAAACTGCATAACAAAAGCCGGCTCACACGACCACGACACCCAGAGTCAGAAAATAATATACAATATCGTCCTCACATGTCGTCTCTAAGTCAATACATGAAAGTAGTAGATGGAGAGTACTAGATACAATAAGATATATAATGAGCATCATCAGATAACCGCAAAATGCACCTCTAGCAGAACTACTCACAGTCAGCCGTAGCAGTATCCACTGCAAAAGATACGATAAGAAGAAGAAGCCCTGCCGCTACTACTCTGTGGGACAACCTGCAAAACACTGTTGCACAACGGGGGTGAGTTGCCAACTCGTGAATAGTAAATAACATCATGCAGGTAATCGCAAGTATGCACGTACTGCGATAATCTATCATATGCAACTCATAGTATAATATGGCAATATGTATATGCAACAGTCATGAAAGGTAGTCTATCAGGTACTACTAATACAAGAAGCAATGTATATCAAATGAAAGCCGAGTATGGGATAAAACATATCATGATCACGGACTCCTTGTAGGGTTCCTAGGCACGCTAATGAGGTCTCACAAGGCATCAACCATGCCAAATTCAGATTTTCCATGTGCCGAGAAACCCAAAACTAGATCGTTGACTAGAGATTAGACGAAAACTAATGCAAGCAAACAACTTTACTCTAAAAGTGAACGGAAATACAACCTTTGTAGATCCGGTCCTCCACCTCCAAAGCTCCGTGACGATGTCCCTTCGCTGCGATCATCGGATCTCGGACTCTAGTGTTGATTTCATCGGAGAAATGATCGGGCTAGGTCGTCGACTTCGATGCCGAAGATGATCTACGTCGAGGCAACACAAGATCAAGCTCTAACTTCACCAACTCATGAAACTTGTGAAGAAAACACCCTATACTACTTGGCAAGTGGTAGAGGATGAAGAAATAGGAAGTGGGTTCACTTTAGAATTGGATTTCTCACTCTTTTTCACAAGGCACCATTGAAGCTAGAATGGTTTCTTCTTCTTGAAGAAGAAGAAGAAGAAGAAGAAAAAGAATATGATTAGAATTATAAAATCAATTGATTAATTATAATAAATTAAGTGATCTTATCATATAGCAACCATGGGTTAGTTTAACAAGTGTAGAGAATAAACTAGGGTTAGGTGAATGGTTAGGTTTAGGAAAGAAACAAAGTGGTCAAAGCTTCATGAAGCTTCAAGGTTAAAACAAAAGATGCCACCATTTTGTTTCTTTCCCTAAATTGAATAAATAAAATAAATAATCAAGAAATGATAACAAAACCCTAACCATTCACTTAAACATGGTTTAAAGTAAACATATACCCAAGTTTGCATGTATCATCAAACATGATACAAACAAGTGCACAAAAATATGTCACATATACAATGTGCACATCAAGTGAGAAAATCCATCTTAAGTGAACCAATACTAGTTAATGCAAAGTAATATATCAATTATATAATTATACATTAAATCATTAAATCAACAGTTGATTTAACGATCCGGTCATATCGCATATGACCGACTAATATCCAATGTATCGGCTTATCGAATCAATCCTTGATTCGATAACTAGGTTATATCGCATATAACCAATCGATACATTCATCACGAGAATAGAATACGGTATCACATACACGCATTATTCTTGGTCCTGCACATATCTCATATGCGCTTCTATCTCGTTTCGCTTGAGCCAGGAAACCTCTGTGTAGGACTCTAAAGACTCGTCAATACGCCGGCAGCAGGTGATGATCATATCAAACACCCACAAGCCGCAAGCGGTCTGCTAAATGTAACGGCCACCCGGGTATTGAGCGATCAGAAGATCGACGGGCAAGCCCGCTCACACTCCTGTGAATCCAACCAGTAACACTTACCGTACAGTCCGGTCTCGTCGTCTGATATGTCTCATAACCTTCCTAGGGGTGGTAAACGTCAGGCCCCAGTAGCTCGATAAGTCGTGTCGATATGAGATCTATAACAGTTCGAGAAACTACTGGTAACACTTACCAGTAAATCTCAGCAACCCTGGCCAGGGATTTCCGGTTAAAGCCAATCGAACACAGCGCAACATCAACTCCCTATACCGGGAGAGACGAATCCCCTCCTATCGCTCATTGCCTCCATGTGATTCGGGACTGTACCCAAAAACGACCGTTTTGCACGCCCTCTTGGACGTGGTAAGGTGGAAATCAAAGCACAGTGGGAATCACAAAAGACTCTATGACGATCTCGGGTCAACAGACTACTCTGTACCAGTGTCACCAGAGAACTGCCATCTGACGTGAGGTATAATACCATCTGGGAGTTCTCGGCGAGTCCGTCCAGTGTACCCAGTCTCCACTGAGCACCCGTATATCATCTCTGATGTCAAACACCAATGGATATGGGATCATCCATCGCCCATCTGTATGGGTCGAGAAGGTACACGCTAGTCTACTCTGGTATATCGATGCCCCGTCTCGATACACCCATGACTAGGGAATTTAAAGGATGTACTTATAGACTACTATGTCCCCACTACTATGATCCACATCATAGTCCAGGTAGTCAAGTACACATCCTATGGGCTTTACCAACATGTAGCAGAGAGACAATCAGTGTACACGTTAAGGTAAAGAGCAAGCAGATAGCATACTATCATGTCGAGCAAGAAAGTCCTCCCTATATATGTCCAAGCATCCACTACAATATACATCCTATGTATAGTAATGGACTCTAGGGCATACATATAACTAACAATCTCCCACTTGCACTAGGGCCATCTGATAGCAGTGGTCGTAGTATCTCATACTCAACCATCCCATAAAAGTCTCTCTCTGTGAAAAGGCCTTTGTGAGTGGATCCGCCGTGTTGTCCTCTGAGTCTGTTCTCCTAACCTCGATCACCCTGGAGATCAACCATCTCCATGATCAGGTGATACTGCCTTAGAATATGTCTGGATCACTAATGGGACAGGCGTTCCTAGGCATAAGCCACAACTCCATTGTCTCACAATGGGAGGAATGAAGTTCATCTCATGAACTAATATACACCCAGACAGCCTCTTTGGTAGCATCTTAAGTAGCGATGTATCCAGCCTTAATCGTCTAGTATGCCACGGTATCTAGCTTGGAACTCTTCCAACATACCGTCCCTTTACTGAGGGTAAAGACAATTCCTGTGACTGACATTCAGTCGTCTTTATCACCCTGGAACCCTTCCAGTGATTCTCCCCAGGATCGATTGATACCATCTCACTACAACTAGTGAGTATCCTAACATCCAATTAGATCTATCTCATAGATCCAAAACCTAGGATTTAGGAGATATCACTTTGATCCTTTATAGAGAATCCTTATGATAAGCGGAGATTGATCGAGTGTAGCATAGGAAACTCCTTCCCTGTCAAGAGTATGTCATCCACGTACTCTACGAGGATCACCACCATACTCCCTACTACCTTTTTGTATATACAAAGTTCATCTACCATTTTGATGATGTCAAACTCTTTGACTATCTCATCAAAAACAAATGTTCCAACTCCGCGATGCCTGCTTTAATCTTATAAAGCATCTTGTGCACGTTTCCGCTGCTCCCACTGTCTATGAAGCCCTCTGGCTGTGTACTTACAGACGCTCTCTTCTAAAACATCATTTTAGAAAAGCAATCATGACACCCAACCGCCAGATATCATAGTCATGGTATGTAGCCATGGCAAGTAGGATCTGGATGGACTTAAGCACAGGCACTGAAAAAGGTTTCATCGTAATCCATACCTGGTTAATGATGCAAAGCTTTAACAAGTCTAGCTTTGAAAGTCTCAACTTTTCCATGTACACCAAGTAATCTTCTCAAGATATACTTGCTCCTGATGGGGATTTAACCCTTCAGATGAAGCAACCAAAGTCCATACTTTGTTGGTGTATAAGGATTCCATCTCAGATCGCTAAGCATCCAGCCATTCTTACAGAGTCTTACTCCTGATGGCCAGCTCGAAACTAGTTGGGTCATCATCTCATGATGCAATCCTCGCTCCCACTGTCATAGGGAAACAAAAGTATCTCTCAGGTGGATAAGGAACCCTACTAGATCGGCGGAGAGGCTGAGGTTCGTTGGTAACTATTGAATCCTTTGGTTCTACTAAATCATCAGCTGCAGTTTGTATAGCTGAAACATTTCCAGTTCTACATAACAGATCTTGCCTCGAGCTTGTCCGGATTTTGCTTTTAGACATAGGCCAGACAACCCCAAATCCTAACTAACTTAAGATATGGGCTCTTCCCTTTCCATATCACATATGAAGTGGTAGGCAACTGATTTAATTTGAACCTAATTCAATAGGTATGCAGCTTCTCAAGTGCATAACCCCCAAAAGGAAACAGGTAACTCAGTAGAACTCATCATAGAGCGCACCATATCGAATAGGGTGCAATTACTCCGCCCCGAAAAAAGAATATTACATACAAGTTTTTACATAAATGAAAATGAAAAACACTCATCTCACATAAAAACCCCCCGGCTATTCAAACACGACGATCCAATATAACATATCCAGCAACACATAACATCACATGTCATCAACGTAAGTAAACATGCGTATCCCAATTGTCGTTGACATATAGCAACAAAACCGGCGATATCACATATTATACTTACGGTCACAGAAAAAGAAAGTGTAAAACTACAACAGTTGGAATCCGCAGCCTCCTTAGACATCGCATGCCTAATCAAATGAATTCCTTAGACATCACATGCCTGACAATTATAAACCCCGCATTTTAGTCTCATTTATCGAAAAATCTTTTCAATATGAAGTCGGGCAATTCAACAAGATTCCCGGCATCATTACCGAATGCTCGTCGCAAACTTTAGTAGACGGCCGCACCCCCGATACCGTCGACGAAGTGCACCAAGGAGAAACACCGCTGCCGCGAGCATCCGAACAGATGCTTTCGGCGACGGGGTTCTACTACAGTCACTTGGTCGGGGCTATGGGGCATGGCTATCTATTAAGTTTACCGGCGAGTATCCGCGTACGCTACGTGATTGCGTCGGACTTTTGATCGCATCAAAATTCTGTGGCAACCGATCAAGTGAGACTAAACTGCTAGATTTATAACATTCATTCAGTCATCTCATAACTACTTGTGAATTCCAATTATTGTATCACATTCCAGATAAATAGAAAATGTTAAACTTTCCGATCGAACAAGCAAACACCCAAGTTTTCCCGAAACAGATCAACAAATGAAATAAGTTTAAAAACATTCACTTCATGCCTCAGTACCAACGGTCCAGCCGTAGAAGGGTCAAGCCAACGCCTCACATGTGGCACGCCGTACTGCCCCAAACCCTAGGGTTCAAAGGGCAGTTCAAGACGGTCACATAATCGAGTTAAGGTTTGTTGTCTTCGAGAGGGTCCATCGCGTTACTTGCACTACTTAGAACGTCTTTAAACCACGGAAAAATCAAACACTTGGAAATTTCCCGGCAGGGGAAAATGTGGGTATTTATATCCGGTCGAACTTTTTAACAGTTTCTAAAATATCCGGAAAAACATAAACGAAGTTAAATTATCCGATCAAATTAACGAGTCCCCAATAAAACCCTAGAAAACTCAACATTTAAGTGGAATTAAAAAATTCCCATAAAAAATTGCCAAGAAAGGACCTAAGAATAAATAAATGAAATTTCAGGGACTAAGTCAAATTTTAGCCGCGGAACCGCCGCCAAACCCTTGGTTTCGCCGCGGTTCCGCGGTCAAATTATTGACTTAGTGGACCGTACTTCACAGTAATTCTTAGTTTTTCCTTCTTGTTTTTCTGAGCATTTTTAATTCACAAAAATACACTGTTTTGAAAAATGTACAGAGAAGGGTTTTGTCGGGGTTTACGGGTTCGATCGGACTTCTAACTTCGTCTACACTTCGCCTAAAACTCTAGCTAGGCTCTGATACCACCGTAGGGTTCCTAGGAACGCTAATGAGGTCTCACAAGGCATCAACAATGCCAAATTTAGATTTTCCATGTGCCGAGAAACCCTAAACTAGATCGTTGACTAGTGATTAGACGAAAACTAATGCGAGCAAACAAATTTACTCTAAAAGTGAACGGAAATACAACCATTGTAGATCTGGTCCTCTACCTCCAAAGCTCTGTGACGATGTCCCTTCGCTGCGATCATCGGATCTCGGACTCTAGTGTTGAATTCATCGGAGAAATGATCGGGCTAGGTCGTCGACTTCGATGCCAAAGATGATCTACGTCGAGGCAACACAAGATCAAGCTCCAACTTCACCAAGTCATGAAACTTGTGAAGAAAACACCCTATACTACTTGGCAAGTGGTAAAGGATGAAGAAATAGGAAGTGGGTTCACTTTAGAATTGGATTTCTCACTCTTTTTTACAAGGGACCATTGAAGCTAGAATGATTTCTTCTTCTTGAAGAAGAAGAAGAAGAAGAAAAAAAATATGATTAGAATTATAAAATCAATTGATTAATTATAATAAATCAAGTGATGTTATCATATAGCAACCATGGGTTAGTTTAACAAGTGTAGAGAATAAACTAGGGTTAGGTGAATGGTTAGGTTTAAGAAAGAAACAAAGTGGTCAAAGCTTCATGAAGCTTCAAGGTTAAAACAAAAGATGCCACCATTTTGTTTCTTGCCCTAAATTGAATAAATAAAATAAATAATCAAGAAATGATAACAAAACCTTAACCATTCACTTAAAAATGGTTTAAAGTAAACATATATCCAAGTTTGCATGTATCATCAAACATGATACAAACAAGTGCACAAAAATATATCACATATACAATGTACACATCAAGTGAGAAAATCCATCTTAAGTGAACCAATACTAGTTAATGCAAAGTAATATATCAAATATAGAATTATACATTAAATCATTAAATCAACACTTGATTTAACGATCCGGTCATATCGCATATGACCGACTAATATCCAATGTATCGGCTTATCGAATCAATTCTTGATTCGATAACTAGGTTATATCGCATACAACCAATCGATACATTCATCACGAGAATATAATACGGTATCACATACACGTATTATTCTCGGTCCCGCACATATCTCATATGCGCTCCTATCTCGTTTTGCTAGAGCCAGGAAACCTCTGTGTAGGACTCTAAAGACTCGTCAATACGCCGGCAACAGGTGATGATCATATCAAACACCTACAAGCCGCAAGCGGTCTGCTAAACGTAACGGCCACCCGGGTATTGAGCGATCAGAAGATCGATGAGCAAGCCCGCTCACACTCCTGTGAATCCAACCAGTAACACTTACCGTACAGTCCGGTCTCATCGTCTGATATGTCTCATATCTTGCCTAGGGGTGGTAAACGTCAGACCCCAGCAGCTCGATAAGTCGTGTCGATATGAGGTCTATAACAGTTCGAGAAACTATTGGTAACACTTACCGGTAAATCTCAGCAACCCTGGCCAGGGATTTCTGGTTATAGCCAATCGAACACAGCGCAACATCAACTCCTTATACCTGGAGAGACGAATCCCCTCCTATCGCTCATTGCCTCCATGTGATTCGGGACTGTACCCAAAAACCACCATTTTGCACGCCCTCTTGGACGTGGTAAGGTGGAAATCAAAGCATAGTGGTAATCACACAAGACTCTATGACGATCTCGGGTCAACAGACTACTCTGTATCAGTGTCACCAGAGAACTGCCATCTGACGTGAGGTATAATACCATCTGGGAGTTCTCGGCGAGTCCGTCCAGTGTACCCAGTCTCCACTGAGCACCCGCATATCATCTCTGATGTCAAACACCAATGGATATGGGATCATCCATCGCCCATCTGTATGGGTCGAGAAGGTACACGCTAGTCTACTCTGGTATATCGATGCCCCGTCTCGATACACCAACGACTAGGGACTTGAAGGATGTACTTATGGACTACTATGTCCCCACTAGTATGATCCGCATCATAGTCCAGGTAGTCAAGTACACATCCTAAGGGCTTTACCAACATGTAGCAGAGAGACAATCAGTGTACACGTTAAGGTAATGAGCAACCAGGTAGTATACTATCATGTCGAGCAAGAAAGTCCTCCCTATATATGTCCAAGCATCCACTACAATATACATCCTATGTATAGTAATGGCCTCTAGGGCATACATATAACTAACACTCCTCATCGTGGCAAAACCAGTGTACATCAACGTCACTCCAAATCCCAATACCTTAGGCACCGCATCCTCAGATCGGCCCCCATATCCTGTAAGTCTCATGGATCCTGAGTGTCCAATATCGACATTCAAAAACATCATGAAAACTAGTGTCCAACACCGACACGTAATTCCTCATATAATAGGCTCCGTCTGCTTGATCGGCCCGAGGGCTCCGGCAGAACGGGTCGGCCTACATCTATCTCATAACTTTGGTCGGTATCCTCCAGATCTCCGCCGAGTCCAAATACTATCACCGGTAGGCAGTGCACCTCCCCTGCCAGGCTCATCGGCTAATCCATCGACATCCCTTTCTTGTCCCGGGGTACCATACCGGGTCCACCATGTACCCGCACACGGCCGCATCCACTCCTCGCATCGGGTTTCTAACAAAAGCCTCAGAACCGAGAAATCTCATGGTGGACGCATCGAAATATCATATCAAGAGAAACCGGCTTTTTCAAACAATGCATAATTTCTTGAAATACCACGGTCCTCAAATCCAGAAAACATCATATGAAATCCATATCTTAATGCGTAAATCCATGAAATATAATATATGCAACATAAAACAGTAATATGAGCATATAAAAGAAAAACCGCTATTTAAATGCATCAAGTTATTAAATATATCATGCGGTTCCCAATTTCTCCAAAGTCCACGCAACATCATATAAAGGTGAACATGTAGCTATAGCAAGATATGGGTATATACTTATCAATAATGATGTAATACTATATAGGTATATGTGTAGCCATAGCAAGGTATGTGTGTATACATGTAATTAATGATACAATACCATATAGGTATATGTGTAGCCATCACAAGGTATATGTGTAAGCATGTAGGCATAGTAAGGCATATGTGTAAGCATGTAGGTATAGCTGTATGCTATATTTCATATGCATAATGGAATAAGAATCAATGTCTCAATTGTCCCTAACCAATATAATAACACACACACATATATATATGTGTTGTGCGTGTCTTGGCAATTACCGATACAATATCACATATGTATATATGTTGTGCGTGTCATGGCAATTACCGACGGTGTGTACGTAGCTTACAATTTGTGCTCGAGCAACATGAACCGTCAATAATGGTGTTGTATCCCATTAATACTATGTCCATATGCAATAGGAAAATGAAGTATGCAACAATGGTAGACATGCAAAATCAATGTCCATATACTAATAACTAATAATCTTGTCATTGAATCTAGCCCAGACGCATAACGCCATACGGACGATTCCTTGTAGATGTTAAATCTACTCACAGATGACCTTGGGCTAAGTAAAGCCAACCACTTGCTTTACCTTCTTTGCAGCGTCCGAAGTCCCCGCCTGCGATCCTAAAATCATACAACAATCATAACAAGTTCATATTAGAAATCGACCAATAACATGTACAAACTACGTTTGATCGACGCACCAACTCATATCAAAATCTCAAGTGTTCTTCTTGTGGCTAACGTGCGTAGCGACACTACAAAACCAAGCCAAGAGCAACAGCTACACAAAGTACACGAACCGTGTCGGATAACGTAACACGCGTTGTCGTAACACTAGAAACGAGCAAAGTGATCCCAGATTTTGTATACAGTCAAAACATAAAAATCAGGCAATACGAAACACTTCTAAACAACTGCAGACAGCTACCCTACAAAACCCAAGCCCCAACTCCCCAAAACAACCGAGGTCGACGGATTTTCCTATATTGTCGCCGGCCAAAACCGCCCGGGTTGGGTTCGTGCTTCAGGTGTTCACTCAGGGTCACTAGTACAACACTAATACATTGCTAGATTTTCCAGTATACACTCGGGGTCACAACAGATCACAGATATTCTATAATGACACTAAAATATGATATGTGCACAAAACTATACTTTAAATGTTCTAAACTGAAACTAATAAGCTACACAACAATAAAAACACCTACTTTACAGTTAGAGAGCACTACCTTCCCAAACTTGCTCAAAACCCTTGCTTTCTAAGCTCCAAGTGATCTCCATAGGCTCTAGATCAAGTTTAATAAAGGGTTTAGTAAGTTTTGTGAAGAGTAGTGAGGATTTGGCTTGAGTTTTGTGATGAACATGAAGAGGTTTCAGTTTGAGAGAAGAGGAATAATGAGAATGATTGAGAATGAGATAAGAATGGGAGAATGAGAGTGGGAGATGAGATAAAGATGAGAGGGTGAGTGTAGGGTGACTGCACCCTTACACTTACTCTCTCCCTCTCCATCATTAATTCAAGCCATCATTAATGCAAGCATTCTTATCCCATGACTCACCAAGCCACCTCCCCCTATTCCAAAACAAAAAGATGACACTCATAATAAATATCTATGTGCAAGTTTAAATCAAGGCTTGGATTTATTTAAGGTGTCATGGCCACTAAACAAGGTTAACACTAAACAACCCCTATGTTAACATGCACACTGTGTGTAGGTAAAAACAAATAATAATAAAATATTGGTTAATCTATATAAAATACGAGAAAACTATTTTGGTAAACTTTTTACTAAAAACCCTCATTAACGCTTAATTAACACTAATCGTATTCTAAGGTGTTACAATCTCCCCCTCTTAAGGAAATTCGTCCCCGAATTAAAAATTCTTCTCCGAATTAAAAATTCTTCTATGCGTAACTTCAAAGAGATGAGGGAATTTCTTCCACATCTCGCTCGCAGCCTCCCAAGTGATCTCCTCACTAGACGGGCTACGCCAAAGAACCTTCACAGTTGGCAAGACCTTTGACCGAAGTTTCTCCACCTGCCGATCCAATTAAACTATCGGCTGCTTGGTGAACGAAAGTTCGCATCCCAATTGAATGGTTTGGTGCTGAATCATGTGAGAAGGGTCATGAAGGTATTTGCGAAGTATAGACACAAGGAATACGGGGTGAACATCCGGAAATCTGGGTGGAAGTGCAAAACGATAGGCAACGATACTAACTCGTTCAAGGATCACAAAAGAACTTACAATTCTGGGTCTAAGCTTCCCTTCTTCCCAAATCTCAACACGCCATTAATCGGAAAAATCCATAGGAATACATGATCTCCCACTGCGAACTCAAGCCTGCGACGACGACGGTTGGCATAAGACTTCTGTCAACACTGGGCTGCTCTCATCCTGTCCAGAATCAACTGGATTTTCTCCGAAGTCTCTTGACTAGCTGGGGTCCAAAAATCCTGCTCTCGCGGAGTTGGTCTAACAGACTGGCGATTGACACAATCTACCATACAAAGCCTAAAAAGGTGCCATCTGAATCGTCTCCTAATAACTGTTATTGTAGGAGAACTCTATCAATGGCAAGTGACGATCCCAACTGCCAACAAAATTTAGTATGCACGCACGAAGCATATCCTCCAGAGTCTGTACAGTCCGCTCTGACTGACCATCGGTCTATTGATGGAAAGCCGTGCTAAGCTCAACAAGGTACCCAAGGCTTCCTGAAGCTTCTGCCAAAGACGGCTAGTGAACTGGGTGCCTTTGTTGGATACAATGCATGAAGGAACTCCGTGCAAACGCACAAACTTACCAATGTACAATTGATCATACTGATCATAACTGTAAGTGGTCTTCACTGGAAGGAAGTGAGCCGCTTTCGTTAACCGGACAACAAAATCACCCAAATAGAGTCATACCCTTTACTAGACCTGGGTAGATCCACAACGAAATTCATGGAGATCTGCTCCCATTCCCATACCGGAACGGTTAAAGGTTGCAACTCTCCTGCTGGTCTCAAATGCTCGACCTTAGCTCGTAGACAAGTCAGGCACCTTGAAACGAAATCCGAAACATCACTTTTCATCCCTGCCCGCCCGTAACTATCTCTTAAGTCATATTACATCCTGGTGGAACTTGGGTGAACACTAAAAGCTGACTAATGTGCTTGCTCTAAGATCTCGCGTCTCTACCCATCAGTATCAGGTGCACACAAATGAGTACCTAAACGTAGCATACCCTGGTCATCAATCAAGAACTCCGAATCTCTACCCTGCCGAACATGCTCAAGAATTTCAGATAAATGGGCATCGGCGGGCTGTGCCTCACGAAAAAGATTAATTAGAAGTGGACGGGCGCGGACATGTGCAAACTGTCCCCCAGTGGAGTTGAACTTAAACTATACTCAGCTGTCACACAAGAACTGTAAATCTGCAGAAGACTGTCTCTAAACTGCGCTCATCTGGGACAAGCTAACCCCCGGGCCTACGACTCAAAGCATCAGCTACCACAATCGCCTTGCCCCGGGTAATAAAGGATCTCACAATCATAAACCTTCAAATGCTCCATCCAACGGCGCTGTCTCAAACTCAGATCCCGCTGCAGGAAGATTAAGCTCTGGTGGTCTGTGAAAATCTGACACGACTCTCCATACAAGTAGTGCCTCCAAATCTTCAGCACAAGACCACCACGGCCATCTCAAGATCATGAGTGAGATAATCCTGCTCGTTCTTCTTCAACTGTCGGGAAGTATAAATGACAACTCTATCATGCTACATTAATAGACAACCGAGCCCCACTCGCGAAACATCACAGTAAACGACAAAGTTGCCGGATCCCGAAATCAATGATACAACTGGTGCAGTCGTCAACCGAGTCTTCAACTGCTGAAAACTCAGCTCGCATGCCTCAGTCGAAAGAAAAGGAACCCCCTTCCTGGTCAGTACGGTCAGCGGTGCAACGATACTCGAGAAATCCTGCACGAAACGGCGGTAAAAGCCGGCTAAGCCCAAAAGTTGCGGACCTTTGTCACTGATACAAGTATGGGCAAAAATTGTACGGCCTCGATCTTCTTTGGGTCTATACGAATACCGTCTCCCGTAACCACATGACCTAGGAAGTCAACACTATCAAGCCAGAAGAAACACTTCGAGAATTTAGCAAACAGCTGGTGCTATCTCAATGTCTGCAAAGAAATCCTCAAGTGCTGTTCATGTTCCTCTCGACTCTTGGAAATAAACCAGTATGTCATCAATAATACAATAATAAACTGGTCGAGGAACGACCTGAAAAATCTGGTTCATCACATTGAAGAACACTGCTGGGGCATTAGTGGGTCCGAATGACACCACCAAAAATTCATAATGCCCGTAGCGCGTATTAAAAGCAGTCTTTGGAATGTCATCATTCCGAATCCACAACTGATGATGACCTGATCACAAACAAACTTAGAAAAATGTCCCGCACCCTGGAGCCGATCAAGAAATCGTCATTGCGAGTTAAAAGATACTTATTCCACACCGTAACTCGGTTCAATTGATGATCAATCAATACACAACCTCAAACTGCCATCCTGCTTCTTGACGAACATAACAGGAGCTCCCCAAAGCGAAACACTTGGACATACAAGTCCCCCTAAGAAGCAACTCTTGTAGCTGATCCTTAAGCTCTGTAAGCTCCGCCGGCTCATCTGGAACAATGTCGGAATAGTCTCACACGATAGGAACCCGGTCCAATGAATCTACTGTTGCTCCAGTATCATGAATGGAAGCTAAGAATCCTCGACACCCCCTCCTCAAAAGCTGACTAGCGAAAAAGGCTGAAATCAAGCTGTGAAGGGTGGCACCACGGTCTCCCTGCACAACAAGAACTAACTCTCCGGAAAAACAAAACCTGAATGTCTTCTCGCGGCAGTCCACAGATGCATAGCACATAGCTAACCAGTCCATGCCCAGGAGAACGTCAAAGTCCAACATATCTAGAAGGATCAAATCGACGGACGAATCTCTATCTCCTATCCGATTGGCACATGACCGAAACACTTGTCGTGCAACAAAAGAATCGCTAATAGGAGTAATCACAACAAACGGATGATCTAGCATACACGACCCTCGGCCCAATCTCGGCACGAAGTGTGTAGAATAAACGAGTGCATAGATCCCGAATTAAACAAACATGCGCATCGAAGGAACATACGAAAAAGAATACCTGAAACCACTGCATTGGACGCCTGCGTGTCCTTATGAGTAGAAGCAAATGCTCATGCCTGCTTTCTACCTGCAACTGGCTGTATCCTTTAACATCCTGTTCTCTCTGAACAAACCCTCCGCGACTACGACCTCTCTGAACAAAAGTCTGACGTGGATCATCAACAGGCGCAAAAGGCGACTCTCCCTGAGGTGAAGGTGGTAAGGTAACATATGGTACGGCTGCCCTTCTCTGGCGTACCACGGAACATTTTCTAACGAGGTGATGGAAACTCCCACACCTGAAACATCCATACGATGGCTGCTGAGCCTCCTGGGGATAAGAGCTAAACAACTGAGCTTGTCCCAAGCCACTGCTACTCCCGCGACCCGAACGAAATCTGTCGCGGCGTCTAAACATCTGTCTCTGGGCTGATACACCTGTTCGAGCCATCCTTGGTCCAGAAACTTCCAAAGTCTCGGGAAGACGCTCCTCATCAAATAGGGTTGCGTCCACTGCTGCTGTATACGTGACCCAATGCTGTGTGCTGATAGCAAGGAATAACTGGGTAACAGGGGTGGCAACCTCCTGTCGCTGCACTCGACTGGCCTCAACCAACGATCCCATCATCTGGCGCAAATCCTTCATATCTGCCTCTAGCCTAGCGAGACGATCTATCGAAGGCGGGTCAATCTGCTCCTGTACAACGACCGTACCGTACTGGTCAGTCCTCGTCTCAGACGAGCCAACTTTGACCTCGGCTCTCGCTGCCTCTCTCTGAGCCCTCGTAGTCTTTGGCGGCATAGTGGCTAGAAATGTAAATAGGATCTGATAAGATCACGGAAATTGAATCACAAGGATGTATCTAATCATGGAAGGAATTTCAACCAATAAGTACTAAGGTCACTTAAGCGGAGTACCATGTCGTAAGTATGCCGCGGACATACACACGCTACGTCACTCTTCTTAAGCTAACCTACTCCATCATACCAAGGTCATCCTACACTGCAAAAGGTAAAACCTAGTGCTCTAATACCAATTTTTTCACGACCCGAAATTTGGCATGTGATAGCACTTAAACCACGTAACGTGTACGGGCGTAACGCAATTCAAGTAAGCCGAAAACCCAGAAATCTAAACCATCAAAAGTAGCAAGTGATAAGAACATTGTTAAAAACTTTTGGGAATCTCAAGTAAAAATCTTTGAAGTCCAAATTTACTTTCTTTAAAATTTGGCAGCACCTCCTTTGTAAAAACTAGCCACGAAACGGGTACAAACATAAGATAAAGTATAGCATCCCCAAACGGGAGCAAATCCACACCCAAAGAAGGAAACAACCACCACAAGAAGATATACGATGCCGTAGCAAAGAAAATAGACGATATAGAGTGAAAACAACAATAAGCATAAAACTGCATAACAAAAGCCGGCTCACACGAGCACGACACTCAGAGTCACAAAATAATACACAATATCGTCCTCACATCTCGTCTCTAAGTCAATACATGAAAGTAGTAGATGGAGAGTACTAAGTACAATAAGATATACAATGAGCATCATCAGATAACCGCAAAACCCACCTATAGAAAAACTGCTCACAGTCAGCCGTACCAGTATCCGCTGCAAAAGATACGATAAGAAGAAGAAGCCCTGCCGCTACCACTCTGAGGGACAACCTGCAAAACACCGTGGCACAACGGGGGTGAGTTGCCAACTCGTGAATAGTAAATAACATCATGTAGGTAATCGCAAGTATGCACGTACTGCGATAATCTATCATATGCAACTGATAGTATAATAAGACAAAATGTATATGCAACAGTCTTGAAAGGTACTCTATCGGGTACTACTAATACATGAAGCAATGCATATCAAATGAAAGCTGAGTATGGGATAAAACATATCATCATCACGGAATCCTCATCGTGGAAAAATCAGTGTCCATCAACGACACTCCAAATCCCAATACCTCAGGCACTGCATCCTCAGATCGACCCTCATATCCTGTAAGTCTCATGGAACCTGAGTGTCCAACATCGACACTCGAAAACATCGTGAAAACCAGTGTCCAGCATCGACACATAAATCCTTATATAATAGGCTCCGTCAGTCGGATCAGCCCGCGGGCTCCGGCAGAACGTGTCGGCCTACATCCATCTCATAACTCCGGTCGGTATCCTCTACATCTCCGTCGAGTCCAAATAGTATCATCGGTAGGCAGTGCACCTCCCCTGCCGGGCTCATCGGCTAATCCATCGACATACATTTCTTGCCCCGCGGTACCATACCGGGTCCACCATGTACCCGCACACGGCCGCATCCACTCCTCGCATCGGGTTTCTAACACAAGTTTCAGAATCGAGAAATCTCATGGTGGACGCATCTAATTATCATATTAAGAGAAACCTGGTTTTTTAAATAATGCATAATTTCTTGAAATACCACGGTCCTTAAATCCAGAAAACATCATATGAAATCCATATCTCAATACGTAAATCCATGAAATATAATATATGCAACATAAAACAGTAATATGAGCATATAAAGGAAAAACCGCTATTTAAGTGCATCAAGTTATTAAATATATCATGCGGTTCCTAATTTCTCCAAAGACCTTGCAACGTCATATAAAGGTGAACATGTAGCTATAGCAAGATATGGGTATATGCCTATCAATAATGATGTAATACCATATAGGTATAAGTGTAGGCATAGCATGGTATGCATGTATAGATGTCAATAATGATACAATACCATATAGGTATATGTGTAGCCATAGCAAGGTATATGAGTAAGCATGTAGGCATAGTAAGGCATATGTGTAAGCATGTAGATATAGCTGTATGCTATATTTCATATGCATAATGGAATAAGAATCAATGTCTCAATTGTCCCTAACCAATATAATATCACATATGTATATGTGTTGTGCGTGTCATGGCAATTACCGATACAATATCACATATGTATATATGTTGTGCGTTTCTTGGAAATTACCGGCGGTGTGTGTGTAGCATACAATTTGTGCTCGTGCAACATGAACCGTCAATAATGGTGTTGTATCTCATTAATACTATGTCCATATGCAATAGGAAAATGAGGTATGCAACAATGGTACACATGCAAAATCAATGTCCATATAATTTTAACTAATAATCATGTTATTGAACCTAGCCCAGACGCATAACGCCATACGGACGATTCCCCTGTAGATGTTAAATCTACTCACAAATGACCTTAGGCTTAGTAAAGCCAACAACTTGCTTTCCCTTCTTCGCAGCGTCCGAAGTCCCCACCTGTGATCCTAAAATCATACAACAATCATAACAAGTTCATATTAAAATCAACCAATAACACGTACATACTACGTTTGACCGACGCACCAACTCCAATCAAACTCTCAAGTGTTCATGTAGTGGCAAACGTGCGTAGTGACACTACGAAACCAACCCAAGAGCAATAGCTACACAAAGTACACGAACCGTGTCGGATAACGTAACACGCATAGTTGTAACACTAGAAACAAGCAAAGTGATCCCAGATTTTGTATACAGTCAAAACATAAAAATCAAGCAGAAATAAACACTTATAAACAACTGCAGACAGCTACCCTACAAAATCAAAGCCCCAACTCCCCAAAAGAACTGAGGTTGCCGGATTTTCCTATATTGTCGCCGGCCAAAACCGCCCAGGTGGGGTTCGTGCTTCAGGTGTTCACTCAGGGTCACTAGTACAACACTACTGCAATGCTAAATTTTCTAGTATATACTCGGGGTCACAGCAGATCACAGATATCCTATAATGACACTAAAAATACGATATGTGCACAAAATTATATTTTAAGTGTTCTAAACTGAAAATAATAAACTGCACAACAATAAAAACACCTACTTTACAGTTAGAGAGCACTACCTTCCCAAACTTTCTCAAAACCCTAGCTTTCCAAGCTCCAAGTGATCTTCATAGGCTCTAGATCAAGTTTAATTAAGGGTTTAGTGAGTTTTGTGAAGTGTAGTGAGGCTTTGGCTTAAGTTTTGTGATGAACATGAAGAGGTTTCAGTTTGAGAGAAGAGGAATAATGAGAATGAGATAAGAATGGGAGAGAATGAGAGTGGGAGATAAGATAAAGATGAGAGGGTGAGTGTAGGGTGAGTGGACCCTTACACTTACTCTCTCCCTCTCCATCATTAATGCAAGCCTTCATTAATGCAAGTATGCTTATCCCATATCCCATGACTCACCAAGCCACCTCCCCACATTCCAAAACAAGAATATGACACTCACAAAAAATATCTATGTGCAAGTTTAAATCAAGGCATGCATTTGTTTAAAGTGTCATGGCCACTAAACAAGGTTAACACTAAACAACCCCTATGTTAACATGCATAAATGTGTGTAGGCAAAAACAAATAATAATAAAATATTGATTAATCTATATAAAATGGGAGAAAACTATTTTTGTAATTTTTTTACTATAAACCTGCATTATTGCTTAATTAACACTAATCGCATTCAAAGGTGTTACAGTCTTGCATAGCCAACTCCAATGTATTATCAACCATAACACATGTATGCATGAATGTGCGCATTCATATCATCATATGTACATACATAAATTCATGCATACAATAAATAAAGAAAATGTTATAAGTAAAATGGCGAATGGTCATTAATATTAAATCAACAATTGATTCAATAAACCGGTCATATCGCAAACGACCAGACAAGTAGAAAACGCCAGATTATTATGCGGTATCATATGCATGCATTTAATCAAGTACCCACGCAGATCACCATATGCACCCCACATCGTTTCGCCTAAGCTAGGTAACCCCTTTGTGGGACTTTAAGGCTCGTCAATACGCCGGCAGTAGGTGATGATCATATCAAACACCCAAAAGCCGCAAGCGGTCAGGTAAACGTAACGGCCATCCGGGTATTGAGCGAGCAGAAGAAAAACAAGCGAACCTGTCAAAACTCCTGTCGAGCCAACCGGTAACACTTACCGTACAGTCCGGTCTCTTCGTCAGATATGCTGCATATCGAGTCTAGGGATGCAACGTCGACCCTAATAACTCAATAAGTCATGCCGATATATGGCCTATAACAGATCGAGAAACTACTGATAACACTTATCAATAAATCTCATCAGCCCTGGCCAGGGACTTGCTGATATAGCTAATCGAGCACAGCGCAACATCAACCCCCTATACCGAGAGAGACAAAATACCTCCTATCGCTCATTGCCTTCATATGTCTTGGGACTGCACTCAAAAGCCACCTGTTTGCACGACTCAGTGGAGCCGTGGTAAGGTGGAAATCAAAGTACAGTGGGAGAACACACAAGACTCTATGACGATCTCGGGTCTATAGACTAACCTATACCAGTGTCACCTGAGAACTGCTATCCGATAATAGATATAATACCACATAGGAGTTCTCAGCGAGTCCGTCCAGTGTACCCAGTCTCCACCGAGCACCCGTATACAATCTTGGTGTCAAACACCAATGGATATGGGATCATCCATCGCCCATCACATGGGTCAAGAATCGTATACGGTAGTCTACTATGGATTATCGATGCCCCATCTCGATACACCCACGACTAGGGACATTTCAGGATATGCTTAGAAACTACTCATGTCCCACTAGTATGATCTGCATCATAAACACAGTAGTCAAGCAAATATCCTCAGGGTTTTATCAACATGTACCAAATGAATAAAAGCATGATCAAGTGAACATGTCAGGATAAAGAGTAACCAGATAGCATACTATCATGTCAATCAAGAATGTCCTCTGAATATATATATATATATATATATATATAAATACATCCACTATCAAATAATGGCCTCTAGGGTATACATATATCCAACAATCTCCCACTCGCACTAAGGCCAATTATTGGCATATCTCATACCCAACATCTCAAAAAGTCGCTGATGCTGCGGCTGAGGGAGGGCCTTGGTGAGTGGATCCGCGGAGTTGTTCTTTGTATCTACTCTTTGAATCTCGATCTCACGGCGATCAACTATCTCCCGGATCAGATGATATCGTCTCAGGATGTGTCTGGATCGCTGATGGGACCTGGGCTCCTTGGCAAACGCCATAGCCCCATTATTATCACAATACAATGGTATTGGATAAATAATGGTTGGAACTACTCCTAGCTCCGTGATGAACTTCTTCATCTGGACGGCTTCCTTGGCGGCATCATTTGCAGCAATATACTCAGCTTCCATCGTAGAGTCTGCAACGGAATCCTGTTTGGAACTCTTCCAACACACCGCCCTCTATTGAGGGTAAATACAAACCCAGAGATAGATTTGCTATTGCCCTTATCACTCTGGAATCTCGAATCGGTAAAGGCCTCCATTTTGAGATCTCCGTTACCATACACCAAGAACAGTTCTTTAGTCCTTCGCAAGTACTTAAGAATGTTCTTCACAGTCGTCCATTGATTCTTCCCTGGGTTGGATTGTTACCTGCTTATTACACCTAGTGCACAAGTTACATCAGGGCGTGTACATAACATTACATACATTATAGATCCTATGGCTGAAGCGTAGGGAATAATGCTTATGCGAGCTCTCTCTTCATCAGTCTTTGGGCAAAAGTCCTTGGAGAGAGTGACTCCATGGGAAGAGGGTAAGGCACCCCGCTTAGAGTCTTCCATACTAAATCTCTTTAGGATAGTGTTGGTGTACCTGGTTATGGACAATCCCAATAACTTTTGGATCTATCCCTATAGATCTGAATGCCCAATATGTACGTGGAATCACCCAGGTCCTTCATGGAGAACCTTTGTGATAAGAATGATTTGACCGACTGAAGCATAGGGACATCATTTCCTATCAGAAGAATGTCATCCACGTACAATACGAGGAATGCGACAGTTCGCCCTACAGTCTTCTTATAAACACAAGGTTCATCTGGATTTTTGATGAAATCAAACTTTTTGATAACATCATCAAAACAGATGTTCTAACTCTATGATGCTTGCTTTAATCTATAAATAGATTTAAGCAATCTACATACTTTCTCGCTGCTCCCACTGTCAACGAAACCCTCTGACTGATCCATATAAACGCATTCTTCTAAATCACCATTTAGAAATGCAGTTTTAATGTCCATCTGCGAGATTTCATAGTCGCAGAGAGCAGCAATAGCAAGTAGGATCCGAATGGATTTAAGCATGGCTATGGGAGAAAAAGTTTCATCATAGTCCATACTGTAAGTCTATGTTACCCACCCCGGTACTTATGGGGAGGCGGAAAGAGTAAAAATCAAATTTTTATCACAAGGAAAAATAGACTAACCATGAAGGATCTTTGCTAAACAAAAACTAACAAATATACAAGGATCTTTAACTACTAGGTTAAGAGGTTCTACCAAAAGCATGAACTCCTTCTCTTCTTGTGTTGCTTCCTTTTTTTGTGAGCTCGTTTGAGTGGTGTAGATGGCTCCTCCTCTTCTTCTTTACTTTGCCAAAGTAAGATCCACCTGAAGGCCTCTACCTTGAGCTCCTACCTCAACAATGAAGTAACTAGAGTGCTTAGCTTGCTAGACTAAGAACCCTAAAGTGAGTGGAGAGGTGTTTTGGTGGTTTAGACTCAAAAGCTTATGATTTTCAACACATGAAACACTTAAGCTTTGAGAGAGGAAGAGGGAGAGCTAACTATGAGAGAGAAAGAGAATGATAGAATGAAATGAACCTTGCTCTCATATGATAAATATATGATAATAATAATAATAATAATTAAGAAAATTGTGATGGTGAATTGATTTGACCATTATCATTTCACATTTAATGCTACGCATGCTTCAAGAAGCATCTTATGCTTAAGAAAAATATCAAGGTCAATGTAAGTCAACAAGTTAAATGGTCAAACCAATTCTAACCATGATACAAATATAGTTAATTAATATTATTAATCATATTTCTCATTCTCATTAGGGTTTTGATCAAGTCAATGGTCAAAAACCCTAATGAGGTGTCTCCCTCTCCGCCGCTGTCAACTGTACGTACGTACCCGCATTCGTGTTCCGAAGAAACACGAATACAATGAGACAAGACCAATCCCAAAATAAATACTAGGATCTGGCTTAAACCAAAGCCCACTAGTAGTAACTGCCTGGACACCTAACGTGCACAAGTTCGCGTATATGAACTAACCCCCGTCGTAAAACCATACGACCTCTACTCTGTTTTCCCCAAAGGCGAACAACCCTCTGTGTAGGACTCTAAAGTCTCGACACTATGCTGGCAGTGGGTTTTGTTGGAGATAGTGCCCTCAGAGTCAATTATTGGATCACAGGCACATGATTGCAATGATTGAGGGAGGACCTATCCCGGTAGGACAGTCTTACTCAAGATGATAGTATGCTATCTGGTTTATCTTTATCATCGTGTACTGCTTTAGGTGACCTGACATGTCGCTATTACACGTTGATAGAGCCCCTAGGATTCTTGCTTGACTGCCAGCAGTATGAGGGCGATCATATATGTGAGAGCTGGTAGTCTATAAGCACATCCTTAAAAGGTCCCTAGTCGTGGGAGTTTCGAGATAGGGCATCGATACTCCAGAGTAGACTAGTGTATACAGTCGAGACCCCGATGAAGGGCGGTGGCCGGTCTCATAAGCCATTGGTGTCAGTTGGTTCACCTAAGATGTATACAGGTGCTCATTAGGTTATGAGTACACCGGACAGGACTCGCCAGGAACATGCTAGTTGGTCTTATACCTGACGTCAGATAGCAGTTCCCTGGTGACATGTGTACAGGTTAGTTCATCGACCTGGGGATCTTCATTTGTCTCGTGTGAGTTCCCACTGTACTTTGATTACTACCCTACCACGCTCAAAGGAGACGTGCAAACAGGTTTTAGTTGGGTACTGTCCCGAGCTACATGGAGGCAGTGAGCGGATCTTCAGGGGTTCGTCTCTCCCGGTATTGGGGGTGAGGTCGCGCTGTGTCTAGGAGAGCCATTACACGAAGCCCTCGGCCGAGGCAGGAGATTTACTGGTAGGTATTCCAGTAGTATCTCAGGGTGTTCTGGGCTACACTCCGACACGACTTGTACCGCTTTTGGGGGTCTGACTTTTACCAACCCCCTAGGCCCGCCATGCGATGCTCATAGACGAACGGACCGGACTGTACGGATATTGTCACTGACAGGCTCAGTAGGGTGTCAGGATGAGTTCGCTCATCGACGTCCCTTTTGGTCAATACCTGGTAGCCCGTTACGTATTGGCTTATACCTCTGACGTGCTAGTGGTTAAATCCACAACCAAGGTGTTAACGAGTCTTTAGAGTCCCCCACATTCAGTTGCTCAAGTTTTCGGGCGAAACGCTGTAGAGGCCGTATGGAGATATGGCAGGGTCCGATCAGATACGTGCGGTATTGCACGGATCAGGATCAGACAGTTAGTACTGTTAGTTATGTATATGCCCTAGAGGCCATTGTTGTACATATGATGTATATTATAATGGATGCTTGGATATATATAGAGATGACTTTCTTGCTCGTCATGATAGTATGCTATTTGGTTTCACTTTATCTTAACATGTTGACTTGTATTGGTTTACTGTTTTACTCTCACATGTTGATAAAGCCCTTAAGACTTGTACTCGACTACTGGGACTATGATGAGATCATACTAGTGGGGCCGCGGTAGTCGATGAGTACATCCTATAACTGTTCCTAGTCGAGGGTATATCGAGACAGGGCATCGATACACCAGAGTAGACTAGCGTATACGCATCTTGACTCATATGATGGGCGATGGATGATCCCATATCCATCGGTGTTAGACATCAGAGATGGTGTACGGGTGCTCAGTGGAGACTGGGTACACTGGACGGACTCGCCGAGAACTCCCAGATGGTGTTATACCACACGTCAGATGGCAGTTCTCCGGTGACACAGGTACAGGGTAGTCTGTAGACCCGAGATCGTCATGGAGTCTTGTGTGATTCCCACTGTGCTTTGATTTCCACCTTACCACGTCCAAGAGGGCGTGTAAAACGGTGGCTTTTGGGTACAGTCCCTAATCACATGGAGGCAATGAGCGATAGGAGGGGATTCGTCTCTCCCGGTATAGGGAGTTGATGTTGTGCTGTGTTCGATTGGCTATAACTGGAAGTCCCTGGCCAGGGCTGATATGGAGATTTACTGGTAAGTGTTACTAGTAGGTTCTCGACCCGTTATGAGCCATACATCGACACGACTTATCGGTTACTGGGGTCTGACGTATACCACCCCTAGACTTGATATGCGACATATCAGACGAACAGACCGGACTGTACGGGAGTGTTACTGATTGGATTCACAGGAGAACGCACAGGCTAGCTTGTTGATCTTCTGATCGCTCAATACCTGGGTGGCTGTTACGTTTAGCTGACCACTTGCAGCTTGTGGGTGTTTGATATGATCATTACCTGCTACCGGCGTATTGACGATTCTTTAGAGTCCTACACAGAGGTTTCTTGGCTCAGGCGAAACGGAGTAGTGGCGCATATGTGATATGCGCAGGAGCATGAATAATGCGATATGGGAAACCGTATTATATTCTCGCGATATATGGATATGAACCGGGTCATCGGATCAAGTGTTGATTCGATGAATCGGTACATGATATTAGTCGGTAATATTCGATATAGTCGGATCGTCGAATCAAGTGTTGATTCGATGATTTAATGTATAATAATATATATGATATATTGTATTACATTATCTAATATTGGCTCACTTTATTATTTCATTTTCTCAGTGGATGATACATTGATATATATGCGATATATGTTAATTGTATTATTTTATTTTGTTGCAAATATATAATATATATGTGATATATATATTATTGTGACATGATATGATTAATTGTTAAACATGTTTAAGGATGATTAATTGAGGTTAAGGTTTGATTAGGGTAGGATGCTTCAAGTTCCTTCTAGAAGCTTTCTTCTTTTGTCATTCTTAAGATATTTAGAATGACACATTCTTTTAACCTAACCAAACCTTAACCCTAGTTGTTTCTCTACACATTCTTATCCACTCATCCTTGACCATGGTTAATAATTCAATCATATACTTTGGTTTCTATTCATCACAAAAGGATTAAGATGATTATCATTTCCATTATCTTCTTCTTCTTCTCTCTTGAAGAAGCTCTCTTGAAAATCCTTAAGTGATGATAAAATATGAGAAAATGATATAAAAAAGAAAGCAAAAATACTACTCCCTCATCCTCATCTCATCTAGCCCATGGGATTAGTATGTTCTACTCTTTTGAGTGAGAAAGCTTGAGTCGTAGCAACTTCAAGGTACATCATCGGAGATTTGGAATACGACAAGCTAGAATGGATCGTTCGAGTCGTGGAGCCTCTCATGAGTCCGGGAGATCGTGGATCGCGGCAAAGGGACTTCTACTCGGAGCTTGTGAAGCGAAGGAGCGGACTACAAAGGTTGTAATCCCTCACACTTAGATAAAAGTTATCATTTTGCATGTTAAACCCTAATAATCTAGAAAAGATCCCGGCTTTGGGTTGTTCGGCACGTCTAAAATTTAATCCGGGCATGTTTGATGCCTTTTGAACCTTCACAAGAGTGTCTAGGAACCCTACAGTGGTATCAGAGACTAGCTAGAGCATTAAGCGATGTGTTTACGAAGTTAAAACTCCGATCGAACCCGAAACGACGAAACTTGACCCCGCTCTAGAAATTTTTTAAATTTTGGGATTTTTCTGAATTAAAAATATGTAAAAAAATCAGCAGGGAATTCTAAGAATTACCATGAAACACGTGCCCTCAATTCCACCAACTGAGCGCGGAACCGCGGCAGGAACATGGTTATCGCGGTGGTTCCGCGGCTTAACTGTAGGATTGGGACACGTGGCTTCATGGTATTGACCGTAGGTACTTGCTGACTATTCTGGGTATTTTTAATCTGTTCCAGGTGTTTAAAATTCTGGGGTTTGTTTTGTAATAGTAGACTCGATCGGAAATTTTAAATTCGTATTTTTTCCGGATATTTAGAAACTGTTAAACTATTTGAACGGATATCATTAACTTACTGTTTCCCGGTACGGCAAATTTTCAAGTGTTGAAATTTATTCGGGTTTAAATCTTTCAGAAAATTGTACAAGTTAAGCGGTGGACCCTCTAGAAGACAACAAACCTTAACTCGATTATGTGACCGTCTTGAACTGCCTTTTGAACCTTCGGGTTTGGGGCAGTACGGCGTGCCACATATGAGGCGTTGGCTTGACCCTTCTACGGCTGGATCACCAGTACTGTGACATATTCTGGGATCATTTGTGTTAGTGTATATGCCCTAGAGGCCATTACTGTATCATACTAGTTTGTATATTACTTAATGGATGCTTGGGATATTCACCTTGTATATACAATCTTGCTCAAAATAGTAGTATGCTACTTGGTTTGTTTCTACTTCAATGTGTACATGTGTTTATTTTTGTATATCGTCTATACACATTAGTAGAGCCCTTAGGATCTTTGCTTGATTACCAGCGATGTGATGGCCGTCACACTAGTGGGGCTGGGTAATCTATAAGCACATCCTTATGCAGGTCCCTGGTCGCAGGACTATCGAGACAGGGCATCGATACTCCGGAGTAGACCAGCGCATGCGCTTCTCATCCCAGTGTGGGAGACGGTCTGTCCCACAGCCGTCAGTACGTCGTACTTGAGATAGTATGCGGGTGCTCGTTAGGTTACGGGTACACTGGACAGGACTCGTCGGGAACTGACTAGTTGGTATTATACCTATCGTCAGTTATCAGTTCCCAGGTGACATGAGTACAGCTTAGTCCGCTGACTTGACACTGTCACTTCGCCTCGGGTGTGTTCCCACTGTACTTTGATCACTACCCTACCACGGCTCAAAGGAGTCGTGCAAACAGGTGGTGGTTGGGTGCAGTCCCGAAGCACTTGGAGGCAGTGACGGTTAGACAGGATTCGTCTCTCCCGGTATTGGGGGTTGACATCGCGCTGTGTCTAGGAGAGCCATTACACGAGTAGTCCCTGGCCTGGGCAAACGAGATATACTGGTAGGTTTCCAGTGTTATCTCAGGGTGTTTTGGGCTTCGCTCCGGCACGACTTGTACCGCTATTGGGGACTGACGTTTACCGCCCCCTAGGCCCGCCATGCGATGTATCAGACGAACAGACCGGACTGTACGGAGAATGTCACACTCAGGCTCAGTAGGAGTTCAGATGGGTTTCGCCTCGTCCGTCTTCTTGTCGGCATTACCTGGGGACCGTTACGCACAGCTAGTGCCGCTTGCGGTCTGTGGTTAAACCCACTGCCAGCGTAGTGTCGAGTCTTTAGAGTCCCACACAGAAAGCTTTTCGCCTTTAGGCAAAAGAGTAGAGGTCGCATGGTATTGCGACAGGTCGCATGGTTTTGCGACAGGGTTCGGTCACATCCGTGCACTTGTGCACGTACAGTGTCCGGACAGTTTACACTAGCGGGCTTTGGTTTAAGCCAGATCCTAGTGTACCTTATGGGATTGGATTTATCCAGTTTGCATTCGTGTTCCTCGGAACGCGGATGCGGGTGTGTATGCACAGTTGACAGGGAGGCAGAGGCAGCGGATTCTCATTAGGGTTGTTGACAGTTGACCGTTGACTATTTGACTTTATGCTCAACCCTAATGAGAATATGATATGTGATTAACTATTATATTAATTAAGTATTATGGTGATATGGTTGTTGACTTGTTGACTTTTGTTGACTTGTTGACTTTGTTGACTTGTTGACTTTTGTTGACTTGTTGACCGGTTGACTAGGCTTGACTAGTTGACCATCATGATAACCATAGCCATCATTTCATGGCAAAGACTTTTGTTTACTTGCTCATTTGTGTAAAATGAGTGCATGAAATGATATGGGTGTGGTTGCTTCTAACCATTACATAAGACTTTTGTTAATATGATGAGTTATCATTGCTTTGGATTATGAGAGGGTGAGAGACAAAATACTTGCTCATTCTTTCTTGCTCATTCTCTCTCTTGTTCTTGAGCTCTCCTCTTGCTCTCACCCTCAACCTCTTGCTCCCTCTCTTGATCTATGGTTCTCTTGTCTCATGAGTTGAGAATCAAGAACCATAGATAAAATCCCATTCTATTTCCTCTCTACTCATTCTAGTTCACTAGGTTTAGCAAACCAAGTGAACTAGTTTCTTCAAAGAACGAAGAAGGAGCTAAAGGTTGGAGCTTTCAGGTGGATCTATCTTCGGCGTACGGAGACGACGAGAAGAAGCCATCGGACCACCATCGGAGCTTTGAAGACGAAGGAGTTCAAGACAAGCTAGGTATAACCATCTCTATCCGAGTAGCTAACTCTCTTTAGCTAAGTATACTAGTTTTAGTTTAGTCAAAGATCCCGACTTTGCTTAGTCCATGTTGCCCCTTGCGCTAAAAATTTGATTTTATACCGTTTCCGCCTCCCCGTAAGAACCGGGGGTCGCAACGTGGACTTACAGTGGTATCAGAGCCTAACTAAACTTAAACTAGCTTGGTAGTGAAGTGTAACGAAGTTCGGAACCGAAAAAAATCCAAAAACCTAACTTTTACAAAACCTGAGTTTCTGTTGAAATTTTTTCTGGTCAAAATGAAAAACTTTATACTTGTAAATTCGGCTCAGGGTTTTGTGTGAACACCCAAGAAAAACGTTGCCCTAATTCATTCAAACCGCCGCGCTTCCGCCGCACTAGGTAGGCATGTGCCGCGGAAGCGCCGCGCTTTGTCGTCTTCTGTGCATCGTTTTTCGTGCAGTGTGTGTCTGTGTTGGTTTTGGGATTTTTGGAATATATTATATGTGCCCAGATTTTCCAGAAAAGAAATTTCCTTTTGGGGTCCTATAATTCCGTATTTTTTTCCGAACTTCACTGCACTTTGACTATGATGGTTATATCTGTGATGCTTGCATGTATTGAACGTCGGCTAATCGCTATAAGTCGATTGGTCGGGGTTATACATGATCTGTGTTTGATATTGGAATGTGTATATAAATATGTTGGATTGTCGCGGGTGAATAGCCGGGGGTTGTGAGACGAGGTTTTTCTTTTCTTGCAATTCATGTAAATTTGTAAATTGATGTAATAATTATTTGTATGGCCGCACAACCGGGAAGGGGTTGTAGCCGTCATTGTATAATTTCTTTTTACTGTTTTTGCTCCTAAGATAGACCCATGGAGGGGTGCACAAACTACCGGGTATGCCGAAGTGTCGAGTGGCCTACTCATGGAGATGAGGGAGGTTGCTACGCTTCGGGTACTTGGCGGGTAGTTTGCCGCACCCGTAGGGGTCTTGGGTGGGGTTTTGGCTATTCACCGCGACCGTGTTGTCTGTTTTTGTTACAGGCTCGTACAAATTACAGATTGCTAGTATATCCAATGTATTTATCTGTGATCTGAAATGTTTATCATTGCAGTATATCTATATATGATATTATTTAGGCGTTGCTTATGTTTTACAGACGCGCTAGCCCAGCCCCCGCTCTGTCGTTAGTTAAGTAACCTAACGGGTAATGACGGGGCCCCGTGGCGAATGCGAATGGCATAAGCGTACGTCATATTTTGGTTGTTTTCTGCAATGGTAGGATTAAATGATGGGACGCATTCAAAGAACTAATGCAAGAATATCACGCATTAAAAGAACTAATGCAAGATAATAAACCAAGTTAAAGTCGTTGGAACACTCTCGAAAAACCACTCGGTTCTTTTCAAAAACAACTTTTAAATGCGGAGCTTGAGCCACTCCTTTTAAAAGCTATCTCGTTCCATCGACCAAATCAAGTTCACTACGTTCACGGTTTTGCCAAAACCATCCGTAGCCCTCCGTCGTTTCACATGAATAGTCAATAGTATTCAAGCTGTGTATGTTGGCCAAAGTCAAGGCACAGTGATTGGTAGCTATTGGGTGTTCATGTGTAGCATAGATAGATGCGTTGGTTTGGGACAGTCGTACTGCCATTTTGGCCAAAGTCAAGGGTAGGTACGGATGGATCCAAATTAACCTGGATAATGACGGGTAGAACTTGACATGTGACTTATGATATTTTGGCCAAAGTCAAGGTCATAAGAGCATGGGGCAAAAATCCACATCGGGAGTTTCATAAGTACTGAAACTTGCTAGATTTGCATACCATTTGGAGTGTGATGATTCTGGTAGGATTCCTTCAGTTTCGTCACGCGATGATATTTGGATCCCGATCCTACTGTGAGTATATGCTACTCCTCGGGAAATTTCTCACTAATCGATCAATGCTATAAACCTAGTAGGTGCCTAGAAAGGTGTTAGCGGGGCTACGCCCCCAGGGAAAAGAGGTTCTCTAATTAAGGAACTTTACGAAAGCGTTGGAAAACCTCCCTCGAAGTACCGACACCGGCCTGGCTGAACGGTTAAGCAAGTATTGTACGGTGGGATTGATCCTGACTAATTCTTCCTTTATGGTTTGAGGAGGGATTCGAGAAACAGTGGGAGCCATCCTGTTTAGACAAATTAAAAACCACTCTAAACTTGCAAGAGCATCATGCTGAGTGTTTCTTCTTCTCTCTCCTAATTGCAGCGACCAATCAACATGACTGGACTTAAGTTACTCCTAGATAAAAACATACTGACAGGGCCAAACTACAAAGATTGGCTCAGGAATGTCAAGATAGCAATCACTTATGACAAGCTGGGGTATCTTCTTACCACCAAAGCTCCCCCTGTCCCTGGTCCAACTTCCAGTGTCGCGGATAAGGAAATCCGCAAAACTTGGGAGATTGATAGCGCGAAGGCCAAGTGCCTCCTGCTTGCCTCGATGGACAACGAACATCAGAGGAGGCATGAGAATATGGACATGGAGTCCATATTGCTCCATACAAAAGAACTGTATGGAGAGCAATCACGTATCGCAAGATACGAAGCGTCGAAAAAGTTATTTTCGACAAGAATGGCCGTCGGATCATCAGTAGCCGAGCACGTGCTAAAGATGATCGGCTTCATTGAGGAGCTCGCTGACCTAGGGATCACATTGGAGAGTGAGCTATATACGGATATAGTTCTCCAGTCCCTTCCTTCCACTTACGCCCAGTTTATACTGAACTTCAACTTACAAGAAAAAGAGGTTGAACTTTCAGAGCTCCTCAACATGCTGAGGAGCGCAGAGGGCACCCTACAGAACGGTAGGGATACATCCACTTTGTTTGTAGGAGGATCATCTTCTTCTAGGTCCAAGGCGAAAGCCAAGGGAAAGAAGAAGAAGGCCCCCGCCAAACCAAGGGGCGGTGTTAGTAAAGTGGATACGAAGGGAAAAGGTAAAGCAACAAAGATAGCGGGGAAGCTTGTGGATAAGGAAGAATGCTTCTATTGTCATAAGAAGGGACACTGGAAGAATGATTGCAGGGCCTGGAAGGCCAGAACACAGGAATTGAAGCAGGTTGCAGCTTCAGCTTCAGGTGTGTATGTTATTGAAAATTGTCTTTCAATAAACTCTACTTCCTGGGTATTGGATACCGGATCAGGATCTCATATCTGTAGTTCTTTGCAGGCGTTGAGAAACCGTAGGGTTTTGAAGGCAGGTGACATGACCCTCAGAGTTGCAAACGGAGCTAGCATGGATGCTAAAGCCGTGGGGGACTATCACCTGGGAATGTCAGATGGACATGTTTTGGTTTTGCGTAATTGCTTTTTTGTACCCAACGCAACTTGTAATATCATTTCTGTATCTTTAGTTTCTAAAGAAGGTTATGAATTTGCGTTTGTAAGTAATGTTGTAAACATTCACCTTAATCAAGTTTTGATTGGGTCAGGTACATTGAGTAATGGTATATACGTGTTAAACCAACCACAGATTTTCAACGTCTAGAATACACACAAAAGAAAGTCTCCAGAACTAAATCAGACTTTCTTATGGCATTGTAGATTGGGTCACATCAATGAGAGAAGGTTGACTAAGTTACATACAGAAGGATATTTGAATGCGTTCGAATATCAATCGTATGCCACTTGTCAATCTTGTCTCAAAGGAAAGATGACAAAGACTCCGTTTACTGGACAAGGAGTAAGAGCGAGCGAGCTCTTGGGACTCGTACACAGTGACGTGTGCGGTCCAATGTCTACACATGCCCGAAGCGGACATTCTTACTTCATTACTTTTACGGATGACTTCTCAAGGTACGGTTATGTCTTCTTAATGAAACATAAGTCCGAGGCCTTTGGAAAATTCCAGGAGTATAAGAATGAAGTAGAGAAACAGACCGGCAAAAGTATTAAGATTCTAAGATCGGATCGAGGAGGAGAATACTTAAGTGCCGAATTCCTGAATTACTTAAAAGAGAATGGTATTCTCTCTCAGCTTACTCCTCCATACACTCCGCAACATAACGGTGTATCGGAGAGACGGAACCGAACCCTATTGGATATGGTTCGGTCCATGATGAGTAACGCTGAGTTACCGCGATCATTCTGGGGATATGCACTAGAAGCAGCTGCGTATCTCTTGAACAAGGCTCCCACCAAGACTGTGCCTACCACCCCATATGAGATGTGGACTGGGAAGAAACCCTGTCTTAAGTATCTTAAGGTATGGGGATGTCCAGCTTTTGTAAAAAAGCAGCATGCGGACAAACTTGAGGCACGTTCAGTACAGTGTAAGTTTGTGGGATACCCAAGGAACTCCAGGGGGTATCTTTTTTATTCCGCTGAAGAGCAAAAGGTCTTTGTTTCTCAGCATGCCCGCTTCTTGGAAACTGAGTTTTTAGAAACCCAGATAAGTGGGAACACAATAGAACTGGAAGAAGTTCCAGAACCACAGACTGTTACTGAAAGCTTAGTGGAACCAGAGGGTTCAACAGAACAGGACATTCCTGCGCCACTCCGCAGAAGTAGTAGGCAGTCTCATCCGCCTGAGAGATACTACGGTTTTCTCATAGACGGGGATAGAGAGGATTGCATCATAGATTATGATGAGCCTACTAGCTTCCAGCAGGCCGTTCAGAGCGTTGACTCAGTGAAATGGCTGGATGCAATGCGGACCGAAATGGAGTCCATGTACACCAACAAGGTATGGACGTTGGACATTGCTCCAGACGGGGTAAAACCCGTAGGATGCAAGTGGATCTTCAAAAGGAAGATTGGTGTAGATGGACAGGTTGAGACCTATAAAGCTAGGCTGGTAGCAAAGGGTTTTCGTCAAAGACCTGGCTTGGACTACGACGAAACCTTTTCTCCAGTAGCCATGCTGAAATCCATTCGGATCCTTCTTGCCATTGCTGCCTTCCACGATTATGAGATCTGGCAAATGGACGTAAAGACAGCTTTTCTAAATGGAAATTTAGAGGAGTGTGTCTATATGGACCAGCCGGAGGGTTTCATTCAGAGTGGGAGCAGCGGAAAGGTGTGCAAGTTGCTTAAGTCCATCTATGGACTAAAGCAGGCATCGCGGAGTTGGAACATCTGCTTTGATGAGACGGTCAAAGAATTTGGCTTTATCAAAAATCCAGATGAACCATGCATCTATAGTAGATTTGTAGCGAGAACTGTAGTATTCCTCGTTTTGTACGTGGATGACATTCTCTTAATAGGAAATGACATTCCTATGCTACAATCTGTCAAGAGGTTCTTGTCACACAGGTTCTCCATGAAAGACCTGGGTGATGCCTCATACATTTTGGGTATCCGGATCTACCGTGACAGATCCAAGAGGATACTAGGACTTTCACAGTCCAGGTACATCGACACCATACTGAAGAGGTTCAGTATGGAAGATTCTAAGCGCGGTAACCTACCGGCTTGTCACGGGATCACCCTCTCTAAAGAGATGTCTCCCAAGACTGATTTGGAGAGGGATCGCATGTCTATTATACCCTACGCTTCTGCGGTAGGCTCTATAATGTATGCGATGTTGTGTACCAGACCGGATGTAGCTTATGCACTGAGTGTGGTAAGCCGGTATCAGTCTAACCCAGGGGAGAAACACTGGATAGCGGTAAAGAACATTCTCAAGTACCTGAGAAGGACTAAGGAGATGTTCTTAGTGTATGGCGGAAAAGACCTCCAGATCGAGGCCTTTGCTGACTCCAGCTTCCAGAGTGACAAGGATGATTCCAAGTCCATGTCGGGTTTTGTCTTTACCCTCAATGGAGGGGCGGTGTGTTGGAAGAGTTCCAAACAGGAAACCGTTGCAGACTCGACGATGGAAGCGGAATACATCGCTGCATCTGATGCCGCAAAAGAAGCTGTCTGGATGAGGAAGTTCTTGAAAGAACTTCAGGTGGTTCCGTCCATTGTTGATCCAATACCTCTGTATTGCGACAACAACGGGGCTATAGCTTTAGCGAAGGAACCCAGGTCCTATCAGAGATCCAGGCACATCTTAAGGCGGTATCACCTGATCAGGGAGATCGTAGATCGCCAGGAGATCGAGGTTCGGAGAGTCGCTTCAGAAGATAACACTGCAGATCCATTCACCAAGGCCCTGCCCCAGACTCAGTTCGAGCGGCTGATCGAGATGATAGGTCTTCGATACGCCAGTACATGGCCTTAGTGCAAGTGGGAGATTGTTAGTGTATATGCCCTAGAGGCCATTACTGTATCATACTAGTTTGTATATTACTTAATGGATGCTTGGGATATTCACCTTGTATATACAATCTTGCTCAAAATAGTAGTATGCTACTTGGTTTGTTTCTACTTCAATGTGTACATGTGTTTATTTTTGTATATCGCCTATACACATTAGTAGAGCCCTGAGGATCTTTGCTTGATTACCAGCGATGTGATGGCCGTCACACTAGTGGGGCTGGGTAATCTATAAGCACATCCTTATGCAGGTCCCTGGTCGCAGGACTATCGAGACAGGGCATCGATACTCCGGAGTAGACCAGCGCATGCGCTTCTCATCCCAGTGTGGGAGACGGTCTGTCCCACAGCCGTCAGTACGTCGTACTTGAGATAGTATGCGGGTGCTCGTTAGGTTACGGGTACACTGGACAGGACTCGTCGGGAACTGACTAGTTGGTATTATACCTATCGTCAGTTATCAGTTCCCAGGTGACATGAGTACAGCTTAGTCCGCTGACTTGACACTGTCACTTCGCCTCGGGTGTATTCCCACTGTACTTTGATCACTACCCTACCACGGCTCAAAGGAGTCGTGCAAACAGGTGGTGGTTGGGTGCAGTCCCGAAGCACTTGGAGGCAGTGACGGTTAGACAGGATTCGTCTCTCCCGGTATTGGGGGTTGACATCGCGCTGTGTCTAGGAGAGCCATTACACGAGTAGTCCCTGGCCAGGGCAAACGAGATATACTGGTAGGTTTCCAGTGTTATCTCAGGGTGTTTTGGGCTTCGCTCCGGCACGACTTGTACCGCTATTGGGGACTGACGTTTACCGCCCCCTAGGCCCGCCATGCGATGTATCAGACGAACAGACCGGACTGTACGGAGAATGTCACACTCAGGCTCAGTAGGAGTTCAGATGGGTTTCGCCTCGTCCGTCTTCTTGTCGGCATTACCTGGGGACCGTTACGCACAGCTAGTGCCGCTTGCGGTCTGTGGTTAAACCCACTGCCAGCGTAGTGTCGAGTCTTTAGAGTCCCACACAGAAAGCTTTTCGCCTTTAGGAAAAAGAGTAGAGGTCGCATGGTATTGCGACAGGTCGCATGGTTTTGCGACAGGGTTCGGTCACATCCGTGCACTTGTGCACGTACAGTGTCCGGACAGTTTACACTAGCGGGCTTTGGTTTAAGCCAGATCCTAGTGTACCTTATGGGATTGGATTTATCCAGTTTGCATTCGTGTTCCTCGGAACGCGGATGCGGGTGTGTATGCACAGTTGACAGGGAGGCAGAGGCAGCGGATTCTCATTAGGGTTGTTGACAGTTGACCGTTGACTATTTGACTTTATGCTCAACCCTAATGAGAATATGATATGTGATTAACTATTATATTAATTAAGTATTATGGTGATATGGTTGTTGACTTGTTGACTTTTGTTGACTTGTTGACTTTGTTGACTTGTTGACTTTTGTTGACTTGTTGACCGGTTGACTAGGCTTGACTAGTTGACCATCATGATAACCATAGCCATCATTTCATGGCAAAGACTTTTGTTTACTTGCTCATTTGTGTAAAATGAGTGCATGAAATGATATGGGTGTGGTTGCTTCTAACCATCACATAAGACTTTTGTTAATATGATGAGTTATCATTGCTTTGGATTATGAGAGGGTGAGAGACAAAATACTTGCTCATTCTTTCTTGCTCATTCTCTCTCTTGTTCTTGAGCTCTCCTCTTGCTCTCACCCTCAACCTCTTGCTCCCTCTCTTGATCTATGGTTCTCTTGTCTCATGAGTTGAGAATCAAGAACCATAGATAAAATCCCATTCTATTTCCTCTCTACTCATTCTAGTTCACTAGGTTTAGCAAACCAAGTGAACTAGTTTCTTCAAAGAACGAAGAAGGAGCTAAAGGTTGGAGCTTTCAGGTGGATCTATCTTCGGCGTACGGAGACGACGAGAAGAAGCCATCGGACCACCATCGGAGCTTTGAAGACGAAGGAGTTCAAGACAAGCTAGGTATAACCATCTCTATCCGAGTAGCTAACTCTCTTTAGCTAAGTATACTAGTTTTAGTTTAGTCAAAGATCCCGACTTTGCTTAGTCCATGTTGCCCCTTGCGCTAAAAATTTGATTTTATACCGTTTCCGCCTCCCCGTAAGAACCGGGGGTCGCAACGTGGACTTACAATTTGAACCCCGCTCAAGTGTTGAGCAGTTTGGGAAATTTTTGGTGTTTGATTATCTGTTCAGAAAGTTTAATACTGTCTATTTATCTGGAATGTGATACAATATGTGGAATTCATAGGGTTAGGCATGAAATGCAGAGTATGTGATATTTCAGATTTACGATGTCTAAAGTGATTGTGGATTCCAAATATTGTAGTTTTACACCTTCTTTTCTGTGACCGTAAGTGTAATATGTGATATCGCCGGTTTCGTTGCTATATGTCAACGACAATTGGGATGCGCATATATACTTACGTTGATGATATGTGATATTATGTGTTGCTGTGATATGTTATATTGGATCGTCGCGTTCTGAATAGCCGGGGTTTTTATGTGAGATGAGGGTTTTTATTTTCATTCATGTAAAATTCATTTATAATGTAATATTCTTTTATTTGGGGCACTTCCTGGTTGCGGTTGCTGTCACCAGTGTATATTATTTACTTTTCCGCATTAGGTAGACCCAAGGAGGGGAGCACAAGTAACCGGGTTCTAGGGTCCAGTGGGAGGCCATCTCGAGGAGTCGAGACCGGGTCTCCTAACCCTAGAATTGGCAGTGTTACTTGCCGCTCTCGTAGGGGTCTTGGGATGTGGGTTTGGCTATTCGTCGCGACCGTGGAATCCGTGTTTTATACAGGCTCGTATTGAAAACACGGACGTCCTAGTATATCCAATATTTCATATATGTTCTTCTTCTGCAATGTTCTGTGATGAGATCATATTACTGCCTGAGACGAATGCTTATACTATATATATATGCTGATATATAAATATTACTGCTTTCGTTTCTTCTGTGATGCTTAGGATGCATAAGCTGATGGGATTTTTATTAACGAGATTAATAAAAGAAAAGAAACCTAAAGATGTTGTAGAATCAAAACTTTATAAAAAGGGTAGCTACAGTTTTGCTTTGCACAGTGATATATACGATATATCCTGCACCTTATTCGATGAGGAAAGGACCGAGATCCCTTCACCGGGAGTGACTCCTTTAGCAAAACTGGCAGATGCTACAAAACGCGGTTTGTCTTTTGATTGCTTTTAGTGTTTTGCTTTGCACAGCGGTATATATGATATATCCTGCACCTTATTCGATGAGGAAAGGGCCGACGATCCCTTCACCGGGAGTGACCCCTTTAGCGAAACTAAGAAAAGCCTCAAAAACACTCCTTTTCAAAACTTCACTCGATTCTACGACGATATCAAGTTCATTACGCTCAGGGTTTTCTGAAAAACCTGCGTAGCCCTCCGTCATTTCAGATAAAGACTAGTTAGTATTCGTGCTACGTTTGTTGACTATGTTAAGGCGTAGTGTGCGGTAGCTAATTAGTACTTATCTGCTAAAACATGAGATGTGATTGGATTAGGGTAGTTGTACAACTTTGTTGACTATGTTAAGGGTCGTGCAGGTGGATTTAATTCAATCAGGAAATGACGGGTTGAACTTGGCTAGCAATTATGATTTGTTGACTATGTTAAGGTCATAAATTGCTAGGGGAAAAAATATTATCGGGAATTTCAAGTGTTGAAATTTGCAATGAGATTGCATACCTCCTATGAGATAGTTGGATCCCGATACCCACTGCGAGTAAGAGTTACTCCTGGGAGAGTTTTACATAAGACAATTAGCCGATCAAGTAGGTGTCTAGAAAAGTGTTAACGGGGTTACGCCTCTGGGAAAACGAGGTTTACTTTAATTAGGTCCGTGCAAGAGCACGGGGAACCTCCCTCAAAGTACCGACACTGATCTGGCTGAAAGATTGACGAAGTTGTAGGGTGTAATTAATCCCGGCTAATCTTACCTTTTAGGGTTTTAAGGTAGATTTGATAAAAACAGTGGGAGACATCCTGATTAGATAAGATAATAACCAATCTAATCTTGCAAGAGCATACGCTAAAGTGTTTTCTTCTCTCTCTCTCCAGGTAGCGACCATTTCAGGCCATAATCAAGATAATAATATGGATGTATTGATTGAACCTAATTATTGTACTGAGCAAGGGAACGTTGGACCCGTTCTTTCTTATAAGAGTTATAAGACTGAACAGGAAACAGGAGAATATCTGGATTCTCACGCCACCCAAAAGAACATGCATGTTGATGCATCTTCTTCGGGTGTGTTAGTTATTGAGAACTGTTTCACAGTTCACCCTACGTCCTGGGTATTAGATACCGGATCAGGATCCCACATATGTAAACAGTTACATGGGCTACGTAAAGGTAGAGAACTGGGAAAAGGTGATCATTCCGTTCAAGTAGGGAACGGTGCAAGTATTGTAGCCAAAGCAGTTGGCGAATATCACCTTGTATTACCAAGTCGTAATACACTGATTCTAAATGAGTGCTATTATATACCGAACATGATGTGCAACATTATATCAGTTTCTTTATTGAGTAAAGAGGGATATAATTTTGTAGTAAAGGATAATGTTATGAACATATTCCTAGATCAAAAGTTGATTGCATCAGGCTCGATACATAATGGCATATTCATTCTAAATCAGAATACAGTCCTGAATATACAAAACACACACAAGAGGAAAAGTTCAGATATGAACGAATCCTACTTGTGGCATTATAGACTTGGTCATATCAATGCGACACGACCGGCTAAGTTACATAAGGATGGTTATTTGAATCCGTTCGAATTATCATCTTATGATACTTGCCATTCATGTCTCAAAGGAAAAATGACCAAAGCTCCGTTTAGTGGACACGGAGAAAGAGTTACCGAACTCTTAGGACTGGTACATAGTGATGTATGCGGTCCCATGTCTACGCATGCCAGGAACGGTTCTTCCTACTTCATTACATTCACTGACGATCTCTCAAGATTCGGATATGTGTTCCTGATGAAACACAAGTCTGAAGCTTTTGAGAAATTCAGAGAATATAAGCAAGAAGTAGAGAATCAAACGGGCAAAAGTATTAAGATCCTTCGATCTAATCGAGGAGGAGAATACTTAAGCAATGAGTTCCTAGATTATCTAAAAGAGAATGGGATTCTCTCTCAGCTTACTCCTCCTTATACACCACAGCACAACGGTGTATCTGAGCGGAGAAATCGCACCCTATTAGATATGGTGCGCTCTATGATGAGTACAGCTGAGTTACCTATTTCCTTTTGGTGGTATGCGCTGGAGACAGCCATATATCTATTGAATAGAGTTCCAACTAAATCAGTGCCTACCACTCCATATGAGATATGGAATGGGAAGAGACCGTCTCTTAAAAGAGTTAAGATATGGGGTTGTCCGGCCTATGTTAAAAAGCAAAATCCGGACAAACTCGAGGCACGATCAGTTCTTTGTAAGTTTGTAGGATATCCAAGCAATTCGTATGGATATCTATTTTACCATAGTGAACAACAAAAGGTGTTTGTTGCTCAACATGCCACCTTCTTAGAAAAGGAATTTCTTGACAAAGAAATTAGTGGCTCTGAGGTAGAACTGGAAGAAGTTCCAGCAGAACAAACTGCAACTGATGATTTGTTGGAACCAGAAGATTCAATAGTACCCGACGAACCCCAGCCTCTCCGCCGATCTAGTAGGGTTTCTCGTCCACCTGAGAGATACTACGGTTTTCTCATTGATGGTGGAAGCGAGGATTGCATCATGGATGATGATGACCCGACTAGTTTCGAGCAGGCCATCACGAGTAGTGACTCTGTGAAATGGCTGGATGCAATGCGATCTGAGATGGAATCCATTACACCAACAAAGTATGGACTTTGGAAAATGCTCCTGAAGGGGTAAAACCCATTGGGAGCAAGTGGATCTTTAAAAAGAAATTTGGTGTAGATGGAAAGGTTGAGACTTTCAAAGCTAGACTTGTAGCAAAGGGATTTCGTCAACGACCAGGTGTGGACTATGACGAAACCTTTTCTCCAGTGGCTATGCTTAAGTCCATCCGGATCTTACTTGCCATTGCTGCATACCATGACTACGAAATCTGGCAAATGGATGTTAAGACCGCCTTTCTAAACGGTGATTTAGAAGAGTGCGTGTACATGAGTCAGCCAGAGGGCTTCGTAGATAGTGGGAGCAGCGGAAAGGTGTGCAAGCTGCTTAAATCCATTTATGGGTTAAAGCAAGCATCGCGGAGTTGGAACATCTGTTTTGATGTTGTAGTCAAAGAGTTTGACTTCATCAAAAATATAGATGAACCTTGTATCTATAAGAAGGTAGCAGAGGGTAAGGTTGTCTTCCTCGTATTGTACGTGGATGACATACTCTTGATAGGAAATGATATTCCTATGCTACAATCAGTCAAGCTCTTCTTATCACAGAGATTCTCAATGAAAGATCTAGGTGATGCCTCCTGCATATTGGGAATCATGATCTATAGAGATAGATCTAAACGGATACTGGGATTGTCCCAATCCAGGTACATTGACACCATACTAAAGAGGTTTAGTATGGAAGAATCCAAGCGTAGGAACCAACCCACGATCTCTGGACTCACTCTCTCCAAAGAGATGTCTCCCAAGACTGATTTGGAGAGAGCTCGCATGCAAGGGATACCCTATGCTTCGGCAGTAGGCTCTATCATGTAAGCGATGCTATGTACCAGACCCGATGTAGCATACTCACTAAGTGTAGTGAGTCGGTATCAAGCAGATCCTGGAGAGAGTCATTGGACAGCTGTGAAGAACATTCTCAAGTACTTACGAAGGACTAAGGAGATGTTCTTGGTGTATGGTAACGGAGAACTCCAGGTGGAGTCCTTTACCGATTCCAGCTTCCAAAGTGATAAGGACGACTCTAAGTCGCATTCGGGTTTTGTCTTTACCCTCAATGGAGGGGCGGTATGTTGGAAGAGTTCCAAACAGGATACCGTTGCAGACTCAACGATGGAGGCTGAATACATCGCTGCCAACGATGCTGCCAAAGAAGCTGTCTGGATCAAGAAGTTCATTAGTGAACTTGGTGTGGTTCCATCCATTGAGCATCCAATACCTCTGTATTGCGATAACAATGGAGCTGTGGCTTTGGCCAAGGAACCCAGGTCCCATCAGAAGTCCAGACATATTCTGAGGCGGTATCACCTGATCAGGGAGATAGTTGATCGCCGGGAGATCGAGGTCAGGAGAGTAGATACGAAGGACAACACTGCGGATCCATTCACGAAGGCTATTCCCCAGATACAGTTTGAGAGATTATTCGGGATGCTAGGTATGAGATACTACAGCAGCTGGCCTTAGTGCAAGTTGGAGATTGTTAGTTATGTATATGCCCTAGAGGCCATTGTTGTACATATGATGTATATTATAATGGATGCTTGGATATATATAGAGATGACTTTCTTGCTCGTCATGATAGTATGCTATTTGGTTTCACTTTATCTTAACATGTTGACTTGTATTGGTTTACTGTTTTACTCTCACATGTTGTTAAGCCCTTAGGACTTGTACTCGACTACTGGGACTATGATGAGATCATACTAGTGGGGCCGCGGTAGTCGATGAGTACATCCTATAACTGTTCCTAGTCGAGGGTATATCGAGACAGGGCATCGATACACCAGAGTAGACTAGCGTATACGCATCTTGACTCATATGATGGGCGATGGATGATCCCATATCCATCGGTGTTAGACATCAGAGATGGTGTACGGGTGCTCAGTGGAGACTGGGTACACTGGACGGACTCGCCGAGAACTCCCAGATGGTGTTATACCACACGTCAGATGGCAGTTCTCCGGTGACACAGGTACAGGGTAGTCTGTAGACCCGAGATCGTCATGGAGTCTTGTGTGATTCCCACTGTGCTTTGATTTCCACCTTACCACGTCCAAGAGGGCGTGCAAAACGGTGGCTTTTGGGTACAGTCCCGAATCACATGGAGGCAATGAGCGATAGGAGGGGATTCGTCTCTCCCGGTATAGGGAGTTGATGTTGTGCTGTGTTCGATTGGCTATAACTGGAAGTCCCTGGCCAGGGCTGATATGGAGATTTACTGGTAAGTATTACTAGTAGTTTCTCGACCCGTTATGAGCCATACATCGACACGACTTATCGGTTACTGGGGTCTGACGTATACCACCCCTAGACTTGATATGCGACATATCAGACGAACAGACCGGACTGTACGGGAGTGTTACTGATTGGATTCACAGGAGAACGCACAGGCTAGCTTGTTGATCTTCTGATCGCTTAATACATGGGTGGCTGTTACGTTTAGCTGACCGCTTGCAGCTTGTGGGTGTTTGATATGATCATCACCTGCTACCGGCGTATTGACGATTCTTTAGAGTCCTACACAGAGGTTTCTTGGCTCAGGCGAAACGGAGTAGTGGCGCATATGTGATATGCGCAGGAGCGTGAATAATGCGATATGGGATACCGTATTATATTCTCGCGATATATGGATATGAACCGGGTCATCGGATCAAGTGTTGATTCGATGAATCGGTACATGATATTAGTCGGTAATATTCGATATAGCCGGATCGTCGAATCAAGTGTTGATTCGATGATTTAATGTATAATAATATATATGATATATTGTATTACATTATCTAATATTGGCTCGCTTTATTATTTCATTTTCTCAGTGGATGATACATTGATATATATGCGATATATGTTAATTGTATTATTTTCTTTTGTTGCAAATATATAATATATATGTGATATATATTATTGTGACATGATATGATTAATTGTTAAACATGTTTAAGGATGATTAATTGAGGTTAAGGTTTGATTAGGGTTGGATGCTTCAAGTTCCTTCGAGAAGCTTTCTTCTTTTGTCATTCTTAAGATATTTAGAATGACACATTCTTTTAACCTAACCAAACCCTAACCCTAGTTGTTTCTCTACACATTCTTATCCACTCATCCTTGACCATGGTTAATAATTCAATCATATACTTTGGTTTCTATTCATCACAAAATGATTAAGATGATTATCATTTCCATTATCTTCTTCTTCTTCTCTCTTGAAGAAGCTCTCTTGAAAATCCTTAAGTGATGATAAAATATGAGAAAATGATATAAAAAGAAAGCAAAAATACTACTCCCTCATCCTCATCTCATCTAGCCCATGGGATTAGTGTGTTCTACTCTTTTGAGTGAGAAAGCTTGAGTCGTAGCAACTTCAAGGTAGATCATCGGAGATTTGGAATACGACAAGCTAGAATGGATCGTTCGAGTCGTGGAGCCTCTCATGAGTCCGGGAGATCGTGGATCGCGGCAAAGGGACTTCTACTCGGAGCTTGTGAAGCGAAGGAGCGGACTACAAAGGTTGTAATCCCTCACACTTAGATAAAAGTTATCATCTTGCATGTTAAACCCTAATAATCTAGCAAAGATCCCGGCTTTGGGTTGTTCGGCACGTCTAAAATTTAATCCGGGCATGTTTGATGCCTTTTGAACCTTCACAAGAGTGCCTAGGAACCCTACAAGTACTAGAGGCCGTATGGATATATGGCAGGGTTCGATCAGATACGTGCGGTATTGCACGGATCAGGATCGAACGGATATTACTGGCCGGCTTTGGTTTAAGCCGGATCCTAGTATAGTATAGTGTAGATTTTGTCTCATTGCATTTGTATTTCGGTCGGAATACAAATGCGGGTGTGTATACACAGTATCGGGGTTTTCCTGTAATTTATTACGGGACCAGTTTTCTGGAGTTGCCAGTTTGCTTTCCGTTTCGGCCATTTTCATTTGTATCCTTCTTTGGCCGAAGATTGGTGGAGGAGGGCTTATTTGCATTTGTGCAAATAAGTATTTGTGGAGGGGGTCTTTGCATATTATTGTATCATGATAATTGCACCATACCTTGACTTTCTTGAGTTCATGATTGCTTGACTTTTTGAAGCAATCATGGTTGTTGATTGGTTGGTAGAGTGTGGGTTTTGATTGTAATCATGTTTCATGATGATATTTTTCCTCTCCCTTGCATTATTGGCCTCCCTCATTTTTGTTACCCCATTCTCTCATTCCAAAAGGCATGGCCGGCCAAGCATGATAGGGGCTGTCCCAAATTTGTTGTGGGGGTTTTCATCTCTTTTTGCTTGGAAAAATCCCCACAAGTTCCATCTCCAAAAGCCAAGTTCATTACCTCCACCAAAGGCAACATCCACTACCCCAAAAATGAGACATGAGCACTACACATTCTACAGCAAACCTTGGGCACGTCGGCTCGCCAACTTCATGCCCGAGTTGCCTCGGTATAGAGGCGGGAGTCCGTAAAAGAAGCCGGCGACGTGGTACCCTTCCGGCGACGAAGTGGAGACTGGAGATTCCGCGGGAGATCGGGACGACGACGAGAAGACCGGAGGACTCGGATCACTAGGTATATCTCTCTTCCCTCTCTAGATAGCTAGGACTAGTAAATGGCCCGATCCGGGTTTTAGTGCGCGGTGGTGCCGGTTCAAGAAAATTTAAAGTTAACCATCGCTTCCGCATTTGGTCTCGGGATGGAGGCCGGGGCACCGCCGTGCACTTACAGTGGTATCAGAGCCTCGCCATTAACATAGTCTAGCTTTGTCTAATGTGTTTTACATTTCCGATCGAACAATTTTCCAAAAACCGTATTTTTCTTTACATCGGTTTTCTGTCAATTTTTTTTCTGGCTCGAAAATTTTTTCAGGTAGTCTCAGAATACTGGGCAGGGAAGTATAAGCTTAATGTAAAAATTTGGTCGCGAGATCTCATTATTCGACCGCGGAACCGCGGCCAATCCCATGCTTGGGCCGCGGTTCCGCCGCCGTTTTGACAGATCAGTGCCCCAATTTTTTACAGAGGCCTTCTGGGTTGAAAATAGGGGTTTTGGAATATTAATTTTGGGCCCAGAATTTCTTGATGTGCTACAGTAGTACTTGGGGCCCACTTGTTATAATTTTGATCGATCGGATATTTTAAACACATTATTTCACAGTATTTACATTATATCTGCGATCGTGAATGTCATTTGATCGGTAAATCCTGTCTAACTGCTATAGCTCGGTTAGACGGATTTGCGAACGTGACTTTCACGTTGATGTTCTGTGTATTGCTGTGATGTTGCGGATCGGTCGTGGGGGATAGCCTGGTTGCAGTGGTAGTACAGTTTTGTTGTATTATGTACATTTGATATTGCGCGGCGAGCGTCCGACATGTGGACTGCCGTCACTGCCTGTTTGTATTATTATTTTGGGGCACGGCCAGGTTACGGTCGATGTACCCGTTGTATGTATATTTTACTTTCTGTACTAGGATTGCCCCGCGGAGGGGTGCACGGATAGCCGGATTCTAGAGGGCAACAAGCCCGCATCTCATGGCATTGAGACGGAGGGGGCTTCACTCTAGAATTGGCGGGCTATTCGCCGCACTCGTAGTGGGTACAGGTTGACCCAGAATGGGTGCCCAAGTTACCGGATTCCGTAAAGTGCTGGGTGGTCCATTCACGTTGCTGAAGGGGGCTGCCTCGCTTCAGGTTTTGGCGGGTAACTTGCCGCGCCCGTAGGGGTCTAGGATTTTCATTGCACAGGCTATCCACATGACCAGAGGAACGTCGGGTTTCAGCGGCTCTGTGAAACCCGGGGATCCCAGATATCTGTATTGTTCTGTGATACTGTACATTTCTGTGATGTTGCATTTTATCACGCCTTCAGCGAAATATTTTATATTGATAAATATACTAGTAGATGTTGTATATGTTTTGCATCCGCGCTAGTCCAGTCCCCGCTCTGTCGTTAGTTAGCTAACCTAACGGGTAATGACGGGACCCAGTGGCGAATGCGGATGGCATATACGTACATCAGTATATTTTCGTTCTTTTTGGTGTGATCAATTGATGGGACTGCGTTGATTCGGATCAATGCAAGTTAAAAACAAACCTAATCTGATGTTGTTGGAACACTTTTCAAAAAGCTGTTATTGCAAGGACGTTCACTTTTGTTTTGCATCGTGGTATTCAGTTGGAATATCCTGCTCCTCAGTCGACGAGGCAAGGGCCGAGATCCCTTCACCGGGAGTGACCCCTTGGACAAAAAGTTTGCGTCAGGGCAATAACTTCACTATAGCCGATTACTTTTGCTTTGCATCGTGGTATTCAGTTGGAATATCCTGCACCTCATTCTACGGGGAAAGAGCCGAGATCCCTTCACCGGGAGTGACCTCTTTAGCAAAGGTTTTCGTCACTATATTTTTATAAAAGCTATCCGTTCCTTCAACGATATCAAGTTCACTATGTTAAAGGTTTTCGCCAGAAACCATTCATAGCCCTCCGTCGTTTCATATGGATGGTCAATAGTATTCAAGCTGTGTATGTTGGCCAAAGTCAAGGCACAGTGATTGTTGGGGTATTCATATGCAGCATAGATAGATGCGTTAGTTTGGGACAGTCGTACTGCCATTTTGGCCAAAGTCAAGGGTAGGTACGGGTGGATTCAAATTAACCTGGAAAATGACGGGTAGAACTTGACATGTGACTTATGATATGTTGGCCAAAGTCAAGGTCATAAGAGCATGGGGCAAAAATCACATCGGGAGTTTCAAAAGAACTGAAACTTGCCAGATATGCGCATACCTTCTGGAGTGTGATACCGTGAGCGGATTCCGTCACGTTGTCATGCGATGATAGTTGGATCCCGATTCCCACTGATGAGTTAGTTTACTCCTCGGGTGATCCCGACTAATTCTTCTTTCAGGTTTGGAGGAGAATTTGATGGTACAGTGGGAGGTTTCCAGATTAGATAAATTGGTAACCATTCTGATCTAGGTTAGAGTGCACGCTGAGTGTTTCTTTTCTCTCTCTCTTCGGCAGCAACCATTGACCCGACCCTAGACTATGACTCAGTGACCAAGTGGACCGAACCTTCTTAAACACTGGCTTTTGAATTGTCATAGTTGCAAACCACATTGCCACTCCTACTTTTACCCTTTTCTCCAGGACACCCCGTATTACTACGAACGTCCACTTCCATTAGACAAAACCATCGTATGGTTAGATACGAACTCGAAAGAATTTATTCGAGGATGGTTTCAGGTTCTGGAGGAAACGGATAGGACTATTCAGTTGTCTTTTCCTTTTACCTTCACTCAGGTTGTGAGTACTCCTTGGTTTAGGAGTAGTACACCTATTACGCAAATTGGATAGTCTTCTTCCAAACCTTAGGCTGGTGCCGAACGGTGGGGAATGAAGAAAACCAATTAGCATAACGATGGTGTGCATAAGGCATTAAGTAAAGACATAACAAGGGATTAGTAAGAGGGCAAAGTAAATTGCGACTGATATTCACGACAAAACCAGGTATTTCATTACCACTCCCACTTCACATTTGTATTTCTCCAGGACACTCCGTATCACTACGAAGATCCACATTTTATTGGATACTCCATCGTATGGTTATATACGAACTCGAAAGGAACTTATTCCAGTTCGGGGATGGATTCTGGTTCAGGAGAAATAGGAATAAGGTTTATTCAGTTGTCTTTTATCTTCACCTTCTCTCATTGCGAGTGCTCCTAGGATTAGGACAGTACACCCATTATGCTTATTGGATAGTCTTCTTCCAAACCATGGGCTGGTGCCGAACGGTAGGGAAGGAAGAAAACCATTTGGCCTAAAGGGATGTGCAGAAGGTAATGACTAAAGACATAAAAAGGGATTTGGAGAGGTGGCAAAGAATTATACGGTTACAGTCGAGAATCTGGAAGAGGCATTACTAGGAATACCGGGATACCCCATCGAAACATTTCAATGTTTCAGTTTCGCTGTGTACAGTTAAAGGAAAACTGATTTCCCGATTAGTCCTTACTCCAGGGTATGTTTTTACCAGGTATGATTCTCACATCTGTATGGTTTTGCAGATGATGAGTGGGAGTAGGTTAGTGGGAATTAGGTGATCATCCTCATTATATCGGGATTCGTTGTAATCAGTGATATTTGAGGAAGTCACCTGGGTTGTTTGCCGGTCGACAAATATTTGGTTTTGAATATCCGCTGTCGTGCACCAATTTCAAATTGATATATCTGTACGTCTATTTTCATAGAGTGAGATATACCTTTTTGAAATTATGTCTATGACATTTACCTATATCAGTGGATGGTTAGGTAAGGAGCATTAAACAGCGGTGTAATTCTTCATAACCATAGTACAGTTTTCAACCTACGACACACAGTGAATGAGTTATCAGACTCAATGGACTTATACAGAGTATTTTATGTTGTCCAAGGTCCATTAGGACAGAGGGGTTGGTCCTCGTACTATATTCGGTTTACTTATGACTTCTCTAGTTTTTAGACAGGTGTTTCGTGGAAACACAGGGTCCGAATTTTGAGAAGTTATAGGTATTTGAATAAAGTAGAGAACCAGATATTGCAAGTATCGGGATTCTTCAAGGTGATCGAAGATGTAGATACTTGTGTATGGTATTCAGTTGATAGTAATGATAAAGAGAACTTACTTCTCTTTCAGGTTACTCATAATTGGAAGCATTCCTAAGTTGAGTAACGCTGATCGGCCTCCTTCCATTTAGTTGACATGCACTGGAGACATCTACATGATTTGAATCTGGTTCAATTAAATCAGTGCCTCTGGTTCTATATTGGATATAGAACAGTACATATCTTAACGATGTTAAGGTACGGGGAGTTGTCCGATTTATGATTAAAACCAGACACTGGACAACTCAAGGCACGTTTCTGTAATGGCTGTTTGTGGGTTGACCCAGGCTATGATGAGGGTTGACTTTCTACCATCTGAAAGATCAATAGTGATATTGTTCTAAACTCGCCACAGTTTTAATAAAAATGGATTTTTCAGAAAACAGTAGCGGGAGTATGGTAGAACTGGAAGTGATTCCAGAACCACAAATGATTACTGAAGATTTGATATGAACCTAAAGATTCAATCTGGATTGACATTCCACTGACCACCCCGCAGATAAGGTGGGTAACTTCAGGCACCCGAGAGGTACTTCGGTAGCCTCAAGGACGGTGACAGGGAAGTTCTTGTTTACCCACACTTGCCATTGCTGTTGTTCCAGACTGTGAGACCCGGCAGGAGGATGAGTATAGCGTCGTTCTAAACTTGCTTTAGAAGTGGACGTGTATATGACTCTGCCAGAGGGTTGTCGTAGTCAGTGGGAGCAGCGGAAGCAATGGTGGACAGGCAGCTTATGTCTATTTATAGACTAAAGCAGATATAGCGGAGATAGATCATCAATTTCTGATGTGACAGTCATAGGTTTGACTTCATCAGAATAGGGGATGGATCTGTTGAGAAGGTAGTAGGGTGTGATGTCCTGATATTTGGATGACATACACAGAGTAGGAAGTGATATTCCTATACTACGATCGGTTATACTTTGGTCGTCACACAGTGGTTTCTCCACATGGGACTTGGACATTATATCAGACATACTGGTTACTGGATCTATGGTTTTAGATCTAGATTTGGGTGGTTTCCCAATCAGGGTACTTAGACAGCATTCTAAGAGTATTTAGAATGGACGACTCCTGGCACGGTAGTGTACCTGCAGGTGATGGAGTCACCCTCTCTAAAGGTGTCTTGCAGACTAAAGGGGATAGGGATGTGCATGGTTGGCAGATCACTTGCTCAGGCAATTGTGCCAATCATGAGATGTCAAGTACCACACCAGATGTTGTTCTTGCACCAGATGCAATAAGTTGACATTGATCCAATCCTGGAGAAACAGTCAGAAGCAGTTTTAGAACATAAGTGGATGTTCTAGGGATATGATAACGACAGCCTCAATCGAGAGACAGTTATCATTCTAGGCTTCCAAGGTGACATGGACGACAAGGAGGTTGTCAGAGTTATAGTTTTTCCTTCTGACGAGGGGCAGTATTTTGGACAGGTGGTCCAAGGAAATACTGAGGGAGGCATGGCGCAGCATACTGATTAAGTTCAGTTGACAATACAGTCTAAGAAGTTTGGATTTGGAGTTCATTTATGAGCTAGGTCCCATCAGACATCCAGACACGTTCTAAGACAGGTATTGCTCATTTCGGGAGATGGCTTTCTCTGCGAACTTGAGATATTGAGAGACATAGAAAGAAACAACAAAACGGATCCACTCACTGAGGCAATTCCTTGAACGAAATAGTTTCGCAAACGAGATTTGTGAGACTGACTAGTAGAGGAGTTGGGTGTTCGGTATCACACGGGCTGTGAGTATGCGACATCACAATAATTAGCCTTGAGTGCAAGTGGGAGATTGTTGGAGATAGTGCCCTCAGAGTCAATTATTGGATCACAGGCACGTGATTGCAATGATTGAGGGAGGACCTATCCCGGTAGGACAGTCTTACTCAAGATGATAGTATGCTATCTGGTTTATCTTTATCATCGTGCACTGCTTTAGGTGACCTGACATGTCGCTATTACACGTTGATAGAGCCCCTAGGATTCTTGCTTGACTGCCAGCAGTATGAGGGCGATCATATACGTGAGAGCTGGTAGTCTATAAGCACATCCTTAAAAGGTCCCTAGTCGTGGGAGTTTCGAGATAGGGCATCGATACTCCAGAGTAGACTAGTGTATACAGTCGAGACCCCGACGAGGGGCGGTGGCCGGTCTCACAAGCCATTGGTTTCAGTTGGTTCATCTAAGATGTATACAGGTGCTCATTGGGTTATGAGTACACCGGACAGGACTCGCCGGGAACATGCTAGTTGGTCTTATACCTGACGTCAGATAGCAGTTCCCTGGTGACATGTGTACAGGTTAGTTCATCAACCTGGGGATCGTCATTTGTCTCGTGTGAGTTCCCACTGTACTTTGATTACTACCCTACCACGCTCAATGGAGACGTGCAAACAGGTTTTAGTTGGGTACAGTCCCGAGCCATATGGAGGCAGTGAGCGGATCTTCAGGGGTTCGTCTCTCCCGGTATTGGGGGTGAGGTCGCGCTGTGTCTAGGAGAGCCATTACACGAAGCCCTCGGCCGAGGCAGGAGATTTATTAGTAGGTATTCCAGTAGTATCTCAGGGTGTTCTGGGTTACACTCCGACACGACTTATACCGCTTTTGGGGGTCTGACTTTTACCAACCCCCTAGGCCCGCCATGCGATGCTCATAGACGAACGGACCGGACTGTACGGATATTGTCACTGACAGGATCAGTAGGGTGTCAGGATGAGTTCGCTCATCGACGTCCCTTTTGGTCAATACTTGGTAGCCCGTTACGTATTGGCTTATACCTCTGACGTGCTAGTGGTTAAATCCACAACCAAGGTGTTGACGAGTCTTTAGAGTCCCCCACATTCAGTTGCTCAAGTTTTCGGGCGAAACGCTGTAGAGGCCGTATGGAGATATGGCAGGGTCCGATCAGATACGTGCGGTATTGCACGGATCAGGATCAGACAGTTAGTACTAGAGGCCGTATGGATATATGGCAGGGTTCGATCAGATACGTGCGGTATTGCACGGATCAGGATCGAACGGATATTACTGGTCGGCTTTGGTTTAAGCCGGATCCTAGTATAGTACAGTGTAGATTTTGTCTCATTGCATTTGTATTTTGGTCGGAATACAAATGCGGGTGTGTATACACAGTATCGGGGTTTTCCTGTAATTTATTACGGGACCAGTTTTCTGGAGTTGCCAGTTTGCTTTCCGTTTCGGCCATTTTCATTTGTATCCTTCTTTGGCCGAAGATTGGTGGAGGAGGGCTTATTTGCATTTGTGCAAATAAGTATTTGTGGAGGGGGTCTTTGCATATTATTGTATCATGATAATTGCACCATACCTTGACTTTCTTGAGTTCATGATTGCTTGACTTTTTGAAGCAATCATGGTTGTTGATTGGTTGGTAGAGTGTGGGTTTTGATTGTAATCATGTTTCATGATGACATTTTTCCTCTCCCTTGCATTATTGGTCTCCCTCATTTTTGTTACCCCATTCTCTCATTCCAAAAGGCATGGCCGGCCAAGCATGATAGGGGCTGTCCCAAATTTGTTGTGGGGGTTTTCATCTCTTTTGGCTTGGAAAAATCCCCACAAGTTCCATCTCCAAAAGCCAAGTTCATTACCTCCACCAAAGGCAACATCCACTACCCCAAAAATGAGACATGAGCACTACACATTCTACAGCAAATCTTGGGCACGTCGGCTCGCCAACTTCGTGCTCGAGTTGCCTCGGTATAGAGGCGGGAGCCCGTAAAAGAAGCCGGCGACGTGGTGCCCTTCCGGCGACGAAGTGGAGACTGGAGATTCCGCGGGAGATCGGGACGATGACGAGAAGACCAGAGGACTTGGATCACTAGGTAATCTCTCTTCCCTCTCTAGATAGCTAGGACTAGTTAATGGCCGGATCCGGGTTTTAGTGCGCGGTGGTGCCGGTTCAAGAAAATTTAAAGTTAACCATCGCTTCCGCATTTGGCCTCGGGATGGAGGCCGGGGCGCCGCCGTGCACTTACAGGTTTAACCACAGGCCGCAAGCTGTATTAGCTGTACGTAACTGTCCCCAAGTACATGCTGATAAGAAGACTGATGAGGTGAACCCATCCGAACTCCTACTGAGCCTTAATGTGAAAATCTCTTTACAGTCCGGTCTGTTCGTTTAAGAGTATCGCATGTCGTGCCTAGAGGGTGGTAAACGTCAGACCCCTAATAGCGGTGATCAGTCGAAAATATTGTATATTTTAGCCGGCAATTTCCCTAACATTTGCATACATTTAGAAGTGTTCGGCATTCATATTCTACATATTAGCAAATCTGTCACAAAATATGAGATTGCATGTGTTAGACTTTTAAACCGACACTTTAAAGGAAATTATCCACATTTCATGGCATCGCATCATTTCTGTATTTGCGCAACACTTGTCTTGAGTCTATGCAGGAAAATACGGAAGAAAAACCAAAGAGCTGATCAACATTACACCAACTCCATACTTTCAGATCTGGTAGCAATGAAGAAGGAATTAGACAATTCTATATATCAGAAAAAGGTCCATACATCAGGCCCAGCAACAACCAGAAAGCCCAAGCTTCAAGGCTCCAAGAGCGCCGCGCTTCCGCGGCATAAGATGGCTTGAGCCGCGGAAACGCGGCGGTTCTGCCACGTCAGCCGTTCACTTTTTGGTCATAATTCTCAGCTCGGGACCCACACCTCATTGTGATACTTCAAATCCCATAATTCTCTCGAAGCTACTGCCAGATCAGCAAAGAAGATTAAGAAGGCTAATCCTAAATTAAGCTCCTAATTAATCCTCTTCTAGAAGCTCCCTCCTAACTAATCACCTCTAGAAGCTTCTCCTCTAACTAACTTTTGGAGGTAAATTTGAATTCTCTCAACAAACTTTTGGAGGGAAACTTAGAATTTGAAATCCTAGATCTAGGGTTAGTTATCTATAAATAGGAACCTAGACCTAGGGTTAAAGGCTAATCAATAACCATTGGTTCATTCTACACCATTTTCTTCAACAAGTCTCGTGACAAGGCTTGTGCGAAACCCTAACCCTAATTCCACTCCAAATCCAAGATCTTGAGTACCAAATCAAGTGAGAAGCCTTCAACCTTTTAGGAGCCGAGCCGATCTTCAATCGGGCAAGTGATCCAAGCCGATCCGCGATCCACGGAGACGAGCGAAGCCAAGTCGACGATCGAATTCTTCCTCTTGTAGTTCTTGAGCGAATGTAATGAAATTGTTGATATAAATAAAAGGTGAAATTCTTTAATCTTGCTTTCTTTTAATTCTTGCATCATGATTAGATCTCAATTTGTAATTGTTGTTCTTGTTGTGATGTTTGAGTAAAACTCCGCTCGTAAAGGAGTCGAGACGATTGTAGAATGATGATGTAACAAATCTTAATACGATTTTAAGTCCTACGAGTTTTGTAAACCCTAGCAAGTTCAAGAATTGATGACCTAGCTTCGTAGCGATGCTTTCTTGATTGTGATCGCTCGAAATTAGGGATCTACGATCGTTTCTTGAATTTACTAGAGGCTAGAATATGAATGATATCAATGAAAGAACAAGAGATAAGATGAAACCCTAGTTTCACAAGAAGTCTCTAATTCTCATCGATCATCATCGATCTAGTATCAATTCATCGAAGGATAAGAATACGTAATTGTAAGATTACATCACATCTATAGATCCGATCGATTCCTACGAGCCTTATTTCGATTCTTGAGATTTGGTTTGGAAAAATCAACAAACGATCAATTCTTGATTCTATCTTTTAATGCTTTCTTAGATCTAGATATTTCCTTTTTCTTGAAATACAAAATTTAAATCATGAATTGTTTTCGTTTCTTTTCTTTAAAGTTTCAATTCATCTAATTCGAAAGACGAACGATTACACTTTCCCTGTGGACGATCCGCACTCACTTACAATCTACAATCCGACACCGTAGTTGATTGCGGTCAAATAATTTTTGGTTGTGATTTCTTTACAATTCTATACTACACATCAAGAAATTCTTTTCAATCAAATGGCGCCGTTGCCGGGGATAGTGCGCTAATAGTTCGTATTTTGAAATTTGAGTTGAACAATTTATTCCATCATATTTTTTTAGATCTAAATTCGTGCAAACACTAATACGTGTTTTGTGATTTGATTGCGAGGAAATCTGGAATCATTGGAGCTGGAGAAAATTTTTTCTGAAAATTCCAGAGAGCTGTAGAGCTCAACAGAAAGCTACTGTTAAAAATTGGTAGAGTGAACAGTACCTGAAGGCGCGTTTCCGCGGCAAGAACCCCTCTTCTGCGGCTGATCCGCGGCAACCCTAGCTCCTCTCTGCATCAATTTTGCTCTGTAACTTTCTCACTTTCTTATCTCTTACCTCATCTGCTCCAATAACAATTTTACTGCAGGTTTCTTTGCAAATAAATCGCTGCGCGCAAAAGCAAAATAAAATTTGTGCGTGTTTTTGATTCTTGGTTGTTTGCATATTAATACGGAAATTAAGGGGCACGACCAAATCCAAATTAGGTGGGGATTTCATTACCCTTCCTAGGCCCCGAAAATCGCAAAACTTGCATCCGCATTGACCCTCATTAATTAAAAGAAATCTAGAGATGACTCTAAGGACTGTCGCGCTCAATTAGGACAAGAGAAGGCCGTGGGTAATTCATTGCTTATCCGCGTTTTCTTGTGGTGCCTATGGCGAGTGTGTCTAAGGCTAGTGGTTATTAATTAGGCCCACTGTAGTGGTGGTTCCTTCCCACTTACCTGGCACTTATCCGGCCACAGGGGGACAAAGAGGCAGTGGAGGATTTATCCTGCGACTTGTCTTTTGGCAGTTAGGAGCGGTCTAGAGTTTGACCTAGGTGACCACTAGATTCTAGGGTTTGTGTGTTGCATTTGTTTTGTTGCATCATATTTTTTCAAAAATCCGTATCTTTTTAAAGCAAACACCGCATACATCATTTCCCCTAATTATAAATTCACGCTGCCACTTGTACTAACCCTTTTTAGTGCAAGATAGGCTGGACAACGGGTTTCTAGTGCCCGTTAGTCCGCGTTTCCCCCGATCGACCCAAAAGTCGGTATTTCTACATTTACCCTTTCTTTTACCCACCACCACACCCACATCGATGGATCCACCTCCATCGAACTTCTTTTCCACTACTCTGCCGCCGTCCGTTGGTGCGCAGAATCCACCTCGCATTTCTCTCCAAGAGAGATGTTATCCTACACGAGGCCCACTTTCCACCTGTCTTTCCATACCACCAGCCAACGGGGAAAATTTTCAAATAAAACCCCAATACATCAACCTTCTACCAAAATTCCACGGTCTCGAGTCTGAAGACGCATACGTGTTTATCACGAAATTTGAAAATGTATGCGCAATGATGGGTACCTCACAGTTGTCTGTGGATGCTTTACGTCTTCGTCTTCTCCCATTCACCTTGTGCGATTTAGCCGAGAAGTGGCTTTATAACACTACCGCACATTCCATTTCAAATTGGGACGAATTCGTCAAAGCATTCCTTAAGAAATTTTACCCACATCAAAAGACAGCTCGAGTCCGTAGCGAAATCTATCAATTCACCCAGCTTCCAAATGAAACATTTTCAAAATGTCTTGACCGCTTCAAGGATCTGTTAGTCCAATGTCCACATCACGGCATCCCGAGATGGGAATTGTGCCGAATTATTTATGAGGGCATTACTCCTTACACAAGACAGACCCTTGAATCCATGTGTCAAGGCAACTTTATGACTAAAGATGATGGGGAAGCCTGGAAATTTCTAGAAGATTTCGCTGAAAAATCTTTACAGTGGGAGGGTGTGAGTCAATCACCTAGGGATGGCAATGATATTTCCATAGGAGTTAGAGCTGACATTTCAGCTATGCAAAAGAAACTCGAGACTATGGAAAACAAATTTTTAGCCGCCCTAAGTCAAATATCACTCTCCAAAACTGTATGTGGATGCTGTTCTGATCCGTCTCACTTGACGGAAGAATGTCCATTTCAAGGTCCTGAGCATACAAATGCCGCATTTCAAAGACCTAGAAACGATCCATCTTCCTCCACATATGATCAGGGTTAGAGGAATAACCTTAACTTTGCTTGGAACTAATCACAATTTCAAAACACGGTTCCAAACCCGAATCAATTCCAAAGGGCCCCTCCTCCACAACAGCAGCCACCGCAATTGAGTCAGCACCCCTTTCAAGCACAAAATTTTCAAAATCCGGTCAACACTTTTACACCATCTAGTCCTTTGCAGTTGACCGGGACTGATGAATCCTATTCATTTGCACAATGCATGAATTTGGTCTTAACAAATATCATGCAAGTTTCGGCTGAAATAAAGTCTTCTGTCGATTATATAAAGAAAAACTCTGCGTCCCAAAGCGAGAGTATTAAATCGATGGAAGAAGAAATTGCACGTTTAAAAGCTGAAATGAGTGCAAGAGAGAAAGGGAAACTTCCAGCTCAACCTTTACCTAATCCTAACTATTTACACGATGTGGATGCAATCACGTTGAGATCTGGAAGAGTGCTCGACACTCATGTTGGAGAAGAGTTTGATGATAATGATAAATCAATCAGTAACACCCCGGCTGAGACCTTTCTTCACACACACACTTCTTACCCCAGTTCTTCTACCCCATCTTCTTCCGAGCCTATTCTCCATTTCCCAAAAGGCTCTCCACTACAGCCCACCTCTTTTACCCCTCCACGGACGATTCCCACTTCTATTCCGGGATCGGTTCCACACACACTTTCTTCTCCTATGATGGACCCAGCGCTTATTGCTAAAGCACCTTATCCTAATCGGTTAAGGGCTAACACACCGAGTCCACATATGGAGAAGATTATGAACATTTTTAAGCAAGTAAACACCAACATCCCTCTCCTAGATGCCATCCAACAAGTTCCGTCTTATGCAAAAACTCTTAAGAACTTGTGCACTAGGAAGAGGAAGAATCCAGTGCCCAAAAAGATATTCATGGAAAAAACAATAGACACGGCTTTCCCCCAGCAATTACCGAGGAAACGTAAGGATCCAGGATATCCTACTATTTCCGTTTCTATTGGGGAAAAACACATTAACCGTGCTCTACTGGATCTTGGCGCTAGTGTTAACTTGCTTCCATATTCTGTTTATGAGCAACTAGGTATTGGAGAGTTGAAGCCAACCAATTGCACTCTCCAGATGGCTGACCGATCAATCACCAAACCTAGGGGTGAACTGGAGGATGTGTTAATAAAAATCGGAGAATTTATATTCCCGGTAGATTTTATTGTAATTGATACACAACCTGTAGCGAACCCACGGAATCAAATTCCGGTGATTTTAGGTCGCCCCTTTTTGGCCACTTCCAATGCTATTATCAACTGTCGTAATGGTTCTATGACCCTATCTTTCGGGAATAGGTCAATAGAGCTGAACATTTACAAGTTGGGAAGTGTACCCTCCGAACCTATTGCTCAGGTATGTTCTGTCGACTTAATGGATGTCGACAGCAGCGAATTTGATGATCCTCCTCATATCGATCTTGACTCTTTTCATACGTTATTGTTTGACCCAATTATGTATCATACACATACGGACTCTTCTACCGAGATGTCCGGGTCAACAAATAACACTGATTATGAACTGCTTTTAGAGTCTGTAGATCACCCCGCACTTTGTGATGACATTATTCACCGGGGTATAGATGGAACTTTCGAGGAGATCTTCGCTGATGAACTCGCATTTTTGAATGACACGGGTGTTGAGATGAATCATGTCCCAATCAATGAAATTGAACCTCCACCCCTTCTTTTGAACTGTAAGAAGAATGCGAGTAATTCATCACATACACTGCATCGTCTCTCCAAAACGAGACGCACACACATTCTATTCCACCACTTACCTTTTCCCCACTTTTTCTTCCACCAACCCGAGCACTGCATTGATAAATTTTTTGAATGGTTGGTGTTGACATTCGGTCTTTGCAAAGCTTGGCATCGACCAATGATTTTTGACCCCCACTTGTGATTTTCAAAATTTAACATTGCATAATTCAAGTTTGGGGGGTATAATTTTTCTGGCTCCTGAAAAGAAAAATTTTACAAAAAGACGAGCCAAAAACAAGTTTCGGGAAGTTCTTCACTTAAATATTTTGCCCCCACTAATAATTCCTCCCAGATTTACAGGTTTTTGTAGGTATAGCTGTCGGCAACAGTGAGGACACTGTTGAAAACAAGTTTGGGGGAGGTTTGTGCTTATTTTCGCATCATTTGCATATCATCTGCATAAGCACAAAACATTTTTAAAAATCTATAAAAATTGAAAAATTTTCAAAACCATAAAAATTTAAAATTTTTCAAAAGATAAAAATATTTTTGTACATAAATAAGATAATGAAAGTTTAGATAGTGAAAAATTACATCTATGAGATTAGAAAAATTTAAGAAAACCAAGAAAATTAGAAGTTTTCTTATACGAACTAGTAATAAGTAGTTATGAGCCGTTGTCCCAAGGGTTAGTAAGATGAAGGACGTCACTAATCTGAGGATAAAAATAAGTCTGAAAAATAGTTTCTATTCTGGAAGCCAAACATTTTGAACGTTACCACCCTGCTATTCGCACTTACACACGTCTTGAAGCCTGGGATAGTAGAGGATACCTTGAAATGCTCTTGTCTTAAAGCCAAAAGTATGGAAAAAAAAATATATGGTGAGAAAAATGAACACTGGTTTTGTTATCACCGAGGGAAATAAAAAAAATATATAGCGAGGGTGCTTCTTCATCTAGTGCCCTAAGGTCAACTGGTCTGGGAGTCACTGCTATACCTAAGGTGGTGCAAGATTAGGAAAATACACCAAATAAGCAAGCACATGAGTAATCGGTCGGTTAGTACCTCAAGAAGTATTAACGGTCGCATGAAAGTGTGTAAGCTCATCGAAAAAAAAAAAAATACCGAGGCTGATGGGCAAGAGTATGATAGCTTGAATTGAATTCTCCGGGTGTAGGGATGTCTTTACACACACGCAGGGTGAAATGATCGGTGTTTGGAAGAAAGATAGGAATGAAAAATAAGACGATGTTTTATTGAGGGAGGACGTGATTTCTAACATCTTTTCATGACCATTAAGATAGGGCTCATGACAACCGAAAAGCTAGCTTAGTTGGAAACCCTAATTTTCAAAGTTTCTCTTTTACAATTCTTTTCTTTAAATGTAATATTCATGATCTTCCTTTTATTATTGGATTTTGTGGGTGCAATCCGCTGAAAACCCTCAGGAGACAACACTCCTCCTACTAGGGACACCTAGAGGTTTAAAGGCTTGTTGCACGTGCTCAGTGCAATCGTGTTGCCTACGAAAGTGTGCTAGTTAGTTTTTCTCTTTCTTTATTTTCTCCTTCTCTTTTTAATAAAACATTCGCTCGAGACGATCGAAATTAAGTTTGGGGGTATTTGATCAGTCGAAAATATTGTATATTTTAGCCGGCAATTTCCCTAACATTTGCATACATTTAGAAGTGTTCGGCATTCATATTCTACATATTAGCAAATCTGTCACAAAATATGAGATTGCATGTGTTAGACTTTTAAACCGACACTTTAAAGGAAATTAACCGCATTTCATGGCATCGCATCATTTCTGTATTTGCGCAACACTTGTCTTGAGTCTATGCAGGAAAATACGGAAGAAAAACCAAAGAGCTGATCAACATTACACCAACTCCATACTTTCAGATCTGGTAGCAATGAAGAAGGAATTAGACAATTCTATATATCAGAAAAAGGTCCATACATCAGGCCCAGCAACAACCAGAAAGCCCAAGCTTCAAGGCTCCAAGAGCGCCGCGCTTCCGCGGCATAAGATGGCTTGAGCCGCGGAAACGCGGCGGTTCTGCCACGTCAGCCGTTCACTTTTTGGTCATAATTCTCAGCTCGGGACCCACACCTCATTGTGATACTTCAAATCCCATAATTCTCTCGAAGCTACTGCCAGATCAGCAAAGAAGATTAAGAAGGCTAATCCTAAATTAAGCTCCTAATTAATCCTCTTCTAGAAGCTCCCTCCTAACTAATCACCTCTAGAAGCTTCTCCTCTAACTAACTTTTGGAGGGAAATTTGAATTCTCTCAACAAACTTTTGGAGGGAAACTTAGAATTTGAAATCCTAGATCTAGGGTTAGTTATCTATAAATAGGAACCTAGACCTAGGGTTAAAGGCTAATCAATAACCATTGGTTCATTCTACACCATTTTCTTCCACAAGTCTCGTGACAAGGCTTGTGCGAAACCCTAACCCTAATTCCACTCCAAATCCAAGATCTTGAGTACCAAATCAAGTGAGAAGCCTTCAACCTTTTAGGAGCCGAGCCGATCTTCAATCGGGCAAGTGATCCAAGCCGATCCGCGATCCACGGAGACGAGCGAAGCCAAGTCGACGATCGAATTCTTCCTCTTGTAGTTCTTAAGCGAATGTAATGAAATTGTTGATATAAATAAAAGGTGAAATTCTTTAATCTTGCTTTCTTTTAATTCTTGCATCATGATTAGATCTCAATTTGTAATTGTTGTTCTTGTTGTGATGTTTGAGTAAAACTCCGCTCGTAAAGGAGTCGAGACGATTGTAGAATGATGATGTAACAAATCTTAATACGATTTTAAGTCCTACGAGTTTTGTAAACCCTAGCAAGTTCAAGAATCGATGACCTAGCTTCGTAGCGATGCTTTCTTGATTGTGATCGCTCGGAATTAGGGATCTACGATCGTTTCTTGAATTTACTAGAGGCTAGAATATGAATGATATCAATGAAAGAACAAGAGATAAGATGAAACCCTAGTTTCACAAGAAGTCTCTAATTCTCATCGATCATCATCGATCTAGTATCAATTCATCGAAGGATAAGAATACGTAATTGTAAGATTACATCACATCTATAGATCCGATCGATTCCTACGAGCCTTATTTCGATTCTTGAGATTTGGTTTGGAAAAATCAACAAACGATCAATTCTTGATTCTATCTTTTAATGCTTTCTTAGATCTAGATATTTCCTTTTTCTTGAAATACAAAATTTAAATCATGAATTGTTTTCGTTTCTTTTCTTTAAAGTTTCAATTCATCTAATTCGAAAGACGAACGATTACACTTTCCCTGTGGACGATCCGCACTCACTTACAATCTACAATCCGACACCGTAGTTGATTGCGGTCAAATAATTTTTGGTTGTGATTTCTTTACAATTCTATACTACACATCAAGAAATTCTTTTCAATCAAGCGGTACAAGTCGTGTCGGAGTGTAGCCCAGAACACCCTGAGATACTACTGGAAACACTACCACTAAATCTCGCTTGACTTGGCTAGGGACTTTGTGTTATGGCTCTCCTAGACACAGCGCGATATCAACCCCTAATACCGGGAGAGACGAATCCTATCTTACCGCTACTGCCTCTAAGTGCTTCGGGACTGCACCTAACTACTACCTGTTTGCACGACTCCTTTGAGCCGTGGTAGGGTAGTAACCAAAGTACAGTGGGAACACAATCGGGGCGAAGTAGCAGTGTCAAGTCGACCGACTAAGCTGTACTCCTGTCACCTGGGAACTGTTATCTGACGATTGGTATAGGACCAACCAACAGTTCCCGACGAGTCCTATCCAGTGTACTCGTAACCTAACGAGCACCCGCATACTATCTCCAGTACGACGTACTAATGGCTGTGGGACAGACCATCTCCCCTTCTAGGATGAGAAGCGTATACGCTAGTCTACTCCGGAGTATCGATTCCCCGTCTCAATAATCCTACGACTAGGGACCTGTATAAGGATGTGCTTATAGATTACCCAACCCCCACTAATGTGACTGCCATCACAACGCTGGTAATCAAGCAAAGATCCTAAAGGATCCACTAATATGTATAAGCGATATGCTAAAAGAAACACATGCACATATTGAAGTTGAAACAAACCAAGTAGCATACTACCATTTTGAGCAAGACTGTTTATAAAACTGTGAATATACCAAGCTTCCATTAAGTAATATACAAACTATTATGATACAGTAATGGCCTCTAGGGCATATACACTAACAATCTTCCACTTGCACTAGGGCCATGTTCTGGCGTATCGAAGACCTATCATCTCGATCAGCCGCTCGAACTGAGTCTGGGCTATGGCCTTCGTGAGTGGATCTGCAGTGTTATTCTCCGAATCTACTCTCTTCACCTCGATCTCCGAGCGACCTACGATCTCCCTGATCAGGTGGTACGGCCTCAAAATGTGTCCGGACTTCTGATGGGACCTAGGTTCCTTTGCTAAAACTATAGCGCCGTTGTTGTCGCAATACAGCGGTATTGGATCAACAATGGTAGGAACCACCTGAAGCTCCGTGAGGAACTTATTCATCCAGACACCTTCCTTTGCGGCATCACAAGCAGCTATGTACTCCGCTTCCATCGTTGAGCCAGCAACGGTTTCCTGCTTGGAGCTCATCCAGCAAACCGCCCCTCTATTGAGGGTAAAGACATAACCCGACATGGACTTGGAGTCATCCTTGTCACTCTGGAAGCTGGAGTCAGCAAAGGCCTCGATCTGAAGGTCTTTTTCGCCATACACCAAGAACATCTCCTTAGTCCTTCTCGGGTACTTGAGAATGTTCTTTACTGCTATCCAGCGTTTCTTCCCTGGGTCAGACTGATATCGGCTTACAACGCTCAGTGCGTATGCTACATCTGGTCTGGTACACAACATCGCATACATTATGGAGCCTAACGCAGATGCGTAGGGTATAGATGACATGCGAGCCCTTTCCAAATCAATCTTGGGAGACATCTCTTTAGAGAGGGTGATTCCGTGACAAGCCTATAGATTACCGTGCTTTGAATCTTCCATACTGAATCGTTTCTGTATGGTGTCGATGTACCTGGACTGCGAAAGTCCCAACATCCTCTTAGATTTATCACGATAGATCTGGATCCCCAGAATGTAATTGGCATCACCCAGGTCTTTCATGGAGAACCTCTGTGACAAGAATCCTTTTACTGACTGTAGCATAGGAATGTCATTTCCTATTAAGAGAATGTCATCCACGTACAAGACGAGCAACGCAACAGTTCTCCCTACAATCTTACTATATATGCATGGTTCATCCGGATTTTTGATAAAGTCGAATTCTTTGACAGTATCATCAAAGAAGATGTTCCAACTCCGTGATGCCTGCTTCAGTCCATAAATAGAATTAAGCAACTTGCACACTTTACCGCTGCTCCCACTGTGAATGAAACCCTCCGGCTGATTCATATAGACGGACCCTTCCAAATTTCCATTTAGAAAAGCTGTCTTTACATCCATCTGCCAGATCTCATAATCGTGGAAGGCAGCAATGGCAAGAAGGATCCGAATGGATTTGAGCATAGCCACTGGAGAAAAGGTTTCGTCATAGTCCAAACTAGGTCTTTGACGAAAACCCTTTGCAATAAGTCTAGCTTTATAGGTTTCAACCTGCCCATCTACACCAATCTTCTTTCTGAAGATCCATTTGCAGCCTACGGGTTTTACCCCTTCTGGAGCAATGTCCAAAGTCCAAACTTTGTTGGTGTACATGGACTCCATTTCGGTCCGCATTGCATCCAGCCATTTTACTAAGTCACCACTCTGAATGGCTTGCTGGAAGCTAGTAGGCTCATCATTTTCAATGATTCAATCCTCTCGATCCCCGTCTATGAGAAAACCGTAGTATCTCTCGGGCGGATGAGACTGCCTATTACTCCTGCGAAGTGGCACTGGGATGTCCGGTCCCATGAAACTTCTGGATCTACCAAGCTTTCAGTAATAGCTTGTGGTTCTGGTATTTCTTCCAGTTCTATTGCGCTCCCACTTGTTTCTTTTTCTAAAAACTGATTTTCCAGAAAGTGGGCATGACGAGAAACAAAAACCTTTTGTTCCTCTGGGTAATAGAAAAGATATCCCCTGGAGTTCTTTGGGGTTCCCATAAACTTACACAGTACTGAGCGTGCCTCGAGTTTGTCCGCATGCTGCTTTTTAACAAAAGCTGGACATCCCCATATCTTCAGATATTGAAGATAGGGTTTCTTCCCACACCACATCTAATATGGTGTGGTAGGCACAGTCTTGGAAGGAACCTTGTTCAAAAGATATGCAGCTGATTCTAGTGCATAACCCCAGAAAGGTCGCGGTAACTCAGCCTTACTCATCATGGAATGAACCATATCCAATAGGGTTCGAATCCGCCTTTCAGATACACCGTTGTGTTGTGGTGTGTATGGAAGAGTAAGCTGAGAGAGAATTCCATTCTCTTTTAAGTAGTCCAGAAACTCGGCATTTAAGTATTCACCACCTCGATCAGATCTCAGTGACTTGATACTTTTGCCTGTTTGTTTTTCTACTTCATTCTTGCATTCTTGGAATTTTTCAAAGGCCTCGGATTTATGCTTCATCAAGAAGACATGTCCACACCTGGAGAAATCATCCGTAAAAGTAATGAAATAGGAAAGACCACTTCGTGCATGTGTAGACATTAGACCTCATACATCGCTGTGTACAAGTCCCAAGAGCTCGCTCGCCCTTACTCCGTGTCCAGTGAATGGAGTCTTTGTCATCTTTCCCATAAGACAAGATTCACAAGTGGTATAAGATTGATATTCGAACGGATCCAAATATCCCTCTTTATGTAACTTTGTTAACCGTATCTCATTGATGTGACCCAGTCTACAATGCCATAAGAAAGCCTGATTTAATTCCGGAGACTTTCTTTTAAGTGTGTTCTGGACATTGAAAACCTGATCTTCATTCAATACGTATATACCGTTATCTAATGTACCTGACCCAATCAGAACTTGATTTAGGTGGATGTGGACCACATCGCTTACAAATGTAAAATCATATCCTTCCTTAGAGAGTAAGGATACAGATATGATATTATAAGCTAGACTAGGTACATATAAACAGTTACGTAGAATCAATATCTGCCCACTTGTCAATCCTAGGTGATATTCCCCTACGGATTCAGCGTTCACGCTCATTCCGTTTGCAACTCTAAGAGCCATATCACCTATCCTGATAACTCTACGGTTTCTCAAAACCTGTAATGAATTATAGATATGAGATCCTGATCCGGTATCTAGTACCCAGGAAGTAGAGTTAATTGACATACATTTTTCTATTACAAACATACCTAAAGCCGAAGCCATAACATGCTTCGAATCCTGGCTACTAGCTTTGCAAGCCCTGCAATTCCTCTGCCAATGTCCTTTCCCATAACAATAGGGACGTCCCTCCTTCCCTATATCTAGTCCCAAAACTTTTGCCCTTCCCTTTCCTTCTACTTCCCTGGTTTCCTTCAGGGTGTAAGTAGAGGACAGAGTCTGTAGAATCAAGTCAGTACTTGACCCGTTCTTCAATGTAGTCTTCACGTCCGTGAGCTCATCAAAATAGCTAGTCTCTGTCAGGACGTTGTCCCCTACAGATGACCCGACAGCCAACCTCGCTTGAAGCAATTCGTTCGAGGTCTCATATCTTGTGATATGAGATTGCTCTCCATATAAATCTTTGTTATGGAGGAAGACAGAAACTAAGTCCATCTTCTCGTGCTGCCTCTGGTATGTACCATCAACTGAGACCAACATGAGGCACTTGGCATTCGCACAGTCTTTTTCCGATGTCTTACGGATATCAATATCCGTGACAGTGGAAACTGGTCCTGAGACGGCAGGGGTTTGATTAGTGAAGTGGTCTCCCAGTTTGTCATGGGTAATGGGTATCTGGACAGACCTTTGCCAGTCATAACAGTCAGATTCAGTCATTTTATTATCTAGATGTAACCCATGTTTGGTCACCGGGTCGTTGCAATTAAGAGAAAGAGAAGAAAACACTTAGCATGATGCTCTTGCATGTTTAGATTGGATTTTGGTTTATCTAAACAGGATGGCTCCTACTGTTTCTCGAATCCTTCCTCAAACCATAAAAGAAGAATTAGTCAGGATTAATCTCACCGTACAATACTTGCTTAACCGTTCAGCCAGGTTAGTGTCGGTACTTCGAGGGAGGTTTTATGACGCTTTCGCGAAGTTCCTTAATTAAATAACCTCTTTTCCCTGGAGGCTTAGCCCCGCTAACACTGTTCTAGACACCTACTTGGTTTATAGCATTGATCGTTAAGTGAAGAAATCTCCCGAGGAGTAGCGGATACTTATAGTAGGATCGGGATCCAAATATCATTGTGCGATAATGCTGAAGGAATCCTACCATCATTATCAAACTCCAAATGGTATGCAGCACTAGCAAGTTTCAATTTCCTTAGAAACACCCGATGCGGATTTTTGCCCCATGCCCTTATGACCATGACGAAGGCCAACATATCATAAGCCTTATGTCAAGTTCTACCCGTCATTATCCAGGTTAATTTGAACCCACCCGTACATACCCTTGACGAAGGCCAGAATAGTAGTACGACTGTCCCAAACCAACGCATCTATCTATGCTACAGATAAATATTCAGCAGCTATCAATCACTATGCCTTGGCGAAGGTCAAAATACATAGCTTTAATACTACTGAACATTTAACTGAAATGACGAAGGGCTACGAATGGTTTTGGCGAAACCGTGAACGTAGTGAATTTGATATAATCGAAGGAACCTGATAGCTTTTAAAAGGAATGGTTTAAGCTCCGCGTTTTAAAATATTTTGCTGTTTTGAAAAAAACCGAGTGGTTTTGAAATTGTTCCAACGATTCATCTTTGGCTTGTTTTCTTTGCATTAATTTAATGCGTCCCATCAATTAATTCTACCATTGCAGAAAACAACGAAAATATGACGTACGCTTATGCCATCCGCATTCGCCACTGGGCCCCGTCATCACACGTTAGGTTACTTAACTAAAGCGGGGGCTGGACTTGCGCGGATGCAAAACATAAGCAACGCCTACTAGATATCATATATATATATATATATATACATTCGTCAGATGCAATGATAGCCATTCCAGATCACAGATGAACACATTGGATATACCAGAAATCCGCGCTTTATTTGAGCCAGTAACGAAAGACGGATTACATGGTCGCGTTGAATATCCAAACCCCACCCTAGACTCCTAAGGGTACGGCAAACTACACGCCAAATACCCGAAGTGAAGCAACCTCCCTCAACAACGTGAGTAGGCCACTCGGCATTTCAATGTACCCGGTAGTTTGTGCACCCCACCTTGGGTCTATCCTAGGAGCAAAAACAGTGAAAGAAATAATATACAATAGCGGCTACAAGCTCAACCCGGATGTGCGACCATAAAATAATATTACATTAAATTACAAATATTACATTGAATGAAAAATGAAAACCCTTATCTCACATCCTCGGCTATTCATCGCGACGATCTAACAAGTTCATATCCACAAACAAATAGAAACACCACAGAATTGTGCAACCCCCAACCAATCGACATATAGCAAATAGCGGAAGTTTAAAACACATTATACAGAACATGAAACATCAAACAACAATAAACTGCGACTTCGAAACATCCGTAATTTGCCACAGTGAATAATTTTCAGCAAGGTCAAAACTGGCAAAAATAAACAACTCCTGAAGCCCAAGATTTAAGCCAAAAAGCCAACAACAAATTTTGAACCATTTCCTCCCTCATCAAACCGGCCTGGCCAGAATTACTTCTACTGTGGCCGGCCCCCCAGGTGAGGAAATGCTCTAATTTTGTCTCGTGGCCTTTTTACTGTTCAAAGATGACTCTGTATATGTTTAAATATTTTTCAGAGTTCATAAAAAATCGACAAAAACTCAGATTTTGAGCGTCGTTGTTTTGGGTCGTTTCTTTTTCGTAGTTTATCTAGTTGTTTGAACTATTAGTTTTATGTTTAGCTAGGCTCTGATACCACTGTAAGTCTATGTTACCCACCCCGGTACTAACGGGGAGGCGACAAGAGTAAAAATCCAGTTTTTATCAAAAGGAAACATAGACTAACCATGAAGGATCTTTGCTAAACAAAAACTAATAAATATACAAGGAGCTTTAACTACTAGGTTAAGAGCTTATACCAAAAGCTTGAACTCCTTCTCTTCTTGTGTTGCTTCCTTTTCTTGTGAGCTCGTTTGAATGGTGTAGACAGCTCCTCCTCTTCGTCTTCTCTTTGCCGAAGAAAGATCCACCCGAAAGCCTCTACCTTGAGCTCCTAGCTCAACAATGAAGTAACTAGAGTGCTTGGCTTGCTAAACTAAGAACCCTAGAGTGAGTAGAGAGGCGTTTTGTTGGTTTAGTCTCAAAAGCTTATGATTTTCAACACATGAAACACTTAAGCTTTGAGAGAGGAAGAGGGATATCTAACTATAAGAGAGAAAGAGAATGATAGAATGAAATGAACCTTTATCTCATATGATAAATATATGATAATAATAATAATAATTAATAAAATTGTGATGGTGAATTGATTTGACCATTATCATTTCACATTAATGCTAAGCATGCTTCAAGAAGCATCTTATGCTTAAGAAAAATCTCTAGGTCAATGTAAGTCAACAAGTCAAATGGTCAAACCAATTCTAACCATGATACAAATATTCTTAATTAATATTATTAATCATATTTCTCATTCTCATTAGGCTTTTGATCAAGTCAATTGTCAAAAACCATAATGAGGTGTCTCCATCTCCGCCTATGTCAACTGTACGTATGTACCCGCATTCGTGTTCCGAAGAAACACGAATACAATGAGACAAGACCAATCCCAAAACAAATACTAGGATCTGCCTTAAACCGAAGCCCACTAGTAGTAACTGCCCGGACACCTAACGTGCACAAGTGCGTGTGTGAACGAACCCCCGTCGAAAAACCATACGACCTCTACTCTGTTTTTCCCATTGGTGAACAACCCTCTGTGTAGGACTCTAAAGACTCGACACTACGCTGGCAGTGGGTTTAACCACAGGCCGCAAGCGGTACTAGCTGTACGTAACGGTCCCCAGGTAGATGCTGATAAGAAGACCGATGAGGTGAACCCATCCGAACTCCTACTGAGCCTTAATATGACAATCTCCGTACGGTACGGTCTGTTCGTCTAAGAGTATCGCATGTCGGGCCTAGGCGAGTGGTAAATGTCAGACCCTTAATAGTGGTACAAGTCATGTCGGAGTGTAGTCCAGAACACCCTGAGAAACTACAAGAAATACAACAAGTAAATCTCGCTAGCCCTGGCCAAGGATTTTGTGTAATGGCTCTCCTAGACACAGCGCGATATCAACCCCCAATACCAGGAGAGACGAATCCTATCTAACCGCTACTGCCTCTAAGTGCTTCGGATTGCACCCAACTACTACCTGTTTGCATGACTCCTTTATGCCGTGGTAGGGTAGTAACCAAAGTAAAGTGGGAACACGCTCGAGGCGAAGTAGTAGTGTCAAGTCGATGGACTAAGCTGTACTCCTGTCATCTTGGAACTGCTATCCGACGGTATGTATAGTACCAACCAACAGTTCCCGATGAGTCCTGTCAAGTCTACTCGTAACCTAACAGGCACCCGCATACTATCTCCAGTACGACGTACTAATGGCTGTGAGACAGACCATCTCCCCTGTTGGGATGAGAAGCGTATACGCTAGTCTATTCCGGAGTATCGATGCCCCGTATCGATAATCCTACGACTAGCGACTTGTATAAGGATGTGCTTGTAGATTACCCAGCCCCCACTAGTGTGACTGCTATCACAATACTGGTAATCAAGCAAAAATCCTAAAGGCTCCACTATTATGTATAAGCGATATGCTAAAAGAAACACATGTACATATTGAAGTAGAAACAAACCAAGCAGCATACTACCATTTTGAGCAAGACTGTCTATACAACTGTGAATATTCCAAGCTTCCATTAAGTAATATACAAACTTGTATGATACAGTAATGGCCTCTAGGGCATATACACTAACACAGACCTAGTCTTTGACGAAATCCTTTCGCCATAAGTCTTGCCTTATAAGTCTCCACCTGCCCATCTACACCAATTTTTATTTTAAAGATCCATTTGCACCCTACGGATTTTACCCCAGTGGGTACAATGTCCAAAGTCCATACTTTGTTGGTGTACATAGACTCCATTTCAGATCTCATGGCATCCAGCTACTTCACAGAGTCAGTACTCATGATAGCTTGCTGAAAACTGGTAGGATCATCATCATCCATGATGCAATCATCTCTATCACCATCAATGAGGAAATCGTAGTATCTCTCCGGTGGGTGAGAAGTCCTACTAGATCTACGGAGTGGCTGCGGTTTATTAGTTTCTGTTGCAATATTAGGCTCAACCAAGTTGTCATTTGTAACTTGTGTCTCTAGAATCTCTTCTAAATCTACCACAGTGCTATCAGTTTTTGTAAAAGTTCATTTTCTAAAAATGTGGCATGTCGAGAAACAAACACCTTTTGTTCCTCCTTGTGGTAGAAAAGATATCCATACAAATTCTTTGGATATCCCACAAACTTACACATGAATGACCGTGTCTCGAGTTTGTCCGGATTATGCTTTTTGACATAGGCCGAACAACCCCAGATCTTAACACGTTTAAGAGACGGTCTTTTCCCATACCATATCTCATATGGTGTGGTAGACAAGGTTTTCATTGGAACCCTGTTCAACAGAAACGCTGCAGTCTCCAATGCATGCCCCCAAAATGAGACAGGTAACTCAGCATCAATCATTATGGAACGTACCATATCTAATAGGGTCCGATTCCATCGTTCTGACACACCGTTGTGCTGTGGTGTGTAAGGAGGAGTGAGCTGAGAGAGAATCCCATTCACTTTTAGAAAGTTTGAAAACTCGGTACTGAGATACTCTCTACCTCGATCTGATCGAAGTATCTTGATGCTCAATCTGGTTTGTTTTTCTACTTCAAATTTATACTCAGTGAATTTCTCGAAAGCTTCAGACTTATGCTTTATTAAAAACACATGACCGAACCTTGAGAAATCATCAGTAAAAGTTATGAAGTAAGAAAAACCGTCTCTAGCCTGTGTAGACATTGGCCTCCATAAATCACTATGTATGAGGCCTAAGAGCTCAGTAGCTCTTTCTCCGTGTCCTGTAAACGGAATATTGGTCATTTTACCCTTAATACAAGACTGACAAGTCGCATAAAATTTATATTCAAAGGGATTTAAATATCCATCTTTATGTAGCTTGTTTAGTCTTGTTTCGTTAATATGACCAAGTCTACAGTGCCAAAGAAAAGCTTCATTTATTTCTGAAAATTTTCTTTTATTAGTGTGTTGTATGCTGAAAACTGTGTGTTGATTTAGGATGTATATCCCGTTATTAAGTGTACCATACCCAACCAATATTTGATTCAGGTTAATGTTCATAACATTATTCTGCAATACAAAATTATATCCTTCATTGTCTAACAAAGAAACTGATATTATATTACAAAGCATAATAGGTATATAATAACTTGGGTTCAAAACTAATATACACCTTGATGGCAACCTCAGGTGATACTCTCCCACTGAAACTTCATGTACATTGGAAACATTTCCAACCCGGAGAGTATGGTCACCTGTCTTCAAAACTCTGCTATTTCTCAACCCCTGCATAGAATTACAGATGGGAGAACCTGAATCGGTATCTAATACCCAGGAAGTAGAGTTTATAGAAAAACAGTTTTCTGTCACAAACAGACCTGAAGCTGAAGCATCACCATTCTTCTTCTTCTTGAGATTCAGGTACTCAGCACAGTTGTGCTTTTAGTGTCCCGCTTTGTGGCAGTAATAACACCCCCTTTCCCCGATTCCCCAGCAGTGGACTTGTCTTTCCTCTTAGCCTTTTTAACTACACCTCTAGGTTTGGTGGGTGTCTTCTTCATCTTTCCCTTGGCCTTGGCTTTTGGGTGAGAAGAGGAAGACGGCCCAGCAATCAAAGAGGGAGTCTTCATTGCTTTAAGTATGCTCTCTGCATATCTCAACACATTTAGAAGTTCAGGTAGTTTCTTCATGTTATGCATGTTGAAGTTTACTACAAATTGAGCAAAGGCAGGGGGGAGAGACTGTAAAACAATATCAACATATTGCTTATTCTCCATTGTCCATCCGAGGTCCTCAAGTTCTTCTATAAGAGCTATCATCTTCAACACATGGTCTCCTACTGGTGTGCCAGGAGCCATCCACATCTGAAACTACTTCCGCGATGCTTCGTATCGTAGGACACGAGATTGCTCCCGAAACAAATCTTTAGTATGGAGAAAGATGGATAGGACATCCATTTGCTCGTGCTGCTTTTGATGTGTGTTGTCCATCGATGCAAGCGCGAGGCATTTGGCCATGGCACAGTCAATATCCCATGTCTTGCGGATCTCCTTATCCGCAACTGAAGATTTAGGATCTGGGACGGGTGGGGCTGGAGCTGTGAGGACATATGATACCTTATCATAAGTCAGGGCAATGTTAATGTTCCTCAGCCAGTCTTTATAATTGGTCCCATTCAGTTTATTTTTCTCTAGTAGAAGCTTAAGTCCAGTCATGGTATCTGCCTTTAGGAGAGAGAAAAGAACACACTTAGCGAAAGCTCTTGCAAAGATCAGATTGGTTATTATCTTATCTAATCGATGTCTCCCACCGCTTTTATCAAATTTTCCTTCAAACCTTAAAAAGAAGACTAGCAAGGATTAATTACATTCTACAACTTCGCTAACTGTTCAGCTAGACCAGTGTCGGTACTTTGAGGGAGGTTCCCTTTGCTTTCGCACGGACCTAATTAAAATAAACCTCATTTTCCCATAGGCGTAGCCACATAGACACCTTTCTAGACACCTCATGAGTTGGCTAATTGTAAAGTGCAAAACTCTCCTGGGAGCAACTTTTACTCATAGTGGGATCGGGATCCAACCATCATATGGAAGGTATGCAATCTCATTGCAAATTTCAACACTTGAAACTCCCGATATAGTTTTTACCCCTAGCACTCATGACCTTGACTATAATCAACATATCATAAGCATTGGTCAAGTTCTACCCGTCATTTCTTGATTAATTAAACCCACACATATGACCCTTGACTATAATCAACATAATCACATGAATGTCCTAATTGATCGCATCATATGCTTTATAAGAAGACATCACTTAGCTACCGTACACTACGCCTTAACTATAATCAACATACGTAGCACGAATACTAAGTACTCTACTTCCTAAAATGACGGAGGGTTGCGGATGGTTTTTAAGAAAACCTTTAACGCTTTGAACTTGATATCATTGTAGAATCAAATGTTTTTCAAAAGGAGTGGCTTAAGCTCCGCAGTTTTGAAATGTAGCTTTTTCGTAAAAAGCCGAGTGGGTTTCAAATTCGATTCTACAACATATTTTAGGTTTTTTTTTCCTTTACATTAATCATATTAATGTAGTCCCATCATTTATGTCCTGAAGCCATCACAGAAAAGAAACAAAAATAGAACGTACGCTTATGCCATTCGCATTCGCCACAGTGTCTTGTTATGCACCGTTAGGTTACTTAACTAATGGCATAGCGGGGCGGGACTAGCGCGGATGTAAAACATAAGCAACGCTTATTATATATAATATATATAATAATACCATTCGTCTCATCATACAAAGTGATCAAATCACAGAATATAAATAGCAGAAGCACATATATGAAAATATAGGATATTCTACGAATTCCGTATTTTGTATTTAGCCAATGATAGAAAATATGGGTTCCACGGTCGTGATGAATTGCCAATCCCACACCTTAGACCCCTAAAAGAACGGCAAGTGACCCTACCAATTCTAGAGTAAGGAGACCCGGTCTCGATTTCTCGAGACGGCCTCCCACTGGACTCTAGAACCCGGTCACTTTTGCTCCTCACCTTAGGTCTATCCTAATGCGGAAAAGTAAATAATATACATCAAAGGTAACATCATCCTCAACCCAGTTGTGCCCTAATAAAAGAATATTTCATACAATGAATTTTACATGAATGAAAAGGAAAGCTCTCATCTCACATAAAACCCCCGACCATTCAATCATGACAATCCTATACATCATGTCACAGCAACACATAAAATTATATGTCATCAACGTAAGCAAGTATGCGTACCCTAATTGTCGTTGACATATAGCAACGAAACCGGCGATACTACACATACTACACTTACGGTCGCAGAATAGAATGTCAATCTACAATATTTGGAATCGTCACAATCCTTAGACATCAAAAAACCGGAATGTCTCATATTCTGGATTTCATGCCTACCACTGCAAATCTTTCATTTGGGTCGCAATAATGAAAACACATTTTCAAAAGAAACCGGGTAATTCAACATGATTCCCGATTCCATCCGTGACCGAAATGATAAATTTACAAACAATTATTAATTTTCATAAAACCAATAAGTGTAGATTCTAATTATTGTATTACATTCAAATAAACTAGGCTATGTGAAACCATTTGATCGATCGTTCAATTACCCAAAAAACCACAGATAAGCTCAACACCTGAGCAGTATTAAAAATACTCAGAAGCATGCCACAGTATCTATGGACCAACAGTAGAAGGGCCGACCCGAGTCTCACAAATAGCGCCGTGGAACCGCCGCCAAAGGCATGCTTCTGCCGCGGTTCCGTGGTCAATTGATCGAGTTAGGGTATCGAGCTGCTAGAGGGTCCATAAAATTACCTGTATGATTTTCTAAATATCTTTAATGTGAAAAATTCCAACATTTTGAAAAACTTCCAGAGACGAATTTTCCAGGGTAATCAATGTTCGTTCGAAGTTGTTTAACGTTGTCTAAATTACTCTAAAACTCTAGCTTGGCTCTAATACCACTATTGGGTTTTCCTAGCACCACACAAGGGTTTGTCTTGCATCAAACATGCTACAATTAAAATTTTAGGGTGCTAAGCGAACTAACCTAGGATCAAACTAGAAATTTAGAGTAACAAACATAGTATCACATACTAAAAGAGAGTCTAACACTAAGAGATGAGAAATACAACCTTTGTAGATCTACCATTTATGACAAATTAGATCAACTCGTTGTTTGAACGGGTCCGCTTGAATCCTTCGTTGTCCACGACGATCCACCGCAGAATTCTTTGGCTCAAGCTCCTTGCTTCAATAGAACAAACTCGAAGTGATGCAAACAACCTAAACTAGAGGGCTAAACTAGTGTAGATTGGTGATGTGGGTTTGGATCTCACTTAAAAATCTTTTCTTTTTATCTCCTTCACTCACTTTAGAAGAGGCAGTAAGCTTTGAGGAAGAAGAAGGAGGAAATGGCTAAGCAAGCTCAAGATAATTGTTATCCTAAATATTAAAATTAATAATCAATTTATGAAAGATTCCACTCACTCATAACCATGGTTTAAAAATATCTAGATATTTTGTTAGTGAGTTAAAGAATGAATTAGAGATTAAACCATGGTTCAAGTCATGGTTGACTCAAGAAGAGTGTAGAAGAAATCCCACCATAATTTAATCCTAATTATCTTTAATCAATAATCAAAATATATAAATATCTAACCATGTGAGTCTTGCATAGCTAACTCCAATGTATCATCAACCACGACACATGTATGCATGCATGTGTGCATTCATATCATCATATGTACATACATACATTCATGCATACAATAAATAAAGAAAAGGTTATAAGTAAAATGGCTAATGGTAATTAATACTAAATCAACAATTGATTCAATAAACCGGTCATATCGCATACGACCTGACCAATAGAAAATGCCAGATTATTATGCGGTATCATATACATGCATTCAATCAAGCACCCGCGCAAATCACCATATGCACCCCACATCGTTTCGCCTGAGCTTGGTAACCTCTTTGTGGGACTCTGAGACTCGTCAATACGCCGGCAGTAGGTGATGATCATGTCAAAATCTACAAGCCGCAAGCGTTCAGCTAAACATAACGGCCACCTGGGTATTGAGCGAGCAGAAGAAAAACAAGCGAACCTGTCAAAACTCTTGTCGAGCCAACCGGTAACACTAACCGTACAGTCCGGTCTCTTCATCAGATATGCTGCATATCGAGTCTAGGGATGGTAACGTCGACTGCAATAACTCAATAAGTCATGCTGATGTATGGCCTATAACAGATCAAGAAACTACTGATAACACTTATCAGTAAATCTCATCGGCCCTGGCCAGGGACTTGCTGATATAGCCAATCGAGCACAGCGCAATATCAACCCCCAATACCGGGAGAGACGATACCCCTCCTATCGTTCATTTCTTCTATGTGTCTCGGGACTGTACACAAAAGCCACCTGTTTGCACGACTCAGTAGAGACGTGGTAGGATGGGAATCAAAGTACAGTGGGAGAACACACAAGACTCTATGACGATCTCGGGTCTATAGACTAACCTATACCAGTGTCACCTGAGAACTGCTATCCGACGATAGATATAATACCACATAGGAGTTCTCAGCGAGTCCGTCCAGCGTACCCAGTCTCCACTGAGCACCCGTATACAATCTTGGTGTCAAACACCAATGGATATGGGATCATCCATCGCCCTTCACATGGGTCAAGAATCGTATACGCTAGTCTACTCTGGAATATCGATGCCCCATCTCGATACACCCATGACTAGGGACATTTCAGGATATGCTTATAAACTACTCATGTACCACTAGTATGATCTGCATCATAATCACAGTAGTCTAGCAAATATCCTCAGGGCTTTATCAACATGTACCAAATGAATAAAAGCAAGATCAAGTGAACATTTCAGGATAAAGAGTAACCAGATAGCATACTATCATGTCAAGCAAGAATGTCCTCTAAATATATATATACATGTAAAAATACATCCACTATCAAATAATGTCCTCTACGGCATACATATATCCAAGAATAAAGCTATCACAAGCATGCACGCAAATGCGTCGCAACCTATGTATACCACAATGATGCTATGCACTAATATGAATGCAACATGAATGAATGATCAAGCACGAAATCTGGTTATATATCTGGTATGAGAAAAATCTGTGCTCTTATCTTAGTAAAAATTTTGTGTCATAAAACTGGGGTATCATAAAATGAAATCGACAGAAAACCGTGCCAATATCGACACCATATATAAATATATATATATCAAATCTCGGTAGCCGTCTCTCGGATCGGCCCTCAAATCTGTCAAATCACACGACTCCGGTCGGTATCCTCCGGATGACCGCCGGGTCAACAATCACCGGTCGGTAATGTTCCCGTGCCGGGCGCAATGCCTTCTCAATACGTCCATCTTGCCTCGGGGTACCTCACCGGGTCCACTATGTACCTGCAGACGGTGCATCCCCCTCCTCGAATCGGGTATATTTACATATGTGGCTCAAAAGCCGAGAAAAACTCATGGTGGACGCCACACACATCATATCACGAGAAAACCATACTTTGTAGTTGAAATCTTTATAAGTTTATGAATTCCTTTGCGATTTTCCCCAAATCCAGAAATATCATGCATACGGAAATATCCAAGAAAATCACAATATATAAATATGTGGATAACTATGAATGTCCATGATATCAACATGATGCAATGCGATGTACGTTTGAAAGACTACATATAAATGATGATGCAATGAGTTCTATGACTAGGAAAATACATATCCATCCTGATGCAATGAAATATACGACAAGAATACTACATTTCATGCATGATGCAAATATACATGTATCGATTATTAAGTAAGTTCTAAAGCGTATCGTGACATAGCAATTACCAATGGAGTGTGTGTCTGCATGAGATAATGCATGTGCGGCATGAACCATTGGTAATAGTGCAAGTGTCCTAATTAATAACATCAATGTATATGGAGATGCAATGCTACATGAATATGACATACGCATGTGAACACAAGAATAATAACTAAATCCCAACTATCGGGCGCTTTAGGACATCCAGGTTATTCCCCATAGATGTGTACATCTACTCACCAGAACGCGTCGGCTAGTTGAATCCGATCACTGTCTTGCCTTTCTTTGCCGTGTTTGACGTCTCCGCGACCGATCCTATAGTCACACAAATAATAAATATGAGGCTAGACATTTAAATAGACGCGGACATAAAACGATACGAGCAACCAACGCGCACTAGCTAGACGCGGATGCACTTGGTGCACAAAACGCGCGCGCGACATCGCCACAAACCAAAACTAGGGGTTGCTATGCGTAGCAAATACCAAACCTAGAATCTAATCGTACTAATCTCACACTGACACAACGCTAGCAATGAGGAAAAGGTTGTGGGTCAATCACAACCGAAACTTAACTAATACCGTTAACTTTTAAAAACCTAGTAAGCAACATTAAGCTATTTTAGTGCAAAACTAGGTGGATTAGTAAATGTAGTAGCCACTAATCACACTTAACATCCTAATTAAGCCATACAAACATATACTAAACTAAACCTCACTTAAGCACACTAAACATGCAATTAAGTTGCATAAACACCAAATTAAGATAATTAAAAGAAATATTAGTAAAGTAACAATTAGATTAGATTAAAAAAACCATTAGATGTTAAACTACACTTAGCTACCTTAATTATGTGATAAAAACCTTAACTTAACCGAAACCCTTCTCTTTAATATTCTAATCTTGCATTAAAACTATATTAACACCTAATAAAAATTAGATTAAGGCAAGGATTTGTAAAACAAACTAGGATTGGGTTTTATACCTCAAAAAGATTTTGGAAAGATCTCACTTGCTAGCATTTGCCACCCAAAATGCCAACTCGCTTCGAGAACCATGCTTAGTTTTGGAAAAGGAATTATTGTGATGATTTTACTAGAAATTAGTGTTGGTTTTTTTGGGGATTTTTTATTGAGTTGAGGTATTTTAGCAAGTGAAGAAGATGAAGGAGGGGGGAGGAAGCTGCAGCCGAGCCTAATGAGGGAAAGGAGAGAGTGAAAGCAAACACAACAACATGTTCACCTTGCCTCATTAATGCACCATACTTCTTTTCTTTTCTCATTTTATTATTAATTTTATTTTCTATTAAAGTTTTTTTTCCTTTGAAATTTCTAGAACCATGGTTCAACATTTTGTTAAAACAACATGTTACATTTTGTGTTTAGTTGTGTCATGGTGCACAAACATGTATTAATCCATACTAATTTGTAATTAACAGTAATTTAGTGTGTAAGTGCCTGATTAAAATAATAATTAAAAATAAATAAATAAGGAAAATAATTAAGTAAACTAGCAATTAAATAAGTAACTAGTTGAACACTCATACATAAGTAATTACATAATTAAAATAGGTATAATTATGTCTACGTAGAAAAAAAATTATAACTAGGTTTTACGGAAAACGCGTGTTTTATTACTAATTATCAAACAATTAACCTAAACGATTTTTAAGTGTTACACATATATACACCGAAACTAAAATGTTAATCAAAATTAAATTAAAGGCCTTAGACCTCGTCTATCGGCTAGCATACGTTTGTTTTCGTCGTGAGATAAAACTACATGAAGGTTGTCAATATCGAATGGTATCATTCGTTGCTAACAATCATCGTGTAGTCTATGTGATGAGAAGATTTATCGTATAATAACCGATAGATTTGTCCACTGTGGACAAGTTAGGAATGTATAAAGTAAACACGTCCATTCATTTTTGTTTTCATTCATTTCGAAATATTTCGTTGGTACCTTTCCGTTGGCTCTCCGTGTACAAAAAAAGATTAGATGTTCATTTCAATATTTTTTGACAACATTAAAATGATCATATTTTCTATTACATTGTACACTGAGAACAGCAGGGAGGTGCTGGAGAATTTTTCTCGAAATACTCTATACATTCTTAATGTGATAGAAGCCTTACCCCCGACAACCGTTGTGTTGTTTCATGCTACTTAGCCTAAACCTACACCTAAATTAAATCATCAATTGAAACTAAAATTAATTAATAAAGCGTCAAGTGAATGGGTATCCCGTATCCGTATTTGAATTCATGCTACTTAACCTACACCTAAACTAAATCATCAATTGAAACTAAACTTAACCAAATCGTCAATTAAACCTAATACTAACGCTTCTTAGTATCCTTCTATCGTGTATTTGTCAAAAAATATTAATTTCAAGATCCTTATTTATATGAACCTTGTTTCATCCGAACTGTTCTAATTTGGCACTTCCGTACCTCCATAAAAAGAGTAGGATGTACGTCGATACTCCCTCGAAAGTGCTTAATTTTTTCCTTAACGGTGTTTACTATTTCACTGATTTTTCCTACACACGTCTTGGGTTATCAAAAGAGTAGGAAATCTTATATCCTTGTTCTAAGTGTATGAAAATGCAATTGTTAGTTGTATATATGCCCTAGAAGCCATTGTTGTACAAATGATGTATATTATAGTTGATGCTTGGATATACAAAGAGAGAACTTTCTTGCTCGATATGATAGTATGCTATCTGGTTTCACATTGTCTAAATATGTTGACTTGTATTGGTTTACTGTCTTGCACTCACATGTTGATAAAGCTCTTAGGATATGTACTCGACTACTAGGACTATGATGCAGATCATACTAGCGGGGCCAGTGTAGTCCAAGAGTACATCCTATAACTGTTCCTAGTCGAGGGTGTGTCGAGACAGGGCATCGATACACCAGAGTAGACTAGCGTATATGCATCATGACCCATATGATAGGTGATGGATGATCCCATATCCATCGCTGTTAGACATCAAAGATGGTGTACGGGTGCTCAGTGGAGACTGGGTATACTGAACGGACTAGCCGAGTACTCCTAGATGGAATTATACCTATCTTCGGATAGCGGTTCTCTGGTGACACTGGTATAGGTTAGTCTGTAGACCCGAGATCTTCATAGAGTCTTATGTGATTCCTACTGTGCTTTGATTTCCACTTTACTACATTCAAGAGAACATGCAAAACGGTGGCTTTTGGGTACAGTCCTGAATCACATGGAGACAATGAGCGATAGGAGGGTTTTTGTCTCTCCCGGTATTGGGGGTTGATATTGCGCTGTGTTCGATTGGTTATAACTGGAAGTCCCTGGCCATGGCTGATATGGAGATCTACTGGTAAGTGTTATCAGTAGTTTCTCGACCCGTTATGAGCCTCACATCGACACGACATATCGGTTACTGGGGTTTGACGTTCACCACCCCTAGACTGGATATGCGACATCTGAGACGAAGAGACCGGACTGTACGGTAGTATAATTGATTGGCTCGACAGGAGTTTTGACAGCTTCGCTGGTTTTCTTCTGATCGCTCAATACCCGGATGGTCGTTACGTTTAGCTGACCGCTTGCAGCTTGTAGGTGTTTGATATGATCATCACCTACTGCCGGCGTATTGACGAGTCTTAGAGTCCCATACAAGAGTTTCCTAGCTCAGGCGAAACGATGTGGTGTGCATATGAGATATGCGCGGGGACCCGATTGAATGCGAGTATATGATACCGTATGTTAATCGGGCGTTTTTCTATTGGTCGGGTCGTATGTGATATGACCGGTTTTTTAAGTCAAGTGTTGATTTAACATTTGACTTTTAGTTTAATTCTTTATTTAAACCCTTTTCTTTGTTGAAGATGTATGCACATGTTGATGTGTATGGACACATACATAGTATCATGGTTGATGATACACTAAGTGGTGGCAATGCAAGACTTACATGGTTCACTAATATATATATATATATATATATATATATATATATTTGTATATGGTTTAAAGATGCAAATGGAAATTAGATCAATAATTTGTTTTTCTACACTCTTCTTTCTTTTGACCTAGCTTTGACCCAAGGTTGATTTTTCATTTGGACTTTAACCCATATGCAAAATATCTAGATATTACTTAACCATGGTTTGTGATGAGAGAAGGAAAATATATATACTTTCTTTTCTCATTTTTCCTTGAAGTTTTTTTATCATTATCTTTTGACAAAAGCTTTAGCCACCATTATCTTCTTCTTCCTCCTAGCTCTCTCTTGATTCTTTTAAAGAGTGAGGTTGATAAAAAGAAAGGGTTTTGATTAGAGAATACAAACCACCTCATCATTTTACACCTATCTAGCCCATTTGTATAGGGTGTTTTGCTATACTTCATCGAAAGACCAAGTAAAGCAAGGAGCTTTGGGCAAAGGGACTTCGGGTGGATCATCGTGGACAAGGAAGGTTGCTAGCGATCCGTTCCAAACTCTCAAAGGTCCAAGGAGTCACCAAGGGAAGACTACAAAGGTTGTAATTTCTTCACTTAGTGTTACAAGAGTTCTTTGTATGTGATACAATTTAGTTGTTACCCTAACTATTCTAGTTAAGATTCATGGTTAGTTTGCTTTACATCTCTCTAAATTTTAAGATGGCATGTGTGATGCTTCTATACACTAGACTAGGTGCAAAGGAAACCCAACAGTGGTATCAGAGCCAAGCTAGAATTTTAGATACGGTGTTAAAACAATTACGAAAACGAAATCGACTCCGAAAATACGATATTTGAAACCCTTGATATTGCCCTCTGGAAATTTTCTGAAAAGTCGTTTAAATTTTTTTTTAGCAACTGCAGAAGTTAGTATGTGATGTACTGAGAACACTGGAGAAATACGGGGCAAGACCAGCCATAAAAAACCGAGCACTTTGCCTCTTTGGCCGGCCTGTTCGGCCAGACTACCCCCAAATTGCTCCGTATTTCTACTGTGGTCTGCTCTGTAGGATTTGGGGTTTCAGGTATTGTTTGCTTAGCCCAGTTTTTCATGTGATGATTGTTTTGTTCATGGGCTAATTCGTAGTGTTTCGTAGTCATATATTTTAACACTGTAAAGGTAACCTTGACAATGTTTAGCAGTTTGAACAAATTTCGAACACCACATTTTGTACCCCGCTAAAATTTCCAAGCGTTGCAATTTTCCTAAGTTGATTGTATTTGTAAAATCGTGCAAGTATCCTTATGGCCCCTCTGGAAGAATATAATAAGCTTAACTCGATTCTATGCCCACGGAACCGCGATAGAACCCTATGGTTTGTCGTAGTTCCGTGGTGCCATAGGTGAGGCATTGGTTAACCCCTTCTACGGCTGGTCCATATACACTGTTGCACGGTTTTTGAGTATTTTGACTTTGCTCAAGTGTTGAGCTTTCGGGGTAATTTTTGGGTGTATGTTGATTCGATCAAAACGTTAAACATTGTCTTGATATATCTAAATGTGATACAATATGTGGAATTTACATTGTTAGGCATGAAATCCGTAATATGTGATATTTCGGGTTTGCGATGTCTAAGGTGATTGTGGATTCCAAATGTTGTGGTTTTTCACTTTTCTTTTCTGCAACCTTAAGTGTAGTATGTGGTGTATCACCAGCTTCGTTGCTATACATCAACGACAATCGAGATATGCATACTTGCTTACGTTGATGATATGAGATATTATGTGTTGCTGTAATATGTTATATTGGATTGTCGTGTTCTGAATAGCCGGGGGTTTTATGTGAGATGAGGGTTTTTATTTTCATTCATGTAAAATTCATTGTATGTAATATTCTTTTATTGGGGCACATCCGGGTTGAGGATTATGTCACCATTGTATATTATTTACTTTTCCGCATTAGGATAGACCCAAGGAGGGGAGCACAAGTGACCGGGTTCTAGGGTTCAGTGGGAGGCCATCTCGAGGAGTCGAGACCGGGTCTCCTAATCTCTAGAATTGGCAGGGTCACTTGCCGTTCTCATAGGTGTCTAGGGGTATGGGTTTGGCTATTCATCACGACCGTGGAATCCGTGTTTTATACAAGCTCAAAATAAAACACGGACCAACTACTATATCCAATATTTCATATCATTCTTTTGCTATTGATATACTGTGATGTGATCATATTATATGCGTGAGATGAATGCTTTATTATTTTTTATATGATATATAATAAACGTTGCTTATGTTTTACACCCGCGCTAGTTCCACCCCGGTATGCCGTTAGTTAAGTAACCTAACGGTGCATAACGGGACACTGTGGCGAATGCGGATGGTATAAGCGTACGTTGTATTTTCGTTTCTTCTGTGATGCTTAGGAAGTTTAAATGATGGGATTTCATTAATGAGATTAATGAAAGAAAAAGAAACCTAAAAGATATTATAGAAGCATATTTAGAAAACGTGTAGCTCTAGTTTTTGCTTTGCATAGCGGCATTCCTTGTAGAATATCCAGCACCTTATTTGATAAGGAAAGAGCCGAGATCCCTTCACCGGGAGTGACCACTTTAGCGAAACTAGCAGATGCTACAAACTCATGGTTTAGTTTTTGATTGCTTCTATAGTTCTTGCTTTGTATTGTAGTATTTATGAAATATCCTGCACCTTATTCGATAAGGAAAGAGCCGAGATCCCTTCACCGAGAGTGACCTCTTTAGAGAAACTAGTAAAAGCCGCAAAAACACTCCTTTTTCAAAATCACCTATTTCTACAATGATATCATGTTCATTACGCTCATCGTTTTCTGAAAAACCTGCGTAGCCCTCCGTCATTTCAGATAACTCCTACTTAGTATTCATGCTACGTTTGTTGACTATGTTAAGGCGTAGTGTGCGGTAGCTAAATAGATTTTATCTGCTAAAGCATGACATGCGATTGGATTAGGGTAGTCGTACGACTTTGTTGACTATGTTAAGGGTTGTACGTGTGGGTTTAATTCAATCTGGAAATGACGGGTTGAACTTGGCTAGCGATTATAATTTGTGGACTATGTTAAGGTCATAAGTCGCTCGGGGCAAAAGCATTATCGGTAATTTCAAGTGTTGAAATTTGCAATGAGATTGCATACCTTCTATAAGATAGTTGGATCCTGATACCCACTGCGAGTAAGAGTTACTCCTGGGAGAGTTTTACACATGACAATTAGCCGATCATGTAGGTGTCTAGAAAGGTGTTAACGGGATTATGCCTTTGGGAAAACGAGCTTTTTTTTAATTTGGTCTGTGCGAAAGCACGGTGAACCTCCCTCAAAGTACCAACGCTAACCTGGCTGAAAGATTGACGAACTTGTGAGGTGTAATTAATCCAGGCTAGTCTTACCTTTTAGGGTTTTAAGGAAGATTTGATAAAACCAGTGTGAGCCATCCTGATTAGATAAGATAATAACCAATCTAATCTTTCAAGAGCATACGCTTAAGTGGTTTTCTTCTCTCTCTCTCCAGGTAGCGACCATGTCAGGCCTTATTCAAGATAATAATATGGATGTATTGACCGAACCTGCTTATTATACTGAGCAGGGGAATGTTGGTCCCGCTCCAACTTATAATTGTTATAAGACAGAGCAGAAAATAGAAGAATATCTAGATTCTCACACGACCAAAACGAAGAACAAGCATGATGATGCATATTCTTCGGGTGTGTTAGTTATCGAGAACTGTTTCTCAGTTCACTCTACGTCCTCGGTATTAGATATCGGATCGAGGTCCCACATATGTAATTTGTTACATGGGCTACGGAAAGGTAGGGAACTGGGAGAGGGTGATCATTCCACAAGAGTAGGAAATGGTGTAAATGTTGCAGCGAAAGCTTGGCGAATATCAGCTTGTGTTACCAAATGGTAATACATTGATTTTTAACGAATGCTATTACATTCCGACCCTGATATTTAATCTTATATCAGTTTCTTTATTGAGTAAAGAAGGATATAATTTTGTAGTACAGGATAATGTTATGAACATCTTCCCGAATCAAAAGTTGATTGGATCAGGCTCGTTAAATAATGGCATATACGTTCTGAATCAAACTACAGTCCTTAATGTACAAAACACACACAAGAGGAAGAGTTCAGAAATGAACGAATTCTTCTTGTGGGATTGTAGACTTGGTCATATCAATGCGACACGACTAGCTATTGTTGGAGATAGTGCCATCATAGTCAATTATTGGATCGCAGGTACATGATTGCAATGATTGCGGAGGACCTATACCGGTAGGACAGTCTTACTCGAGATGATTGTATGTTATCTGGTTTGCCTTTATCAGTCGTGTACATGTTCAGGTGACTGATTACATGTTACACTTTGATAGAGCCCTTAGGATCTTGCTTTACTACCAACAGTATGATGGCGATCATATACGTGAGAGTTGGGTAGTTTATATGCATATCCTTAATTGTGGTCCCTAGTCGTGGGAGTTTCGAGACAGGGCATCGATACTCCGGAGTAGACTAGTGTATACAGTCGAGACCCCGACAAGGGGCGGTGGCCGGTCTCACAAGCCACTGGTGTCAGTTGGATCACCTAAGATGTATACAGGTGCTCATTGGGTTATGAGTACACCGGACAGGAATCGCCGGGAATCTGCTAGTTGGTATTATACATATCGTCAGATAGCAGTTCCCTGGTGACATGTGTACAGGTTAGTTCATCGACCTGAGGTCGTCATTTGTCTCATGTGGGTTCCCACTGTGCTTTGATTTCTACCCTACCACGGCTCAAAGGAGTCGTGCAAACAGGTCGTTTTTAGGTACAGTCCCGAGCCACATGGAGGCACGTGAGCGGATCGGCAGGGGATTCGTCTCTTCCGGTATTGGGGGCGAGATCGTGCTGTGTATAGGAGAGCCATTACACATAACCCACGGCCGTGGCAGGAGATTTACTGGTAGGTACTCCAGTAGTATCTCAGGGTGTTATTGGGCTTCACTCCGACACGACTTATACTGCTATTGGGGGTCTGACGTTACTAGCCCCCTAGGCAGATATGCGATACTCATTGACGAACGGACCAGACTGTATATACATTGTCACTGTTAGGCTCAGTAGGGTTTCTGGATGAGTTCGTTCATCAGCCTCCCTTGAGGTCAGTCCTTGCGCAGCCGTTATGCATAGCTAGTGCCGCTGACGGTTTATGGTTAAACCCACTGCCAGGGTACTGACGAGTCATTAGAGTTCCCCACAGACAGTTTCCCAAGTTCGGGCGAAACGTTGTAGAGGCCGTATGGTTTTATGGCAGGGTTCGGAAAATGCACGTGCGTTTACGCACGTGTTATTTTTCGGGCAGATGATACTGGTCGGCTTTGGTTTAAGCCGGATCCGAGTATTATATTGAGTAGATATAATATCTTTGTTTCAGTTGCATTTGTATTCGGTCGTAATACAAATGCGGGTATATTTATACAGTTTCGGGGTTATCCTGAAAGTCGTTTCGGGATCACTTTTGGAAGTTGCCAGTTTCCAGTTTTCTATCTGCCGTCTCTTAACATTCGGTTAAAGACGGATTTATCTTTTCTTGAGATGAGGTGAGTCATGCTTCTAGAAGGTTCTAGAGAGGGTGACTTGGCATGGTGAGTCATTAGTGCTTTAATGGAGCCATTAATGCAATGGTGACTAGGTTAATGAATCACCATTTGCATTAATGAGGTTTTGTTTGCATGAAGGATATTTGTGGTTGATCTTTTCTCTTGTGGTCACTCTCCCCTCTCCTACACTCACCTCCCTCCATCTATAAGTGGCCGGCCCCCATCTCCTCCTCCACTTCTTGATGAGAGAAAATTATTGTTGTTAAAAGAAAAGACTAAAGTTTTGGATACATGGAAATTTCATAGTTCATTTCTTGTTCCATTTCATTTCCATCGGCAACTTCATTAACCGTTCGTCCATGGTTTTGGACGAAGCGAGACAAAGTATTCCACTCATTCTCTACATCAATCTTGGTCGTCTCTTTTAGCAAACTTGACGACCGAGTTGCCTCGAGTCAGAGGCGGGAGCCCGTTTAAAGAATCGTCGACGTGGTGCCACCTGGATGAGCAGATCGGAGATCGACGAGATCGGAGCAGCCGCAACGGAGCGTGGGATGATGGTTAAAGAACGAAGGACTCGGATCGTTCGGTATAACCTTTCTACTCTCTTTACAGTTTGTTAGTTTAGCAATAATGGCAGATCCGGGTTAAAGTATACGATAGCGCCAGTTAAAAAGTTTTTGTTCCGCATTTGGCGTCTGTAGACGGCCGGGGCGCTACCGTAGACTTACAGTGGTATCAGAGCCTCACCATTTTGCTATACTAACTTGTGCTAACGCGTTTAAAACATCGATCGAACCGGATATCGAAAAACACAATTTTCAAGTTCACAGTTTCTGTTGATTTTAAATGATGTCCTAAAATTTTTCTACATATCTCAGAAAACTGTGCAGGATTTTATAAGAACACCGTACAAATTTGAGCTCATGAATCGACAAGACTGCCGCGGAATCATGGCCAAACCCATGGTTTGGCCGCGCATCCGCGGCCGTTCTGAGTGATCATGCCCCCAAACTTGCACAGTGTATTCTTCTCTGGAAATTGGGGTTTTTGGTATATATCTAATGGGCCCAGATTTTGTTACTGTTCACCAGTTGTTCGTGGGGCCCACTTTGTGATATTTAGTCGATCGAAATTTAAACATGTTAGTTTACAGTACTTGCATTATATCTCCGACCGGGAATGTCATTTGATCGGTAAACCGCGTCTGATTGCTATAGTTCTTTTAGACGGGTTTGCGAACGTGACATTCGCGTTGATGTTCTGTGTTGTGCTGTGATGTTGCGGATTTGTCGTGGTGGATAGCAGTGTGCAATGGTAGTGCAGTTTGGATTTATTTGTACATTTGATATTGCGGGGTGAGCGTCCAACTTGTGGACTGCCGTCACTACCTGTTGTATAATATTCTTTTGGGGCACGACCAGGTTGCGGTCGATGTACCTGTTGTACTATTTTTCATTACTGTACTAGGTTTTGCCCCGCGACGGAGTGCACAGATAACCGGGTTCTGGAGGGCAACGGGTCCACATCTCATGGCTTTGAGAGGCAGAGGGGCCTCACTCTAGAATTGGCAGACTATTCGCCGCACTCGTAGGGGGTACAGGTTGACCCAAGGAGGGGTGCCCAAGATTACCGGATTCCGTGAAGTGCTGGGTGGTCCATTCACTTTGCTGTAGGGGGCTGCCTCGCTTCAGGTTTTGGCGGGTAACTTGCCGCACCCGTAGGGGTCTAGGTTTCATTGCACAGACTATCCACACGACAGGGGAACGTCGAGTTTCAGCAGCGGCTCTGTGAAACCCGGGGATCCCAGATTATCTGTATTGTTCTGTGATGCTTATTACTTTTCTGTAATGTTGCATATTATCACGCCTGGAGCGATTATTGTATATTGGTTTATATACTATTAGATGTTGTATATGTTTTACACCCGCGCTAGTCCAGTCCCCGCTCTGTCGTTAGTTAAGTAACCTAACGGGTGATGACGGGACCCAGTGACGAATGCGGATGGCATATACGTACATTTTATTTTTGTTCTTTTCTGGTGTGATTGATTGATGGGGCTGCGTTGATTCTGATCAATGCAAAGTAAAAAAAACCTGTTTGATGTTGTTGGAACAATTTAAAAAGTGTTATTGCAAAGATGTTTCCTTTTGTTTTGCATAGAGGTATTCAGTGGAATATCCTACACCTCATTCGACGGGGCAAGGGCCGAAATCCCTTCACCGGGACTGACCCTTTGGGCAGAAGTTTGCGTCAGGGTAATAACTTCACTATAGTCGATTACAAGTTGCTTTGCATAGCGGTATTCAGTGGAATATCCTGCACCTCATTCCACGAGGAAAGAGCCGAGATCCCTTTACCGGGAGTGACCTCTTTAGCAAAAGGTTTTCGCCACTATATTTTAAAAAGCTATCAGGTTCCTTCAGCGATATCAAGTTCACTACGTTAAAGGTTTTTCGCCAAAAACCAGCCGTAGCCCTCCGTCATTTCTTTTGGGTATTCAGTAGTATTCAAGCTATGTATTTTGACCTAACACCAAGGCATAGTGTTTGGTAGCTGCTGGGTATTCATTTGTTGCATAGATAGATGAGTTGGTTTGGGACAGCCGTTCTGCCATTTTGACCTAACGCCAAGGGCATGTGCGGGTGGGTTCAAATTAACAAGATAGTGACGGGTAGAACTTGGCATGTGACTTATGACATTTTGACCTAACGCCAAGGTTATAAGAGCATGGGGCAAAAATCATATCGGGAGTTTCTAAAGAAACTGAAACTTACCAAGTATGCGCATACCTTCTGGAGTATGAGTAACGTGGATGCATTCCATCACGTTATCATGCGATGAGAGTTGGATCCCGATTCCCACTGATGAGTTGGTTTACTCTTCGGGTGATCCCGATTGATTCTTCTTTCAGGTTTGGAGGAGAATTTGACAGGACAGTGGGAGGTTTCCGGATTAGATAAAGTGATAACCATTCTGATCTAGGTTAGAGTGAACGCAGAGTGTTTCTTTTCTTTCTCTCTTTGGCAGCGACCTTTGACCGACCCTAGACTATGACTCAGTGACCAAGTTGACCGAACCTTCTTAAATTACTGGCTTTTGGATTGTCTGAGTTGCATAAGTCATTGCCACTTCTTCTTTTACCCTTTGCATTTCTCAGAACACCCCGTATTACTACGGACATCCACTTCCATTGGATAGATCCATCGTACGGTTATATACGAACTTGAAGGGACTTCTTCGAGGATGGATCCAGGTTCAGGAGAAATAGAATTGGTTTATTCAGTTGTCTTTTATTATCACCTTCTCTCAGGTTGCGAGGGCTCCTTGGTTTAGGAGAGTACACCTATTACGCTTATTGGATAGTCTTATTCCAAACCATAGGCAGGTGCCGAAAGGTAGGGAATGAAGAAAACCAAATTAGCCTAAGTAGGGTGTACAGAAGGTAATATGTAAAGACAAAATAAAGGGATTAGAAAGAGGGCAAAGTAAATTACAACTGATATCATTCACGACCAAACCGTGTACTTCATCGCCACTCCTATTTCACCTTTAACAGAATAAGGTATTATTCAGTTGTCTTTTATCATCACCTTCTCTCGAGATGCGAGTACTTCTTGGTTTAGGAGGGTACACCTATTATGCTTACTGGATAGTCTTCTTCCAAACCATAGGCTGGTGCCGAACGGTAGGGAAGGAAGAAAACCATTTAGCCTAACAATGGTGTACAGAAGATAACGACTAAAGACAAATAAAGGGATTTGGAGAGAAGGCAAAGAAATATACGGTTATAGTTATGAATTGGATTATGGAAGAGGCATTGCTATGAATACCAGGTTACCCCTACGAAACATTTTCATGTTTCAGTGCATTGTTAAAGGAAAACTGTTTTCCCGATTAGATACTTACTCCAAGGGTATGTATTTACCAGGTTTCATTCTCATATCAGTATGGTTTTACAGATGATGAGAGGGAGTAAGTTATTGGGAATTAGGTGATCATCCTCATTATATCGGAATTCGTTGTAATTGGTGATATTTGAGGAAATCTCCAGGGTACAGTTTTCAACCTACGACGCACAGGTTTTGAGTTGCTCAACTCAGCGGACTTATACAGAGTATTGTATGTTGTCCAAGTGTCCATCAGGACAAAGGGGTAGGTCCTCGTACTATGTTCTGTTTACTTATAACTTCTCTAGTATTTAGACAAGTGTTTCGTAGAAATACAAGGTCTAAGTTTTGAGAAGTCGTGGGTATAAGAATAAAGTAGAGAACCAGGTGTCACAAGTATCAGGATTCTTCAAAGAGATCGAAGATGTAGATTCTTGTGATTAGTATTCAGATAATAGTAATGGTTTTGAGAAACTTGTTTCTCTTTCGGGTTACTCATAATTGGATGGATTCCTAAGTTGAGTAATGCTGATTAGCCTCTTTCCATTAAGTTGATATGCACTGGAGACAGCTGCATGATTTGAATCTGGTTCCAATTAAATTAGTGCCAAAGTTTCTATGTTGGATATAGAATAGAACGTACCTTAAAAGATGTTAAGGTACGGGGAGTTGTCCAGCTTATGCTTAAAACCAGACTCTGGATAACTCAGGGCACGTTTCTGTAATGGCTGCTTGTGGGTTGACCCTGGCTATGACGAGGGTTGATATTCTACCATTTGGAAGATCAATAGTGATATTGTTCTTGACTCGCCACAGTTTTAGTAAAAATGGATTTTTTTCAGAAAACAGTATTGGGAGTATGGTAGAACTGGAAGTGATTCCAGAACCGCAAACGATTACGGAAAATTTAATAGGACCTATATATTCAATCAGGTTTGACATTCCATTAGCCACTCCGCAGATACGGTGGGTAACCTCAGACACCCGAGAGGTACTTCGGTAGCCTCAAGGACGGTGACAGGGAGGTTTTTATCTACCCAGACTTGACACTACTGTTGTTCCAGGCTATGAGACCCGGTAGGAGGGTTGTCGTAGTCAGTGGGAGCAGCAGAAACATAGTGGGCAAGATGCTTATATCTATTTATAGACTTGAGCAGTTATAGCGGAGATAGATCATCTAATTTTGATGTGACAGTCATGGGTTTGACTTCAATCAGAATAGGGGATGGATCTGTTAAGAAGGTAGTAGGGTGTGATGTCATGGTATCTGGATGACATACACAGAGTAGGAAGTAAAATTCCTATACTACGATCGGTTGTATTGTGGTCGTCACACAGTTGTTTCTCCAGACAGGATATGTATATAATATTTGAAATTCTGGTTTCTGGATCTATGGTTTTAGATCTAGATTTGGGTAGTTTCCCAATGTGGGTACTTTGACAGATATTCTAATGGTTTTTAGAATAGTTGACTCCTAGCATGGTGGTGTACCTGCAGGTGATGGAGTCACCCTCTCTAAAGGTGTCTTACAGACTGAAGGGGAGAGGGATGGGCATGATTGACAGATCACTTGCTTAGGCAACTGAGTCAATCATGAGATGTCAAGTACCACACCAGATGTTGTTTTTGCACTAGATGCGATAAGTTTGTATTAATCCAATCCTGGAGGGACATAAGGAAGCAGTTTTAGAACATAAGTACATGTTCTACGGATTTGATGACGGCGGCCTCTTTCGGGAGACGATTATCATTCCAGGCTTCAAAGGTGACATGGTTGACAGAGTGATTGTCAGAGTTATAGTTTTTCCCTCTGACGAGGGACAGTATTATGGACAGGTGGTCCAAGAGGATACTGTGGGTGGCGTGGTGCCGGATACTGATTAGGTTCAGTGATCGATACAGTCTAAGAAGTTTGGATTTGGAGTTCATTTATGAACTAGGTCCCATCAGATATCCAGACATATTCTAAGACAGGTATTACTCGATTCGGGAGATGGCTTTCTCCATGAACTTGAGATTTAGAGAGATATAGAAAGATACATCTAGGCGGATCCACTCACTGAGGCTATTTCTCGAACACAATAGTTTTACAAACGGGCTTTGTGAAACTGATTAGTAGAGGAGTTGGATGTTCGGTTTCACACTGGCTGTGAGTAGTCGACATCGCAATAATTAGCCTTGAGTGCAAGTGGGAGATTGTTGGAGATAGTGCCCTCATAGTCAATTATTGGATCGCAGGTACGTGATTGCAATGATTGCGGAGGACCTATACCGGTAGGACAGTCTTACTCGAGATGATTGTATGCTATCTGGTTTGCCTTTATCAGTCGTGTACATGTTCAGGTGACTGATTACATGTTACACTTTGATAGAGCCCTTAGGATCTTGCTTTACTACCAACAGTATGATGGCGATCATATACGTGAGAGTTGGGTAGTTTATATCCATATCCTTAATTGTGGTCCCTAGTCGTGGGAGTTTCGAGACAGGGCATCGATACTCCGGAGTAGACTAGTGTATACAGTCGAGACCCCGACGAGGGGCGGTGGCCGGTCTCACAAGCCACTGGTGTCAGTTGGATCACCTAAGATGTATACAGGTGCTCATTGGGTTATGAGTACACCGGACAGGACTCGCCGGGAATCTGCTAGTTGGTATTATACATATCGTCAGATAGCAGTTCCCTGGTGACATGTGTACAGGTTAGTTCATCGACCTGAGGTCGTCATTTGTCTAGTGTGGGTTCCCACTGTGCTTTGATTTCTACCCTACCACGGCTCAAAGGAGTCGTGCAAACAGGTCGTTTTTGGGTACAGTCCCGAGCCACATGGAGGCACGTGAGCGGATCGGCAGGGGATTCGTCTCTCCCGGTATTGGGGGCGAGATCGTGCTGTGTATAGGAGAGCCATTACACATAATCCACGGCCGTGGCAGGAGATTTACTGGTAGGTACTCCAGTAGTATCTCAGGGTGTTATTGGGCTTCACTCCGACACGACTTATACTGCTATTGGGGGTCTGACGTTACTAGCCCCCTAGGCAGATATGCGATACTCATTGACGAACGGACCGGACTGTATATACATTGTCACTGTTAGGCTCAGTAGGGTTTCTGGATGAGTTCGTTCATCAGCCTCCCTTGAGGTCAGCCCATGCGCAGCCGTTATGCATAGCTAGTGCCGCTGACGGTTTGTGGTTAAACCCACTGCCAGGGTACTGACGAGTTATTAGAGTTCCCCACAGACAGTTTCCCAAGTTCGGGCGAAACGTTGTAGAGGCCGTATGGTTTTATGGCAGGGTTCGGAAAATGCACGTGCGTTTACGCACGTGTTATTTTTCGGGCAGATGATACTGGTCGGCTTTGGTTTAAGCCGGATCCGAGTATTATATTGAGTAGATATAATATCTTTGTTTCAGTTGCATTTGTATTCGGTCGTAATACAAATGCGGGTATATTTATACAGTTTCGGGGTTATCCTGAAAGTCGTTTCGGGATCACTTTTGGAAGTTGCCAGTTTCCAGTTTTCTATCTGCCATCTTTTAACATTCGGTTAAAGACGGATTTATCTTTTCTTGAGATGAGGTGAGTCATGCTTCTAGAAGGTTCTAGAGAGGGTGACTTGGCATAGTGAGTCATTAGTGCTTTAATGGAGCCATTAATGCAATGGTGACTAGGTTAATGAATCACCATTTACATTAATGAGGTTTTGTTTGCATGAAGGATATTTGTGGTTGATCTTTTCTCTTGTGGTCACTCTCCCCTCTCCTACACTCACCTCCCTCCATCTATAAGTGGCTGGCCCCCATCTCCTCCTCCACTTCTTGATGAGAGAAAATTATGGTTGTTAAAAGAAAAGACTAAAGTTTTGGATACATGGAAATTTCATAGTTCATTTCTTGTTCCATTTCATTTCCATCGGCAACTTCATTAACCGTTCGTCCATGGTTTTGGACGAAGCGAGACAAAGTATTCCACTCATTCTCTACATCAATCTTGTTCGTCTCTTTTAGCAAACTTGACGACCGAGTTTCCTCGAGTCAGAGGCGGGAGCCCGTTTAAAGAATCGTCGACGTGGTGCCACCTGGACGAGCAGATCGGAGATCGACGAGATCGGAGCAGCCGCAACGGAGTGTGGGATGATGGTTAAAGAACGAAGGACTCGGATCGTTCGGTATAACCTTTCTACTCTCTTTACAGTTTGTTAGTTTAGCAATAATGGCAGATCCGGGTTAAAGTATACGATAGCGCCAGTTAAAAAGTTTTTGTTCCGCATTTGGCGTCTGTAGACGGCCGGGGCGCTACGGTAGACTTACAGCTATGTTGCATAAGGATGGATATTTGAATCCGTTTAAATTTTCATCTTATAGCACTTCCCAGTCATGTCTCAAAGGAAAAATGACCAAAACTCCGTTTAGGATACACGGAGAAAGAGTTACAGAACTCTTGGGGCTGATACATAGCAATGTATGCGGTCCCATGTCTACAAATGCCTGGAATGGTTCTTCGTACTTCATTACATTCACTGACTGTAGGGTTCCTAGGCACTCTCAAGAGGTCTCACAAGGCATCAACCATGCCAATTTAAAATTTTACAAGTGCCGAGAAACCCTAATACGGATCGTTAACTAGAATTTTAGGCGAAACTAGAAGCTAGTTAACAACTTAACTAAAAGAACGGAAATACAACCTTTGTAGATCCGGTCTCCGCCTCCATAGCTCCATGATGAAGTCCCATCGCTGTACAAATCGCATCCCGGACTCTAGCGTTGGCTTCATCGGAGAAATGAGCGGGCTAGGTCATCGACTACGATGCCGAAGATGATCTACGTCGAGGCATCACAAGATCAAGCTCCCACTTCACCAAGTCATGAAACTTGTGAAGAAAACACCCTATACTACTTGGCAAGAGGTAGAGGATGAATAAATAGGAAGTGGGTTCACTTTAGAATTGGATTTCTCTCACTTTTGCTCAAATCACCATTGATGAAGCAAGCTTTTCTTCAAGAGAAGAAGAAGAAGAAGATGAATATTATGATGAGTTAATTGAATAGAAAAGAATAATCAACCTTATCATAATATAACCATGGTCAAGTGTAGAGAATGAATCATGGTTAAGTGGAATGGTTAGGGTTAAGCATGAGACAAAATGGTCACTTGGTCAAAGCTTCATGAAGCTTCAATATCAAACAAAGAAAGCCACCATTTTCTCTCATTATCTTCATTTGCCAAAAAGAAATAAATAAATAAATAGATAAATGAATAAGTAAAGGAAATGAAACCCTAACCATTCTTATAACCATGGTTTAATTCTTTACATAAACCCAAGTGAGCATGTATCATCAAACATGATACAAACAAGTGCACAAAAGTATATCATATATACAACTTGTGAACTTCAAGTGAGAAAATCCATTTAAAGTGAACCAATACTAGTTAATGCAAAGTAATATATCAAATATATAATTATGCATTAAATCATTAAATCAACACTTGATTCAATGATCCGGTCATGTCGCACACAACCGACTAGTATACAATGTATCGTTTTATCGAATCAATCTTTGATTCGAATACTAGGTTATATCGCATACAACCATTCGAAACATTCATCGGGAGAATAGAATACGGTATCACATACACGCATTATTCTCGGTCCCGTACATATCTCATAAGCGCTCCTATTTCATTTCGCTTGAGCCAGAAAACCTCTGTGTAGGACTCTAAAGACTCGTCAATACGCCGGCAGCAGATGATGATCATATCAAGCACCCACAAGCCGCAAGCGGTCTGCTAAACGTAACGGCCACCCGGGTATTGAGCGATCAGAATATCGACGAGCAAGCCCGCTCACACTCCTGTGAATCCAACCAGTAACACTTACCGTACAGTCCGGTCACGTCGTCTGATATGTCGCATATCTCGTCTAGGGGTGGTAAACGTCAGACCCCAATAGCTCGATAAGTCATGTCGATATGAGGTCTATAACAGTTCGAGAAACTACTGGTAACACTTACCAGTAAATCTCAGCAACCCTGGCCAGGGATTTCCGGTTATAGCCAATCGAACACAGCGCAACATCAACTCCCTATACCGGGAGAGACGAATCCCCTCCTATCGCTCATTGCCTCCATGTGATTCGGGACTGTACCCAAAAACCACCGTTTTGCACGCCCTCTTGGACGTGGTATGGTGGAAATCAAAGCACAGTGGGAACCACACAAGACTCTATGACGATCTCGGGTCAACAGACTACTCTGTACCAGTGTCACCTGAGAACTGCCATCTGACATAAGGTATAATACCATCTGGGAGTTCTCGGCGAGTCCGTCCAGTGTACCCAGTCTACACTGAGCACCCGTATATCATCTATGATATCAAACACCAATGGATATGGGATCATCCATCGCCCATCTGTATGGGTCGAGAAGGTATACGCTAGTCTACTCTGGTATATCGATGCCCCGTCTCGATACACCCACGACTAGGGACCTTGAAGGATGTACTTATGGACTACCATGTCCCCACAAGTATGATCCGCATCATAGTCCAGGTAGTCAAGTACACATCCTAAGGGCTTTACCAACATGTAACAGAGAGACAATCAGTGTACATGTTAGGGTAAAGATCAACCAGATAGCATACTATCATGTCGAGCAAGAAAGTCCTCCCTATATATGTCCAAGCATCCACTACAATATACATCCTATGTATAGTAATGGCCTCTAGGGCATACATATAACTAACAATCTCCCACTTGCACTAGGGCCATCTGATAGCAGTGGTTGTAGTATCTCATACTCAACCATCCCATAAAAGTCTCTCTCTGGGAATAGGCCTTCGTGAGTGGATCCGTCGTGTTGTCCTCTGAGTCTACTCTCCTAACCTTGATCCCTTGGAGATCATCCATCTCCATGATCAGGTGACACTTCCTTAGAATATGTCTGGATTACTGATGGGACTGGCGTTCCATGGCATAAGCCACAACTCCATTGTCACACAATGGGAGGAACTTAGTTCATCTCATGAACTAATATACACCCAGACAGCCTCTTTGGTAGCATCTTAAGTAGCGATGTATCCAGCCTTTATCGTCTAGTATGCCACGGTATCTATCTTGGAACTCTTCCAACATACCGTCCCTATACTGAGGGTAAAGACAATGCCTGTGACTGACATTCAGTCGTCTTTATCACCCTGGAACCTTTCCAGTGATTCTCCCCAGGATCGATTGATACCATCTCACTACATCTAGTGAGTTTCCTAACATCCAATTACATCAATCTCATAGATGAAAACTAAGGATTTAGGAGGTATTACTTTGATCCTATATGGAGAATCCTTGTGATAAGCGGAGATTGACCGAGCGTAGCATAGGAAACTCCTTCCCTATCAAGAGTATGTCATCCACGTACTCTACGAGGATCATCACCATACTCCCTACTACCCTTTCGTATATACAAGGTTCATCTACCATTTTGATGATGCAAAACTGTTTGACTATCTCATCAAAACAGATGTTCCAACTCCGTGATGTCTGCTTTATCCTATAAAGCATCTTGCACACGTTTCCGCTGCTCCCACTGTCTACGAAGCCCTCTGACTGTGTACTTATAGACTCTCTCTTCTAAAACATAATTTAGAAAAGCAGTCATGACACCCAACCACCAGATATCGTAGTCATGGTATGTAGCCGTGGCAACTAGGATCTGGATGGACTTAAGCATAGAGCTTTAGAAAAAGTTTCATCATGATCCACACCTGGTCAATGATGCAAACCTTTAACAAGTCTAGCTTTGAAAGTCTCAACTTTTCCATGTACACCAAATAATCTTCTCAAGATATACTTGCTCCTGATGGGGATTTAACCCTTCAGATATAGCAACCAAAGTCCATACTTTGTTGGTGTACATGGATTCCATCTCAGATCGCTAAGCATCCAGCCATTCTTACAGAGTCCTACTCCTGATGGCCAGCTCGAAACTAGTTGGGTCATCATCTCATGATGCAATTCTCGCTCCCACTGTCATAGAGAAACAGAAGTATCTCTCAGGTGGGTGAGAAACCCTACTATATCGGCGGAGAGGCTGAGGTTCGTTGGTAACTATTGAATCCTTTGGTTCTTTCAAATCATCAGCTGCAGTTTGTATAGTTGGAACCTTTCCAGTTCTACATTACAGACCTTGCCTCGAGCTTGTCCGGATTTTGCTTTTAGACATAGGCTGGACAACCCCAAATCTTAACCAACTTAGGATATGGGCTCTTCCCTTTCCATATCACATATGAAGCGGTAGGCAACTGATTTGATTTTAACCCTATTCAATAGGTATGCAACTTCTCAAGTGCATAACTCCCAAAAAGGAAATAGGTAACTCAGTAGTACTCATCATAGAGCACACCTTATCATATAGGGTGTTACTGCTCCGCCCCGATATACCATCGTGCTATGGTGTATTCGGAGGAGTAATGCTGAGAGAGAATCTCATTCTCCTTTAGAACAATCCAGGATTTCCGTGCTCAAGTATTCTCCTCCTCGATCTCATCAAAGGACATAATACTTATACCCTTTTTGGTTCTCTACTTCTAAATCATATTCTGTGAATATCTCAAAAGGTTCGGACTTGTGTTTCAACAGGAACATATGTCTGAATCTTGAGAGATTATCAGAGAATGTAACGAAGTACAAAGAACCAGTCCTGGCATATGTAGACAAGGGACCTTACATACATCAACATGTATCATCCCAAGAGTTCACTAACTCTTTCTCTGTTTCCAATAAACAGAGCTGGTGTCATTATATCTTTGTTACACGACTGGCAAGTTTTACAAGATGTAGATTCAAACTGATTTAAATATGCATCTTCATATAACTTCAGCTAGTCGGGTCATATTGATATGACCTAGTCTACAATGCCTCAAGAAGGATTCGTTCATTTCTGAACACTTCCTCTTGTGTGTGTTCTGTATACTAAGAACTGTAGTTTGATTTAGAACATCAATGCTTTTAGATAACATGCCTGAACCGATCAACTTTTGATATAGGAAATGTTCAAAACATTATCCAACAATACAAAATTTTATCATTTCTTTAGTAATAAAGAGACTGATATGATTTTGTATATCAGCTTCGGTATTTAATAGCATTTGTTCAGAATCAATGTATTGGTAATACAGGGTGACAATGACTAACAGACTTGGCTGCAACACTTGCCCCGTTTTCTGTCTCATGAAACTTATCACCCGTTCTCAGTTTTCTACCCTTTTGTAGCCCTATGTAACAGATTACATATCTGGGATCCTGATCTGGTATCAAATACCCAGGATGCAGAGGATACTGAGAAACAGTTCTTTGTAATGAACACAACCGAAGATGATGCATCAGCATGCACTCTCTTCGTTTGGGCGGCACGGGAATTCTGGTAATCCCCAATTTCCTGCTCTGTCTTATAACAATTATAAGTTGGAGCGGGACCAGCGTTCCCCAGCTCAGTATAACAAGCGGGTTCGGTCAATAATCCGTATTATTATCTTGATTAAGGCGTGATATGGTCGCTACCTGGAGAGAGAGAGAGAAGAAAACACTCAGCGTGCGCTCTTGCAAGATATAGATTGGTTATTATTTTATCTAATCAGGATGGCTCCCACTGTTTTTATCAAATCTTCCTTCAAACCCTAAAAGGAAAGACTAGACGGGATTAATTACACACTACAAGTTCACCAATCTTTCAGCCAGGCCAGTGTCGGTATTTTAAGGGAGGTCCCCCGTGCTTTTGCACGAACCTAATTATAGTAAACCTCGTTTTCCCAGAGGCGTAACCCCATTGACACCTTTCTAGACACCTACTTGATCGGCTAATTGTAGTGTGTAAAACTCTCCCAGGAGTAACAATTACTCGCAGTGGGTATCGGGATCCAACTATCTCATAGAAGGTATGCAATCTAATGGCAAATTTCAACACTTGAAATTCCCAATAATTTTGCCCCTAGCGTCCTATGACCTTGACGCAGGCCAACAAACCATAGTGCGCTAGTCAAGTTCAACCCGTCATTTCCTGATTGAATTAAACCCACCCGCACAACCCTTGACGCAGGCCAACAAAGTCGCACGACTACCCTAATCCAATCTGCATCATATGCATAAGCAGATAAATACTAGTTAGCTACCGCACACTACGCCTTGACGCAGGCCAACAAACGTAGCACGAATACTAACTACCACTTATCTGAAATGACGGAGGGCTACGTCAGGTTTTTCTGAAAACCTATTGCGTAATGAACTTGATATCGTTGTAGAATCAAATGATTTTAAAATGGAGTGTTTTTGAGGCTTTTCTAGTTTTGCTAAAGGAGTCACTCCCGGTGAAGGGATCGTCGGTCCATTCCTCGTCGAATGAGGTGCGGGATATATCATATATATCATTGTGCAAAGCAAAAACTCTTAAAAGCAATCAAAAGACAAACCGAGTGTGTAGCATCTGCCAGTTATTGCTAAAGGAGTCACTCCCGGTGAAAGGATCTCGGTCCTTTCCTTATCGAATAAGGTGCAGGATATATCATATATACCGCTGTGCAAAGCAAGAACTGTAGCTACCTATTTTATTTTTGAAATTCAATTCTACAACATCTTTAGGTTTCTTTTATTTCATTAATCACATTAATGAAGTCCCATCATTTAAGTACCTAAATATCACAGATAAATACGACGTACACTTATGCCATCCGCATTCGCCTCGATGTCCCATCGTGCACCGTTAGGTTAGGTAACTAACGACAGAGCGGGGCAGGGCTAGCGCGGGTGTAAAACATAAGTAACGTCTATATAATATATCATATAAACTATATACAGTATCCAACACAGAACATCACATGATCACATCACAGATATCGCAGCAGCAGAATCATATGAAATATTGGATATACTAGGACGTCCGTGTTTTCAATACGAGCCAGTATAAAACACGGATTCCATGGTCGTGATGAATAGCCAAACCCAAACCCCTAGACCCCTACAAGAGCGGCAAACAACCCTACAAATTCTAGGGTTAGGAGACCCGGACTCGACTCCTCGAGTTAATCTCCCACTGGACTCCAGAACCCGGTTACTTGTGCTCCCCTCCTTGGGTCTATCCTAGTGCAGAAAAGTAAATAATATACAAAGGGTGACAACTTCCGCAACCTGGAAGTGCCCCAATAAAAGAATATTACATACAAGTTTTTACATGAATGAAAATGAAAAACACTCATCTCACATAAAAAACCCCGGCTATTCAAACACGACGATCCAATATAACATATCCAGCAACACATAACATCACATGTCATCAACGTAAGTAAATATGCGCATCCCAATTGTCGTTGACATATAGCAACGAAACCGGCGATATCACATATTACACTTACGGTCACAGAAAAGAAAGTGTAAAACTACAACAGTTGGAATCCGCAACCTGCATAGACATCGCATGCCTAATCATATGAATTCCTTAGACATCGCAAGCCTAATAATTATAAACCCCGCATTTTAGTCTCAAAATCGAAAACACTTTTCAATATCAAGTCGGGCAATTCAACAGGATTCCCGACATTCTGATCGAATGCTCGTCGGAAACTTCAGTAGGCGGCCGCACCCCCGATACCGTCGACGAAGTGCACCAAGGCGGAACACCGCTGCCGCGAGCACCCGAACGGATGCTTTCGGCGACGGGGTTCTCCTACAGTCACTTGGTCGGGGCTATGGAGCGAGGCTGTCTATTAAGTTTACCCGGCGAGTATCCGCGTACGCTACGTGATTGCGACGGACTTTTGATCACATCAAATTTCCGTGGCAACCGATCAAGTGAGACTAAAGTGCTATGTTTATAACATTCATACAGTTATCTCATAACTTCTTGTGAATTCCAATTGTTGTATCACATTCCGGATAAATAGAAAATGTTAAACTTTCCGATCGAACAATCGAACACCCAAGTTTTCCCGATACAGCTCAACACATGAAATAAGTCTAAAAACATTCAGTTCGTGCCTCAGTACCAACGGTCCAGCCGTAGAAGGGTCAAGCCAACGCCTCACATGTGGCACGCCGTACTGCCCCAAACCCGAAGGTTCAAAGGGCAGTTCAAGACGGTCACATAATCGAGTTAAGGTTTGTTGTCTTCTAGAGGGTCCATTGCGTTACTTGCACTACTTAGAACGTCTTTAAACCACGGAAAGATCCAACACTTGGAAATTTCCCGACAGGGGAAAAAGTGGGTATTTATATCCGGTCGAACTTTTTAACATATTTCTAAAATTATCCAGAAAACACATGGACAAAATTAGACAATCCGATCGAAACACCGAGTCCCCAATACAGCCCAGAAAATTCATCTCTTGAATAAATATTAAAAATTCCCAGGAAAACCAGCGCTGTTAAGTAGGAGTTACTGTGCAATATTCATTGAACAATGAGACATTATGGCCGCGGAACCGCCGCACAAGCCAAGCTTGTGCCGCGGAACCGCGGCGGTTTGATGGATTTATGCTATAGAATTTCACAGTAACTCTTACAATCTCCTGCTGAATTTTCTGCATATTTTTAATCCTTAAAAATCCCAGTTTTCAAAAATTGTACAGAGAGCATTTTTTGGGTTAGGGTTTCGGTTCGATCGGACTTCTAACATCGTCTACGCATCGTCTAAGGCTCTAGCTAGGCTCTGATACCACTGTAGGGTTCCTAAGCACTCTCAAGAGGTATCACAAGGCATCAACCATGCCAATTTAAAATTTTACAAGTGCCGAGAAACCCTAATACGGATCGTTAACTAGAATTTTAGGCGAAACTAGAAGCTAGTTAACAACTTAACTAAAAGAACGGAAATACAACCTTTGTAGATCCAGTTCTCCGCCTCCATAGCTCCATGATGAAGTCCCCTCGCTGTACAAATCGCATCCCGGACTCTAGCGTTGGCTTCATCGGAGAAATGAGCGGGCTAGGTCATCGACTACGATGCCGAAGATGATCTACGTCGAGACATCACAAGATCAAGCTCCCACTTCACCAAGTCATGAAACTTGTGAAGAAAACACCCTATACTACTTGGCAAGAGGTAGAGGATGAAGAAATAGGAAGTGGGTTCACTTTAGAATTGGATTTCTCTCACTTTTGCTCAAATCACCATTGATGAAGCAAGCTTTTCTTCAAGTGAAGAAGAAGAAGAAGAAGATGAATATTATGATGAGTTAATTGAATAGAAAAGAACAATCAACCTTATCATAATATAACCATGGTCAAGTGTAGATAATGAATCATGGTTAAGTGGAATGGTTAGGGTTAAGCATGAGACAAAATGGTCACTTGGTCAAAGCTTCATGAAGCTTCAATATCAAACAAAGAAAGCCACCATTTTCTTTCATTATCTTCATTTGCCAAAAAGAAAGAAATAAATAAATAGATAAATGAATAAGTAAAGGAAATGAAACCCTAACCATTCTTATAACCATGGTTTAATTCTTTACATAATCCGAAGTGAGCATGTATCATCAAACATGATACAAACAAGTGCACAAAAGTATATCACATATACAACTTGTGAACTTCAAGTGAGAAAATCCATTTAAAGTGAACCAATACTAGTTAATGCAAAGTAATATGTCAAATATATAATTATGCATTAAATCATTAAATCAACACTTGATTCAATGATCCGGTCATGTCGCACACAACCGACTAGTATACAATGTATCGTTTTATCGAATCAATCCTTGATTCGAATACTAGGTTATATCACATACAACCATTCGACACATTCATCGCGAGAATAGAATACGGTATCACATACACGCATTATTCTCGGTCCCGTACATATCTCATTTGCGCTCCTATTTCATTTCGCTTGAGCCAGGAAACCTCTGTGTAGGACTCTAAAGACTCGTCAATACGCCGGCAGCAGATGATGATCATATCAAGCACCCACAAGCCGCAAGCGGTCTGCTAAATATAACGGCCACCCGGGTATTGAGAGATCAGAAGATCGACGAGCAAGCTCGCTCACACTCCTGTGAATCCAACCAGTAACACTTACCGTACAGTCCGGTCTTGTCGTCTGATATGTCGCATATCTCGCCTAGGGGTGGTAAACGTTAGACCCCAATAGCTCGATAAGTCATGTCGATATGAGATCTATAACAGTTCGAGAAACTACTGGTAACACTTACCAGTAAATCTCAGCAACCCTGGCCAGGGATTTCCGGTTATAGCCAATCGAACACAGCGCAACATCAACTCCCTATACCGGGAGAGACGAATCCCCTCCTATCGCTCATTGCCTCCATGTGATTCGGGACTGTACCCAAAAACCACCGTTTTGCACGCCCTCTTGGACGTGGTAAGGTGGAAATCAAAGCACAGTGGGAACCACACAAGACTCTATGACGATCTCGGGTCAACAGACCACTCTGTACCAGTGTCACCTGAGAACTGCCATCTGACGTAAGGTATAATACCATCTGGGAGTTCTCGGCGAGTCCGTCCAGTGTACCCAGTCTACACTGAGCACCCGTATATCATCTCTGATGTCAAACACCAATGGATATGGGATCATCCATCGCCCATCTGTATGGGTCGAGAAGGTATACGCTAGTCTACTCTGGTATATCGATGCCCCGTCTCGATACACCCACGACTAGGGACCTTGAAGGATGTACTTATGGACTACCATGCCCCCACTAGTATGATCTGCATCATAGTCCAGGTAGTCAAGTACACATCCTAAAGGCTTTACCAACATGTAACAGAGAGACAATCAGTGTACACGTTAAGGTAAAGATCAACCAGATAGCATACTATCATGTCGAGCAAGAAAGACCTCCCTATATATGTCCAAGCATCCACTACAATGTACATCCTATGTATAGTAATGGCCTCTAGGCCATACATATAACTAACACTGACAATCTCTCAAGATACGGATATGTGTTCCTGTTGAAACACAAGTCTGAAGCTTTTGAGAAATTCCGAGAATATAAGAACGAAGTCGAGAACCAAACGGGTAAAAGTATTAAGATCCTTCGATCTGATCCAGGAGGAGAATACTTGAGCAATAAGTTCCTGGACTATCTAAAAGAGAATGAGATTCTCTCTCAGCTAACTCCTCATATACACCACAGCACAATGGTGTATCGCAGTGGAGGAATCGCACCCTATTAGATATGGTGCGCTTTATGATGAGCACTGCTGAGTTGCCTATTTCCTTTAGGGGCTATGTGCTTGAGACGACAACATACCTATTGAATCAAGTTCCATCTAAATCTGTACCTAACACACCATATGAGATATGGAGTGGGAAGAGACCATATTTTAAACGAGTTAAGATATGGGGTCGTCCGGCCTATGTCAAAAGGCAAAATCCGGACAAGCTCGAGGCACGATCAGTTCTTTGCAAGTTTGTGGGATATCCAAAGAATTCTCAAGGATATATTTTCTACCACGCTGAGGAACAAAAAGTATTTGTTTCTCAATAGGCCACCTTTTTAGAAAAGGAATTTCTTGCGAAGGAAATTAGTAGCAAAGAGGTAGAGCTGGAAGAAGTTCCAGCAGCACAAACTGCAACTGAAGATTTAGTGGAACCAGAGGATTCAATAGTTCCCGATGAACCCCAACTGCTCCGTCGATCTAGTAGGGTTCCTCGTCAACCGGAGAGATACTATGGTTTTCTCATCGATGGTGGGAGGGAGGACTGCATCATGGAAGATGAAGACCCGACTAGTTTCGAGCAGGCCATCACGAGCGGGGACTCTGTGAAATGGCTGGATGCAATACGATCTGAGATGGAATCCATGTACACCAACAAAGTATGGACTTTGGAAGTTGATCCTGAAGGGGTAAAACCCATTGGGAGCAAATGGATCTTTAAGAAGAAACTTGGTGTAGACGGAAAAGTTGAGACTTTCAAGGCTAGACTTGTTGCAAAGGGTTTTCGTCAACGACCAGGTGTAGATTATGACGAAACCTTTTCTCCAGTGGCTATACTTAAGTCCATTAGGATCTTACTTGCCATTTCTACATACAATGAGTACGAAATCTGGCAGATGGATGTTAAGACCGCCTTTCTGAATGGTGATTTAGAGGAGTGCGTGTACATGACTCGGCCAGAGGGCTTCGTAGATAGTGGGAGCAGCGGAAAGGTGTGCAAGCTGCTTAAATCTATCTACGGATTAAAGAAGGCATCACGGAGTTGGAACATCTATTTTGTTGTAGTAGTCAAAGAGTTTGACTTCATCAAGAACATAGATGAACCTTGTATCTACAAGAAGGTTGGAGAGAGTAAGGTTGTCTTCCTCGTATTGTACGTGGATGACATACTCTTGATAGGAAATGATGTTCCTATGCTGCACTCGGTTAATCTCTTCTTATCACATACATTCTCAATGAAAGATCTTGGTGATGCCTCCTGCATTTTGGGGATTAAGATCTATAAAGATAGATCTAAATGGATACTGGGATTGTCCCAATCCCGGTAGATTGACACCATACTAAAAAGCATTAATATGGAAGAATCCAAGCGTGGGAACCAACCCACGATCTCAGGACTCACTCTCTCCAAAGAGATGTCTCCTAAGACTGATTTGGAGAGAGCTCTCATGCAAGGGATACCCTATGCTTCGGCAGTAGGCTTTATCATGTACGCGATGCTATGTACCATACCCGATGTAGCATACTCACTAATTATAGTCAGTAGGTATCAAGCAGATCCAGGAGAGAGTCACTATACAGCTGTGAAGAACCTTCTCAAGTACTTGAGAAGGACTAAGAAGATGTTCTTGGTGTATGGTAACGGTGAACTCCAGGTGGAGTCCTCTACCGATTCGAGCTTCCAAAGTGATAAGGATGACTCTAAGTCGCACTCGGAATTTGTCTTTACACTGAATGGAGGGACGGTTTGTTGGAAGAGTTCCAAAAAAGAAACCGTGGCGGACTCGACGATGGAGGCTGAATACATCGCTGCCAACGATGCTGCCAAAGAGGCTGTCCGGATGAAGAAGTTCATCACTGAACTTGGTGTGGTTCCAACTATTGAGCATCCAATACCTTTGTATTGTGATAACAATGGAGCTGTGGCTTTTGCCAAGGAACCCAGGTCCCATCAGAAGTCCAGACATATTCTGAGGCGGTATCATCTGATCCGGGAGATAGTTGATCGCCACGAGATCGAGGTCAGGAGAGTTGACACGAAGGATAACACTGCGGATCCACTCACGAAGGCCATACCCCAAATACAATTTGAGTGACTCTTTGGGTTGTTGGGTATGAAATACTACAACAGCAGGCCTTAGTGCAAGTGGGAGACTGTTAGTTGTATATATGCCCTAGAGGCCATTGTTGTACATATGATGTATATTATAGTGGATGCTTAGATATATATATATAGAGGACTTTCTTTCTCGATATGATAGTATGCTATCTGGTTTCACTTTTTCTAAACATGTTGACTCGTATTGGTTTACTGTCTTGCTCTGGCAAGTTGATAAAGCCCTTAGGATTTGTACTCGACTACTAGGACTATGATGCAGATCATACTAATGGGGCCAGGGTAGTCCAAGAGTACATCTTATAACTGTTCCTAGTCGAGGGTGTATCGAGACAGGGCATCGACACCAGAGTACACTAGCGTATACGCATCATGACCCATATGATGGGCGATGGATGATCCCATATCCATCGGTGTTTGACTTCAAAGATGGTATACGGGTGCTCAGTGGAGACTGGGTACACTGAACGGACTCGCCGAGAACTCCTAGATGGTATTTCACCTATCGTCAAATAGAAATTCTCTTGTGACACTGGTACAGGTTAGTCTGTAGACCCGAGATCGTCATAGAGTCTTGTGTGATTCCCGCTGTGCTTTGATTTCCACCTTACCACGTTCAAGAGAACGTGCAAAACGGTGGCTTTTGGGTACAGTCCCGAATCACATGGAGGCAATGAGCGATAGGAGGGGTTTCGTCTCTCCCGGTATTGGGGGTTGATGTTGCGCTGTGTTCGATTTGCTATAACTGGAAGTCCCTGGTCAGGGCTGATAAGGAGATCCACTGGTAAGTGTTATCAATAGTTTTTCGACACATTATGAGCCTCACATCGACACGACTTATCGGTTACTGGGGTCTGACATTCACCACCCCAAGACTGGATATACGACATCTGAGACGAAGAGACCGGACTGTACGGCAGTGTTACTGATTGGCTCGACAAAAGTTTTGACAGCTTCACTGGTTTTCTTCTGATCGCTCAATATTCCGGTGGCCGTTACGTTTAGCTGACCGCTTGCGGCTTTTAGGTGTTTGATATGATCATCACCTACTGCCGGCGTATTGATGAGTCTTAAAGTCCCACACAGGAGTTTTCTAGCTCAGGCGAAACGATATGGAGTGCATATGAGATATGCGTGGGGACCTGATTGAATGCGAGTATGTGATACCGTATGTTAATCGGACGTTTTCTATTGGTCGGGTCGTATGTGATATGACCGGTTTGTTAAATCAAGTGTTGATTTAACATTTAAATTTTAGTTTAATTCTTTATTTAAACCCTTTTCTTTGTTGAAGATGTCTGCATGCATGTATACTCATCTTGATGTGTATGGACACATACATACATATATACATAGTATCATGGTTGATGATACATTAAGTAGTGGCAATGCAAGACTCACATGGTTCACTAATATATATATATATATATATAGATATTTGTATACGGTTTAAAGAAGCAAATGGAAATTAGATCAATAATTGGTTTTTCTACACCCTTCTTTCTTTTGACCTAGCTTTGACCCATGGTTGATTTTTCATTTGGACTTTAACCCATATGCAATATATCTAGATATTAGTTAATCATGGTTTGTGATATGAGAAGGAAAATATATATACTTTCTTTTCTCGTTTTACCTTGAAGTTTTTTTATCATTATCTTTTGACAAATGCTTTAGCCACCATTATCTTCTTCTTCCTCTTAGCTCTCTCTTGATTTTTCTAAAGAGTGAGGTTGATAAAAAGAAAAGGGTATTGATTAGAGAATAAAAACCACCTCATCATTCTACACCTCTCTAGCCCATTTGTGTATGGTGTTTTGCTATACTTCTTTGAAAGACCAAGTAAAGCAAGGAGCTTTGGGCAAAGGGATTTCGGGTCGATCATCGTGGACAAGGGAGGTTGCTAGTGATCCGTTCCAAACTCTCAAAGGTCCAAGGAGTCACCAAGAGAAGACTACAAAGGTTGTAATTTCTTCACTTAGTGTTACAAGAGTTCTTTGTATGTGATACAATTTAGTTTTTACCTTAACTATTCTAGTTAAGATTCATGGTTAGTATGTTTTGCACCTCTCTAAATTTTAAGATGGCATGTGTGATGCTTCTATACATTAGATTAGGTGCAAAGGAAACCCAACAGCAATTGCTCAAGAAGAGAGAAGTTTAGTTACAGATCATGAAAGACGGTTTTGTTAGAGATTACGCTATGTGGGTATTTCACAGAGAAGAAGAATTCGTTGTAACGGAAGATAAGACATGGGCGTAAGAGACGGAAAATGAATTCATTAAAACGGAAACCGAAGAGTGGTAAGGGATAGTAGAAGAAGAGAAGGAAGATGGATGGCAGTTTGATGAAGACGAAGCCATCGAAGAAGATATTTCTGTATTCCCACCGATCAATAATATGAATAGGCTTATAAATTCCGTGGGTCTTCTTGATGATACGGAAAACATTGGATCCTCGTTATTAGAGAAATACAAGGCTGAATCAAAAATCCCACTATATCCAAATTGCAAAGGGTTTTCAAAACTGTTCTTTTTCGTACGTATCTTTCACATCAACTGAAGAACAGATGGAGTAACCAGTCTTTTGTTAGATATGTAATCCCTAGAGGCAATTATTGTAATTGTTGGACATGTATATATCTACAAGATAATCTTTCTCAATATGATAGTATGCTATTTGGTTTGGGTTTATCATTCATGTGTATGGTTTTACTTGTTATTACTGTTGCTAATACATGTTGATAAAGCCCTAAGGATCTTTGCTTGACTGCAAGGATTGTGATGCAGATCATACTAGTAGGGCCTAGGTAGTCTATAAGCATATCCTTAAATGTTCCCAGTCGAGGGGATATCGAGACAGGGCATCGATGTCCCAGAGTAGACTAGTTTACACGTTTCTTGACCCTGTATTGGGGTGGTGGATGATCCCTTATCCATTAGTGTTTGACATCAAAGATTGTATACAGGTGCTCATTAGAGACTGAGTACACTGAATGGACTCGCCGAGAACTCCTACATGGTATTATACCTATCGTCAAATAGCAGTTCTCTGATGACACTTGTACAGGTTAGTCTGTAGACCTGACATCGTCATAGTGTCTTGTGTAATTGCCACTGTGCTTTGATTTCCACCACACCATGGCACTACTGAATCATGCGAACATGTGGTTTTTGGGTACAGTCCCGAGTCACATGGAGGCAGTGAGCGATAAGAGGGGGTTTTGTCTCTCCTAGTATTAAGAGTTGATATTGTGCTATGCCCGATTGGCTATAACCGCAAGACCCTAGCCAGGGCTGATGTAATTTACTGATAAGCGTTATTAGTAATTTCTCGATTAGTTATAGGGCATACATCGGCATGACTTATCAAGTTATTGGGGTCTGTCGATTCCATCCCCAGGCTCGATATACGACATATCAGACGAAGAGACCGGACCGTACGGTAAGTGTTGCTTATGGGCTTTACGGGAGTTTGAACAAGTTTGCTTGTTGATCTTCTATTCATTCAATTCCTGGATAACCGTTACGTCCAGCTAGTACCGCTTGTTGGCTATAGTGCCCTCAAGGAAATTATCATAGTCGCAGGCAGGTGATTATGATGATTGAGGGAGGACCTATACCGGTAGGACAGTCTCACTCGAGATGATAGTATGCTATCTGGTTTGTCTTTATCTTCACTATTATATGTTGATAGAGCCCATAGGATTCTTGCTTGACTACCAGCATTATGATGGGGATCATATACGTGAGAGCTAGGTGGTCTATAAGCACATCCTTAAATGTCCCTAGTCATGGGAGTATCGAGACAAGGCATCGATACTCCAGTGTAGACTAGTGTATATTGATCGAGACCTCGACAAGGGGCGGTGTCCAGGTCTCACAAGCCATTGGTGTTAGTTTGTTCACCTAAGATAGTATACAGGTGCTCATTGCGTTATGAATACACTGGACGGACTCGCCGGGAACCTGCTGGTTGGTATTATACCTATTGTCAGATAGCAGTTCCCAGGTGACAAGTGTACAGGTTAGTCTGTCGACCTGAGATCGTCATTTGTCTCGTGTGAGTTCACACTGTGCTTTGATTACTACCCTACCACGGCTCAAAGGAGTCATGCAAACAGGTTTTAGTTGGGTACAGTCCCGAGCCACATGGAGGCAGTGATCGGATCGTAGGGGATTCGTCTCTCCCGGTATTGGGGGTTGATGTCGTGCGGTGCATGGGTGGCTATCACCAGAAATTCTTGGCCATGGTAGAGGAGAATTATTGATCCAGGATCGATAGTTTCTCAGTTGGTGATGGGTTTCATGCCGAAACTAAATGTCGCGTTGTTAGGGCTCTGACTTTATCCACCCCTAGACTCGATATGCGATACTCTTAGACGAACAGAACGGACTGTACGGATATTGTCACTGTCAGGGTCAGTAGGGTTTCAGGATGAGTTTGCTCATCGGCCTCCCTTTCGCTCAATACCTGGGTGGCCGTTATGTACATCTAGTGTCACTGACGTGCTTGTGGTTAAACCCACTGCCAGCGTATTGACGAGTCTTTAGAGCCCCACACAAAGGGTTTTCACAGTTCAGGAAATATGGTATAGATGACGTATGTTGGTACATACAGGTGTCCGATTAAATAAGTGTACAGGCTACAAAGACTTTAATCGGTCGGTTGATAATACTAGCGGCTTAGGACTGAGCCGGATTATTAAATCAGGTTTTGATTTAATAATTTATATATGTATTTATATATATGTATTCTAGTATTATTGTTCACTATTCTTTTTCTTTCTTGGCTATTCGTATTCTTGTACGAATACGTGTATATGTATTTCGATACATATACCGGGTTGTATTCTGTATTTATACGGAATGGTTTCTGAAGATGTCCACCTCATTAATTGATTTTCTTTTTAGAAAATCAATTTGGAAATGTTGTGGAAGGTGAGTTGGCATGAGCATGGTTTGGCATGTAGAGAGGTATGGCATGGAATTGTTTATTGGAAAAATGGAGAAGATATTTTTGTGTGTGTGCATGATTGAGAGGGGGGGGCAGCCACATTCTTGGATGGCTTTCTTATTTTTTTTCTACACTTGCTTCATCATGCTCATTCATTCTCACTTAGTGAAAACACTTAGCACATTTCCTTAGTTGCTCATGCCACATGTTTCCTCACCTCCTCTTCATCTTCTTGAGTTGCTCTTTTGAGCATTGTGATGAGAGAAAAATTATAGTGACACATTCCGATACCTCCACTCTCCATTGCTAGCTACCTTGGAGCATCGGTTGCTTCGCATGGCGAGGCTGAAGCTTGTGCCGTTTTCCTAACGTGGATCATCGTAGATGGAGGAAAACCGGCAACCAAACTCGATCTAGATGACCACTAGGAGGTTGGGAAGATGGTTGAAGACCGCAGGACATGGATTAACTCGGTATAACCATTCTAACTTCATTATATATTCTTGCTGGTATAGGGTTTAGGGTAGATCCGGGCATCGAGTCATGGTAGCGCCAGTTTAGAAAATTTTTGTTCCGCATTTGGCCACGGTTTGATGGCCGGGGCGCTGCCGTAACCCAATATGGCATTAGAGCCAACCCGTAAACCTTTACTAGCTTTTTTAGAAGATGTTAAAATATCGAAATCGAAATAACCCCGAAATGAGACCATGCAGATTCCAGTCTCTGTCGTTTTTCCAAAGTCTTCAAAAAAATTTTTAGGCAACTGCAGAAGATTACTTTGATGACAACTATAACACCCTACAAAAAAGAGCCCAATCCGCTGGATTTGACGCGACGAGATTTGCGAAAAAACGGGTGAGGCCGGTTTTTTAGTGGAGTTTGGACTTGAATTTTGTAGGGTGGTCTAGTCTCTGGAATATTGGTGCAGTGGTATTGTTTGTTTTGCTTAGTTTGGATATTTTGTTATCTACTGTTCAGGGGCAATTTGGGGTGTTTCGAAGTCGATAATTTAACACAGTTTAAATGTTCATAGTACATGCATTACTTGAAGGGTTACGGTAGCGCCCCGGCCAACATCCGTGGCTAAATGCGGAACAAAATTTTTTCTGCGATTAGAAACTTGGCGCTAGAATAACACAAAACCCGGATCTTAACCATAAACCTGACTAGAATGTAAGGGTTCTATCTACTGTGATAGAAAGTATACCTAAAGAAAACAAGTCCTTCGGGTCTTCGATCCTCTCCTTAAGCTCCTTGATGGAAGTATGGATCGTGCTTGAACTTCGGCCTCCTTGTGTCAATGATGATCCACTCGAGAGTGCCAACTAAGATCTCCTACCACCTAATTGAGGTAACTAGAATACTTAGCTTTATAATCTAAATAGACTAGAGTGAGTAGAGTGTGATTTAGAGTAGCTAAGTCTCATTAATCCTTGATTATCAACACATGATACATTAGGGTTTGAGAGGAAGATAGAGAGAGCAAGCTTGAGGAAAGAGAAAGTATTTGTGATAATGATAATAAAAATATAGAATGGCTAACTTATATATATGACCATAAGCATGGCATGGAAAATATCTCATCAAAATATCTAGAGCCAAAAATATCTCACAAAAATATCTAAGGTCAGAAAGTCAATCCAAGTCAAAAGGTCAACATAAGTAACCATGCCACTAAATTATCATTTACCAAAAATTAACAAATTCTTTTCTCAACCTTATTTTTTTTTACCAAGTCAATGGTCAAAACCCTATTGAGGTGTCTCCTTCTATACCTCCTCTCATCCGTATATACATACCCGCATCCATGTTCCGAGAAACACGAATACTATGAGATGAAGCTAATCTAATAATCAAATACTAGGATCTGGCTTAACCCAAATCCCACTAGTATTGTCCGCTCGAACACCACACGCGCACAGGTACACGTATGTGATCGAACCCTGTCGTAAAACTATACGACCTCTACTCGTTTCGCCTGAAGCTGGGAAACCCTCTGTGTGGGACTCTAAAGACTCGACAGTACTCTGGTAGTGGGTTTAACCACAAGCATGTCAGCAGCACTAGCTGTGCGTAACGGCTAACTAGGTATCTGTCGATAAGAAGGTCGATGAGCAAGTTCATCCAAACTCCTACTGAGCCTATCTGTGGCAATCTCCGTACAGTCCAGTCTTTTCATCTTAGAGTATCGCATATCGGGCCTAGGGGCAGTTAACATCAGACCCCTAATAGCGGTATAAGTCATGTCGGAGTACAGTCTTAAACACCCTGAGAAACTACTGAAGTACCTACCAGTAAATCTCGCTTGCCCTGGCCAGGGACTTTGTGTAATGGCATTCCGAACACAGCGCGATATCAACCCCCAATACCGGGAGAGACGAATCCTATCTAACCGCCACTGCCTCCAAGTGCTTCGGGACTGCACCCAACTACTACCTGTTTGCACGACTCAATAAAGCCATGGTAGGGTAGTAATCTAAGAACAGTGGGAATACACTTGAGCCGAAGTAGCAAGGTCAAGTCAACGGACTAAGCTGTACTCATGTCACCTGAGAACTGCTAACTGACGATAGGTATAATACCAACCAATAGTTCCCGACGAGTCATGTCCAGTGTACTCGTAACCTAACGAGCATCTGCATACTATCTCCAGTACGACGTACTAATGGCTGTGGGACAGACTATCTCCCTTGTTGGGATGTGATGATGCTCAATATTGGCGACGCTTGGGATCAGGACACGTGGCAGATGGCATGTCCCATAACCCGGAAGGAAGGGCCCACCGAAGCTGACCAGGCCTCCTCTGTACCCGACCTGCAAGCACAAGCTAGCCCCGCTCAGGGCTCCTCATAGATTGACCTCCACGGCCCCTCTGCTCACCCCGAGCTGCCACAAGACCAAGACTCCTCGGCCTTCTCGCCCATCCCCGAGCCCCCGGCCGGGGCTGTCTTCCTCGGTCCCCCGACCAGCTCTACTGCTCACAGGCATAACCTCCGCTCTGTGAATCTCTCCATGCGCGAATTCTCCGCCAGCAACATCCCATGTTCCACACCTCCGCGATCCCCATTAATGGGCGATCCGCTCTATACGCGGGCGTGACGTTGGGAGCGTAACTGCCGGCGAGATTCTCACGCCTGCTGCTGCGTGCTATGATCGCTATAGAAACCTCCATCACAGAGGGGTCAAGTAAGCCATTTTGGGACTCATTTAGCCATTACGCTGCTTGGATCTAGTACTAACTTGATCGTCGGAGGGTCCTCGGTGGCGTCAAACTACCCTGGGACTTCTTTGAAGGTACTTGGCGTCCAACTCCTCCAATCACTAAACCACCTCAAAACCCTTTGAGACCCACACACAACAGGGGATCCCCTCCAGAATCCATCAGGAGATCGACGGAAGACAACATCTGAAGGAGATCTGAAAAGCATCTCCATCAGTTGGCGCCGTCTGTGGGAACGCAAACTCTACAAAAACCAAAGTTAGCCTTCCGATCTCCGTCTACATGGCAAGCGACCATCCTGAAGATTCGGGTACTAGCCGCCGCCTTCCCTTCACCGGAGGCGCGGATGAACCCCCTTCAGCGACCATCATTCATGCCCTCGCCAGCCGAATAGATCGGCTACAGTCCCTCGTTGAGGCGCTCGTCCATGACCAAATGGCCGGGCCTGGGCCCCACCTCGCCGCTCCTCCGCATCCTGATTTCTCTGCCCCCGTCGGCACGGCTGACCACCGGCAGGCTGCGACTCCTGACTACGGATCTTACGGACCGATACTCCCTGAGGCTCGCTAGGCGCCTCATGGCTCCACCCTGAGATCCGCCGCCAAATCACTACGCATCAAACTTCCTCGCGACCCTTGCCCCCCGAGTAGGCGTCGGTCACCTTGCCTGCCCACAGGCATGGCCGGCACTCGCTCCCTCGATGGGGTAGCGCAGAAAGGGCTCGCCACGACGGCTCGAGAGCCACCTGTTGGATATTTATGCCCCAGAGGCCTTCATTGTATAGGATGCTAGGGATATGTATGTACATGACAGTCTTGCTTGATATGATAGTACGCTATTTGGTTTGTCTTTGTCTTAACATATGTTATATTTTACTTTGTGTTTATATATACATGTTGATAAAGCCCATAGGGTGTTTGCCTGACTACCGGCGTTGTGATGGCAGCATACTTGTGGGAGCTGGATAGTCAATAGGCACATCGTTAGATGTCCCTGGTCGCAGGAGTATCGAGATTGGGCATCGATACTCCAGAGTAGACTAGTGTATACATATCTAGACCCTGAGGAGGGGCGATGGACTGGTCCCGCAGCCATTGGTAGAGTGCACCTAAGATTGTATACAGATGCTCACTGGGTGTGAGTACACCGGACAGGACTCGCCGAGAACTGACTGGATGGTATTATACCTAACGTCAGATAGCAGTTCTCAGGTGACATGTGTGCAGATAGTCCGTTGACTTAAAGTCGTCATTTGTCTCGTGTGAGTTCCCACTGTGCTTTGATTACTACCCTACCACGATTCAAAGAAGTCGTGCAAACAGGTTTTAGTTGGGCACAGTCCCGAGCCACATGGAGGCAGTGAGCGACTATTAGGGATTCGTCTCTCTCGGTATAGAGAGATGATATCGCACGGTGATCGGTTGGTCATTACCATAAGTCCCTGGCCAGGGCTGATTGAGAATTACTGATGAACTGATCAGTAGATTCTCGGATGGTCTTGAGCCATGCCGACACGACTTGTACGGTTATTAGGGGTCTGACATCCACCACCTCCCTAGACCATACATGCGATACTCTTAGATGAACAGACCGGACTGCGTGGATATTGTCACGGACAGGCTCAGTAGGATTTCGGATGGGTTACCTCATCGGCTTTCTTATCGACAACTACATGGGGACCGTTTCGTACAGCTAGTGCCGCTGGTCTGTGGTTAAACCCACTGCCAGCATAGTAGTCGAGTCTTTAGAGTCCCACACAGAGATTTCCCAAACCCAGGAGAAAAGATATAGAGGTCGTATGGATTTACGACAAAGGTTCGGACGCATACGTGTTTAAACGCACGTACGACATTCGGACAGTTTTTACTAGCAGGCTTTGGTTTAAGCCAGATTCTAGTATAAGGTTATTGGATTTATACAGTCTAAAGTTTTTCCGTGTTTTCACGGATGCGAGGGGCGTTCTCGTAATTTTTCGAGAAGCTTCTAGAAGGATGGTGACATGAGGGATTAAGGTGGCATTTTCATTAATTGCTTTTGTGACTCATTTGTATGATTCATCATATCATTTAATGCATCATTAATGCATCATTAATTACTTAATGACTCATATGGTGAATCACTCTTGTTGAATAAATGAAGCATGGTGAATAATCATTTAATTCATTTTATTTGATGATTCATTATTCTTTATATATTCAAGTGAGAAGCTTTTCTCTTCTCATTATCATCTCCACCTTCTCTCTCCTCAAGCTCACTCTCTCTTCAAGCCCTAATCCTACCACTCATGAGTTGAGACCAAGGATTAGTATAGACTAAACACTCCATAATCTAACTCTATATCATCTTAGTTACTTTGATTAGCAACTAGAGAAACCAAGTAACCTCAAGTTTAGAGGTTATAGCTTGGATTAGGGTTCTCGGGTGGATCATCTATCACGGATAGGAGGCTGAAGAGGACTTAGAGATCATAAAGACGAAAGACTAGAATCATTTGGTATAATCTCTTTACACAGTAGCTTAGAACTCTATGCTTGTTAATTATCGTTTAGTAAAGATCTTCGGTTAGTCGATGTTTACATACAAAACAAGATCGTTTTTCATATTTCCGCCTCCCCGCAACTCGTGGGGTGTTTTACATTGACTTACAGTGGTATCAGAGCCTCACTAAATGATAATTAACTCACATGCAAAGTCGTATGAATTTCGAACGGAAAACAAACCGGGAAATACCCCGATATCACATAGTTTCTGTCGATTTTAAAATGAGGTCCAAAAATTTTTCAGGTGACTGCAGACTAACCTACATGAAAATATAAGAACACAGAGAAAAAATGGGCTCCTGAATCGGCCACTGAGCCACGGAACCGCTGCCGATCCCACCGATCCACCGTGGATCCGCGGCCGAGTTGGGGCCGATTCAACACAGTTTTTCCCTGTGCATCTTCTGTGATATTTTGTATTTTCTGGAATGATTTATTTTCTGCTCAAGTTTCAGATTTACAGAGAAGATTTGGAGTAGAATTTAATGTGTTTAATCGATCGAAATTATACGATGTTTGCTTTTTTGATTATATCTGTGAACTGTATTATGTGTTCGTAAACCTCCCCTAACTGCTAGTATGTCGATTGGCAGGGGGTTGCACATATCTGTGATGTTTTTTAACTGTTTGTGGATAAGAACTGTATTGGACTGTTGTGATGATTAGCCGGGTTTTGTGATGGGTTATTGTATTAATTCATTCGATGTGATTGTAATAAGCTGTAATATTATTTTGTGGGGCACATCCAGGTTGCGGTTGTAGCCACTGTTGTATTATTTCTTTTTACTGTTTTTGCTCTTAGGATAGACCCAAGATGGGGTGCACAAACTACCGGGTATTTTGAAGTGTTTAGTGGCCTACTCACGTTGTTGAGGGAGACCGCTTCACTTCGGGTACTTGGCGGGTTGTTTGCCGTACCCGTAGGGGTCTGTGTGGGGTAATGGCTATTCATCACAACTGTGTAATCCGTCTTTCATTACAGGCTCAAAAGAAACGCGGATTGCTTGCAAATCCAATATTGATTATCTGTGATCTGGAATGCCTATTATTGCATCTGACGAATGTACAATATCTATATATGATAGCTATTTAGACGTCACTTATGTTTTACACCCGCGCTAGCCCAGCCCCCGCTCTGCCGTTAGTTAAGTAACCTAACGGGGGATGACGGGACCCAGTGGCGAATGCGGATGGCATAAGAGGACGTTGTATTTTCGTTGTTATCTGTAATGATAGGTTAATGATGGGACGCATTATTATTAATGCAAAGAAAATAAAACCTAAACTGAATCGTTGGAACAATTTCAAAACCACTCGGTTTTCTTCAAAAGCAAATTTTAAATGCGGAGCTTAAACCACTCTTTTTAAATAAAAGATATCTTTGTTCCTTCGATCATATCAAGTTCCTTACGTTAACGGTTTTTTGCCAAAATCCAGCAGTAACCCTCCGTCGTTTCTGATAGACAGCACATTGTATTCATGCTATACTTGTTGGCCTACGTCAAGGCATAGTGTATGGTAGCAATGTGTTTGCCTATTTGTTGCATAGATAGATGCATTAGTTTAGGACAGACATACAGCCTTGTTGGCCTACGTCAAGGGCATGTACGATGTACCTAAATTGATCAGGACAACGACGGGTAGAACTTGACTTGCGTCTTATGATTTGTTGGCCTATGTCAAGGTCATAAGAGCTTGGGGTAAAAATCATATCGGGAGTTTCAAACATAAAGGAAACTTGCAGATTTAGCATATCTTCTGGAGTGTGGTGACTAGAGTGGCTTCCATCTAGGGCATCATGCAATGATAGTTGGATCTCGATCCCACTGATGAGTAGGATTACTCTCAGGAATTTTTCTCACTTAACAATCAATGCTATAAACCAAGTAGGTGACTAGAAAGGTGTTAGAGGGGCTACGCCTCCAGGGAAAAGACGTTATTTAATTAAGAAACTTCGCGAAAGCGTTGGAAAACCTCCCTCAAAGTACCAACACCGGCCTGGCTGAAAAGTTAAGCAAGTATTGTGATGTATGATTAAATCCTGACTAGTTCTTCTTTTAGGTTTTGAAGAAGGATTTGACGAAATAGTGGGAGCCATCCATTTTAGATAAACTAATAACCAATCTAAACTTGCAAGAAGCATATGCTGAGTGTTTTCTTTTCTCTCTCTCTGGCAGCTACCATGACAGGACTAAAACTATTACTTGAAAAAAATATACTTACCAGGCAGAACTATAAAGATTGGCTAAGGAACGTCAACATTGCACTTAGTTATAACAAAATAGCATATGTTACCACCGCTGTTCCTCCCCTTATCCAATGACCAGATTCCTCAGTTGTGGACAGGGAAGTTCGCAAAACCTGGGATCTAGATTGTGAGCGAGCTAAGTGTATCGTGCTGGCGTCCATGAACAATGAACTCCAGAAACAGCATGAGAGTATGGATATTATATCCATCTTTCTCCATGTCAAAGAATTGTATGGGGAGCACTCACGTATCGCGAGGTACGAAACCTCAAGGAAACTCTTCCAAAAGAGGTTAGCTCCAGGATCGCCTGTAGGAGAGCACGTCCTCAAAATGATCAGCTTCATTGAGGAACTCGCAAACCTGGGATGCGTGCTAGAGAATGATTTGTATATCGACTTGATTTTGCAGTCCCTTCCCCACACCTTCTCTCAGTTCGTGCTGAACTTCAACATGCACGAAATGGAAGCTGATCTTCCAAAGCTCCTCAATATGTTGAGGGTAGCAGAGACCTCCTTGAAAAAGGAGAAGACCCCCGTTCTGTATGTTGGCCAATCGTCTTCTTCTAAATCTAAAGCGAAAGCTAAAAGGAAGAAGAAGATGAAAGCCACCAAACCGAAAGGTGGGGTCAAGAAGGTGCAGGGAACGAACAAGGCAGGAAGGGTGAAGACAGAAAAGAATGAATGCTTCTATTGTCACAAGCAAGGGCCCTAGAAGAAGGATTGTCAGGCCTTCAAAGCCAAGGACATGAAGCAAGCGGTTGCTTCTACTTCATGTGTGTTTGTAATCGAAAATTATCTTTCAGTTAACTCTACATCATGGGTATTTGATACCGGTTCTGGTTCTCATATCTGTAATTCATTGCAGGTTCTGAGAAATAGTAGAGTACTGGGGACAGGTGATATGACTCTCCGGATGGGCAATGGAATGCATGTAGATGCAATTGCAATAGGGGAATATCACCTAGGGTTGACTAGTGGGCACATTTTGGTGTTGTACAGCTGTTTTTGTATTCCCAGTATGTCGTGTAATATTATATCAGTGTCTTTGTTATCGAATGAAGGATATAGTTTGCGCTTGAAAGAAATGTTATGAACATTCACCTAAATCAAGAACTGATTGGGTTTGGCACACTGGAAAACGGCATATACATACTTAATCAACCTCAAATTTTCAAAACACGCTTAAAAGAAAGGCTCCAGATTCAAATCAAGCCTTCCTGTGGCATTGTAGACTTGGTCATATAAATGAAACAAGGTTGACTAAGTTACATAAAGATGGATATTTAGATTCGTTTGAATATTCATCATATGCAACTTGTCAATCATGTATCAAAGGAAAAATGACCAAATCTCCGTTCACCGGACAGGGAGAATGAGCCACTGAACTCTTGGGACTTGTACACAGTGATGTATGTGGTCCGATGTCTACGCATGCACGAAGTGGTCACTCCTACTTCATCACTTTTATTGATGACTTCTCTAGGTATGGACATGTGTTCTTATTGAAGCATAAATCCGAGGCTTATGAGAAGTTTAAGGAGTATAAAAATGAAGTAAAGAAACAAACTGGTAAAAGCATCAAGACACTTCGATCTGATCGAGGTGGAGAATACTTAAGTACCAGTTTCCTTGAATACTTAAAAGAGAATGGAATTCTCTCTCAGCTTACTCCGCTTTATACACCTCAGCATAATGGTGTATCAGAAAGGAGGAATCGCACACTATTAGATATGGTGCGTTCAATGATGAGTAGTGCTAAGTTGCCACTTTCCTTCTCGGGATTTGCTCTAGAATCAGCAGCATACCTATTGAATAGAGTTCCAACCAAGTCTGTGCCTACCACTCCATATGAAATGTGGAGCGGGAAGAGACCATATCTGAAGTATATCAAGATATGGGGGTGTCCGGCATATGTTAAAAAGCATAATCCGGACAAGCTCGAGGCACGATCGGTTTTATGCAAGTTTGTAGGAGACCCCAAACATTCAAGGGGGTATATGGTCTACCACACTGAAGAACAAAAGGTGTTTGTCGCTCGCCACATTGTCTTCTTAGAAAGCGAATTTCTTACAAAAGAAATTAGTGGGAGCGCGGTAGAGTTGGAAGAAATTCCAGAACCTCAAACTGCTATCGAGGACTTAGTAGAACCTCAGATCTCAATAGAACATGATGAACCAATGCCACTCCGCAGATCTAGTAGGCTTTCTCATCCTCCTCAAAGATACTATGGTTTTCTTCTAGATGGGGATCGAGAGGATTGCATCATCGATGATGATGAGCCTACTAGTCTTCAGCAGGCTATCACGAATAGTGACTCGATGAAATGGCTGGATGCTATGAGATCCGAAATGGAATCCATGTACACCAATAAAGTATGGACTTTAGAAGTTGCTCCTCCTGGAGTAAAACCAGTTGGATGCAAATGGATCTTCAAAAAGAAGATTGGTGCATTTGGACAAGCAGAAACCAACAAAGCTAGACTCGTTGCAAAAGGTTTGCGTCAAAGACCAGGATTGGACTATGATGAAACCTTTTCACCTGTAGCTATGCTTAAATCCATTCGGATCCTGCTTCCGATTGCTGCCTTCCATGACTATGAAATCTGGCAGATGGACGTAAAAACAGCTTTTCTAAATGGACATTTAGAAGAAAGTGTTTACATGGATCAACCAGAAGGTTTCTTTGACAGTGGGAGCAGCGGAAGAGTGTGCAAGTTGCTTAAATCTATTTATGGATTAAAGCAAGCATCGCGGAGTTGGAACATCTGCTTTGATGAGACAGTCAAAGAATTTGACTTTATCAAAAATGTAGATGAACCATGTATTTATAGGAAGATTGTAGAAAGAGCAGTAGTCTTCCTCGTTTTGTACGTCGACGACTAACTACTGATAGGGAATGATATCCCTATGCTGCAATCAGTAAAGCTCTTCTTGTCACAGAAATTCTCTATGAAAGACTTGGGAGATGCATCATACATTCTGGGCATTAAGATCCATCGTGATAGATCTAATAGAATGTTGGGACTTTCACAGTCTAGGTATATTGACACTATACTAAAGAGATTTAATATGGAAGATTCCAAGCGTGGTAATATGCCCGCTTGTCACGGAATCACCCTCTCCAAAGAGATGTCTCCAAAGACTGATGAAGAGAGGACTCGCATGGGCATTATACCCTACGCTTCGGCGGTAGGATCTATAATGTATGCGATGTTATGTACAAGACCGGATGTAGCTTACGCACTTAGTGTGGTAAGAAGGTATCAGTCTGACCCAGGTGAGAAACATTGGATAGCGGTGAAGAACATTCTCAAGTACCTGAGAAGGACTACGGAGATGTTCTTAGTTTACGGTAATAGAGGCTTTTACCGACTCCGGATTCCAAAATGACAAAGATGATTCTAAATCCATTTCGGGTTTTGTGTTTACCCTCAATGGAGGGGCGGTATGTTGGAGGAGTTCCAAACAGGATACCGTCGCAGACTCAACTATGGAGGCTGAGTATATAGCGGCTAGTGAAGCCGCAAAAGTGGCTGTCTGGATGAGGAAGTTCATTTCTGAACTTCAGGTGGTTCCGTCCATTGCCAATCCAATACCTTTGTATTATGATAACAATAGGGCTGTAGCATTAGCGAAGGAGCCAAGGTCCCATAAGAAATCCAGGCATATCTTAAGGCGGTTTCACCTGATCAGGGAGATCGTGGATCGTCAGGAGATCGAGATACGGAGAGTGGACACAAAAGACAACACGGCAGATCCATTCACCAAGGCCATCCCTCAAGTGCAGTTCGAGATGCTGTTTGAGATGTTGGGCATGCGGTACGCCAGCAACTGGATCTGGTAGAGACAGTGGGTACTCATTGCGACAATTATAGGCCTTAGTGCAAGTGGGAGATTGTTGGATATATATGCCCTAGAGGCCTTCATTGTATAGGATGCTAGGGATATGTATGTACATGACAGTCTTGCTTGATATGATAGTACGCTATTTGGTTTGTCTTTGTCTTAACATATGTTATATTTTACTTGGTGTTTATATATACATGTTGATAAAGCCCATAGGGTGTTTGCCTGACAACCGGCGTTGTGATGGCAGTCATATTTGTAGGAGCTTGATAGTCAATAGGCACATCCTTAGATGTCCCTGGTCGCAGGAGTATCGAGATTGGGCATCGATACTCTGGAGTAGACTAGTGTATACATATCTAGACCCTGAGGAGGGGCGATGGACTGGTCCCGCAGCCATTGGTGGAGTGCACCTAAAATTGTGTATAGATCCTCACTGGGTGTGAGTACACCGGACAGGACTCGCCGAGAACTGACTGGATGGTACTATACCTAACGTCAGATAGCAGTTCTCAGGTGACATGTGTGCAGATAGTCCGTTGACTTAAAGTCGTCATTTGTCTCGTGTGAGTTCCCACTGTGCTTTGATTACTACCCTACCACGATTCAAAGGAGTCGTGCAAACAGGTTTTAGTTGGGCACAGTCCCGAGCCACGTGGAGGCAGTGAGCGACTGTTAGGGATTCGTCTCTCCCGGTATAGGGAGATGATATCGCATGGTGATTGGTTGGTCATTACCTTAAGTCCCTGGCCAGGGCTGATTGAGAATTACTGATGGACTGATCAGTAGATTCTCGGATGGTCTTGAGCCATACCGACACGACTTGTACGGTTATTAGGGGTCTGACGTCCACCACCTCCCTAGACCATACTTGCGATACTCGTAGACGAACAGACTGGACTGCGCGGATATTGTCACGGACAGGCTCAGTAGGATTTCAGATGGGTTACATCATCGGCTTTCTTATCGACAACTACCTGGGGACCGTTACGTACAGCTAGTGCCGCTTGCGGTCTATGGTTAAACCCACTGCCAGTGTAGTGGTCGAGTCTTTAGAGTCCCACACAGAGATTTCCCAAACCCAGGAAAAAAGATATAGAGGTCGTATGGTTTTACGACAATGGTTCGGACGCATACGTGTTTAAACGCACGTACGACAATCGGACAATTTTTACTAGCAGGCTTTGGTTTAAGCCAGATTCTAGTATCAGGTTATTGGATTTATACAGTCTAAATTTTCAAGCCCTAATCCTACCACTCATGAGTTGAGACAAAGGATTAGTATAGACTAAACACTCCATAACCTAACTCTATATCATCTTAGTTACTTTGATTAGAAACTATAGAAACTAAGTAACCTCAAGTTTAGAGGTTATAGCTTGGATTAAGGTTCTCGGGTGGATCATCTATCACGGATAGGAGGCCGAGGAGGACTTAGAGATCATAAAGACCAAGGACTAGAATCATTTGGTATAATCTCTTTACATAGTAGCTTAGAACTCTATGCTTGTTGTTAATTATCGTTTAGTAAACATCTTCGGTTAGTCGATGTTTCCATATAAAACAAGATCGTTTTCATATTTTTGCCTCCCCGCAACTCGTGGGGTGTTGTACATCGACTTACACCACCGCGCCCGGGGATCTGAGGAACCTCATCGAGAGGAACCGGAGCCGTGTCCGGACGCAGGTCTCCCACTGTGGGGGCCAGGGATCACGGGGCGCCGAGTCCTCGGGGTACCACGGCCGACTCGACGCCCTTGAGAAGAAGATCGAGAGCATGCGCCGGGAAGGTCACCTCTCGGCCGACAGGGCCGAGTACGCCGCCAACTCGCTCACCAAACCGTTCACTGAGGAACTGCTCGCTGTCCATATCTCCTCGCATAACAAACCCCCAAATGCCTCTCTGTTCGACTGGAAAACCGACCCCAAAGACCATTTGGACGCTTTCACCTCAGGAATAAGCTTCCAGGACTATTCCGATGCCGCCCAGTGCAGGGCCTTCCCAGCCACCTTCATCCGTTCTGGTCGGGACTGGTTCCGAGGACTCGAGCATCGCTCAATCTCGACCATCGACGAGCTGGCAACTCAGTTCCTCGGCCACTTCATTGGGAACCGTCGGCAGAAGCGCACGGTCGACTACTTCTTCACAATTAAGAGTGGAGACAAGGAGACGTTCAAAGCTTACATCAACCGCTTTTACAATGCCCTCTTCGAGGTTCCCGAGCACCGGGATGAGACCGTCATCACGGCGCTCGGATTTGGTCTGAGGCATAAGGAGTGGCAACGCTCCTTTGCGTTGGCACAGCCTAAGACCATGGCCGAGGTCAAGGCGTGGACCATGCACGATGTTCAGCTAGAGTCCGAGGTGAACACGAACCTCCCTCGAGCAGAGCGGCCCGACCAGAAGAAGAGGGCTCGGGAGAAAAGGCCGTAGCGTCAACAGCCCTATCACCCGAAGTTCCAGGAGTACACCCCGCACAACGCCTCCCTCGCAGTGTTACTGGAGGATGCCTAAGGCGAAGGGTTCTTCAAGTTCCCTCCAATCCCGCGTCAGGCACTAAAGCGGACCCGGGGCCCTTACTGCGCCTTCCACCGGACGCTGAGCCATGCCACCGAGGATTGCAAGAAACTTCGGGATTACATCGAGGAGCTCATCCGATCGGGGTACCTCGCCGCTTACATAAGGGATAAACGGCAGGCCGACCGCGAACAAGACCAGCGTCCACCTCCTGCCGAGCTGACCATCGGTCAGATCATGCTTGTCTCCTCAAACGACCAGTCTGGCGCCCGGGTAGCCCCGTACCCGGTGCCAAGCATGGAGACCAACAAGCTGCCAGGAAGCTCGGGCCACATTGATAGGGTCATCTATTAGAATGTACTTTTCTTTTAAGGCAATGTAAACTCTCCCTATGGTTTAATGTCAATTTAATAAAGATCAGCAGGACATTGGGAAGAAAGAAGAAAAGATCTTAATTATCCAAAAAAGGAGGGGGGTATTATGGGCTCCTCAGCCGTACATGCAAAAAGAAAATATATATATATATATTACAACTGCGGGGGAAGGGGGTGCAGAGAGCACTGCTCATGATACTCGGTGAAGATCTCCGCCAGCCGAGGCCTTGCAAGGTCCAACCTCTCCCCTCGGTTCCTCCCACGCGCATTGATCCCGAGCCTCAGCTCATAGCACTCGCGGGCGAGCGCCTCCGAGCAAGCAAGACGGTTCGTGGAGATGAGGCCAAAGCGCCTCAAACACCGCAGCTTGCCCACGGCCTCGTCATAGAGCTGCTCGGACAGGGGGTTGTCGAGCCCCGGCGACGACAGGGGGTTGTCGAGCCCCGGCGACGCCCTCCAGATGGAGTACATCAGCAGCTGCAGCTGGGAAGAATGTCGGGGGAGCAACCGGCCGAAGTGGTCCTCGATGCTCCTGTACACCAACTGCACCGCGTCCTCGGTACATTACTGGTCATACAGGTACACATCTTCGAAATTGATGATGTCGAGGATGATAAATGGGAAGTCCTGTATTCTCAACACTCTGTTTGCAAGGGAAGGAAGATCTCGTGCGCCTTCAGCCTTATATAGCCCGCTGCGCCGCAGAGGAACTCAACGGTCACACACTCTTGTCTAAGGAGTTGCTGCCACGCAGTGATCACTAAGCCACCTCCGACGGAACCGAAGCGATGCGGCCCTGGCGCTTCACCTCCCCCCGCATTCAATACGCGTGTTAACCGTTCCAGTTCTCCAGGTGCATAGTCGGGCGAAACCTCTTGAAGATTCGACCGAGCAGCTGCCCTGCTCGGTTATCCCTGGCAGGTAGCTTCCCTGCCGCAATGCTAGGGACCAAAGCCCTCACCAAGAGGCGACCTAGCAGCTGCGAGCAGTCGCCCTGCTCGGTTAACCCTGGCGGGTAGCTTCCCTACCGCAACGCCAAGGATCAGAACCCTCGCCAAGAGGCAAGCTAGCAGCTGCCCTACTCGTTCATCCCTGGCAGGTAACTTCCCTGCCGCAATGCCAGGGACCAAAGCCCTAACCAAGAGGCAACCGAGCAGCTGCCCTGCTCGGTCATCCCTAGCGGGTAGCTCCCCTACTGCAACGCCGGGGATTAGAATGTCCACCCAGAGGCAGTCGGGCACAACCATCGCTCGGCTATCCCTGGCGGGTAGCCTCCCTACCTCAACGCCAAGGATCAGAAAGCCCTCCCACAGGCAGTCGAGCCCGAGGATCCCTCGCTCGGCTATCCTTCTGGACAAAAGCCCTCGCCAAGAGGAACTGGGCAGTAACCCTGCCCGGCCAAGGGTCCTTGACAGGCTTCTACAGCCCCTCCCGCGCCAAGGACCAAAGTCCTCCCAGAGGCAGTCGAGTCCTTGTTCGCCTATCCCCAGCTGATAGTTTCCTACCACAACCGACAGGGATCAAAGTCCTCGCCAAGAGGCACTGGGCAGTAACCCTGTTCTGTCCCCGTCCTGAAGGATCAAAAAGCCCTCGCAAGAGGCAACAGGGCAGCTTCCCTGCTCGGCCCAAATAAGGAGGGCAGCCCTCCGCCCACCACGAACGGACGGCTCGTGCTGCCAACCAAGGTCATCAGGTCTATCCAAGTCTCGAGCGATCTCCCCTCGAATTCGAGGCCCAACAGCGCAAGGAGAAAATTTTTACAAGTGTTCATCGCGAACAAAAGACAAAAGCGCAAATCAAGGAAACCAAAGAAAGAAAAAAAATTATTACTAAAAAGCGGTCTTTACAGAGGGTATTCTTGGCTCCCTAGCCTAACAAAGATCTGGACGCAGCAAAATAAAAAAAAGAGGAGGAAGACGGGGCTTTAGGCCTCGGGGCCAGGAGCGACCTCAGGACCCTCGACATCCACCATGAGGCGAGTTGGTCTTCGGTGAATTCCTCATCATTAATCACCTGCCCCTGCCCACTAATGTCCGTGAGGGGGTACAAGGCCCGGAGCTCTTCATCGGCGTACCCCAGAACACGGGCCTTAACAGCGTCGAGGGCCTCATTCCAGATGAGGGTCGTGGCGACGGCCAAGTCATTATAGAAGTCTTTCGACTTCTTGTAGCCCTCTACCGCCTTCTCCGCTAAGAGGTCGGCTAACTCGGCCGCCCTCAGGTCAGCCGACTTCGCCCACTCGGCCGCCGCCCCGAGCTCCTTCCGGAGGGATTTTACTGTCTTCTTCAGATTGCCGACCAGCACCTGAGCATCCTCACGCTTGGCCTCAGCGACCGTTGCGGCCTTACGGTGCCGGGAAACCTCCCGGTTCCCGGACTCCACCTCACCCTCCAGGGCGACGACCCTTGCCTTCATCGCCTACAGCTCCTGCTTGGAGCTCTCTTCCAGGGAGGCGAGCAGGCCCGCGGCTTTCATCGCCGGGGCAACCACCTTGGCCTCCATACGCAAGGCGAGGGCGACGTGCTGAAGGACCTGAAAGGCAGAAGAGACATCAGGAAGATGAAAGAAGCACCGAACCTCAAAGAATAATAATGATGAAAGACAAGCGCTTACCTGCACGGACTCCTGGGTGATGGGCGCCAGCTGAGCCCTGAAGGTACCCCCGAGGACTCTACCCCCGGCCGGCGCCTCTATCTCATGCAGCAGGATATTCGCGACGGATAGCCCTGAAGGCAGGACGAACTGGAGACCGCCTTCCTCCACCGTGACCGATGAAGACTGTCCCCGGGCAGACCTTCTCTTGAGCGGCCTTGTGGGAGAGCCGGTCTCCTCCTCTGAGGCCGGATCCTCCAGAATCTGAGCCCGCCTCCGACCCGACGCTTTGCTAAGCCCCGGGGCGAGATCCGCCTCTGAGCGCTCGCGGGGCGCTACCACCAAGGGAGAAGGAGCAGGGGCAGGCTGTGAACGGGAAGAGCCGGCACCCTGAACCTTCGCGACCGGCCTCGCCTGGCGCATGGACTTTCTAAGCGAGTCAAAATCCATGGGTCCTGCACAAAACCGAGTGCAAAGGAGTCAGCGACACAGGCAATATATGAGCAAAAAAAGCAAACCTAAACTTACCGACGAACAAAACGGGGCTGAGTCCGGCCCAACTCAGAACCCTCTCAGACAACAGCAGATCATAGCGGGGGATGGGCTCCTACGACGCCACTCTCACCGCGGCGGGGTTACTGGATTGGTTCCCCGGCAAGTGCTTCTCCCTCGATCACTCTGTAGGCATGGGCCAGTTCTCGCCCTCGGGAGGGGAAACGAAGAAGAACTTCTTCCAATCGTGAATGGAAGAAGGCAAGGCCACAACCCCCGTCCGGGCGGGGCCCCCTGGTCGCTTTCTGAAAGAGAGATAAACCCTCCTCAGGTCACCCGCTCGACCACCGGGGTGATTTTTGAAGACGAGGGAAGAATAAGGGAGGGAAAGGCTGAAGGGGATCGCCTGTAACTTTAGGCGGACCAGGAACCCGAAGAGAATCCTCCACGAGTTTGGCACCAACTGACCGGGGGCTAACCCGAAGAGGTTCAACTCTTCAACGACCTCAGGAGATAAGGGCAGACACATTCCACCCTAAAATGCTTCCAAATACAGGGCGATCTCCCTGCCCCGTACTTGGTCTGCACTCTCTCCCTCCTTAGCCAGCCGGAGCGTATAGCGCGAGGGGATGTGGAAGCGAGCCGGCGCGTTGACGAGCTCGTCCTTATGCCTTATCCAAGGCACTGGGGAAGCATCGAACTCCTCCTCCCTGGGGGCTGCCCCCACCACATGATCCCGGGAAGGGGGGCCAACCCCTGCCCCCCGGGAGGACTCAGACTCACCTAAAGGGTTCCAAGAACCTACCTCAACGACATCTACAGACTCAAAAAGAGAAGACATCTAACCTTGGGAAGGATGATCTTCAGGAAACGAATGTGGAAGGAAGGAGATGAGCGCCTAGCAACCGAGGACTAGAAACGAGAAATATAAAGGAGTAGAGGCCCCGAAATGGGCCCCACCCCTATTTACCATCACAAGCGACCTCATCCAACGGTGCCCTTCATCTCCCCCAAAGACGCATCCTCGCGTCCAACGGCTCTGATTGCTCCACTAGTCGTCCCCGCACTGGACCGTGCCCTTTTAGTCGTCACAGGTCTGCACACGTCACGTCAGCCAACTGACGCTTGACACGTAGGCCATCACTTCAAAGCAACACGAACCGGTGTACTCTCCTTAAATGCGGAGATCTCGCCTTGATTCGCTGGCAGAAAAGACAGCTCGAGGCCCGGGGATGCGTCCCGACGAAACGATTAGGAGGGAGCTCACCCTGGGCGGCCCCACGGTCTACTCCTGACCCGATCCACTGGCTGGTCGGGACATGAGTGGGGGGCTAATGATGATGCTCAATATTGGCGACGCTTGGGATTAGGACACGTGGCGGATGGCATGTCCCGTAACCCGGAAAGAAGGGCCCACCGAGGCTGACCCGGCCTCCCCTGTACCCAACCTGCAATCACAAGCTAGCCCCCCTCGGGGCCCCCAGCAGATTGACCTCCACGGCCCCTCTGCTCGCCCCGAGCTGCCACAAGACCAAGAATCCTCGGCCTTCTCGCCCGTCCCCGAGCCCCCGGCCGGGGCTGTCTTCCTCGGTCCCCCGACCAGCTCCACCGCTCACAGGCATAACCGCCGTTCCGCGAATCTCGCCATGCGCGGATTCTCCGCCAGCAACATCCCACGTTCCACGCCTCCGTGATCCCCTTTAATGGGCGATCCGCTCTCTACGCGGGCGTGATGTCGGGAGCATAACTGCTAGCAAGATTCTCGCGCCTGCTGCCGCGTGCCATCACCGCTATATGAACCTCAATCACAGAGGGGTCAAGTAAGCCATTTTGGGACTCATTTAGCCATTACGCTGCTCGGATCTAGTAATAACTTGATCGTCGGAGGGTCCTCGGTGGCGTCAAACCACCCCGGGACTTCTTTGCAGGTACTTGTAAGCCTACGGTAGCGCCCCGGCCGTCTAACAGACGCCAAATGCGGAACAAAAACTTTTAAACTGGTGCTATCGTATACTATAACCCAGATCTGCCATTATTGCTAAACTAACAAACTGTAAAGAGTGTAGAAAGGTTATACCGAACGATCCGAGTCTTTCGTTCTTTAACCATCATCCCACGCTCCGTTGCGACTGCTCCGATCTCGTCGATCTCCGATCTCCTCGTCCAGGTGGCACCACGTCATCGGATCTTTAAACGGGCTCCCGCCTCTGACTCGAGGCAACTCGGTCGTCAAGTTTGCTAAAAGAGACGACCAAGATTGATGTAGAGAATGAGTAGAATAATTTGTCTCGTTTCGTCCAAAGCCATGGACGAACGGTTAATGAAGTTGCCAATTAAGTCGGGTGATAGAATGAAATAAGCTATGAAATTTCCATACACCCCAAAACTATCATAATCTTTTAACCAAATCAAGTGAGAGTGAGAGACAGGGGGAAGGGGCTGGCCACACTTATAACAAGAAGGGGGTGAGTGTAGGAGGGAAGTGGTAACCATAAGAATCAAGCTTATCATAACACCTAGTCTGAACACAAAGTATGAACACAATAAATGCACCATTAAAGCACCATTAATGAACAAATGAGTCACAAGCCTAATCACCTCTTCTAGAATCTTCTAGAAGCTTCCACACTTATCCAAAGAAAAGATAAATCTGTCTTTAACCGATTGTTAAAATACGGGTGATAGAAAACTGGAAACTGGAAACTTCCAAAAGTGATCCTGAAATGAATTTCAGGATAACCCCGTAACAGTATAAACATACCCGCATTTCTATTACGACCGAATACAAATGCAACTGAGACAAAGATATTATATCTACTCAATATAATACTCGGATCCGGCTTAAACCAAAGCCGACCAGTATCATCTGCCCGAAATATGACACGTGCATAAACGCACGTGCATTTTCCGAACCCTGCCATAAAACCATATGGCCTCTACAACGTTTTGCCCGAACTTGGGAAACTATCTGTGGGGGACTCTAATGGCTCGTCAGTACCCTTGTAGTGTGTTTAACCACAAGCCGTCAGCGGCACTAGCTGTACGTAATGGCTGCCCATGGACTGACCTCAAGGGAGGACGATGAGCGAACTCATCCGGAAACCCTACTGAGCCTAACAGTGACAATGTATATACAGTCCAGTCCGTTTGACTATGAGTATCGCATATCTTTCTTAGGGGGCTAGTAACGTCAGACCCCTAATAGCGGTATAAGTCGTGTCGGAGTGTAGCCCAAAAACACCCTGAGATACTACTGGAGTACCTACCAGTAAATCTCCTGCCTCGGCCGAGGGCTATGTGTAATGGATCTCCTAGACACAGCGCGATCTCACCCCCAATACCGGGAGAGACGAATCCCCTGCCGATCCGCTCACGTGCCTCCATGTAGCTCGGGACTGTACCCAAAAACTACCTGTTTGCATGACTCCTTTGAGCCGTGGTAGGGTAGAAATCAAAGCATAGTGGGAACTCACACGAGACAAATGACGACCTCAGGTCAATGAACTAACCTGTACACATGTCACCAGAGAACTGCTATCTGAAGATAGGTATAATACCAAGTAGCAGATTCCCGGCGAGTCCTGTCCGGTGTACTCATAACCCAATGAGCACCTGTATACATCTTAGGTGATCCAACTGACACCAGTGGCTTGTGAGACCGGCCACCTCCCCTCGTCGGGGTCTCGACTGTATACACTAGTCTACTCAGGAGTATCGATGCCCTGTCTCGAAACTCCTACGACTAGGGACCAATATTAAGGATGAGCTTATAGACTACCCAACTCTCACTTATATGATCGCCCTCATACTGTTGGTAATCAAGCAAGATCCTAAGGGCTCTATCAATGTGTAACAGTGATCAGTCACCTGAACCTGTACACGACTGATAAAGGCAAACCAGATAGCATACTATCATCTCGAATAAGACTGTCCTACCGGTATAGATCCTCCGCAATCATTGCAATCACGTGCCTGCGATCCAATAATTGACTTTGAGGGCACTATATCCAACAATCTCCCACTTGCACTTAAAGCTAATTATTGCGATGTCGACTACTCACAGCCCGTGTGAAACCGAACATCCAACTTCTCTACTAATCAGTTTCACAAAGCCCGTTTGTAAAACTATTATGTTTGAGAAATAGCCTCAGTGAGTGGATCCGCCCTGATGTTTCTTTCTATATCTCTCTTAATCTCAAGTTCGCGGAGAAAGCCATCTCCCGAATTGAGTAATACCTGTCTTAGAATATGTCTGGATATCTGATGGGACCTAGTTCATAAATGAACTCCAAATCCAAACTTCTTAGACTGTATCGATCACTGAACCTAATCAGTATCCGGCACCATGCCACCCATAGTATCCTCTTGGACCACCTGTCCATAATACTGTCCCACACCAGAGGGAAAACTATAACTTTGATAATCACTCTGTCATCCAAGTCACCTTTGAAGCCTGGAATGATAACTGTCTCCCGAAGGAGGCTGCCATCATCAAATCCGTAGAACATGCACTTATGTTCTAAAACTGCTTCCTTATGTTTCTCCAGGATTGGATTAATACAAACTTATTGCATCTAGTGCAAAAACAACATTTGGTGTGATACTTGACATCTCATGATTGACTCAATTGCCTAAGCAAGTGTTCTGCCAATCATGCACATTCCTCTCCCATTTAGTCTGTAAGACAACTTTAGGGAGGGTGACTCCATCACCTGCAGGTACACCACCATGCCAGGAGTCATCTATTCTAAAAATCATTAGAATACTGCCAAAGTACCCACATTGGTAAACTACCCAAATCCAGATCTAAAACCATAGATCTAGAAACCAGAATGTCTGATATTATATCCATATCCTGTCTGGAGAAACAACTGTGTGACGACCACAGTACAACCGATCGTAGTATAAGAATTTTACTTCCTACTCTGTGTATGTCATCCAAATACCAGGATAACACACCCTACTACCTTCTTAACAGATCCATCCCCTATTCTGATGAAGTCAAACCCATGACTGTCATATTAAAATTAGATGATCTATCTCCGCTATAACTGCTCCAGCCTATAAATAGACATAAGCTACTTGCCCACTATGCTTTCGCTGCTCCCACTGACCACAACAACCCTCTGGCAGAATAATATACACGTGCACTTCTAAAGCTAGTTTAGAACGACGCTATACTTATCCTCCTGCTGGGTCTCATAGTCTGGAACAACAGTAGTGTCAAGTCTGGGTAAGCAAGAACCTTCTTGTCACCGTCCTTGAGGCTACCGAAGTACCTCTCGGGTGTCTGAGGTTACCTACCACATCTGCAGAGTGGCTAATGGAATGTCAAACCTGATTGAATCTTTAGGTCCTATTAAATTTTCTGTAATCGTTTGCGTTTCTGGAATCACTTCCAGTTCTACCATACTCCCACTATTGTTTTCTGAAAAAATCCATTTTACTAAAACTGTGGTGAGTCAAGAACAATATCACTATTGATATTCTAGATGTTAGAAAGTCAATCCTCGACATAGCCCAGGTCAACCCACAAACTGCCATTACAGAAACGTGCCCTGAGTTATCCAGAGTCTGGTTTTAAGCATAAGCCGGACAACTCCCCGTACCTTAACATCGTTAAGATATGAACCATTATATATCCAATATAGAAACTTTGGCACTTATTTAATTGGAACCAGATTCTAATCATGCAGCTGTCTCCAGTGCATCAACTTAATGGAAAGAGGCTAATCAGCATTACTCAACTTAGGAGTACATCCAATTATGAGTAACCCGAAAGAGAAACAAGTTTCTCAAAACTTTTCCTATCATCTGAATACCAATCACAAGTATCTACATCTTCGATCTCTTTGAAGAATCCCGATACCTGCGACATCTGGTTCTCTACTTTATTCTTATACCCACAATTTCTTAAAACTTAGACCTTGTATTTTTACGAAACACTTGTCTAAAAACTAGAGAAGTCATAAGTAAACAGTACATAGTACGAGGACCTACCCCTTTGTCCTGATGGACACTGGACAACATACAATACTCTGTATAAGTCCGCTGAGTTGAATAACTCAAAACCTGTGCATCATAGGTTGAAAACTGTACTTATGGTTAAGAACTACTCCGCTGTTCAATGCTCCTTACCCAATCGTCAACTGATGTAGGTAAATGTCATCGACATAATATCAAAAAGTTATATCTCACTTTATAAAAATAAACGTACAGATATATCATTTTGAAATTGGTGCACAACAACGGATACTCAAAACCAAATACATGCCTTCCGGCAATAACCCAGGAGACTTCCTCAAATATCACCAATTACAACGAATTCCGATATAATGAGGATAATTACCTAATTCCCAATTACTTACTCCCACTCATCATCTGTAAAACCATACAGATATGAGAATGAAACCTGGTAAATACAGACCCTTCGAGTAAGTATCTAATCGGGAAAACAGTTTTCCTTTAACAATGCACTGTAACATGAAAATGTTTCGTAGGGGTATCCTGGTATTCCTAGTAATGCCTCTTCCAGAATCCAATTCATGACTTTAACCGTATATTTTATTGCCATCTCTCCAAATCCCTTTATTTGTCTTTAGTCGTTACCTTCTGTACACCATCGTTAGGCTAAATGGTTTTCTTCCTTCCCTAATGTTCGGCACCAGCCTATGGTTTGGAAGAAGACTATCCAGTAAGCACAATAGGTGTACCCTCCTAAACCAAGGAGTACTCGCATCCTGAGAGAAGGTGATGATAAAAGACAACTGAATAATACCTTATTCCATTTCTCCCGAACTGGGGAAAAATGCAAAGGTGAAATAGGAATGGCGATGATCTACACGGTTTGGTCGTGAATGATAGCAGTCGCAATTTACTTTGCCCTCTTTCTAATCCCTTTATTTTGTCTTTACATATTACCTTCTGCACACCCTACTTAGGCTAATTGGTTTTCTTCATTCCCTACCTTTCGGCACCAGCCTATGGTTTGGAATAAGACTATCCAATAAGCGTAATATGTGTACTCTCCTAAACCAAGGAGCCCTCGCAAACTGAGAGAAGGTGATAATAAAAGACAACTGAATAAACCAATTCTATTTCTCCTGAACCTTGATCCATACTCGAAGAAGTCCCTTCGAGTTCGTATATAACCATACGATGGATCTATCCAATGGAAGTGGATGTCCGTAGTAATACGGGGTGTTCTGAGAAATTCAAAGGGTAAAAGAAGGAGTGGCAATGACTTATGCAACTCAGAAAATCCAAAAGCCAGTATTTTAAGAAGGTTCGGTCAACTTGGTCACTGAGTCATAGGTCGGTCAAAGGTCGCTGCCAAAAAGAAAGAGAAAAGAAACACTCTGTGTGCACTCTAACCTAGATCAGAATGGTTATCACTTTATCTAATCCGGAAACCTCCCACTGTATTGTCAAATTCTCTTCGAACCCTGAAAGAAGAATCAATCGGGATGACCCGAAGAGTAAACCAACTCATCAGTGAGAATCGGGATCCAACTCTCATCGCATGATAACGTGACGGAATCCACTCGCGTTATCACACTCTAGAAGGTATGTGCATACCTGGCAAGTTTCAGTTTCTTTAGAAACTCCCGATATGATTTTTACCCCATGTTCTTATGACCTTGACGAAGGCCAACAAATCATAAGTCACATGTCAAGTTCTGCCCGTCATTATCTTGTTAATTTGAACCCACCCGTACATACCCTTGACGAAGGCCAACAAGGTAATACGACTGTCCCAAACCAACTCATCTATCTATGCAACAAATGAATGTCCCAGCAGCTACCAAACACTATGCCTTGACGAAGGCCAACAAACATAGCTTGAATACTACTGACCATCCATAAGAAACGACGGAGGGCTACGGCTGGTTTTTGGCGAAAAACCATTAACGTAATGAACTTGATCTCGTTGAAGGAACCTGATAGCTTTTTATAAAATATAGTGGCGAAAACCTTTTGCTAAAGAGGTCACTCCCGGTGAAGGGATCTCGGCTCTTTCCTCGTGGAATGAGGTGCAGGATATTCCACTGAATACCACGATGCAAAGCAACTTGTAATCGACTATAGTGAAGTTATTACCCTGATGTAAACTTCTGCCCAAGGAGTCATTCCCGGTGAAGGGATATCGGCCCTTGCCTCGTCGAATGAGGTGCAGGACATTCCACTGAATACCGCTATGCAAAACAAAAGGAAATGTCTTTGTAATAACTCTTTTTAAATTGTTCCAACAACATCCAAACAGGTTTGTTTTCCGTTGCATTGATCAGAATCAACGCAGTCCCATCAATCAATCACACCAGAAAAGAACGAAAATAAAATGTACGTATATGCCATCCGCATTCGTCACTAGGTCCCGTCATCATCCGTTAGGTTACTTAACTAACGACAGAGCGGGGACTGGACTAGCGCGGGTGTAAAACATATACAACATCTAATAGTATATATACCAATATACAATAATCGCTCCTGGCATGATAATATGCAACATTACAGAAAAGTAATAAGCATCACAGAACAATACAGATATCTGGGATCCCCGGGTTTCACAGAGCCGCTGCAGAAACCTGACGTTCCCCTAGTCGTGTGAATAGCCTGTGCAATGAAACCTAGACCATTACGGGTGCGGCAAGTTACCCGCCAAAACCTGAAGCGAGGCAGCCCCCTACAGCAAAGTGAATGGTCCACCCAGCACTTCACGGAATCCAGTAACTTGAGCACCCCTCTATGGGTCAACCTGTACCCCCTACGAGTGCGGCGAATAGTCTGCCAATTCTAGAGTGAGGCCCCTCTGCCTCTAAAAGCCATGAGATGCGGACCCGTTTCCCTCCAGAACCCGGCTATCCGTGCACCCCGTCGCGGGGTAAACCTAGTACAGAAATAAAAATATGTACAACGGGTACATCGACCTCGACCCGGTCGTGCCCCAAAAGAATATTATACAATAGGCTGTGACGGCAGTCCACATGTTGGACGCTCGCCTTGCAATATCAAATGTACAAATGAATCCAAACTGCACTACCATTGCACACTGCTATCCACCACGACAAATCCGACATCACAGAACAACACAGAACATCAACGCGAATGTCACGTTCGCAAACCCGTCTAAAAGAACTATAGCAATCAGACGCGGTTTATCGATCAAATGACATTCCCGGTCGGAGATATAATGTAAATACTGTAAACTAACATGTTTAAATTTCGATTGACTAAATATCACGAAGTGAGCCCCACAAACATCTGCTGTATAGTAACAAAATCTAGGCCAAAAAGATATATCCCAAAAACCACAATTTCCAGAATTAGGCTCTCTGGAAAAAGTTGGTTCACTGTTCCCACTAAAGCGCCTCGGTTTGACCGCGGTTCCGCGGTGGCTTTGTGGGATCACGTGCCCAAATTTTTCCACAAAGCTTAAAAAACCCTGCACATTTTTTTGCTATATGTAAAATAATTTTTAGAACCTTTTAAAAATCGACAGAAACCGGTGTGCCAGAAAATTGCGATTTCGGAAATTCCGTTCGATCGATGTTTTTAAACGTGTTAGCACAAGTTAGTATAGCAGAATGGTGAGGCTCTGATACCACTGTAAGTCTACGGTAGCGCCCCGACCGTCTAACAGACGCCAAATGCGGAACAAAAACTTTTAAACTGGCGCTATCGTATACTATAACCCGGATCTGCCATTATTGCTAAACTAACATACTGTAAAGAGTGTAGAAAGGTTATACCGAACGATCCGAGTCCTTCGTTCTTTAACCATCATCCCACGCTCCATTGCGGCTGCTCCGATCTCGTCGATCTCCGATCTCCTCGTCCAAGTGGCACCACGTCATCGGATCTTTAAATGGGCTCCCGCCTCTAACTCGAGGCAACTCGGTCGTCAAGTTTGCTAAAAGAGACAACCAAGATTGATGTAGAGAATGAGTAGAAAACTTTGTCTCGTTTCATCCAAAGCCATGGATGAACGGTTAATGAAGTTGCCAATTAAGTCGGGTGATGGAATGAAATGAGCTATGAAATTTCCATACACCCCAAAACTATCATAATCTTTTAACCAAATCAAGTGAGAGTGAGAGAGAGAGGGGGAAGGGGCCGGCCACACTTATAACAAGAAGGGGGTGAGTGTAGGAGGGAAGTGGTGACCATAAGAATCAAGCTTATCATAACACCTAGTATGAACACAAAGTATGAACACAATAAATGCACCATAAAGCACCATTAATGAACAAATGAGTCACAAGCCTAATCACCTCTTCTAGAATCTTCTAGAAGCTTCCACACTTATCCAAAGAAAAGATAAATCTGTCTTTAACCGAATGTTAAAAGACGGGTGATAGAAAACTGGAAACTGACAACTTCCAAAAGTGATCCAGAAACGAATTTCAGGATAACCCCGTAACAGTATGAACATACCTGCATTTGTATTACGACCGAATACAAATTCAACTGAGACAAAGATATTATATCTACTCAATATAATACTCGGATCCGGCTTAAACCAAAGCCGACCAGTATCATCTGCCCGAAATATGACACGTCCGTAAACGCACGTGCATTTTCCGAACCCTGCCATAAAACCATATGGCCTCTACAACGTTTCGCCCGAACTTGGGAAACTATCTGTCGGGGACTCTAATGACTCGTCAGTACCCTGGCAGTGGGTTTAACCACAAGCCGTCAGCGGCACTAGCTGTGCGTAACGGCTGCCCATGGACTGACCTTAAGGGAGGCCGATGAGCGAACTCATCCGGAAACCCAACTGAGCCTAACAGTGACAATGTATATACAGTCCGGTCCGTTCGCCTGTGAGTATCGCATATCCTGCCTAGGGGGCTAGTAACGTCAGTCCCTCAATAGCGGTATAAGTCGTGTCGGAGTGTAGCCCAAAAACACTCTGAGATACTACTGGAGTACCTACCAGTAAATCTTCTCCCTCGGCCGAGGGCTATGTGTAATGGCTCTCCTAGACACAGCGCGATCTCACCCCCAATACCGGGAGAGACGAATCCCCTGCCGATCTACTCACGTGTCTCCATGTGGCTCGGGACTGTACCCAAAAACTACCTGTTTGCACGACTCCTTTGAGCCGTGGAAGGGTAGAAATCAAAGCACAGTGGGACTACTCACACGAGACAAATGACGACCTCAGGTCAATGAACTAACCTGTATACATGTCACCAGGGAACTGCTATCTGACGATAGGTATAATACCAACTAGCAGATTCCCGGCGAGTCCTGTCCGGTGTACTCATAACCCAATGAGCACCATACACATCTTAGGTGATCCAACTGAACTAGTGGCTTGTGAGATCGGCCACCGCCCCTCGTCGGGGTCTCGACTGTATACACTAGTATACTCCGGAGTATCGATGCCCTGTCTCAAAACTCCCACGACTAGGGACCAATATTAAGGATGAGCTTATAGACTACCCAACTCTCACTTATATGATCGCCCTCATACTGTTGGTAGTCAAGCAAGATCCTAAGGGTTCTATCAACGTGTAACAGTGATCAGTCATCTGAACCTGTACAGGACTGATAAAGGCAAACCAGAGAGCATACTATTATCTCGAGTAAGACTGTCCTACCGGTATAGGTCCTCCGCAATCATTGCAATCACGTGCCTGTGTTCCAATAATTGACTTTGAGGGCACTATATCCAATAGTACTTGGCGTCCAACTCTTCCAATCACCAAACCTCCTCAAAACCCATTGAGACCCACACACAACAGGGGATCCCCTCCAGAATCCATTGGGAGATCGACGGAAGACAACATCTGAAGAAGATATGAAAAGCACCTCCATCAGGATGAATATACACTAGTCTACTCCGGAGTATCGATGCCCAGTCTCGATATTCCTACTACTAAGGACCTGTATAAGGATGTGCCTGTAGACTACCCAGCCCCCACTAGTGTGACTACCTTCACAACGCTGGTAGTCAAGAAAAGATCCTAAAGGCTCTATCATTATGTATTAGCAATATGTTAAAAGAAACATATACACATATTAAAATAGATACAAACCAAGTAGCATACTACTATATCGAGCAAGACCGTCATCAATCCGTGTATATATCCCAAGCTTCGAAAATGTAATATACAAACTAGTACTATACAATAATGGCCTCTAGGGCATACATATCCAACAATCTCCCACTTGCACTAAAAGCCAGTAATTGGAGTACCGCATACCCAACGTCTGCACTAAGGTCAGCTGCTGGCGTACCGCGTACCCAATAGCTCAAAAAGTCGCTCGAACTGTGCTTGAGGGAGGGCTTTTGTAAATGGATCCGTCGTGTTCTCTTTTGGGTCCACTCTCTGTATCTCGATCTCCTGGCGATCAATGACCTCCCTGATCAGGTGATACCGCCTTATGATGTGTCTGGATTTCTGATGGGACTATGGTTCCTTTGCTAAAGCAATAGCCCCATTATTGTCGCAATACAAAGTTATCGGATCAACAATGGACGGAACCACCTGAAGTTTAGTAATTAACTTCTTCATCCAGACCGCTTCTTTTATGGCATCACTGGCAGCAATGTATTCAGCCTCCATCGCCGAGTCTGCGACGGTGTTCTGTTTGGAACTCCACCAACACACCGCCCCTCCGTTGAGGGTAAACACAAAACCTGAGACAGACTTGCTGTCGTCCTTGTCACTCTGGAAGCTTGAATCGATATAGGACTCGACCCCGAGGTCTCCATTATCGTAAACCAGGAACATCTCCTCAGTCCTTCTCAGATACTTGAGAATGTTCTTCCCTGCTGTCCAGTGGTTCTCACCTGGGTCTGACTGACCACGCTTAGCGCGTAAGCTACATCTGGTCTTGTACATAACATCGCATACATTATAAATCCTACTTTTGAAGCGTAGGGTATAGTGCTCATGCGAACCCTCTCTTCGTCTGTCTTGGGAGACATCATCTTGGAGAGGGTGATTCCGTGCAATGCGGGTATATTACCGCTCCTGGAATCTTCAATACTAAATTTCTTTAGTACGGTATCTATGTACCTGTACTGCGAATGTCCCAGTAATCTCTTGGATCTACCTCTGTAGATCTTGATCCCCAAAATGCACGAAGCATCAGCCAGGTCCTTCATGGAGGACCGTTGTGACAAGAATAACTTGACCGATTGTAGCATAGGAATATCATTTCCTATCAAAAGAATGTCGTCCATGTACAAGACTAGGAATACGACAGTTCATCCTACAACCTTCATATATAAACATGGATCATCTTCATTCTTGATGAAGTCAAATTGTTTGACGGTTTCATCAAAATAGATGTTCCAGCTCCACGATGCCTGCTTCAATCCATAAATGGATTTAAGCAACTTGCACACCTTCCCGCTGCTTCCACTGTCTACAAAACCTTCTGGCTGATCTATATAAACACACTCTTCCAAACTGCCGTTTATAAAAGCCGTTTTTACGTCCATATGCCAAATCTCATAGTCATGGAAGGTAGCAATGGCAAGTAGGATCCGAATGGATTTGAGCATAGCTACTGGAGAAAAGGTTTCGTCATAATCTACACCTTGTCTTTGACGAAAACCTTTTGCAACGAGTCTAGCTTTATAGGTTTCCACTTGCCCATCTACACCAAGTTTCCTTTTGTAAATCCATTTCCATCCAACGGGTTTTACCCCAGGTGGAGCAATATCCAAGGTCCACACATTATTGGTGTACATGGACTCTATTTCGGATTGCATAGCATCCAGTCACTTATCAGAGTCCCTATAGATAATGGCCTGCCTGAAACTGGTAGGGTCATCTTCTTCCAAGATGCAATCCTCTCAATCCCGGTCTATGAGAAAACCGTAGTATCTCTTAGGCGGATGAGAAATCCTACCAGATCTGTGAAGTGGCTGAGGTTCATCTGGGATTACTGAATCTTGTAGTTCCTCCAAATCATTAGTTACATTTTGTGGTTAATGGATTTCTTCCAGTTTTACCATACTCCCATTAGTTTCTTTTGCAAGAAACTCCCTTTCTAAAAAGGTAGCATGGTGAGATACAAACACCTTCTGTTCCTCAGTGTGGTAGAACAGATATCCTAGTGAATCCTTAGGATATCCCACAAATTTACATAGAACTGAACATGCCTGAAGCTTGTCTAGTTTCTGTGTTTTCACATAGGGTGGACAACCCCGTATCTTAATAAATTTAAGACATAGTTTCTTACTACTCCATATTTCATACGGAGTATTAGGCACTAATTTTGAAGGAACATGATGAAGGGTTAGGCTAGCGCCCCGGCCAAGTTCCGTGGCGAAATGCAGAACAAAAATTTTATAACGATACGAAACTTGCCGCTAGAATAAACCGAAACTGGATCTTTAACCATAAACCTAACTAGCATGTTAGGGTTCTATCTACTATGATAGAAAGTATACCTAACGAAAACAAGTCCTTCGGGTCTTCGATCCTCTCCTTAAGCTCCTCGATGGATGTATGGATCGTGCTTGAACTTCGGCCTCTTTGTGTCAATGATGATCCAACCAAGAGTTCCAACCTTGAGCTAAACCTCCAAGTTGAGGTAACTAGAGTACTTAGCTTGCTAATCTAAATAGACTAGAGTGAGTAGAGTGTGATTTAGAGTAGCTAAGTCTCATTAACCTTTGATTATCAACACATGATACGCTTAGGGTTTGAGAGGAAAAAGGAGAAAGCAAGCTTGAGGAAAGAGAAAGTATTTGTGATAATGATTATAAAAATAGAATGGCTAACTTATATATGACCTCAATCATCGCATGGAAAATATCTCACCAAAATATCTAGGTCAAAAATTTCTCATCAAAATATCTAAGGTCAACAAGTCAAGCCAAGTCAATAGGTCAACATAAGTAGCCATGCCACAAAAATTATCATTTATCAAAAATATCAAAGTCTTTTCTTTACCTCATATTTGTTTTGACCAAGTCAATGGTAAAAACCCTAATGAGGTATCTCCTTCTATACCCCCTCTCATCCGTATATACATACCCGCATCCGAGTTCCGAGAAACACGAATACTATGAAACGAAGCTAATTCAATAATCAAATACTAGGATACGACTTAAACCAAAGCCCACTAGTATTGTATGGTCGAACACCACACGTACACAAATTACACGTATATGATCGAACCCTGTCGTAAAACCATACGACCTCTACTCGTTTCGCCCGAAGCTGGGAAACCCTCGGTGTGGGACTCTAAAGACTCGACAGTACTCTGGCAGTGGGTTTAACCACAAGCACGTCAGCAGCACTAGCTGTGCGTAATGGCTACCTAGGTATCTGTCGATAAGAAGGTCAACAAGAAGCTCATCTAAACTCCTACTGAGCCTATCTATGATAATCTCCGAAATGTCTGGTCTGTTCGTCTAAGAGTATCGCATATCGGGCCTGGGGGTGGTAAACGTCAGACCCCTAATATTGGTATAAGTCATGTCAGAGTGTACCCCAGAACACCGTAAGATACTACTGGAAAACCTACCAGTAAATCTCACTTGCCCTGGCCAGGGACTTTGTATAATAGCTTTCCAAACACAGCGCGATATCAACCCCCAACACTGGTAGAGACGAATCCTATCTAACCGCCACTGCCTCTAAGTGCTTCGAGACTGCACCCAACTACTACCTGTTTGCACGGCTCAATAGAGCCATGTTAGGGTAGCAATCTAAGAACAGTGGGAACACACTTGAGGCGAAGTAGCAGTGTCAAGTCAACGGACTGAGCTGTACTCATGTCACCTGGGAACTGCTACCTGACGATAGGTATAATACCAACCAGCAGTACCCTACGAGTCCGTCCAGTGAAACTCATAACCCAATGAGCACCTACAGATTATCTCTAGTACGACGTACTGATGGCTGTGGGACAGACCATCTCCCCTGCTGGGTTGAGAAGCGTATACACTAGTCTACTCTGGAGTAACGATGCCCTGTCTCGATAATCGTACGACTAGAGACCAGTATAAGGATGTGCTTATAGACTACCCAGCCCCTACTAGTGTGACCACCATCACAACGCCGGTAGTCAAGCAAAGATCTTAAGGGCTCTATCAATATGTATTATCGATATGTTAAAAGAAACATATACACATATTAAGTTAGATACAAACCAAGTAGCATACTACTATATCAAGCAAGACTGTCATCAATCCATGTATATATCCCAAGCTTCCAATATGTAATATACAAACTAGTACTATACAATAATGTCCTCTAGGACATACATATCCAACAATCTCCCACTTGCACTAAAGGCCAGTAATTGGTGTGCCGCATACCCAACGTCTGCACTAAGGCCAGCTGCTGGCGTACCACATATCCAATAGCTCAAAAAGTCATTCGAACTGTGTTTGAGGGAAGGCCTTTATGAATGGATCCACCGTGTTATCTTTAGTGTCCACTCTCCGCACCTCGATCTCTTGGCGATCAATGATCTCCCTGATCATGTGATACCGCCTTAAGATGTGTCTGGATTTCTGATGGGACCGTGGTTCCTTTTCTAAAGCTATAGCCCTATTGTTATCACAATACAAAGGTATTGGGTCAACAATGGACGGAACTACCTGAAGTTCACTAATGAACATCTTCATCCAGACTGCCTCTTTTACGGCATCGCTGGCAGCAATGTATTCAGCCTCCATTGTCGAGTCTGCGACGATGTTCTGTTTGGAACTCCTCCAACACACCGCCTCTTCGTTGAGGGTAAACACAAAACCAGAGACAGACTTGCTGTTGTCCTTATCACTCTGGAAGCTTGAATCGGTAAAGGACTCGACCCTGAGGTCTCCATTACCATAAACCAGGAACATCTCCCTAGTCTTTCTCAGGTACTTGAGAATGTTCTTCACCGCTGTCCAGTAGTTCTCACCTGGGTCTAACAGATACCGGCTCACCACGCTTAGCACATAAACTACATCTGGTCTTCTACATAGCATCGCATACATTATAGATCTTACCGCCTAAGCATAGGGTATAGTGCTCATGCGAACCCTCTCCTCGTCAGTTTTAAGAGACATCTTCTTTGAGAAGGTGATTCCGTGCAATGCGGGTATATTACCACGCTTGGAATCTTCAATACTAAATCTCTTTAGTATGGTTTCTATGTACCTGGACTGCGAAAGTCCCAGTAATCTCTTAGATCTATTTCTGTAGATCTTGATCCCCAGAATGCACGATGCATCACCCAGGTCCTTCATGGAGAACCGTTGTGACAAGAATAGCTTGACCGATTGTAGCATAAGAATGTTATTTCTTATCAAAAGAATGTCATCAGCGTATAGGAGTAGGAATACGACAGTTCGTCCTACAATCTTCTTATAAATACAAGGGACATCCTTGTTTTTGATGAAGTCAAATTCCTTGACTGTTTCATCAGAACAGATGTTCCAGCTCCGCGATACCTGCTTTAAGCCATAAATGGATTTAAGCAACATGCACACCTTCCCGCTGCTCCCACTGTCTACAAAACCTTCTGTTTGATCCATATAAATGCACTCTTCCAAACTGTCGTTTAGAAAAGCCGTTTTTACGTTCATCTGCTAGATCTCATAGTCATGGAAGGCAGCAATGGAAAGTAGGATCCGAATGGATTTGAGCATAGCCACAGGAGAAAAATTTTCGTCATAGTCCACACTTGGTCCTTGACGAAAACCTTTTGCAACGAGTCTAGCCTTATAGGTTTCCTCCTGCCCATCTACACCAAATTTCCTTTTGTCGATCCATTTGCATCCAACGGGTTTTACCCCAGGTGGAGCAATATTGTCACAACCCGAAATAGCACGTGACTGGCACTTGAATCATGTGAAGTCTATTTAACCCCACCTAATTCTAGTAAGCCAAAGTCCAGAAATCTAAACCATTTTAAAGAAGAAGTGAAGGAAAACCTGTTTTAAAGCAAGTGGTTTTAATAAAATAGGTGACATTAAACATTTAAAAGCAACATCATATTTTCCCGAAAATTTCGGCAGAGTCTCCTTTTTAAATACTGGCCCCCAAATGGGTATAATACATGAAATACATAATAATGAATAAATGCATCCCTAAGCGGGAGCTAGCTCTTCTCCAATTGGCGGACACAACCACGCAAGCAATATAATATACAACTGTAAGTCCATGCTACCTCTCCCGGTACTTTCGGGCATGCGGAATTTGATAAAAAACGATTTTCTTAGAGGTGGTAACATGGACTTAAAACCCGGATCTTTGTTAAACATCGAACTAACAACCAAACTAGGAGTCGTTAACTACTCGGTTAGGGGGTTTATACCTTGCTTATCTTGAACTCCTTTGTCTTCAAGCTCCGATGGTGGTCCGGATCGGCTTCTTCCCGTCGTCTCCTTACGCCGAAGATAGATCCACCTGAAAGCTCCAACCTTTAGCTACTTCTTCGAACTTTGAAGAAACTAGTTCACTCGGTTTGCTAAACCTTGTGAACTAGAGTGAGTAGAGAAGAGTTTGTATGGGATTTTATCTATGGTTCTTGGTTCTCAACTCATGAGACAAGTGAACCATAGAATCAAGAGAGGGAGCAAGAGGAAGAGGGTGAGAGCAAGAGTATGAGAGCTCAAGAACAAGAGAGAGAATGAGCAAGTGAGAATGAGCCTCTCTTTTGTCTTTTACCCTCTCATAATCCAAAACAATGATAACATATCATATCAATCAAGTGTTATGTGATGGTTTAAGCAACCATAGCCATATCATTTCATGCACTCATTTTGCACAAAAGAGCAAGCAAGCAAAAGTCTTTGCCATGAAATGATAGCTATGGTTATCATGATGGTCAACTAGTCAAGCCTAGTCAACCGGTCAACAAAGTCAACAAGTCAACAAAAGTCAACAAGTCAACAAAGTCAACAAGTCAACAACCATGTCACCATAATACTTAATTAATATAATTGTTAATCACATATCATATTCTCATTAGGGTTGAGCAAAAAGTCAATAGTCAACGGTCAACTGTCAACAACCCTAATGAGAATCCTCTGCCTCTATCTCTCCGTCAACTGTGCATACACACCCGCATCCGCGTTCCGAGGAACACGAATACATACTGGATAAATCCAATCCCAAAAGGTACACTAGGATCTGGCTTAAACCAAAGCCCGCTAGTGTAAACTGTCCGGACACTGTACATGCACAAGTGCACGGATGTGACCGAACCCTGTCGCAAAACCATGCGACCTGTCGCAAAACCATGCGACCTCTACTCTTTTGCCTAAAGGCGAAAAGCTTTCTGTGTGGGACTCTAAAGACTCGACACTACGCTGGCAGTGGGTTTAACCACAGACCGCAAGCGGCACTAGCTGTGCGTAACGGTCCCCAGGTAATGCCGACAAGAAGACTGACGAGGCGAAACCCATCTGAACTCCTACTGAGCCTGAATGTGACATTCTCCGTACAGTCCGGTCTGTTCGTCTGATACATCGCATGGCGGGCCTAGGGGGCGGTAAACGTCAGTCCCCCAATAGCGGTACAAGTCGTGTCGGAGTGAAGCCCAAAACACCTTGAGATAACACTGGAAGCCTACCAGTATATCTCGTTTGCCCTGGCCAGGGACTACTCGTGTAATGGCTCTCCTAGACACAGCGCGATGTCAACCCCCAATACCGTGAGAGACGAATCCTGTCTAACCGTCACTGCCTCCAAGTGCTTCGGGACTGCACCCAACTACCACCTGTTTGCACGACTCCTTTGAGCCGTGGTAGGGTAGTAATCAAAGTACACTCGAGGCGAAGTGACAGTGTCAAGTCAGCGGACTAAGCTGTACTCATGTCACCTGGGAACTGATAACTGACGATAGGCATAATACCAACTAGTCAGTTCCCGACGAGTCCTGTCCAGTGTACTCATAACCCAACGAGCACCCGCATACTATCTCAAGTACGACGTACCGACGGCTATGGGACAGACCGTCTCCCACACTGGGATGAGAAGCGCATGCGCTAGTCTACTCCGGAGTATCGATGCCCTGTCTCGATAGTCCTGCGACCAGGGACCTGTATAAGGATGTGCTTATAGATTACCCAGCCCTACTAGTGTGACTGCCATCATAATGCTGGTAATCAAGCAAAGATCCTAAGGGCTCCACTAATGTGTATAGGCGATATAGTAAAATAAACACATGTACACATTGAAGTAGAAACAAACCAAGTAGCATACTACTATTTTGAGCAAGATTGTATATACAAGGTGAATATTCCAAGCTTCCAATAAGTAATATACAAACTAGTATGATACAGTAATGGCCTTTAGGGCATATACACTAACAATCTCCCACTTGCACTAAGGCCATGTACTGGCGTATCGAAGACCTATCATCTCGATCAGCCGCTCGAACTGAGTCTGGGGCAAGGCCTTGGTGAATGGGTCTGCAGTGTTATCTTCTGAAGCGACTCTCCGAACCTCGATCTCCTGGCGATCCACGATCTCCCTGATCAGGTGATACCGCCTTAAGATGTGTCTGGATCTCTGATGGGACCTGGGTTCCTTTGCTAAAGCTATAGCCCCGTTGTTGTCGCAATATAGCGGTATTGGATCAACAATGGACGGAACCACCTGAAGCTCTTTCAAGAACTTCCTCATCCAGACAACTTCTTTTGCGGCATCAGATGCAGCGATGTATTCCGCTTCCATCGTCGAGTCTGCAACGGTTTCCTGTTTGGAACTCTTCCAACACACCGCCCCTCCATTGAGGGTAAAGACAAACCCCGACATGGACTTGGAATCATCCTTGTCACTCTGGAAGCTAGAGTCAGCAAAGGCCTCGATCTGGAGGTCTTTTCCGCCATACACCAAGAACATCTCCTTAGTCCTTCTCAGGTACTTGAGAATATTCTTTACTGCTATCCAGTGTTTCTCCCCAGGGTTAGACTGATACCGGCTTACCACACTCAGTGCATAAGCTACATCCGGTCTGGTACACAACATCGCATACATTATAGAGCCTACCGCAGAAGCGTAGGGTATAATAGACATGCGATCCCTCTCCAAATCAGTCTTGGGAGACATCTCTTTAGAGAGGGTGATCCCGTGACAAGCCGGTAGGTTACCGCGCTTGGAATCTTCCATACTGAACCTCTTCAGTATGGTGTCGATGTACCTGGACTGTGAAAGTCCTAATATCCTCTTGGATCTATCACGATGGATCCGGATCCCTAGGATGTATGAAGCATCACCCAGGTCTTTCATGGAGAACCTGTGTGACAAGAACCCCTTGACAGATTGTAGCATAGGAATGTCATTTCCTATTAAGAGAATGTCATCCACGTACAAAACGAGGAATACTACAGTTCTCGCTACAAATCTACAATAGATGCATGGTTCATCTGGATTTTTGATAAAGCCAAATTCCTTGACCGTCTCATCAAAACACATGTTCCAACTCCGCGATGCCTGCTTTAGTCCATAGATGGACTTAAGCAACTTGCACGCCTTTCCGCTGCTCCCACTCTGAATGAAACCCTCTGGTTGGTCCATGTAGACACACTCCTCTAAATTTCCATTTAGAAAAGCGATCTTTACGTCCATTTGCCAGATTTCATAATCGTGGAAGGCAGCAATGGCAAGAAGGATCCGAATGGATTTCAGCATAGCCACTGGAGAAAAGGTTTCGTCATAGTCCAAGCCAGGTCTTTGACGGAAACCTTTTGCAACAAGTCTAGCTTTATAGGTCTCAGCCTGTCCATCTACACCAATCTTCCTTTTGAAGATCCACTTGCATCCTACGGGTTTTACCCCGTCTGGAGCAATGTCCAACGTCCATACTTTGTTGGTGTGCATGGACTCCATTTCGGTCCGCATTGCATCCAGCCATTTTACTGAGTCAACGCTCTGAACGTCCTGCTGGAAGCTAGTAGGCTCATCATAATCTATGATGCAATCCTCTCTATCCCCGTCTATGAGAAAACCGTAGTATCTCTCGGGTGGATGAGACTGCCTACTACTCCTGCGGAGCGGCGTAGGAATGTCCTGTTCTTTTGAACCCTCTGGTTCTACTAAACTTTCAGTAATAGTCTGTGGTTCTGGAATTTCTTCCAGTTCTACTGTGCTCCCAGTAATTTCCTTTTCTAAGAACTGGTGTTCTAGAAAGTGGGCATGACGAGAAACAAGGACTTTTTGTTCCTCTTCGCAGTAGAAGAAATATCCCTTAGAATTCTTTGGATATCCCACAAACTTACACAGTACTGAGCGTGCCTCGAGCTTGTCCGCATGCTGCTTTTTGACAAAAGCTGGACTTCCCCATGTCTTAATGTGATTAAGATGGGTTCTCTTCCCACACCACATTTCATATGGTGTAGTAGGCACAGTCTTAGTAGGAACTCGGTTCAAAAGGTATGCAGCTGATTCTAGTGCATACCCCCAGAATGATCGCGGTAACTCAGCGTTACTCATCATGGACCGTACCATATCCAATAGGGTTCGGTTCCGTCTCTCCGATACACCGTTATGTTGCGGAGTGTATGGAGGAGTAAGCTGAGAGAGAATTCTCTTTTAAGTAATTCAGGAATTCGGCACTTAAGTATTCTCCACCTCGATCCGATCTTAGAATCTTGATACTTTTGCCGGTTTGTTTTTCTACTTCATTCTTATACTCCTGGAATTTTCCAAAGGCTTCGGACTTATGTTTCATTAAGAAGACATAACCGTACCTTGAAAAGTCATCCGTAAAAGTGATGAAGTAAGAATAACCGCTTCGCGCATGTGTAGACATTGGACCGCACACGTCGCTGTGTACGAGTCCCAAGAGCTCGCTCGCCCTTACTCCGTGTCCAGTAAACGGAGTCTTTGTCATCTTTCCTTTGAGACAGGATTGACAAGTGGCATACGATTGATATTCGAACGGATTCAAATATCCTTCTGTATGTAACTTCGTCAACCTTCTCTCATTGATGTGACCCAGTCTACAATGCCACAAGAAAGTCTGATTTATTTCCGGAGACTTTCTTTTGTGTGTATTCTGGACATTGAAAATCTGTGGTTGGTTTAATACGTATATACCATTGCTCAATGTACCTGACCCAATCAAAACTTGATTAAGGTGAATGTTTACAACATTACTTACAAACGCAAATTCATAACCTTCTTTAGAAACTAAAGATACAGAAATGATATTACAAGTTGCGTTGGGTACAAAAAAGCAATTACGCAAAACCAAAACATGTCCATCTGACATTCCCAGGTGATAGTCCCCCACGGCTTTAGCATCCATGCTAGCTCCGTTCGCAACTCTGAGGGTCATGTCACCTGCCTTCAAAACCCTATGGTTTCTCAACGCCTGCAATGAATTACAGATATGAGATCCTGATCCGGTATCCAGTACCCAGGAAGTAGAGTTTATTGAAAGACAGTTTTCAATAACATACACACCTGAAGCTGAAGCTGCAACCTGCTTCAATTCCTGTGCCCTGGCTTTCCAAGCCCTGCAATCATTCTTCCAGTGTCCTTTCTTATGACAATAGAAGCATTCTTCCTTATCCATAAGCTTCCCCGCTTTCTTTGTTGCTTTTGCTTTTCCCTTCGTATCCACTTTACTAACACCGCCTCTTGGTTTGGCGGGGGCTTTCTTCTTCTTTCCCTTGGCTTTCGCCTTGGACCTAGAAGAAGATGATCCTCCTACAAACAAAGTGGATGTTTCCCTACTTTTCTGTAGGGTGCCCTCTGCGCTCCTCAGCATGTTGAGGAGCTCTGAAAGTTCAACTTCCTTTTCTTGTAAGTTGAAGTTCAGTATAAACTGGGCGTAAGTGGAAGGAAGGGACTGGAGAACTAAGTCCGTATAGAGCTCACTCTCCAATGTGGTCCCTAGGTCCGCGAGCTCCTCAGTGTAGCTGATCATCTTTAGCAGGTGCTCTGCTACTGATGATCCGACGGCCATCCTTGCCGAAAATAACTTTTTCGACGCTTCGTATCTTGCGATACGAGATTGCACTCCATACAGTTCTTTTGTATGAAGAAATATGGATTCCAAGTCCATATTCTCGTGCCTCCTCTGATGTTCATTGTCCATAGAGGCAAGTACGAGGCATTTGGCCTTTGCGCTATCAATCTCCCAAGTCTTACGGATTTCCTTATCCGCGACGCTGGAAGTGGGACCAGGGACAGGGGGCTTTGGTGGTAAGAAGATACCCCAGCTTGTCGTAAGTGATTGCCATCTTGACATTCCTGAGCCAATCTTTATAGTTTGGCCCTGTTAGTATGTTTTTTTCTAGAAGTAACTTAAGTCCAGTCATGTTGATTGGTCGCTGCAATTAGGAGAGAGAAGAAACACTCAGCTTGATGCTCTTGCAAGTTTAGAATGGTTTTTAGTTTGTCTAAACAGGATGGCTCCCACTGTTTCTCGAATCCCTCCTCAAACCAAAAAGGAAGAATTAGTCGGGATCAATCTCACCGCACAATACTTGCTTAACCGTTCAGCCAGGCCAGTGTCGGTACTTTGAGGGAGGTTTTCCAACGCTTTCGCGAAGTTCCTTAATTCAAGAACCTCTCTTCCCTGGGGGCGTAGCCCCGCTAACACCTTTTTAGGCACCTACTAGGTTTATAGCATTGATCGTCTAGTGAGAAATTTCCCGAGGAGTAGCATATACTCACAGTAGGATCGGGATCCAAATATCATCGCGTGACGAAACTGAAGGAATCCTACCAGAATCCTCACACTCCAAGTGGTATGCAAATCTAGCAAGTTTCAGTACTTATGAAACTCCCGATGTGGATTTTTGCCCCATGCTCTTATGACCTTGACTTTGGCCAAAATATCATAAGTCACATGTCAAGTTCTACCCGTCATTATCCAGGTTAATTTGGATCCATCCGTACCTACCCTTAACTTTGGCCAAAATGGCAGTACGACTGTCCCAAACCAACGCATCTATCTATGCTACACATGAATACCCAATAGCTACCAATCACTATGCCTTGACTTTGGCCAACATACACAGCTTGAATACTATTGACTATTCATGTGAAACGACGGAGGGCTACGAATGGTTTTGGCAAAACCGTGAACGTAGTGAACTTGATATAATCGATGGAACGAGATAGCTTTTAAAAGGAGTGGCTCAAGCTCCGCATTTAAAAGTTAGTTTTGAAAAGAACCGAGTGGTTTTTCGAAAGTGTTCCAACGATTTTAACTTGGTTTATTTTCTTGCATTAGTTCTTTTAATGCGTGATATTCTTGCATTAGTTCCTTTAATGCGTCCCATCATTTAATCCTATCATTGCAGAAAACAACCAAAATATGACGTACGCTTATGCCATTCGCATTCGCCACGGGGCCCCGTCACTACCCGTTAGGTTACTTAACTAACGACAGAGCGGGGGCTGGGCTAGCGCGGCTGTAAAACATAAGCAACGCCTAAATAATATCATATATAGATATATTGCAATGATAGCCATTTCAGATCACAGATGAACACATTGGATATACTAGGAAGCTGCAATTCGTACGAGCCTGTAACGAAAAGTAGATTACACGGTCGCGGTGAATAGCCAAGACCCTACCCAAGACCCCTACGGGTGCGGCAAACTACCCGCCAAGTACCCGAAGCGAAGCAACCTCCCTCATCCCCGTGAGTAGGCCACTCGGCACTTCGGCATACCCGGTAGTTTGTGCACCCCCTCCATGGGTCTATCCTAGGAGCAAAAACAGTAAAAAGAAATTATACAATGACGGCTACAACCCTGACCCGGTTGTGCGGCCATACAAATAATTATTATATCAATTTACAAATTTACATGAATTGAAAGAAAAGAAAACTCTCGTCTCACAACCCCCGGCTATTCACCCGCGACAATCCAACATATTCATATACACATTCCAGCAACATTACAGATCACAGATTTGTATAACCCCCACTAATCGACATATAGCGATTAGTAGACGTTCAATACAAATATCTCATCACAGAAAAACCCGTCAGCTTAAGTCTTTTAGAAGTTCGATCAAAAATACGGATTTTCGGGACCCCAAAAATAAAATTTTCGTTCTGGAAAATCTGGGCAGAAAACACATATTCCAAAAATCCCAAAACAACCCCAGAAACACACTGCACCAAAGATGGACCTCGGCCGAGTCAACTCGGCAGCGGAACCGCGGCGGGAGCGTGCTCCCGCCGCGTTTCCGCGGCTCTTTGACTCGATCGTTGGACCAAATTTGGTGGTTATTCTAACAAAAGCCTGAGCCAATTTTTAAGATGAAAATTATCAACTTTTGAACAGAATAAAAATCGGCAGAAACTGGACAGTTTTGGGTTCGTTTTGCGACTTTGCTTTGATCGATCTTCTAGCTACTTTGCTAACATGTAAGATAGAGTTTAACTAGGCTCTGATACCACTGTAAGTCCATGCTACCTCTCCCGGTACTTTCGGGCATGCGGAATTTGATAAAAAACGATTTTCTTAGAGGTGGTAACATGGACTTAAAACCCGGATCTTGGTTAAACATCTAACTAACAACCTAACTAGGAGTCGTTAACTACTCGGTTAGGGGGTTTATACCTTGCTTGTCTTGAACTCCTTCGTCTTCAAGCTCCGATGGTGGTCCGGATCGGCTTCTTCCCGTCGTCTCCTTACGCCGAAGATAGATCCACCTGAAAGCTCCAACCTTTGGCTACTTCTTCGAACTTTGAAGAAACTAGTTCACTCGGTTTGCTAAACCTTGTGAACTAGAGTGAGTAGAGAAGAGTTTGTATGGGATTTTATCTATGGTTCTTGGTTCTCAACTCATGAGACAAGTGAACCATAGAATCAAGAGAGGGAGCAAGAGGAAGAGGGTGAGAGCAAGAGTATGAGAGCTCAAGAACAAGAGAGAGAATGAGCAAGTGAGAATGAACCTCTCTTTTGTCTTTTACTCTCTCATAATCCAAAATAATGATAACATATCATATCAATCAAGTGTTATGTGATGGTTTAAGCAACCATAGCCATATCATTTCATGCACTCATTTTGCACAAAAGAGCAAGCAAGCAAAAGTCTTTGCCATGAAATGATAGCTATGGTTATCATGATGGTCAACTAGTCAAGCCTAGTCAACCGTTCAACAAAGTCAACAAGTCAACAAAAGTCAACAAAGTCAACAACCATGTCACCATAATACTTAATTAATATAATTGTTAATCACATATCATATTCTCATTAGGGTTGAGCAAAAAGTCAATAGTCAACGGTCAACTGTCAACAACCATAATGAGAATCCTCTGCCTCTATCTCTCCGTCAACTGTGCATACACACCCGCATCCGCATTCCGAGGAACACGAATACATACTGGATAAATCCAATCCCAAAAGGTACACTAGGATCTGGCTTAAACCAAAGCCCGCTAGTGTAAACTGTCCGGACACTGTACGTGCACAAGTGCACGGATGTGACCGAACCCTGTCGCAAAACCATGCGACCCGTCGCAAAACCATGCGACCTCTACTCTTTTGCCTAAAGGCGAAAAGCTTTCTGTGTGGGACTCTAAAGACTCGACACTACGCTGGCAGTGGGTTTAACCACAGACCGCAAGCGGCACTAGCTGTGCGTAACGGTCCCCAGGTAATGCCGACAAGAAGACTGACGAGGCGAAACCCATCTGAACTCCTACTGAGCCTGAATGTGACATTCTCCGTATAGTCCGGTCTGTTCGTCTGATACATCGCATGGCGGGCCTAGGGGGCGGTAAACGTCAGTCCCCCAATAGCGGTACAAGTCGTGTCGGAGTGAAGCCCAAAACACCCTGAGATAACACTGGAAGCCTACCAGTATATCTCGTTCGCCCTGGCCAGGGACTACTCGTGTAATGGCTCACCTAGACACAGCGCGATGTCAACCCCCAATACCGGGAGAGACGAATCCTGTCTAACCGTCACTGCCTCCAAGTGCTTCGGGACTGCACCCAACTACCACCTGTTTGCACGACTCCTTTGAGCCGTGGTAGGGTAGTAATCAAAGTACACTCGAGGCGAAGTGACAGTGTCAAGTCAGCGGACTAAGCTGTACTCATGTCACCTGGGAACTGATAACTGACGATAGGCATAATACCAACTAGTCAGTTCCCGACGAGTCCTGTCCAGTGTACTCGTAACCCAACGAGCACCCGCATACTATCTCAAGTACGACGTACCGACGGCTGTGGGACAGACCGTCTCCCACACTGGGATGAGAAGCGCATGCGCTAGTCTACTCCGGAGTATCGATGCCCTGTCTCGATAGTCCTGCGACCAGGGACCTGCATAAGGATGTGCTTATAGATTAACCAGCCCCACTAGTGTGACTGCCATCACAATGCTGGTAATCAAGCAAAGATCCTAAGGGCTCCACTAATGTGTATGGGCGATATACTAAAATAAACACATGTACACATTGAAGTAGAAACAAACCAAGTAGCATACTACTATTTTGAGCAAGATTGTATATACAAGGTGAATATCCCAAGCTTCTATTAAGTAATATACAAACTAGTATGATACAGTAATGGCCTCTAGGGCATATACACTAACAACAACGCCGAAGGGCTTGTTAGTTGTATGTATGCCCTAGAGACCAGTATTGTACAGATGATGTATATTATATTGGATGCTTGGACATATATAGAGATGACTTTCTTGCTCTACATGATAGTATGCTATCTGGTTACTCTTTATCTTAATATGTACACTTGTCTCTTTAAACTGTCTTATAGTTACATGTTGATAAAGCCCTTAGGATGTGTACTTGACTACCTGGACTATGATGCAGATCATACTAGTGGGGACATGGTAGTCCATATGTACATCCTTCATGGTCCCTAGTCGAGGGTGTATCGAGACGGGGCATCGATATACCAGTGTAGACTAGCGTATACGCTTCTCGACCCATGAGATGGGCGATGGATGATCCCATATCCATTGGTGTTTGACATCAGAGATAGTATACGGGTGCTCAGTGGAGATTGGGTACACTGGACGGACTCGCCGAGAACTCCCAGATGGTATTATACCTCACGTCAGATGGCAGTTCTCAGGTGACACTTGTGCAGGTTAGTCTGTAGACCCGAGATCATCATAGAGTCTTGTGTGATTCCCACTGTGCTTTGATCTCCACCTTACCACGTCCATGAGGGCGTGCAAAACGGTGGTCTTTGGGTATAGTCCGGAGTCACATGGAGGCAATGAGCGATAGGAGGGGTTTCGTCTCTCCCGGTATTGGGGGTTGATGTTGCGCTGTGCTCGATTGGCCGTAACAGGGAAGTCCCTGGCCAGGGCTGATCAGAGATTTGCTGGTAAGTGTTACCAGTAGTTTCTCGACCCGTTATGAGCCTCACATCGGCACGACTTATCGGTTATTGGGGTCTGACGTTTACCACCCCTAGACTTGATATGCGATGTATCAGACGAACAGACCGGACTGTACGGTAAGTGTTACTAGTTGGATTCACAGGAGTGTGAGTGGGCTAGCTCGTCGATCTTCTGATCGCTCAATACCCGGATGGCCGTTACGTTTAGCAGACCGCTTGCGGCTTGTGGGTGCTTGATATGATCATAATCTGCTACCGGCGTATTGACGAGTCTTTAGAGTCCTACACAGAGGTTTCATGGCTCAAGCGAAACGAAATAGGAGCGCATATGAGATATGTGCAGGACCGAGAATAATGCGTGTATGTGATACCGCATTTCATTCTCGCGATATATGTTTCGATTGGTTATATTCGATATGACCTAGTTATCGAATCATTGATTCGATAAATCGATACATTGGATTCTAGTCGGTTATATGCGATATGACCGGGTCGTTAAATCAAGTGTTGATTTAATGATTTAATGTATAATTATATATTTGATATACTACATTGCATTAACTAGTATTGGTTCACTTTATATGGATTTTCTCACTTAATGTGCAAGAAGTATATGTGATATACTTTTGTGCACATATTTGTATCATGTTTGATGATACATGATCTTGTTGTTAAGTATAAAGAATTAAACCATGGTTAAGTGTTGATTAGGGTTTTGCATTTTCATTTATTTATTTATTTATTTATTTGAAAAGGATTAAGATGAGAATGGTGGCCTTTTTTGTTTTAAGTTGAAGCTTCATGAAGCTTTGACTTTTGTAACCATTCTTGTCATCATGCTTAACCCTAACCCATCCAAGTGACCATGGTTTATTCTCTACACTTAACCTAGGTTAGAACATGATAAGTATTTGATTTTATTATTCTTTTTCACAATACTTATCATATTCTATTTGCTTCTTCATCTTCATCTTCAAGAGAAAAGCTTGATGCCATCAATGGCAACTTGAGCAAAAGTGAGTGAAATCCAATTCTAAAATGAACCCACCTCCTATTTCTTCACCCTCTACCTCTTGCCAAGTTGTTTTGGGTGTTTTCTTCACAAGTTTCACAACTTGGTGAAGTTGGAGCTTGAACTTGTGCAACCTCGACGTAGATCATCTTCGGCATGAAGCCGACGACATTGCCCGCTCGTTTTCCCGATGAAGCCGACGATCGAGTCTAGGATTCGAGATGGACAGCGAGAGGACACCTAAGTGGAGCCAAGGAAGAGGGTAACCGGATCTACAAAGGTTGTAGCCTCTCTCCTTTAGTTAATATGTTAACTAGATTTGTTTTTCGCCTAGGATTCTAGCCGACGATCCGTATTAGGGTTTCTCGGCACCATAATTTTTATAAATTGGCATGGTTGATGCCTTGTGAGACCTCTATAGGGTGCCTAGGAACCTTTCACTGGTATCAGAGCCTAGCTAGAGCCTTAGGCGAAGTCTAGACGAAGTTTCAAACCCGAACGAACCCGAAACCCTAACACAAACATGCTCTCTGGACTTTTTCTAAAATCTGGAGTTTTCGATATTAAAAATATGCAGAAAAATCAGCAGGAAATTCTAAGGTTTACTGTAAAATTCGTGAGCCTAATTCCACTATATCACCGCGGTTCCGCGGCATGAGCAAGGCTCATGCGGCGGTTCCGCGGCCGTACGGTCACAGTATGTAAAGTTTTTTGCGCAGTAACTCTTAGTTTCCAGTGGTGATTTTCCTGGGAATTTTTAATATTTTTTCAAGAGTTGAATTTTCTGGGTTGTTTTGGGGACTCGGTGTTTCGACCGGATTATCAAATTTCGTCTTTGTGTATTTCTGGATAATTTTAGAATATGTTAAAAAGTTCGACCGGATATAAATACCCAACTTTTCCCCTGTCGGGAAATTTCCAAGTGTTGGATTTTTCCGTAGTTTAACGACGTTCTAAGTAGTGCAAGTAACGCGATGGACCCTCTAGAAGACAACAAACCTTAACTCGATTATGTGACCGTCTTGAACTGCCCTTTGAACCTTCGGGTTTGGGGCAGTACGGCGTGCCACATGTGAGGCGTTGGCTTGACCCTTCTACGGCTGGACCGTTGGTACTGAGGCACGAACTGAATGTTGTTAGACTTATTTCATGTGTTGAGCTGTATCGGGAAAACTTGGGTATTCGACTGTTCGATCGGAAAGTTTAACATTTTCTGTTTATCTGGAATGTGATACAATAATTGGAATTCACAAATAGTTATGAGATAACTGAATGAATGTTATAAATCTAGCGGTTTAGTTTCACTTGATATTGAAAAGAGTTTTCGATAATGAGACTAAAATGCGGGGTTTATAACTGTTTGGCATGTGATGTCTAAGTATTTCATTTGATTAGGCATGCGATGTTTAAAGAAGTTGCGGATTCCAATTGTTGTAGTTTTACACTTTCTTTTCTGTGACCATAAGTGTAATATGTGATATCGCCGGTTTCGTTGCTATATGTCAACGACAATTGGGATACGCATGTTTACTTACGATGATGACATGTGATGTTATGTGTTGCTGGATATGTTATATTGGATCGTCGTGTTTGAATAGCCGGAGGTTTTTATGTGAGATGAGTGTTTTTCATTTTCATTCATGTAAAAACTTGTATGTAATATTCTTTTTATTTGGGGCACTTCCAGGTTGCGGAAGTCGTCACCCTTTGTATATTATTTACTTTTCCGCATTAGGATAGACCCAAGAAGAGGAGCACAAGTAACCGGGTTCTGGGGTCCAGTGGGAGACCAACTCGAGGAGTCGAGTCCGGGTCTCCTAGCCCTAGAATTGGCAGGGTTGCTTGCCGCTCTCGTAGGGGTCTAGGGGTGTGGGATTGGCTATTCATCACGACCGTGGAATCCGTGTTTTATACTGGCTCGTATTGAAAACACGGACGTCCTAGTATATCCAATATTTCATATGTTTATTCTGCTGCGATATCAGTGATGTGATTCTGTGATGGATATAGTATATAGTATATATGATATATTATATAGACGTTACTTATGTTTTACACCCGCGCTAGCCCTGCCCTGCTCTGTCGTTAGTTACCTAACCTAACGGTGCACGAGGGGACATCGAGGCGAATGCGGATGACATAAGTGTACGTTGTATTTATCTGTGATGTTTAGGTAATTAAATGATGGGACTTCATTAATGTGATTAATGAAAGAAAAGAAACCTAAGATGTTGTAGAATCAAATTTTAAATAAAACAGGTAGCTACAGTTCTTGCTTTGCACAGCGGAATATGTGATATATCCTGCACCTTATTCGATGAGGAAAGGACCGAGATCCCTTCACCGGGAATGACTCCTTTAGCAATAACTGGTATATGCTACACCTTCGGTTTGTTTTTGATTGCTTCTATAGTTTTTGCTTTGCACAGTGATATATATGATATATCCCGCACCTCATTCGACGAGGAAAGGTCCGACGATCCCTTCACCGGGAGTGACCCCTTTAGCAAAACTAGAAAAGCCTCAAAATCAATCCATTTCAAAACTTCATTTGATTCTACTACGATATCAAGTTCATTACGCAATAGGTTTTCAGAAAAACCTGTCGTAGCCCTCCGTCATTTCAGATAACTCCTGTTTAGTATTCGTGCTGCGTTTGTTGACCTTGTTAAGGCGCAGTGTGCGGTAGCTAACCAGTATTTGTCTGCTTATGCATATGATGCAGATTGGGTTAGGGTAGTCATACGGCCTTGTTGACCTTGTCAAGGGTCGTGCGGGTGGGTTTGATTCAATCAAGAAATGACGGGTTGAACTTGACTTGCGGTCTATGGTTTGTTGACCTTGTCAAGGTCATAGATCGTTCGGGGCAAAAGCATTATCGGGAATTTCAAGTGTTGAAATTTGCAATGAGATTGCATACCTTCTATGAGATAGTTGGATCCCGATACCCACTGCGAGTAAGAGTTACTCTTGGGAGAGTTTTACACATTGCAATTAGCTGATCAAGTAGGTGTCTAGAAAGGTGTCAACGGGGTTACGCCTCTGGGAAAACGAGGTTTACATTAATTAGGTTCGTGCGAAAGCACGGGGGACCTCCCTCAAAGTACCGACACTGGCCTGGCTGAAAGATTGGCGAACTTGTAGTGTGTAATTAATCCCGGCTAGTCTTTCCTTTTAGGGTTTAAAGGAAGATTTGATAAAAAGCAGTGGGAGCCATCCTGATTAGATAAGATAATAACCAATCTGATCTTGCACGAGCATACGCTAAAGTGTTTTCTTCTCTCTCTCTCCAGGTAGCGACCATTTCATGCCCTAATGAAGATAATAATATGGATGTATTGACCGAACCCGCATGTTATACTGTGCTGGGGAACGTTGGTTCCGTTCTTTCTTATAAGAGTTATAGGAATGAACAGGATATAGGGGAATACCAGGATTCCCATGCCACCCGAATGAAGAAAGTACATGATGATGCATTTTCTTCGGGTGTGTTCGTTACTGAGAACTGTTTCTCCATTTGCTCTACGTCCTGGGTATTGGATACCGGGTCAGGATCCCATATATGTAATCAGTTACATGGGCTTAGGAAAGGTAGAGAACTTGGAGAAGGTGATAAAGACATAAGAGTTGGAAATGGTGCAATTGTTGCAGCTAAGACTGTCGGGGAATATCACCTTGTATTACCAACTGGTAATATATTGGTTCTGAACGAATGCTATTACATGCCGAACCTGATATGCAACATTATATCGGTTTCTTTATTAAGTAAAGAGGGATATAATTTTGTATTACAGGACAATGTTATGAACATTTTCCGTAACCAAAAGTTGGTTGGATCAGGCACGTTATGCAATGGCATTTATGTTCTAAATCAATCAACAATTCTGAGCATAACAAACACACACAAGAGGAAGAGTTCTGAACTCAACGAATCCTTCTTGTGGCATTGTAGACTGGGTCACATCAATGCGACACGACTAGCTAAGTTGCATAAAGATGGATATTTAAATCCGTTTGAATTTTCATCTTATGACACTTGCCAGTCATGTCTCAAAGGCAAGATGACCAAGACTCCGTTTACGGGACACGGAGAAAGAGTTACCGAACTCTTGGGACTGATACATAGTGATGTATGCGGTCCCATGTCTACACATGCCAGGGATGGTTCTTCGTACTTCATTACATTCACCGACGATCTCTCTAGATTCGGATATGTGTTCCTGATGAAACACAAATCAGAAGCTTTTGAGAAATTTAGGGAATATAAACAAGAAGTTGAGAACCAAACCGGAAAAAGTATTAAAATCCTTCGATCTGATCGAGGAGGAGAATACTTAAGCAATGAATTCCTGGACTTCCTAAAAGAGAATGGGATTCTCTCCCAGCTGACTCCTCCATATACACCACAGCACAACGGTGTATCAGAACGGAGGAACCGCACCCTATTAGATATGGTGCGCTCTATGATGAGCACAGCTGAGTTACCTATTTCCTTCTGGGGTTATGCGCTGGAGACAGCAGCATACCTATTGAATCAAGTTCCATCTAAATCTATACCTACCACACCATATGAGATATGGAGTGGGAAGAGACCATATTTTAAACGAGTTAAGATATGGGGTTGTCCGGCCTATGTCAAAAGGCAAAATCCGGACAAGCTCGAGGCACGGTCAGTTCTCTGCAAGTTTGTGGGATATCCAAAGAATTCATATGGGTATTTTTTCTACTACAGTGAGGAACAAAAAGTGTGTGTTGCTCAACATGCCACCTTTTTAGAAAAGGAATTCCTTGAAAAAGAAATTAGTGGCAAAGTGGTAGAGCTGGAAGAGGTTCCAGATACACAAACCGTAACTGAAGATTTAGTGGAACCAGAAGATTCAGTAGCTCCCAATGAACCTCAGCCTCTCCGCCGATCTAGTAGGGTTCCTCGCCAACCAGAGAGATACTACGGTTTTCTCATTGACGGTGGAAGCGAGGATTGCATCATGGAGGATGATGACCCAACTAGCTTCGAGCAGGCCATCACGTGTAGGGACTCAGTGAAATGGCTGGATGCTATGCGGTCCGAGATGGAATCCATGTACACCAACAAAGTATGGACTTTGGACGTTGCTCCTGAAGGGGTAAAACCCATTGTGAGCAAGTGGATCTTCAAGAAGAAACTTGGTGTAGATGGGAAAGTGGAGACTTTCAAAGCTAGACTTGTAGCAAAGGGTTTTCGTCAAAGACCAGGTGTGGACTATGACAAGACCTTTTCTCCAGTGGCTATGCTTAAATCCATCCGGATCATGCTTGCCATCGCTGCTTATCATGATTACGAAATCTGGCAAATGGATGTTAAGACCGCCTTTCTAAATGGTGATTTAGAAGAGTGCGTGTACATGACTCAGCCAGAGGGCTTCGTAGACAGTGGGAGCAGCGGGAAGGTGTGCAAGCTGCTTAAATCCATTTATGGATTAAAGCAAGCATCGCGGAGTTGGAACATCTGCTTTGACGTCGTTATCAAAGAGTTTGATTTCGTCAAAAACCCAGATGAACCTTGTATCTACAAGAAGGTGGCAGAGAGTAAGGTTGTCTTCCTCGTATTGTACGTGGACGACATACTCTTGATAGGAAATGATATTCCTATCCTGCAAGCGGTCAAGCTCTTCTTATCACAAAGATTCTCAATGAAAGATCTTGGTGATGCCTACTGCATATTGGGAATTAGGATCTATAAAGATAGATCCAAACGGATTTTAGGATTGTCCCAATCCAGGTACATTGACACCATACTAAAGAGGTTTAGTATGGAAGAGTCCAAGCGTGGGAACTTGCCCACGATCTCTGGAGTCACTCTCTCCAAAGAGATGTCTCCCAAGACTGATTTGGAGAGAGCTCGCATGCAAGGGATACCCTATGCTTCGGCAGTAGGCTCTATCATGTATGCGATGCTATGTACCAGACCCGATGTAGCATACTCACTAAGTGTAGTGAGCAGGTATCAAGCTGATCCTGGAGAGAGTCACTGGACAGCTGTGAAGAGCATTCTCAAGTACTTGCGAAGGACTAGAGATATGTTCTTGGTGTATGGTAACGAACAGCTCCAAGTGGAGTCCTTTACCGATTCGAGCTTCCAGAGTGATAAGGACGACTCTAAGTCGTAGTCGGGCTTTGTCTTTACCCTTTACGGAGGGGCGGTTAGCTGGAAGAGTTCCAAGCAGGAAACCGTGGCAGACTCGACGATGGAGGCTGAATACATCGCTGCCAACGATGCTTCCAAAGAGGCTGTCTGGATCATGAAGTTCATTACTGAACTTGGAGTGGTTCCATCCATTGAGCATCCAATACCTTTGTATTGCGATAACAATGGAGCGGTGGCTTTGGCCAAGGAACCCAGGTCCCATCAGCGGTCCAGGCATATTCTGAGGCGGTATCACCTGATCCGGGAGATAGTTGATCACCGGGAGATCGAGGTCAGGAGGGTTGACACGAAGAACAATACGGCGGATCCACTCACGAAGGCCATACCCCAGATACAGTTTGAGAGACTCTTCGGGATGCTCGGTATGCGATACTACAGCAGCTGGCCCTAGTGCAAGTGGGAGATAGTTAGTTGTATGTATGCCCTAGAGGCCAGTATTGTACAGATGATGTATATTATATTGGATGCTTGGACATATATAGAGATGTCTTTCTTGCTCGATATGATAGTATGCTATCTGGTTACTCTTTATCTTAACATGTACACCTGTCTCTTTAAACTGTCTTATAGTTACATGTTGATAAAGCCCTTAGGATGTGTACTTGACTACCTGGACTATGATGCAGATCATACTAGTGGGGACATGGTAGTCCATAAGTACATCCTTCAAGGTCCCTAGTCGAGGGTGTATCGAGACGGGGCATCGATATACCAGTGTAGACTAGCGTATACGCTTCTCGATCCATGAGATGGGCGATGGATGATCCCATATCCATTGGTGTTTGACATCAAAGATAGTATACGGGTGCTCAGTGGAGACTGGGTACACTGGACGGACTCGCCGAGAAATCCCAGATGGTATCATACCTCACGTCAGATGGCAGTTCTCAGGTGACACTTGTGCAGGTTAGTCTGTAGACCCGAGATCGTCATAGAGTCTTGTGTGATTCCCACTGTGCTTTGATCTCCACCTTACCACGTCCATGAGGGCGTGCAAAACGGTGGTCTTTGGGTACAGTCCCGAGTCACATGGAGGCAATGAGCGATAGGAGGGGTTTCGTCTCTCCCAGTATTGGGGGTTGATGTTGCGCTGTGCTCGATTGGCCGTAACAGGGAAGTCCCTGGCCAGGGCTGATCAGAGATTTGCTGGTAAGTGTTACCAGTAGTTTCTCGACCCGTTATGAGCCTCACATCGGCACGACTTATCGGTTATTGGGGTCTGACGTTTACCACCCCTAGACTTGATATGCGACGTATCAGACGAATAGACCGGACTGTACGGTAAGTGTTACTAGTTGGATTCACAGGAGTGTGAGCGGGCTAGCTCGTCGATCTTCTGATCGCTCAATACCCGGATGGCCGTTATGTTTAGCAGACCGCTTACGGCTTGTGGGTGCTTGATATGATCATCATCTGCTACCGGCATATTGACGAGTCTTTAGAGTCCTACACAGAGGTTTCCTGGCTCAAGTGAAACGAAATAGGAGCGCATATGAGATATGTGCAGGACCGAGAATAATGCGTGTATGTGATACCGCATTTCATTCTCGCGATATATGTTTCGATTGGTTATATTCGATATGACCTAGTTATCGAATCATTGATTCGATAAATCGATACATTGGATTCTAGTCGGTTATATGCGATATGACCGGATCGTTAAATCAAGTGTTGATTTAATGATTTAATGTATAATTATATATTTGATATACTACATTGCATTAACTAGTATTGGTTCACTTTATATGGATTTTCTCACTTAATGTGCAAGAAGTATATGTGATATACTTTTGTGCACATATTTGTATCATGTTTGATGATACATGATCTTGTTGTTAAGTATAAAGAATTAAACCATGGTTAAGTGTTGATTAGGGTTTTGCATTTTCATTTATTTATTTATTTGAAAAGGATTAAGATGAGAATGGTGGCCTTTTTTGTTTTAAGTTGAAGCTTCATGAAGCTTTGACTTTTGTAACCATTCTTGTCATCATGCTTAACCCTAACCCATCCAAGTGACCATGGTTTATTCTCTACACTTAACCTAGGTTAGAACATGATAAGTATTTGATTTTATTATTCTTTTTCACAATACTTATCATATTCTATTTGCTTCTTCATCTTCATCTTCAAGAGAAAAGCTTGATGCCATCAATGGCAACTTGAGTAAAAGTGAGTGAAATCCAATTCTAAAGTGAACCCACCTCCTATTTCTTCACCCTCTACCTCTTGCCAAGTTGTTTTGGGTGTTTTCTTCACAAGTTTCACAACTTGGTGAAGTTGGAGCTTGAACTTGTGCAACCTCGACGTAGATCATCTTCGGCACGAAGCCGACGACATTGCCCGCTCGTTTTCCCGATGAAGCCGACGATCGAGTCTAGGATTCGAGATGGACAGCGAGAGGACACCTACGTGGAGCCAAGGAAGAGGGTAACCGGATCTACAAAGGTTGTAGCCTCTCTCCTTTAGTTAATATGTTAACTAGATTTGTTTTTCGCCTAGGATTCTAGTCGACGATTCGTATTAGGGTTTCTCGGCACCATAATTTTTATAAATTGGCATGGTTGATGCCTTGTGAGACCTCTATAGGGTGCCTAGGAACCTTTCAGGGCGAGGATCAAAAATCAGGAAGAAACCAACATCCTCAAGAAAACAAGAGAAAAACAATAATAATACAGGCGCGCGACTCTAAGGTCCAAAAAATATACACTGGTTTTCTAAGTCTATCAAATAATACAAGTCTGGTTGATGGAGTTACTAGATACAACTGAATGTAAATAAAGTACAATGGTGGTCACGATGCAAGTGAACCCACCCACCAAAGCAATCACCCGAAAGGAAACGGTGTGCTTGCAAACCGCAACGAAACCTGTATGGAAAAACTTGCAAGAAACTGTGGCACAACGTGAATGAGTTGTCAACTCGTGAGTAGAAAAAATTACCGAGCAGAAATCGCGTATATAGGTCATACCATAATATCCTCATAATATATATAACCTGAAATATCTAATAGTGGCATGGTAATCATCTATCATACGTATAATACCAAGTGCTCGTGTCAGTGCCTCAGGTAGTAACATGCCCCATATATAATTTACGAATGCATTAAGAATGAAACAGAATGCATCTTAAATGAGAAAAATATTTTCATATCTCAGTGAGATTTGTGTAATAAAACCGAAGTATTATCAATGAAATTGACAGAGAATCCGTGTCGAACATCGACACAAAACATATATCTGAATATCTCAATGTCTCATTGTCTCAATATCTCGGGCTCCAGCAATCCGGACTGGCCCATATCATCAAATCTCAATATCTCGAGCTCCGGCAATCCCGACTGGCCCCTATCATCAAATCTCACGACTATGTCGGTATCCTCCGGATATCCGCCGCGTCATAAATAACCGGTGGGTAGTGCTCCCCTGCCAGGCTCAATGCCATCATCTGCGACCATCTTCCCCCGGGGTACCGCACCGGGTCCACCATGCACCCGGAGAAGGTTCCTCCTCCTCGAATCGGGTGTATGATACCGCTCAAGAGCCGAGAAAACTCATGGTGGACACCTCTCAAATCATATCATGAGAAAAACCGCAAATTTCTATCTTTAAAAGGATAATGAGTTTATAAAATTCTTGTGCTTTCTCCAAATCCAGAAATCTCATGGAAATCCAAAATCCCAATCTTAAGAGTAAATAAACAGTGAATTACCGGCATAAAGTCCCATAATATTGCATGACAATGAATATGTATACATGCACTGGTATCTATGTAAAGAATGCAATATCTAAACTAGCACAGTAATGATATATCGAAACTATCAGCTAACAAGCGATATCAAAAAATTAATATTCTCTAAACTGTATGTGACATGGAAATTACCGATGATGATGTGTGTGAGCCGGCAAGAAAGTGTTCGTGGACATACGCATTATCGGTAATAGTGCTGGTGTCCTGACAACATGGGTTCAAAATAACAAAAGACAACACATGTATAGGCATGCAATACGATAAGAACAACATAAATGTAATGGAGAATGAATAGTAAACGCAACATATAAGAATATACGTTTTTATATATATATATATATATATACGAGTCATACACTTTTGCCATTTGGAATAGCACGAATCGTGATTTTAGAAAATAAGGGCTACGGTGTTTTTGGGAAAAGATACGTCCTTTGAAAGGTCCGTAGTATCTCTCGGCCTATCTTTAAAATTAAACTCACAATTCGTTAGTTTTGAAAAAAAGTATGACTCGAGCCCAGTCTAATATCTACCAAGTAAACTACAGGATGAAGCTAACAGATTAAACAAAAGGGTAAGGAAAACCACGTAAGTCCGAGTCGATATATCTAGTGGTCGGTGATCCCGCCTCAATAGCGTCACGTACGACAAAAATATAATACAACATCCTCGAGTCAAGAGTGCGGATCTATTAGCATAATTATATCTCGTACAGTAAATCCATCGTACGGCATCCGAAAATCGGGGTACGGGTTAACTATCACATCTAACTCATTATTTATCTGTTTTCATTATCATCATATCCTGAATTAGGGGTACTGATTTAAACTCTAGTACATTCCGATACCATCCAACATGTATCCACGTGTGAATAAATCACATCGCCCAACGATCCGCTATAATAACATGTCGTATATCATAATACGACCCAATTCACATCACCGATCTCATGGCATCTTGCCCAAACACATCGACTCATCTCCAAGTATCATATACTATCCTCATCATCCGTGTGTGTGTGTGTGTACACACACACACACACACACACACCCCAACGCAATCCACATATATGTATATATACATATAAACATATACACCCAAACATATCCCGTGTGTGCATGTGTGCGTGTATGCACCTATACTCTAGGGTTCGCGACTAAGAAACTATACAATAAGCACTATCTTCAAATTACACTAAAACTAACCCATGAACACCTAAAGACTATCTTGATAAACATTTAGTCTCACAATACACATATCTATATACATACATAACGTATTCGTATACTACACTACGAAACTGCGGGGGTGCTATACGCCATCCACCCGACATCCCCCGTAGATATATATCTACTCACCTTGATCCTTGCTTGCCGAAGTCGATGTCGCTTTGCTCCTCCTTGTTGTATGACGTCCACATGGGTACTTACACATATCACACATAGTATCGTAAACCGAAATCATGGATGAAAACCAAAACGGCACACGAAACACACATAGGTTAGAACCTATGGTCTACACATGCAAGAATAACCAAACAACCCTCGAGATTGACGTGCAAACATCAAACCACTGAGTAAAAACCCAAATACTAAAATCCCAGTCATAAATAGTCGCAAAACCAAAGCAGCAACATAAGAAAACCCTTCCGGATCTTGTTTCAGGTGAAATTAGCCAATTTTGCATATGGAGAAGTTCTACTTTACTGAAAATGGAGCCATGGACCAAACACGAATCCATTCACCCCAACACTGGCCGCAATTTCCGGCCAGAAAGAGTTTATTTGCGTCCAAGGATGATGGTTGGGGTCTCGAGTCTTGGTGTTAGCTTCTAGATTGCCTGCACGACTCACAGTAATCGCTAAATATTTTTTAGGTTCCCCGGGTCATAGCAGATCTGTAAATATCATCACAATTCCTACAATCTTCCGATATCGAGGTTTCTAAGTTTGGGTTATGGGGTTTTAGTCTCATGTTAGGTCCAGGTTTATGACACTAGAGGGTTATAATCCATAATTACACTCAATTACACCTTCCAAAGACAAGGAAAACCCTAACCCTCATCTTGGAATTTTCAAACCTCACTAAACCGCACTTACACACTGCTAAACCAACATAGGTGCTGAAGGAAATAGATTATTACTCTAATGGTGAAAGATTACCTCATTTGGCAACTCAGGAATTTTCTTGAGTTGCCCCAAGTGCTCAAAATCCAAACTTTCTTGGTCTCCCATGCTTGCAGTGAGCTTGTGCACATTTTTAATGAAGGGAATGTGATGTTTTGATGTGAATTTGATGGTGTAATGGGGTGGTTGAGGTGGTGGAGGGAAGAGGGCAGCCATGAGTGAAGGAGAGGGAGAAGAAGAAAGATGATGATGAAGTGAAGAAAATGCCATGGTCAAAAGAAGACCCCTCACCCTCTCTCTCTTGCCCATACCTCCATATTTTATTCTATTCTATTCTTTTCTTTTCTTATCTTTTCTTATCTTTTTCATTTCAAAACAAAGCCATATAACAATAAAAAGAGAAAGTCATGGTAGAATAAATGTAACAAGGGTGTAACATGACATGGTGCATGTCATATGCACAAAACAAAATCAATGCATGATTAAGTACTAATCGAGTTTAGTAATACTAACTTATATCCAATTAAAGATATACTAAATTGTAAAATCCCCAATCTTCATAAACCCTTTTTAAAATCAATAATTATTATAAATTTCCAAATATTTCCTAATTTATTGGTATATAATTATACCAATCATTAAAATTAATCTCCACACATTAAAATATTCATAATATTTATTATTCAATTATATAAATTCCCAAAAATATTATTTTATTTTTCTGAAATGTTACAAATATCCAAGGTCCACACTTTATTGGTGTACATGGACTCCATTTCGGATCGCATAGCATCCAGCCACTTATTAGAGTCCCTACTGATAATGGCATGCCTGAAACTGGTACGGTCATCTTCTTCTAAGATGCAATCTTCTCGATCCCCGTCTATGAGAAAACCGTAATATCACTCGGGTGGATGAGAAATCCTACCAGATCTGCTGAGTGGCCGAGATTCGTCTGGGACTATTGAATTTTCTGGTTCTACTAAATCCTTAGTTTGAGTTTGTGGTTCAGATATTTCATGTTACCGTACTCCCACTTACTTTTTTTGCAAGAAATTGCCACTCCAAAAAGGTGGCGCCACGAGCAACGAACACCTTCTGTTCCTCAGTGCGGTAGAACAGATATCACAGAGAATTTCTAGGATATCCCACAAACTTGCACAAAACTGATCGTGCCTGAAGCTTGTCCGTATTTTGTACCTTTACATAGGCCGGACAACCCCATATCTTAATACGCTCAAGATATGGTCTTTTACCACTCCATATTTCATATGGAGTTTTAGGCACAGATTTAGACGAAACCTGATTCAACAAGTACGCTGTTGTTTCAAGCGCAAGTCCCCAGAATGAAAAAGGTAACTCGGCATTAGTCATCATAGAGCGAACCATGTCCAATAAGGTACGGTTCCTCCGCTCCAATACGCCGTTGTGCTGTGGTGTATACGGAGGAGTAAGCTGAGAGAGAATGCTATTCTCTTTTAGAAAGTCCCTGAATTCCGTGCTCATGTACTCCCCTCCTCTATCAGATCGGAGGATCTTGATACTTTTGCCAGTCTGGTTCTCTACTTCGTTTCTGAATTCTTTGAATTTCTCAAAAGCTTCAGATTTGTGTTTCATAAGATACACATATCCGAATCTAGAGAGATCGTCGGTGAATGTGATGAAGTACGAGAACCTACCCCGTGTATGTATAGACATCGGACTACACACATCACTGTGTATGAGTCCCAAGAGCTCTGCTGCTCTTTCTCCATGTCCGGTGAACGGAGATTTGGTCATCATTCCTTTGAGACAAGACTGACAAGTTTCATAAGATGAAAATTCGAACGTATTTAAGAGTCCATCTTTATGTAACTTACTTACTCTTTTCTCTCTGATATGACCAAGTATACAATACCACAAGTAGGATTCGTTAGTATCTGAACTCTTCCTCTTGCGTGTGTTTTGTATATTGAGAACTGTATTCTGATTTAGAACATAGATACCATTACATAGTGTACCTTCTGCAACCAGTACCTTATCAAGTTAAATGTTCATGATATTTCTATCAAGAACAAAATTATATCCATCTTTATCAAGTAAAGAAACTGTTTTGATGTTGCAAAAAATGGAAGGTACATAGTAGCAATTATTCAAAATCATAGTATTGCCATTTGGTAACACTAAGTGATATTCACCGATGGCTGCAGCATTAACTTGTGCTCCGTTCCCTACCCTGAGGGACCTATCACCAGGTCCAACTATCCTACTTTTTCTCAGTCCCTGTAATAAATTACTGATATGAGATCCTGATCCGGTATCTAGTTCCCAGGAGGTAGGACTGACCGAAAAGAAGTTCTTAACTACAAGAACACCTGAAGTAGATGCGATAGTATGCTTCTTCTTCAATGGGGTCTCCTTGGAATCCAGACTATCCTCTTTCCTCTGCTCATACTTATGATCGCCATCATAAGTTAGAGCCAAACCGACGTTCCCCAGCCCCGAATAAGAATTCGGATAGGTCAAGCGATACATTTTATTATCTTAATTAGGGCGTGAAATGGTTGCTACCTAGAGAGAGAGAGAAAAGAAATCTCAGCGTGCGCTCTTGCAAGATTAGATTGGTTTTTAATTTATCTAATCAGGATGGCTCTCACTATTTCCTCGGATTCTTCTTCAAACCTTAAAAGAAGAACTAGTCAGTATTAATCGCACGTCACAATACTTGCTTAACCATTCAGCCAGGCTAGTGTTGGTACTTCGAGGTAGGTTTTCCAACGCTTTCGCGAATTTCCTTAATTATATAACCTCTTTTCCCTGGAGGCATAGCCCCGCTAACACTGTTCTAGACACCTACTTGGTTTATATCATTGATTGTTAAGTGAAATAATCTCCTGAGAGTAATCCAACTCATCAGTGGGATCGGGATCCAACTATCATTGTGTGATGACCTAGATGGAATCCACTCTAGTCACCACACTCCAGAAGGTATGCTAAATCTGCAAGTTTCCTGTATATTTGAAACTCCCGATGTGGTTTTTTCCCCTAACGGCTTCATGACCTTGACAATGCCAACAGATCATAAACCGCTAGTCAAGTTTGGCCTGCCATTATCTTGATTAACTTAGACCCACCCGCATATCCTTTGACAATGCCAACATAGCTATGCGACTGTCCGAAATAATCGGAAACAAAGCTGCAAACAAGCAATACTCAGCTACCGATCACTACGCCTTGACAATGCCAAAATACGCAGCTCGAATACTAAGTAGTACTTGTAGGAAATGACGGTGGGCTACGGCTGGTTTTTGGCGAAAAACCCGTTAACGTAATGAACTTGATATCGCTGAAAGAACCTGAGCAATTTTGAAAAGGAGTGGTTTAAGCTCCGCCTTTTGAAAATTTCTAGTTTTGAAAAAACCGAGTAATTTACAGTACAGACATTAGCTCAAGAGGTCACTCCCCGCGAAGGGATCTCGGCTCTTGCGTCGTAGAAAGAGATGCTGGATATTCATAACCGAATACCACTATGCAATGCGAAAGAATATAACTGCAGTTTTTCGAAATTTGTTCTAATATCTTTTAGGTTTATTTTCTTGCATTAATCAAAATTAATGCGGTCCCATTAATTAACCTATCACACCAGAAAAGAATGAAAATACAATGTACGTATATGCCATCCGCATTCGCCACGGGGCCCCGTCATTACCCATTAGGTTACTTAACTAACGACAGAGCGGGGGCTGGACTAGCACGGGTGCAAAACATATACAACATCTACCAGTATATATATAAGTATATACAACATTCATCCCAGGCATGATAATAATCAACATCACAGAATCTCAGCCAACAATACAGAATGGTGGACAATCTTGGAGCCCGGGGTTTCATTTTGAGCCGCAAATAAAACCCGATGTACCCGGTCGTGTGGATAGCCTGTGCAATGAAAACCTGGACCCCTAAGAGCATGACAAGTTATCCGCCAGTCCTAGAAGTGAGGGAGCCCCCTTCTACAAAATGAATGGGCCACCCAGCACATCACGAAATCGGTAACTTGGGTGCCCCTCCATGGGTCAAACTATTTCCCCTACAAATGTGGCAAATAGCCCGCCAATTCTAGAACGAAACCCCCTCCGTCTCAATGCCTGAGATGCGGGCTTGTTTCCTTCTAGAACCCGGCTATCCGTGCAGTCCACCGTGGTGTAATCCTATTACAGAGAACAAAAATAATATGTACAAATGGTGACATCGATCTCAACCTGGTCGTGCCCCAAAATAATATACAACCCGGCAAAGACAGCAGTCCACATGTCGAACGCTCGTCCCGCAATATCAAATGTACAAATGAATATAAACAATACTGCTAGCATTGCACCACATGCTATCCATCATGACTATCCAACCACAATCACAGCACAAGAACAAAACATCAACGCGAATGTCACGTTCGCAAACCCGTCTAAAAGAACATATATCAGATAAACGTGTTTACCGATCAAATGACATTCACGGTCGCAGATAAAAGTGAATGTACTGTAAACTATTAAACAGTGTCAAATGTAACAACTTCGAACACTCCAAATTGCCCCATACTGAAAACAACAGAGAATCAAACTTCGGCAAAAGCTAGCAACACCTAAAACCCAAACTCCACGAGACAAGAACACAGACCAAAACACGACGCAATTGACCATGAGAAAACCGAGGAGGCCCATTTTTTGAGGTATTTGGTAGGCCAAAACTTGGTGAAATAGCATCGTTTTTGTTCAGGGTACTTCTCACAGTGTAAATAGCATTCTGCACTTGTTTAAAAAAATTGAAGCTTTTAAAAATTCAACAAAAACTGCAGTTTGGATTTCAATCTTACGGAGTCGTTTCATTGTTTTAACATTATTTAAACTTGCTAGTCTAGAGTTTATGGGCTGGCTCTGATACCATGAAGGGTTACGCTAGTGTCCTGACCAACTTCCGTGGCCAAAATGCGGAACAAAAATTTTATAACGATACGAAACTTGGCGGTAGAATAAACCTAAACTGGAACTTTAACCATAAACCTAACTAGAATGTTATAGTTCTATCTACTATAATAGAAAGTATACCTAACGAAAACATGTCCTTCGGGTCTTCGATCCTCTCCTTAAGCTCCTCGATGGAAGTATGGATCGTGCTTGAACTTCGGCCTCCTTGTGTCAACGATGATCCACCCGAGAGTTCCAACCTTGAGCTAAACCTCCAAGTCAAGGTAACTAGAATAATTAGCTTGCTAATCTAAGTAGACTAGAGTGAGTAGAGTGTGATTTAGAGTAGCTAAGTCTCATTAACCTTTGATTATCAACACATGATACACTTAGGGTTTGAGATGAAGAAGGAGAGAGCAAGTTTGAGGAAAGAAAGTATTTGTGATAATGATTATAAAAATGGAATGGCTAACTTATATATGACCTCAAGCATGGCATCGAAAATATCTCACCAAAATATCTAGGTCAAAAATATCTCATCAAAATATCTAAGGTAAACAAGTCAAGCCAAGTCAAAAGGTTAACATAAGTAGCCATGCCACAAAAATTATCATTTATCAAAAATAACAAAGTCTTTTATTTACCTCATATTTGTTTTGACCAAGTCAACGGTCAAAACCCTAATGACGTATCTTCTTCTATACCCCCTCTCATCCGTATATATATACCCGCATCCGTGTTCAGAGAAACACGAATACTATGAGACGAAGCTAATTCAATAATCAAATACTAGGATCCGGGTTAAACCAAAGCCCACTAGTATTGTCCCCTAGAACACCACACGCGCACAAGTACACGTTTGTGATCGAACCCTGTCGTAATACCATACGACCTCTACTCGTTTCACCTGAAGCTGGGAAACCCTCTGTGTGGGACTCTAAAGATCGACAATACTCTGGCAGTGGGTTTAACCACAAGCACGTCAGCGGCACTAGCTGTGCGTAATGGGTACCCAGGTATCAGTCGATAAGAAGGTCGACGAGCAAGCTCATCCAAACTCCTACCGAGCCTATCTGTGACAATCTTCATACAGTCCGGTCTGTTCATATAAGAATATCGTATATCGGGCCTAGGTGGTGGTAAACATCAGACGCATAATAGCGGTATAAGTCGTGTCGGAGTGTAGCCTAGAACACCCTGAGAAACTACTGGAAAACCAACCAGTAAATCCCACTTGCCGTGGCTAAGGACTTTGTGTAATGGCCCTCCAAACACAGCGTGATATCAACCCCCAATACCGGGTGTAACGTTTTAAAAATAAATAAATCGTTTAGGAGAATTTCCCGATAATCGATAAAATAAATTGTATTTTCCGTAAAACATAACTATAATTATTTTTCATTATAGACTTAAATACGCATATTTTAATCATGTAATTTCTAGTATTTGGTATTTATTTAGTAACTTATAAATTATTAGTTTACTTAAATATTTTTCCAAGTTAATTAAATTAAATATTACTATAAGCTTTTACTTACACATTAAATTAGTGTAAATTACAAATTTGAAATGGGTAAATTGTACAAATGTGAACTATGACTACTTAGAATCAAGTATATGGCATGCTAATTCTCTCTCACTTGTCTCCAAAATTCTAAAGGAGTCTAGGGTAAAAAGGAAAAAGGAAATAAAATAAAATGAAAATTTAAAAAGGAGTGAAATGCTTTAATGAGTTTTGATGGGTTTTTCTCCACTTGAAAATTTCACACACAAGCCCACACATCCCTTTTTCTTTACTGGGCGGGCCGGCATACATCCCTCTCTCCATGCAATTCATTTAGCCTCATCAAATACAAGAAATTAATTAATTAAGGAGAAGAACTAAAAGAGAAAGTTTCTACACATGTCTACAAAAACCCACACAATTCTCTCTCTCTCTCTCTCTCTCTCTCTCCTTTCTATGGCTGCTAAGGCCGAGCCCCCACCATGTGCAGTTCTCCAATTCCCATTTCAATTCCAACAAAAAAATTCTTCAGAATTTATCAAAAAAACTCAATACAAAAACCTCACCAATTCCTAATTAAATCTCTACCATTATTCCTTGGCCATTCAAGCTTGGATCTTGGAGCATGGAAGTTATTTTTGGAGGCTAAGATTTGCATGCTAGAAATCAAAATTGGGAGGTATAAATCTTAACCCATGGTTTAATCATTGGATAATTACTTGAATCTAAGCTAATTAAGTGTTTAATTAGGGTTTAGTTTCAAGATCTAATTTTCAAGAGAAGGATTGAAATAATGGTTAGGCTTTTTACCACATCATTAAGGTCACAACATTTAGTTTGACATATTAAAGCAAGTAAAATTTAGTCTAGTTGTTAAATTTGCTAAGTGTTACTTATAAATTGTATTAACACTAGTAAAATAGGGGGTTGCCCCTACGGATATTGAAATCCGTAGGGGCGGATTTATGTTGGCCCTACGGATTAATCCGTAGGGCTAGAAGGTTGCCCCTACGGGCCAAGACGTTCAAGAATAAAAATATTAATTCTTAATTTGGTGTTTGCCCCTACGGAACCGCAAACCAAGGACTTGCGGACAAATCCGTAAGGGCAACTAAATAGAGATTTAATAAAGGCACAGATCGATCGCCTACGCCCGTAATCTCTTTCTCCCTCTCTCGATCGGGCGCGAAACAAAATCCCCAAATCGCCACCGCCGTTCTCGTCGTCGCCACCGCTGTTCTCATCGTCGCCACCGTCGTTCTCGTCGCCGCTGCCATTCTCGTCGTCGCCACCACCGTTCCCGTCGTCGCCACCGCTGTTCAGGTTAGTAAATCTTCAACTAAATTAAAGAAATTTTTGATTATTTAGGGCTAGGGTTCATTGCTGGGGCTAGGGTTGCGGTTGGAGTTGGGGTTCGGCAGGGGTTTTGTTCAGGGTTGGGGTTAGGGTTGGGGTTAGGGTTAGGGTTGGGGTTAGGCTGCGGCTAGGGCTGGGGCTGGGGTTAGGGTTTGGCTTAGGGTTGGGGTTGGGGTTTAGCTGGGGCTGGGGTTAGGGTTAGGTTGGGGCGGGGCGGGGCTGGGGCCGGGGCGGGGCTGGGGCTGGGGTTGGGGTTGGGTATCGATGTATATATATGTATCATATCATGAATGATTCATTTTCATTAAATGTGGTAAAATTAAGTGTATAAAATCATTCCATATAAATAGATTGTGTTCGTGAATGGCGATCTAGTTAGGCGAACCAAAGTGTTGCATTGATGAAAGTTTACCGTAGAGTAAATTACGGCTAGCTCTATGCATTTAACCTGAATGTATCCAGTAATTACTAGCATGTATAGAAAAGTTGTCTTAATTTATGAAAAAATGGGGAGACAACATGCATTTATGAATTTCTTTTTGTTCTTTCTTCTTCTTTTTTTTTAATTTAAAAACTGAGTAATTGAGTATCAGGCTTTATTTTATTTATTTATTTATTTTCTTTGAAGAGCGCGCTTTTATGACAATTATCAGTAGAGTAACATTTTCTATATTTTTATAATCTAATATATTAATTTTATATTACAGTAAATAACTTTCACTATAGCTACATAACAGCATACAAATATGTTTTTACACATGCTCGAATGGTTTGAAGCATTAAATCAAATATAGGTAATGATATTGCAAGAATTTGACTTGGTGGAGACTTGCATCATTAATAGAAATATGAAAGTGTAAGGACGTTCTTTACCTTCGATAGGGTTCGGTTGGGGTGGGGCTGGGCTAGCTAGGGCTTTGGCTTCATCACCTGATATAGCGAAATACAAAGCGTACTTCAGTACACCCGACCTTATTGAGTTTCCTATTGAAGTTCCCGATCAAACGGCATATGCATATTTTTATTCGCCATTAAATCCCAATTATCAAGCTACCAAGGACGAAAAGCCACCTTTGTTAGTCGAGAGTCATGGTAATAGACTTGTCATTATAGATCATAGTCAATTGTTTTTCCTATCATTTTCTTGATCCAGATGCTAATCAACTTGTTAATTAGTTACTGTTTTTATAACGTATTTGTCTATATTTGTTCACAGTGGCCTTTCTTTTGGATGAACATGTTTTTTCGATGCATGTTTCAGTCATGTGATTTCATATGTTGCGTATAACGCTTTATGATATCAGTATCCTACATTTGTAGTTTTAATTGTTGATTGTTATATATGAATGCCATTGCAATAATAGTTTTTGGTTGATGAATGCTATTGCAATGTAGGATGATCAGTTCTATCAATCTTGATCTCAATGGTTTAAAATCATGTTACACATATAACACGAATGCACAACAAACGCATAATTAGAGAGCGATTCGAGATGTTCAGGTTAAAACCAATATATGATACTCGATGATAATATGAAACCTTCGTATTCCCATCGATACTCATATATGAAACTAAAAGCGCCACTTAGTCCCCGTCTATTGGTTAACATACGTGTGATGCTCGTCGTGACATAGAACTATACGAAGGTTGTTAAATATCGGACAGTATAGCTCGATACTAACAACCGTCGTATAGTTTACGCGACGAGAAAATTCAATCGTATGGTAACCTATATATTTGTCCCGTGTGGACAAGTTAAGAATGTATAAAGCAAACGCCTTCATTTACATGTGTTTACATCCGTTTCGAGATATTTCGTCGGTACCTTTCCGCTGGTTCTCCGTGTACAAAGATAAATTAGATGTTCATTTCAACGTTGTTTCACAGCTTTGAAATGATTATCTATTCTATTACAGTGTACTCGGAGAACAGCGGGGAGGTGCTGCCGAAATTTACTCGAAACGGTTGAGTGCACGAGTGATGGGTGTTCACTCTATACATTCTTAATGGGATAGAAGCCTACCCCCGACAGCCGGAACACACACATACAACAAGAATACACAACAAACGCATAATTAGAGAGCGATTCGAGATGTTCGGGTTAAAACCACTATATGATAATATGAAACCTTCGTATTCCCATCGATACTCATATATGAAACTAAAAACGCCACTTAGTCCCCGTCTATCGGTTAACATACGTGCGATGCTCGTCGTGATATAGAACTATACGAAGGTTGTTAAATATCGGACAGTATAGCTCGATACTAACAACCGTCGTATAGTCTATGCGATGAGAAAATTCAATCGTATGGTAACCCATAGATTTGTCCCGTGTGGACAAGTTATGAATGTATAAAGCAAACGCCTTCATTCACTTGTGTTTTCATCCGTTTCGAGATATTTCGTCGGTACCTTTCCGCTGGTTCTCCATGTACAAAGATAGATTAGATGTTCATTTCAACGTTGTTTCACAGCTTTGAAATGATTATCTATTCTATTACAGTGTACTCGGAGAACAGCGGGGAGGTGCTACCGAAATTTACTTGAAACGGTTGAAAGCACAAGTGATGAGTGTTCGCTCTATACATTCTTAATGGGATAGAAGCCTACCCCCGACAGCCGGAACACACACATACAACAAGAATACACAACAAACGCATAATTAGAGAGCGATTCGAGATGTTCGGGTTAAAACCACTATATGATAATATGAAACCTTCGTATTCCCATCGATACTCATATATGAAACTAAAAGCGCCACTTAGTCCCCGTCTATCGGTTAACATACGTGCGATGCTCGTCGTGACATAGAACTATACGAAGCTTGTTAAATATCGGACAGTATAGCTCGATACTAACAACCGTCGTATAGTCTACGCAACGAGAAAATTCAATCGTATGGTAACCCATAGATTTTTCCCGTATGGACAAGTTAAGAATGTATAAAGCAAACGCCTTCATTCACTTGTGTTTTCATCCGTTTCGAGATATTTCGTCGGTACCTTTCCGCTGGTTCTCCGTGTACAAAGATAGATTAGATGTTCATTTCAACGTTGTTTCACAGCTTTGAAATGATTATCTATTGTATTACTGTGTACTCGGAGAACAGCGTGGAGGTGCTGCCGAAATTTACTCGAAACGGTTGAAAGCACAAGTGATGGGTATTCGCTCTATACTTTCTTAATGGGATAGAAGCCTACACCCGACAGCCGGAACACACACATACAACAAGAATACACAACAAACGCATAATTAGAGAGCGATTCGAGATGATCGAGTTAAAACCATTATATGTTAATATGAAACCTTCATATTCCCATCGATACTCATATATGAAACTAAAAGCGCCACTTAGTCCCCATCTATCGGTTAACATACGTGCGGTGCTCGTCGTGACATAGAACTATACGAATTTTGTTAAATATCGGACGGTATACCTCGATACTAACAACCGTTTTATAGTCTACGCGACGAGAAAATTCAATCGTATGGTAACCCATAGATTTGTCCCGTGTGGACAAGTTAAGAATGTATAAAGCAAACGCTTTCATTCACTTGTGTTTTCATCCGTTTCTAGATATTTCGTCGGTACCTTTCCGCTGGTTCTCCGTGTACAAAGATAGATTAGATGTTCATTTCAACGTTGTTTCACAGCTTTGAAATGATTATCTATTCTATTACAGTGTACTCGGAGAACAGCGGGGAGGTGCTGCCGAAATTTACTAGAAACGGTTGAAAGCACAAGTGATGGGTGTTCGCTCTATACATTCTTAATGGGATAGAAGCCTACCCCCGACAGCCGGAATACACACATACAACAAGAATACACAACAAACGCATAATTAGAGAGCGATTCGAGATGTTCGGGTTAAAACCACTATATGATAATATGAAACCTTCATATTCTCTTCGATACTCATATATAAAACTAAAAGCGCCACTTAGTCCCCGTCTATCGGTTAACATACGTATGATAATTTATTCTTTTTAACGACAAACGCACACACAAAGCATATACAGGGATTTTCTCCTTTGTCAGTAACTATCCCGTTCTTATATTTCTCAATATAGTCAGCATAACCTACAATTTATATGTTATACAGTCTAACATGGCCCATGAGTACGTCAGAGTTAAGGACTGGATGTATGTAGATTGGAAACAACGTATGCAACCTAAGTTTGTCGCGGGAGTTGCTGCTTTCCTTGAATTTGCACGCGCACATAATAAGATCATAATAGAAAAGATTCTCTGTCCGTGCGATAGATGTGGCAATAAGTACCGGCAGAAGGTAGAATTGGCAGAGCTTCATATTGTAAAACATAGGTTTACTAGATTTTATACAACTTGGAAATATCACGGGGAAGGAGAAGAATGCAGTACTACGGCAGAAGAAGTAGAACACGATAATGCGGCAGGAGAAGAAGAAGAATTCGGTAATGCGGCAGAAGGAGAAGGCGGTAATTTATTTCCATCAGAAGAAATGGAGGATATGGTAGAGGCTGCCCTAGGTGAATCTATTCGTACCGAAGATGACATTCCTTCCGGTCAAGGACCTCGTGCGGATAAATATGAAAATTTCATGAATGATGCTAGGAAACCAATTTATGAGAATGCGAAGTATTCCACCCTCTCATGGTTCGTCCGACTTTTCCAGATTAAGTGTCTAAATGGATGGAGCAACAAGTCATTCACAATGCTTTTTTCGTTCTTGAAAGATTCTATGCCTCCGGAAAATAATGTGCCCGACAGCTGGTACGAAGCCCAGAAGATGATGTCTGATTTGGGTCTAAAGTGCGAGAAGATTCAAGCATGTCCTAAAAATTGCGTGTTGTACCGGAAAGAGAATTCAGATTTGAAAGAGTGTCCAACATGCGGAGAGGCCAGGTATAAGCCGAAAGATTCTGATAAGAAGCCTGATATACCTGTGAAGATAGCACGATACTTTCCCATAACACAGAGGCTACAGAGGCTATTTAGGTGCAAGAAAACAGCCGAGGCAATGATTTGGCATCACCGTGCTCCTCCAAGTGAAGATGGAAAAATGAGCCATCCAAGAGATTCACCGGCATGGAAGGATTTCGATAGGAGGCATGCAATATTCAGTAGCGATCCTCGCAATGTCCGGCTCGGACTGGCTACTGATGGCTTCTGCCCATTCAACTATATGGCTGGAAGTTACAGCACATGGCCCGTTGTAATGATAATTTATAATCTGTCGCCTTGGATGGCTATGGACCAATCATACTTTATGATGTCTCTTCTTATCGACGGACCAAACTCACCGGGGAACAATATCGACGTCTATCTCCGACCTCTGATCGAGGAGTTGAAATCTTTGTTCGTTGATGGTGTAGAGACATATGATGCAAACAAAAATACAACCTTCATACTGCGTGCGGCTTTAATGTGGACAATTAATGACTTTCCTGCGTATGGAATGCTATCAGGTTGGTCCGTACATGGTCACAAAGCATGTCTTCATTGCCATGAACACACAACATCGAAATTCTAGAATTTTAGCAGGAATGTTTGTTATTGCGGCCATCGACGTTTGAGAGTGATTCAAGATGTTTTGCTCAATTTCCTAGTACGGAGATTGCATATTACAAAGGATTTGGTGTCCTTGGATACAAATTCGAAGTTAAGGAATTAGAAACATCTAGAACCACTCAGAATAGTGGGATTTCGATGGTAGGATCGGACGGTGTGATTTATTATGGGTACTTAAATTGTATACTCGGCATCCACTATCCCGGACGATCAGAACCCTTTTATATATTCCAGTATACTTGGTACGATACGCGAACCGATACGGACAGGTGGAGAAGCAATCTTGGGACTTGGAAAGATGAATATGGATTGACCAGTGTGAACACACTTCGATTTTACTGTCAGGAAGATCCGTTTATCTTTCCGAACCAAGCGTTCCAAGTATAGTACTCACGGTGTTTGAAGCATCCGGGATGGAGTGTTGTATGCCGATGGAAACCCAGAGATGTCTACGATGTCCCAGAATACGAGGACGGCGATGAGGACGAAGAAGAGAGAAGGCTTAAAGTGCTCCGACCGTCTGTTTCGAAGGACGGGTTGTCTTCGACCGATCATGAAGTTACGTGAGTTAGAAATGACTCGACGATGAAATCCAAGTAGATATGTATAATGCGCCCACGAAACGAAAAAGGTTATCAGTAATGTTATATTATTACTTCACATTTTACGCTCTATACATATATAGTCAATACTTTTAATGATTTTCTAATGCGTCCACGAACCGTTTATCTATATTTGATGACGATGTCGGGAGCAGCGAAGGGCGGCAGGAGCTCCAGCCGCGGCAGAGGCAGAGGCAGAGCGGTTCTGCCGCCCGGAGAGCTTTGTAGGGAGCTTCAGAGGGCCAGTCTTGCATCCAGATCGGAGACCCCTTCGGATGCCTCCTTCCGTGTGGATTTTTCCACACCTCCAGGTATATTGCACGCATATCCATTTTGAATGTAATATTACAGATATTCATGCCTGTTTATGTCAAAATTACTTATATTGTCAATGTTTGATTGTCTAGTTGTTGGTGATGCGTCCGCATCTTGGACAGAGGCCACTCCCGCTCCTCCAGGTATGTTTATATATCATATAGTGTATGTATATTGATTTAGAATGCTATATCATAAATATACACGCATTCATTTTGCTCTTACTTAGCAATTTTTATTATTGTCTAGCTGTAGGTGGTGACACCACCGCACCTGCGGATATGTTTATATATCCTATAATGCATGCATATTGATTTAGAACGTTATATTATTGATCTACACATTCTTTTTTCAATTACTTATATAATCTATTTTTAACTGTCTAATTATAGGTGGTGCGTCCACATCTTCCGCAGGGGCCACTCCAGCCGCTTCCATACCATCCGCATCGTCTGCAGGTTAGTATGAATAAATATAAAATATATTTTCATTTTAAATATGCTCTATAGAATAAATATGAACTTCATGTAAATTTAGCATCAATGTTTATTTTCTAGTTGCAGGGGATGCGTCAGCGTCCGGGACCCCGGTTGTTCCTCACCGGAGGAACTATCGTCCCGCTCGTGCTGCTGCCCGGGCCCAGGCTCGTGCGATAATCACCGGAGGTATATATCACACTTCAATTTTCGCTTAAGCTTGATTTCTTAATAAAACTTTGTCTTAATATTGATTGTCTTGATATTTCGTGCAGACGCAGGGCCTCCCCATCCCCAGAGGGGGACTCGAGGCCCGAATCAGTCCCATAGGCTGAGGCCTGACAGAGCTAGGGGGAGGCACCATTCCCCCTCCTTTTTACCCTTAACTATCGCTATACCGGTCCTCATGCCGAGAGGTTCGGCCGGTATATGGGGGATGAGAGCCGGCTCGTGAAGAACTATCCACTTCACGTTGAGTGGGGCGAGCAGCACCGGCGCTCATTCTCCCTCTTCTTTGATCAGGCTCGGGTACGTATTAACGGCCTATTTTCATTTGATTTATCCAATATATTTATTATTAACACTTGCAATCTAATAACAATGTTTTTTCGTATTTTCAGTTGGATTACAATTTTCAGCCTGTAGCCGACCCTGATCACCCTGGGAGGGTGCTCGACCTTCATGCTCTGTACAATGGCCTGATGAAGAACATGCAGACCAAGGTCCGATACAACAGGAATGAGCTGAAGGCCGACTGCTGCTTCCTATGGATGGCAACACCCGAGGCAGAGAGAGCGGCCCTCCTATCTACTCCGGCGTTTGCGAGAGTCGACGTAGAGACATGGCCTCTATTGTGCGATTATTTTGACTCCCAACGCAAACAGGTATGTATTTTAAATGTAATTCATTGTTTATGATATAATTTATTTCTTTGTGTTCCTTAATTAGAAAACTAAATGTTAATGCGTTGTGCAGAAACAGGCCACTCAGAATACAGAGAACAGGAAGTCGGCGAAGAGGGGTCGCCCCACTTACACAGGTGGCTCAAGGAATATTACTCGAGCAGTGGAGTTATCGGTAAATTACAATAGACCGACCTTTCTGAAATTCCTCAATATTAAGAGTTATTTTCTAATATTTCTAATATTAAGAGTTATTTTCTAATATTGCAGACAGCTCGGACAGTGGCGCAAGGTGGTACACCGAGCGTGCTGTCCGCATATCTTGCCGTCCACGGCACCTCGGCCGATCCCGCCATGGGAGATCTTCGATATCCCGACGTCGCTACCCAGGAGTATTGCGTAAGTGTTAAATATTTATTCTACCCATATTTGAAATTTTAGTTTTGGAAGCTTCAAGTTTAAATTTTATACTTATACTTTACTGCTTAATGTGGGTGTAGGAGCGGGTGGTTGAGCAGGCCGAGGCCTCGGGGATCGATTTTACCGGACAGAACGATCCGAGGCTGCTGACCCCAGTTCTGGACGCCGCACACGGAGGGCATTACGGAGGTTGGGAAAGAGGTCGGGGACTGGGCCCTAGCAGGTCCCATATGAGGTTGGACTCCACCCCGGCGGTTACTTCCTCCGTCTCCAGTGAGCGACGTGTCCAGCAGGAACTGGAGAGCTTGAGGGCCACCGTTGTGGAGTTGAAGGAGATGATGTTATGTATACTACTTTATAGTAAAATATCATGTCATATTATACATATCAACATATCCATAATTAGTACGTAGCTTGAGCTTATTTGGTTTTAGACTTAGGTTTGATTAATCATACATACATATGTAATTAAAATAAACAACGGTTATCCAAACTAGATATCCAAATAGGATTTCTAAATAACTTGATAATGATACGAATTCGAGTAATACATAGTTCTTACACGCTTCTTACACACGTTTGGTCCAGACGCGACAGGGGCAGAGGCATGCATCTCCTTCGGCTGCGGCTCCGCAAGCCACTACTTCGGCTGCGGTTCCGCAGATAGCTCCTATAGCTCCACCGCCCGCTCAGACTCCCGCAGCCGCGGCTCCGCAAGCGACTCCCTCGACGGCGGCTGCGCAGACAACATCGCCAGCTCCATAGGACGCTAAGACTCCCGCTCGTGCCGAATTGCAAGGTTTATTGACCGAGGAGCAGGCGTGCGTTATTCTATCGTTATTCAGAGGTGGAGCTGGACCGAGCTAGGGTAGCTTTTTGGTTCTTATTTTTTGAAACATGTATTTATTTATATCATACATATTGTACTACATTTTGAAACGATATTGATATTGATATTGGTTTATATTTATATCATATTCAGTATTTGGGTTTATTTTGTATATTATATGCGTGAGATGTGATTATGAATACTGCGATATATGTTGTGTGATGATTAATTTTATATTTTATTGATATATATATTATTGTGCACAGGGCGCGAAAAAATAAGGCAGCCCTTTTTTTAAAAAAAACAGATAATGTGTACCTACGGATTAATCCGTAGGTACACATGTTGCCCCTACGGATTAAGCCGTAGGGGCAAAATATCAGCAATAACTGATATTTTCCCCCTGATCTCAGTGTCAGGGGGGTTGGTCTTTCCCCTACGGATATATCCGTAGGGACTGAAAAAAGACCCCTACGGATAAGTACCTACGAATATATCCGTAGGGGATACTACTTGGCCCTACGGATATATCCGTAGGTACAGTTAATATAATTAAAATAGCCGTAAATAAAATAACTTTTTTTCCCCTACGCCCTAATCCATAGTTGCAAATGTACCTACATAGAACTCCGTAGGGGCAAGTTTTTGACCGTAGGGGCAAGTTCAGGGCTTCAACTTGCACCTACGGCCTTTGCACCTATAGATGAATTTTTTGCCCCTACGGAAGTATCCGTAGGGGCAGTGGGTTGCCCCTACGGATAAATCCATAGGGGCAACCCTTATTTCTAGTAGTGTAATGGTACAATTTTTCAAACTAGGTTTTAATTAATGTATAATTCGATGAAATTAAAAATTAAGTTATGGTTTGTATGGAATAATTAAGATATTAAGTTATCATCTTGGTCACTAGAATTGTTAAAACGTCATGTTTTGAATAAAATTGGAAATGGATGCTTACTAAGTTTCGGAATAAATAGCTTTTAAATGAGTTTGAGGTTTTGATAAATTATGACCAACTTAATATAATATCTAGAGTGTTGTAAGTGCGCAATTAGTTTTAGGTTTGGTGTTTTTCATGTATAGCGACCCTAGTGGTAGGTTGTGGTGTTGTCGCGAGCGCGTTTTGTGCACAAGTGCGTGCGCGTCTAGTTTGTGTGTGTGGTTGACTTGCATCATTGTATCCGTGACTATCGCATATTTATCCTTTTAATTGGTTATGTGTGATTCTAGGATCGGGTGCAGAGGTGTCGGACGCGGCGCTGAAAGACAAAACGGAGGTCGGATCAGATTAGTCGAGGTGTCCCGGTAAGTAGATGTATACATCTTTGGGGGAATCGTCTGGATGGCGCGAGGCGCCCCATAGTTAGGATTACTTTATTACTTGCAAAGTATATGCGTAATTATTTAGTTAACCATCCTATTTCATCGCACCATTTCATACTTATTCAAATATGCGATATCATCTCAAAGGATACTTGCACTATTACCACTGGTTCATGCTGCACGTGCACTACTCATGTGAACACATACGCCTTTGATAATTGTAGAAACTTTCTAGATTAGTATCGAAACATTTGCATCATACATGGCACTTTAACTGATAGTTGCATATATACATCGCATTTCATTTTATGGATATCATAGACAGTATCATTTTTCCCACACTTTCATGTATTATGATTCTTCTTGAGGATTTCTGTATTGATGAGATTTCTGGATTTTTTGGGGAAAACCGCAAGAATTTCAAAATATATTATCGTTTTGAAAACAGAAATTTTCGGTTTTCTCGTGTTGTGATGTGTGTGGTGTCCACCATGAGTTTTCTCGGTTCTTGAGTAGTATCATATACCCGATTCGAGGAGGGGGATGCACCGTCTACGGGTACATAGTGGGCCCGGTATGGTACCTCGGGGCAAGAAGATCACAGATGATGGCGTTAAACCCGGCAGGGGAGCACTACCTACCGGTTATTTATGACGCGGTGGATATCCAAAGGATACCAACCATAGTCGTGTGATTTGATGATATTGGCCGATCCGGACTGCCGAAGCCCGAGATATTGAGACTTGAGATATAGAGATATGAGATTTGAGACATTGAGATATACGGACTTTGTGTCAATATTTGACATGGATTTTAGTTGAATTCTTGATCATATTTTGTCACTTCATAAAAAGGTTTTATTATGTTAACGGTACAAAGTTCTCATATCAGATATATCACGATTTCGTGTTAATTATACATCCATGTTGCATCCAGATTTTGCATCGCATAATGTTGGCATATGTAGGATGCGGCGCATTGCGTGCATTCTTACGATAGACTTATTAGATGTTACTTACTACTCACAAGCTGGCAACTCACCTCCGTTGTGCCACAGTATCTTGCAGGTCGGACCCGTCAGCATTGTAGCGGCAGGAGTGCTTTTCTTAGTTTCTTTTGCTCAGACTTGCGACCTTACTCGTAAGTGGGTTACGAGGATTGCTTTTGGTTTCCATTTGTACTATTATTGTATCTAGTATTCTCCAACTACCATTTCTTCTATTGTATATGCGACCTAGTGATGAGACTGTGAGGTTTTGGATATATGTTGTTTCACTGTGGTCGAGCTCACTTGAGTCGATGTGATATTTTCTTACTTTTGAGTTTTATATGCTTATATTACTCATTTATTTTATATATAAATTGCGTGCGGTTATGAATCCGCCTTGGGCGAAGAGCTAGCTCCCGCTTGTTGATACCATTATTCATTACAGGTTTATATATTCTTGTTTATACCCGTTTGGGGTCAATATTTATAAAGGAGACGCTGCCGAAATTTTCGGAATAATTTGTTGCGTTAATAAAATGTTTAATGCGATTTGTTTTGGTTAAAAATGTTTTTCTTTTAACAAGTTTTCCTTCACTCTACAATTAATTCTGGTTTAGATTTTGGGCTTTGGCTTACTTAGATTACGTTACGCCTTGAGACGTTTCGTAATTTAAGTGTCAGTCATGTTCCACACCTTCGGGTCGTGACAAAGTTGGTATCAGAGCGTAGGGTTTTTGTAACGTTTTGAAAACCGTTTCGGTGAAATTTCGAAAAAACGGTAAAATAAGGGGGTTTTCTGTAAAAAGTCAAAATGCAAATATCTTTATTATAAAATTAATATACATATTCTAGCTATGTAATTACAAGTATTTGGTGTTTATTGAGCCACTGGTGAAATTTCAAATTTTCTGAAAAAAATATTATTTTAATATTATTTTAAGCCGGTAAGAAAATACATTAAATTAACGATAAATACAAATTTAAATGGGCTAATTTTAATCTTTAAAATCATGTTAATTAAAATCTAGTTGTAATATAAATTTTTAGTATTTTATTTCAAGTTTTAATGGGTTTTTATTATGGAGAACAAAAATATAATTAATTTAAGCTAAAACTTGCAATTTTGAGCTTGTGGGGGGGTCTTTTTGCATAGAATTTCTTTGTAAAATCTCTCTCACTCATTCCTCTCCATCATGGCCGGCCCTACCACTGCTGGAGCAGCCCACTCCCCCCCTCATTTTTTTTTCCATCTATTTTAAAAGTTCAATATGATAAGGATTAAAATATAGTAATTGGAGTATGGGTTTTTGTTGTTTGTGTGGTCTTTTGACTTTGAGAAACTTTCCCCAACTCCCCACACCCTCTCTCTCCTCTCCCCACCTGCATTTGGCCGAGCCCCCCATTTCGAACAGCTCTTCACTTCTTCATCTCACTTTCTCTTCAAAAAAATCCACAAAATTTTAAAATCAAAATCCAACTCCTACCCATTTCTCATTAACCATTCTAGCATGGATCTAGGGATCAAAATGGCATTTTAGGAGGCTAGATCTTGAGCTTGATCTCATCATGGGAGGTATAATCTCATGCTTTTGTTAAAATTTGTTATCTAGTTGCTTTAATCTAAGTTAACTAAGTGCTTAATTAGGTTTTCGATGAGTTTAATTGCATGATTAAAGATTTCAAGTTAGGGTTTTGTTGTGGAAATGGGTTATGATAAATTGTGCATGGTTTTGTGTTGTGGATTAACATCTTAAGTTTTATAGAAAGCTAATTTAGTTGTTAATTCCAAACCATTACGTATAAAATGCCCTAATTAAGTTATTTTGCTAACTAGAGTTTTGGAAAATTATTAAATGCTTTAGATTAAATTATAATTATGGTTTCATGTCATTATAGATAATATATTGAGTGGTTTAATGCTTTTAGTTCATGAAAATCCTAGCTAAATTGTTGTTTGTGCGTTTTTGCTATAAATTGTTAAAAAAATTGGGTATTTTGTAAACTAGAATTTTGGGGTTAATGGAATTTAATGAGATTAAATTATGGAAATTGTTTTTATGACTTATTTAAGATATTTAATAAGTATTATGGCCACTAGATTTGTTTAAACATCATGTTTTGTACAAAAACGGCGAATTGTGCCTGCTAGATTTTCGGAAAAATGACTTTTTAAGTGAAATTGGGGTTTTTGTGAATTTTAACCTATTTTATATTAAAATTAGTGTTCGTGAATGTGCAAATGAGTGTATTTGGGTTTTTCTCAATGATTTGGCGTTTGTACGCCGACGTCGAGGGTTTTTGGGTTGATTTGTGAAAGCAACCATAGGTTTTGACCTATGTGGGATTCGTGTGTCGTTTTGGTCATGAGTCGGATTTTAATACGATACGGTGCGTTATGATATGTAGGTACCCCATGTGGACTTCGAGACGACAAGCAAGCGCGTGGCGACGTCGGCACCGGCGAACGAGGACCAGGTGAGTAGATTTATATCTACGGGGAGAAGTCGGGTGGATGGCGTATAGCACCCCCGCAGTCCGTGGTGGTGTATACGGATGCGTATATACACCAACAATTATTATATGTTATTTCGGATTAATAACGATGTTTAGGATGGATATTGGTGTGTTGGATTATTTTAGTGTTGCGAACCCTAGAGTAGTGTTGCACTACACATACACACATACATACTTGCATACATTCCTATTTATATGTGCTCATGGGATTCTCTATAGTTATGTGTTCACATGGGTATGGGACTATATGGTCACATACGGATTTGAGGACGATACTTGGGATTGAGCCGAGTCGATGAGATTGGTTTTGTGGTGGTGATATCGGTTTGTACGAGACTGTCGATCAGTAGTCAGATCATGACTATATTGATGATTTTAGTATTGTACTAGACATAGGTCAGTACCCTGGACTATGATCTTGGATAAAGAGGATACCAGATGAATAGTGTGATGAATATGATATTAACCCATACCCAGATTTGGGGATGCCGTACGACGGATTTACGTACGAGCTATATTTTGATGATTGATCCGCACTCTTGACTTGGGATGTCTGATTATAGATATGGTATCGGATATGATATTATGGAGGCGGGATCACCGACTAATATATATACAGGTATGCATATGTATCGACTCAGATGTTAGGCGGTTTCCTTACCTGTAGTCCAGCTTGTTAGCTTAGCCCTTTAGTTTAGTTTACTTGTTAAATTAGATTCGATTCTTACCTATTTCAAAAACTAACGAATCATGGGTATTTTAAAAGACAGCCCAAGGGATCCTACGGATATTTCAAAAGACGTATCTTTTCATAAAAACACCGTAGCCCCTATTTTCAAAACCCCATGATTCGTGTTATTTCAAAAGGCACCATTTGTAGGACTTATATTAGGTTAATGCAGATTGTAAGTCTACGCTAGCGCCCCGGCCGTCAACAGACGCCAAATGCGGAACAAAAAACTTTTAACTGGCGCTATCGTATACTTTAACCCGGATCTGCCATTATTGCTAAACTAACAAACTGTAAAGAGTGTAGAAAGGTTATACCGAACGATCCGAGTCCTTCGTTCTTTAACCATCATCCCACGCTCCGTTGCGGCTGCTCCGATCTCGTCGATCTCCGATCTGCTCGTCCAGGTGGCACCACATCACTGATTCTTTAAATGGGCTCCCGCCTCTGACTCGAGGCAACTCGGTCGTCAAGTTTGCTAAAAGAGACGACCAAGATTGATGTAGAGAATGAGTAGATGACTTTGTCTCTCTTCGTCCAAGTCCGTGGACGATCGGTTAATGAAGTTGCCATTTTATCGGGTGATGGAAATGAAAGAGGCAATGAAATTTCCATGCACCCTAAACCATAGTCTTTTCTCTCCAAAAAGGAAATCAATCTCTCTCTCACTCAAGGGGGCCGGCCACAATTTATGCAAGAGGGAGGTGATGGTAGGAGCAAGGAGGGGGTGACCATAAGAAAAATATCAAGCATAAAGATCTTAACCAAAACAAAATGCTTTAAAGTTAAAGCATGAGTCATAAACCTAGTCATCATGCATTAATGAACCATTAAATGCATCCAATGAAAACTCAACACCAATTAATCCTAGTCACCTCATCTAGATGCTTCTAGAACACTGACTCACCTCAACTGAAGAAAAGATAAATCCGTCTTTAACCAAATGTTAAAAGACGGCTGATAGAAAACTGGAAACTGGCAACTTCCAAAAGTGATCCTGAAACAACTTTCAGGATAACCCCGTAACTGTATAAATATACCCGCATTTGTATTACGACCGAATACAAATGCAACTGAGACAAAGATATTATACCTACTCAATACAATACTCGGATCCGGCTTAAACCAAAGCCGACCAGTATCATCTGCCCGAAAACTGACACGTGCGTAAACGCACGTGCATTTTCCGAACCCTGCCATAAAACCATACGGCCTCTACAACGTTTCGCCCGAACTTGGGAAACTGTCTGTGGGGGACTCTAATGACTCGTCAGTACCCTGGCAGTAGGTTTAACCACAAACCGTCAGCGGCACTAGCTATGCGTAACGGCTGTCCATGGACTGACCTCAAGGGTGGCCGATGAGCGAACTCAAGGGAGGCCGATGAGCGCACTCATCCGAAAACCCTACTGAGCCTAACAGTGAGAATGTATATACAGTCCGGTCCGTTCTTCTATGAGTATCGCATATCCGCCTAGGGGGCTAGTAACGTCAGACCCCTAGAAGCAGTATAAGTCGTGTCGGAGTGTAGCCCAATAACACCCTGAGATACTACTGGAGTACCTACCAGTAAATCTCCTGCCATGGCCATGGACTTTGTGTAATGGCTCTCCTAGACACAGCACGACCTCGCCCCCAATACCGGGAGAGACGAATCCCCTACCGATCCGCTCACGTGCCTCCATATGGCTCGGGACTGTACCCAAAAGCTACCTGTTTGCACGACTCCTTTGAGCCGTGGTAGGGTAGAAATCAAAGCACAGTGGGAACTCACACGAGACAAATGACGACCTCAGGTCGATGAACTAACCTGTACACATGTCACCAGGGAACTGCTATCTGACGATAGGTATAGTACTAACTAGCAGATTCCCGGCGAGTCCTGTCCGGTGTACTCATAACCCAATGAGCACCTGTATACATCTTAGGTGATCCAACTGACACCAGTGGCTTGTGAGACCGGCCACCGCCCCTCGTCGGGGTCTCGACTGTATACACTAGTCTACTCCGGAGTATCGATGCCCTGTCTCGAAACTCCCACGACTAGGGACCACAATTAAGGATATGCATATAAACTACCCAACTCTCACGTATATGATCACCATCATACTGTTGGTAGTAAAGCAAGATCCTAAGGGCTCTATCAAAGTGTAACATGCAATCAGTCACCTGAACATGTACACGACTGATAAAGGCAAACCAGATAGCATACTATCATCTCGAGTAAGACTGTCCTACCGGGATAGGTCCTCCGCAATCATTGCAATCACGTACCTGCGATCCAATAATTGACTATGAGGGCACTATCTCCAACACAGATTAGTTATAGTTGAGTCTAGTATTCAGCTCCCGCTCATTATTGTTGTTCGCTCCGCATCACATGCTTATATTATGCTTCATATTCTACTGTTGCTATCTTGTGGTTAGGACACCAGCACCATTACCGATGATGCGTATGTTCCACGTACACTTAATTGCCGGCTCACACACATCTTCATCGGTAATTGCCATGTCACGTACACCTTAGAAATATTATTGCTTGACTGTAAGTCCATGCTACCTCTCCCGGTACTTTCGGGAAAGCGGAATTTGGTAAAAAATTATTTTTACGGAGGTGGTAACATGGACCTAAAACCCGGATCTTGGTTAAACATCTATCTAACATCCTAACTATGAGTTTCTTGGTACTCGGTTAGGGGGTTATACCTTGCTTGTCTTGAACTCCTTCGTCTTCAAAGCTCCGATGGTGGTCCGATGGCTTCTTCTCGTCGTCTCCGTACGCCGAAGATAGATCCACCTGAAAGCTCCAACCTTTAGCTCCTTCTTCGTTCTTTGAAGAAACTAGTTCACTTGGTTTGCTAAACCTAGTGAACTAGAATGACTAGAGAAGAAATAGAATGGGATTTTATCTATGGTTCTTGATTCTCAACTCATGAGACAATAGAACCATAGGATCAAGAGAGGGAGCAAGAGGTTGAGGGTGAGAGCAAGAGGAGAGCTCAAGAACAAGAGAGAGAATGAGCAAGAAAGAATGAGGCTCTCTTTTGTCTTTCACCCTCTCATAATCCAAAGTGATCATAACTCATCATATCAAAAAAAAGTCTTATGTGATGGTTGAAGCAACCATAACCATATCATTTCATGCACTCATTTTACACAAATGAGCAAGTAAACAAAAGTCTTTGCCATGAAATGATGGCTATGGTTATCATGATGGTCAACTAGTCAAGCCTAGTCAACCGGTCAACAAAGTCAACAAGTCAACAAAAGTCAACAAGTCAACAAAGTCAACAAAAGTCAACAACCATGTCACCATAATACTTAATTAATATAATAGTTAATCACATATCATATTCTCATTAGGGTTGAGCAAAAAGTCAAATAGTCAACGGTCAACTGTCAACAACCCTAATGAGAATCCGCTGCCTCTGCCTCCCTGTCAACTGTGCATACACACCCGCATCCGCGTTCCGAGGAACACGAATGCAAACTGGATAAATCCAATCCCATAAGGTACACTAGGATCTGGCTTAAACCAAAGCCCGCTAGTGTAAACTGTCCGGACACTGTACGTGCACAAGTGCACGGATGTGACCGAACCCTGTCGCAAAACCATGCGACCTGTCGCAATACCATGCGACCTCTACTCTTTTGCCTAAAGGCGAAAAGCTTTCTGTGTGGGACTCTAAAGATTCGACACTACGCTGGCAGTGGGTTTAACCACAGACCGCAAGCGGCACTAGCTGTGCGTAACGGTCCCCAGGTAATGCCGATAAGAAGACCGACGAGGCGAAACCCATCTGAACTCCTACTGAGCCTGAGTGTGACTTCTCCGTACAGTCCGGTCTGTTCGTCTGATACATCGCATGGCGGGCCTAGGGGGCGGTAATCGTCAGTCCCCCAATAGCGGTACAAGTCGTGCCGGAGCGAAGCCCAAAACACCCTGAGATAACACTGGAAACCTACCAGTATATCTCGTTTGCCCTGGCCAGGGACTACTCGTGTAATGGCTCTCCTAGACACAGCGCGATGTCAACCCCCAATACCGGGAGAGACGAATCCTGTCTAACCGTCACTGCCTCCAAGTGCTTCGGGACTGCACCCAACCACTACCTGTTTGCACGACTCCTTTGAGCCGTGGTAGGGTAGTGATCAAAGTACAGTGGGAACACACTCGAGGCGGAGTGACAGTGTTAAGTCAGCGGACTAAGCTGTACTCATGTCACCTGGGAACTGATAACTGACGATAGGTATAATACCAACTAGTCAGTTCCCGACGAGTCCTGTACAGTGTACCCGTAACCTAACGAGCACCCGCATACTATCTCAAGTACGACGTACTGACGGCTGTGGGACAGACCGTCTCCCACACTGGGATGAGAAGCGCATGCGCTGGTCTACTCCGGAGTATCGATGCCCTGTCTCGATAGTCCTGCGACCAGGGACCTGCATAAGGATGTGCTTATAGATTACCCAGCCCCACTAGTGTGACGGCCATCACATCGCTGGTAATCAAGCAAAGATCCTAAGGGCACTACTAATGTGTATAGGCGATATACAAAAATAAACACATGTACACATTGAAGTAGAAACAAACCAAGTAGCATACTACTATTTTGAGCAAGATTGTATATACAAGGTGAATATCCCAAGCATCCATTAAGTAATATACAAACTAGTATGATACAGTAATGGCCTCTAGGGCATATACACTAACAATCTCCCACTTGCACTAAGGCCATGTACTGGCGTATCGAAGACCTATCATCTCGATCAGCCGCTCGAACTGAGTCTGGGGTAGGGCCTTGGTGAATGGATCTGCAGTGTTATCTTCTGAAGCGACTCTCCGAACCTCGATCTCCTGGCGATCTATGATCTCCCTGATCAGGTGATACCGCCTTAAGATGTGCCTGGATCTCTGATGGGACCTGGGTTCCTTCGCTAAAGCTATAGCCCCGTTGTTGTCGCAATACAGAGGTATTGGATCAACAATGGACGGAACCACCTGAAGTTCTTTCAAGAACTTCCTCATCCAGACAGCTTCTTTTGCGGCATCAGATGCAGCGATGTATTCCGCTTCCATCGTCGAGTCTGCAACGGTTTCCTGTTTGGAACTCTTTCAACACACCGCCCCTCCATTGAGGGTAAAGACAAAACCCGACATGGACTTGGAATCATCCTTGTCACTCTGGAAGCTGGAGTCAGCAAAGGCCTCGATCTGGAGGTCTTTTCCGCCATACACCAAGAACATCTCCTTAGTCCTTCTCAGGTACTTGAGAATGTTCTTTACCGCTATCCAGTGTTTCTCCCCAGGATTTGACTGATACCGGCTTACCACACTCAGTGCATAAGCTACATCCGGTCTGGTACACAACATCGCATACATTATAGAGCCTACCGCAGAAGCGTAGGGTATAATAGACATGCGATCCCTCTCCAAATCAGTCTTGGGAGACATCTCTTTAGAGAGGGTGATCCCGTGACAAGCCGGTAGGTTACCGCGCTTGGAATCTTCCATACTGAATCTCTTCAGTATGGTGTCGATGTACCTGGACTGTGAAAGTCCTAATATCCTCTTGGATCTGTCACGGTAGATCCGGATACCCAAAATGTACGAGGCATCACCCAGGTCTTTCATGGAGAACCTGTGTGACAAGAACCCCTTGACAGATTGTAGCATAGGAATGTCATTTCCTATTAAGAGAATGTCATCCACGTATAAAACGAGGAATACTACAGTTCTCGCTACAAATCTACAATAGATGCATGGTTCATCTGGATTTTTGATAAAGCCAAATTCTTTGACCGTCTCATCAAAGCAGATGTTCCAACTCCGCGATGCCTGCTTTAGTCCATAGATGGACTTAAGCAACTTGCACACCTTTCCGCTGCTCCCACTCTGAATGAAACCCTCTGGTTGGTCCATATAGACACACTCCTCTAAATTTCCATTTAGAAAAGCTGTCTTTACGTCCATTTGCCAGATCTCATAATCGTGGAAGGCAGCAATGGCAAGAAGGATCCGAATGGATTTCAGCATGGCTACTGGAGAAAAGGTTTCGTCATAGTCTAAGCCAGGTCTTTGACGAAAACCCTTTGCTACCAGCCTAGCTTTATAGGTCTCAACCTGTCCATCTACACCAATCTTCCTTTTGAAGATCCACTTGCATCCTACGGGTTTTACCCCGTCTGGAGCAATGTCCAACGTCCATACCTTGTTGGTGTACATGGACTCCATTTCGGTCCGCATTGCATCCAGCCATTTCACTGAGTCAACGCTCTGAACGGCCTGCTGGAAGCTAGTAGGCTCATCATAATCTATGATGCAATCTTCTCTATCCCCGTTTATGAGAAAACCGCAGTATCTCTCGGGCGGATGAGACTGCCTACTACTCCTGCGGAGTGGCGTAGGAATGTCCTGTTCTGTTGAACCCTCTGGTTCCAGTAAGCTTTCAGTAACAGTCTGTGGTTCTGGAACTTCTTCCAGTTCTATTGTGTTCCCACTTATCTGGGTTTCCAAAAACTCAGTTTCCAAGAAGCGGGCATGCTGAGAAACAAAGACCTTTTGTTCCTCAGCGAAATGGAAAAGATACCCCCTGGAGTTCCTTGGGTATCCCACAAACTTACACTGTACTGAACGTGCCTCAAGCTTGTCCGCATGCTGCTTTTTTACAAAAGCTGGACATCCCCATACCTTAAGATACTTAAGACAGGGTTTCTTCCCAGTCCACATCTCATATGGGGTGGTAGGCACAGTCTTGGTGGGAGCCTTGTTCAAGAGATACGCAGCTGCTTCTAGTGCATATCCCCAGAATGATCGCGGTAACTCAGCGTTACTCATCATGGACCGAACCATATCCAATAGGGTACGGTTCCGTCTCTCCGATACACCATTATGTTGCGGAGTGTATGGAGGAGTAAGCTGAGAGAGAATACCATTCTCTTTTAAGTAATTCAGGAATTCGGCACTTAAGTATTCTCCACCTCGATCCGATCATAGAATCTTAATACTTTTGCTGGTCTGTTTCTCTACTTCATTCTTATACTCCTGGAATTTTCCAAAGGCCTCGGACTTATGTTTCATTAAGAAGACATAACCGTACCTTGAGAAGTCATCCGTAAAAGTAATGAAGTAAGAATGTCCGCTTCGGGCATGTGTAGACATTGGACCGCACACGTCACTGTGTACGAGTCCCAAAAGCTCGCTCGCTCTTACTCCATGTCCAGTAAACGGAGTCTTTGTCATCTTTCCTTTGAGACAGGATTGACAAGTGGCATACGACTGATATTCGAACGCATTCAAATACCCTTCTGTATGTAACTTCGTCAACCTTCTCTCATTGATGTGATCCAATCTACAATGCCATAAGAAAGTCTGATTTATTTCTGGAGACTTTCTTTTGTGTGTATTCTGGACATTAAAAATCTGTGGTTGGTTCAACACGTATATACCATTACTCAATGTACCTGACCCAATCAAAACTTGATTAAGGTGAATGTTTACAACATTACTTACAAACGCAAATTCATAACCTTCTTTAGAAACTAAAGATACAGAAATGATATTACAAGTTGCGTTGGGTACAAAAAAGCAATTACGCAAAACCAAAACATGTCCATCTGACATTCCCAGGTGATAGTCCCCCACGGCTTTAGCATCCATGCTAGCTCCGTTCGCAACTCTGAGGGTCATGTCACCTGCCTTCAAAACCCTACGGTTTCTCAACGCCTGCAAAGAATTACAGATATGAGATCCTGATCCGGTATCCAATACCCAGGAAGTAGAGTTTATTGAAAGACAGTTTTCAATAACATACACACCTGAAGCTGAAGCTGCAACCTGCTTCAATTCCTGTGTTCTGGCCTTCCAGGCCCTGCAATCATTCTTCCAGTGTCCTTTCTTATGACAATAGAAGCATTCTTCCTTATCCACAAGCTTCCCCGCTATCTTTGTTGCTTTACCTTTTCCCTTCGTATCCACTTTACTAACACCGCCCCTTGGTTTGGCGGGGGCCTTCTTCTTCTTTCCCTTGGCTTTCGCCTTGGACCTAGAAGAAGATGATCCTCCTACAAACAAAGTGGATGTATCCCTACCTTTCTGTAGGGTGCCCTCTGCGCTCCTCAGCATGTTGAGGAGCTCTGAAAGTTCAACCTCTTTTTCTTGTAAGTTGAAGTTCAGTATAAACTGGGCGTAAGTGGAAGGAAGGGACTGGAGAACTATATCCGTATATAGCTCACTCTCCAATGTGATCCCTAGGTCAGCGAGCTCCTCAATGTAGCCGATCATCTTTAGCACGTGCTCGGCTACTGATGATCCGACGGCCATTCTTGTCGAAAATAACTTTTTCGACGCTTCGTATCTTGCGATACGAGATTGCTCTCCATACAGTTCTTTGGTATGAAGCAATATGGATTCCATGTCCATATTCTCATGCCTCCTCTGATGTTCGTTGTCCATCGAGGCAAGCAGGAGGCATTTGGCCTTCGCGCTATCAATCTCCCAAGTCTTGCGGATTTCCTTATCCGCGACGCTGGAAGTTGGACCAGGGACAGGGGGAGCTTTGGTGGTAAGAAGATACCCCAGCTTGTCGTAAGTGATTGCTATCTTGACATTCCTGAGCCAATCTTTGTAGTTTGGCCCTGTCAGTTTGTTTTTATCTAGGAGTAACTTAAGTCCAGTCATGTTGATTGGTCGCTGCAATTAGGAGAGAGAAGAAGAAACACTCAGCATGATGCTCTTGCAAGTTTAGAGTGGTTTTTAGTTTGTCTAAACAGGATGGCTCCCACTGTTTCTCGAATCCCTCCTCAAACCATAAAGGAAGAATTAGTCAGGATCAATCCCACCGTACAATACTTGCTTAACCGTTCAGCCAGGCCGGTGTCGGTACTTCGAGGGAGGTTTTCCAACGCTTTCGCGAAGTTCCTTAATTAAAGAACCTCTTTTCCCTGGGGGCGTAGCCCCGCTAACACCTTTCTAGGCACCTACTAGGTTTATAGCATTGATCGTTTAGTGAGAAATTTCCCGAGGAGTAGCATATACTCACAGTAGGATCGGGATCCAAATATCATCGCGTGACGAAACTGAAGGAATCCTACCAGAATCATCACACTCCAAATGGTATGCAAATCTAGCAAGTTTCAGTACTTATGAAACTCCCGATGTGGATTTTTGCCCCATGCTCTTATGACCTTGACGAAGGTCAACCAATCATAAGTCACATGTCAAGTTCTGCCCGTCATTATCCAGGTTAATTTGAATCCACCCGTATATACCCTTGACGAAGGTCAACAAGGTAATGCGAATGTCCCAAACCAACGCATCTATCTATGCTACATATGAATACCCAATAGCTACCAATCACTATGCCTTGACGAAGGTCAACAAACACAGCTTGAATACTATTGAATATTCATACGAAACGACGGAGGGCTACGAATGGTTTTGGCAAAACCGTGAACGTAGTGAACTTGATTTGGTCGATGGAACGAGATAGCTTTTAAAAGGAGTGGCTCAAGCTCCGCATTTAAAAGTTGGTTTTGAAAAGAACCGAGTGGTTTTTCGAAAGTGTTCCAACGACTTTAACTTGGTTTATTATCTTGCATTAGTTCTTTTAATGCGTGATATTCTTGCATTAGCTCTTTTAATGCGTCCCATCATTTAATCCTACCATTGCAGAAAACAACCAAAATATGACGTACGCTTATGCCATTCACATTCGCCACGGGGCCCCGTCATTACCCGTTAGGTTACTTAACTAACGACAGAGCGGGGGCTAGGCTAGCGCGTCTGTAAAACATAAGCAACGCCTAAATAATATCATATATAGATATACTGCAATGATAAACATTTCAGATCACAGATGAATACATTGGATATACTAGGAATCTGTAATTCGTACGAGCCTGTAACGAAAGACAAATTACACGGTCGCGGTGAATAGCCAAAACCCCACCCAAGACCCCTACGGGTGCGGCAAACTACCCGCCAAGTACCCGAAGCGTAGTAACCTCCCTCATCTCTATGAGTAGGCCACTCGACACTTCGGCATACCCGGTAGTTTATGCACCCCCTCCATGGGTCTATCCTAGGAGAAAAAACAGTAAAAAGAAATTATACAATGACGGCTACAACCCCGACCCGGTTGTGCGGCCATACAAATAATTATTACATCAATTTACAAATTTACATGAATAGAAAGAAAAGAAAACTCTCGTCTCACAACCCCCGGCTATTCACCCGCGACAATCCAACATATTCATATACACATTCCATCAACATTACAGATCACAGATTTGTATAACCCCCACTAATCGACATATAGCGATTAGTAGACATTCAATACAAATATCACATTACAGAAAAACCCGTTAGCTCAAGTCTTTTAGAAGTTCGATCAAAAAATACGGATTTTCGGGACCCCAAAATAAAATTTTCGTTTTGGAAAATCTGGGTTGAAAATATATATGCTAAAAATCCCAAAATACCCCCATAAAAACACTGCACCAAAAATTTACCTCGGCCGAGTCGACTCGGCCGAGGATCCGCGGCGGGAGCGTGCTTCCGCCGCGTTTCCGCGGCCCTTTGACTCGAACGTTGGACAATTTTTGGTGGGTGCTCACAGAAAAGCCTGAGCCGATTTTAGGTGTTAAAATAATCAACTTTTGAACAGTGGAAAAATCGACAGAAACTGCAAATTTTTGGGGTTTGTTTCGGGACTTTTTCGTTGATCGATCTTCTAGTTACTTGCTAACATGCTAGATAGAGTTTAACTAGGCTCTGATACCACTGTAAGTCCATGCTACCTCTCCCGGTACTTTCGGGAAAGCGGAATTTGGTAAAAAACGATTTTTACGGAGGTGGTAACATGGACCTAAAACCCGGATCTTGGTTAAACATCTATCTAACATCCTAACTATGAGTTTCTTGGTACTCGGTTAGGGGGTTATACCTTGCTTGTCTTGAACTCCTTCGTCTTCAAAGCTCCGATGGTGGTCCGATGGCTTCTTCTCGTCGTCTCCGTACGCCGAAGATAGATCCACCTGAAAGCTCCAACCTTTAGCTCCTTCTTCGTTCTTTGAAGAAACTAGTTCACTTGGTTTGCTAAACCTAGTGAACTAGAATGAGTAGAGAAGAAATAGAATGGGATTTTATCTATGGTTCTTGATTCTCAACTCATGAGACAATAGAACCATAGGATCAAGAGAGGGAGCAAGAGGTTGAGGGTGAGAGCAAGAGGAGAGCTCAAGAACAAGAGAGAGAATGAGCAAGAAAGAATGAGGCTCTCTTTTGTCTTTCACCCTCTCATAATCCAAAGTGATCATAACTCATCATATCAAAAAAAAGTCTTATGTGATGGTTGAAGCAACCATAACCATATCATTTCATGCACTCATTTTACACAAATGAGCAAGTAAACAAAAGTCTTTGCCATGAAATGATGGCTATGGTTATCATGATGGTCAACTAGTCAAGCCTAGTCAACCGGTCAACAAAGTCAACAAGTCAACAAAAGTCAACAAAGTCAACAAAGTCAACAAAAGTCAACAACCATGTCACCATAATACTTAATTAATATAATAGTTAATCACATATCATATTCTCATTAGGGTTGAGCAAAAAGTCAAATGGTCAACGGTCAACTGTCAACAACCCTAATGAGAATCCGCTGCCTCTGCCTCCCTGTCAACTGTGCATACACACCCGCATCCGCGTTCCGAGGAACACGAATGCAAACTGGATAAATCCAATCCCATAAGGTACACTAGGATCTGGCTTAAACCAAAGCCCGCTAGTGTAAACTGTCCGGACACTGTACGTGCACAAGTGCACGGATGTGACCGAACCCTGTCGCAAAACCATGCGACCTGTCGCAATACCATGCGACCTCTGCTCTTTTGCCTAAAGGCGAAAAGCTTTCTGTGTGGGACTCTAAAGACTCGACACTACGCTGGCAGTGGGTTTAACCACAGACCGCAAGCGGCACTAGCTGTGCGTAACGGTCCCCAGGTAATGCCGACAAGAAGACCGACGAGGCGAAACCCATCTGAACTCCAACTGAGCCTGAGTGTGACATTCTCCGTACAGTCCGGTCTGTTCGTCTGATACATCGCATGGCGGGCCTAGGGGGCGGTAATCGTCAGTCCCCCAATAGCGGTACAAGTCGTGCCGGAGCGAAGCCCAAAACACCCTGAGATAACACTGGAAACCTACCAGTATATCTCGTTTGCCCTGGCCAGGGACTACTCGTGTAATGGCTCTCCTAGACACAGCGCGATGTCAACCCCCAATACCGGGAGAGACGAATCCTGTCTAACCGTCACTGCCTCCAAGTGCTTCGGGACTGCACCCAACCACTACCTGTTTGCACGACTCCTTTGAGCCGTGGTAGGGTAGTGATCAAAGTACAGTGGGAACACACTCGAGGCGGAGTGACAGTGTCAAGTCAGCGGACTAAGCTGTACTCATGTCACCTGGGAACTGATAACTGACGATAGGTATAATACCAACTAGTCAGTTCCCGACGAGTCCTGTCCAGTGTACCCGTAACCTAACGAGCACCCGCATACTATCTCAAGTACGACGTACTGACGGCTGTGGGACAGACCGTCTCCCACACTGGGATGAAAAGCGCATGCGCTGGTCTACTCCGGAGTATCGATGCCCTGTCTCGATAGTCCTGCGACCAGGGACCTGCATAAGGATGTGCTTATAGATTACCCAGCCCCACTAGTGTGACGGCCATCACATCGCTGGTAATCAAGCAAAGATCCTAAGGGCTCCACTAATGTGTATAGGTGATATACAAAAATAAACACATGTACACATTGAAGTAGAAACAAACCAAGTAGCATACTACTATTTTGAGCAAGATTGTATATACAAGGTGAATATCCTAAGCATCCATTAAGTAATATACAAACTAGTATGATACAGTAATGGCCTCTAGGGCATATACACTAACAGACATGGCCTGTTAGCTAATAGTTTAGACATGATATTAGTGTACTTTCCATATATGTTAGTTTAGACATTATAGTTATTACCTGCTACTTCATGCATACAGATATTCATTGTTATGCCGCATTCATGGATTCTCATGCATATATTCACTTTTTACGTGCTATTGAGGTTTTGGATTCGGATTCCATGAGATTTTTTGGATTTAGGGAAAACCGCAAAACATATACAAACTTCTTCTTTCTTTTTTTAAATAAAAAGTGCGGTGTTTTCCCATGATGTATGAGTCGTCCACCATGAGTTTGCTGATGGATTTTGAGACCCGATTCGAGGAGACGGATGAACCGTTTCGGGTACATGGTGGACCCGGTAAGGTACCCCGGGGCAAGAAGCGCGTGATGATGACGATGTGAGCCGGGCAGGGGAGCACTACCTACCGGTGATTTTACCCGACGCGTTGGATATCCGGAGGATAACGTCGTGGTCTTGAGATGGATGGTAGGGGCCGGTCTGGACTGACGGCGTCCTAGATATTGTGATTGAGACATTGAGATTTCGAGATATTGAGGTACAGAGACCGTGATACAGAGATATCGAGATATTGGGATTACGTTTTGTGCCGATGCTAGGCACTGTTTTATGCTGATTTCATTATGATACCTCATTTTAAAAATACAAAGGGAATCTCACTAAATTATGAAAACAGTTCTTCACTTACATGTATTCTGTTTTCATGCATTCATACCTCATTCATATGATATTTTGTTACCTGAGGCACTGACACGGGCACATGAGATTACACTCGGGTTAGATGTTTACCCTAGCCTTGTTTTAGGTTGCATGTTTTATATATAATTGAGGATATATTATGATCATTGACCTAGGTTGCGTTATTTATGCGATTTCTTTCCGTAGATGTTTTTCTATTCACGAGTTGGCAACTCACCCCCGTTGTGCCCCAGTTTCTTGCAGGTTTGCCGTACAGGTTTCATTACGGCTTTGCGGGCATAGTTTCCTTCGGGTGATTTGCTAGTAGGTGGGTTTACTTGTATCGTACCCCCATTATATAACTTGTATTTTAATATTTTATTGTATCTAGAAGTTCCATCAACCGAACATGTGTTATTTTTGAGATAGAGACCAGTGATGTTATTCTTTCGACCTTAGAGTCGCGCGTTATATTTCTGCAGATTTCTTGTGGTTTTGAGTTTCCTTTTGAGTTTGATCCTCGCCGTTGGCGTTGTATATTATATTGCTTGTGTGGTTGTGACCGTCGATTGACGAAGAGCTAGCTCCCGCTTGGGGATGCATTTTTATTGATTTCGTATACTATTCATGTTGTATCCCGTTTGGGGGATAGTATTTACAAAGGAGACTCTGCCGAAATTTTCAGGAAATTTTTGATGTTTTTAGAAACCCACATAATTCGGCTTATGCTTTTAAAACTACTTATTTAAATTGGTTTTCCTACTCTTTACTACTCTTCTTGGTTTGGATTTCTGGGTTTTCGGCTTACTTAGAATACGTACGCCTTGAGACGTTCGTAATTTAAGTGCCGGTCATGTTCCGTACTTTCGGGTCGTGACAAAGTTGGTATCAGAGCGTTAGGTTTTACCTTTGGAGCGTAGGATGACCTTTGGTTGATGGAATGGGTGACTAAAGTAGAGTGACGTACCGTAGGTATGTTCCGCGGCATATTTACGATACGCTACTCCACTTAAGAAGCCTTAGGATGTACTTTTCTTTGCTCAGTATTATATTCATTCCGATCTAGCCTCATCAGTACCAGTTATGGTTTTGCTGCCATGATTACGGGCAGGGAGAGCTACAGCTAGAGTTGCGGTCAGCACGAGCTCGTCACGAACGAGGACTGACCAGGGCGAAATTCCGGCAACACACGATTGCAGAGATGTGTCTTTTTACTGTGTTTCCGTGCCACGAGCGTTTGGCGGATCGCCTTTATGAGGTTACTCGGATGTGCTGATCGACACTAGAGGATTGAGCCAATGATAGAGGCCAGCCAGATTTTGATGACCGTTGGTGTGTTGCTTATTCATGATGATCGAGGCACTGTTCAGCGTGCAGATGAGCGAGCCAGTTATTGCTGCGAATGACGAGATATTGCCCCAGATGCTGGAATTAGTGCAGAACGAGTTGTACTAAGAGATGATAGAAGGTCGCTAGTCATCGAGGATGAATGACTAGGACATGTGGATCGTTCGCCTACCCCGATGCGAGGTCATCAGATAGATTGATTCCAGCTAGAGACGACTTCACGCGGAGATGTTGGGAGTCGACAGAGACGATCGAATGTCAGAAACCTATTATTCCAAGTTTAAAGTAGTTGGAAAGACATGCAGGCAATTCTATGGTCCCTCTAGAAGAATGAAACCCTAACTCGACTTAATGACCGTGTGAAAGCCTTTGAACCTTCGGGTTTGCGGCAGTTCCACGGCGCCATTAGTGAGGCTTGGGTTTGCCCTTCTACGGCTGGACCACCGATGCTGTGGTATGTACTCGATACTATTAAACTGTGCCCAAGATGTTGAGCTCTTGGGGGATTATGAGGTTTTGACGACTCGATCGGATGGCTCGACGTAATTCAGATGCTAGGTGGTGAGATGCATTTCTTGGGAGACTCCAGATACGAGGATAGTCATTGGAGCTCAGTCCATGCAGCCACGACGAGATGAGTCCAGAGCAGTCGACATTAGAAAAATGGAGTAAGAGCTTCGTACAAGATCTGGATATGATGACGTTCCCTTCCGCCGACATCAGGGATGCGATACGTATGCCAAGGCATTGTACTTGGGTATACCTTCCAGAAGGAGTCGCGATGAGTATGCAGCCCTTCCGGAATGAGAACAGATCTAGTAAGGGACGATGACTTCCGGACAGTTCGGCAGAGACGAGATTTGGGAGAGATCCCGACAGGACCTTTCTGGAATGAATTACAAGAAGACCTTGACCCAGGAGTGGTCATTGTTACGCACACTAGCAGGCCAGAGTTCATGATCATCGACGAGACGTCCCATTAGTGACCGCGACAGTTGGCCCGAGATTCTTAGAGGATGCTCTTGAGCGGTACTATGCCGCCATTATTGATTTCGATGTTTTGGGTGATTTATTCGAATGATTTGATTTTGATGATTGAGGATTTACGATCCTTGCACAGTGTTGCACTTGATATCGTTTTTGTGCTTGGGTTTCACATGTTTGTGATTTTACGGTTTTAGACATTTGAGTTGATTTTGTGCGTATGCACGCACACGATTTGGTTCCTGCACTCTGTATAGTTTATATATGCTTGCAGTGCAGTGATACGCCTTTTGTGCACTTAGATGCATTGGACTTTGATTTCGATGGTGATGTTCGATATTTGTTTTGTGCACCTTGTGCACCTGATTTGATTTTGCGCATGTTCGGCACTTGATATTGGATTTCATGATTTCGTGCACGATGGATGCACCTGATTGGATTTTCGCGCATGTTGGGCGCATGTTTTGAAGTGTGATTTTGGTGCACACCAGATGCACTAAATTGAGATTTTTCGTGCATGTCAGATGCACCAGATTTTGCTGTCAGGCACACATGTTGCCTACGACAGATGTTTCGTGCACACCCGATGCACTTAGATGTTGTTTCTGTGCATATGTATGGCACATATTTGGATTTTGATTTCCGTGCGCACAAGACACGCGTAGTATTCATACGTGTATTTTGAGATTGATTTTTCTTATAGAGCAGTACGTTTTTATGATATTACTATGTGTTTTCGTACTGAGCAGGACTAGTCAGAGGACAGTACCTGAATATATTTTACATGTATAGTTTCGAGTTATATCATATTGGTTTTGCTTTAGATTTGGTATTGATGTCTTCCCCATGACTCCGATGATTGCGGGATGCTTGACGGAGTTCTGATTTGAGTTATATGCTCATTTTTCATGCGCATGCGTTGCGCTACAATTTGTTTTATGTATTTATGATTTCGGAGCCCCGGCGATTTGATGGTTTTGGCTGAAATATTTTAGTATTTGGGAGAGGTTTTAATTTAAATTCGGGGACCGAATTTCTTTAAGGCGGGAAGATTGTAACGTTTTGAAAATCGTTTCGGTGAAATTTCGAAAAAACGGTAAAATAAGGGGATTTTCTGTAAAAAGTCAAAATGCAAATATCTTTATTATAAAATTAATATACATATTCTAGCTATGTAATTACTAGTATTTGGTGTTTATTGAGCCACTGGTGAAATTTCAAATTTTCTGAAAAAAATATTATTTTAATATTATTTTAAGCAGGTAAGAAAATACATTAAATTAGCGATAAATACAAATTTAAATGGGCTAATTTTAATCTTTAAAATCAAGTTAATTAAAATCTAGTTGTAATATAAATTTTTAGTATTTTATTTCAAGTTTTAATGGGTTTTTATTATGGAGAAAAAAAATATAATTAATTTAAGCTAAAACTTGCAATTTTAAGCTTGTGGGGGGTCTTTTTGTATAGAATTTCTTTGTAAAATCTCTCTCACTCATTCCTCTCCATCATGGCCGGCCCCACCACTGCTGGAGCAGCCCACTCCCCCCGTCATTTTTGTTTTCATCTATTTTAAAAGTTCAATATGATAAGGATTAAAATATAGTAATTGGAGTATGGGTTTTTGTTGTTTGTGTGGTCTTTTGACTTTGAGAAACTTTCCCCAACTCCCCACACCCTCTCTCTCCTCTCCCCACCTGCATTTGGCCGAGCCCCCCATTTAGAACAGCCCTTCACTTCTTCATCTCACTTTCTCTTCAAAAAAATCCATAAAATTTCAAAATCAAAATCCAACTCCTACCCATTTCTCATTAACCATTCTAGCATGGATCTAGGGATCAAAATGGCATTTTAGGAGGCTAGATCTTGAGCTTGATCTCATCATGGGAGGTATAATCTCATGCTTTTGTTAAAATTTGTTATCTAGTTGTTTTAATCTAAGTTAACTAAGTGCTTAATTAGGTTTTCGATGAGTTTAATTGCATGATTAAAGATTTCAAGTTAGGGTTTTGTTGTGGAAATGGGTTATGATAAATTGTGCATGGTTTTGTATTGTGGATTAACATCTTAAGTTTTATAGAAAGCTAATTTAGTTGTTAATTCCAAACCATTACTTATAAAATGCCCTAATTAAGTTATTTTGCTAACTAGAGTTTTGGAAAATTATTAAATGCTTTAGATTAAATTATAATTATGGTTTCATGTCATTATAGATAATATATAGAGTGGTTTAATGCTTTTAGTTCATGAAAATCCTAGCTAAATTGTTGTTTGTGCGTTTTTGCTATAAATTGTTAAAAAATTGGGTATTTTGTAAACTAGAATTTTGGGGTTAATGGAATTTAATGAGATTAAATTATGGAAATTGTTTTTATGACTTATTTAAGATATTTAATAAGTATTATGGCCACTAGATTTGTTTAAACATCATGTTTTGTACAAAAACGGCGAATTGTGCCTGCTAGATTTTCGGAAAAATGACTTTTAAAGTGAAATTGGGTTTTTTGTGAATTTTAACCTATTTTATATTAAAATTAGTGTTCGTGAATGTGCAAATGAGTGTATTTGGGTTTTTCTCGATGATTTGGCGTTTGTACGCCGACGTCGAGGGTTTTTAGGTTGATTTGTGAAAGCAACCATAGGTTTTGACCTATGTGGGATTCGTGCGTCGTTTTGGTCATGAATCGGATTTTAATACGATACGGTGCGTTATGATATGTAGGTACCCCATGTGGACTTAGAGACGACAAGCAAGCGCGTGGCGACGTCGGCACCGGCTAACGAGGACCAGGTGAGTAGATTTATATCTACGGAGAGAAGTCGGGTGGATGGCGTATAGCACCCCCGCAGTCCGTGGTGGTGTATACGGATGCGTATATACACCAACAATTATTATATGTTATTTCGGATTAATAACGATGTTTAGGATGGATATTGGTGTGTTGGATTATTTTAGTGTTGCGAACCGTAAAGTAGTGTTGCACTACACATACACACATACATACTCGCATACATTCCTATTTATATATGCTCATGGGATTCTCTATAGTTATGTGTTCACATGGGTATGGGACTATGTGTTCACATACGGATTTGAGGACGATACTTGGGATTGAGCCGAGTCGATGAGATTTGTTTTGTGGTGGTGATATCGGTTTGTACGAGACTGTCGATCAGTAGTCAGATCATGACTATATTGATGATTTTAGTATTGTACTAGACATAGGTCAGTACCCTGGACTATGATCTTGGATAAAGAGGATACCAGATGAATAGTGTGATGAATATGATATTAACCCATACCCAGATTTGGGGATGCCGTACGACGGATTTACGTACGAGCTATATTTTGATGATTGATCCGCACTCTTGACTTGGGATGTCTGATTATAGATATGCTATCGGATATGATATTATGGAGGTGGGATCACCGACTAATATATATACAGGTATGCATATGTATCGACTCAGATGTTAGGCGGTTTCCTTACCTGTAGTCCAGCTTGTTAGCTTAGCCCTTTAGTTTAGTTTACTTGTTAGATTAGATTCGATTCTTACCTATTTCAAAAACTAACGAATCGTGGGTATTTTAAAAGACAGCCCAAGGGATCCTACGGATATTTCAAAAGACGTATCTTTTCATAAAAACACCGTAGCCCCTATTTTCAAAACCCCATGATTCGTGTTATTTCAAAAGGCACCATTTGTAGGACTTATATTAGGTTAATGCAGATTAGTTATAGTTACGTCTAGTATTCAGCTCCCGCTCATTATTGTTGTTCGCTCCGCATCACATGCTTATATTATGCTTCATATTCTACTGTTGCTATCTTGTGGTTAGGACACCAGCACCATTACCGATGATGCGTATGTTCCACGTACACTTAATTGCCGGCTCACACACATCTTCATCGGTAATTGCCATGTCACGTACACCTTAGAAATATTATTGCTTGACATGGCCTGTTAGCTAATAGTTTAGACATGATATTAGTGTACTTGCCTTATATGTTAGTTTAGACATTGTAGTTATTACCTGCTACTTCATGCATACAGATATTCATTGTTATGCCGCATTCATGGATTCTCATCCATATATTCACTTTTTACGTGCTATTGAGGTTTTGGATTCGGATTCCATGAGATTTTCTGGATTTAGGGAAAACCGCAAAACATATACAAACTTCTTCTTTCTTTTTTTAAATAAAAAGTGCGGTTTTTTCCCATGATGTATGAGTCGTCCACCATGAGTTTGCTGATGGATTTCGAGACCCGATTCGAGGAGACGGATGAACCGTTTCGGGTACATGGTGGACCCGGTAAGGTACCCCGGGGCAAGAAGCGCGTGATGATGACGATGTGAGCCTGGCAGGGGAGCACTACCTACCGGTGATTTTACCCGACGCGTCGGATATCCGGAGGATACCGTCGTGGTCTTGAGATGGATGGTAGGGGCCGGTCTGGACTGACGGCGTCCTAGATATTGTGATTGAGACATTGAGATTTCGAGATATTGAGGTACAGAGACCGTGATACAGAGATATCGAGATATTGGGATTACGTTTTGTGCCGATGCTAGGCACTGTTTTATGCTGATTTCATTATGATACCTCATTTTTAAAATACAAAGGGAATCTCACTAAATTATGAAAAGAGTTCTTCACTTACATGTATTCTGTTTTCATGCATTCATACCTCATTCATATGATATTTTGCTACCTGAGGCACTGACACGGGCACATGAGATTACACTCGGGTTAGATGTTTGCCCTAACCTTGTTTTAGGTTGCATGTTATTTATATAATTGAGGATATATTATGATCATTGACCTAGGTTGCGTTATTTATGCGATTTCTTTCCGTAGATGTTTTTCTATTCACGAGTTGGCAACTCACCCCAGTTGTGCCCCAGTTTCTTGCAGGTTTGCCGTACAGGTTTCATTACGGCTTTGCGGGCATAGTTTCCTTCGGGTGATTTGCTAGTAGGTGGGTTTACTTGTATCGTACCCCCATTATATAACTTGTATATTATTATTCTGTTGTATCTAGAAGTTCCATCAACCAAACATGTGTTATTTTTGAGATAGAGACCAGTGATGTTATTCTTTCGACCTTAGAGTCGCGCGTTATATTTCTGCAGATTTATTGTGGTTTTGAGTTTCCTTTTGAGTTTGATCCTCGCCGTTGGCGTTGTATATTATATTGCTTGTGTGGTTGTGACCGTCGATTGAGGAAGAGCTAGCTCCCGCTTGGGGATGCATTTTTATTGATTTCATATACTATTCATGTTGTATCCCGTTTGGGGGATAGTATTTACAAAGGAGACTCTGCCGAAATATTCAGGAAATTTTTGATGTTTTTAGAAACCCGCATAATTCGGCTTATGCTTTTAAAACTACTTATTTAAATTGGTTTTCCTACTCTCTACTACTCTTCTTGGTTTGGATTTCTGGGTTTTCGGCTTACTTAGAATACGTACGACTTGAGACGTTCGTAGTTTAAGTGCCGGTCATGTTCCGTACTTTCGGGTCGTGACAGTTTTACCTTTCTGAGTGTAGGATGACCCCTGGTAGATGGAGTTGGTGGCTTAAGCAGAGTGGCGTAGCGTGGTATGTTCCGCGGCTTGCTTACGATACGGTACTCCACCTAAGTGACCTTAGGATGTATTTTCTTGTATTTCATTCCTTGATTTCGGAAATCCTTTGGTTCGTTTCAATGTTCCTATCGATCCTGTTCCTCGTTCTAGCCACTATGCCGCCGGAGACTACGAGGGCTAGAGGGGTGCCGCCGGAGATGTTGTTAGAGTGGGCTCGTTTGAGATGAGGACAGATCAGGGCGGTACGCCTGCCCTTCAGGGACAGCGTGGTTCGCCTTTTCCAGGATGGATAGCTAGGCTGGAGTCGAGTATTCAAGACGTGTGACAGATGATTGGATTGTTACTGATGGTTAGCCGAGCTCCAAAAGATGATGATGTTCTTCCTATTTCAGGAACTGTGTTTGTACCTGCTGCACAGGCAGTTGTTTCTGACATTACATAGTTTTTTTCCGTGTCCTTTTAGGAGTTTTGAGGTTGAGACCTCCAGTTTGTTTTTACCGACACAGATGCAGCGGAGGACACGTAGACAATCCTCGATAGGATGGCTGGAATTGTCGTTCACAGAGATGTTCTCATAAGATATGGGTTGAGTTTGCAAGTTTTTGTCTAGAGGTCTTACTCAGACGTGGTGCGAGTCTATTGAGAGAGTCCGAGCTGCAGACCTACTTCTTATGACTTGGGATGAGTTCACAACTGTATTTCTTGCTCGTTTCCTTCCGGAGAGCATTCGATATGCCCGAGCTCGTAGTTTCGAGCCTTTGCATAAGACTTCAAGGATGATAGTGTCAGAGTACAACATTCGGTTTACTTAGTGGTTCGATATGCTCCTTACCTGGTGGACACTGAAGAGAAACGGATAAAGAGCTTTGTGTGGACATTGAACATGCAGCTAATTCTTGACATAGGCACCCTGCATTTTGACACTTATGCAGCCACGATGGATGCAACCTTACTGTTGGAGGAGCACATTTCGGAGACTTCAGTCGTTTCTGGCCCCAAGCGGATTTGTACCAGTATGCCAGCTTAGAGACGGTTAGATAGACGTCGTTGCGAGAGGCTAATCTTTTGGTCGCTCGATAAGTTGTTCGTTCGTGATTCGTTCACATCGGAGAGAGGGATTCTTTTGGTTATTTGATTCTTCCCGATTTGATTTCTTCGCTTCACGCTACTCCGTTCTTGAGGGAAGGACGTCAGGGATTCGTAGCGTATGTTTATGATGTTAGAGCCGCATAGGTCCCATTGGACCAGGTCCTGATTGTGAGAATGTTTCCAGAAGACTTCCATACAAGTCGCTTGGTTTGTCGCCGGAGCGCGATATTGAGTGCTTCTTTGACTTGATTCCTGGCGAAGCGTAAAGAACTGAAGGAAAAGTTGCAAGATTATTCGATTAAGGGCATGTTCATCCGAGTGTGTCATCTTGGAGAGCTCCTGTCCTGTTCGTCAGAAGGATGGCCGTTTGCGTCTATATATTTATTATCTTCAGTTGAATCGGGTTATTGTGCGGGACATTTCTCGAAGATTGACTTGCGGTCAGGCTACTACCAGTTGTGGGTTCGAGAGGATGGCATTCCGAAGACAGCTTTCCGTACACGATATGGTCATTACGAGTTCTTGGCGATGTCGTTCGGGCACACCAATGGCCTAGCAGCATTTATGGACTTGATGAACCATGTATTCAGGCTGTATCTTGATCAGTTCATCATTGTTTTCATTGACGACATCTTAGTGTATTCCCGGAGCCAGGAGGAGCACGAGCAGCACTTGCATATCACATTACAGACTTTGAGGGAGCATCAGCTGTTCGCCAAATTTTCCAAGTGCGCATTCTGGATTGATATTGTCGACTTCTTGGGTCATGTAGTTGAAAGAGATGGAATAAGTATGGAAATGAAGAAGATCGAGGCCATTCAGCACTGGCCCAGACCTGTATCAGTGACGGAGGTTCGCAGCATTTGGTTTTGGACGGATGCTATTGACATTTGTACAGGATTCTTTTTTACACAGATGGCTGCAAGTTGACCGGGATGGCCCGGAAAGGAGTTTCTTTTCTTTGGACTGAGGTATGCAAGAAGAAATTTTAGCAGTTACAGATTTGTTTGACTATGGTGTTAGTATTGTCTTGCCTTCAGGATCAAGCGGTGTTGTTGATTATGGCGATGCTTCTTGGTAGTTGAAGAAGCGTGAGTAGAACTATTTCATGCATGATTTAGAGATAGGCGCAGTGCTTTTTATACTTAAGATTTGGAGATGAGTCGTGCCAGATGTTCACGGACAATAAGAGTTTAACGTACACTTTCTTCAGAAGCGAGATCTGAATTTTGAGATAGGCCGGTTGAATGGAGCTAGTGAAAGATTATGACTGCGAAATTCCTTATCGTCCGGGCAAGGTGAATGTTGTGGCAGATGTTTTGAGTTGGAGTCCCAGAGGTTTCTTTTGTTGTTTGAGCATGGTTCGGAGACATTCGATGGCAGATTAGCAGATTTTTCGTGACAGCCGGCCCTGTTTGAGAGTTTTGGCTTCAAAATTATTTTCCAGTGTTCTAGGATCTGGCTTTTAGTGTTTCTGGTGTTGCTAAGTCTGTAGGTGGTGTGATCTTACAATATAGGCAAGTCGGAGTGTTTCATATGCGTAGTTTCAACATTGTTTCGGGTATTCGCATGTTGGTTAGGCGAAGTTAAAAAGTTCGAACGAATGTCAAAAACACATTTTTCCAAGTTTAAGGTATTCGGAAAAACATTCAAGTAATTCTATGAACTCTCTAGAAGAATAAAACCCTAACTCGACATAATGACCATGGGAACGCTTTTGAACTTTAGGGTTTGCTGCCGTTCCGTGGTGCCATTAGTGAGGCCTGGGTTTGCCCTTCTACTGCTGGTCCGCAGGTACTGAGGTATGTACTGGATATCACTAAACTGTGCTCGAGTGTTGAGCTATTAGGAAATTATTGGACTTTGATGAATCGATCGAAATGTTTTGTATCGTCCGGATATCATGTGTAGGGATGAAGAGAGATATCATAGATTTGTTTCGGGGTGCGGAACTTGTCAGCAAGTCAAGGCTGAGCATCAGGAGTCAGCAGGAGAATTACAACCTTTGCCCATTCTGGAGTGGAAATGGGAGAAAATTTCTTTGGATTTTATCGTGGGTCTACCTAGGATCAGTTAAGAATATGACACTGTTTAAGTAATCGTTAACCGATTAACGAAAGCAGCTCACTTTCAGCCAGTCAAGACCATTTTCGGATTTGTTCAATATGTTCATATATATATATATATATTGATGAGATTTTGCGACTTCATGGCGTTCCGACGTGTTTTGTGTCCGACAGAGGCACCCAGTTTGCCAGCCGATTATTGTAGAAACTTCAGGAGACTTTGGACACCAATTGAGATTCAGTGAGGTTTTCTATCCGCAGAACGACGGTCAATCAGAGGAGACTATTCAGATTATTGTGGACGTGCTCCGAGCTTGCATTCTAGTTTTCGGTGGCAGTTGGGATTGCCACTTGCCCTTGATAGAGTTTTCCAATAATAACAGCATTCAGGAGAAGATTCAGACAGCACCCTTTGAGGTATTTTATGGCAAAAGATGTCGATCAACAATAAGTTGGACAGAGCTCAGTGAGAGCAGTATTTTGGGGCCACATATGGTATAAGAAACGACCGAAAGTATTCGGTGATTCAGGATAAGTCAAGATGCGGGAGAAACATTGCTATCTCTTCAAGGGCACGCGTAGTTAGATTTTAAATTCGGGGACCGAATTTCTTTAAAGGGGAAGATTGTAATGTTTTAAAAATAAATAAATCGTTTAGGAGAATTTCCCGATAATCGGTAAAATAAATTATATTTTCAGTAAAACTTAACTATAATGATTTTTCATTATAGACTTAAATACGCATATTTTAACCATGTAATTTCTAGTATTTGGTATTTATTTAGTCACTTATAAATTATTAGTTTACTTAAATATTTTTCCAAGTTAATTAAATAAAATATTACTATAAGCTTTTACTTATACATTAAATTAGTGTAAAAGACAAATTTGAAATGGGTAAATTGTACAAATTGAACCATGACCATTTAGAATCAAGTATGTAGCATGCTAATTCTCTCTCAATTGTCTCCAAAATTCTAGAGGAGTCTACGGTAAAAAGGAAAAAGGAAATAAAATAAAATGAAAATTTAAAAGGGAGTGAAATGCTTTAATGAGTTTTGATGGGTTTTTCTCCAATTAAAAATTTCACACACAAGCCCACACATCCCTTTTTCTTTACTTGCCGGGCCTGCATACATCCCTCTCTCCATTCAATTCATTTAATCTCATCAAATACAAGAAATTAATTAATTAAGGAGAAGAACTAAAAGAGGAAGTTTCTACACATGTCTACAAAAACCCACACAATTCTCTCTCTCTCTCCCCCTCTTTTCACAGGCTGCTAAGGCCGAGCCCCCTCCATGTGCAGTTCTCCAATTTCCCCATTTCAATTCCAACAAAAAAATTCTTCAAAATTTATCAGGAAAAAAAAATCAATACCAAAACCTCACCAATTCCTAATTAAATCTTTACCATTATTCCTTGGCCATTCAAGCTTGGATCTTGGAGCATGGAAGCTACTTTTGGAGGCTAAGATTTGCATGATAGAACTCAAAATTGGGAGGTATAAATCTAAACCCATGGTTTAATCGTTAGATAATTACTTGAATCTAAACTAATTAAGTGTTTAATTAGGGTTTTAGTTTCAAGATATAATTTTCAAAAGAAGGATTGAAATTATGGTTAGGCTTTTTACCACATCATTAAGGTCACAACATGTAGTTTGACATATTAAAGTAAGTAAAATTTAGTCTAGTTGTTAAATTTGCTAAGTGTTACTTTTAAATTGTATTAATGGTACAATTTTTCAAACTAGGTTTTAATTAATGTGTAATTAGATGAAATTAAAAATTAAGTTAGGGTTTGTATGGAATAATTAAGATATTAAGTTATCATCTTGGTCACTAGAATTGTTAAAACATCAAGTTTTGAATAAAATTGGAAATGGATGCTTACTAGGTTTCAGAATAAATAGCTTTTAGATGAGTTTGAGGTTTTGATAAATTATGTCCTACTTCATATAATATCTAGAGTGTTGTGAGTCCGCAATTGATGCGATTTGGATTTTAGGTTGGGTGTTTTTCATGTATAGTGACCCTAGTTATAGGTTGTGGTGTTGTCCCGAGCGCGTTTTGTGCACCAAGTGTGTGCGCATCTAGTTTGTGTGTGGTTAACTTGCATCATTGTATCTGTGACTATCGTATATTTATCCTTTTAATTGCTTTTGTGTGATTCTAGGATCGGGTGCAGAGGTGTCGGACGCAGCGCGGAAAGACAGAACGGAGGTCAGATCAGATTAGCCGAGGCGTCCCGGTGAGTAGATGTATACATCAATAGGGGAATCGTCTGGATGGCATGAGGCGCCCCATAGTTAGGATTACTTTATTACTTGCAAAGTATATGCGTAATTATTTTGTTAACCATCCTATTTCATCGCATCATTTCATACTTATGCAAATATGTGATATCATCTCATAGGACACTTGCATTATTACCACTGGTTCATACTGCACGTGGACTACTCATGTGAACACATACGCCTTTGGTAATTGCTATACCACGAACACTTTAGAAACTTGCTAGATTAGTATCGAAACATTTGCATCATACATAGCACTTTAACTGATCATTGCATATATACATCGCATTTCTTGTTATGGATATCATAGACAGTATCATTTTTCCCATATGTTTATGTAATATGATTCTTCTTGAGGATTTCTGTAGTGATGAGATTTCTGGATATTTTTTGGGAAAACCGCAAGAATTTTAAAATCTATTATCGTTTTAAAAACATAAATTTGCGGTTTTCTCGTGATGTGATGTGTGTGGTGTCTACCATGAGTTTCTCGGTTCTTGAGTAGTATCATATACCCGATTCGAGGAAGGGGATGCACCGTCTGCAGGTACATGGTTGGCCCGGTATGGTACCACGGGGCATAATGATCGCAGATGATGGCGTTAAGCCCGACAGGGGAGCACTACTTACCGGTTATTTGTGACGCGGTGGATATCCAGAGGATACCGACCGTAGTCGTGTGATTTGATGATATGGGCCGATCCGGACTGCTGGAGCCCGATATATTGAGACTTGAGATATAGAGATATGAGATTTGAGGCATTGAGATATACAGACTTTGTGTCAATATTTGACATGGATTTCAGTTTAATTCTTGATGATATTTTGTTACTTCAGAAAAAGGCTTTATTAAGTTAAAGGTATAAAGTTTCTCATATCAGATATATCACTATTTCGTGTTAATTATACATCCATGTTGCATCCAGATTTTGCATCGCATCATGTTGGTATATGTAGGTTGCGGCACATTGCGTGTATTCTTACGATAGCCTAATTAGATCTTACTTACTACTCACGAGTTGGAAACTCACCCCCGCTGTGCCACAGTATCTTGCAGGTCGGACCCGTCAGCATTGTAGTGGCAGGAGTGCTTTTCTTGGTTTCTTTTGCTTAGACTTGCGACCTTACTCGTAGGTGGGTTGCGAGGATTGCTTTTGGTTTCCATTTGCACTATTATTGTATCTAGTATTCTCCATCCACCACTTCTTCTATTGTATATGCGACCTAGTGATGAGACTGTAAGGTTTTGGATATATGTTGCTTCTCTGGGGTCAAGCTCACTTGAGTCGACGTGATATTTTCTTTCTTTTGAGTTTTATATGCTTATATTACTCATTGATTTTATATTTATATTGCGTGTGGTTATGAATCCGCCTTGGGCGAAGAGCTAGCTCCTGCTTGGGGATGCCATTATCCATTACAGGTTTATATATTCTTGTTTGAACCCATTTGGGGTCAATATTTATAAAAGAGATGCTGCCGAAATTTTCGGAAAAATTTGTTGCTTTAATAAAATGTTTAATGCGATTTGTTTTGGTTAAAAATGGTTTTCTTTTAACAAGTTTTCCTTCACTCTACTTTTAATTCTGGTTTAGATTCTGGGATTTGTCTTACTTAGATTACTTTACACCTTGAGACATTTCGTAATTTAAGTGCCAGTCACGTTCCATACCTTTGGGTCATGACACCGGGAGAGATGAATCCTATCTAACCGCCACTGCCGCCAAGTGTTTCGGGACTGCATCCAACTACTACCTGTTTGCACGACTCAATAGAGCCATGGTAGGATAGCAATCTAAGAACAGTAGGAGCACACTTGAGGCGAAGTAGCAGTGTCAAGTAAACGGACTAAGCTGTACTCATGTCACCTGGGAACTGATACCTGACGATAGGTATAATACCAACCAGCAGTACCCTACGATTCCGTCCAGTGAAACTCATAACCCAATGAGCACTTGCATACTATCTACAGTACGACGTACTGATGGCAGTGGGACAGACCATCTCCCCAGCTGGGATGAGAAGCGTATACACTAGTCTACTCAGGTGTATCGATGCCCTATCTCGATAATCCTACGACTAGGGACCTGTATAAGGATGTACTTATAGACTACCCATCCCCACTAGTGTAACCGCCATCACAACGCTGGCATCATGGAAAGATCCTAGGGGCTCTATCAACATGTATTAGCGATATGTTAAAAGAAACATATACACATGTTAAGATAGATTCAAACCAAGTAGCATACTACTATACCGAGCAAGACTGTCATCAATCCATGTATATATCCCAAGCTTCCAAAATGTAATATACAAACTAGTACTATACAATAATGGCCACTAGGGCATACATATCCAACACTTGATTCAAAAGGTATTCCGCTGTCTGAAGCGCTTGTCCCCAGAATGAAAGAGATAACTCAGCACTACTCATCATGGAGCGAACCATATCCAATAGGGTACGATTCCTCTGCTCCGATACACCGTTGTGCCGTTGTGTGTAAGGAGGAGTAAGCTGAGTGAGAATTCCATTCTCTTTTAACTAATCTAGGAATTCCGTGCTCATGTACTCCCCTCCCTATATGACCGGAGAATCGTGATACTTTTGCTAATCTTCTTCTCTACTTCGTTTCTGAAATCTTTGAATTTCTCAAAAGCTTCAGATTTGTGTTTCATAAGATACACATACCTGAACCTAGAGAGATTGTCAGTGAATGTGATGAAGTATGAGAACACACCCCGTGCATTTATAGACACTGGACCATACACATCACTGTGTGTGAATCCCAAGAGCTCTGCTCCTCTTTCTCCGTGTCCGGTGAATGGAGATTTTGTCATCTTTCCCTTGAGACAAGACTGACAAGTTTCATAAGATGAAAATTCGAACGTATTCAAAAGTCCATCTTTATGCTACTTACTTAGTCTTTTCTCTCCGAAATGACCAAATCTATAATGCCACAAGTAGGATTCGTTCGTATTTGAACTCTTCCTCTTGCGTGTGTTTTTTATACTGAAAATTGCGTTTTGATTTAGAACATATATACCATTAAACAGTGTACCTTCTGCAACCAGTACCTTATCAGGGTAAATAATCATGATATTTCTATCAAGAACAAAATTATATCCATCTTTATCTAGTAAAGAAACTGATATTATGTTGCAAACCATGGAAGGTACATAGTAGCAATTGTTCAAAATCATAGTATTGCCATTTGGCAACACTAGGTCATATTCACCGACGGCTACAACATCAACTTGTGCTCCGTTCCCTACGCCGAGGGACATATCACCAGGTCCAACTATCCTACTTTCTCTCAGTCTCTGCAATAAATTACAGATATGAGATCCTGATCCGGTATCTAGTACCTAGGAGGTAGGACTGACCGAAAAGCAGTTCTCAATTACAAGAACACTTGAAGTAGATGCATTAGTATGCTTATTTTTCATTGGGATCTCCTTGGGATCCAGACTATCCTCTTTCCTGTGCTCATATTTACGATCGCCATCATAAGTTAGAGCCAAACCGACGTTCCCCAGCCTCGAATAAGAATTCGGATCGGTCAAGTGATACATTTTATTATCTTGATTAGGGCGTGAAATGGTTGCTACTTGGTGTAACACCTTAGAAAGTGTTTAGTGGCTAGTTATACCTTATTGTATGGTTTTTAGTAAAAAAAAGTTTACCAAAATGATCTTTAAATATTTTATCAAATTTAATAAATATTTTCTTAGAATTTATTTAGGCTTGCACACACTTGTGCATGTAAACTAGGGTTAAATTGGGGTTAGACCATGATTAGCAACCATGGTGGACTAACCATTTTGTTAAGCCAATTTGAAATTTTATTAGGAGTTTTGGTTAATTGTTTTTTTTAAATGAAAAATGATTTGGTTTTGGTTGACTTGGAGAGAGTGAGAGAGGGTGTGGGCATTATGGCTTGAGCCATGCTCACATTTAATGAGGAGAGAGAGGGGCGTTGACTAGCTTAAGCTCTCATTTATTTTCTTTTGCCTCTCATTTTCTCACTTCTTTCTCACTCTCACTCACACACACAACACCAAGAGCAGCAGCAGGAGCCTCAACAGCAGCAGCAGCACCAGCAGCAACATCAGCAGCACCAGCAGCATTAGTACAACAGCACCAGCAGCATCAGCACAGCAGCAGCAGCAACAGCAACAACAAGCACATCCCCTCCTCCTCTTCTTCTCCTTCTCCGGTTAGTGTTAAATATGAGATTTAGTGCTAGAAATGGTGATTTGTGTGCTGTTTTGGCCAAGTGGTGATTTTGATGGTTAGCCTAGCTTAACTGAGTGTTGTTAGGACACGTAAACCTAGTCTTGCACCGGATTTCACTAAAATACCATAAGGTTTCATTTAGTGCAAAATTTAATATTTTAAAGTAAATTTTAACCTTTTTGTAATCTGCTGTTGACCCGTATGCTTCAGACAAAATCTGGGATAACTGGGGATGCATACTAGACCTAGACCACGCACACGAAGCACGAACCCCTAATTCCACATTATGGCCGCCGAAATATTCGTTCTTGCCGCAATTTGCGGCTAGATGGGGGATCTGGGTGTCTGGGTTTGTTGAGTTGGTGTCTGCTGCATTTTTAAGGCTTGTGGTACATGCAACTTTTCACTTTTATACCCGAGTCAAAATAAGGGGCGATATACCGTTTTTCCAATACGTTTAGTTGCGCGACACGTGTGATACGTGAGTGGATTTAGTGTTTGCTACGTCTCGCGACGTGTCCGGATAGTTACAGACTCGTATACACATGTTTCAGCTATCGGACACACGCGCATTTAGTTCGCGACGCGAGGTTCTCGTTTGATTTCGATATCGCGTTTTTGTAGGATTTTGCTTATGGGTATTCCTTGTGTAAATTCTAGGTTCGCAGGCGGGTACGTCGGACGCCGCAAAGAAAAAGAAACAGGTGGTCGGCTACGCTTAGCACGAGACCAGGTGAGTAGATTTAACATCTACGGGGAAATCGCCCGTATGACGTTAAGTGTCAGGGCGTGATAGGATATTTTAGTCGTATATATTTATATGTACTATTGTAGCATACCATCTTTTGTTGCATATAAAAAAGGTAGTTATAACACTGCACTGTCACTAACGGTTCAAACTGCACGAGCACTATTTGTATGTTACACTCACACCGTTAGTGATTGCCATGACACTCGCACTATAGGATTGCTACGAACCATTCATATTGAATATTCACATTGATGCATACATATATCGATATACCTATACTCGTGCACATCCAGATCGTATATTCACATTGATGCAAACATACATCGATATACCTGTTCTCGTGCACATTCATATTGTATATTCACATTGGTGCACACATACCTTGATATATCTACACTTGTGCACACATACCTTGAATATCCATATTAGTGCACATATACATTGCTACACTCATATTCGCGTAAATATCCATTTGCACATCCATACCTATATGCATAAATATGTTACATACATGGATGATATTGACTTGATTTCAAAAAGGATAGGGACAGCATGAGATATTTTCAAAACTGGATCCTTTTTAAAAGAGCGGTTTTCCCTTTTTACTCTTAGTGTCATACAACACATTGCATGGATTTATGCATTGAGTTTGGATTCATAAGATTTCTAGATTTGAGAACCGTGGTATTATTTAAAGAAAATATGCACTGTTTTAAAAACCCATTTTCTCTTGATAAGATATTTCAGTGCGTCCACCATGCGTTTTCTCAGTTCTGAGACGTGTGTCATGTGAACCCAAATCGAAGAGCTGGACGAGGCCGATTGCGGATACATGGTGGACCCGGTATGGTACCCCGGGGCAAGAAAGGGATGCTGTGTATACAGACGGTGAGCCTGGCAGAGGGACTACTACCTACCGGTGATTGGTTGGACCTGGCGGTTATCCGGAGGATACTGACTAGAGTCGAGAGATGGATACGGGATGACCCGTACTGCTGGGGCCGAGGGCTAATTCCGCAGACGGAGCCCGTGGGCCGATCAGGACTGACGGAGCCCGATACTTGAGGATTTGCGTGTCGATGCTGGGCACGATGATTTCATGATATTTTTGAGTGCCGATGTTGGGCAATCACGATTCTATGAGATTTACAGGATTTAAGGCCGATGAGGGTGACGGCGCCTGAGTTGTTACCGGGATTTGGGTGTATTGGTGGACACCGGTTATTTTTCCACGTTGATATTCCTTGTAGAGGACATTTTATCCCATGCTCAGCATTCATTGTTATGCATCTCATCCTGTAGTCGTAGTACCTGATAGAGTACTTTTGCATGATTACTGCATACCCTGCTCATCATATATAGATGTTATTAAATTGCACTTGTTAGGCAAGATTATTGCGTATCCAGTTCATCATATAGATATTATCTGTTGGCATATGTTAGAGTATCGCAGTACGTGCATACTCGCGATTACCATTATATGTTATCTACTATTCACGAGTTGGCAACTCACCCCCGTTGTGCCACAGTGTTTGCAGGTTGCCCCTCAGAGTAATCGCGGTAGGCTACTTTCTTGCATCTTTTGATACGGATACCACTGCAGTTGGCGCGTGAGCCCTTTTGCCGATAGGTGGGTTTTTGCGGTATCCGTTTATTTTTCCAGCTGTACACACTATTTTATCTAGTACTCTCTATCTACTATTCATGTATTGACTTAGAGACCAGTTGTGAGGACGATGTATATTATTTTGTACTCTGGTGTCGAGCTCGTTGTGAGCCGACGTTATTTATGCAGTTTTATCTTTCATGTTGTCTTAACTTATTTTTGCTCTTTCTTCGCTACGGCGTCGTATATTATTTTATTGTGGTGGTTGTTTCCGCCGTTGGGCGTGATTTCTCCCGTTTAGGGATGCTTCATTCATTATATGTCATTTTTATTTATATCTTGTCTTGTACCCGATTTCGGGGCAAGGTTTTACAAAGGACGTGCTGCCGAAATTTTCAACAAAAATAACTTAAACCTTAAAGAATCTTACTAAATTACTTGAGGTTTTCTAAATGTTTTAACAAATGTTTTCATCAAATGTTTTGACACTCACTAGTTTTAATGGTTTTGATTTCTGGGTTTCGGCTTACTTAGCCGCGTTACGCCTGTAGACGTTACGTGGTGAAGTACCGGTCACGGGCCAAATTTCGGGTCGTGACACTTGGAGAGAGAGAAAAAAACCACTCAGCGTGCGCTCTTTTAAGATTAGATTGGTTATTAATTTATCTAACCAGGATGACTCCCACTGTTTCCTTAAATTCTTCTTCAAACCCTAAAAGAAGAACTAGTCAGTATTTAATCGCACGTCACAATACTTTCTTAACCTTTCAGCCAGGCTAGTGTAGGTACTTCGAGGGAGGTTTCCTAATGCTTTCGCGAAGTTCCTTAATTATATAACCTCTTTTCCCTGGAGGCGTAGCCCCGCTAACATCGTTCTAGACACCTACTTAGTTTATAGCATTGATTGTTAAGTAAAATAATTTCCTGAGAGTAATCCAACTCATCAGTAGGATCGGGATCTAACTATCATTGTATGATGACCTAAATGGAATCCACTCTAGTCACTACACTCCATAAGATATGCTAAATCTGTAAGTTTCCTGTATGTTTGAAACTCCTGATGTGATTTTTTCCCCTAGGACCCAAGTGACCTTGACGAATAATTTACAAATCGAAAGGTCCTAGTCAAGTTCAACCCGTCGTTATCCTGGATTGCATTAGACCCACCCGCATGATCCTTGACAAATAATCAAAAAAATCACGTGACCGTCCTAACCAATCGCATCTATCAGCGCAACAGAGAATTATTACTCAGTTACTGTTCATTGTGCCTTAACGAATAATCAGCAAACACAGCACGCATACTAAGTAGTAATTATCTGAAACGACGGAGGGCTACGGCTGGGTTTTTGGCGAAAAACTCGTTATCGTAATGAACTTGATATCGTTGAAGGAACATGAGCAGTTTTGAAAAAGAATGGTTTAAGCTCCGCCTTTTGAAAACTAGTGGTTTTGAAGAAAACCGAGTAATCTACAGTATAGACTTTTGCTCAAGAGGTCACTCCCCGCGAAAGGATTTCGGCTCTTGCCTCGTACAATGAGGTGCTGGATATTCATGACCGAATCCCACTATGCAAAGAAAAAGAATATAACTGTAATTTTTCGAAATTTGTTCCAACAACATCTTTTACGTTTATTTTCTTGCAATAATCAAAATTAATGCGGTTCCATCAATTAACCTATCACACCAGAAAAGAATGAAAAATATGATGTACGTATATGCCATCCGCATTCGCCACTGGGCCCCATCATCACCTGTTAGGTTACTTAATTAACGACAGAGCGGGGGCTGGACTAGCGTGGGTGCAAATCATATACAACATCTACTAGTATATATATAAGTATATACAACATTCATCCCAGGCTTGATAATAATCAACATCACTGAATCTCAGCCAACAATACAGAAAGAAAGGTGGCTAATCTTGGAGCCCTGGGTTTCATTTGAGCCACAAATGAAACCCGACGTTCCCGATCATGTGGATAGCATGTGCAATGAAAACCTGGACCCCTACGAGCGCGGCAAGTTACCCGCCAATCCCAGAAGTGAGGCAGCCCCTTTCAACAAAGTGAATGGGCCACCCAGACTTCACGGAATCCGGTAACTTGGGTTCCCCTCCGTGGGTCATCCTATACCCCCTACGAGTGCAGCGAATAGCTCTCCAATTCTAGAACGAAGCCCCTCCGTCTCAACGCCATGAGATGCGGGCTTGTTGCCTTCTAGAACCCGGCTATTCGTGCACTCCACCGCTGGGTAATCCTAGTATAGAAAAAGAAAATAATATGTACAAATGGTGACATCGACCTCAACCCGGTCGTGCCCCAATCAAATAATATACAACACGGCAAAGATGGCTGTCCACATGTCGGACTCTCGCCCCGCAAAAAAAATGTATAAACGAATATAAACTGTACTACTAACATTGCACCACTTTCTATCCACCATGACTATCCAACCACTATCACATCACAAGCACAAAACATCAACGGGAATGTCACGTTCGCAAACCCGTCTAAAAGGACATATAGCAGATAGACGGGTTTTCCGATCAAATGGCATTCACGGTCGCAGATAAAAGTGAATGTACTGTAAATTATTAAACAGTGTCAAATACAACGACTTCGAAACACTACAAATTGCCCCGAACAGAAAAACAACAAAAAAACAAACTTGGGCAAAAACTAGCAACACCAGACAACCAAATTCCTCGAGATAAGAACCCAGAACAAAACCTGACCCATTTCTCCACCAGTGAACCAAGGAGGGCGGTTTTTCTGAGGTTGTGGCCGGCCAAATGATGGTAGATTTGCATCGTTTTTGTTCTGGGTATATGTCACAGTCTAAGGATCACTCTGCACTTGCTTTAAAAAAATTTTGAAGCCTTTAAAAAATCGACAGAAACTGCAGTTTGGTTTCAAAGTTATGGACTTGTTTCGGTTTTGTTTTTTTAACGATGTTTAAACATGCTAGTCTAGGGTTTATGGGCTGGCTCTGATACCATGAAGGGTTACGCTAGCGCCCCGGCCAACTTCCGTGGCCAAATGCGGAACAAAATTTTTACTACGATTAGAAACTTGGCGCTAGAATAACACAAAACCCGGACCTTAACCATAAACCTAACTAGCATGAAAGGGTTCTATCTACTATGATAGAAAGTATACTTAAAGAAAACAAGTCCTTCGGGTCTATGATCCTCTCCTTAAGCTCCTCGATGGAAGTATGGATTGTGCTTGAACTTCGACCTCCTTGTGTCAATTATGATCCACCCGAGAGTGCCAACTAAGAGCTCCTACCTCTTAATTAGGGTAACTAGGATACTTAGCTTGCTAATCTAAGTAGACTAGAGTGAGTAGAGTGTGATTTAGAGTAGCTAAGTCTCATTAACCCTTGATTATCAACACATGATACATTAGGGTTTGAGAGGAAGAAGGAGAGAGCAAGCTTGAGAAAAGAGAAAGTATTTATGATAATGATAATAAAAATATAGAATGGCTAACTTATATATATGTCCATAAGCATGGTATGGAAAATATCTCATCAAAGTATCTAGAGCCAAAAATATCTCACAAAAATATTTAAGGTCAAAAAGTCAATCCAAGTCAAAATGTCAACATAAGTAGCCATGCCACTAAATTATCATTTACCAAAAATTAACAAATTCTTTTCTCCACCTTATTTTTGTTTTGACCAAGTCAATGGTCAAAACCCTAATGAGGTGTCTCCTACTATACCTTCTCTCATCCGTATATACATACCCGCATCCGTGTTCCGAGAAACACGAATACTATGAGACAAAGCTAATCTAATAATCCAATACAAGGATTCGGCTTAAACCAAACCCTACTAGTATTGTCCGCTCGAACACCACACGCACAAGTACACGTATGTGATCGAACCCGGTCACAAAACCATACGACCTCTACTCGTTTCGCCCAAAGCTAGGAAACCCTTTGTATGGGACTCTAAAGACTCGACAGTACTCTGGCAGTAGGTTTAACCACAAGCACATCAGCGGCACTAGCTGTGCGTAACGGCTATCCAGGTATCTGTCGATAAGAAGGTCAACGATCAAGCTCATCCAAACTCCTAGTGAGCCTATCTGTGGCAATCTCCGTATAGTCCGGTCTATTCGTCTAAAAGTATCGCATATCGGGCCTAGGGGCGGTAAACGTCAGACCCCTAGAGGTATAAGTCGTGTCGGAGTACAGTCCAAAACACCGTAAGAAACTACTGGAGTACCTACAAATAAATCTTTCCTGCCCTGGCCAGGGACTATGTGTAATGGCATTCTGAACACAGCGATATCAACCCCCAATACCGGGAGAGAAGAATCCTATCTAACCGCCACTACCTCCAAGTGCTTCTGGACTGTACCTAACTACTACCTGTTTGCACGCCTCAATAGAGCCATGGTAGGATAGTAATCTGAGAACAGTGGGAACAAACTTGAGGAGAAGTAGCAGTGTCAAGTCAACGGACTAAGCTGTACTCATGTCACCTGGGAACTGCTAACTGATGATAGGTATAATACCAACCAACAGTCCTCGACGAGTCCTGTCCAGTATACTCGTAACCTAACGAGCACCTGCATACTATCTCCAGTACGATGTACTAATGGCTGTGGGACAGACCATCTTCCCTGCTGGGATGATGAGCGTATACACTAGTATACTCCAGAGTATCGATGCCCAGTCTCGATAATCCTACAATTAGGGACCTGTATAAGGATTTTCCTGTAGACTACCTAGCCCCCACTAGTGTGACTGCCATCACAACGCTGGTAGTCAAGCAAAGATCCTAAGGACTTTATCAATATGTATTAGCGATATTTTAAAAGAAACATATGCACATATTAAGATAGATACAAACCAAGTAGCATACTACTATATGGAGCAAGACTGTCATCAATCCGTGTATATATCCCAAGCTTCTAAAATGTAATATACAAACTAGTACTATAAAATAATGGCCTCTAGGGAATACATATCCAATATTACTATCTACGACCGTGAATGCCATTCGAGCGGTATAACTCGTCTAATTGCTATATGTTCTTTTAGAGTAGTTTGCGAACGTGACATTCACGTTGATATTCTGTGTTGTGCTGTGTTCTGGTTGGATCGTCATGGTGGCTAGCTTGGGTGCAATGGTAGTACTATTTAGTTTCATTTGTACATTTGATATTGCGGGGTGAGCGTCTGACATGTGCACTGCCGTCACTGCCAGTTTGTATATTATTTGTTTAGGGCTCGACCGGGTTGAGGTCGATGTCACCCTTGTATATTATTTTCTTTTCTGAACTAGGATTACCCCGCGGTGGAGTGCATGAATAGCCGGGTTCTAGAGGGCAACGGGTCCGCATCTCATGGCGTTGAGATATAGGGGACCATACTCTAGAATTGGCGGGCTATTCACCACACTCGTAGGTGGTATAGGTTGACCCACGGAGGGGTGCCCAATTTACCGGATTCCGTGAAGTGCAGGATGGGCCATTCAGGTTGTTGAATGGGGTTGCCTTGCTTCTGGAATTGGCGGGTAACTTGCCGCACTCGTAAGGGTCTAGGTTTTCATTGCACAAGCTATCCACATGACAGGGAACGTCGGGTCTCATTTGCGGCTCAAGTGAAACCCGGGGATCCAAGATTATCCACCATTCTGTGATTGCTTCTGTGATGCTTCTGTGATATTGCTTATATCATGCCTGGGATGATTGTTATATATATTTATATATAAACTAGTAGATATTGTATATGTTTTGCACCCGAGCTAGTCCAATCCCCGCTCTGTCGTTAGTTAAGTAACCTAACGGGTGATGACGGGACCTAGTGGCGAATGCGGATGGCATATACGTATATCATATATTTTCATACTTTTCTGGTGTGATTAATTGATGGGACTGTGTTGATTCTGATCAATGCAAGGAGAAAACAAAACTATATATGATGTTGTTGGAACCAAGTTTTTAAAAACTGACATCACAGACGTTCTCTTTTCCTTCGCACAGTGGTATTCGGTTATGAATATCCAGCACCTCATTCGATGATGCAAGGGCCGAGATCCCTTCATCGAGAGTGACCCCTTGAGTAAAAGTTTGCATCAACGTAATAACTTCACTATAGTCGATTCTTTTGCTTTGCATCATGGTATTCGGTTAGGAATATCCTGCACCTCATTCGACGAAGAAAGAACCGAGATCCCTTCACAGTGTATCACCACTTTAGCAAAAGTTTTCGGCACTTTATATTTGTAAAACCACTCGGTTCCTTCAACGATATAAAGTTCATTACGTTAAAGGTTTTTCGCTAAAAACCAGCTGTAGACCTCCGTCATTTCTTATGAGTATTATTTAGTATTCGTGCTGCGTTTGTTGACCTAGTCAAGACGTAGTGATCGGTAGCTAAGTGGTGCTTATTTGTTGCATTTTAAATGCGATTGGTTAGGATAGTCGTGCGGCCTTGTTGACCTTGTCAAGGGCACGTGAGGGTGGGTTTAATGCAATCAAGGATAATGACGGGTTAAAATTGACTAACACTTTGAATTTCCGTTAGAATGTTCTTCGTGATAATTAGAAATTGTACGTGTTATCATATATGTGTTCATAGGATTATTAGTTATAAATTAGTCATGTTTACCCTAATTGGGAATTTTCTTGTGTTAGTGCACACATGCACACTTAGCATAATTTTCCTTGACCTAGGTTAAAGTGTTAGCCATTCTTTCCTTGCATGTTTCCTTGTTAATTCCCCACCCTTTAATCAAAACAAAACCCCTTTTTGAATTCTAAAATCCAAATAAACAAATAAGGCATGGTGGTTAGGTGAGAACTTGACTTTTGACCCCTTTTTCTTTCTCTCTTCTCTCTCTTCTCCTCATTTCTGAATCCAGCAGAAATTCAGCAGCAAAATCCTAGCTTTTCTTCACTTTTCCCTCTCCTTTTCACTTCTCTTTGATCTCTACACAAAATCCTACACAAAAACCACTCTTTTTCCTTCACAAAACCTTAGGAAAAATGAGTTTTTGAGATGATTGGAGGCAAATCTGCATACTTGAAGGAGGAGCTGGAATGTTTGGTGTTTGATAGGGTCTTTTGAAGGTATAAATCTCACTCCTAGCACCCTATCTCCATAACTTGCATTTTTAGTTTCAAAATGTCACCTTTTGTGCAACTTTAGTGCTATTGAAGGGATTTAGTGATGATATGTTAAAATTTATGTTGTTGTGGCTTGATTAGCTTGGTAATGAGTTGTTAGTATGATTCAAGACTTGGGTTTGCTTCAGATTTTAGGAAAATACCATAAAGTTTCAATTTAGTGCAAAACTGGGGTTTTTAACTAGAAATAGGGTTCTGTTGGATCTGCTGCTACCCGAGATATTTCAGAGTGAAACTAGATGTTACTGTAGCATGTATGGGGGGTATAGAATGCACACACCAAACCTGGGAGCCCAATTCCCAAGTGAGGCCGCCGGAATATTCGTTCTGGACGCAATTTGCGGCCAGATGGGTGAGATGGGGGTTGGGGTTTGGTCCACTGGAGTCTGCTGCTATGTTGAGTATTTTGGTATATATATTTTTATAATATCTGTTCTATATCAAAATCTGAAGTAGAATACCCTATTTCCCGTATTTTTAATCTTTCGCGACACGCGTGATACGTGTGTGTGGGTTTGGGGTTTCTGCGTATCGCGACGCGTCGGAGTGGCTTCAGGCGCGTAATCACACGATTTAGCGTATCGCGCACGCGCGCGCTTGGTTTGCGACACGGGTTTCTAGTTGACTTTAAATGTCGTGTTTGTACGGTTTTGAGCTTATGAGTGATATGTTGTGAAATTATAGGATTCGCAGGCGAGTGCGACGGGCGCCGCGAAGGAGGGGAACAAGTCGTCGGCTATACCTAGCGAGAGACTACGGTGAGTAGATTTAACATCTATGGGGATATCGCCCGCATGGCGTTCTACGTCAGGGCTGATAGGATCTTATAGCTACATTTCCATACATTGACTGTTCATGGCTACTATTTAGTGCATACCACATTCCCTGATGTATGTATATAAACTAGAATTGATAGAACACCGCACTCTTACTAACGGTTCATGTTGCACGAGCACTATCCTGCATGTTACACACACACCGTTAGTAATTGCCATGACACTCACACTGTAGAATCACATCAGATCATTATGTAGTAGCTCATCTTTATGTGACTTGACATGATATTCATACTTGATGCATATATCACATCGGATCATTATGTAGTAGCTCATCCTTATGTGACTTGACATGATATTCATACTTGATGCATATATCACATCGGATCATTATGTAGTAGCTCATCCTTATGTGACTTGACATGATATTCATACTTGATGCATATATCACATCGGATCATTATGTAGTGCTCATCCTTATGTGACTTGACATGATATTCATACTTGATGCATATATCACATCGGATCATTATGTAGTAGCTCATCTTTATGTGACTTGACATGATATTCATACTTGATGCACATATCATATCGGATCATTGACTTGCATATTGTTTTGGATTATATGTGATTTCTGGATTTGGGAACCGTGGCTATTTCAAATATGTAATCATTTAAAAACCCGGTTCCCTTGATATGATATTTCGGTGCGTCCACCATGTGTTTCCTCGGTGCTAGAGTGATATATGTGAACCCGAATCGAGGAGATGGATGAAGCCGATTACGGGTACATGGTGGACCCGGTATGGTACTCCGGGGTGAGAACGGTTTCGCTGTGTATTAGACGGTGAGCCTGGTAGAGGGACTACTACCTACCGGTGATTGGTTGGACCTGACAGTTATCCGGAGGATACTGATCAGAGTCGATAGATGGATGCGGGGTGATCCGTACTGCCGGGGCCGAGGGCCGATACCGCAGACGGAGCCCGTGGGCTGACCCGGACTGACGGGGCCCGATGGATGAGGATTTGCGTGTCGATGCTGGACACGAGTATTTATGATATTTGGGTGTCGATGTTGGGCACTCGGGATTTTCAGAGATTTACAGGATTTGAGGGCCGATGAGAGTGCCGGCGCCTGAGCTATTTGGGGGATCTGGGTGCATTGATGGACACCGATTATATATTCCACGTTGACATTCAGTGTAGATGTTATATTGCCCATGCTCAGCATTTATTATTGTACCTCATCCTGTAGTTATATTACCTGATAGAGCACTTGCATGATTATTGCACATACTGCTTATCACGTATTGATATCATCTGTTGGCATATGATAGAGTAGCGCAGTACGTGCATGCTCACGATTACCTTTATATGTTATCTCTATTCATGAGTTGGCAACTCACCCCCGTTGTGCCACAGTGTTTGCAGGTTGCCCTTCGGAGTAGTCGCGGCAGGCTGCGTTTTGCATCTTTTGACACAGATACCCCCATAGTTGGTGTACTAGCTCTTTTGCTGATAGGTGGGTTTTACGCGGTATCTGTTATCTTTAAGTTATGTGCATTATTGTATCTAGTAATCTCCATCTACCATGTATGTATTGACTTAGAGACAGTGTGAGGACGGTGATGTATATTATTTGTATTCCGGTGTCGAGCTCGTTGTGAGCCGGCTGTACTTGCAGTTTATTCTATCTGTGATGTTCCCACTTGTGGATCTTGATCTTCGCTACGGCATCGTATATTGTTATCTTGGTGATTGTTTACTTAGATTTCTTAACATGTTAGTAAGTGCTTTCATTTAAAACTTATATCACTCTATACTTTCATTGGTTTGATTTCTGGGTTTTCGGTTCACTTAGTCGCGTTACGCCTGTAGACGTTACGTGGTTAAGTGCCGGTCATGGGCCAAACTTTGGGTCGTGACAAAGTTGGTATCAGAGCATAGGTTTTACCTTCGGAGTGTAGGATGACCCTGGTATGATGGAGTAGGTAGCTGCAGCAGAGTGGCGTAGCGTGCGTTTGTTCCGCGGCATACTCACGACACGGTACTCCGCCTACGCGACCTTAGGACTTATTGATTGAAATTCCCTCATGATTGTATACATCCTTGCGATTCGATTTCTGTATCCTCATCGGATCCTACCTTCTTTTCAGCCATTATGCCGCCCAGGACTACGAGGGTACAGAGAGCGGCCGTGATAGCCGAGGTTCGAGTTGATTCATCTGAGACGAGGAGTAATCCGAGTAGTACTCCTGTTGTACAAGGACAGATTGTTTCCCTTACGACAGCTCAGATCGCTAGACTGGTGGTAGAGATGCAGGGCTTACGCCAGGCTATGAGCTCGTAGGTAGATGTCGTTCAAGCGCAGCGACAGGTGGTTGTCACCCCTGTTACCCAGTTGTTCCTTGCGATCATCATGCAGTATTCCGTCCCCTACATAGCACCAGTGGGGGCAGCCCCAATTTACGGGACAAGTCTTCCAGAGACCGTGAGAGTTCCAGAACAGTTGAGGAATCGTACTGGTGTACCAGCCCAGAGCAGAGGCTTAGGACGAGGACAGTTGTTTGGCTCTCATCCCCAGGGAAGACGGCAGCCAGCGCGTAGATGTTTACGATGTGGGAGCCTTCAACACCTCATCAGGCAGTGTTCCTTCACACCATGTCAGGGTCATATTCTGAGACGTCGTGGACGCGGAGGGTTCGCGCAGAGGGGTCAGGTTAGTAGAGGAGGAGTTCGGTCAGTCGCAGATGAAGGACAGGCACAAGTTTTCGCTTCGACACATCGGGACGCGAGGGCGTCCAACGCAGAGCTTTCAGGTACTCTTTCAGTATGTCCTTTGTTGCACACGTATTGTCTGATCCGGATCCTTCTGCTCGTATGTTTCCACGTACTCGTATGTATCCACACACCTTGTGCCGAGTTTGGGTAGAGAGTCCGGTTTGCTTGGTCAACCGCTTGTTGTGACTACTCCTGTGGGAGAGTCGTTTGTCGCTAGTCACGTGTTCCGATCCTGTATCGTCCATATTGGCGAGAGAGAGTTGCCGGTCGATTTGATCCTTCTTGAGATGTTGGACTTCGACGTTCTTTTGGGAATGGATTGGTTAGCCACGTGCTATGCTTCTGTTGACTGCCGCGAGAAGACAGTTAGATTCTGTTTTCCCGGCGAGTTGGTTTTTGTTGTGTTGGGGGACCGTGGGGCCACCCCTCACAGTGTGATTTCTTCTTTTCACGCGGGACAGCTTTTGAGGAAGGGATGTCAGGGATTTCTCGCCTATGTTTGCGATACTAGAGCTATAGTGGTTCCGTTGAATCAAGTGTCGGTTGTTAGCGAGTTCCCTGATATGTTCCCTGACGAGCTTCCTAGGCTACCGCCCGAGCGTGACATTTCTTTCTGTATTGATTTGGTTCCTGGCACGGGGCCTATTTCCGTACCGCCTTATCGGGTGGCCCCGGCGGAACTTAGAGAATTGAAGGGTCAGTTGCAAGATTTGCAAGATAAGGGACTTATTCGACCCAGTGTTTCTCCGTGGGGTGCTCCAGTCCTGTTTGTCAAGAAGAAGGACTGCAGTATGCGTTTGTGTATCGACTACCGCCAGCAGAACAGGGTGACAGTGCGGAGCAGGTATCCTTTGCCACGTATCGACGATTTGTTCGACCAGCTTTAGGGGGGCAGGATACTTTTTGAGGATCGATTTGCGATCAGGCTACCATCAGCTGCGGGTTCGACAGGAGGACATTTCTAGGACAGCTTTCCGCACGCGCTACGGCCATTATGAGTTTTAGGTGATGTCGTTCGGACTCACCAACGCGCCAGCAGCATTCATGGACTTGATGAACCGTATTTTCTGGCCGTATCTTGATCTGTTCATCATAGTGTTCATTGAAGATATCTTGGTGTATTCTCGGAGTAGAGAGGAGCACGAGCAGCACCTGCGGATTACACTGCAGACCTGGAGGGAGCATCAGCTTTTCGCCAAATTTTCAAAGTGTGCTTTCTGGCTAGACAGCGTAGACTTCTTGGGGCACGTGATTACACGAGATGGTATATGTGTAGACCCGAGGAATATCGAGGCAGTTCGGAGTTGGCCTAGACCCACGTCAGTGACGGAGGTTCGCAGCTTTCTAGGGCTGGCAGGCTATACAGGCGATTCGTGCAGGACTTCTCTCGCATTACTACACCCTTGACCGGGTTGACCCGGAAGGGAGTTCGCTTCGATTGGACGGAGGAGTGTGAGCACAGTTTCCAGCAGCTACGGGCTCTACTGACTACGACACCAGTGCTATCATTGCCTTCAGGATCAGGCGGATTTGTGGTCTACTGTGATGCTTCATGAGTGGGGCTAGGGTGCGTTTTGATGCAGCATGACAGGGTGATCGCGTATGCTTCGCGGCAATTAAAGAAACATGAACAGAATTACCCCACTCATGATCTGGAGATGGCTGCAGTGGTCTTTGCACTTAAGATCTGGCGACGTCATCTGTTTGGAGAGTCGTGCCAGATATTCACTGACCACAAGAGCTTAAAGCATATATTTCAGCAGCGAGACCTGAACCTTAGACAGCGCCGATGGATGGAGTTAGTGAAGGACTACGATTGTAAGATCTTGTATCACTCGAGCAGGGCGAATGTAGTGGCGGATGCTTTAAGCAGGAGGCCCTGGGGTAGTCTATCTTATTTGAGCGCAGAGCAGAGGCAGTCGTCGGCAGATTGGCAGAACTTATGCGACAGCCGGGTACAGTTCGAGTTTACGCCGATCGGAGGATAGAATGCACAGGTTCGTGCACGCCCACATTTGTTTGACCGTATACATGAGGCATAGCACAGTGATGACCGCTGTTCTGAGATCAGGACACAGATCGGACAAGGCAGATTTTCCGAGTTCGTGATCGATGATCAGGGGATATTACGATTTGGGACTAGACTGTGCGTACCAGATGCTGAGGGATTGCGGCGCAAGATTCTTGAGGAGGCACATCGATCGGTATATAGTGTTCATCCCGGTTCCACCAAGATGTACCATGACTTGAGGGGTGTTTACTGGTGGGACGGAATGAAGAGAGACATCGCAGATTTTGTGTCGGGATGCCTGACTTGTCAGCAAGTCAAGGCTGAGCATCAGAGGCCCGCGGGAGAGCTACAGCCGTTACCCATTCCGGAAGGGAAATGGGAGCAGATTTTTATAAACTTCATTGTGGATCTACCCAAGACTAGTCGAGGGTATGACTCCATCTGGGTGATCGTGGATCGTTTGACGAAAGAGGCTCACTTCCTACAGGTGAAGACGACTTTCGGGTTTGCTCAGTATGCCCAGATTTACATTGATGAGATTGTACGACTGCACGGAGTTCCGACATGTATCGTGTCCGATAGAGGCACCCAGTTTACCAGCCGGCTATAGCAGAGGCTTCAAGAGGCTTTGGACACTCGCTTGAGTTCAGCACAACATTCCATCCGCAGACCGACAGACAGTCAGAGCGGACTATTCAGACTCTCGAGGACATGCTCAGAGCATGCGTATTAGACTTCGGAGGTAGCTGGGATCATCATTTGCCTTTAGTAGAGTTCTCCTACAACAACAGCTACCAGGAGACCATTCAGATGGTACCGTTTGAGGCTCTTTATAGGAAGAGATGCAGATCGTCCACCTATTGGACGGACCTCAGCGAGAGCAGTATTTTAGGGCCGCAGATTGTGGAAGAGACGACCGCGAAGATCCAGTTGATTCGCGATAGGATGAGAACAGCCCATAGTAGGCAGAGATCATATACGGACCGTCGTCGGCGCAAACTTGAGTTTTCTGTTGGTGATCATGTTTTCTTGAGGGTCTCCCCAATGAAAGGCGTGATGAGGTTTGGGAAGAAAGGGAAGCTTAGTCCCGGATATGTGGGCCCCTTCGAGATCCTCGAGCGTGTTGGTGCAGTTGCGTATCGATTAGCCCTTCCGCCCAGTTTTCCAGGCATGCACCCCGTATTTCACGTTTCGATGCTCCGCAGATATCTTCATGATCCTTCGCATGCGCTTCAGCACCCGACGATCCAGCTTGAGCGTGACCTTTCCTGTGCAGAGCAGCCGGTGATGATCTCGGATCGACAAGTGAAGAAATTGAGGTCGGAAGAGATACCGTCCGTCAAGGTATGTTGGCGTGGCCAGAGCGGCGAGGAGGTCACTTGGGAGACCGGGAGCGAGATGAGGAAGAGGTATCCCCATCTTTTTGAAGGTGCGTATAGTTAGATTTTTAAATTTGGGGACCGAATTTCTTTAAGGGGGGTAGATTGTAACACTTTGAATTTCCGTTAGAATGTTCTTCGTGATAATTAGTATTTGTATGTGTTATTATATATGTGTTCATAGGATTATTAGTTATAAATTAGCCGTGTTTACCCTAATTGGGAATTTTCTTGTGTTAGTGCACACATGCACACTTAGCATAATTTTCCTTGACCTAGGTTAAAATGTTAGCCATTCTTTACTTGCATGTTTCCTTGTTAATTCCCCACCCTTTAATCAAAACTAAACCACTTTTTGAATTCTAAAATCCAAATAAACAAATGAGCCATGGTGGCTAGGTGAGAACTTGACTTTTGACCCCTTTTTCTTTCACTCTTCTCTCTCTTCTCCTCATTTCTGAATCCAGCAGAAATTCAGCAGCAAAACCCTAGCTTTTCTTCACTTTTCCCTCTCCTTTTCACTTCTCTTTGATCTCTACACAAAATCCTACACAAAAACCACTCTTTTCCTTCACAATACCTTAGGAAAAATGAGTTTTTGAGATGATTGGAGGCAAATATGCATACTTGAAGGAGGAGGTGGAATGTTTGGTGTTTGATAGGGTCTTTTGAAGGTATAAATCTCACTCCTAGAACCCTATCTCCATAACTTGCATGTTTAGTTTCAAAATGTCACCTTTTATGCAACTTTAGTGCTATTGAAGGGATTTAGTGATGATATGTTAAAATTTATGTTGTTGTGGCTTGATTAGCTTGGTAATGAGTTGTTAGTGTGATACTAGACTTGGGTTTGCTTCAGATTTTAGGAAAATACCATAAAGTTTCAATTTAGTGCAAAAGTGGGGTTTTTAACTAGAAATAAGGTTCTGTTGGATCTGCTGCTACCCGAGATATTTCAGAGTGAAACTAGATGTTACTGTAGCATGTATGGGGGGTATAGAGTGCACACACCAAACCTGGGAGCCCAATTCCCAAGTGAGGCCGCCGGAATATTCGTTCTGGCCGCAATTTGCGGCCAGATGGGTGAGATGGGGGTTGGGCCAGATGGCCGCAATTAGCCTAATGGTGGTGTACAAAAGATAATAAGTTAAGACATAATAAAGGTATTGGAGTGAGGGCATGGAATTATATGGTTACTGTCATGAATCAGGATAGTGGAAGAGACGTTACTAGGAACACCAGTAAACCCTTTGAAACATTTTCATGTTTCAGTTTTACTGTGCGATGTTAATTGAAAACTGTTTTCCCAATTAGAATCTAACTCCAGGGTATGTATTTACCAGATCAGTTTCTCACATCTGTATGTTATTACAGATGGTGAGTGGGAGTGTGATATTGGGAATTGGGTGATTAGATCCTCATTATATCGGAATTCGTTGTAATTTGTGATATTTGAGGAAATCACCTGGGTTTTTGCCGGATGGCAAATATTAGGTTTTGAATATCCGTTGTTATGCACCAATTTCAAACTGATATATCTGTACGTTTATTTTATAAAGTGAGATATAACTTTTTGAAATTATGTCTGTGATATTTACTTATATCAGTTGATGATTAGGTAAGGTGCATTCAACAGCGGTGTAATTCTGCTTAACCATAGTAAAGTTTTTCAACCTACGACGCACATGGTTTGAGTTATTAAACTCAGTAGACTTATATAAAGTATTGTATGTTGTTCGGTGTCCATTAGGACAAAGGGGTTGGTACTCGTACTATATTCTGTTTACTTATGACTTCTCCAGCTCTAGACAACTATTTGTTGAAATGCAAGGTCCAGATATTGAGAAGTTATAGGTATAAGAATAAAGTAGAGAACCATTTGTTGGAAGTATCAGGATTCTTCGAGGTAGTCGAAGATATAGATACTTGTATTTGGTTGATAGTAATGGTTATGAGCAGTCACTTCTCATTCGGGTTACTCATATATGGATGCCCTCCTAAATGAGTAATGTTGATTGGCCTCTTTCCATTTGGTTGATATGCACTCGAGACAGCTGCATGATTTTGAATCCGGTTCCAATTAAATTAGTTCTTTTGTTTCTATATTGGGTATATATAGAATCAATTTATATCTTAACGATGTTAAGGTATAGGGAGTTGTCTGGCTGATTCTTAAAACCAGAATCCGGATAAACTCGAGGCACCTTTCAGTAATGGCAGTTTGTGGGTTATCCCGGGCTTTGACGAGGGTTAACTTTCTACCATCAGGAAGATCAATAGTGATATTGTTCTTGACTCGCCACCGTTTTAGTAAAACGGATTTTTTCTGAAAACAGAAGTGGGAGTATGGTAGAACTGGAAGTGATTCTAGAACCACAAACGATTACTGAAAATTTAATAGAACCTAAGGTTTCAATTGGATTTGACATTCCATTAGCCACTTCACAGATTTGGTGGGTAACCACAGGCACCCGAGAGGTACTTTGGTCTTCTCAGAGACAGTGACTGGGAAGTTCTTGTTTACCCAGACTTGCCATTGCTGTTGTTCTAGACTATGAGACATGGCAGGAGGATGAGTATAACATCGTTCTAAACTAACTTTAGTAGTGCACGTGTATATGACTCTGCTAGAGGATTGTTGTAGTCAGTGGGAGCAGCGGAAGCATAGTGGGCAAGTAGCTTATATTTATTTATAGACTAAAGCTGGTATAACGGAAATAGATCAGCTATTTTTGATGTGAAAGTAATAGTTTGTGACTTCATCAGAATAAGAGATGGATCTGGTGAGAAGGTAGTAGAGAGTGATGTCCTGGTATTTGGATGACATGCACTTGATAGGAAGAGATATTCCTATACTACGATCGGTTATATTGTGGTTGTCACAATGTTATTTCTCCACATAGGATATGGATATAATATCAGGGTTTCTGGTTACTAGATCTATAATTTTAGATCTAGATTTGGGAGGTGTCCTAATCTTGGTAGTTTGAAATTATTCTAAAGGTGATTTAGAATGGTTGAGTCCTGGCATGGTGGTGAAACTGCCGATGATGGAGTCACCCTCTCTAAAGGAAGTCTTACAGACTAAAGGGGAAAGAGATTTGCATGATTGGCATATCACTTGCTTAGGCAATTGAGTCAATCATTTGATGTCAAGTACAACACCAAATATTGCTTTTGCACTAGCTGCTATAAGCATATACTAATCCAATCCTGGAGAAACATTGGTAAGCAGTTTTGAACATAAGTGGATGTTCTTGGAATATAGTAATGGCAGCCACCTTCAGGAGACGGTTATCCTTTCAGGCTTCCAAGGTGACTTGGATGACAGAGTGACTGTCAAAGTTTTATTTTTTCCCTCTTTTGAGGGACAGAATGTTGGACAGGTGGTCCAAGCGGATACTGAGGAAGGCATGGTGCAGTATACTGATTAAGTTCAGTGGACGATACAGTCTAAGAAGTTTGCTGGATTTGGAGTTCATTTGTGAACTAGGTCCCATCAGATATCCAGACATATTCTAAGACAGGTATTGCTCATTTCGGGAGATAGTTTTCTCCGCGAAGTTGATATATAGAGAGATGTTGGAGATAGTGCCCTCAGAGTCAATTATTAGGTCACAGGTACGTGATTGTAATGATTGATGGAGGACCTATCCCGGTAGGACAGTCTTACTCGAGATGATAGTATGCTATCTGGTTTACCTTTATCATCGTGTACTGTTTTAAGTGACCTGACATGTCGCTATTAGACGTTGATAGAGCCCCTAGGATTCTTGCTTGACCACCAGCAGTATGAGGGCGATCATATAAGTGGGAGCTGGGGGTCTATAAGCATATCCTTAAAAGGTCCCTAGTCGTGAGAGTTTCGAGACAGGGCATCGATTCTCCATAGTAGACTAGTGTATACAGTCGAGACCCCGACGAGGGGCGGTGGCCAGTCTCACAAGCCACTGGTGTCAGTTGGATCACCTAAGATGTATACAGGTGCTCATTGGGTTATGAGTACACCGGACAGGACTCGCCGGGAACATGCTAGTTGGTCATATACCAGACGTCAGATGGCAGTTCCCTGGTGACATGTGTGCAGGTTAGTTCATCGACCTGGGGATCGTCATTTTTCTCGTGTGAGTTCCCACTGTAATTTGATTACTACCCTACCACGGCTCAAAGGAGTCGTGCAAACAGGTTTTAGTTGGGTACAGTCCCGAGCCACATGGAGGCAGTGAGCGTATCTTCAGGGGTTCGTCTCTCCCGGTATTGGGGGTGAGGTCGTGCTGTGTCTAGGAGAGCCATTACACGAAGCCCTCGGCCGAGGCAAGGAGATTTACTGGTAGGTATTCCAGTAGTATCTCAGGGTGTTCTGGGCTACACTCCGACACGACTTGTACCGCTTTTGGGGGTCTGACTTTTACTAACCCCCTAGGCCCGCCATGCGATGCTCATAGACGAACGGACCGGACTGTACGGATATTGTCACTGACAAGCTCAGTAGGGTTGTCAGGCTGAGTTCGCTTACAGACATCCCTTTTAGTCAGTACCTGGTAGCCCGTTACGTATTGGCTTATACCTCTGACGTGCTAGTGGTTAAATCCACAACCAAGGTGTTGATGAGTCTTTAGAGTCCCCCACATTCAGTTACTCAGCTTTCGGGCGAAAGGTTGTAGAGGCCGTATGGAGATATGGCAAGGTCCGATCAGATACGTGCGGTATTGCACGGATCAGGATCGGACAGTCTGTACTATAGGCCGTATGGTTATATGGCAGGGTTCGATCAGATACGTGCGGTATTGCACGGATCAGGATCGAACAGATATTACTAGCCGGTTTTGGTATAAGCCGGATTCTAGTATAGTACAGTGTAGATTTTGTCTCATTGCATTTGTATTTCGGTCGAAATACAGATGCAGGTGTGTATGCACAGTATCGGGGTTTTCCTGTAATTTATTACGGGACCTGTTTTCTGGAGTTGCCAGTTTGCTTTCCGTTTCGGCCAATTTCCATTGTTCCGTTCATTGGCCGAAGATTGGTGGAGGAGGGCTTATTTGCATTGTTGCAAATAAGTATTTGTGGAGGGGGCTTTTGCTTTTTGTTGCATCATGATAGCCATTCTTTGACCTTGACTTCTTGTCTTCATCATGACTTGACTTTTGTTTTCATGATGGATGTTGATGATGGTAGGTTTGAGGGTTGGACTTTGTGAGGTAATGATGGTGGAGTTGTGTGTGGTTTTGCTTATGATCATATTCTTTCATGATTCCCTTTTTGCATTATTGTTATGGTTGCACCACTCATTCCTTGACTCTCTCTCTCATTCTCTCCCTTCATCTAGCATGGCCGGCCACTCTCTTGATGGGGGCTGTCCAAACATTTTGGTAAGGGGTTTTTGGTTCATTTCATGTTGGAAAATCCCTTTTAGCTCCTCCTCCAAAAGCTTGTATCATCCCTCCACCAAAATGGCATCTCCATGAACCCCAAAGTGAGACTTGAGGACTACATATTCTACAGCGAACCTTGGGCACGTCGAGTAGCCGGCTTCGTGCCCGAGTTGCCTCGGCATTGAGGTGGGAGCCCGTAAAAGAAGTAGGCGATGTGGTGCACTTCCGGCGACGAGGAGGAGACGGGACATTCCGCAGGAGATCGGGACGATGATGAGAAGACCGGAGGACTTAGATCGTCGGTATATCTCTTTCCCATCTTATAGTTAGCTAGGACTAATTAATGGTTCGATCCGGGTATTAGTGCGCGGCGGTTTGCCAGTTCAAGTAAAATTAAAGTTTATCACCGCTTCCGCATTTGGCCGTCGGATTGACGGCCGGGGCGCCGCCGTGCACTTACAGTGGTATCAGAGCCTCGCCATTAACTTAGTCTAGCTTGGTTTAATGTGTTTCCATTTCCGATCGATCAAAAAGTTCCAAAACCGTGTTTTTCAAAGTGACAGTTTTCTGTTGAAATTTTTCAGTCTCGAAAATTTTTTCAGGTTGTATAAAAGTACTGTACAGGAAGTTCTAAGCTCTCTGGAAAAATTCGACAAAGTGATCTTTTAAGTGGAGCGCGGAACCGCGGCCAAATCCCACTCAGGGCCGCGGTTCCGCCGCAGTCTGGAATCTTCAGTTGGTCGAAATTTTCCAGTGGGCTTCTGGGCTGGAAACAGGGTTTTTGGAATATTAATATTGGGCCCAGAAATTCTTGATGTGCTGCAGTAACACTTGGGGCCCACTTGTTAAAAATTTGATCGGTCGGATATTTTAAACACATTATTTCACAGTATTTACATTATATCTGCGACCGTGAATGTCACTCGATCGGTAAATCCGGTCTAACTGCTATAGCCCAGTTAGACGGATTTGCGAACGTGACTTTCACGTTGATGTTCTGTTTTTGCTGTGATGTTGCGGATCGGTCGTGGGGGATAGCCTGGATGCAATGCTAGTACAGTTGTGGTTGTATTATGTACATTTGATATTGCGGGGCGAGCGTCCGACATGTGGACTGCCGTCACTGCCTGTTTGTATTATTATTTTGGGGCACGACCTGGTTGCGGTCGATGTACCCGTTGTATGTATATTTTACTTTCTGTACTAGGGTTGCCCCGCGGAGGGGTGCACGGATAGCCGGATTCTAGAGGGCAACAAGCCCGCATCTCATGGCATTGAGACGGAAGGGGCTTCTCTCTAGAATTGGCGGGCTATTCGCCGCACTCGTAGGGGGTACAGGTTGACCCAGGAGGGGTGCCCAAGTTACCGGATTCCGTGAAGTGCCGGGTGGTCCATTCACGCTGCTGAAGGGGGCTGCCTCGCTTCAGGTTTTGGCGGGTAACTTGCCGCGCCCGTAGGGGTCTAGGATTTCATTGCGCAGGCTATCCACACGACCAGGGGAACGTCGGGTTTCAGTAGTGGCTCTGTGAAACCCGGGGATCCCAGATATCTGTATTGTTTCTGTGATGCTGTTCATTCTCTGTGATGTTGCATTTTATCACGCCTTGAGCGAAATATAATATATTGGTATATATATTAGTAGATGTTGTATATGTTTTACATCTGCGCTAGTCCAGTCCCCGCTCTGTCGTTAGTTAGCTAACCTAACGGGTAATGACGGGACCCAGTGGCGAATGCGGATGGCATATACGTACATCAGTATATTTTCGTTCTTTGTGGTGTGATCAATTGATGGGACTGCGTTGATTCGGATCAATGCAAGTTTAAAAACAAACCTAATCTGATGTTGTTGGAACACTTTTCAAAAAGCTGTTATTGCAAGGACGTTCACTTTTGTTTTGCATCGTGGTATTCATTTGGAATATCCTGCTCCTCAGTCGACGGGGCAAGGGCCGAGATCCCTTCACCGGGAGTGACCCCTTGGACAAAAAGTTTGCGTTAGGGCATTAACTTCACTATAGCCGATTACTTTTGCTTTGCACTGTGGTATTCAGTTGGAATATCCTGCACCCCATTCTACGGGGAAAGAGCCGAGATCCCTTCACCGGGAGTGACCTCTTTAGCGAAGGTTTTCGTCACTATATTTTTAAAAGCTATCCGTTCCTTCAACGATATCAAGTTCATTACGTTAAAGGTTTTCGCCAGAAACCATTCGTAGCCCTCCATCATTTCAGTTAAATATTCGGTAGTATTCAAGCTATGTATTTTGACCTCACGCCAAGGCATAGTGTTTGGTAGCTGCCGGGTATTTATCTGTTGCATAGATAGATGCGTTGGTTTGGGACAGTCGTACTACTATTTTGGCCTACGTCAAGGGTATGTACGGGTGGGTTCAAATTAACCTGGATAATGATGGGCAGAACTTGACATGTGACTTATGATATTTTGACCTCACGCCAAGGTCATAAGAGCATGGGGCAGAAATCACATCGGGAGTTTCAAAAGAACTGAAACTTGCCAGATATGCGCATACCTTCTGGAGTGTGGTAGCGTGAGCGGATTCCGTCACGTTATCATGCGATGATAGTTGGATCCCGATTCCCACTGATGAGTTGGTTTACTCCTCGGGTGTTCCCGACTAATTCTTCTTTTAGGTTTGGAGGAGAATTTGACGGTACAGTGGGAGGTTTCCAGATTAGATAAATTAGTAACCATTCTGATCTAGGTTAGAGTGCACGCTGAGTGTTTCTTTTCTCTCTCTCTCTGGCAGCGACCTTTTGACCCGACCCTAAGACTATGACTCAGTGACCAAGTTGACCGAACCTTCTTAAACACTGGCTTTTGGATTGCCAGAGTTGCAGACCTCATTGCCACTCCCACTTTTACCCTTTTCTCCAGGACACCCCGTATTACTACGAACGTCCACTTCCATTGGACAAAACCATCGTATGGTTAGATACGAACTCGAAGGAATTTATTCGAGGATGGTTTCAGGTACTGGAGAAAACAGATAGGATTATTCAGTTGTCTTTTCCTTTTACCTTCTCTCAAGTTGTGAGTACTCCTTGGATTAGGAGATAGTACACCTATTACGCAAATTGGATAGTCTTCTTCCAAACCTTAGGCTGGTGCCGAACGGTAGGGAAGGAAGAAAACCAATTAGCATAACGATGGTGTGTAGAAGGTATTAGGTTAAGACAAAGCAAGGGATTAGTAAGAGGGCAAAGTAAATTGCAACAGATATTCACGACCAAACCAAGTATTCCTTCGCCAATCCTAAAATCACCTTTGTATTTCTCCAGGACACTCCATATCACTACGAAGATCCATAGTTTATTGGATACTCCATCGTATGGTTATATACGAACTCGAAAGGAACTTGTTCCAGTTCGGGGATGGATTCTGGTCCAGGAGAAATAGGAATAAAGTTTATTCGGTTGTCTTTTATCTTCACCCTCTCTCACTGCGAGTGCTCCTAGGATTAGGACAGTATACCCATTATGCTTATTGGATAGTCTTCTTCCAAACCATAGGCTGGTGCCGAACGGTAGGGAAGGAAGAAAACCATTTGGCCTAAAGGGGTGTGCAGAAGGTAATGACTAAAGACATATGAAGGGATTTCGAGAGGTGGCAAAGAATTATACGGTTACAGTTGTGAATCTGGAAGAGGCATTACTAGGAATACCAGGATACCCCATCGGAACATTTCAATGTTTCAGTTTCACTGTGTAATGTTAAAGGAAAACTGATTTCCCAATTAGACACTTGCTCCAGGGTATGTATTTACCAGGTATGATTCTCACATCTGTATGGTTTTACAGATGATGAGTGGGAGTAGGTTATTGGGACTTGGGTGATCATCCTCATTATATCGGGATTCGTTACAATCGGTGATATTTGAGGAAATCACCTGGGTAGTTTGCCGGTCGGCGAATATTTGGTTTTGAATATCCGCTGTTATGCACCAATTTCAAATTGATATATCTGTACGTCTATTTTCATAGAGTGAGATATACCTTTCTGAAATTATGTCTACGACATTTACCTATATCAGTGGATGGTTAGGTAAGGAGCATTAAGCAGCGGTGTAATTCTTCTTGACCATAAGTACAGTTTTCAACCTACGACACACAGTGAATGAGTTATCAGACTCAAGGGAGTTATACAGAGTATTGTATGTTGTCCAGGGTCCATCAGGACAGAGGGGTTGGTCCTCGTACTATATTCGGTTTACTTATGACTTCTCTAGTTTTTAGACAGGTGTTTCGTAGGAAACACAGGGTCCGAATTTTGAGAAGTTATAGGTATTTGAATAGAGTACAGAACCAGGTGTAGCAAGTATCGGGATTCTTCAAAGTGATCGAAGATGTAGATACTTGTGTATGGTATTCAGATGATAGTAAGGTTTAAAGAGAAATTGCTTCTCTTTCAGGTTACTCATAATTGGAAGCATTCCTAAGTTGAGTAACGCTGATCGGCCTCCTTCCATTTAGTTGACATGCACTGGAGACAGTTGCATGATTTGAATCTGGTTCAATTAAATCAGTGCCTCTGGTCCTATATGGGATATAGAACAGTTCATATCTTAACGATGTTAAGGTACGGGGAGTTGTCCGGTTTATGATTAAAACCAGACACTGGACAACTCAAGGCACGTTTCTGTAATGGCTGTTCGTGGGTTGACCCAGGCTATGACGAGGGTTGACTTTCTACCATCTGGATGAACAATAGCGATATTGTTCTAGACTCGCCACAGTTTTATTAAAAATGGATTTTTTCAGAAAACAGTAGTGGGAGTATGGTAGAACTGGAAGTGATTCCAGAACCACAAACGATTACTGAAGATTTGATAAGGAACCTTAAGATTCAATCTGGTTTGACATTCCATTGGCCACTCCGCAGATAAGGTGGGTAACTTCAGGCACCCGAGAGGTACTACGGTAGCCTCAAGGACGGTGACAGGGAAGTTCTTGTTTACCCACACATACCATTGCTGTTGTTCCAGGTTGCGAGACCCGGCGGGAGGATAAGTATAGCGTGATTCTAAACTAGCTTTAGAAGTGTACGTGTATATGACTCTGCCAGAGGGTTGTCGTAGTCAGTGGGAGCAGCGGAAGCATTGGTGGACCGGTAGCTTATGTCTATTTATAGTCTGAAGCACCAGTAGCGGAGATAGATCATCTATTTCTGACGTGACAGTCATAGGTTTGACTTCATCAGAATAGGGGATGGATCTGTTGAAAAGGTAGTAGGGTGTGATATCCTGGTATTTGGATGACATACACAGAGTTGGAAAAGAGACTCCTATACTACAATCGGTTATACTTTGGTCGTCACACCGTGGTTTCTCCACACAGGACTTGGACATTATATCAGACATACTGGTTACTGGATCTATGGTATTAGATCTAGATTTGGGTGGTTTCCCAATCAGGGTACTTGACAGCATTCTAAGAGTATTTAGGATGGACGACTCCTGGCACGGTAGTGTACCTGCAGGTGATGGAGTCACCCTCTCTGAAGCTGTCTTACAGACTAAAGGGGAGAGGGATGTGCATGATTGGCAGATCACTTGCTTAGGCAATTGAGTCAATCATGAGATGTCAAGTACCACACCAGATGTTGTTCTTGCACTAGATGCAATAAGTTGACATTGATCCAATCTTGGAGAAACGGTCGGAAGCAGTTTTAGAACATAAGTGGATGTTCTAGGGATATGATAACGACAGCCTCATTCGGGAAACAGTTATCATTCCAGGCTTCCAAGGTGACATGGACGACAAGGAGGTTGTCAGAGCTATAGTTTTTCCTTCTGATGAGGGGCAGTATTTTGGACAGTTGGTCCAAGGCAATACCGAGGGAGGCATGGCGCAGGATACTGATTAAGTTCAGTTGACGATACAGTCTAAGAAGTTTGGATTTGGAGTTCATTTATGAGCTATGTCCCATCAGACATCCAAACACATTCTAAGACAGGTATTGCTCATTTCGGGAGATGAGTTTCTCCGCGAACTTGAGATATAGAGAGACATTGAAAGAGAAAACAAAGCGGATCCACTCTCTGAGGCTATTCCTCGAACGCAATAGTTTCGCAAACGAGCTTTGTGAGACTGACTAGTAGAGGAGTTGGGTGTTCGGTATCACACGGGCTGTGAGTATGCGACATCGCAATAATTAGCCTTGAGTGCAAGTGGGAGATTGTTGGAGATAGTGCCCTCAGAGTCAATTATTAGGTCACAGGTACGTGATTGTAATGATTGATGGAGGACCTATCCCGGTAGGACAGTCTTACTCGAGATGATAGTATGCTATCTGGTTTACCTTTATCATCGTGTACTGTTTTAAGTGACCTGACACGTCGCTATTACACGTTGATAGAGCCCCTAGGATTCTTGCTTGACCACCAGCAGTATGAGGGCGATCATATAAGTGGGAGCTGGGGGGCTATAAGCATATCCTTAAAAGGTCCCTAGTCGTGAGAGTTTCGAGACAGGGCATCGATTCTCCATAGTAGACTAGTGTATACAGTCGAGACCCCGACGAGGGGCGGTGGCCGGTCTCACAAGCCACTGGTGTCAGTTGGATCACCTAAGATGTATACAGGTGCTCATTGGGTTATAAGTACACCGGACAGGACTCGCCGGGAACATGCTAGTTGGTCATATACCAGACGTCAGATGGCAGTTCCCTGGTGACATGTGTGCAGGTTAGTTCATCGACCTGGGGATCGTCATTTGTCTCGTGTGAGTTCCCACTGTAATTTGATTACTACCCTACCACGGCTCAAAGGAGTCGTGCAAACAGGTTTTAGTTGGGTACAGTCCCGAGCCATATGGAGGCAGTGAGCGTATCTTCAGGGGTTCGTCTCTCCCGGTATTGGGGGTGAGGTCGTGCTGTGTCTAGGAGAGCCATTACACGAAGCCCTCGGCCGAGGCAAGGAGATTTACTGGTAGGTATTCCAGTAGTATCTCAGGGTGTTCTGGGCTACACTCTGACACGACTTGTACCGCTTTTGGGGGTCTGACTTTTACTAACCCCCTAGGCCCGCCATGCGATGCTCATAGACGAACGGACCGGACTGTACGGATATTGTCACTGACAGGCTCAGTAGGGTTGTCAGGCTGAGTTCGCTCACAGACATCCCTTTTAGTCAGTACCTGGTAGCCCGTTACGTATTGGCTTATACCTCTGACGTGCTAGTGGTTAAATCCACAACCAAGGTGTTGATGAGTCTTTAGAGTCCCCCACATTCAGTTACTCAGCTTTCGGGCGAAAGGTTGTAGAGGCCGTATGGAGATATGGCAAGGTCCGATCAGATACGTGCGGTATTGCACGGATCAGGATCGGACAGTCTGTACTATAGGCCGTATGGTTATATGGCAGGGTTCGATCAGATACGTGCGGTATTGCACGGATCAGGATCGAACAGATATTACTAGCCGGTTTTGGTATAAGCCGGATTCTAGTATAGTACAGTGTAGATTTTGTCTCATTGCATTTGTATTTCGGTCGAAATACAGATGCAGGTGTGTATGCACAGTATCGGGGTTTTCCTGTAATTTATTACGGGACCTGTTTTCTAGAGTTGCCAGTTTGCTTTCCGTTTCGGCCAATTTCCATTGTTCCGTTCATTGGCCGAAGATTGGTGGAGGAGGGCTTATTTGCATTGTTGCAAATAAGTATTTGTGGAGGGGGCTTTTGCTTTTTGTTGCATCATGATAGCCATTCTTTGACCTTGACTTCTTGTCTTCATCATGACTTGACTTTTGTTTTCATGATGGATGTTGATGATGGTAGGTTTGAGTGTTGGACTTTGTGAGGTAATGATGGTGGAGTTGTGTGTGGTTTTGCTTATGATCATATTCTTTCATGATTCCCTTTTTGCATTATTGTTATGGTTGCACCACTCATTCCTTGACTCTCTCTCTCATTCTCTCCCTTCATCTAGCATGGCCGGCCACTCTCTTGATGGGGGCTGTCCAAACATTTTGGTAAGGGGTTTTTGGTTCATTTCATGTTGGAAAATCCCTTTTAGCTCCTCCTCCAAAAGCTTGTATCATCCCTCCACCAAAATGGCATCTCCATGAACCCCAAAGTGAGACTTGAGGACTACATATTCTACAGCGAACCTTGGGCACGTCGAGTAGCCGGCTTCGTGCCCGAGTTGCCTCGGCATTGAGGTGGGAGCCCGTAAAAGAAGTAGGCGATGTGGTGCACTTCCGGCGACGAGGAGGAGACGGGACATTCCGCAGGAGATCGGGACGATGATGAGAAGACCGGAGGACTTAGATCGTCGGTATATCTCTTTCCCATCTTATAGTTAGCTAGGACTAATTAATGGTTCGATCCGGGTATTAGTGCGCGGCGGTTTGCCAGTTCAAGTAAAATTAAAGTTTATCACCGCTTCCGCATTTGGCCGTCGGATTGACGGCCGGGGCGCCGCCGTGCACTTACAAGAGATACAGAAAGAAACACTGGAGCGGATCCACTCACTGAGGCTATTTCTCGAACGCAATAGTTTCGCAAATAGGCTTTGCGAGACTAATTAGTAGAGAAGTTTGTTGTTCGGTATCACATGGGCTGTGAGTAAGCAACACTGCAATAATTAGCCTTAAGTGCAAGTGGGAGATTGTTGGCTATAGTTCCCTTAAGGAAATTATCATAGTCGCAGGCAGGTGATTATGATGATTGAGGGAGGACCTATACCGGTAGGACAGTCTTACTCGAGATGATACTATGCTATCTGGTTTGTCTTTATCATCACTATTACATGTTGATAGAGACCATAGGATTCTTGCTTGACTACAAGCATTATGATGGAGATCATATACGTTAGAGCTAGATGGTCTATAAGCACATCCTTAAATGTCCCTAGTCATGAGAGTATCGAGACTGGGCATCAAAACTCCAGTGTAGACTACTGTATACTGATCGAGACCCCGACGAGGGGCGGTGGCCAGGTCTCACAAGCCATTGGTGTTAGTTTGTTCACCTAAGATATTATACAGGTGCTCATTGCGTTATAAGTACACTGGATGGACTCGCCGGGAATCTGATAGTTGGTATTATACCTATTGTAAGATAGCAGTTCCCAGATGACTGTGCACAGGTTAGTCTATCGACCTGAGATCGTGATTTGTCTCATGTGAGTTCGCACTGTGCTTTGATTGCTACCCTACCACGGCTCAAAGGAGTCATGCAAACAAGTTTTAGTTGGGTATAGTCCCGAGCCATATGGAGGCAGTGATCGGATCGTCGAGGATTCGTCTCTCCCGGTATTGGGGGTTGATGTCACACGGTAAACGGGTGGCCATCACCAGAAATCTTTGGCCAAGGTAGAGGAGAATTAACGATCCAGGACAATAGTTTCTTAGTTGGTGTTAGGTTCCATGCCGGCACTAAATGTCGCATTGTTAGGGGTATGCCTTTATCCACCCCCTAGACTCGATATGCGATACTCTTAGACGAACAGACCAGACTGTATGGTTATTTTCACTGTTAGGCTCAGTAGGGTTTCAAGATGAGTTTGCTCGTTGGCCTCCTTTTCGCTCAATACCTGGATAGCCGTTACATACAGCTAGTGCTGCTGACGTGCTTGTGGTTAAACCATTTCCAGCGTATTGACGTGTCTTTAGAGTCCCACACAGAGGATTTTCATGGTTCAGGAGATATGGTATAGATGACATATGTTGGTACATACAGGTGTCTGATTAAATATGTGTACAGGCTACACAGACTTTAATCGATCGGTTGATAATACTAGCGGCTTAGGACTGAGCCGCATTATTAAATCAGGTTTTGATTTAATAATTTATATATGTATTTATATATTTGTATTCTAGTATTATTATTCACTATTCATTTTAACTCTTGGCTATTAGTATTTTTGTACGTATACATATTTCGATACGTATACCGGGTTGTATTTCTTATTTATACGGAATGGTTTCTGAAGATGTCCAACTAATTAATTGATTTTGTTTTTAGAAAATCAATTTGGAAATGAGGTGGAAGGTGAGTTGCCATGAGCATGGCTTGGCATGTAGAGAGGTATGGTATGGAATTGTTTATTGGAAAAATGGAGAAGATATTTTTGTGTGTGTGCATAATTGAGAGAGAGGGGGGGTAGCCACATTCTTAGATGGCTTGCTCATTTGTTTTCTACACTTGCTTCATCACTCTCATTCATTCTCACTTAGAGAAAACACATAGCACATTTCCTTAGTTGCTCATGCAACATGTTTCCTCACCGCCTCTTCATCTTCTTGAGTTGCTCTTTTGAGCATTGTGATGAGAGAAAAATTATAGTCATATTCCTACACCTCCACTCTCCATTGCTAGCAACCATAGAGCGTCGGTTGCCTAGCATTGCGAGGCTGAAGCTTATGTCGTTTCTCTCAGGTGAATCATCGTAGATGGAGGAAGACCGGCAACCAAACTCGATCCAGACGACCACTAGGAGCTTGGGAAGATGGTTGAATACCGAAGGACATGGATCAAATCGATATAACCATTCTAACTTCTTTATATATTCTTGCTAGTATAAGGTTTAGGGTAGATCCGGGCATCGGGTCATAGTAGCGCCAGTTTAGAAAATGTTTGTTCCGCATTTGGCCACGGTTTGATGCCCGGGGAGCTACCGCCGCTGACGGCTTTTGGGTATCTGATGTGATCATTACCTACTGCTAGCATATTGACGAGTCTTAAGAGTCCCACATAGAGGTTTCCTAGTTCAAGTGAAATGAAATTGGGCATGTATGGAGATATGTGTGGGAGCTTGATTAAATACGAGTATATGATATTGTATTCTAATCTAGCATTTTTGATATTAGCCGGGTTATATATGATATAACCGGATTATTGAATCAAGTGTTGATTTAATAATTAACTAATATAATACACATTTTAATTCTTTTCATTATTCACATATATATTTGATATATACAAATGTATCATGGTTGATGATACATAGAACTTGGCAATATGAGAATCACACTGGAGGAAAAATAAATAAAATGATTTACTTATATATATATGAATAAAACAAAGGAAGAAATGAGTCATGGATTCTAAAGTATTCTACAAGGTGCTAAGAACCATAACTCATTGTTTTTCTTTTGTTTTATTCATCCATATTTATCATTATCTCCAGCTCATCTTATCTACAAGGTTCGTTCTCATTTTCCAAGTTCATCCTCTTCATTTTCCTCTCGAGACTCTTCTAGGGTGAAAATTGGAAAAGAAAGAATTTTAATGTGAAAAATCCCCACTTCATCAACCTAGACTATTCTAGAAAATTGGTATACGTTGTTATCTTCACTAATTCATAGATTAGTGAAGTGTGAGCTTGAGAGTGAGAAGCTTCGAGGTGGATCATCTTTGACGATGAAGACTTCGAACAAGCTCGTTCCATCTTTCATGTGGAGTCGAAGAAAAGTTTTAGGACTACTACTCGGAGCAATTAAAGAGAAGGACAAGACTACAATGGTTGTAGTTTCTATTCACTTAGTCTTAATATCTTTTTTCGTTTCTATGAAACCCTAATCTCTACTTCGATTCTTGTTTAGTATACTTAGCTCTCTAGAATTTTATAAATGGCTTACATGCTTTTGTTAAAACCCTAATGGAGGTGCTAAGACATACTTATATGGTATCAGAGCCAAACTAGAGGCTTAGGAGTTGTTTAGACGTAGTTAAAGTGTTCGACCGACGTTTTAATTCCGATCTTTGATAGTTTCTGTTCAAATTTATAAAATTCGATTTTCTCAAGATTAAAAATTCCCAGAAAATTCAGCAGGCTTTTTTTATGGAGGCACAAGAAATATGAGCTCCTAATTCCATCAAGTGGCTGCGGAACCGCCGCCTAAACCATGCCTCGGCCGCAGTTTCGCCGCGCACTTGTGGAGTTAGAACTCCAGTTTTCTTGTGTTGCTTCAATTTCCCATTTTGGATTTTCTGGAAATTTAGATGAGGCTCAAGTGCTTGAGGTCTCTGTGAATTGTTGATGATTAGAAAGTCGATCGAAATGTTAATATCGTCTAAAGTGCTTTGGAAGTGTGATACAATAGTTAGAATACACATAGATTAGTTTTCCAAAAACTAGTTATCGATTTACAAATCTCACATTTTATCCTTGTTTGATGGATTGCCATGGAGTTTAGATTTGGATCGAAACTCTGTCGTAATCTCGTATTGTATGCGAATACTCGCTAGGAGACTAGTAGGGAGCCACGCTCTTTTGTCTCAACCAAGTGACTATAGGAGAACCCCATGGCCAAGAGCATCCACTCGGGTGCTCGTGGCCACGGTATTCCGCCTAAGTCCACTTTGTTGACGCACTCGGGGGTACGGCCATCCACTAAAGTTCCCGACGATCTTTCGATCTTTTAACAGGGAATCTTGTTGAACTGCCCAGCTTAATCTTTGAAAAGGGTTTTCAATTCTAGGCTTAAATGTAATGTTTAAAGCATTAGACATGAAATTCAGAATATGTGATAATCCGGGTTTATGATGTCTATAGATACGGATTCTAATTACTGTAGTTTTCATTTATTTTCTGCGACCGTAAGTGTAATATGTGGTAGTATCTCCGATCTCGTTGCTATACGTCAACAAAATTAGGGATACACATATTTACTTACGTTGATGACATATGATGTTATTGTGTTGCTATATCGATATGTTATATATGATCGTCGTGATTGAATAGCCGGGGGTTTTATGCGAGCTGAGAGTTTTTCTTTTTCATTCATATAAATAATTGTATGTAATATTCTTTTATTGGGAGACTTCCAGGTTGTGGTTTTTTTCATTCGATATATATTATTTACTTTTCTGCATTAGGATAGACCTAAGGCGGGGTGCATAAGCGACCGGGTTCTAAAGTCCAAAGAGTGGCCATCTTGAGGAGTCAAGACCGATCACCTAAGTTCAGAATTGGTAGGGTTGAATGACACACTTGTAGGGGTCTTGGTGTGTGGGGTTGGCTATTCATGATGACCGTGGAATCCGTGATTTCGACGTTGGCTAAATCGAAACGCGGAATTCCTAGGATATCCTTTATTTCATATTGCTTCTACTGTGTTACTTGTGATGCTCTTTTTATTACATGAGATGAATGCTATATATATATATATAATATATATTTGTAGACACTATATATGTTTTGCATCCACGCTAGTCCTGACCCCGCCCTACCGTAAGTTAAGTAACCTTACGATGAAGACCCAGGTCCCTGTGGCGAATGCAGATGGCATATATGTATGTTTCATTTTTGTTTCTTCTGTGATGATTAGGAGCTTAAATGATAGGACGACAATAATAAGATTAATGTTAGGAAAATTGTTAGTTATATGTATGCCCTAGAGGCCATTCCTGTACATTGGATGTATATTGTAGTGGAAGCTGGGACATATATAGAGAGGACTTTCTTGCTCGACATGATAGTATGCTATCTGGTTGCTCTTTACCTTAACGTGTACACAGATTGTCTCTCTATTACATGTTGGTAAAGCCCTTAGGATGTGTACTTGACTACCTGGACTATGATGCGGATCATACTAGTGGGGACATGGTAGTCCATAAGTACATCCTTGAAAGTCCCTAGTCGTGGGTGTATCGAGATGGGGCATCGATATACCAGAGTAGACTAGCGTATACCTTCTCGACCCATACAGATGGGCGATGGATGATCCCATATCCATCGGTGTTTGACATCAGAGATGATATACGGGTGCTCAGTAGAGACTGGGTACACTGGACGGACTCGCCGAGAACTCCCAGATGGTATTATACCTTACGTCAGATGGCAGTTCTCTGGTGACACTGGTACAGAGTAGTCTGTTGACCCGAGATCGTCATAGAGTCTTGTGTGGTTCCCACTGTGCTTTGATTTCCATCTTACCACATCCAAGAGGGCGTGCAAAACGGTGGTTTTTGGGTACAGTCCCGAGTCACATGGAGGCAATGAGCGATAGGAGGGGATTCGTCTCTCCCGGTATAGGGAGTTGATGTTGCGCCATGTTCGATTGGCTATAACAGGAAATCCCTGGCCAGGGTTGCTGAGATTTACTGGTAAGAGTTACCGGTAGTTTCTCAAATTGTTATAGACCTCATATCGACACGACTTATCGAGCTATTGGGGTCTGACGTTTACCACCCCTAGGCGAGATATGCGACATATCAGACGATCAGACCGGACTGTACGGTAGTGTTACTGGTTGGATTCATTGGAGTGTGAGCGGGCTTGCTCGTCGATCTTCTGATCGCTCAATACCCGGGTGGCCGTTACGTTTAGCAGACCGCTTGCGGCTTGTGGGTGTTTGATATGATCATCACCTGCTGCCGGCGTATTGACGAGTCTTTAGAGTCCTACACAGAGGTTTCCTGGCTCAAGCGAAACGAAATAGGAGCGCATATGAGATATGTGCGGGACCGAGAATAATGCGTGTATGTGATACCGTATTATATTCTCGCGATGAATGTATCGAAAGGTTGTATGCGATATAACCTAGTTATCGAATCAAGGATTGATTCGATAAGCCGATACATAGGATACTAGTCGGTTATATGCGATATGACCGGATCATTGAATCAAGTGTTGATTTAATGATTTAATGCATAATAATATATTTGATATATTACTTTGCATTAACTAGTATTGGTTCACTTTAAATGGATTTTCTCACTTGGATTGTGCACATTGTATATGTGATATACTTTTGTACACAAGTTTGTATCATGTTTGATGATACATGCTAACTAGGGTTTGTGTAAAGATTGAACCATGGTTATATGAATGGTTAGGGTTTTGTTTTCTTATTCATTTATTTGTTTATTTATTCATTTTTGGCAAAAGGAAAATGGTAGCTAATTTGGATATATGTTGAAGCTTCATGAAGCTTTGACTTAGTCACCATTTTTGTCTTCATACCTAACCTAACCATTCACTTAACTTGAGTTTAGTCTCTACACTTAACCATGGTTGATTATGATAAGTATTCTATTATTTTCTATTTTCTAAATTAACTTATCATAACACTTTCTTCTTCTTCTTCATCTTCTTCAATGAAGAAAGCTTCACTTCATCAATGGTGGATTGATGAAAAGTGTGAGAAATCCAATTCTAAAGTGAACCCACTTCCTATTTCTTCATCCTCTACCTCTTGCCAAGTAGTATAGGGTGTTTTCTTCACAAGTTTCATGACTTGGTGAAGTGGGAGCTTGATCTAGCGATGCCTCGACGTAGATCATCTTCGGCATGGACATCGACGACCTAGCCCGCCTATTCTCCGATGAAGCCGACGCTAGAGCCCGGGAATTCATTTGGACAGCAAGGGGACTTCGTTGCGGAGCTATGGAGGTGGAGCACCGGATCTACAAAGGTTGTATTTCCGTATAAACCTTTGTTAAGTTGTTAACTAGTTTTGTTTCGCCTAGACATCTAGCCAACGATCCGTAGTCTAGGGTTTCTCGGCACCGTATTTTTGAAATTGGCATGGTTGATGCCTTGTGAGACCTCCTTGGGGTGCCAAGGAACCCTACAGTGGTATCAGAGCCAAGCTAGAGCCTTAGGCGAAGTCTACACGACATTTGAGATCCGAACGAACCCGAGAACCCATTTCCAAAATGCTCTCTGTCCAATTTTTAAAAATCTGGATTTTTCAATATTAAAAATATGCAGAAAATTAAGCAGGGTTTTTTATGAATTACTGTGAAAAACGGAGACCTAACTCCGTCATAACGCCGCGGAAGCGCGGCCTAAACCCACGTGGCGCGGCGCTTCCGCGGCCATAATGTTGACTCTTTGACTCCTCTTTACACAGTAATGTTTATAATTAATTCCTGTGTTTTCTGGGTAATTTTAATATATACTATACAGTTGAGTTTTCTGGGGTTGTTTTGGGATTTCATGGATTCGATCGGATTATCAAATTTTGTCTGTGTGGCTTTCCGGGTAAATTTTAGAACATGTTAAAAAGTTCGACCAGATATAAATACCCAATTTTTCCCCTGTCGGGAAATTTCCAAGTGTTGGATTTTTCCGTGGTTTAAAGACGTTCTAAGTAGTGCAAGTAACTCGATGGACCCTCTAGAAGACAACAAACCTTAACTCGATTATGTGACCGTCTTGAACTGCCCTTTGAACCTTAGGGTTTGGGGCAGTACGGCGTGCCACATGTGAGGCGTTGGCTTGACCCTTCTACGGCTGGACCGTTGGTACTGAGGCACGAACTGAATGTTTTTAGACTTGTTTCATGTATTGATCTGTATCGGGAAAACTTGGGTGTTTGAAAGTTTGATCGGAAAGTTTAACATTTTATATTTATCCGGAATGTGATACAATAATTGGAATTCACAAGTAGTTATGAGATAACTAAATGAATGTTATGAACATAGCAGTTTAGTCTCACTTGATCGGTTGCCACGGAATTTTGATGTGATCAAAAGTCCATCGCAATCATGTAGCGTACGCGGATACTCGCCGGGTAAACTTAATAGACAGCCTCGCTCCATAGCCCCGACCAAGTGACTGTAGGAGAACCCCGTCGCCGAAAGCATCCGTTCGGGTGCTCACGGTAGCGGTGTTCCGCCTTGGTGCACTTTGTCGACGGTATCAGGGGTGCAGCCGCCTACTAAAGTTTGCGACGAGCATTCGATCAGGATGTCGGGAATCTTGTTGAATTGCCCTACTTGATATTGAAAAGTGTTTTCGATAATGAGACTAAAATGCGGGGTTTATAATTGTTAGGCATGCGATGTCTAAGGAATTCATTTGGTCAGGCATGCGATGTCTGAGGTGGTTGCGGATTCCAACTGTTGTAGTTTTACACTTTCTTTTCTGTGACCGTAAGTGTAATATGTGATATCGCCGGTTTCGTTGCTATATGTCAACGACAATTGGGATGCGCATATTTACTTACGTTGATGACATGTGATGTTATGTGTTGCTGGATATATTATATTGGATCGTCGTGTTTGAATAGCCGGGAGTTTTTATGTGAGATGAGTGTTTTTCATTTTCATTCATGTAAAAACTTGTATGTAATATTCTTTTATTGGGGCACTTCCAGGTTGCGGAAGATGTCACCGTTTGTATATTATTTACTTTTCCGCACTAGGATAGACCCAAGGAGGGGAGCACAAGTAACCGGGTTCTGGAGTCCAGTGGGAGACCAACTCGAAGAGTCGAGTCCGGGTCTCCTAACTCTAGAATTGGTAGGGTTGCTTGCCGCTCTCGTAGGGGTCTAGGGGTGTGGGTTTGGCTATTCATCGCGACCGTGGAATCCGTGTTTTATACTGGCTCGTATTGAAAACACGGACATCCTAGTATATCCAATATTTCATATGTTTCTTCTGCTGTGATATCTGTAATGTGATCATGTGATGTTCTGTGATAGATACGTATATAGTATATATGATATATTATATAGGCGTTACTTATGTTTTACACCCGCGCTAGCCCTGCCCCGCTCTGCCGTTAGTTACCTAACCTAACGGTGCACGAGGGGACATCGAGGCGAATGCGGATGGCATAAGCGTACGTCGTATTTATCTGTGATGTTTAGGTAATTTAAATGATGGGACTTCATTAATGTGATTAATGAAATTAAAAGAAACCTAAGATGTTGTAGAATTGAATTTCAAAATAAAACAGGTAGCTACAGTTCTTGCTTTGCACAGCGGTATATATGATATATCCTGCACCTTATTCGATGAGGAAAGGACCGAGATCCCTTCACCGGGAGTGACTCCTTTAGCAATAACTGGCAGATGCTACACACTCGGTTTGTCTTCTGATTGCTTTTAAGAGTTTTTGCTTTGCACAGTGATATATATGATATATCCCGCACCTCATTCGACGAGGAAAGGACCGACGATCCCTTCACCGGGAGTGACTCCTTTAGCAAAACTAGAAAAGCCTCAAAGACACTCCATTTCAAAATCATTTGATTCTACAACGATATCAAGTTCATTACGTAATAGGTTTTCAGAAAAACCTGTCGTAGCCCTCCGTCATTTCAGATAAGTCCTATTTAGTATTCGTGCTACGTTTGTTGACCTCCGTCAAGGCGTAGTGTGCGGTAGCTAACTAGTATTTATCTGCTAATGCATATGATGCAGATTGGATTAGGGTAGTCGTGCGGCCTTGTTGACCTCCGTCAAGGGTCGTGCGGGTGGGTTTAATTCGATCAAGAAATGACGGGTTGAACTTGACTAGTAGCCTATGGTTTGTTGACCTCCGTCAAGGTCATAGGACGCTAGGGGCAAAATATTATCGGGAATTTCAAGTGTTGAAATTTGCAATGAGATTGCATACCTTCTAAGAGATAGTTGGATCCCGATACCCGCTGCGAGTAAGAGTTACTCCTGGGAGAGTTTTATACATTACAATTAGCCGATCAAGTAGGTGTCTAGAAAGGTGTTAACGAGGTTACGTCTCTGGGAAAACGAGGTTTACATTAATTAGGTTCGTGCGAAAGCACGGGGAACCTCCCTCAAAGTACCGACACTGGCCTGGCTGAAAGATTGGCGAACTTGTAGTCTGTAATTAATCCCGGCTAGTCTTTCCTTTTAGGGTTTGAAGGAAGATTTGATAAAAAGCAGTGGGAGCCATCCTGATTAGATAAAATAATAACCAATCTATTCTTGCAGAGCCACGCTGAGTGTTTTCTTCTCTCTCTCTCCAGGTAGCGACCATATCACGCCTTAATCAAGATAATAATACGGAAATATTGACCGAACCCGCTTGTTATACTGAGCTGGGGAACGTTGGTCCCGCTCCAACTTATAATTGTTATAAGACAGAGCAGGAAATTGGGGATTACCAGAATTCCCGTGCCGCCCAAACGAAGAGAGTGCATGCTGATGCATCATCTTCGGGTGTGTTCGTTACAAAGAACTGTTTCTCTGTATCCTCTACATCCTGGGTATATGATACCGGATCAGGATCCCAGATATGTAATCTGTTACATAGGGCTACAGAAAGGTAGAGGACTGAGAACGGGTGATAAGTTTCATGAGGCAGAAAACGGGGCAAGTGTTGCAGCCAAGTCTGTTGGTCACTGTCACCCTGTATTACAAATACATTGATTCTGAACGAATGTTATTAGATACCGAACCTGTTATGCAAAATCATATCTGTCTCTTTATTAGTAAAGAAACGATAAAATTTTGTATTGTTGGACAATGTTTTGAACATTTCCTATATCAAAAGTTGATCGGTTCAGGCACGTTATCTAAAAGCATTAATGTTCTAAATCAAACTACAGTTCTTAGTATACGGAACACACACAAGAGGATAAGTTCAGAAATGAACGAATCCTTCTTAAGGCATTGTAGACTAGGTCATATCTATGCGACCCGACTGGCTGTAGTTACATGTAGATGCATATTTAAATCAGTTTGAATTTACATCTTGTGAAACTCGCTAGTCATGTCACAAAGATAAGATGACCATAGCTCCGTTTACTGGAAACAGAGAAAGAGTTAATGAACTCTTGGGATGATACATGTTGATGTATGTAGGTCCCCTGTCTACACATGCCAAGACCGGTTCTTTATACTTCATTATATTCTCTGATAATCTCTTAAGATTCAGTCATATGTTCCTGTTGAAACATGAGTCCGAACCTTTTGAGATATTCACAGAATATAAGCTAGAAGTAGAGAACCAAAACACGGGTATAAGTATTATGTCCTTTGATGAGATCAAGGAGGAGAATACTTGGGCACGAAATTCTTGGACTTTTCTAAAGGAGAATGAGATTCTCTCTCAGCATTACTCCTCCATATACACCATAGCACGATGGTATATCGGGGCGGAGCGATCACACCCTATATGATAAGGTGTGCTCTATGATGAGTACTACTGAGTTACCTATTTCCTTTTTGGGAGTTATGCACTTGAGAAGCTGCATACCTATTGAATAGGGTTCAAATCAAATCAGTTGCCTACCGCTCCATATGAGATATGGTATGGGAAGAGCCCATGTCTTAAGCTAGTTAAGATTTGGGGTTGTCCGGCCTATGTCTAAAAGCAAAATCCGGACAAGCTCGAGGCAAGGTCTGTTATGTAGAACTGGAAAGGTTCCAGCTATACAAACTACAGCAGATGATTTGGTAAAACCAAATGATTCAATAGTTACTAACGAACCTCAGCCTCTCCGCCGATCTAGTAGGGTTCCTCACCCACCTGAGAGATACTTCGGTTTCTCTATGACAGTGGGAGCGAGGACTGCATCATGAGATGATGACCCAACTAGTTTCGAGCTGGCCATCAGGAGTGAGACTCTGTAAGAATGGCTGGATGCTTAGCGATCTGAGATGGAATCCTTATGCACCAACAAAGTATGGACTTTGGTTGCTATATCTGAAGGGTTAAATCCCCATCAGGAGCAAGTATATCTTGAGAAGATTACTTGGTGTAGATGGAAAAGTTGAGACTTTCAAAGCTAGACTTGTTAAAGCTTTTCTTCATCGACCAGGCGTGGATAATGATGAAACCTTTTCAAGTAGCTATGCTTAAGTCCATCCAGATCCTACTTGCCACGGCTACATACCATGACTAGAATATCTGGCGGTTGGGTGCCATGACTGCTTTTCTAAATGATGTTTTAGAAAAGAACGTCTATAAGTACACAGCCAGAGGGCCTCGTAGACAGTGGGAGCAGCGGAAAACGTGTGCAAGATGTTTTATAGGATAAAGCAGGCATCGCGGAGTTGGAACGTCTGTTTTGATGAATTAGTCAAAGAAGTTGACATCATCAAAATGGTAGATGAACCTTGTATAAACAAAAAGGTAGTAGGGAGTATGGTGACGATCCTCGTAGAGTACGTGGATGACATACTCTTGATAGGGAAGGAGTTTCCTATGCTACGCTCGATCAATCTCCGCTTATCACAATGATTCTCCAAATAGGATCAAAGTGATACCTACTAAATCCTAGGTTTTGGATCTATGAGATAGATCTAAATCGATGTTAGGATTCTCACTAGTTGTAGTGAGAAGGTATCAATCGACCCTGGGGAGAATCACTGGAATGGTTCCAGGGTGATAAAGACGACTGAATGTCAGTCACAGGCATTGTCTTTACCCTCAGTAAAAGGGACGGTATGTTGGAAGAGTTCCAAGCTAGATACCGTGGCATACTAGACGATAAAGGCTGGATACATCGCTACTTAAAATGCTACCAAAAGAGGATGTTTGGGTGTATATTGGTTCATGAGATGAACTATGTTCCTCCCATTGTGTGACAATGGAGTTGTGGCTTATGCCAAGGAACGCAGGTCCCATCAGTGATCCAGACATATTCTAAGGCAGTATCACCTGATCATGGAGATGGTTGATCTCCAAGGAGATCGAGGTTAGGAGAGTAGACTCAGAGGACAGCACGGCGGATCCACTCACAAAGGCCAGTTCCCAGATAGAGACTTTTATGGGATGGTTGAGTATGAGATACTACAACCACTGCTACAGATGGCCCTAGTGCAAGTGGGAGATTGTTAGTTATATGTATGCCCTAGAGGCCATTACTGTACATTGGATGTATATTGTAGTGGAAGCTGGGACATATATAGGGAGGACTTTCTTGCTCGACATGATAGTATGCTATCTGGTTGCTCTTTACCTTAACGTGTACACAGATTGTCTCTCTATTACATGTTGGTAAAGCCCTTAAGATGTGTACTTGACTACCTGGACTATGATGCGGATCATACTAGTGGGGACATGGTAGTCCATAAGTACATCCTTGAAAGTCTCTAGTCGTGGGTGTATCGAGATGGGGCATCGATATACCAGAGTAGACTAGCGTATACCTTCTCGACCCATACAGATGGGCGATGGATGATCCCATATCCATCGGTGTTTGACATCAGAGATAATATACGGGTGCTCAGTAGAGACTGGGTACACTGGACGGACTCGCCGAGAACTCCCAGATGGTATTATACCTTACGTCAGATGGCAGTTCTCTGGTGACACTGGTACAGAGTAGTCTGTTGACCCGAGATCGTCATAGAGTCTTGTGTGGTTCCCACTGTGCTTTGATTTCCATCTTACCACGTCCAAGAGGGCGTGCAAAACGGTGGTTTTTGGGTACAGTCCCGAGTCACATGGAGGCAATGAGCGATAGGAGGGGATTCGTCTCTCCCGGTATAGGGAGTTGATGTTGCGCTGTGTTCGATTGGCTATAACAGGAAATCCCTGTTAGTGTATATGCCCTAGAGGCCATTACTGTATCATACTAGTTTGTATATTACTTAATGGATGCTTGGGATATTCACCTTGTATATACAATCTTGCTCAAAATAGTAGTATGCTACTTGGTTTGTTTCTACTTCAATGTGTACTTGTGTTTATTTCAGTATATCACTTATACGCATTAGTGGAGCCCTTAGGATCTTTGCTTGATTACCAGCGATGTGATGGCCGTCACACTAGTGGGGCTGGGTAATCTATAAGCACATCCTTATGCAGGTCCCTGGTCGCAGGACTATCGAGACAGGGCATCGATACTCCGGAGTAGACCAGCGCATGCGCTTCTCATCCCAGTGTGGGAGACGGTCTGTCCCACAGCCGTCAGTACGTCGTACTTGAGATAGTATGCGGGTGCTCGTTAGGTTACGGGTACACTGGACAGGACTCGTCGGGAACTGACTAGTTGGTATTATACCTATCGTCAGTTATCAGTTCCCAGGTGACATGAGTACAGCTTAGTCCGCTGACTTGACACTGTCATTTCGCCTCGGGTGTGTTCCCACTGTACTTTGATCACTACCCTACCACGGCTCAAAGGAGTCGTGCAAACAGGTGGTGGTTGGGTGCAGTCCCGAAGCACTTGGAGGCAGTGACGGTTAGACAGGATTCGTCTCTCCCGGTATTGGGGGTTGACATCGCGCTGTGTCTAGGAGAGCCATTACACGAGTAGTCCCTGGCCAGGGCAAACGAGATATACTGGTAGGTTTCCAGTGTTATCTCAGGGTGTTTTGGGCTTCGCTCCGGCACGACTTGTACCGCTATTGGGGGACTGACGTTTACCGCCCCCTAGGCCCGCCATGCGATGTATCAGACGAACAGACCGGACTGTACGGAGAATGTCACGCTCAGGCTCAGTAGGAGTTCAGATGGGTTTCGCCTCGTCGGTCTTCTTGTCGGCATTACCTGGGGACCGTTACGCACAGCTAGTGCCGCTTGCGGTCTGTGGTTAAACCCACTGCCAGCGTAGTGTCGAGTCTTTAGAGTCCCACACAGAAAGCTTTTCGCCTTTAGGCAAAAGAGTAGAGGTCGCATGGTATTGCGACAGGTCGCATGGTTTTGCGACAGGGTTCGGTCACATCCGTGCACTTGTGCACGTGCAGTGTCCGGACAGTTTACACTAGCGGGCTTTGGTTTAAGCCAGATCCTAGTGTACCTTATGGGATTGGATTTATCCAGTTTGCATTCGTGTTCCTCGGAACGCGGATGCGGGTGTGTATGCACAGTTGACAGGGAGGCAGAGGCTGCGGATTCTCATTAGGGTTGTTGACAGTTGACCGTTGACTTTTTGACTTTATGCTCAACCCTAATGAGAATATGATATGTGATTAACTATTATATTAATTAAGTATTATGGTGATATGGTTGTTGACTTGTTGACTTTTGTTGACTTGTTGACTTTGGTGACTTGTTGACTTTTGTTGACTTGTTGACCGGTTGACTAGGCTTGACTAGTTGACCATCATGATAACCATGGTTATCATTTCATGCCAAAGACTTTTTCTTGCTTGCTCATTTGAGTAAAATGAGTGCATGACATGATAAGGTTATGGTTGCTTCTAACCATCACATAAGACTTTTTTGATATGATGAGTTATGATCACTTTGGATTATGAGAGGGTGAGAGACAAAATACTTGCTCATTCTTTCTTGCTCATTCTCTCTCTTGTTCTTGAGCTCTCCTCTTGCTCTCACCCTCAACCTCTTGCTCCCTCTCTTGATCTATGGTTCTCTTGTCTCATGAGTTGAGAATCAAGAACCATAGATAAAATCCCATTCTAAATCATCTCTACTCATTCTAGTTCACTAGGTTTAGCAAACCAAGTGAACTAGTTTCTTCAAAGAACGAAGAAGGAGCTAAAGGTTGGAGCATTCAAGTGGATCTATCTTCGGCATACGGAGACGACAAGAAGGAGCCATCGGACCACCATTGGAGCTTGAAGCGAAGGAGTTCAAGTTTAGGTATAACCATCTTCATCCGAGTAGCTAAATATCTTTAGCTTAGTATGCTAGTTTTAGTTTAGGTAAAGATCCCGACCTAGCTTAGTCCATGTTGCCTCTTGCGTTAAAATTTTGATTTTATACCGTTTCCGCCTCCCCGTAAGAACCGGGGGTCGCAACGTGGACTTACAGTGGTATCAGAGCCTAACTAAACTTAAACTAGCTTGGTAGTGAAGTGTAACGAAGTTCGGAACCGGAAAAATCCAAAAACCAAACTTTTACTAAAACTGAGTTTCTGTTGAATTTTTTTTGGCTCAAAATGAAAAACTTTACACTTGTAAATTCGGCTCAGGGTTTTGTGTGAACACCCAAGAAAAACGATACAGTAATTCGTCCAAACCGCCGCCCTTCCGCCGCGAGATCTAGGCATCCGCCGCGGAACCGCCGCACTTTGTCGTCTTCTGTGCATCGTTTTTCGTGCAGTGTGTGTCTGTGTTGGTTTTGGGATTTTTGGAATATATTATATGTGCCCAGATTTTCCAGAAAAGAAATTTCCTTTTGGGGTCCTATAATTCCGTATTTTTCCGAACTTCACTGCACTTTGACTATGGTGGTTATATCTGTGATGTTTGCATGTATTGAACGTCGGCTAATCGCTATAAGTCGATTAGTCGGGGTTATACATGATCTGTAATGTGCTGGAATGTGTATATAAATATGTTGGATTGTCGCGGGTGAATAGCCGGGGGTTGTGAGACGAGAGTTTTCTTTTCTTGCAATTCATGTAAATTTATAAATTGATGTAATAATTATTTGTATGGCCGCACAACCGGGTCGGGGTTGTAGCCGTCATTGTATAATTTCTTTTTACTGTTTTTGCTCCTAGGATAGACCCATGGAGGGGTGCACAAACTACCGGGTATGCCGAAGTGTCGAGTGGCCTACTCATGGAGATGAGGGAGGTTGCTACGCTTCGGGTACTTGGCGGGTAGTTTGCCGCACCCGTAGGGGTCTTGGGTGGGGTTTTGGCTATTCACCGCGACCGTGTAATCTGTTTTTGTTACAGGCTCATACAAATTACAGATTCCTAGTATATCCAATGTATTTATCTGTGATCTGAAATGTTTATCATTGCAGTATATCTATATATGATATTATTTAGGCGTTGCTTATGTTTTACAGACGCGCTAGCCCAGCCCCCGCTCTGTCGTTAGTTAAGTAACCTAACGGGTAATGACGGGGCCCCGTGGCGAATGCGAATGGCTTAAGCGTACGTCATATTTTGGTTGTTTTCTGCAATGGTAGGATTAAATGATGGGACGCATTAAAAGAACTAATGCAAGAATATCACGCATTAAAAGAACTAATGCAAGATAATAAACCAAGTTAAAGTCGTTGGAACACTTTCGAAAAACCACTCGGTTCTTTTCAAAACAACTTTTAAATACGGAGCTTGAGCCACTCCTTTTAAAAGCTATCTCGTTCCATCGACCAAATCAAGTTCACTACGTTCACGGTTTTGCCAAAACCATCCGTAGCCCTCCGTCGTTTCACATGAATAGTCAATAGTATTCAAGCTGTGTTTGTTGGCCAAAGTCAAGGCACAGTGATTGGTAGCTATTGGGTATTCATGTGCAGCATAGATAGATGCGTTGGTTTGGAACAGTCGTACTGCCTTGTTGGCCAAAGTCAAGGGTAGGTGCGGGTGGATTCAAATTAACCTGAAGAACGACGGGCAGAACTTGACATGTGACTTATGATTTGTTGGCCAAAGTCAAGGTCATAAGAGCATGGGGCAAAAATCCACATCGGGAGTTTTATAAGTACTGAAACTTGCTAGATTTGCATACCATTTGGAGTGTGATGATTCTGGTAGGATTCCTTCAGTTTCGTCACGCGATGATATTTGGATCCCGATCCTACTGTGAGTATATGCTACTCCTCGGAAAATTTCTCACTTAACGATCAATGCTATAAGCCTAGTAGGTGCCTAGAAAGGTGTTAGCGGGGCTACGCCCCCAGGGAAAAGAGGTTCTCTAATTAAGGAACTTCGCGAAAGCGTTGGAAAACCTCCCTCGAAGTACCGACACCGGCCTGGCTGAACGGTTAAGCAAGTATTGTACGGTGGGATTGATCCTGACTAATTCTTCCTTTATAGTTTGAGGAGGGATTCGAGAAACAGTGGGAGCCATCCTGTTTAGACAAACTAAAAACCACTCTAAACTTGCAAGAGCATCATGCTGAGTGTTTCTTCTTCTCTCTCCTAATTGCAGCGACCAATCAACATGACTGGACTTAAGTTACTCCTAGATAAAAACAAACTGACAGGGCCAAACTACAAAGATTGGCTCAGGAATGTCAAGATAGCAATCACTTATGACAAGCTGGGGTATCTTCTTACCACCAAAGCTCCCCCTGTCCCTGGTCCAACTTCCAGCGTCGCGGATAAGGAAATCCGCAAGACTTGGGAGATTGATAGCGCGAAGGCCAAGTGCCTCCTGCTTGCCTCGATGGACAACGAACATCAGAGGAGGCATGAGAATATGGACATGGAGTCCATATTGCTCCATACAAAAGAACTGTATGGAGAGCAATCACGTATCGCAAGATACGAAGCGTCGAAAAAGTTATTTTCGACAAGAATGGCCGTCGGATCATCAGTAGCCGAGCACGTGCTAAAGATGATCGGCTTCATTGAGGAGCTCGCTGACCTAGGGATCACATTGGAAAGTGAGCTATATACGGATATAGTTCTCCAGTCCCTTCCTTCCACTTACGCCCAGTTTATACTGAACTTCAACTTACAAGAAAAAGAGGTTGAACTTTCAGAGCTCCTCAACATGCTGAGGAGCGCAGAGGGCACCCTACAGAAAGGTAGGGATACATCCACTTTGTTTGTAGGAGGATCATCTTCTTCTAGGTCCAAGGCGAAAGCCAAGGGAAAGAAGAAGAAGGCCCCCGCCAAATCAAGGGGCGGTGTTAGTAAAGTGGATACGAAGGGAAAAGCAAAAGCAACAAAGATAGCGGGGAAGCTTGTGGATAAGGAAGAATGCTTCTATTGTCATAAGAAAGGACACTGGAAGAATGATTGCAGGGCCTGGAAGGCCAGAACACAGGAATTGAAGCAGGTTGCAGCTTCAGCTTCAGGTGTGTATGTTATTGAAAACTGTCTTTCAATAAACTCTACTTCCTGGGTATTGGATACCGGATCAGGATCTCATATCTGTAATTCTTTGCAGGCGTTGAGAAACCGTAGGGTTTTGAAAGCAGGTGACATGACCCTCAGAGTTGCAAACGGAGCTAGCATGGATGCTAAAGCCGTGGGGGACTATCACCTAGGAATGTCAGATGGACATGTTTTGGTTTTGCGTAATTGCTTTTTTGTACCCAACGCAACTTGTAATATCATTTCTGTATCTTTGGTTTCTAAAGAAGGTTATGAATTTGCGTTTGTAAGTAATGTTGTAAACATTCACCTTAATCAAGTATTGATTGGGTCAGGTACTCTGAGTAATGGTATATACGTGTTAAACCAACCACAGATTTTTAATGTCCAGAATACACACAAAAGAAAGTCTCCAGAAATAAATCAGACTTTCTTATGGCATTGTAGATTGGGTCACATCAATGAGAGAAGGTTGACTAAGTTACATACAGAAGGATATTTGAATGCGTTCGAATATCAATCGTATGCCACTTGTCAATCTTGTCTCAAAGGAAAGATGACAAAGACTCCGTTTACTGGACATGGAGTAAGAGCGAGCGAGCTCTTGGGACTCGTACACAGTGACGTGTGCGGTCCAATGTCTACACATGCCCGAAGCGGACATTCTTACTTCATTACTTTTACGAATGACTTCTCAAGGTACGGTTATGTCTTCTTAATGAAACATAAGTCCGAGGCCTTTGGAAAATTCCAGGAGTATAAGAATGAAGTAGAGAAACAGACCGGCAAAAGTATTAAGATTCTAAGATCGGATCGAGGTGGAGAATACTTAAGTGCCGAGTTCCTGGACTATTTAAAAGAGAACGGAATTCTCTCTCAACTTACTCCTCCATACACCCCGCAACATAATGGTGTATCGGAGAGACGGAACCGCACCCTATTGGATATGGTGCGGTCCATGATGAGTAACGCTGAGTTACCGCGATCATTCTGGGGGTATGCGCTAGAATCAGCAGCGTACCTTTTGAACCGAGTTCCGACTAAGACTGTGCCTTCCACACCATATGAAATGTGGTGTGGGAAGAGACCCTATCTTAAGCACATTAAGACATGGGGATGTCCGGCTTTTGTCAAAAAGCAGCATGCGGACAAGCTCGAGGCACGCTCAGTACAGTGCAAGTTTGTGGGGTATCCAAAGAACTCAAAAGGATATTTCTTCTACTGTGAAGAGGAACAAAAACTTCTTGTTTCTCGTCATGCCTACTTCTTGGAAACTGAGTTTTTGGAAAACCAGATAAGTGGGAGCACAGTAGAACTGGAAGAAATTCCAGAACCACGGACTGTTACTGAAAGTTTAGTGGAACCAGAAGGTTCGGAAGAACAGGACATTCCTACGCCGCTCCGCAGAAGTAGTAGGCAGTCTCATCCGCCCGAGAGATACTACGGTTTTCTCATAGACGGGGATAGAGAGGATTGCATCATAGATTATGATGAGCCTACTAGCTTCCAGCAGGCCGTTCAGAGCGTTGACTCAGTGAAATGGCTGGATGCAATGCGGACCGAAATGGAGTCCATGTACACCAACAAGGTATGGACGTTGGACATTGCTCCAGACGGGGTAAAACCCGTAGGATGCAAGTGGATCTTCAAAAGGAAGATTGGTGTAGATGGACAGGTTGAGACCTATAAAGCTAGGCTGGTAGCAAAGGGTTTTCGTCAAAGACCTGGCTTGGACTACGACGAAACCTTTTCTCCAGTAGCCATGCTGAAATCCATTCGGATCCTTCTTGCCATTGCTGCCTTCCACGATTATGAGATCTGGCAAATGGACGTAAAGACAGCTTTTCTAAATGGAAATTTAGAGGAGTGTGTCTATATGGACCAGCCAGAGGGTTTCATTCAGAGTGGGAGCAGCGGAAAGGTGTGCAAGTTACTTAAGTCCATCTATGGACTAAAGCAGGCATCGCGGAGTTGGAACATCTGCTTTGATGAGACGGTCAAAGAATTTGGCTATATCAAAAATCCAGATGAACCATGCATCTATAGTAGATTTGTAGCGAGAACTGTAGTATTCCTCGTTTTATACGTGGATGACATTCTCTTAATAGGAAATGACATTCCTATGCTACAATCTGTCAAGGGGTTCTTGTCACACAGGTTCTCCATGAAAGACCTGGGTGATGCCTCATACATTCTGGGTATCCGGACCTACCGTGACAGATCCAAGAGGATATTAGGACTTTCTCAGTCCAGGTACATCGACACCGTGCTGAAAAGATTCAGTATGGAAGATTCCAAGCGCGGTAACCTACCGGCTTGTCACGGGATCACCCTCTCTAAAGAGATGTCTCCCAAGACTGATTTGGAGAGGGATCGCATGTCTATTATACCCTACGCTTCTGCGGTAGGCTCTATAATGTATGCGATGTTGTGTACCAGACCGGATGTAGCTTATGCACTGAGTGTGGTAAGCCGGTATCAGTCTAACCCTGGGGAGAAACACTGGATAGCGGTAAAGAACATTCTCAAGTACCTGAGAAGGACTAAGGAGATGTTCTTGGTGTATGGCGGAAAAGACCTCCAGATCGAGGCCTTTGCTGACTCCAGCTTCCAGAGTGACAAGGATGATTCCAAGTCCATGTCGGGTTTTGTCTTTACCCTCAATGGAGGGGCGGTGTGTTGGAAGAGTTCCAAACAGGAAACCGTTGCAGACTCGACGATGGAAGCGGAATACATCACTGCATCTGATGCCGCAAAAGAAGCTGTCTGGATGAGGAAATTCTTGAAAGAACTTCAGGTGGTTCCGTCCATTGTTGATCCAATACCTCTGTATTGCGACAACAACGGGGCTATAGCTTTAGCGAAGGAACCCAGGTCCCATCAGAGATCCAGGCACATCTTGAGGCGGTATCACCTGATCAGGGAGATCGTGGATCGCCAGGAGATCGAGGTTCGGAGAGTCGCTTCAGAAGATAACACTGCAGATCCATTCACCAAGGCCTTGCCCCAGACTCAGTTCGAGCGGCTGATCGAGATGATAGGTCTTCGATACGCCAGTACATGGCCTTAGTGCAAGTGGGAGATTGTTAGTGTATATGCCCTAGAGGCCATTACTGTATCATACTAGTTTGTATATTACTTAATGGATGCTTGGGATATTCACCTTGTATATACAATCTTGCTCAAAATAGTAGTATGCTACTTGGTTTGTTTCTACTTCAATGTGTACTTGTGTTTATTTCAGTATATCACTTATACGCATTAGTGGAGCCCTTAGGATCTTTGCTTGATTACCAGCGATGTGATGGCCGTCACACTAGTGGGGCTGGGTAATCTATAAGCACATCCTTATGCAGGTCCCTGGTCGCAGGACTATCGAGACAGGGCATCGATACTCCGGAGTAGACCAGCGCATGCGCTTCTCATCCCAGTGTGGGAGACGGTCTGTCCCACAGCCGTCAGTACGTCGTACTTGAGATAGTATGCGGGTGCTCGTTAGGTTACGGGTACACTGGACAGGACTCGTCCGGAACTGACTAGTTGGTATTATACCTATCGTCAGTTATCAGTTCCCAGGTGACATGAGTACAGCTTAGTCCGCTGACTTGACACTGTCATTTCGCCTCGGGTGTGTTCCCACTGTACTTTGATCACTACCCTACCACGGCTCAAAGGAGTCGTGCAAACAGGTGGTGGTTGGGTGCAGTCCCGAAGCACTTGGAGGCAGTGACGGTTAGACAGGATTCGTCTCTCCCGGTATTGGGGGTTGACATCGCGCTGTGTCTAGGAGAGCCATTACACGAGTAGTCCCTGGCCAGGGCAAACGAGATATACTGGTAGGTTTCCAGTGTTATCTCAGGGTGTTTTGGGCTTCGCTCCGGCACGACTTGTACCGCTATTGGGGGACTGACGTTTACCGCCCCCTTGGCCCGCCATGCGATGTATCAGACGAACAGACCGGACTGTACGGAGAATGTCACGCTCAGGCTCAGTAGGAGTTCAGATGGGTTTCGCCTCGTCGGTCTTCTTGTCGGCATTACCTGGGGACCGTTACGCACAGCTAGTGCCGCTTGCGGTCTGTGGTTAAACCCACTGCCAGCGTAGTGTCGAGTCTTTAGAGTCCCACACAGAAAGCTTTTCGCCTTTAGGCAAAAGAGTAGAGGTCGCATGGTATTGCGACAGGTCGCATGGTTTTGCGACAGGGTTCGGTCACATCCGTGCACTTGTGCACGTGCAGTGTCCGGACAGTTTACACTAGCGGGCTTTGGTTTAAGCCAGATCCTAGTGTACCTTATGGGATTGGATTTATCCAGTTTGCATTCGTGTTCCTCGGAACACGGATGCGGGTGTGTATGCACAGTTGACAGGGAGGCAGAGGCTGCGGATTCTCATTAGGGTTGTTGACAGTTGACCGTTGACTTTTTGACTTTATGCTCAACCCTAATGAGAATATGATATGTGATTAACTATTATATTAATTAAGTATTATGGTGATATGGTTGTTGACTTGTTGACTTTTGTTGACTTGTTGACTTTGGTGACTTGTTGACTTTTGTTGACTTGTTGACCGGTTGACTAGGCTTGACTAGTTGACCATCATGATAACCATGGTTATCATTTCATGCCAAAGACTTTTTCTTGCTTGCTCATTTGAGTAAAATGAGTGCATGACATGATAAGGTTATGGTTGCTTCTAACCATCACATAAGACTTTTTTGATATGATGAGTTATGATCACTTTGGATTATGAGAGGGTGAGAGACAAAATACTTGCTCATTCTTTCTTGCTCATTCTCTCTCTTGTTCTTGAGCTCTCCTCTTGCTCTCACCCTCAACCTCTTGCTCCCTCTCTTGATCTATGGTTCTCTTGTCTCATGAGTTGAGAATCAAGAACCATAGATAAAATCCCATTCTAAATCATCTCTACTCATTCTAGTTCACTAGGTTTAGCAAACCAAGTGAACTAGTTTCTTCAAAGAACGAAGAAGGAGCTAAAGGTTGGAGCTTTCAAGTGGATCTATCTTCGGCATACGGAGACGACAAGAAGGAGCCATCGGACCACCATTGGAGCTTGAAGCGAAGGAGTTCAAGTTTAGGTATAACCATCTTCATCCGAGTAGCTAAATATCTTTAGCTTAGTATGCTAGTTTTAGTTTAGGTAAAGATCCCGACCTAGCTTAGTCCATGTTGCCTCTTGCGTTAAAATTTTGATTTTATACCGTTTCCGCCTCCCCGTAAGAACCGGGGGTCGCAACGTGGACTTACAATCCCTGGCCAGAGTTGCGGAGATTTACTGGTAAGAGTTACCGGTAGTTTCTCAAATTGTTATAGACCTCATATCGACACGACTTATCGAGCTATTGGGGTCTGACTTTTACCACCCCTAGGCGAGATATGCGACATATCAGACGATCAGACCGGACTGTACGGTAGTGTTACTGGTTGGATTCACTGGAGTGTGAGCGGGCTTGCTCGTCGATCTTCTGATCGCTCAATACCCGGGTGGCCGTTACGTTTAGCAGACCGTTTGCGGCTTGTGGGTGTTTGATATGATCATCACCTGCTGCCGGCGTATTGACGAGTCTTCAGAGTCCTACACAGAGGTTTCCTGGCTCAAGCGAAACGAAATAGGAGCGCATATGAGATATGTGCGGGACCGAGAATAATGCGTGTATGTGATACCGTATTATATTATCGCGATGAATGTATAGAAAGGTTGTATGCGATATAACCTAGTTATCGAATCAAGGATTGATTCGATAAGCCGATACATAGGATACTAGTCGGTTATATGCGATATGACCGGATCATTGAATCAAGTGTTGATTTAATGATTTAATGCATAATAATATATTTTATATATTACTTTTCATTAACTAATATTGGTTCACTTTAAATGGATTTTCTCACTTGGATTGTGCACATTGTATATGTGATATACTTTTATACACAAGTTTGTATCATGTTTGATGATACATGCTAACTAGGGTTTGTGCGAAGATTGAACCATGGTTATATGAATGGTTAGGGTTTTGTTTTCTTATTCATTTATTTGTTTATTTATTCATTTTTGGCAAAAGGAAAATGGTGGCTAATTTGGATATATGTTGAAGCTTCATGAAGCTTTGACTTAGTCACCATTTTTGTCTTCATACCTAACCTAACCATTCACTTAACTTGAGTTTAGTCTCTACACTTAACCATGGTTGATTATGATAAGTATTCTATTATTTTCTATTTTCTAAATTAACTTCTCATAACACTTTCTTCTTCTTCTTCATCTTCTTCAATGAAGAAAGCTTCACTTCATCAATGGTGGATTGATGAAAAGTGTGAGAAATCCAATTCTAAAGTGAACCCACTTCCTATTTCTTCATCCTCTACCTCTTGCCAAGTAGTATAGGGTGTTTTCTTCACAAGTTTCATGACTTGGTGAAGTGGGAGCTTGATCTAGCGATGCCTCGACGTAGATCATCTTCGGCATGGACATCGACGACCTAGCCCGCCTATTCTCCGATGAAGCCGATGCTAGAGCCCGGGAATTCATTTGGACAGCAAGGGGACTTCGTTGCGGAGCTATGGAGGTGGAGCACCGGATCTACAAAGGTTGTATTCCCGTATAAACCTTAGTTAAGTTGTTAACTAGTTTTGTTTCGCCTAGACATCTAGCCAACGATCCGTAGTCTAGGGTTTCTCGGCACCGTATTTTTGAAATTGGCATGGTTGATGCCTTGTGAGACCTCCTTGGGGTGCCAAGGAACCCTACAAAAATAAACCTAAAGATGTTGTAGAACCAAATTTGAGAGATACTTCGCTTTTTTTCGAAAAAGCAATTATTTCAAATGCGGAGCTTAAGCCACTCCTTTACAAATCACTCAGTTCTACAACGATATCAATTTCAATACGTTAAAGGTTTTCATCAAAACCATTCGTAGCACTCCGCCATTTTAGAAAGTAGAGTACTTAGTATTCGTGCTACGTTTGTTGACTATACTTAAGGCGTAGTATGTGGACTTGCACTAGGGCCTAATCTTTACACAAAACACAAGTTAGCTTGCAACATCAAACATGATACAATCAAGTGCACACAAAAAATATATCACATATATAATGTGCACTACAAGTGAGAAAATCCCTTTAAAGTGAACCAATACTAGTTAATGCAAAGTAATATATCAAATATATAATTATACATTAAGTCATTAAATCAACACTTGATTCAATGATCCGGTCATGTCGCACATAACCGACTAGTATCCAATGTATCGACTTATCGAATCAATCTTTGATTCGATAATTAGGTTATATCACATACAACCAATCGAAATATTCATCGCGAGAATGAAATGCGGTATCACATACACGCATCATTCTCGGTCCCGCACATATCTCATATGCGCCCCTATTTCGTTTCGCTTGAGCCAGGAAACCTCTGTGTAGGACTCTAAAGACTCGTCCATACGCCGGTAGCAGATGATGATCATATCAAGCACCCACAAGCCGCAAGCGGTCTACCAAACGTAACGGCCATCCGGGTATTGAGCGATCAGAAGATCGACGAGCTAGCCCGCTCACACTCCTGTGAATCCATCCAGTAACACTTACTGTACAGTCCGGTCTGTTCGTCTGATGTGTCGCATATCAAGTCTAGGGGTGGTAAACGTCAGACCCCAGTAACCGATAAGTCGTGCCGATGTGAGGCTCATAACGGGTCGAGAAACTACTGGTAACACTTACCAGCAAATCTCTGATCAGCCCTGGCCAAGGACTTCCCTGTTACAGCCAATCGAGCACAGCGCAACATCAACCCCCAATACCGGGAGAGACGAAACCCCTCCTATCGTTCACTGCCTCCATGTGACTCGGGACTGTACCCAAAGACCACCGTTTTGCACGCCCTCATGGACGTGGTAAGGTGGAGATCAAAGCACAGTGGGAATCACACAAGACTCTATGACGATCTCGGGTCTACAGACTAACCAGTACAAGTGTCCCCTGAGAACTGCCATCTGACGTGAGGTATAATACCATCTGGGAGTTCTCGGCGAGTCCGTCCAGAGTACCCAGTCTCCACTGAGCACCCGTATACCATCTCTGATGTCAAACACCAATGGATATGGGATCATCCATCGCCCATCTCATGGGTCGAAAGGCGTATACGCTAGTCTACACTGGTATATCGATGCCCCGTATCGATACACCCACGACTAGGGACCTTGAAGGATGTACCTATGGACTACCATGTCCCCACTAGTATGATCTGCATCATAGTCCAGGTAGTCAAGTACACATCCTAAGGGCTTTATCAACATGTAACTATAAGACAGTTTAAAGAGACTAGTATACATGTTAAGATAAAGAGCAACCAGATAGCATACTATCATATCGAGCAAGAAAGTCATCTCTATATATGTCCAAGTATCCAATATAATAAACATCATCTGTACAATACTGGCCTCTAGGGCATACATACAACTAACAATCTCCCACTTGCACTAGGGCCAGCTGCTGTAGTATCGCATACCGAGCATCCCGAAGAGTCTCTCAAACTGTATCTGGGGAATGGCCTTCGTGAGTGGATCCGCCGTGTTGTTCTTCGTGTCAACCCTCCGGACCTCGATCTCCCGGCGATCAACTATCTCTCGGATCAGGTGATACCGCCTCAGAATATGCCTGGATCGCTGATGGGACCTAGGTTCCTTGGCCAAAGCCACCGCTCCATTGTTATCGCAATACAAAGGTATTGGATGCTCAATGGATGGAACCACTCTAAGTTCAGTAATGAACTTCTTGATCCAGACAGCCTCTTTAGCAGCATCGTTGGCAGCGATGTATTCAGCCTCCATCGTCGAGTCTGCCACGGTTTCCTGCTTGGAACTCTTCCAGCTAACCGCCCCTCCGTAAAGGGTAAAGACAAATCCCGACTACGACTTAGAGTCGTCCTTATCACTCTGGAAGCTCGAATCGGTAAAGGACTCCACTTGGAGTTCTCCGTTACCATACACCAAGAGCATCTCTTTAGTCCTTCGTAAGTACTTAAGAATGCTCTTCACAGCTATCCAGTGACTCTCTCCAAGATCAGCTTGATACCTGCTCACTACACTTAGTGAGTATGCTACACCGAGTCTGGTACATAGCATCGCATACATGATAGAGCCTACAGCCGAAGCATAGGGTATCCCTTGCATCCGAGCTCTCTCCAAATCAGTCTTAGGAGACATCTCTTTGGAGAGAGTGACTCCAGAGATCGTGGGCAAGTTCCCACGCTTGGATTCTTCCATACTAAACCTCTTTAGTATGGTGTCAATGTACCTGGATTGCGACAATCCCAATATCCTTTTGGATCTATCTCTATAGATCCTAATTCCCAATATGCAGGAGGCATCACCAAGATCTTTCATTGAGAATCTTTGTGATAAGAAGAGCTTGACCGATTGCAGCATAGGAATATCATTTCCTATCAAGAGTATGTCATCCACGTACAATACGAGGAAGACAACCTTACTCTCTGCCACCTTCTTGTAAATACAAGGTTCATCAGGGTTTTTGACGAAATCAAACTCTTTGATAACGACGTCAAAGCAGATGTTCCAACTCCGCGATGCTTGCTTTAATCCATAAATGGATTTAAGCAGCTTGCACACCTTCCCGCTGCTCCCACTGTCTACGAAGCCCTCTGGCTGAGTCATGTACACGCACTCTTCTAAATCACCATTTAGAAAGGCGGTCTTAACATCCATTTGCCAGATTTCGTAGTCATGATACGCAGCGATGGCAAGCATGATCCGGATGGATTTAAGCATAGCCACTGGAGAAAAGGTTTCTTCATAGTCCACACCTGGTTTTTGACGAAAACCTTTTGCAACAAGTCTAGCTTTGAAAGTCTCTACTTTCCCATTTACACCAAGTTTTTTCTTGAAGATCCACTTGCTCCCAATGGGTTTTACCCCTTCAGGAGAAACTTCTAAAGTCCATACTTTGTTGGTGTACATGGATTCCATCTCGGACCGCATAGCATCCAGCCATTTCACTGAGTCCCTACTCGTGATGGCCTACTCGAAGCTAGTTGGGTCATCATTCTCCATGATGCAATCCTCGCTCCCACCATCCATGAGAAAACCGAAGTATCTCTCAAGTTGGCGAGGAACCCTACTAGATCGGCGGAGTGGCTGAGGTTCATCGGGAGTTACTGAATCCTCTGGTTCCACTAAATCTTCAGTTTGAGTTTGTGTAGCCGGAATTTTTTCCAGTTCTACCTTATCCCCACTAATTTCTTTTGTAAGAAATTCCTTTTCCAAAAAGGTGGCATGTCGAGAAACAAACACTTTTTGTTTCTCTGCATGGTAGAAAAGATATCCATGTGAATGTTTGGGATATCCCACAAACTTGCATAGAACTGACCGTGCCTCGAGTTTGTCCGGATTTTTCCTTTTGACATAGGCCGGGCAACCCTATATCTTAACTCGTTTAAGACATGGTCTCTTCCCACTCCATATCTCATATGGTGTGGTAGGTACAGATTTAGTTGGAACTTGATTCAATAGGTATGCTGCTGTTTCCAGTGCATATCCCCAGAAGGAAAAAGGTAACTCAGCTGTGCTCATCATATAGCGCACCATATCTAATAGGGTGCGGTTTCTCCGTTCTGATACACCGTTGTGCTGTGGTGTATATGGAGGTGTCAGCTGAGAGAGAATCCCATTCTCTTTTAGGAAGTCCAGGAATTCATTGCTTAAGTATTCACCTCCTCAATCAGATCGAAGGATTTTAATACTTTTTCCGGTTTGGTTCTCAACTTCTTGTTTATATTCTCTAAATTTCTCAAAAGCTTCTGATTTGTGTTTCATCAGGAACACATATCCGAATCTAGAGAGATCGTCAGTGAATGTAATGAAGTACGAAGAACCATCCCTGGCATGTGTAGACATGGGACCGCATACATCACTATGTATCAGTCCCAAGAGTTCGGTAACTCTTTCTCCGTGTCCCGTAAACGGAGTTTTGGTCATCTTGCCTTCGAGACATGACTGGCAAGTGTCATAAGATGAAAATTCAAACGGATTTAAATATCCATCTTTATGCAACTTAGCTAGTCGTGTCGCATTGATGTGACCCAGTCTACGATGCCATAAGAAGGATTCGTTCAGTTCAGAACTCTTTCTCTTGTGTGTGTTTGTTATGCTCAGAACTGTTGATTGATTTAGAACATAAATGCCATTGCACAACGTGCCTGATCCAACCAACTTTTGGTTATGGAAAATGTTCATAACATTGTCCTGTAATACAAAATTATATCCCTCTTTACTCAATAAAGAAACCGATATAATGTTGCATATCAGGTTCGGCATGTAATAGCATTCGTTCAGAACCAATGTATTACCAGTTGGTAATACAAGGTGATATTCCCCGACAGTCTTAGCTGCAACAATTGCACCATTTCCAACTCTAATGTCTTTATCACCTTCTCCAAGTTCTCTACCTTTCTTAAGCCCATTTAACTGATTACATATATGGGATCCTGACCCGGTATCTAATACCCAGGACGTAGAGCAAATGGAGAAACAGTTCTCTATAACGAACACACCCGAAGAAAATGTATCAACATGTACTTTCTTCATTCGGGTGGCATGAGAATCCTGGTATTCCCCTATATCCTGTTCAGTCCTATAACTCTTATAGGAAAGAACGGAACCAACGTTCCCCAGCACAGTATAACATGCGGGTTCGGTCAATACATCCATATTATTATCTTGATTAGGGCATGAAATGGTCGCTACCTGGAGAGAGAGAGAAGAAAACACTTTAGCGTATGCTCGTGCAAGATCAGATAGGTTATTATCTTATCTAATGAGGATGGCTCCCACTGTTTTTATCAAATCTTCCTTTAAACCTTAAAAGGAAAGACTAGCCGGGATTAATTATACACCACAAGTTCGCCAATCTTTCAGCCAGGCCAGTGTCGGTACTTTGAGGGAGGTCCCCCGTGCTTTCGCACGAACTTAATTAATGTAAACCTCGTTTTCCCAGAGGCGTAACCCCGTTGACACCTTTCTAGACACCTACTTGATAGGCTAATTGTAATGTGTAAAACTCTCCCAGGAGTAACTCTTACTCGCAGTGGGTATCGGGATCCAACTATCTCATAGAAGGTATGCAATCTCATTGCAAATTTCAATACTTGAAATTCCCGATAATATTTTGCCCCTAGCGTCCAATGACCTTGACAAAGGCCAACAAATCATAGTCTGCTAGTCAAGTTCAACCCGTCATTTCTTGATTGAATCAAACCCACCCGCACGGCCCTTGACAAAGGCCAACAAGGTCGTACGACTACCCTGAAACAATCTGCATCACATGCACAAGCATATAAGTACTATTCAGCTACCGCACACTACGCCTTGACAAAGGCCAACAAACGCAGCACGAATACTAAACAGTTCTTATCTGAAATGACGGAGGGCTACGACAGGTTTTTCTGAAAACCTATTGCGTAATGAACTTGATATCGTTGTAGGATCAAATGAAGTTTTGAAATGGAGTGATTTTGAGGCTTTTCTAGTTTTGCTAAAGGGGTCACTCCCGGTGAAGGGATCGTCGGCCCTTTCCTCGTCGAATGAGGTGCGGGATATATCATATATATCACTGTGCAAAGCAGAAACTATAGAAGCAATCAAAAGCAGACCGAGTATGTAGCATCTGCCAGTTATTGCTAAAGGAGTCACTCCCGGTGAAGGGATCTCGGTCCTTTCCTCATCGAATAAGGTGCAGGGTACATCATATATACCGCTATGCAAAGCAAGAACTGTAGCTACCTGTTTTGTTTAAAATTTGATTCTACAACATCTTAGGTTTCTTTTCTTTCATTAATCACATTAATGAAGTCCCATCATTTATGTCACCTAAACATCACAGATAAATACGACGTACACTTATGCCATCCGCATTCGCCTGGATGTCCCCTCGTGCACCGTTAGGTTAGGTAACTAACGACAGAGCAGGGCAGGGCTAGTGTGGATGCAAAACATAAGTAACGACTATATAATATATCATATATACTATATAATGTATCTATCACAGAACATCACATGATCTCATCACAGATATCGCAGCAGAAGAAACATATGAAACATTGGATATACTAGGACGTCCGTGTTTTCAATACGAGCCAGTATAAAACATGGATTCCACGGTCGTGATGAATAGCCAATCCCACACCTCTAGACCCCTACGAGAGCGGCAAGCAACCCTACCAATTCTAGGGTTAGGAGACCCGGACTCGACTCCTCGAGATGGTCTCCCACTGGACCCTAGAACCCGGTTACTTGTGCTCCCCTCCTTGGGTCTATCCTAATGCGGAAATGTAAATAATATACAAAAGGTGACATCTTCCGCAACCTGGAAGTGCCCCAATAAAAGAATATTACATACAAGTTTTTACATGAATGAAAATGAAAAACACTCACCACACATAAAAACCTCCGGCTATTCAAACACGACTATCCAATATAACATATCCAGCAACACATAACATCATATGTCATCAACGTAAGTAAATATACGCATCCCAATTGTCGTTGACATACAGCAACGAAACCGACGATATCACATATTAAACTTACGGTCACAGAAAAGAAAGTGTAAAACTACAACAGTTGGAATCCGCTGAAGGGTTCCTAGGCACACTATAGAGGTCTCACAAGGCATCAACCATGCCAATTTCAAATTTTATGGGTGCCGAGAAACCCTAATACGGATCGTCGACTAGAAATTTAGGCGAAACAGTAAACTAGTTAACAACTTAACTAAAGATAGGAAGCTACAACCTTTGTAGATCCGGATATCCACTTCCTTGGCTCTACGTAGGTGTCCTCTCGCTGTCCATCTCGAATCCCGGACTCGATCGTCGGCTTGATCGGAGAAATGGGCGGACTAGGTCGTCGGCTTCGTGCCGAAGATGATCTACGTCGAGGCATCACAAGTTCAAGCTCCGACTTCACAAAGTTGTGAAACTTGTGAAGAAAACACCCAAAACAACTTGGCAAGAGGTAGAGGGTGAAGAAATAGGAGGTGGGTTCACTTTAGAATTGGATTTCTCACTTTAGATCTCAAGTTGCCATTAATGGCATCAAGCTTGCTATCTTGAAGAAGAAGATGAAGAAGAAGATAGAATATGATAAGTTTTTATTAAAATGAAAAATAATTCAATACTTATCATAAGCAAACCATAGTTGAGTGTAGAGAATAGACCATGGTTACTTTGATGGGTTAGGGTTAAGCATGAAGACAAGAATGGTTAAGAAGTCAAAGCTTCATGAAGCTTCAACTAGAAACAAAGAAAGCCACCATTCTCATCTTTATCTTTTCCAAATAAATAAATATACAAATAAATAAATGAATGAATATGCAAAACCCTAATTATCAAATTAACCATCGTTTAATTCTATACACTTAACTAAATGATCAAGTATCATCAAACATGATACAAATATGTGCACAAAAGTATATCACATATACTTCTTGCACATCAAGTGAGAAAATCCATATAAAGTGAACTAATACTAGCTAATGCAAAGTAATATATCAAATATATAATTATACATTAAATCATTAAATCAACACTTGACTTAACGATCCGGTCATATCGCATATAACCGACTAGTATTCTATGTATCGGCTTATCGAATCATTGATTCGATAACTAGGTCATATCGAATATAACCAATCGATACATCCATCGCGAGAATGAAATACGGTATCACATACACGCATTATTCTCGGTCTTGCACATATCTCATATGCGCTCCTATTTCGTTTCGCTTGAGCCAGGAAACCTCTGTGTAGGACTCTAAAGACTCGTCAATACGCCGGTAGCAGATGATGATCATATCAAGCACCCACAAGCCGCAAGCGGTCTGCTAAACGTAACGGCCATCCGAGTATTGAGCGATCAGAAGATCGACGAGCTAGCCCGCTCACACTCCTGTGAATCCAACCAGTAACACTTACCGTACAGTCCGGTCTGTTCGTCTGATATGTCGCATATCAAGTCTAGGGGTGGTAAACGTCAGACCCCAATAACCGATAAGTCGTGCCGATGTGAGGCTCATAACGGGTCGAGAAACTACTGGTAACACTTACCAGCAAATCTCTGATCAGCCCTAGCCAGGGACTTCCCTGTTACGGCCAATCGAGCACTGCGCAACATCAACCCCCAATACCGGGAGAGACAAAACCCCTCCTATCGCTCATTGCCTCCATGTGACTCGGGACTGTACCCAAAGACCACCGTTTTGCACGCCCTCATGGACATGGTAAGGTGGAGATCAAAGCACAGTGGGAATCACACAAGACTCTATGACGATCTCGGGTCTACAGACTAACCTGTACAAGTGTCACCTGAGAACTGCCATCTGACGTGAGGTATAATACCATCTGGGAGTTCTCGGCGAGTCCGTCCAGGATACCCAGTCTCCACTGAGCACCCGTATACCATCTCTGATGTCAAACATCAATGGATATGGGATCATCCATCGCCCATCTCATGGGTCGAGAAGCGTATACGCTAGTCTACACTGGTATATGATGCCCTGTCTCGATACACCCACGACTAGGGACCTTGAAGGATGTACTTATCGACTACCATGTCCTCACTAGTATGATCTGCATCATAGTCCAGCTAGTCAAGTACACATCCTAAGGGCTTTATCAACATGTAACTATAAGACAGTTTAAAGAGACAAGTGTACATGTTAAGATAAAGAGCAACCAGATAGCATACTATCATATCGAGCAAGAAGGTCATTTCTATATATGTCCAAGCATCCAATATAATATACATCATCTGTACAATACTGGCCTCTAGGGCATACATACAACTAACAATCTCCCACTTGCACTAGGGCCAGCTGCTGTAGTATCGCATACCGAGCATCCCGAAGAGTCTCTCAAACTGTATCTGGGGAATGGCCTTCGTGAGTGGATCCGCCGTGTTGTTCTTCGTGTCAACTCTCCTGACCTCGATCTCCCGGCGATCAACTATCTCCCGGATCAGGTGATACCGCCTCAGAATATGCTGGATCGCTGATGGGACCTGGGTTCCTTGGCCAAAGCCACCGCTCCATTGTTATCGCAATACAAAGGTATTGGATGCTCAATGGATGGAACCACTCCAAGTTCAGTAAAGAACTTCTTGATCCAGACAGCCACTTTGGCAGCATCATTGGCAGCGATGTATTCAGCCTCCATCGTGGAGTCTGCCATGGTTTCCTGCTTGGAACTCTTCCAGCTAACCGCCCCTCCGTACAGGGTAAAGACAAATCCCGACTGCAACTTAGAATCGTCCTTATCACTCTGGAAGCTCGAATCGGTAAAGGACTCCACTTGGAGTTCTCCGTTGCCATACACCAAGAGCATCTCTTTAGTCCTCCGTAAGTACTTGAGAATGCTCTTCACAGCTGTCCAGTGACTCTCTCCAGGATCAGCTTGATACCTGCTCAATACACTTAGTGAGTATCCAACATCGGGTCTGGTACATAGCATCGCATACATGATAGAGCCTACAGCTGAAGCATAGGGTATCCCTTGCATGCGAGCTCTCTCCAAATCAGTCTTGGGAGACATCTGTTTGGAGAGGGTGACTCCAGAGATCGTGGGCAAGTTCCCACGCTTGGATTCTTCCATACTAAACCTCTTTAGTATGGTGTCAATGTACCTGGATTGGGACAATCCCAATATCCGTTTGGATCTATCTCTATAGATCCTGATTCCCAATATGCAGGAGGCATCACCAAGATCTTTCATTGAGAATCTTTGTGATAAGAAGAGCTTGACCGATTGCAGCATAGGAATATCATTTCCTATCAAGAGTATGTCGTCCACGTACAATACGAGGAAGACAACCTTACTCCCTGCCACCTTCTTGTAAATACAAGGTTCATCTGGGTTTTTGACAAAATCAAACTCTTTGATAACGACATCAAAGCAGATGTTCCAACTCCGCGATGCTTGCTTTAATCCATAAATGGATTTAAGCAGCTTGCACACCTTGCCGCTGCTCCCACTGTCTACGAAGCCCTCTGGCTGAGTCATGTACACGCACTCTTCTAAATCACCATTTAGAAAGGCGGGTCTTAACATCCATTTGCCGGATTTCGTAATCATGATATGCAGCGATGGCAAGCATGATCCGGATGGATTTAAGCATAGCCACTGGAGAAAAGGTCTCGTCATAGTCCACACCTGGTCTTTGACGAAAACCCTTTGCTATAAGTTTAGCTTTGAAAGTCTCCACTTTCCCATCTACACCAAGTTTCTTCTTGAAGATCCACTTGCTCCCGATGGGTTTTACCCCTTCAGGAGCAACTTCCAAAGTCCATACTTTGTTGGTGTACATGGATTCCATCTCGGACCGCATAGCATCCAGCCATTTCACTGAGTCCCTACTCGTGATGGCCTGCTCGAAGCTAGTTGGGTCATCATCCTCCATGATGCAATCCTCGCTCCCACCATCCATGAGAAACCATAGTATCACTCAGGTGGGCGAGGAACCCTACTAGATCGGCGGAGAGGCTGAGGTTCATTGGGAACTACTGAATCTTCTGGTTCAACCAAATCTTCTGTTGTAGTCTGTATTGCTGGAACCTCTTCCAGTTCTACCTCCTTGCCACTAATCTCTTTTTCAAGAAATTCCTTTTCTAAAAAGGTGGCATGTCGAGAAACAAACACCTTTTGTTCCTCGGTGTGGTAGAAGATATACCCACGTGAATGTTTGGGATATCCAATAAGCTTACACAGAATGGACCTTGCCGCGAGTTTGTCCGGATTTTGCGTTTTTACATATGCCGAACAACCCCATATCTTAACATAATTAAGACATGGTCTCTTTCCTTTCCATATCTCATATGGAGTGGTTGGCACGGTTTTGGTGGGAACCATATTCAATAGATCTGCAGCTGTTTCTAATGCATATCCCCAGAAGGAAATAGGTAACTCAGCTGTGCTCATCATAGAGCGCACCATATCCAATAGGGTGCGGTTCCTCCGTTCTGATACACCGTTGTGCTGTGGTGTATATGGAGGAGTCAGTTGAGAGAGAATCCCATTCTCTTTTAGGAAGTCCAGGAATTCATTGCTTAAGAATTCTCCTCCTCGATCAGATCGAAGGATTTTAATACTTTTTCCGGTTTGGTTCTCGACTTCTTGTTTATATTCTCTAAATTTCTCAAAAGCTTCTGATTTGTGTTTCATCAGGAACACATATCCGAATCTAGAGAGATCGTCAGTGAATGTAATGAAGTACGAAGAACCATCCCTGGCATGTGTAGACATGGGACCGCATACATCACTATGTATCAGTCCCAAGAGTTCGGTAAATCTTTCTCCGTGTCCCGTAAACGGAGCTTTGGTCATCTTGCCTTTGAGACATGACTGGCAAGTGTCATAGGATGAAAATTCAAACGGATTCAAATATCCATCCTTATGCAACTTAGCCAGTCGTGTTGCATTGATGTGACCCAGTCTACAATGCCACAAGAAGGATTCGTTCATTTCAGAACTCTTCCTCTTGTGTGTGTTAGTTATGCTCAGAACTGTTGATTGATTTAGAACATAAATGCCATTGCACAACGTGCCTGATCCAACCAACTTTTGGTTACGGAAAATGTTCATAACATTGTCCTGTAATACAAAATTATATCCCTCTTTACTTAATAAAGAAACTGATATAATGTTGCATATCAGGTTCGGCATGTAATAGCATTCGTTCAGAACCAATGTATTACCAGTTGGTAATTCAAGGTGATATTCCCCGACAGCCTTAGCTGCAACAATTGCACCATTTCCAACTCTAATGTCTTTATCACCTTCTCCAAGTTCTCTACCTTTCCTAAGCCCATGTAACTGATTACATATATGGGATCCTGATCCGGTATCTAATACCCAGGACGTAGGGCAAATGGAGAAACAGTTCTCTGTAACGAACACACCCGAAGAAAATGCATCAATGTGTACTTTCTTCATTCGGGTGGCATGGGAATCCTGGTATTCCCCTATATCCTGTTCAGTCCTATAACTCTTATAGGAAAGAACGGAACCAACGTTCCCCAGCACAGTATAACATGCGGCTTCGGTCAATACATCCATATTATTATCTTTATTAGGACATGAAATGGTCGCTACCTGGAGAGAGAGAGAAGAAAACACTTTAGCGTAAGCTCGTGCAAGATCAGATTGGTTATTATCTTATCTAATCAGGATTGCTCCCACTGTTTTTATCAAATCTTCCTTCAAACCCTAAAAGGAAAGACTAGCCGGGATTAATTACACACTACAAGTTCGCCAATCTTTCAGCCAGGCCAGTGTCGGTACTTTGAGGGAGCTCCCCCGTGCTTTCGCACGAACCTAATTAATGTAAACCTCATTTTCCCAGAGGCGTAACCTCGTTAACACCTTTCTAGACACCTACTTGATCGGCTAATTGTAATGTGTAAAACTCTCCCAGGAGTAACTCTTACTCGCAGTGGGTATCGGGATCCAACTATCTCATAGAAGGTATGCAATCTCATTGCAAATTTTAACACTTGAAATTCCCGATAATATTTTGCCCCTAGCGTCCTATGACCTTGACGCAGGCCAACAAATCACAGCGCGCTAGTCAAGTTCAACCCGTCATTTCCTGATTGAATTAAACCCACCCGCACGACCCTTGACGCAGGCCAACAAAGTCGTACGACTACCCTAATCCAATCTGCATCATATGCAAAAGCAGATAAATACTAGTTAGCTACCGCACACTACGCCTTGACGCAGGCCAACAAACATAGCACGAATACTAACTACTACTTATCTGAAATGACGGAGGGCTACGACAGGTTTTTCTGAAAACCTATTGCGTAATGAACTTGATATCGTTGTAGAATCAAATGAAGTTTTGAAATGGAGTGATTTTGAGGCTTTTCTAGTTTTGCTAAAGGGGTCACTCCCGGTGAAAGGATCGTCGGCCCTTTCCTCGTCGAATAAGGTGCGGGATATATCATATATATCACTGTGCAAAGCAAAACTCAAAAACAATCAAAAGCAAACCGAGTGTGTAGCATCTGCCAGTTATTGCTAAAGGAGTCACTCCCGGTGAAGGGATCTCGGTCCATTCCTTATCGAATAAGGTGCAGGGTATATCATATATACCGCTATGCAAAGCAAGAACTGTAGCTACATGTTTTGTTTAAAATTTGATTCTACAACATCTTAGGTTTCTTTTCTTTCATTAATCACATTAATGAAGTCCCATCATTTAAATACCTAAACATCACAGATAAATACGACGGACACTTATGCCATCCGTATTCGCCTCGATGTCCCCTCATGCACCGTTAGGTTAGGTAACTAACGACAGAGCAGGGCAGGGCTAGTGCGGGTGCAAAACATAAGTAACGTCTATATAATATATCATATATACTATATACTGTATCTATCACAGAACATCACATGATCACATTACAGATATCGCAGCAGAAAAAATCATATGAAATATTGGATATACTAGGACGTCCGTGTTTTCAATACGAGCCAGTATAAAACACGGATTCCACGGTCGTGATGAATAGCCAATCCCACACCCCTAGACCCCTACGAGAGCGGCAAGCAACCCTGCCAATTCTAGGGTTAGGAGACCCGGACTCGACTCCTCGAGTTGGTCTCCCACTGGACCCCAGAACCCGGTTACTTATGCTCCCCTCCTTGGGTCTATCCTAATGCGGAAAAGTAAATAATATACAAAAGGTGACAACTTCCGCTACCTGGAAGTGTCCCAAATAAAAGAATATTACATACAAGTTTTTACATGAATGAAAATGAAAAACTCTCATCTCACATAAAAACCTCCGGCTATTCAAACACGACGATCCAATATAACATATCCAGCAACACATAACATCACATGTCATCAACGTAAGTAAGTATGCATACCCCAATTGTCGTTGACGTATAGCAACGAAACCGGCGATATGAACATACTACACTTACGGTCACAGAAAAGAAAGTGTAAAACTACAACAGTTGGAATCCGCAACCTCTTTAGACATCACATGCCTAATCAAATGAAATACTTAGACATCACATGCCTAACAGTTATAAACCCCGCATTTTAGTCTCATTATCGAAAACTCTTTTCAATATCAAGTGAAACTAAACCGCTAGATTTATAACATTCATTCAGTTATCTCATAACTGTTTGTGAATTCCAATTATTGTATCACATTCCAGATAAACAGAAAATGTTAAACTTTCTGATCGAACAGTCGAATACCCAAGTTTTCCCGATACAGCTCAACACATGAAATAAGTCTAACAACATTCAGTTCGTGCCTCAGTATCAACGGTCCAGCCGTAGAAGGGTCAAGCCAACGCCTCACATGTGGCACGCCGTACTGCCCTAAACCCGAAGGTTCAAAGGGCAGTTCAAGACGGTCACATAATCGAGTTAAGGTTTGTTGTCTTCTAGAGGGTCCATCGCGTTACTTGCACTACTTAGAACGTCGTTAAACTACAGAAAAATCAAACACTTGGAAATTTCCCGACAGGGGAAAAGTTGGGTATTTATATCCGGTCGAACTTTTTAACAAATTCAAAAAATTATCCGGAATCCACATAGACAAAATCTGATAATCCGATAGAATCATCGAATCCCCAAAACAACCTGGAATATTCAACTCTTGAATAAATTTTAAAAATTCCCAGAAAATCCAACACCAGAATCAATCAGTTACTGTGCAAAAATTATTTTATAATTCAATAAATTTGCTGCGGAACCGCCGCAGAAGCAAGGCTTCTGCCGCGGTTCCGCCGCACTGTAGACTCTTCAGTAAGTTATGTTTGCACCGTAATTCATAGATTACCCTGCTGAATTTTTTAGCAATTTTTAATCTGGAAAAATCCCAGTTTTTAGAAAAAGTCCAGAGAGCATCAAAAAGTTAGGTTTTCGGGTTCGATCGGGTTTCAAACATCGTCTAGACTTCGCCTAAGGCTCTAGCTAGGCTCTGATACCACTGAAGGGTTCCTAAGCACACTACAGAGGTCTCACAAGGCATCAACCATGCCAATTTCAAATTTTATAGGTGCTGAGAAACCCTAATACGGATCGTCGACTAGAAATTTAGGCGAAACAGTAAACTAGTTAACAACTTAACTAAAGATAGGAAGCTACAACCTTTGTAGATCCGGATATCCACTTCCTTGGCTCCACGTAGGTGTCCTCTCGCTGTCCATCTCGAATCCCGGACTCGATCGTCGTCTTGATCGGAGAAATGGGCGGACTAGGTCGTCGGCTTCGAGCCGAAGATGATCTACGTCGAGGCATCACAAGTTCAAGCTCCGACTTCACAAAGTTGTGAAACTTGTGAAGAAAACACCCAAAACAACTTGGCAAGAGGTAGAGGGTGAAGAAATAGGAGGTGGGTTCACTTTAGAATTGGATTTCTCACTTTAGATCTCAAGTTGCCATTGATGGCATCAAGCTTTCTATCTTGAAGAAGAAGATGAAGAAGAAAATAGAATATGATAAGTTTTTATTAAAATGAAAAATAATTCAATACTTATCATAAGCAAACCATAGTTGAGTGTAGAGAATAGACCATGGTTACTTGGATGGGTTAGGGTTAAGCATGAAGACAAGAATGGTTAAGAAGTCAAAGCTTCATGAAGCTTCAACTAGAAACAAAGAAAGCCACCATTCTCATCTTTATCTTTTCCAAATAAATAAATAAACAAATAAATGAATGAATGAATATGCAAAACCCTAATTATCAAATTAACCATGGTTTAATTCTATACACTTAACTAAATGATCAAGTATCATCAAACATGATACAAATATGTGCACAAAAGTATATCACATATACTTCTTGCACATCAAGTGAGAAAATCCATATAAAGTGAACTAATACTAGCTAATGCAAAGTAATATATCAAATATATAATTATACATTAAATCATTAAATCAACACTTGACTTAACGATCCGGTCATATCGCATATAACCGACTAGTATTCTATGTATCGGCTTATCGAATCAATGATTCGATAACTAGGTCATATCGAATATAACCAATCGATACATCCATCGCGAGAATGAAATACGGTATCACATACACGCATTATTCTCGGTCCTGCACATATCTCATATGCGCTCCTATTTCGTTTCGCTTGAGCCAGGAAACCTCTGTGTAGGACTCTAAAGACTCGTCAATACGCCGGTAGCAGATGACGATCATATCAAGCACCCACAAGCCGCAAGCGGTCTGCTAAATGTAACGGCCATCCGGGTATTGAGCGATCAGAAGATCGACGAGCTAGCCCGCTCACACTCCTGTGAATCCAACCAGTAACACTTACCGTACAGTCCGGTCTGTTCGTCTGATATGTCGCATATCAAGTCTAGGGGTGGTAAACGTCAGACCCCAATAACCGATAAGTCGTGCCGATGTGAGGCTCATAACTGGTCGAGAAACTACTGGTAACACTTACCAGCAAATCTCTGATCAGCCCTGGCCAGGGACTTCCCTGTTACGGCCAATCGAGCACTGCGCAACATCAACCCCGAATACCGGGAGAGACGAAACCCCTCCTATCGCTCATTGCCTCCATGTGACTCTGGACTGTACCCAAAGACCACCGTTTTGCATGCCCTCATGGACGTGGTAAGGTGGAGATCAAAGCACAGTGGGAATCACACAAGACTCTATGACGATCTCGGGTCTACAGACTAACATGTACAAGTGTCACCTGAGAACTGCCATCTGACGTGAGGTATAATACCATCTGGGAGTTCTCGGCGAATCCGTCCAGTGTACCCAGTCTCCACTGAGCACCCGTATACCATCTCTGATGTCAAACATCAATGGATATGGGATCATCCATCGCCCATCTCATGGGTCGAGAAGCATATACGCTAGTCTACACTGGTATATCGATGCCCTGTCTCGATACACCCACGACTAGGGACCTTGAAGGATGTACTTATCGACTACCATGTCCCCACTAGTATGATCTGCATCATAGTCCAGGTAGTCAAGTACACATCCTAAGGGCTTTATCAACATGTAACTATAAGACAGTTTAAAGAGACAAGTGTACATGTTAAGATAAAGAGCAACCAGATAGCATACTATCATATCGAGCAATAAAGTCATCTATATATATGTCCAAGCATCCAATATAATATACATCATCTGTACAATACTGGCCTCTAGGGCATACATACAACTAACATCCGCAACCTCTTTAGACATCGCATGCCTAATTAAATGAAATACTTAGACATCACATGCCTAACAATTATAAACCCCGCATTTTAGTCCCATTATCGAAAACTCTTTTCAATATCAAGTGAGACTAAACCGCTAGATTTATAACATTCATCCAGTTATCTCATAACTGTTCGTCAATTCCAATTATTGTATCCCATTCCGGATAAATAGAAAATATTAAACTTTCCGATCGAACATTCGAACACCCAAGTTTTCCCGGAACTGTTCAACACATGAAATAGGTTCAAAGACATTCATTTCATGCCTCAGTACCAACGGTCCAGCCGTAGAAGGGTCAAGCCAACGCCTCACATGTGGCACGCCGTACTGCCCCAAACCCGAAGGTTCAAAGTGCAGTTCAAGATGGTCACATAATCGAGTTAAGGTTTGTTATCTTCTAGAGGGACCATCGCGTTACTTGCACTACTCAGAACGTCCTTAAACCATAGAAAAATCCAACACTTGGATATTTTCCGGCAGGGGAAAGATTGGGTATTTACATCCGGTCGAACTTTTTAACATATTCCAAAATATCCGGAAAGCCACATAGACAAAGTCTGATAATCCGATCGAATCAGCGAACACCCAAAACACCCCAGAAAATTCAACTCTTGAATAAATATTAAAAATTCCCATAAAACTCAGCACTGTAAATTAGGAATTACTGTGCAAATTTGGAGGGCTGACGTCATCATGTCGCCGCGGAACCGCCGCAGAAGCTAGGCTTCTGTCGCGGTTCCGCCGCAGGTTGGAGGCATCATTTGTCCAAATTTGCACCGTAATTCTTATAACTTCCTGCTGAATTTTTTAAGCATTTTTAATATGGAAAAAACCCAGTTTTTAGAAAAAGTCCAGAGAGCGATTTGGTTTTAGGGTTTCGGTTTCGATCGGGTTTCAAACATCGTCTAAGCCGATGCCTAAGGCTCTAGCTAGGCTCTGATACCACTGTAGGTCAGGCAGCCACCCCATCCAATGGGGTCGCCGTGGCACCAACAGGTCCCTCAGCCGCTACTTTTTACGCATGCCCCCTCGCGAGGACTACAACCCGCCGGAACACCTTACGGTCTCGGGACACCCTGGGGGTAAGAGCCTATGCTTCGCCACACTGTCACACAGTGAGAACCCCCCATAGGTCGACATCCAATGCCTAGTAGCTCTGATACCACTGTAGGGTTTCTAGGCACTCTCAAGAGGTCTCACAAGGCATCAACCATGCCAATTTCAAATTTTACGAGTGCCGAGAAACCCTAATACGGATCGTTAACTAGAATTTTAGGCGAAAAGTTAAGCTAGTTAACATCTTAACTAAAAGTGAGAAGCTACAACCTTTGTAGATCCAGTTCTCCACTTCCTTAGTTCCACGTAGACGTCCTCTTGCTGTCCTAGTCGGATCTCGGACTCTAGCATCGGCTTCATCGGAGAAATGAGCGGACAAGTCGTCGGCTACGATGCCGAAGATGATCTACGTCGAGGTTACACAAGATCAAGCTCCAACTTCACCAAGTTGTGAAACTTGTGGAGAAAACACCCTATACTACTTGGCAAGAGGTAGAGAGTGAAGAAATAGGAGGTGGGTTCACTTTAGAATTGGATTTCTCACACTTTTGCTCAAGATGCCATTGATGAAGACAAGCTTTCCTTCTTGATGAAGATGATGAAGAAGAAGAAAAGATATGATAAGTATTATGTAAAATAGAAAATAAATGTGAATACTTATCATATACTAACTATGGTAAGGTGTAGAGAATAGATCATGGTTAGTTAGAATGGTTAGGGTTAAGTATGAAGACAAAATGGTAACAAAGTCAAACCTTCATGAAGCTTCAACTAAATCCAAATAATGCCACCATTTTCTTCATAATCTTTTCCAAAATCAATAAATAAATAAATGAGTAAGAAAAAGAAAACCCTAACCATTACACAACCATGGTTTAATCTTTACACAAAACACAAGTTAGCTTGCAACATCAAACATGATACAATCAAGTGCACACAAAAAATATATCACATATACAATGTGCACTACAAGTGAGAAAATCCCTTTAAAGTGAACCAATACTAGTTAATGCAAAGTAATATATCAAATATATAATTATACATTAAATCATTAAATCAACACTTGATTCAATGATCCGGTCATGTCGCACATAACCGACTAGTATCCAATGTATCGACTTATCGAATCAATCTTTGATTCGATAACTAGGTTATATCATATACAACCAATCGAAACATTCATCGCGAGAATGAAATGCGGTATCACATACACGCATCATTCTCGGTCCCGCACATATCTCATATGCGCCCCTATTTCATTTCGCTTGAGCCAAGAAACCTCTGTGTAGGACTCTAAAGACTCGTCAATACACCGGTAGCAGATGATGATCATATCAAGCACCCACAAGCCGCAAGCCGTCTGCCAAACGTAACGGCCATCCGGGTATTGAGCGATCAGAAGATCGACGAGCTAGCCCTCTCACACTCCTGTGAATCCAACCAGTAACACTTACCGTACAGTCCGGTCTGTTCGTCTGATATGTCGCATATCAAGTCTAGGGGTAGTAAACGTCAGACCCCAATAACCGATAAGTCGTGCCGATGTGAGGCTCATAACGGGTCGAGAAACTACTGGTAACACTTACCAGCAAATCTCTGATCAGCCCTGGCCAGGGACTTCCCTGTTACGGCCAATCGAGCACTGCGCAACATCAACCCCGAATACCGGGAGAGACGAAACCCCTCCTATCGCTCATTGCCTCCATGTGACTCGGGACTATACCCAAAGACCACCGTTTTGCATGCCCTCATGGACGTGGTAAGGTGGAGATCAAAGCACAGTGGGAATCACACAAGACTCTATGACGATCTCGAGTCTACAGACTAACATGTACAAGTGTCACCTGAGAACTGCCATATGACGTGAGGTATAATACCATCTGGGAGTTCTCGGCGAGTCCGTCCAGTGTACCCAGTCTCCACTGAGCACCCGTATACCATCTCTGATGTCAAACATCAACGGATATGGGATCATCCATCGCCCATCTCATGGGTCGAGAAGCGTATACGCTAGTCTACACTGGTATATCGATGCCCTGTCTCGATACACCCACGACTAGGGACCTTGAAGGATGTACTTATCGACTACCATGTCCCCACTAGTATCATCTGCATCATAGTCCAGGTAGTCAAGTACACATCCTAAGGGCTTTATCAACATGTAACTATAAGACAGTTTAAAGAGACTAGTATACATGTTAAGATAAAGAGCAACCAGATAGCATACTATCATATCGAGCAAGAAAGTCATCTCTATATATGTCCAAGCATCCAATATAATATACATCACTGTACAATACTGGCCTCTAGGGCATACATACAACTAACATGTGGTAGCTATGTGATGTCTTCTTACAAAGCATATGATGCGATCGGTTAGGACATTCGTACGACTTTGTTGACTGTAGTTAAGGGTCATACGAATGGGTCTAAATCAATCATGAAATGATGGATAGAACTTGACTAGCGCTTATAATTTGTTGACCATAGATAAGGTCATTGGTCGCTAAGGGCAAAAACTATATTGGGAATTTTAAGTGTTGAAATTTGCAATGACATTGCATGCCTTCTTTTTGATAGTTGGATCCCGATCACACTATGAGTAATAGTTAATGCCGGGAGAATTTTACACTTTACAATTAGCTAATCTAGTAGGTGTCTAGAAAGGAGTTAACGGGGTTATGCCTCTGTGGAAACGGGGTTTATTTTAATTAAGTCTGTGCGAAAGCACGTGGAACCTTCCTCGGAGTACCAACACTAGACTGGCTGACCGGTTATGTCATGACCCAATTTAGGAGCGCTACCGGCACTTAAATCACACAACGTCTAAAGGCGTAACGTAATTCAAGTAAGTCGATACCTAGAATCTAAACCGTGAAATAAAGTAGAGTGGTAAAACATTTGTTTTAAAATATCAACCTTTTTAAATCACAAGTTGTTACTAAAAATTTCGGCAGCATCTCTTTTGTAAAAACTGATCCAAAACGGATACAAAACATAATATATAAAAACATCCTCTTTTGGGAGCAATCTCACGTCTAAAGGCGGAACACAACCACAACAGATATACAACGTCATAGGAGAAGAAATAAGCGAGTAAGAAAGGAAACAACATCGCAACATAACAAAAAAGTCCGCTCACACGAGCATGACACCCAGAGTCACATATAATACAAATATCAAGCTCTCAGTCTCGTCTCTAAGTCAATACATACATATGGAAGATGGAGTATACTACATACAAGGATAAGAGTACAAGTAGAAAGCACGTGAATACTCGCAACCCACATACAAAATATATCCCACCCAAAAGTAGCGGTAGTCGCAGAAATAGAAGAAGTAAGTGCCCCGCCATGACTACACTGAGAATCGGCCCTTCAAGACACTGTGGCACAACGGGGGTGAGTTTCCTGCTCATGAGTAGTAAATAACATCATACGTGGTAATCGCAAGCATGCACGAAAAAGAAACAATCCTAAGTATGAGATTATGATGGCATGTGTATAACAGTGTGAATGCAGCATAATCATGAGCAAGGTACAACATCAGGGTGCAACAACTATATGAATAGAGCATGTCATAATTGTTAGTTATATGTATGCCCGAGAGGCCATTATTGTACATGTGATGTATATTGTAGTTGATGCTTAGACATATATAGGGAGGACTTTCTTGCTCGACATGATAGTATGCTATCTGGTTGCACTTTATCTTAACATGTACACTTATTGTCTCTCTATTACATGTTGATAAAGCCCTTAGGATGAGTACTTGACTACCAGGATTATAATGTAGATCATACTAATGGGGGCAGAGGTAGTCGGAAAGTACATCCTTCAAATGTTCCTAGTCGTGGGAGTATCGAGACAGGGCATCGATACTCCAGAGTCGACTAGCGTATGCACTTCTTGACCCATATGATGGGCAATGGATATCCCACATACATTGGTGTTTGACATCAGAGAAGGTATACGGGTGCCCAGTGGAGACTGGGTACACTGAACGGACTCGCCGAGAACTCCTACATGGTATTATACCTATCGTCAAATAGTAGTTCTCTGGTGACACTAGTACAGGTTAGTCTATCGACCCGAGATCGTCATAGAGTCTTGTATGATTCCCACTGTGCTTTGATTTTCACCATACCACGGTCAAGAGATCGTGCAAGAAGGTTGTATTTGGCTACAGTCCCGAGTCACATGGAGGCAATGAGCGATAGGAGGGGATTCGTCTCTCCCGGTATTGGGAGTTGATGTTGCGCTATACTCGATTGGCCATAAGAGGAAATCCCTGGCCAGGGTTGCTGAGATTTACTGGTAAGTGTTATTAGTAGTTTCTCGAACCGTTATGGACCTTGTATCGGCATAACTTATCAGGCTATTGGGGTCTGACGTTTTACCACCCCCAAGCTGTGATATGCGATATATCTGACAAAGAGACCGGACTGTACGGTAGTGTTACTCATTGGATTCGCAGGAGTATGAGCAGGATTGCTTGTTGATCTTATGATCGCTCAATACCCGGGTCGCCGTTACATTTAGCAGACCGCTTGCAGCTTGTGGGTGACTGATATGATCACTACCTACTGCCGGCGTATTGACGAGTCTTTAGAGTCCTACACAAAGATTTCCTGGTTCATGTGAAACGAAGTAGGAGTAGATATGTGATATGTGAGGGACAGAGATTAATCCGCGTATGTGATACCGCATTCTATTCTCGCGATATGTGATATCGGTCTGTTATATGTGATATAGCCAGCTAATCGGATCAAGTGTTAATTCGATAGATTGATACATTTGATATTAGTCGGTTGTATGTGATATAGCCGGATTATTAAATCAAGTGTTGATTTGATAATTTAATGTATAATTATATATATGATATATTAATTTAAATTCACTAATATTAGCTCACTTAAACATTTCTTTTTCTCACTTGTGTGCATATAGTATATATGTGATATATATTAATATACATTATTTTGTGTCATGCTTGATGTCACATGCAACATGGGTCTATGAGACTCACACCATGTTTATAATAATATGAGCTTTTATTTATTTAAAGTAATTCAATATTAGTTGGAAATTGTCATTCTTGGAAGCTTGGAGAAGCTTGAAACATCTTTGACTTAGTCCACTAGTTTTGTTTTACTTGTAGATATTTATTGACCTAACCATTATTATTAGTCATGTTTTATTCTCTATATGAGTTAATGTAGGACACCAACTCAGCCATGGTTGCTATTCTCATCTCATGAGTTGATTCTCTCATCTTGACTTCATCTTCTTTTTCATTGTGAAAAAGCTTGATAGCTTTTTTCGAAGTGAGAAAATATTGTGAGAAAATTAAATCTAAACTGAGCCCATTTCCTACTTCATCATCCTCTACTATATTAGCCATCTAGTTTAGGGTGTTTGCTTCACTAATCTTCCAATAGTGAAGAGATATCATGAGCTTGAGTCTCTTCGACGTAGATCATCTTCAGCCACAAAGAATTCGAGCAAGCTTCTTCATTTCTTCATGTGAACCCTAACTAGAGTTTGGGTGTTCACTACTTGGAGCGAAGGGACTACTATACGGAGCTTTAGAAGTGAAGGACCAGTCTATATAGGTTGTAATCCTCATTCACTTAGATGTAAAGTTGTTTGCATTACTAGTTCGTCTAAATCTCTACTTAAGATTTAGGGTTAGGGTTATTTAGTACGGCAAAAATTTGAAAACGGCATGGTCGATGCCTCACGAAACCTTACTGCCGTGCTATAGAACCCTGCAATAATAAGTCCTGAATGTGGAATAAAACAGCGGTAATATCGATAAATCATCATAAAAGCCGGTGTCAATCAACGACACTCAAATCCTAATATCTGAGTCGCCGTCACTCTGCTCGGCCCTCATATCCATCTCATCATATAACTCCGGTCAGTATCCTCCGGAAATACACCGAGTTTCTATACAATCACCGGTAGGTAAGCTCCCATGCCGTGCTCATCGATTTCTATACGATCTTCTTGCCCCGTGGCAACATACCGGGTCCACCATGTAGCCGCAGACGGTGCCTCCTCACTCCTCAAATCATGTATACTCATCACTCAGAACCGATAAAACCCATGGTCGACATCAAATATCATATCAAGGGAAAACCGCAAATCTCATGAAACATCATATGAGAATATGGTACTAATAGAAATGTATGTATGATGCTGACAAGATGTGTACTAGTACAATAACGAGAGTATAACTACAAATTAAGAATGTAATACAATGTAGTTATTTATGGCAAATTCTATAGTGTGCGTATCATGGCAATTACCAACGGTGTGTGTGGGCATATGAATCAGTGCTCATGCGGCATGAACCGTTAGTAATGGTGCAGTGTCCTACTGAGGATATGTCAGTGCAAAATAGGTAATGGGATGCACAATATGATACTCATGTACAATCACAAATGTATATGCATACAGTATAGGGTTTTGTAACTAGAATCTCGCCATTGGTGCTTAACGCCATACAGGCAATTCCCTCGTAGATGTTAAATCTACTCACCAAAACGGTCTCGAGCTATATGAATCCGACCACCTCCTTCCCTTTCCTAGCCACGTCCGAAGTACCTAAAAACAATCCTAGCATTGCACAAAACCATAACACGTGAGGCTATTACAATATTCGATAAAAGACGGACACATATGAAAAACGAACGAACCAACTCCCACAAGCTAGCGTGCTAAACTTGTGTAGCAACATGCAAGACTACCCCTAAGGGCCGCTAACCACACAGGACACCTAAACGAGAGTCGAAAAATCCGCATCGCACGTTAACAAAACGGCTAAAATATGATTAAATGGTCCCAGATTTTCCTATACTAAAAATTAGAGAAAGTTGCACATATCAGAGGCCTACATGTAGTTCCAGAGAGCACTCGACAAAGACTCCCACCCAACATCCCAAGACGGGCTGCAAATTGCGGTTAGATGCAATAAAATTGCGGCCAAGAAAAGAGGGGGAAGGTTCAAGTTTTAGGGTTTTGTTCATGGCTGTAAGACTAGCTTTTAGTAATGGCAACTTCTCAAAAGGTCTCTTTAACTAAATACGATATTTTACACTAAACCAAAACGTTAAGGTAGTTTAGTGAAAATTGGTGTTCTAACAAGGCTAATTAGTTACCAAAACATCATCTTTAACTTAGATTAGGTCATGATTAACCTAGGAACTTCATAGCCCCAAGAACTAAACTCAAGTCTAACTATCATTACCCATAACACTAGTTAGGATTAGGGATTTAATTAGCAAAACTAGTTAACTTGAAAGCTTTACTAAAACCTACTTGAGAGTGTAGATCCATACCTCACCAAAAACATGAAGGAACCCTAACCATGCAAGCTCCATGGCTCTCAAGAGAGGCTAAACACGATTAATTGAGGGTTTAGTGAGGTTTTGTGGTGATGAGGCTTTCATGGTTTGTGGTGGAAATCTCAAGAGAAGAATTTGTGGAAGAAGGAAAATAAGAATAAGAGAAAGAAGAATTAGAGAGATGAGAGAAATGAGGTGAGAGGGATGGCTCATGTGAGCCATGCCCATCTCTCTCTTCATTAAATGACGTCACCTCATTGTCTCCTCCATCACTTCTTTTCTTTTCTTTTCTTATTAAAATCCTTTTTATTTTTACTTAAATATAAATAAGAACATAATAATATGGTTAGTTTTCCATGACTAGAAAAACATGTTTAACATAGATTAGCATATTTTTAAAACTAGATTAGCATGCACATGTGTGTGCATAAATATAAAAAGTACATAAATAAATTAAATAAAATAGGTGAAAAATAATTATTAATTACGCTTGTAAAAAACCCATGTTATATCGCTTAATTAAATCTAATCGCCTTTTTTATGTGTTATAATTTTCCCCCTTAAAGAAATTCGGTCCCCGAATTTAAAATCTAACTACGCGTACCTTCGAAGAGATGAGGAAATTTCTTCCGCATCTCGCTGTCGGCTTCCCATGAGACCTCTTCGCCGGTCGGGCCATGCCAAAGAACCTTCACGGACGGTAAATCCATTGACCGTAGTTTCTTCACCTGCCCGTCCAGAATAACTACTGGCTGCTCGGTGAATGAAAAATCGCGCTCCAGCTAGATCGTCTAGTGCTGAATCACGTGAGAAGGATCATGAAGGTACTTGCGATGCATAGATACATGAAATACGGGGTGTACATCCGGAAAACTGGGTGGAAGTGCCAAATGATAGGCAACGGTACTGCCTCGCTCAATGATCTTGAAAGGACCCACATATCTGGGACTAAGCTTCCCTTTCTTTCCGAACCTCATCACACCCTTCATCGGAGAGATCCGTAAGAAAACAAGATCACCCATAGCGAGGTTAAGTCCACGATGACGACGGTCGGCATAAGACTTCTGCTTGCTTTGAGTTGCTCTCATCCTGTCCTGGATCAACTGGATCTTCTCCGTAGTCACCTAAACTAGCCGCGGTCCCAAAATCAAGCTCTCGCTGAGTTCGGTCCAACAGACCGGCGATCGACACTTTCTCCCATACAAAGCCTCGAAAGGTGCCATCTGAATCATCTCCTGAAAACTGTTTTTGTAGAACTCTATCAAGGGCAAGTGACGATCCCAACTGCCACCAAAATCAAGCACGCACGCTCGGAGCATATCTTCGAGAGTCTGTATAGTCTGCTCTGATTGACCATCGGTCTGAAGATGGAAAGCGGTGATGAAATTCAAACGGGTACCCAAACCCTCCTGATGTTTATGCTAGAGTCGGCTGGTAAACTGGGTGCCTTTGACGGAAAAATGCATGTTGGAATGCCGTGCAACCGCACAATCTCATCAATGTACAGCTGAGCATACTAGAAAAATCCGAAAGTGGTTTTCACTAGGAGAAAGTGAGCCGATTTTGTCAACAGGTCTACAATCACCCAAATAGAGTCATACCCTCTACTGGACCTAGGTAGACCCACAACGAAATCTATGGAGATCCGCTCCCATTTCCACTACGGAATGGGCAAAGGGTGTAACTCTCCCACCGGTCTCTGGTGCTCGGCCTTGACTTGCTGGCAAGTCAGGCATCTCGAAACGAAATCAGAAACATCTCTCTTCATCCTTTCCAACCAGTAAATATCTCTCAAATCATGATAAATCTTGGTGGATCCCGGATGAACGATGTATGTTGACTGATGTGCCTCCTCTAGGATCTCACGTCCCAGCCCCTCAGAATCTGGTACACATAGACGAGTCCCAAATCGTAACACTCTCTGGCCATCAATCACAAACTCCGAGTCTCTTCCCTACTGAACATGCTCTATAATATCAGACAAACGAGCATTGTCTGACTGTGCCGTTCGGATGAAATCAAGTAGAAGCGGATGGGTGCGGACATGAGCAAGCTTTCCTCTGGTGGAAGTGAACTCGAACTGTACTCCGCTGTCGCATAAGATCTGCCAATCTGTAAAAGACTGACTCCGAACCGTGCTCAAATGGAACAAGCTACCTCTGGACCTGCGACTTAAAGCATCAGCTACCACATTCTCCTTTCCCGAGTGATAAAGGATCTCACAATCATAGTCATTTACATGCTCCATCCAACAGCGCTGCCTCAAATTCTGATCCCGCTGCTGGAAAATGTACTTTAAGCTTTTGTGGTCCGTAAAGATCTAACACGACTCTCCATACAAGTAATGTTTCCAAATCTTGAGCGCAAAGATCACCGTGGCCATCTCTAGATCGTGAGTGGGATAATTCTGCTCGTGCTTCTTTAACTGTCGAGAAGAAAAAGCGATGACTCTGCCGTGCTGCATCAACACACAACCTAGTCCCACTTAAGAAGCATCATAATAAACAACATAGCCTCGTGAACTTGAAGGCAAAGGTAGAACTGGTGCAGTCGTCAGACGAGTCTTCAACTGCTGAAAACTCTGCTCATATGCCTCAGTTTAATGAAAAGGATTTCCCTTCTAGGTCAGTCCGGTCAGCGGTGCAGCGATACTAGAGAAATCCTGCATGAAACAGCAGTAATAATCGGCTAAGCCCAAGAAGCTGCGGACCTCTGTCACGGAAACAGGTCTGGGCCAATGTTGTACGGCCTCGATCTTCTTTGGGTCCACTCGTATACCATCTCTCGTAATCACATGACCCAAGAAATCAACACTGTTAAGCCAGAAAGCACACTTTGAGAACTTAGCAAACAGCTGATGCTCTGTAAATGTCTGCAAAGTAATCTTCAAATACTGCTCATGCTCCTCTCGACTCCTGGAATAGACCAGAATGTCATCAATGAATACTATAATAAACTGGTCGAGGAACGTCCTGAGGATCCAGTTCATTAAATGCATGAACATTGCCAGGGCATTGGTGAGCCCAAACGACATCACCAAGAACTTGTAATGCCCGTAGCGCGTCCGAAAAGCAGTCTTCGGAATGTCATCATTCCGGACACGCAACAAATGATACCCTGACCGCAAATCAATCTTTGAAAAGTATCCCGCTCCATGGAGCTGATCGAACAAATCGTCAATACGAGGTAAAGGATAACTATTCCGCACCGTAACTCGGTTCAGTTGACGATAGTCGATACACAATCTCATACTGCCATCCTGCTTCTTGACGAACATGACATGAGCTTGAAAGTATATCTTAGCACCTCTATTAGGTTTATACAAGCACCAAGTATGCAATTTTTAAAAATTTAGAGGTCTAAGCTATACTAACCTAGAACCGAACTAGAGAATTAAGGTTTTAGTGTAAGCAAACATGTTTTACAATAAGTGAAAAGGGAATACTGTTTGGAATATGTATGCCCTAGAGGCCATTATTGTATATGTAATGTATATTATAGTGGATGCTTGGACATATATATAGAGGACTTTCTTGCTCGACATGATAGTATGCTATCTAGTTACTCTTTGTCTTGACATGTTAAGTGGTATTCTTTATTGTCTTGCTCTCACATGTTGATAAAGCCCTTAGGATATGTACTTGACTACCAGGATTACGATGAGATCATACTCGTAGGGCCAGGGTGGTCCAAAAGTACATCCTTTAATCATTTCCTAGCCGAGGGAATATCGAACTAGGGCATCGATATTCCAGTGTAGACTAGCGTGTACGTTTCTTATCCCTTAGAGGGCTATAGTTGATCCCACAATCATTGGTGTGTGACATTAAAGATTTTACACGGGTGCTCATCAGAGAATGGATATACCGAACAGGACTCACCGAGGACTCCTATGTGGTAGTATACCTATCGTCAGATAGCAGTCCTTTGGTGACACTGGTATAGGTTAGTCTGTAGACCCGATATTGTCATAGTGTCTTGTATGGCTCCCACTGTGCTTTGATTTTCTTCCTACCACGTCTCAAAAGAGTCGTGCAAACAGGTGGATTTTGGGTACAGTCCCGAGTCACATGGAGGCAATGAGCGATAGGAGGGGTTTCGTCTCTCCCGGTATTGGGGGTTGATGTTGCGCTATGCTCGATAGGTTATAACTGAAAGTCCCTGGCCAGGGCTGCTGCTGAGATTTACTGATAAGAGTTATCAGTACTTTCTCAAACCGTTATAGACCAGACATCGGCATGACTTATCGCGTTACTGGGGCTTGACGTTAACCACCCCTAGACATGATATGTGACATATCAGACGAAGAGACCGGACTGTACGGTAGTGTTACTGATAGACTTCAGGAGAGTATGGACAAGCTTGCTTGTTGATCTTCTAATCGCTCAATACCCGGGAAGCCGTTACGTGTAGCTAGTACCGCTGACGGCTTGTAGGTGATTGATGTGATCATCACCTACTGGTGGCGTATTGACGAGTCTTTAGAGTCCCCCACAGAAATTTCCTGGTTCAAGCGAAACGAAGTAGGACACATATGTGATATGTGTGTGGGCCCGATTAAATACGTGTATGTGATACCGTATTATAATCTGGCAGTTATCTGTTATCGGTTCAGTTATTTGTGATATAACCAGATTGTCGAATCAAGTGTTGATTTGATAATGTGATAAACAGGTAAATGATATTAGCCGGTCATATGTGATATAACCGGGTTATTAATCAAATGTTGATTTAATAATTTGATAAAAATTATATTTGATATAATTATGTATTAACTAATATCATTAGCTCACTAATTGCATTATTTATTTATATATATATATATTTGATATATATATATATATATATATTATTTGAAGCATTGATTTATTTTCTATTTTATGAAAATAGAAAATGAGGTGTAAATTGTGGAGATATTTGTGGTAAGGTTTGAGGCATGGGTTTATATGATTTTATATTAGTCTTGACTCACTATTCAAGCATGGTTGCAATTTAGAATTACATTTTATTCCATGCTTGAATAAGTGAGGAGAGAGGGAGCCATTTGATGACACTCTCTAATATTTTTCTTCACTTGTTTTTTCATGGTTCATGCCTTCGCTTTTCTTCAGTTGCTCATTTGCTCTCTTGATCTCTACAATTTTCCTCACCTCATCTCAAAACTGAAAACCCTCACATGTAATGTGAATCATTGAGTTTCTGAGATCACAAATAAGCTTCCAAATCCCCTACTTCATCATTCTACACTTAACTAGCTATCAAGTGCAGTGTGTTATCTTCACCAAAGTGTTTATTGAAGAGATAGCTTGACCTAGTGAGCTACGGGCGGATCATCTTCGACGTGAAGATCTACGAGGAGGTTCGTTCAACTCGAAGTGGAGTCTAGAGGAGTCAAGAGGACTATATGAAGGTTCTTAGGAACTATATGAAGGTTCTACAAGGCATCAAACATGCCGTATTAAAAATTTTCAAGTGCCAAACAATCTAAGCAAGGATTTTACTAGAGAATTAGGGTTATAAAATAACAAGTAAACTTCTTTACTTCTAAGTGATAGGGATTACAAGCTTTGTTGTCCATTCCTTCTCTTCATTAGCTACAAGTTGAGGTCCCTTCGCTGCGATCATCATGCTCCCGTACTCTAGAGAGGCTCCACTAGGTGAATGAAACATCCTTGCTTGAAGACTTCATAATCCAAAATAATCTACCTTGAGGAATCACAAACCCAAGCTATCTCTTCACTAATTATGGATTAGTGAAGCTAACACACTAATATATATGGCTAGTATAGAAGAGGATGATGAAGTAGGAATTTTTCTCACTTTAGTTATTTTAATTCTCACTATTTTTCATCACATGAAGAAAATCAAGAGAGCAAAATTAATGAAGAAGAAGAAGAAGCTCAAGTGAGAATGAATTGTGATGAGGTTAGAAATGCAACCATGGGTTGGTGTATGTCTCACTAACTCTTGTAGAGACTAAACCATAGGTTAATTGATAAGGGTTAGGTTAATAAATATCTTAGGTAAAACAAAAATGGTGGACTTTATCATTACATCCATAAGCTTCCACAAGCTTCATGCATTTGTCCAAAATCCACCGCATTTTTGAATAACCTTAATTAAATATAAACCCACAATTATCAATAGCATGGTGTATGCCTCATACACCCTAATTACATGTATAACCCAGCATGTCATAATAATATATATCACATATATATAATTTGTGACATAAGAAAAGAATACATTAAACAAATATCACATATGTGTTAAATGTATCCAAATGTGAGAAAATGAAATACTTAAGTGAGCATTATATTAGTTAATGTAATTTAATATATCTAATATATAATTCTACATTAAATTATTAAATCAACACTTGATTTAATAATCCGGTTACATATAACCGACTAATATAATATGTATCATTTTATCGAATCAACACTTGATCCAATAACCCGGCTATATCATATATAACCGGCCGATATCACATATCGCGAGAATAGAATACGGTATCACATATCGTATTAATCTCGGTCCCACACATATCACATAAGTGCTCCTACTCCATTTCACCTGAGCCCGGAAACCTCTGTGTAGGACTCTAAAGACTCGTCAATACGACGGAAGTGGGTGATTATCATATTAAACACCCACAACCCGCAAGCGGTCAGCTAAACGTAACGGCCACCCGGGTATTGAGCGATCAGAAGATCAACAAGCAAGCATGTACATACTCCTGTGAATCCAATCAGTAACACTCCCGTACAGTCCGGTCTTTTCGTCTGATATGTTGCATATCCAGTCTAGGGGTGGTAAACGTTAGACCCAGTAACCGATAAGTCGTGTCGATGTGAGGCTCATAACTGGTCGATAAACTACTGATATCACTTACCAGTAGATCTCCATATCAGACCTGGCTAGGGACTTCCAGTTATAGCCAACCGAACACTGCACAACATCATCCCCAAATACCGGGAGAGAAGAAACCCCTCCTATCGCTCATTGCCTCCATGTGATTTGGGACTGTACCCAAAAGCCACCGTTTTTCATGTTCTCATGAACATGGTAAGATGGAAATCAAAGCATAGTGGGAATCACATAAGACTCTATGATGATCTCGGGTCTACAGACTAACCTGTACCAGTGTCACCAGAGAACTGCTATCTGAAGATAGGTATAATACCATCTAGGAGTTCTCGGCGAGTCCGTTCAGTGTACCCAGTCTCTACTGAGCACCCGTATACCATATTTGATGTCAAACACCAATGGATGTGGGATCATCCATTGCCCATCATATGGGTCAAGATGCGTATACGCTAGTCTACTCTGGAGTATCGATGCCCTGTCTCGATACACCATCGACTAGGAACAGTTATAGGATGTACTCTTGGACTACCCTGGCCCCAGTAGTATGATCTGTATCATAGTCCTAGCAATCGAGTACATATCCTAAGGGCTTTATCAACATGTGAGAGCAAGACAGTAAACCAATACAAGTCAACATGTTTAGACAAAGTGAAAACAGATAGCATACTATCATATCGAGCAAGAAAGTCCTCTTTATATATATCCAAGCATCCACTATAATATGCATCATATGTACAACAATGGCCTCTAGGGCATATGTAGGGTTCCTAGGCACATTATAGAGGTCTCACAAGGCATCAACCATGCCAATTTCAAATTTTATGAGTGCCGAGAAACCCTAATACGGATCGTCGAATAGAAATTTAGGCGAAACAGTAAACTAGTTAACATCTTAACTAAAGGAGAGAGGCTACAACCTTTGTAGATCCGGTTCTCCACTTCCTTAGCTCCACGTAGGCGTCCTCTCGCTGTCCATCTCGAATCCCGAACTCAAACGCCGGCTTCATCAGAGAATTGGGCGGACTAGGTCGTCGGCTTCGTGCCGAAGATGATCTACGTCGAGGCATCACAAGTTCAAGCTCCGACTTCACAAAGTTGTGAAACTTGTGAAGAAAACACCCAAAACAACTTGGCAAGAGGTAGAGGGTGAAGAAATAGGAGGTGGGTTCACTTTAGAATTGGATTTCTCACTTTAGATCTCAAGTTGCCATTGATGGCATCAAGTTTTCTATCTTGAAGATGAAGATGAAGAAGAAGAAAGAATATGATAAGTTTCTCATTTAAAAATGAAACTAATATGAATACTTATCATATCTTGACCATGGTCAAGTGTAGAGATTAAACTAAGGTTAGTTAAAATGGTTAGGGTTAAGGATGAGATAAGGATGGTGGACTTTGTCAAAGCTTCAAGAAGCTTCAACATAGAAACAAAATAAGCCACCATTCTTAATAATATCCATAATGAATAAATAAATAAATAAATAAAAAACCAAAACCCTAATCATCTCTTAACCATGGTTTAATCCTTTACACTTAACTACATTATCAAGTATCATCAAACATGATACAAATATGTGCACAAAAGTATATCACATATACTTCTTGCACATCAAGTGAGAAAATCCATTTAAAGTGAACCAATACTGGTTAATGCAAAGTAATATATCAAATATATAATTATACATTAAATCATCAAATCAACACTTGATTTAACGATCCGGTCATATCGCATATAACTGACTAGTATCCTATATATCGGCTTATCAAATCAATCCTTGATTCGATATCTAGGTTATATCGAATATAACCAATCGATACATCCATCGCGAGAATGAAATACGGTATCACATACACACATTATTCTCGGTCCTGCACATATCTCATATGCGCTCCTATTTCGTTTCGCTTGAGCCAGGAAACCTCTGTGTAGGACTCCAAAGACTCGTCAATACGCCGGTAGCAGATGATGATCATATCAAGCACCCACAAGCCGCAAGCGGTATGCTAAACGTAACGGCCATCCGGGTATTGAGCGATCAGAAGATCGACGAGCTAGCCCGCTCACACTCCTGTGAATCCAACCAGTAACACTTACCGTACAGTCCGGTCTGTTCGTCTGATATGTCGCATATCAAGTCTAGGGGTGGTATACGTCAGACCCCAATAACCGATAAGTCGTGCCGATGTGAGGCTCATAACGGGTCGAGAAACTACTGGTAACACTTACCAGCAAATCTCTGATCAGCCCTGGCCAGGGACTTCCCTGTTACGGCCAATCGAGCACAGCGCAACATCAACCCCCAATACCGGGAGAGACGAAACCCCTCCTATCGCTCATTGCCTCCATGTGACTCGGGACTGTACCCAAAGACCACCGTTTTGCATGCCCTCATGGACGTGGTAAGGTGGAGATCAAAGCACAGTGGGAATCACACAAGACTCTATGACGATCTCGGGTCTACAGACTAACCTGTACAAGTGTCACCTGAGAACTGCCATCTGACGTGAGGTATAATACCATCTGGGAGTTCTCGGCGAGTCCGTCCAGTGTACCCAGTCTCCACTGAGCACCCGTATACCATCTCTGATGTCAAACACCAATGGATATGGGATCATCCATCGCCCATCTCATGGGTCGAGAAGCGCATACGCTAGTCTACTCTGGTATATCGATTCCCCGTCTCGATACACCCACGACTAGGGACCTTGAAGGATGTATCTATGGACTACCATGTCCCCACTAGTATGATCTGCATCATAGTCCAGGTAGTCAAGTACACATCCTAAGGGCTTTACCAACATGTAACTATAAGACAGTATAAAGAGACTAGTATACATGTTAAGATAAAGAGTAACCAGATAGCATACTATCATATCGAGCAAGAAAGTCATCTCTATATATGTCCAAGCATCCAATATAATATACATCATCTGTACAATACTGGCCTCTAGGGCATACATACAACTAACAATCTCCCACTTGCACTAGGGCCAGCTGCTGTAGTATCGCATACCGAGCATCCCGAAGAGTCTCTCAAACTGTATCTGGGGAATGGCCTTCGTGAGTGGATCCGCCGTGTTGTTCTTCGTGTCAACCCTCCTAACCTCGATCTCCCGGCGATCAACTATCTCCTGGATCAGGTGATACCGCCTCAGAATATGCCTGGATCGCGGATGGGACCTGGGTTCCTTGGCCAAAGCCACCGCTCCATTGTTATCGCAATACAGAGGTATTGGATGCTCAATGGATGGAACCACTCCAAGTTCAGTAATGAACTTCTTGATCCAGACAGCCCCTTTGGCAGCATCGTTGGCAGCGATGTATTCAGCCTCCATCGTCGAGTCTGCCACGGTTTCCTGCTTGAAACTCTTCCAGCTAACCGCCCCTCCGTAAAGGGTAAAGACAAATCCCGACTGCGACTTAGAGTCGTCCTTATCACTCTGGAAGCTCGAATCGGTAAAGGACTCCGCTTGGAGTTCTCCGTTACCATACACCAAGAGCATCTCTTTAGTCCTTCGCAAGTACTTGAGAATGCTCTTCACAGCTGTCCAGTGACTCTCTCCAGGATCAGCTTGATACCTGCTCACTACACTTAGTGAGTATGCTACATCGGGTCTGGTACATAGCATCGCATACATGATAGAGCCTACAGCCGAAGCATAGGGTATCCCTTGCATGCGAGCTCTCTCCAAATCAGTCTTGGGAGACATCTCTTTGGAGAGAGTGACTCCAGAGATCGTGGGCAAGTTCCCACGCTTGTATTCTTCCATACTAAACCTCTTTAGTATGGTGTCAATGTACCTGGATTGGGACAATCCCAAAATCCGTTTTGATCTATCTCTATAGATCCTAATTCCCAATATGCAGGAGGCATCACCAAGATCTTTCATTGAGAATCTTTGTGATAAGAAGATCTTGACCGATTGCAGCATAGGAATATCATTTCCTATCAAGAGTATGTCGTCCACGTATAATACGAGGAAGATAACCTTACTCTCTGCCACCTTCTTGTAAATACAAGGTTCATCTGGGTTTTTGACGAAATCAAACTCTTTGATAACGACGTCAAAGCAGATGTTCCAACTCCGCGATGCTTGCTTTAATCCATAAATGGATTTAAGCAGCTTGCACACCTTCCCGCTGCTCCCACTGTCTACGAAGCCCTCTGGCTGAGTCATATACACGCACTCTTCTATATCACCATTTAGAAAGGCGGTCTTAACATCCATTTGCCAGATTTCGTAGTCATGATACGCAGCGACGGCAAGCATGATCCGGATGGATTTAAGCATAGCCACTGGAGAAAAGGTTTCGTCATAATCCACACCTGGTCTTTGACGAAAACCCTTTGCAACAAGTCTAGCTTTGAAAGTCTCCACTTTCCCATCTACACCAAGTTTTTTCTTGAAGATCCACTTGCTCCCGATGGGTTTTACCCCTTCAGGAGCAACTTCCAAAGTCCATACTTTGTTGGTGTACATTGATTCCATCTCGGACCGCATAGCATCCAGCCATTTCACTGAGTCCCTACTCATGATGGCCTGCTCGAAGCTAGTTGGGTCATCATCTTCCATGATGCAATCCTCGCTTCCACCATCCACGAGAAAACCGTAGTATCTCTCAGGTTGGCGAGGAACCCTACTAGATCGGCGGAGAGGCTGAGGTTCATTGGGAGCTGCTGAATCCTCTGGTTCCACTAAATCTTCAGTTTGAGTTTGTGTAGCCGGAAGTTCTTCCCGTTCTACCATATCCCCACTAATTTCTTTTGCAAGAAATTCCTTTTCTAAAAAGGTGGCATGTCGAGAAACAAACACTTTTTGTTCCTCTGTATGGTAGAAAAGATATCCATGTGAATGTTTGGGATATCCCACAAACTTACATAGAACTGACCGTGCCTCGAGCTTGTCCGGATTTTGCCTTTTGACATAGGCCGGGCAACCCCATATCTTAACTCGTTTAAGACATGGTCTCTTCCCACTCCATATCTCATATGGTGTGGTAGGTACAGATTTAGTTGGAACTTGATTCAATAGGTATGCTGCTGTTTCCAGCGCATATCCCCAGAAGGAAATAGGTAACTCAGCAGTGCTCATCATAGAGCGCACCATATCTAATAGGGTGCGGTTCCTCCGTTCTGATACACCGTTGTGCTGTGGTGTATATGGAGGAGTCAGCTGAGAGAGAATCCCATTCTCTTTTAGGAAGTCCAGGAATTCATTGCTCAAGTATTCACCTCCTCGATCAGATCGAAGGATTTTAATACTTTTTCCGGTTTGGTTCTCAACTTCTTGTTTATATTCTCTGAATTTCTCAAAAGCTTCTGATTTGTGTTTCATCAGGAACACATACCCGAACCTAGAGAGATCGTCAGTGAATGTAATGAAGTATGAAGAACCATCCCTGGCATGTGTAGACATAGGACCGCATACATCACTATGTATCAGTCCTAAGAGTTCAGTAACTCTTTCTCCATGTCCCGTAAACGGAGTTTTGGTCATCTTGCCTTTGAGACATGACTGGCAAGTGTCATAAGATGAAAATTCAAACGGATTTAAATATCCATCCTTATGCAACTTAGCTAGTCGTGTCGCATTGATGTGACCCAGTCTACAATGCCACAAGAAGGATTCGTTCAGTTCAGAACTCTTCTTCTTGTGTGTGTTTGTTATATTCAGAACTGTTGATTGATTTAGAACATAAATGCCATTCCACAACGTGCCTGATCCAACCAACTTTTGGTTACGGAAAATGTTCATAACATTTTCCTGTAATACAAAATTATATCCCTCTTTACTTAATAAAGAAACTGATATAATGTTGCATATCAGGTTCGGCATGTAATAGCATTCGTTCAGAACCAATGTATTACCAGTTGGTAACACAAGGTGATATTCCCCGACAGTCTTAGCTGCAACAATTGCACCATTTCCAACTCTAATGTCTTTATCACCTTCTCCAAGTTCTCTACCTTTTCTAAGCCCATGTAACTGATTACATATATGGGATCCTGACCCGGTATCTAATACCCAGGACGTAGGGCAAATGGAGAAACAGTTCTCTGTAACGAACACACCCGAAGAAAATGCATCATCATGTACTTTCTTCATTCGGGTGGCATGGGAATCCTGGTATTCCCCTATATCCGGTTCAGTCCTATAACTCTTATAGGTAAGAACGGAACCAACGTTCCCCAGCACAGTATAACATGCGGGTTCGGTCAATACATCCATATTATTATCTTTATTAGGGCATGAAATGGTCGCTACCTGGAGAGAGAGAGAGAAGAAAACACTTTAGCGTATGCTCTTGCAAGATCAGATTGGTTTTTATCTTATCTAATCAGGATGGCTCCCACTGTTTTTATCAAATCTTCCTTCAAACCCTAAAAGGAAAGACTAGCCGGGATTAATTACACACTACAAGTTCGCCAATCTTTCAGCCAGGCCAGTGTCGGTACTTTGAGGGAGGTCCCCCGTGCTTTCGCACGAACCTAATTAATGTAAACCTCGTTTTCCCAGAAGCGTAACCTCGTTAACACCTTTCTAGACACCTACTTGATCGGCTAATTGTAATGTGTAAAACTCTCCCAGGAGTAACTCTTACTCACAGTGGGTATCGGGATCCAACTATCTCATAGAAGGTATGCAATCTCATTGCAAATTTCAACACTTGAAATTCCCGATAATATTTTGCCCCTAGCGTCCTATGACCTTGACAAAGGCCAATAAATCATAGCATGCTAGTCAAGTTCAACCCGTCATTTCTTGATTGAATCAAACCCACCCGCACGGCCCTTGACAAAGGCCAACAAGGTCGCACGACTACCCTGAAACAATCTGCATCATATGCATAAGCAGATAATCACTATTCAGCTACCGCACACTACGCCTTGACAAAGGCCAACAAACGCAGCACGAATACTAAACAGTTCTTATCTGAAATGACGGAGGGCTATGACAGGTTTTTTCTGAAAACCTATTGCGTAATGAACTTGATATCGTTGTAGAATCAAATGAAGTTTTGAAATGGAGTGATTTTGAGGCTTTTCTAGTTTTGCTAAAGGGGTCACTCCCGGTGAAGGGATCGTCGGCCCTTTCCTCGTCGAATGAGGTGCGGGATATATCATATATATCACTGTGCAAAGAAAAACTCAAAAAACAATCAAAAGCAAACCGAGTATGTAGCATCTGCCAATTATTGCTAAAGGAGTCACTCCCGGTGAAGGGATCTCGGTCCTTTCCTCATCGAATAAGGTGCAGGGTATATCATATATACCGCTATGCAAAGCAACAACTGTAGCTACCTGTTTTATTTTAAAATCTGATTCTACAACATCATTTGGTTTCTTTTATTTCATTAATCACATTAATGAAGTCCCATCATTTAAATACCTAAACATCACAGATAAATACGACGTACACTTATGCCATCCGCATTCGCCTCGATGTCCCCTCGTGCACCGTTAGGTTAGGTAACTAACGACAAAGTAGGGCAGGGCTAGTACGGGTGCAAAACATAAGTAACGTCTATATAATATATCATATATACTATATACTGTATCTATCACAGAACATCACATGATCACATCACAGATATCGCAGCAGAAGAAACATATGAAACATTGGATATACTAGGGCGTCCGTGTTTTCAATACGAGCCAGTATAAAACACGGATTCCACGGTCGTGATGAATAGCCAATCCCACACCCCTAGGCCCCTACGAGAGCGGAAAACAACCCTGCCAATTCTAGGGTTAGGAGACCCGGACTCGACTCCTCGAGTTGGTCTCCCACTGGACCCCAGAACCCGGTTACTTGTGCTCCCTTCCTTGGGTCTATCCTAATACGGAAAAGTAAATAATATACAAAAGGTGACAACTTCCGCAACCTGGAAGTGCCCCAAATAAAAGAATATTACATACAAGTTTTTACATGAATGAAAATGAAAAACACTCATCTCACATAAAAACCCCCGGCTATTCAAACACGACAATCCAATATAACATATCCAGCAACACATAACATCACATGTCATCAACGTAAGTAAATATGTGCATCCCAATTGTCGTTGACATATAGCAACGAAACCGGTGATATCACATATTACACTTACGGTCACAGAAAAGAAAGTGTAAAACTACAACAATTGGAATCCGCAACCTCTTTAGACATCGCATGCCTAATCAAAATGAAATACTTAGACATCACATGCTTAACAGTTATAAACCCCGCATTTTAGTCTCATTATCGAAAACACTTTTCAATATTCAATGAAACTAAACCGCTAGATTTATATTATTCATTCAGTTATCTCATAACTGTTTGTGAATTCCAATTATTGTATCCCATTTCGGATAAATAGAAAATATTAAACTTTCCGATCGAACATTCGAACACCCAAGTTTTCCCGAAACCGTCCAACACATGAAATAGGTTCAAAGACATTCAGCTCATGCCTCAGTACCAACGGTCCAGCCGTAGAAGGGTCAAGCCAACGCCTCACATGTGGCACGCCGTACTGCCCCAAACCCGAAGGTTCAAAGGGCTGTTCAAGACGGTCACATAATCGAGTTAAGGTTTGTTGTCTTCTAGAGGGACCATCGCGTTACTTGCACTACTCAGAACGTCCTTAAACCACACAAAAATCCAACACTTGGATATTTTCCGGCAGGGTAAAAGTTGGGTATTTATATCCGGTCGGACTTTTTAACATATTCAAAAAATTATCCGGAAAGCACTAAGACAAAGTTTGATAATCCGATCGAAATACCGAGTCCCCAATACAACCCAGAATACTCATCTCTTGAATAAATATTAAAAATTCCCAGAGAACTCAGCACTGAATAAAAGAAGTTACTGTGCATCAAATTGTGGGTGACGTCATCATTCAGCCGCGGAACCGCCGCAGAAGCCAGGCTTCTGCCGCGGTTCCGCCGCACTTTGGATGAATTGGGTGATCGTGTTTCACAGTAATTCTTAGAAAGTCCTGCTGAATTTTCTGCATATTTTTAATTTTGAAAAAACCCAGTTTTTAAAAAATGTACAGAGAGCAACTTTGATATTAGGGTTTCGGTTCGATCGGACTTCAAACTCCGTCTGGACTTCGCCTAAGGCTCTAGCTAGGCTCTGATACCACTGTAGGGTTCCTAGGCACATTATAGAGGTCTCACAAGGCATCAACCATGCCAATTTCAAATTTTATGGGTGCCGAGAAACCCTAATACGGATCGTCGACTAGAAATTTAGGCGAAACAGTAAACTAGTTAACATCTTAACTAAAGGAGAGAGGCTACAACCTTTGTAGATCCGGTTCTCCACTTCCTTAGCTCCACGTAGGCGTCCTCTCGCTGTCCATCTCGAATCCCGAAGTCAAACGTCGGCTTCATCGGAGAATTGGGCGGACTAGGTCGTCGGCTTCGTGCCGAAGATGATCTACGTCGAGGCATCACAAGTTCAAGCTCCGACTTCACAAAGTTGTGAAACTTGTGAAGAAAACACCCAAAACAACTTGGCAAGAGGTAGAGGGTGAAGAAATAGGAGGTGGGTTCACTTTAGAATTGGATTTCTCACTTTAGATCTCAAGTTGCCATTGATGGCATCAAGTTTTCTATCTTGAAGATGAAGATGAAGAAGAAGAAAGAATATGATAAGTTTCTCATTTAAAAATGAAACTAATATGAATACTTATCATATCTTGACCATGGTCAAGTGTAGAGATTAAACTAAGGTTAGTTAGAATGGTTAGGGTTAAGGATGAGATAAGGATGGTGGACTTTGTCAAAGCTTCAAGAAGCTTCAACATAGAAATAAAATAAGCCACCATTCTTAATAATATCCATAATGAATAAATAAATAAATAAATGAAAAACCAAAATCCTAATCATCTCTTAACCATGGTTTAATCCTTTACACTTAACCACATTATCAAGTATTATCAAACATGATACAAATATGTGCACAAAAGTATATCACATATACTTCTTGCACATCAAGTGAGAAAATCCATTTAAAGTGAACCAATACTAGTTAATGCAAAGTAATATATCAAATATATAATTATACACTAAATCATCAAATCAACACTTGATTTAACGATCCGGTCATATCGCATATAACCGACTAGTATCCTATGTATCGGCTTATCGAATCAATCCTTGATTCGATATCTAGGTTATATCGAATATAACCAATCGATACATCCATCGCGAGAATGAAATACGGTATCACATACACGCATTATTCTCGATCCTGCACATATCTCATATGCGCTCCTATTTCGTTTCGCTTGAGCCAGGAAACCTCTGTGTAGGACTCTAAAGACTCGTCAATACGCCGGTAGCAGATGATGATCATATCAAGCACCCACAAGCCGCAAGCGGTCTGCTAAACGTAACGGCCATCCGGGTATTGAGCGATCAGAAGATCGACGAGCTAGCCCGCTCACACTCCTGTGAATCCAACCAGTAACACTTACCGTACAGTCCGGTCTGTTCGTCTGATATGTCGCATATCAAGTCTAGGGGTGGTATACGTCAGACCCCAATAACCGACAAGTCGTGCCGATGTGAGGCTCATAATGGGTCGAGAAACTACTGGTAACACTTACCAGCAAATCTCTGATCAGCCCTGGCCAGGGACTTCCCTGTTACGGCCAATCGAGCACTGCGCAATATCAACCCCCAATACCGGGAGAGACGAAACCCCTCCTATCGCTCATTGCCTCCATATGACTCGGGACTGTACCCAAAGACCACCGTTTTGCACGCCCTCATGGACGTGGTAAGGTGGAGATCAAAGCACAGTGGGAATCACACAAGACTCTATGACGATCTCGGGTCTACAGACTAACCTGTACAAGTGTCACCTGAGAACTGCCATCTGACGTGATGTATAATACCATCTGGGAGTTCTCGGCGAGTCCGTCCAGTGTACCCAGTCTCCACTGAGCACCCGTATACCATCTCTGATGTCAAACACCAATGGATATGGGATCATCCATCACCCATCTCATGGGTCGAGAAGCGCATACGCTAGACTACTCTGGTATATCGATGCCCCGTCTCGATACACCCATGACTAAGGACCTTGAAGGTTGTATCTATGGACTACCATGTCCCCACTAGTATGATCTGCATCATAGTCCATGTAGTCAAGTACACATCCTAAGGGCTTTACCAACATGTAACTATAAGACAGTATAAAGAGACTAGTATACATGTTAAGATAAAGAGTAACCAGATAGCATACTATCATATCGAGCAAGAAAGTCATCTCTATATATGTCCAAGCATCCAATATAATATACATCATCTGTACAATACTGGCCTCTAGGGCATACATACAACTAACAGCATATACATAACTAACAATCTCTCACTTGCACTAAGGCCAGCTGTTGTAGTCTCTCATACCCAACATCGCGAAAAGTCTCTCAAAATGTATCTGGGGTATGGCCTTCATGAGTGGATCAGCAATGTTGTCCTTCGTGTCAACTCTCCTGACCTTAACCTCTCGGCGATCAACTATCTCCCAGATCAGGTGATACCTCCTCATAATATGCCCGGATCTCTGATGGGACCTGGGTTCCTTAGCCTAAGCCATAGCTCCATTGTTATCACAATACAAAGGTATTGGATGCTCATTGGACGGGACCACTCCATGTTCAGTTATGAACTTCTTTATCCAGACAGCCTCTTTGGCAGCATCATTGGCAGCGATGTATTCAGCCTCCATCGTCGAGTCTGCCACGGTTTCTGGTTTTGAACTCTTCCGACAAACTGCCCCTCCATTAATGGTAAAGGAAAATCACGAGTGCGACTTAGAGTCGTCCTTATCACTTTGGAAGCTCGAATCGGTAAAGGACTCCACCTGGAGTTCTCCATTACCATACACCAAGAACATCTCCTTAGTCCTTCTCAAGTACTTGAGAATGTTCTTCACAGCTGTCCAGTGACTCTCTCCTGGATTTTCTTGATACCTACTCACTATATTTAGTGAGTATGCTACATCGGGTCTGGCACATATCATCGCATACATGATAGAGCCTACCACCGAAGCATAAGGTATCCCTTGCATGCGAGCTTTCTCCAAATCAGTCTTAGGAGAGAGTGAGTCCAGAGATCGTGGGTAAATTCCCATGCTTGGATTCTTCCATACTAAACCTCTTTAGTATGGTGTCAATGTACTTGGATTGGGACAATCCCAGTATCCGTTTAGATCTATCTCTATAGATCTTAATTCCCAAAATGCAGGAGGCATCACCTAGATCTTTCATTGAGAATCTATGTGATATGAAGAGCTTGACCGAGTGCAGCATAGGAACATCATTTCCTATCAAGAGTATGTCATCCACGTACAATACGAGAAAGACAACTTTACTCACTGCCACCTTCTTGTAGATACAAGGTTCATCTACGTTCTTGATGAAGCCAAACTCTTTGACTACAACATCAAAACAGATGTTCCAGCTCCACGATGCCTGCTATAACCCGTAGATGGACTTAAGCATCTTGCACACTTTTCCGCTGCTCCCACTGTCTACGAAGCCCTCTGGCTGAGTCATGTATACGCACTCCTCTAAATCACCATTTAGAAAAGCGGCCTTAACATCCCTTTAACACATTTCGTAGTCATGGTATGCAGCAATGGAATTAGGATCCAGATGGACTTAAGCATAGAAACTGGAGAAAAAGTTTCGTCATAATCCACACCTGGTCGTTGACGAAAACCCATTGCAACAAGTCAAGCTTTGAAAGTCTTAACTTTTCCATCTATACCAAGTTTCTTCTTAAAGATCCATTTGCTCCCAATGGGTTTTACCCCTTCAGGAGCAACTTCCAAAGTCCATACTTTGTTGGTGTACATGGATTCCATCTCAGATCGCATTGCATCCAGCCATTTCACAGAGTCTCCACTCGTGATGGACTGCTCGAAGCTAGTTGGTGTAAGTCCATGCAACCTCTCCCGGTACTTTCGGGCATGCGGAATTTGATGAAAAACAATTTTCTAGAGGCGGTAACATGGACTCAAAACCGGATCTTTGTTAAACTACTAACTAACAACCTAACTAGGAGTTTACCTGCTCGGTTAGGGGGCTATACCTTTCTTGAACTCCTTCGTCTTCGACTCCTTCCGGTGTACGGATCGGCCTCACCTCGTCGTCTCCTTGCGCCGAAGATGGATCCACCCGAAAGCTTCTACCTTTGGCTTCTTCTTCGAACTTTGAAGAAACTAAATCACTTGGCTTGCTAGGCCTTGTGAACTAGAATGAGTAGAGGAATGTTTTGGTGTCTTTTTATCTCTAAGGCAATGAGTCTCAACACATGAGAATGGTTTGCCTTGAGGTAGAGAGAGCAAGAGGAAGAGGGAGAGCTTGAGAATGAGAGAGCTCAAGAGAGAGAAAGCAAATGATAGAAAATGAACCATACTCATCTCATTCTCACCTCTCATAATCCAAAAGCCATCATAACAAAAATAGTAATCAAGTATTGTGTAAATGGTTTAAGTCAAAATGGCTATATCATTTCATGCACTCATTTTGCATAAATAAACAAGCAAGCAAAAGTCTTTGCCATGGAATGATAGCCATTGTCATGATGATGGTCAACTAGTCCAACCTAGTCAACCGGTCAACAAAGTCAACAAGTCAACAAAGTCAACCCCTCAACAACCAGGTCACTACAATACTTAATTAATATTAATGTTAATCATATATCTTATTCTTATTAGGGTTAAGCAAAAGTCAATGGTCAACAGTCAACTGTCAACAACCCCAATGAGAATACTCTGCCTCTGTCTCTCTGTCAACTGTGCATACACACCCGCATCCGCGTTCCGAGGAACACGAACACAAACGAGATAAAATCATTCCCAAAACGTACACTAAGATCTGGCTTAAACCAAAGCCCGCTAGTGTTAACTGTCCGGACACTGTACGTGCACAAGTGCACGGATATGACCGGACCCTGTCGCAAAACCATGCGACCTGTCGCAAAACCATGCGACCTCTACTCTTTTGCCTAAAGGCGAATAGCTTTCTGTGTGGGACTCTAAAGACTCGACACTACGCTAGCAGTGGGTTTAACCACAGACCGCAAGCGGCACTAGCTGTGCGTAACGGTCCCCAGGTAGATGCCGACAAGAAGACTGACGAGGTGAAACCCATCTGAACTCTTACTGAGCCTGAATGTGACAATCTCCGTACAGTCCGGTCTGTTCGTCTGATACATCGCATGGCGGGCCTAGGGGGCGGTAAACGTCAGTCCCCTAATAGCGGTACAAGTCGTGTCGGAGTGAAGCCCAAAACACCCTGAGATAACACTGGAAGCCTACCAGTATATCTCGCTTGCCCTGGCCAGGGACTGCTCATGTAATGGCTCTTCTAGACACAGCGCGATGTCAACCCCCAATACCGAGAGAGACGAATCCTGTCTAACCGTCACTGCCTCCAAGTGCTTCGGGACTGCACCCAACTACTACCTGTTTCCACGACTCCTTTGAGCCGTGGAAGGGTAGTAATCAAAGTACAGTGGGAACACACTTGAGGCGAAGTGACAGTGTCAAGTCAGCGGACTAAGCTGTACTCATGTCACCTGGGAACTGATAACTGACGATAGGTATAATACCAACCGGTCAGTTCCCGATGAGTCCTGTCCAGTGTACTCGTAACCCAACGAGCACCCGCATACTATCTCCAGTACGACGTACTGATGGCTGTGGGACAGACCATCTCCCACACTGGGATGAGAAGCGCATGCGCTAGTCTACTCCGGAGTATCGATGCCCTATCTCGATAGTCCTGCGACTAGGGACCTGCATAAGGATGTGCTTATAGATTACCCAGCCCCCACTAGTGTGACTGCCATCACAACGCTGGTAATCAAGCAAAGATCCTAAGAGCTCCATTAATGCGTATAGGTGATATAATAAAATAAACACATGTACACATTGAAGTAGAAACAAACCAAGTAGCATACTACTATTTTGAGCAAGATTGTATATACAAGGTGAATATCCCAAGCTTCCATTAAGTAATATACAAACTAGTATGATACAGTAATGGCCTCTAGGGCATATACACTAACAATCTCCCACTTGCACTAAAGCCATGTACTGGCGTATCGAAGACCTATCATCTCGATCAGCCACTCGAACTGAGTCTGGGGCAAGGCCTTGGTGAATGGATCTGCAGTGTTATCTTCTGAAGCAACCCTCCGAACCTCGATCTCCTGGCGATCCACGATCTCCCTGATCAGGTGATACCGTCTCAAGATGTGTCTGGATCTCTGATGGGACCTGGGTTCCTTTGCTAAAGCTATAGCCCCATTGTTGTCGCAATACAGAGGTATTGGATCAACAATGGACGGAACCACCTGAAGTTCTTTCAAGAACTTCCTCATCCAGACAGCTTCTTTTGCGGCATCAGATGCAGCGATGTATTCCGCTTCCATAGTCGAGTCAGCAACGATTTCCTGTTTGGAACTCTTCCAACACACCGCCCCTCCAATGAGGGTAAAGACAAAACCCGACATGGACTTGGAATCATCCTTGTCACTCTGGATGCTGGAGTCAGCAAAGGCCTCGATCTGGAGGTCTTTTCCGCCATACACCAAGAACATCTCCTTAGTCCTTCTCAGGTACTTCAGAATGTTCTTTACCGCTATCCAGTGTTTCTCCCCGGGGTTTGACTGATACCGGCTTACTACACTAAGTGCATAAGCTACATCCGGTCTGGTACACAACATCGCATACATTATAGAGCCTACCGCAGAAGCGTAGGGTATAATAGACATGCGATCCCTCTCTAAATCAGTCTTGGGAGACATCTCTTTAGAGAGGGTGATCCCGTGACAAGCCGGTAGATTACCGCGCTTGGAATCTTCCATACTGAATCTTTTCAGTATGGTGTCGATGTACCTGGACTGTGAAAGCCCTAATATCCTCTTGGATCTATCACGATGGATCCGGATCCGTAGGATGTATGAGGCATCACCCAGGTCTTTCATGGAGAACCTGTGTGACAAGAACCCCTTGACAGATTGTAGCATAGGAATGTCATTTCCTATTAAGAGAATGTCATCCACGTACAAAACGAGGAATACTACAGTTCTCGCTACAAATCTACTATAGATGCATGGTTCATCTGGATTTTTGATAAAGCCAAATTCTTTGACCGTCTCATCAAAACAGATGTTCTAACTCCGCGATGCCTGCTTTAGTCCATAGATGGACTTAAGCAACTTGCACACCTTTCCGCTGCTCCCACTCTGAATGAAACCCTCTGGTTGGTCCATATAGACACACTCCTCTAAATTTCCATTTAGAAAAGCGGTCTTTACGTCCATTTGCCAGATCTCATAATCGTGGAAGGCAGCAATGGCAAGAAGGATCCAAATGGATTTTAGCATAGCCACTGGAGAAAAGGTTTCGTCATAGTCCAAACTAGGTCTTTGACGAAAACCCTTTGCAACAAGTCAAGCTTTATAGGTCTCAATCGGTCCATCTACACCAATCTTCCTTTTGAAGATCCACTTGCATCCTACGGGTTTTACCCCGTCTGGAGCAATGTCCAACGTCCATACTTTGTTGGTGTACATGGACTCCATTTCGGTCCGCATTGCATCCAGCCATTTTACCGAGTCAACGCTCTGAACGGCCTGCTGGAAGCTAGTAGGCTCATCATAATCTATGATACAATCCTCTCTATCCCCGTCTATGAGAAAACCGTAGTATCTCTCGGGCGGATGAGACTGCCTACTACTCCTGCGGAGCGGCGTAGGAATGTCCTGTTCTTTTGAACCCTCTGGTTCCACTAAGCTTTCAGTAATAGCTCGTGGTTCTGGAATTTCTTCCAGTTCTACTGTGCTCCCACTTATCTGGTTTTCCAAAAACTCAGTTTCCAAGAAGTAGGCATGACGAGAAACAAAAACCTTTTGTTCCTCTTCGCAGTAGAAGAAATATCCCTTAGAGTTCTTTGGATATCCCACGAACTTGCACTGTACTGAGCGTGCCTCGAGTTTGTCCGCATGCTGCTTTTTGACAAAAGCTGGACATCCTCATGTCTTAATGTGCTTAAGATAGGGTTTCTTCCCACACCACATCTCATATGGTGTAGTAGGCACAGTCTTAGTGGGAACTCAGTTCAAAAGGTATGCAGCTGATTCTAGCGCATACCCCAGATGATCGCGGTAACTCAGCGTTACTCATCATGGACCGTACCATATCCAATAGGGTTCGGTTCCGTCTCTCCGATACACTGTTATGTTGCGGAGTGTATGGAGGAGTAAGCTGAGAGAGAATTCCATTCTCTTTTAAATAGTCCAGGAACTCGACACTCAAGTATTCACCACCTCGATCCGATCTTAGAATCATGATACTTTTGCCGGTTTGTTTTTCTACTTCATTCTTATATTCCTGGAACTTTCCAAAGGCTTCGGACTTATGTTTCATTAAGAAGACATAACCGTACCTTGAAAAGTCATCCGTAAAAGTAATGAAGTAAGAATAACCGCTTCGCGCATGTGTAGACATTGGACCGCACACGTCGCTGTGTACGAGTCCCAAGAGCTCGCTCGTTCTTACTCTGTGTCCAGTGAACGGAGTCTTTGTCATCTTTCCTTTAAGACAGGATTGACAAGTGGCATACGATTGATATTCGAACGGATTCAAATATCCATTTGTATGTAACTTAGTCAATCTTTTCTCATTGATGTGACCCAGTCTACAATGCCATAAGAAAGTCTAATTGATTTCTGGAGACTTTCTTTTGTGTGTATTCTGGACATTGAAAATCTGTGGTTGGTTTAATACGTATATACCATTGCTCAATGTACCTGACCCAATCAAGACTTGATTAAGGTGAATGTTTACAACATTACTTACAAATGCAAATTCATAACCTTCTTTAGAAACTAAAGATACAGAAATGATATTACAAGTTGCGTTGGGTACAAAAAAGCAATTACGTAAAACCAAAACATGTCCATCTGACATTCCCAGGTGATAGTACCCCACGGCCTTAGCATCCATGCTAGCTCCGTTTGCAACTTTGAGGGTCATGTCACCTGCCTTCAAAAACCTACGGTTTCTCAACGCCTGCAAAGAATTACAGATATGAGATCCTGATCCGGTATCTAATACCCAGGAAGTAGAGTTTATTGAAAGACAGTTATCAATAACATACACACCTGAAGCTGAAGCCGCAACCTGCTTCAGTTCCTGTGTTCTGGCTTTCCAAGCCCTGCAATCATTCTTCCAGTGTCCCTTCTTATGACAATAGAAGCATTCTTCCTTTATCCACAAGCTTCCCCACATTCTTAGTTGCTTTTGCCTTTCCCTTCATATCCACTTTACTAACACCGCCCCTTGGTTTGGCGGGGGCTTTCTTCTTCTTTCCCTTGGCTTTCGCCTTGGACCTAGAAGAAGAAGATCCTCCTACAAACTAAGTGGATGTTTCCCTACCTTTCTGTAGGATGCCCTCTGCGCTCCTCAGCATGTTGAGGAGTTCTGAAAGTTCAAATTCCTTTTCTTATAAGTTGAAGTTCAGTATAAACTGGGCGTAAGTGGAAGGAAGGGACTGGAGAATCAAGTCCGTATAGAGCTCATTCTCCAACGTGGTCCCAAGGTCCGCGAGCTCCTCAAGGTAGCCAATCATCTTAAGCACGTGTTCCGCTACCGATGATCCGACGGCCAATCTTGCCGAAAATAACTTCTTCGACACTTCGTATCTTGCGATACGAGATTGCTCTCCATACAGTTCTTTTGTATGAAGAAATATGGATTCGAGGTCCATATTCTCGTGCCTCCTCTGATGTTCGTTGTCCATAGAGGCAAGCATGAGGCACTTGGCCTTCGCGCAGTCTAGTTCCCAGGTCTTACGGATTTCCTTATCCGCGACGCAGGTTTTGGGACCTGGGACAGGGGGAGCTTTGGTGGTAAGAAGATACCCCAGCTTGTCGTAAGTGATTGCCATCTTGACATTCCTGAGCCAATCTTTGTAGTTTGGCCCTGTCAGTATGTTTTTATCTAGAAGTAACTTAAGTCCAGTCATGTCGATTGGTCACTGCAATTAGGAGAGAGAAGAAACACTCAGCATGATGCTCTTGCAAGTTTAGAGTGGTTTTTAGTTTATCTAAACAGGATGGCTCCCACTGTCTCTCGAATCCCTCCACAAACCAAAAAGGAAGAATTAGTCGGGATCAATCTCGCCGTACAATACTTGCTTAACCGTTCAGCCAGGCCAGTGTCGGTACTTCGAGGGAGGTTTTCCAACGCTTTCGCGAAGTTCCTTAATTAAATAAGCTCTTTTCCCTGGGGGCGTAGCCCCGCTAACACCATTCTAGACACCTACTAGGTTTATAGCATTGATCGTTAAGTGAGAAATTTCCCGAGGAGTAGCATATACTCACAGTAGGATCGGGATCCAAATATCATCGCGTGACGAAACTGAAGGAATCCTACCAGAATCATCACACTCCAAACGGTATGCAACACTAGCAAGTTTCAGTTCTTTTGAAACTCCCGATGTGGATTTTTGCCCCATGCTCTTATGACCTTGACTTTGGCCAACAAATCATAAGTCACAAGTCAAGTTCTACCCGTCGTTCTCCAGGTTAATTTGAATCCACCCGCACCTACCCTTGACTTTGGCCAACAAGGCAGTACGACTGTTCCAAACCAACGCATCTATCTATGCTGCACATGAATACCCAATAGCTACCAATCACTATGCCTTGACTTTGGCCAACAAACATAGCTTGAATACTATTGACTATTCATGTGAAACGACGGAGGGCTACGAATGGTTTTGACGAAACTGTGAACGTAGTGAACTTGATATAATCGATGGAACGAGATAGCTTTTAAAAGGAGTGGCTCAAGCTCCGCATTTAAAAGTTGGTTTTGAAAACAACCGAGTGGTTTTTCGAAAGTGTTCCAACGACTTTTACTTGGTTTATTTTCTTGCATTAGTTCTTTTAATGCGTGATATTGTTGCATTAGTTCTTTTAATGTGTCCCATCATTTAATCCTACCATTGCAGAAAACAACCAAAATATGACATACGCTTATGCCATTCGCATTCGCCACGGGGCCCCGTCATTACCCGTTAGGTTACTTAACTAACGACAGAGCGGGGGCTGGGCTAGCGCGGCTGTAAAACATAAGCAACACCAAAATAATATCATATATAGATATATTGCAATGATAGCTATTTCAGATCACAGATGAACACATTGGATATACTAGGAATCCGCAATTCGTACGAGCCTGTAACGAAAAGCTGATTACACGGTCGCGGTGAATAGCCAATACCCCACCCAAAACCCCTACGGGTGCAGCAAACTACCCGCCAAGTACCCGAAGCGAAGCAACCTCCCTCAACCCCGTGAGTAGGCCACTCGGCAGTTCGGCATACCCGGTAGTTTGTGCACCCCCTCCATGGGTCTATCTTAGGAGCAAAAATAGTAAAAAGAAATTATACAATGACGGCGACAACCCAGACCCGGTTGTGCGGCCATACAAATAATAATTACATCAATTTACAAATTTACATGAATTGAAAGAAAAGAAAACTCTCGTCTCACAACCCCCGGCTATTCACCCGCGACAATCCAATGAATTTATATACACATTCCAATAACATTACAGATCACAGATTTGTATAACTCCCACTAATCGACATATAGCGATTAGCAGACGTTCAATACAAATATCACATCACAAATAAAAACCCGCCAGCTTAAGTCTTTAGAAGTTCGATCAAAAATACGGATTTTTAGGCCCCAAACACAAAATTTTTGTTCTGGAAAATCTGGGCTGAAAAGACATATTCCAAAAATCCCAAAACAACCCCAGAAATACACTGCACTAAATTTGGACCTCGGCCGAGTCAACTCGGCTGTGGAACCGCTGCGGGAGCATTCTCCCGCCGTGTTTCCGCGGCGCTTTGAATAGTTCGTGGGACCAAATTTTGTGGTTATTCAATAAAAAGCCTGAGCCTATTTTTAAGATGAAATTTTTCAAATTTTAAACAGAAAAAAAATCGGCAGAAACTTGACAAATCGGGTTCGTTTCGTGACTTTTTCTTTGATCGATCTTCTAGTTACTTTGCTAACATGTTAGATAGAGTTTAACCTGGCTCTGATACCACTGTAAGTCCATGCTACCTCTCCCGGTACTTTCGGGCATGCGGAATTTGATGGAAAAACAATTTTCTAGAGGCGGTAACATGGACTCAAAACCGGATCTTTGTTAAACTACTAACTAACAACCTAACAAGGAGTTTACCTACTCGGTTAGGGGGCTATACCTTTCTTGAACTCCTTCGTCTTCGACTCCTTCCGGTGTACGGATCGGCCTCACCTCGTCGTCTCCTTGCGCCGAAGATGGATCCATCCGAAAGCTTCTACCTTTGGCTTCTTCTTCGAACTTTGAAGAAACTAGATCACTTGGCTTGCTAGGCCTTGTGAACTAGAATGAGTAGAGGAATGTTTTGGTGTCTTTTTATCTCTAAGGCAATGAGTCTCAACACATGAGAATGGTTTGCCTTGAGGTAGAGAGAGCAAAAGGAAGAGGGAGAGCTTGAGAATGAGAGAGCTCAAGAGAGAGAAAGCAAATGATAGAAAATGAACCATACTCATCTCATTCTCACCTCTCATAATCCAAAAGCCATCATAACAAAAATAGTAATCAAGTATTGTGTAAATGGTTTAAGTCAAAATGGCTATATCATTTCATGCACTCATTTTGCATAAATAAACAAGCAAGCAAAAGTCTTTGCCATGGAATGATAGCCATTGTCATGATGATGGTCAACTAGTCCAACCAAGTCAACCGGTCAACAAAGTCAACAAAGTCAACCCCTCAACAACCATGTCACTATTAGGGTTAAGCAAAAGTCAATGGTCAACAGTCAACTGTCAACAACCCCAATGAGAATACTCTGCCTCTGTCTCTCTGTCAACTGTGCATACACACCCGCATCCGCGTTCCGAGGAACACGAGCACAAACGAGATAAAATCATTCCCAAAACGTACACTAAGATCTGGCTTAAACCAAAGCCCGCTAGTGTTAACTGTCCGGACACTGTACGTGCACAAGTGCACGGATGTGACCGGACCCTGTCGCAAAACCATGCGACCTCTACTCTTTTGCCTAAAGGCGAATAGCTTTCTGTGTGGGACTCTAAAGACTCGACACTACGCTGGCAGTGGGTTTAACCACAGACCGCAAGCGGCACTAGCTGTGCGTAACGGTCCCCAGGTAGATGCCGACAAGAAGACTGACGAGGTGAAACCCATCTGAACTCTTACTGAGCCTGAATGTGACAATCTCCATACAGTCCGGTCTGTTCGTCTGATATATCGCATGGCGGGCCTAGGGGGCGGTAAACGTCAGTCCCCTAATAGCGGTACAAGTCGTGTCGGAGTGAAGCCCAAAACACCCTGAGATAACACTGGAAGCCTACCAGTATATCTCGCTTGCCCTGGCCAGGGACTACTCGTGTAATGGCTCTCCTAGACACAGCGCGATGTCAACCCCTAATACCGGGAGAGACGAATCCTGTCTAACCGTCACTGCCTCCAAGTGCTTCGGGACTGCACCCAACTACTACCTATTTGCATGACTCCTTTGAGCCGTGGTAGGGTAGTAATCAAAGTACAGTGGGAACACACTTGAGGCGAAGTGACAGTGTCAAGTCAGCGGACTAAGCTGTACTCATGTCACCTGGGAACTGATAACTGACGATAGGTATAATACCAACCGGTCAGTTCTCGACGAGTCCTGTCCAGTGTACTCGTAACCCAACGAGCACCCGCATACTATCTCCAGTACGACGTACTGATGGCTGTGGGACAGACCATCTCCTACACTAGGATGAGAAGCACATGCGCTAGTCTGCTCCGGAGTATCGATGTCCTGTCTCGATTGTCCTGCGACTAGGGACCTGCATAAGGATGTGCTTATAGATTACCCAGCCCCCACTAGTGTGACTGCCATCACAACGCTGGTAATCAAGCAAAGATCCTAAGGGCTCCACTAATGCGTATAGGTGATATAATAAAATAAACACATGTACACATTGAAGTAGAAACAAACCAAGTAGCATACTACTATTTTGAGCAAGATTGTATATACAAGGTGAATATCCCAAGCTTCCATTAAGTAATATACAAACTAGTATGATACAGTAATGGCCTCTAGGGCATATACACTAACAGTTGGGTCATCATCTTCCATGATGCAGTCCTCGCTTCCACTATCGAGGAGAAAACCGGTGTATCTCTCAGGTGGATGAGGAACCCTACTAGATCGGCAGAGAGGCTGGGGTTCGTCGGGAACTATTAAATTCCCTGGTTCCACTAAATCTTCAGTTGCAGTCTGTGCTGCTGGAACTTCTATCAGCTCTACCTCTTCTCTACTAATTTCTTTTGCAAGAAATTCCTTTTCTAAAAAAGTAGCATGTTGAGTAACAAACAGCTTTTGCTCCTCACTGTGCTAGAAAAAATATCCGTATGAATTCTTTGGATATACCACAAACTTGCAGAGAACTGATCGTGCCTTGAGTTTGTCCGGATTTTTCCTTTTGATATAGGCCAGACAACCCCATATCTTAACTCGTTTAAGATACGGTCTCTTCCCACTCTCTCATATGGTGTGGTAGGTACAAATTTAGATGGAACTTGATTCAATAGGTATGCTGCTGTCTCAAGCGCATAACCCCAAAAGGAAATAGGCATCTCAGCGGTGCTCATCATAGACCGCACAATATCTAATAGGGTGCGATTCCTCCGTTCCGATACACCGTTGTGCTGTGGTGTATAAAGAAGGGTAAGCTAAGAGAGAATCCCATTCTCTTTTAGATAGTCCAGGAACTCTTTGCTCAAGTATTCTCCTCCTCGATAAGATCGAAGGATCTTAATACTTTACCCATTTGGCTCTCTACTTCGTGCTTATATTCTCGGAATTTCTCAAAAGCTACAGACCTGTGTTTCAACAGGAACACATGTCCGTATCTTGAGAGATCGTCATTGAATGTAATGAAGTACGAGGAACCATTCCTGGTATGTGTAAACATGGGACCACATGCATCACTATGTATCAGTCCCAAGAGTTCCTTAACTCTTTCTCTGTGTCCACTAAACGGAGTTTTGGTCATTTTGCCTTCGAGACATGACTGGCAAGTATTATAAAATATAAATTCGAACGGATTCAAATATCCATCTTTATGTAACTTAGCTAGTCGTGTCACATTTATATGACCTAGTCTACAATGCCACAAGAAGGATTCGTTCATTTCTGAACTCTTCCTCTTGTGTGTGTTTTGTACATTAAGAACCGTGGTTTGATCTAGAATGTATATGTCATTATTTAACGTGCTTGATCCAATCAACTTTTGATCTGGGAAGATGTTCATAACATTATCCTGTACTACAAAATTATATCCTTCTTTACTCAATATAGAAACTGATATAATATTTCGTATAAGGGTCGGAATGTAATAGCATTCGTTCAGAATCAATGTATTACCATTTGGTAATACAAGGTGATATTCGCCAACTGCTTTGGCTGCAACATTTGCACCATTCGCTACTCTTACGGAATGATCACCCTCTCCAAGTTCTCTACCTTTCCGTAGCCCATGTAACATATTACATATATGGGATCCTGATCCGGTATCTAATACCCAGGACGTTGAGTGAACTGAGAAACAGTTCTCGATAACTAACACACCCGAAGAAGATTCATCAACATGCTTGTTCTTCATTTGGGTGGCGTGAGAATCCGAATATGTCACTATTCCCTGTTCTGTCTTATAACAATTATGAGAAATAACGGAACCAACGTTCCCCTTCTCAGTATAATAAGCGGGTTCAGTCAATACATCCATATTATTATCTTGATTAAGGCTTGACATGGTCGCTACCTGTAAGTCCACGTTGCCCACCCCGGTATTTGCGGGGAGGCGGAAACGGTATAAAAATCGAATTTTTTCTACTTTAGGCAACATGGACTAGACAAAGGCGGGATCTTTTCTAAACAAAACTAACTAACAAGCTAAAGAGAGTTAGCTACTCGGAAAAGAGGTTATACCTAGGGCTTTATGTCCTTCTCTCCTTGCTCCTTGGAGTGAACGGAAGTGATCTACTTGTCGTCTTCTCTCGTCGAACAAGGATCCACCCGAGAGCCTCAACCGTTGGCTTCAAATTCAAGCTAGAAGTAACTAAGATGCTAGAAGTGCTAATCCTAGAACCTTAGAAGAGTGTAGAGATTATTTTGGAGAGGTTTTTCTCAAGCTCAAGTGTTTCTCAACTCATGAGAGGGGAGAGCTTGAGGAAGAGGAAGAGGAAGAGAGAGAAACTATATGATAGAATGAAATGGTTTTTACAACCAAAACAAAATATATGTGATTTTTCAAAAATAATATTAATCAAAAAATGAAAAGGTGATGGTTAGTTTGAAGAGACCATTATCATATCACAATAAATGTTTTTGCAAAGATCAAAGAGCATCTAAAAAGGTAATGATGATGGTCAATGTTTCAAACCTAGTCAACTAGTCAACCTTGGTCAACAAGTCAACAAGCCCAACCATGACACAATTTCACTTAATTAATATTATTAATTGATAAATCACAAGATCATTAGGGTTTGGAAAAAGACGACCGTCAACCGTGCATACACTCCCGTTCCAAAACCCTAATGAAAAACCTCTTCCTCCGCCTCAATCAACTGTGCATACACACACGCATTCATGTTCCGAGGAACACGAACACAAAAAGATAAAACCAATCCAAGATCATATACTAGGATCCGGCTTAAACTAAAGCCTGCTAGTATAAGCTGTCCGGACAACAAACGTGCACAAGTGCGCGGATGTGAACGAACCCTGTCGCAAAACCATGCGACCTCTACTCATTTTGCCTGAAGGCGAATAACTCTCTGTGTGGGACTCTAAAGACTCGACACTACGCTGGCAGTGGGTTTAACCACAGACCACAAGCGGCACTAGCTGTACATAACGGTCCCCAGGTAGATGCCGATAAGAAGACTGACGAGGTGAACCCATCTGAACTCCTACTGAGCCTGAATGTGACAGTCTCCGTACAGTCCGGTCTGTTCGTCTGATACATCGCATAGCGGGCCTAGGGGGAGGTAAACGTCAGTCCCCTAATAGCGGTACAAGTCGTGTCGGAGTGTAGCCCAGAAAACCCTGAGATAACACTGGAAACCTACCAGTATATCTCGCTTGCCCTGGCCAGGGACTACTTGTGTAATGGCTCTCCTGGACACAGCGCGATGTCAACCCCCAATACCGGGAGAGACGAATCCTGTCTAACCGTCACTGCCTCTAAGTTCTTCGGGACTGGACCCAACTACTACCTGTTTGCACGACTCCTTTGAGCCCTGGTAGGGTAGTAATCAAAGTACAGTGCGAACACACTCGAGGCGAAGTGACAGTGTCAAGTCAGTGGACTAAGCAGTACTCATATCACCTGAGAACTAATAACTGACGATAGGTATAATACCAACCAACAGTTCCCGACGAGTCTTGTCCAGTGTACTCGTAACCTAATGACCACCCGCATACTATCTCAAGTACGGCGTACTGACGGCTGTGGGACAGACCGTCTCCCACGCTGGGATGAGAAGCGCATACGCTAGTCTACTCCGGAGTATCGATGCCCTGTCTCGATAGTCCTACGACTAGGGACCTGTATAAGGATGTGCTTATGGATTACCCTATCCCCACGAGTGTGAGCGCCATACAACGCTAGTAATCAAGCAAAGATCCTAAGGGCTCCACTAATGCGTATAGGTGATATAATAAAAGAAACACATGTACACATTTAAGCAGAGACAAACCAAGTAGCATACTACCATTTCGAGCAAGATTGTATATACAACTGTGAATATCGCAAGCTTCCATGAAGTAATATACATACTAGTATGATACAGTAATGGCCTCTAGGGCATATACCCTAACAATCTCCCACTTGCACTAAGGCCATGTACTGGCGTATCGAAGACCTATCATCTCGATCAGCCGCTCAAACTGAGTCTAGGGTAAGGCCTTCGTGAATGGATTTGCGGTGTTATTTTCTGAAGCAACCCTCCGAACCTCGATCTCCTGGCGATCCACGATCTCCCTGATCAGGTGATACCACCTAAAGATGTGTCTGGATTTCTGATGGGACCTGGGTTCCTTCGCTAAAGCTATAGCCCCGTTGTTGTCGCAATACAGAGGTATTGGATCAACAATGGACGGAACCACCTGAAGTTCTTTCAAGAACTTCCTCATCCAGACAGCTTCTTTTGCGGCATCAGATGCAGCGATGTATTCCGCTTCCATAGTCGAGTCAGCAACGGTTTCCTGTTTGGAGCTCTTCCAACACACCGCCCCTCTATTGAGGGTAAAGACAAAACCTGACATGGACTTGGAATCATCCTTGTCACTCTGGAAGCTGGAATCAGCAAAGGCCTCAATCTGGAGGTCTTTTCCGCCATACACCAAGAACATATCCTAAGTCCTTCTCAGGTACTTGAGAATGTTCTTTACCGCTATCCAATGTTTCTCCCCAGGGTTTGACTGATGCCTGCTTACCACACTCAGTGCATAAACCACATCTGGTCTGGTACACAACATCGCATACATTATAGAGCCTACCGCAGAAGCGTAGGGTATAATAGACATGCGATCCCTCTCCAAATCAGTCTTGGGAGACATCTTTTTGGAGAGGGTGATCCCATGACAAGCCGGTAGATTACCGCGCTTGGAATCTTCCATACCGAATCTTTTCAGTATGGTGTCGATATACCTAGACTGTGAGAGCCCTAAAATCCTCTTGGATCTGTCACGGTAGATCCGGATCCACAAAATGTATGAGGCATCACCCAGGTCTTTTATGGAGAACCTGTGTGACAAGAACCCCTTGACAGATTGTAGTATAGGAATGTCATTTCCTATTAAGAGAATGTCATCCACGTATAAAACGAGGAATACTACAGTTCTCGCTACAAATCTACAATAGATTCATTGTTCATCTGGATTTTTGATAAAGCCAAATTCCTTGACTGTCTCATCAAAACAGAAGTTCCAACTCCGCGATGCCTGCTTTAGTCCATAAATGGACTTGAGCAACTTGCACACCTTTCCACTGCTCCCACTCTGAATGAAACCCTCTGGCTGGTCCATATAGACACACTCCTCTAAATGTCCATTTAGAAAAGCGGTCTTTACGTCCATCTGCCAAATCTCATAATCGTAGAAGGCAGCAATGGAAAGAAGGATCCGAATGGATTTCAGCATAGCTACTGGAGAAAATGTTTCGTCATAGTCCAAACCAGGTCGCTGACGAAAACCCTTTGCAACCAGTCTAGCTTTATAGGTCTCAACCTGTCCATCTACACCAATCTTCCTTTTGAAGATCCACTTGCATCCTACGGGTTTTACCCCATCTGCAGCAATGTCCAACGTCCATACTTTGTTGGTGTACATGGACTCCATTTCGGTCCGCATTGCATCCAGCCATTTTACTGAGTCAACGCTCTGAATGGCTTGCTGGAAGCTAGTAGGCTCATCACAATCTATGATACAATCCACTCTATCCCTGTCTATGAGAAAACCGTAGTATCTCTCGGGCGGATGAGACTGCCTACTACTCCTGCGGAGTGGTGTGGGAATGTCCTGATCTTTCGAACCCTCTGGTTCTACTAAGTTTCCGTAATAGCTCGTGGTTCTGGAATTTCTTCCAGTTCTATTGCGCTCCCACTTATTTCTTTTTCTATGAACTGGTGTTCTAGAAAGTGGGCATGGCGAGAAACAAAAACCTTTTGTTCCTCTTCGCAATAGAAGAAATATCCCTTGGAGTTCTTTGGATATCCCACAAACTTGCACTGTATTGAGCGTGCCTCGAGCTTGTCCGCATGCTCCTTTTTGACAAAAGCTGGACATCCCCATGTCTTAATGTGATTAAGATAGGGTCTCTTCCCACACCACATCTGATATGGTGTAGTTGGCACAGTCTTAGTAGGAACTCGGTTCAAAAGGTATGCAGCTGATTCTAGCGCATATCCCCAGAACGATCGCGGCAACTCAGCGTTACTCAGCATGGACCGTACCATATCCAATAGGGTTCGGTTCCGCCTCTCCGATACACCGTTATGTTGCGGAGTGTATGGAGGAGTAAGCTGAGAGAGAATTCCATTCTCTTTTAAGTAACCCAGGAACTCGGCACTCAAGTATTCACCACCTCGATTAGATCTCAATGCCTTGATACTTTTGCCTGTTTGTTTTTCTACTTCATTCTTATATTCCTGGAATTTTTCAAAAGCCTCGGATTTATGTTTCATTAAGAAGACATAACTGTACCTTGAAAAGTCATCCGTAAAAGTAATGAAGTAAGAATAACCGCTTCGTGCATGTGTAGACATTGGACCGCACACGTCGCTGTGTACGAGTCCCAAGAGCTCGCTCGCTCTTACTTCGTGTCCAGTGAACGGAGTCTTTGTCATCTTTCCTTTGAGACATGATTGACAAGTTGCATATGACTGATATTCGAACGGATCCAAATATCCTTCTGTATGTAACTTAGTCAACCTTCTCTCATTGATGTGACCCAGTCTACAATGCTATAAGAAAGTTTTATTGATTTCTGGAGACTTTCTTTTGTGTGTATTCTGGACATTGAAAATCTGTGGTTGGTTTAATACGTATATACCGTTGTTTAATGTACCTGACCCAATCAAAACTTGATTAAGGTGAATGTTCACTACATTACTTACAAATGCAAATTCATAACCTTCTTTAGATAATAAAGATACAGAAATGATATTACAGGTTGCATTTGGTACAAAATAACAACTACGCAAAACCAAAAAGTGTCCATCTGACAATCCCAGGTGATAGTCCCCCACGGCCTCAGCATCCATGCTAGCTCCGTTTGCAACTCTGAGGGTCATATCACCTGCCTTCAAAACTCTACGCTTTCTCAACGCCTGCAAAGAATTACAGATATGAGATCCTGATCCGGTATCCAATACCCAGGAAGTAGAGTTTATTGATAGACAGTTTTCAATAACATACACACCTGGAGCTGAAGCCGCAACTCGCTTCAGATCCTGGGTTCTGGCCTTCCAAGCCTTGCAATCCTATTTCCAGTGTCCACTTTTATGACAGTAAAAGCATTCTTCCTTCCCCACAAGCTTTCCCGCTACCTTTGTTGCCTTTCCCTTTCCCTTCGTATCCACTTTACTGACACCGCCCCTTGGTTTGGCGGGGGCTTTCTTCTTCTTTCCCTTGGCTTTCGCCCTGGATCTAGAAGAGGAAGATCCTCCTACAAACAAAGTGGATGTCTCCCTACCTTTCTGTAGGGTGCCCTCAGCACTCCTCAACATGTTTAGAAGTTCGGAAAGTTCAACCTCCTTTCCTTGCATTTTGAAGTTAAGGATAAACTGGGCGTAAGTGGAAGGAAGGGACTGGAGAATCAAGACAGTGTTGAGTTTATTCTCCAACGTGGTCCCAAGGTCCGCGAGCTCCTCTATGTAGCCAATCATCTTAAGCACGTGTTCCGCTACCGATGATCCAACGGCCAACCTTGCCGAAAACAACTTCTTCGACACTTCGTATCTGGCGATACGAGACTGCTCTCCATACAGTTCTTTTGTATGAAGAAATATGGACTCTAGATCCATATTCTCGTGCCTCCTCTGATGTTCGTTGTCCATCGAGGCAAGCCCGAGGCATTTGGCCTTCGCGCAATCTATTTCCCAGGTCTTATAGATTTCCCTATCTACGACACTGGTTTTGGGACCTGGGACAGAGGGAGCTTTGGTGGTAAGGAGATACCCCAACTTGTCGTAAGTGATTGCCATCTTGACATTACTGAGCCAATCTTTGTAGTTTGGCCCTGTCAATATGTTTTTATCTAGTAATAACTTAAGTCCGGTCATCTTGAATGGTCACTGCAATTAGGAGAGAGAAAAGAAACATTTTAGCATGATGCTCTTGCAAGTTTAGAGTGGTTTTTAGTTTGTCTAAACAGGATGGCTCCCACTGTCTCTCGAATCCCTCCTCAAACCATAAAGGAAGAATTAGTTGGGATCAATCTCACCATACAATACTTGCTTAACCGTTCAGCCAGGCCAGTGTCGGTACTTCGAGGGAGGTTTTCCAACGCTTTCGCGAAGTTCCTTAATTAAGTAACCTCTTTTCCCTTTGGGCGTAGCCCCGCTAACACCTTTCTAGACAACTACTAGGTTTATAGCATTGATCATTAAGTGAGAGATTTCCCGAGGAGTAGCATATACTCACAGTAGGATCGGGATCCAAATATCATCGCGTGATAAAACCGAAGGAATGCTACCAGAATCATCACACTCCAAATGGTATGCAGCGCTAGCAAGTTTCAGTACTTATGAAACTCCCGATGTGGATTTTTACCCCATGCTCTTATGACCTTGACTTTGGCCAAAATATCATAAGTCACATGTCAAGTTCTACCCGTCATTCTCCTGGTTAATTTGGACCCACCCGTACCTACCCTTGACTTTGGCCAAAATGGCAGTACGACTGTCCCAAACCAACGCATCTACCTATGCTGCACATGAATACCCAATAGCTACCAATCACTAGGCCTTGACTTTGGCCAACATACATAACTTGAATACTTTTTGACCATTCATGTGGAATGACGGAAGGCTACGAATGGTTTTGGCGAAACCGTGAACGTAGTGAACTTGATATAATCGATGGAACGAGATAGCTTTTAAAAGGAGTGGTTCAAGCTCCGCATTTAAAAGTTTAGTTTTGAAAAGAACCGAGCGGTTTTCAAAGTGTTCTAATCGACTTTTACTTGGTTTATTTCCTTGCATTAGTTCTTTTAATGTGTCCCATCATTTAATCCTACCATTGCAGAAAATAACCAAAATATGACGTACGCTTATGCCATTCGCATTCGCCATGGGGCCCCGTCATCACCCGTTAGGTTACTTAACTAACGACAGAGCGGGGGCTGGGCTAGCGCGGCTGTAAAACATAAGCAACGCCTAAATAGTTATCGTTTATAGATATATAGCAATGATAGACATTACAGATCACAGATGAATACATTGGATATACTAGGAATCCGCAATCCGTTCGAGCCTGCAACGAAAAGCGGATTACACGGTCGCGGTGAATAGCCAATACCCCACCCAAGATCCCTACGGGTGCGGCAAACTACCCGCCAAGTACCCGAAGCGAAGCAACCTCCCTCAACACCGTGAGTAGGCCACTCGGCACTTCGAGATACCCGGTAGTTTGTGCACCCCCACCAAGGGTCTATCCTAGGAGCAAAAAACAGTAAAAAGAATTATACAATGACGGCTACAACCCCGACCCGGTTGTGCGGCCATACAAATAATATTACATCAATTTACATGTTACATGAATTGAAAGAAAAGAAAACTCTCGTCTCACAAAACCCCCCGGCAATTCACCCGCGACAATCCAACGCATTCATATACACATACCATCAACAAACACAGATCACGGATATGTATAACCCCCACTAATCGACGTGTAGCGATTAGCAGACGTTCAATACGTATAAACATCACATATATAACCCATTAGTCAAAGTGTAGTGAAGTTCGATCAAAAATACGGATTTATAGGCACCCCAAATACAAATTTCTTTTCTGGAAAATCTGGGCAGAAATAAACCATCTTAAAAATCCCAAAACCTTAACAGAGGAATACTGCACCAAACTCGGTCCAGAACGGAGTCAAAACGGCCGCGGTTCCGCGGAAATAGGCATGCTTTTGCCGCGGAACCGCCGCGCTTTGAACTGTTCACTTGACCATTTTTGGTGTACATCTTGAAAAAACCCTGAGCCGATTTTTGAAGTATGATTTTTTAATTTTTGAGCAGAAAAAAATTCAACAGAAACTTAGGGTTTTGTGATATTAGTTTTGCGATTTTTACCGATCGAACTTCTATACACTTTACTAACTAGCTAGTTTATGTTTAGTTAGGCTCTGATACCACTGTAAGTCCACGTTGCCCACCCCGGTACTTGCGGGGAGGCGGAAACGGTATAAAAATCAAATTTTTTCTACTCTAGGCAACATGGACTAGACAAAAGCGGGATCTTTTCTAAACAAAACTAACTAACAAGCTAAAGAGAGTTAGCTACTCGGAAAAGAGGTTATACCTAGGGCTTTATGTCCTTCTCTCCTTGCTCCTTGGAGTGAACGGAAGTGATCTCCTTGTCGTCTTCTCTCGTCGAAGAAGGATCCACCCGAGAGCCTCAACCTTTGGCTTTAACTTCAAGCTAGAAGTAACTAAGATGCTAAAAGTGCTAATCCTAGAACCTTAGAAGAGAGTAGAGATTATTTTGGAGAGATTTTTCTCAAGCTCAAGTGTTTCTCAACTCATGAGAGGGGAGAGCTTGAGGAAGAGGAAGAGGAAGAGAGAGAAACTATATGATGGAATGAAATGGTTTTTACAACCATAACAAAATATATGTGGTTTTTCAAAAATAATATTAATCCAAAAATGAAAAGGTGATGGTTAGTTTGAAGAGACCATTATCATATCACAATAAATGTTTTTGCAAAGATCAAAGAGCATCTAAAAAGGTAATGATGATGGTCAATGTTTCAAACCTAGTCAACTAGTCAACCTTGGTCAACAAGTCAACAAGCCCAACCATGACACAATTTCACTTAATTAATATTATTAATTGATAAATCACAAGACCATTAGGGTTTGGAAAAAGACGACTGTCAACTGTGCATACACACCCGTTCCAAAACCCTAATGAAAAACCTCTTCCTCCGCCTCAATCAACTGTGCATACACATCCACATTCATGTTCCGAGGAACACGAACACAAAAAGATAAAACCAATCCCAGATCATATACTAGGATCCAGCTTAAACCAAAGCCCGCTAGTATAAGCTGTCCGGACAACAAACGTGCAGAAGTGCGCGGATGTGAATGAACCCTGTCGCAAAACCATGCGACCTTTACTCATTTTTCCTGAAGGCGAATAACTCTCTGTGTGGGACTCTAAAGACTCGACACTACGCTGGCAGTGGGTTTAACCATAGACCGCAAGCGGCACTAGCTGTACATAACGGTCCCCAGGTAGATGCCGATTAGAAGACTGACGTGGTGAACCCATCTGAACTCCTACTGAGCCTGAATGTGACAGTCTCCATACAGTCCGGTCTGTTCGTCTGATACATCGCTTGGCGGGCCTAGGGGGCAGTAAACGTCAGTCCTCTAATAGCTGTACAAGTCGTGTCGGAGAGTAGCCCAGAACACCCTGAGATAACACTGGAAACCTACCAGTATATCTCGCTTGCCCTGGCCAGGGACTACTTGTGTAATGGCTCTCCTGGACACAGCGCGATGTCAACCCCTAATACCGGGAGAGACGAATCATGTCTAACCGTCACAGCCTCCAAGTGCTTCGGGACTGCACCCAACTACTACCTGTTTGCATGACTCCTTTGAGCCGTGGTAGGGTAGTAATCAAAGTACAGTGGGAACACACTCGAGGCTAAGTGACAGTGTCAATTCAGCGGACTAAGCTGTACTCATGTCACCTGGGAACTGACAACTGACGATAGGTATAATACCAACCAACAGTTCCCGACGAGTCCTGTCCAGTGTACTCGTAACCTAACGAGCACCCGCATACTATCTTCAGTACGACGTACTGACGGCTGTGGGACAGACCGTCTCCCACGCTGGGATGAGAAGCGCATACGCTAGTCTACTCCGGAGTATCGATGCCGTGTCTCGATAGTCCTACGACTAGGGACCTGTATAAGGATGTGCTTATGGATTACCCAGCCCTCACGAGTGTGAGCGCCATCACAACGCTGGTAATCAAGCAAAGATCCTAAGGGCTCCACTAATGCGTATAGGTGATATAATAAAAGAAACAAATGTACACATTAAAGCAGAGACAAACCAAGTAGCATACTACCATTTCGAGCAAGATTGTATATACAACTGTGAATATCCCAAGCTTCCATCATGTAATATACATACTAGTATGATACTGTAATGGCCTCTATGGCATATACACTAACACTACCTGGAGAGGGAGAAGAAAACACTTTAGCGTGCGCTTTTGAATGATTAGATTGGTCATTATCTTATCTAATCAGGATGGCTCCCACTGTTTTCATCAAATCTTCCTTCAAACCCTAAAAGGTAAGACTAGCCAGGATTAATTACACCTTACAAGTTCGCCAATTTTTCGGCCAGGCCAGTGTTGGTACTTTGAGGGAGGTTCCCCGCGCTTTCGCTCGGACCTAATTAAAATAAACCTCGTTTTCCCAGATACATAACCCTGTTAACACCTTTTTTGACACCTACTTGATTGACTAATTGTCATGTGTAAAACTCTCCCAGGAGTAACTCTTACTCGCAGTGGGTATCGGGATCCAACTATTTCATAGAAGGTATGCAATCTCATTGCAAATTTCAACATTTGAAATTCCCGATAATGTTTTGCCCCTAGCGATCTATGACCTTGACAAGGTCAACAAACCATAAATCGCAAGTCAAGTTCAACCCGTCATTTCCTGATTGAGTTAAACCCACCCGCTTGACCCTTGACAAAGTCGACAAAGCCGTATGACTACCCTAATCCAATCACATCTCATGCTTTAGCAGATAAACACTAATTAGCTACCGTACAGTACGCCTTGACAAGGTCAACAAACACAGCACGAATACCAAGTAGGACTTATCTGAAATGACGGAGTGCTACGACAGGTTTTTCTGAAAACCTTTTGCGTAATGAACTTGATATCGTTGTAGAAACAAGTGATTTTTGAAAAGGAGTGTTTTTGAGGCTTTTACTAGTTTCGTTAAAGAGGTCACTCCCGGTGAAGCGATCTCGGCTCTTTCCTTATCGAATAAGGTACGGGATATTGCACGAATACCGCTATGCAAAGCAAGAACTTTAGAAGCAATCAAAAACCATTCGTAGCCCTCCGTCATTTCATATGAATATTCAATAGTATTCAAGCTATGTTTGTTGGCCTAAGTCAAGGTATAGTGATTGGTAGCTGCTGGGTGTTCATATGTTGCTTAGATAGATGCGTTGGTTTGGGACAGTCGTATTACCGTGTTGGCCTTAGTCAAGGGTATATATGGGTGGGTTCAAATTAACTTAGACAATGACGGGTAGAACTTGACATGTGACTTATGATTTGCTGGCCTTAGTCAAGGTCATAAGAGCAAGGGGCAAAAATCCACATCAGGAGTTTCTAAAGAACTGAAACTTGCTAGTGTTGCATACCATTTGGAGTTTGATAATGTTGGTAGAATTCCTTTTGCATTATCACACAATGATATTTGGATCCCGATCCTACTATGAGTATCCGCTACTCCTCGGGAGATTTTTTCACTTAACGATCAATGGTATAAACCAACTAGGTGTCTAAAACAGTGTTAGCGGGGCTACGCCTCCAGGGAAAAGAGGTTATTTAATTAAGGAACTTCGCGAAAGTATCGTAAAACCTCCATCGAAGTACCGACACTAGCCTGGCTGAATGGTTAAGCAAGTATTGTACGGTGAGATTAATCCTGACTAATTCTTCTTTTATGGTTTGAGGAAGGATTCGAGAAACAGTAGGAGACATCCTGTTTAGATAAATTAAAACCAATCTAAACTTGCAAGAGCATCATGCTAAGTGTTTTATTCTCTCTCTCTTAATTGCAGCGACCCAGTGATCAGACATAGATTATATCTAGATAATAAAATGACTGAATCTGACTATAATGACTGGCAAAGGTCTGTCCAGATATCCATTACCCATGACAAAATGCGACATCTCTTCCTTACTCAAAACCCCGCCGTCTCAGGACCAGTTTCCATCGTCACGGATATTGATATCCGTAAGACATCGGAAAAAGACTGTGTGAATCCCATGTGCCTCGTGTTGGCCTCAGTTGATGGTGCAAGACAGAGGCAGCACGAGAAGATGGACTTAGCTTCTATCTTCCTCCATAACAAAGATTTATATGGAGAGCAATCTCATATCGCAAGATGTGAGATCTCGAAGGAATTGCTTCAAGTGAGATTAGTTGTCGGGTCATCTGTAGAGAACAACGTCCTTACAGTGACTAGCTGTATTGATTAGCTCATGGACCTGAAGACCACTTTGGGAAACAGGTTATATGCTGACTTGTTTCTACAGTCCCTACCCTCTACTTGCACCCTGAAGGAAACCAGGGAGGTGGAAGGAAAGGGAAGGGCAAAAGTTTCGGGACTAGATATAGGGAAGGAAGGACGTCCCTATTGTTGCGGGAAAGGACATTGGCAGAGGGATTGCAGAGCTTGTAAAGCCAGTAGCCAAGATTCGAAGCATGTTGTGGCTTCGGCTTCGGGTGTGTTTGTAATAGAAAACTGTATGTCAATTAACCCTACTTGCTGGGTACTAGATACCGGATCAGGATCTCATATCTGTAATTCATTACAGGCTTTGAGAAACCGTAGAATTATCAGGTTAGGTGATATAACTTTCAGAGTTGCGAACGGATTGAGTATGGACAATGAATCCATAGGGGAATATCATCTAGGATTGACAAGTGGGCAGATATTGATTCTACGTAACTGTTTGTATGTACCTAGTATGGCTTGTAATATCATATCTGTGTCCATACTTTCTAAGGAAGGATATGATTTTACATTTGTAAGCGATGTGGTCCACATCCACCTAAATCATGTTCTGATTGGGTCAGGTACATTAGATAACGGTATATACGTACTAAATCAAGCTCTGGTTTTCAGTTTCCAGAACACACTTAAAAGAAAGTCTCCAGAACTAAATCAGGCTTTCTTATAGCATTGTAGACTGGGTCACATCAATGAAACACGATTGACGAAGTTACATAGAGAAGGATATTTGAATCCGTTCGAATATCAGTCTTATGCTACTTGTGAATCTTGTCTCATGGGAAAGATGACAAAGACTCCGTTTACTGGACACGGGGTGAGAGCATGCGAGCTCTTGGGACTCATACACGGTGATGTGTGTGTTCCAATGCCTACACATGCACGAGGTGGTTTTTCCTATTTCATTACTTCTACGGATGATTTCTCCAGGTATGGACATCTCTTCTTGATGAAGCATAAACCCGAGGCCTTTGAGAAATTCCGGGAATACAAGAATGAAGTAGAAAAACAAACAGGCAATAGTATCAAGACACTGAGATCTGATCGAGGTGGTGAATACTTGAGTGCCGAGTTCCTGGGCTACTTAAAAGAGAATGTAATTCTCTCTCAGCTTACTTCTGCATACACACCACAACACAATGGTGTATTGGAAAGGCGGAATCGAACCCTAATGGATATGGTTCGTTCCATGATTAGTAAGGCTGAGTTACCGCGATCCTTCTGAGGTTATGCACTAGAATCAGCTGCATATCTTTTGAACCAGGTTCCTACTAAGTCAGTGCCAACCACACCATATCAAATGTGGAGTGGGAAGAAACCCTGTCTTAAACACTTTAAGACATGGGAATGTCCAGCTTTTGTTAAAAAGCAGCATGCGGACAAGCTCGAGGCACGCTCAGTACAGTGTAAGTTTGTGGGATACCCAAAGAACTCTAAGGGGTATGTTTTCTATTATGCAGAGAAGCAAAAGGTCTTTGTTTCACGTCATGCCCGCTTCTTGAAAACTGAATTTTTAGAAGATCAGATAAATGGGAGCGCAATAGAACTGGAAGAAATTCCACAACCACAAGCTATTACTGGAAGCTTGGTAGAACCAGGAGTTTCAGAAGAACCGGACAATCTAGCGCCACTCCGCAGGAGTAGTAGGCAGTCTCATCCTCCCGAGAGATACTACGATTTTCTTATAGACGGGGATCGAGAGGATTGCATCATTGATAATGATGAGCCTCCTAGCTTCCAGCAAGCCATTCAAAGAGGTGACTTGGTAAAATGGCTGGATGCAATGCGAACCGAAATGGAGTGCATGTACACCAACAAAATATGGACTTTGGACATTGCTCCAGAAGGGGTAAAACCCATAGGATGCAAATGGATCTCATGAAAGAAGATTTGTGTAGATGTGCAGGTTGAAACCTATAAAGCTACACTTGTTGTGAAGGGTTTTCGTCAAAGACCTGGTTTGGACTATGACGAAACCTTTTCTCCAGTGGCTATGCTCAAATCCATTCGGATCCTTTTTGCCATTGCTGCCTTCCACGATTATGAGATCTAGCAGATGGACGTAAAGACGGCTTCTCAAAATGGTAATTTGGAAGAGTGCATCTATATGGATCGGCCGGAGGGTTTCATTCAGAGTGAGAGCAGCGGTAAAGTATGTAAGTTGCTTAAGTCTATTTTTGGACTAAAGCAGGCATCGCGGAGTTGGAACATCTGCTCTGATGATACTGTAAAAGAATTCAACTTTATCAAGAATCCAGATGAACCATGCATTTACAGTAAGATTGTCAGGAGAACTGTGGTATTCCTCGTCCTGTACGTGGATGATATTCTCTTAATAGGAAATGACATTCCTATGCTACAGTCAGTCAAAGGGTTCTTGTCACAGAGGTTCTCCATGAAGGACCTGGGTGATGCCTCCTATATTCTGGGGATCCAGATCGATCGTGATAGATCTAAAAGGATGTTAGGACTTTTGCAGTGCAGGTACATCGACACCATACTAAAACGATTCAGTATGGAAGATTCAAAGAGCGGTAATCTACCGGCTTGTCACGGAATCACCCTTTCCAAAGAGATATCTCCCAAGACGGATTTGGAAAGGGCTCGCATGTCATCTATACCCTACACACTGCGGTAGGCTCTATAATGTATACGATGTTGTGTACCAGACCAGATGTATCATACGCATTAAGCGTTTTAAGCCTGTATCAGTCGGACCTAGGGGAGAAGCACTGGATAGCAGTAAAGAACATTCTCAAGAACCTGAGAAGGACTAAGGAGATGTTCTTGGTGTATGGTGGAAAAGACCTCCAGATCGAGGCCTTTGCTAACTCCAACTTCCAGAGTGACAAGGATGACTCCAAGTCCCTGTCAGGTTATGTCTTTACCCTGAATGGAGGGGCAGTCTGTTGGAAGAGCTCTAAGCAGGACACCGTTGCTGACTCGACGATGGAAGCAGAGTACATAGCTTCTTGAGATGCCACAAAAGAGGCTGTCTAGATGAAGAAGTTCCTCACAGAACTTCAGGTTGTTCCAACCATTGTTAATCCAATACCGCTGTATTGCGACAATAACGGCACTATAGCTTTAGTAAAGGAACCCAGGTCACATCAGAAGTCCACACACATTTTGAGGCGGTATCACCTGATCAGGGAGATCGTAGATCGCCGGGAGATCGAGGTGAGGAGAGTAGATTCGGAGAATAACACTGCAGATCCACTCACGAAGGCCATACCCCAGACTCAGTTCGAGCGGCTGATCGAGATGATAGGTCTTCGATACGCCAGTACATGGCCCTAGTGCATGTAGGAGATTATTAGTGTATATTCCCTAAAGGCCATTATTGTATCATACTAGTTTGTATATTACTTAATGGAAGCTTGGGATATTCACAGTTGTATTGACAGTCTTGCTCAAAATGGTAGTATGCTACTTGGTTTGTTTCTACTTCAATATGTGCATGTGTTTCTTTTAGCATATCGCTTATACATATTAGTGGAGCCCTTAGGATCTTTGCTTGATTGCCATCATTGATGGCAATCACACTAGTGGGAGCTGGGTACTCTACAAGCACATCATTATACAGGTCCCTAGTCATACGATTATCGAAATGAGGCATCGATACTCCGGAGTAGACTAGTGTATACGCTTCTCATCCCAGCAGGGGAGATGGTCTGCCATGCAGCCATTAGTACGTCGTACTGGAGATAGTATGCAGGTGCTCGTTAGGTTACGAGTATACCCGACATGACTCGTCAGGAACTGCTGGTTGGTACTATACCTATCGTCAGATAGCAGTTCCCAGGTGACATGAGTACAGCTAAGTCCGTCGACTTAACACTGCTACTTCGCCTCGAGTGTATTCCCATTGTACTTTGATTACTACCCTACCACGGCTCAAAGGAGTCGTGCAAACAGGTAGTAGTTGGGTGCAGTCCCGAAGTACTTGGAGGCAATGGCGGTTAGACAGGATTCGTCTCTCCCGGTATTGGGGGTTGATATCGCGCTATGTCTAGGAGAGCCATTACACAAAGTCCCTGTCCAGGGCAAACGAGATTTACTGGTAATATTTCCAGTAGTTTCACAGGGTGTTCTGTGCTACACTCCGACACGACTTTTACCGCTATTAGGGTTCTGACGTTTACCGCCCCTAGGCCCGACATGCGATACACTTAGAAGAACAGACCGGACTATACGTAGATTGTCACATTAAGGCTCAGTAGGATTTCGGATGGGTTTTCCTCATCAGCCTTCTTATCGACATCTACCTAGGGACCGTTACGTACAGCTAGTACCGCTTGCAGCCTGTGGTTAAACCCATTGGTAGCATAGTGTCGAGTCTTTAGAGCTCCACACAGAGACTTTCCCTGCACTGGGCAAAAGGTGTAGAGGCCGTATGGTTTTACGGCAGGGCTACAATCACTTACGTACACTTGTGCGCGTATGATGTTAAGGTGGACAATACTAGTGGGCTTTGGTTTAAGCCGAATCCTAGTATTGTATAGATGGATCAGTTTTTGTCTTCTAGTATTCGTGTTCTACGGAATGCGCATGCAGGTGTGTATGCATGGATGTGAGGAGCGAAGAAGGAGATGCCTCATTCGGGTTTTGACCATTGACTTGATCAAAACCATTAAGAGGTGGAGGAAAATTTTTACTAATCTTTTTCATGATAATTGTCACATGGCTAATTGGTTTGACCATTTGACCAAGTTGACCATTGTTGACTTAGATATTTTTATGAGCACTCGATATTTTTTTGGCGCAGCATTTATCTTGACATGATAATGGTCAAATCAAGGTTGCCATCACAATTATCACAATAAAAGATTTTTTTTATTTTCCTTGCAAATCCCCGTTCCCATCTCAATAAAAGTTTCTAATTTTCCAAATTCCCCGAGTTACCCTTTCCTTTTCCCGCTCACTCCCTCATTATTCCTCGATCCTCAATTCTCGGCAACGCTCGCGAGCACGTCGCTTGCCGTTGCCCCGACTCGCGCACCCCATGACTCGATCCACTCAACCTCCTCCCCTCATCTCCCTCTCACTCTCCAACTCCCTCTCAAAAATTCTCCTCCCTCTCAAAAATTTCCCACGAACCTACTCCCGCAGCCCTCTGCCAACTTCATCACTCGCCCCACCGCCGACGGCGACGACTGCAACCCCTCACCATTCTCCCTGGCTCACTCCTCTCCACCAACGGAGCTCCCTACGCTACCCCCTTCACTTTCAGCCGTCACCAAACTCCCCTGCACACCCAACCCACTGCACCCGAGCTCGACCACCACCTGCCCTCGACGCCGGTGAGCTTCTCGCCTCATCGTCGACGCCCCTGCACCATCCTCGTCATCGGCATCATCACCAACACCTCCAAAACATACAAACCCGAGCCCACTACCTCTCTCTCTTTCTCTCCAAACCAACAATACCCATCCAAGCACCACTGTTGTCCATTGCCGGAGCGCCGCCGCCGACCGTCTTCGACCCCAGCACGTCCCAGGCCAACCACAGAGCATCACCTCCGCTTCCAGCAAGCACTTGACGTCTCCGGGAAACTTCGACGTCAAACCCGAATCGCGAACCGAGGCCGTGCATCTAATTCACGCCGTTCGTCGTGCGTTCGTGACGTTACCGTCGCCGTGCATCCCCGAAAAGTTTCCAGAAAAGTATTTTACTTGCTACATGCTAATCTAGTCGTGTTCCAAACTCAAACATATAAGTTATGAAATTACAATTCCCGATAAAATTAAACGACATACGTGTTCGATGCATGATCCCAACGAAAATACCCACCTAATTTGACGGAATTGGATTTTTTATATTGGCCCATGTAGTGACGAATATCTTGTATAAATCTCACTGGAAAATACGACTGTTAGTGACTAAAATGAATACCCCCAAATACACCCGTAAAACTAGAAATTTCCCGTATCTGAAAATGGTTAAAATCACCGTAAATTATGTACATACTGGAATGATGCGTTCGAGGGCTTAAATCGAAGCCGACTCGACGAACTTTAACCCTATGCAAGTTTCTAATGGTTTCTGTACTGAAATTGTGACGATATTTGGATCGGAGAGCGACTCTGGACTGCCTTCCAAAGAGACTCTGATTACTATTTACTGTTCCGTAACGGGTACCACTTGGTTCCTGAACACATATGATGCGGAACTCTGCAGCTTATTAAGGGTGAATCTGTTAGATAAATAACATAAGTGGTTTCATTCCGTTTCATCGTCGTTTGCTATTTAATTTGTAAATAATAAGGGAAGGACGTATAACAGTCCAGAACAGATTCAGTAGTGACAAACTAGTGTTAAACAGTGTGTAACTTTTGACGTACAGATGCGATTGAGAATCCGTCTATTGCGTTCAATACCCTATTGAAAACCCGAGATTTTATTCAACTGTAGCATCACTAAATTCTGAACCTAACTGGGTGAAATTCGTGTCGCGAAACGGACGTTCAGTTCAGAAACTAAATTTCCAGCTGCGAGCACTTAAGATGAAACTGCTGTAACATGAATACCGGGAACCTGATTGAAATGAAACTAATTTTGATGAATTTCTGACAGAGTGTGCTATTTATCGTATTTGTATCATTTCGTTGAATTCTAAACATGTGAATTTATGCAAATTTTGTAAGTTGATGACGTGCATATTAGTTCATATCATACATGGCTTGTTAATGGCATACATACACCTATCTTACCCCATTTGCCATATACATAGTGTTATTGCGTGTTAGTGTTCAGTGGATATTGCATTATCGTGCGTGATTGATGTTGGTTTAGGAGTGACGAGTACACCAATGGAAAGTGAACATCCGTGACAGTGATTGATACAGTGAACAGTGATAAAACCGTGCCATTGGTATACTTGTACACGACTAAATCAAATTATAAATAGTGTAAACCTAGGGAAAAAGGGAAAATCGAAGTGGAAAGAGAATCGTATCTAGCGGGACCGTGTTTTAGAGGATGATCATTCAAGCAGTGATATATATATTAGGTAGGATCTAGCGATCCGGCTGACAGGGTTATGTCCCGGGCATGTGGGCCGTTGTCTCGGGTATATACGAGACTCCTGTTAAACATGATCCTCCTTTCCACTATACGATTTCAAACATGACCTAGAGACTGATAGGGACACAGATCATACTTTGCATCATATAGTGACATAGCGATTACATGCATTGTACTTTCACCGTTATTACTTCATTTTCCTGTTTCACCTTATTATAATAATATTGCTATTGTGTCGCTCTGACGACCTGAGTATGCATGCTCAGATTCCGTGGAAGAACCAGCGCAGGAGACGGATTTATCTTTCGAGCTCATGGGGATCTAGTCTGGAGTACTTTTCTTTCTTTACTGTTTTCCTTAAAAGAGATCGTGTAATTGAACTTGGTTAGTAACTGTTCTTGTTATTTTTAATTTGTGAACCATGGATTTTAATGTAATAATTTAGTGATGTAATTCCTTTACTACTGTGTTTTATTTACTGATTACCATGTAATGCTAGAAGCCGAAGTGTGACTACGGCGGGATTATTCCTTAACCGTAGGAGCATGGCTGGCCTAGTCATCCCTTGTTTTCCGTATTTTGGGAAGCGGGGCGTGACATGGTTTAGATGGTATCAGAGCCGTGTTTGGAAACAAGGGATAACATTAACTATACGGTATTACATTATTTTCGTCTCACTATTCCTGATTTTCATCCTTGAATCTGATCTTATCCTTTTGAATCTTCTAGAGATATGACGTCCCCGAACGACCCCTCCTCGGACTCCAGTTCTCAGGACCGCATGGAAAGAATATTTATTGCACTGACCACTCTTGCGGAAGCTCAGGAGAGGAAGACAGACTTACTCGCTGAGGGACTCAGGGCGATTACTGCTGCAGGAGGACCCTCCGCACTCATTACCACCCCCGAGGGCGCTACCCCACCAGCTTATCATGCTAGGGCTGGTACCGTATTAGACTTCCGACGGTTGGATCCAGCTGCATTCACAGGGCTAGCTGAACCCCTCGAGGCCGAGCAATGGTTAGTGAACATGGAGAACTTATTGACAGCCGCCAGGGTACCAGATGGGGATAGGGTGGACGTGATAAAGATCTAATTGGAAGATGAGGCCCGTACATGGTGGTCAGTAGAAGAAAGCAGGTTGGACAAGCCAATTGAGTGGAGCAAATTCAAAGAGTGTTTCTTAGATCATTATTTCCCTTCCACCGCCAAGGCAGAGATGGAGGAAAGATTTATTCTATTGAAACAGAATGGACGTCCAGTGGATGTATATGCGGCAGAGTTCAATCGTCTGAGCCGTTTTGCTCCATACATGGTCGCCTCAGAGGACACCAGGGCAAGACGCTTCTTGCAGGGGCTTGATTTCGAATTGCAGCAGTTGATAGCATCACTGGAGTTGCAGACTTTCGCACAGGTACTCAATGCGGCGAGAGTTCAGGAGCAATTGATCAACAAGTTCAGGAAGCCCCCAGTCGTCCCAGCACGTAACCATGCGCCTTCTCGAGGAGCCATACCGGTTCACAGGCCTGGAACGACACAAATGAAGCGCCCATTCGTGCCACAGCATCGCCCCCAGAGACAGAACGTGGTTTGCGGTTACTGCGGTAGAGATGGACATACTCAGAAGGACTGTCGCCGCGCCAAGGGACAGTGCTTGATTTGCGGATCCAGTCAGCACAGGATTAGCGGTTGCCCTGAGCGAGCAGAGCTACAGGGAGGTTCTGGACCGTCGCAACAGAGGCCACAGGAGCAGAGGCAACCCTTTACAGGTCGCGGTCAGGGATGGGCTTTCACCTTGACCGCCGAGCAGGCAGAGGCGTCAGGAGGCGTTGTTACAGGTACTCTACTCGTACATTTCTTGCCAGCTAGAGTACTATTTGATTCTGGAGCATCGCACTGTTTCTTGTCTGAGCATTTCACTGATACACACTCCATACCACATGAACCACTAACCAAGGGATGGGAGATACATACGGGTAATGGCATTATAATATCTAGTCGAGAATGTAGATCATGTCCGGTTGTAGTGTGTGGAAGGGAATTCTATGCGAATTTCCTTCTGATTGGGACTGGTAGTTACGAAGCAATTCTCGGGATGGATTAGATGAGTACCTTCCATGCAGTTATCGATTGCCGTGCAAGGAATGTAATCTTCCGCATTCCCAATCACCCGAAGTTTATTTTCAAGGGCGGAAGCGAATCTTTGGAGCCAGCTAAGTACAGAGCCAAGCCCAAGGAGCTGACAGCTATGGAGATTGATGAGAGCCCAGCCCCAGAGATTGTTCGGGACTTTCTGGATGTATTTCCTGAAGATCTATCAGGTCTACCTCCTCTTCGCATCTTGGAGTTCTCGATCGATTTGAGTCCAGGTACGGCCCCGGTGTCCAAGGCCCCATACAGGATGGCACCAGTTGAGTTGGCGGAATTGAAGAAGCAAATTGAAGATCTATTGGAGAAGGGATTTATTCGGCCGAGTGCTTCACCATGGGGTGCACCAGTTCTGTTAGTAAAGAAGAAGGATGGATCGCTGCGAATGTGTATAGATTATCGGGAGCTGAACAAGGTCACAATAAAGAATAAGTACCCAATCCCACGCATCGACGACTTATTCGATCAGTTAAGTGGGGCCAAGGTATTCTCGAAGTTGGACCTCCGTTCTGGATATCATCAAATCAGAGAAGCAGCCGAGTTTGTATGCAAGACGGCTTTCAGGACCCGATACGGACATTACGAGTTCCTTGTGATGCCGTTCGGTGTTACCAATGCCTCCGCGATATTCATGGACTTGATGAACAGGGTGTTTGCAAAATACTTGGACACGTTTGTCGTTGTGTTTATCGACGACATACTTGTCTACTCGAAGACCCGGGAGGACTATGCTGAACATTTGCGCACGGTTTTACAAATTCTTCGGGAAGAGAAGCTGTATGCGAAGCTAAGCAAGTGTGAATTCTGCCTCGACAAGGTTCAGTTTTTAGGAAATATTATTTCGGGCGAAGGCATCTCGGTGGACCCGGCAAAGATAGAATCTTTCATAGATTGGCCAACGCCGAAGTCAGTGGCCGAGATCAGGAGTTTTTTGGGATTGGCAGGGTATTATCGGAGATTCGTCCAAGACTTCTCAAGAATCGCTGAACCTTTGACGAGGCTTACACGGAAGGATGTACCGTTTGCGTGGACAGAGGAGTGCACTCAGGCATTTGACACGCTGAAGCAGAAGTTAACCACGGCGCCTATTCTTACAATACCAGATGATTCCGGTGGTTTGGTGATACACAGTGATGCCTCAATGAAGGGATTAGGCTGTGTTCTGATGCAGCACGGCCGAGTTGTTGCTTACGCCTCTCGACAACTGAGAGATCACGAGAAGAATTATTCTACGCATAACTTGGAGTTAGCTGCAGTAGTCTTTGCGTTGAAGATTTGGAGGCACTACCTATTGGGCGAGAAAGTGGAGGTGTACACAGATCATAAAAGTTTGAAGTACGTCTTCACTCAGAAAGAACTAAGCATGAGGCAGCGTCGATGGCTAGAGCTGATGGCAGATTATGACTTGGACCTCCAGTATCACCCGGGGAAGGTGAATGTTGTACCAGATGAGCTTAGTCGCAAGCCAGCGGTCATGATGCTGACCGGTCAGAGGTGCATTATTGAGGACTTCCAGAGACTCGAGCTTGAAGTCGTTACACCGGGTGCACTCAGTCAACTTTGGCAACTACAGGTGCAGTCTTCCCTGGTGGATCGCATCAAGGCTGCACAAGCGGGTGATCCCCGATTGCAAAAGTTCAGGGCGCAAGTAGAAGCCGGGCTAAGAACGGACTTGATTATACATGAAGATGGCTCTCTGAGATTCGGTAGCAGACTCTGCGTACCCAAGGGAGATGTCCGAGAAGAAGTACTGGCTGAAGCGCATAGTTCAGCTTATTCTGTGCATCAGGGAGGTACAAAAATGTATCAGGACCTAAAGCAACACTTTTGGTGGAATGGAATAAAGCGGGAAATTGCGAGGTTCGTATCCAGGTGCCTGGTATGCCAGCAGGTGAAGGCGGAGCATCAGAGGACAGCGGGATTGTTACAACCGCTGCCGATACCTGAATGGAAGTGGGAGCACATTACCATGGATTTCGTGACGGCCTTACCATGGAGCCCTAGGGGCAACAACGCCATTTGGGTTATCGTCGATCGCCTCACGAAACCTGCACACTTCATACCATTCCGAGTGTGACAGTCGACAGAGTCACTGGCAGAGAGATATATGCAGGAGATAGTGAGACTTCACGGTGTTCCAGTCAGCATTGTGTCAGATCGGGACACCAGATTCATGTCGCACTTTTGGAGGAGCTTACAGGAGAGTTTGGGTACCCCCTCAAATTCAGCACAGCTTATCACCCACAGACGGATGGACAATCCGAGCGTACGATTCAGACGCTCGAGGATATGTTGAGAGCCTGTATGTTGGACTTTCAGGGTTCCTGGGAGGACCATCTGCATCTAGTCGAGTTTTCTTATAACTGTCACGACCCGAAAAAGCACGTGACTGGCCCTTGAACCATATGAAGTCTATAGGACCCCATCTGATCCAAGTAAGCCAAAAGCCCAGAAATCTAAAACCATTTAAAGAGTAAATAAGGAAAACTGGTTTTTAAGAAGTAAAGAAATCGTGTTTCAAAAATCCAAGTTTTTAAATAACTAAGCCGAATATGTATTTTTAAAATGTGTAACCTTTCCTGAAAATTTCGGCAGAGTTTCCTTTGTAAAAACTGGCCCCGAACGGGGTACAACAAGAATAATATATATGAAATGATAAAAGGCATCCCCAAGCGGGAGCTAGCTCTTCGTCAAACGACGGTCACAACCACGCAAGCAATAATATACAACGCCAAAGGGCGAGGATCAAAACCCAAAAAGAAACTCAAAACAGCCAGAAAACCGTAATACTACAAACGCGACTCTAAGGTCGAAATAATACAACAATGTTTTCTAAGTCTGAAGCAATATACAAGTTTTGGTTGATAGAATTACTAGATACAATGAATAATACAGGAGCAATGGCGGTTCTGATACAAAGAACCCACCTACCAACGCAAGTCACCCATAAGGAAGCATTGTGCCAGAAATGCCGCTATGGAATCTGTACGGCAAAAACCTGCAAGGACTGTGGCACAACGGGGGTGAGTTGCCAACTCGTGAATAGAAAATATCTACAAGCAGAGATCGAATGCATGACCCAACCTAGGTCAATACGATCAGATATAAATAAACCTCAATATGAATAAAGCTGAAGCATGCTAAACTGGCAATGTAATCTCTATACAAGAGTGTAGTGCCAAGTGCTCGTGCTAGTGCCTCAGGTAATAGCATATCATGAATGTGAGGTATGATCAATATAATCAAATCTGCATGTATGTGGATCCCGTCCACTCGTCACCCAATGACAAAACCATCATGCATGTAAATATCATCAGCATATGCATGGAAATATGAGGATATAAACCACCTGTGTCCCTCGCGACACGTCAAAATCATGGAACCGGAGTGCCCAGCATCGGCACTCGAAAACATCATGAAAACTGTGCCCAGCATGGACACGTAAATCCTCATATATCGGGTTCCGTCAGTCCGGATCGGCCCACAGGCTCTGTCTGCGGTATCGGCCCTCGGCCCCGGCAGTACGCCATATCCATCTATCGACTCCGGTCGGTATCCTCCGGATAACCGCCAGGTCCAACAAAATCACCGGTAGGTACTCGCCACCCTGGCAGGCTCATCGTCTACTCCACGAAAAACATTTCTTGCCCCGGGGAACCATACCGGGTCCACCATGTACCCGCAATCGGCCTCATCTGCCTCCTCGAATCGGGTTTCACATGTCGCTCTCAGCACCGAGAAAACACATGGTGGACGCACTGAAATATCATATCAAGGGTAACCGGGTTTTAAAACAATTCCATATTCTCTTTTTAAAACACCCACGGTTCCCAAAACCAGAAATATCATGGAAATAACATATCTCAATGCGTATAATCAGAAAGCATGACGTATGCGACATGTGAAGAAATGTAAGCAACATACACTGAATGCAACAGTACTACAGTGTAGTGACATGGCAATTATCGATGATGAAGTGTGTGAGCCGGCAAACAAGTGTACGTAGAACATACGCATCATCGATAATTGTGCTGGTGTCCTAGCAGCATGATTGAAATGTATCAACAATATAAGCGATGCAATGCAACAACATGAATATGCGGAATCGAGTAATCACGCAACAGTAAAGAACCTGCCTCAATAATTATATCATGCAACCTTGCCTTTTGAAATAAGACGAATCAGGGCTTTTGGTAAAATAAGGGCTACGGTGTTTTAAGAAAAGACGCGTCGTTTGAAAATATCCGTATAAACCCTTTTTGCTCTATCTTTAAAATATCCCCGATTCGTTAGTTTTGAAATAGGTATGACTCGGGTCTAGCCTAACGCCTACTAGGCGAACTACGAACCCAACAATCAAGCCAATCGAGAGGGGTATGAAAACCACCTAAATCTGAGTCGATATCACACTATCTCATCGCATGACAGGTATCACTACCATCATATCGCATCTCCAATACGAACTCTGTCATGTCGCCAAATCTCACGGTCTCAATCGCATCTCATCGACTCATCTCAATCCCACGTATCATCCTCAAAACTCGTATATGAACACATAGTCCCATACCCATGTGTACATATACACACCACCATAAGCGCACAGATAAATGAAAGAATGCATGCAAGTATATGTGTATGTGTATGTGTATGTGTGCAACCCCTACTCTAGGGTTTCGCACTATACTAAACCAATACATTCTTATCACCAATAGTACCATTATCACCATCAATAATCCCAACAACACATAATAAATATATGTGTGTATACGTATTCGTATACATCACCACGGACTGCGGGGGTGGTATATGCCATCCACCCGACTTCTCCCCGTAGATATAAATCTACTCACCTTGCTTCTCATGTGTCGGTGCCGATGTCGCCATCTTCATCTTCTTTGCCTCACATCTCGTAGGGTACCTACAAGGATATCACAAACGCTAAAGCACATGAAAATCACATCTGAAACCAAAACGGCACACGCTACGCCTATAGGTAAAAACCTATAACCTCGCATGCAAACACGATCAATATCCACTTGTCGTTGACGTCAAAACGCCACCCGACAGGAACGAAACACCAAATACCAAAATCCATACTAACACAAGTCGTAAACCATGCACCAACATAGGAAAAATCAACCCAGATTTCACCCTAGATGGAATCAGTCAAAACTAGACATACCTAGGGTCAAGAATATAGGAAATGTGGCCATGCACAAAAATCGAGGCAATTCCCTCCTGCTCTGGCCGCAATTTGCGTCCAGAAGGAATTAATTGGTGTTAGTTATGTATATGCCCTAGAGGCCATTGTTGTACATATGATGTATATTATAATGGATGCTTGGATATATATAGAGATGACTTTCTTGCTCGTCATGATAGTATGCTATTTGGTTTCACTTTATCTTAACATGTTGACTTGTATTGGTTTACTGTTTTACTCTCACATGTTGATAAAGCCCTTAGGATCTGTACTCGACTACTGGGACTATGATGAGATCATACTAGTGGGGCAGCGGTAGTCGATGAGTACATCCTATAACTGTTCCTAGTCGAGGGTATATCGAGACAGGGCATCGATACACCAGAGTAGACTAGCGTATACGCATCTTGACCCATATGATGGGCGATGGATGATCCCATATCCATCGGTGTTAGACATCAGAGATGGTGTACGGGTGCTCAGTGGAGACTGGGTACACTGGACGGACTCGCCGAGAACTCCCAGATGGTGATATACCACACGTCAGATGGCAGTTCTCCGGTGACACTGGTACAGGGTAGTCTGTAGACCCGAGATCGTCATGGAGTCTTGTGTGATTCCCACTGTGCTTTGATTTCCACCTTACCACGTCCAAGAGGGCGTGCAAAACGGTGGCTTTTGGGTACAGTCCCGAATCACATGGAGGCAATGAGCGATAGGAGGGGATTCGTCTCTCCCGGTATAGGGAGTTGATGTTGTGCTGTGTTCGATTGGCTATAACTGGAAGTCCCTGGCCAGGGCTGATATAGAGATTTACTGGTAAGTGTTACTAGTAGTTTCTCGACCCGTTATGAGCCACATATCGACACGACTTATCGGTTACTGGGGTCTGACGTATACCACCCCTAGACTTGATATGCAACATATCAGACGAACAGACCGGACTGTACGGGAGTGTTACTGGTTGGATTCACAGGAGAACGCACAGGCTAGCTTGTTGATCTTCTGATCGCTCAATACCTGGGTGGCTGTTACGTTTAGCTGACCGCTTGCAGCTTGTGGGTGTTTGATATGATCATCACCTGCTACCGGCGTATTGACGATTCTTTAGAGTCCTACACAGAGGTTTCTTGGCTCAGGTGAAACGGAGTAGAGGCACATATTTGATATGTGCAGGACCGAGAATAATGCGATATGGGATACCGTATTATATTCTCGCGATATTAAGTTATGAACCGGGTCATCGGATCAAGTGTTGATTCGATGAATCGGTACATCATATATTAGTCGGTAATATTCGATATAGCCGGATCGTCGGATCAAGTGTTGATTCGATAATTTAATGTATAATAATATATATGATATATTGTATTACATTATCTAATATTGGCTCGCTTTATTATTTCATTTTCTCAGTGGATGATACATTGATATATATGGGATATATGTTAATTGTATTATTTTCCTTTGTTGCAAATATATAATATATATGTGATATATATTATTGTGACATGATATGATAAATTGTTAAACATGTTTAAGGATGATTAATTGAGGTTAGGGTTTGATTAGGGTTGGATGCTTCATGCACCTTCTAGAAGCTTTATTCTTTTGTCATTCTTAGGATATTTTTGGATGACACTTATTTAACCCAACCAAACCCTAACTCTAGTTATTTCTCTACTAAATCCTGGCCACTCATCCTTGACCATGGTTTACAATTCAATCATATAGCTTTTATTCTATTCATCACAAAAGAAAATAATTCATAATCTTTTCCATTATCATCTTCTTCTCTCTTGAAGAAAGCTCACTTGATTTTCTTTATGTGATGAAATAATATGAGAAAATGATTTAAAAAGAAAGCAAAAATACTACTCTCTCATCCTCATCTCATCTAGCCCATGAGATTAGTGTGTTCATCTCTTTAGAGTGAGAAAGCTTGAGTCTTTGCAACTTCGAGGTAGATCATCGGAGATTTGGAATACTTCGAGCTAGCATGGATCGTTCGAGTCGTGGAGCCTCTCATGAGTCCGGGAGATCATGGATCGCGGCAAAGGGACTTCTACTCGGAGCTTGTGAAGCGAAGGAGCGGACTACAAAGGTTGTAATCCCTCACACTTAGATAAAAGTTATCATCTTGCATGTTAAACCCTAATAATCTAGCAAAGATCCCGGCTTTGGGTTGTTCGGCACGTCTAAATTTTTATCCGGGCATGTTTGATGCGTTATGAACCTTCACAAGAGTGCCTAGGAACCCTACAGTGGTATCAGAGCCTAGCTAGAGCATTAGGCGATGTGTTTACGAAGTTAAAACTCCGATCGAACCCGAAACGACGAAACTAGACCCCTCTCTGGAAATTTTTTAAATTTTCGGTTTTTTCTGAATTAAAAATATGTAAAAAAATCAGCAGGGAATTCTAAGAATTACCATAAAACCCGAGCCCCCAATTCGATCAAACGGCGGCGGAACCGCGGCGTAAGCATGCTTACGCGGCGGTTCCGCGGCGGATTGATAGGATTGTGACACGTGTCTTTTATGGTAATGTCCGTAGGTGCTTGTTGATGCTTCTGGGTATTTTTAATCTGTTTCAGGTGTTGAAAATTCTGGGGTTTGTTTTGTAATAGTAGACTCGATCGGAAATTTTAAATTCGTATTTCTTTCCGGATATTTAGAAATTGTTAAACTATTTGAACGGATATCATTAACTCACTGTTTCCCGGTACGGCAAACTTTCAAGTGTTGAATTTTTTTTTTTTGGGGTTTAAATCTTTCGAAAAATTGTACAAGTTAAGCGGTGGACCCTCTAGAAGACAACAAACCTTAACTCGATTATGTGACCGCTTGAACTGCCTTTTGAACCTTCGGGTTTGGGGCAGTACGGCGTGCCACATGTGAGGCGTTGGCTTGACCCTTCTACGGCTGGATCACCGGTACTGTGACATATTCTGGGATTATTTGAACACCGCTCAAGTGTTGAGCAGTTTAGGAAATTTTGGGTGTTTGATTATCTGTTCGAAAAGTTTAATACTGTCTATTTATCTGGAATGTGATACAATATGTGGAATTCATAGAGTTAGGCATGAAATGCGAAGTATGTGATATTTCGGATTTACGATGTCTAAAGTGATTGTGGATTCCAAATGTTGTAGTTTTACACTTTCTTTTCTGTGACCGTAAGTGTAATATGTGATATCGCCGGTTTCGTTGCTATATGTCAACGACAATTGGGATGCGCATATTTACTTACGTTGATGATATGTGATATTATGTGTTGCTGTGATATGTTATATTGGATCGTCGCGTTCTGAATAGCCGGGGATTTTATGTGAGATGAGGGTTTTTATTTTCATTCATGTAAAATTCATTTGTAATGTAATATTCTTTTATTTGGGGCACTTCCAGGTTGCGATTGCTGTCACCAGTGTATATTATTTACTTTTCCGCATTAGGTAGACCCAAGGAGGGGAGCACAAGTAACCGGGTTCTAGGGTCCAGTGGGAGGCCATCTCGAGGAGTCGAGACCGGGTCTCCTAACCCTAAAATTGGCAGTGTTACTTGCCGCTCTCGTAGGGGTCTTGGGATGTGGGTTTGGCTATTCGTCGCGACCGTGGAATCCGTGTTTTATACAGGCTCGTATTGAAAACACGGACGTCCTAGTATATCCAATATTTCATATATGTTCTTCTGCTGCAATGTTCTGTGATGAGATCATATTACTGCCTGAGACGAATGCTTATACTATATATATATGCTGATATATAAATATTACTGCTTTCGTTTCTTCTGTGTTGCTTAGGAAGCATAAGCTGATGGGATATTTATTAATGAGATTAATAAAAAGAAAAGAAACCTAAAGATGTTGTAGAATCAAAAACTTTATAAAAGGGTAGCTACAGTTTTGCTTTGCACAGTGATATATGCGATATATCCTGCACCTTATTCGATGGGGAAAGAGCCGACGATCCCTTCACCGGGAGTGACCTCTTTAGCGAAACTGGCAGATGCTACAAAACGCGGTTTGTCTTTTGATTGCTTTTAATGTTTTGCTTTGCACAGCGGTATATATGATATATCCTGCACCTTATTCGATGAGGAAAGGGCCGACGATCCCTTCACCGGGAGTGACCCCTTTAGCGAAACTAAGAAAAGCCTCAAAAACACTCCTTTTCAAAACTTCACTCGATTCTACGACGATATCAAGTTCATTACGCTCAGGGTTTTCTGAAAAACCTGCGTAGCCCTCCGTTATTTCAGATAAGTCCTATTTAGTATTCGTGCTACGTTTGTTGACCTCCGTCAAGGCGTAGTGTACGGTAGCTGACTAGTTTTTTATCTGCTTATGCATTTGATGCAGATTGGATTAGGGCAGTCGTACGGCCTTGTTGACCTCCGTCAAGGGTCGTGCGGGTGGGTTTAATTCAATCAAGAAATGACAGGTTGAACTTGACTAGTAGCCTATGGTTTGTTGACCTCTGTCAAGATCATAGGACACTAGGGGCAAAAATATTATCGGGAATTTCAAGTGTTGAAATTTGCAATGAGATTGCATACCTCCTATGAGATAGTTGGATCCTGATACCCACTGCGAGTAAGTGTTACTCCTGGGAGAGTTTTACACAGGACAATTAGTCATTCAAGTAGGTGTCTAGAAAAGTGTTAACGGGGTTACGCCTCTGGGAAAACGAGGTTTACTTTAATTAGGTCCGTGCGAAAGCACGGGGAACCTCCTCAAAGTACCGACACTGATCTGGCTGAAAGATTGACGAAATTGTAAGGTGTAATTAATCCCGGCTAATCTTACCTTTTAGGGTTTTAAGGTAGATTTGATAAATCCAGTGGGAGACATCCTGATTAGATAAGATAATAACCAATCTAATCTTGCAAGAGCATACGCTAAAAGTGTTTTCTTCTCTCTCTCTCCAGGTAGCGACCATGTCAGGCCATAATCAAGATAATAATATGGATGTATTGACTAAACCTAATTATTATACTGAGCAAGGGAACGTTAGACCCGTTCTTTCTTATAAGAGTTATAAGACTGAACAGGAAACAGGAGAATATCTGGATTCTCACGCCGCCCAAAAGAACATACATGTTGATGCATCTTCTTCGGGTGTGTTAGTTATTGAGAACTGTTTCTCAGTTCACCCTACGTCCTGGGTATTAGATACCGGATCAGGATCCCACATATGTAAACAGTTACATGGGCTACGGAAAGGTAGAGAACTGGGAAAAGGTGATCATTCCGTTCAAGTAGGGAACGGTGCAAGTATTGTAGCCAAAGTAGTTGGCGAATATCACCTTGTATTACCAAGTCGTAATACACTGATTCTAAATGAGTGCTATTATATACCGAACATGATGTGCTTATATCAGTCTCCTTATTAAGTAAAGGAGGATATAATTTTGTAGTACAGGATAATGTTATGAACATATTCCTAGATCAAAAGTTGATTGCATCAGGCTCGTTACATAATGGCATATTCATTCTAAATCAGAATACAGTCCTGAATATACAAAACACACACAAGAGGAAAAGTTCGGATATGAACGAATCCTACTTGTGGGATTGTAGACTTGGTCATATCAATGCGACACGACTGGCTAAGTTACATAAAGATGGTTATTTGAATCCGTTCGAATTATCATCTTATGATACTTGCCATTCATGTCTCAAAGGAAAAATGACCAAAGCTCCGTTTAGTGGACACGGAGAAAGAGTTACTGAACTCTTAGGACTGATACATAGTGATGTATGCGGTCCCATGTCTACGCATGCCAGGAACGGTTCTTCCTACTTCATTACATTCACTGACGATCTCTCTAGATTCGGACATGTGTTCCTGATGAAACACAAGTCTGAAGCTTTTGAGAAATTCAGAGAATATAAGCACGAAGTAGAGAACCAAACGGGAAAAAGTATTAAGATTCTTCGATCTGATCGAGGAGGTGAATACTTAAGCAGTGAGTTTCTAGATTATCTAAAAGAGAATGGGATTCTCTCTCAGCTTACTCCTCCTTATACACCACAGCACAACGGTGTATCGGAACGAAGGAATCGCACCCTATTAGATATGGTGCGCTCTATGATGAGTACAGCTGAGTTACCTATTTCCTTCTGGGGGTATGCACTTGAGACAGCGGCATACATACTGAATAAAGTTCCTTCCAAATCAGTGCCTACCACCCCATATGAGATATGGGAAGGGAAGAGACCATATCTTAATTTTGTTAAGATATGGGGTTGCCCGGCTTATGTCAAAAGACGAAACCTGGACAAACTCGAGGCAAGATCTGTTTTATGTAAGTTTATTGGATATCCCAAGCATTCGCGAGGGTATATTTTCTACCACAGTGAGGAACAAAAAGTGTTTGTTGCTCAACATGCCACCTTTTTGGAAAAGGAATTTCTTGCAAAAGAAATTAGTGGCAGAGAGGTAGAACTGGAAGAGGTTCCAGCAACACAAACTACGGCAGATGATTTAATGGAACCACAGGATTCAGTAGTACCCGACGAACCCTAGCCTCTCCGCCGATCTAGTAGGGTTTCTCGTCCACCTGAGAGATACTACGGTTTTCTCATTGATGGTGGAAGCGAGGATTGCATCATGGATGATGATGACCCGACTAGTTTCGAGCAGGCCATCACAAGTGGTGACTCTGTGAAATGGCTGGATGCAATGCGATCTGAGATGGAATCCATGTACACCAATAAAGTATGGATTTTAGAAAATGCTCCTGAAGGGGTAAAACCCATTGGGAGCAAGTGGATTTTTAAAAAGAAATTTGGTGTAGATGGAAAAGTTGAGACTTTCAAAGCTAGACTTGTAGCAAAGGGTTTTCGTCAACGACCAGGTGTGGATTATGACGAAACCTTTTCTCCAGTGGCTATGCTTAAGTCCATCCGGATCTTACTTGCCATTGCTGCATACCATGACTACGAAATCTGGCAAATGGATGTTAAGACCGCCTTTCTAAACGGTGATTTAGAAGAGAGCGTGTACATGACTCAGCCAGAGGGCTTCGTAGATAGTGGGAGCAGCGGAAAGGTGTGCAAGCTGCTTAAATCCATTTATGGGTTAAAGCAAGCATCGCTGAGTTGGAACATCTGTTTTGATGTTGTAGTCAAAGAGTTTGACTTCATCAAAAATATAGATGAACCTTGTATCTATAAGAAGGTAGCAGAGGGTAAGGTTGTCTTCCTCGTATTGTACGTGGATGACATACTCTTAATAGGAAATGATATTCCTATGCTGCAATCAGTCAAGCTCTTCTTATCACAGAGATTCTCGATGAAAGATCTAGGTGATGCATCCTGCATATTGGGAATCATGATCTATAGAGATAGATCTAAACGGATACTGGGATTGTCCCAATCCAGGTACATTGACACCATACTAAAGAGGTTTAGTATGGAAGAATCCAAGCGTGGGAACCAACCCACGATCTCTGGACTCACTCTCTCCAAAGAGATGTCTCCCAAGACTGATTTAGAGAGAGCTCGCATGCAAGGGATACCCTATGCTTCGGCAGTAGGCTCTATCATGTATGCGATGCTATGTACCAGACCCGATGTAGCATACTCACTAAGTGTAGTGAGTCGGTGTCAAGCAGATCCTGGAGAGAGTCACTGGACAGCTGTGAAGAACATTCTTAAGTACTTATGAAGGACTAAGGAGATGTTCTTGGTGTATGGTAACGGAGAACTCCAGGTGGAGTCCTTTACCGATTCCAGCTTCCAAAGTGATAAGGACGACTCTAAGTCGCATTCGGATTTTGTCTTTACCCTCAATAGAAGGGCGGTATGTTGGAAGAGTTCCAAACAGGATACCGTTGCAGACTCGATGATGGAGGCTGAATACATCGCTGCCAACGATGCTGCCAAGGAGGCTGTCTGGATAAAGAAGTTCATTAGTGAACTTGGTGTGGTTCCATCCATTGAGCATCCAATACCTCTGTATTGTGATAACAATGGAGCTGTGGCATTGGCCAAGGAACCCAGATCCCATCAAAAGTCCAGACATATTCTGAAGCGGTATCACCTGATCAGGGAGATAGTTGATCGCCGGGAGATCGAGGTCAGGAGAGTAAATACGAAGGACAACACTGCGGATCCATTCACGAAGGCTATTCCCCAGATACAGTTTGAGAGATTATTCGGGATGCTAGGTATGAGATACTACAGCAGCTGGCCTTAGTGCAAGTGGGAGATTGTTAGTTATGTATATGCCCTAGAGGCCATTGTTGTACATATGATGTATATTATAATGGATGCTTGGATATATATAGAGATGACTTTCTTGCTCGTCATGATAGTATGCTATTTGGTTTCACTTTATCTTAACATGTTGATTTGTATTGGTTTACTGTTTTACTCTCACATGTTGATAAAGCCCTTAGGATCTATACTCGACTACTGGGACTATGATGAGATCATACTAGTGGGGCCGCAGTAGTCGATGAGTACATCCTATAACTGTTCCTAGTCGAGGGTATATCGAGACAGGGCATCGATACACCAGAGTAGACTAGCGTATACGCATCTTGACCCATATGATGGGCGATGGATGATCCCATATCCATCGGTGTTAGACATCAGAGATGGTGTACGGGTGCTCAGTGGAGACTGGGTACACTGGACGGACTCGCCGAGAACTCCCAGATGGTGATATACCACACGTCAGATGGCAGTTCTCCGGTGACACTGGTACAGGGTAGTCTGTAGACCCCAGATCGTCATGGAGTCTTGTGTGATTCCCACTGTGCTTTGATTTCCACCTTACCACGTCTAAGAGGGCATGCAAAACGGTGGCTTTTGGGTACAGTCCCGAATCACATGGAGGCAATGAGCGATAGGAGGGGATTCGTCTCTCCCGGTATAGGGAGTTGATGTTGTGCTGTGTTCGATTGGCTATAACTGGAAGTCCCTGGCCAGGGCTGATATAGAGATTTACTGGTAAGTGTTACTAGTAGTTTCTCGACCCGTTATGAGCCACACATCGACACGACTTATCGGTTACTGGGGTCTGACGTATACCACCCCTATACTTGATATGCGACATATCAGACGAACAGACCGGACTGTACGGGAGTGTTACTGGTTGGATTCACAGGAGAACGTACAGGCTAGCTTGTTGATCTTCTGATCGCTCAATACCTGGGTGGCTGTTACGTTTAGCTGACCGCTTGCAGCTTGTGGGTGTTTGATATGATCATCACCTGCTACCGGCGTATTGACGATTCTTTAGAGTCCGACACAGAGGTTTCTTGGCTCAGGCGAAACGGAGTAGAGGCACATATGTGATATGTGCAGGACCGAGAATAATGCGATATGGGATACCGTATTATATTCTCGTGATATTAAGTTATGAACCGGGTCATCGGATCAAGTGATGATTCGATGAATCGGTACATGATATATTAGTCGGTAATATTCGATATAGCCGGATCGTCGGATCAAGTGTTGATTCGATGATTTAATGTATAATAATATATATGATATATTGTATTACATTATCTAATATTGGCTCGCTTTATTATTTCATTTTCTCAGTGGATGATACATTGATATATATGCGATATATGTTAATTGTATTATTTTCCTTTGTTGCAAATATATAATATATATGTGATATATATTATTGTGACATGATATGATTAATTGTTAAACATGTTTAAGGATGATTAATTGAGGTTAGGGTTTGATTAGGGTTGGATGCTTCATGCACCTTCTAGAAGCTTTATTCTTTTGTCATTCTTAGGATATTTTTGGATGACACTTATTTAACCCAACCAAACCCTAACTCTAGTTATTTCTCTACTAAATCCTGGCCACTCATCCTTGACCATGGTTTACAATTCAATCATATAGCTTTTATTCTATTCATCACAAAAGAAAATAATTCATAATCTTTTCCATTATCATCTTCTTCTCTCTTGAAGAAAGCTCACTTGATTTTCTTTATGTGATGAAATAATATGAGAAAATGATTTAAAAAGAAAGCAAAAATACTACTCTCTCATCCTCATCTCATCTAGCCCATGAGATTAGTGTGTTTATCTCTTTAGAGTGAGAAAGCTTGAGTCTTTGCAACTTCGAGGTAGATCATCGGAGATTTGGAATACTTCGAGCTAGCATGGATCGTTCGAGTCGTGGAGCCTCTCATGAGTCCGGGAGATCGTGGATCGCGGCAAAGGGACTTCTACTCGGAGCTTGTGAAGCGAAGGAGCGGACTACAAAGGTTGTAATCCCTCACACTTAGATAAAAGTTATCATCTTGCATGTTAAACCCTAATAATCTAGCAAAGATCCCGGCTTTGGGTTGTTCGGCACGTCTAAATTTTTATCCGGGCATGTTTGATGCCTTATGAACCTTCACAAGAGTGTCTAGGAACCCTACAATTGGCGCCCTCAGTTTGGAGTTGGGGGCTAGGGTTTGGTGTGGTGGTTCCATGGTGCCTGCACATCTCACTGTCAACTCAGTTTTATTTTTGGGGTCTCGGGGTAATAGCAGATTACACAAAACACTTCCAGATTTACAGTTTTCCCCGATATCGATTCCGTTATTCCGTATTCTGGTTTCAAGTTCAGGTTCGGGTCTAAATTAGCATCACACAAGGGATTCTAAGGTCACCACAATCCTCAATTCCATCTTTGATTTCAGTTTTACCCTAAACCATAACTTGAATTCTCTAAAGTCCACAAACAACACAATATCGATATGAAACTAGAATAGATGCACAAGGAAATGAAATACTACTCTAATAGGTGCAGAAATTACCTCCTTTGGCAACTCAAGAAAATTCTTGAGTTGCTCAAAGTTCTCCAAATCCAATCTTGCTAGGTTCAATGTGTAGCTAGTGAGCTTGGGACTAAGTTTTGTGAAGTGGGAATGGAGTTTTGGCTTTGTTTTCATGGTGGATCTAGGGTTTTAGTGAAGAGGGTGAGAGAGGGAGAGAGAGCAGCAGCAGCTCCAACAAGGGGAGGGAGAGAAAATGAGAAGGGAAATGATGGGGGGCATGGGTCAAAAGAGGTGAAGGTTGACTTGGTCCCTTTCTCTCTCTCATCATACTACTTTTTCTTTTCTTTTCTTCACTAAACTCTTCTCACTTGAATAGTAGACCCAAAAGAAAAGCCATGGTAGAAATGCACAAGCAACACAAGTGTAGAAAATGATATGTGCACATTTTTGCACAAAAATGCTAAAAATCCAATTAGCGATTCTTAATCGCGATTAGCACTAAATTAGCATATAACTAATCTTAAAAACTTTAAAATGGCATAATTCCATAAAATACCTTATTTTAGAATTTTCCATAATTTTTCCCCATTTATTTGTATTTAATTATACCAGAATATTAAAATATTCATTAAAATAATATTAAATTATAAAATTTCCCAAAAATCATATTTTATTATTTTGGAAACGTTACAATCTACCCCCCCTTAAAGAAATTCAGTCTCCGAATTTAAATTTAAACCCCCAAATACTAAAATATTGCAATACAAATTCCAAGTCATCGGGGCTCCGAAATCTGCAATACATAAAACGTATCATAGCGCAATGCATGCGCATGAGTACTGAGCAGATAACTCAAAAGCAACACTCCATCAAGCATCCCGCAATCATCGGAGTCATGGTAAAGACACAAATGTCAAATCCAATACAAAACCAATATGATATAGATCAGAACTATACATGTAGACATCCAATCTATACATGTAAATAGCTGATGTAAATGCATGCCCAATCTTTTTAAGTCGCTGTGCGATGCGCGTAACACTGCACAGTGGCGGACGTTTTTCACAAGAAAATAACTATATATGTATATATATATCCTTTGTTTAATAGGTACGTTCCGCCGTTTTGAAAACAATTTTGAAGGGTTTCCTTGTTTTTAAACGTTTCGTGTCATATCGGACACGCAGGTATATATATATCGAGACCATAGCTCGCTCTTTGGAAATCCCTTCCAACTATCAATGCATGCAAAATATATCCAGGTACTGTCCTCTGACTAGTCCTGCTCGGTACAAAACGAATATCAGATATCATAGAAATGTACTGCTCCAAAAGGAATAAATCCCAAAAATGCACATAACACCACCCTGTGCGTCTGGTGCGCACGGAAATCAAAATCCATATATGTGTCATACAGGTGCACAAAACAACATCTAGGTGCAACGGGTGTGCACGAAACATCTGTCATAGGCAACGTGTGTGCCTGACAGCCCAAACATGTGCATCTGACATGCACGATGTCACGACCCGAGAATTCGACTCGTGACCGGCACTTAACCACGCAACGTCTACAGGCGTAACGCGGCTAAGTAAGCCGAACCCAGAAATCAAAACCAATAAATATAGAGTGATTTTAAAACATTTTGTAAAAAAAATCGTACATGTCTGAAAAACTTCCATTTATTTAGTAGAAATCCTTTTTTTGTTCAAAAGTTATAAGTTTTATAATTTTGGTAACATTTCCTTTTTAAAACATTTGCCCTGCCAGTCGGGTAGAAACAAGGTGTAACAGAAATGACGAGTAAAATAAATGAAGCATCACAATGAGATATACGACGCCGTAGCGAAGAATACACAGTAAAGCAAGGACAATATCATAAAAGATGAGACTGCAAAAGTAAAGTCGGCTCACATGCGAGCCCGACACCAGAATATAAAATCATACATATCGTCCTCTCAACTGTTTCTAAGTCAATACAGAAAGGTAGATGGAGAATACTAGATACATCAATATACAACTGAAAGATAACAGATACCGTACAAAACCCACCTATCAGCAAAAGGCTATCTCTGCTCAAAAAGGGTATCTGTGCCAAAAGATGCGGTAACCGCCAGCCGTGACTACTCCCCAGGGCAACCAGCAAATACTGTGGCACAACGGGGGTGAGTTGCCAACTCGTGAATAGAGATAACATATAAAGGTGATCGCAAGCATGCACGTACAGCGCTATTCTAACCAATGCCAGCAGATGATATCAATGCGGGTAAGCAGTATGCGTAATAATAATGCAAGTCCTCTATCAGGTGATATAACTACAGGATGAGGTGTGATAATAAATGCTGAGCATGGGAATATAGTATCTACATGAAGTATCAAGGTGGACTACATATGTATGTATGCACCACAAATCCCAACATCCCAAACGCCGGTACTCCATCGGCCCTCATATCCTGTATATCCCTGAAAATCCCGAGTGCCCAACATCGGCACCCAAATATCATAAATACTCGTGTCTAGCATCGACACGTAAAACATCCTGTATCGGGCATCCGTCATTCCGGGTCAGCCCTCTCACAAGGTATATATCGGGAATCCGTCAGTCCGGGTCATCCCTCTCTCAATACATCGGGCATCCGTCATTCCGGGTCAGCCCTATATCAATCCATCGGGCATCCGTCATTCCGGGTCAGCCCTCTCTCAAAGGATATATCGGGAATCCGTCAATCCGGGTCATCCCTCTCTCAATACATCGGGCATCCATCATTCCGGGTCAGCCCTCTCTGAGTACATGCCTCTAGCACTGAGAAAACATGGGGCGGCGCCCCAAAATATCATATCAAGGGAACCGGGTTTTTAAATGATTACTTATTTGAAAAGGGCAACGGTTCCCAAATCCAAAAATCACAAGAAATCTCAACCAGTAATACAAGTAATTGTGATGTGATATGTGCATCAAGTATGTATATCTAGTCATGTCACAGAAAAATGAGCTACAATGCAACGATCCAATGTGATATAGGTATCAAGTATGAAATTCAAGTCATGTCATATATAGATGAGCTACGACAATACATAACAGTATGATCATGGCAGTTCTATCAGTTCTAAGCAATGTATATATATATAGCAGGGAATGCAATATGTGATGACCATCCAGGGTATGGTATATGCAGTATATACAATAAGGTCCTATCAGCCCTGACGCATAACGCCATGCGGGCGATATCCCCGTAGATGTGAAATCTACTCACCGTGTCTCGCGCTAAGTGTAGCCGACAACTTGCTTGCCCTTCTTCGCAGCGTCCGTCTCACTGGCCTGCGAACCTAGAATCACATATACATATCACACATATAAGCTCAATTTCACCAAAAACGCGACATTACAGTCAACTAGAAACTCGTATCGCAAACCAATCGCGTGTGTGCGCGATACGCTAAAACGTGTAATCACGCGCCACGAAACTACCCGACGCGCCGCGATACGCAGAAACCCAAACCTACTCACGTATCACGCGTGTCGCGAAGGTTTAGAAAACGGCAAAATAGGTATTTGGTCCCAGATTTTTCTACAGAACTAGACTTACAAAAATATATATATCAAAGGACCCTACACACTAGAAGACACCTACAGAACCCAAAAATACCCAAAACCCCTCCCATCTGGCCGTAAATTGCGGCCAGAATGAGGATTTCGGCGGCCAACTGTAGCAGGTAGGGGGTCGGGTTTCACCTGATGTATCAGCACAATACCACTATACTACAGCACTCTCAAAATCATTCTGAACTCACCGAGTCAAAAGCAGTTCCAGAAAAGTTCACTCTTGCACAAATACGACATTTTGCATCAAATAGGAAAACTGGTGGTATTTTAGTGTAATAGGGGTTGGACTAGGTTAACATGGTCTCAACAAACCTCAAGCATCCTACTGAAACCAATCTACACCTCATTAGCATAAAGTTCTCACTAAACACCCCATAACTCACTAAAACGCACTAAAATCCATTAACCGATGCAAAACTACACTTAACAAGGCAAACTAGGGAAGCAAGATAGGAAGTATACCTCACTCTCGACCCTAGGGAGCTGCAGGAAGAAGATGAAGTGAAGGGAAGAGGCTGCACTAGGAACTGGGGCTGCTGCTGCTCACTGGGGCTTTGCTGTTGCTGAATGTTGCTGCTGCTGCTGCTTCATGTTGCTGCTGCTGCTGCTGCTCAGTTGTTGCTGTTGCTTTGCTTGCTGCTGCTGCTGGGGGTGTTGCAAGGTGAGTGTGTGTGTGTGAGAGTGTGAGAGCTTGAGAGAAAACCAAAAGGAAATGAGAGGCTACAATCATCACACAAAAGTCACCCCCCTCTCTCTCTCACTTCATTTAATGCAAGCATGGCCTAAAGCCATGATGCACTCTCTCTCTCTCTCACAAGTCAACACTAAATCAAAAAATTCAAATTAAAGTAACCTCTTAACTAATTAATTAAACTCACTTATAACCCAAAAGAATTAACCCTACAATTAACCCACCATGGTTAATAATTATGGTATTTACTAAATTTTAAAAAAAAACCTAGTTTACATGCACATGTGTGTGCAAGCCTAGGAAAATTTTGGAAAAATATTTATTAAATTAGGAAAAATATTTAAAACACAGTTTGGTAAACTTTTTATTAAAAATCATTATTTAATTATAATTATTCACTAACCCTTATCCTAAGGTGTTACAATCTCTCCCCCTTAAAGAAATTCGTCCCCGAATTTCAAAAATCTAACTACACGCACCTTGAAAAAGATGGGGATACGTCTTCATCATCTCGCTTTCGGTCTCCCAAGTGACCTCCTCACGGTTCTGACCACGCCAAAGTACCTTAACTGATGGAATGTCCTTCGATCTCAATCTCTTCACTTGTCGATCCAAGATCATCACCGGCTGCTCTGCATAGGAAAGGTCACGCTCAAGCTGGATCGTCGGATACTGAATCGCATGCGAAGGATCATGAAGATATCTGTGGAGCATCGAGACATGGAATACGGGGTGCACATCTGGAAAGCTGGGCGGAAGGGCTAAACGGTAGGCTACTGCAACAACACGCTCGAGGATCTCGAAGGGGCCCACATACCTGGGACTGTGCTTCCCCTTCTTCCCAAACCTCATCACACCTTTCATTGGGGAGACCCTCAAGAAAACATGATCACCAACAGAAAACTCAAGTCTGCGTCGTCGATGGTCTGCATAAGCTCTCTGCCTACTCTGCGCTGCTCTCATCCTATCGCGAATCAACTGGATCTTCGCGGTCGTCTCCTCAACGATCTGTGGCCCTAAGATACTGCTCTCACTGAGCTCTGTCCAACAAGTAGGTGACCTGCATCTCCTCCCATAAAGAGCCTCAAATGGTGCCATCTGAATAGTCTCCTGGTAGCTGTTATTGTAGGAGAACTCTACTAAGGGCAAATGATGATCCCAGCTACCTCCGAAATCTAATACACAAGCTCTGAGCATGTCCTCGAGAGTCTGAATGGTCCGCTCTGACTGTCCGTCGGTCTGCGGATGAAATGCCGTGCTGAAACTCAAACGAGTGCCCAAAGCCTCCTGAAGCCTCTGCCATAGTCTTCTAGTAAACTGGGTGCCTCTGTCGGACACAATGCACGTCGGGACTCCGTGTAGTCGCACTATCTCATCAATGTAGATCTGGGCATACTGAGTAAATCCGAAAGTCGTCTTCACCGGTAGGAAGTGAGCCGCTTTCGTTAAACGATCCACGATCACCCAGATGGAGTCATACCCTCGACTAGTCCTGGGTAGACCTACCACGAAATCCATCGAAATCTATTCCCATTTCCACTCCGGAATGGGTAACGGCAGTAGCTCTCCCGTGGGCCTCTGGTGCTCAGCCTTGACTTGCTGACAAGTCAGGCATCTCGATACAAAATCTGCAATGTCCCTCTTCATTCCGTCCCACCAGTAAACATCTCTCATATCATGATACATCTTGGTGGAACCGGGATGGACGCTATATACCGATCGATGTGCCTCCTCAAGAATCTTGCGCCTCAGTCCCTCAGCATCTGGTATGCACAGTCTGACTCCAAACCGTAGTACTCCCTGATCGTCGATCACGAACTCGGAAAATCTGCCCTGTCCAATCTGTGCCATGATCTCTGAGCATCGGTCATCACTGAGCTGTGCCTCACGTATACGATCGATCAACTGTGGGCGTGCACGGACATGCGCTATCTGTCCTCCAATCGGCGTGAACTCGAACTGTACTCGACTGTCGCATAATATCTGCCAATCTGCGGATGACTGCTCCTGTACTGCGCTCAAACAAGATAAACTACTCCCGGGCCTCCTGCTCAAAGCATCCGCCACCACATTTGCCTTGCCCGGGTGATATAAGATCTCGCAGTCGTATTCCTTCACTAACTCCATCCATCGACGCTGTCGAAGGTTCAGATCCCTCTGCTGGAATATGTATTTCAAACTCTTGTGATCCGTGAATATCTGGCACGACTCGCCATAGAGATAATGTCGCCAGATCTTAAGTGCGAAGACCACTGCTGCCATTTTCAAATCATGAGTGGGGTAGTTTTGTTCATGCTTCTTCAATTGTCGCGAGGCATACGCGATCACCCTATCATGTTGCATCAGAACGCATCCCAGCCCCACTCGAGAAGCATCACAAAAGACCACAAATCCGCCCGGTCCGGAAGGTAAAGATAACACCGGTGCCATCGTCAGCTGAGTCCGTAACTGCTGAAAACTATGCTCGCACTGTAAGTCGATGTACTACACCCCAGTACTTGTGGGGAGGCGGAAATTTCAAAAACGATCATGTTTAAAGAACGAACATCGATTAACCGCTTAAATCGAAGCTAAACTATAAATAACCGTACACAAAGTGTTTCTTAACTATTGTGTTTAGGGATTATACCAAATGAAACTAGTCCTTCGTCTTTACGATCTCCTTGTTCTCCTCAGCCTTCTCTAGGTAGTAGACGATCCACCCGAGAGCAAAACTCCAAGCTACACCTCTAACTTGAGGCAACTAATCTACTTTGATTGCTAATCAAAGAAGAAAGGATGATATAGAGTGAAGGTAATGGATGTTTAAGTCTAACTAATCCTTTGATCTCAACACATGAGGATTAAGGATTAGTCTCTTGAAGATGAGAGCTTGAGGAGAGAGAATGTGAGATGAGATAATGAGATGAGAGAGAGTGTATCATAATATATTATGAAGCATTCTTATTTTTAGAATAATGAATAATAGAAATGAATAAGCATGCTTCATAAATGCAAAATGGTGATTCATTAAGCATGTGTCATTATCATTTATGGTGCAATAATGATAATGATGAATCACCCTTATGACTCACAATCTTATCCAAAGTAACCTCCTTAGTCACATCTTCTAGAAGCTTCTCGCACAATTACGAGAACGCCCCTCCGATCCGCAAAAATACGGAAAAACTTTAGACTGTAAAAATTCAATAACCGGATACCAGTAACTGGCTTAAACCAAAGCCGACTGGTAAAAACTGTCCGAAAGTCGTACGTGCGTAAACGCACGTATGCGTCCGAACCCTTTGTCGCAAAACCATGCGACCTCTATATCGTTTCGCCTGGAGTAGGAAACTCTCTGTGTGGGACTCTAGAGACTCGACTACTACGCTGGCAGTGGGTTTAACCACAGACCGCAAGCGGCACTAGCTGTACGTAACGGTCCCCAGGTAGTTGTCGATAAGAAGGCCGATGAGGAAACCCATCCGAACTCCTACTGAGTCTGATGTGACAATCTCCATACAGTCCGGTCCGTTCGTCCAAGACTATCGCATATCGGGCCTAGGGGGGCGGCAAGCGTCAGTCCCCTAATAGCAGTATAAGTCGTGTCGGAGTGAAGCCCATTACACCCTGAGAAACTACTGGAACCTACCAGCAAATCTCGCTTGCCCTGGCCAGGGACTTTGCGTAATGGTTCTCTGACACAGCACGATATCTACTCCCAATACCGGGAGGGACGAATCCTGTCTAACCGCCACTGCCTCCAAGTGCTCGGGACTGCACCCAACTGCTACCTGTTTGCACGACTCCTTTGAGCCGTGGTAGGGTAGCAATCTAAGAACAGTGGGACACACTCGAGGCGAAGTGGCAGTGTCAAGTCTGCGGACTACGCTGTACTCATGTCACCTGGGAACTTCTTACTGATGACTGGTATCAAACCAACCAACAGTTCCCTGTGAGTCCTGTCCGGTGTACCCGTAACTTTAACGAGCACCTGTATACTATCTCCAGTACGACGTACTGACGGCTGTGGGACAGACCATCTCCCTAACTGGGATGAGAAGCGTACACACCAGTCTACTCCGGAGTATCGATGCTCTGTCTCGATAATCCACGACCAGGGACCTGAATAAGGATGTGCTTGTAGACTACCCAGCCCCCACTAGTGTGACTGCCATCACAACGCTGGTAGACAAGCAAGATCCTAAGAGCTCTATCAATACGTACACTCACATATTAAGATAGAAAAACCAAGTAGCATACTACCATGTTTAGCAAGACTGTTATACACATGCGAATATCCCAAGCTTCCATTAAGTAATATACAAACTAGTATGATACAGTAATGGCCTTCTAGGGCATAAACACTAACAATCTCCCACTTGCACTAGGGCCATGTACTGGCATATCGTAGACCAATGATCTCGAGTAGCCTCTCGAACTGAATCTGAGGAAGGGCCTTCGTGAATGGATCATCAATGTTCTCTTCTGAAGCAACTCTCCGAACTTCGATCTCCTGACGATCAATGATCTCCCTGATCAGGTGATACCGCCTCAAGATGTGTCTGGACTTCTGATGGGACCTTGGTTCCTTCGCTAAAGCTATAGCTCCGTTGTTGTCGCAATACAGAGGTATTGGATCAACTATGGTAGGAACCACCTGAAGTTCTGTTAGGAACTTCTTCATCCAGACTGCTTCTTTTGCGGCATCGCAAGCAGCTATATACTCCGCTTCCATCGTCGAGTCAGCAACGGTGTCCTGCTTGGAGCTCTTCCAGCACACCGCCCCTCCATTGAGGGTAAAGACATAACCCGGCATGGACTTGGAATCGTCCTTATCACTCTGGAAGCCGGAATCAGCAAAGGCCTCCAACCTGAGGTCTTTTCCGCCGTATACTAAGAACATCTCCTTAGTCCTTCTCAGGTACTTGAGAATGTTCTTTACTGCTATCCAGTGTTTCTCCCCTGGGTCTGACTGATACCGGCTTACCACGCTCATTGCATAAGCTACATCTGGTCTGGTGCACAACATCGCATACATTATAGAGCCTACCGCAGAAGCGTAGGGTATAATAGACATGCGTTCCCTTTCCAAATCAGTCTTGGGAGACATCTCTTTGGAGAGGGTGATTCCGTGACAAGCCGGTAAATTACCGCGCTTAGAATCTTCCATACTGAATCTTTTCAGTATGGTGTCGATATACCTGGACTGTGAAAGTCCCAACATCCTCTTGGATCTATCACGATAGATCCGGATCCCCAGAATGTACGAGGCATCACCCAGGTCTTTCATGGAGAACCTGTGTGACAAGAATCCTTTGACAGATTGTAGCATAGGAACGTCATTTCCTATCAATAGAATGTCATCCACGTACAAGACGAGGAATACGACACTTCTGGCCACAACTTTACTATATATGCACGGTTCATCTGGATTTTTGATAAAGTCATATTCTTTGACTGTCTCATCAAAACAGATGTTCCAACTCCGCGATGCCTGCTTTAGTCCATAAATAGACTTAAGCAGCTTGCATACTTTCCCGCTGCTCCCACTCTGATTGAAACCCTCTGGCTGATCCATATAGACGCTCTCTTCTAAATTTCCATTCAGAAAAGCCGTCTTTACGTCCATCTGCCAGATTTCATAATCATGGAAGGCAGCAATAGCAAGAAGGACCCGAATAGATTTGAGCATAGCCACTGGAGAAAAAGTTTCGTCATAGTCCAAACCAGGTCTTTGACGAAAACCCTTTGCAACAAGTCTAGCCTTATAGGTTTCCACCTGTCCATCTACACCAATCTTTTTCTTGAAGATCCATTTGCATCCTATGGATTTTACCCCATCTGGAGCAAAGTCCAAAGTCCATACTTTGTTGGTGTACATGGACTCCATTTCGGTCCGCATTGCATCTAGCCATCGTACCGAGTCGCCGCTCTGGATGGCCTGCCGGAAGTCAGTAGGTTCATCATCATCTATGATGCAATCCTCTCTATCCCCATCTATGAGAAAACCGTAGTATCTCTCAGGCGGTTGAGACGGCCTACTACTCCTGCGGAGGGGTGCGGGAATGTTCTGTTCTTCTTGAACCTCTGGTTCTACCAAACTTTCAGTAACAGCTTGTGGTTCTGGAATTTCTTCCAGTTCTACTTCGCTCCCACTCTTCTGATTTTCTAAAAATTCAGTTTCTAAGAAGTGGGCATGACGAGAAACAAAAACCTTTTGTTCCTCTGCGTAATAGAAATAATATCCCTTGGAGTTCTTTGGATATCCCATAAGCTTACACAGTACTGAGCGTGCCTCGAGCTTGTCCACATGCTGCTTTTTTACAAAAGCTGGACACCCCCATGTCCTAAAATGTTTTAGACAGGGTTTCTTCCCACTCCACATCTGATATGGTGTGGTAGGCACAGTCTTGGTTGGAACCTGGTTCAAAAGATATGCCGCTGATTCTAGCGCATAACCCCAGAAAGATCGCGGTAACTCAGTATTACTTATCATGGATCGTACCATATCCAATAGGGTTCGATTCCGTCTCTCCGATACACCGTTATGCTGTGGAGTGTATGGAGGAGTAAGCTGAGAGAGAATTCCTTTCTCTTTTAGGTAACCTAGGAACTCGGCACTTAAGTATTCTCCACCTCGATCAGATCTTAGTGTCTTAATACTTTTGCCTGTTTGGTTTCCGCTTCACTCTTATATTCCTTGAATTTCTCAAAGGCCTCGGATTTATGCTTCATTAAGAAAACATGTCCATACCTAGAGAAATCATCTGTAAAAGTAATGAAGTAGGAAAAACCACCTCTTGCATGTGTAGACATTGGACCGCATACATCACTGTGTATGAGTCCTAAGAGCTCGCTCGCTCATACTCCTTGTCCAGTAAATGGAGTCTTTGTCATCTTTCCTTTTAGACAAGATTGACAAGTGTCATAAGATTGATATTCGAACGTGTCCAAATATCCTTCTCTATGCAACTTAGTCAACCTTCTCTCATTGATGTGACCCAGTCTACAATGCCATAAGAAAGCTTTATTTAAATCTGGAGACTTTCTTTTTAGTGTGTTCTGGACATTGAAAATTTGGAGTTGGTTTAACACATATATGCCGTTATTTAGAGTACCGGACCCAATCAAACCATGATTAAGGTGGATGTTAACAACATCTCTTACAAACGTGAAATCATAACCTTTATTTGATAACAAGGAAACTGATATGATATTACACGTTAAGCTTGGTACAAAATAACAGTTATGTAAAATCAAAATATGTCCACTCGTCAATCCTAGGTGATAATCCACGACGGACGCAGCTCCCACGCTAGCTCCGTTAGCAACCCTGAGGATCATATCACCTTCCTTCAGCACTCTACGGTTTCTCAGTGCCTGCAATGAATTGCAAATATGAGATCCTGATCCGGTATCCAATACCCAGGAAGTAGAGTTGATCGAAAGACAATTCTCAATTACAAACACACCTGAAGTCGAAGCCACAGCTTGCTTCGGTTCCTGGTTCTTGGCGTTCCATGCCTTGCAATCCTTCTTCCAGTGCCCTTTCCTGTGACAATGGAAGCATTCATCCTGGCCCACTACCGGTGCTGCAAGCTTTTTCTTTCCCTTCTTTCCCACCTTACTAACACCTCCTCTAGGTTTGGGTGCGGCCTTCTTCTTCCTTCCTTTGGCCCTAGCCTTGGACCCGGAAGAAGATGCACCGCCAACAAACATAGCGGGTGTTTCCCTTGCCTTCTGCAAGGTGCCCTCTGCACTCCTTAACATGTTCAGGAGTTCCGCAAGTTCAACTTCTTTTCCTTGAAGATTGAAGTTGAGGATAAACTGGGCGTAGGTGGGAGGAAGGGACTGGAGAATAAGGTCTGTATACAGCTCATTATCCAAAGTCGTCCCAAGGTCTGCGAGCTCTTCAATATAGCCGATCATCTGTAGGACATGTTCACCTACCGATGACCCGACAGCCAACCTCGCTCGAAACAATTTCTTAGAGGTCTCGTATCTTGCTATACGAGATTGCTCTCCATAAAGTTCCTTTGTATGGAGAAATATGCCATCTAGGGACATATCCTCGTGCCTCCTCTGATGTTCATTGTTCATAGAGGCAAGCACGATGCACTTGGCTCTCGCGCAATCTAAATCCCAGGTTTTGCGGATTTCCTTATCCGCATTGCTGGATTTGGGACCAGGGACAGCAGGTGCCGTAGCGGTGAGGACGTACCCCAATTTGTCATAGGTCAAGGCCATTTTGACATTCCGCAGCCAATCTTTATAGTTTGGCCCCGTCAGTATATTCTTTTCTAAAAGTAACTTAAGTCCAGTCATTTTCAGGGTCGCTGCAATTAGGAGAGAGAGAAGAAAACACTTTAGCATGATACTCTTGCAAGTTTAGAGTGGTTTTTAGTTTATCTAAACTGGATGGCTCCCACTGTTTCTCGAATCCTTCCTCAAACCATAAAAGAAGAATTAGCCAGGACTATTCTCACCGTACAATACTTGCTTAACCGTTCAGCCAGGCCAGTGTCGATACTTCGAGGGAGGTTTTCCAATGCTTTCACGAAGTTCCTTAATTAAATAACCTCTTTTCTCTGGGGGCGTAACCCCGCTGACACCTTTCTGGACACCTACTAGGTTTATAGCATTGATCGTTAAGTGACGAATATCCTGATAAATAGCATATACTCACAGTAGGATCGGGATCCAAATATCATCGTATGATAATGTTGAAGGAATCCTACCAACATTCATCAAACTCCAAATGGTATGCATCTCTTTGCAAATTTCAGTTTCTTTAGAAATTCCCGATATAAATTTTTGCCCCATGTTCTTATGATCTTGACTAAGGGCCAACAAATCATAAGTCACATGTCAAGTTCTGCCCATCATTATCCTGTTGATTTGAACCCATCCGTATATACTCTTGACTAAGGGCCAACAAAGTAATACGACTGTCCCAAACCAACTCATCTATCTATGCAACAAATGAATACCCCAGCAGCTACCAATCACTATGTCTTGACTAAGGGCCAAACAAACATAGCTTGAATACTACTGACCATTCATAAGAAATGACGGAGGGCTACGACTGGTTTTGGCGAAACCGTGAACGTAGTGAACTTGATATAACCGAAGGAACCTGATAGCTTTTAAAAGGAGTGGTTAAATCTCCGCATTTTAAAAATATCTGTTTTAAAAATAACCGAGTGGTTTCTTTTAAATTGTTCCAACGATTTAAACTTGGTTTATTTTCTTTGCATTATAGATAATGCGTCCCATCATTAACCTATCATTGCAGAAAACAACGAAAATACAACGTCCTCTTATGCCATCCGCATTCGCCACTGGGTCCCGTCATCACCCGTTAGGTTACTTAACTAACGACAGAGCGGGGGCTGGGCTAGCGCGGGTGTAAAGCATAAGTGACGTCTAAATAGCTATCATAAATATAGATATTTTACATTCGTCTGACGCAATGATATACATTCCAGAACACAGATAAACAATATTGGATTTGCAAGCAATCTGTATTTCTTTTGAGCCTGCAAGAAAAGACAGATTACACAGTTGTGATGAATAGCCGTTACCCCACCCTCGACCCCTACGGGTACGGCAAACTACCCGCCCGGCAGTTTGTGTACCCCACCTCGGGTCAGTCCTAGGAGCAAAAACAGTAAAATGAAATAATACAACGGTGGCTACAACCGCAACCTGGATGTGCCCCGCAAAATAATATTACAACAAATTACATTTACAACAAATGAATTAAACAATAACCCATTGCTAAACCCCGGCTAAACACCACAACAGTCCAATACAGTTTATATGCACAAACAGATATAACCATTTCAGAAATGTGCAACCCCCTGCCAACTGACATACTAGCAGTTAGGGGAGGTTTACGAACACATTAAACAATCACAGATATAATCCAATATGCAAATACTGTACAATTTCGATCGATTAAACAACATCAATATTGCTCCAAAATCTGCTCTGTTAAACTGTAACCTGAGCAAATATTAAATATTCCAGAAAACCCCAAATAATACACAGAAGCAACAGAAGAAAAATCGGCTCCTGACTCGCCAACTCGGCGGCGGAAGCGCGGCGACTCAGTAGGCTGAGGCCGCGGTTCCGCGGCGAGTTAGGCGATTCAGGCGACTGTTTTTCTTGGGTGTTCTTCTGGTGTCTTTTCAAGCTCTCTGAACTTACCTGAAAAATTTTTGGACATCATTTTAAGTTCGACAGAAACTGAACAGATTTAGGGTTTTCCGGCTTCGTTTTTCCGTTCGAAATTCGTACAAATTTGCAATAAAGTTATTTATTGTTTAGCGAGGCTCTGATACCACTGTAAGTCGATGTACTACACCCCAGTACTTGTGGGGAGGCGGAAATTTCAAAAACGATCATGTTTAAAGAACGAACATCGACTAACCGCTTAAATCGAAGCTAAACTATAAATAACCGTACACAAAGTGTTTCTTAACTATTGTGTTTAGGGATTATACCAAATGAAACTAGTCCTTCGTCTTTACGATCTCCTTGTTCTCCTCGGCCTTCTCTAGGTCGTAGACGATCCACCCGAGAGCAAAACTCCAAGCTACACCTCTAACTTGAGGCAACTAATCTACTTTGATTGCTAATCAAAGAAGAAAGGATGATATAGAGTGAAGGTAATGGATGTTTAAGTCTAACTAATCCTTTGATCTCAACACATGAGGATTAAGGATTAGTCTCTTGAAGATGAGAGCTTGAGGAGAGAGAATGTGAGATGAGATAATGAGATGAGAGAGAGTGTATCATAATATATTATGAAGCATTCTTAATTTTAGAATAATGAATAATAGAAATGAATAAGCATGCTTCATAAATGCAAAATGGTGATTCATTAAGCATGTGTCATTATCATTTATGGTGCAATAATGATAATGATGAATCACCCTTATGACTCACAATCTTATCCAAAGTAACCTCCTTAGTCACATCTTCTAGAAGCTTCTCGCACAATTACGAGAACGCCCCTCCGATCCGCAAAAATACGGAAAAACTTTAGACTGTAAAAATTCAATAACCGGATACCAGTAACTGGCTTAAACCAAAGCCGACTGGTAAAAACTGTCCGAAAGTCGTACGTGCGTAAACGCACGTATGCGTCCGAACCCTTTGTCGCAAAACCATGCGACCTCTATATCGTTTCGCCTGGAGTAGGAAACTCTCTGTGTGGGACTCTAGAGACTCGACTACTACGCTGGCAGTGGGTTTAACCACAGACCGCAAGCGGCACTAGCTGTACGTAACGGTCCCCAGGTAGTTGTCGATAAGAAGGCCGATGAGGAAACCCATCCGAACTCCTACTGAGTCTGATGTGACAATCTCCATACAGTCCGGTCCGTTCGTCCAAGACTATCGCATATCGGGCCTAGGGGGGCGGCAAGCGTCAGTCCCCTAATAGCAGTATAAGTCGTGTCGGAGTGAAGCCCATTACACCCTGAGAAACTACTGGAACCTACCAGCAAATCTCGCTTGCCCTGGCCAGGGACTTTGCGTAATGGCTCTCTGACACAGCACGATATCTACTCCCAATACCGGGAGGGACGAATCCTGTCTAACCGCCACTGCCTCCAAGTGCTCGGGACTGCACCCAACTGCTACCTGTTTGCACGACTCCTTTGAGCCGTGGTAGGGTAGCAATCTAAGAACAGTGGGACACACTCGAGGCGAAGTGGCAGTGTCAAGTCTGCGGACTACGCTGTACTCATGTCACCTGGGAACTGCTTACTGACGACTGGTATCAAACCAACCAACAGTTCCCTGTGAGTCCTGTCCGGTGTACCCGTAACCTTAACGAGCACCTGTATACTATCTCCAGTACGACGTACTGACGGCTGTGGGACAGACCATCTCCCCAACTGGGATGAGAAGCGTACACACCAGTCTACTCCGGAGTATCGATGCTCTGTCTCGATAATCCACGACCAGGGACCTGAATAAGGATGTGCTTGTAGACTACCCAGCCCCTACTAGTGTGACTGCCATCACAACGCTGGTAGACAAGCAAGATCCTAAGAGCTCTATCAATACGTACACTCACATATTAAGATAGAAAAACCAAGTAGCATACTACCATGTTTAGCAAGACTGTTATACACATGCGAATATCCCAAGCTTCCATTAAGTAATATACAAACTAGTATGATACAGTAATGGCCTTCTAGGGCATAAACACTAACACGCACTCCTTCGTCCAAACGAAAGGAACTCCCTTCCGGGTCAACCCGGTCAAAGGTGTAGCAATACGGGAGAAGTCCTGCACAAAACGCCTGTAGTAACCGGCCAATACCAAAAAGCTGCGAATCTTTGTCACCGATGTAGGTCTGGGCCAACGCTGAACGGCCTCGATCTTCCTCGGGTCTACACATATACCGTCTCGTGAAATCACGTGCCCCAAGAAATCTACGCTGTCCAGCCAAAAAGCACACTTGGAGAATTTCGCATAAAGCTGGTGCTCCCTCAATGTCTGCAATGTAATCCGCAGGTGCTGCTCGTGCTCCTCAATACTCCGGGAATACACCAAGATATCGTCAATGAAGACTATGATGAACAGATCCAAATAAGGCCGGAAAATACGGTTCATCAAATCCATGAAGGCTGCTGGCGCATTGGTGAGTCCGAACGACATCACCAAAAACTCGTAATGGCCGTAGCGCGTACGGAAGGCTGTCCGGGGAATGTCCTCCTGTCGAACCCGCAGCTGATGATAGCCCGATCGCAAATCGATCCTCGAAAAGTACCCTGCCCCCTGAAGCTGGTCGAACAAATCGTCGATACGCGGCAAAGGATACCTGTTCCGCACTGTCACCCTGTTCAGCTGGCGGTAGTCGATACAAAGACGCAAACCGCCGTCCTTCTTCCTGACGAACAGGACTGGAGCACCCCAAGGAGAAACACTGGGTCGAATAAGTCCCTTGTCCAGCAAATCTTGCAACTGGCCCTTCAACTCTCGAAGTTCAGCCGGGGCCATCCGATAAGGCGGTATGGAAATAGGCCCCGAGTCGGGAACCAAATCAATACAGAAAGAAATGTCGCGCTCGGGCGGCAACCCAGGAAGCTCGTCAGGGAACACATCAGGAAACTCGCTAACAACCGGAACCTGGTCCAATGGAACCTGTATAGCGCGAGCATCGCAAACATAGGCGAGAATTCCCTGACATCCCTTCCTCAAAAGCTGTCCAGCGCGAAAAGAAGAAATCACACTGTGAGGGGCGGCACTAAGGTCCCCCAACACAACAAAAACCGACTCACCGGGAAAACAGAATCTAACTGTCTTCCCACGGCAGTCCACAGAAGCATAGCACGTGGCCAACCAATCCATACCCAAAAGAACGTCGAAGTCCAACATCTCCAGAAGGATCAAGTCGACAGGCAACTCTCTCTCGCCAACACAGACGGTACAGGATCGGAACACGTGCCTAGCAACAAACGACTCTCCCACGGGAGTAGTCACAACAAGCGGCTGATCAAGCAAGCCGGACTCTCTACCCAAACTCGGCACAAAGTGCGTGGATACGTACGAGTGTGTGGATCCGGGATCGAACAATACATGTGCATCAACTGAACATACAGGGAGGATACCTGAAACCACTGCATTGGACGCCTGCGCGTCCTGATGCGTCAAAGCAAAGACCGTCGCCTGTCCACCACCTGTAACTGACTGACCTCTGCCTCGGTCGTCTCGCCCTCTCTGAGCAACTCCTCCACGCCCACGACCTTGCTGTGTATGAGTCTGGCGCGGAGCAACGGTAGGTATGATAGGTAACGCCCTCTGGGGTGGTGAAGGCGGTAATGTGACATGCGGTGCTGTCGCCTCCCTCCGGGGTAACTCAGGACAATCCCGTATACGATGGTAAGAACTCCTACAGCGAAAACATCCCGACGACGACCGCTGACCGTCCTGGGAATAGGAGCTGAATAACCGGCCCCGCCCTGAATCTCTGCTGCCTGCAATACGTCTATCACGGCGCCGAAAAGGCTGTCTCTGTGCTGATGTATCCGCACGAACTCTCTTCGGCTCTGGAACTACCGAAGTCTCAGCAAGGTGCTCCTCGACCACTAGGGCTGCATCTACAGCTGCTGCATAAGTCTCGTAGTGCTGTGCGCTGATCGCGAGGAACAATGGTGTAAGCAAGCCTCGAACAAATCTCCTGACTCGCAACTCCTCGGTAGCCACTAAATATGGGGCATAGACTGCTAGCTCTGTAAACAGCACATCATACTTTGCCACCGTCATCCCTGGCGTCTGGCGCAAGGGCTCAAATCTGCGTGCTCGGGCATCCCTAACACTCTGGGGAAGGAAACGGGCTAGAAATATGGTCACGAACTCCGTCCAGGTCATAGGAGGAAGACCTGCTGCTCTGCCCTTCTCCACTGAATCACACCATTTCTGCGCAAGACCTTCCAGGCGAAAGCTCGCGAACTCGACCCATCTCGCATCTGCGCATCTGAGGGAACGGCATATCCTAGCCATCCTGTCGATGAAAGACTGTGGGTCCTCGGCTGTATCGGTGCCTGTGAATACTGGAGGCTTCAGCCTCATGAACTCTGATAGCGATATTGTAATCACCTCCGTGGCTGCAGGGCAACTGGCTGTGCGGTAGGTACCATCGCGGTCTCTGGAACAGGTGGAGCTACCTCTGGTCGCTGCGCTCGAAGCGTCTCAACTAGCGATCCTATCATCTGGCGCATCTCCTGCATGCTAGATCCCACCGTCTGGCGCATCTCCTGCATACCAGCCCCTAACGTGGTGATCTGCTCTGTCACGGCAGGAACAGCCTGCTCGGGTACAACCGGCGTACTGCCCGGATCAGTCCGTGTCTCGGACGAGTCAACTCGAATCTCGGCCCTCGCGGCCGCTCTCTGTGCCCTCGTAGTCTTAGGCGGCATACTGGCTGAAAGAAAATTTGGATTCGATAAGAACACGGAAATCGAATCGCAAGAATATAAGGAGGGATCAAATCAATAAGTCCTAAGGTCGCGTAGGCGGAGTACCGTGTCATGAGTATGCCGCGGAACATACGCACGCTACGCTACCCTGCTGCAGCTACCTACTCCATCATACCAGGGTCATCCTACACTCTGAAGGTAAAACCTACTCTCTGATACCAACTTTGTCACGACCCGAGAATTCGACTCGTGACCGGCACTTAACCACGCAACGTCTACAGGCGTAACGCGGCTAAGTAAGCCGAACCCAGAAATCAAAACCAATAAATATAGAGTGATTTTAAAACATTTTGTAAAAACAATCGTACATGTCTGAAAAACTTCCATTTATTTAGTAGAAATCCTTTTTTTGTTCAAAAGTTATAAGTTTTATAATTTTGGTAACATTTCCTTTTTAAAACATTTGCCCTGCCAGTCGGGTAGAAACAAGGTGTAACAGAAATGACGAGTAAAATAAATGAAGCATCACAATGAGATATACGACGCCGTAGCGAAGAATACACAGTAAAGCAAGGACAATATCATAAAAGATGAGACTGCAAAAGTAAAGTCGGCTCACATGCGAGCCCGACACCAGAATATAAAATCATACATATCGTCCTCTCAACTGTCTCTAAGTCAATACAGAAAGGTAGATGGAGAATACTAGATACATCAATATACAACTGAAAGATAACAGATACCGTACAAAACCCACCTATCAGCAAAAGGCTATCTCTGCTCAAAAAGGGTATCTGTGCCAAAAGATGCGGTAACAGCCAGCCGTGACTACTCCCCAGGGCAACCTGCAAATACTGTGGCACAACGGGGGTGAGTTGCCAACTCGTGAATAGAGATAACATATAAAGGTGATCGCAAGCATGCACGTACAGCGCTATTCTAACCAATGCCAGCAGATGATATCAATGCGGGTAAGCAGTATGCGTAATAATAATGCAAGTCCTCTTTCAGGTGATATAACTACAGGATGAGGTGTGATAATAAATGCTGAGCATGGGAATATAGTATCTACATGAAGTATCAAGGTGGACTACATATGTATGTATGCACCACAAATCCCAACATCCCAAACGCCGGTACTCCATCGGCCCTCATATCCTGTATATCCCTGAAAATCCCGAGTGCCCAACATCGGCACCCAAATATCATAAATACTCGTGTCTAGCATCGACACGTAAAACATCCTGTATCGGGCATCCGTCATTCCGGGTCAGCCCTCTCACAAGGTATATATCGGGAATCCGTCAGTCCGGGTCATCCCTCTCTCAATACATCGGGCATCCGTCATTCCGGGTCAGCCCTATATCAATCCATCGGGCATCCGTCATTCCGGGTCAGCCCTCTCTCAAAGGATATATCGGGAATCCGTCAATCCGGGTCATCCCTCTCTCAATACATCGGGCATCCGTCATTCCGGGTCAGCCCTCTCTGAGTACATGCCTCTAGCACCGAGAAAACATGGGGCGGCGCCCTAAAATATCATATCAAGGGAACCGGGTTTTTAAATGATTACTTATTTGAAAAGGGCCACGGTTCCCAAATCCAGAAATCACAAGAAATCTCAACCAGTAATACAAGTAATTATGATGTGATATGTGCATCAAGTATGTATATCTAGTCATGTCACAGAAAAATGAGCTACAATGCAACGATCCAATGTGATATAGGTATCAAGTATGAAATTCAAGTCATGTCATATATAGATGAGCTACGACAATACATAACAGTATGATCATGGCAGTTCTATCAGTTCTAAGCAATGTATATATATATAGCAGGGAATGCAATATGTGATGACCATCCAGGGTATGGTATATGCAGTATATACAATAAGGTCCTATCAGCCCTGACGCATAACGCCATACGGGCGATATCCCCGTAGATGTGAAATCTACTCACCGTGTCTCGCGCTAAGTGTAGCCGACAACTTGCTTGCCCTTCTTCGCAGCGTCCGTCTCACTGGCCTGCGAACCTAGAATCACATATACATATCACACATATAAGCTCAATTTCACCAAAAACGCGACATTACAGTCAACTAGAAACTCGTATCGCAAACCAATCGCGCGTGTGCGCGATACGCTAAAACGTGTAATCACGCGCCACGAAACTACCCCGACGCGCCGCGATACGCAGAAACCCAAACCTACTCACGTATCACGCGTGTCGCGAAGGTTTAGAAAACGGCAAAATAGGTATTTGGTCCCAGATTTTTCTACAGAACTAGACTTACAAAAATATATATATCAAAGGACCCTACACACTAGAAGACACCTACAGAACCCAAAAATACCCAAAACCCCTCCCATCTGGCCGCAAATTGCGGCCAGAATGAGGATTTCGGCGGCCAACTGTAGCAGGTAGGGGGTCGGGTTTCACCTGATGTATCAGCACAATACCACTATACTACAGCACTCTCAAAATCATTCTGAACTCACCGAGTCAAAAGCAGTTCCAGAAAAGTTCACTCTTGCACAAATACGACATTTTGCATCAAATAGGAAAACTGGTGGTATTTTAGTGTAATAGGGGTTGGACTAGGTTAACATGGTCTCAACAAACCTCAAGCATCCTACTGAAACCAATCTACACCTCATTAGCACAAAGTTCTCACTAAACACCCCATAACTTACTAAAACGCACTAAAATCCATTAACCGATGCAAAACTACACTTAACAAGGCAAACTAGGGAAGCAAGATCGGAAGTATACCTCACTCTCGACCCTAGGGAGCTGCAGGAAGAAGATGAAGTGAAGGGAAGAGGCTGCACTAGGAACTGGGGCTGCTGCTGCTCACTGGGGCTTTGCTGTTGCTGAATGTTGCTGCTGCTGCTGCTTCATGTTGCTGCTGCTGCTGCTGCTCAGTTGTTGCTGTTGCTTTGCTTGCTGCTGCTGCTGGGGGTGTTGCAAGGTGAGTGTGTGTGTGTGAGAGTGTGAGAGCTTGAGAGAAAACCAAAAGGAAATGAGAGGCTACAATCATCACACAAAAGTCACCCCCTCTCTCTCTCACTTCATTTAATGCAAGCATGGCCTAAAGCCATGATGCACTCTCTCTCTCTCTCACAAGTCAACACTTAATCAAAAAATTCAAATTAAAGTAACCTCTTAACTAATTAATTAAACTCACTTATAACCCAAAAGAATTAACCCTACAATTAACCCACCATGGTTAATAATTATGGTATTTACTAAATTTTAAAAAAAAACCTAGTTTACATGCACATGTGTGTGCAAGCCTAGGAAAATTTTGGAAAAATATTTATTAAATTAGGAAAAATATTTAAAACACAGTTTGGTAAACTTTTTATTAAAAATCATTATTTAATTATAATTATTCACTAACCCTTATCCTAAGGTGTTACACACGAAGAATCTCGATTTAGTGCATCTGGTGTGCCCCAAAATCGTATCTCAAAACATGCGCCCAACATGCGCGAAAATCCAAATCGGTGCATCCATCGTGCACGAATGAAAATCTAAACCCTGCGCACTCAACATGCACGGAATCACAAAATCCAATAGCAACGCCGAACATGCGTAAGTCCAGTCAAAAGCACGGGGTGCAAGAATCCACATCAATATCACAATCAAAATCGACATATCAAAAGACATCAAATCGAAGTCAGGTGCAACCGTAATGCACAAAATGTAAATCCGGTGCAACAAAGGCATGATATATAAATCTGATGCGATAAACGCAAGAAACATAAAACTGGTGCGACAAACGCACGAAGTATAGAACTGGTGCATCCTATGCAAAAATATCAAGCAATAACTCAAATACGTAAGCAACAACACCAAGTGTACCCAGGTATAAAGGAAATCATAAACGTGTGCAACTGCGTGCACAAAACACACATCAATGCACTACAAGCACAGATAAGCTATACCGAGTGCAAAAATCAAATCGTGTGCGTAACATATGCACAACATCAAATCAACCGTATGAAATCCATAAAGTCATAAGCAGGTGCAGCCAAGGCACGAAACGATATACAACGCGGCTCAATCAAAATCAGGTGTACCGCGATGGAAAAACTCACAACCGTGTGCATCAGCGTGCACAAATCAAAACACTTAAAGTACATGAAACTATGCTGGAAGCGTAAATCAAATCACCGACATAAAATAGGCATGAAATCACAATCAATACCTCAGGAGTAATAACTATGTGCAAGGTATAAATATCCAGTAGGTGCAACCATAGTGCACAAAATCAAATATCATAGAACTCGGTCACCCAAAACCAATCATGCAAATAGATCGCCTAAAATACCGAAATCCCAAAGTGACGGATACGTGATAGTCGAATCACAAAATCACAAATCATAAATACCGTGGTCGGTATATCCTCCTTCGAAGTCGAGAAGGTGCCGGTACATCCAATGCTAGCGGCACAAGATATCTACTTGCCTCTTGCTCACGGCTGGCGCCTTCTGCCTCTGGTTCCTGATCTTTCCTGTAGATTACCAATCTCGCAATCCATCGGCTCATCGGCCCGGTCAGGTGTGCTGACATGGACGATTCCGTCCTGGCACTTCCCTGGTCATCTCTCGGTCAATCCTCACGACCGCTCGTAAAGCAGCACATCTCTGGCGCCGACCTCGGGTCCTCTGAATGCACATCACGCATCTGCTCCTGGTGCAAATCTCATTGCAGCAGTGTATTGGAAGGAATCCCTGCTCAAGGTCTCTTCTGATTTTGCCTAGGCCAAACTGTACAGGGCTGGTACTCTGGCATAATCTTTTCTCGCTCTCTGGACATCTGCGTCCTCAGTACAACATCTCCTCGGAAGCTGGTCGCATCCCTGTGCCTCTGTATGCATATCCGACTTTTAATCTTAACGGGGTGTAGTAGCAGCTCGTCTGCTTCTCGCACGAACTTCTTGTCCCGCTTGTCTGTATCATCGACCATTTCGACATCACGTCTCTATCTGCGCACTTCAATGCCATCGGCTACGGTCCCTCCGAAGTCTCTAACACGGACTCGAAATCACAAACTCGGTACCTTCGTCACTCAGTAGGAGATATCTAGCCGAACATGTCCTCAGCGTGCATATCGCATCTCTGATGTCAGCGGAGTGAAACGTCATCTCGTCGAAATCTCGTGCGAACTCTTTACTCCACTCTGCTTCAATATCGACTGATTCGGACTCATCTCATCGTGGCTACACAGACTGCGCTCCAACGGCTATGCTCGTATCTGGAGTCTCCCAAGCAGTGTCCCATCACATGATATCCGAATGATGTCGAAGCGTCCGATCGACTCGTCAGAACCTCATAATCCCCAAGAGCTCAACATCTCGGGTACAGTTTAATAGTATCGAGTACATACCACAACATCGGTGGTCCAGCCGTAGAAGGGCAAACCCAAGCCTCACAAATGGCGCCGCGGAACTGCCGCAAACCCTAAGGTTCAAAGGCTTTCACACGGTCATTATGTCGAGTTAGGGTTTCATTCTTCTAGAGTGTCCATAGAATCGTTTGCATGTCTTTCCGAATACTTTAAACTTGGAAGATGGGTTCCTGACATTCGATCGTCTGCATCGACTCTCCACGAACCTGCGTGAAGTCGTCTCTAGCTGGGATCAATCTTCCTGATGACCTCGCATCGGGGTAAGCGAACGAACCACATGTCCTAGTCATTCATCCTCGGTGACTAGCGACTCACCATCATATCTCTAAGAATATGCTCATGCTGCAGTAGCTCCAATCATCTGGGCGATATCTCATCATTCGCAGCAACAACTGGCTCAATCGTCGGTACGCTAAGCAGCGCCTCAACCATCATGAATAAGCGATATATCAACAGTCACCACATCCTGGCTGGCCTCTATCAGTGGCTCAATCCTATGGTACAGACCGGTACATCCGAGAAATCTCGCAACAGCGATCTGTCAAACGCTTATAGTGCGGAAACACAAAATACGAAGCCTCAATGCAACCGTATGCCTCTGGAATCATGCCCTGGTCAGCCCTCATCCATGACGAGCTCATGCTGACACAACTCGAGCCGTAGCTCACTCAGCCCGTGCAATCGCGACAGCAAAACCATAACCAGTATCGATGAAGGTAGATCATACGAAGGAATATAATACGGTGCAAGGAAATGTACAACCTAAAGATTCTTAAGCGGAGTGGCGTTGTAACACCTTATGTCGTGTTTAGGGGTTAATTATATTTTAATAGATAGTTTTTGGTAAAAAGTTTACCAAATTAAGTTTCAGATATTTTATTCTAGTTAATGAATATTTTATTAGGATTTTTCTAGGCACACACACACTTGTGCATGTTAACTAGGGTTAGGATTTGGGGTTAAAACCATGATTAACAACCATGGTGGACTCACCAATTCCTAAGCCATTTTAAGTTGTGTATTTGGGTTTTTATTATGGTGGTTGTTTTCTTTATTTTCATTATGAGAAATAGTTTGGAATTGTTGACTTGGAGAGAGAGAGAGAGAGAGAGTATGGGCAACATGGCTTGACCCATGCTCATTTAATGAGAGAGAGAGGGGGTTGACTAGGGTATTCTCATTCTTTTCCTCCTCTATCTCACTCCTCTCACTCTCAACACACACACACACACACTCAGCTGAGAGAGAGAGAGAGAGAGGCAGCAACTAGCAGCAACAACAGCAGCATCATCTGCAGCAGCAGGCAGTGGCAGCAGCAACAACATCAACAGCAGCCCCAGCAGCTGCAGCAGCACTCCCACCTTCTCCACCTCCTTTCTCCTTGCACCTAGGGTCTTGTAAGGTATAGAATCCGAGCCCAACTTCTTGTTTGTTTAACGTATGCGTAGTTTAGCTTCGGTTTGTGTAAAAAAAGTGAGATTTTGTGCTTGAAATGGTGATTTGTGTGGACTTATGGTTTAGTGCTGTTAATATTGGTTAACCTAGCCTAATTAGGTGTTATTAAGGCCATGTAAACCTAGTTAGACCCCAGATTACACCGAAATACCATAGGGTTTCAAATTGTGCAAATTTAGTGTTTTTAAATGAACTTTTTGGATTTCTGTGATCTGCTATAGGCCCGGGTTGTTCAGGTTGAAATTGAGTTGACTGGAGCTTATATACAAGGTATAGACCACACCACCAGAGCCCGAGACCCCCACCCCATATCGAGGCCGCCGATTTATTCATTCTGGCCGCAATTTGCGGCCAGATAAGGGAATTTTTGGGTGATGTTTGGATGGGTAGGAGTTTGTTGTTATTTCTAGGCCAGTGGTATGTATAGTTTTGTAAGTTGTTAGCCTGGGTAGAATCTGGGACGTTATATCGTATTTCTAGTACGTTTGGTTCGCACGATACGCACGATACGCGAGAGGGTTCCATGATTCAGCGTATCGCGGCGTATCGGGGTTAGTTTTAGACGTGTGCACACGTTTAGCGTATCGTACACACGCGCGTTTAGTTCGCGACGCGAGCGTATCGTTTGACGTCGATATCACGTTTTGCGAGATATTTGCTTATATATGGATTCTTGTGTAATTCCAGGTTCGCAGGCGGGTACGTCGGACGAAGCTAAGAAAGGGAAGCAGGTGGTCGGCTACGAGTAGCGCACGACCAGGTGAGTAGATTTAACATCTACGGGGAAATCGCCCGTATGGCGTTAAGCGTCAGGGCGAGTTAGGATATTAGATTGTAGATGTTCATATGAACTGTAGTAGCATACATTATTGTTGCATATAGAAATGATAGCACAGAACACTGCACTGTCACTAACGGTTCAAGTCGCACGAGCACGATTGATATGCTACACTCACACCGTTAGTGATTGCCATTACACACACATTATAGGATTGCTATAAATCATATATCATACTGATTCTACCTTATTGATGTTGTCATGATTTGCCGCATAACATCATATGTTATATCCATATTTGGGCACATATGCATCACATACCCCTACTGGTACCACATGCACACTATATATTCATACCAGTGCACACATATTGAGATGTTCATACCTGCGCACATGCACACTATATATTCATACCGGTGCACACATATATTGATATCTTCATACCTGCGCACATGCACACTGTATATTCATACCAGTGCACACATATTGAGATGTTCATACCTGCGCATATGCACATTGTATATTCATACCAGTGCACACATATTGAGATGTTCATATCTGCGCGCATGCACACTGTATATTCGTACCAGTGCACACATATATTGATATCTTCATACCTGCGCGCATGCACACTGTATATTCGTACCAGTGCACACATATATTGATATCTTCATACTTGCTTAGATTACGCATTGAGATATGTTGTTTCCATGTTAATTCTGGATTTGGGGAACCGTGGATAATTCAAAGAGAATAGTTAATTATTTAAAAACCCGGTTTCCCTTGATATGATATTTCGGTGCGTCCACCATGTGTTTTCTCGGTACTAGAGTGATATATGTGAACCCGAATCGAGGAGTTGGATGAGGCCGATTACGGGTACATGGTGGACCCGGTATGGTACCCCGGGGCGAGAACGGTTTCGCTGTGTAGTAGACGGTGAGCCTGGCAGAGGGACTACTACCTACCGGTGATTGTTTGGACCTGGCGGTTATCCGGAGGATACCGACCAGAGGCTATGGATGGATACGGGATGACTCGTACTGCCGGGGCCGAGGGCTGATACCGCAGACAGAGCACGTGGGCTGATCCGGACTGACGGATGCCCTATACAGGAGGATTTGCATGTCGATGCTTGGCACGAGTATTTCTTGATATTTTGGGTGCCGATGTTGGGCACTCACGGTTATATGAGATTTACAGGATTGGAGGATCGAGGAGGATGACGACGCCTGAGTAGTATTGGGATTTGGGTACATTGATGAGTACCGATTATACTTTCTACGATGACATTCCGTGTAGATGTTATATTTCCCATGCTCAGTATGTAGTAATTGATATCTCATCCTGTACCTATTATACCTGATATAGTACACATTGCTATACCTGATCATTGCATACCCTGTTCATTCTATATAGGGTTGTTAGATTGCATTGCTATACCTGATCATTGCATACCCTGTTCATTCTATATAGGTTTGTTAGATTGCATTGTTATACCTGATAATCATATTTCTTGCTCATCACATGGAGATGTTATTAGATCGCACTTGTTGCATGTTCGAGCATCCAGTTCATCATATAGATTTTATCGGTTGATAGAGGTTAGAGTATCGTAGCACATGCATACTCGCGATTATCTTTATATGTTATCTTCTATTCACGAGTTGGCAACTCACCCCCGTTGTGCCACAGTGTTTGCAGGTTGCCCTTCGGAATAGTTGCGGCAGGCTGCGCTCTTGCATCTTTTGACACAGATACCCCTACAGTTGGTGTACTAGCTCTTTTGCTGATAGGTGGGTTTTGTACGGTATCTGGTTATCTTTCAGTTATGTACATTGTTGTATCTAGTACTCTCCATCTACCACTTATGTATTGACTTAGAGACCAGTTGTGAGGACGATGTATATTATTTTGTATTCTGGCGTCGAGCTCGTTGTGAGCCGACTTTACTTATGCAGTTTATTCTATCTATGATGTTTCCTACTTGTTGCTCATTTTCTTCGCTACGGCGTCGTATATTGTTATCTTAGTAATTGGTTCTATTAATTGCTTAAATCACTCTATACTATTACTGGTTTGATTTCTGGGTTTTCGGCTTACATAGTCGCATTACGCCTGTAGACGTTACGTGGTTAAGTGCCGGTCACGGGCCAAATTTTGGGTCGTGACAAAGTTGGTATCAGAGCGTAGGTTTTACCTTCGGAGTGTAGGATGACCCTGGTATGATGGAGTAGGTAGCTGCAGCAGAGTGGCGTAGAGTGCGTATGTTCCGCGGCATACTCACGACACGGTACTCCGCCTAAGCGACCTTAGGACTTACTGATTGAATTTCCTTTATTATCGTATACATCCTTGTGATTCGATTTTCGTATCCTCATCGAATCCTACCTTCCTTTCAGCCATTATGCCGCCAAGGACTACGAGGGTGCAGAGAGAGGCCGGGAGAGCCGAGGTTCGAGTTGATTTATCGGAGACGGGGACTGATCCGAGTAGTACCCATGTTGTACCAGGACAGATTATTTCTCCTACGACAGGTCAGATCGCTAGACTAGTAGCAGAGATGCAGAGCTTGCGCCAGACGATGAGCTCATTGGTAGAGGTCGTTCGAGCGCAGCGACAGATGGTTGTCACTCCTGTTACCCAGTTGTTCCTTGCGATCATCATGCAGTATTCCGTCCCCTACATAGCACCGGTGGAGGCAGCCTCAGTTTACGAGACACGTCTTCCAGAGACCGTGAGAGTTCCGGAACAGTTGTGGAATCGTACTGGTGTACCAGCCCAGAGCAGAGGCTTAGGACGAGGACAGTCGTTTGGCTTCCATCCCCAGGCAGGACAGCATTCAGTGCGTAGGTGTTTACAATGCGGAAGCCTTCAACACCTCATCAGGCAGTGTTCCTGTACAGCACGTCAGGGTCGTGTTCTGACATGTCGTGGACGCGGAGGGTTTGTACAGAGGGGTCAGGCTAGTAGAGGAGGAGTTCGATCTGTCGCAGATGAAGGACAGGCACAGGTTTTCGCTTCGACTCATCGGGACGCGCGGGCGTCCAATGCTGTGGTTTCAGGTACTCTTTCATTATGTCCTTTTGTTGCACTCGTATGTTTACACACTTCGTGCCGAGTTTAGGACGAGAGTCGTGCTGGGTAGATTAGCCGTTTGTTGTGTTAACTTCTGTCAGCAATCCTTTTGTTGCGCGACACGTACTTCGGTCGTGTGCCCATCGGATAGGAGATAGAGATTCGTCTGTCGTTTTGAACCTCCTAAAGATGTTGGATTTGGCAATCTCCTGGGCATGGACTGGTTAGGTACGTGCTAGGCATTGTGGGCTACCGTGAGGGAACAGTTAAGTTTTGTTTTCCCGGGCAAGTCAGATCTTGTTGTGCAGATGGATGGTGGTGCCACCTCTTACAGCTTGAATTCAGTCTTGTTCGCTAGTCGGCTCTGAGGAGATGTTGTGGATTCTTGGCGTTTTTCGTGATGCTGTAGCCACAGTTGGGTTATTGGACCGGTTTTCTTTCGTGCGAGAATTTTTCCGACGTCGTTCCAAGATGAGCCGGCGAAGCTTAAGGAGCTAAGGATCTTCTGCAGAGTGGTTGTTGAGGGAGTTGTGCGTCTGAGTGTTTTGCATTTAGGGAGCTCCTATTTCTGTTCTTCCAGGAGGAGAACGACAGATTGAGGTTGTTTTGATGGATCATCTTCTGAATCGGCTTACGGTGCGGATAAGTATTCTGTACCTCGCACTGACGAATTCTTCGATCAGCACAAGAGTGCGAGACCTTGTCTAAGTTCGTTAGGGATCAGGTCATCATTGTTGCGGGTCCGGAATGATGACATTCCGAAGACTGCCTTGTGCATGCTACAGGTTTTGTGTGTTTTGGGTGTGTCACTGGACTCATCAATGCTTTAGCAGCATTCGTAGGTATGATGAACTGGTTTTCTTCGGGCCATTCCTCGACCAGTTATTGTTGTGCTATTTACGACATCCTAGTCTCTTTAAGTGTGCCTTGAGGGTTAGGGTAGCACTTGAGGATCTGTTATACGGATACTGGGAGAGCCCTAGCGGTTTACTAGATTCTCGGAGTGTTCCCTTCAAGCTTGTTGTGTTGACTCCTAGGTTTTGTAGTTACGGAGACGAATTGGTATGGTTTCGAGGAAGATCGTGGCCGTACAGCTTAAGCCCAATTTGTGAGCAGGATGGAGGCCCGCAGATTTTTGGCTTAGCACGAGTTACCGCCGTCTCATGCAGGATTGATAGTGTAATGCTACCCCGTTGACTAAATTGACTGGATTGGAGGGTTCTTTCCTTGGACTGAGGCTTGTGTAGGGAATTTCCGCAGTTGAAGACTCGGTTAACAACTGCATCAGCTCCTTCTTTGCTTTTGGTTCGGGCGACTTTGTGGTTTAACTGTGACGTTTCGTGAGTAGGACTCGAATGTGTACTGAGGTGACACAATGGAGTTATCGCTTTTGCTTCCTTACATTTGGAGGAAGTACGAGAAGGATATCCCACTCCTGATCTGGAGATGGCCGCGATAGTTTTGCGTTGGAGATTAGAGACACCGGGTGCACTCAGTCAACTTTGGCAACTACAGGTGCAGTCTTCCCTGGTGGATCGCATCAAGGCTGCATAAGCGGGTGATCCCCGATTGCAAAAGTTCAGGGCGCAAGTAGAAGCCGGGCGAAGAACGGACTTGATTATACATGAAGATGGCTCTCTGAGATTCGGTAGCAGACTCTGCGTAGCCAAGGGAGATGTCCGAGAAGAAGTACTGGCTGAAGCGCATAGTTCAGCTTATTCTGTGCATCAGGGAGGTACAAAAATGTATCAGGACCTAAAGCAACACTTTTGGTGGAACGGAATAAAGCGGGAAATTGCGAGGTTCGTATCCAGGTGCCTGGTATGCCAGCAGGTGAAGGCGGAGCATCAGAGGATAGCGGGATTGTTACAACCGCTGCCGATACCTGAATGAAAGTGGGAGCACATTACCATGGATTTCGTGACGGCCTTACCATGGAGCCCTAGGGGCAACAACGCCATTTGGGTTATCGTCGATCGCCTCACGAAAGCTGCATACTTCATACCATTCCGAGAGGGACAGTCGACAGAGTCACTGGCAGAGAGATATATGCAGGAGATAGTGAGACTTCACGGTGTTCCAATCAGCATTGTGTCAGATCGGGACACCAGATTCATGTCGCACTTTTGGAGGAGCTTACAGGAGAGTTTGGGTACCCCCTCAAATTCAGCACAGCTTATCACCCACAGACGGATGGACAATCCGAGCGTACGATTCAGACGCTCGAGGATATGTTGAGAGCCTGTATGTTGGACTTTCAGGGTTCCTGGGAGGACCATCTGCATCTAGTCGAGTTTTCTTATAACTGTCACGACCCGAAAGAGCACGTGACTGGCCCTTGAACCATATGAAGTCTATAGGACCCCATCTGATCCAAGTAAGCCAAAAGCCCAGAAATCTAAAACCATTTAAAGAGTAAATAAGGAAAACTGGTTTTTAAGAAGTAAAGAAATCGTGTTTCAAAAATCCAAGTTTTTAAATAACTAAGCCGAATATGTATTTTTAAAATGTGTAACCTTTCCTAAAAATTTCGGCAGAGTTTCCTTTGTAAAAACTGGCCCCGAACGGGGTACAACAAGAATAATATATATGAAATGATAAAAGGCATCCCCAAGCGGGAGCTAGCTCTTCGTCAAACGACGGTCACAACCACGCAAGCAATAATATACAACGCCAAAGGGCGAGGATCAAAAACCAAAAAGAAACTCAAAATAGCCAGAAAACCGTAATACTACAAACGCGACTCTAAGGTCGAAATAATACAACAATGTTTTCTAAGTCTGAAGCAATATACAAGTTTTGGTTGATAGAATTACTAGATACAATGAATAATACAGGAGCAATGGCGGTTCTGATACAAAGAACCCACCTACCAACGCAAGTCACCCATAAGGAAGCAGTGTGCCAGAAATGCCGCTATGGAATCTGTACGGCAAAAACCTGCAAGGACTGTGGCACAACGGGGGTGAGTTGCCAACTCGTGAATAGAAAATATCTACAAGCAGAGATCGAATGCATGACCCAACCTAGGTCAATACGATCAGATATAAATAAACCTCAATATGAATAAAGCTGAAGCATGCTAAACTGGCAATGTAATCTCTATACATGAGTGTATTGCCAAGTGCTCGTGCTAGTGCCTCAGGTAATAGCATATCATGAATGTGAGGTATGATCAATATAATCAAATCTGCATTTACGTGGATCCCGTCCACTCGTCACCCAATGACAAAACCATCATGCATGTAAATATCATCAGCATATACATGGAAATATGAGGATATAAACCACCTGTGTCCCTCGCGACACGTCAAAATCATGGAACCGGAGTGCCCAGCATCGGCACTCGAAAACATCATGAAAAATGTACCCAGCATCGGCACGTAAATCCTCATATATCGGGCTCCGTCAGTCCGGATCGGCCCATAAGCTCTGTCTGCGGTATCGGCCCTCGGCCCCGGCAGTACGCCATATCCATCTATCGACTCCGGTCGGTATCCTCCGGATAATCGTCAGGTCCAACAAAATCACCGGTAGGTACTCGCCACCCTGCCAGGCTCATCGTCTACTCCACGAAAAACATTTCTTGCCCCGGGGAACCATACCGGGTCCACCATGTACCCGCAATCGGCCTCATCTGCCTCCTCGAATCGGGTTTCACATGTCGCTCTCAGCACCGAGAAAACACATGGTGGACGCACTGAAATATCATATCAAGGGTAACCGGGTTTTAAAACAATTCCATATTCTCTTTTTAAAACACCCACGGTTCCCAAAACCAGAAATATCATGGAAATAACATATCTCAATGCGTATAATCAGAAAGCATGACGTATGCGACATGTGAAGAAATGTAAGCAACATACACTGAATGCAACAGTATTACAGTATAGTGACATGGCAATTATCGATGATGAAGTGTGTGAGCCGGCAAACAAGTGTACGTGGAACATACGCATCATCGATAATTGTGCTGGTGTCCTAGCAGCATGACTGAAATGTATCAACAATATAAGCGATGCAATGCAACAGCATGAATATGCGGAATCGAGTAATCATGCAATAGTAAAGAACCTGCCTCAATAATTATATCATGCAACCTTGCCTTTTGAAATAAGAAGAATCAGGGCTTTTGGTAAAATAAGGGCAACGGTGTTTTAAGAAAAGACGCGTCGTTTGAAAATATCCGTATAAACCCTTTTGGCTCTATCTTTAAAATATCCCCGATTCGTTAGTTTTGAAATAGGTATGACTCGGGTCTAGCCTAACGCCTACTAGGCGAACTACGAACCCAACAATCAAGCCAATCGAGAGGGGTATGAAAACCACCTAAATCTGAGTCGATATCACACTATCTCATCGCATGACAGGTATCACTACCATCATATCGCATCTCCAATACGAACTCTGTCATGTCGCCAAATCTCACGGTCTCAATCGCATCTCATCGACTCATCTCAATCCCACGTATCATCCTCAAAACTCGTATATGAACACATAGTCCCATACCCATGTGTAGATATACACACCATCATAAGCGCACAGATAAATGAAAGAATGCATGCAAGTATATGTGTATGTGTATGTGTATGTGTGCAACCCCTACTCTAGGGTTTCGCACTATACTAAACCAATACATTCTTATCACCAATAGTACCATTATCACCATCAATAATCCCAACAACACATAATAAATATATGTGTGTATACGTATTCGTATACATCACCACGGACTGCGGGGGTGCTATACGCCATCCACCCGACTTCTCCCCATAGATATAAATCTACTCACCTTGCTTCTCATGTGTCGGTGCCGATGTCGCCATCTTCATCTTCTTTGCCTCACATCTCGTAGGGTACCTACAAGGATATCACAAACGCTAAAGCACATGAAAATCACATCGGAAACCAAAACGGCACACGCTACGCCTATAGGTAAAAACCTATAACCTCGCATGCAAACACGATCAATATCCACTTGTCGTTGACGTCCAAACGCCACCCGACAGGAACGAAACACCAAATACCAAAATCCATACTAACACAAGTCGTAAACCATGCACCAACATAGGAAAAATCAACCCAGATTTCACCCTAGATGGAATCAGTCAAAACTAGACATACCCAGGGTCAAGAATATAGGAAATGGGGCCATGCACAAAAATCGAGGCAATTCCCTCCTGCTCTGGCCGCAATTTGCGGCCAGAAGGAATTAATTGGCGGCCTCAGTTTGGAGTTGGGGGCTAAGGTTTGGTGTGGTGGTTCCATGGTGCCTGCACATCTCACTGTCAACTCAGTTTTATTTTTGGGGTCTTGGGATAATAGCAGATTACACAAAACACTTCCAGATTTACAGTTTTCCCCGATATCGATTCCGTAATTCCGTATTCTGGTTTCAAGTTCAGGTTCAGTTCCAAATTAGCATCACACAAGGGATTCTAAGGTCACCACAATCCTCAATTCCATCTTTGATTTCAGTTTTACCCTAAACCCTAACTTGAATTCTCTAAAGTCCACAAACAACACAATATCGATATGAAACTAGAATAGATGCACAAGGAAATGAAATACTACTCTAATAGGTGCAGAAATTACCTCCTTTGGCAACTCAAGAAAATTCTTGAGTTGCTCAAAGTTCTCCAAATCCAATCTTGCTAGGTTCAATGTGTTGCTAGTGAGCTTGGGAGTAAGTTTTGTGAAGTGGGAATGGGGTTTTGGCTTTGTTTTCATGGTGGATCTAGGGTTTTAGTGAAGAGGGTGAGAGAGGGAGAGAGAGCAGCAGCAGCTCCAACAAGGGGAGGGAGAGAAAATGAGAAGGGAAATGATGGGGGGGGCATGGGTCAAAAGAGGTGAAGGTTGACTTGGTCCCTTTCTCTCTCTCATCATACTACTTTTTCTTTTCTTTTCTTCACTAAACTCTTCTCACTTGAATAGTAGACCCAAAAGAAAAGCCATGGTAGAAATGCACAAGCAACACAAGTGTACAAAATGATATGTGCACATTTTTGCACAAAAATGCTAAAAATCCAATTAGCGATTCTTAATCGCGATTAGCACTAAATTAGCATATAACTAATCTTAAAAACTTTAAAATGGCATAATTCCATAAAATACCTTATTTTAGAATTTTCTATAATTTTTCCCCATTTATTTGTATTTAATTATACCAGAATATTAAAATATTCATTAAAATAATATTAAATTATAAAATTTCCCAAAAATCATATTTTATTATTTTGGAAATGTTACAATAACATTAGTTATCAGGCTAGCATTCAGATGGCTCCTTTTGAAGCACTTTACGGGCAGAAGTGTCGATCCCCAGTATGTTGGGGTGATATGGGAGAACGAAGATTACTGGGCCCCGAACTCATTGTTCAGACAGTCGACAAGGTCCAAATGATCAGGCAGCGTATTAAGACGGCTCAGGATCGACAGAAGGGTTGGGCAGATACCAGCAGGAGGGCACTAGAATTCGAGGTCGGAGATCACGTGTTCTTGAAGATTTCCCCGACCCGTGGAGTTATCAGATTCGGAGGTCGGGGAAAGCTCAGTCCCCATTTTATCGGACCTTTTGAGGTGCTAGAGCGAGTAGGAGAGGTGGCCTATCGACTTGCCTTTCCTCCATCGCTAGCTGGTGTGCACAATACCTTCCACGTGTCACAGTTGCGGCGTTATGTTCGGGATGAGAGCCATGTCCTTAACTACTCGGAGCTAGTTTTGGGTACCGATCTATCATACGAGGAACAACCCACTACCATCCTCGACCACAAAGAGAAAGTGCTGAAGAATAAGGTCATTCCGTTAGTTCGAGTGTCTTGGGGCGGTCGTTCCCCAGGAGAATACACCTGCGAGCGGGAGGAAGATATCCATGCTCGTTATCCACATCTCCTTGTTTAGTACTTTTTTCCTTGTATCCTTGTTAAATTTCGAGGACGAAATTTTTGTAAGGGGGTATGATGTAAATCCTCGTTCCCATTTCAATAAAAGTTTCTAATTTTCCAAATTCCCCGAGTTACCCTTTCTTTTTCCCGCTCACTCCCTCATTATTCCTCGATCCTCAATTCTTGCCAACGCTCGCGAGCACGTCGCTTGCCGTTGCCCCGACTCGCGCACCCTATGACTCGATCCACTCAACCTCCTCCCCTCATCTCCCTCTCACTCTCCAACTCCCTCTCAAAAATTCTCCTCCCTCTCAAAAATTTCCCACGGACCCACTCGCGCAGCCCTCTGCCAACTTCATCACTCGCCCCACCGCCGACGGCGACGACTGCAACCCCTCACCATTCTCCCTCGCTCACTCCTCTCCACCAACGGAGCTCCCTACGCAACCCCCTTCACCTTCAGCCGTCACCAAACTCCCCTGCACACCCAACCCACTGCACCCGAGCTCAAGCACCACCTGCCCTCGACGCCGGTGAGCTTCTCGCCTCATCGTCGATGCCCCTGCACCCTCCTCGTCATCGGCATCATCACCAACACCTCCAAAACTTACAAACCCAAGCCCACTACCTCTCTCTCTTTCTCTCCAAACCCACAATACCCATCCAAGCACCACTTTTGTCCTTTGCCGGAGCGCCGCCGCCGACCGTATTCGACCCCAGCACGTCCCAGGCCAACCACAGAGCACCACCTCCACTTCCAGCAAGCACTTTACGTCTCCGGGCAACTTCGATGTCAAACCCGAATCGCGAGCCGAGGCCGTGCATCCAATTCACTCCGTTCGTCACGCGTTCGTGATGTTACCGTCACCGTGCATCCCCGAAAAGTTTCCAGGCAAGTATTTTACTTGCTACATGCTAATCTAGTCGTGTTACAAACTCAAACATATAAGTTATGAAATTACAATTCCCGATAAAATTAAACGACATACGTGTTCGATGCATCATCCCAATGAAAATACTCACCTAATTTGACGGAATTGGATTTTTTATATTGGCCCATGTAGTGAAGAATATCTTGTATAAATCTCACTAGAAAATACAACTGTTAGTGACTAAAATGAATACCCCCAAATACACCCGTAAAACTAGAAATTTCCCGTATCTGAAAATGGTTAAAATCACCGTAAATTATGTACATTCTGGAATGATGCGTGCGAGGTCTTAAATCGAATCCGACTCGACGAACTTTAACCCTATGCAAGTTTCTAATGGTTTCTGTACTGAAATTGTGACGATATTTGGATTGGAGAGCGACTCTGGACTGCCGTCCAGAGCGACTCTGATTACAATTTACTGTTCCGTAACGAGTACCACATGGTTTCATGAACGCGTATGTTGTGGAACTCTACAGCTTATTAAGGGTGAATCTGTTAGCTAAATAACATACGTGGTTTCATTCCGTTTCATCGTCGTTTGCTATTTAATTTGTAAATAAACAGGGCAGGACGTATAACAGTCCAGAACAGATTCAGTAGTGACAAACTAGTGTTAAACAGTGTGTAACTTTTGACGTACAGATGCGATTGAGAATTTGTCTATTGCGTTGAATACTCTATTGAAAACCCTAGATTTTATTCTACTGTAGCATCGCTAAATTCTGAACCCAACTGGATGAAATTCGTGTCGCGATACGGATGTTCAGTTCAGAAACTGAATTTCCAGCCGCGAGCACTTAAAATGAAACTGCTGTAACTTGAATACCGGGAACCCGATTGAACTGAAACTAATTTTGATGAATTTCTGACAGAGTGTTCTATTTATCGTATTTGTATCATTTTGTTGAATTTTAAACATGTGAATTTATGCAAATTATGTAAGTTGATGACGTGCATATTAGTTCATATCATACTTGGCTTGTTAATGGCATACATACACCTATCTTACCCCATTTGCCATATACATAGTGTTAGTGCGTGTTAGTGTTCAGTGGATATTACATTATCGTGCGTGATTGATGTTGGTTTAGGAGTGACGAGTACACCAATGGAAAGTGAACATCCGTGACAGTGATTGATACAGTGAACAGTGATAAAACCGTGCCATTGGTATACTTTTACACGACTAAATCAAATTATAAATAGTGTAAACCTGGGGAAAAAGGGGAAATCGAAGTGGAAAGAGAATCATATCTAGCGGGACCGTGTTTTAGAGGATGATCATTCGAGCAGTGATATATATATTAGGTAGGATCTAGCGATCCGGCTGACAGGGTTATGTCCCGGGCATGTGGGCCGTTGTCTCGGGTATGTACGAGACTTCTGTTAAACATGATCCTCCTTTCCACTATACGATTTCAAACATGAACTAAATACTGATAGGGACACAGATCATACTTTGCATCATATAGTGACATAGCGATTACATGCATTGTACTTTCACCGTTATTACTTCATTTACCTGTTTCACCTTATTATAATAATATTGCTATTGTGTCGCTCTGACGACCTGAGTATGCATGCTCAGATTCCGTGGAAGAACCAGCGCAGGAGACGGATTTATCTTTCGAGCTCATGGGGATCTAGTCTGGAGTACTTTTCTTTCTTTACTGCTTTCCTTAAAAGAGATCGGGTAATTGAACTTGGTTAGTAACTGTTCTTGTTATTTGTAATTTGTGAACCATGGATTTTAATGTAATAATTTAGTGATGTAAATCCTTTACAACTGTGCTTCATTTACTGATTACCATGTAATTCTAGAAGCCGAAGTGTGACAACGGCGGGATTATTCTTTGACCGTAGGAGTATGGCTGGCCTAGTCATCCCTCGTTTTCCATATTTTGGGAAGCGGGGCGTGACATTCCTCATGAATCATTATCTCATTTACTTTCTCTTTCTTAAAAAAGAGATCTCCCATGCTTGCTCCTTCTTCTTCCTCACTAGAAAATCCTTTAGCTCTCATGTGTTGAGAAAATAAGGATTTAGATAGACAAACAAAACCATCTTCTTACTCTAAATCACCTAGGACATCAAGCTTAGGAAACTTGTTGCCTTAGTTACCTCGGTTTGGAGGTGGAGCTCGGACTATAGACTCTCGGGTGAATCGTCTTCGACTCAAGGAGGCCATGGAGGTGACCAAGATCCGGATCGATACTCGAAGCTTGTCACGACCCGAAAGTACGGAACGCGACTGGCACTTAGATTACGAGACGTCTAAAGGCGTACCGTAACCTAAATCAGCCAAAGCCCAGAAGAATCTAAACCAAAATCAAAAGAGAGTGAAGGAAAACCTTTAATGAAAATGGTTTTTAAAATCATTTAAGTTGCATAGAATCCCTTTTTAAAACATCAAAAATTTCCGAAAATTTCGGCAGAGTCTCCCCTGTATTTTCTATCGCCCAAAATGGGTACAACAAGATAATAAACCTGTAATCATAAAAATGGCATCCCCAAGCGGGAGCTAGCTCTTCGCCCAAGGCGGATCACAACCACATGCAATATAATAGTAATGTCAAGAAAAGAGCATAAAGAAACGCAAAATATCAGAAAACACACGTCGGCTCAAGTGAGCTCGACCCAAAAGAAACCACAAATATACAAATCTCTCAGTCTCATCACTAGGTCGCATATACAATATAAAGTGGTAGATGGAGAATACTAAATACAATGATAAAGCAAAAAGAAATAAAGTGTGCTCGCAACCCACCTACAGGCTATGTCACGAGTCTGAGCAAAAGGAACTGATGATAAGATAGCCCGCCGCTACAAGACTGACGGGTCCGACCTGCAAGACACTGTGGCACAACGGGGGTGAGTTGCCAGCTCGTGAGTAAATATAACATCTAGTAAGGCAATCGTAAGAATGCACGCAATGCGGCACAACATGTATGTCCAAATGTGATATAATATCTCTAGTATGCATGCACAGGTATGCAATGTCATTTCTAAATCTTTAAGTGTTTTAAATACTAAGGGTATTGAATTCTTAACTTCAAAAAAATGAATATCTGTATAATAGCTAAGTACCATCAAGAAATCATCTGAAAACCCGTGTCAAGCATCGACACCAAATAGGAATCATATCTGTCTCAATATCGGGCTCCGTCAGTCCGGATCGGCCCATATCATAAATCTCACGACAATGGTCGGTATCCTCCGGATATCCGCCGCGCCAGACATCACCGGTAGGTAGTCTTCCCCTGCTAGGCTCATCGTCTACAACTCGATCTTCTTGCCCCGGGGTACCATACCGGGCCCACCATGTACCCGAGACGGTTCATCCACTCCTCGAATCGGGTGTCGAAATCCAACAGAAAACATGAAAACTCATGGTGGACGACACATACATCACGAGAAAACCGCAACTTTGTTTTGAAAATGATAAATATAAGGTTTTGTTAAATTCTTGCGGTTTTCCCCAAAATCGAGAAATCGCAGCAATACTGAAATCCTCAAGAAAATCATAATGTCCACACGTTATATATGATAAATGTCTATGATATCAATGAATACGATGTGAATTTTGGCTAGAAATCTATATAAATATGATGATGATGCGAGGTATACGTATGCTATGCAATTTCATATATCAAGTATGAATGCAAGTGGCGATATTATGATAAACAGGTTCTATAGTGCACGTGGCATGGCATTTACCAAAGGCGTGTGTGTCACATGAATAGTGCGCGTGCAACAGATGCCAATGGTAAGGTGTTCGTGTCCTACGAAATGATATCGCATAAGTATAGATGAATGTCCATGCAATTTAATATACTGTTCGCTATAAGGGTATGCAGTGTACATGAATGGATAAGCTAACTAACAAAATAAATCTTGCAAAAAAGTAGGGTAATCCTAACTAGGGGGGCATCGCGCCATCCAGATGATTCCCCCATAGATGAATACATCTACTCACCTGAAATCCCCGCTAATCCGGTCCGACCACCGCCTTGCCTTTACGCGCCGTGTCCGATGTTTCCCCGACCGATCCTATATTTGCACAACACCAAGGATAAGATTACAAAACCTAAAACGATGCAAGTGACAATATACGAATATCGACGCTCTCGAATTAAACGTAACGTGCACTCGGTGCGCGGAAAAACGCACGAAAATCGCTAATCTTTAACTAGAATAGTCATTTCGGTGCAACCGCCAAAGCTAAAACCCAACTAGACAAAACTACGCATTCGCATACCCTACAAGTCATATTAGATGCTAATAATATCATCATGATATCGCAAATAAGTCGCTTCCTAATTTCGTAGAAAACCTAGTAAGCATTCACGGACAAATTTCGATGCAAACCTCGCGAATTAACGATTTAGCGATCGCAACAACGCATAAACGTTCGATCTAACCCACTAGATGGCCAAAACACTAACTTAAACACACTTATCATATTTCAAACCCTACTTACAACACCAATCCTATTCTTGAATTTTTAAAACAAACCATTGCAATGAAATTGACACTTTAAACTTCTAAAATAGCTTATTTAAACTACAAATTTAACAACTAGATTAAAATTATACCTCCCAAGTGTTGATCCTCTTTCACTTAGCCACCATAGATGTCTTCTTTCTCCTTGTTTTAAACAACTTAGGGTTTGGAAAGAGGTGGAATAGGATTTAGGTTTCAATTTTGTGAAGAAATTGTGAATTTTTGTGGATTTCGGTGGATTTTTAATGGAAATTTGAAGCAAGAAAATGGGGAAAATGAGGGGTTTCCAGCAGGTGAGCTCGGCCTGGAGGTAGAGGGGGAGAGTGAGAGAGAATTGTGTGGAAAATTCTACACAAAAAGCTTCTTCAAAGGTCAATTAATGAATGTTACATCAACTTTTTACAAAAAAACCCATTTTTACTCCATTTTTTCACAATTTTCACACCATAAAACTAAAATGTTGCAAGTCATGATACAATTTTATTAACACCATATTTTAGCTTATAAAGATTCCTAATTATGAAATTTACCTAATTAAATTTGTATTTATCCCTAATTTAATGTATTTTAAAAAGCTTAAAATAATAAAAAAAATAATTAATTACGAATTTTTTTTTTATTTAACTAGAAAATTATAAGTGACATTTTAGTGACAAAATTATAGTAATATCTTACCTAAATTTTGTATAATTAGGTCTACAATGAAAAATATCAATTTTGACTTTTTACGGAAAAAACCGAAAAATTAGCCGATTACCGAAAAACTGCCTAAACGATTTTCGAAGGGTTACAGAGCTCACGTGGAAGAGGAAACAACGGAGAAGAACCGAAGGACCGGTATCATGAGGTTTAATCTTTCTATCACAGTAGATTAAACCTCTAGTCTTTGTTAGTAATGGTTTGGCAAAGATCCTTTAGCTTAGTCTATGTTTCCTTTGTACGAAAAATTTGATTTTTACCTATTCCACCTCCCGCTAGCTTGCAGGGTGAGCAACATAGTCTTATAGGACTTTGTCAATGCATCCATAAGCTTCCACAAGCTTCATGCGTTTGTCCAAAATCGACCTCATTTTTGAATTACCTTAAATAAATATAAACCCACAATTATCAATAGCATTGTATATGTCTCATACACCCTAGTTGCATGTATAACCTAGCATATCATAATAATATATATCACATATATATAATTTGTGACATAAGAAAAGAATACATTAAACATATATCACATATGTGTTAAATGTATCCAAATGCGAGAAAATGAAATACTTAAGTGAGCATTATTTTAGTTAATGTAATTTAATATATCTAATATATAATTCTACATTAAATTATTAAATCAACACTTGATTTAATAATCTGGTTATATTACATATAACCGACTAATATAATATATATCGTTTTATCGAATCAACACTTAATCCGATAACCCGGCTATATCACATATAATCGGCCGATATCACATATCGCGAGAATAGAATACGATATCACATATCATATTAATCTCAGTCCCGCACATATCACATATGGCTCCTACTCTGTTTCTCCTGAGCCCGGAAACCTCTGTGTAGGACTCTAAAGACTCGTCAATATGCCGGCAGTAGGTGATGATCATAGCAAACACCCTCAAGCCGCAAGCGGTCAGCTTAACGTAACGGCCACCCGGGTATTGAGCAATCGGAAGATCAAAAAGTAAGCTTATACATACTCCTGTGAATCCAATTAGTAACACTCCCGTACAGTCCGGTCTCTTCGTCTGATATGTCGTATATCCAGTCTAGGGGTGGTAAACGTCAGACCCCCGTAACCGATAAGTCGTGTCGATGTGAGGCTCATAACGGGTTGAGAAACTACTGATAACACGTACCAGTAGATCTCCATTTGAGCCCTGGACAGGGACTTCCAATTATAGCCGATCGAACGCTGCGCAACATCAACCCAAATTACCGGGAGAGAAGAAACCCCTCCTATCGCTCATTGCCTCCATGTGATTCGAGACTATACCCAAAAGCTACCGTTTTGCACGTTCTCATGAACCTGGTAAGGTGGAAATCAAAGCACAGTGGGAATCATACAAGACTCTATGACGATCTCGGGTCTACAGACTAACCTGTAACAGTATCACCAGAGTACTGTTAGCTGACGATAGGTATAATACCATCTAGGAGTTCTCGGCGAGGCCGTTAAGTGTACCCAGTCTCCACTGAGCATCCGTATACCATCTTTGATGTCAAACACCAATGGATGTGGGATCATCCATCGCCCATCATATGGGTCAAGATGCGTATACGCTAGTCTACTCTGGAGTATCGATGCCCTTTCTCGATACACCATCGACTAGGAAAGGTTATAGGATGTACTCTTGGACTACCCTGGCCCCACTAGTATGATCTGCATCATAGTCTTAGTAGTCGAGTAGATATCTTAAGGGCTTTATCAACATATGAGAGCAAGATAGTAAACCAATACAAGTCAACATGTTTGGACAAAGTGAAACCAGATAGCATACTATCATATCGAGCAAGAAAGCCATCTCTATATATATCCAAACATCCACTATAATATACATCATATGTACAGCAATGGCCTCTAGGGCATATACATAACTAACACTAATAAAAATTAAAATGCAGCATGCTTGATGCTTCTTTAACCTCATGGTGGTGTTAAGGTAGACTTTCAAATACAACTTTTGTAGACTAGTCCTTCACTTTTAAAACTCCAAGTAGTAGTCCCTAGAACTCTTCTTAGACTCCACTTGGTGAAAAGAACAAGCTTTCTTAGTAGTCTTCCGGGCCGAAGATGATCCACCTTGAAGTCTCTCTCACTCAAACTCACTCTTCACTAATCAAAGTATTAGTGAAGGAAAAAACCTAAACTAAAGGGCTAGTAAACTGTAGGTTGATGAAGTAGGAATTTTGCTTACTAATTTTTCCTCTTTTCTTTTCTTTTCCTCACCTAAAGAAAAATCAAGAGAGGGAGTGAAGAAGAAGATGGGAGATGAACTTGGAATGGAGAGAGAGAACCATGAAGTGAAGTGTGAGATGATGTAAGAAAAATATCTATGAATAAAAAAAAAAGAGGTGAGTTATGGCTTCTTGAGGCTTCCACAACCATCTTAGAAAATAGGACTCATTTCCTATTTTCTTTAATTCTTAAATCAAACCATTATCATCTCATCACTAATCATGTGTAATTCTCATAGATCCTATTTCCACGTATCATCAACCATGATACATAAATAATACATATATTTATATAAATCACATATATATCTTAATATGTATAAAGAGAAGAAAGTTTTTAGTGAGCCAATATTAGTTAATATATATATATATATCAAATATATATTAACATATATTAAATTTTTAAATCAACACATGATTCAATAATCCGGTTTATCATATATAACTGACTAATATTATATATATATATATATATATATCACATTATTAAATCAACACTTGATTCAATAAACCGGTTATATAACATATAACCGTCTAATATTCAATACTAGTGAATATATATATATATAATATATATATATATCAAATTATTAAATCACCACTTGATTCAATAATCCGGCTATATCAAATATAATCCGGATAATATCAAATATACAAATATATATCAAATATATATTAACAACATATACATATACCATTGAATCAACACTTGATTGAATAATCCGGTTATATCATATATAACCTGACCGATATCAAATATCGCGAGATTAGAATACGGTATCACAAACTCGTATTTAATCAAACTCCCGCACATATCATCATATGTGCCCTACTTCATTTCGCTTGAGCTAGAAAACCTCTGTGAGGGAATCTAAAGACTCGTCAATACGCCAGCAGTAGGTAATGATCACATCAGATACCCATAAGCCATCAGGGTATTAGTTGGAGGTAACGGCTACCCAGGTATTGAATGAATAGAAAATCAACAAGCAAGCTTGTCCAAACTCCCGCAAAGCCTATAAGAAACACTTACCGTACAGTCCAGTCTCTTCGTCTGATATGTCGCATATCGAGTCTAGGGGTGGATTCGTCAGACCCCGGTAACTTGATAAGTCATGCCGCTGTGTGGCCTATAACCGTTTGGGAAACTACTGATAACACTTACCGGTAAATCTCATCAGCTCTGGCCAGGGACTTGTTGTTATAACCAATCAAGTATTGTGCAACTTCAACTCCCTATACCGGGAGAGACGAAACCCTTCCTATCGCTTATTGCCTCCATGCGACTCGGGACTGTACCCAAAATCCACCTGTTTGCATGACTCCTTTGAGCCATGGTAGGGAGGAAATCAAAGCATAGTGGGAACCACACAAGTCTCCATGACGATCTCGGGTCTACAGACTAACATGTACAAGTGTCACCAGAGAACTGCTATCTGACGATAGGTATGGTATCATCTAAGAGTTCTTGGCGGGTCCTGTTCAGTGTACCCATTCTCTAATGAGCGCCCGTGTACAATCTTTGATGTCAAACACCAATGGTTGTGGGATCAACCATCGCCCCATATAGGGTCAAGAAACGTACACACTAGTCTACTCTGAAATATCGATGCCCTGTCTTGATACTCCCTCGACTAGGAACTGTTAAAGGATGTGCTTATGGACTATACAAGCCCCACTTGTATGATCTGTATCATTGTCCTGGTAGTCAAGCCTACATCCTAAGGGCTTTATAAACATGTAACAGAGAGACAGTATAATAATACAAGTGTACATGTTAAGATAAAGAGCAACAAGATAGCATACTATCATGTCGAGCAAGAAAGTCCTCTATATATATGTCCAAGCATCCACTATATCATACAATAATGGCCTCTAGGGCGTACATATCCCTGACAATCTCCAACTTGCACTAAGGAAAGTTGTTATAGTATCTCATACTCAACATCCTAAAAAGTCTCTCAAACTGCGTCTGGGGGAGGGCCTTTATGAGTGGATCCAATGTGTTGTCCTTCGTATCAACTCTCCTGACCTAGATTTCTCGGCGATCAACTATCTCCCGGATTAGGTGATACCGCCTCAGAATATGTCTGGATCGCTGATGGGACCGGTGTTCCTTGGACAAAGCCTCAACTCTATTGTTATCACAATACAAGAGTATTGGATGCTCAATAGATGGAACTACACCAAGTTCAGCAATGAACTTCTTCATCCAGACAACTTCTTTGGCAGCATCATTGGCAGCGATGTATTCAGCCTCCATCATCGAGTCTGCTACGGTATCTTGCTTAGAACTCGTCCAACATACCGCCCCTATTTAGAGTGCAGACAAAACTCGAAACCGACTTGCTGTCGTCCTTATCACTCTGGAAGCTTGAATCGGTAAAGGACTCCACCTGGAATTCTCCGTTACCACACACCAAGAACATTTCTTTAGCCCTTCTCAAGTACTTAAGAATGTTCTTCACAGTTGTCCAGTGCTTCTTCTTTGGGTCTGATTGATACCTGCTTATCATACTAAGTGCGTAAGCTACATCTGATCTGGTGCATAACATTGCATACATGCTAGACCCAACTGCAGAAGCATAGGGTATCCCTTGCATGCGAGCCTTCTCTAAATCAGTCCTGGGAGACATCTCTTTGAAGAGAGTAATTCTTGAACAAGCGGGTAAATTACCATGCTTAGAATCTCCCATACTAAATCTCTTTAGTATGGTATCTATGTACCTAGATTGGGACAATCCCAACATCCTTTTAGACCCATCCCTATAGATCTTTAACCCCAGGATGTAGGAGGCATCACCCAGATCTTTCATGGAGAAGTTCTGTGATAGGAAGATTTTGACCGAGTGCAGCATAGGAACATCATTTGCTATCAAGAGTATATCATCCATGTACAATATGAGGAAGAAAAACTTACTCTCTACAACCTTTTTATATATGCAAGATTCATCTACATTTTTGATGAAGTCAACTCTTTGACTACCACATCAAAACAGATGTTCCAGCTCCACGATGCCTACTTTAATCCGTAGATTGATTTAAGCAGCTTGCACACCTTTCCGCTGCTCCCACTGTCAGCGAAGCCCTCTGGCTATGTCATATACATGCTCTCTTCTAAATCACCATTTAGAAAAGCGGTCTTGACGTCTATCCGCCGGATTTCATAGTCATGGTATGCTGCAAAGGCAAGTAGGATCCTGATGGACTTAAGCATAACCACTGGAGAAAAGGTTTCATCATAGTCGACACCGGGTCGTTGACGAAAACTTTTTGCTACAAGTCTAGCTTTGAAGGTCTCAAGCTTTCCATTTACACGAAGTTTCTTCTTAAAGATTCACTTGCCCCCAATAGGTTTTACCCCTTCAGGAGCAACTTCCAAAGTCCATACTTTGTTGGTGTACATGGATTCCATCTCAGATCGTATATCATCCAGCTATTTCACAGAGTCCCCACTTGTGATGGCCTGCTCGAAACTAGTTGGGTCATCATCTTCCATGATGCAATCCTCGCTTCCACCGTCTACGAGAAAACTGTAGTATCTCTTAGGTGGATGAAGAACCCTACTAGATCTGCGGAGTGGCTGAGCTTCGTCGGGGACTATCGAATGCTCCGGTTCTACCAAATCACCAGTTGTAGTTTGTGTTTCTGGAACTTCTTCCAGCTCTACCTCATTGCCACTAATTTTTTCACAAGAAATTCTTTTTTCTAAAAAGGTGGCATGTTGAGCAACAAACACTTTTTGTTCCTCACTATAAATCAATATAGAATCCGTGTCAAGCATCGACACAAAACATATATCCAATATGCAATATCTCGGGCTCCGGCAATCCGGACTGGCCCTTGGGCTCTGGCAATCTGGACTGGCTCAAAGCATATAATCTCATGACTACGTCGGTACCCTCCGGATATCCGCCACGTCACAAATAACCGGTCGGTAATGCTCCCTTGTCAGGCTCAACGCCATCATCTGGGACCTTCTCGTCCCGGGGTACCGCACCGTGTCCACCATGCACCCATAGACGGTTCCTCCTCCTCCTCGAATTGGGTGTATGATACCGCTCAAGAGCCGAGAAAAGTCATCGTGGACATATCTCATATCATATCATGAGAAAACCGCAATTTCTATTTTTAGAAATGATAATAATTTTATAAAATTCTTGCGGTTTCTACAAATCCTGAAATCTCATGGAAAATGCGAAATTCCAAAAATGAAGGGTCAATAACAGTGAATACCGGGCTCCCGCAATCCGGACTGGCCCATAATATCGCATGGAAAATGAATATATAAATATACATGAAATATCACAGTACTAAATGCAATATCTAAATTAGCATATAAAGGCATGCGCACTAGTACTATGTTGAAACTATCTGCTAGCAATTTATAATAATGAAGTAGTATTTTATAATGTGTACGTGACGTAACAATTACCGATGATGATGTGTGTGAGCCGGCAAGCAGGTGTATGTGTAGCATATGCATCATCGGTAATGGTGATGGTGTCTTGACAGCATGGTTTCATAATAAGAATAAAAGCACATTTAAGTATGCAATGCGATGCGAACAACAAGAATATACGGAAAATGAATAGTAAACGCAACAATAACGAAATATACTTTCATATATACGAGTCATACAATGTTTGGTGTCAGAAATCGCACGAATCGTGGTTTTAGAAAATAGGGGCTACGGTGCTTTTAAGATAAGGTACGTACTTTGAAATATCCGTAGTATCACTCGGCCTGTCTTTAAAATACTGACGATTCGTTGGTTTTGCAAATACGTATGACACGAGCCCAGTCTAACATCTACTAAATAACTACAGGACAAAACTAAAGGACTAAATGAATATGTAAGGAAATCCACCTAAGTCCGAGTCGATATATCTAGTAGTCGGAGATCCCGCCTCAATAGCGTCACGGACAATAAAATGTATATATAATGCGACATCCTCGAGTCAAGAGTGCGGATCACTCATCAAAATTATACATCATACAGCAAAATCCATCGTACGGCATCCCAAAATCGGGGTACGGGTCAATATCACATATACCTCGTTATCTAACTGGTATCATTAACATTATATCATGAATTAGTGGTACTGATATAACGTCTAGTACATTTCGATACCATCAACATATATCGTGTGTGTATGAAAACACATCGCTCAACGATCCGCTATAAAATCATGCCGTGTCTCTTAGCACGACCTAAATCACGTCACCAATTTCACGGCATCATGCCCAATCACATCGATTCATCTCGAAGTATCATATACTATCCTCATCCCCCTAGTATATGTATATATATATATATGTATATATACATACTCACATACGTATATGTATATATAAATATCCCCATATACGCATAAGAAAATCAAATGTATGCGTGTGTGTGTGCGTGTGTGCCAAACATTACTCTAGGGTTTTGTAACTAAGAATTTAACTAAAAACACTAACTTTTGATATTCTAACACTATCCCATGATCTCCTGAGGCCCCTATTACTATATATCCATGTTTCACAAAAACACATATAATATATAACATAACGCATTCGCGTGCTACACTAAGTGAAACTGCGGGGGTGCTATACGCCATCCACCCGACTTCCCTCATAGATATATATCTACTCACCTCGATCCTTGCTTGCTGAAGTCGATCTCGCCATGCTCCTCCTTGTTATCCAAAGTCCACGCGAGGGTACCTACATATTCAAATACGTCGCATCGTAATCAAGAATCAAAACGGGGAATTGAAACGGCATACGAAGAGTACATAGGTTAGAACCTACCTACTACGCATGCAAGAAGGGCCAAACAAATCCTCGATGTCGATATACAAACGTCAAACCATCGAGTTAAAACCCAAATACCAAAACCAAAGTTAAAAACGAAGGCGCAAAACGAAACATAACATAAGAAAACTCTTCCAGATTTTTCCTCAGGTTGAATTAGCCAAGGTGTGAGAAGGAAAGGAAGAAGAAGAAGAATGAAGGGAATGTAGAGAATGAGCCATGGTCAATGAACCCCTCATCTCTCTCTCTCTCTTCTCTCTCTTGCCCATACCTTCTTGTCTCCCCATGCCACTTATTTTTTTATTTCTTTTTTCCTTTTTCTTTTATTTTCTTTACCTTTAAAACAAAGCCATGAATGAAAAAGAAAAAGCCATGGTAGGAAAATGTAAAAAATGTGTAATAGCACATGGTGCATGTCATGTGCATAAAACACCATCAATGTGTAATTAGTGAACATTAATCAAGTTTAGAAATAACTTGCATATAACAAATTATAAAAATTTATAATTTTCCTAAATCACCTAAATCCTTCCAAAAATTACCATTCAATTTAATTTTCCAATATTTTCCAAACTATCGGTATATAATTATACCACATCATTAAAATATTTTCCACCTATTAAAATATTCATAATATTTATTATTTTAGTTATATAAATTCCCCAAAATAATATTTTATTTTTCTGAAATGTTACAGTCTTCCCCGCTTAAATAAATTCGGTCCCCGAATTTAAATTTAAACCCTTCAAATACTAAAACATTTCAATAAAATAATCAAGTCGCCGGGGCTCCTAAATCATACATAAAACGTATCTTAGCGCAACGCATGCGTATGAAAACGAGTCTATAACTCAAATCAAAACTCCGTCAAGCATCACGCAATCATCGGAGTTATGATGAAGATACCAATGTCAAAGTTCAATACAAAAACCAACATGATATTTATCAAAACTATAATATGTACATAGTAAGCATCGTTGTAAACTCGACAAAACATCTGAAAGAAATGCATGCCAAACCTTTTTGCAAATCCCCATGCGATGCGCGTATCACGGCACAAGTAGAGGACGTTTATTGTAAGAAAATAACTATATATATATATCCTTTGTTTAACATACACGTCCCGCCGTTTTAAAAATAATTTAGAAGGGTTTCCTTTGTAATTCGTGTCATCATGGGCACGTATGTAAATACCGAGACTATAGCTCCCCTTTTTTTGGAAATCCCTTCAATAACTATCGATGCATGCAAAAACATATTCAGGTACTGTCCTCTGACTAGTCCTGCTCGGTTACTATATCAAATAGTAAATATCAATAAAACGTACTGCTCAAAAGAATCATACTCAATAGTACATGTAACAATGCCACGTGCGTATCGTGCGCACAGAAATCGAAATCCATGAAGGTGCTATACATGTGCACAGAAACAAAATCTAAGTCCAACGGGTGTGCACGAAAACACCTGTCAAGGGAAATGAGTGTGCCTGACAAAAATATCTGGTGCATCTGATATGCATGAAAATCCCGATTTAGTGCATTTGGTGTGCACCAAAATCGCATCAAGTGCGCCAAGTATGCGCAAGAATCCAAACTAAGTGCACAAGGTGCACGAAACAAATATCGAGTATCATAATCAAAATCGACGGTATACAACACATTTCAATCCAAATCAGGTATACCGTGGTATATAATCTCACAACCACGTGCGTCAGTGTTCAAAAAATCGAATCAAAGTACTAGAAATAGATGAAAACTATATCGGAGGCACAAATCAAATCTGATACATGCAATAGGCATGAATCAAGATCGTCTTCTCGAATGATATCAAACCGAAACCGAGTGCAACTGTGGTGCACAAAAACTCAATCATGCAAATAAATCGTCCAAAACACCGAAATCCAAAATAACGGAAACAGTCCCGCTCAGGCACATCCTCTAAAGATCTCTGGCCAACTATCATGGTCACTCATAACATTTCTCGTCAACGATGCCAAACTCTGGCCTACTAGGTGTGCACAATACGAGTGATCCTGGATCCAGGTCTTCTCGTTTTGTATTTCCAGAAAGATCTTGTCGGGGTCTTTCCCAATCTTGTTTCGGCCGAACTGCCCGGAAATTACCACCCTTTACTAAATCCATTTCTTGTTCCGGAACGACTGTTTACTCATCACGACTCCTTCTGGAAGATATATCCATATTCAACGCGTCTGCATGCGTATCACATTTCTGGTGCCAATGGAGTGGAACATCATCTCATCAAAATCTCGTACGAACCTCTTAGTCCACTTTTCTTTAATATCGACTGATTCGGACTCGTCTCTTCGTAGCTGTATGGACTGCGCTACAACGGCTATACTCATACCTAAAGTCCCCCAAGTAATGTATCCCATCACATGATATCCGAACGACGTCAAACTTTTCGATCGATTCATCAAAGACCCAAAATTCCCCGAGAGCTCAACTCTTGAGAACAGTTTAATAATATCCAGTACATGCCACAGAACCTATGGACCAACCGTAGAAGGGCAAACCCAAGCCTCATTAATGGTACCGCGGAACTGCCGCAAACCCTAAGGTTCAAAAACGTTCTCATGGTCCTTATATCGAGTTAGGGTTTCATTCTTCTAGAGGGTCCAAAGAATTACTTGCATATTTTTCCGAATACCTTAAACATGGAAAATGGGTTTTTGACATTCGGTCGTCTTCTATCTGTTAGTTATATGTATGCCCTAGAGGCCATTACTGTACATTGGATGTATATTGTGGTGGATGCTGGGACATATATAGGAAGGACTTTCTTGCTCAACATGATAGTACGCTATCTGGTTGCTCTTTGTCTTAACGTGTATACTTTCCGTCTCTCTGTTACATGTTGATAAAGCCCTTAGGATGTGTACTCGACTTCCAAGACTATGATGCTGATCATACTAGCGGGGCCTGGATAGTCCATGAGTACATCCTTGAAATGTTCCTAGTCAAGGGAATATCGAGACGGGGCATCGATATTCCAGAGTAGACTAGCGTATATCTTCTCGACCCATGCGATGGGCGATGGATGATCCCATATCCATTGGTGTTTGACATCGGAGATGGTATGCGGGTGCTCAGTAGAGACTGGGTACACTGAACGGACTCGCCGAGAACTCCCAGATGGTATTATACCTCACGTCAGATGGCAGTTCTCTGGTGACACTGGTACAGCTTAGTCTGTTGACCCGAGATCGTCATAGAGTCTTGTGTGTCTCCCATTGTGCATTGATTTCCACCCTACCACGGCTCTACTGAGTCATGCAAACAGGTGGTTTTTGGGTACAGTCCCGATTCACATGGAGGCAATGAGCGATAGGAGGGGATTCGTCTCTCCCGGTATTGGGGGTTGATGTTGCGCAATGCACGACTGGCCATAACAGGAAATCCCTGGCCAGGGTTGCAGTGATATACTGGTAAGAGTTATCAGTAGTTTCACGAATGTTATGGACCTCAAGTCGGCATGACTTATCGAGCTATTGGGGTCTGACGTTTACCACCCCTAGGCGAGATATGCGACATATCAGACGAACAGACCGGATTGTACGGTAAGTGTTACTGGTTGGATTCACAGGAGTGTGAGCGGGCTTGCTCGTCGATCTTCTGATCGCTCAATACCCGGGTGGCCGTTACGTTTAGCAGACCGCTTGCGGCTTGTGGGTGTTTGATATGATCAACATCTGCTGCCGGCGTATTGACGAGTCTTCAGAGTCCTACACAGAGGTTTCATGGCTCAAGCGAAACGAAATAGGAGCGCATATGAGATATGTGCGGGACCGAGAATAATGCGTGTATGTGATACCGTATTCTATTCTCGCGATGAATGTATCGATTAGTTATATGCGATATAACCTAGTTATCGAATCAAGGATTGATTCGATAAGCCGATACATTGGATACTAGCCGGTTATATGCGATATGACCGGATCATTGAATCAAGTGTTGATTTAATGATTTAATGCATAATTATATATATTTGATATATTACTTTGCATTAACTAGTATTGGTTCACTTTAAAAGGATTTTCTCACTTGAATTGTGCAAGTTGTATATGTGATATACTTTTGTGCACAAGATTGTATCATGTTTGATGATACTTGCTCTTTTGGGTTTGTGTAAAGATTAAACCATGTTTAGTGAATGGTTAGGGTTTCTTTTCTCTTATTTATTTATCCAATTATTATTGTTTTGGAAAAGATAAAGAGAAAAAGAAATGGTGGCTTATTTTGTTTTTTCTTTAAAGCTTCTTGAAGCTTTGAACAAGTCTACCATTCTTGTCTCTTCTTTAACCCTAACCACTCATCTAAACCTTAGTTAAATCTCTACACTAAACCATGGTTGAAGTTATGATAAGTATTCTTTTTATTTTCCTTTTTAATTAACTTATCATATCTTCTTCTTCTTCTTCATCTTCTTCTTCCATGAAGAAAGCTAGTGACCATCATTGGCAACTAGTGAAATCAAGTGAGAAATCCAATTCTAAAGTCTACCCACTTCCTATTTCTTCATCCTCTACCTCTTGCCAAGTTGTATAGGGTGTTTACTTCACAAGTTTTCAAAGCTTGGTGAAGTTTGAGCTTGTTCTTGTGATGCCTCGACGTAGATCATCTTCGGCATCGAACCGACGATCAAGCCCGCCCATTCTTCGATGATGCCAATGCTAGAGTCAAGGGTTCGATTTGGACAGCGGAGGGAGATCATCGCGGAGCTTAGGAAGTGGTAGACCGGATCTACAAAGGTTGTAGCCCCTTCCCTTTAGCTATATTTCCGTTTACTTACTCGCTTCGCCTATATATCTAGTTAACGATCCATTCTAGGGTTTCTCGGCACCGTATTTTTTAGAAATTTGCATGGATGATGACTTGTGAGACCTCACTAGGGTCCCTAGGAACCTTTCAGTGGTATCAGAGCCTAACTAGGGCCTTAGGCGAAGTCCCGACGGAATTAGAAGTCCGATCGACCCAAAACCCCGACTTTAAAAATGCTCTCTGGACATTTCTGTAAAATGTGGATTTTTGTAGATTAAAAATATTCAGAAAAATCAGCAGGGGATTGTAAGGGTTACTGCAAAATTCGATCGCCTAATTCCTTAAAAGCACCGCGGATCCACGGCATGAGCATGCTCATGCGGCGGTTCCGCGGCAGTTTTGTCCTTTTGTGCATCGAAGTTTGGACCGTAATTCTCAGTAAAATGTGCTGGTTTTCCTGGGAATATTTTAATATTTATTCCAGAGTTTTATTTTCTGGGTTGTATTGGGACTCGGTGTATTCGATCGGACTGTCTAATTTTTGTCGGTGTGCTTTTCCGGGTGTTTTTTAGAATATGTTAAAAAGTTCGACCGGATATAAATACCCACTTTTTCCCCTGCCGGGAAATTTCCAATTGTTGGATTTTTCCGTAGTTTAACGACGTTCTAAGTAGTGCAAGTAACGCGATGGACCCTCTAGAAGACAGCAAACCTTAACTCGATTATGTGACCGTCTTGAACTGCCCTTTGAACCTTCGGGTTTGGGGCAGTACGGCGTGCCACATGTGAGGCGTTGGCTTGACCCTTCTACGGCTGGACCGTTGGTACGGAGGCATGAACTGAATGCTGCTAGACTTATTTCATGTGTTGAGCTGTATCGGAAAAACTTGGGTGTTCGATTGTTCGATCGAAAAGTTTAGCATTTTCTATTTATCCGGAATGTGATACAATAATTGGAATTCACAAATTGTTATGAGATAACGGAATGAATATTATAAACGTAGCAGTTTAGTCTCACTTGATAGGTTGCCACGGAATTTTGATGTGATCAAAAGTCCGTCGCAATCACGTAGCGTACGCGGATACTCGCCGGGTAAACTTGATAAACAGCCTCACCCCATAGCCCCGACCAAGTGACTGTAGGAGAACCCCGTCGCCGAAAGCATCCGCCCGGGTGCTCGCGGCAGCGGTGTTCCGCCTTGGTGCACTTCGTCGACGGCATCGGGGGTGCGGCCGCCTACTAAAGTTTGCGAGGAGCATTCGATCAGTTTTTCGGGAATCTTGTTGAATTGCCCGACTTGATATTGAAAAGTGTTTTCGATAATGAGACCAAAATGCGGGGTTTATAATTGTTAGGCATGCGATGTCTAAAGAATTCATTTGGTCAGGCATGCGATGTCTGAGGTGGTTGTGGATTCCAACTGTTGTAGTTTTACACTTTCTTTTCTGTGACCGTAAGTGTAATATGTGATATCGCCGGTTTCGTTGCTATATGTCAACGACAATTAGGATGCGCATATTTACTTACGTTGATGACATGTGATGTTATGTGTTGCTGGATATGTTATATTGGATCGTCGTGTTTGAATAGCCGGGGTTTTTTATGTGAGATGGGTGTTTTTCATTTTCATTCATGTAAAAACTTGTATGTAATATTCTTTTATTGGGGCACTTCCAGGTTGCGGAAGTTGTCACCGTTGATGTATATTATTTACTTTTCTGCACTAGGATAAACCCAAAGAGGGGAGCACAAGTAACCGGGTTCTAGGGTCCAGAGGGAGACCATCTCGAGGAGTCGAGTCCGAGTCTCCTAACCCTAGAATTGGTAGGGTTGCTTGCCGCTCTCGTAGGGGTCTAGGGGTGTGGGATTGGCTATTCATCACGACCGTGGAATCCGTGTTTTATACTGGCTCGTATTGAAAACACGGACGTCCTAGTATATCCAATATTTCATATGATTCTTTCTGCTGCGTTATCTGTGATGTGATCATGCGATGTTCTGTGCTCTGTTCAGATAGATGTAGTATATAGTGTATATGATATATTATATAGACGTTACTCATGTTTTACACCCGCGCTAGCCCTACCCCGCTCTGCCGTCAGTTACCTAACCTAACGGTGCACGAGGGGACATCGAGGCGAATGCGGATGGCATAAGTGTACGTCATATTTATCTGTGATGTTTAGGTAATTTAAATGATGGGATATTCATTAATGAGATTAATGAAAGAAAATAAACCTAATTGATGTTGTGGAATCGAATTTCAAAATAAAACAGGTAGCTACAGTTCTTGCTTTGCATCGTGGTGTTCCTTGTAGAACATCCTGCACCTTATTCGATAAGGAAAGGACCGAGATCCCTTCACCGGGAGTGACTCCTTTAGCAATAACTGGCAGATGCTACAACCCTCGGTTTGTCTTTGATCGCTTCTATAGTTTCCGCTTTGCACAGTGATATATATGATATATCCCGCACCTCATTCGACGAGGAAAGGGCCGACGATCCCTTCACCGGGAGTGACCCCTTTAGCAAAACTAGAAAAGCCTCAAAAACATTCCATTTAAAAACCATTTGATTCCGCAACGAGATCAAGTTCAAAGCGTTAAAGGTTTTCACAAAAACCATTCGCAACCCTCCGTCATTTTAGGAAGTAGAGTACTTAGTATTCGTGCTGTGTTTGTTGACCATAGTCAAGGCACAGTGTACGGTAGCTAAGTGATGTCTTCCTACACCGCATATGATGCGATTTGTTAGGACAGTCGCGTGACTTTGTTGACCTTAGTTAAGGGTCATGTGGGTGGGTCTAATTAATCACGAAATGACGGGTATAACTTGACTAGTACTTATGATTTGTTGACCATAGTTAAGGTCATAGGTGCTAGGGGTAAAAACCTTTATCGGGAGTTTCAAGTGTTGAAATTTGCAATGAGATTGCATACCTTCTATATGATAGTTGGATCCCGATACCCACTGCGAGTAATTGTTACTCCTGGGAGAGTTTTGCACTTTGCAATTAGCCGATCAAGTAGGTGTCTAGAAAGGTGTCAACGGGGTTACGCCTCTGGGAAAACGAGGTTTACTGTAATTAGGTCCGTGCGAAAGCACGGGGAACCTCCCTCAAAGTACCGACACTGGCCTGGCTGAAAGATTGGCGAACTTGTAGAGTGTAATTAATCCCGGCTAGTCTTTCCTTTTAGGGTTTGAAGGAAGATTTGATAAAAACAGTGGGAGCCATCCTGATTAGATAAAATATATAACCAATCTAATCTTGCAAGAGCGCACGCTGAGTGTTTTCTTCTCTCTCTCTCCTGGTAGCGACCATATCACGCCTTAATCAAGATAATAATATGGATGTATTGACCGAACCCGCTTGTTATACTGAGCTGGGGAACGTTGGTCCCGCTCCAACTTATAATTGTTATAAGACAGAGCAGGAAATTGGGGAATACCAGAATTCCTATGCCGCCCAAACGAAGAAAGTACATATGATGCATCTCCTTCGGGTGTGTTCATTACAAAGAACTGTTTCTCAGTATCCTCTACATCCTGCGTATATGATACCGGATCAGGATCCCAGATATGTAATCTGTTACATAGGGCTACAAAAAGGTAGAAAAACTGAGAACGGGTGATAAGTTTCATGAGACAGAAAACGGGGCAAGTGTTGCAGCCAAGTCTGTTGGTCACTGTCACCCTGTATTACGAATACATTGATTCTGAACAAATGCTATTAGATACCGAACCTGATATACAAAATCATATCAGTCTCTTTATTACTAAAGAAAGGATATAATTTTGTATTGATGGATAATGTTTTGAACATTTCCTATATCAAAAGTTGATCGGTTCAGGCACATTATCTAAAAGCATTGAAGTTCTAAATCAAACTCCAGTTCCTAGTATACAGAACACACACAAGAGGAAGAGTTCAGAAATGAACAAATCCTTCTTGGGGCATTGTAGACTAGGTCACATCAATGCGACCCGACTGGCTGAAGTTACATTTTAGATGCATATTTAAATCAGTTTGAATTTACATCTTGTGAAACTTGCCAGTCATGTCACAAAGATTAGATGACCATAGCTCTGTTTATTAGAAACAGAGAAAGAGTTAGTAAACTCTTGGGACTGATACATAATGATGTATGTAAAGTCTCCTGTCTATACATGCCAGGACTGGTTCTTTATACTTCATTATATTCTCTGATAATCTCTCAAGATTCAGTCATATGTTCCTGTTGAAACATAAGTCCGAACCTTTTGAGATATTCACAGAATATAAGTTAGAAGTAGAGAACCAAAATACGGGTATAAGTATTATGTCCTATGATAAGATCAGGGAGGAGAATACTTGTGCATAGAATTCCTGGACTATTCTAAAGGAGGATAAGATTCTCTCTGAGTGCTACTCCTCTGAATACACCACAGCACAACGGTGTATCAGGACGGAGCAATTGCACAATATTAGATATGGTGTGCTCTATGATGAGTATTACTGAGTTACCCATTTCCTTTTGGGGTTATGCACTTGAGAAGCTGCATACCTATTGAATTAGATTTGAATCAAATCACTGCCTACCACTCCATATAAGATATGGTGTGGGAAGATCCTATCTCTTAAGCGAGTTAAGATTTGGGGTTTTCCGGCCTATGTTTAAAGAAAAATCCGGACAAGATCGAGGCAGGATCAGTTCTGTAGAACTGGAAAGGTTCCAGCTATACAAAACTGCAGTTGATGATTTGACAGAACCAAAGGATTCTATAGTTCCCGACGAACCTCAGCCTCTCCGCCGATCTAGTAGGGTTCCTCATCCGCCTGAGTGATACCTCGGTTTCTCGATGACAGTGGGAGCAAGGATTGCATCATGAGATGATGACCCAACTAGTTTCGAGCAGGCCATCGAGAGTAGGGACTCTGTAAGAATGGCTGGATGCTTAGCGATCTGACATGGAATCCATGTACACCAGCAAAGTATGGACTTTAGCTGCTATATCTGAAGGATTAAATCCCTATCAGGAGCAAGTATATCTTGAGAAGATTACTTGGTGTAGATGGAAAAGTTGAGACTTTCAAAGCTAGACTTGTTAAAGTTTTTCGTCATCGACCAGGCATGGATAATGATGAAACCTTTTTCCAGTAGCTATGCTTAAGTCTATCCAGATCCTACTTACCACGGCTACATACCATGACTACGATATCTGGCGGTTGGATGCCATGACTGTTTTTTTTTAAATACTGATTTAGAAGAGAACGTCTATAAGAACACAGCCAGAGGTCTTCGTAAAACAGTGGGAGCAGCGGAAACGTGTGCAAGTTGCTTTACATAATGAAGCAGGCATCGCGGAGTTGAAACGTCTGTTTTGATGTGATAGTCAAAGTGTTTGACTTCATCAAAATGGTAGACGAACCTTGTATATACAAAAAGGGTAGTAGAGAGTAAGGTGGTCATCTTCGTTTTGTACGTAGACAACATACTCTTGATAGGAAAAGAGTTTCCTATACTACGATCGGTCAATCTCCTATTATCACAAGGATTCTCCAAATAGGATAAAGATGATACCTCCTAAATCCTGAGATTTGGACCTATGAGATAGATCTAAAGGGATATTAGGGTTCTCACTAGGTATAGTGAGATTGTATCAATCGATCCTGGGGAGAATCACTGGAAGTGTTCCAGGGTGATAAAGACGACTGAATGTCAGTCACAGGCACTGTCTTTACCCTCAGTAAAGGGACGGTATGTTGGAAGAGTTCCAAGCTAGATACCGTGGCAAACTAGACGATAATGGCTGGTAACATCGCTATTGAAGATACTACCAAAGAGGAAGTTTGGGTGTATATTGGTTCATAAGATGAACTAGGTTCCTGCCATTGTATGACAATGGAAGTGTGGCTTTGGCCCTGGAACCCTGGTCCCATCAGTGACCCAGACAAATTCTGAGGAAGCATCACCTGATCATGGAGATAGTTGATCTCCGGGGTGATCGAGGTTAGGAGAGTAGACTCAGAGGACAACACGGCGGATCCACTCACGAAGGCCTTTTCCCAAAGAGAGACTTTTAGGGGATGGTTGAGTATGCGATACTGCAACCACTGCTACAGATGGCCCTAGTGCAAGTGGGAGATTGTTAGTTATATGTATGCCCTAAAGGCCATTACTGTACATTGGATGTATATTGTGGTGGATGCTGGGACATATATAGGAAGGACTTTCTTGTTCAACATGATAGTACGCTATCTTGTTGCTCTTTGTCTTAACGTGTATACTTTCCGTCTCTCTGTTACATGTTGATAAAGCCCTTAGGATGTGTACTCGACTTCCAGGACTATGATGCTGATCATACTAGCGGGGCCTGGATAGTCCATGAGTACATCCTTGAAATGTTCCTAGTCGAGGGAATATCGAGACGGGGCATCGATATTCCAGAGTAGACTAGCGTATATCTTCTCGACCCATGCGATGGGCGATGGATGATCCCATATCCATTGGTGTTTGACATCGGAGATGGTATGCGGGTGCTCAGTAGAGACTGGGTACACTGAACGGACTCGCCGAGAACTCCCAGATGGTATTATACCTCACGTCAGATGGCAGTTCTCTGGTGACACTGGTACAGCTTAGTCTGTTGACCCGAGATCGTCATAGAGTCTTGTGTGTCTCCCACTGTGCTTTGATTTCCACCCTACCACGGCTCTACTGAGTCGTGCAAACAGGTGGTTTTTGGGTACAGTCCCGATTCACATGGAGGCAATGAGCGATAGGAGGGGATTCGTCTCTCCCGGTATTGGGGGTTGATGTTGCGCAATGCACGACTGGCCATAACAGGAAATCCCTAGCCAGGGTTGCAGTGATATACTGGTAAGAGTTATCAGTAGTTTCACGAATGTTATGGACCTCAAGTCGGCATGACTTATCGAGCTATTGGGGTCTGACGTTTACCACCCCTAGGCGAGATATGCGACATATCAGACGAACAGACCGGACTGTACGGTAAGTGTTACTGGTTGGATTCACAGGAGTGTGAGCGGGCTTGCTCGTCGATCTTCTGATCGCTCAATACCCGGGTGGCCGTTACGTTTAGCAGACCGCTTGCGGCTTGTGGGTGTTTGATATGATCAACATCAGCTGCCGGCGTATTGACGAGTCTTCAGAGTCCTACACAGATGTTTCCTGGCTCAAGCGAAACGAAATAGGAGCGCATATGAGATATGTGCGGGACCGAGAATAATGCATGTATGTGATACCGTATTCTATTCTCGCGATGAATGTATCGATTAGTTATATGCGATATAACCTAGTTATCGAATCAAGGATTGATTCGATAAGCCGATACATTGGATACTAGCCGGTTATATGCGATATGACCGGATCATTGAATCAAGTGTTGATTTAATGATTTAATGCATAATTATATATATTTGATATATTACTTTGCATTAACTAGTATTGGATCACTTTAAAAGGATTTTCTCACTTGAATTGTGCAAGTTGTATATGTGATATACTTTTGTGCACAAGATTGTATCATGTTTGATGATACTTGCTCTTTTGGGTTTGTGTAAAGATTAAACCATGTTTAGTGAATGGTTAGGGTTTCTTTTCTCTTATTTATTTATCCATTTATTATTGTTTTGGAAAAGATAAAGAGAAAAAGAAATGGTGGCTTATTTTGTTTTTTCTTTAAAGCTTCTTGAAGCTTTGAACAAGTCTACCATTCTTGTCTCTTCTTTAACCCTAACCACTCATCTAAACCTTAGTTAAATCTCTACACTAAACCATGGTTGAAGTTATGATAAGTATTCTTTTTATTTTCCTTTTTAATTAACTTATCATATCTTCTTCTTCTTCTTCATCTTCTTCTTCCATGAAGAAAGCTAGTGACCATCAATGGCAACTAGTGAAATCAAGTGAGAAATCCAATTCTAAAGTCTACCCACTTCCTATTTCTTCATCCTCTACCTCTTGCCAAGTTGTCTAGGGTGTTTACTTCACAAGTTTTCAAAGCTTGGTGAATTTGGAGCTTGTTCTTGTGATGCCTCGACGTAGATCATCTTCGGCATCGAACCGACGATCAAGCCCGACCATTCTTCGATGATGCCAATGCTAGAGTCAAGGGTTCGATTTGGACAGTGGAGGGAGATCATCGCGGAGCTTAGGAAGTGGTCGACCGGATCTACAAAGGTTGTAGCCCCTTCCCTTTAGCTATATTTCCGTTTACTTACTCGCTTCGCCTATATATCTAGTTAACGATCCGTTCTAGGGTTTCTCGGCACCGTATTTTTTAGAAATTTGCATGGATGATGACTTGTGAGACCTCACTAGGGTGCCTAGGAACCTTTCACTATCGACTCTCAACGTACCTGTATGAAATCTTCTCAAGCTAATGACCTCGCATCGAGGTATGTAAATGAACCACATGTCCTAGTCAGTCATCCATGGGTGACCAGCGATCCTCTATCACATCTCTACGTACATCTCGTGTTGCAATAGCTTTAAACATCTGGGGCGTTATTTTGTCATTCGCAGCAACATTTGGCTCATTCGTCCGAAAGCTAAGCAGTGCCTCAATCATCAAGAATAACGGTGCAATGACGGTCATCATATTCTCGCCGGCCTCTATTAGTGGCCCAATCCACTGGTGCTGATCTGCATGTTCGAGAAATTTTAGTAAAAGCAATTCATCAAATGCTCATGGCGCGAAAAACACAATAAAAGACACATCTATGCAATCGTGTGTCACCGGAATTACGCCCTGGTCAGTCCACATCCAAGTTGAGCTCATGCTGACAACAACACTAGCCGCAGCTCTCTATGCTCATGCAATCGTGGTAACAAAACCGCCAACCGATATCGATGACGACAGATCATATGAATGAATAGAATACTGTGCAAAGAAATGTACATCCTAAGCCTTCTTAAGCGGAGTAGCGTATCATAAGTATGCCGCGGAACATACATACGGTACGTTACTCTCCTTAAGTCACCTACTCCGTCAACCAAGTCAACCTATGCGACGAAAGTTCGGGTCTAATACCCCCTCGACCAAGTTTAAGTTCCGTATGGTCAAGCCTAGGTTCCGAAGATATATAAACGCCCTAGACTCCGCATAGTCAAATACAGCCTCGAACCAAGATTAAACCTAACGCTCTGATACCAACTTTGTCATGACCCGAAATAGCATGTGACTGGCACTTGAATCATATGATGTCTATATGACTCCATCTAATTCAAGTAAGCTAAAAGCCCATAAATCTAAACCATTTGAAAAGAGTGTAAAGGGAACCTTAGTTTAAAAGCAAGTGTGTTAACAAAATGAGACGCAGTATGTGCTTTTCAAACATCAAGTCAATTCCAAATATTTCGGTAGAGTTTCTTTTGTAAATTCTGGCCCTAAACGGGTACAAACATGCATAATATAAAGGCACCCCCAAGCGGGAGATAGCTCTTCGCCAATTAGCAGACGTAACCACGCAATGCAATATAATATACAACGCTGAAGGGCAAGGATCCAAACTCATCAAGAAAAGCAATATCCATCAGAAAACCAAAGGAAAACCATAATAATACAGCGCGCGGCTCTAAGGTCGAAAGAATATACAACCGGTCTTCTAAGTCTATCAAATATACAAGTCTGGTTGATGGAGTTACTAGATACAACTGAAATATATACAAATGCAATATCACAGTAATAAATTCAATATCTAAATTAGCATATAAAGGCATGCGCACCAGTACTATGTCGAAACTATCAGCTAGCAATTTATACTAATGAAGTAGTATTTTCTAATGTGTACGTGACATAACAATTACCGATGATGATGTGTGTGAGTTGGCAAGCAGGTGTACGTATAGCATACGCATCATCGGTAATGGCGCCGGTGTCCTGACAGAATGGTTTCATAATAACAATAAAAGCACATTTAAGTATTCAATGCGATGCGAACAACAAGAATATACAGAAAATGAATAGTAAACGCAACAATAACGAAATATACATTCCTATATACGAGTCATACAGTTTTTGGTGTCAGAAATCGCACGAATCGTGGTTTTAGAAAATAGGGGCTACGGTGCCTTTAAGAAACGGTACGTCCTTTAAAATATCCGTAGTATCCTTCAGCCTGTCTTTAAAATACTCATGATTCATTGGTTTTGTAAATACGTATGACTCGAACCCAGTCTATCATCTTCTAAGTAACTACAAGAAAAAACTAAAAGACTAAACGAATAGGTAAGGAAATCCACCTAAGTCCGAGTCGATATATCTAGTATCGGTGATCCCGCCTCAATAGCGTCACGTACAATAAAATGTATATATAATGCGACTTCCTCGAGTCAAGAATGCGGATCAATCATCATAATTATACATCCAACGGTGAAATCCATCATACGACATCCCAAAATCGGGGTACGGGTCAATATCACATATACCTTATTATTTAACTGGTATCATTATCATCATATCATGAATTAGTGGTACTGATCTAACGTCTAATACATTCCGATACCATCAACATATATCGCGTGTGTATGAAAACATATCGCTCAACGATCCGCTATAAAATCATGTCGAGTCTCATAGCACGACCTAAATCACGTCACCGATCTAACGACATCATGCCCAATCACATCGACTCGTCTCCAAGTATCATGTACTATCCTCATCGCCCGAGTATATATATACATATATATATATACACACATATAAGTGTATATATATATATATATCCCCATATACGCACAAGAAAATCAAATGTATTCGTGTGTGTGCGCGTGTGTGCCAAACTTTACTCTAGGGTTTCGTAACTAAGAATTTAACTAAAAACACTAACTTCTAATATTCTTCCACTATCCCATGATCTCCTAAGGCTCCTATTACTATATATCCATGTTTCAAAAAAACTCATATAGTATATAACATAACGCATTCATGTGCTACACTAAATGAAACTGCGGGGGTGCTATACACAATCCACCCGACTTCCCCCGTAGATATATATCTACTCACCTTGATCCTTACTTTCCGAAGTCGATGTCACCATGCTCCTCCTTGTTTTCCAAAGTCCACACGAGGGTACCTACATATTCAAATACGTCACATCGTAATCAAGAATCAACATGAGGAACTAAAATGGCATGCGAAGAGTACATAGGTTAGAACCTACGAACTACGCATGCAAGAAGGGCCAAACAAGTCCTCGATGTCGATGTACAAACGTTAAACCATCGAGTTAAAACCCAAATACAAAAACCAAAGTTAAAACGAAGTCGCAAAATGAAACAACAACATAAGAAAACACCTCCAGATTTTTCCCCAGGTTGAATTAGCTAAGGTGTAAGAAGGAGAAGAAGAAGAAGAAGAATGAAGGGAATGTAGAGAATGAGCCATGGTCAATGAACCCCTCACCTCTCTCTCTTTCTCTCTCTTCTCTCTCTTGCCCATACCACCTTGTTTCCCCATGCCACATATTTTTTATTTCTTTTTCCTTTATCTTTCCTTTTTCTTTTCTTTTCTTTACCTTTAAAACAAAGCCATGCATGAAAAAGAAAAAGCCATGGTAGGAAAATGTAGCAAATGTGTAATAGGACATGGTGCATGTCATGTGCATAAAACACAATCAATATGTAATTAGTAAACATTAATCAAGTTTAGAAATAACTTGCATATAAAAAATTATAAAAATTTATAATTTGCCTAAATCACCTAAATCCTTCCAAAAAGTACCATTCAATTTAATTTTCCAATATTTTCCAAACTATCGGTATATAATTATACCACATCATTAAAATATTTTCCACCCATTAAAATATTCATAATATTTATTATTTTAATTATATAAATTCCTAAAAATAATATTTTATTTTTCTCAAATATTATAGATAACTATGGATCTTCGTAGTGATACGGAATATTCCGGAGAAAAGCAAAGGGTAAAAGTAGTAGTGGCAATGATGTATGCAACTCTGACAATCCAAAAGCTATTGTTTTAAGAATGTTCGGTTAACTTGGTCACTGAGTTATAGTCTAGGGTCGAGACATGGTCGCTGCCAAAGAGAGAGAGAAAAGAAACACTCTGCGTGCACTCTAACCTAGATCAGAATGGTCAATCACTTTATCTAATTATGATGTCTCCCACTGTATCCTTAAATTCTCCTCCAAAGCTGAAAGGAGAATTATTCGGTATCATCTAAAATCACTCGAGGAGTAAACCAACTCATCAGTGGGTATCGGGATCCAACTATCATCGCATGATAACCTGATGGAATCCACTCACGTTATCACACTCCAGAAGGTATACGCATGCCTGGCAAGTTTCCTGTATGTTTGAAACTCCCGATGTGATTTTTAACCCATGCTCTTATGACCTTGACGAAGTTCAACAAATAATAAGTCACATGTCAAGTTCTACCCGTCATTGTCCAGGTTAATTTGATCCCACCCGTACTCGCCCTTGAAGAAGGTCAATAAGGCTGTATGACTGTCCTGAACCAACACATCTATCTATACAACAGAAAAGTAACAAACAGCAACCATACACTATGCCTTGACGAAGGTCAACAAACATAACATGAATACTAAATGCTACTCGCCTGAAATGACGTAGGGCTATGAATGGTTTTAGGCGAAAAACCTTTAACGTAACGAACTTGATATCGTTGAAGGAACCGAATATCTTTTTACAAATATATTATGGTGAAAACCTTTGCTAAATTGGTCACTACCGGCGAAGGGATCTCGGCTCTTTCCTCGTGGAATGAGATGCAGGATATTCTCACTGAATACCGCGATGCAAAGCAAAAAGTAATCGACTATAGTGAAGTTATTAACTTCATGCAAAGTTCTTCCCAAGGGGTCACTTCCGATGAACGGATCTCGGCCCTTGCCTCGTCAAATGGGGTGCAGGATATTCATAACCGAATACCGCTGTGCAAAAAAAAGAAAATGTCCTTGTAATAAAAGCTTTTGAAAAAAATTTCCAACAACATCGAATAGGTCTATTTTCCTTGCATTGATCTGAATCAACACAGTCCCATCAATTAATTACACCACAAAAGAATGAAAATATGATGTACGTATATGCTATCCGCATTCGCCACTGGGTCCCGTCATCACCCGTTAGGTTACTTAACTAACAACAGAGCGGGAACTGGACTAGCGCGGGTGTAAAACATATACAACATCTACTAGTATATATATATATATAGCAATATACAATAATCGCTCCAGGTATGATAAATGCAACATCACAGACAAGCGATAAGCATCACAGAACAATACAGATAATCTGGGAGCCCCGGGTTTCCTTTGAGCCTCAAGTGAAACTCGACGTTCCCCTGGTCGTGTGGATAGCCTGTGCAATTAAAACCTAGACCCCTAAGAGCGCGGAAATTTACCCGCCAAAAGCAGAAGTGAGGCAGCCCCCTTCAACAAAGTCAATGGGCCACCCAACACTTCACGGAATCCGGTAACTTGAGCACCTCTCCATAGGTCAACCTGTACCCCCTACGAGTGCAGCGATTAGCTCACCAATTCTAGAGTGGGGACCCTCCTTCTCAACACCATGAGATGCGGACCCGTTGCCCTCCAGAACCCGGCCATCCGTGCACTCCATCGTGAGGTAATCCTATTACGGAAAAGAAAATATGTACAACGGTGACATCGACCTCAACCCAGTCGTTCCCTAAAAAAATAATATACAAATAGACAGTGACGGCAGTCCACATGTCGGACGCTCACCCCGCGATATCAAATGTACAAATAAAACTAAATTCTACTAACATTGTAGCCAAGCTATCAACCACGACGAATCCGCAACAACACAGCATGACACAGAACATCAACGTTAATGTCATGTTCACAAACCCGTCTAAAAGAACTATAGTAATTATACTGGTTGTACCGCTCTAATGACATTCACGGTCGCAGATAGAAATGTAACTACTATAAAACATTAAACAATTTTAGAAATATCGACTTCGAAATAACCCCGAATAGCCCCCAACTACTAGATAAAACCATATCAAAACCACTAAACCAACATTCCAGAGACCAGGCCACAACCTAAATATGAAACCTAAACTCATTAAAGAGGCCATCCAGCTCGGTTTTTGAGGCTTTGTGCTTGGCCAAAAATAGTTGGAAATGGTTCGTATTTGGGGTGCAGCCTAGTGGTCACTAAAGTAGTTTTCTGCAGTTGCTAAAATATTTTTAGAAGACTCGTAAAAAATTGACAGAGAGTGGAACATTGTTGGTATTGATTTGGAGTTGTTTCGGTTTCGATAGATTAACATCGTCTAAACTACTAGTATGCGGTTAATGGGTTGGCTCTGATACCTTATAAGGCAACACCAGTGCCCCTGCCATCAATCAGTGGCTAAATGCGGAACAAAAACTTTTAAAACTTGGCGCTAACGGAACCCTAAATTACTGATCGTACCATTAACCCTATACTTGTCCACTGTAAAGAGTTTAGAGAGGTTATACCAATCGATCCGTGTCCTTCGGTCTTCGACCTTTGTCCCAAGCTTGTTGTGGTTGCCTCGAACTAGTTCGCTCTCCGGTATCTCTCGTCGAAGAGGATCTACGTCGAGGATTCTTTATACGGGCTCCCGCTTCTAAACCGAAGCAACTCGGACATCAAGTTTGCTAGCCTAGATGCCCAAGATGAAGTAGACTGTGTGTGTGATTACTGTAAGGTTCCCTAGCACGACAGTAAGGTTTCAGGAGGCATCGTCTATGCCATTTTCAAAAAATTGTCATGCTAAACAACATTAATCCTAGAATCATTAACTAGAGATTTAGACAATACCAAATGTAAACTACTTTACATCTAGAGAACAAGAATACAACCTTTGTAGACGGTCCTTCTGTTCACTTGCTTCGTGTAGTAGTCCCGTGACTCCACTAGGCTTCTCTTGAGACTTTGAACGAGCTTCCTCCGATGACCTTCGTGCCGAAGATGATCCACGCGAAGTCCTTCGAAATCAAGCTATCTTTACACTAAACTCTTTAGTGTATGAAACACGCTACACTTGATCGCTATCCAAGTGTAGGATGATGAAGTAGGGGATGTTAAGAGCTCACTAGTTTGTGTTCAAGCTTCATGATTCACATCACATGTGAGGGTTGAAGCTTAAGCCATGACAAGAGGAGGAGGAAGAAGCTAGAGAGCAACCATGGGAGCAACTCAAGAAAATTGGCTAAGTGTTGAGAATGAGATAGAATGAATGTCAAGTCTTGACCCCTCACTCATTCAAGCAAGGAATTATGCAATATAAAATTGCAACCATGCTTGATAGTGTGTCAAGCTGAATAAACTAAAGTTAATCCCATGCTTGCAACCGTGCTTCCACTTTCCACCTCATTTCTATTTTCAAAAATTAGAAATTTAAATGCCATGCCTCATTATTATATATATATATATATCATATATATTAATATATACATAATGAAGAAAAATTAGTGAGCTAATGATATTAGTTAAGATATAATTATATCACATATAATATATATCACATTATTAAATCAACACTTGATCTAATAATCCAATTATATCATATATGACCGACTAATATCATTTATCTGTATATCACATTATCGAATCAACACTTGATTTGACAATCTGGTTATATCACATATAACCGAACCGATAATAGATGACTTCCAGATTACAATACGGTATCACATACTCGTATTTAATCAGGCCCACACACATATCACATATGTGTCCTACTTCATTTCGCTTGAACCAGGGAACTTCTGTGTGAGACTCTAAAGACTGGTCAATACGCCAGCAGTAGGTGATGATCACATCAGTCACCTACAAGCCGTCAGCGGTACTAGCTGGACGTAACGGCTATCCGGGTATTGAGCGATATGAAGATCAACAAGCAAGCCTGTCCATAGTCTCCATGAAGCCTATCAGTAACAGTACCGTAAAGTCCGGTCTCTTCGTCTGATATGTCGCATATCATGTCTAGGGGTGGAAATCGTCAGACCCCAGTAACGTGATAAGTCATGCCAATGTATGGCCTATTACGGTTCGAGAAACTACTGATAACACTTATCAGTAAATCTCGGCAGCATCCCTGGCCAGGGACTTCCAGTTATAGCTAATCGAGCATAGCGCAGCATCAACCCCCAATACCGGGAAAGACGAAACTCCTCCTATCGCTCATTGCCTCCATACGACTTGGGACTGTACCCAAAATCCTCCTGTTTGCACGTCTCCTTTGAGCGTGGTAGGGAGGAAATCAAAGCACAGTGGGAGCCGCACAAGACTCAATGACGATCTCAGGTCCACAGACTAACCTGTACCTGTGTCACCAGAGGACTGCTATCTGACGATAGGTATACTACCACATAGGAGTCCTCGGCGAGTCCTGTTCTGTGTATCCAGTCTCTACTGAGCACCCGGATACCATCTTTGATGTCAAACACCAATGGATGGAGGATCATCCATCGCCCATCATATGGGTCAAGAAGCGTATACGCTAGTCTATTCTAGAATATCAATGCTCTGTCTCGAAATTCCCTCGATTAGGAACAATTAAAGGATGTATTTGTGAACTACCCTGGCCCCACCTGTATGATCTCCATCATAATCATGGTACTCAAGTACATATCCTAAGGGCTTTATCAACATGTGTGAGCAAGACAGTATTACAATACTAGTCTACATGTTAAGACAAAGAACAACCAGATAGCATACTATTATGTCGAGCAAGAAAGTCCTCTCTGTATATATCCTAGCATCCACTATAATATAAATCATATGTACAATAATGGCCTCTAGGGCATACATATAAATAACAATTACTTTGTCTAAATTCACCCTAGGTTTCTCAACACATGAGAAGGATATGGTGGAGGTTGAAGAAGTTGCCTTCGGTGTGAAGTGTGAGCTCAAGAAATATGAAGTGAGGAAAATAGCTTGTGTTATAATTTAGCTAAGTCCTTTTGTGTGATATATATTGTGAGCAACAGAATAATTCCCAAGAGAAGAAGTGGCTGCCTTTTGCTCCCAATAATATGTTAGTTATATGTATGCCCTAGAGGCCATTACTGTACATACGATGTATATTGTAGTGGATGCTTGGACATATATATGGAGGACTTTCTTGCTCGACTTGATAGTATGCAATCTGGTTGCTCTTTATCTTAACATGTACTCTTATTGTCTGTATGTTACAAGTTGATAAAGCACTTAGGATGAGTACTTGAGTACCAGGATTATGATGCAGATCATGTAAGTCTACGGTAGCGCCCCGGTCAATAATCTGAGGCCAAACGCGGAACAAAAACTTTTACAACTGGTGCTATCGCATACTATAACCCGGATCATGCCATTAACGCTAAACTAACAAACTGTAAAGAGATAGAAAGGCAATACTAATAGATCCGTGTCCTTCGATCTTTAGCCATCATCCCACACTCCTCGCAGCATCTCCGATCTCTTGTCTCCTCGTCGAGGTGGCACCACGTCAACGGATCTTTATACGGGCTCCAGCCTCTATACCGAGGCAACTCGGACATGAAGTATGCTAACCGACATGTCCAAGATGAAGTAGAGAATGAGTGGAATACTTTGTACCAATACACTCTTTGGTTCTCATCACATGAGAGGGTAAGAGTGGAGGTTGAAGAAGATACTAAGATTTGGAAAGTGTGAGCTCAAGAAATAAATCAAGTGAGCAAAAGAAAACCAAGCATAAAACTTGTGATCTTTTCTTCTCTTTCTTGTGTGAGTAGATATGTAAGGTTGTGAAAAGAAAATATCTCATAAAAATATCTCCCAAAAATATCTCCACAAACCTTAAAATATCTATACCCAAAACAATACATCATTAATTCTATCATGACTCACTTAGTGACTCATTAGCATGAGTCACTAATGAACATGCTAGAAGAAATGTGTCACCATGAATGAATCACACTTTCCAAATGCAATAATCATTTAAACCAAAATGATTAAACCAAAAAGAAATGCATCTTCTAAAATATTCTTGTAAAGGATTACGAGAATACCCCTCACCTGTAAATACATACCTGTATCCGTATTCCGACCGAATACGAATACGATGAGACTAAAATATTCCGACTCAATGTAATACTTGGATCCGGCTTAAACCAAAGCCCACCATTATTATCTGTCTGATATATGACACGTGCACAAATGCATGTGCATGTTCGAACCCTGCCATAAAACCATACGGCCTCTACAAAGTTTCGCCCGAACTTGGGAAACTATCCGTGGGGGACTCTAAAGACTCGTCAGTACCTTGGCAGTGGGTTTAACCACAAGCACGTCAGCGGCACTAGCTGTGCGTAACGGCTGCCAATGTACTGACCGAAAGGGAAGCCGATGAGCGAACTCATCCTGGAACACTATTGAGCCTATCAGTGACAATATCCGTATAGTCCGGTCCGTTCGTCTATGAGCATTGCATATCGGGCCTAGTGGCTGGTAACGTCAGACCCCGAAAAGCTGTATAAGTCGTGTCGGAAGGCAGCCCTGAACACCCTGAGAAACTACTGGAATACCTACCAGTAATTCTCACCTGTCTTGGCCAAGGACTTGGTGTAATGGCTCCCCTAGACACAGCGCGATCTCACCCCAATACCGGGAGAGACGAATCCCCTACCGATCCGCTCACTGCCTCTATGTGGCTCGGGACTGTATCCAACTTAAAACTATTTGCACGACTCCTTTGAGCCGTGGTAGGGTAGTAATCTAAGCACAGTGGGAACTCACAAGAGATAAATGACGACTTCAGATCGATGAACTAACCTGTACAATGTCACCAGGGACCTGCTATCTAACACTACGTATAATACCAACTAGCATGTTCCCGGCGAGTCCTATCCGGTGCACTCATAACCCAATGAGCGCCTGTATACATCTTAGGTGAACCAACTGACACCAATGGCTTATGAGACCGGCCACCGCCCCTCGTCAGGGTCTCGAATGTATACACTAGTCTACTCTGGAGTATCGATGCCCTGTCTCGAAACTCCCACGACTAGGGACCACTTTTAAGGATGTGCTTATAGACTACCCAACTCACACGTATATGATCGTCATCATACTGTTGGTAGTCAAGCAGGATCCTAAGGGCTCTATCAACGTGTAATAGTGAACAGTAATGTCACCTAAAGCTGTACACGAGTGATAAAGGCAAACCAGATAGCATACTATCATCTCGAGTAAGACTGTCCTACCGGCATAGGTCCTCCCTCAATCATTGCAATCAGGTACATGCGATCCAATAATTGACTTTGAGGGCACTACATCCAACAATCTCCCACTTGCACTTAAGGCTATTTATTGCGATGTCGCATACTCACAGCCCGTGTGATACCGAACACCCAACTCCTCTACTAACCAGTTTCACAAAGCTCGTTTTTAAAACCCTTGTGTTCGAGGGATAGCCTCAGTGAGTGGATCCGCCCTGATGTTTCTTTCTATGTCTTTCTTAATCTCAAGTTCGCAGAGAACGCCATCTTCCGAATTGAGTAATACCTGTCTTAGAATATGTCTGGATATCTGATGGGACCTAGTTCATAAATGAACTCTAAGTCCAAACTTCTTAGACTGTATCGTCAACTGAATATAATCAGTATCCTGGGCCATGCCTCCCACAGTATCCTGTTGGACCACCTGTCCAGAATACTACCCCTTTCGTCAGAGGAAAAACTATAACTCTGACAATCACTGTGTCATCCATGTCACCTTTAGAAGCCTGAAGTGATAACCGTCTCTCGTAGGCGGCTGCCGTCATCAAATCCCTAGAACATCCACTTATGTTCTAAAACTGCTTCCGAATGTTTCTCCAGGATTGGATTAATATAAACTTGTTGCATTTAGTGCAATAACAACATCTGGTGTGGTACTTGACATCTCATGATCGACTTAATTGCCTAAGCAAGTGATATGCCAATCATGCACATCCCTCTCCCCTTTAGTTTGTAAGACACCTTTAGAGAGGGAGACTCCATTAACTGCAGGTACACCACCATGCCAGGAGTCATCTATTCTAAATACCATTAGAATACTGTCTAAGTACCCAGATTGGGAAACTAACCAAATCTTGATCTAAAACCATAGATCTAGTAACCAGAACGTCAGATATTCTATCCATATCCTTTGTGGAGAAACAACTGTGTGAAAACCACAGTATAACCGATCGTAGTATAGGAATTTTACTTCCTACTTTGTGTATGTCATCCAAATACGAGGACATCACACCCTACCACCATCTTAATAGATCCATCCTCTATTCTGATGAAGTCATATCGATGACTGTCATACCAAAAATAGATAATCTATCACCGCTATATCTTTTTTAGTCTATAAATAGACATAAGCTACTTGCCCACTATGCTTCCACTGCTCCCAACAACCCTCTGGCAGAATAATATATACGTGAACTTCTAAAGCTGGTTTAGAACGACGCTATACTCATCCTCCTGCCGGGTCTCAGAGCCTGGAACAACAGTAGTGTCAAGTTTGGGTAAACAATAACCTCCCTGTCACCGTTCATGAGGCTACCGGAGTACCTCTCAGGTGTCTGAGGTTACCCACCATATCTGCGGAGTGGCTAATAGAATGTCAAACTTGATTGAATCTTTATGTCCTATTAAATTTTCAGTAATCGTTTGGGGTTCTGGAATCACTTCCAGTTCTACCATACTCCCACTACTGTTTTCTGAAAAAATCCATTTTACTAAAACTGTGGTGAGTCAAGAACAATATCACTATTGATCTTCCAGATGGTAGAATATCAACCCTCGACATAGCCCGGGTCAATCCACAAACTGCCATTACAGAAACGTGCCTTGAGTTATCCAGCGTCTGGTTTTAAGCATAAGCCGACAACTCCTCGTACCTTAACATCGTTAAGATATGAACCATTCTATATCCAATATAGAAACTTTGGCACTGATTTAATTTGAACCAGATTCAAACCATGCAGTTGTCTCCAGTTCATGTCAACTTAATGGCGAGAGGCTAATCAGCATTACTCAACTCAGGAGTCCATCCAACTATGAGTAACCTGAAAGAGAAACAAGTTTCTCAAAACCATTGCTATCAACTGAATACCAATCACAAGTATCTACATCTTCGGTCACTTTGAAGAATCCCGATACTTGCGATACCTGGTTCTCTACTTTATTCTTGTACCTATAACTTCTCAAAACTTAGAACTTGTATTTCTACGAAACACTTGTCTAAAAACTAGAGAAGTCACAAGTAAACTGAACATAGTACGAGAACCAACCCCTTTGTCCTGATGGACACTGGACAACATACAATACTCTGTATAAGTCCGCTGAGTTGAATAACTGAAAACCTGTGCATCATAGGTTGAAAACTGTACTTATGGTTAAGAACTACTCCGCTGTTCAAGGCTCCTTACCCAATCGTCAACTGATATAGATATGTCACAGACATAATTTCAAAAGATATATCTCACTTTATGAAAATAAACGTACAGATATATCAATTTGAAATTGGTGCATAACAACGGATATTCAAAACCAAATACTTGCCGTCAGGCAAAAACCCAGGCGATTTCCTCAAATAACACCAATTACAACGAATTCCAATATAATGAGGATAATCACCTAATTCCCAATAACTTACTCCCACTCATCATCTGTAAAACCATACGGATGTGAGAATCATACCTTGTAAATACATACCCTGGAGTAAGTATCTAATCGAGAAAACAGTTTTGGTTTAACAACGCATAGTGAAACTGAAACATGAAAATGTTTCGAAGGGGTATCCGGGTATTCGTAGTAATGCCTCTTCCATAATCCAATTCATGACTGTAACCGTATATTTCTTTGCCATCTCTCCAAATCCCTTTATTTGTCTTTAGTCGTTACCTTCTGTACACCATCATTAGGCTAAATGGTTTTCTTCCTTCCCTACCGTTTGGCACCAGCCTATGGTTTGGAAGAAGACTATCCAATAAGCGTAATAGGTATATACTCCTAAACCAAGGAGTACTCTCAACCTGAGAGAAGGTGATGATAAAAGACAACTGAATAAAACCTTATTCTATTTCTCCTGAACCTGAGTCCATCCTCGAATCTGGTGCAAGTTCCTTCGAGTTCGTATATAACCATACGATGGATTTATCCAATGGAAGTGGATGTTCGTAGTAATACGAGGCGTTCTGGAGAAATGCAAAGGTGAAGTAGGAGTGGCGATGAACTACACGGTTTGGTCGTGAATTATAGCAGTCGCAATTTACTTTGCCCGCTTTCTAATCCCTTTATTTTGTTTTTAGTTACTACCTTCTTAACACCCTACTTAGGCTAATTGGTTTTCTTCATTCCCTACCTTTTGGCACCTACCTATGGTTTGGAAGAAGACTATCTAATAAGCGTAATAGGTGTACTCCCATAAACAAAGGAGCCCTCGCAACCTGAGAGAAGTTGATGATAAAAGACAACTGAATAAAACAATTCAATTTCTCCTGAACCTGGATCCATCCTCGATGAAGTCCCTTCGAGTTCGTATATAACCATACGTTGGATTTATCCAATGGAAGCGGATGTTCGTAGTAATAGGAGGTGTTCCGGAGAAATGCAAAGGGTAAGGAAGGAGCGGCAATGACTTATGCAACTCAGACAATCCAAAAGCCAGTGTTTTAAGAAAGTTCGGTCAACTTGATCACTGAGTCATAGTCTAGGGTCGGTCAAAGGTCGCTGTCAAAGAGAGAGAGAAAAGAAAAGCTCTGCGTGCACTCTAACCTAGATCAGAATGGTTATTACTTTATCTAATCAGGAAACATCCCACTGTACCGTCAAATTCTCCTCCAAACCTGAAAGAAGAATTAGTCGGGATCGCCCGAAGAGTGAACCAACTCAACAGTGGGAATCGAGATCCAACTCTCATCGCATGATAACGTGAAGGAATCCACTCACGTTATCACACTCCAGAAGGTATGCGCATGCCTGGCAAGTTTCAGTTTCTTTAGAAACTCCCGATATGGATTTTTGCCCCATGCTCTTATGACTTTGACGTTGGCCAAAATGCCATAAGTCACATGTCAAGTTCTACCCATCATTATTTTGTTAATTTTAACCCACTCGTACATACCCCTGACGTTGGCTAAATGGCAGAACGACTATCCCAAACCAACTCATCTATATTTGCAACTGATGAATACCCAGCAGCTACCAAACACTATGCCTTGGCATTGGTCAAAATAAATAGCTTGAATACTACTGAATACCCAACTGAAATGACAGAGGGCTACGGCTGGTTTTTGGCGAAAAACCTTTAATGTAACGAACTTGATTTCGCTGAAGGAACCTGATAGCTTTTTACAAAAATATAGCGGTGAAAATCTTTGCTAAAGAGGTCACTCCCGGTGAAGAGATCTCGGCTCTTTCCTCGTGGAATGGGGTGCAGGATATTCCAACTGAATACCGTGATGCAAAGCAACAAGTAATTGACTATAGTGAAGTTATTACCCTGACGCAAACTTCTGGCCAAGGGGTCACTCCCGGTAAAGGGATCTTGGCCCTTGCCTCGTCGAATGAGGTGCAGGATTTTCCAACTGAAAACCACTGTGCAAAACAAAAGAAAACGCCTTTGTAATAACACTTTTGAAAACTGTTCCAACAACGTTAAACAAGTTTGTTTTCCTTGCATTGATCAAAATCAACGCAGTCCTATCAATTAATCACACTAGAAAAGAGCGAAAATAAAATGTACGTATATGCCATCCGCATTCTTCACTAGGTCCCATCATCACCCGTTAGGTTGCTTAACTAACGACAGAGCGGGGACTGGACTAGCGCGGGTGTAAAATGTTGGAGATAGTGCCCTCAGAGTCAATTATTGGATCACAGTTACGTGATTGCAATGATTGATGGAGGACCTATCCCGGTAGGACAGTCTTACTCGAGATGATAGTATGCTATCTGGTTTACCTTTATCATCGTGTACTGTTTTAAGTGACCTGACACGTCGCTATTACACGTTGATAGATCCCCTAGGATTCTTGCTTGACCACCAGCAGTATGAGGGCGATCATATAAGTGGGAGCTGGGGGTCTATAAGCATATCCTTAAAAGGTCCCTAGTCGTGAGAGTTTCGAGACAGGGCATCGATTCTCCATAGTAGACTAGTGTATACAGTCGAGACCCCGACGAGGGGCGGTGGCCGGTCTCACAAGCCACTGGTGTCAGTTGGATCACCTAAGATGTATACAGGTGCTCATTGGGTTATGAGTACACCGGACAGGACTCGCCGGGAACATGCTAGTTGGTCATATACCAGACGTCAGATGGCAGTTCCCTGGTGACATGTGTGCAGGTTAGTTCATCGACCTGGGGATCGTCATTTGTCTCGTGTGAGTTCCCACTGTACTTTGATTACTACCCTACCACGGCTCAAAGGATTCGTGCAAACAGGTTTTAGTTGGGTACAGTCCCGAGCCACATGGAGACAGTGAGCGTATCTTCAGGGGTTCGTCTCTCCCGGTATTGGGGGTGAGGTCGTGCTGTGTCTAGGAGAGCCATTACACGAAGCCCTCGGCCGAGGCAAGGAGATTTACTGGTAGGTATTCCAGTAGTATCTCAGGGTGTTCTGGGCTACACTCCGACACGACTTGTACCGCTTTTGGGGGTCTGACTTTTACCAACCCCTTAGGCCCGCCATGCGATGCTCATAGACGAACGGACCGGACTGTACGGATATTGTCACTGACAGGCTCAGTAGGGTGTCAGGCTGAGTTCGCTCACAGACGTCCCTTTTGGTCAATACCTGGTAGCCCGTTATGTATTGCCTTATACCTCTAACGTGCTAGTGGTTAAATCCACAACCAAGGTGTTGATGAGTCTTTAGAGTCCCCCACATTCAGTTACTCAGCTTTCGGGCGAAAAGCTGTAGAGGCCGTATGGAGATATGGCAGGGTCCGATCGGATACGTGCGGTATTGCACGGATCAGGATCGGACAGTTTGTACTACAGGCCGTATGGAGATATGGCAGGGTTCGATCAGATACGTGCGGTATTGCACGGATCAGGATCGAACGGATATTACTAGCCGGCTTTGGTTTAAGCCGGATCCTAGTATAGTACAGTGTAGATTTTGTCTCATTGCATTTGTATTTCGGTCGGAATACAAATGCGGGTGTGTATGCACAGTATCGGGGTTTTCCTGTAATTTATTACGGGACCAGTTTTCTGGAGTTGCCAGTTTGCTTTCTGTTTCGGCCAATTTCCTTTGTATCGTTCATTGGCCGAAGATTGGTGGAGGAGGGCTTATTTGCATTTGTGCAAATAAGCATTTGTGGAGGGGGTCTTTGCATATTCTTGTGTCATGATGGTTGCACCATTCCTTGACCTTGACTTCTTGACTTCTTCATGATGGCTTGACATTTTGAAGTCATCATGCTTGATGATGGTTGTGGTGGAGTGTTGGTTTTAGCTTGTTATCATGCTTATGCATGATAGTCTTTCTCTCTCTCTCTCTTGTATGGGTGATTTTTGGCCTCTCTCATATTCTTTTGATACAACCTCCTCATTCTCACTCTCCCCTTAGATATGGCCGGCCAAGCTTATTTGGGGCTGCCCATTATGTGAGTGTGGTTTTTTTTTGTTGTTCATTTGATGCACCAAAAAATCCCCAAGCTCCTCCACATAATTCTTGTATCATCCCTCCACCAATGGCAATTCCTACAACCCCAAAAGAGACTTCTACACTACACATTCTATAGCGAATCTTGGGCACGTCGAGTAGCCGGCTTCGTGCCCGAGTTGCCTCGGCATTGAGGTGGGAGCCCGTAAAAGAAGTAGGCGATGTGGTGCACTTCCGGCGACGAGGAGGAGACGGGACATTCCGCAGGAGATCGGGACTATGACGAGAAGACCGGAGGACTGGGATCGTCGGTATATCTCTATTCCCTTTCTTGTAGATAGCTAGGACTAGTTAGTGGTTCGATCCGGGTATTAGTGCGCGGCGGTTTGCCAGTTCAAGAAAAGTTAAAGTTTATCACCGCTTCCGTATTTGGCCGTCGGATTGACGGCCGGGGCGCCGCCGTGCACTTACATTGGTATCAGAGCCTCGCCATTAACTTAGTCTAGCTTTTTCTAATGTGTTTGCATTTCCGATCGATAAAAAAGTTCCAAAACCGCATCCTTGCTTGCATCAGTTTTCTGTTGAAAATTTTTGGTGTCGAAAATTTTTTCAGGTTGTATAAAATTGATGTACATGACAATATAAGAGCTCTGTAAAAATTCGATGAAGTGATTCCACTGTGGGAGCGCGGAACCGCCGCAAATACCCCCTTAGCGCCGCTGTTCCGCCGCGCACTGTGGAGATCCCTGCACCGAATTTCTACAGTGTCCTTGTGGGCTTAAAATATGGGTTTTGGAATATTAATATTGGGCCCAGAATTTCTTGATCTGCTACAGTAATGCTTTGGGGCCCACTTGTTAAAATTTGATCGATCGGATATTTTAAACACATTATTTCACAGTATTTACATTATATCTGCGACCGTGAATGTCACTCGATCGGTAAATCCGGTCTAACTGCTATAGCCCGGTTAGACGGATTTGCGAACGTGACTTTCACGTTGATGTTTTGTTTTTGCTGTGATATTGCGGATCGGTCGTGGGGATAGCCTGGATGCAATGCTAGTACAGTTGTGGTTGTATTATGTACATTTGATATTGCGGGACGAGCGTCCGACATGTGGACTGCCGTCACTGCCTGTTTGTATTATTCTTTTGGGGCACGACCTGGTTGCGGTCGATGTACCCGTTGTATGTATATTTTACTTTCTGTACTAGGATTGCCCCGCGGAGGGGTGCACGGATAGCCGGGTTCTAGAGGGCAACAAGCCCGCATCTCATGGCATTGAGACGGAGGGGGCTTCACTCTAGGATTGGCGGGCTATTCGCCGCACTCGTAGGGGGTACAGGTTGACCCAGGAGGGGTGCCCAAGTTACCGGATTCCGTGAAGTGCTGGGTGGTCCATTCACGGAGCTGAAGGGGGCTGCCTCGCTTCAGGTTTTGGCGGGTAACTTGCCGCTCCCGTAGGGGTCTAGGATTTCATTGCACAGGCTATCCACACGACCAGGGGAACGTCGGGTTTCAGCGGCTCTGTGAAACCCGGGGATCCCAGATATCTGTATTGTTTCTGTGATGCTGTTCATTCTCTGTGATGTTGCATTTTATTCACGCCTTGAGCGAATATAATATATTGGTATATATATTAGTAGATGTTGTATATGTTTTACATCCGCGCTAGTCCAGTCCCCGCTCAGTCGTTAGTTAGCTAACCTAACGGGTAATGACGGGACCCAGTAGCGAATGCGGATGGCATATACGTACATCAGTATATTTTCGTTCTTTTTGGTGTGATCAATTGATGGGACTGCATTGATTCGGATCAATGCAAGTTAAAAACAAACCTAATCTGATGTTGTTGGAACACTTTTCAAAAAGCTGTTATTGCAAGGACGTTCACTTTTGTTTTGCATCGTGATATTCAGTTGGAATATCCTGCTCCTCAGTCGACGAGGCAAGGGCCGAGATCCCTTCACCGGGAGTGACCCCTTGGACAGAAGTTTGCGTCAGGGCATTAACTTCACTATAGCCGACTACTTTTGCTTTGCACCGTGGTATTCAGTTAGAATATCCTGCACCCCATTCTACGGGGAAAGAGCCGAGATCCCTTCACCGGGAGTGACCTCTTTAGCGAAGGTTTTCGTCACTATATTTTTAAAAGCTATCCGTTCCTTCAACGATATCAAGCTCGTTACGTTAAAGGTTTTCGCCAGAAACCATTCGTAGCCCTCCATCATTTCAGTTAAATATTCGGTAGTATTCAAGCTATGTATTTTGACCTCACGCCAAGGCATAGTGTTTGGTAGCTGCCGGGTATTTATCTGTTGCATAGATAGATGCGTTGGTTTGGGACAGTCGTACTACTATTTTGGCCTACGTCAAGGGTATGTACAGGTGGGTTCAAATTAACCTGGATAATGATGGGCAGAACTTGACATGTGACTTATGATATTTTGACCTCACGCCAAGGTCATAAGAGCATGGGGCAGAAATCACATCGGGAGTTTCAAAAGAACTGAAACTTGCCAGATATGCGCATACCTTCTGGAGTGTGGTAGCGTGAGCGGATTCCGTCACGTTATCATGCGATGATAGTTGGATCCCGATTCCCACTGATGAGTTAGTTTACTCCTCGGGTGTTCCCGACTAATTCTTCTTTAAGGTTTGGAGGAGAATTTGAGGTACAGTGGGAGGATTCCAGATTAGATAAATTGGTAACCATTCTGATCTAGGTTAGAGTGCACGCTGAGTGTTTCTTTTCTCTCTCTCTTTGGCATCGACCATTGACCCGACCCTAAGACTATGACTCAGTGACCAAGTTGACCGAACCTTCTTAACACTGGCTTTTGGATTGTCAGAGTTGCAGACCTCATTGCCACTCCTACTTTTACCCTTTTCTCCAGGACACCCCGTATTACTACGAACGTCCACTTCCATTGGACAAAACCATCGTATGGTTAGATACGAACTCGAAAGAATTTATTCGAGGATGGTTTCAGGTTCTGGAGGAAACGAATAGGACTATTCAGTTGTCTTTTCCTTTTACCTTCTCTCAGGTTGCGAGTACTCCTTGGTTTAGGAGATAGTACACCTATTACGCAAATTGGATAGTCTTCTTCCAAACCATAGGCAGGTGCCGACCGGTAGGGAATGAAGAAAACCAATTAGCCTAACGATGGTGTACAGAAGGTATTAAGTTAAGACAAAGAAAGGGATTAGTGAGAGGGCAGAGTAAATTGCAACAGATATTCATGACCAAACCAAGTATTCCTTCGCCAATCCTAAATCACCTTTGTATTTCTCCAGGACACTCCGTATCACTACGAAGATCCACAGTTTATTGGATACTCCATCGTATGGTTATATACGAACTCGAAAGGAACTTGTTCCAGTTCGGGGATGGATTCTGGTTCAGGAGAGATAGGAATAAGGTTTATTCGGTTGTCTTTTATCTTCACCTTCTCTCGCATTGCGAGTGTTCCTAGGATTAGGACAGTACACCCATTATGTTTATTGGATAGTCTTCTTCCAAACCGTAGGCTGGTGCCGAACGGTAGGGAAGGAAGAAAACCATTTGGCCTAAAGGGGTGTGCAGAAGGTAAAGACTAAAGACATAAGAAGGGATTTGGAGAGGTGGCAAAGAATTATACGGTTACAGTCGTGAATCTGGAAGAGGCATTACTAGGAATACCAGGATACCCCATCGGAACATTTCAATGTTTCAGTTTCACTGTGTACTGTTAAAGGAAAACTGATTTCCCGATTAGATACTTACTCCAGGGTATGTATTTACCAGGTATGATTCTCACATCTGTATGGTTTTACAGATGATGAGTGGGAGTAGGTTATTGGGAATTGGGTGATCATCCTCATTATATCGGGATTCGTTGTAATCGGTGATATTTGAGGAAATCACCTGGGCTGTTTGCCGGTCGGCAAATATTTGGTTTTGAATATCCGCTGTTATGCACCAATTTCAAATTGATATATCTGTACGTCTATTCTCATAGAGTGAGATATACCTTTCTGAAATTATGTCTACGGCATTTACCTATATCAGTGGATGGTTAGGTAAGGAGCATTAAGCAGCGGTGTAATTCTTCTTGACCATAAGTACAGTTTTCAACCTACGACACACAGTGAATGAGTTATCAGACTCAAGGGACTTATACAGAGTATTGTATGTTGTCCAGGGTCCATCAGGACAGAGGGGTTGGTCCTCGTACTATATTCGGTTTACTTATGACTTCTCTGGTTTTTAGACAAGTGTTTCGCGGAAACACAGGATCTGAATTTTGAGAAGTTATAGGTATTTGAATAGAGTAGAGAACCAGGTGTAGCAAGTATCGGGGTTCTTCAAAGTAAAGAAGATGTAGATACTTGTATGTGGTATTCAGTTGATAGTAGTGATTAAGAGAAATTGCTTCTCTTTCAGGTTACTCATAATTGGAAGCATTCCTAAGTTGAGTAACGCTGATCGGCCTCCTTCCATTTAGTTGACATGCACTGGAGACAGTTGCATGATTTGAATCTGGTTCAATTAAATCAGTGCCTCTGGTTCTATATTGGATATAGAACAGTTCATATCTTAACGATGTTTAAGGTACGGGGAGTTGTCCGGTTTATGATTAAAACCAGACACTGGACAACTCAAGGCACGTTTCTGTAATGGCTGTTTGTGGGTTGACCCAGGCTATGACGAGGGTTGACTTTCTACCATCTGGATGAACAATAGCGATATTGTTCTAGACTCGCTACAGTTTTATTAAAAATGGAATTTTTCAGAAAACAGTAGTGGGAGTATGGTAGAACTGGAAGTGATTCTATAACCACAAACGATTACTGAAGATTTGATAAGGAACCTAAAGATTCAATCTGGTTTGACATTCCATTGGCCACTCCGCAGATAAGGTGGGTAACCTCAGGCACCCGAGAGGTACTATGGTAGCCTCAAGGACGGTGACAGGGAGGTTCTTGTTTACCCACATTTGCCATTGCTGTTGTTCCAGACTGTGAGACCCGGCAGGAGGATGAGTATAGCGTCGTTCTGAACTGGTTTTAGAAGTGTATGTGTATATGACTCTGCCAGAGGGTTGTCGTAGTCAGTGGAGCAGCGGAAGCATTGGTGGACAGGTAGCTTATGTCTAGTTATAGACTAAAGCAGATGTAGCGGAGATAGATCATCTACTTCTGACGTGACAGTCATGGGTTGACTTCATCAGAATAGGAGATGGATCTGTTGAGAAGGTAGTAGGGTGTGATGTCATGGTGTTTGGATGACATACACAGAGTAGGAAAGGAAACTCCTATACTATGATCGGTTATACATTGGTCGTCACACAGTGGTTTCTCCATAAAGGAAATGGATTTTATATCAGACATATTGGTTACTAGATCTATGGTTTTAGATCTAGATTTGGGTAGTTTCCCAAGCTGGGTACTTAGACAGCATTCTAAGGGTATTTAGAATGGACGACTCCTGGCACGGTAGTGTACCTGCAGGTGATGGAGTCACCCTCTCTAAAGCTGTCTTACAGACTAAAGGGGAGAGGGATGTGCATGATTGGCAGATCACTTGCTCAGGCAATTGAGTCAATCATGAGATGTCAAGTACCACACCAGATGCTGTTCTTGCACTAGATGCAATAAGTTGACATTAATCCAATCCTGGAGAAACAGTCGGAAGCAGTTTTAGAACATAAGTGGATGTTCTAGGGATATGATAACGACAGCCTCATTCGGGAGACAGTTATCATTCCAAGTTTCCAAGGTGACATGGACGACAAGGAGGTTGTCAGAGTTATAGTTCTCCTTCTGACGAAGGGCAGTATTTTGGACAGGTGGTCCAAGGCAATAACTGAGGGTGGCATGGCGCATGATACTGATTAAGTTCAGTTGACGATACAGTCTAAGAGGTTTGGATTTGGAGTTCATTTATGAGTATGTCCCATCAGACATCCAGACACATTCTGAGACAGGTATTGCTCATTTCGGGAGATGGGTTTCTCCGCGAAATTGAGATATAGAGAGACATAGAAAGAAACATCAAGGCGGATCCACTCACTGAGGCTATTCCTCGAACGCAATAGTTTCGCAAACGAGCTTTGTGAGACTGACTAGTAGAGGAGTTGGGTGTGTTCGGTATCACACGGGCTGTGAGTATGCGACATCGCAATAATTAGCCTTGAGTGCAAGTGGGAGATTGTTGGAGATAGTGCCCTCAGAGTCAATTATTGGATCACAGGTACGTGATTGCAATGATTGATGGCGGACCTATCCCGGTAGGACAGTCTTACTCGAGATGATAGTATGCTATCTGGTTTACCTTTATCATCGTGTACTGTTTTAAGTGACCTGACACGTCGCTATTACACGTTGATAGAATCCCCTAGGATTCTTGCTTGACCACCAGCAGTATGAGGGCGATCATATAAGTGGGAGCTGGGGGTCTATAAGCATATCCTTAAAAGGTCCCTAGTCGTGAGAGTTTCGAGACAGGGCATCGATTCTCCATAGTAGACTAGTGTATACAGTCGAGACCCCGACGAGGGCGGTGGCCGGTCTCACAAGCCACTGGTGTCAGTTGGATCACCTAAGATGTATACAGGTGCTCATTGGGTTATGAGTACACCGGACAGGACTCGCCGGGAACATGCTAGTTGGTCATATACCAGACGTCAGATGGCAGTTCCCTGGTGACATGTGTGCAGGTTAGTTCATCGACCTGGGGATCGTCATTTGACTTCTGTGAGTTCCCACTGTACTTTGATTACTACCCTACCACGGCTCAAAGGAGTCGTGCAAACAGGTTTTAGTTGGGGTACAGTCCCGAGCCACATGGAGGCAGTGAGCGTATCTTCAGGGGTTCGTCTCTCCCGGTATTGGGGGTGAGGTCGTGCTGTGTCTAGGAGAGCCATTATACGAAGCCCTCGGCCGAGGCAAGGAGATTTACTGGTAGGTATTCCAGTAGTATCTCAGGGTGTTCTGGGCTACACTCCGACACGACTTGTACCGCTTTTGGGGGTCTGACTTTTACCAACCCCCTAGGCCCGCCATGCGATGCTCATAGACGAACGGACCGGACTGTACGGATATTGTCACAGACAGGCTCGGTAGGGCGTCAGGCTGAGTTCGCTCACAGACGTCCCTTTTGGTCAATACCTGGTAGCCCGTTATGTATTGGCTTATACCTCTAACGTGTTAGTGGTTAAATCCACAACCAAGGTGTTGATGAGTCTTTAGAGTCCCCCACATTCAGTTACTCAGCTTTCGGGCGAAAAGCTGTAGAGGCCGTATGGAGATATGGCAGGGTCCGATCGGATACGTGCGGTATTGCACGGATCAGGATCGGACAGTTTGTACTACAGGCCGTATGGAGATATGGCAGGGTTCGATCAGATACGTGCGGTATTGCACGGATCAGGATCGAACGGATATTACTAGCCGGCTTTGGTTTAAGCCGGATCCTAGTATAGTACAGTGTAGATTTTGTCTCATTGCATTTGTATTTCGGTCGGAATACAAATGCGGGTGTGTATGCACAGTATCGGGGTTTTCCTGTAATTTATTACGGGACCGGTTTTCTGGAGTTGCCAGTTTGCTTTCTGTTTTGGCCAATTTCTTTTGTATCGTTCATTGGCCGAAGATTGGTGGAGGAGGGCTTATTTGCATTTGTGCAAATAAGCATTTGTGGAGGGGGTCTTTGCATATTCTTGTGTCATGATGGTTGCACCATTCCTTGACCTTGACTTCTTGACTTCTTCATGATGGCTTGACTTTTTGAAGTCATCATGCTTGATGATGGTTGTGGTGGAGTGTTGGTTTTAGCTTGTTATCATGCTTATGCATGATTGTCTTTCTCTCTCTCTCTCTCTCTTGTATGGGTGATTTTTGGCCTCTCTCATATTCTTTTGATACAACCTCCTCATTCTCACTCTCTCCTTTGATATGGCCGGCCAAGCTTATTTGGGGCTGCCCATTATGTGAGTGTGGTTTTTTTTTTTGTTGTTCATTTGATGCACCAAAAAATCCCCAAGCTCCTCCACATAATTCTTGTATCATCCCTCCACCAATGGCAATTCCTACAACCCCAAAAGAGACTTCTACACTACACATTCTACAGCGAATCTTGGGCACGTCGAGTAGCCGGCTTCGTGCCCGAGTTGCCTCGGCATTGAGGTGGGAGCCCGTAAAAGAAGTAGGCGATGTGGTGCACTTCCGGCGACGAGGAGGAGACGGGACATTCCGCAGGAGATCGGGACTATGACGAGAAGACCAGAGGACTGGGATCGTCGGTATATCTCTATTCCCTTTCTTGTAGATAGCTAGGACTAGTTAGTGGTTCGATCCGGGTATTAGTGCGCGGCGGTTTGCCAGTTCAAGAAAAGTTAAAGTTTATCACCGCTTCCGCATTTGGCCGTCGGATTGACGGCCGGGGCGCCGCCGTGCACTTACATAAAACATATACAACATCTACTAGTATATATACCAATATACAATAATCGCTCCAGGCATGATAAATGCAACAGCACAGAAAAGTAATAAGCATCACTGAACAATACAGATAATATGGCATCCCCGGGTTTCACAGAGTCGCAACTGAAACCCGACGTTCCCCTGGTCATGTGGATAGCCTGTGCAATGAAACCTAGACCCCTACGAGTGCGGCAAGTTACCCGCCAAAACCTGAAGCGAGGCAGCCCCCTACCGCAAAGTGAATGGACCACCCTGCACTTCACGGAATCCGGTAACTTGAGCACCCCTCCTTTGGTCAACCTGTACCCCATACGAGTGCGGCGAATAGTCTGTCAATTCTAAAGTGAGGCCCCTTGCCTCTCAAAGCCATGAGATGCGGACCCGTTGCCCTCCAGAAACCGGCTATCCTTGCACTCAATCGCGGGGTAAACTTAGTACAGAAATGAAAATATGTACAACGGGTACATCGACCTCAACCCGGTCGTGCCCCAAAAGAATAATATACAAACAGGCAATGACGGCAGTCCACATGTTGGTCGCTCGCCCTGCAATATCAAATGTATAAATAAATCCAAACTGCACTACTATTGCACACAGCTATCCACCACGACAAATCCGCAACATCACAGCACAACACAGAACATCAACGCGAATGTCACGTTCGCAAACCTGTCTAAAAGAGCTATAGCAATTAGACACGATTTTCCGCTCGAATGATATTTACGGTCGGAGATATAATGTAAGCACTGTAAACTAACACATTTAAAATTCCGATCGACAAAACTTCCAGAAGTGGGCCCTAAGTACAACTCCTGTACTCAAACAAAATCTGGGCCCAAACAAAATATTCCAGAAACCACAATTCCACATGAAAGACGCCCAGAAGAAAAATGGTGCACTGAAGCCTCAAAACGGGGGCGGAACCGCGGCCAATAAAAGGCTTGTGCGGCGGTTCCACGGCGGTCTAGAAGGTTCAGTAGACCAAATTTCTTCCAGAGTCTTAAAAAAGCCTGCACGATTTTCTGACATACTCAAAATAATTTTGAGACGACACAAAAAAATCGACAGAAACTTTAATTTTGGAATCGCGGTTTTGGAAATTTTGTTCGATCGATGTTCTAAACACGTTAGAACAAGCTAGTAAAGGTTAATGGCATGGCTCTGATACCATGTAAGTCTACGGTAGCGCCCCGGCCAATAATCTGAGGCCAAACGGGGAACAAAAACTTTTACAACTGGCGCTATCGCATACTATAACCTGGATCTTGCCATTAACGCTAAACTAAAAAACTGTAAAGAGGTAGAAAGGCTATACTGATCGATCCGTATCCTTCAGTCCATAGCCATCAACCCACGCTCCCCATGGCATCTCCGATCTCCTGTCTGCTCATCGAGATGGCACCACGTCAACAGATCTTTATACGGGCTCCCGCCTCTATACCGAGGAATCTCGGACATGAAGTATGCTAAGCAACATGTCCAAGATGGAGTGGAGAATGAGTGGAATACTTTGTCTCAATACACTCTTTGGTTCTCATCACATGAGAGGGTAAGAGTGGAGGTTGAAGAAGATGCTAAGATTTGGAAAGTGTGAGCTCAAGAAATAAATCAAATGAGCAAAAGAAAACCAAGCATAAAACTTATGATCTTTTCTTCTCTTTCTTTTGTGAGTAGATATATAAGGTTGTGAAAAGAAAATATCTCATAAAAATATCTCCCAAAAATATCTCCACAAACCCTAAAATATCTATACCCAAAACAATACATCATTAATTCTATCATGACTCACTTAGTGACTCATTAGCATGAGTCACTAATGAACATGCTAGAAGAAATGTGTCACCATGAATGTGTCACACTTTCCAAATCCAATAATCATTTAAACCAAAATGATCAACCCAAAAAGAAATGCATCTTCTAAAATATTCTCGTAACGGATTACGAGAATACCCCTCACTTGTAAATACATACCTGTATCCGTATTCCGACCGAATACGAATACGATGAGACAAAAATATTCTGACTCAATATAATACTTGGATCCAGCTTATAACAAAGCCCACCAGTATTATCTGTCCAAAATATGACACGTATACAAATACACGTGCATATTCGAAACCTGCCGTAAAACCATACGGCCTCTATAAAGTTACTCCCAAACTTGGGAAACTATCTGTGGGGGACTCTAAAGACTCGTCAGTACCCTGGCAGTGGGTTTAACCACAAGCACGTCAGCGGCACTAGCTGTGCGTAACGGCTGCCAATGTACTGACCGAAAGGAAAGCCGATGAGCGAACTCATCCTTGAACACTACTGAGCCTATCAGTGATAATATCCATACAGTCCGGTCCGTTCGTCTATGAGCATCGCATATCGGGCCAAGGGGGCTGGTAACGTCAGACCCCGAAAAGCTGTATAAGTCATGTCGGAAGGTAGCCCTGAACACGCTGAGAAACTACTGGAATACCTACCAGTAATTCTTACCTGCCTTGGCCAAGGACATGGTGTAATGGCTCTCCTAGACACAGCACGATCTCACCTCCAATACCGGGAGAGACGAATCCCCTGCCGATCGGCTCACTACCTCTATGTGGCTCGGGACTGTACCCAACTAAAACCTATTTGCACGACTCCTTTGAGCCGTGGTAGTGTAGTAATCTAAGCATAGTGGGAACTCACAAGAGATAAATGACGACCTCAGGTTGATGAACTAACCTGTACACGTGTCACCAGGGACCTGCTATCTGACACTAGGTATAATACCAACTAGCATGTTCCCGGCGAGTCCTGTCCGGTGCACTCATAACCCAATGAGAACCTGTATACATCTTAGGTGAACCAACTGACACCAATGGCTTGTGAGACCGGCCACCGCCCCTCGTCAGGGTCTCGACTGTATACACTAGTCTACTCCGGAGTATCGATGCCCTGTCTCGAAACTCCCACGACTAGGGACCACTTTTAAGGATGTGCTTATAGACTACCCAACTGTCACGTATATGATCGCCATCATTCTGTTGGTAGTCAAGCAGGATCCTAACGGCTCTATCAACGTGTAATAGTGAACAGTAATATCACCTAAAGCTGTACACGACTGATAAAGGGAAACCAGATAGCATGCTATCATCTCGAGTAAGACTGTCCTACCGGTATAGGTCCTCCCTCAATCATTGCAATCACGTACCTGCGATACAATAATTGACTTTGAGGGCACTACATCCAACAATCTCCCACTTGCACTTAAGGCTATTTATTGCGATGTCGCATACTCACAGCCCGTGTGATACCGAACACCCAACTCTTCTACTAACCAGTTTCACAAAGCTCGTTTGTAAAACCCTTGTGTTCGAGGGATAGCCTCAGTAAGTGGATCTGCCCTGATGTTTCTTTCTATGTCTCTCTTAATCTCAAGCTCGCGGAGAAAGCCATCTCCCGAATTGAGTAATACCTGTCTTAGAATATGTCTGGATATCTGATGGGACCTAGTTCATAAATAAACTCTAAATCCAAACTTCTTAGACTGTATCATCAACTGAATCTAATTAGTATCCTGCACCTTGCCTCCCACAGTATCCTGTTGGACCACCTGTCCATAATACTGCCCCTTTCGTCAGAGGAAAAACTATAACTCTGACAATCACTCTGTCATCCATGTCACCTTTGGAAGCCTGGAGTGATAACCGTCTCTCAAAGGAGGCTGCCGTCATAAAATCCCTAGAACATCCACTTATGTTCTAAAACTGCTTCCGAATATTTTCCCAGGATTGGATTAATATAAACTTATTGTATTTCGTGCAAAAAGAACATCTGGGGTGGTACTTGACATCTCATGATCAACTCAATTACCTAAGTAAATGATATGCCAATCATGCACATCCCTCTCCCTTTTAGTTTGTAAGACACCTTTAGAGAGGGAGACTCCATTAACTGCAGGTACACCACCATGCCAGGAGTCATCTATTCTAAATACCATTAGAATACTGTCTAAGTACCCAGATTGGGAAACTACCCAAATCAAGACCAAAAACCATAGATCTAGTAACCAGAGTGTCAGATATTCTATCCATATCCTTTGTGGAGAAACAACTGTGTGACAACCACAGTATAACCGATCGTAGTATAGGAATTTTACTTCCCACTCTGTGTATGTCATCCAAATACCAGGACATCACACCCTACTACCTTCTTAACAGATCCATCCCCTATTCTGATGAAGTCAAATCCATGACTGTCATATCAAAAATAGATAATCTATCTTCGCTATATGTTCTTTAGTCTAAAAATAGACATAAGGTACTTTCCCATGTAGGGTTCCTAGGCACCCTAATGAGTTCTCACAAGGCATCGAACATGCCAAATTAAAATTTTAACGGTGCCGAGAGACCCGATTACGGATCGTTTGCTAGAAAACTAGGCGAAAAACCTAACTAGTTAACACTTAACTACAAGATACGGAAATACAACCTTTGTAGATCCGGTGCTCCACCTCCATAGCTCCGCAACGAGGTCCTCTCCGCTGTCCAAATCAAATCCGGGCTCAAGCGTAGGCTTCGTCGGAGAATGGGCAAGCTAGGTCGTCGATGTCCATGCCGAAGATGATCTACGTCGAGGCATCGCTAAATCAAGCTCCGACTTCACCAAGTCAAGAAACTTGTGAAGAAAACACACTCTACTACTTGGCAAGAGGTAGAGGATGAAGAAATAGGAGTTGGGTTAACTTTAGAATTGGATTTCTCACTCTAATTCATCAATCACCATTGATGAGGTAAGCTTTCTTCTTGAAGTTCAAGGAAGAAGAAGAAGAATAATGATAAGATAAGTTAATTCAAAAAGAAAAGAATTATCCATTCTTATCATAACAAACCATAGTTAGGTGTAGAGAATTAACAAGGGTTAGTGAATGGTTGGGTTAAGACATGAAGACAAAATGGTGACTTAGGTCAAACCTTCATGAAGGTTCATAAACAAACAAAGAAAGCCACCATTATCTCTTCATTATTTTCTTTTGCTAAAATAAACAAAATGGATAAATAAATGAATAAATGAAGCAAAAGAAACCCTAACCATTGACCAACCATGGTTAATTCATACACTAAACTATCATGTATCATCAAACATGATACAATCAAATGTACAAATGTATATCACATATACAATGTGCACAATCCAAATGAGAAAATCCATTTAAAGTGAACCAATACTAGTTAATGCAAAGTAATATATCAAATATATAATTATGCATTAAATCATTAAATCAACACTTGATTCAATGATCCGGTCATGTCGCACACAACCGACTAGTATCAACAGTAACAACTTATCGAATCAACACTTGATCCGATAACCCGGCTGTATCACATATAACCGATCAATGTCACATATCGCGAGAATCGAATACAGTATCATATACTGGTATTATTCTCGGTCCCACACATATCTCATATGCGCTCCTATTTCGTTTTGCTTGAGCCAGGAAACCTCTGTGTAGGACTCTAAAGACTCGTCAATACGCCGGCAGCAGATGATGATCATATCAAGCATCCACAAGCCGCAAGCGGTCTGCTAAACGTAACGGCCACCCGAGTATTGAACGATCTGAAGATCGACGAGCAAGCCCGCTCACACTCCAGTGAATCCAACCAGCAACACTACCGTACAGTCCGGCCTGATCGTCTGATATGTCGCATATCCCGCCTAGGGGTGGTAAACGTCAGACCCCAATAGCTCGATAAGTCGTGTCGATATGAGGTCTATAACAATTCGAGAAACTACTGGTAACACTTACCAGTAAATCTCAGCAACCCTGGCCAGGGATTTCCTGTTATAGCCAATCGAACACAGCGCAACATCAACTCCCTATACCGGGAGAGACGAATCCCCTCCTATCGCTCATTGCCTCCATGTGACTCGGGACTGTACCCAAAAACCACCGTTTTGCACGCCCTCTTGGACGTGGTAAGATGGAAATCAAAGCACAGTGGGAACCACACAAGACTCTATGACGATCTCGGGTCAACAGACTACTCTGTACCAGTGTCACCAGAGAACTGCCATCTGACGTGAGGTATAATACCATCTGGGAGTTGTCGGCGAGTCCGTCCAGTGTATCCAGTCTCTACTGAGCACCCGTATATCATCTCCGATGTCAAACACCAATGGATATGGGATCATCCATCGCCCATCTGTATGGGTCGAGAAGCTACACGCTAGTCTACTCTGGTATATCGATGCCCCGTCTCGATACACCCACGACTAGGGACTTTGAAGGATGTACTTATGGACTACCATGTCCCCACTAGTATGATCCGCATCATAGTCCAGGTAGTCAAGTACAGATCCTAAGGGCTTTACCAACATGTAACAGAGAGACAATCAGTATACACGTTAAGGTAAAGTTCAACCAGATAGCATACTATCATGTCGAGCAAGAAAGTCCTCCCTATATATGTCCCAGCATCCACTACAGTATACATCCAATGTACAGTAATGACCTCTAGGGCATACATATAACTAACAATCTCCCACTTGCACTAGGGCCATCTGTAGCAGTGGTTGTAGTATCTCATACTCAACCATCCCATAAAAGTCTCTCTCTGGGAACAGGCCTTTGTGAGTGGATCCGCTGTGTTGTCCTCTGAGTCTACTCTCCAAACCTTGATCACCCTGGAGATCAACCATCTCCATGATCAGGTGATACTGCCTTAGAATAAGTCTGGATCACTGATGGGACCGGCGTTCCTTGGCATAAGCCACAACTCCATTGTCACACAATGGAAGGAACATAGTTCATCTCATGAACCAATATATACCCAAACATCCTCCTTGGTAGCATCTTAATTAGCGATGTATCCTGCCTTTATCGTCTAGTATGTCACGGTATCTAGCTTGAAACTCTTCCAACATACCGTCCCTTTACTGAGGGTAAAGACAATGCCTGTGACTGACATTCAGTCGTCTTTATCACCCTGGAACCTTTCCAGTGATTCTCCCCAGGATCGATTGATACCATCTCACTACAACTAGTGAGAATCCTAACATCCATTTAGATCTATCTCATAGATCCAAAACTCAGGATTAAGGAGGTATCAGTTTGATCCTATATGAAGAATCAATGTGATAAGCGGAGATTGACTGAGCGTAGCATAAGAAACTCCTTTCTTATCAAGAGTATGTTATCCACGTACTCTACGAGGATCAACACCATACTCCCTACTTCCTTTTTGTTTATACAAGGTTCATCTACCATTTTGATGATGTCAAACTCTTTGACTAATCCATCAAAACAGATGTTCCAACTCCGCGATGCCTGCTTTATCCTATAAAGCATCTTGCACACGTTTCCGCTTCTCCCACTGTCTACGAGGCCCTCTGGCTGTGTACTTATAGACGCACTCTTCTAAAACATCATTTAGAAAAGCAGTCATGACACCCAACCACCAGATATCGTAGTCATGGTATGTAGCCGTGGCAAGTAGGATCTGGATGGACTTAAGCATAGCTACTTGAAAAGGTTTCATCATTATCCACACCTGGTCAATGATGCAAACTTTTAACAAGCCTAGCTTTGAAAGTCTCAACCTTTCCATGTACACCAAGTAATCTTCTCATGATATACTTGCTCCTGAAGGGGATTTAACCCTCCAGATATAGCAATCAAAGTCCATACTTTGTTGGTGTATAAGGATTCCATCTCAGATCGCTAAACATCCAGCCATTCTTACAGAGTCCCACTCCTGATGGCCAGCTCGAAACTAGTTGGGTCATCATCTCATGATGCAATCCTCGCTCCCACTGTCATAGAGAAACCGAAGTATCTCTCAGATGGGTGAGGAACCCTACTAGATCGGCGGAGAGGCTGAGGTTCGTTGGTAACTATTGAATCCTTTGGTTGTACCAAATCATCTACTGTAGTTTGTATAGCTGGAACATTTCCAGTTCTACATAACTGATCTTTTCCTCGAGCTTGTCCAGATTTTTCTTTTAGACATAGGCCGGACAACCCCAAATCTTAACTAGCTTAAGACATGGGCTCTTCCCTTTCCATATCACATATGAAATGGTAGGCAACTGATTTGATTGGAACCCTATTCAATAGGTATGCAACTTCATAAGTGCATAACTCCCAAAAGGAAAAAGGTAACTCAGTAGTACTCATCATAGAGCACACCATATCACATAGGGTGCTATTGCTCCGCCCCGATATACCATCGTGCTATGGTGTATACGGAGGAGTAATGCAGAGGGAGAATCTCATTCTCATTTAGAATAGTCCAGGATTTCCGTGCTCAAGCATTCTCCTCCTTGATCTCATCAAAGGACATAATACTTATACCCGTATTGGTTCTCTACTTCTAACTTATATTCTGTGAATATCTCAAAAGGTTCGGACTTGTGTTTCAAAAGGAACATAGGTATGAATCTTGAGAGATTATCAGAGAATATAATGAAGTAAAAAGAACCAGTCCTGACATGTGTAGACAGGGGACCTTGCATACATCATCATGTATCAGTCCCAAGAGTTCACTAACTCTTTCTCTGTTTCCAGTAAACGAAGCTATGGTCATCTTATCTTTATGACATGACTGGCGAGTTTCACAAGATGTAAATTCAAACTGATTTAAATATGCATCTATATGTAACTCTAGCTAGTCAGGTCACATTGATCTGACCTAGTCTACAATGCCTCAAGAAGAATTCGTTCATTTCTGAACTCTTCCTCTTGTGTGTGTTCCGTATACTAAGAACTGTAGTTTGATTTAGAACATCAATGCTTTTAGATAACGTGCCTGATCCGATCAACTTTTGATATAGGAAATGTTCAAAACATTATCCAACAATACAAAATTTTATCATTTCTTTACTAATAAAGAGACTGATATGATTTTGTATATCAGGTTCGGTATCTAACAACATTCGTTCAGAATCAATGTATTGTAATACAGGGTGACAGTGACCAACAGACTTGGCTGCAACTCTTGCCCCGTTTTCTGCCTCATGAAACTTATCACCCGTTCTCAGTTCTCTACCTATCTGTAGCCCTATGTAACAGATTACATATCTGGGATCCTGATCTGGTATCACATACCCAGGACGTAGAGGATACTGAGAAACAGTTCTTTGTAACGAACACACCCGAAGATGATGCATCATATGCACTTTCTTCGTTTGGGCGGCACGAGAATTCTGGTAATCCCCAATTTCCTGCTCTGCCTTATAACAATTATAAGTTGGAGCGGGACCAACGTTCCCCAGCTCAGTATAACAAACGGGTTCGGTCAATAATCCGTATTATTATCTTGATTAAGGCGTGATATGGTCGCTACCAGGAGAGAGAGAGAAGAAATCACTCAGCGTGCGCTCTTGCAAGAATTGATTGGTTATTATTTTATCTAATCAGGATGGCTCCCACTGTTTTTTATCAAATCTTCCTTCAAACCCTAAAAGGAAAGACTAGCCGGGATTAATTACACACTACAAGTTCGCCAATCTTTCAGCCAGGCCAGTGTCGGTACTTTGAGGGAGGTCTCCCGTGCTTTCGCACGAACCTAATTACAGTAAACCTCGTTTTCCCAGAGGCGTAACCCCGTTGACACCTTTCTAGACACCTACTTGATCGGCTAATTGTAATGTATAAAACTCTCCCAGGAGTAACTCTTACTCGCAGCGGGTATCAGGATCCAACTATCTCATAGAAGGTATGCAATCTCATTGCAAATTTCAACACTTGAAATTCCCCCGATAATATTTTGCCCCTAGCTCGCTATGACCTTGACGGAGGCCAAACAACCCATAGTCCGCTAGTCAAGTTCAACCCGTCATTTCCTGATTGAATTAAACCCACCCGCACGACCCTTGACGGAGGCCAAACAACGCCGTACGAATACCCTAATCCAATCGCATCATATGCTAGCAGATAAGCACTAGTTAGCTACCGTACACTACGCCTTGACGGAGGCCAAACAACCGCAGCACGAATACTAACTAGTACGTATCTGAAATGACGGAGGGCTACGACAGGTTTTTCTGAAAACCTATTGCGTAATGAACTTGATATCGTTGTAGAATCAAATGATTTTTAAAATGGAGTGCTTTTGAGGCTTTTCTAGTTTTGCTAAAGGAGTCACTCCCGGTGAAGGGATCGTCGGTCCTTTCCTCGTCGAATGAGGTGCGGGATATATCATATATATCACTGTGCAAAGCAAAACACTTAAAAGCAATCAAAAGACAAACCGAGTGTGTAGCATCTGCCAGTTATTGCTAAAGGAGTCACTCCCGGTGAAGGGATCTCGGTCCTTTCCTCATCGAATAAGGTGCAGGATATATCACATATACCTCTGTGCAAAGCAAGAACTGTAGCTACCTGTTTTATTTTGAAATTCGATTCTACAACATCTTAGGTTTCTTTTTATTTCATTAATCACATTAATGAAGTCCCATCATTTATATACCTAAACATCACAGATAGATATGACGTACACTTATGCCATCCGCATTCGCCTCGATGTCCCCTCGTGCACCGTTAGGTTAGGTAACTAACGGCAGAGCAGGGCAGGGCTAGCGCGGGTGTAAAACATAAGTAACGTCTATATAATATATCATATATACTATATACTATATCTATCACAGAACATCACATGATCACATCACAGATATCGCAGCAGAAGAATCATATGAAATATTGGATATACTAGGACGTCCGTGTTTTCAATACGAGCCAGTATAAAACACGGATTCCACGGTCGTGATGAATAGCCAAACCCACACCCCTAGACCCCTACGAGAGCGGCAAGCAACCCTACCAATTCTAGAGTTAGGAGACCCAGACTCGACTCCTCGAGTTGGTCTCCCACTGGACTCCAGAACCCGGTTACTTGTGCCCTCCTCCTTGGGTCTATCCTAGTGCGGAAAAGTAAATAATATACAAAAGGTGACATCTTCCGCTACCTGGAAGCGCCCCAATTAAAAGAATATTACATACAAGTTTTTACATGAATGAAAATGAAAAACACTCATCTCACATAAAAACCCCCGGCTATTCAAACACGACGATCCAATATAACATATCCAGCAACACATAACATCACATGTCATCAACGTAAGTAAATATGCGCATCCCAATTTCCGTTGACATATAGCAACGAAACCGGCGATATCACATATTACACTTACGGTCACAGAAAAGAAAGTGTAAAACTACAACAGTTGGAATCCACAACCATCTCAGACATCGCATGCCTGACCAAATGAATACATTAGACATCGCATGCCTAACAGTTATAAACCCCGCATTTTAGTCTCAAAATCGAAAAAACTTTTCAATATCAAGTCGGGCAATTCAAAAAGATTCCCGACATGCAGATCGAATGCTCTTCGCAAACTTTAGTAGGAGGCTGCACCCCCGATACCGTCGACGAAGTGCACCAAGGCGGAACACCGCTACCGCGAGCACCCGGACGGATGCTTTCGGCGACGGGGTTCTCCTACAGTCACTTGGTCGGGGCTATGGAGTGAGGCTGTCTATTAAGTTTACCCGGCGAGTATCCGCGTACGCTACGTGATTGCGACGGACTTTTGATCATATCAAAATTCCGTGGAAACCGATCATCTGAGACTAAACTGCTACGTTTATAACATTCATTCAGTTATCTCATAACTATTTGTGAATTCCAATTATTGTATCCCATTCCAGATAAACAGAAAATGTTAAACTTTCCGATCGAACAATCGAACACCCAAGTTTTCCCGAAACATCAACACATGAAATAAGTCTAACAACATTCAGTTCGTGCCTCAGTACCAACGGTCCAGCCGTAGAAGGGTCAAGCCAACGCCTCACATGTGGCACGCCGTACTGCCCCAAACCCGAAGGTTCAAAGGGCAGTTCAAGACGGTCACATAATCGAGTTAAGGTTTGTTGTCTTCTAGAGGGACCATCGCGTTACTTGCACTACTTAGAACGTCGTTAAACTACGGAAAAATCCAACAATTGGAAATTTCCCGGCAGGGGAAAAAGTGGGTATTTATATCCGGTCGAACTTTTTAACATATTCTAAAATTTATCCGGAAAGCCACACAGACAAAATTTGATACTCCGATCGAAACACCGAATCCCCAAAAACACAGCAGAAAAATTCAACTCTTGAAAAAATATTAAAAATTCCTAGAAAACTCAGCTCTTTGAACTAGGAATTACTGTGCAAAGGAACAGGGCTGACGTCATCAAGGGGCCGCTGATCCACCGCAGAATCCATGCTTCTGCCGCGGATCCGCCGCGAAATTTACTGTTCACCAGAAACTTTTTGCACCATAATTCTTATTTTTCCCTGCTGAATTTTTTAGCAATTTTTAATTTGGAAAAACTCACTGTTTTCAAAAAAGGACAGAGAGCATGTTAGAAATGGGTTTTCGGGTTCGTTCGGACTTCAAACTCCGTCTGGAGTTCGCCTAAGGCTTTAGCTAGGCTCTGATACCACTGTAGGGTTCCTAGGCACCCTAATGAGTTCTCACAAGGCATCGAACATGCCAAATTAAAATTTTAACGGTGCCGAGAGACCCGATTACGGATCGTTTGCTAGAAAACTAGGCGAAAAACCTAACTAGTTAACACTTAACTACAAGATACGGAAATACAACCTTTGTAGATCCGGTGCTCCACCTCCATAACTCCGCAACGAGGTCCTCTCCGCTGTCCAAATCAAATCCGGGCTCAAGCGTAGGCTTCGTCGGAGAATGGGCAAGATAGGTCGTCGATGTCCATGCCGAAGATGATCTACGTCGAGGCATCGCTAAATCAAGCTCCGACTTCACCAAGTCAAGAAACTTGTGAAGAAAACACACTCTACTACTTGGCAAGAGGTAGAGGATGAAGAAATAGGAGTTGGGTTAACTTTAGAATTGGATTTCTCACTCTAATTCATCAATCACCATTGATGAGGTAAGCTTTCTTCTTGAAGTTCAAGGAAGAAGAAGAAGAATAATGATAAGATAAGTTAATTCAAAAAGAAAAGAATTATCCATTCTTATCATAACAAACCATAGTTAGGTGTAGAGAATTAACAAGGGTTAGTGAATGGTTGGGTTAAGACATGAAGACAAAATGGTGACTTAGGTCAAACCTTCATGAAGGTTCATAAACAAACAAAGAAAGCCACCATTATCTCTTCATTATTTTCTTTTGCTAAAATAAACAAAATGGCTAAATAAATGAATAAATGAAGCAAAAGAAACCCTAACCATTGACCAACCATGGTTAATTCATACACTAAACTATCATGTATCATCAAACATGATACAATCAAATGTACAAATGTATATCACATATACAATGTGCACAATCCAAATGAGAAAATCCATTTAAAGTGAACCAATACTAGTTAATGCAAAGTAATATATCAAATATATAATTATGCATTAAATCATTAAATCAACACTTGATTCAATGATCCGGTCATGTCGCACACAACCGACTAGTATCAACAGTAACAACTTATCGAATCAACACTTGATCCGATAACCCGGCTATATCACATATAACCGATCAATGTCACATATCGCGAGAATCGAATACAGTATCATATACTGGTATTATTCTCGGTCCCGCACATATCTCATATGCGCTCCTATTTCGTTTTGCTTGAGCCAGGAAACCTCTGTGTAGGACTCTAAAGACTCGTCAATACGACGGCAGCAGATGATGATCATATCGAGCATCCACAAGCCGCAAGCGGTCTGCTAAACGTAACGGCCACCCGGGTATTGAGCGATCTGAAGATCGACGAGCAAGCCCGCTCACACTCCAGTGAATCCAACCAGCAACACTACCGTACAGTCCGGTCTGATCGTCTGATATGTCGCATATCCCGCCTAGGGGTGGTAAACGTCAGACCCCAATTGCTCGATAAGTCGTGTCGATATGAGGTCTATAACAATTCAAGAAACTACTGGTAACACTTACCAGTAAATCTCAGCAACCCTGGCCAGGGATTTCCTGTTATAGCCAATCGAACACAGCGCAACTTCAACTCCCTATACCGGGAGAGACGAATCCCCTCCTATCGCTCATTGCCTCCATGTGACTCGGGACTGTACCCAAAAACCACCGTTTTGCACGCCCTCTTGGACGTGGTAAGATGGAAATCAAAGCACAGTGGGAACCACACAAGACTCTATGACGATCTCGGGTCAACAGACTACTCTGTACCAGTGTCACCAGAGAACTGCCATCTGACGTGAGGTATAATACCATCTGGGAGTTCTCGGCGAGTCCGTCCAGTGTACCCAGTCTCTACTGAGCACCCGTATATCATCTCCGATGTCAAACACCAATGGATATGGGATCATCCATCGCCCATCTGTATGGGTCGAGAAGCTACACGCTAGTCTACTCTGGTATATCGATGCCCCGTCTCGATACACCCACTGTTAGTGTATATGCCCTAGAGGCCATTACTGTATCATACTAGTTTGTATATTACTTAATGGATGCTTGGGATATTCACCTTGTATATACAATCTTGCTCAAAATAGTAGTATGCTACTTGGTTTGTTTCTACTTCAATGTGTACTTGTGTTTATTTCAGTATATCACTTATACGCATTAGTGGAGCCCTTAGGATCTTTGCTTGTTTACCAGCGTTGTGATGGCAGTCACACTAGTGGGGGCTGGGTAATCTATAAGCACATCCTTATTCAGGTCCCTGGTCGCAGGACTATCGAGACAGGGCATCGATACTCCGGAGTAGACCAGCGCATGCGCTTCTCATCCCAGTGTGGGAGACGGTCTGTCCCACAGCCGTCAGTACGTCGTACTTGAGATAGTATGCGGGTGCTCGTTAGGTTACGGGTACACTGGACAGGACTCGTCGGGAACTGACTAGTTGGTATTATACCTATCGTCAGTTATCAGTTCCCAGGTGACATGAGTACAGCTTAGTCCGCTGACTTGACACTGTCACTCCGCCTCGAGTGTGTTCCCACTGTACTTTGATCACTACCCTACCACGGCTCAAAGGAGTCGTGCAAACAGGTAGTGGTTGGGTGCAGTCCCGAAGCACTTGGAGGCAGTGACGGTTAGACAGGATTCGTCTCTCCCGGTATTGGGGGTTGACATCGCGCTGTGTCTAGGAGAGCCATTACACGAGTAGTCCCTGGCCAGGGCAAACGAGATATACTGGTAGGTTTCCAGCGTTATCTCAGGGTGTTTTGAGCTTCGCTCCGGCACGACTTGTACCGCTATTGGGGGACTGACGTTTACCGCCCCCTAGGCCCGCCATGCGATGTATCAGACGAACAGACCGGACTGTACGGAGAATGTCACACTCAGGCTCAGTAGGAGTTCAGATGGGTTTCGCCTCGTCGGTCTTCTTGTCGGCATTACCTGGGGACCGTTACGCACAGCTAGTGCCGCTTGCGGTCTGTGGTTAAACCCACTGCCAGCGTAGTGTCGAGTCTTTAGAGTCCCACACAGAAAGCTCTTCGCCTTTAGGCAAAAGAGTAGAGGTCGCATGGTATTGCGACAGGTCGCATGGTTTTGCGACAGGGTTCGGTCACATCCGTGCACTTGTGCACGTACAGTGTCCGGACAGTTTACACTAGCGGGCTTTGGTTTAAGCCAGATCCTAGTGTACCTTATGGGATTGGATTTATCCAGTTTGCATTCGTGTTCCTCGGAACGCGGATGCGGGTGTGTATGCACAGTTGACAGGGAGGCACAGACAGTGGATTCTCATTAGGGTTGTTGACAGTTGACCGTTGACTTTTTTACTTTTTGCTCAACCCTAATGAGAATTTGATATGTGATTAACTATTATATTAATTAAGTATTATGGTGATATGGTTGTTGACTTGTTGACTTTTGTTGACTTGTTGACTTTGTTGACTTGTTGACTTTTGTTGACTTGTTGACCGGTTGACTAGGCTTGACTAGTTGACCATCATGATAACCATGGTTATCATTTCATGCTAAAGACTTTTTCTTGCTTGCTCATTTGAGTAAAATGAGTGCATGACATGATAAGGTTATGGTTGCTTCTAACCATCACATAAGACTTTTTTGATATGATGAGTTATGATCACTTTGGATTATGAGAGGGTGAGAGACAAAATACTTGCTCATTCTTTCTTGCTCATTCTCTCTCTTGTTCTTGAGCTCTCCTCTTGCTCTCACCCTCAACCTCTTGCTCCCTCTCTTGATCTATGGTTCTCTTGTCTCATGAGTTGAGAATCAAGAACCATAGATAAAATCCCATTCTATTTCCTCTCTACTCATTCTAGTTCACTAGGTTTAGCAAACCAAGTGAACTAGTTTCTTCAAAGAACGAAGAAGGAGCTAAAGGTTGGAGCTTTCAAGTGGATCTATCTTCGGCGTACGGAGACGACGAGAAGGAGCCATCGGACCACCATCGGAGCTTGGAGAGAAGGAGTTCAAGTTTAGGTATAACCATCTTCATCCGAGTAGCTAAATATCTTTAGCTTAGTTTACTAGTTTTAGTTTAGGTAAAGATCCCGACCTAGCTTAGTCCATGTTGCCTCTTGCGTTAAAATTTTGATTTTATACCGTTTCCGCCTTCCCGTAAGAACCGGGGGTCGCAACGTGGACTTACAGTGGTATCAGAGCCTAACTAAACATAAACTAGCTTGGTAGTGAAGTGTAACGAAGTTCGGAACCGAAAAAAATCCAAAAACCAAACTTTTACAAAAACTGAGTTTCTGTTGAAATTTTTTTGGCTCAAAATGAAAAACTTTATACTTGAAAATTCGGCTCAGGGTTTTGTGTGAACACCCAAGAAAAACGATACAGTAATTCGTCCAAACCGCCGCCCTTCCGCCGCGTGAGCTAGGCAACCGCCGCGGAACCGCCGCGCTTTGTCGTCTTCTGTGCATCGTTTTTCGTGCAGAGTGTGTCTGTGTTGGTTTTGGGATTTTTGGAATATATTATATGTGCCCAGATTTTCCAGAAAAGAAATTTCCTTTTGGGGTCCTATAATTCCGTATTTTTTTCCGAACTTCACTGCACTTTGACTTTGATGGTTATATCTGTGATGTTTGCATGTATTGAACGTCGGCTAATCGCTATACGTCGATTAGTCGGGGTTATACATGATCTGTAATGTGCTGGAATGTGTATATAAATATGTTGGATTGTCGCGGGTGAATAGCCGGGGGTTGTGAGACGAGAGTTTTCTTTTCATGCAATTCATGTAAATTTGTAAATTGATGTAATAATTATTTGTATGGCCGCACAACCGGGAAGGGGTTGTAGCCATCATTGTATAATTTCTTTTTACTGTTTTTGCTCCTAGGATAGACCCATGGAGGGGTGCACAAACTACCGGGTATGCCGAAGTGTCGAGTGGCCTACTCATGGAGATGAGGGAGGTTGCTACGCTTCGGGTACTTGGCGGGTAGTTTGCCGCACCCGTAGGGGTCTTGGGTGGGGTTTTGGCTATTCACCGCGACCGTGTTATCTGTTTTTGTTACAGGCTCGTACAAATTACAGATTGCTAGTATATCCAATGTATTTATCTGTGATCTGAAATGTTTATCATTGCAGTATATCTATATATGATATTATTTAGGCGTTGCTTATGTTTTACAGACGCGCTAGCCCAGCCCCCGCTCTGTCGTTAGTTAAGTAACCTAACGGGTAATGACGGGGCCCCGTGGCGAATGCGAATGGCATAAGCGTACGTCATATTTTGGTTGTTTTCTGCAATGGTAGGATTAAATGATGGGACGCATTAAAAGAACTAATGCAAGAATATCACGCATTAAAAGAACTAATGCAAGATAATAAACCAAGTTAAAGTCGTTGGAACACTTTCGAAAAACCACTCGGTTCTTTTCAAAACAAACTTTTAAAATACGGAGTTTGAGCCACTCCATTTAAAAGCTATCTCGTTCCATCGACCAAATCAAGTTCACTACGTTCACGGTTTTGCCAAAACCATCCGTAGCCCTCCATCATTTCAGTTAAATATTCGGTAGTATTCAAGCTATGTATTTTGACCTCACGCCAAGGCATAGTGATTGGTAGCTGCCGGATATTTATCTGTTGCATAGATAGAATGCGTTGGTTTGAGACAGTCGTACTGCCATTTTGGCCTACGTCAAGGGTATGTACGGGTGGGTTCAAATTAACCTGGATAATGATGGGACGAACTTGACATGTGACTTATGACATTTTGACCTCACGCCAAGGTCATAAGAGCATGGGGCAAAAATCCACATCGGGAGTTTCATAAGTACTGAAACTTGCTAGATTTGCATACCATTTGGAGTGTGATGATTCTGGTAGGATTCCTTCAGTTTCGTCACGCGATGATATTTGGATCCCGATCCTACTGTGAGTATATGCTACTCCTCGGGAAATTTCTCACTTAACGATCAATGCTATAAACCTAGTAGGTGTCTAGAAAGGTGTTAGCGGGGCTATGCCCCCAGGGAAAAGAGGTTCTTTAATTAAGGAACTTCGCGAAAGCGTTGGAAAACCTCCCTCGAAGTACCGACACCGGCCTGGCTGAACGGTTAAGCAAGTATTGTACGGTGGGATTGATCCTGACTAATTCTTCCTTTATGGTTTGAGGAGGGATTCGAGAAACAGTGGGAGCCATCCTGTTTAGACAAATTAAAAACCACTCTAAACTTGCAAGAGTATCATGCTGAGTGTTTCTTCTTCTCTCTCCTAATTGCAGCGACCAATCAACATGACTGGACTTAAGTTACTCCTAGATAAAAACAAACTGACAGGGCCAAACTACAAAGATTGGCTCAGGAATGTCAAGATAGCAATCACTTATGACAAGCTGGGGTATCTTCTTACCACCAAAGCTCCCCCTGTCCCTGGTCCAACTTCCAGTGTCGCGGATAAGGAAATCCGCAAGACTTGGGAGATTGATAGCGCGAAGGCCAAGTGCCTCCTGCTTGCCTCGATGGACAACGAACATCAGAGGAGGCATGAGAATATGGACATGGAGTCCATATTGCTCCATACAAAAGAACTGTATGGAGAGCAATCACATATCGCAAGATACGAAGCGTCGAAAAAGTTATTTTCGACAAGAATGGCCGTCGGATCATCAGTAGCCGAGCACGTGCTAAAGATGATCGGCTTCATTGAGGAGCTCGCTGACCTAGGGATCACATTGGAGAGTGAGCTATATACGGATATAGTTCTCCAGTCCCTTCCTTCCAGTTACGCCCAGTTTATACTGAACTTCAACCTACAAGAAAAAGAGGTTGAACTTTCAGAGCTCCTCAACATGCTGAGGAGCGCAGAGGGCACCCTACAGAAAGGTAGGGAAACATCCACTTTGTTTGTAGGAGGATCATCTTCTTCTAGGTCCAAGGCGAAAGCCAAGGGAAAGAAGAAGAAGGCCCCCGCCAAACCAAGGGGCGGTGTTAGTAAAGTGGATACGAAGGGAAAAGGAAAAGCAACAAAGATAGCGGGGAAGCTTGTGGATAAGGAAGAATGCTTCTATTGTCATAAGAAAGGACACTGGAAGAATGATTGCAGGGCCTGGAAGGCCAGAACACAGGAATTGAAGCAGGTTGCAGCTTCAGCTTCAGGTGTGTATGTTATTGAAAACTGTCTTTCAATAAACTCTACTTCCTGGGTATTGGATACCGGATCAGGATCTCATATCTGTAATTCTTTGCAGGCGTTGAGAAACCGTAGGGTTTTGAAGGCAGGTGACATGACCCTCAGAGTTGCAAACGGAGCTAGCATGGATGCTAAAGCCGTGGGGGACTATCACCTGGGAATGTCAGATGGACATGTTTTGGTTTTGCGTAATTGCTTTTTTGTACCCAACGCAACTTGTAATATCATTTCTGTATCTTTAGTTTCTAAAGAAGGTTATGAATTTGCGTTTGTAAGTAATGTTGTGAACATTCACCTTAATCAAGTTTTGATTGGGTCAGGTACATTGAGTAATGGTATATACGTGTTAAACCAACCACAGATTTTTAATGTCCAGAATACACACAAAAGAAAGTCTCCAGAAATAAATCAGACTTTCTTATGGCATTGTAGATTGGGTCACATCAATGAGAGAAGGTTGACTAAGTTACATACAGAAGGATATTTGAATGCGTTCGAATATCAATCGTATGCCACTTGTCAATCTTGTCTCAAAGGAAAGATGACAAAGACTCCGTTTACTGGACAAGGAGTAAGAGCGAGCGAGCTCTTGGGACTCATACACAGTGACGTGTGCGGTCCAATGTCTACACATGCCCGAAGCGGACATTCTTACTTCATTACTTTTACGGATGACTTCTCAAGGTACGGTTATGTCTTCTTAATGAAACATAAGTCCGAGGCCTTTGGAAAATTCCAGGAGTATAAGAATGAAGTAGAGAAACAGACCGGCAAAAGTATTAAGATTCTAAGATCGGATCGAGGTGGAGAATACTTAAGTGCCGAGTTCCTGGACTATTTAAAAGAGAACGGAATTCTCTCTCAGCTTACTCCTCCATACACCCCGCAACATAACGGTGTATCGGAGAGACGGAACCGCACCCTATTAGATATGGTGCGGTCCATGATGAGTAACGCTGAGTTACCGCGATCATTCTGGGGGTATGCGCTAGAATCAGCTGCATACCTTTTGAACCGAGTTTCGACTAAGACTGTGCCTACCACCCCATATGAAATGTGGAGTGGGAAGAAACCCTATCTTCAATATCTGAAGATCTGGGGATGTCCAGCTTTTGTCAAAAAGCAGCATGCGGACAAACTCGAGGCACGCTCAGTACTGTGCAAGTTTGTGGGATACCCAAAGAACACCAGGGGGTATCTTTTCTACTACGCAGAGGAACAAAAAGTCCTTGTTTCTCGTAATGCCCACTTCCTAGAACACCAGTTCTTGGAAAAGGAAAATAGTGGGAGCGCAGTGGAACTGGAAGAAATTCCAGAACCACAGACTATTACTGAAAGGTTAGTGGAACCAGAGGGTTCAACAGAACAGGACATTCCTACGCCGCTCCGCAGGAGTAGTAGGCAGTCTCATCCGCCCGAGAGATACTGCGTTTTTCTCATAGACGGGGATAGAGAGGATTGCATCATAGATTATGATGAGCCTACTAACTTCCAGCAGGCCGTTCAGAGCGTTGACTCAGTGAAATGGCTGGATGCAATGCGGACCGAAATGGAGTCCATGTACACCAACAAGGTATGGACGTTGGACATTGCTCCAGACGGGGTAAAACCCGTAGGATGCAAGTGGATCTTCAAAAGGAAGATTGGTGTAGATGGACAGGTTGAGACCTATAAAGCTAGGCTGGTAGCAAAGGGTTTTCGTCAAAGACCTGGCTTGGACTACGACGAAACCTTTTCTCCAGTAGCCATGCTGAAATCCATTCGGATCCTTCTTGCCATTGCTGCCTTCCATGATTATGAGATCTGGCAAATGGACGTAAAGACAGCTTTTCTAAATGGAAATTTAGAGGAGTGTGTCTATATGGACCAGCCAGAGGGTTTCATTCAGAGTGGGAGCAGCGGAAAGGTGTGCAAGTTGCTTAAGTCCATCTATGGACTAAAGCAGGCATCGCGGAGTTGGAACATCTGCTTTGATGAGACGGTCAAAGAATTTGGCTTTATCAAAAATCCAGATGAACCATGCATCTATAGTAGATTTGTAGCGAGAACTGTAGTATTCCTCGTTTTATACGTGGATGACATTCTCTTAATAGGAAATGACATTCCTATGCTACAATCTGTCAAGGGGTTCTTGTCACACAGGTTCTCCATGAAAGACCTGGGTGATGCCTCATACATTCTGGGTATCCGGATCTACCGTGACAGATCCAAGAGGATATTAGGACTTTCGCAGTCCAGGTACATCGACACCATATTGAAGAGGTTCAGTATGGAAGATTCCAAGCGCGGTAACCTACCGGCTTGTCACGGGATCACCCTCTCTAAAGAGATGTCTCCCAAGACTGATTTGGAGAGGGATCGCATGTCTATTATACCCTACGCTTCTGCGGTAGGCTCTATAATGTATGCGATGTTGTGTACCAGACCGGATGTAGCTTATGCACTGAGTGTGGTAAGCCGGTATCAGTCAAACCCTGGGGAGAAACACTGGATAGCGGTAAAGAACATTCTCAAGTACCTGAGAAGGACTAAGGAGATGTTCTTGGTGTATGGCAGAAAAGACCTCCAGATCGAGGCCTTTGCTGACTCCAGCTTCCAGAGTGACAAGGATGATTCCAAGTCCATGTCGGGTTTTGTCTTTACCCTCAATGGAGGGGCGGTGTGTTGGAAGAGTTCCAAACAGGAAACCGTTGCAGACTCGATGATGGAAGCAGAATACATCGCTGCATCTGATGCCGCAAAAGAAGCTGTCTGGATGAGGAAGTTCTTGAAAGAACTTCAGGTGGTTCCGTCCATTGTTGATCCAATACCTCTGTATTGCGACAACAACGGGGCTATAGCTTTAGCGAAGGAACCCAGGTCCCATCAGAGATCCAGGCACATCTTGAGGCGGTATCACATGATCAGGGAGATCGTAGATCGCCAGGAGATCGAGGTTCGGAGAGTCGCTTCAGAAGATAACACTGCTGATCCATTCACCAAGGCCCTGCCCCAGACTCAGTTCGAGCGGCTGATCGAGATGATAGGTCTTCGATACGCCAGTACATGGCCTTAGTGCAAGTGGGAGATTGTTAGTGTATATGCCCTAGAGGCCATTACTGTATCATACTAGTTTGTATATTACTTAATGGATGCTTGGGATATTCACCTTGTATATACAATCTTGCTCAAAATAGTAGTATGCTACTTGGTTTGTTTCTACTTCAATGTGTACTTGTGTTTATTTCAGTATATCACTTATACGCATTAGTGGAGCCCTTAGGATCTTTGCTTGATTACCAGCATTGTGATGGCAGTCACACTAGTGGGGGCTGGGTAATCTATAAGCACATCCTTATTCAGGTCCCTGGTCGCAGGACTATCGAGACAGGGCATCGATACTCCGGAGTAGACCAGCGCATGCGCTTCTCATCCCAGTGTGGGAGACGGTCTGTCCCACAGCCGTCAGTACGTCGTACTTGAGATAGTATGCGGGTGCTCGTTAGGTTACGGGTACACTGGACAGGACTCGTCGGGAACTGACTAGTTGGTATTATACCTATCGTCAGTTATCAGTTCCCAGGTGACATGAGTACAGCTTAGTCCGCTGACTTGACACTGTCACTCCGCCTCGAGTGTGTTCCCACTGTACTTTGATCACTACCCTACCACGGCTCAAAGGAGTCGTGCAAACAGGTAGTGGTTGGGTGCAGTCCCGAAGCACTTGGAGGCAGTGACGGTTAGACAGGATTCGTCTCTCCCGGTATTGGGGGTTGACATCGCGCTGTGTCTAGGAGAGCCATTACACGAGTAGTCCCTGGCCAGGGCAAACGAGATATACTGGTAGGTTTCCAGCGTTATCTCAGGGTGTTTTGGGCTTCGCTCCGGCACGACTTGTACCGCTATTGGGGGACTGACGTTTACCGCCCCGTAGGCCCGCCATGCGATGTATCAGACGAACAGACCGGACTGTACGGAGAATGTCACACTCAGGCTCAGTAGGAGTTCAGATGGGTTTCGCCTCGTCGGTCTTCTTGTCGGCATTACCTGGGGACCGTTACGCACAGCTAGTGCCGCTTGCGGTCTGTGGTTAAACCCACTGCCAGCGTAGTGTCGAGTCTTTAGAGTCCCACACAGAAAGCTTTTCGCCTTTAGGCAAAAGAGTAGAGGTCGCATGGTATTGCGACAGGTCGCATGGTTTTGCGACAGGGTTCGGTCACATCCGTGCACTTGTGCACGTACAGTGTCCGGACAGTTTACACTAGCGGGCTTTGGTTTAAGCCAGATCCTAGTATACCTTATGGGATTGGATTTATCCAGTTTGCATTCGTGTTCCTCGGAACGCGGATGCGGGTGTGTATGCACAGTTGACAGGGAGGCACAGACAGCGGATTCTCATTAGGGTTGTTGACAGTTGACCGTTGACTTTTTGACTTTTTGCTCAACCCTAATGAGAATATGATATGTGATTAACTATTATATTAATTAAGTATTATGGTGATATGGTTGTTGACTTGTTGACTTTTGTTGACTTGTTGACTTTGTTGACTTGTTGACTTTTGTTGACTTGTTGACCGGTGGACTAGGCTTGACTAGTTGACCATCATGATAACCATGGTTATCATTTCATGCCAAAGACTTTTTCTTGCTTGCTCATTTGAGTAAAATGAGTGCATGACATGATAAGGTTATGGTTGCTTCTAACCATCACATAAGACTTTTTTGATATGATGAGTTATGATCACTTTGGATTATGAGAGGGTGAGAGACAAAATACTTGCTCATTCTTTCTTGCTCATTCTCTCTCTTGTTCTTGAGCTCTCCTCTTGCTCTCACCCTCAACCTCTTGCTCTCACCCTCAACCTCTTGCTCCCTCTCTTGATCTATGGTTCTCTTGTCTCATGAGTTGAGAATCAAGAACCATAGATAAAATCCCATTCTATTTCCTCTCTACTCATTCTAGTTCACTAGGTTTAGCAAACCAAGTGAACTAGTTTCTTCAAAGAACGAAGAAGGAGCTAAAGGTTGGATCTTTCAAGTGGATCTATCTTCGGCGTACGGAGACGACGAGAAGGAGCCATCGGACCACCATCGGAGCTTGGAGAGAAGGAGTTCAAGTTTAGGTATAACCATCTTCATCCGAGTAGCTAAATATCTTTAGCTTAGTTTGCTAGTTTTAGTTTAGGTAAAGATCCCGACCTAGCTTAGTCCATGTTGCCTCTTGCGTTAAAATTTTGATTTTATACCGTTTCCGCCTCCCCGTAAGAACCGGGGGTCGCAACGTGGACTTACACCCACTACTAGGGACTTTGAAGGATGTACTTATGGACTACCATGTCCCCACTAGTATGATCCGCATCATAGTCCAGGTAGTCAAGTACAGATCCTAAGGGCTTTACCAACATGTAACAGAGAGACAATCAGTATACACGTTAAGGTAAAGTTCAACCAGATAGCATACTATCATGTCGAGCAAGAAAGTCCTCCCTATATATGTCCCAGCATCCACTACAGTATACATCCAATGTACAGTAATGACCTCTAGGGCATACATATAACTAACAGCCCACTATGCTTCCGCTGCTCCCATGACCACAACAACCCTCTGGCAGAATAATATATACGTGCACTTCTAAAGCTAGTTTAGAATGACGCTATACTCATCCTCCTGTCGTGTCTCATAGCCTGGAACAACAGTAGCGTCAAGTCTGGGTAAACAATAACCTCTCTGTCACCGTCCTTGAGGCTACCGGAGTACCTCTCTGGTGTCTGAGGTTACCCACCTTATCTGTGGAGTGGCTAATAGAATGTCAAACTTGATTGAATCTTTAGGTCCTATGAAATTTTCAGTAATCGTTTGCGGTTCTGGAATCACTTCCAGTTCTACCATACTACCACTACTGTTTTCTGAAAAAATCCATTTAACTAAAACTATGGTGAGTCAAGAACAATATCACTATTGATCTTCCAGATGGTAGAATATCAACCCTCGACATAGCCCGGGTCAACCCACAAACCGCCATTACAGAAACGTGCCTTGAGTCATCCAGAGTCTGGTTTTAAGCATAAGCCGGCCAACTCCTCGTACCTTAACATCGTTAAGTTATGAACCATTCTATGTCCAATATAGAAACTTTAGCACTGATTTAATTTGAACCAGATTCAAACCATGCAGTTGTCTCCAGTGCATATCAACTTAATTGCGAGAGGTTAATCAGCATTACTCAACTTAGGAGTCCATCCAATTATGAGTAACCTGAAAGAGAAACAAATTTCTCAAAACCATTTCTATCAACTGAATACCAATCACAAGTATCTACGTCTTCGATCACTTTGAATAATCGCGATACTTGCGATACCTGGTTCTCTACTTTATTCTTGTACCTATAACTTCTCAAAACTTAGAACTTGTATTTCTACGAAACACTTGTCTAAAAACTAGAGAAGTCACAAGTAAACAGAACATAGTACGAGGACCAACCCCTTTGTCCTGATGGACACTGGACAACATACAATACTCTGTATAAGTCCGCTGAGTTGAATAACTCAAAACCTGTGTATCGTAGGTTGAAAACTGTACTTATGGTTAAGAACTACTCCGTTGTTCAATGCTCCTTACCCAATCGTCAACTGATATAGGTAAATGTCACAGACATAATTTCAAAAGATACATCTCACTTTATCAAAATAAACGTACAGATATATCAATTTGAAATTGGTGCATAACAACGGATATTCAAAACCCAATACTTACCGTCTGGCAAAATCCCAGTCGATTTTCTCAAATATCACCAATTACAACGAATTCCAATATAATGAGGATAATCACCTAATTCCCAATAACTTACTCCCACTCATCATCTGTAAAACCATACGGATGTGAGAATCATACCTGGTAAATACATACCCTGGAGTAAGTATCTAATCGGGAAAAGAGTTTTCCTTTAACAACGCATAGTGAAACTGAAACATGAAAATGTTTCGAAAGGGTATCCGGGTATTTTTAGTAATGCCTCTTCCATAATCCAATGCATGACTGTAACCGTATATTTCTTTGCCATCTCTCCAAATCACTTTATTTGTCTTTTGTCGTTACCTACTGTACACCATCATTAGGCTAAATGGTTTTCTTCCTTCCCTACCGTTCGGCACCAGCCTATGGTTTGGAAGAAGACTATCCAATAAGCGTAATAGGTATATACTCCTAAACCAAAGAGTACTCGCAACCTGAGAGAAGGTGATGATAAAAGACAACTGAATAAAACCTTATTCTATTTCTCCTGAACCTGAGTCCATCCTCGAATCTGGAACAAGTTCTTTCGAGTTCGTATATAACCATAGGATGGATTTATCAAATGGAAGTGGATGTTCGTAGTAATACAAGGTGTTCTGGAGAAATGCAAAGGTGAAGTAGGAGTGGCGATGAACTACACGGTTTGGTCGTGAATTATAGCAGTCGCAATTTACTTTGCCCTCTTTCTAATCCTTTTATTTTGTCTTTACTTACTACCTTCTGTACACCCTACTTAGGCTAATTGGTTTTCTTCATTCCCTACCTTTCGGCACCTACCTATGGTTTGGAAGAAGACTATCCAATAAGCGTAATAGGTGTACTCTCCTAAACCAAGAAGCCCTCGCAACCTGAGAGAAGGTGATGATAAAAGACAGCAGAATAAACCAATTCAATTTCTCCTGAACCTGGATCCATCCTCGAAGAAGTCCCTTCGAGTTCGTATATAACCATACGTTGGATTTATCCAATGGAAGTGGATGTTCGTAGTAATAGGAGGTGTTCTGGAGAAATGCAAAGGGTAAAGAAGGAGCGGCAATGACTTATGCAACTCAGACAATCCAAAAGCAAGTGTTTTAAGAAATTTCGGTCAACTTGGTCACTGAGTCATAGTCTAGGGTCGGTCAAAGGTGTAACTCTTCGAAAACCGTTTAGGCAGTTTTTCGGTAATCGGCTAATTTTTCAGCTTTTTCAGTAAAAAGTCAAAATAGGTATTTTCATTGTAGACCTAATTATACAAAATTTAGATAAGATATTACTATAAATTGGTCACTAAAATGTTAATTAAAATTTTCTAGTTAAATAAAAAAAATTTCGTAATTAATTATTTTTTTATATTATTTTGAGTTTTTAAAAATACATTAAATTAGTGATAAATACAAATTTAATTAGGTAAATTTCATAATTAGGAATCTTTATAAACTAAAATAGAGTGTTAATAAATTGTATCATGACTTTGTAAGATTTTAGTTTTATGGTTTGAAATTAATGAAAAAAATGAAGTAAAAAGGGGTTTTTTGAAAAAGTTTTGATGTGAAAGCCTAAATTGACCTTAGATGATATTTTCTTCATGGAATTTTCTACACATCCTCTCATTTTCTCTCCTCTATTGCCCAGGCCGAGCTCCTCCCACAGTAGAACTTTTTTTTCCCCAATTCCTTTGCTTCAAAATTGACTCAAAATCCCCCGAAATCAACAAATTTCTTCACAAATTCAAACCCCATCCTTAATCTACCTCCTTCCAAACCCTAAATTGTTTAAAAACTTGAATAAAGGAGGCATCTTTGGTGGCTTGAGCAAGCTAGGGTTCAAACTTGTGAGGTGAAAATCCTAATCTGTAACGTTTTAAAAATAATTAAATAAATAATTAAATGAATAAAATTGTTTAAGTGAATTTTATGAATTTCGGTAAAGTAAAAAGGTATTTTTCGTAAAATTAAACCGTAATTGTTTTTCATTATAATTTCAAAAATACATATTTTAATTATGTAATTACTAGTAAATGGTGTTTATTTAGCCACTTATAAATTTTTATTTTAATTAAATATTTTTCCTAAATTAAATATTTTAAATATTAACATAAGCTTTATTTTTTTACACTAAATTAGTGTAAATTACAAATTTGAATGGTTTTAATTTGTAAAAATGAGCCATGGTATATTAGAATCAAGTGTGTAATATGCAAAATCTTTTCCAAAATCTCTCCATGGTTCTAGAAATTTCTAGGAAAAGGGTTAAATTGAAAAGGTTAGATAATAAAGGGTTTAAGTGAAAAAAATGCATTATTTATGAACTTTCTACACAATACCACACATTTTTTCTCTCTCTCCACCCTCCTCCCTCTCCATGGCCGGCCTCCCCTCCATGGGTAGCCCCAAAATTTTTCCCCCATCATTTTTGCATTAAAAATCATCAAAAATCCTCCAAAATTCAATAAAAATTGCACAAAATCCTAATAAATTCCCACCCTTTGTTCTTTGCTCTTCTTGACATGGATTTTGGAGTGGGAAAGCATGCATTTTGGAGGCTCATTTTCATGTTTGGATTTCATATTTTGAAGGTATAAATTTCCTTCTTTTGTTTTATTTCTATTAGATGTTTCTTTTAAAGCATAATTAGATTTGTTATATTAATTCTATGTTCAATTTCTAAAATTCAAGTTAGGGTTTGTAAATTCAAGTTAGGATTTTTATTAATTAATTAGGGTTATAATAACTAGTCTACCATTTTTAGAAGTGGAAAAATCTTGCATGGTTGTTGTATAATAAATTGTTTATTCAAATTGTTTTAATTAAACTATTTAGCTAACTAGATTTTTCTAAAATGTGTTTGTGGGTAAAATAAAATTCTTATTAAGGTGGTTATAATTAGATGGTAGTTTTAATGGGAATATGAGCATATTAAAGGAATGAAAAACTTAGTTTGATCACTAGTTTCTTGTGATAATTGGAAAAATATTAATAAAAGGCTATTTTTGTAAACTAGATTTTGGGAAATTCCTAAATAAATGAAATTAAAAATATAATCATGGTTTCATTATATCATTATAATCATGAATTGTAGTTTAATACATTAATTCATGCAAAATCATGTTTTGTAGTGGAATTGTGGTATTTTGCTTGAAAAATGTTGAAAATTGTTAAAGGTTGCAAACTAGAAATTTCAAATAAATGCAAAATTGTGTAATAAAAATAAAGTAAGGGGTTGTATAGTCTAGTTATTCTATTTAATGAGTTTTATAACAATTGGTTTCATTTAAAGGTCAAGTTTTGATGAAAAACGGTAAATTGGCATTTTCGGGTTTTACGAAATCGGGCGATTTGATGGATTTTAGGGTTTCGATGGATTTAATCATGTTTTATAATATAAGTAATGTGTTTTAAAACTACGAGTTATTTGTTAATGTTTATCTCGATCCATCGGAGTTTGTACGCCGATATCGAGCGATATTTGGTGCTTTTGCGTGGACGGGACATAGGTTTTAACCTATGCTTATTCCTTTAGATCGTTTGACTTTCGTATGTGATTCAGTTTACGATGCCATTTATATGTTTGCGTCTAGGTACCCCTCACATGGACTGTGGGCGATGAAGAGGAGGATGGCGACACTGTCTTCGGCAGACATGGACCAGGTGAGTAGATGCATATCTACGGGGGGAAGTCGGGTGGATGGCGTTTAGCACCCCCGCAACGTAGAATAGGAATAGTACTTTTTGACATTAGGAAACCAGATGTGACCCTAGATTCTTAATGAGTAGGACCCTAGTAATGACCCTAGGCTGGACCAGACTGATTTAGGAAGACCATACCAGAGGATGAATACCCTGGAAGAGGTTCGTAGGTTTCAGGTAGAAACACACACACGCACACACTGAAACTCGACATGGTGTATACGGGTATGTGTATATATATATAGGACTAGGTATAGGTATATATATAAATATATACAACACGTATGTAGGATACATTGATACACGGGAATGAAACAGGATAACTGGGCTTGATGCCGTGATTCTTGACTATACAGTCGTATTAAAGTGTTAGCGGATCATTAGAAAATGAGATAATGAACAGGTATACCTAAATTATAATGGGTAGTGATGATATTGAGGTGCATGGGACTCTAAAATAGAACCCGAACTGTAACTTGTGACTGATCACGATATGATATATGTATGACTTGATTACGACATCATATAGGTATGACCTGATGTCGATATCATATAGGTGTGACTTGATGACGATATGATATCAGTATGACAGGATCACAACATGATAGATATGACATGCTATTTCTGAGGATAAATTAATGAGGTATATTTATGATGGCAATGTTATATAATTAATGTATGCGATTACAGCATAGCACCTCGATCATGACATGTGTTGATGATGATATTATACGAATAATGAGACACGTAGGTGATATTTGACCCGTACCCCGATATTGGGATGCCGTACGATGGATTTTACCGTACGAGGCATAGATATGATGATTGATCCGCACTCTTGATTGAGGAAGCCGTACTTCGTACGTGACGCTATTGAGGCTGGATCGCCGACTATTAGAGATATTGATTCAGACCTAGGTAAACTCTTGTTTCATAGGGACTAGTTTCTTAGGTTAAGTTCCTTAAAAGGTTAGATAGACACTAGTTTAGGTTTGATTTATATAGTGGTGGTTGTACTCGTATATCGCAGAGAAGTGGATAATGCACATCTGTCTTGCATTCATACTGTAATCATCATGGTGCATGTTCTTTTATATGTTGCTATAATCAGTATAAACTTTACCTGTTAGGACACCAGCACTATTACCGATGATGCGCATATTCCACTCACACTTATTTGCCGGCTCACACACATCATCATCGGTAATTGCTATGTCACGTACACTTTAGATCATATTGTCTTTTATGAATAGAATCAGTTAACAACTAGACCGATATAATATTGTGATTATTCTCTGACATTAGTACAGACATGATATTTATTGCTTAGACATTCATGCATTCATATTTTCATGTTATCATGAAGTATTATGGGCATATGCCGACACTTATCATATAGTTACTCATGATTTTGAGATTTGGATTTCTATGAGATTTCTGGATTTTGGGGAAAACCGCAAGAATATATAAAAACTTCTCTCTCTCCTCCTCCTCTCTTTTAAAAAAAACATAAGATGCGGTTTTCTCGTGATGTATGTGTCGTCCACCATGAGATTTCATGTTTTCTGATGGATTTCGAGACCCGATTCGAGGAGTGGATGAACCGTCTCGGGTACATGGTGGCCCCGGTATGGTACCCCGGGGCAAGAATATCGAGTTGTAGACGATGAGCCTGGCAGGGGAAGGCTACCTACTGGTGATGTCTGGCGCGGCGGATATCCGGAGGATACCGACCGTTGTCGTGAGATTTGATGATATGGGCCGATCCGGACTGACGGAGCCCGAGATATTGAGACTTGAGATTACATGTGTTGTGTCGATGCTTGACACGGATTTCCATGGTTTTCATTGTTGAGATTTCAGATTCTTATACACATTTTACTATGATAACAGCTAAAGATTTCTTATTCATATATATCTGGATTTCAGGATTTGTTACTTTACATTCATGGTGCATGCATTTCATTTCATATGGCATAGTATTATATGAGGCACTGACACGAGCACGGAGTATCTGCACTTACACGTAGTTTTACCCTGCTATTACTGTTGATTGGAATATAATAGTGCATTATTATGACCTAGGATAGCGTCGTGCATTCGATTTCTTTTCGTAGATGTCTTCTGCTCACGAGTTGGCAACTCACCCCCGTTGTGCCAAATTCTTTACAGGTTCGATGTACAGGTTTCCGTAGCAGCTTGTTGGCACATCTTTTCTTCAGGGTGATTTGCACGGTAGGTTGGTTCACTTGTATCCGAACCACCATAGTACTTTTATTCATTCATTTGTATCTAGTGAGCTCCATCAACCATATTTGTATTACTTAATAAGTTTATTGGGCCAGTCTTTTATTTCGACCTTAGAGTCGCGCATGTATTATTTTGATCTGGTGGTTTTGTTTTCTTTTGAGTTTTGAGCCTCACCCTTTGGCGTTGTATATTATTGTGTTTGTTGTGGTTGTTTCCGCCTGTTGGCGTTGAGCTAGCACCCGTTTGGGGATGCTTTTTATTGTTTATTTATATTATACTTGTTGTACCCGTTTGGGGGCTAGTTTTTACAGAGGAGACTCTGCCGAAATTTTTGAGAAAATTTGCTGATGCTTTTATACTTGTTTTCTTTTTCTTCTTCTTCTTCTTTTATGGTTTAGATTTCTGGGCTTCGGCTTACTTAGGTTACGTGGCGCCTCTAGACGCTTCGTAATCTAAGTGCCGGTCACGTTCCGTACTTTCGGGTCATGACATAATCTAATTGTCAAATTGTAGTTTAAATGTGCTAAATTAGAATTTTGAAGTATCAATTTAATAGAAATTGCTTGTTCATGAAATTCAAGAAAGGGATTTGATTGTGGATTAGGGTTTGAAGCATTTCTAATAGGTTGAAGTAAGTGTTGTGGTTAGCTAGTTGTATGGTTGGATGAGTATGCTTGATGGTAGTTATTTTTATCGCAAATTTGCGATGTTTGCGTTGTTATCGGGATACTAATTGCTTACTAGATTTTTATAACTATTAGGAGGTGATCTAATTACAATATATGGACGATAACTTTAGCATCTCATACGACAATCTTATATTGTGTGTTATGTAATGCTAGGATCGGTCGGAGAAACATCGGACACGGTACGCAAAGGCAAGGCGGTGGTCGGATCGGATTAGCGAGGCATTCAGGTGAGTAGATGTATTCATCTATGGGGGAATCGTCTGGATGGCGCGAGGCGCCCCCTAGTTAGGAGTACCTTATTTCTTGCAAGACTTGTATTGTTAGTTAGCTTACCCCTTTATTTACATTGCATACCCTTATAGCTAACCGTATACTAGATTGCATGGATATTCATACACACATATGCGATATCACTTCGTAGGACACAAACACCATTACCATTGGCATCTGTTACACGCGCACTATTCATGTGACACACACGCCTTTGGTAATTACCATGCCACGTGCACATTAAAACCTGTTTAGCTTAGTATCGCCACTTGCATCATACATGATATATGAAATTACATAGCATGTATATACCTCGCATCATCATACTTACATAGATTTATAGCCACAATTCACATCGCATACCTTGATATCATATATAACATGTTGGACATTATTATTTTCTTGAGGATTTCAGTATTGCTGCGATTTCTGGATTTTTGGGGAAAACCGCAAGAATTTAACAAAAGCTTATATTTATCATTTTTAAAACAAAGTTGCGGTTTTCTTGTGATGTATGTGTCGTCCATCATGAGTTTTCATGTTTTCTGTTGGATTTCGAGACCCGATTTAAGGAGTGATGAACCGTCTCGGGTACATGGTGGGCCCGGTATGGTGCCCCGGGGCAAGAAGATCGAGCTGTAGACGATGAGCCTGGCAGGGGAAGACTACCTACCGGTGATGTCTGGCGCAGCGGATATCCAGAGGATACCGACCGTTGTCGTGAGATTTGATGATATGGGCCGATCCGGACTGACGGAGCCCGATATTTGAGACATTGATACAGTGAGACATTGAGACAGATGTGATTTCATATTTGGTGTCGATGCTTGACATGGGTTTTCAGATGATTTCTTGATGTTATATAGCTATTATACAGATATTCTTTTTCTAAAGATTAGAATGCAAAACTCTTAGCATTTGAAACACTTAGAGATTTAGTAATGACATTGCATACATGTGCATGCATACTAGAGGTACTACATCACATCTGGACATACATGCTGTAACGCATTTGCGTGCATTCTCACGATTGCCCTACTAGATGTTATATTCTACTCACGAGCTGGCAACACACCCCCGTTGTGCCACAGTATCTTGCAGGTCGGACCCGTCATCCTTGTAGCGGCGGGCTATCTTATCATCAGCTCCTTTTGCTCTGACTCGCGATATTGCTCGTAGGTGGGTTGCGAGCACACTTTATTTCTTTTAGCTCTATCATTGTATCTAGTATTCTCCATCTACCACTTTCTATTTGTATATGCGACCTAGTGATGAGACTGAGAGATTTGTATATATGTGGTTTCTTTTGGGTCGAGCTCACTTGAGCCGACGTTGTGTTTTCTGATATTTTGCATTTCTTTTATGCTCTTTTTCTTGGTATTACTTATATATTGCGTGTGGTTGTGATCCGCCTTGGGCGAAGAGCTAGCTCCCGCTTGGGGATGCCATTTTGTGATTACAGGTTATATATATTGTTGTACCCATTTTGGAGGATAGAATTTACAAGGGAGACTCTGCCGAAATTTTCGGAAATTCTTGATGTTTTTTTTTTAAAAAAAAAGGGGGTTCAATGTAACTTAATTGATTTTAAAAATCGTTTTCATGTAAGGTTTTCCTTCAATCTCTTTTGATTTTGGTTTAGATTTTTCTGGGCTTTGGCTGACTTAGGTTACGGTACGCCTTTAGATGTCTCGTAATCTAAGTGCCAGTCACGTTCCGTACTTTCGGGTCGTGACAAAAGGTCGCTGCCAAAGAGAAAGAGAAAAGAAACACTCTGCGTGCACTCTAACCTAGATCAGAATGGTTATTACTTTATCTAATCAGGAAATCTCCCACTGTACCGTCAAATTCTCCTCCAAACCAGAAAGAAGAATTAGTCGGGATCGCCCGAAGAGTAAACCAACTCATCAGTGGGAATCGGGATCCAAATCTCATCGCATTATAACGTGATGGAATCCACTCACGTTATCACACATCAAAAGGTATGTGCATGCCTGGCAAGTTTCAATTTCTTTAGAAACTCCCGATATGGATTTTTGCCCCATGCTCTTATGACCTTGACGTTGGCCAAAATACCATAAGTCACATGTCAAGTTCTACCCATCATTATCTTGTTGATTTGAACCCACTCGTACATACCCCTGACGTTGGCCGAATGGCAAAACGACTGTCCCAAACCAACTCATCTATCTATGCAACAAATGAATACCCAGCTGCTACCAAACACTATGCCTTGGCATTGGTCAAAGTACATAGCTTGAATACTACTGAATACCCAACTGAAATGATGGAGGGCTACGGCTAGTTTTTGGTGAAAAACCTTTAACGTAACGAACTTGATACCGCTGAAGGAACCTGATAGCTTTTTACAAAAATATAGTGGCGAAAACCTTTGCTAAAGAGGTCACTCCCGGTGAAGAGATCTCGGCTCTTTCCTCGTGGAATAGGGTGCAGGATATTCCAACAGAATACCGTGATGCAAAGCAACAAGTAATTGACTATAGTGAAGTTATTACCCTGACACAAACTTCTGCCCAAGGGGTCACTCCCGGTAAAGGGATCTCGGCCCTTGCCTCGTCGAATGAGGTGCAGGATATTCCAACTGAATATCACTGTGCAAAACAAAAGAAAACGCCTTTGTAATAACACTTTTGAAAACTGTTCCAACAACATCAAACAGGTTTGTTTTCCTTGCATTGATCAAAATCAACGCAGTCCCATCAATTAATCACACCAGAAAAGAACGAAAATAAAATGTACGTATATACCATCCGCATTCGTCACTAGGTCCCGTCATCACCCATTAGGTTACTTAACTAACGACAGAGCGGGAACTGGACTAGCATGGGTGTAAAACATATACAACATCTACTAGTATATATACCAATATACAATAATCGCTCCAGGCGTGATAAATGCAACATCACAGAAAAGTAATAAGCATCACAGAACAATACAAATAATTTGGGATCCCCGGGTTTCACAGAGCCACAACTGAAACCCAACGTTCCCCTGGTCGTGTGGATAGCCTGTGCAATGAATCATAGACCCTTACGAGTGCGGCAAGTTACCCACCAAAACCTGAAGCGAGGCAGCCCCCTACAGCAAAGTGAATGGACCACCTTGCACTTCACGGAATCCGGTAACTTGAGCACCCTTCCTTTGGTCAACCTATACCCCCTACGAGTGCGGCGAATAGTCTGCCAATTCTAGATTGAGGCCCCTTGCCTCTAAAGCCATGAGATGCGGACCCGTTGCCCTCCAGAACCCGGCTATCCTTGCACTCCGTCATGGGGTAAACCTAGTACAGAAATGAAAATATGTACAACGGGTACATCGACCTCAACCCGGTCGTGCCCCAAAAGAATAATATACAAACAGGCAGTGACGGCAGTCCACATGTTGGATGCTCGCCCCGCAATATCAAATGTATAAATAAATCCAAACTGCACTACCATTGCACACAACTATCTACCACGACAAATCCGCAACATCACAGCACAACACAGAACATCAACGCGAATGTCACGTTCGCAAACCCATCTAAAAGAGCTATAGCAATTAGACACGATTTACCGGTCGAATGACATTTATGGTCGGAGATATAATGTAAGCACTGTAAGCTAACACATTTAAAATTTCGATCAACAAAACTTCCAGAAGTGGGCCCTAAGTACAACTCCAGTACTCAAAAAAAATCTGGGCCCAAATAAAATATTCCAGAAAGCACAATTCCACATGAAAGACACCCAGAAGAAAAATGGTGCACTGAAGCCTCAAAACGGGGGCGGAACCGCGGCCAATAAAAGGCTTGTGCGGCGGTTCCGCGGCGGTCTTGAAGGTTCAGTCGACCAAATTTATTCCAGAGTCTTAAAAAAGCCTGCACGATTTTCTGACATACTCAAAATAATTTTTAGACGACAAAAAAAAAATCGACAGAAACTTTAATTTTGGAATCGTGGTTTTGGAAATTTTGTTCGATCGATGTTCTAAACACGTTAGAACAAGCTGGTAAAGGTTAATGGCATGGCTCTGATACCATGTAAGTTTACGGTAGCGCCACGGCCAATAATCTGAGGCCAAACGCGGAACAAAAACTTTTACAACTGGCGCTATCGCATACTATAACTCGGATCTTGCCATTAACGCTAAACTAAAAAACTGTAAAGAGGTAGAAAGGCTATGCTGATCGATCCGTGTCCTTCAGTCTATAGCTATCATCCCACACTCCTCGTGGCATCTCCGATCTCCTGTCTCCTCGTCGAAGTGGCACCACGTCAACAGATCTTTATACGGGCTCCCGCCTCTATACCGAGGCTACTCGGACATGAAGTATGCTAATCGACATGTCTAAGACGAAGTAGAGAATGAGTGGAATACTTTGTCTCAATACACTCTTTGGTTCTCATCACATGAGAGGGTAAGAGTGAAGGTTGGTGAAGATGCTACGATTTGGAAAGTGTGAGCTCAAGAAATAAATCAAGAGAGCAAAACAAAACCAAGCATAAAACTTGTGATCTTTTCTTCTCTTTCTTTTGTGAGTAGATATATAAGGTTGTGAATAGAAAATATCTCATAAAAATATCTCCACAAACCCTAAAATATCTATACCCAAAACAAAACATCATTAATTCTATCATGACTCACTTAGTGACTCATTAGCATGAGTCACTAATGAACATGCTAGAAGAAATGTGTCACTATGAATGAGTCACACTTTACAAATCCAATAATCATTTAAACCAAAATAATTAGCCCAAAAAGAAATGCATCTTCTAAAATATTCTCGTAACGGATTACGAGAATACCCCTCACCTGTAAATACATACCTGTATCCGTATTCCGACCGAATACGAATACGATGAGACTAAAATATTCCGACTCAATATAATACTTGGATCCAGCTTATACCAAAGCCCACCAGTATTATCTGTCCGAAATATGACAAGTGGACAAATGCACGTGCATGTTCGAACCCTGCCATAAAACCATACGGCCTCTACAACGTTTCGCCCGAACTTGGGAAACTATCTGTGGGGGACTCTAAAGACTCGTCAGTACCCTGGCAGTGGGTTTAACCACAAGCACGTCCGCGGCAGTAGCTGTGCGTAACGGCTACCAATGTACTGACCAAAAGGGAAGTCGATGAGCGAACTCATCCTGGAACCCTAATGAGCCTATCAGTGACAAAATCCGTACAGTCCGGTCCGTTCGTCTATGAGCATCGCATATCGGGCCTAAGGGGCTGGTAACGTCAGACCCCCAAAAGCTGTATAAGTCATATCGGAGGGTAGTCCTGAACACCCTGAGAAACTACTGGAATACCTACTAGTAATTCTCACCTGCCTTGGCCAAGGACTTAGTGTAATGGCTCTCCTAGACGCAGCGCAATCTTACCCCCAATACCGGGAGAGACGAATCCCCTACCGATCCGCTCACCGCCTCTCTGTGGCTCAGGACTGTATCAAACTAAAACCTGTTTGCACGACTCCTTTGAGCCGTGGTAAGGTAGTAATCTAAGCACAGTGGGAACTCACACGAGAGAAATGACGACCTCAGGTCGATGAACTAACCTGTACACCTGTCACCAGGGAACTGCTATCTGACGCTAGGTATAATACCAACTAGCATGTTCCCGGTGAGTCTTGTCCGGTGGACTCATAACCTAATGAGCAACTGTATACATCTTAGGTGAACCAACTGACACTAATGGATTGTGAGACCGGTCACCACCCCTCGTCGGGGTCTCGACTGTATACACTAGTCTACTCCGGAATATCGATGCCCTGTCTCGAGACTCCCACGACTAGGGATCACTTTTAAGGATGTGCTTATAGACTACCCAACTCTCACGTATATGATCGCCATCATACTGTTGGTAGTCAAGCAGGTTCTAAGGGCTCTATCAACGTGTAATAGTGAACAGTAATATCACCTAAAGCTATACACGACTGAAAAAGGTAAACCAGATAGCATACTATCATCTCGAGTAAGACTATCCTACCGGTATAGGTCCTCCCTCAATCATTGCAATCACGTACCTGCGATCCAATAATTGAATTTGAGGGCACTACATCCAACAGATCATACTAGTGGGGACAGTGTAGTCGCTAAGTACATCCTTCATATGTTCCTAGTCATGGGTGTATCGAGATAGGGCATCTATATACCAGAGTAGACTAGCGTATAGCTTCTCGACCCATATAGATGGGCGATAGATGATCCCATATCCATTGGTGTTTGACATCAGAGACAGTATACGGATGCTCAGTGGAGACTGGGTACACTGGACGGACTCGCTGAGAACTCCCAGATGGTAATATACCTCACGTCAGATGGAAGTTCTCTGGTGACACTGGTACAGGTTAGTCTGTAGACCCGAGATCGTCATAGAGTCTTGTGTGATTCCCACTGTGCTTTGATTTTAACCTTACCACGTTCAAACGAACGTGCAAAACGGTGGCTTTTAGGTACAGTCCCGAATCATATGGAGGCAATAAGCGATAGGAAGGGTTTCGTCTCTCCCGGTATTGGGGGTTGATGTTGCGCTGTGTCTGATTGGATATAACAGGAAGTCCCTGGCCAGGGCTGCTTCAGAGATATACTGGTAAGTATTATCAGTAGTTTCTCGATCCATTATGAGCCTCACATCGGCACGACTTATTGAGTTACTGGGGTCTGACGTTTACCACCCCTAGACGAGATATGCGACATATCAGGCGAAGAGACCGGACTGTACAGTAGTGTCACTGATTGGATTCGCAGGAGTACGAGCAGGCTTTCTGGTTGTTCTTCTGATCGCTCAATACCCGGGTGGCCGTTACGTTTAGCAAACCGCTTGAGGCTTGTCGGTGTTTGATATGATCATCACCTACTGCCGGCGTATTGATGAGTCTTTAGAGTCCTACACAGAGGTTTCCTGGCTCAAGAGAAACGGAGTAGGAGCGCATATGTGATAAGTGCAGGACCGAGATTAATACGATATGTGATGCCGTATTCTATTCTCCCGATATGTGATATCGGTCGGTTATATACGATATAGCCGGGTTATCGGATCAAGTGTTGATTCGATAAGTTGATTCATATGATATTAGTCGGTTGTATATAAAATAGCCGGATTATTAAATCAAGAGTTGATTTAATAATTTAATGTATAATTATATATTTGATATATTACATTACATTAACTAATATTAGCTCACATAAGTAATTCTTTTTCTCATATTTGATACACTTTACATATATATGATATATGTATTGTTTTCTATTTGCATACATTATATATATGTGATATATATTATGTATCATGTTAGGTTACACTTGCAACATGCATGAATGAGACTTTTACCATGCTAGGGTTTAAGCTAGGGTTTTATTTGTTTTAAGCAAATCAAACATTTGGATTTATTCAAGGTTAAGCATGGAGAAGCTTGTAGAACATTGACCAAGTCCACTTGTTTGTCTTGCTTAAGATAGTTCTTAACCCAACCATTAACATTAGGCACTGGTTTATTCTCTACATGAGTTAGGCATGAAACTAACTCACCCATGGTTGCAATTTTAACCTCACTCTCATTCTCTCTTGATAATTCTTCATCTTCTTCATGAGCTCAAAAGAAAAGTGTTTTCTAGGGTTTGAAAAAGTGAAGAAAATTTATGAGAAAAATAAAACAAAAGTGAGCTCACTTCCTACTTAATCATCCTCTACTACTTGCCATTTAGTATAGGGTGTTTGCTTCACTAATTTCACAATTAGTGAAGAGATAGCTTGGGTTAGTGTCTCCTCGACGTAGATCATCTTCGGCCTCGAAGTCTTCTAGCAAGCTTGATCCGTACATCTTGTGGAGCCTCTCTAAAGTCCGGGAGTTCATGATCGCAGCGAAGGGACCGCTACACGGAGCTAATGAAGTGAAGCACCGATCTACAAAGGTTGTATTCCTTATTCACTTTACATGCAAAGTTGTTTGCATTCTATTCCGTCGAATTTCTAGTATACGATTTTAAGGTTAGGGTTAGCTAGAACGGCAAAATTTTAATAAGGCATGAGAGATGCCTCCGAAACCTTGCTGTCGTGCTATGTAACCCTGCAATGGTATCAGAGCCATGCTAGAAATTTAGACGTATTTTTTTAAAATTACGAAACCGAAATACTCCGAAACCTGAAACTCGAAATTGTAGTTTCTGTCGAATTTAAATGTTGTAAAATTTTTTTTTAAACATGTGCAGAGTGTTATATGGGATATATCATGAACACAGTGGAAATTTCAGGGGGTATGCTCGGATTTTGGCCGAGATCGCTACGGTAGGGGCCGGCCACTTTTTGTTGTTTTTGCTTGAAATTTTCACTGTGTTCCAGTGACTGGGTTTTGGTGTTTCGGGTGTTGTTTGTTTTTGCTAATTTTGCATGTGTTGTAATATTACACTATAAGCAATTCGGAGTGTTTCATATTCATAGTTTTAACATTATTTCGGGTTATTCGCATGTTGTTTAGAAGAAGTTAAAAAGTTCGATCGAAAGTCAAAAACCCATTTTTCCAAGTTTAACGTATTCGAAAAAACATGCAAGTAATTCTATGAACCCTCTAGAAGAATGAAAACCTAACTCGACTTTTTGGATCGCGGAACTGCGGTCATACCTTAGGGTTTGCCGCAGTTCCGTGGCAACATGAGTGAGGCTTGGGTCTGCCCTTCTACGGCTGGTGCATAGGTACTGTGGCATATTCTGGATATTATTGAACTGTGCTCAAGTGTTGAGCTGTCGAGAAATTGTGGGACTTTGATGAATTGATCGAAAAGTTTAACGTCGTCCAGATATTATGTGGTGGGATACAATATTTGGGATCCATAAATGTAGTTATGAGATAACTAGTTTGAATTTTATAAATCTAGCAGTTTGGTCTCATTTGATCGGTTGCTACGGGATTTTGATGTGATTAAAATTCCGTCGCAATCACGTAGCGTACGCGGATACTCGCCGGGTAACCTTATTAGATAGCCACGCCCCATAGCCCCAACCAAGGGACTGTAGGAGAACCCCGTCGCCTAAAGCATCCGTTTCTGGTGCTCACGGCTGCGGTGTTTCGCCTTAGTGCACTTCGTCGACGGCATCGGGGGTGCGGCCGTCTACGAAAGTTTCCGACGAGCATTCTATCAGGATGTCGGGAATTTTGTTGAATTGCCCGACTTGATATTGAAAAGTGTTTTCGAGATCAAGACTAAGATGCGGGGTTTATAATTGTTAGGCATGCTATGTCTAAGGAATTCATTTGGTTAGGCATGAAATCCAATGTATGTGACGCATTGGGTTTATGATGTCTAAGGTGATTGCGGGTTCCAACTGTTGTAGTTTTTCACGTTCTTTTCTGTGACCGTAAGTGTAATATGAGTAATATCGCCTGTTTCGTTGCTATATATCAATGACAATTAGGATATGCATATTTACTTACGTTGATGACACGCGATATTATGTGTTGCTGGGATATGTTATATTGGATCGTTGTGTTTGAATAGCCGGGGGTTTTATGTGAGATGAGAGTTTTCATTTTCATTCATGTAAAATTCATTGTATGTAATATTCTTTTATTGGGGCACTTCCGGGTTGAGGATGATGTCACCATTGTATATTATTTACTTTTCCGCATTAGGAAAGACCCAAAGCGGGGAGCACAATTAACCGGGTTCTAGGGTCCAGTGGGAGACCATCTCGAGGAGTCGAGACCGGGTCTCGTAACTATAGAAATGGTAGGGTTGCTTGCCGCTCTTGTAGGGGTCTAGGGGTGTGGGTTTGGCTATTCATCGCGACCGTGGAATCCGTGTTTTATACAGGCTTAATTTAAAACACGGAAATCCTAGTATATCCAATATTTCATATGTTATCTTCTGCTGCTCTGTGATGTGATCACTGTGATATGTTCAAACCAATACCTATTATATATATATGAGATATAATTAATTTTGCTGCTTTCGTTTCGTATGTGATACTTGGGAAGCATAATAAATGGGACTTCACTAATGAGCTTAATGAAATAAAAGAAACCGAAAGAAATTGTAGAAACTTGTTTTAAAAACTGGTAGCTCTAGTTCTTGCTTTTCATAGCGGTATTCCTTGTAGAATATCCAGCACCTTATTCTATAAGGAAAGAGCCGAGATCCCTTCACCGGGAGTGACCACTTTAGTGAAACTAGCAGATGCTACAACCCTCGGTTTTGTCTTTTAATTGCTTCTATAGTTTTTGCTTTGCATAGTAGTATTTTTGAAATATCCTGCACCTTATTCGATAAGGAAAAAGCCGAGATCCCTTCACCGGTAGTGACCTCTTTAGCAAAACTAGTAAAAGGCTCAAAACACTCGTTTTTGAAATTCACTCGATTCTACAACGATATCAAGTTCATTACGCTCATGGTTTTCTTAAAAACCTGTGTAGCCCTCCGTCATTTCAGATAAGTACTACTTAGTATTCGTGCTGCGGTAGTTTGTCCTTCGTCAAGGCGTAGTGTTCGGTAGCTAACTAGTGCTTATCTGTAGTGTTAGTTGTATGTATGCCCTAGAGGCCAGTATTGTACAGATGATGTATATTATATTGGATGCTTGGACATATATAGAGATGACTTTCTTGCTCGATATGATAGTATACTATCTGGTTACTCTTTATCTTAACATGTACACTAGTCTTTTTATACTGTCTTATAGTTACATGTTGGTAAAGCCCTTAGGATATGTACTTGACTACCTGGACTGTGATACAGATCATACTAGTGGGGACATGGTAGTCCATAAGTACATCCTTCATGGTCCCTAGTCATGGGTGTATCGAGACGGGGCATCGATATACCAGTGTAGACTAGCGTATACGCTTCTCGACCTATGAGATGGGCGATGGAAGATCCCATATCCATTGGTGTTTGACATCAGAGATGGTGTACGGGTGCTCAGTGGAGACTGGGTACACTGGACGGACTCGCCGAGAACTCCCAGATGGTATTATACCTTACGTCAGATGGCAGTTCTCAGGTGACACTTGTACAGGTTAGTCTGTAGACCCGAGATCGTCATAGTGTCTTGTGTGATTCCCACTGTGCTTTGATCTCCACCTTACCACGTCCATGAGGGCGTGCAAAACGGTGGTCTTTGGGTACAGTCCCGAGTCACATGGAGGCAATGAGCGATAGGAGGGGTTTCTTCTCTCCCGGTATTAGGGGTTGATGTTGCGCTGTGCTCGATTGGCCGTAACAGGGAAGTCCCAGGCCAGGGCTGATCAGAGATTTGCTGGTAAGTGTTACCAGTAGTTTCTCGACCCGTTACGAGCCTCACATCGGCACGACTTATCGGTTATTGGGGTCTGACGTTTACCACCCCTAGACTTGATATGCGACGTATCAGACGAACAGACCGGACTGTACGGTAAGTGTTACTGGTTGGATTCACAGGAGTGTGAGCGGACTAGCTCGTCGATCTTCTGATCGCTCAATACCCGGATGGCCGTTACGTTTAGCAGACCGCTTGCGGCTTGTGGGTGCTTGATATGATCATCATCTGCTACCGGCGTATTGACGAGTCTTTAGAGTCCTACACAGAGGTTTCCTGGTTCAAGCGAAACGAAATAGGAGCGCATATGAGATATGTGCAGGACCGAGAATAATGCATGTATGTGATACCGCATTTCATTCTCGCGATATATGTTTCGATTGGTTATATTCGATATGACCTAGTTATCGAATCATTGATTCGATAAATCGATACATTGGATTCTAGTCGGTTATGTGCGACATGACCGGATCATTGAATCAAATGTTGATTTAATGATTTAATGCATAATTATATATTTGATATATTGTATTGCATTAACTAGTATTGGTTCACTTTAAATGGATTTTCTCACTTGATGTACATGCTGTATATGTGATATACTTTTGTGCACATCTTTGTATCATGTTTGATGATGCTTGCTCATTAGGTTAAGTGTGAAGTATTAAACCATGGTTAAGAGATGATTAGGGTTTTGCCGTTTTATTTATTTATTTGTTTATTTATTTGAAAAGGATTATGATAAGAATGGTGGCCTTTTTTGTTTTAAGTTGAAGCTTCATGAAGCTTTGACTTTTGTAACCATCCTTATCTTCATGCTTAACCCTAACCCTCTCAAGTGACCATGGTTTATTCTCTACACATAACCTAGGTTAGAACATGATAAGTATTTGATTTTATTATTCTTTTTCACAATACTTATCATATTCTTTCTTCTTCATCTCCTCCTTCTTCAAGAGAGAAAACAAGATGCCATCAATGGCAACTTGAGCAAAAGTGAGTGAAATCCAAATCTAAAGTGAACCCACCTCCTATTTCTTCATCCTCTACCTCTTGCCAAGTGGTTTTGGGTGTTTTCTTCACAAGTTTCACAACTTGGTGAAGTCGGAGCTTGAACTTGTGCAACCTCGACGTAGATCGTCTTTGACACGAAGCCGACGACCTTGCTCGCCCGTTTTTCCGATGAAGCCGACGAATGAGTCTAGGATTCATGATGGACAGCGAGAGCACACCCACGTGGAGCTAAGGAAGTGGGGAACCGGATCTACAAAGGTTGTAGCATCTAACTTTTAGTTAAGTAGTTAACTAGATTCCCGTTTCGCCTAGAAATCTAGCCGACGATCCGTATTTGGGTTTCTCGGCACCCATAAAATTTTAAATTGGCATGTTCGATGCCTTGTGAGACTTCATTAGGTTGCCTAGGAGCCTTTCAGTGGTATCAAAGCCTAGCTAGAGCCTTAGGCGAAGTCTAGACGGAATTTGAAGTCCGATCGAACCCGAAACCGCATTTTTTACACGCTCTCTGGACTTTTTCTGAAAAAGTGGATTTTTCCAGATTAAAAATGCCTAAAAAATTCAGCAGGAAGATCTAAGAAATCTGGTGAAACACGAGATCATGAGGCCTCCAAACAGCCGCGGAAACGCGGCAGAAGCATGGCTTCTGCCGCGGTTCCGCCGCCGACTGTTCACTTTGCTCAATTTTGTTTGCACAGTAATTCTTCTTTTCTGGTGCTGAGTTTTATGGGAATTTTTAATTATTATTCAAGAGTTGAATTTTCTGGCATGCTTTGGGGATTCGGTGTTTCGATCGGGGTATCAAATTTCGTCTTTGTGGCTTTCCGGATAAATTTTAGAATATGTTAAAAAGTTCGACCGGATATAAATACCCAATTTTTCCCCTGTCGGGAAATTTCCAAGTGTTGGATTTTTCCGTAGTTTAACGACGTTCTAAGTAGTGCAAGTAACACGATGGACCCTCTAGAAGACAACAAACCTTAACTCGATTATGTGACCGTCTTGAACTGCCCTTTGAACCTTCGGGTTTGGGGCAGTACGGCGTGCCACATGTGAGGCGTTGGCTTGACCCTTCTACGGCTGGACCGTTGGTACTGAGGCACGAACTGAATGTTGCTAGACTTATTTCATGTATTGGACTGTATCGGGAAAACTTGGGTGTTCGAATGTTCGATCGGAAAGTTTAACATTTTCTGTTTATCTGGAATATGATACAATAATTGGAATTCATAAGTAGTTATGAGATAACTGAATGAATGTTATAAATCTAGCAATTTAGTCCCATATGATATTGAAAAGAGTTTTCGATAATGAGACTGAAATGCGGGGTTTATAAATGTTAGGCATGTGATGTCTAAAAAGGTTGCGGATTCCAATTATTGTAGTTTTACACTTTCTTTTCTGTGACCGTAAGCGTAATATGTGATATCGCCGGTTTCGTTGCTATATGTCAACGACAATTGGGATGCGCATATTTACTTACGTTGATGACATGTGATGTTATGTGTTGCTGGATATGTTATATTGGATTGTCGTGTTTGAATAGCCGGGGTTTTTTTTATGTGAGATGAGTGTTTTTCATTTTCTTTCATGTAAAAACTTGTATGTAATATTCTTTTATTTGGGGCACTTCCAGGTAGCGGAAGCTGTCACCTTTTGTATATTATTTACATTTCCGCATTAGGATAGACCCAAGGAGGGGAGCACAAGTAACCGGGTTCTGGGGTCCAGTGGGAGACCAACTCGAGGAGTCGAGTCCGGGTCTCCTAACCCTAGAATTGGCAGGGTTGCTTGCCGCTCTCGTAGGGGTCTAGGGTGTGGGATTGGCTATTCATCACGACCGTGGAATCCGTGTTTTATACTGGCTCGTATTGAAAACATGGACGTCCTAGTATATCCAATATTTCATATGTTTCTTCTGCTGCGATATCTGTGATGTGATCATGTGATGTTCTGTGATGGATATAGTATATATGATATATTATATAGACGTTACTTATATTTTACACCCGCGCTAGCCCTGCCCTGCTCTGTCGTTAGTTACCTAACCTAACGGTGCACGAGGGGACATCTAGGCGAATGCGGATGGCATAAGTGTACGTCATATCTATCTGTGATGTTTAGGTACTTAAATGATGGGACTTCATTAATGTGATTAATGAAAGAAAAGAAACCTAAGATGGTGTAGAATCAAATTTTAATCTAAACAGGTAGCTACAGTTCTTGCTTTGCATAGCGGTATATATGATATACCCTGCACCTTATTCGATGAGGAAAGGACCGAGATCCCTTCACCGGGAGTGACTCCTTTAGCAATAACTGGCAGATGCTACACACTCGGTTTGCTTTTGACTGCTTTTGGGTTTTTTTGCTTTGCACAGCGATATATATGATATATCCCGCACCTCATTCGACGAGGAAAGGGCCGACGATCCCTTCACCGGGAGTGACCCCTTTAGCAAAACTAGAAAAGCCTCAAAATCACTCCATTTCAAAATTTCATTCGATTCTACAACGATATCAAGTTCATTACGCTCATGGTTTTTTATGAAAGAACCCGCGTAGCCCTCCGTCATTTCAGATAGATATTATTTAGTATTCGTGCTATGTTTGTTGACTTAGTCAAGGCATAGTGTATGGTAGCTAAATTATGTTTATCTGTAACAACATGAGATGTGATTGGATTAGAGCATTCGCACGGCCTTGTTGACTCAGTCAAGGGTCGTACGGGTGGGTTTAATTCAATCGGGAAATGTACGGGTTGAACTTGACTTGCGATCTATGGTTTGTTGACTTAGTCAAGGTCATAGATCGCTAGGGGCAAAAGCATTATCGGGAATTTCAAGTGTTGAAATTTGCAATGAGATTGCATACCTTCTATGAGATAGTTGGATCCCGATACCCACTGCGAGTAAGAGTTACTCCTGGGAGAGTTTTACACATTACAATTAGCCGATCAAGTAGGTGTCTAGAAAGGTGTTAACGAGGTTACGCCTCTGGGAAAACGAGGTTTACATTAATTAGGTTCGTGCGAAAGCACGGGGGACCTCCCTCAAAGTACCGACACTGGCCTGGCTGAAAGATTGACGAACCTGTAGTGTGTAATTAATCCCGGCTAGTCTTTCCTTCTAGGGTTTGAAGGAAGATTTGATAAAAAACAGTGGGAGCCATCCTGATTAGATAAAATAATAACCAATCTGATCTTGCACGAGCTTACGCTAAAGTGTTTTCTTCTCTCTCTCTCCAGGTAGCGACCATTTCATGCCCTAATAAAGATAATAATAAGGATGTATTGACCGAACCCGCATGTTATACTGTGCAGGGGAACGTTGGACCCGTTCTATCTTATAAATGTTATAAGACTGAACAGGAAACAGGAGAATATCTGGATTCTCACACCGCCCAAACGGAGAACATGCATGTTGATGCATCATCTTCGGGTGTGTTTGTCATTGAGAACTGTTTCTCAGTTCACCCTACGTCCTGGGTATTAGATACCGGGTCAGGATCCCACATATGTAAGATGTTACATGGGCTGCGAAAAGGTAGAGAACTGAGAAAAGGTGATCATTCCGTTCATGTAGGGAATGGGGCAAATGTTGCAGCCAAAGCAGTTGGCATATATCACCTGGTATTACCAAATGGTGATACACTAGTCCTGAATGAGTGCTATTATATACCGAACATGATGTGCAACATTATATCAGTTTCTTTATTAAGTAAAGAAGGATATAATTTTGTAGTAAAGGATAATGTTATGAACATATTCCTGGATCAAAAGTTGATTGCATCAGGCTCGCTACATAATGGCATATTCATTCTCAATCAAAATACAGTCTTCAATATACAAAACACACACAAAAGGAAAAGCTCAGAAATGAACGAATCCTTTTTGTGGCACTGTAGACTTGGCCATATCAATGAGACACGACTAGCTAAGTTGCATAAGAATGGATATTTGAATTCATTCGAATTATCATCTTATGACACTTGCCATTCATGTCTCAAAGGAAAAATGACCAAAACTCCGTTTACGGGACACGGAGAAAGAGTTACTGAACTCTTGGGACTGGTGCATAGTGATGTATGCGGTCCAATGTCTACACACGCCAGAAATGGTTCTTCCTACTTCATTACATTCACTGACGATCTCTCTAGATACGGGCATGTGTTCCTGTTGAAACACAAGTCTGAAGCTTTTGAGAAATTCAAAGAATATAAGCACGAGGTAGAGAACCAAACGGGCAAAAGTATTAAGGTTCTTCGATCTGATCGAGGAGGTGAATACTTAAGCAGTGAATTCCTGGATTATCTAAAAGAGAATGGGATTCTCTCTCAGCTTACTCCTCCTTATACACCACAGCACAACGGTGTATCGGAACGAAGGAATCGCACCCTATTAGATATGGTGCGTTCAATGATGAGTAATGCTGAGTTACCTATTTCCTTTTGGGGGTATGCGCTTGAGACAGCCATATACCTATTGAATCTGGTTCCGTCTAAATCTGTACCTACCACACCATATGAGATATGGAGTGGGAAGAGACCATATTTTAAACGAATTAAGATATGGGGTTGTCCGGCCTATGTCAAAAAACAAAATCCGGACAAACTCGAGGCACGATCAGTCCTTTGCAAGTTTGTGGGATATCCTAAGAATTCTCAAGGATATTTTTTCTACCAACCTGAGGAACAAAGAGTGTTTGTTGCTCAACATGCCACCATTTTGGAAAGGGAATTTCTTGCAAAAGAAATTAATGGCAAAGAGGTAGAGCTGGAAGAGGTTCCCGCACCACAAACTGCAACTAACGATTTGGTAGAACCAGAGGATTCCGTAGTACCCGACGAACCCCAGCCTCTCCGCCGATCTAGTAGGGTTCCTCGCCAACCTGAGAGATACTATGGTTTTCTCATTGATGGTGGCAGTGAGGATTGCATCATGGAGGATGATGACCCAACTAGCTTCGAGCAGGCCATCACGAGTGGGGACTCAGTGAAATGGCTGGATGCTATGCGGTCTGAGATGGAATCCATGTACACCAACAAAGTATGGACTTTGGACGTTGCTCCTGAAGGGGTAAAACCCATTGGGAGCAAGTGGATCTTCAAGAAGAAACTTGGTGTAGATGGGAAAGTGGAGACTTTCAAAGCTAGACTTGTAGCAAAGGGTTTTCGTCAAAGACCAGGTGTGGACTATGACGAAACCTTTTCTCCAGTGGCTATGCTTAAATCCATCCGGATCATGCTTGCCATCGCTGCTTATCATGATTACGAAATCTGGCAAATGGATGTTAAGACCGCCTTTCTAAATGGTGATTTAGAAGAGTGCGTGTACATGACTCAGCCAGAGGGCTTCGTAGACAGTGGGAGCAGCGGGAAGGTGTGCAAGCTGCTTAAATCCATTTATGGATTAAAGCAAGCATCGCGGAGTTGGAACATCTGCTTTGACGTCGTTATCAAAGAGTTTGATTTCGTCAAAAATCCAGATGAACCTTGTATCTACAAGAAGGTGGCAGAGAGTAAGGTTGTCTTCCTCGTATTGTACGTGGACGACATACTCTTGATAGGAAATGACATTCCTATGCTGCAATCGGTCAAGCTCTTCTTATCACAAAGATTCTCAATGAAAGATCTTAGTGATGCCTCCTGCATATTGGGGATTAGGATCTATAGAGATAGATCCAAACGGATTTTGGGATTGTCCCAATCCAGGTACATTGACACCATACTAAAGAGGTTTAGTATGGAAGAGTCCAAGCGTGGGAACTTGCCCACGATCTCTGGAGTCACTCTCTCCAAAGAGATGTCTCCCAAGACTGATTTGGAGAGAGCTCGCATGCAAGGGATACCCTATGCTTCGGCAGTAGGCTCTATCATGTATGCGATGCTATGTACCAGACCTGATGTAGCATACTCACTAAGTATAGTGAGCAGGTATCAAGCTGATCCTGGAGAGAGTCACCGGACAGCTGTGAAGAGCATTCTCAAGTACTTGCGAAGGACTAGAGATATGTTCTTGGTGTATGGTAACGGAGAACTCCAAGTGGAGTCCTTTACCGATTCGAGCTTCCAGAGTGATAAGGACGACTCTAAGTCGCAGTCGGGCTTTGTCTTTACCCTTTACGGAGGGGCGGTTAGCTGGAAGAGTTCCAAGCAGGAAACCGTGGCAGACTCGACGATGGAGGCTGAATACATCGCTGCCAACGATACTGCTAAAGAAGCTGTCTGGATCAAGAAGTTCATTTCTGAACTTGGAGTGGTTCCATCCATTGAGCATCCAATACCTTTGTATTGCAATAACAATGGAGCGGTGGCTTTGGCCAAGGAACCCAGGTCCCATCAGCGATCCAGGCATATTCTGAGGCGGTATCACCTGATCCGGGAGATAGTTGATCGCCGGGAGATCGAGGTCAGGAGGGTTGACACGAAGAACAACACCGCGGATCTACTCACGAAAGCCATTCCCCAGATACAGTTTGAGAGACTCTTCGGGATGCTCGGTATGCGATACTACAGCAGCTGGCCCTAGTGCAAGTGGGAGATTGTTAGTTGTATGTATGCCCTAGAGGCCAGTATTGTACAGATGATGTATATTATATTGGATGCTTGGACATATATAGAGATGACATTCTTGCTCGATATGATAGTATGCTATCTGGTTACTCTTTATCTTAACATGTACACTAGTCTCTTTATACTGTCTTATAGTTACATGTTGGTAAAGCCCTTAGGATATGTACTTGACTACCTGGACTGTGATGCAGATCATACTAGTGGGGACATGGTAGTCCATAAGTACATCCTTCATGGTCCCTAGTCGTGGGTGTATCGAGACGGGGCATCGATATACCAGTGTAGACTAGCGTATACGCTTCTCGACCCATGAGATGGGCGATGGAAGATCCCATATCCATTGGTGTTTGACATCAGAGATGGTGTACGGGTGCTCAGTGGAGACTGGGTACACTGGACGGACTCGCCGAGAACTCCCAGATGGTATTATACCTCACGTCAGATGGCAGTTCTCAGGTGACACTTGTACAGGTTAGTCTGTAGACCCGAGATCGTCATAGAGTCTTGTGTGATTCCCACTGTGCTTTGATCTCCACCTTACCACGTCCATGAGGGCGTGAAAAACGGTGGTCTTTGGGTACAGTCCCGAGTCATATGGAGGCAATGAGCGATAGGAGGGGTTTCGTCTCTCCCGGTATTGGGGGTTGATGTTGCGCTGTGCTCGATTGGCCGTAACAGGGAAGTCCCTGGCCAGGGCTGATCAGAGATTTGCTGGTAAGTGTTACCAGTAGTTTCTCGACCCGTTACGAGCCTCACATCGGCATGACTTATCGGTTATTGGGGTCTGACCTTTACCACCCCTAGACTTGATATGCGACGTATCAGACGAACAGACCGGACTGTACGGTAAGTGTTACTGGTTGGATTCACAGGAGTGTGAGCGGACTAGCTCGTCGATCTTCTGATCGCTCAATACCCGGATGGCCGTTACGTTTAGCAGACCGCTTGCGGCTTGTGGGTGCTTGATATGATCATCATCTGCTACCGGCGTATTGACGAGTCTTTAGAGTCCTACACAGAGGTTTCCTGGTTCAAGCGAAATGAAATAGGAGCGCATATGAGATATGTGCAGGACCGAGAATAATGCATGTATGTGATACCGCATTTCATTCTCGTGATATATGTTTCGATTGGTTATATTCGATATGACCTAGTTATCGAATCATTGATTCGATAAATCGATACATTGGATTCTAGTCGGTTATGTGCGACATGACCGGATCATTGAATCAAATGTTGATTTAATGATTTAATGCATAATTATATATTTGATATATTGCATTGCATTAACTAGTATTGGTTCACTTTAAATGGATTTTCTCACTTGATGTACATGTTGTATATGTGATATACTTTTGTGCACATCTTTGTATCATGTTTGATGATGCTTGCTCATTAGGTTAAGTGTGAAGTATTAAACCATGGTTAAGAGATGATTAGGGTTTTGCCTTTTTATTTATTTATTTGTTTATTTATTTGAAAAGGATTATGATAAGAATGGTGGCCTTTTTTGTTTTAAGTTGAAGCTTCATGAAGCTTTGACTTTTGTAACCATCCTTATCTTCATGCTTAACCCTAACCCTCTCAAGTGACCATGGTTTATTCTCTACAATTAACCTAGGTTAGAACATGATAAGTATTTGATTTTATTATTCTTTTTCACAATACTTATCATATTCTTTCTTCTTCATCTCCTTCTTCTTCAAGAGAGAAAACAAGATGCCATCAATGGCAACTTGAGCAAAAGTGAGTGAAATCCAAATCTAAAGTGAACCCACCTCCTATTTCTTCATCCTCTACCTCTTGCCAAGTGGTTTTGGGTGTTTTCTTCACAAGTTTCACAACTTGGTGAAGTCGGAGCTTGAACTTGTGCAACCTCGACGTAGATCGTCTTTGACACGAAGCCGACGACCTTGCTCGCCAGTTTTTCCGATGAAGCCGACGAATGAGTCTAGGATTCGTGATGGACAGCGAGAGCACACCCACGTGGAACTAAGGAAGTGGGGAACCGGATCTACAAAGGTTGTAGCATCTAACTTTTAGTTAAGTAGTTAACTAGATTCCCGTTTCGCCTAGAAATCTAGCCGACGATCCGTATTAGGGTTTCTCGGCACCCATAAAATTTTAAATTGGCATGTTCGATGCCTTGTGAGACTTCATTAGGATGCCTAGGAACCTATCATGTAGCATGAGATGCGATTGGATTAGGGTATTCGTACGGCGTAGTTTGTCCTCCGTCAAAGGTCGTGCTAGTGGGTTTAATTCAATCAGGAAATGACGGGTTGAACTTGACTTGCGGTCTATGGTTTGTTGACCTTGTCAAGGTCATAGATCGCTCGGGGCAAAATATTATCGGGAATTTCAAGTGTTGAAATTTGCAATGAGATTGCGTACCTCTTATGAGATAGTTGGATCCCGATACCCACTGCAAGTAAGAGTTACTCCTGGGAGTGTTTTACACATCATAATTTGCCGATCAAGTAGGTGTCTAGAAAGGTGTTAACGGGGTTATGCCTCTGGGAAAACGAGGTTTATTTTAATTAGGTTCGTGCGAAAGCACAGGGAACCTCCCTCAAAGTACCAACACTGGACTGGCTGAAAGATTGGCGAACTTGTAGGGTGTAATTAATCCCCGCTAGTCTTTCCTTTTAGGGTTTGAAGGAAGATTTGAATAAAACAGTGGGAGCTATGCTGGTTAGATATATTAATAACCAATCTAATCTTGGAAGAGCATACGCTGAGTGTTTTCTTTTCTCTCTCTCCAGGTAGCGACTATGTCACGCCTTAATCAAGATAATAATATGGATGTATTGACCGAACCCGTTTGTTATACTGAGCTGGGGAACGTTGGTCCCACTCCAACTTATAATTGTTATAAGACCGAGCAGGAAATAGAGGATTACCAGGATTCCCGTGCCGCCCAAACGAAGAAAGTGCATGATGATGCATCTTCTTCGAGTGTGTTCATTACCGAGAACAGTTTCTCAATATCCTTTACGTCCTAGGTATGAGATACCGGATCAGGATCCAACATATGTAATCTGTTACATGGGCTACAATTAGGTAGAGAACTGAGAATGGGTGATAAGTTTCAAGAGTTTGAAACGGTGCAAGTGTTGCAGTCAAGTATGTTGGCAGTTATCACCATGTATTACAAAATACATTGATTCCGAACGATTGTTCTTAGATACCGAACCTGATATACAACATCATATCAGTCTCTTTATTTAGTAAAGAAGGATATAATTTTGTTTTGTTGGATAATATTTTGAACGTTTCCTATATCAAGAGTTGATCGGTTCATGCACGTTATCTAAAAGCATATACGTTCTTAATCAAACCACAGTTCTTAACGTACAGAACACACACAAGAGGAAGAGTTCTGAGATGAACGAATCCTTCTTGAGGCATTGTAGACTAGGTTATATCAATGCGACCTGACTAGCCAAGTTACATTTAGATGCATATTTAAATCAGTTTGAATTTACATCTTCTGAAACTTGCCAGTCATGTCACAAAGATAAGATGACCATAGCTCCGTTTATTGGAAACAGAGAAAGAGTTAGTGAACTCTTTAGATTGATACATGATGATGTATGTAAGGTCCCATGTCTACACATGCCAGGACTGGTTCTTTGTATTTCATTACATTCACTGATAATCTTTTAAGATTTGCACATGTGTTCCTATTGAAACACAAGTCTGAGACTTTTGAGAAATTCAAAGAATATAAGTCAGAAGTAGAGAACCAAAATGGGTTATGTCCTTTGATGTGATCAGAGAGGAGAATACTTAAGCACGAAGATCCTGGACTATTCTAAAGGAAAATGAGATTCTCTCTCAGCATTACTCCTCCGTATACACCACAATACATCGGTATGTCAGGGCGGAGCAATCGCACCCTATGTGATAAGGTGTGCTCTATGATGAGTACTACTGAGTTGCCTATTTCCATTTAGGGGTTATGCACTTGAGAAGCTGCATATCTATTGAATAGGATTCCAATCAAATCAGGTGCCTACCACTCCATATATGATATGGTATGGGAAGAGCCTATCTCTTAAGGATGTTAAGATTTGGGTCCAGCCTATGCCAAAAGCAAAATCCGGACAAGCTCGAGGCATGGTCAGTTCTGTGGAAGTATGTTGGATATCCCAAGCATTCGCAAGGGAATATCTTCTACCGCACCGAGTAACAAAAGGTGTTTTATTTCTCGGCATACCACCTTTTCAGAAAAGGAATTTATTTTAGAAACAAATTTGTGGTTATGAGGTAGAACTGGAATGAGTTCTAACTATACAAACTACAGCTGATGATTTGGTAGAACCGGAGGATTCAATAGTTCCGAACGAACCTCAGCCTCTCCGCCGATCCGGTAGGGTTCATCATCCACCTGAAATATACTTCGGTTTCTCTATGACAGTGGGAGCGAGGATGGCATCATGAGATGATGACCGAAGTAGTTTCGAGCAGGTCATCAGGAGTGGGGACTCTGTGAGAATGGCTGGCTGCTAAGCGATCTGAGATGGAATCCATAGACACCAACAAAGTATGGACTTTGGTTGCTTTATCTGAAGGGTTAAATCCCCATCAGGGGCAAGTATATCTTGAGAAGAATACTTGGTGTAGATGGAAAGGTTGAGACTTTTAAAGCTAGACTTATTATAAAAGGTTCTCATCATCGACCAGGTGTGGATAATGATGAAACCTTTTCTAGTGCCTATGCTTAAGTCCATCCGGATCCTACTTGCCATTGCTACATACCATGACTATGATATCTGGCGGTTGGGTGTCATGACTGCTTTTCTAAATAGTGATTTAGAAGAGAGCGTCTATAAGTGCACAGCCAGAGGGCTTCGTAGACAGTTGTTCATATCAGATTTTTGCATTTTTATACCGCCCATTCTTAATCACATTGCATATAAGTAGGTACTTTTGATCCATGTCTGCTAAAAAATTGCAGGTTACAGGTTCTCAGCTCTTTATAGTGAAATTCATAAAAAGTCGCAACAAATATGGGACTACGACAAACAAACGGAAAAATACGGGTTTCCACACACTACCCGTATAATGCCGCCTACCAGTTCAATGAACAAATGGAAAATCATTGGGCAATTCAAAGCACAAAACACAAAGGCAGCACAAGATCCAAGACTTCAATGCAGAGCTCAAGGCAAGAGTCCATATCATTCTTCACTGTGGGAAATCTGGAAAGAGATTGAAGATATTCTGAGAAACAAAGTGAATAAAACAGAAGATGAAAGCAACATGGAGAAACCTTGAAGTGATGGCCCCATGATTCCACCAAACGGCCGTGGAACCACGGCCAAACAAGCACTTCTGCCACGGAACCGCGGCCATGTTATGCACGTGTCGTTGGCAGTGCCGGTGCTTTGACTCGGCTCTCTTGGGGTAGTTTTGTAAATTAGTGATTGGATTAGAATATAAACCTAGGGTTTCCTATTTATAAATAGGAGAGCTCAAAACCAAATTAAGTGTGCCTCTTTTGATGATGCCTCTTTTTAATTTCTAGATCTAAAAATTTAAATTCCATTGTAATGCGTTTTTGAGAGGTCATCAATAAAGTAAGTCTTTTTTATTTATTCATGTCGCATTCTTTTTATCGTATTTTAAATACCTGCAATTTATAATTGTTAATCTAGTGGTAGAATTAATCTGCAATTTCTTATCTTGATCTTTATTTTAAATCTTTTAATGAGTGAGTAATTCCTCACTTGTTAGGGTAGGAGAAGGAAGGTTTGAGAGAAGGAAATCTCTCTCACTCCTTTCTTTGCCGAATAATTTTAAATACAGACTCCCTTTAATTCATCCTCAATCCGCTCACTACGGAACCCTATCCTATATGATAACGGTGATTCCCTAGTTGACCGGTTGTACTTAAATTAACCGGAGGTTAGGACTAAGAGCCAAGAACGGACGGACAAGGACCAAAAGGAAGAAACTAAGCATGGAAAGACTATCTTAGACTTGTAAGTTTCTTCCTAGTCGGGCTAATCCCCGTTGTTGCCGATTACCCTAACACCTATATTCATAACTAAAGCATTGCAAGATGTGAGAAGATCCCTATCTCGGAGTAACCTAATCCTAACCCTAGAAAGCTTTTTATCAACTTATTCTCATTTATAGATCTTAAAACAAAACCTATCTAATTACCGGATTTAACTCGTTAGAACATAAAGAAAAGGATTCCGTCTTCCTGTGGATCAATCCGTACTCAATCGGCTAGCTACTAAGCGACACTGTCTTGATTGCGGTAGTTAAAATTTAAGATTACGCAGAAATCTCTATCAATCAAATGGCGCCGTTGCCGGGAAGACGGTAGTTATTTTCTTTGTGTAATTTCGGGTTAAAAATAATATTTAAAAATTATAAAAATTGAAAAATTTTAAAACAAAAAAAATAAAAAATAAAAATCATATTGTTATTTTTGAAAGGTTTTTATGCAAGTGTGCAGGCTTGGAGCAAACTTTGTTTCAGATCTGGAGCAAATTCAGTGAACAAATCAATATTCAGGGGATCTAGACAAAAAGAGGAGAACCAACTCAGCACAGGGAAAAATTCAGAAGATCTAAATTAATTGTTCAGCCGCAGAAGAATCAAGGCTTTGACTGAGGAACCACGGTCCACTGGTGACGTCAGCAGTTGAATTTCTCTGTAAGTATCTCCTTTCTCCTCTCATCTCCTCTACACTCCACTGAAAAAAAATTCCTGCAGGTTTCTTCGCACAGATTCTCATTCTCTTATCCAATAAATTGTTTTTCTGCAGGATTCTTTGCGGTGCCAAATAAAAAAAATTGCAAGTGTTTTAGATTTTTGGTGTGTTAACTGTTTTGCATAATTAGTACGGAATCTAAGGGGCACTCCAATCAAGATTGGGTGGGGATTTGATTAACCTTCCTAAGACCCCAAAAATCACTACAAGCATATGCATCATTCTTGAGTTAATTAAAAAATATCTAGACTCAGCCAACTAAGGACTGTTGTTCTCATTAGGACAGAGAAAGGTTGTGGGCATTCAATCGTTTATCTAAACTTGACTTTGTGGTGCCTAGGCTAGACAAGTGAGAAATGTAATTTTAAATGGCCCGTCTCACGGTGATTCGTGAGCGGAACCCTCCTTTCTTCATCTGTGCTTACCTGGCCACAATTGGCAGTGAAGCGACGATTTTAGGGATATCTCACAACTTATCACTTTGGAACAGTTAGAAGCAGTCTAGTGGACTTAGAAGACCATAGCTCTATGTTTGATTGTGCATGTTTTAACTGTGACTGTTTGAAGTAAGTCCGTATACATTCTTGCAAAACTCTTAAAAAAAACTGTCAAAAATTTATAAACTCCAAAAACAAACAATTTTTTACAAAAAAAAGAGAAAAAAAAACACATTCCTTTTCTTCTCCTTTCTCTTATTACATCATGGGTACCCCACCTCGCAAAACACTTGCCGAACTTTGGTACCCACAACCAGACATTACTTCCTACGGTTCTTGTTTTGGTCGAATTTTGAACGACCCCTCCATACCCAAAATTTCGTTGAAAGATCGGATAGACGCGTCTAGGACAACCAATTGGACTCCGCAATCCACCTTGTATCAACCATTTCAACCTTCACCACCTTCTTATGTTGATACACTTTTTTCGAGTCCTGTTGTAACTCCGAAACCCATGTCTATTCCTGAATATATTGAACAATCCCGCAACTGATCTTTCACTCCTTTCACCACTGCGAATTCTTTGGATCAACAATTCCTTTCACCTTCTTATCTGTATGTTGATCCAACCCCTATCCAACCATTCTATTCCAATCCATCCTACCCAACTTTTGCACCTTCCCTGGACATTACTTCTACATGGCCATTTGGGAGTTTTCAGTATCCAAACAACTTTGAATATTTTACTGAAACTCCTTCACAACCTATGTCTAGTATGGAACTGTCGTTGAAAGACTTTAGGGTAGCGTCATGCCAACAGATGATGGATCTGAATGCATCCATGGCCGCCCTCATACAACCTAGTGACCCGGTAGCTAGTTTCAAACTAGCTCCAAATTTTCCAATGTATAATGAGGCGGTTGGACAGATTGAGAATTTGAGTGGTAAGAGTGAGTTGTACACCCTTCCAAATCAAACCCACCCATCCCTAATTAAATCCCACAGCTCCGATTTTGATTGTCTATCAAGTATTCCAAATGATTCACCAGTTGAAGATAAAACGTTTAATGAGTTGTGCAACTTTGTAGTGTTTGATTTACCTGATTGTGAAGGGTCCCTTTCGAGTGAACCCACACCCAATCCATTTGACCTTTACACCTCCACTTTAGAACATGAATTGATTGATACCCATGCTTTTGATAAGGTGTCTGAGAAAATTAATTTTTACTTGATCGAGGATATTAACGCTGGGAATATTTTGGATGATGAACCAGCAGTTTTGGATGAGTTTTTCTTTCCAATTCATCATCCTGAGACATTAAATGTTTCTCCCGAACTTCATATGCGTCTTGATTTTGATGAGAATTGCATGGATAAGCTAAATTTTGAGGAGAGTATTAAGGAAATTATTGAGGATGAAGAAGTTTTACTTGAGGAGTCAGATTTTCCAATTCATTCTATCCCTTTCATTGACTGTGCACACCCTCCTGAATTTTTAACCGATACCCTTCCTCAATCACTTCCCTCCATCCTCGTTCCGACCTTGCAAGAAACCGTTACACTTTCATTTTCAATGTCTGGTTTACCAAGTTCGACGTACCTATGTTTTCTCACGAATCTTGAGGGATTTGACCACATTTCTCACTGGTTTGATAGATTAGCACAATCGCTTTTTACACATCGGTCATTACAAATTGTGCTAATTTATACACTCCATCTCCACCATCAAGTTCGTATTCAACTTCTTTCTCCCACTTTCTCTGGTCCTTCTTCTAATCTTCCTTTAATGATAGCGAGTGTTAATAAATCAAAATCCGATATTTTGAGTTTAATAATTCTAGAAAACAAGTTGATTTAGACTCTGTTGAGAATAAAGTAGATGAGCATAACGAGTCTCCTACCTCCGTAATTTTTGAAAAATCAAGTGTGTTGAATTCTGGCACGACACTTATTGACATTGAAACTTTCAATCGGACCATCGATGAAAGTTTCAATGATATTTTCACCGACGAACTCGCATTCCTAAACGACACGGATTTCGTGATTAATCAACCTCCACCTGAAGAAGTCGAACCACCACCATTTCTTCTTATCACATACGAGAATGTGACCATTCATCCCATTCTGAATCATCCACATTCTCGTTCCCATTCACCATTATTGTTTCGTCTCTACAAATTAGATATAAACCTTTTCTATTACACCACTTATCTTTACCCCATTTCTTCCTGACTCTATACAACATGTTCTTTCACCAACCGCGCTTTATAACGATAAAATTTTTGAATGGTTGGTGCTAACCTTTGGCCTGTGTAAGGCCCTGTATAGCTTGATACTGTGTTTTTTCCTCCTAACTCTGAACTTTAACGCTTAAACAATGGAAACACCATTTCACTTAAGTTTGGGGGGACCTTTTTTTGTATATATATTTTGGTTTGCTTTTTTTTTTGTTTAAAATTTTCTTTTAGGGAGTGCCGACAATTTTGACCATCTTGGAGTAGCCTGACAGCGAAGGCACAGTCAAGTTTAAGTTTGGGGGTGTGCTCGGTAAGCTTTCTACCTTCGCATTCATGTGTATATTTTGCATTTGCGTACTTATTAAAACCCACAAAAATCGAAATTTTTTCCGAAAATATATACATATTTGTTTGCATATTTAATTCCGTAACTTATTTTTCTGCATTGCATCTTTATAAAAAAATATAAAAAAAAAATAAAAAATAAAAAAAATAAAAATTTTGGCCATATTTGACTCAAGTTCAACATGACGGTTGACTAGTTAGGTAAAACTAGATCCTAAAACTTAGTATATTAAAACCCCTAAAAATAACCTTTCTTAAAATTTAATTGTAGAAAATATATGTCCTTATAGTTTATTTAGAAATAGGAAAATTTTGAGTTCAGTTCTTGGGCTAAATCGAAATAATGGAAGAGTATTGAAAGCTCTATTTGAAGTATAAGTCTAATTCTGAAGCTTAAGTCCAATTCTGAAAGTATATACCATACTTCACGCACTCACACACATCTTGAAATTAGGGATAGTAGAGGATACCTTGAAATGCACTTGTCTAAAATCCTTAGTATGAAGGAAAAAAAAATAAAAGTATAAGAGGTGAATAAAGAGATAAAAAATGAACACTGGTTTTGTAATTACTTAAGGCAGCATAAATAAAAAAATATAGCGAGGGTGTTTTATCACCTAGTGCCTTAGACCAACTGGTTTGGGAGTCACTGCTAAGCCTTCGGTATTGCAAGAAGAGAAATTATGCCTAAATGCGCAAGCACATTTTGTAATCGGTCGTTTAGTACCTCAAGAAGTATTAACGGTCGCATGAAGGATGTATGAGCAATTTCATTTAAAATTCACCAACTAAAAGTATTTTGGAAGATGGACAAGAATATGATCGCTTGAATTGAATTTCCAAGTATAGGGGTGATAATTACACATACGTAGGGGTATATAATTGGAGTTTGGAGGTGAGATAGGAATAAAAGATATGGCTTATATCTTCAGTAGAGATGATAAAAATTCCTAAGTTAAGATTGCACCTTAGAAGGAAAACTTAGGAGATGCTGAATGCTTTATAAACTTGCAAAACGCATATGTTCTTAAGTTAAATGAAAAGGAAGTGTGAAAAATACGGGTTGATGATTTCTAATTTGAAGATAATTGACTTCCTCGCTAGAATACTGAATTGAAGAATTAGAGTCAACGGCCAAATTGATCGGATTTTGTGGGTAGTATCTGCTGAAAACCTTCAGGAGACCACACTCCTCCTACTAGCGACAGCTAGAGGTTTAATGGCTTGTTGCACGAGCTCAGTGCAATCGCGTTCCCTTCGAAAGTGAGGTTAGGAATTTTTGAGAATAAAATTCGCTTTGCCCAGGACGAGCAAAAGATAAGTTTGGGGGCATTTGTTCATATCAGATTTTTGCATTTTTATACCGCCCATTCGTAATCACATTGCATATAAGTAGGTACTTTTGATCCATGCATGCTAAATAGTTGCAGGTTACAGGTTCTCAGCTCTTTACAGTTAAATTCATGAAAAGTCGCAAAAAATGTAGGACTACGACCAAAAAACAGAGAAATACGGGTTTCCGCACACTACCCGTATAATGCCGCCTACAAGTTCAGGGAACAAATGGAAAATCATTGGGCATTTCAATGCACAAAACACAAAGACAGCACAAGATCCAAGACTTCAACGCGGAGCTCAAGGAAAGAGTCCATATCATTATGCACTGTGGGGAATCTTGAAGGAGATTGAAGAGATTCTGAGAAACAAAGTGAATAAAACAAAAGATGAAAGAAACATGGAGAAACTGTCACGACCCGAAAAGTACGGAACATGACCGGCACTTAAAATACGAAACGTCTCGAGGCGTGCGTAATCTAAGTAAGCCAAAACCCAGAAATCAAAACCAAAGAAGCAGTAGAGTGAAGGGAAAACCAATTCAAAGCAAGTAGTTTTAATAGCGTAAGCCGAATTATGCGTTTTTAAAACATCAAGTCTTTTCTGAAAATTTCGGCAGAGTTTCCTTTGTAAATACTGGCTCCAAACGTGGTACAATATGAATAGTATACGAAATGATAAAAAGCATCCCCAAGCGGGAGCTAGCTCTTCGTCAATCGACGGTCACAACCATGCAAGCAATATAATATACAACACCGAAGGGCGAGGATCAAAACTAAAAAAAACCTAAAATCAACATGAAAACCATAATAATACAACGCGCGACTCTAAGGTCGAAAGAATAAACACTGGCCTTCTATGTCTATCAAATAATACAAGTCTGGTTGATGGAATTTCTAGATACAACTGAAATAAATAATATACAAGGATGGTCACGATGCAAGTGAACCCACCTACCAAAGCAATCATCCGGAAATGAAGCAACGTGCCAGCAAAGCTGCAATGAAACCTGTACGGTAAAAACCTGCAAGAAACTATGGCACAACGGAGGTGAGTTGCCAACTCGTGAGTAGAAAACATCACAGAGCAGAAATCACATGTATGACGCTATCCTAGGTCATATCAAGTAATATCCTCAAATAATATCCAGATCCATCTATATATAAGTGCAATACCACGTGCACGTGTTAGTGCCTTAAATAGCTACATATCAGATATATGATGTATGGATGCATGACGAATAAAAACAGAATACATCATGAATGAGACAACTATTCATTATTTAATGAGATTTCTGTACGTATATAAATCGGGTATCATTAATGAAATCAACAGAGAAATCAATATCAAGTATCGACACAAAACATAAATCTCCGTATCTCAATATCAATATCTCAATATCTCTGTATCTCAAATCTCAATATCTCAATCTCAATACCTCGGGCTCCCTCAGTCCGGATTGGCCCATATCATCAATCACACGACCACGAACGGTATCCTCCGGATATTCGCTGCGCTAGGTAAAATCACCAGTAGGCAGTCAGCCCCTGCCGGGCTCATCGTCTACAACTCGATCTTCTTGCCCCGGGGTACCATACCGGGTCCACCATTTACCCGAGATGGTTCATCCAGCTCCTCGAATCGGGTCTCGAAATCCAACAACAATCATGAAACTCATGGTGGACGATTCATACATCACGAGAAAACCATAACTTCCATTTTAAAACGAGGGAGAGAGAGAGAAGTTTATATATATATTCTTGCGGTTTTCCCCCAAATCCAGAAATCTCATGGAAATCCGAAATCCAAGAATCAAAAGTAAGTAAACAGTGAATATCGGCATAAATCTCCATAATGATGCATGACCAATGAGTATAGAAATGCAACTGATATCATGCAATGAATGCAATAGTTAAACTAGCATATGGAAGTTATAACATGTTGCAACTATCATCTAGCAAGCTATGTCAATGAAATGGTATTTTCTAAAGTGTATGTGATATGGAAATTACTGATGAAGATTTGTGTGAGCCGGCAAGCGAGTGTACGTGTAGCATACGCGTCATCGGTAATGGTGCTGGTATCCTAACAGCATGGTTTTATAATTACTAAGTATACAATAACATTCAATAAGGCGATAACAACATAATAAAGGCAAATGAATATTAAATGCAACAATAATATGCGAAACATGAATAATAACGTAACAATAAGGAATCTACCTTACTATATAAGTGTTATACCGTTTTGCCGTTTGAAATAGTACGAATCGTGGTGTTTTGAAAATAAGGGCTATGGTGTTTTTTAAAAAAGGTACGTCTTTTGAAATATCCGTAGTATCCCTTAGTATGTCTTTAAAATTCTCATGATTCGTTAGTTTTGGAAATAGGAATGACTCGGGTCCAGTCTAACATCTACTAGGTAAACTACAGGTCTAACTAACAACCAATCGAAAGGGGTATAGAAACCACCTAAATCTAAGTCGATATATATATATATATATACATACATATAATAGTCGGTGATCCCACCTCAATAGTACCACGTACAATACAATATATCATATGACATCCTCGTGTCAAGAGTGCGGATCTATCATCAATATATCGATCGTACGGTAAATCCATCGTACGACATCCTAATCTGGGTACGGGTCAATATCACATTTATCTCATTATTCATCTGATATCCTTATCATCACAAATCGTGAACTGGGGTACTGATCTAAGTCTAGTACAATACTGATACCATCTACATATATATGCGTGTGTATGAAACACATCGCCTACCGATCCGCTATCATCACATGTCGCATCTCATAATACGATCCATATCCCATCACCGATCTCGTGGCATCAAGCCCAATCTCATCGACTCATCTCCAACTATCATCCACTATCCTCATCATCCATGCATGTGTATATGAATATATATATATGCTAGTCCCATACCCATGCGTATATACATATATACACATCCCCATATACGCACAAGAATGTAAATGTATGCGAGTGTGTATGTGTACGTGTATGCAAAACTTTACTCTAGGGTTTCATGACTAAGAAATCCACTAATGTCCTTTCTTCAATTCTCGCTAACACTAGACCCCTAATCTCCTAAGCTTTTCTTGCTAAGGTTCATATCACACAATAACATATAAAAGTATATCTATATCACATCACATCGCTTCTCACAACTTTGCGGGGGTGCTATACGCCATCCACTCGACTTCCCCGTAGATATAATCTACTCACATTGATCTTCGCTTGCCGATGCCGGTGTCGTCACACGCTTGCTTGTCGTCTCGACGTCCTCGTGAGGGTACCTATATATCATAACACATCGTATCGCATTAAAGTCCGACTCATGACCGAACGACACACGAATCTCACATAGGTCAAAACCTATTGTCCGCTCAAGTAAAAGAACAAATATCCCTCGACATCGGCGTTTAAACGCCAATTGATCGAGATAAAACCCAAACGTACAATTCGTGGTTTCACAACACACTAAACATATATATGAAATAGGTTTTAAATAATCGAACTTCAAATTCGCTTTAAAAGCTATTTTTCCGAAAACCTAGTAAGCAAAATTAACCGTTTTAATACAAAATCATAACGTTTAAACAAATCTAGCGGCCACACTATTCACTAAATATCATAACCAAATCATACAAACCATTACCAGATTTTTAATCCTACTTATTTTCATAATTCTAAAAATCTAGTTTACAAAATACATAATTTAGGCAATTTTTAAAATAACAATTGGCAAACGAGAAACTAGCTTACATTTTTCATGCCTTAAAGTGTCAAACTACCCATTATATTGTTAATGATGTGATGAAAACCTTAACCATACTTTAATCTCACGTTTTGAATTAATTTCCAAAACCCAATTTGCAAATAAACTTAATTTGGACATTTTAAATGTTACAATTAGCATGATGCAACAAGATTAAGTCTTACATAACATTAACATATTAATCTACTCATTAAAACCACAATCTAATGATAAAAACTCTAATTTGATCACAACCCATTCACTTGAAATTTGCAATTAAAAGCAATTTAAAACCTAATTAACACTTAAATAAGCTAAATTAAAGCAATTAAACAACAATTCAATAAAGGGTTAAAATTTATACCTTCCAATTTAGTTCTGGCATAAAATCTAAGCTTCCCAAATTGCTCTCTTTTCACCAAAATCCATACTTGATGGGCTAAGGAAAATTGGGTAGAGATTGGATTTTGATTTTGTGCGGTTTTACTTTGATTTTCGACAAATTTTGAGGATTTTTGGAGAAGAGATTTGATGAGGGAATGAGAGGGGAGGGGGCTGCAGAAATTTTGCAGAGGGGCTCAGCCAATTGAGGGGGAGAGGGTGTGTGGGTGTGTGTGTGGGGGGGGGGGGGAATTTCAAAGTCAAAGAAACCCATGCCTCACATGTATACATCCATACTTCTTTTCTTTATTCTATTCTTATTCAATTTCTTTTCTTTTTTAAAGAAGTGGGGCAAATGAGTGGGGATTGGGGCAGCAAGGATTTGGCCAGAACATAGTGGGGTGTGTGTGTGTGTGTGTGGAATTCCAAGTAAAAAACAACCCCTTCAAAACTCATATTTGCAACTTACATCAATTTCGATTTTAAATTTATTTAATCTAGCATTCAAAAACCTCTAGAACCATAAGGAAATTTTTTGAAGAATGAATATGTTACAAATTAGATTCTAGGTTGTCATAGTTCATAGAATTTGCATTAACCCATTCTAATTTGTAATTATCACTAATTAAATATATTAGTGACGGCTTAAAATAATATTAAAATAATTAATTTCGGAAATTTTTTCAGTGAACTAGATATTTTTCTAGTGGCTCAATAAACACTAACTACAAGTAATTACATTGCTAGAATATGTATATTTAATTTTAAATTAAAAGATATTTATATCTTGATTTTTACGGAAAACACCCGTTATTTTACCGATTTTCCGAAATTTCACCTAAAGGATTTTCAAAACGTTACAATCTTCCCCCCTTAAAGAAATTCGATCACCGAATCTAAATTAAAACTCCCCCAAATATTAAAACATTTTAGCAAAACAATCAAGTCGTCGGAGCTCCGAAATCATAAATATATAAATCACATCATAGCGCAATGCATGCACATGAAAATGAGTATATAAACCAAATCAAACTCCGTCAAGTATCTCGCAATCATCGGAGTTATGGCGAAGACACCAATGTCAATGCCCAAAATGAAAACCAACATGATATACATCATTAAAACATCTGAAAGCAATGCATGCCAAACCTTTCAAGTCGTTGTGTGATGCGCGTATCACTGCACAGTGGTGGACGTCTATGGTAAGAAAATAACTATATATATATATATATGTATATATCCTTTGTTTAATATGCACGTCCCGCCGTTTGGAAAACGATTTAGATGGGTTTCCTTAATAAAATGTTTCGTGTCCTCTGGGACACGTAGGTAATTACTGAGACTATAGCTCCTCTTTAGAAATCCCTTCGATAACTATCAATGCATGCAAAATATATTCAGGTACTGTCCTCTGACTAGTCTTGCTCAGCTACTAAACAAATAATAAATATCATAAAACATACTGTTCCAACAGAAATCAATCCCAAAACATGCATAACGATGTCGCGTGCGTCTGGTGCACACGGAAATCGAAATCAATGAATGTGCCCTACATGTCCACAGAACAAAATCTGAGTGCAATGGGTGTGCACGAATACACCTATCAAGGGCAACGTGTGTTCCTGACAGCATAACCAGGTGCATCTGATATACACGAAGAATCTCGATTTAGTGCATCAGGTTTGCACCTAAATCGCATCAAGCGTGTCAAGTAGGCGCAAAATCCATGTCAAGTGCACAAAGTGCACGAATACAAATATCGAATATGACAATCGTAATCAACTGCATACAACACATCTAAATCCAAATCCAAATCAGGTATACCGTGGTATAAAATCTCATAACCCTGTGCATCAGCGTGCACAAAATGGAATAAAAATACTAAAAGTGTATGGAAACTATGCCGAAAGAATAACTTAAATCACATGCATACCATAGGCATAAAATCAAAATCAATATCTCGAATGACATCAAATCGAAACCGAGTGCAACCGTGGTGCACGAAAACTCAATCATGCAAATAAATTGCCCAAAATATCAAAATCAAAGATGACAGAAATAGCCCCGCTCTAGCACATCGTCTAAAGATCTCTGGCCAACAGTCATGGTCACTCATAACATGTCTCGTCGACGATGCCGAACTTTGGCCTACTGGGTGTGCGTAATATGACTGATCCTGGGTGCAAGTCTTCTAGTATAGATTCCAGAAGGATCTTTTCGGGTCTCTCCCAATCTCGTTTCTGCCGAACTTCCCAGAAGTTATCTCCACTTACTAAATCCATTTCTTGTTCAGGAACGGCTGCATACTCATCCCGACTCCTTCTGGAAGATATATCCATGTACAACACCTCAGTATACGTATCACATTTCTGATGTCGGCAGAGTGGAACGCCATCTTATCAAGATCTCATAAAAACCACTTGCACCGCTTTCCTCTAATGTCGGCTGCTCCGGGCTCATCTCCTCGTGGCTTCATGGACTGCGCTGCAACGGCTACACTCGTATCTGGAGTCTTCCAAGAAATGTATCCCATCACATGATATCCGAATTATGTCGAACTTTTCGGTCGATTCGTCAAGGTTCCATAATCCCCCAAGATCTCAACATCTTGGGTACAGTTTAATAGTATCGACTATATGCCACACCACCTATGGAAAAACTGTAGAAAGGCAAGCCCAAGCCTCACTAATGGCACCGCTGAACTGCCGCAAACCCTAAGGTTCACCGGCGTTCCATGGTCATTAAGTCGAGTTAGGGTTTCATTCTTCTAGAGGGTCCATAGAATTACTTGCATTGTTTTCCCAATACTTTAAACTGGGAAAATGGGTTCCTGACATTCGATCGTCTATATCGACTCTCAACGTATCAGCGTGAAGTCGTCTCTATCTGGAATCAATCAATCTGATGACCTCGCATCGGGGTAGGCAATAAATCACATGTCCTAGTCTTTCATCTTTGGAGACTAGCGATGTTATATCATATCTCGAAGTATAACTCGTGCGGCATTAGGTTCAAACATCTGGGGCAATATCTCGTCAGTCGCAGCAACAACTGAATCCTTCGTCCGCACGCTGAACAGTACCTTAATCATCAAAATACGGTGCATTAACAGTCATCACATTCTGGCTGGCCTTTAGCAGTGGCCCAATCCTCGGGTGCTGATCTGAACGTCCGAGAAATCTCGTAAAAGCGATCTATCAAACGCTCATGGCGCGAAAACACAATAAAATGACGCCTCTATGCAAACGTATGTCCCTGGAATCATGCCCTGGTCAGTCCTCGTTCGTGATGAGCTCGTGCTGACCACAACTCCGGCCACAGCTCTCTCTACCCGTACAACAGTGGTAACAAAACACTAACTGGTACTGATGAGGATAGATCAGAGGAATGAATATAATAATTTGCAAAGAAATGTACATCCTAAGGCTTCTTAAGCGGAGTATCATATCGTAAGTATGCCGCCGAACATACACACGGTACGTCACTCTACTCGAGTCACCTACTCCATCAACCAATAGTCATCCTACACTCCGAAGGTAAAACCTAACGCTCTAATACCAATTTTGTCACGACCCAAAAAGTACGGAACATGACCGGCACTTAAATTACGAAACGTCTCGAGGCGTACATAATCTAAGTAAGCCAGAACCAAGAAATCAAAACCAAAGAAGCAGTAGAGTGAAGGGAAAACCAATTTAAAGAAAGTAGTTTTAATAGCATAAGCCGAGTTATGCGTTTTTAAAACATCAAGTCTTTTCTAAAAATTTCGGCAGAGGTTCCTTTGTAAATACTGGCCCCAAACAGGGTACAACATGAATAGTATACGAAATGATAAAAGGCATCGCCAAGCGGGAGCTAGCTCTTCGACAATCGACGGTCATAACCACGCAAGCAATATAATATACAACGCCGAAGGGCGAGGATCAAAACTCAAAAGAAACCCAAAATCAACATGAAAACCATAATAATACAACGCGCGACTCTAAGCTCGAAAGAATAAACACTGGCCTTCTATGTCTATCAAATAATACAAGTCTGGTTGATGGAATTTCTAGATACAACTGAAATAAATAATGTACAAAGGTGATCACGATGCAAATGAACCCACCTACCAAAGCAATCACCTGGAAATGAAGCAACGTGCCATCAAAACTGCAATGAAACCTGTACGGCAAAAACCTGCAAGAAACTGTGGCACAACGGGGGCGAGTTGCCAACTCGTGAGTTGAAAACATCACAGAGCAGAAATCGCATGTATGACGCTATCCTAGGTCATATCAAGTAATATCTGTTGGGTTAATGGGCACTCTCATAAGGGTTTATAAGGCATCAACCATGCCGTATTTAAAATTTTCAAGTGCCGAACAATCTAAGGCGAGGATCTTTGCTATATAATTAGGGTAAACAAAGCATGTAAACATCTTTACATCTAAGAGAAAGGGATTACAACCTTTCTAGTCCGCTCCATCGCTTCATAAGCTCTGAGTAGTAGTCCCTTCTCCGTGATCCATGAACTTCCGGACTCTAGAGAGGCTCCACAAGCCGAATGTTTCATGCTTGCTTGAAGTCTTCCTATTCGAAGATGATCTATCTTGAAGAATCTTTAACTCAAGCTCTCACTTCACTAATCAAGTATTAATGAAGTGAACACCCTAATCTAAGTGGCTAGAATAGCTGAGGATGATGTTGGAGGTAGTGCCCTCAGAGTCAATTATTGGATCACAGGCACGTGGTTGCAATGATTGAGGGAGGACCTATCCCGGTGCAACAGTCTTACTCGAGATGATAGTATGTTATCTGGTTTACCTTTATCATCGTGTACTGCTTTAGGTGACCTGACAGGTCGCTATTACACGTTGATAGAGCCCCTAGGATTCTTGCTTGACTGCCGGCAGTATGAGGGCGATCATACAAGTGAGAGCTGGAGTCTATAGGCATATCCTTAAAAGGTCCCTAGTCGTGGGAGTTTCGAGACAGGGCATCGATTCTCCAGAGTAGACTAGTGTATACAGTCGAGACCCCGACGAGGGGCGGTGGCCGGTCTCACAAGCCACTGGTGTCAGTTGGTTCACCTAAGATGTATACAGGTGCTCATTGGGTTATGAGTACACCGGACAGGACTCGCCGGGAACGTGCTAGTTGGTCTTATACCTGACGTCAGATAGCAGTTCCCAGGTGACATGTGTACAGGTTAGTTCATCGACCTGGGGATCGTCATTTGTCTCGTGTGAGTTCCCACTGTGCTTTGATTACTACCCTACCACGGCTCAAAGGAGTCGTGCAAACAGGTTTTAGTTGGGTACAGTCCCGAGCCACATGGAGGCAGTGAGAGGATCTTCAGGGGTTCGTCTCTCCCGGTATTGGGGGTGAGGTCGCGCTGTGTCTAGGAGAGCCATTACACGAAGTCCTTGGCCAAGGCAGGAGATTTACTGGTAGGTATTCCGGTAGTATCTCAGAGTGTTCTGGGCTACACTCCGACACGACTTGTACCGCTTTTGGGGGTCTGACTTTTACCCACCCCCTAGGCCCGACATGCGATGCTCATAGACGAACGGACCGGACTGTACGGATATTGTCACTGACAGGCTCAGTAAGGTGTCAGGATGAGTTCGCTCATCGACGTCCCTTTTGGTCAATAGATGGTGGCCCGTTACGTATTGGCTTATACCTCTGACGTGCTAGTGGTTAAATCCACAGCCATAGTATTGATGAGTCTTTAGAGTCCACCACACTTTCAGTTACTCAGCTTTCGGGCGAAACGCTGTAGAGGCCGTATGGAGATATGGCACGGTTCGATCAGATACGTGCGGTATTGCACGGATGGTGATCGGACGGTTTTTACTAGCCGGCTTTGGCTTAAGCCGGATCTTAGTATTTGATAGTGTAGTTTTGTCTCTTTGTATTTGTATTTCGGTCGGAATACAAATGCGGGTGTGTATGCACAGTATCGGGGTTTTCCTGTAATTTATTACGGGACCAGTTTTCTGGAGTTGCCAGTTTGCATTCCGTTCCGGCCGGTTTTTGTTTGTTCTTTCCCGGACGGACTTTTCCGATGGAGGGGGTTATTTGCAATTGTGCAAATAACATTTGTGGAGGGGTTTTCTTGCAATTGTATTGATTATGATATCTTCCCTCCATCACTTGCATTAAATGTGATAAGAATGGGTATGGGTTGATTAAGGTGTAAGCATGGATGTTTTTGTTTTGTATGGATTTATTCCATTCTTTTTCCCACCCTTGAAATGTTTGGGCCGGCCACTGTTGGGAGGGTGAGGGGAGTGTTTTATTTTGTGTGTGTGTATTAATTTCCATCATGCTTATTTTGGTGGACCCCCTTCCATTTGTGTGTGCAGTAAAGAAATTTTCTTTTCCTTGGTATTAATTCATACACACATTCTTTCATATGAGTGCTTGCTTCATTCTTATTTTTTTCCAGTGAGCTCAAATAGAGGCCGGCCACTTCTTGTAATGAGAATGAGAGAGTTTTGATTTTGGTGGTGTGGAAAATTTCATTCATCTAATTTTTGACACAAGGAAAAATGAAAGCACCATTTTTCATACCTTCATTCCTCCACATCCATGGCAACCAATACCCCAAAGTGAGACATATACTCTACACTATATTCTACAGCATATCTTGGGCATGTCGACTTGCCAGCTTCATGCCCGAGTTGCCTCGGTATTGAGGCGGGAGCCCGTAAAAGACGCAGGCGATGTGGTGCCCTTCCGACGAGGAGATGGAGAGCGGACATTCCGTGAGAGATCGGGACGGCGACGAGAAGACCGGAGGACTCGGATCATTCGGTATATCTCTTCCCTATCTTGTTACTTTGCTAGATCTAGTTTAATGGCCCGATCCGGGGTTTAGTGCGCGGTGGTGCCGGTTTGCTAAGTCCGCAAAATTAAAGTTTATCACCGTTTCCGCATCCGGCCGTCGTATTGACGGCCGGGGCGCCGCCGTGCACTTACAGTGGTATCAGAGCCTCGCCATTAACTTCGTCTAGCTTCGTTTGATGTGTTTTGCATTTCCGATCGACCAAAATTCCAAAATCTACATTTTCCTTTACATCAGTTTTCTGTCGAAATTTTTTGAAGTCTAAAAATTTTTCAGGTTGTAGAAAATTGATGTACTAGAAGTTCTAAGAAATCTGGAAAAATTCGAGACACTGATCTCTTCAGTGGAACGCGGAACCGCGGCAGAACCCTACTTGTTGCCGCGGTTCCGCCGCAGTATGGAGGATTCAGTGGGTCGGGTTTTTACAGTGGGCTTCTGGGGTGATTTTAGGGGTTTTGGAATATTAATATTGGGCCCAGATTTTCTGTGAGTGCTACAGTATTGCTTGGGGGCCCACTTGTTAATTTTTGATCGATCGGATATTTTAAACACATTTTTCACAGTATTTACATTATATCTGCGACCGTGAATGTCACTCGATCGGTAAATCCGGTCTAACTGCTATAGCCCGGTTAGACGGATTTGCGAACGTGATTTTCACGTTGATGTTCTGTGTTTTGCTGTGTTGTTGCGGATCGGTCGTGGGGGATAGCCTGGATGCAATGCTAGTACAGTTTTGTTGTATTATGTACATTTGATATTGCGGGGCGAGCGTCCGACATGTGGACTGCCGTCACTGCCTGTTTGTATTATTATTTTGGGGCACGACCTGGTTGCGGTCGATGTACCCGTTGTATGTATATTTTACTTTCTGTACTAGGGTTACCCCACGGAGGGGTGCACGGATAGCCGGGTTCTAGAGGGTAACAAGCCCGCATATCATGGCATTGGGACGGAGGGGGCTTCAGTCTGGAATTGGCGGGCTATTCGCCGCACTCGTATGGGGTACAGGTTGACCCAGCAGGGGTGCCCAAGTTACCGGATTCCGTGAAGTGCTGGATGGTCCATTTACGGCGCTGAAGGGGCTGCCTCGCTTCAGGTTTTGGCGGGTGACTTTTCGCGCCCGTAGGGGTCTAGGATTTCATTGCACAGGCTATCCACACGACCAGGGGAACGTCGGGTTTCAGTAGTGGCTCTGTGAAACCCGGGGATCCCAGATATCTGTATTGTTCTGTGATGCTGTACATTTCTGTGATGTTGCATTTTATTCACGCCTTGAGCGAAATACTATATATTGGTATATATATTAGTAGATGTTGTATATGTTTTTCATCCGCGCTAGTCCAGTCCCCGCTCTGCCGTTAGTTAGCTAACCTAACGGGTGATGACGGGACCCAGTGGCGAATGCGGATGGCATATACGTACGTCAGTATATTTTCGTTCTTTGTGGTGTGATCAATTGATGGGACTGCATTGATTCGGATCAATGCAAGTTAAACAAACCTAATCTGATGTTGTTGGAACACTTTTCAAAAAGCTGTTATTGCAAGGACGTTCACTTTTGTTTTGCATCGTGGTATTCATTTGGAATATCCTGCTCCTCAGTCGACGAGGCAAGGGCCGAGATCCCTTCACCGGGAGTGACCCCTTGGACAGAAGTTTGCGTCAGGGCATTAACTTCACTATAGCCGATTACTTTTGCTTTGCACAGTGATGTTCGTTTATGAATATCCAGCACCCCATTCTACGGGGAAAGAGCCGAGATCCCTTCACCGGGAGTGACCTCTTTAGTAAAGGTTTTCGTCACTATATTTTCTAAAAAGCTATCCGTTCCTTCAACGATATCAAGTTCATTACGTTAAAGGTTTTCGCCAGAAACCATTCGTAGCCCTCCATCATTTCAGTTAAATATTCGGTAGTATTCAAGCTATGTATTTTGACCTCACGCCAAGGCATAGTGTTTGGTAGTTGCCGGGTATTTATCTGTTGCATAGATAGATGCGATGGTTTGGGACAGTCGTACTACTATTTTGGCCTACGTCAAGGGTATGTACGGGTGGGTTCAAATTAACCTGGACAATGATGGGTAGAACTTGACATGTGACTTATGATATTTTGACCTCACGCCAAGGTCATAAGAGCATGGGGTAAAAAAAAAATCATATCGGGAGTTTCAAAAGAACTGAAACTTGCCAGATATGCGCATACCTTCTGGAGTGTGATACCGTGAGCGGATTCCGTCACGTTATCATGCGATGATAGTTAGATCCCGATTCCCACTGATGAGTTGGTTTATTCCTCGGGTGACCCCGACTAATTCTTCTTTCAGGTTTGGAGGAGAATTTGAGGTACAGTGGGAGGTTTCCAGATTAGATAAATTGGTAACCATTCTGATCTAGGTTAGAGTGCACGCTGAGTATTTCTTTTCTCTCTCTCTCTGGCAGCGACCATTGACCCGACCCTAAGGCTATGACTCAGTGACCAAGTTGACCGAACCTTCTTAACATTGGCTTTTGGATTGTCAGAGTTGCAGACCTCATTGCCACTCCTACTTTTACCCTTTTCTCCAGGATACCCCGTATTACTACGAACGTTCACTTCCATTGGACAAAACCATCGTATGGTTAGATACGAACTCGAAGGAATTCGAGGATGGTTTCCGGTTCTGGAGAAAACGGATAGGAATATTCAGTTGTCTTTTCCTTTTTGCCTCCTCTCAAGTCACGAGTACTCCTTGGTTTAGGAGATAGTACACCTATTACGCAAATTGGATCGTCTTCTTCCAAACTTTAGGCTGGTGCCGAACAGTGGGGAATGAAGAAAACCAATTAGCATAACGATGGTGTGCAGAAGGTATTAAGATTAAGACAAAGCAAGGGATTAGTAAGAGGGCAAAGTAAATTGCGACTGATATTCACGACCAAACCAAGTATTTCTTCTCCAATCCTAAATCACCTTTGTATTTCTCCAGGACACTCCGTATCACTACGAAGATCCACAGTTTATTAGATAATCCATCGTGTGGTTATATACGAACTCGAAAGGAACTTGTTCCAGTTCGGGGATGGATTTTGGTCCAGGAGAAATAGGAATAAGGTTTATTCGGTTGTCTTTTATCTTCACCTTCTCTCGCATTGCGAGTGCTCCTAGGGTTAGGACAGTACACCCATTATGCTTATTGGATAGTCTTCTTCCAAACCATAGGCTGGTGCCGAACGGTAGGGAAGGAAGAAAACCAATTGGCCTAAAGGGGTGTGCCGAAGGTAATGACTAAAGACATATAAAGGGATTTGGAGAGGTGGCAAAGAATTATGCGGTTATAGTTGTGAATCTGGATAATGGTAGAGGCATTACTAAGAATACCAGGATACCCCATCGAAACATTTCAATGTTTCAGTTCACTGTGTACTGTTAAAAGAAAACTGTTTTCCCGATTAGATACTTACTCCAGGGTATGTATTTACCAGGTTTGATTCTCACATCTGTATGGTTTTACAGATGATGAGTGGGAGTAAGTTATTGGGAATAGGGTGATCATCCTCATTATATCGGGATTCGTTGTAATCGGTGATATTTGAGGAGATCACCTGGGCTGTTTGCCGGTCGGCAAATTTTTGGTTTTGAATATCCGCTGTTGTGCACCAATTTCAAATTGATATATCTGTACGTCTATTTTCATAGAGTGAGATATACCTTTTGATATTATGTCGATGATATTTACCTATATCAGTGGATGGTTTGGTAAGGAGCATTAAACAGCGGTGTAATTCTTCTTAACCATAAGTACAGTTTTCAACCTACGACACACAGTGAATGAGTTGTCAGACTCAGCGGACTTATACAGAGTATTGTATGTTGTCCAGTGTCCATTAGGACAGAGGGGTTGGTCCTCATACTATATTCTGTTTACTTTTAACTTCTCTAGTTCTTAGACATCTGTTTTCGTAGAAACACAGGGTCTAAGTTTTGAGGAGTTATAGGTATTTGAATAGAGTAGGGAACCAGGTGTAGCAAGTATCGGGATTCTTCAAAGTGATCGAAGATGTAGATACTTGTGTATGGCATTCAGTTGATAGTAACGATAAAGAGAAATTGCTTCTCTTTCAGGTTACTCATAATTGGAAGCGTTCCTAAGTTGAGTAACGCTGATCGGCCTCCTTCCATTTAGTTGACATGCACTGGAGATAGCTGCATGATTTGAATCTGGTTCAATTAAATCAGTGCCTCTGGTTCTATATTGGATATTGTACAGTTCATATCTTAACATTGTTAAGGTACGGGGAGTTGTCCGGCTTATGATTAAAACCAGACTCTGGATAACTCAAGGCACGTTTCTGTAATGGCTGTTTGTGGGTTGACCCAGGCTATGACGAGGGTTGACTTTCTACCATCTGGGAGATCAATAGTAATATTGTTCTAGACTCACCACAGTTTTATTAAAAATGGATTTTTCCAAAGACAGTAGTAGGAGTATGGTAGAACTGGAAGTGATTCCAGAACCGCAAACGATTACTGAAGATTTGATAAGGAACCTAAAGATTCAATCTGATTTGACATTCCATTGGCCACTCCGCAGATACGGTGGGTAACTTCAGGCACCCGAGAGGTACTCCGGTAGCCTCAAGGACGGTGACAGGGAAGTTTTTGTTTACCCACACTTGCCATTGCTGTTGTTCCAGGCTGCGAGACCCGGCAGGAGGATGAATATAGCGTCGTTCTAAACTAGCTTTAGAAGTGCACGTCTATATGACTCTGCCAGAGGGTTGTCGTAGTCAGTGGGAGCAGCGGAAGCATTGGTGGATATCAGGCTTATGTCTATTTATAGACTAAAGCAGATATAGCGGAGATAGATCATCTGTTTCTGATGTGACAGTCATAGGTTTGACGTCATCAGAATAGGGGATGGATCTGTTGAGAAGGTAGTAGGAAGTGATATTCCTATACTACGATCGGTTATAATTTGGTCGTCACACAGTGTTTTCTCCACAAAGGACTTGGATATTGTATCAGACATACTGGTTACTAGGTCTATGGTTTTAGATCTAGATTTGGGTGGTTTCCCAATCAGGGTACTTAGACAGCATTCTAAGAGTATTTAGAATGGACGACTCCTGGCACGGTAGTGTACCTGCATGTGATGGAGTCACCCTCTCTAAAGGTGTCTTATAAACTAAAGTAGAGAGGGATATGCATGATTGGCAGATCACTTGCTTAGGCAATTGAGTCAATCATGAGATGTCAAGTACCACACCAGATGTTGTTCTTGCACTAGATACAATAAGTTGATATTGACCCAACACTGGAGAAACAGTCGGAAGCAGTTTTAGAACATAAGTGGATGTTCTAGGGATATGATAACGGCTGCCTCATTTGGGAGACAGTTATCATTCCAGGCTTCCAAGGTGACATAGACGACAAGGAGGTTGTCAGAGTTATAGTTTTCCCTCTGACGAGGGGCAGTATTTTGGACAGGTGATCCAAGGCAATACTGAGGGAGGCATGGCGCAGGATACTGATTAAGTTCAGTTGTCGATACAGTCTAAGAAGTTTGGATTTGGAGTTCATTTATGAGCTCGGTCCCATCAGACATCCAGACATTCTAAGACAGGTATTGCTCATTTCGGGAGATAGCTTTCTCCGCGAACTTGAGATATAGAGAGACATAGAAAGAAACTTCATGGCGGATCCACTCGCTGAGGCTATTCCTTGAACGCAATAGTTTCACAAACGAGCTTTGTGAGACTAACTAGTAGAGGAGTTGGGTGTTCGGTATCACACGGGCTGTGAGTATGCGACATCGCAATAATTAGCCTTGAATGCAAGTAGGAGATTGTTGGAGGTAGTGCCCTCAGAGTCAATTATTGGATCACAGGCACGTGATTGCAATGATTGAAGGAGGACCTATCCCGGTGCAACAGTCTTACTCGAGATGATAGTATGTTATCTGGTTTACCTTTATCATCGTGTACTGCTTTAGGTGACCTGACAGGTCGCTATTACACGTTGATAGAGCCCCTAGGATTCTTGCTTGACTGCCGACAGTATGAGGGCGATCATACAAGTGAGAGCTGGAGTCTATAGGCATATCCTTAAAAGGTCCCTAGTCGTGGGAGTTTCGAGACAGGGCATCGATTCTCCAGAGTAGACTAGTGTATACAGTCGAGACCCCGACGAGGGGCGGTGGCCGGTCTCACAAGCCACTGGTGTCAGTTGGTTCACCTAAGATGTATACAGGTGCCCATTGGGTTATGAGTACACCGGACAGGATTCGCCGGGAACGTGCTAGTTGGTCTTATACCTGACGTCAGATAGCAGTTCCCAGGTGACATGTATACAGGTTAGTTCATCGACCTGGGGATCGTCATTTGTCTCGTGTGAGTTCCCACTGTGCTTTGATTACTACCCTACCACGGCTCAAAGGAGTCGTGCAAACAGGTTTTAGTTGGGTACAGTCCCGAGCCACATGGAGGCAGTGAGCGGATCTTCAGGGGTTCGTCTCTCCCGGTATTGGGGGTGAGGTCGCGCTGTGTCTAGGAGAGCCATTACACGAAGTCCTTGGCCAAGGCAGGAGATTTACTGGTAGGTATTCCGGTAGTATCTCAAGGTGTTCTGGGCTACACTCCGACACGACTTGTACCGCTTTTGGGGGTCTGACTTTTACCCACCCCCTAGGCCCGACATGCGATGCTCATAGACGAACGGACCGGACTGTACGGATATTGTCACTGACAGGCTCAGTAGGGTGTCAGGATGAGTTCGCTCATCGACGTCCCTTTTGGTCAATAGCTGGTGGCCCGTTACGTATTGGCTTATACCTCTGACGTGCTAGTGGTTAAATCCACAGCCATAGTATTGACGAGTCTTTAGAGTCCACCACACTTTCAGTTACTCAGCTTTCGGGCGAAACGCTGTAGAGGCCGTATGGAGATATGGCACGGTTCGATCAGATACGTGCGGTATTGCACGGATGGTGATCGGACGGTTTTTACTAGCCGGGTTTGGCTTAAGCCGGATCTTAGTATTTGATAGTGTAGTTTTGTCTCTTTGCATTTGTATTTCGGTCGGAATACAAATGCGGGTGTGTATGCACAGTATCGGGGTTTTCCTGTAATTTATTAGGGGACCAGTTTTCTGGAGTTGCCAGTTTGCATTCCGTTCCGGCCGGTTTTCGTTTGTTCTTTCCCGGCCGGACTTTTCCGATGTAGGGGGTTATTTGCAATTGTGCAAATAACATTTGTGGAGGGGTTTTCTTGCAATTGTATTGATTATGATATCTTCCCTCCATCACTTGCATTAAATGTGATAAGAATGGGTATGGGTTGATTAAGGTGTAAGCATGGATGTTTTTGTTTTGTATGGATTTATTCCATTCTTTTTCCCACCCTTGAAATGTTTGGGCCGGCCACTGTTGGGAGGGTGAGGGGAGTGTTTTATTTTGTGTGTTTGTATTAATTTCCATCATGCTTATTTTGGTGGACCCCCTTCCATTTGTGTGTGCAGTAAAGAAATTTTCTTTTCCTTGGTATTAATTCATACACACATTCTTTCATATGAGTGCTTGGTTCATTCTTATTTTTTTCCAGTGAGCTCAAACAGAGGCCGGCCACTTCTTGTAATGAGAATGAGAGAGTTTTGATTTTGGTGGTGTGGAAAATTTCATTCATCTCATTTTTGACACAAGGAAAAATGAAAGCACCATTTTTCATACCTTCATTCCTCCACATCCATGGCAACCAATACCCCAAAGTGAGACATATACTCTACACTATATTCTACAGCATATCTTGGGCATGTCGACTTGCCAGCTTCATGCCCGAGTTGCCTCGGTATTGAGGCGGGAGCCCGTAAAAGACGCAGGCGATGTGGTGCCCTTCCGACGAGGAGATGGAGACCGGACATTCCGCGAGAGATCGGGACGGCGACGAGAAAACCGGAGGACTCGGATCATTCGGTATATCTCTTCCCTATCTTGTTACTTTGCTAGATCTAGTTTAATGGCCCGATCCGGGGTTTAGTGCGCGGTGGTGCCGGTTTGCTAAGTCCGCAAAATTAAAGTTTATCACCGTTTCCGCATCCGGCCGTCGGATTGACGGCCGGGGCGCCGCCGTGCACTTACAGATGATGAAGTAGGAATTTAGCTCTCTTTTGTTTTCATTTTCTCACTTTTCAAAAAAGCTAGAAAGATTTTCAAGGAGGAAGAAGAAGAAGAAGAAATCTATTTGTGATGAATAATCAATTATTTCTATGGTTACAAATCAACCCTTGAGTTAAGAATGAGTGCTTAACCCTTGTAGAGATTTAACTAGGGTAAAGGGTTTGGGTTAGGTTAAGAAATATCTACACAAAATACCTTTGCAAAATATCTAAGCTTAAAACAAAATAAAGCTTCCAGAAGCTTCATGAAAAAGCTAACCCAAATCAAACACTAACTATGTTTAATCTCCACAAACCATGTTGCATTTGTAATCATAACTTGTTACAATATTATATATCACATATATAATATATTTTTTATAACAAAAGAAAATAATACAATTAACATATATCGCATATATATCAATGTATTATCCGGTGAGAAAATGAATCAATAAAGTGAGCTTATATTAGATAATGTAATGTAATATATCACATATATAATTATACATTAAATTATCGAATCAACACTTAATCCGACAATTCGGCTATATCGCATATAACCGACTAATATAACATGTACCGATTCATCGAATCAACACTTGATCCGATGACCCGGCTATATCACATATACCCGGCCGATATCATATATCGCGAGAATAGAATACGGTATCTCATATCGCATTATTCTCGGTCCCTCACATATCACATATGTGCTCCTACTCTGTTTTGCCTGAGCCAGGAAACGTTTGTGTAGGACTCTAAAGAATCGTCAATACGCCGGCAGTAGGTGATGATCATATCAAACACCCACAAGCTGCAAGCGGTCAGCTAAACGTAACATCTACCCGTGTATTGAACGATCAGAAGATCAAAAAGCAAGCCTGTACATTCTCTTGTGATTCCAATCAATAACACTACCGTACAGTCCGGTCTCTTCGTCTGATATGTCGGATATCTAGTCTAGGGGTGGTAAACGTCAGACCCCAGTAACCGATAAGTCGTGTCGATCTGATGCTCACAACAGGTTGAGAACCTACTGATAACACTTACCAGTAGTACTCTATATCAGCCCTGGCCAGGGACTTCCAGTTATAGCCAATCGAACACAGCACAACATCAACTCTCTATACCGGGAGAGACGAAACCCCTCCTATCTCTCATTGCCTCCATGTGATTCGGGACTGTACCCAAAAGCCACCATTTTACACGCCCTCTTTGACATGGTAAGGTGGAAATCAAACCATAGTGGGAATCATACAAGACTCTTTGACGATCTCGGGTCACAGACTAACCTGTACCAGTGTCACCGGAGAACTGCTATTTGACGATTGGTATATATCCATATAGGAGTTCTCTGCGAGTCCGTTCAGTGTACCCAGTCTCTACTGAGCACCCGTACACCATCTTTGATGTCAAACACCGATGGATATGTGATCATCCATCGCCCATCATATGGGCCAAGATGCGTATACGCTAGTCTAATCTGGTGTATCGACCCCTGTCACGATACACCCTCGACTAGGAACAGTTATAGGATGCACTCGTTGACTACCCTGGCCCCACTAGTATGATCTCATCATAGTCCCAGTAGTCGAGTACATATCCTAAGAGCTTTATCAACATGTGAGAGCAAGACAGTAAACTAATACAAGTCAACATATTAAGACAAAATGAAACCAAATAGCATACTATCATGTCGAGCAAGAAAGTCCTCTCTATATATATCCAAGCATCCGCTATAATATACATCATATGTACAACATGGCTTCTAGGGCATATTTATAACTAACAATATCCTCAAATAATATCTAGATCCATCTACAAGTAAGTGCAATACCACGTGCTCGTGTCAGTGCCTCAGATAGCTACATATCAGATATATGATGTATGGATGCATGACGAATAAAAACAGAATACATCATGAATGAGACAATTGTTCTTTATTTAATGAGATTTCTGTATGTATATAAATCAAGTATCATTAATGAAATCAACAGAGAAATCAGTGTCAAGCATCAACACAAAACATAAATCTCAGTATCTCAATATCAATATCTCAATATCTCTGTATTGTTAGTTTATATGCCCTAGGGGCCATTATTGTATCATACTATATTGTATATTACTTAATGGAAGCTTGGGATATTCACTGTTATATATACAGTCTTGCTAAAAATAGTAGTATGCTACTTGGTTTGTGTCTACTTTAATATGTGCATATGTTTCTTGTAACGTATCACTTATACATATTAGTAGAGCACATAGGATCATTGCTTGATTACCAGCGTCGTGATGGCAGTCACACTAGTTGCGGCTGGGTAGTCTGTAAGCAACATCCTATACAGGTCCCTGGTCGTTGGATTATCGAGATAGGACATCGATATTCCGGAGTAGACTAAGTGTGTACGCTTCTCATCCCAGTTGGGGAGATGGTCTGTCCCACAGCCATCAGTACGTCCTACTGGAGATAGTATGCAGGGGCTCGTTAGGTTACGGGTACACCGGACAGGACTCGCAGGGGAACTGATTGGTTGGTATTATACCCATCGTCAGTTAATAGTTCCCATGTGACATGAGTACAGCATAGTCCGCAGACTTGATACTGCTACTTCGCCTCGAGTGTGTCCCACTGTTCTTAGATTGCTACCTTACCACGGCTCAAAGGAGTCGTGCAAACAGGTAGCAGTTGGGTGCAGTCCCGAGCACTTGGAGGCAGCGGCGGTTAGATAGGATTCGTCTCTCCCGGTTTTGGGAGTTGATATCGCGCTGTGTCAGAGAGCCATTACACAAAGTCCCTGGTCAGGGCAAGCAAGATATACCGGTAGGGTCCAGTAGCTTCTTAGGGTGTAATGGGTTACGCTCTGACACGACTTATACAGCTATTAGGGGACTGACGCTTTCTGCCCCTAGGCTCGATATGCGATAGACTTAGACGAACTGACCGGACTGTACGGAGATTGTCACATCAGGCTCAGTAGGGGTTCGGATGGTTTTCCTCATCGGCCTTCTTATCGACATCTACCTGGGGACCGTTACGTACAGCTAGTGCCGCTTGCGGTCTGTGGTTAAACCGACTGCCAGCTTAGTGTCGAGTCTTTAGAGTCCCACACAGAGAGTTTCCCTGCTCCAGGTGAAACGATATAGAGATCTTATGGTTTTACGACAAGGGTTCGGACGCGTACGTGTGTTTACACACGTACGACTTTTCGAACAGTTTTTACTAGCCGGCTTTGGTTTAAGCCAGATTCTAGTATCGGGTTATTGGATTTATACAGTCTAAAGTTTTCCTTGTTTTCACGGATTGGAGCGGCGTTCTCGTAATTTGTCGGGAAGCTTCTAGAAGAGTGGTGACTTGGGGGGGTAAGGTGGCATTGCATTAAATGAGATTAGTGGCTCATTTGTGTGATTCATCCATGTCATTAATGCATCATAAATGCTTAATGACTCATGGAGATGAATCACTCATAGATATTTATGAAGCATGGTTGTTAATTCTATTATTTCATTTTTGGATAAATAAATAATGCTTCATATATATTATGATAGATCATTATTTCATTTCATTCTCATCTTCACCTTCTCTCTCCTCAAGCTCACTCTCTCTTCAAACCCTAACCCTAACCTCTCATGTGTTGAGATCAAGGGTTTGCTAGACTAATACATCCATAACCTCACTCTATATCCCCTAGGTAGCTTAGATTAGCACTTTGAACAACCTAGTTATCTCGAGTTAGAGATCAAGCTTGTAGTAGGAGCTCTCGGGTGGATCATCTTTGATTCGAGGAGGCCGTTGAGGTGCCGATATTCCAAGGAGCCTACGAGGAGTGGAGGACTGAGACGAAGACCCGAAGGACAAGTAACGCGAGGTATAACTTCATATCCGAGTAGTTAAACCTTTCGTAGTTTGCTAGTAACGGTTTAGAAACGATTCATGCACTCAATTCCATGTTACGAAGCTTTGATAATCGTTTCTCATATATTCTGCCTCCCCGCAAGTTCGTGGGGTGCGTGACATGGACTTACAGTGGTATCAGAGCCAACTAAACCATTACTAGCTTGTTAGCAACTAGTTAGAAGTTCGATCGACGGAAAACGCGAAAACGAAACCCCGGAAATCCCAAGTTTCTGTTAATTTTAAAAGTGTCTAAAAAATTATTTGACATACCTTAAAATTCACAGCAGGGAATTATATGAATACTGGGAAAATACGAGATCACAACACAACAAAAAGGCCACGGATCCGCGGCCATATGGTTCTTTTGGCCGCGGATCCGCCGCCGAGTCAACTCGGCGTTGACTCGGATTTGCTCTAATATTCATATATTTTGGTCTTCTGTTTCTACCCAAGTTACTTCAGTGCAGGTTTGCTTTTGGGGTAAGCACGGAATATGGTAATCCATCGATATTCTAAGATATTTGCTAATTGGGTTTTTATCTGTAATGTTTAATGTGTTCGTAAACCTCCCCTAACTGCTAGTATGTCGGTTGGCAGGGGGTTGCACATTTCTGTAATGTTTACTGTTTGTGTATATGAACTGTGTTAGACTGTTGTGATGATTAGCCGGGGTTTGAGATGTGTTTAATATTCGTTCATTCAATATAAATGTAATTTGATGTAATATTCTTTTGCGGGGCACATCCAGGTTGCGGTTGTAGCCAACGTTGTATTATTTCTTTTTACTGTTTTTGCTCTTAGGATAGACCCAAGATGGGGTACACAAACTATCGGGTACGTCAAAGTGTTTAGTGGCCTACTCACGTTGTTGAGGGAGACCGCTTCACTTCGGGTACTTGACGGGTGGTTTGCTGTACCCGTAGGGGTCAAGGGTGGGGTAATGGCGATTCATCACAACTGTGTAATCCATCTTTTATTGCAGGCTCAAAGCAAATGCGGATTGCTAGTAAATCCAATAAAGTTCATCTATGATCTGGAATGCTTATTATTGTGTCTGACGAATGTACAATATTTATATATGATAGCTATTAGACGTCACTTATGTTTTACACCCGCGCTAGCCCAGCCCCCGCTCTGTCGTTAGTTAAGTAACCTAACGGGTGATGACGGGACCCAGTGGCGAATGCGGATGGCATAAGAGGACGTGGTATTTTCATTGTTTTTTGCAATGATAGGATAAATGATGGGACGCATTATTATAATGCAAAGAAAATAAACCATAGTTTAATCGTTGGAACAAATTTAAAAGAAACCACTCGGTTATTTTAAAAGATCAGAATTTTTTAATTGCGGAGCTTTAAACCACTCCTTTTAAAAAGTATCAGGTTCCTTCGATTATATCAAGTTCACTACGTTCACGGTTTTGCCAAAACCATTCGTAGCCCTCCGTTATTTCATATAGATAGTCAATAGTATTCAAGCTGTGTTTGTTGACTAAAGTCAAGACACAGTGTTTGGTAGCTGTTGGATATTCATATGCAGCATAGATAGATGCGTTGGTTTGGGACAGTCGTATTACCTTGTTGACTAAAGTCAAGGGTATGTACGGGTGGGTTCAAATTAACCTAGATAATGACGGGTATAACTTGACATGTGACTTATGATTTGTTGACTAAAGTCAAGGTCATAAGAGCATGGGGCAAAAATCCATATCGGGAATTTCTAAAGAAACTGAAATTTGCAGAGAGAGCATACCATTTTGGAGTTTGATGAATGTTGGTAGGATTCCTTCAGCATTATCATACGATGATATTTTGGATCCCGATCCTACTGTGAGTATAAGATACTTATCAGGAGATTCGTCACTTAACGATCAATGCTATAAACCAAGTAGGTGCCTAAAAAGGTGTCAGCGGGGTTACGTCCCTAGAGAAAAGAGGTTATTCAATTAAGGAACTTCGCGAAAGCATTGGAAAACCTCCCTCGAAGTATCGACACTAGCTTGGCTAAACGGTTAAGCAAGTATTGTACGGTGAGAATTGTCCTGGCTAATTCTTCTTTTATGGTTTGAGGAAGAATTCGAGAAACAGTGAGAGCCATCCTATTTAGATAAACTTAAAACCAATCTAAACTTGCAACAGCATCATGCTAAAATGTTTTCTTCTCTCTCTCTTAATTGCAGCGACCGTTTGACCACACATAGGTTACATCTAGATAACAAATTGACCGAATCTGACTTATATGAATGGCAAAGGTCTGTCCAAATGTCCATTGCCTATGACAAGCTGGAACACCCTATTACTACTCAAGATCCCGCCGTCCCAGGTCCAGTTTCCACCGTCGCGGATATGGATATCCGTCAGACAAGGGAAAAGGATAAAACGAAATCCAAGTGCCTCGTGTCAGCTTCAGTTGATGGTGTATACCAGAAGCAGCACGAAAAGATGGACTTAGTTTCCATCTTTCTCCATAACAAATATTTATATGGAGAGCAATCTCATATCGCAAGATATGAGACCTCGACCGATTTAATTCAAGCGAGGATGGCTGTCGGGTCATTTGTAGGGGACAACGTCCTTACAATGACTAGCTCTATTGATGAGCCCCAGGACCTGGAGACCACGTTGCAGAACGAGTCAGGTACTGACTTGATTCTACAGTCTCTACCTTCTACCCTGAAAGAAACCAGGGAAGTAGAAGGAAAGAGAAGGGCAAAAGTTTCGGGACTTAAAATAGTAAAAGAGGGACGTTCCTATTGTTATAGGATTGGGCATCGGCAGAATGATTGCAGGGCTTTGGAAGCCAGTAGCCAGGATTCGAAGCATGTTGTTGCTTCGGTTTCGGGTGTGTTTGTATAGAGAACTGTATGTCAGTTAACCTTACTTCCTAGGTATTGGATACCGGGTCAAGAACTCACATCTGTAATTCTTTACAGGCTCTGAGAAACCGTAGGGTTATCAGGATAGGTGACATGACCCTCACGGTTGCTAACGGAATGAGCATGAATGCTGAATCCGTAGGGGAATATCATCTTGGACTGACAAGTGGGCAGATATTGATTCTGCGTAACAGTTTTTATGTACCAGGTACGACTTGTAATATCATATCTGTATCCTTACTTTCTAAAGAAAGATATGATTTTACATTCGTAAGTGATGTAGTTCACATCCACCTAAATCAAGTTTTGATTGGGTCAGGTACATTAAAAAACGGGATATACGTATTAAATCAAGCTCAGATATTCAGTGTCCAGAACACACTTAAAAGAAAGTCTCCGGAATTAAATCAGGCTTTCTTATGGCATTGTAGACTAGGTCACATCAATGAAAGAAGGTTGACTAAGTTATTTAGAGAAGGATATTTGAATCCGTTCGAATATCAATCTTATGCTACTTGTGAATCTTGTCTCATGAGAAAGATGACAAAGACTCCGTTTACTGGACACGGAGTAAGAGCAAGCGAGCTCTTAGGACTCGTACACAGTGACGTGTGCGGTCCAATGTCTACACATGCGCGAGGTGGTTATTCCTACTTCATTACTTTTACGGATGATTTCTCTAGGTATGGATATGTATTCTTAATGAAGCACAAATCCGAGGCCTTTGAGAAATTCCAAGAATACAAGAATGAAGTGGAAAAACAAGCAGGCAAGAATATAAAGACACTGAGATCTGATCGAGGTGGTGAATACTTAAGTGTCGAGTTCCTGGGTTACTTAAAAGAGAATGGAATTCTCTCTTAGCTTACTCCTCTATACACACCACAACATAACGGTGTATCGGAGAAACGGAACCGAACCCTATCCAATATTGGATATGGTTCGTTCCATAATGAGTAACGCTGAGTTGCCGCGATCATTCTGGGGATATGCACTAGAATCAGCTGCATACCTTTTGAACCGAGTTCCAACCAAGACTGTGCCTACCACACCATATCAGATGTGGAGTGGGAAGAAACCCTATCTTAAGTATATTAAGACATGGGGATGTCCAGCTTTTGTAAAGAAGCAGCATACGGACAAGCTCGTGGCACGCTCAGTATAGTGTAAGTTTGTGGGATATCCAAAGAACTCTATGGGATATTGTTTCTATTACGCAGAGGAACAAAAGGTCTTTGTTTCTCAACATGCCCGCTTCTTGGAAACTGAATTTTTGGAAAATCAGAAGAGTGGGAGCGCAATAGAACTGGAAGAAATTCCAGAGCCACAAGCTATTACTGAAACCTTGGTAGAACAAGAAGGTTCAGGAGAACAGGACATCCCGACGCCACTCCATAGGAGTAGTAGGCAGTCTCATCCGCCCGAGAGATACTACGGTTTTCTCATAGACGGGGATAGAGAGGATTGCACTATTGACTATAATAAGCCTACTAGCTTCCAGCAAGCCATTCAGAGTGGTGACTCAGTAAAATGGCTGGATGCAATGCGGACCGAAATGGAGTCCATGTACACTAACAAAGTATGGACTTTGGACATTGCTCTAGACGGGGTAAAACCCATACGATGCAAATGGATCTTCAAAAAGAAGATTGGTGTAGATAGACAGGTTGAAACCTATAAGGCTAGACTTGTTGCAAAGGGTTTCCGTCAAAGACCTGGTTTAGACTATGACGAAACCTTTTCTCCAGTGGCTATGCTTAAATCTATTCGGGTCCTTCTTGCTATTGCTGCCTTCCACGATTATGAAATCTGGCAAATGGACGTAAAGATGGCCTTTCTAAATGGTAATTTGGGAGAAAGCGTCTATATGGATCAGCCAGAAGGATTCATTCAGAGTGGGAGCAGCGGTAAAGTATGCAAGCTGCTTAAGTCCATTTATGGACTAAAGCAGGCATCGCGGAGTTGGAACATCTGTTTTGATGATGCTGTCAAAGAATTTGACTTTATCAAAAATCCAGATGAACCATGCATATACAGTAAGATTGTACGGAGAGCTGTAGTATTCCTCGTCTTGTACGTGGATGACATTTTCCTAATAGGAAATGATATTCCTATGTTACAGTCAGTCAAAAGATTCTTGTCACATAAATTCTCCATAAAAGACCTGGGTGATGCCACCTACATTCTGGGGATCCGGATCTATCGTGATAGATCAAAGAGGATGTTGGTACTTTCGCAGTCCAGGTACATAGACACCATAGTGAAAAGATTCAGTATGGATGATTCTAAGCGCGGTAATCTACCAGCTTGTCACAGAATCACCCTCTCCAAAGAGATGTCTCCCAAGACTGATTTGGAAAGAGATCGCATGTCGATTATACCCTACGCTTCTGCGGTAGGCTCTATAATATATGCGATGTTATGTACCAGACCAGATGTAGCATACGCATTGAGCGTAGTAAGCCGGTATCAAGCAAACCCAGGGGAGAATCACCGGAGAGCAGTAAAGAACATTTTCAAGTACCTAAGGAGGACTAAAGATATGTTCTTAGTGTATGGCGGAAAAGACCTCCAGATTGAGGCCTTTGCCGACTCCGGCTTCCAGAGTGACAAAGATGACTCCAAGTCCATGTCGGGTTATGTCTTTACCCTCAATAGAGGGGCGGTCTGTTGGAAGAGTTCCAAACAGGAGACCGTTCTGACTCAACGATGGAAGCAGAGTACATAGCTGCTTGCGATGCCGCAAAAGAAGCTGTCTGGATGAAGAAGTTCCTCACAGAACTTCAGGTGGTTCCTTTCAGTGTTGGTCCAATACTTCTGTATTGTGACAACAACGGCGCTATAGTTTTAGCGAAGGAACCCAGGTCCCATCAAAAATCCAGACACATCTTAAGGCGGTATCACCTAATCAGGGAGATCGTAGATCGCCGGGAGATCGAGGTGAAAAGAGTAGAGACAGAGAATAACATTGCTGATCCTTTCATAAAGGCCCTTCCTCAGACGCAGTTCGAGAGGCTATTCGAGATGATAGGTCTACGATATGCCAGCTCATGGCCCTAGTGCAAGTGGGAGATTGTTAGTGTATATGCCCTAGGGGCCATTATTATATCATACTAGATTGTATATAACTTAATGGAAGCTTGGGATACTCACAGTTATATATACAGTCTTGCTAAAAATGGTAGTATGCTACTTGGTTTGTGTTTACTTTAATATGTGCATATGTTTCTTGTAATGTATCACTTATACATATTAGTAGAGCCCATAGGATCTTTACTTGATTACCAGCGTCGTGATGGCAGTCACATTAGTGGGGGCTGGGTAGTCTGTAAGCAACATCCTATACAGGTACCTGGTCGTTGGATTATCGAGATAGGGCATCGATATTCCGGAGTAGACAAAGTGTGTACGTTTCTCATCCCAGTTGGGGAGATGGTCTGTCCCACAGCCATCAGTACGTCCTACTGGAGATAGTATGCAGGGGCTCGTTAGGTTACGGGTACACCGGACAGGACTCGCAGGGGAACTGATTGGTTGGTATTATACCCATCGTCGTTAACAGTTCCCAGGTGACATGAGTACAGCATAGTCCACAGACTTGACACTGCTACTTCGCCTCGAGTGTGTCCCACTGTTCTTAGATTGCTACCCTACTCAAAGGAGTCGTGCAAACAGGTAGCAGTTGGGTGCAGTCCCGAGCACTTAGAGGCAGTGGCAGTTAGATAGGATTCGTCTCTCCCGGTATTGGGAGTTGATATCGCGCTGCGTTAGAGAGCCATTACGCAAAGTCCCTGGCCAGGGCAAGCAAGATATACTGGTAGGTTCCAGTAGCTTCTCAGGGTGTAATGGGCTACGCTCTGACACGACTTATACAGCTATTAGGGGGCTGACGCTTGCCGCCCCCTAGGCTCGATATGCGATAGTCTTAGACGAACAGACCGGACTGTACGGACATTGTCACATCAGGCTCAGTAGGGGTTCGGATGGTTTTCCTCATCGGCCTTCTTATCGACATCTACCTGGGGACCGTTGCGTACAGCTAGTGCCGCTTACGGTCTGTGGTTAAACCCACTGCCAGCGTAGTGTCGAGTCTTTAGAGTCCCATGTTCACACCATAATATTGTATTATTATTTTCCTCATTCTTATTCTTTTTATAAATAAGCAGGTGCTTTTGACGCATGTCTGCTACATATTACAGGTTACAGGTTCTTGGACAGGAAACAATGAAAACGATGAAAAGACGATGCAAAAGTGGACTTTGACCAACAAATAGAAGGATCTTAATCAAGCCTACACAAAAGATCAGTACAAGGCAATACAAGGTCCAAGATCGCGAAGCCACGGTTAAAGTTCACCACAATTGTTCACTGGAAGTTCTGCAAGAAACCTAGAAGCCAAGTTGATAAAAGTACTGAAGAAACAAAAATAAAAAGTCATCAGAAGCCAGCAGAAGAAATCCCACAAGTCAACTCTCTAGGTTGACCGCGGAACCGCGGCCAAACCAGGCCTCGGGCCGCGGTTCCGCGGCAGGGATGGGCGATTGGAAAATAAAAAGTTTACCATATTTTTTGTGCGGCGCTGACTAGTCAACCTAGGGGTATTATTGTAAATGTAGACATGGGGATCAAAATGTAACCTAGGGTTTCCTATTCTCTATAAATAGGAACCCTAAAGATTGTATTAGGTTATGCCTCCTTTTAATAATAAATTCCAGAATTCTTTATGGAGAGCATCGGTGTTTCTTTTCAACTCATGAATTCAGATTTGACAAACCTGCGTTGATGATTGGAGAGATGCATCTGTAAGTAGATTTAATTCCTTACTCTAGTTTAGATTTCAATTCTTTGCCCTAGATAGATTTAATTTCTTGCCGTAGATAAATTCTTTAGAGTTAGCTTTGGGGAAGGATTTTGAGAGATGGGATCTCTCATCCCTTTCTTACCCATAATATATTTTCAATAGGACTCCATGCATACACGCACACATCGCGCCCAACGGCATCCTACCCCTCGAGGTAACGATGACACCGTGTATAAAGGCCCGGTTGCGCGTGTTTTCCATGGAGGTTAGGGTAAGGATCTCTAAAGGAAGGACAAGAACCTAAAGGAAGGAACACCTTCCCGAATGGATCTAATCCCCTTTATTGATAATTACCATAACTCCTTATAGATCTTCATTTGGGTATAGAAAGCATTGAGATTTACTTACATTTCCAAACCATCCCTAAACCTAACCCTGGCAAGACAAGATCTAGATAATCGTAGTATAGAATAATTAGGTTTTTAGATTTAATAATCAATCCGAACACCCTTCGGAATTAACTCGTTAGCGCGATTAGGAGATTCACAACATCCCTGTGGACCGACCCGTACTCACCGGCTAGTTTCATACGACGCCGTTCTTGATTGCGGTTACTAGATAAGTTTTTGAGATAAATCATCCCACACAGAGAGTTTCCCTGCTCCAGGCGAAACGATATATAGGTCGTATGGTTTTACGACAAGGGTTCGGACGCGTACGTGTGTTTACGCACGTACGACTTTTCGGACAGTTTTTACTAGCCGGCTTTGGTTTAAGCCAGATTCTAGTATCGGGTTATTGGATTTATACAGTCTAAAGTTTTTCTGTGTTTTCATGGATTGGAGGGGCGTTCTCGTAATTTGTCGGGAAGCTTCTAGAAGAGTGGTGACTTGGGGGGGTAAGGTGGCATTGCATTAAATGAGATTAGTGACTCATTTGTGTGATTCATCCATGTCATTAATGCATCATAAATGCTTAATGACTCATGGAGATGAATCACTCAAAGATATTTATGAAGCATGGTTGTTAATTCTATTATTTTATTTTTGGATAAATAAATAATGCTTCATATATATTATGATAGATCATTATCTCATTTCATTCTCATCTTCATCTTCTCTCTCTTCAAGCTCACTCTCTCTTCAAACCCTAACCCTAACCTCTCATGTGTTGAGGTCAAGGGTTAGCTAGACTAATACATCCATAACCTCACTCTATATCCCATAGGTAGCTTAGATTAGCACTTTGAGCAACCTAGTTATCTCAAGTTAGAGATCCAGCTTGTAGTAGGAGCTCTCGGGTGGATCATCTTTGATTCGAGGAGGCCGTTGAGGTGCCGATGTTCCAAGAGGCCTACGAGGAGTGGAGGACCGCGATGAAGACCCGAAGGACAAGTAACGTGAGGTATAACTTCTTATTCGAGTAGTTAAACCTTTCGTAGTTTGCTAGTAACGGTTTAGAAATGATTCATGCTCTCAAGTCCGAGTTACGATGCTTTGATAATCGTTTTTCATATATTCCGCCTCCCCGCAAGTTCGTAGGGTGCGTGACATGGACTTACATGTATCTCAAATCTCAATATCTCAATACCTCGGGCTCCGTCAGTCCAGATCGGCCCATATCATTAATCACACGACCATGAACGGTATCCTCCGGATATCCGCCGCGCAAGGGAAAATCACCGGTAGGCAGTCTGCCCTTGCCGGGCTCATCGTCTACAACTCGATCTTCTTGGCCCGGGGTACCATACCGGGTCCACCATATACCCGAGACGGTCCATCCGGCTCCTCGAAACGGGTCTCGAAATCCAACAGCAATCATGAAACTCATGATGGATGACTCATACATCACGAGAAAACCGCAACTTCCATTTTAAAAAGAGGGAGAGGGAGAAGTTTATATATATATTCTTGCGGTTTTCACCCAAATCCAGAAATCTCATGGAAATCCGAAATCCAAGAATCAAATGTATGTAAGCAGTGAATATCGGCATAAATCTCCATAATGATGCATGACCAATGAGTATAGAAATGCAACTGATATCATGCAATGAATGCAATAGTTAAACAAGCTCATGGAAGTTATAACATGTGGCGACTATCAGCTAGCAAGCTATGCCAATGAAATGAAAATTTTCTAAAGTGTACGTGACATGGAAATTACCGATGAAGATGTGTGTGAGCTGGCAAGCGAGTGTACGTAGAGCATACGCGTTATCGGTAATGGTGCTGGTGTCCTAACAGCATGGTTTCATAATTACTAAGTCCACAATAACATTCAACGAGGCATAACAACATAATAAAGGCAAATGAATAGTAAATGTAACAATAATATGCGGAACATGAATAATAATGTAACAATAAGGAATCTACCTTACTATACAAGTGTTAAACTGTTTTGCCGTTTGAAATAGTACGAATCATGGTGTTTTCAAAATAAGGGCTACGGTGTTTTTAAGAAAAGGTACGTCCTCTGAAATATCCGTAGTATCCCTTGGTATGTCTTTAAAATTTTCACGATTCGTTAATTTTGGATATAGGTATGACTCAGGTCCAGTCTAGTATCTACTAGGTAAACTACATGTCTAACTAACAACCAATCGAAAGTGGTATAGAAACCACCTAAATCTGAGTCGATATATATATACATATAATAGTCGGTGATCCCGCCTCAATAGTACCAAGTACGATGCAATATATCATATGACATCCTCAAGTCAAGAGTGTAGATCTATCATCAATATATAGCTCGTACGGTAAATCCATCGTACGGCATCCCAATCTGGGTACGGGTCAATATCACATTTATCTCATTATTCATCTGATATCCATATCATCACAAATCGTGAACTGGGGTACTGATCTAAGTCTAGTACCATATTGATACCATCTACATATATATATGCGTGTGTATGAAAACATCTCCTACCGATCCGCTATCATCGCATGTCGCATCTCATATTACGATCTATATCCCATCACCGATCTCGTGGCATCAAGCCCAATTTCATCGACTCATCTCCAACTATCATCCACTATCCTCATCATCCATGCATGTGTATATGAATATATAAATGCATAGTCCCATACCCATGCATATATACATATATACACATCCCCATATACGCACAAGAATGTAAATGTATGCGAGCGTGTATGTGTGCGTGTATGCAAAACTTTACTCTTGGGTTTCATGACTAAGAAATCCACTAAAGTCCTTTCTTCAATTCTCGCTAACACTAGACCCCTAATCTCCTAAGCTTTTCTTGCTAAGGTTCATATCACACAATAACATATAAAAGTATATCTATATCACATCACATCGCTTCTCACAACTTTGCGGGGTGCTATACGCCATCCACCAGACTTCCCCGTAGATATAATCTACTCACATTGATTTTCTCTTGCCGATGCCGGTGTCGTCACGTGCTTGCTTGCCGTCTCGAAGTCCTCGTGAGGGTACCTATATATCATAACACATCGTATCGCATTAAAGTACGACTCATGACCGAATGACACACGAATTTCACATAGGTCAAAACCTATGTGTTGGATATAGTGTCCTCAAAGTCAATTATTGGATCGCAGGCACATGATTCCAATGATTGCGGAGGACCTATACCGGTAGGACAGTCTTACTCAAGATGATAGTATGCTATCTGGTTTACCTTTATCAGTCGTGTACAGGCTCAGGTGACTGATCACTGTTACACGTTGATAGAGCCCGTAGGATCTTACTTCACTACCAACAGTATGATGGCGATCATATACGTGAGAGTTGGGTAGTCTATAAGCATATCCTTAATTGTGGTCCCTAGTCGTGGGAGTTTCGAGACAGGGCATTGATACTCCGGAGTAGACTAGTGTATACAGTCGAGACCCCGACGAAAGGCGGTGGCCAGTCTCACAAGCCACTGGTGTCAATTGGATCACCTAAGATGTATACATGTGCTCATTGGGTTATGAGTACACCGGACAGGACTCGCCGGAAACCTGCTAGTTGGTACTATACCTATCGTCAGATAGCAGTTCCCTGGTGATATGTGTACAGGTTAGTTCATTGACCAGAGATCGTCATTTGTCTCATGTGAATTCCCACTGTGCTTTGATTTCTACCCTACCACGGCTCAAAGGAGTCATGCAAACAGCTATTTTTTGGGTACAGTCCCGAGCCACATGGAGACAAGTGAGCGGATCGGCAGGGGATTCGTCTCTCCCGGTATGGGGGGTGAGATCGCGCTGTGTCTAGGAGAGCCATTACACAAAGCCCACGGCCGTGGCAGGAGATTTACAAGTAGGTACTCCAGTAGTATCTCAGGGTGTTTTTGGGCTACACTCCGACACGACTTATACTGCTATTGGGTGTCTAACGTTACCAGCCCCCTAGGCCGATATGCGATACTCATAGACGAACGGACCGGACTGTATATACATTGTCACTGTCAGGCTCAGTAAGGTTTCCGGATGAGTTCGCTCATCGGCCTCCCTTGAGGTCAGTACAGGGGCAGCCGTTACGCACAGCTAATACCGCTGACGGCTTGTGGTTAAACCCTCTGCCAGGGTACTGACAAGTCATTAGAGTCCTCCACAGATAGTTTCCCAAGTTTGGGCGAAACGTTGTAGTGGCCGTATGGTTTTATGGCAGGGTTCGGAGAATGCACATGCGTTTACGCACGTGTCATATTTCGGGCAGATAATACTGGTGGGCTTTGGTTTAAGCCGGATCCGAGTATTTTATGGTGTAGATAGAATATCTTTGTCTCGGTTGCATTTGTGTTCGGTCGTAATACAAATGCGGGTATGTTTATACTGCTACGGGGTTATCCTGAAATTCGTTTCGGGATCGCTTTTGGAAGTTGCCAGTTTCCAGTTTTCTATCGCCCGTATTTAACATTCGGTTAAATGCGGATTTATCTTTTCTTGAGATGAGTGTGGAAGCTTCTTGACGGTGACTAGGATGGTGAGGTGTTATGTGACTCATTAGTGCATTTAATAATTCATTTAATGCAAGGTTGACTAGGTTTATGATTCATCCTTTGCTTTTAATGTGTTTATACTAGGTGTCATTAGTGAGTCATATTTCTTTAAGTGTGTTATGATAAGCTTCATTGTTGTGGTCACCCCCCTCTCCTACACTCACCCTCCTCCTTCCCTATAAGTGGTCGGCCCCTCTTGGTGAAGGAATCATGGTTGTTAATTTGGAAAAGATTATAGTTTTGGATTCATGGAAATTAGATAACCTCTTTTCTCATTTCACCCGATTCCAAAAGGCAACTTCATTAACCGTTCGTCCATGGCTTTGGACGAAGTGAGACAAAGTGTTCTACTCATTCTCTACATCAATCTTGGTCATCTCTTTTAGCAAACTTGATGACCGAGTTGCCTCGGGTCAGAGGCGGGAGCCCGTTTAAAGATCCGTTGACGTGGTGCCACCTGGACGAGCAGATCGGAGATCGACGAGATCGGAGCAGCCGCAACAGAGCGTGGGATGATGGTTAAAGAACGAAGGACTCGGATCGTTCGGTATAACCTTTCTACCCTCTTTGTAGTTTGTTAGTTTAGCAATAATGCCAGATCCGGGTTATAGTATACGATAGCGCCAGTTAAAAAGTTTTTGTTCCGCATTTAGCGTCTGTTAAACGGCCGGGGCGCTACCGTAGACTTACAGTGGTATCAGAGCCTCACCATTATGCTTTACTAACTTGTGCTAACGCGTTTAAAATATCGATCGAACCGAATTTCAAAAACTACAATTTTTCTGTCGATTTTAAATCTGGTTTAAAAATTATTTTGATGATCCCAGAAAATTGAGCAGGGTTTTTTAAGCACACTGTAAAAATCCGGTCACGTGATCTTACTGTACCGCCGCGGATCCGCGGTCAAACCTAGGGTTTGACCGTGCATTCGCGGCCAGTATATAGGAAAAGTGGTCCAAATTGCTTCAATGTGCTTGACTTGGTAAATTGTGGTTTTTGGTATATTTCATTTAGGCCCAAATTTTGTTACTGTGCAGCAGATGTACCTGGGGCCTACTTCGGGAAATTTAATCGATCGAAATTTAAACGTGTTAGTTTATAGTACTTACATTATATCTCCGACCATGAATGTCATTCGAGCGGTAAACCGCGTCTGATTGCTATAGTTCTTTTAGACGGGTTTGCGAACATGACATTCGCGTTGATGTTCTGTGTTGTGCTGTGATGTTGCGGATTTGTCGTGGTGGATAGCAGTGTGCAATGGTAGTGCAGTTTGAATTTATTTGTACATTTGATATTGCTGGGCGAGCGTCCAACATGTGGACTGCCGTCACTGCCTGTTTGTATAAAATTCTTTTGGGGCACGATCGGGCTGAGGTCGATGTACCCGTTGTACATATTTTTCATTTCTGTACTAGGTTTTACCCCGCGACGGAGTGCACGGATATCCGGGTTCTGGAGGGCAACGGGTCCGCATCTCATGGCTTAGAGAGGCAGAGGGGCCTTACTCTGGAATTGGCAGACTATTCGCCGCACTCGTAGGGGTACAGGTTGACTCAAGGAGGGGTGCTCAAGTTACCGAATTCCGTGAAGTGCAGGGTGGTCCATTCATTATGCTGTAGGGGGCTGCTTCGCTTCAGGTTTTGGCGGGTAACTTGCCGCATCCGTAGGGGTCTAGGTTTCATTGCACATGCTATCCACACGAACAAGGGAACATCGGGTTTCAGCAGCGGCTCTGTGAAACCCGGGGATCCCAGATTATCTGTATTGTTCTGTGATACTTATTACTTTTCTGTAATGTTGCATATTATCACGCCTGGAGCGATTACTGTATATTGGTATATATACTATTAGATGTTGTATATGTTTTGCACTCGCGCTAGTCCAGTCCCCGCTCTGTTGTTAGTTAAGTAACCTAACGGGTAAGGACGGGACCCAGTGACGAATGCAGATAGCATATACGTACATTTTATTTTTCGTTTTTTTCTGGTGCGATTAATTGATGGGACTGCATTGATTCTGATCAATGCAAAGGAAAACAAACCTATTTGGCAGTTGTTGGAACAATTTCAAAAGGTGTTATTACAAAGACGTTTCCTTTTGTTTTGCATAGCGGTATTCGGTTGGAATATCCTGCACCTCATTCGACGAGGCAAGGGCCGATATCCCTTCACCAGGAGTGACCTCTTGGGCAGAAGTTTGCGTCAGGGTAATAACTTCACTATAGTCGATTACAAGTTTCTTTGCATCGCGGTATTCAGTTGGAATATCCTGCACCTCATTCTATGAGAAAAGAGCCGAGATCCCTTCACCGGGAATGACCTTTTTAGCAAAGGTTTTCGCCACTATATTTTTATAAAAGCTATCAGGTTCCTTCAGCGATATCAAGTTCGTTACGTTAAAGGTTTTTCACCAAAAACCAGCCATAGCCCTCCGTCATATCTTTTGGGTATTCAGTAGTCTTCAAGCTATGCATTTTAGCCAAAGTTAAGGCATAGTGTTTGGTAGCTGCTGGGTATTCATTTGTTGCATATATAGATGAGTTGGTTTGGGACAGTCGTTCTGCCGATTGGCCTAAGTCAGGGGCATGTGCGGGTGGGTTCAAATTGACAAGATAGTGACGGGTAGAACTTGGCATGTGACTTATGATATTTTGACCAAAGCCAAGGTCATAAGAGCACGGGGCAAAAATCATATCGGGAGTTTCTAAAGAAACTGAAACTTGCCAAGTATGCGCATACCTTCTGGAGTGTGATAACGTGAGTGGATTCCGTCACGTTATCATGCGATGAGAGTTGGATCCCGATTCCCACTGATGAGTTGGTTTACTCTTCGGGTGATCCCGATTGATTCTTCTTTCAGGTTTGGAGGAGAATTTGACAGTACAGTGGGAGGTTTCCTGATTAGATAAAGTGATAACCATTCTGATCTAGGTTAGAGTGCACGCAGAGTGTTTCTTTTCTCTCTCTCTTTGGCAGCAACCTTTGACCAACCATAGACTATGACTTAGTGACCAAGTTGACCGAACCTTCTTAAAATACTGGCTTTTGGATTGTCTAAGTTGCATAAGTCATTGCCACTCCTTCTTTTACCCTTTGCATTTCTCAGAACACCCCGTATTACTACGGACATCCACTTCCATTGGATAGATCCATCGTATGGTCATATACGAACTCGAAGGGACTTCTTCGGGGATGGATCCAGGTTCTGGAGAAATAGAATTGGTTTATTCAGTTGTCTTTTATTATCACCTTCTCTCAGGTTGCGAGGGCTCCTTAGTTTAGGAGAGTACACCTATTACGCTTACTGGATAGTCTTCTTCCAAACCATAGGCAGGTGCCAAAAGGTAGGGAATGAAGAAAACCAATTAGCCTAAGTAGGGTGTGCAGAAGGTAATATGTAAAGACAAAATAAAGGGATTAGAAAGAGGGCAAAGTAAATTGCGACTGCTATCATTCACGACCAAACCGCGTACTTCATCACCACTCCTATTTCACCTTTGCATTTTTCCCCAGTTCGGGAGAAATAGAATAAGGTATTATTCAGTTGTCTTTTATCATCACCTTCTCTCAAGTTGCGAGTACTCCTTGGTTTAGGAGGGTATACCTATTATGCTTACTGGATAGTCTTCTTCTAAACCATAGGCTGGTGCCGAACGGTAGGGAAGAAAGAAAACTATTTAGCCTAACGATGGTGTACAGAAGGTAATGACTAAAGACAAATAAAGGGATTTGGAGAGATTGCAATAAAATATACGGTTGAAGTCATGAATTGGATTATGTAAGAGGCATTACTATGAATATCAGGATACCCCTACGAAACATTTTTTCATGTTTCAGTGCATTGTTAAAGGAAAACTGTTTTCCCGATTAGATACATACTCCAGGATATGTATTTACCAGGTTTCATTCTCATATATGTATGGTTTTACAGATGATGAGTGGGAGTAAGTTATTGGGAATTAGGTGATCATCCTCATTATATCGGAATTCGTTGTAATTGGTGATATTTAAGGAAGTTGCCTGGGTACAGTTTTAAACCTACGATACACAGGTTTTGAGTTATACAACTCAGCGAACTTATACAGAGTATTGTATATTGACTTCTCTAGTTTTTTGACATGTGTTTCACAGAAATACAAGGTCTAAGTTTTGAGAAGTTGTGGGTATAAGAATAAAGAAGAGAACCAGGTGTCGCAAGTATCGGGATTCTTCAAAGAGATCGAAGATGTAGATACTTGTGATTGGTATTCAGTTGATAGTAATGGTTTTGAGAAACTTGTTTCTCTTTCAGGTTACTCATAATTGGATGGATTCCTAAGTTGAGTAATGCTGATTAGCCTCTCTCCATTAAGTTGATATGCACTGGAGACAGCTGCCTGATTAAAATTTGGTTCCAATTAAATAAGTGCCAAAGTTTCTATATTGGATATAGAATGGTTCATATCTTAACGTTGTTAAGGTACGGGGAGTTGTCAGGCTTATGCTTAAAACCAGACTCTGGATAACTCAGAGCACGTTTCTGTAATGGCAGTTTGTGGGTTGACCTGGGCTATGTCGAGGGCTGACTTTCTACCATCTGGAAGATCAATAGTGATATTGTTCTTGACTCGCCACAGTTTTAGTAAAATGGATTTTTTCAAAAAACAGTAGTGGGAGTATGGTAGAACTCGAAGTGATTCCAGAACCGCAAACGATTACAGAAAATTTAATAGGACCTAAAAATTCAATCAGGTGTTAGTGTATATGCCCTAGAGGCCATTATTGTATCATACTAGATTGTATATTACTTAATGGAAGCTTGGGATATTCACAGTTATATATACAGTCTTGCTAAAAATGGTAGTATGCAACATGGTTTATGTCTACTTTAATATGTGCATATGTTTCTTGTGACGTATCACTTATACATATTAATAGAGCCCATAGGATCTTTGCTTGACTACCAGCGTCGTGATGGCAGTCACACTAGTGGGGGCTGGGTAGTCTGTTAGCAACATCCTATACAGGTCCCTGGTCGTTGGATTGTCGAGATAGGGCATCGATATTCCGGAGTAGACTAAGTGTATACGCTTCTCATCCCAGTTGGGGAAATGGTCTGTCCCACAGCCATCAGTACGACGTACTGGAGATAGTATACAGGTGCTTGTAAGGTTACGGGTACACCGGACGGGACTCGCCGAGGAACTGATTGGTTGGTATTATACCCATCGTCAGTTTTCAGTTCCCAGGTGACATGAGTACTGTAAGTGCACGGAGGCGCCCCGGCCGTCAATCCGACGGCCAAATGCGGAAGCGGTGATAAACTTTACTTTTACTTGAACTGGCAAACCGCCGCGCACTAAAACCCGGATCAAACCATTAATTAGTCCTAGCTATCTACAAGAAGGGGAAGAGAGATATACCGACAGATCCGAGTCCTCCGGTCTTCTCGTCGTCGTCCCGATCTCTTGCGGAATGTCCCGTCTCCTCCTCGTCGCCGGAAGTACACCACATCGCCTACTTCTTTTACGGGCTCCCACCTCAATGCCGAGGCAACTCGGGCACGAAGCTGGCTAGTCGACGTGCCCAAGATTTGCTGTAGAATGTAGTGTAGAGACTTGTGTCTCATTTGGGGTTCTTGGAGGTGCCACTTTGGTAGAGGGATGATACAAGAAGTATATGGATGAGCTTGGAGAATTTTGGTGTATGAAATGAACAACAATTCCCCACTACAATTTTTGGACAGCCCCTACAAGTTTTGGCCGGCCATGTTTTTGGTGGGGATTGGAATGAGAGAGCAAAGTGATAGAATGAGATAGATCATACCATAATGCAAGAGGGAAACAAAAGCCATCATGAAAGAACATGATCACTAACACCAAAACCACACTCAACACACTAATCATCAACAACCATGATGCTTACAAAGTCAAGCCATCATGAAGTGATCAAGTCAAAAAGGTCAAGGTATGGTGCTCATCATGAAAACCATCATGATACAAAAATATGCAAAGATCCCTTCCACAAATGCCTATTTGCAACAATGCAAATAAACCCTCCTCCACCAATCTTCGGCCAATGAACGATACAAAGGAAATCGGCCGAAACGAAAGGCAAACTGGTAACTCCAGAAAACTGGTCCCGTAATAAATTACAGGAAAACCCCGATACTGTGCATACACACCCGCATTTATATTCCGACCGAAATACAAATGCAAAGAGATAAAATCTACACTGTACAATACCAGGATCCGGCTTATACCAAAACCGGCTAGTGATATCTGTTCGATCCAGATCCGTGCAATGCCGCACGTATCTGATCGAACCCTGCCATATAATCATACGGCCTGTAGTACAAACTGTCCGATCCTGATCCGTGCAATACCGCACGTATCTGATCGGACCTTGCCATATCTCCATACGGCCTCTACAACCTTTCGCCCGAAAGCTGAGTAACTGAATGTGGGGGACTCTAAAGACTCGTCAACACCTTGGATGTGGATTTAACCACTAGCACGTCAGAGGTATAAGCCAATACGTAACGGGCTACCAGGTATTGACTAAAAGGGACGTCCGTGAGCGAACTCAGCCTGACAACCCTACTGAGCCTGTCAGTGACAATATCCGTACAGTCCGGTCCGTTCGTCTATGAGCATCGCATGGCGGGCCTAGGGGGTTGGTAAAAGTCAGACCCCCAAAAGCGGTACAAGTCGTGTCGGAGTGTAGCCCAGAACACCCTGAGATACTACTGGAATACCTACCAGTAAATCTCCTTGCCTCGGCCGAGGGCTTCGTGTAATGGCTCTCCTAGACACAGCACGACCTCACCCCCAATACCGGGAGAGACGAACCCCTGAAGATACGCTCACTGCCTCCATGTGGCTCGGGACTGTACCCAACTAAAACCTGTTTGCACGACTCCTTTGAGCCGTGGTAGGGTAGTAATCAAAGTACAGTGGGAACTCACACAAGACAAATGACGATCCCCAGGTCGATGAACTAACCTGTACACATGTCACCAGGGAACTGCCATCTGACGTCTGGTATATGACCAACTAGCATGTTCCCGGCGAGTCCTGTCCGGTGTACTCATAACCCAATGAGCACCTGTATACATCTTAGGTGATCCAACTGACACCAGTGGCTTGTGAGACCGGCCACCGCCCCTCGTCGGGGTCTCGACTGTATACACTAGTCTACTCTGGAGAATCGATGCCCTATCTCGAAACTCACACGACTAGGGACCTTTTAAGGATTTGCTTATAGACTACCAGCTCCCACTTATATGATCGCCCTCATACCGCTGGTGGTCAAGGAAGAATCCTAGGGGCTCTATCAACGTGTAATAGCGACTTGTAAGGTCACCTAAAACAGTACACGATGATAAAGATGAACCAGATAGCATACTATCATCTCGAGTAAGACTGTCCTACCGGGATAGGTCCTTCCTCAATCATTGCAATCACGTACCTGTGACCTAATAATTGACTCTGAGGGCACTATCTCCAACAATCTCCCACTTGCACTCAAGGCTAATTATTGCGATGTCGCATACTCACAGCCCGTGTGATACCGAACACCCAACTCCTCTACTAGTCAGTCTCACAAAGCTCGTTTGCGAAACTATTGCGTTCGAGGAATAGCCTCAGTGAGTGGATCCGCTTTGTTGTCTCTTTCTATGTCTCTCTATATCTCAAGTTCGCGGAGAAGCCCATCTCCCGAAATGAGCAATACCTGTCTTAGAATGTGTCTTGATGTCTGATGGGACATAGTTCATAAATGAACACCAAATCCAAACTTCTTAGACTGTATCGTCAACTGAACTTAATCAGTATCATGCGCCAAGCCTCCCTCAGTATTTCCTTGGACCACCTGTCCAAAATACTGCCCCTCATCAGAAGGAAAAACTATAACTCTGACAACCTCCCTGTCGTCCATGTCACCATGGAAGCCTGGAATGATAACTGTCTCCCACATGAGCCTGTCGTTATCATGTCCCTAGAACATCCACTCATGTTCTAAAACTGCTTCCGACCGTTTCTCCAGGATTGGATCAATGTCAACTTATTGCATCTAGTGCAAGAACAACATCTGGTGTGGTACTTGACATCTCATGATTGACTCAATTGCCTGGGCAAGTGATCTGCCAATCATGCACTTCCCTCTCTACTTTAGTCTATAAGACACCTTTAGAGAGGGTGACTCCATCACCTGCAGGTATAATACTGTGCCAGGAGTCATCCATTCTAAATACCCTTAGAATGCTGTCTAAGTACCCAGATTGGGAGACTACCCAAATCTAGATCTAAAACCATAGATCTAGTAACCAGTATGTCTGATATAAAATCCATTTCCTTTGTGGAGAAACCACTGTGTGACGACCAAAGTATAACCGATTGTAGTATAGGAGTTTCTTTTCCTACTCTGTGTATGTCATCCAAATACTAGGATATCACACCCTACTACCTTCTTAACAGATCCATCCCCTATTCTGATGAAGTCAAACCCATGACTGTCACGTCAGAAATAGATGATCTATCTCCGCTACATCTTCTCTAGTCTATAAATAGACATAAGCCACCTGTCCACCAATGCTTCTGCTGCTCCCACTGACTACGACAACCCTCTGGCAGAGTCATATACACGTACACTTCTAAAGCAAGTTTAGAACGACGCTATACTCATCTTCCCGCCGGGTCTCGCAACCTGGAACAACAGCAATGGCAATTTTGGGTAAACAAGAACTTCCCTGTCACCGTCCTTGAGGCTACCGTAGTACCTCTCGGGTGTCTGAAGTTACCCACCTTATCTGCGGAGTGGCCAATAGAATGTCAAACCAGATTGAATCTTTAGGTTCCTTATCAAATCTTCGGTAATCGTTTGTGGTTCTGGAATCACTTCCAGTTCTACCATACTCCCACTACTGTTTTCTGAAAAAATCCATTTTTAATAAAACTGTGGCGAGTCTAGAACAATATCGCTATTGTTCATCCAGATGGTAGAAAGTCAACCCTCGTCATAGCGTGGGTCAACCCACAAATAGCCATTACAGAAACGTGCCTTGAGTTGTCCAGTGTCTGGTTTTAATCATAAACCGGACAACTCCCTGTACCTTAACATCGTTAAGATATGAACTGTTCTATATCCAATATAGAACCAGAGGCACTGATTTAATTGAACCAGATTCAAATCATGCAGCTGTCTCCAGTGCATGTCAACTAAATGGAAGGAGGCCGATCAGCGTTACTCAACTTAGGAATGCTTCCAATTATGAGTAAGCTGAAAGAGAAGCAATTTCTCTTAATCACTACTATCAACTGAATACCATACGCAAGTATCTACATCTTCGATCTCTTTGAAGAATCCCGATACTTGCTACACCTGGTTCTCTACTCTATTCAAATACCTATAACTTCTCCAAATTCGGACCCTGTGTTTCCACGAAACACTTGTCAAAAAACTAGAGAAGTCATAAGTAAATCGAATATAGTATGAGGACCAACCCCTCTGTCCTGATGGACTCTGGACAACATACAATACTCTGTACAAGTCCCTTGAGTGAGTCTGATAACTCATTCACTGTGTATCGTAGGTTGAAAACTGTACTTATGGTTAAGAAGAATTACACCGCCGCTTAATGCTCCTTACCTATGGGGAGATCGATAGTGATGTTAATCAAAGGATCCAAGCTGGTTGGTTGAAATGGAGGAGTGCAACAGGGATTTTGTGTGATCGTAACTTTCCGTTAAAATTGAAAGGGAAGTTTTATCGGAGCGCTATTCGGCCTGCCTTATTATATGGTACAGAATGCTGGGCTCCTAAGAAGCATCATACACAGAAGATGCACGTAGCGGAGATGCGCATGCTTCGTTGGATGTGCGGTAACACTAGAAAAGACAAGGTGCGAAATGAGGATATTCGTGCAAAAGTTGGTGTAGCACCCGTGGAGGAGAAGATGCGGGAAAACCGGCTTAGATGGTTTGGTCATGTGCGACGCAGACCTATGGAAGCACCGGTTCGACGAATAGATACTCTCGATATGGGTAATGGCAAAAGGGCAAAAGGGAGACCGAAGAAAACATGGATGGAGGTGATACGAAACGATATGGTTGCCAAAGGACTCAATGAAAGTATATTGTTCGATAGAAGTGAGTGGAGACAGAGGATTCATGTGCTGGACCCGGCGTGATTCTCATGTTGGTTCATGTAGCCTACCCCATATGCTTGGGATAAAAGGCTCAGTTGTTGTTGTTGTTGTTGTTGTTGTTGTTAATGCTCCTTACCTAACCATCCACTGATATAGGTAAATGTCGTAGACATAATTTCATAAAGGTAGATCTCACTCTATGAAAATAGACGTACAGATATATCAATTTGAAATTGGTGCATAACAGCGGATATTCAAAACCAAATATTTGCCGACCGGCAAACTACCCAGGTGACTTCCTCAAATATCACCGATTACAACGAATCCCGATATAATGAGGATGATCACCCAATTCCCAATAACTTACTCCCACTTATCATCTGTAAAACCATACAGATATGAGAATCAAACCTGGTAAATACATACCCTGGAGTAAGTATCTAATCGGGAAATCAGTTTTCCTTTAACAGTACACAGTGAAACTGAAACATTGAAATGTTTCAATGGGGTATCCCGGTATTCCTAGTAATCCCTCTTCCAGATTCACGACTGCAACCGTATAGTTCTTTGCCACCTCTCCAAATCCCTTCATATGTCTTTAGTCATTACCTTCTGTACACCCCTTTAGGCCAAATGGTTTTCTTCCTTCCCTACCGTTCGGCACCAGCCTATGGTTTGGAAGAAGACTACCCAATAAGCATAAAGGGTGTACTGTCCTAATCCTAGGATCACTCGCAATGCGAGAGAAGGTGAAGATAAAAGACAACCGAATGAACCTTATTCTTATTTCTCCTGAACCAGGATCCATCCCCGAACTGGAACAAGTTCCTTTCGAGTTCGTATATAACCATACGATGGATTATCCAAATAAACTGTGGATCTTCGTAGTGATACGGAGTGTCCTGGAGAAATCCAAAGGTGATTTTAGGATTGGCGAAGAAATACCTGGTTTGGTCGTGAATATCTGTTGCAATTTACTTTGCCCTCTTACTAGTCCCTTGCTTTGTCTCAACTTAATACCTTCTGCACACCATCATTAGGCTAATTGGTTTTCTTCATTCCCTACGGTCGGCACCAGCCTAAGGTTTGGAAGAAGACTATCCAATTTGCGTAACAGGTGTACTACTCCTAAACCAAGGAGCACTCGCAACCGGAGAGGGGGCAAAAGGAAAAGACAACTGAATAATCCTATCTGTTTTCTCCAGAACCGGAAACCATCCTCGAATAAATCCCTTCGAGTTTGTATCTAACCATACGATGGTTTTGTCCAATAGAAGTGGACGTTCGTAGTAATACGGGTGTCCTGGAGAAAAGGGTAAAAGTAGGAGTGGCAATGAGGTCTGCAACTCTGACAATCCAAAAGCCAGTGTTAAGAAGGTTCGGTCAACTTGGTCACTGAGTCATAGTCTTAGGGTCGGGTCAATGGTCGCTGCCAAAGAGAGAGAGAAAAGAAACACTCAGCGTGCAATCTAACCAAGATCAGAATGGTTACCAATTTATCTAATCTGGAATCCTCCCACTGTACCTCAAATTCTCCTCCAAACCTGAAAGAAGAATTAGTCGGGATCACCCGAGGAGTATACCAACTCATCTGTGGGAATCGGGATCCAACTATCATCGCATGATAACGTGACGGAATCCGCTCACGTCATCACACTCCAGAAGGTATGCGCATATCTGGCAAGTTTCAGTTCTTTTGAAACTCCCGATGTGATTTCTGCCCCATACTCTTATGACCTTGACTTTGGCCAACAAATCATAAGTCACATGTCAAGTTCTACCCGTCATTCTCCAGGTTGATTCGAATCCACCCGCACAAGCCCTTGACTTTGGCCAACAAGGCTATACGACTGTTCCAAACCAACGCATCTATCTATGCTGCATATGAATAACCAACAGCTACCAAACACTGTGCCTTGACTTTGGCCAACAAACACAGCTTGAATACTATTGACTACCCATATGAAACGACGGAGGGCTACGAATGGTTTCTGGCGAAAACCTTTAACGTAATGAACTTGATATCGTTGAAGGAACTGATAGCTTTTTAAAATATAGTGACGAAAACCGTTGCTAAAGAGGTCACTCCCGGTGAAGGGATCTCGGCTCTTTCCCCGTAGAATGGGGTGCAGGATATTCCAACTGAATACCACGGTGCAAAGCAAAAGTAATCGGCTATAGTGAAGTCATTGCCCTGACGTAAACTTTTTGTCCAAGGGGTCACTCCCGGTGAAGGGATCTCGGCCTTTGCCTCGTCGACTGAGGAGCAGGATATTCCAACTGAATACCACGATGCAAAACAAAAGTGAACGTCCTTGCAATAAAAGCTTTTTGAAAAGTGTTCCAACAACATCAGATTAGGTTTGTTTTTAACTTGCATTGATCCGAATCAATGCTGTCCCATCAATTGATCACACCAAAAAGAACGAAAATATACTGATGTACGTATATGCCATCCGCATTCGCCACTGGGTCCCGTCATTACCCGTTAGGTTAGCTAACTAACGACAGAGTGGGGACTGGACTAGCGCGGATGCAAAAAATATACAACATCTACTAATATATATACCAATATATTATATTCGCTCAAGGCGTGATAAGAAATGCAACATCACAGAGAATGAACAGCATCACAGAAACAATACAGATATCTGGGATCCCCGGGTTTCACAGAGCCACTACTGAAACCCGACGTTCCCCTGGTCGTGTGGATAGCCTGTGCAATGAAATCCTAGACCCCTACGGGCGCGGCAAGTTACCCGCCAAAACCTGAAGCGAGGCAGCCCCCTTCAGCACCGTGAATGGACCACCCAGCACTTCACGGAATCCGGTAACTCGGGCATCCCTCCTGGGTCAACATGTACCCCCTACGAGTGCGGCGAATAGCCCGCCAATTCTAGAGTGAAGCCCCCTCCGTCTCAATGCCATGAGATGCGGGCTTGTTGCCCTCTAGAACCCGGCTATCCGTGCACCCCTCCGCGGGGTAACCCTAGTACAGAAAATAAAATATACATACAACGGGTACATCGACCGCAACCAGGTCGTGCCCCAAAATAATAATACAAACAGGCAGTGACGGCAGTCCACATGTCGGACGCTCGCCCCGCAATATCAAATGTACATAATACAACAGAACTGTACTAGAAATGCATCCAGGCTATCCCCCACGACCGATCCGCAACATCACAGCAAAAACAGAACATCAACGTGAAAGTCACGTTCGCAAATCCGTCTAACCGGGCTATAGCAGTTAGACCGGATTTACCGATCGAGTGACATTCACGGTCGCAGATATAATGTAAATACTGTGAAATAATGTGTTTAAAATATCCAATCGATCAAACTTTAACAAGTGGGCCCCCAAGCAATACTGTAGCAGGTCAAGAAATTCTGGGCCCAATGTCGTTATTCCAAAACCCCAATTTTAACCCCAGAAGCCCACTGTAAAAACCCGACCCACTAAATCCTCCATACTGCGGCGGAACCGCGGCAACAAGTAGGGTTTTTCCGCGGTTCCGCGCTCCCCTGAAGAGATTAGTGTCTCGAATTTTTCCAGCACTCTTAGATCTTCCATTACACTAGTTTTATGCAACCTGAAAAATTTTTCGGCACCAAAATTTTTTAACAGAAAACTGATGCGGGCAAAAATGCGGTTTTGGGATTTTTGATCGATCGAAAATGCAAACACATTACACAAAGCTAGACTAAGTTAATGGCGAGGCTCTGATACCACTGTAAGTGCACGGCGGCGCCCCGGCCGTCAATCCGACGGCCAAATGCGGAAGCGGTGATAAACTTTACTTTTACTTGAACTGGCAAACCGCCGCGCACTAAAACCCGGATCGAACCATTAATTAGTCCTAGCTATCTACAAGAAGGGGAAGAGAGATATACCGACAGATCCGAGTCCTCCGGTCTTCTCGTCGTCGTCCCGATCTCTTGCGGAATGTTCCGTCTCCTCCTCGTCGCCGGAAGTGCACCACATCGCCTACTTCTTTTACGGGCTCCCACCTCAATGCCGAGGCAACTCGGGCACGAAGCTGGCTAGTCGACGTGCCCAAGATTTGCTGTAGAATGTAGTGTAGAGACTTGTGTCTCATTTGGGGTTCTTGGAGGTGCCACTTTGGTAGAGGGATGATACAAGAAGTATATGGAGGAGCTTGGAGAATTTTGGTGTATGAAATGAACAACAATTCCCCACTACAATTTTTGGACAGCCCCTACAAGTTTTGGCCGGCCATGTTTTTGGTGGGGATTGGAATGAGAGAGCAAAGTGATAGAATGAGATAGATCATACCATAATGCAAGAGGGAAACAAAAGCCATCATGAAAGAACATGATCACTAACACCAAAACCACACTCAACACACTAATCATCAACAACCATGATGCTTACAAAGTCAAGCCATCATGAAGTGATCAAGTCAAAAAGGTCAAGGTATGGTACTCATCATGAAAACCATCATGATACAAAAATATGCAAAGACCCCTTCCACAAATGCCTATTTGCAACAATGCAAATAAACCCTCCTCCACCAATCTTCGGCCAATGAACGATACAAAGGAAATCGGCCGAAACGAAAGGCAAACTGGCAACTCCAGAAAACTGGTCCCGTAATAAATTACAGGAAAACCCCGATACTGTGCATACACACCCGCATTTGTATTCCGACCGAAATACAAATGCAAAGAGAAAAAATCTACACTGTACTATACCAGGATCCGGCTTATACCAAAACCGGCTAGTGATATCTGTTCGATCCTGATCCGTGCAATGCCGCACGTATCTGATCGAACCCTGCCATATAATCATACGGCCTATAGTACAAACTGTCCGATCCTGATCCGTGCAATACCGCACGTATCTGATCGGACCTTGCCATATCTCCATACGGCCTCTACAACCTTTCGCCCGAAAGCTGAGTAACTGAATGTGGGGGACTCTAAAGACTCGTCAACACCTTGGATGTGGATTTAACCACTAGCACGTCAGAGGTATAAGCCAATACGTAACGGGCTACCAGGTATTGACTAAAAGGGACGTCCGTGAGCGAACCCAGCCTGACAACCCTACTGAGCCTGTCAGTGACAATATCCGTACAGTCCGGTCCGTTCGTCTATGAGCATCGCATGGCGGGCCTAGGGGGTTGGTAAAAGTCAGACCCCAAAAAGCGGTACAAGTCGTGTCGGAGTGTAGCCCAGAACACCCTGAGATACTACTGGAATACCTACCAGTAAATCTCCTTGCCTCGGCCGAGGGCTTTGTGTAATGGCTCTCCTAGACACAGCACGACCTCACCCCCAATACCGGGAGAGACGAACCCCTGAAGATACGCTCACTGCCTCCATGTGGCTCGGGACTGTACCTAACTAAAACCTGTTTGCACGACTCCTTTGAGCCATGGTAGGGTAGTAATCAAAGTACAGTGGGAACTCACACAAGACAAATGACGATCCCCAGGTCGATGAACTAACCTGTACACATGTCACCAGGGAACTGCCATCTGACGTCTGGTATATGACCAACTAGCATGTTCCCGGCGAGTCCTGTCCGGTGTACTCATAACCCAATGAGCACCTGTATACATCTTAGGTGATCCAACTGACACCAGTGGCTTGTGAGACCGGCCACCGCCCCTCGTCGGGGTCTCGACTGTATACACTAGTCTACTCTGGAGAATCGATGCCCTATCTCGAAACTCACACGACTAGGGACCTTTTAAGGATTTGCTTATAGACTACCAGCTCCCACTTATATGATCGCCCTCATACCGCTGTGTTAGTTGTATGTATGCCCTAGAGGCCAGTATTGTACAGATTATGTATATTATATTGGATGCTTGGACATATATAGAGATGACTTTCTTGCTCGACATGATAGTATGCTATCTGGTTGCTATTTATCTTAACATGTACACTAGTCTCTTTATACTGTCTTATAGTTACATGTTGGTAAAGCCCTTAGGATGTGTACTTGACTACCTGGACTATGATGCAGATCATACTAGTGGGGACATGGTAGTCCATAAGTACATCCTTCAAGGTCCCTAGTCGTGGGTGTATCGAGACGGGGCATCGATATACCGGAGTAGACTAGCGTATACGCTTCTTGACCCATGTGATGGGCGATGGATGATCCCATATCCATTGGTGTTTGATATCAGAGATGGTATACGGGTGCTCAGTGGAGACTGGGTACACTGGACGGACTCGCCGAGAACTCCCAGATGGTATTATACCTCACGTCAGATGGCAGTTCTCAGGTGACACTTGTACAGGATAGTCTGTAGACCCGAGATCGTCATAGAGTCTTGTGTGATTCCCACTGTGCTTTGATCTCCACCTTACCACGTCCATGAGGGCGTGCAAAACGATGGTCTTTGGGCACAGTCCCGAGTCACATGGAGGCAATGACCGATAGGAGGGGTTTCGTCTCTCCCGGTATTGGGGGTTGATGTTGCGCAGTGCTTGATTGGCCATAGCAGGGAAGTCCCTGGCCAGGGCTAATCAGAGATTTGCTGGTAAGTGTTACCAGTAGTTTCTCGACCCGTTATGAGCCTCACATCGGCACGACTTATCGAGTTATTGGGGTCTGACGTTTACCACCCCTAGACTTGATATGCGACATATCAGACGAAGAGACCGGACTGTATGGTAAGTGTTACTGGTCGGATTCGCAGGAGTGTGAGCGGGCTAGCTCGTCGATCTTCTGATCGCTCAATACCCGGGTGGCCGTTACGTTTAGCAGACCGCTTGCGGCTTGTGGGTGTTTGATATGATCATCATCTGCTACCGGCGTATTGACGAGTCTTTAGAGTCCTACACAGAGGTTTCCTGGTTCAAGCGAAACGAAATAGGAGCGCATATGAGATATGTGCAGGACCGAGAATAATGCGTGTATGTGATACCGCATTTCATTCTCGCGATAAATGTTTCGATTGGTTATATTTGATATGACCTAGTTATCGAATCATTGATTCGATAAATCGATACATTGAATACTAGTCGGTTATGTGCGACATGACCGGATCATTGAATCAAATGTTGATTTAATGATTTAATGTATAATTATATATTTGATATATTACTTTGCATTAACTAGTATTGGTTCACTTTAAACGGATTTTTCTCACTTGGATTGCATATTGTATATGTGATATACTTTTGTGCACTTTTTTGTATCATGTTTGATGATACTTGATCATATGGTTAAGTGAATAGAATTAAACCATGGTTATTATGATAATTAGTGTTTTGCATATTTAGTTATTCATTTATTTGTTTATTCATTTATTTGGATAAGTTTAAGATAAGAATGGTGGCTTTATTTGTTTTATGTTGAAGCTTCATGAAGCTTTGACTTTGCTAACCATTCTTGTCTTCATGCTTAACCCTAACCCATCCAAATGACCATGGTTAATTCTCTACACTTAACCCTAGTTTAAGTTATGATAAGTATTTGATTTTCTATTTTCTTTTAGATAGAACTTATCATAACCATCATCTTTTTCTTCTTCTTCAAGCTTGCTACATCAATGGCAACTTGAGTTTTAGTGAGAGAAATCCAAATTAAAAGTGAACCCACCTCCTATTTCTTCATCCTCTACCTCTTGCCAAGTGGTTTTGGGTGTTTTCTTCACAAGTTTCACTACTTGGTGAAGTCGGAGCTTGAACTAGTGCAACCTCGACGTAGATCGTCTTTGACACGAAGCCGACGAACTATTCCGCTCACTTTTCCGATGAAGCCGACGAATGAGTCGAGGATTCATGATGGACAGCGAGGGCATGACCACGTGGAGCTAAGGAGGTGGAAATCCGGATCTACAAAGGTTGTAGTTTCCGACCTTTAGTTAATTTGCTAACTAGTTTAGTTTTTCGCCTAGAATTCTAGTCTAAGATCCGTGTTAGGGTTTCTCGGCACCATAATTTTTGTAAAATGGCATGTTCGATGTCTTGTGAGACCTCTATAGGGTGCCTAGGAACCTTTCAGTGGTATCAGAGCCTAGCTAGAGCCTTAGGCGAAGTCTAGACGGAGTTTGAAGTCCGAACGAACCCGAAACCCCGATACCCAAGAGCTCTCTGGACATTCTCTGAAATCTGGGAATTTTTGATATTAAAAATGCTTAAAAATTCACCAAAGAATTCTAAGAATTACTGTGTAAAACGTTTCCCATGAACAGTTCCATGAGCCGCGGAAACGCGGCAGAAGCATGGCTTCTGCCGCTGTTCCGCGGCCATATAGTGACGTCAGCCATGTTTCACTGCACAGTAATACCTGATAAATTCTGGTGAGTTTTCTGGGTATTTTTAAATTTATTTAAGGGTTGAGTGCTTTGGGGTTATATTGGGAATCGACGATTCGATCGGAATATCAAACTTTGTCTAAGTGTTTTTCCAGATAACTGTAGAATATGTTAAAGAGTTCGACCGGATATAAATACCCAAGTTTTCCCCTGCCGGAATAATTCCAAGTGTTGGATTTTTCTTTGGTTAAAAGACGTTCTGAGTAGTGCAAGTAACGCGATGGTCCCTCTAGAAGACAACAAACCTTAACTCGATTATGTGACCGTCTTGAACTGCCCTTTGAACCTTCGGGTTTGGGGCAGTACGGCGTGCCACATGTGAGGCGTTTGCTTGACCCTTCTACGGCTGGACCGTTGGTACTGAGGTATGAAGTGAATGTCTTTGAACCTATTTCATGTGTTGATCGGTGTCGGGAAAACTTGGGTGTTTGAATGTTCGATCGGAAAGTTTGATATATTCTATTTATCCGGAATTGGATACAATAATTGGAATTCACAAACAGTTATGAGATAACTGGATGAATGTTATAAATCTAGCAGTTTAGTCCCATACGATATTGAAAAGAGTTTTCGATAATGAGACTAAAATGCGGGATTTATATCTGTTAGGCATGCGATGTCTAAAGAAGTTGCGGATTCCAACTGTTGTAGTTTTACACTTTCTTTTCTGTGACCGTAAGTGTAATATGTGAATCGCCGGTTTCGTTGCTATATGTCAACGACAATTGGGATGCGCATATTTACTTACGTTGATGACATGTGATGTTATGTGTTGCTGGATATGTTATATTGGATCTTCGTGTTTGAATAGCCGGGGGGTTTTTATGTGAGATGAGTGTTTTTTCATTTTCATTCATGTAAAAACTTGTATGTAATATTCTTTCTTTTGGGGCGCTTCCAGGTAGCGGAAGTTGTCACCCGTTGTATATTATTTACTTTTCCGCATTAGGATAGACCCAAGGAGGGGAGCACAAGTAACCGGGTTCTGGGGTCCAGTGGGAGACCAACTCGAGGAGTCGAGTCCGGGTCTCCTAACCCTAGAATTGGCAGGGTTGCTTGCCGCTCTCGTAGGGGTCTAGGGGTGTGGGATTGGCTATTCATCACGACCGTGGAATCCGTGTTTTATACTGGCTCGTATTGAAAACACGGACGTCCTAGTATATCCAATATTTCATATGTTTATTCTGCTGCGATATCTGTGTTGTGACTCTATGATGGATATAGTATATAGTATATATGATATATTATATAGACGTTACTTATGTTTTACACCCGCGCTAGCCCTGCCCTGCTCTGTCGTTAGTTACCTAACCTAACGGTGCACGAGGGGACATCGAGGCGAATGCGGATGGCATAAGTGTACGTCATATCTATCTGTGATGTTTAGGTATTTAAATGATGGGACTTCATTAATATGATTAATGAAAGAAAAGAAACCTAAGATGTTGTGGAATCAGATTTTAAATAAAACAGGTAGCTACAGTTCTTGCTTTGCACAGCGGTATATATGATATACCCTGCACCTTATTCGATGAGGAAAGGACCGAGATCCCTTCACCGGGAGTGACTCCTTTAGCAATAACTGGCAGATGCTACACACTCGGTTTGCTTTTGACTGCTTTTGCGTTTTGCTTTGCACAGCGATATATATGATATATCCCGTACCTCATTCGACGAGGAAAGGACCGAGATCCCTTCACCGGGAGTGACTCCTTTAGCAAAACTAGAAAAGCCTCAAAATCACTCCATTTCAAAACATCATTTGATTCTACAACGATATCAAGTTCATTACGCTCATGGTTTTTATAAAAAACCTGCGTAGCCCTCCGTCATTTCAGATAAGTATTAGTTAGTATTCGTGCTGCGGTAGTTTGGCCTCCGTCAAGGCGCAGTGTACGGTAGCTAACTAGTGCTTATCTGTTAGCATATGATGCGATTGGATTAGGGTATTCGTACGGCGTTGTTTGGCCTCCGTCAAGGGTCGTGCGGGTGGGTTTAATTCAATCAGGAAATGACGGGTTGAACTTGACTAGCGGACTATGGGTTGTTTGGCCTCCGTCAAGGTCATAGGATGCTAGGGGCAAAATATTATCGGGAATTTCAAGTGTTGAAATTTGCAATGAGATTGCATACCTTCTATGAGATAGTTGGATCCCGATACCCACTGCGAGTAAGAGTTACTCCTGGGAGAGTTTTACACAGTGCAATTAGCCGATCAAGTAGGTGTCTAGAAAGGTGTCAACGGGGTTACGCCTCTGGGAAAACGAGGTTTACATTAATTAGGTTCGTGCGAAAGCACGGGGGACCTCCCTCAAAGTACCGACACTGGCCTGGCTGAAAGATTGGCGAACCTGTAGTGTGTAATTAATCCCGGCTAGTTTTTCCTTTTAGGGTTTGAAGGAAGATTTGATAAAAAGCAGTGGGAGCCATCCTGATTAGATAAGATAATAACCAATCTGATCTTGCACGAGCATACGCTAAAGTGTTTTCTTCTCTCTCTCTCCAGGTAGCGACCAGTTCATGCCTTAATCAAGATAATAATATGGATGTATTGACCGAACCCGCATGTTATACTGTGCTGGGGAACGTTGGTTCCGTTCATTCTTATAAGAGTTATAGGAATGAACAGGAAATAGGGGAATACCAGGATTCCCATGCCACCCGAATGAAGAAAGTACATGTTGATGCATTTTCTTCGGGTGTGTTCGTTACAGAGAACTGTTTCTCCATTTGCTCTACGTCCTGGGTATTAGATACCGGGTCAGGATCCTATATATGTAATCAGTTACATGGGCTTAGGAAAGGTAGAGAACTTGGAGAAGGTGATAAAGATATTAGAGTCGGAAATGGTGCAATTGTTGCAGCTAAGACTGTCGGGGAATATCACCTTTCATTACCAACTGGTAATACATTGGTTCTGAACGAATGCTATTACATGCCGAACCTGATATGCAACATTATATCGGTTTCTTTACTAAGTAAAGAGGGATATAATTTTGTATTACAGGATAATGTTATGAACATTTTCCGTAACCAAAAGTTGGTTGGATCAGGCACGTTGTGCAATGGCATTTATGTTCTAAACCAATCAACAGTTCTGAGCATAACAAACACACACAAGAGGAAGAGTTCTGAACTGAACGAATCCTTCTTGTGGCATTGTAGACTGGGTCACATCAATGCGACACGACTGGCTAAGTTGCATAAGGATGGATATTTAAATCCGTTTGAATTTTCATCCTATGACACTTGCCAGTCATGTCTCAAAGGCAAGATGACCAAAGCTCCGTTTACGGGACACGGAGAAAGAGTTACAGAACTCTTGGGACTGATACATAGTGATGTATGCGGTCCCATGTCTACACATGCCAGGGATGGTTCTTCATACTTCATTACATTCACTGACGATCTCTCTAGGTTCGGGTATGTGTTCCTGATGAAACACAAATCAGAAGCTTTTGAGAAATTTAGGGAATATAAACAAGAAGTTGAAAACCAAACCGGAAAAAGTATTAAAATCCTACGATCTGATCGATGAGGTGAATACTTGAGCAATGAATTTCGGGACTTCCTAAAAGAGAATGGGATTCTCTCTCAGCTGACTCCTCCTTATACACCACAGCACAACGGTGTATCGGAGCGGAGAAATCGCACCCTATTAGATATGGTGCGCTCTATGATGAGTACAGCTGAGTTACCTATCTCCTTCTGGGGATATGCACTGGAGACTGCTGCATACCTACTGAATAGAGTTCCGACCAAATCAGTGCCTACCACTCCATATGAGATATGGAATGGCAAGAGACCATGTCTTAATTTTATTCAGATATGGGGTTGTCCGGCCTATGTTAAAACACAAAATCCGGACAAGCTCGAGGCAAGGTCTGTTCTATGTAAGTTTGTTGGATATCCCAAACATTCGCGAGGGTATATCTTCTACCACTCCGAGGAACAAAAAGTGTTTGTCTCTCGGCATGCCACTTTCTTAGAAAAGGGTTTTCTTATGAAACAGATAGGTGGCATCGAGGTAGAACTGGAAGAGGTTCCAGCAATACAGACTACAACAGAAGATTTGGTTGAACCAGAGGATTCCGTAGTCCCCGATGAACCCCAGCCTCTCCGCCGATCTAGTAGGGTTCCTCGCCCACCTGAGAGATACTACGGTTTTCTCATGGATGGTGGGAGCGAGGATTGCATCATGGAGGATGATGACCCAACTAGCTTCGAGCAGGCCACACGAGTGGGGACTCAGTGAAATGGCTGGATGCTATGCGGTCTGAGATGGATTCCATGTACACCAACTAAGTATGGACTTTGGAAGTTGCTCCTGAAGGGGTAAAACCCATTGGGAGCAAGTGGATCTTCAAGAAGAAACTTGGTGTAGATGGGAAAGTGGAGACTTTCAAAGCTAGACTTATAGCAAAGGGTTTCCGTCAAAGACCAGATGTGGACTATGACGAAACCTTTTCTCCAGTGGCTATGCTTAAATCCATCCGAATCATGCTTGCCATCGCTGCATATCATGACTACGAAATCTGGCAAATGGATGTTAAGACCGCCTTTCTAAATGGTGATTTGGAAGAGTGCGTGTACATGACTCAGCCAGAGGGCTTCGTAGACAGTGGGAGCAGCGGGAAGGTGTGCAAGCTGCTTAAATCCATTTATGGATTAAAGCAAGCATCGTGGAGTTGGAACATCTGCTTTGATGTCGTTATCAAAGAGTTTTATTTCGTCAAAAATCCAGATGAACCTTGTATCTACAAGAAGGTGGAAGAGAGTAAGGTTGTCTTCCTCGTATTGTACGTGGACGACATACTCTTGATAGGAAATGATATTCCTATGCTGCAATCGGTCAAGCTCTTCTTATCACAAAGATTCTCAATGAAAGATCTTGGTGATGCCTCCTGCATATTGGGGATTAGGATCTATAGAGATAGATCCAAACGGATTTTGGGATTGTCCCAATCCAGGTACGTTGACACCATACTAAAGAGGTTTAGTATGGAAGAGTCCAAGCGTGGGAACTTGCCCACGATCTCTGGAGTCACTCTCTCCAAAGAGATGTCTCCTAAGACTGATTTGGAGAGAGCTCGCATGCAAGGGATACCCTATGCTTCGGCAGTAGGCTCTATCATGTATGCGATGCTATGTACCAGACCCGATGTAGCATACTCACTAAGTGTAGTGAGCAGGTATCAAGCTGATCCTGGAGAGAGTCACTGGACAGCTGTGAAGAGCATTCTCAAGTACTTGCGAAGGACTAGAGATATGTTCTTGGTGTATGGTAACGGAGAACTCCAAGTAGAGTCCTTTACCGATTCGAGCTTCCAGAGTGATAAGGACGACTCTAAGTCGCAGTCGGGCTTTGTCTTTACCCTTTACGGAGGGGCGGTTAGCTGGAAGAGTTCCAAGCAGGAAACCGTGGCAGACTCGACGATGGAGGCTGAATACATCGCTGCCAACGATGCTGCCAAAGAGGCTGTCTGGATCAAGAAGTTCATTACTGAACTTGGAGTGGTTCCATCCATTGAGCATCCAATACCTTTGTATTGCGATAACAATGGAGCAGTGGCTTTGGCCAAGGAACCCAGGTCCCATCAGCGATCCAGGCATATTCTGAGGCGGTATCACCTGATCCGGGAGATAGTTGATCGCCGGGAGATCGAGGTCAGGAGGGTAGACACGAAGAACAACACGGCGGATCCACTCACGAAGGCCATTCCCCAGATACAGTTTGAGAGACTCTTCGGGATGCTCGGTATGAGATACTACAGCAGCTGGCCCTAGTGCAAGTGGGAGATTGTTAGTTGTATGTATGCCCGAGAGGCCAGTATTGTACAGATTATGTATATTATATTGGATGCTTGGACATATATAGAGATGACTTTCTTGCTCGACATGATAGTATGCTATCTGGTTGCTATTTATCTTAACATGTACACTAGTCTCTTTATACTGTCTTATAGTTACATGTTGGTAAAGCCCTTAGGATGTGTACTTGACTACCTGGACTATGATGCAGATCATACTAGTGGGGACATGGTAGTCCATAAGTACATCCTTCAAGGTCCCTAGTCGTGGGTGTATCGAGACGGGGCATCGATATACCAGAGTAGACTAGCGTATACGCTTCTCGACCCATGTGATGGGCGATGGATGATCCCATATCTATTGGTGTTTGACATCAGAGATGGTATACGGGTGCTCAGTGGAGACTGGGTACACTGGACGGACTCGCCGAGAACTCCCAGATGGTATTATACCTCACGTCAGATGGCAGTTCTCAGTTGACACTTGTACAGGATAGTCTGTAGACCCGAGATCGTCATAGAGTCTTGTGTGATTCCCACTGTGCTTTGATCTCCACCTTACCACGTCCATGAGGGCGTGCAAAACGATGGTCTTTGGGCACAGTCCCGAGTCACATGGAGGCAATGAGCGATAGGATGGGTTTCGTCTCTCCCGGTATTGGGGGTTGATGTTGCGCAGTGCTCGATTGGCCATAGTAAGGAAGTCCCTGGCCAGGGCTGATCAGAGATTTGCTGGTAAGTGTTACCAGTAGTTTCTCGACCCGTTATGAGCCTCACATCGGCACGACTTATCGAGTTATTGGGGTCTGACGTTTACCACCCCTAGACTTGATATGCGACATATCAGACGAAGAGACCGGACTGTATGGTAAGTGTTACTGGTCGGATTCGCAGGAGTGTGAGCGGGCTAGCTCGTCGATCTTCTGATCGCTCAATACCCGGGTGGCCGTTACGTTTAGCAGACCGCTTGCGGCTTGTGGGTGTTTGATATGATCATCATCTGCTACCGACGTATTGACGAGTCTTTAGAGTCCTAAACAGAGGTTTCCTGGTTCAAGCGAAACGAAATAGGAGCGCATATGAGATATGTGCAGGACCGAGAATAATGCGTGTATGTGATACCGCATTTCATTCTCGCGATAAATGTTTCGATTGGTTATATTTGATATGACCTAGTTATCGAATCATTGATTCGATAAATCGATACATTGAATACTAGTCGGTTATGTGCGACATGACCGGATCATTGAATCAAATGTTGATTTAATGATTTAATGTATAATTATATATTTGATATATTACTTTGCATTAACTAGTATTGGTTCTCTTTAAACGGATTTTTCTCACTTGGATTGCACATTGTATATGTGATATACTTTTGTGCACTTTTTTGTATCATGTTTGATGATACTTGATCATATGGTTAAGTGAATAGAATTAAACCATGGTTATTATGATATTTAGGGTTTTGCATATTTAGTTATTCATTTATTTGTTTATTCATTTATTTGGATAAGTTTAAGATAAGAATGGTGGCTTTATTTGTTTTATGTTGAAGCTTCATGAAGCTTTGACTTTGCTAACCATTCTTGTCTTCATGCTTAACCCTAACCCATCCAAATGACCATGGTTAATTCTCTACACTTAACCCTAGTTTAAGTTATGATAAGTATTTGATTTTCTATTTTCTTTTAGATAGAACTTATCATAACCATCATCTTCTTCTTCTTCTTCTTCTTCAAGCTTGCTACATCAATGGCAACTTGAGTTTTAGTGAGAGAAATCCAAATTAAAAGTGAACCCACCTCCTATTTCTTCATCCTCTACCTCTTGCCAAGTGGTTTTGGGTGTTTTCTTCACAAGTTTCACTACTTGGTGAAGTCGGAGCTTGAACTAGTGCAACCTCGACGTAGATCGTCTTTGACACGAAGCCGACGAACTATTCCGCTCACTTTTCCGATGAAGCCGACGAATGAGTCGAGGATTCATGATGGACAGCGAGGGCATGACCACGTGGAGCTAAGGAGGTGGAAATCCGGATCTACAAAGGTTGTAGTTTCCGACCTTTAGTTAATTTGCTAACTAGTTTAGTTTTTCGCCTAGAATTCTAGTCTAAGATCCGTGTTAGGGTTTCTCGGCACCATAATTTTTGTAAAATGGCATGTTCGATGTCTTGTGAGACCTCTATAGGGTGCCTAGGAACCTTTCACGCTGGTGGTCAAGCAAGAATCCTAGGGGCTCTATCAACGTGTAATAGCGACTTGTAAGGTCACCTAAAACAGTACACGATGATAAAGATGAACCAGATAGTATACTATCATCTCGAGTAAGACTGTCCTACCGGGATAGGTCCTCCCTCAATCATTGCAATCACGTACCTGTGACCTAATAATTGACTCTGAGGGCACTATCTCCAACAAGTACAGCATAGTCCGCAGACTTGACACTGCTGCTTCGCCTTGAGTGTGTCCCACTGTTCTTAGATTGCTACCCTACCACGGCTCAAAGGAGTCATGCAAACAGGTAGCAGTTGGGTGCAGTCCCGAGCACTTGGAGGCAGTGGCAGTTAGATAGGATTTGTCTCTCCCGGTATTGGGAGTTGATATCGCACTGTGTCAGAGAGCCATTACGCAAAGTCCCTGGCCAGGGCAAGCGAGATATACTGGTAGGTTCCAGTAGCTTCTCAGGGCGTAATGGGCTTCGCTCCGACACGACTTATACAGCTATTAGGGGACTAACGCTTGCCGCCCCCTAGGCTTGATATGCGATAGTCTTAGACAAACAGACCGGACTGTACGAAGATTGTCACATCAGACTCAGTAGGAGTTCGGATGGGTTTCCTCATCGGCCTTCTTATCGACAACTACCTGGGGACCGTTACGTACAGCTAGTGCCGCTTGCGGTCTGTGGTTAAACCCACTGCCAGCGTAGTAGTCGAGTCTCTAGAGTCCCATACAGAGAGTTTCCTACTCCAGGAGAAACGATATAGAGGTCGCATGGTTTTGCGACAAAGGGTTCGGACGCATACGTGCGTTTACGCGCGTACGACTTTCGGACAGTTTATACCAGTCGGCTTTGGTTTAAGCCAGTTACTGGTATCCGGTTATTGGATTTATACAGTCTAAAGTTTTTCCGTATTTTTGCGGAAAGGAGGGGCGTTCTCGTAATTGCGCGAGAAGCTTCTAGAAGGTGGTGACTAAGGAGGTTTAGGTGTCATTTGCATTAAATGAGTTTAGTGAGTCATGAGGGTGATTCATGCATATCATTAATGCATGATAAATGCTTAATGAGTCATGACAATGAATCACCATTAGATATTTGTGAAGCATGCTTATTCATTATGTATTATTCTTTTCTTCAAAAATAAGAATGCTTCATATTTATTATGATAACTTACTATTCTCATATGATAATGATGCTCATCTTCTCTCTCCTCAAGCTCTCCATCTTCAAAGTCTAATCCTCCCCTCTCATGAGTTGAGTACAAGGATTAGTAAGACTAAACAATCCATAACCATCACTCTATCTCAATCTATCTTCTTTGATTAGCAATCCAAGAAGGTTAGTTGCCTCAAGTTTAGAGGCTAAGCTTGGAGTTTTTGCTCTCGAGTGGATCGTCTACTACAAAGAGAAGGCCGAGGAGGACAAGGAGATCGTAAAGACGAAGGAGTTGGTTCATTAGGTATAATCCCTAAACACAGTAGTTTAGAAACACTTTGTGTTTGGTTATTTATAGTTTAGCTTCGATTCAAGCGGTTAGTCGATGTTCGTTCACTAAACAGGTTCGTTTTTGAAAATTCCGCCTCCCCACAAGTATTGGGGTGTTGTACATCGACTTACATCAGGTTTGACTTTCCAATAGCCACTCCGCAGATATGGTGGGTAACCTCAGACACCCGAGAGGTACTCCAGTAGCCTCAAGGACGGTGACAGGGAGGTTCTTATCTACCCAGACTTGACACTACTGTTGTTCCAGGCTATGAGACTCGGCAGGAGGATCAGTATAGCGTCGTTCTAAACTAGCTTTAGAAGTGCACGTATATATTATTCTGCCAGAGGGTTGTCGTAGTCAGTGGGAGCAGCGGAAGCATAGTGGACAAGTAGCTTATGTCTATTTATAGACTTGAGCAGATATAGCGGAGATAGATCATCTATTTTTGATGTGACAGTCATAGGTTTGACTTCATCAGAATAGGGGATGGATCTGTTAAGAAGGTAGTAGGGTGTGATGTTATGGTATTTGGATGACATACACAGAGTAGGAAGTAAAATTCCTATACTACGATCAGTTGTACTGTGGTCGTCACACAGTTGTTTCTCCAGACAGGATATGGATATAATATATGACATTCTGGTTTCTAGATCTATGGTTTTAGATCTAGATTTGGGTAATTTCCCAATGTAGGTACTTTGACAGTATTCTAATAGTTTTTAGAATAGATGACTCCTGGCATGGTGGTGCACCTGCAGGTGATGGAGTCACCCACTCTAATGGTGTCTTACAGACTAAAGGGGAGAGGGATGTGCATGATTGGCAGATCACTTGCTTAGGCGATTGAGTAAATCGTGAGATGTCAAGTACCACACCAGATGTTGTTTTTGCACTAGATGCGATAAGCTTGTAATAATCCAATCCTGGAGAAACATAAGGAAGCAGTTTTAGAACATAAGTGCATGTTCTACGGATTTGATGACGGCATCCTCCTTCGGGAGACGGTTATCATTTCAGGCTTCAAAGGGGACATGGATGGCAGAGAGATTGTCAGAGTTATAGTTTTCCCTCTGACGATGAGGGACAGTATTATGGACAGGTGGTCCAAGAAGATACTGTGGGAGGCATGGTGCTGGATACTGATTAGGTTCAGTTATCGATAAAGTCTAAGAAGTTTGGATTTGGAGTTCATTTATGAACAAGGTCCCATCAGATATCCAGATATATTCTAAGACGGGTATTACTCAATTCGGGAGATGGCTTTCTCCGCGAACTTGAGATTAAGAGAGATATAGAAAGAAACATCAGGACGGATCCACTCACTAAGGCTATTTCTCGAACAAAATAGTTTTACAAACGGGCTTTATGAAACTGATTAGTAGAGGAGTTGGATGTTCGATGTCACACGGGCTGTGAGTATGCGACATCGCAATAATTAGTCTTAAGTTCAAGTGGGAGATTGTTGGATATAGTGCCCTCAAATTCAATTATTGGATCGCAGGCACGTGATTGCAATGATTGCGGAGGACCTATACCGGTAGGACAGTCTTACTCGAGATGATAGTATGCTATCTGCTTTACCTTTATCAGTCGTGTACAGGTTCAGGTGACTGATCACTGTTACACGTTGATAGAGCCCTTAGGATCTTGCTTCACTACCAACAGTATGATGGCGATCATATACGTGAGAGTTGGGTAGTCTATAAGCATATCCTTAATTATGGTCCCTAGTCATGGGAGTTTCGAGATAGGGCATTGATACTCCGGAGTAGACTAGTGTATAAAGTCGAGACCCCGACAAGGGATGGTGGCCGGTCTCACAAGCCACTGGTGTCAGTTGGATCACCTAAGATGTATACAGGTGCTCATTGGGTTATGAGTACACCGGACAGGACTCGCCGGGAACCTGCTAGTTGGTACTATACCTATCGTCAGATAGCAGTTCGCTGGTGACATGTGTACAGGTTAGTTCATTGACCTGAGGTCGTCATTTGTCCCATGTGAGTTCCCACCGTGCTTTGATTTCTACCCTACCACGGCTCAAAAGAGTCATGCAAACAGGTATTTTTTGGGTACAGTCCCGAGCCACATGGAGGCAAGTGAGCGGATAGGCAGGGGATTCGTCTCTCCCGATATGGGGGGTGAGATCGCGCTGTGTCTAGGAGAGCCATTACACAAAGCCCACGGCCGTGGCAGATGATTTACTGGTTGGTACTCTAGTAGTATCTCAGGGTGTTTTTGGGCTACACTCCGACACGACTTATACTGCTATTGGGGGTCTGACGTTACCATCCCCTAGGCCGATATGCGATACTCATAGACGAATGGACCGGACTGTATATACATTGTCACTGTTAGGCTCAGTAGGGTTTCCGGATGAGTTCGCTCATCGGCCACCCATGAGGTCAGTACATGGGCAGCCGTTACGCACAGCTAGTACCGCTGACGGCTTGTGGTTAAACCCACTGCCAGGGTACTGACGAGTCATTAGAGTCCCCCACAGATAGTTTCACAAGTTCGGGCAAAACGTTGTAGAGGCTGTATGGTTTTATGGTAGGGTTCGGAGAATGCACGTGCGTTTACGCACGTGTCATATTTCGGGCAGATAATACTGGTGGACTTTGGTTTAAGCCGGATCCGAGTTTTATACTGTGTAGATATAATATCTTTGTCTCGGTTGCATTTGTGTTCGGTCGTAATACAAATGCGGGTATGTTTATACTATTACGTGGTTATCCTGAAATTCGTTTCGGGATCGCTTTTGGAAGTTACCAGTTTCCAGTTTTCTATCGCCCGTATTTAACATTCGGTTAAATGCGGATTTATCTTTTCTTGAGATGAGTGTGGAAGCTTCTTGACGGTGACTAGGATAGTGAGGTGTTATGTGACTCATTAGTGCATTTAATGATTCATTTAATGCAAAGGTGACTAGGTTTATGATTCATCATTTGCTTTTAATGTGTTCATACTTGGTGTCATTAGTGAGTCATGTTTCTTTAAGTGTGTTATGATAAGCTTTATTGGTATGGTCACCCCCTCCTACACTCACCCTCCTCCTTCCCTATAAGTGGCCGGCCCCTCTTGGTGAAGGAATCATGGTTGTTAATTTGGAAAAGATTATAGTTTTGGATTCATGGAAATTAGATAGCCTCTTTTCTCATTTCACCCGATTCCAAAAGGCAACTTCATTAACCGTTCGTCCATGGCTTTGGACGAAGTGAGACAAAGTGTTCTACTCATTCTCTACATCAATCTTGGTCATCTCTTTTAGCAAACTTGATGATCGAGTTGCCTTGGGTCTGAGGCCGGAGCCCGTTTAAAGATCCGTTGACGTGGTGCCACCTGGACGAGCAGATCGGAGATCGACGAGATCGGAGCAGCCGCAACGGAGCGTGGGATGATGGTTAAAGAACGAAGGACTCGGATCGTTCGGTATAACCTTTCTACCCTCTTTGTAGTTTGTTAGTTTAGCAATAATGGCAGATCCGGATTATAGTATACGATAGCGCCAGTTAAAAAGTTTTTGTTCCGTATTTGGCGTCTGTTAGACGGCCGGGGCGCTACCGTAGACTTACACTATGGTCCGCTCAAGTAAAAGGCCAATATCCCTCAACATCGGCGTATAAACGCCAATTGATCGAGATAAAACCCAAACGTACAATTCGTGGTTTCACAACACACTAAACATATATATGAAATAGGTTTTAAATAATCGAACTTCAAATTCGCTTTAAAAGCTATTTTTCCGAAAACCTAGTAAGCAAAATTAACCGTTTTAATACAAAATCTTGACGTTTAAAAGATCTAGCGGCCACACTATTCACTAAATATCATAACTAGATCATACAAACCATTGCTAGATTTTTAATCCCACTTATTTTCATAATTCTAAAAATCTAGTTTACAAAATACTTAATTTAGGCAATTTTTAAAATAACAATTGGCAAAGTAGAAACTAGCTTAAATTTTACATGCCTTAAAGTGTCAAACTACCCATTATATTGTTAATGATATGATGAAAACTTTAACCATACTTTAATCTCACATTTCGAAATAATTTCCAAAACCTAGTTTGCAAATAAACTTAAATTTGGACATTTTAAATTTTACAATTATCAAGATGCAACAAGATTAAGTTTTACATAACATTAATATGTTAATCTACTCATTAAAACCACAATCTAATGATTAAAACCCTAATTTGATCACAACCCATTCTCTTGAAATTCTCATTTTGCAATTAGAACCAATTTAAAACCTAATTAACACTTAAATAAGCTAAATTAAAGCAATTAAACAACAATTCACTAAAGGATCAAGATTTTTACCTCCCAATTTAGTTCTAGCATAAAATCTAAGCTTCCTAAATTGCTCTCTTTTCACCAAAATCCATGCTTGATAGGCTAAGGAAAATTGGATGGATATTGGATTTTGATTTTGTGAGGTTTACTTTGATTTTTGACCAATTTTGAGGATTTTTGGAGAAGGGATTTGATGAGGGGATGAGAGGATAGGGGACTGCAGAAATTCTGTAGAGGGGCTCGGCCAATTGAGGGGGAGAGGGTGTGTGAGTATGTGTGTGTGTGGGGGGGGGGGTGTGGAATTTCAAAGTCAAAGTAACCCATGCCTTACATGTATACATCCATGCTTCTTTTCTTTATTCTATTCTTATGTAAGTTCTTTTCTTTTTTGAAGAAGTGGGGCCAATGAGTGGGGATTGGGGCAGCAAGGATTCGGCCAGAACATAGTGGTGTCTGTGTGTGGGTGTGTGGAATTCCAAGTCAAAAACAACCCCTTCAAAACTCATATTTGCAACTTACATTAATTTCAATTTTAAATTTATTTAATCTAGCATTCAAAAACCTCTTGAACCATAAGGAAATTTTTTGAAGAATGAATATGTTATAAACTAGATTCTAGGTTGTCATGGTTCATAGAATTTGCATTAACCCATTCCAATTTGTAATTATCACTAATTAAATGTATTAGTGACGGCTTAAAATAATATTAAAATAATTAATTTCGGAAAATTTTTCAGTGAAATAGAAAATTTTCAAGTGGCTCAATAAACACTAACTACTAGCAATTACATAGCTAGAATATGTATAATTAATTTTAAATTAAAAGATATTTATATCTTGATTTTTGCGGAAAACACCCGTTATTTTACCGATTTTACGAAATTTCACCTAAACGATTTTCAAAACGTTACAATCTTCCCCCCTTAAAGAAATTCGGTCCCCGAATTTAAATTAAAACTCCCCCAAATACAAAAATATTTCAGCAAAACAATCAAGTCGTCGGGGCTCCGAAATCATAAATACATAAATCACATCATAGCGCAATGCATGCGCATGAAAACGAGTATATAAACCAAATCAAACTCCGTCAAGTATCTCACAATCATCGGAGTTATGGCGAAGACACCAATGTCAATGCCCAAAACGAAAACCAACATGATATACATCATTAAAACATCTGAAAGCAATGCATGCCAAACCTTTCAAGTCGTTGTGCGATGCGCGTATCACTGCACAGTGGTATTGTAAGAAAATAACTATATATATATATATATATGTGTGTGTGTATGTATGTATGTATGTATATATGTATATATCCTTTGTTTAATATGCACGTTCCACCGTTTTGAAAACGATTTAGAAGGGTTTCCTTAATAAAATGTTTTTTGTCCTCTCGGACACGTAGGTAACTACTGAGACTATAGCTCCTGTTTGGAAATCCCTTCGATAACTATCAATGCATGCAAAATATATTCAGGTACTGTCCTCTGACTAGTCCTGCTCAGCTACTAAACAAACAGTAAATATCATAAAACATACTATTCCAACGGAAATCAATCCCAAAATATGCATGAGGATGCCACGTGCGTCTGGTGCGAACGGAAATCGAAATCAATGAATGTGCCCTACATGTGCACAGAACAAAATATGAGTGCAACGGGTGTGCACGAAATCACCTGTCAAGGGCAACCTGTGTGCGTGACAGCAAAACCAGGTGCATCTGATATGCACGAAGAATCTCGATTTAGTGCATCTGGTGTGCACCTAAATCGCATCAAGCGCGTCAAGTAGGCGCAAAATCCAAGTCAAGTGCACAAAGTGCACGAAAACAAATATCGAATATCACAATCGAAATCGACGGCATACAACACATCTCAATCCAAATCCAAATCAGGTATGCCGTGGTATAAAATCTCATAACCCTGTGCATCAGCGTGCACAAAATGGAATCAAAATACTAAAAGTGCATGAAAACTATGCCGAAAGAATAACTTAAATCACATGCATACCATAGGCATAAAGTCAAAATCAATACCTCGAATGACATCGAATCGAAACCGAGTGCAACCGTGGTGCACGAAAACTCAATCATGCAAATAAATTGCCCAAAATATCAAAATCAAAGATGATGGAAATAGCCCTGCTCTAGCACATCCTCTAAAGATCTTTGGCCAACAGTCATGGTCACTTATAACATGTCTCGTCGACGATGCAGAACTCTGGCCTACTGTGTGTGCGTAATATGACTGATCCTGGGTCCAAGTCTTCCAGTATAGTATTCCAGAAGGATCTTGTCGGGTCTCTCCCAATCTCGTTTCTGCCGAACATCCCAGATGTTATCGCCACTTACTAAATCTATTTCTTATTATGGAACGGCTGCATACTCATCCCGACTCCTTCTGGAAGATATATCCATGTACAACGCCTCTGCATACGTATCACATCTTTGATGTCGGCAGAGTGGAACGTCATCTTATCAAGATCTCATAAAAACCTCTTGCTCTGCTTTCCTCTAATGTCGACTACTCTGGGCTCGTCTCCTAGTGGCTGCATGGACTGCGCTCCAATGGCTACACTCGTATCTAGAGTCTTCCAAGCAATGTATCCCATCACATGATATCCGAATTATGTCGAACTTTTCGGTCAATTCGTCAAGGTTCCATAATCCCCCAAGAGCTCAACTTCTTGTGTACAGTTTAATAGTATCGAATATATACCACAGCACCTATGGACCAACCGTAGAAGGGCAAACCCAAGCCTTAGTAATGGCACCGCTGAACAGCCGCAAACACTAAGGTTCACCGGCGTTCCATGGTCATTAAGTCGAGTTAGGGCTTCATTCTTCTAGAGGGTCCGTAGAATTACATGCATTGTATTCCGAATAATTTAAATTGGGAAAATGGGTTCCTGACATTCGATCGTCTATATCGACTCTCAACGTATCAGCGTGAAGTCGACTCTAGCTGGAATCAATCAATCTGATGACCTCGCATCGGGGTAGGCAATAAATCACATGTCATACTCTTTCATCTTTGGTGACTAGCGATATTCTACCATATCTCGAAGTATGACTCATGCGGTATTAGCTTCAAACATCTGGGGCGATATCTCGTCAGTCGCAGCAACAACTGAATTCTTTGTCCGCACGCTGAACATTGCCTTAATCATAAAAATACGGTGCATTAACGGTCATCACATTCTGGCTGGCCTCTAGCAGTGGCCCAATCCTCTGGTGCTGATCTGCACGTCCGAGAAATCTCGTTAAAGCGATTCATCAAACGCTCATGGCGCGAAAACACAATAAAATGATGCCTCTATGCAAACGTATGTCCCTAGAATCACAACCTGGTCAGTCCTCGTTCGTGATGAGCTCGTGCTGACCGTAACTCTGGCCGCAGCTCTCTCTGCCCGTACAACCGTGGTAACAAAACACTATCTGGTACTGATGAGGATAGATCATAGGAATGAATATAATACTTTGCAAAGAAATGTACATCCTAAGGCTTCTTAAGCGGAGTATCGTATCGTAAGTATACTGCGGAACATACACACGGTACGTCACTCTACTTGAGTCACCTACTCCATCAATCAAGGGTCATCCTACACTCCGAAGGTAAAACCTAACGCTCTGATACCAACTTTGTCACGACCCGAAAAATACGGAACATGACCGGCACTTAAATTACGAAACGTCTCGAGGCGTACGTAATCAAAGTAAGCCAAAACCCAGAAATCAAAACCAAAGAAGCAGTAGAATGAAGGGAAAACCAATTTAAAGAAAGTAGTTTTAATAGCATAAGCCGAATTATGCGTTTTTAAAACATCATGTCTTTTCTGAAAATTTCGGCAGAGCTTCCTTTGTAAATACTTGTCCCAAACGGGGTACAACATGAATAGTATACGAAATGATAAAAAGCATCCCCAAGAGGGAGCTCGCTCTTCGCAATCAACGGTCACAACCACGCAAGCAATATAATATACAACGCCGAAGGGCGAGGATCAAAACTCAAAAGAAACCCAAAATCAACATGAAAACTATAATAATACAACGCACGACTCTAAGGTCGAAAGAATAAAAACTGGCCTTCTATGTCTATCAAATAATACAAGTCTGGTTGATGGAATTTCTAGATACAACTGAAATAAATAATGTACAAGGGTGGTCACGATGCAAGTGAACCCACCTACAAAAGCAATCACCCGGAAATGAAGCAACGTGGCAGCAAAGCCGCAATGAAACCTGTACGGCAAAAACCTGCAAGAAACTGTGGCACAACGGGGGTGAGTTACCAACTCGTGAGTAGAAAACATCACAGAGCAGAAATCGCACGTATGACGCTATCCTAGGTCATATCAATTAATATCCTCAAATAATATCCAGATCCATCAACATGTAAGTGCAATACCATATGCTCGTGTCAGTGCCTCAGATAGCTACATACCAGATATATGATGTATGGATGCATGACGAATAAAAGCAGAATACATCAAGAATGAGACAACTGTTCTTTATTTAATAAGATTTCTGTATGTATATAAATCGTGTATCGTTAATGAAATCAACAGAGAAATCAGTGTCAAGTATCGACACAAAACATAAATCTCAGTATCTCAATATCAATATCTCAATATCTCTATATCTCAAATCTCAATATCTCAATCTCAATATCTCAATACCTCAGGCTCCGTCAGTCCAGATCGGCCCATATCATTAATCACACGACCACGAACGGTATCCTTCGGATATCCGCCGCGCCAGGTAAAATCACCAATAGGCAGTTTACCTCTGCCGGGCTTATCGTTTATAACTCGATCTTCTTGCCCCGGGGTACCATACTGGGTCCACTATGTACCCGAGACGGTTCATCTGGCTCCTCGAATCGGGTCTCGAAATCCACAGCAATCATGAAACTCATGGTGGACGACTCATACATCACGAGAAAACTGCAACTTCCATTTTAAAAAGAGGGAGAGAGAGAAGTTTATATATATATTCTTGCGGTTTTCCCCCAAATCCAGAAATCTCATGGAAATCCGAAATCCAAGAATCAAAAGTAAGTAAACAGTGAATATCGACATAAATCTCCATAATGATGCATGGCCAATGAGTATAGAAATGCAGCTAATATCAATTATTGAATGCAATAGTTAAACTAGCATATGGAAGTTATAACATGTTGCGACTATCAGCTAGAAAGCTATGTGTAAGATGGTATTTTCTAAAGTGTACGTGACATGGCAATTACCGATGAAGATTTGTGTGAGCCGGCAAGCGAGTGTACGTGGAGCATACGCGTTATCGGTAATGGTGCTGGTGTCCTAACAGCATGGTTTCATAATTACTAAGTACACAATAACATTCAATGAGGCGATAACAACATAATAAAGGCAAATGAATAGTAAATGCAACAATAATATGTGGAACATGAATAATAACGTAACAATAAGGAATCTACCTTACTATACAAATGTTATACCATTTTGCCATTTGAAATAATATGAATCGTGGTGTTTTGAAAATAAGGGCTACGGTGTTTTTAAGAAAAGGTACGTCTTTTGAAATATCCGTAGTATCCCTTGGTATGTCTTTAAAATTCTCATGATTCATTAGTTTTGGAAATAGGTATGACTCGGGTCCAGTCTAACATCAACTATGTAAACTACAGGTCTAAGTAACAACCAATCGAAAAGGGTATAAAAACCACCTAAATCTGAGTGTATATATATATACATATAATAGTCGGTGATCCCGCCTAAATAGTACCACGTACGATACAATATATCATATGACATACTCGAGTCAAGAGTGCGGATCTATCATCAATATATAGCTCGTACGGTAAATACATCGTACGGCATCCTAATCTGGGTACGGGTCAATATCACATTTATCTCATTATTCATCTGATATCCTTATCATCACAAATCGTGAACTGGGGTTCCGATCTAAGTCTAGTACAATACTGATACCATCTACATATATATATGTGTGTGTATGAAACACGTCGCCTACCGATACGCTATCATCACATGTCGCATCTCGTAATACGATCCATATCCCATCACCGATCTCGTGGCATCAAGCCCAATCTCATCGACTCATCTCCAACTATCATCCACTATCCTCATCATCCATGCATATGTATATGAATATATATATACATAGTCCCATACCCATGCGTATATACATATATACACATCCCCATATACGCACAAGAATGTAAATGTATGCGAGTGTGTATGTGTGCGTGTATGCAAAACTTTAGTCCAGAGTTTCGTGACTAAGAAATCCACTAAAATCCTTTATTCAATTCTCGCTAACACTAGACCCCTAATCTCCTAAGCTTTTCTTGCTAAGCTTCATATCACACAATAACATATAAAAGTATATCTATATCACATCACATTGCTTCTCACAACGTTGCAGGGGTGCTATACGCCATCCACCCGACTTCCCCCGTAGATATAATCTACTCACATTGATCTTCACTTGCCGATGCCGGTGTCGTCACGCGCTTGCTTGCCATCTCGAATTTCTTGTGAGGGTACCTATATATCATAACACATCGTATCGCATTAAAGTCCGACTCATGACCGAACGACACACGAATCTCACATAAGTCAAAACCTATGGTCCGCTTAAGTAAAAGAACCAATATCCCTCGACATCGGTGTATAAACGCCAATTGATCGAGATAAATCCCAAGCATACAATTCTTGGTTTCACAACACACTAAACATATATATGAAATAGGTTTTACATAATCGAACTTCAAATTCGCTTTAAAAGCTATTTTTCCGAAAAGCTAGTAAGCAAAATTAACCGTTTTAATACAAAATCCTGACGTTTAAACAAATCTAGCGGCCACACTATTCACTAAATATCATAACTAGATCATACAAGCCTTTACTAGATTTTGAATCCCACTTATTTTCATAATTCTAAAAATCTAGTTTACAAAATACATAATTTAGGCAATTTTTAAAATAGCAATTGGCAAACTAGAAACTAGCTTACATTTTACAAGGCTTAAAGTGTCAAACTCCCCATTATATTGTTAATGATGTGATGAAAAGCTTAACCATACTTTAATCTAACATTTTGAATTAATTTCCAAAACCTAGTTTGCAAATAAACTTAATTTGGACATTTTAAAAGTTACAATTAGCAAGATGCAACAAGATTAAGTTTTACATAACATTAACATGTTAATCTACTCATTAAAACCACAATCTAATGATAAAAACTCTAATTTGATCACAACCCGCTCTTGAATTCTCATTTTGCAATTAGAACCAATTTAAAACCTAATTAACACTTAAATAAGCTAAATTAAAGCAATTAAACAACAATTAACTAAAGGGTTAAGATTTATACCTCCTAATTGAGTTCTAGCATAAACTATAAGCTTCCCAAATTGCTCTCTTTTCACCAAAATCCATGCTTGATAGGATAAGAAAAAATGGGTAGAGATTGGATTTTGATTTTGTGAGGTTTTACTTTGATTTTTGACCAATTTTGAGGATTTTTGGAGAAGAGATTTGATGAGGGAATGAGAGGGGAGGGGGCTGCAGAAATTCTGCAGGAGGGGCTTGGCCAATTGAAGGGGAGAGGGTGTGTGAGTTGGGGGGGGGGGGATTTCAAAGTCAAAGAAACCCATGCCTCACATGTATATATCCATGCTTCTTTTCTTTATTCTATTCTTATTCAATTTCTTTTCTTTTTTAAAGAAGTGGGGCAAATGAGTGGGGATTGGGGCAGCAAGGATTTGGCCAGAACATGGTAGGGTGTGTGGGTGTGTGGGTGTGTGGAATTCCAAGTCAAAAACAACCCCTTCAAAACTCATATTTGCAACTTACATCAAGTTCGATTTTAAATTTATTTAATCTTGCATTGAAAAACCTTTAGAACCATAAGGAAAATTTTTGAAGAATGAATATGTTACAAACTAGATTCTAGATTGTCATGGTTCATAGAATTTGCATTAACCCATTCTATTTTGTAATTATCACTAATTAAATGTATTAGTGACGGCTTAAAATAATATTAAAATAATTAATTTCGGAAATTTTTTCAGTGCACTAGAAATTTTTCAAGTGGCTCAATAAACACCAAACACTAGCAATTACATAGCTAGAATATGTATATTTAATTTTATATTAAAAGATATTTATATCTTGATTTTTACGGAAAACACCCGTTATTTTACCGATTTTCCGAAATTTCACCTAAACGATTTTCAAAATGTTACAGAAACCCTGAAGAGATGGCCCCATGATTCTACCAAACGGCCGTGGAACCGCGGCCAAACAGGCATTTCTGCCGCGGAACCACGGCCGTGTTTTGCACATGTCAGTAGCAGTGTCGGTGCTTTGATTCGGCTCTCTTGGGGTAGTTTTTTAAATTAGTGATTGGATCAGAATGTAAATATAACGCTTTGAAATTCGTTTAGGTTAATTTCGCGTTAATTAGCTTTGATGCATGTTTTCATGAATCCCGTTAACTATCTTTTTCCATAAACTGGAATAAATCAATACTATTGGTGAAAAATGGGTAATTATATTTATAATTGTGTTTTATTAATTATTAATTAGTTTACTGTTCACTTAATTAGGAAGAAATTTCTTAATTATTTTTCCTAAGCAAAATTAGTGTAGCTTGCACATTTTCACCTTAGGCCAAGTTTTTAACTTGTCTACCATTTCAATTCCTTTTTTTCATTTCATTCCTTTTAAAATAAAACCCTTGATAATAAAACTAATAAAAGGAAATAGAAAATGAGAGAAAAGAGAGAGCATGGGGGGCATTTATTAAGGCATGGTGAGCTTTGACTTAGGAACACTCTCTCTCTCTCTCGCTCTCTCTCCTCTAACAGCAGCAGCCCCTGCAGCAACCTAGCTCCCCCTTCATCTCTTCTCCTTCTTTCATCAATTTCTAACACAAACCTTCATGAAAAACACATCTATCGTCAAACCAACCTTTCTTCCATCACTCGTTTATGGATTTTTGGAGCCAAATATGAACTCTTGGGACAAGACCAGCAAGTGTACCACTACTTGACCTATTGTGAGGTATAAAGCCCACTTTAATCACCTCTTTGCTAAACTTGTAGTTATTTTAGCTTAATTTATTGTTTTTATAGGTTTTTAGTGATAATTAGATGGTTTAAGTGATGATTAGGATAAGTTAGGGTTGTTAGGGTTTGATTGGCTTAATTAAGTGCTATTAGTGTCGTTTAACCCAAATCATTGTTTCAGTTTACACTAAAACCCCATAATGTATTAATTTAGTGTTAAATTAGCGATTTAGTTAAGATTGGTGCTCTTTTGTGATCTTCTTTCAACCCGGTTGCTTCAGGAAAAAGTTGCATTTACTGGAGCATATTCACTTAACCTAGACTACACACACAAAGCACGAGACCCCTATTCCTTGTCCAGGCCACAAATTTATTAGATCTGAACGCAAATTGCGGCCAGAGGAGTGAGTTGGGTGGCAGGGTTTGGGCTAGGGGAGTCTGCTACATATCTAGGGTGTTTGGTATTTGCAACTTTTCCTAATTCAACGCGAGTCAAAATCTGGGATCAAATACTTTATTTCTAATACTTTATCCTTGCACGACACGCGCCTTATGTGAGTGGGTTTAGCGTTTGCTGCGTATCACAACGTGTCGGGGTAGTTTCAGACGCGTATTCACACGTTTTGGCGTATCGGATACACACGCGTTTAGCTTGCGACGCGAGTTTCTCGTTTGGTTTAGCTATCGCATTTTTGCAGGATTTTAGCATATGTGTATTCTTTGTGTAAATTCTAGGTTCGCAGACGGGTACTTCAAGCATAACGAAGAAGGGGAAGCAGGTGGTCGGTGTAGGATATATGTATGCCCTAGAGGCCATTATATGATTGTGTATGTCTAAATTTATATATATATATATATATATATATATATATATTCAGAGGACAGTCTTGCTCGACATGATAGTATGCTATCTGATTGCTCTTTATCATATCTTCACTTGATCATGCTCGTTTGATACATGTTGATAAAGCCCTTAGGATATTGGCTTGACTACTGGGATTATGATGTGGATCATACTAGTTGGACACCTGTAGTTTATAAGCATATCCTTGAAATGTTCCTAGTCGTAGGTATATCGAGACATGGCAACGATATTCCAGAGTAGACTAGCGTATACCATTCTTGTTCCATATGATGGGCGATGGATGATCCCATATCCATCTGGTGCGGTGACACCAAAGATTGTATATGGGCGCTCATTGAGACTGGGTACACTGATCGGACTCACCGAGAACTCCTATATGGTATTATATCATACGTCGGATAGCAGTTCTCAGGTGACACTGGTACAGGTTAGTCTGTAGACCCGAGATCGCCATAGAGTCTTGCATGTCCTCCCACTGTACTTTGATCTCCACCCTACTACGGCTCTATTGAGTCATACAAACAGGTGGATTTTGGGTACAGTCCTGAGGCACATGGAGGCGATGAGCGATAGGAGGGGTTTCGAATCTCCCGGTATTGGGGGTTGATGTTGCGCTATGCATGATTGGCTTTAACAGGAAGTCCCTGGCCAGGGCTGCTGAGATATTACTGATAAGTGTTATCAGTAGTTTCTTGATCTGTTATAGACCATATACCGGCATGACTTATTGAATTATTGGGGTCGACGATACCATCCCGAGACTCGATATGCAGCATATCTGATGAAGAGACCGGACTGTACGGTAAGTGTTGCCAGTTAGATTGACGGGAGGTTTGACAGGTTCACTTGTTCTTCTTCTGATCGCTCAATACCCGGGTGGCCGTTACGTTTAGCTGACTGCTTGCGGCTTGTAGGTGTTTGATGTGATCATCACCTACTGCCGGCGTATTGACGAGTCATAGAGTCCCACACAGAAGTTACCTAGCTCAGGCAAAACGATGTGGTGTGTATATAAGATATGCGCGGGAGCTCGATTAAAATGCGTGTATGAGATACCGTATATTAATCGGGCGTTTACTATTGGTCGGGTCGTATGTGATATGACCGGTTTATTAAATCAAATGTTGATTTAGTAATGACTTTTTGCTCACTTTTATTAAACCTTTTCTTTATGAATGTATGCATAGATGTATACACATACACATGATGATGTGTATGCCCACATACATACATACAAGTGTATCATGGTTGATGATACATGGATGATGGCAATGCAAGACTCACATGGTTCAAATTAATATGTGTATTTTTGTTTTGAGACAAAAGAAAAAGGAAATTAACAAATGACTCATTCTTTCTACACTCATCTAGGGTTGAACATTGAATTTACCCTAGGTTTTTTTCCTTTGTTCTTTTAACTCATCACAAAATATCTAGATATTTCTTTTAACCATGGTTGGATGTGAGAGTGTCTCACATATATATATCCTTTTGGTTTTATTTTAAAACATAACAATTATCATTATCTTGAAAAAAGCTTTGCCATCTTCATCTTCCTCCTTCTTCAAGCTCTCTTGAGTTTCTTTGAGTGCAAGGAAAAGAAAAAGAAAGGGTTTTTTTAAGTAAGATAACAAACACACAATCATTCTATACTAGTTTAGCCTATTAGTTTAGAGTGTTTGCATCACTTCCTCATTGATCAAGTGAAGCATGGAGCTTGGGCAATGGGACTTCGGGTGGATCGTCGTGGACTAGGAAGGATTCAAGCGAGCCGTTCCAAACTCTAGGAGATCCAAGGAGTTACTTAAGGAGGTCTACAAAGGTTGTAGTCTCTCCACTTAGTGATATAATATTTATAGTATGTGATACTATTAGTTGTTACCCTAAATTTCTAGCTCGATTCCTTGGTTAGTTTGCTTAGCACCTCTTAAAATTTAAATTGTGGCATGTGTGATGCTTCCAAACCCTATATGAGGTGCTATGGAAACTCTACAGTGGTATCAGAGTCAAGCTAGAGCTTTAGAGTAACCTAGACGATGTTAAGAACCTCGAACAAACGAAATACGACGCCCGCAGGGTCCTCACTGGAAGTTTTTCAAAAAGTTGGATTTTTTCACATTAAAAACACTTAAAAAATCGTGCAGGGTATTTTATGGGCCTGCAAGAAGAACGAAGCCCTAACTCGACTATACGTCCGGGGAATCACGGACAAAATGGTAATTTTACGGCGGTTCCGTGGCGCTGTTGGTGAGGCTTGGACTGTGCCTTCTTGTTATGGACCGAATGTACTTGTTGCGGTCTCTGGTATATTTTAAAACTGCTCAAATGTTGAGCTTTCTGAGAATCCTTTGGGTGATTGATCGTTCGATCGAACGTTTTAACTGCGCTTAGTATATGTGTATGTGATACAATAATTGGAATCTACAAATTTGTTTGTTGCGTGTAAATCTAGCATTTCGGTCTCGGGAGTAATCAGAAATCTTGTTGAATTATCCGACTTATTTTGAAAAAAGGTGTTTTCATGGGTGAGACCTAAATGCGAGCTTTACATTGTTAGGCATGAAATCTTGGATATGTGATATCCCGGGTTTGTGTTGTCTAAGGGCAGTTATGATTCCAATTGTTGTAGTTTTTCAATTTTTTTCTCTATGACCGAAAGTGTAGTATGTGGTGTATCGCCGTTTTCGTTGCTATTCATCAACGACAATCGGTGTACGCATACTTACTTACGTTGATGATATGTGATATTATGTGTTGCTGAGATATGATGTGCAGGATTGTCATGATTGAATAGCCGGGGGGTTTATGTGAGATGAGGGTTTTCTTTTCATTCATGTAAAATTTATTTGTATGTAATATTCTTTTATTTGGGGCACTTCCGGGTTGAGGATGTTGTCACCATTGTTGTATATTATTTACTTTTTTGCACTAGGATGGACCCAAGAAGGGGGGCACAAGTGACCGGGTTCTAGGGTTCAGTAGGACACCATCTGGAGGAGTCGAGACGGGGTCTCCTAAACTCTAGAATTGGTAGGGTCACTTAACGCTCTCACAGGGGTCTAGGGGTGTATGCTTGGCTATTCATCGCGACCGTTGAATCCGTATTTTCTATTGATGGCTAAATACAAAATACGGACCTCCTAGATATCCTATATTATATGTGCTTCTACTGCTTATATTCTGTGATGTGATCATTTGATATATCTGAAACGAATGGAATATAATATATATGATATATAATAGACGTTGCTTATATTTTGCACCCGCGCTAGCCCCGTCCCGGTATGCCGTTAGTTAAGTAACCTAACGGTGCATAACGGGACACCGTTACGAATGCGAATGGCATAAGCGTACGTTATATTTTCATTTCTTTCTGTGATGGCTTTAGGACTTAAATGATGGGACTACATTAATGAGATTAATGTAAAGAAAAAAGAACCTAAAAAAATGTTGTAGAATCGGATTTAAAACCCACTCGGCTTTTTATGAAATAGCAAGTTTTCAAAGTGCGGAGCTTAAGCCACTCCTTTTAAACCCATTGGATTCTACAACGATATCAAGTTCAAAGGGTTAAAAGTTTTCTTAAAAACTATCGCGGCCCTCTATCATTTTAAGAAGTAGAGGACTTAGTATTCGTGCCGCGTATTTTGACTTTAGTTAAGGCGCAGTGTACGGTAGCTAAGTGATGTCTTCCTACACCGCATATGATGCGGATTAGTTAGGATATTCATATGATTATGTTGACTTTAGTTAAGGGTCATGTGGGTGGGTCTAGTTAATCATGAAATGACGGAAAGAACTTGACTAGTACTTATGATATATTGACCATATTTAAGATCATGAGTGCTAAGGGTAAAAACAATATCTGGAGTTTCAAGAGTTGAAATTTGCAATGAGATTGCATACCTTCTATATAATAGTAGGATCCCGATCCCACTGTGAGCAAGAGTTGCTCCCGGGAGAGTTTTGCACTTTACAATTAGCTAACCCATTAGGTGTCTAGAAAGGTGTCAAAGGGGCTACGCCTCTGGGAAAACGAGGTTTATTCTAATTAGGTCCGTGCGAAAGCATGGGGAACCTCCCTCAAAGTACCGGCATGAGCCTGCCTGAACGGTTAGCGAAGTTGTAGAATGTAATTAATCTCGGCTAGTTTTCTTTTTAAAAGGTTTTAAAGAAAATTTCATAAAAACAGTGGGAGACATCGATTAGACAAGATAATAACCAATATGATATTTGCAAGAGCTTTCGCTGAGTGTATTCTTTCCTCTCTCTTAATGGCAGATACCTATGAGAGGCCTTAAGCTTCTACTAGATAAAAACAAGCTGACCGGACCAAACTACAAAGACTGGCTGAGGAACATAAACATTGCTCTAACTTATGATAAAGTATCATATCCCCGCCCGTCCCAGGCCCTAAATCTTCTACTGCGGATAAGGAAATCCGCAAAACGTGGGATAGTGATTGTGCTACTGCCAAATGCCTCGCGCATGCATCGATGGACAATACACATCAAATGCAACATGAGAAAATGGATGTTCAATCCATCTTTCTCTATACAAAAGAGTTGTATGGGGAACAATCTCGGATCCTGAGATACGAAGCATCTCGAAAGTTGTTTCAGATGCGGATTGCTCAAGGCACATCAGTAGGCGATCATGTTTTGAAGATGATAGCTCTTACAGAAGAGCTTGAGGACCTCGGTTGGAGAATGGATAATGAACAGTATATTGATATTGTTCTACAGTCTCTTCCCTCCGCCTTTGCTCCATTCATAGTGAACTTCAACAAGCATGACATGGAGAAGTCACTACCTGAACTTCTCAATATGTTGAGAAGTGCGGAGAGCACACTGAAAGCAAATTCCACCTCTATGCTTGTTGGACAATCTTCCTCTTCCGTCCCAAAAGCCAAGGCCAGGGGAAAGAATAAGAAGAAATTCACCAAACCAAGAGGAGGAATAAAGAAGGCGAAGTGGAAAGACAAATCCAAAGCTTCGGAGTCAGGAAAGGGAGAATGTTTTCACTGCAAGAAGACGGGGCACTGGAAGCGGAACTATACTGAGTACCTTGAACTCAAGAAAAAGAAGCATGGTGATGCTTCAGCTTCAGGTGTGTTCGTAATTGAAAACCGTTTTTCTATTAACTCTGCTTCCTGTGTATTAGATACCGGTTCGGGTTCTCATATTTGCACTTCTGTGCAGGCGTTGAGAAATGGCAGAGTCTTGAAGATAGGTGATCATACTCTTCAGGTTGGAAATGGTTCCAATATACATGCAGTTTCAGTGGGAGAGTATCACCTAGGGCTGCCGTCGGGTTGTATATTGGTTTTGAACCCATGTTATTTTGTACCAAGTATGCTTTGTAATATTATATCCGTTTCTTTGTTCGAAAATGAAGGATATTATTGTCACGACCCAAAATATTAGCTCGTGACCAGCACTTGAATCACGCAACGTCTAAAGGCGTAACGGAATTCAAGTAAGCTAAAACCCAGAAATCTAAACCTTTAAAGTAAAATAAAGGAGGTGAAGTTTTGAAATAAAGGTATAATGAAATCAAGTTTTCTTAATACATAGAAAAGGAGCATGAATGATGCAACTGAAATTTACTAGTTTGAAAACATGTTTCGTCTTTTAAAAATTTTGGCAGCACCTCCTTTGTATATTTTGATCCAAAACCACAAATACATCATAAGAATAATGGCATCCCCAAGTGGGAGCTAGCTCTTCGCCAAACGGCGGATCATAACCACGCAATACAGCATAAATAGATATACGATGCCCAACGGAGAAGTTCACCACAAAGATAAAGAAATGAGCAAGATATAACCCCCAAGGCGAATATAAAACTCATCGCTCAAATCTCGCAACTACGAGTCTCACTAAGTCTCATTACTTATACAAATTCTAACTTTTAATCGATTGATGGAGTTAACTAGATACAATATGAAATATAACATAAGAGTGGATATGATACAAATGTCCCACCTACCACTGCAAAACACCAAAAAGAGAATGTGTGCCAGCGATGCCGCTACTGATCCAAGCGGTCAACCTCCAAGAACTGTGGCACAACGGGGGTGAGTTGCCAACTCGTGAATAGAAATATATCTACAAGTAGAAATCGAATAAACAACGACTCCTAGGTCAACTATATCAAAAGGTAATACTATAATATCTAGGGTGACCGGGTCGTATATGTGCCAACAAGGTAGTCAATATCTATATGCATATGGATAACATCCAACAGTAATAATCAATGCATGCAAATATGTGGATCTCGTCCACCCATAAATCAATGTCTATAAGTATGTGTATAATCTCCAATAGTAGAATCTATATATGTATATATATATGTGGATCTAGTCCACGCGTCAACCACTGACGCAACAATATCATGCATGTAAATATCATAAAAGAATGTGCATTAAAATATGAGGATATATATATCAACGGTGTCCCTCCCGACACATCAAATCATGGAACCTGAGTGCCTAGCATCGACACTCAAAAACATCATGAAAACCGTGCCCAGCATCGGCACGTAAATCCTCATATATCGGGCTCTGTCAGTCCGGGTCGGCCTACGGGCTCTGTCTGTCCGGATTGGCCCCTATCATCTCTCGACACCGGTCGGTATCCTTCGGATATCCGCCGAGCCCAAATACTATCACCGGTAGGTAGTAGTCCCTCTGCCAGGCTCACCGTCTGCATACACAGCATCCCTTTCTTGCCTCGGGATACCATACCGGGTCCACCATGTACCCGCAATCGGCCTCATCCGCCTCCTCGAATCGGGTTTCACATGTCGCTCTCAGAACCGAGAAAACACATGGTGGACGCACTGAAAATCATATCAAGAGAAACCGGGTTTTTAAAACAATACATAATCTCTTTTAAAATGTCCACGGTTCTCAAATCCAGAAATCTCATGAAAACAGCATATCTCAATGCGTACAATAATATAGCATGATGTATGCGACATATAATAGAAATGTAAGCATATCGTCTATCATGCAACGCAGAATAGTGATATGACATATTAAGGGAAAACCACTCTTTTAAAATGATTCCAGTTGTTTAAAGCATAACACGCGGTTCCTAATTTTACAATAAAACCAGTTATCTATGTAGGTACAATATGTATATGCGCAAGTATAGATGTACCAATGTATGTGTGCACAAATATGGATATACAAATGTTTATATCCGCAAGTATGAATTTTTCAATATATATGTGTACTAATATGGATATACAAATGTGTATATCCGCAAGTACGAATGTATCAATATATAAGTGCATGTAGGTTATGCGAAGAGTCATATCATGATGCAGCAATCCTACTGTGTAGTGACATGGCAGTTATCGATGATGAAGTGTGTGATCCTATAAACTATGTACGTGTGACATACGCATCATCGATAATGGTGCAGGTGTACTATCACAGGTATATGCGATGCAATAATAATATCATGAAAGCAGCACAAGGTAAAACATCAGCTAAAAGCTATAAGGTATACGTAACTATCATATGTCCGAGTCGGTGAATCTAACAATCGGCGTCTAGCCCAGTAACATCGTGTACGGTATCGTCCATCGTATGGCAACGTCTAGTCAAGGGTAAAGATCAATCATCAAGTCAAACTCATCACGCACGGAATATCATCGTGCGGCGGTATTATACAAATAGGGATCCTATCATCCTATACGACAAAAGAGGGTACGGCCTAATATCACATACGGCCTATCATCCATGATTCTCAACATTCTATAAATGTATGTATCTCTATATGCCTATGTCCCGGTTCACATCCGCAATAATCTCATATTAGGGGACCGGCAGGGTATAAATCAACTCGATCGACTCGCGTCCGTATACCATTGTATCATCTTATCATCATCTCATCATATCATCAAATCCTTCTTATATCCTTTCATCGCATTTAAATCACCTATCAAATCGAATTGCATAAACATTCTATCACTACAAGTATAAGTATCTTATCAAACATACACATCTGAACCACACAATCGGATTATTTTAAAGAAGCGAATCGTAGTTTTGAAAATAGGGGTTACCGTGTTTTTAAGAAAGAGATATCATTTGAAAATCCCTAACATCCCTCAAGGTGTATACTTAAAAGGTATATACAATTCTTCGGTTTAGAAAATGGTATGGTTCGGATGACGCATCTACGTCGACTATCTAGTCCTATAGTACCCTAAACGGTAATATCGCTAAAAGACATCCTATGACAGTCGTAACGTATCATTCTAACTATCCTCTAGTTCTAATATGGTTTCGTAGCTATCTCATTCTAACCCTAGTTTCCTAATCTAGGTTTCCTAACCATACTTTAGAAATCGGTTTTCTATCAAAAAGTTGCGGGGGTGCTATACGCCATCCACCTGACTTTCCCGGTAGATATAGATCTGCTCACCGTAGCCCTCGCTCGCCGAAGTCGATGACGCCTTGGTCGACGCTTCGGAATCCACGCGAAGGTACCTACAATAACTACACATATCGTAACGATATTAAAATCAAGGCGGAAAACCAAAACGGCATGCGCATTGCTCGTATGTTAGAACCTATAGCTTATGCGTACAAAATCAATCAAACAACCCTTGTTGTCGATGTACAAACATGCGACAACCAAAAATGAATCCAGATATCAAAACTCATCATTTCAAATACGGAAAACATATCCTACATCATACACAAGTATTCCTAGATTTTGACTCAGGTCAATTAAATCTAAGCAAACAAGTTTAGGGGGATGTATATAGTATATGTGAGCTACTGAACCAACCTAGGCCCCTACCCTCACCAAGTGGCCGGCCCTTACACCCAAAATTCCAATGTCGCCGGCCCAAGGGTCTCAGTTTGGGTTCATCAGGTCAGAGTGGTCTCCAAGTAGTATGTCTAGGCCCCTAGTATTGTTTGGTTGTCTCAGATATTCCCAGGGTTGCTCCAGATACCCCATAGGCACACTCAAAGTCACAAAACTGATATGGGTCAATTCCTGAGTTCGTGCAACGGGTTCAGCTCTATGGCTCAGGTCATGAATCGTGTTACCATGGTCAAGCAAACACTCACCAAAGTCCCCAGAATTCACCTATAGTCATTACAGAAAATTCAAGTAGAACCAAATACCCCTAAACACCTTCAGGTAACTACTCTACAAAACCCAAGCCCTAGCTCTCCTATTCACCCGGGGTCGCCGGAATTGTCTCCACAGTCGCCGGCCAAAACCGGTGGGTAAGGGATAGGGTTTCAGGTGAACACTCCAGGTCTTGAGCATAACATTAACACACAGTTTGTTTAACCAGTGAATGCGCGGGGTTACAGCAGGTCATGGATAGCACAAAACGACACTAAAATACGACATCGTACAAAACTAAACTAAAAGGAAGGAGTTATACCTCATCTAGTCCACTCAAGGCAGCACAAACATCCCAACGTCGTCAAAATCCCATTTTGCTCGGTTCATCGCGTAGATGAGGAGATAGGGATTAAGTTTTGTGAAGGGAGTGTAGGGTTTTGGGGAGTGTTTTGAGGTAGATCTAGGGTTCTTTGAGGAGGGTTGTGGGGTTGAGGAGATGAGGAAGGAGGGGAAAATGATGGCCAAGGTTTATGGCAGCAGCAGCCCCTCCCCCTCTTACAATTACACACACTCTCTCTCTTCTAAACCCACCTAACCTAATCATTATGTCTCCCTTTGACCTTTTCTTTTTCCTTTTTCTTTTTCTCACCAAAATGAACACATACACCCATATAAAACCATAAATGAATTAACATGTAACCAAATGAAACCTGTCATGGTGCACTAACTATGAAAAGCTGTAGAAATGCGGATTTGGCTTAATCGTGATTAGCAATACACTAATCGGGTTTTTATAAAAATTGCATATAATGAATTTTAAAATTGCCAAATCCGTTAAATATACTATTAAAGGGATAAATCATTTTAATTTTAATTTATTTCACAAATATTGGTATATATTTATACCCTTTTTCGAAAACCCCAATTTCGCAAATCGATCAGTTTTCGGGAAATATATTATTTTAATATTAAATTCCGAAAATAATATTTTACATTTTCTGAAATGTTACAGTCTTCCCCCCTTAAATAAATTCGGTCCCCGAATTTAAATTTAAACCCAAAAATCTAAAACTTTTCCATAACCAGCTCGAATCACAGGGCTCCGAAATCATGGAAAACGCAGAAATAACACAACGCGCCAAGTGCGCATAAAAACGAGTACAAAACTCAAAATCGAACTCCGTCAAGCGTCATGCAAATCATCGGGTTTGCACGCATATCTTCGGAGTTACAATAGAGATGCAAATCTCGGAATCTGAAATCCAATACACACTAGTCAAATACTATAATACGTGTATATTACGCATATTTGAAAACTCCAAAATTTGAATAAAGTACATGCAAAATCTTTTCTAAATCGCCGCGGGAATGCATGACTCATGGCATAACTGACGGACGCTCATTTTAAAATAATTATATATATCCATATATGTTTTCTTAAATACATGTTCCGTCGTTTTCAAAATATCCCAAAAGTTTTTCCTTTATAAACATTCGTGTCACTCACGGGCACGTAGGAAATAGCGAGACTATAGTTCCTCTTGAAAACCCTTTTGGTAATCTTTTAATGCATGCAAATTACTCAGGTACTGTCCTCGGATCAGTCCTGTTTGGCTGTTACACAATATATTGCCCAACATGAAAATAAAGTGCTCAAAGCAAAATCAGCCTCAAAAGGCGTATCCAATAATCACACGCGTCTGGTGCGCATGGAAATCAAATCCAAATACAGGTGCCACAATACGCACAAAGCAAATCTAAGTGCAACGGGTGTGCACAAAAAACATCTGTCCACTGCAACGGTGTGGATGACAACAATATCTGGTGCACCAATTGTGTACGAAAATCTCAATCATGTGCATCCAACATGCATGAAATCATGAAATCCAATATCAAGCGCTGATCATGCGCAGGAATCCAATCAGGTGAATAAGGTGCACAAAACAAATATCGAGTAAAAAATCGAAATCGACGGTATACAACACATTTCAATCAAAATCCAAATCAGGTATACCGTGGTATATAATCATACAATCATATGCATCAACGTGCACGGAAGCAAATCAAATACTAAAAGTGCATGAAAACTATGCCGAAAGTATAAATCAAATCATATACATGCCCTAGGCATGAAATCACAATAAATATCTCGAAGGACATCAAAACGAAGTCAGGTGCAACTGTGGTGCACAAAATACGTATCAATACACTACAAGCACATATAAGCTATACCGAGTGCAAAAATCAAATCATCCGTATGAAATCCATGAAATCATAAACATGTGCGGATAAGGCACAAATCGACATCAAACGCAATAGGTATGTACAAATCGCAAATCAACACAACAGTGTATAAAATATATATATATCAGGTGCGAAACTATGCGCAAATATGCAAATACCCAGTAGGCGTAGCCATGGTGCACGAAATCAATATCAGGAAACTTGTCATCAAAACTCAAATCCAAGCGATATAAGCGTGATACTCGGATCACAAACGCAAATCACAAAAAGGACATTGAGGTACGCCTCCAACAATGTTGAAAAATAATTCAGTGCGCCTACAAACTGGCAGGTCAAGAATATCTGCTCGCCTCTGCTCACGGCCTAGCGTCCTCTGTCTCTGGGTCCTTATCTTCTCCGTGGATTTACCAATCTCACAATCCATCGGCTCATCGTCCCTGTCATGTGTGCTAACGGGGATGATTCCGTTATGGCACTTCTCGGGTCATCTCCCGGTCAATCATCACGACCACTCGTAGGGTAGTACTTCACTGGCGTTGGCCTCGGTTCTCTGAATACGCACGACACATCTGATCCTGGGTGCAAATCTCATTGTAGCAGTGTCCCGAAAGGAATCCTGCTCAAGGTCTCTTCCGATCTCGCCTATGCCGAACTGTACGGAGGCTGGTACTCTTGCATAATCTTCCCTCTTTTCTGGACATCTGTGTGTTCTGCACACATTTCCTCGGAAATTGGCCGTATCCAAACGCCTCTGTAAGCATATCAGGTCTCTGATCTTGATGGGGAGTAGCAACAGCTCGTCAACATCTCGCATGAACCTCTGGCTCCCCTTGTCTTTATCGTCGTCCACTATGACGTCACGCGATGCTATCTGCGCACTACAACTGTTATCGGCCACGGTCAATCCGTAGTCTCTCGCACGGACTCGAAATCGCGTACTCTGTAGCTTCATCACTCTGTAGAAGATATCTGGCCGAACACGTCCTCGGGAACTCGCCCCTACCATCGGAGGAATACTTTATACTCACCCGCTCCCGATCAACTCACAACGCATCTGGGTGAGGTCCTCTATCCGAAACTGGTCAGCTTACTGATCTCTTATCACATGGTATCTGGACGATGTCAAACTTTTCGATCGAGTCATCGAAGTCCCAAAATTTCCCAATGGCTCAACACCTGAGCGCAGTTTAAAAATATCTCGTACATACCACAGCACCTCTGGACCAATCGTAGAAGGGCAAACCCAAGCCTTACTGATGGCACCGCTAAACTGCCATAAACCCTAAGGTTCAAAGCGGTTCCATGGTCATCACGTCGAGTTAGGGTTTCATTCTTCTAGAGGGTCCACAGAATTACCTGCATGTTCCTCCGAACACTTTAAACTTGGGAAAATGGTGTCTTGGCACTCGTTCGAACCTTTTAGCTTCGCCAATACCACATATGACTATTCTTCGCCCGCATGCTAAACAATGCTTTAATCCTCCAGGAAATGCGATACATCGGCGGTCGTCTCTGGATCGATCTGCTCTAGATCTGAATAAGACTTTTTCCACACTGGAAATCTTCAACTCAACTAGGCCTGCGTCAACGCATCAATCTGACGAATCACCTTCGTTTCTCAAATCGGGGTAGACTAGCTATCATCTGTCGCATTTCTGTCTGGTAGCTCTGGTGATCTTAGCTCGTAAGCTCTGGAAGCGACATCCCATCAATCTCAGCAACAGCTGGGTCACCTGTCTACAAGGTAGGCGACATCATAATCTCTGAGGTACGCTGTACATCAACAGTCCTCTCGCAACTGGCAGCTCTAACAATAGCCCGATCATCCGGTGTAAAACTAAGCACCCGCCTCTACAAGAGGTCACAACATAAAATACTAACTCGAGACGTTCTCATGTCACCAGGAAACACAATGGTCGGCCCTCGTACCAGACGAGCTCGCCCGGACCCCAACACTAGCAGCAGCTCAAACTGCGCTCAAACTATGGCGACAGGATCCTCAATCGAGTATCGAAGAGAGCAGATCAACGGCATGAGAGGAAACTACAGATCCAGAATGGATACATGATCATAAGAAGGAATAGCATCAATGAAAGTATGATCATGGAACTAATAGATTCGAGGATATCCAATGGATGTATAATCAAGGATACGAAGAGAATCACAGATCTCAAAATATGTACATCCTAAGGTTTCTTAAGTGGAGTATCGTATCGTAAGTATGCCGCGGAACATACGTACGTTACGTCACTCTACTCAAGCTACGAACTCCATCAATCAGGTTCAGCCTATGAAACGAAAGTTCAGGTCTAATACCCCCCATTCAAGTCTAAGTTCCGTAAGGTCAAGCCTAGGTTCTGAAATACATACCCGCCCTAGACTCCGCATAGTCAAACGTAGACTCGAACAAGGTTAAACCTAGCGCTCTGATACCAACTTTGTCACGACCCGAAATATTATCTCGTGACCAGCACTTGAATCACGCAACGTCTAAAGGCGTAACGGAATTCAATTAAGATGAAACCCAGAAATCTAAACCTTTTAAGTAAAATAAAGGAGGTGGAGTTTTGAATAAAAGGTATAATGAAATCAAGTTTTCTTAATGCATAGAAAAGGAGCATGAATGATACAAGTGAAATTTACTAGGTTGAAAACATGTTTCGTCTTTTAAAAATTTAGGCAGCACCGTCTTTGTATATTTTTATCCAAAACCACAAATACATCATAAGAATAATGGCATCCCCAAGCGGGAGCTAGCTCTTCACCAAACGGCGGATCATAACCACGCAATACAACATAAATAGATATACGATGCACAACGGCGAAGTTCACCACAAAGATAAAGAAATGAGCAAGATATAAGTCCCAAAGCGAATATAAAACCCATCGCTCAAATCTCACAACTACGAGTCTCACTAAGTCTCATTACTTATACAAATTCTAACTTTTGATCGATTGATGGAGTAAACTAGATACGATATGAAATATAATACAAGAGTGGGTACGATACAAATGTCCCACCTACCACTGCAAAACACCCAAAAGAGAGACTGTGCGCCAGCAATGCCGTTACTGATCCAAGCGGTCAACCTGCAAGAACTGTGGCACAACGGGGGTGAGTTGCCAACTCGTGAATAGAAATATATCTACAAGTAGAAATCGAATAAACAACGACTCCTAGGTCAACTATATCAAAAGGTAATACTATGATATCTAAGGTGACCGGGTCGTATATGTGCCAACAAGGTAGTCAATATCTATATGCATGTGGATAACATCCAACAGTAATAATCAATTCATGCAGATATGTGGATCTCGTCCAACCATAAATCAATGTCTATAATCATGTGTATAATCTCCAATAGTAGAATCAGTGTGTGTATGTATGTATGTGGATCTAGTCCACGCGTCAACCACTGACGCAACAATATCATGCACGTAAATATCATAAAAGAATGTGCATGAAAGTATTGGGATATGTATATCAACGGTGTCCCTCCCGACACATCAAATCATGGAACCTGAGTTCCTAGCATCGACACTCGAAAACATCATGAAAACCGTGCCCAGCATCGGCACGTAAATCTTCATATATCGGGCTCTGTCAGTCCGGGTCGGCCTATGGGCTCTGTCAGTACGGATCGGCCCCTATCATCTCTCGACTCTGGTCGGTATCCTCCGGATATCCGCCGAGCCCAAATACTATCACCGGTAGGTAGTAGTCCCTCTGCCAGGCTCACCGTCTGTTTACACAGCATCTCTTTCTTGCCCCGGGGTACCATACCGGGTCCACCATGTACCCGCAATCGGCCCCATCCGCCTCTTCGAATCGGGTTTCACATGTCGCTCTCAGAACCAAGAAAACACATGGTGGACGCACTGAAATATCATATCAAGAGAAACCGGGTTTTTAAAACTATACATAATCTCTTTTAAAATGTCCACGGTTCTCAAATCCAGAAATCTCATGAAAACAGCATATCTCAATGCGTACAATAATAGAGCATGATGTATGCGGCATATAATAGAAATGTAAGCATATCGTGTCTCATGCAACGCGGAATAGTGATATGATATATTAAGGGGAAACCGCTCTTTTAAAATGATTCTAGTTTTTTAATGCATAACACGCGGTTCCCAATTTTACAATAAAACCAGTTATTTATGTTGGTACAATATGTATATGCACAAGTATAGATGTACCAATGTATGTATGCACAAATATGGATATACAAATGTGTATATCCGCAGGTATGAATGTATCAATATATATGTGCACGAATATGGATATACAAATGTGTATATCCGCAAGTATGAATGTATCAATATATAAGTGCAAGCAGGTTATGCGAAGAGTCATATCATGATGCAACAATCCTACTGTGTAGTGACATGGCAATTATCGATGATGAAGTGTGTGAGCCTGTAAACTGTGTACTTATGACATACGCATCAACGATAATCGTGCAGGTGTACTATCACAGGTATATGCGATGCAATAATAATATCATGAAAGCAGCATAAGGTAAAGATGAGCTACAAGCTCTAAGGTATACGTAACTATCATATGTCCGAGTCGGTGAATCTAACAATCGGCGTCTAGCCCAGCAACATCGCGTACGGTATCATCCATCGTATGGCAACCTCTAGTCAAGGGTAAGGATCAATCATCAATTCAAACTCATCACGCACGGAATATCATCGTGCGGCGGCATTATACTAATAGGGATCCTATCATCCTATACGACAAAAGAGGGTACGGCCTAATATCACATACGGCCTATCATCCATGATTCACAACATTCTATAAATGTATGCATCTCTATATGCGTATGTCCTGGTTCACATCCGCAATAATCTCATATTAGAGGACCGGCAGGGTATAAATCAACTCGATCGACTCGCGTCCGTATACCATCATATCATCATATCATCATCTCATCATATCATCAAATCCTTCTTATATCCTTTCATCGCATTTAAATCACCTATCAAATTGAATTGCATAAACATTCTATCACTACAAGTATAAGTATCTAATCTAATATACACATCTGAACCACACAATCGGATTTTTTTAAAGAAACGAATCGTAGTTTTGAAAATAGGGGTTACGGTGTTTTTAAGAAAGAGATATCATTTGAAAATCCCTAACATCCATCAAGGTGTATACTTAAAAGGTACATACGATTCTTCGGTTTAGAAAAAGGTATGGTTCGGATGACGCATCTACGTCGACTATCTAGTCCTATCGTACCCAAAACGGTAATATCGCTAAACGACATCCTATGATAGTCGTAACGTATCATTCTAACTATCCTCTAGTTCTAATATGTTTTCATAGCTATCTCATTCTAACCCTAGTTTCCTAATCTAGGTTTCCTAACCATACTCTAGAAATCGTTTTTCCATCAAAAAGTTGCGGGGGTGCTATACGCCATCCACCCGACTTCCCCGGTAGATATAGATCTACTAACCATAGCCCTCGCTCGCCGAAGTCGATGACGCCTCGCTCGTCGATTCGGAATCCACACGAAGGTACCTACAATAACAACACATACCGTAATGATATTAAAATCATGGCGGAAAACCAAAACGGCATGCGCATTGCTCGTAGGTTAGAACCTATAGATTATGCGTACAAAATCAATCAAACAACCCTTGTTGTCGATGTACAAACATGCGACAACCAAAAATGAATCCAGATATCAAAACTCATCATTTCAAATACGGAAAACATATCCTACATCACACATAAGTATTCCCAGATTTTGACTCAGGTCAATTAAATCTAAGCAAACAAGTCTAGGAGGATGTATATAGTATATGTGAGCTACTGAACCAACCTAGGCCCCTACCCTCACCAAGTGGCTGGCCCCTATACCCAAAATTTCGATATCACCGGCCCAGGGGTCTCAGTTTGGGTTCATCAGGTCAGAGTGGTCTCCTAGTAGTATGTCTAGGACCCTAGTATTGTTTGGTTGTCTCAGATATTCCCTGGATTGCTCCAGATACCCCATAGGCATGCTCAAAGTCACAAAACTGATATGGGGCAATTCCTGAGTTCGTGCAACGGGTTCAGCTATGTGGCTCAGGTCATGAATCGTGTTACCATAGTCAAGCAAACATTCACCAAAGTCCCCAGAACTCACCTATAGTCATTATAGAAAAATCAAGTAGAACCAAATACCCCTAAACACCTTCAGGTAACTACCCTAAAAAACCAAAGCCCTAGCTCTCCTATTCACCCGGGGTCGCCGGAATTGTCTCCATAGTCGCCGGCCAAAACCGGTAGGTAAGGGATAGGGTTTCAGGTGAACACTCCAGGTCTTGAGCACAACATTAACACACTGTTTGTTTTCCCAGTGAATACTCGGGGTCACAGCAGGTCATGGATAGCACAAAACAACACTAAAATACGACATCGTACAAAACTAAACTAAAAGGAAGGAGTTATACCTCATCTAGTCCACTCAAGGCAGCACAAACTTCCCGACGTCGTCAAAATCCCATTTTGCTCGGTTCATCACGTAGATGAGGAGATGGGGATTAAGTTTTGTGAAGGGAGTGTAGGGTTTTGGGGAGTGTTTTGAGATAGATCTTGGGTTCTTTGAGGAGGGTTGTGGGGTTGAGGAGATGAGGAAGAAGGTGTTGGATATATATGCTCTAGAGGCCTTCATTGTATAGGATGCTAGGGATATGTATGTACATGACAGTCTTGCTTGATATGATAGTACGCTATTTGGTTTGTCTTTTTCTTAACGTATGATATATTTTACTTGGTGTTTATATATATATATATATCTTGATAAAGCCGATAGGGTGTTTGTCTGACTACCGGCGTTGTGATGGCAGTCATACTAGTGGGAGCTGGATAGTCAATAGGCACACCCTTAGATGTCCCTGCTCGTAGGAGTATCGAGACTGGGCATTGATACTCCGGAGTAGACTAGTGTATACATATCTAGACCCTGAGGAGGGGCGATGGATTGGTCACTGGATGTGAATACACCGGACAGGACTCGCCGAGAACTGACTGGATGGTATTATACCTAACATCAGATAGCAGTTCTCAGGTGACATGTGTGCAGATAGTCCGTTGACTTAAGGTCGTCATTTGTCTCGTGTGAGTTCCAACTGTGCTTTGATTGCTACCCTACCACGATTCAAAGGAGTCGTGCAAACAGGTTTTAGTTGGGCACAGTCCCGAGCCACATGGAGGCAGTGAGCGACTGTTAGGGATTCGTCTCTCCCGGTATAGGGAGTTGATATCGCACGGTGATCGGTTGGTCTTTACCATAAGTCCCTGGCCAGGGCTGATTGAGAATTATTGATGGACTGATCAGTAGATTCTCGGATGGTCTTGAGCCATGCCGACATGACTTGTACGGTTATTAGGGGTCTGACGTCCACCACCTCCCTAGACCATACATGCGATACTCTTAGATGAACAGACCGGACTGCGCGGATATTGTCCCGGACAGGCTCAGTAGGATTTCGGATGGGTTACCTCATCGGCTTTCTTATCGACAACTACCTGGGGACCGTTACGTACTGCTAGTGCCGCTTGCGGTATGTGGTTAAACCCACTGCCAGCATAGTAGTCGAGTCTTTAGAGTCCCACATAGAGATTTCCTAAACCCAGGCGAAAAGATAAAGAGGTCGTATGGTTTTATGACAAAGGTTCGGACGCATACGTGTTTAAACGCACGTACGACATTCGGACAGTTTTTACTAGCCGGCTTTGGTTTAAGCCAGATTCTAGTATCGGGTTATTGGATTTATACAGTCTAAAGTTTTTCCGTGTTTTCACGGATGCGAGGGGCGTTCTCGTAATTTCCAAGAAGCTTCTAGAAGGATGTGACATGAGGGGTTGAGTTGGTATTTTCATTAATTGTTTTAGTGACTCATTCATATGATTCATCATATCATTAAATGCATCATTAATGCATCATTAATGATCTAATGACTCACATGAAGAATCACTCTCCTTGAATAAATGATGCATGGTGAATAATCATTTAATTGATATTATTTGATAATTCATTATGTATCATATATTCAATTGAGAAGCTTTTTATTCTCATTATCATCTCCATCTTCTCTCTCCTCAAGCTCTCTCTCCTTCACCAAACCCTAATCCTACCACTCATGAGTTGAGAACAAGGATTAGGAAAGACTAAACACTCCATAACCAATCTCTACATCATCTTAGTTCCTTTATTAGAAACTAGAGAAACTAAGTAACCTCAAGTTTAGAGGTTATAGCTTGGATTAGGGTTCTCGGGTGGATCGTCTATCACGGAAAGGAGGACGTGGAGATCCAAGGAGGCCATAGAGATCGTAAAGACGAAGGACTAGAATCGTTTGGTATAATCTTTTAACATAGTAGCTTAGAACTCTATGCTTTTTGTTAATTATCGTTTAGCAAAGATCTTCGGTTAGTAGATGTTCGCTTTATAAACAAGATCGTTTTTCATATTTCTGCCTCCCCGCAACTCGTGGGGTGTTTCACATCGATTATAGTGGTATCAGAGCCTCACTAAACAATAATTAACACACTTGCAAAGTTGTATGAATTTCGAACGGAAAACAAACCGAAAAAAACCCCGATATCATATAGTTTCTGTCGTTTTTAAAATGAGGTCCAAAATTTTTTCATGGACCTCCAGAATGACCCACATGAAAATATAAGAACACACAAGAAAAATGGGCACCTGAATCGGCCAAAGAGCCACGGAACCGCGGCCGATCCCACCGATCCGCCGCGGATCCGCGGCTGAGTTGGGGCCGATTCAGCCCAGTTTTCTTCTGTGCATCTGCTGTGATATTTGGTATTTTCTGGTATTTTTTAATTTTTGCTCAGGTTTCAGATTTACAGAGAAGTATTGGAGCAAAATTAAATGTGTTTAATCGATCGAAATTATATGGTGTTTGCCTGTCTGATTATATCTGTGAAATGTTTTATGTGTTCATAAACCTCCCCTAACTGCTAGTATGTCGGTTACCAGGGGGTTGCACATATCTGTGATGTTATATATAACTGTTTGTGTATATAAACTGTATTGGACTGTTGTGGTGATTAGCCGGGTTTTGTGATGGGTTATTGTATTAATTCATTCGATATAATTGTAATAAGTTGTAATATTATTTTGTGGGGCACATCCAGGTTGCGGTTGTAGCCACCGTTGTATTATTCTTTTTACTGTTTTTGCTCCTAGGATTGACCCAAGGTGGGGTACACAAACTACCGGGTATTTTGAAGTGTTGAGGTAGACCGCTTCACTTCTGGTACTTCGCGGGTAGTTTGTCGTACCCGTAGGGGTCTGGGGTGGGGTAAATGGCTATTCATCACAACTGTGTAATCCGTATTTCGTTGCAGGCTAAAAAGAAACGCGGATTGCTTGCAAATCCAATATTGTTTATCTGTGATCTGGAATGCCTATTATTGCGTCTGACGAATGTACAGTATCTATATATGATAGCTATTTAGACGTCACTTATGTTTTACACCCGCGCTAGCCCAGCTCCCGCTCTGTCGTTAGTTAAGTAACCCAACGGGTGATGACGGGACCCAGTGGCGAATGCGGATGGCATTAGAGGACGTTGTATTTTCGTTGTTATCTGTAATGATAGGTTAATTGATGGGACGCATTATTATTAATGCAAAGAAAATAAAACCTAAACTGAATCCTTGGAACAATTTCTAAAACCACTCGGTTTTCTTGAAAAAGCAAATTTTAAATGCAGAGCTTAAACCACTCCTTTTAAATAAAAGCTATCTTTGTTCCTTCGATCATATCAAGTTCATTACGTTAACGGTTTTTTGCCAAAAACCAGCCGTAACCCTCCGTCGTTTCTGATAGACAGCACATCGTATTCATGCTATACTTCTTGGCCTATGTCAAGGCATAGTGTATGGTAGCAGTGTGTGTGCCTGTTTGTTGCATAGATAGATGCATTTGTTTAAGACAGACGTACACCTTGTTGGCCTATGTCAAGGGCTTGTACGATGTACTTGAGTTGATCAGGACAACGACGGGTAGAACTTGACTTGCGTCTTATGACTTGTTGGCCTACGTCAAGGTCTATAAGAGCTTGAGGTAAAAATCACATCGGGAGTTTCAAACATAAAGGAAACTTGCAGATTTAGCATACCTTCTGGAGTGTGGTGACTAGAGTAGCTTCCATCTAGGGCATCATGCAATGATAGTTGGATCCCGATCCCACTGATGAGTAGGATTACTCTCAGGAATTTTTCTCACTTATCAATCAATGCTATAAACCAAGTAGGTGACTAGAAAGGTGTTAGAGGGGCTACGCCTCCAGGGAAAAGAGGTTATTTAATTAAGGAACTTCGCGAAAGCATTGGAAAACCTCCCTCGAAGTACCAACACTAGCCTGGCTGAAAGGTTAAGCAAGTATTGTGACGTGTGATAAAATCCTGACTAGTTCTTCTTTTTGGTTTTGAAGAAGAATTTGAGGAAACAGTGGGAGCCATCCTGTTTAGATAAATTAATAAACCAATCTAAACTTGCAAGAAGCATATACTGAGTGTTTTCTTTTCTCTCTCTCTGGCAGCTACCATGACTGGACTAAAACTATTACTTGAAATATACTGACCGGGCAGAACTATAAAGATTGGCTAAGGAACGTCAATATTGCACTGACTTATGACAAAGTAGCATATGTTACCACCACTGTTCCTCCCCTTATCCCTGGACCAGATTCCTCAGTTGTGGACAGGGAAGTCCGCAAAGCCTGGGATCTAGATTGTAAGCGAGCTAAGTGTATCGTGCTGGTGTCCATGAACAATGAACTCCAGAAACAGCACGAGAGTATGGATATTGTATCCATCTTTCTCCATGTCAAAGAATTGTATGGGGAGCACTCCCGTATTGCGTGGTACGAAACCTCAAGGAAACTATTCCGAATGAGGTTAGCTCCAGGATCGCCTGTAGGAGAGCACGTCCTCAAAATGATCATCCTCATTAAGGAACTCGCAAACCTGGGATGCGTGCTAGAGAACGATTTGTATATCGACTTAATTTTGCAGTCCCTTCCCCACACCTTCTCTCAGTTCGTGCTGAACTTCAACATGCACGAAATGGAAGCTGATCTTCTAAAGCTCCTCAATATGTTGAGGGTAGCAGAGACCTCCTTGAAAAAGGAGAAGACCCCCGTTCTGTATGTTGGCCAATCATCTTCTTCTAAATCTAAAGCGAAATCTGAAGAGAAGAAGAAGATGAAAGCCACCAAACCGAAAGGTGGGGTCAAGAAGGTGCAGGGAACGAACAAGGCAGGAAGGGCGAAGACAGAAAAGAATGAATGCTTCTATTGTCACAAGCAAGGGCACTGGAAGAAGGATTTTCAGGCCTTCAAAGCCAAGGACATGAAGCAAGTAGTTGCTTCTACTTCAGGTGTGTTTGTAATCGAAAATTGTTTTTCAGTTAACTCTACATCATGGGTACTTCATACCGGTTCTGGTTCTCATATCTGTAATTCATTGCAGGATTTGAGAAATAGTAGAGTGCTGGGAACAGGTGATATGACTCTCTGGATGGGCAATGGAATGCATGTAGATGCAATTGCAATAGGGGAATATCACCTAGGGTTGACTAGTGGACACATTTTGGTGTTGTACAGCTGTTTTAGTATTCCCAGTATATTGTGTAATATTATATCAGTATCTTTGTTATCGAATGAAGGATATAGTTTTGCGCTTGAAAGAAATGTTATGAACATTCACCTAAATCAAGAACAGATTGGGTATGGCACACTGGAAAACGGCATATACATACTTAATCAACCTCAAATTTTCAATATTCAAAACACGCGTAAAAGAAAGGCTCCAGATTCGAATCAAGCCTTCCTATGGCATTGTAGACTTGGTCATATAAATGAAACAAGGTTGACTAAGTTACATAAAGATGGATATCTAGATCCGTTTGAATATTCATCATATGCAACTTGTCAATCATGTATCAAAGGAAAAATGACCAAATCTCCGTTCACCGGACACGGAGAAAGAGCCACTGAACTCTTGGGACTTGTACACAGTGATGTATGTGGTCCGATGTCTACGCATGCACGAAGTGGTCACTCCTACTTCATCACTTTTACTGATGACTCATTTTGGTATGTACATGTGTTCTTAATGAAGCATAAATCCGAGGCTTTTGAGAAGTTTAAGGAGTATAAAAATGAAGTAGAGAAACAAACTGGTAAAAGCATCAAGACACTTCGATCTGATCGAGGTGGAGAATACTTAAGTACCAGTTTCCTTGAATGCTTAAAAGAGAATGGAATTCTCTCTCAGCTTACTCCGCCTTATACACCTCAGCATAATGGTGTTTCAGTAAGGAGGAATCGCACGCTATTAGATATGGTGCGTTCAATGATGAGTAGTGCTGAGTTGCCACTTTCCTTCTGGGGATTTGCTCTACAATCAGCCGCATACCTATTGAATAGAGTTCCAACTAAGTCAGTACCTACCACTCCATATGAAATGTGGAGCGGGAAGAGACCATATCTCAAGTATATTAAGATATGGGGGTGTCCAGTATATGTTAAAAAGCATAAACCGGACAAGCTCGAGGCACGATCGGTTTTATGCAAGTTTGTAGGATACCCCAAGCATTCAAGAGGGTATATGGTCTACCACACTGAAGAACAAAAGGTGTTTGTCGCTCGTCACATTATCTTCTTAGAAAGCGAATTTCTTGCAAAAGAAATTAGTAGGAGCGCGGTAGAGTTGGAAGATATTCCAGAACCTCAAACTGCTACCGAGGACTTAGTAGAACCTCAGATTTCAATAGAACATGATGAACCAACGCCACTCCGCAGATCTAGCAGGCTTTCTCATCCTCCTGAAAGATACTATGGTTTTCTTCTAGATGGGGATCGAGTGGATTGCATCATCGATGATGATGAGCCTACTAGTTTTCAGCCGGCTATTACGAGTAGTGACTCGGTAAAATGGCTGGATGCTATGAGATCCGAAATGGAATCCATGTACACCAATAAAGTATGGACTTTAGAAGTTGCTCCTCCTGGAGTAAAACCAGTTGGGTGCAAATGGATCTTCAAAAAGAAGATTGGTGCGTTTGGACAAGTGGAAACCTAAAAAGCGAGACTCGTAAGAAAAGGTTTTCGTCAAAGACCAGGATTGGACAATGATGAAACCTTTTCACCTGTAGCTATGCTTAAATCCATTCGGATCCTGCTTGCGATTGCTTCCTTCCATGACTATGAAATCTGGCAGATAGACGTAAAAACTGCTTTTCTAAATGGACATTTAGAAGAAAGTGTTTACTTGGATCAACCAGAAGGTTTCTTAGAAAGTGGGAGCAGCGGAAGAGTCTGCAAGTTGCTTAAATCCATTTATGGATTAAAGAAAGCATCGCGAAGTTGGAACATCTGCTTTGATGAGACAGTCAAAGAATTTGACTTTATCAAAAATGTAGATGAACCATGTATTTATAGGAAGATTGTAGAAGGAGCAGTAGTCTTCCTCGTTTTATACGTCGACGGCATACTACTGATAGGGAATGATATCCATATGCTACAATCAGTAAAGCACTTCTTGTCACAGAAATTCTCTATGAAAGACTTGGGAGATGCATCATACATTCTAGGCATTAAGATCTATCGTGATAGATCTAATAGAATGTTGGGACTTTCACAGTCCAGGTATATAGACACTATACTAAAGAGATTTAGTATGGAAGATTCCAAGCGCGGCAATATGCCCGCTTGTCATGGAATCACCCTCTCCAAAGAGATGTCTCCAAACACTGATGAAGAGAAGGCTCGCATGAGCATTATACCCTACGCTTCGGCGGTAGGATCAATAATGTATGCGATGTTATGTACCAGACCGGATGTAGCTTACGCACTTTGTGTGGTAAGCAGGTATCAGTCTGACCCAGGTGAGAAACATTGGATATCGGTAAAGAACATTCTCAAGTACCTAAGAAGGACTAAGGAGATGTTCTTGATTTACGGTAATGGGGACCTCCAGGTTGAGGCTTTTACCGACTCCGGATTCTAAAGTGACAAAGATGATTCTAAATCCATTTCGGGTTTTGTGTTACCCTCAATGGAGGGGCGGTATGTTGGAGGAGTTCCAAACAGGATACCGTCGCAGACTCAACTATGGAGACTGAGTATATAGCTGCTAGTGAAGCCGCAAAAAAGGCTGTCTGGATGAGGAAGTTCATTTCTGAACTTCAGGTGGTTCCGTCCATTGCCAATCCAATACCTTTGTATTGCGATAACAATGGCGCTGTAGCTTTACCGATGGAACCAAGGTCCCATCAGAAATCCAGGCATATCTTAAAGCGGTTTCACCTGATCAGGGAGATCATGGATCGTCGGGAGATCGAGATACGGAGAGTGGACACAAAAGACAACACGCAGATCCATTCACCAAGGCCATCCCTCAAGTGCAGTTCGAGAGGCTGTTTGAGATGTTGGGCATGCGGTACGCCAGCAACTGGATCTGGTAGAGACAGTGGGTACTCATTGCGCCAATTATAGGCCTTAGTGCAAGTGGGAGATTGTTTGATATATATGCCCTAGAGGCCTTCATTGTATAGGATGCTAGGGATATGTATGTACATGACAGTCTAGCTTGATATGATAGTACGCTATTTGGTTTGTCTTTATCTTAACGTATGATATATTTTACTTGGTGTTTATATATATATATATCTTGATAAAGCCCATAGGGTGTTTGTCTGACTACCGGCGTTGTGATGGCAGTCATACTAGTGGGAGCTGGATAGTCAATAGGCACACCCTTAGATGTCCCTGGTCGTAGGAGTATCGAGACTGGACATTGATACTCCGGAGTAGACTAGTATAAACATATCTAGACCTTGAGGAGGGGCGATGGATTGGTCCCGCAGCCATTGGTGGAGTGCACCTAAGATTGTATACAGATGCTCATTGGATGTGAGTACACCGGACAGGACTCGCCGAGAATTGACTGGATGGTATTATACCTAACGTCAGATAGCAGTTCTCAGGTGACATGTGTGCAGATAGTACGTTGACTTAAGGTCATCATTTGTCTCGTGTGAGTTCCCACTGTGCTTTGATTGCTACCCTACCACGATTCAAAGGAGTCGTGCAAACAGGTTTTAGTTGGGCACAGTCCCGAGCCACATGGAGGCACTGAGTGACTGTTAGGGATTCGTCTCTCCCGGTATAGGGAGTTGATATCGCACGGTGATCGGTTGGTCATTACCATAAGTCCCTGGCCAGGGCTGATTGAGAATTACTGATGGACTGATCAGTAGATTCGAATAGTCTTGAGCCATGCCGACACGACTTGTACGGTTATTAGGGGTCTGACATCCACCACCTCCCTAGACCATACATGCGATACTCTTAGATGAACAGACCGGACTGCGCGGATATTGTCACTGACAGGCTCAGTAGGATTTCGGATGGGTTACTGATTGATATGAGATTTTACGATCAAAAATATTAATACCGCAATCAGAAACGGCGTCGCTTCGCAGCTAGCCGGTGAGTGCGGGTCGATCCACAGAGACGGGTAAATTCCTTTAGTGTGTTTTAACGAGTTGATTCTATTTGTCGTTTTGGTTTTATAAAAATCTAGATCTAAAACTTAATTAATCTAATTTAAATTCTTGCTAGGGTTAGGCTTAGAGGAAGTTTTGGAGATTGATGTTTCCTTCACCGCTTTCAATGCCGTATTCTAGATCCATTAGGTGTTATAGTAATTATCGATAAAGTGGATACGACTCTCTTGGGATGATGTTTTCTTCCTCTAGATTCGTATCCTTCCTTTATCGTTAATTACCCTAACCCCCATGGAAAACGCGCGCAACCGGCCCTTTATACTGCGGTTCACCGTTACCTCGAGGGGTAGGGTGCCGCAGGGAGCGGTTGTGCGCGCATGCATGGAGTTCTTAATGGGTTAGGCATTGAAAGGGGTGAGAGATCTCATCTCTCAACCCTTTCCCTAAGGCTAACCCTAACAAGCGAGGAGACTACTCGCTCATTAGGGGATGAGAAGACATTATAATTAAAAGAATAAAATACTTACTAATGGTGATGGCTCCCTCCAAGCGATAAAGAACAGATCTGAATGTCACTTCCAGAATTTCTGAATTTTATTTATTGAAAAGAGGCATAAAATTTTTTAGATCTAAAATTACAATTTATAGGAAAATAGGAAACCTAGGGTTACAGACTCTCACGCACGCGCAATTACAGATTTGACCCCTGAGAATCCCAACAACAGAACAGTCGCGCCGCCTCAGAAAATTTCCACCGACACGCGCTCTTAATGGCCGCGTAACCGCGGCGCCATCATGGGTTTGGCCGCGGTTCCGCGGCCAAACTGAGGAGTTGGGATCTGAGCTTTTGTGGGCTTTTTCCTTGGCTCTTTGGGCTTCTGTTTTTACTCTTCTTTTCTCTGTTGGACTTCTGGATCTTCTCCAGATTTTTAGTGAAGACTTGTATTGGGCTTTTTAACCGTTTCACTTGACTTTTTGGACCTTGCACTGTTCTTCGACTGGGCTTGACTAGGGTCCGTCTACTTGCTGGTCAAAAAGTCCCTTTATCTGTTGTTTTGTGTCTTTTTCACTGTATTTGCTCCAGAAACCTGTAACCTGTAATATGCAACAAACGTGCGTCAAGAGTACCTGTTTACTTATAAAAAGGATAAGAATAGGGGAATGATAAATGCAATATTATGGTCTGAACAAATACCCCCAAACTTACCTTTTGCTCGTCCTCGAGCAAACTTATTATTCTAAAATCCTAACCGCACTTTCGCAGGGAAACGCGATTGCACTGAGCTTGTGCAACAAGCCGTTAAACCTCTAGGTGTCCCTAGTAGGAGGAGTGTTGTCTCCTGAGGGTTTTCAGCGGATTACACCCACAAAATCCTATCAACTCGGCCCATTGATTTTAGTTCTCCAATTAGGTTTTCTAATAAGGAATTCTATTATCTTCTACTTGTAAATTATCCACCCATATTCTTCACGCTTCCTCATTATTTAACTTAAGATTATATATGTTATGTAGACTTACTTAGCTTTCGGCATTTCCTAAGTTTTCCTTCTAGGGTTTTATCTCCACTTAGGAATTTCTATCAACTCTACTAAAGATACAAGTTCTATTCTTCATTCCTCTCTCTTATCTAAATTCCAATCACATACCCCTACGTGTGTGTATAGATCACCCCTACACTCGGAAATTCAATTCAAGCAATCATGCCCTTGTCCATTGTCCAAAGTACTAATTAGTTGGTGAATTTAAATGAAATTTGCTTACACATCCTTCATGCGACCGTTAATACTTCTTGAGGTACCAACGACCGATTACAAAATGCGCTTGCACTTTAAAGCGTACTTCCTAGTCTTTGCAACACCCAAGGCTTTAGCAGTGACTCCCAAACCAGTTGGTCTAAGGCACTAGGTGATGAAGCACCCTCGCTAAATATTTTTCTATTTTTACAGCCTTAAGTAATCACAAAAACCAGTGTCCATTTTTTTCTTTATTTTCTTCGTACTAAGGACTTTAGACAAGAGTATTTCAAGGTCTCTTCTACTATTCCAAGTTTCAAGGTGCGTGATTGTGCAAATAGTAGGGTATACGTTTTCAGAATCTAGACTTAAGCGAGGAACTATTTTTCAAACTTATACTTTAATTAGAACATCAATACTCTTCCCTTGTTTCGACTTAGCCCAAGAAGTGAACCCAAAATTTGCCTATTTCTAAATAAACTACAAGGCATATACTTTATACCGTTAAACTTTAAGGAAGGTTATTTTTAGGGTTTTTAATTCACTAAGTCAAAGATCTAGTTGTTCCTAGCCAGTTAACCTATTTGTCAAACTCAAGTCAATTAGCCAAAATTGAATACAATTATTTTTATAATTTTTTTGAAATTTTTCAATTTTTATGGGTTTTCAAATAGGTATGCAAATGTACAAATGAATGCGAAGGAAGAAGACGTACCGAGCATACCCCCAAACTTGAACTTGACAGTGTCCTCACTGTCATGCTAAACCAAGAGGGTCAAAATACCGATACTCCCCTGTTTATTTATTTATAATTTTTTTAATGTTTTGAATTTTATTTTTTTTTATAGAAAAAGAAAACAAAAGGATATATACATATATACAAAGGTTCCCCCCAAACTTAAGCTTGGCCTTACACAAGCCAAAGGTTAGCACCAACCATTCAAAAATCTTATCGTGGTAATGGTATAGTTGGTGCAAGAATAGGGTGTGGAGAAAAGAAATGAGAAACACGCGAGACCGTGTGGGAAGAGGGGTAGAATACGGTCTCGGTGGAGGAGAAGAATGGCGGAAAGGAGAAAGAAGTGGAGTACGATCTTGAGGGTTTAAATCGAGTGAATAAATTAGCGCAATATGTGATGAACGATGTGTTAAAAGCGATTGCGCTAACCTACCAACCCGTCAGGAAATGGGGTCAAATCCCTCAAGATTCGTAAGAAAACATGGGTATGCCGAACTTGGTATAGGAGATGAAAGCGTAACGGTCATTTGTTCGGTCGGAACAATAGGAAGGAGGGAGGGTGATATAACAGTCAAAGGTTCAGGAGGCTGAATTGGAAAATCTGACACATCAAATAAAAATGGTTCAACCTCGATATTATCCTCAAGACTCTCCTCGGTACTATCCTCAATATTTAATTCATCCATGCCATTATCATCAAAGTCTAGACGCATATGAGATTCGGGGGAAACATTTAATAACTCAGGATGATGATTTGAACATAAAATTTCTATTAAATCGACAGGTTCATCATCCGAAATATTCCCGGCGTCTATATCCTCAATCAAGTGAAAATTAATTTCTTTAGACACTTCATCCACAGCATGGATATTTATCAATGTAGGTTCTAGAGTGGAGGTGTAAAGATCGAAAGGATAGGTGCGGTTTCACTCGAAAGGGGTTCCTCACAATTTGGCAAATCAAACACTACAAAATCGCACAACTCATTTTTATTTTCAACTGGTGAATCATTTGGAACAATCGATGGAAAACCGGAGTTGTGGGCTTCAATTGGGTAAGGGTAGGTTTGATTTGAAAATCCTCTCTCATTCTCACTCTGTCCAACTGCCGCCTTATACATTGAAAAATTCGGAGCTAGCGGGACACTAGCTACCGGTTCACTAGGCTGCATAAGGGCGGCCATGGATGCTTCCACATTCCTCATTATTTTATTTGTTACAGCAATATATGCTTCCAGCGACTCTTCCAAACTAGACTTAGGTGGTGAGGGGGTTTCAGTAAAAGATTCAAAATTGGTTGGGTATGTGAAACTCCCTAATGGCTGTGTTGAAACAGGGTCTAGTGAAGGTGGGAAGGTCGGGTATGACTGGTAGGAAGTGGGTGGTAAGACAGGAGTAGGGTCAACATATGGATAAGAAGGTGAATAATCGTGTGGATCCCTAAAACTAGATGAGTGGAGAGGGGTGAAAGATCGACTGCGAGATTGAGCAATATGCTCAGCAATGGACATCGGCCTAGGAGTGACAGAAGGACTTGAAGAAGTGGTATCAACATATGTAGGTTGTAAAGGTTGACTCGGTTGACACAAAGTGGGTTGAAAAGTCAAACTATTTCTCCTAGACGCCTCTATTTGATCTTTCAACGAAATCTTTGGCAAGGAGGGATCATTTTTAAATTGACCGAAACAATTGACGAACGACGCAAAGTTAGGTTCGGGATACCAAGATTCGGCAAGAGATTTATGATGTGGGGTACACATGATAGAAGAATGCAAGGATTTCTTAGGGACAAAATTTTTGCAAGTTTTTAAAAGATTTTTCTTTAATTTTTTATTGGAGAGTTTTGCAATAAGGCTTTAGAAAACGGACTCGTGACACAAAAATGTATCAACCACACATGCACAATCAGACCTAGATCTAGGGTTGCCTAGGTCTACTAGACAGCTCCTAACTAGGGCTAGAAATAGACCTCAAACCGTCTCTTCACGGACAAATACGGCCAGGTAAGTGGGAAGGAACCACCACTACAGTGGGCCTAATTAAAAACCACTAGCCTAGACACCGCAATGTCGGTTAGGATAAACGGCCGATGCCTACCCTAGTCCTTTTCCTATTGAGCTCGCTGTCCTTAGGTCTGAGTCTAATCTTTTTTAATTAAAGGTGGTCGATGCAAAATGCTTAGGTGTTTTCTGGGGTCCTGGGAAGGGTGATGAGATCCCTATCCAATCTGAGTTTGGTCAATTAGCCCCTTAGAGTCCGATTAAAATATGCAAAACAACAAAATCACTTGCAATCAATTTTTAGCGCGGCGCAAAGAAACCTGCAGAAATCTGTTATTTAGAAGGGGGAGAAAGACTTTTTACGCAAAGAACCCTACAGAAATTTTTTACAGAGAGATATACTTTAGGTTGCAGAGGGAAGAAAGAGAGACAAACCCACAAAAATTGGTGCGCTGATGTGGCAGGATGAGCGCGGATCCGCGGCGGGAACGCTGTTTACGCGGCGGAAGCGCGGTCAGGGGGTGGGATCGTTCTCTGGAAAAATTTATGTGGTTCTGCACTTTCAATTGCTCTCTGTTCTTATGTACCAAATTTTTATTTGCCCTCTGTAAAATTCCAGATCCTTGATTCTTCGCTGTTCCTGCAAGATCCAAAAGATACACCCTTCAAACAGATCAAATTTGATTATTTTTTTATTTTTTTTTATATTTTCAGATTTTTATAATTTTTAAAATTTATATCAACCCGAAAATTCACAAAAAGAAAGATTACGCCGTCCCCGGCAACGGCGCCATTTGATTGATATGAGATTTTACGATCAAAAATATTAATACCGCAATCAGAAACGGCGTCGCTTCGCAGCTAGCCGGTGAGTGCGGGTCGATCCACAGAGATGGGTAAATTCCTTTAGTGTGTTTTAACGAGTTGATTCTATTTGTCGTTTTGGTTTTATAAAAATCTAGATCTAAAACTTAATTAATCTAATTTAAATTCTTGCTAGGGTTAGGCTTAGAGGAAGTTTTGGAGATTGATGTTTCCTTCACCGCTTTCAATGCCGTATTCTAGATCCATTAGGTGTTATAGTAATTATCGATAAAGTGGATACGACTCTCTTGGGAAGATGTTTTCTTCCTCTAGATTCGTATCCTTCCTTTATCGTTAATTACCCTAATCCCCATGGAAAACACGCGCAACCGGCCCTTTATACTGCGGTTCACCGTTACCTCGAGGGGTAGGGTGCCGCAGGGAGCGGTTGTGCGCGCATGCATGGAGTTCTTAATGGGTTAGGCATTGAAAGGGGTAAGAGATCTCATCTCTCAACCCTTTCCCTAAGGCTAACCCTAACAAGCGAGGAGACTACTCGCTCATTAGGGGATGAGAAGACATTATAATTAAAAGAATAAAATACTTACTAATGGTGATGGCTCCCTCCAAGCGATAAAGAACAGATCTGAATGTCACTTCCAGAATTTCTGAATTTTATTTATTGAAAAGAGGCATACAATTTTTTAGATCTAAAATTACAATTTATAGGAAAATAGGAAACCTAGGGTTACAGACTCTCGCGCACGCGCAATTACAGATTTGACCCCTGAGAATCCCAACACCAGAACAGTCGCGCAGCCTCAGAAAATTTCCACCGACACGCGCTCTTAATGGCCGCGGAACCGCGGCGCCATCATGGGTTTGGCCGCGGTTCCGCGGCCAAACTGAGGAGTTGGGATCTGAGCTTTTGTGGGCTTTTTCCTTGGCTCTTTGGGCTTCTGTTTTTACTCTTCTTTTCTCTGTTGGACTTCTGGATCTTCTCCAGATTTTTAGTGAAGACTTGTATTGGGCTTTTTAACCGTTTCACTTGACTTTTTGGACCTTGCACTGTTCTTCGACTGGGCTTGACTAGGGTCCGTCTACTTGCTGGTCAAAAAGTCCCTTTATCTGTTGTTTTGTGTCTTTTTCATTGTATTTGCTCCAGAAACCTGTAACCTGTAATATGCAACAAACGTGCGTCAAGAGTACCTGTTTACTTATAAAAGGATAAGAATAGGGGAATGATAAATGCAATATTATGGTCTGAACAGTTACCTCATCGGCTTTCTTATCGACAACTACCTGGGGACCGTTACGTACATCTAGTGCCGCTTGCGATCTGTGGTTAAACCCACTGCCAGCATAGTAGTTGAGTCATTAGAGTCCCACACAGAGATTTCCCAAACCCAGGCGAAAAGATATAGAGGTCGTATGGTTTTACGACAAAGGTTCGGACGCATACGTGTTTAAACGCACGTACGACATTCGGAAGTTTTTACTAGCCGGCTTTGGTTTAAGCCAGATTCTAGTATCGGGTTATTGGATTTATACAGTCTAAAGTTTTTCCGTGTTTTTACGGATACGAGGGGCGTTCTCGTAATTTTCGAGAAGCTTTTAGAAGAATGTGATATGAGGGGTTGAGGTGGCATTTTCATTAATTGTTTTAGTGACGCATTCATATGATTCATCATATCATTAAATGCATCATTAATGATCTAATGACTCACATGATGAATCACTCTCCTTGAATAAATGAAGCATGGTGAATAATCATTTAATTGATATTATTTGATAATTCATTATGTATCATATATTCAAGTGAGAATCTTTTTATTCTCATTATCATCTCCACCTTCTCTCTCCTCAAGCTCTCTCTCCTTCACCAAACCCTAATCCTACCACTCATGAGTTAAGAACAAGGATTAGGAAAGACTAAACACTCCATAACCAATCTCTACATCATCTTAGTTCCTTTATTAGCAACTAGAGAAACTAAGTAACCTCAAGTTTAGAGGTTATAGCTTGGAGTAGGGTTCTCGGGTGGATCGTCTATTACGGAAAGGAAGCCGAGGAGGACGTGGAGATCCAAGGAGGACATAGAGATCGTAAAGACAAAGGACTAGAATCGTTTGGTATAATCTTTTAACATAGTAGCTTAGAACTCTATGCTTTTTGTTAATTATCGTTTAGCAAAGATCTTTGGTTAGTCGATGTTCGCTTTATAAACAAGATCGTTTTTCATATTTCCGCCTCCCCGCAACTCGTGGGGTGTTTCACATCGACTTACAGAGGTATCAGAGCCTCACTAAACAATAATTAACTCACTTGCAAAGTTGTATGAATTTCGAACGGAAAACAAACCGAAAAAACCCCGATATCATATAGTTTCTGTCGTTTTTAAAATGAGGTCCAAAAATTTTTCAAGGACCTCCAGAATGACCCACATGAAAATATAAGAACACACAAGAAAAATGGGCTCCTGAATCGGCCAAAGAGCCGCGGAACCGCGGCCGATCCCACCGATCCGCCGCGGATCCGCGGCCGAGTTGGGGCCGATTCAGCCCCGTTTTCTTCTGTGTATCTGCTGTGATATTTGGTATTTTCTGGTATTTTTTAATTTTTTCTCAGGTTTCAGATTTACAGAGAAGTATTGGAGCAAAATTAAATGTGTTTAATCGATCGAAATTTTATGGTGTTTTCCTGTTTGATTATATCTGTGAAATGTTTTATATGTTCGTAAACCTCCCCTAACTGCTAGTATGTCAGTTAGCAGGGGGTTGCACATATCTGTGATGTTATATATAACTGTTTATGTATATAAACTGTATTGGACTGTTGTGGTGATTAACCGGGTTTTGTGATGGGTTATTGTATTAATTCATTCGTTGTAATTGTAATAAGTTGTAATATTATTTTACGGGGCACATTCAGGTTGCGGTTGTAGTCACCGTTGTATTATTCTTTTTACTGTTTTTGCTCCTAGGATTGACCCAAGGTGGGGTACACAAACTACCGGGTATTTTGAAGTGTTGAGGTAGACCGCTTCACTTCTGGTACTTGGCGGGTTGTTTGCCATACCCGTAGGGGTCTGGGGTGGGATAAATGGCTATTCATCACAACTGTGTAATCCGTATTTCGTTGCAGGCTCAAAAGAAATGCGGATTGCTTGCAAATCCAATATTGTTTATCGGTGATCTGGAATGCCTATTATTGCGTCTGACGAATGTACAGTATCTAAATATGATAGCTATTTAGACGTCACTTATGTTTTACACCCGCGCTAGCCCAGCCCCTGCTCTGTCGTTAGTTAAGTAACTTAACGGGTTATGACGGGACCCAGTGGGGAATGCGGATGGAATAAGAGGACGTTGTATTTTCGTTGTTATCTGTAATGATAGGCTAATTGATGGGACGCATTATTATTAATGCAAAGAAAATAAAACCTAAACTGAATCGTTGGAACAATTTCTAAAACCATTCGGTTTTCTTGAAAAAGCAAATTTTAAATGCGGAGCTTAAACCACTCCTTTTAAATAAAAGCTATCTTTGTTCCTTCGATCATATCAAGTTCATTACGTTAACGGTTTTTTGCCAAAAACTAGCCGTAACCCTCCGTCGTTTCTGATAGACAGCACATCGTATTCATGCTATACTTGTTGGCCTACGTCAAGGCATAGTGTATGGTAGCAGTGTGTGTGCCTGTTTGTTGCATAGATAGATGCATTAGTTTAAGACAGACGTACACCTTGTTGGCCTATGTCAAGGGCTTGTACGATGTACTTGAGTTGATCAGGACAACGACGGGTAGAACTTGACTTGCGTCTTATGACTTGTTGGCCTACGTCAAGGTCTATAAGAGCTTGGGGTAAAAATCACATCGGGAGTTTCAAACATAAAGGAAACTTGCAGATTTAGCATACCTTCTGGAGTGTGGTGACTAGAGTGGCTTCCATCTAAGGCATCATGCAATAATAGTTGGATCCCGATCCCACTTATGAGTTGGATTACTCTCGGGAATTTTTCTCACTTAACAATCAATGCTATAAACCAAGTAGGTGACTAGAAAGGTGTTAGAGGGGCTACGCCTCCAGGGAAAAGAGGTTATTTAATTAAGGAACTTCGCGAAAGCGTTGGAAAACATCCCTCAATGTACCAACACTAACCTGGCTGAAAGGTTAAGCAAGTATTGTGACGTGTGATTAAATCCTGATTAGTTCTTCTTTTTGGTTTTGAAGAAGGATTTGAGGAAACAGTGGGAGCCATCCTGTTTAGATAAATTAATAAACCAATCTAAACTTGCAAGAAGCATATGCTGAGTGTTTTCTTTTCTCTCTCTCTGGCAGCTACCATGACTGGACTAAAACTATTACTTGAAAAAAATATACTGACCGGGCAGAACTATAAAGATTGGCTAAGGAACGTCAATATTGCACTGACTTATGACAAAGTAGCATATGTTACCACCGCTGTTCCTCCCCTTATCCCTAGACCAGATTCCTCAGTTGTGGACAGGGAAGTCCGCAAAACCTGGGATCTAGATTGTAAGCGAGCTAAGTGTATCGTGCTGGCGTCCATGAACAAAGAACTCCAGAAACAACACGAGAGTATGGATATTGTATCCATCTTTCTCCATGTCAAAGAATTGTATGGGGAGCACTCCCGTATCACGAGGTACGAAACCTCAAGGAAACTATTCCAGATGAGGTTAGCTCCAGGATCGCCTGTAGGAGAGCACGTCCTCAAAATGATCATCCTCATTGAGAAACTCGCAAATCTGGGATGCGTGCTAGAGAACAATTTGTATATCGACTTAATTTTGCAGTCCCTTCCCCACACCTTCTCTCAGTTCGTGCTGAACTTCAACATGCACGAAATGGAAGCTGATCTTCCAAAACTCCTCAATATGTTGAGGGTAGCAGAGACCTCCTTGAAAAAGGAGAAGACCCCCGTTCTGTATGTTGGCCAATCATCTTCTTCTAAATCTAAAGCGAAAGCTAAAGGGAAGAAGAAGATGAAAGCCACCGAACCGAAAGGTGGGGTCAAGAAGGTGCAGGGAACGAACAAGGCAGGAAGGGTGAAGACAGAAAAGAATGAATGCTTCTATTGTCACAAGCAAGGGCACTGGAAGAAGGATTGTCAGGCCTTCAAAGCCAAGGACATGAAGCAAGTAGTTGCTTCTACTTCAGGTGTGTTTGTAATCGAAAATTGTTTTTCAGTTAACTCTACATTATGGGTACTTGATACCGGTTCTGGTTCTCATATCTGTAATTCAATGCAGGATCTGAGAAATAGTAGAGTGCTGGGAACAGGTGATATGACTCTCCGGATGGGCAATGGAATGCATGTAGATGCAATTGCAATAGGGGAATATCACCTAGGGTTGACTAGTGGACACATTTTGGTGTTGTACAGCTATTTTTGTATTCCCAGTATGTTGTGTAATATTATATCAGTATCTTTGTTATCGAATGAAGGATATAGTTTTGCTCTTGAAAGAAATGTTATGAACATTCACCTAAATCATGAACTGATTGGGTATGGCACACTGGAAAACAGCATATACATACTTAATCAACCTCAAATTTTAAATATTCAAAACACACGTAAAAGAAAGGCTCCAGATTCGAATCAAGCCTTCCTATGGCATTGTAGACTTGGTCATATAAATGAAACAGGGTTGACTAAGTTACATAAAGATGGATATCTAGATCCGTTTGAATATTCATCATATGCAACTTGTCAATCATGTATCAAAGGAAAAATGACCAAATCTCCGTTCACCGGACACGGAGAAAGAGCCACTGAACTCTTGGGACTTGTACACAGTGATGTATGTGGTCCGATGTCTACGCATGCACGAAGTGGTCACTCCTACTTCATCACTTTTACTGATGACTTCTCTAGGTATGGACATGTGTTCTTAATGAAGCATAAATCCGAGGCTTTTGAGAAGTTTAAGGAGTATAAAAATGAAGTAGAGAAACAAACTGGTAAAAGCATCAAGACACTTCGATCTGATCTAGGTGGAGAATACTTAAGTACCAGTTTCCTTGAATGCTTAAAAGTGAATGGAATTTTCTCTCAGCTTACTCCGCCTTATACACCTCAGCATAATGGTGTATCAGAAAGGAGGAATCGCACGCTATTAGATATGGTGCGTTCAATGATCAGTAGTGCTGAGTTGCCACTTTCCTTCTGGGGATTTGCTCTAGAATCAGCTGCATACCTATTGAATAGAGTTCCAACTAAGTCAGTACCTACAACTCCATATGAAATGTGGAGCGGGAAGAGACCATATCTCAAGTATATTAAGATATGGGGGTGTCCGGTATATGTTAAAAAGCATAAACCGGACAAGCTCGAGGCACGATCGGTTTTATGCAAGTTTGTAGGATACCCCAAGCATTCAAGAGGGTATATGGTCTACCACACTGAAGAACAAAAGGTGTTTGTCACTCGTCACATTGTCTACTTAGAAAGCGAATTTCTTGCAAAAGAAATTAGTGGGAGTGTTCATACCAGAATATTGCATTCTATACCGCCCATTCTTACGCTCGTTTGTTTATAGGCAGGTGCTTTTTATCAGTGTTTGCTACATAATTGCAGGATACCGGTCTCAGCTCTAAACAGTGAATATCATGGAATAGTACGACAAATTCTGGATTATGCCAACAACAGATAAAACACGGGTCTCAGCTCTCTATCCGGGTGTTGCCACATACCAGTTTAAGGGACAAGATGGCAAATCGATTGTCATGTCATGCACAAAGCTCAATGTCAACACAAGATCCAAGAAATCTACGCGGAGCTCGAGGAAATCATGGCAAAAGATCCACATCACATCACCTTTTGTTCTACTAAAATTCTGGAAGAAATGTGAAGAGATTCTGAGAAAAGTCATATACCACATAGCAGACAACTACAAACCAGGGACCCCGACCAAAACCCACTGCCTAATTCCCTACTATGGCCGCGGAACCGCGGCCTAAGCATGCTTAGGTCGCGGAACCGCGGCCGTACAGTGTCTTCAACGTGTCGTTTTCTGGGGGCATTTTGGATACTTCATTTTATGCCAGATTCTTGCCCTAGGGCTTCTGTAAGCAGCCTATAAATACTCCAGAACTGAGCTAAGCCAAGGGTCCAATTTTGGTGTTCATTCTTTGTTCCTCTTTTGTAGGTTTTAGTGTAGTTCTTCTTCTTCTTCTTCATCTTTCCTCCATGAAAATGTAGTGAGAGCATTGAGTGGATGATCAATGAAGATGAGGGTTTTTGTATCATTCTCTTTTGTTTAACTTCCCCTTGAGATTCTTGCTTTCTCTTGATCTTTCAACATCTTCATTGAGCTTGAAAGGTTAAGGGTTTGTTATTGATCTCAAGGGTCGTATTTTTCTTATGGAATTAGCGCTTCATTTCACATGCGTTCTCTACCCTTCTCTTGATCCTGCAACCTCTTGATTGAGCTTGCAAGTTTAAGGGTTGGCTATTGATCCCATGCTTGTCTTGAGTTCTAGTTTCTAGTTCTTTTTATTGCTTATTTATTACTTGCTTTTTATTATCTTGCTTTACTTATTTGCAATTTAAATTCATGCACTTACTTACTTGTAATCTTTTCTTTTCTTTGTTCTTTTCTTTTGCTCTTTTTGGTTCTTTTTGTGAATGGTTGTAATTATTGTCGTTGTTAAGAATAAATACGGTATTGTAAGTTAACGTTTCTTTGCTCATTTCCTTTTCCCGTTATTTTCCATTGAACTCCGCCCAAACGTTACGCAAGCGCTCCGTTAGGCACCCTACCCTAACAAGGTAACGGTGATTCCTAACCGCGAACGGTTGCGTTCGGTTTGGCAGGAGGCGAAAGCAAGAGACAAGAACGGAAGGACAAGGGTAAATAAGCCGGATTCCACGAATACCGCGCTTAAATCCCCTAATCCACGTTGTTGCCAATTGCTCTAGCTTCAATTGGTCAAGACTCGGCTCAAAGGTTTTGAGTACGGATTTCTTTAGCTTACATTATCGTATCTTTTCTTAACAACTTTACACTTGCAAATAATACACATAGGTTAGATTGAACAAACATATACTCATTCTTTATTGACTCGTCTAAAACAAGAACGGACATACAACCATCTCCCTATGGATCGACCCGTGCTCAACCGGCTAGCTGCATAGCGACACCGTCCTGATCGCGGTTATACTTTAGAACTTTGAACATCCGACACGCCAAAAGCGTGCGATCAAATGGCGCCGTTGCCGGGGAGACGGTAGCGTATTTTCTTTCTTGTTATTCGGGTTAATATTCTTTTTGTATATATTTATAAAAAAAAATTAAATCTTTTTGTTTTTTTTTGATCATTTTTGTGGGCAAGAGTGCAGATTTTTGCGGATTTGCAAACTGCGATTGTGGGGAGCAAAGTGTACGTTCAAGACTAAGGTGTTTGCAAAATACAGTGCCAAAGATCCGGGTAGTTTGACCCGCGCAAGCGAACTTTTAAAGCTTACCGGATTTGATTCAACGGGGGTTTCCTAACCCAAAAAAAAACTTAACGGTACGTACTTTACTAACACCTTCTTCTTAAATCCGACGCATCCAATATACTATTCTTTGCAGGATTCTTTGCAAGTTCGCTAGCAAACGCTAAAAATTGACTAACCCGTATTTGTTGCAGTGCCGTGCTTAAAATAAAAAAAACGATTGTTTGATTCTTTATAGAATTTTTATTGAATTGTGCATTGCATACATTAATACGGATTTAAGGGCAAGCGAACCCCACAACATACGGTAAAGGATTTCATCACCTTTTTCCGTGGCCCACAAATCACGAACTTGAGCATAACGTTTACCCACACAAAATTTAAAAGAAACTAGACTTTAAGCCTTAAGGACTTCGCGCTCATTAGGAGAAGTTAACCGTGTTTAGAACCTCGCTTAACGGTACATTGTTTACGGGGTGTCTAGGAAAGTGTTAACGGCGAAACCGCCAAAAGAGAAAGGGTTATTTAATTAAGGAACTTCGCGAAAGCGTTGGAAAACCTCTCCTTATCTCTGCACTTACCTGGCCTCGTGATCAGTGTATCTTGAGCCCGTTTCTCGACACAGTTTTACTTCGACAATCAAGTTCTGGAACAGGTCTAGTTGACCTAGGTGAACCCTAGAACGATTAGGTGTGTGGTATTTTTGTGTCGTGATTGTTTTTGTCCATATTCTTTTTTGTGTGTATATTTCATTCTTTTGTAAATATCTAAAAAAAAATTTAAAAAAAATCACATTTCCCCCCTCCTTTTCTCTGCCTTTCTTTCTTTCTCTCTTCATATCATGGGTACCCCACCTCGCAAAACTCTTGCCGAACTTTGGTACCCACAACCAGACATTACTTCTTACGGTTCTTGCTTTGGCCGAACATCGAACGACCCCTCCATGCCCAAAGTTTCACTGAAAGATCGCATAGCAGCGTCTAGGACAAACACTTGCACTCCTCATTCCACGTTGTATCAACCTTTTCAACCTCCCGCACCCGCATATGTTGATACCCCTTTTGCAAGTCGTCCTTTGTCCATCGCTGAACATATTGAACAATCCCGTAGCCGATCTTTCACTCCTTTGACCACTTCAAATTCTTGGGATCAACAATTCCATTCACCTTCCTATCCAAATGTTGATCCTGCTCCTGTCCAGCCATTCAATTCCTACCAATCCTACCCTACTTTTGCACCTTCCCTAGACATTGCTTCAGAACCGCCATTTGGGAGTTTTCAGTATCCAAGCAACTTTGAATCTTTTACTGAAACCCCTTCACAACCCATGTCTAGTCTGGAACAGTCGTTGGAAGACTTTAGGGTAGCGTCGTACCAACAGATGATGGATTTGAATGCGTCCATGGCCGCCCTCATACAACCTAGTGACTCGGTAGCTAGTTTTCAGCTAGCTCCAAATTTTTCAATGTATGAAGAGGCGGTAGGACAGGCTGAGAATTTGAGTGGAGAGAGTGAGATGTACCCCCTTTCGAATCAAGCCTACCCATTTCAATTTGCATCCCACAACTCCAGTTTTGAATGTCTATCTAGTGTTCCAAACGATTCATTAATTAAAGATAGAACAGATAATGAGTTGTGTGATTTTGTAGTGTTTGATTTGCCCGATTGTGAAGGGTCCCTTTCGAGTGAAACCACACCCAATTCTTTTGACCTCTACACCTCCACTCTAGAACCTGAATTGATTAATATCCATGCTTTTGTTGAGGTGTCTGAGATTATTGATTTTCACTTGATTGAGGATATCGACGCTGGGAATATTTTGGATGATGAACCTGTAGATTTGGCAGAGTTTTTCTCTCCAATTCATCATCCCGAGTCATTAACTGTTTTTCCCGAACCCCTGATGCGTCTAGATTTTGAGGAAATTTGCATGGATAAGATAAATTTTGAGGAGAATATTGAGGATAGTTTTGAGGATTAACCAGTTTTAATTGATGAGTCGGATTTTCCAATTCATCCTGTCCCTGTCATTGACTGTGTACACCCTTCTGAACCATTAACCGATACCCCTCCTCGATCACTTCCCTCCATCCTTTCCATCATTCCGACCTTGCAAGAACCCGTCTCACTTTCATTTTATATGTCTGGTTTACCAAGTTCGGCGTACCCATGGTTTCTTACGAATCTTGAGGGATTTGACCCCATTACTCGACGGGTTAATAGATTAGCACAAACGCTTCTTACACATCAGTCATCACAAATTGTGCTAATCTATTCACTCCATTTCCACCCTCAAGTTCGTATTCCACTTCCTTTTCCCTTCCGCCATTCTTCTTCTCATATACCGAGACCGTATCCTGCTTCTATCTCCATACGGTCTCGCGTATTCTCCATTTCTTTCCTCTTCTCCTTCTTTCACCAACCCGCATCTTACAAAGATAGAATTTTTGAATGGTTGGTGTTAACTTTTGGCCTTTGTAAGGCCTTGTATAGCTTGATACTATTCTCTTTCCCCCCTAAATCCTGAACTTCAACGCTTAACAGTGGAAACACTGTTTTACTTAAGTTTGGGGGGGGACTCATTTTTTGTATATATTTCTTGTTTTCCTTTTTGTTTTGTATATAATTTGTTTTTAGGGAGAGCGCCGACAATTTTGACCCTCTTGGTATAGCCTGACAGTGAGGGCACTGTCAAGTTTAAGTTTGGGGGTATGCTCGGTAAGCTTTCTTCCTTCGCATTCATTTGTATATTTTGCATTTGCATACCTTAATTAAAAACCCACAAAAATCGAAAATATTCCAAAAATATAAAAACTTTGTCGTCAAGTTAGCTAATAGGGTAACTTAGATCTTTATTCCAAAAGTTTAGTTGATATGATAGAAATAACTAAATTCTAGGCTTAGGAATTGAAAACCCTAAAAATAACCCTCATTCTGTCTAACTTTGGTAAGTATACGTCTTTACAGTTTTTTTTGAGAAATAGGTAATCTTGAGTTCAGTTCTTGAGTCAAGTCAAGATGAAGGGAAAATATTGAAGCTTTACTGGAGGATAAGTCTGAAAAATAGTTTCTTTTCTCGAGTTCAAATTTAGAAAGTATATACCCTACAAACTGCACTTACACGCACCTTGAAACTTGGGATAGTAGAGGATACCTTGAAATACTCTTGCCTGAAAGCCTAGTATGAAAGAAAAAACGGTATTTAAAGCTAAACACCAAAAGAGCATGTTGAAAAATATATCCGGTCTTGAAAAAGAAAAAGAAAAAGAAAAAGAAAAAGAAAAAGAAAAAGAAAAATAGAATAAAGTTAAGACCCGGAAACTGCTATTTACGCTTTAAAGTTCACACATTCAGTAATCGGCCGTTAGTGCCTCAAGAAGCATTAATAGTCGCATGAAAGGTGTGTGAGCAAATCCGTCCATCCTTAATGAAAAGAAGTAGTATTAGGTATTAGGGCAAGGGTATTATAGCTTGAATTGAATTCTCAAGTGTAGGGGTGCAAAGATACACACACGTAGGGGTATACAATCGATGTTTGGATAAAAGATAGAAATAAAGAATAAGACTTATGTTTTCTGTAAAGTTGATAAAAATCCCTGATTTAAGACCACACTTTAGAAGGAAAACTCAAGAGATTCCAACATCTTTCTAAACATTTTTGAAACGTATAGGATCTAAAGTTAAATAGATAGGAGGTGTGAAAATAAGGGTTGGATATTTCTGACTTAGGATAATAGAGTTTCTAATTTAAATACTAAACTGTAGGAGTAGAATCGACGTTAACTTATAAAACTAGCTTGACGGGATTTTGTGGGTAGTATCCGCTGAAAACCCTCAGGAGACAACACTCCTCCTACTAGGGACACCTAGAGGTTTAACGGCTTGTTGCACACGCTCAGTGCAATCGCGTTCCCTGCGAAAGTGCGGTTAGGATTTTATTTTTGTGAATAATTAGTTTTGCTCGAGACGAGCAAAAGTTAAGTTTGGGGGTATTTGTTCATACCAGAATATTGCATTCTATACCGCCCATTCTTACGCTCGTTTGTTTATAGGCAGGTGCTTTTTATCAGTGTTTGCTACATAATTGCAGGATACCGGTCTCAACTCTAAACAGTGAATATCATGGAATAGTACGACAAATTCTGGATTACTGCCAACAACAGATAAAACACGGGTCTCAGCTCTCTATCCGGGTGTTGCCACATACCAGTTTAAGGGACAAGATGGCAAATCGATTGTCATGTCATGCACAAAGCTCAATGTCAACACAAGATCCAAGAAATCTACGCGGAGCTCAAGGAAATCATGGCAAAAGATCCACATCACATCACCTTTTGTTCTACTAAAATTCTGGAAGAAATGTGAAGAGATTCTGAGAAAAGTCATATACCACATAGCAGACAACTACAAACCAGGGACCCCGACCAAAACCCACTGCCCAATTCCCTACTATGGCCGCGGAACCGCGGCCTAAGCATGCTTAGGCCGCGGAACCGCGGCCGTACAGTGTCTTCAACGTGTCGTTTTCTGGGGGCATTTTGGATACTTCATTTTATGCCAGATTCTTGCCCTAGGGTTTCTGTAAGCAGCCTATAAATACTCCAGAACTGAGCTAAGCCAAGGGTCCAATTTTGGTGTTCATTCTTTGTTCCTCTTTTGTAGGTTTTAGTGTAGTTCTTCTTCTTCTTCATCTTTCCTCCACGAAAATGTAGTGAGAGCATTGAGTGGATGATCAATGAAGATGAGGGTTTTTGTATCATTCTCTTTTGTTTAACTTCCCCTTGAGATTCTTGCTTTCTCTTGATCTTTCAACATCTTCATTGAGCTTGAAAGGTTAAGGGTTTGTTATTGATCTCAAGGGTCGTATTTTTCTTATGGAATTAGCGCTTCATTTCACATGCGTTCTCTACCCTTCTTTTGATCCTGCAACCTCTTGATTGAGCTTGCAAGTTTAAGGGTTGGCTATTGATCCCATGCTTGTCTTGAGTTCTAGTTTCTAGTTCTTTTTATTGCTTATTTATTACTTGCTTTTTATTATCTTGCTTTACTTATTTGCAATTTAAATTCATGCACTTACTTACTTGTAATCTTTTCTTTTCTTTGTTCTTTTCTTTTGCTCTTTTTGGTTCTTTTTGTGAATGGTTGTAATTATTGTCGTTGTTAAGAATAAATACGGTATTGTAAGTTAACGTTTCTTTGCTCATTTCCTTTTCCCGTTATTTTCCATTGAACTCCGCCCAAACGTTACGCAAGCGCTCCGTTAGGCACCCTACCCTAACAAGGTAACGGTGATTCCTAACCGCGAACGGTTGCGTTCGGTTTGGCAGGAGGCGAAAGCAAGAGACAAGAACGGAAGGACAAGGGTAAATAAGCCGGATTCCACGAATACCGCGCTTAAATCCCCTAATCCACGTTGTTGCCAATTGCTCTAGCTTCAATTGGTCAAGACTCGGCTCAAAGGTTTTGAGTACGGATTTCTTTAGCTTACATTATCGTATCTTTTCTTAACAACTTTACACTTGCAAATAATACACATAGGTTAGATTGAACAAACATATACTCATTCTTTATTGACTCGTCTAAAACAAGAACGGACATACAACCATCTCCCTATGGATCGACCCGTGCTCAACCGGCTAGCTGCATAGCGACACCGTCCTGATCGCGGTTATACTTTAGAACTTTGAACATCCGACACGCCAAAAGCGTGCGATCAGGGAGCGCGGTAGAGTTGGAAGATATTCCAGAACCTCAAACTGCTACCGAGGACTTAGTAGAACCTCAGATTTCAATAGAACATGGCGAACCAACGCCACTCCGCAGATCTAGCTGGCTTTCTCATCCTCCTGAAAGATACTATGGTTTTCTTCTAGATGGGGATCGAGAGGATTGCATCATCGATGATGATGAGCCTACTAGTTTTCAGCAGGCTATTACGAGTAGTGACTCGGTAAAATGGCTGGATGCTATGAGATCCGAAATGGAATCCATGTACACCAATAAAGTATGGACTTTAGAAGTTGCTCCTGCTGGAGTAAAACCAGTTGGATGCAAATGGATCTTCAAAAAGAAGATTGGTGCATTTGGACAAGTGGAAACCTACAAAGCTAGACTCGTAGCAAAAGGTTTTCGTCAAAGACCAGGATTGGACTATGATGAAACCTTTTCACCTGTAACTATGCTTAAATCCATTCGGATCCTGCTTGCGATTGCTGCCTTCCATGACTATGAAATCTGGCAGATGGACGTAAAAACAGCTTTTCTAAATGGACATTTAGAAGAGAGTGTTTACATGGATCAACCAGAAGGTTTCTTAGACAGTGGGAGCAGCGGAAGAGTCTTCAAGTTGCTTAAATCCATTTATGGATTAAAGCAAGCATCGTGGAGTTGGAACATCTGCTTTAGTGAGACAGTCAAAGAATTTGACTTTATCAAAAATGTAGATGAACCATGTATTTATAGGAAGATTGTAGAAGAAGCAGTAGTCTTCCTCGTTTTATACGTCGACGACATACTACTGATAAGGAATGATATCCATATGCTACAATCAGTAAAGCTCTTCTTGTCACAGAAATTCTCTATGAAAGACTTGGGAGATGCATCATACATTCTAGGCATTAAGATCTATCGTGATAGATCTAATAGAATGTTGGGACTTTCACAGTCCAGGTATATAGACACTATACTAAAGAGATTTAGTATGGAAGATTCCAAGCGCGGCAATATGCCCGCTTGTCACGGAATCACCCTCTCCAAAGAGATGTCTCCAAAGACTGATGAAGAGAGGGCTCGCATGAGCATTATACCCTACGCTTCGGCGTTAGGATCAATAATGTATGCGATGTTATGTACCAGACCGGATGTAGCTTATGCACTTAGTGTGGTAAGCAGGTATCAGTCTGACCCAGGTGAGAAACATTGGATATCGGTAAAGAAAATTCTCAAGTACCTAAGAAGGACTAAGGAGATGTTCTTGATTTACGGTAATGGGGACCTCCAGGTTGAGGCTTTTACCGACTCCGGATTCTAAAGTGACAAAGATGATTTTAAATCCATTTCGGGTTTTGTGTTTACCCTCAATGGAGGCGCGGTATGTTGGAGGAGTTCCAAACAGGATACCGTCGTAGACTCAACTATGGAGGCTGAGTATATAGCTGCTAATGAAGCCGCAAAAGAGGCTGTCTGGATGAGGAAGTTCATTTCTGAACTTCAGGTGGTTCCGTCCATTGCCAATCCAATACCTTTGTATTCTGATAACAATGGCGCTGTAGCTTTAGCGAAGGAACCAAGGTCCCATCAGAAATGCAGGCATATCTTAAGGCGGTTTCACCTGATCTAGGAGATCGTGGATCGTCGGGAGATCGAGATACGGAGAGTGGACACAAAAGACAAAACGGCAGATCCATTCACCAAGGCCATCCCTCAAGAGCAGTTCGAGAGGCTGTTTGAGATGTTGGGCATGCGGTACGCCAGCAACTGGATCTGGTAGAGACGGTGGGTAAACATTGCGCCAATTATAGGCCTTAGTGCAAGTGGGAGATTGTTGGATATATATGCCCTAGAGGGCTTCATTGTATAGGATGCTAGGGATATGTATGTACATGACAGTCTTGCTTGATATGATAGTACGCTATTTGGTTTGTCTTTATCTTAACGTATGATATATTTTACTTGGTGTTTATATATATATATATATCTTGAAAAAGCCCATAGGGTGTTTGTCTGACTACCGGCGTTGTGATGGCAGTCATACTAGTGGGAGCTGGATAGTCAATAGGCATACCCTTAGATGTCCCTGCTCGCAGGAGTATCGAGACTGGGCATTGATACTCCGGAGTAGACTAGTGTATACATATCTAGACCCTGATGAGGGGCGATGGATTGGTCCCGCAGCCATTGGTGGAGTGCACCTAAGATTGTATACAGATGCTCATTGGATGTGAGTACACAGGACAGGACTCCCCGAGAACTAACTGGATGGTATTATACCTAACGTCAGATAGCAGTTCTCAGGTGACATGTGTGCAGATAGTCCGTTGACTTAAGGTCGTCATTTGTCTCGTGTGAGTTCCCACTGTGCTTTGATTGCTACCCAACCACGATTCAAAGGAGTCGTGCAAACAGGTTTTAGTTGGGAACAGTCCCGAGCCACATGGAAGCAGTGAGCGACTGTTAGGGATTCGTCTCTCCCGGTATAGAGAGTTGATATCACACAGTGATCGGTTGGTCATTACCATAAGTCCCTGGCCAGGGCTGATTGAGAATTACTGATGGACTGATCAGTAGATTCTCGGATGGTCTTGAGCCATGCCGACATGACTTGTACAGTTATTAGGGGTCTGACGTCCACCACCTCCCTAGACCATACATGCGATACTCTTAGACGAACAGACCAGACTGCGTGGATATTGTCACGGACAGGCTCAGTAGGATTTCGGATGGGTTACCTCATCGGCTTTCTTATCGACAACTACCTGGGGACCGTTACGTACATCTAGTGCCGCTTGCGGTCTGTGGTTAAACCCACTGCCAGCGTAGTAGTTGAGTCTTTAGAGTCCCACACAGAGATTTCCCAAACCCAGGCGACAAGATATAAAGGTCGTATGGTTTTACGACAAAGGTTAAGACGCATACGTGTTTAAACGCACGTACGACATTCGGACAGTTTTTACTAGCCGGCTTTGGTTTAAACCAGATTCTAGTATCGGGTTATTGGATTTATACAGTCTAAAGTTTTTCCGTGTTTTCACGGATGCGAGGGGCGTTCTCGTAATTTCCGAGAAGCTTCTAGAAGGATGTGACATGAGGGGTTGAGGTGGCATTTTCATTAATTGTTTTAGTGACTCATTCATATGATTCATCATATCATTAAATGCATCATTAATGCATCATTAATGATCTAATGACTCACATGATGAATCACTCTCCTTGAATAAATGAAGCATGGTGAATAATCATTTAATTGATAATATTTGATAATTCATTATGTATCATATATTCAAGTGAGAAGCTTTTTATTCTTATTATCATCTCCACCTTCTCTCTCCTCAAGCTCTCTCTCCTTCACCAAACCCTAATCCTACCACTCATGAGTTGAGAACAAGGATTAGGAAAGACTAAACACTCCATAACCAATCTCTACATCATCTTAGTTCCTTTATTAGCAACTAGAGAAACTAAGTAACCTCAAGTTTAGAGGTTATAGCTTGGATTAGGGTTCTCGGGTGGATCGTCTATCACGGAAAGGAAGCCGAGGAGGACGTGGAGATCCAAGGAGGCCATAGAGATTGTAAAGACGAAGGACTAGAATCGTTTGGTATAATCTTTTAACATAGTAGCTTAGAACTCTATGCTTTTTGTTAATTATCGTTTAGCAAAGATCTTCAGTTAGTCGATGTTCGCTTTATAAACAAGATCGTTTTTCATATTTCCACCTCCCCGCAACTCGTGGGGTGTTGCACATCGACTTACAGAAGGAGGAGAAAATGATGTCTAAGGTTTATGGCGGCAGCATCCCCCTCCCCCTCTCACAATTACACACACTCTCTCTCTTCTAAGCCCACCTAACCTAATCATTATGTCTCCCTTTGACCTTTTCTTTTTCCTTTTTCTTTTTCTCACCAAAATGAACACATACACCCATATAAAACCATAAATGAATTAACATGTAACCAAATGAAACATGTCATGGTGCACTAAGCATGAAAAGCTGTAGAAATGCGGATTTGGCTTAATCACGATTAGCAATGCACTAATCGGGTTTTTATAAAAATTGCATATAATGAATTTTAAAATTGCCAAATCCGTTAAATATACTATTAAATGAATACATCATTTTAATTTTAATTTATTTCACAAATATTGGTATATATTTATACCCTTTTTCGAAAACCCCAATTTTGCAAATCCGGCAGTTTTCGAGTAATATATTATTTTAATATTAAATTCCGAAAATAATATTTTACATTTTCTGAAATGTTACAATTATTTTGCTGTGCAACACAATGTTATGAACATTATATTAAATCAAGAGTTGATTGGTTGTGGTACACTTAATAACGGGATATACGTCCTTAATCAACACACATTTTTCAACATTTAACACACAAGTAAAAGAAATTTTTCATATATAAATGAAGCTTTTCTTTGGCATTGTAGACTTGGTCATATTAATGAAACAAGACTAAACAAGTTTCATAAAGATGGATATTTAAATTCTTTTGAGTATAAATCTTATGCGACTTGCCAGTCTTGTATCAAAGGTAAAATGACCAAAACTCCGTTTACTGGACACGGAGAAAGAGCTACTGAGCTCCTAGGCCTCATACATAGTGATGTATGTGGGTCAATGTCTACACATGTAAGAGGCGGTTTTTCTTACTTCATAACTTTTACTGCTGATTTCTCAATATTCGGTCATGTGTTTTTAATAAAACATAAGTATGAAGCTTTCGAGAAATTCAAAGAGTACAAACTTGAAATAGAAAACAAAACAGGAATGGGAATCAAGATTCTTCAATCAGATCGAGGTGGAGAGTACTTAAGTACTGAGTTCTTGGACTTCCTAAAAGAGAATGGGATTCTCTCTCAGCTCATTCCCCCTTACACACCACAGCACAACGGTGTGTCAGAGCGGCGGAATCGTACCCTATTAGATATGGTACGATCTATGATGAGTGATTCTGAGTTACCCCTCTCCTTTTAGGGGCATGCATTGGAGACTACAGCTTTTCTGTTAAACAAAGTTCCAACCAAGACCGTGTCTACCACTCCATATGAGATATGGCATGGGAAGAGACCATCTCTTAAACGATTAAAATTTAGGGTTGTCCGGCTTTTGTCAAAAAGCAGAATCCATACAAACTCGAGACACGATCGGTCAAATGTATATTTATGGGATATCCAAAACATTCGTCTGGGTATCTTTTCTACTACAAAGAAGAACAAAAGGTGTTTGTTTCTCAGTATGCCACATTTTTAGAAAATGATATTTTTCCAAATGATGCTGATGGCAATGTGGTAGATCTAGAAGAGGTACTAGAGACACAAGTTACAAATAACGACTTGGCTAAACCTGATGTTGCAACAGAATCTAACGAACCTCAGCCATTCCGTAGATCTGGTAGGACTTCTCGCCCACCGGAGAGATACTACGGGTTTCTCATTGATGGTGATAGAGAAGATTGCATCATGGATGATGATGACCCTGCCAGTTTTCAGCAAGCAATCACGAGTGGTGACTCTGTGAAAAGGATGGATGCCATGAGATCCGTAATGGAGTCCATGTACACCAACAAAGTATGGACTTTAGAGAATGTACCCTCTGGGATAAAACCTGCAGGCTGCAAATGGATCTTTAAAAGAAAGATCGGTATAGATGGACAGGTGGAGACCTATAAGTCAAGGTTGGTAGCGAAAGGCTTTCGTCAAAGACCAGGCTTGGATTATGACGAGTCTTTCTCTCCGGTAGCCATGCTTAAATCCATTCGGATCCTACATACTATTGCTGCTCACTACGACTATGAAATCTGGCAGATAGACGTTAAAACTGCATTCCTAAATGGTGATTTAGATGAATGCGTTTATATGGATCAGCCAGAGGGCTTCATGGATAGTGGGAGCAGCGGAAAATCATGTAAGTTGCTTAAATCCATTTATAGATTAAAGCAAGCATCACGGAGTTGGAACATCTGTTTTGATGATGTTATCAAAGAGTTTGATTTCATCAAAAATCCAGATGAACCTTGTGTTTATAAGAAGACTGTAGGGAGAACTGTCGCATTCCTCGTATTGTACGTGGATGACATTCTTCTGATAGGAAATGACATTCCTATGCTACAGTCTGTCAAATCATTTTTATCACAAAGGTTCTCCATGAAGGACCTGGGTGATGCCACGTACACATTGGGCATACGGATCTATAGGGATAGATCCAAACGGTTATTGGGATTGTCCCAAACCAAGTACATCAACACCATCCTAAAGAAGTTTAGTATGGAAGACTCCAAGCGGGGTTCCTTACCCGCTTTCCACGGAGTCACTCTCTTCAAGGACGATTGCCCAAAGTATGATGAAGAGAGAGCTCACATGTGCATTATTCCCTATGCATCGTCCGTAGGATCGATAATGCATGCGATGTTATGTACACGCCCTGATGTAGCTTATGCACTTAGTGTAGTATGCAGGTATCAGTTAAACCCAGGGGAGAATCACTGGACTCCTGTGAAGAACATTCTTAAGTACTTGCGAATGACTAAAGAATTGTTCTTGGTGTATGCTAACGGGGATCTCCAAATGGAGGCCTTTACCGATTCGAGCTTCCAAAGTGACAAGGATGACAGCAAATCTATCTCAGAGTTTGCATTTACCCTCAATGGAGGGATGGTATGTTTGAAGAGTTCCAAACAGGATACCGTTGCAGACTCAACGATGGAAGCTAAGTACATTGCTGCAAATGATGCTGCCAAGGAAGCCGTCTGGATGAGGAATTTCATCTCGGAGCTAGGAGTAGTTCCAATCATTATTGATCCAATACCTTTGTATTGTGACAATAATGGGGCTATGGTGTTTGCAAAAGAGCCCAGGTCCCATCAGAAGTCTAGACACATCCTGAGGCGATATCATTTGATCTGGGAGATAGTTGACCGTGTAGGGTTACTAGGCACTCTCACAAGGATCTACAAGGTATCAACCATGCCCGATATAAAATTTAGACGTGCCGAACAACCCTAACCAAGATCTTTAAACTAGAGATTAGGCGAAACAAAGCATGTTAAACGCTTTAACATCTAAGAGTTTGGAATTACAACCTTTGTAGTCCGGTCCTTCACTTCTAAAGCTCCGTGTTGAGGTCCCTTCGCTGCGATCATCGAGTTTCCGAAATCTAGATAGGCTCCACGAAGAGAAAGATGCAAGCTTGCTTCCGATCTTCGATAACAAAGATGATCTACCTTGAAGTTTCTTTAACACAAGCTCTCACTCACTAAATGAAGTGAACACCCTAATCTAAATCGCTAGGATAGATTGGGATGATGAAGTAGGATTTATGCTCTCATTTATTTTCTATTTCTCACACTAAATCATCGCATAAAGAAAACCTAGAAAGCTTTCTCAAAGCTCAAGGAAGAAGAAGAAGAAGGAAATTCCTTTTGTGATGAATAATGAAAATATCATAATCATTAATAATGCTACCATGGTTGAATATGAAGAGGCTAACTAATGTAGAGACTTAACCTAGGGATAAGTGTTTGGGTTGGGTTAGAAATATCTAGCAAAAATATCAAACATAATATCTTTGCCAGAAACAAAGTAATACCTTCTAGAAGCATCAAGAAAGAACTAACCCAAATCAAACCCTAACCTTGTTTAATCTCCACAAAACATATTGCATTAGTTATCATATCTTGTTACAATATTATATATCACATAAACAATATTTATTGTAGCAAAATAAAATAATACAATTAACATATATCGCATATATCAATGTATTGAGAAAAAGAATCATTTAATGAGCTTATATCAGTTAATGTAATTTAATATATCAAATATATAATTATACATTAAATTATCGAATCAACACTTGATCCGATAATCCGGGTATTTCACAAATAACCGACTAATATAATCTGTATCAGTTCATCGAATCAACACTTGATCCGATGACCCGGCTATATCACATATACCCGGCCGATATCTCATATCGCGAGAATCTAGTACGATATCACATACACGTATTGTTCTCGGTCCCGCACATATCACATATGTGCCCCTACTCCATTTTGCCTGAGTCAAGAAACCTCTGTGTAGGACTCTAAAGAATCGTCAATACGCTGGCAATAGGTGATGATCATATCAAACACCCACAAGCTGCAAGCGGTCAGCTAAACGTAACAGCCACCCAGGTATTGAGCGATCAGAAGATCAACATGCAAGCTTATACTTTCTCCCGCGAATCCTATCAGTAACACTCCCGTACAGTCCGGTCTCTTCGTCTGATATGTCGCATATCTTGCCTAGGGGTGGAAAACATCAGACCCCAGTAGCTTAATAAGTCATGTCGATATGAGGTCTATAACTATTCGAGAAACAACTGATAACACTTACCAGTAAATCTCAGCAACCCTGACCAGGGATTTCTAGTTATAGCCAATCGAACACAGCACAACATCAACTCCCTATACCGGGAGAGACGAATCCCCTCCTATCGCTCATTTCCTCCATGTGATTCGGGATTGTACCCTAAAGCCACCTTTTTGCACGCCCTCTTGGACGTGGTATGATGGAAATCAAACCACAGTGGGAATCACACAAGACTCTATGACGATCTCGGGCCTACAGACTAACCTGTACCAGTGTCACCAGAGAACTGCCATCAGACGTAAGGTATAATACCATCTGGGAGTTCTCGGCAAGTCCGTCCAGTGTACCCAGTCTCCACTGAGCACCCGTATACCTTCTCTGATGTCAAACACCGATGGATAAGAGATCATCCATCGCCCATCATATAGGTCAAGAAGCGCATATGCTAGTCTACTCTGGAGTATCGATGCCCTGTCTCGGTACTCCCACGACTAGGAACATTTGAAAGATGTACTTGGCGACTACACTGTCCTCACTAATATGATCTGCATCATAGTCCTGGTAGTCAAGTACTCATCCTAAAGGCTTCATCAATATATGACATAGAGACAATCAGAGTACATGTTAAGATAAAGAGTAACCAGATAGCGTACTATCATGTCGAGCAAGAAAGTCATCCCTATATATGTCCAAGCATCCACTACAATATACATATTATGTACAGTAATGGCTTTTAGGACATACATATAACTAACAATCTCCCACTTGCACTAGGGCCATCTGTTGTGGTATCGCATACCCAACAATTAGCTGTGGTTGAACTATCTTATACTCAACCATCCCATAAAAGTCTCAACTGGGAAAAAGGCCTTTGTGAGTGGATCCGCGCTGTTGTCCTCTGTGTCTACTCTCCTAACCTCGATCTATCTGGAGATCAGCTATCTCCATGATCAGGTGATACTGCCTAAGAATATGTCTGGATCTCTGATGGGACGGGGGTTCCTTGGCCTAAGCCAAAACTCCATAGTCACACAATAGCAGGAACGAAGTTCATCTCATGAACTTATATATATCGAGACTGCCTCTTTGGTAGCATCCTTGGTAATGACGTATCTTGCCTTTAATCGTCTAGTAAGTCACTGTATCTAGCTTGGAACTCTTCCAACATACCATCCCTCCACTGAGAGTAAAGACAATGCCTGCGACTGACATTCAGTCGTCCTTATCACCCTGCAACCTTTCCAGTGATTCTCCCCAGGATCGATTGATACCATCTCACTACAACTAGTGAGAATCCTAACATCCAATTAGATCTATCTCATAGATCCATAACCCAGGATTTAAGAGGTATCACCTTGATCCTATATGGAGAATCATTGTGATAAGAGGAGATTGATCGAGCGTAGCATTGGAAACTCCTTCCCTATCAAGAGTATGTCATCCACGTACTCTATGAGGATCACCACCATACTCTCTACTATCTTTTTGTATATACAAGGTTCATCTATAAATTTGATGAAGCCAAACTCTTTGACTACCATATTAAAACGGATGTTCCAACTTCGTGATGCCTGATTTATCACATAAAACATCTTGCTCACGTTTACGCTGCTCTCACTGTCTACGAAGCCCTCTGGCTGTGTACTTATAGACCCTGTCTTCCAAATCATCATTTAGAAAAGGAGTCATGACACCCAACCGCCAGATATCGTAGTCATGGTATATAACCGTGGCTAGTAGGATCTGGATGGACTTAAGCATAGCTTTGAAAGTCTCAACTTTTCCATCTACACCAAGTAATCTTCTCAAGATATACTTGCTCCTGATGGGGATTTAACCCTTCAGATAAAGCAACCAAAGTCCATACTTTGTATGTGTATAAGGATTCCATCTCAGATCGCTAAGCATCCAGCCATTCTTACAGAGTCCCACTCCTTATGGCCAGCTCGAAAATAGTCGGGTCATCATCTCATGATGCAATCCTCGCTCCCACTGTCATAGAGAAAACCGAAGTATCTCTCAGGTGGGTGAGAAACCCTACTAGATCGGCGGAGAGGCTGAGCTTCGTTGGAAACTATTGTATCCTTTGGTTCTATCAAACCATCGGTTGCAGTTTGTATAGCTGGAACTCCTTCCAGTTCTTCCTGATGACCAATAATTTCTTCACAAGAAATTCCCTTTCACAATGGTGGCATGCTGAGAAACAAAACATTTGTTCCTCGGTTTGGTAAAAGATATTCCCTTGCGAATACTTGGGATATCCAACAAACTTCCACAGAACTGAATTTGCCTCGAGCTTGTCCGGATTTTGCTTTTAGACATAGGCCGGACAACCCTAAATCTTAACTTACTTAAGATATGGGCTCTTCCCATACCATATCACATATGAAGTGGTAGGCAACTGATTTGATTGGAACCCTATTCAATAGGTATGCAGCTTCACAAGTGCATAACTCCTAAAAGGAAATAGGAAACTCAGTAGTACTCATCATAGAGCACACCATATCACATAGGGTGTGATTCCTCGGCCCCGATACACTGATGTGCTGTGGTGTACACGGAGGAGTAATGCTGAGAGAGAGTCTCATTCTCCTTTAGAATAGTCCAGGAATTTCGTGCTTTAGTATTCTCCTCCTTGATCTCATCAAAGGACATAATACTTATACCCTTTTTGGTTCTCTACTTCTAACTTATATTCTGTGATTATCTTAAAAGTTTCGGACTTGTGTTTCAACAGGAACATATGTCTGAATCTTGAGAGATAATCAGTGAATGTTATGAAGTACAAAGAACCGGTCTTGGCATGTGTAGACAGGGAAACTTCATACATCAGCATGTATCAATCCCAAGAGTTCACTAACTCTTTCTCTGTTTCCAATAAACGGAGCTGTGGTCACCTTATCTTAGTGACATGACTGGCAAGTTTTACAAGATGTAAATACAAACTAATTTAAATATGCATCTTTATATAACTTCAGCTAGTCGGGTCGCATTGATATGACCTAGTCTACAATGCCTCAAGAAGGATTCGTTCATTTCTGAACTCTTCTTCTTGTGTGTGTTCTGTACGTTAAGAACTGTGGTTTGATTTAGAACGTCTATGCTTTTAGACAACGTGCCTGAACCGATCAACTCTTGATATAGGAAATGTTCAAAACATTATCCAACAATACAAAATTATATCCTTCTTTACTAATAAAGAAATTGATATGATGTTGTATATCAGGTTCGGTATCTAATAACATTCGTTCAGAATCAATGTATTCTGGTAATACAGGGTGATAACTGCCAACAGTCTTGGCTGCAACACTTACATCATTCCAACTCTTGAAACTTATCACCCGTTCTCATTTCTCTACCTATCTTTAGCCTATGTAACAAATTACATATGTGGGATCCTGATCCGGTATCAAATACCCAGGACGTAAATGATATTGAGAAACAGTTCTGCGTAATAAACACACTTGAAAAAGATGCATCAACATGCACATTCTTCGTTTGGGCGGCACGGGAATTCTGGTAATCCCCTATTTCCTGCTCTGTCTTATAATAATTATAAGTTGGAGTGGGACCAACATTCCCTATCGCAGTATAACAAGCGGGTTTGGTCAATACATCCGTATTATTATCTTGATTAAGGCGTGACATAGTCGCAACCAGGAGAGAGAGAGAAGAAAAACACTCATCGTGTGCTTTTACAAGATTAGATTGGTTATCATTTTATCTAATCAGGATGTCTCCCACTGTTTTATTCAAATCTTCCTTCAAACCCTAAAAGGAAAGACTAGCCGCGATTAATTTACACCCTACAAGTTCGCCAATCTTTCAGCCAGGCCAGTGCCGGTACATTGAGGGAGGTTTCCCGTGATTTCGCATGGACCTAATTAAAATAAAGCTCGTTTTTCCAGGGGCGTAACCCCGTTAACACCTTTCTGTTAGTGTTTATGCCCTAGAAGGCCATTACTGTATCATACTAGTTTGTATATTACTTAATGGAAGCTTGGGATATTCACATGTATATAACAGTCTTGCTAAACATGGTAGTATGCTACTTGGTTTTTCTATCTTAATATGTGAGTGTACGTATTGATAGAGCTCTTAGGATCTTGCTTGTCTACCAGCGTTGTGATGGCAGTCACACTAGTGGGGGCTGGGTAGTCTACAAGCACATCCTTATTCAGGTCCCTGGTCGTTGGATTATCGAGATAGAGCATCGATACTCCGGAGTAGACTAGTGTGTACGCTTCTCATCCTAGTTGGGGAGATGGTCTGTCCCACAGCCATCAGTACGTCGTACTGGAGATAGTATGCAGGTGCTCGTTGGGTTACGCGTACACCGGACAGGACTCACAGGGAACTGTTGGTTGGTTTTATACCAGTCGTCAGTGAACAGTTCCCAGGTGACATGAGTACAGCATAGTCCGCAGACTTGACACTGCTACTTCGCCTCGAGTGTGTCCCACTGTTCTTAGATTGCTACCCTACCACGGCTCAAAGGAGTCGTGCAAACAGGTAGCAGTTGGGTGCAGTCCCGAGCACTTGGAGGCAGTGGCGGTTAGACAGGATTCGTCCCTCCCGGTATTGGGAGTAGATACGCGCTGTGTCAGAGAGCCATTACGCAAAGTCCCTGGCCAGGGCAAGCGAGATTTGCTGGTAGGTTCCAGTAGTTTCTCAGGGTGTAATGGGCTTCGCTCCGACACGACTTATACCGCTATTAGGGGACTGACGCTTGCCGCCCCCCTAGGCCCGATATGCGATAGTCTTGGACGAACGGACCGGACTGTATGGAGATTGTCATAGCAGGCTCAGTAGGAGTTCGGATGGGTTTCCTCATCGGCCTTCTTATCGACAACTACCTGGGGACCGTTACGTACAGCTAGTGCCGCTTGCGGTCTGTGGTTAAACCCACTGCCAGCGTAGTAGTCGAGTCTCTAGAGTCCCACACAGAGAGTTTCCTACTCCAGGCGAAACGATATAGAGGTCGTATGGTTTTACGACAAAGGGTTCGGACGCATATGTGTGTTTACACACTTACGTCGTTTGGACAGTTTTTACCAGTCGGCTTTGGTTTAAGCCAGTTACTGGTATCCGGTTATTGGATTTATACAGTCTAAAGTTTTTCCGTATTTATACGGATCGGAGGGGCGTTCTCGTAATTACGCGAGAAGCTTCTAGAAGATGGTGACTAAGGAGGTTTAGGTGGCATATACATTGAATGAGATTAGTGAGTCATGAGAGTGATTCATCATGGTCATTAATGCATCATAAATGCTTAATGACTCATGATAATGAATCACCATTAGATATTTGTGAAGCATGCTTATTCATCATGTATTATTCTTTTCTTTATAAAAGAGAATGCTTCATATTTATTATGATACTCAATAATCTCATCTCATTATTATCCTCACATTCTCTCTCCTCAAGCTCTCCCTCTTAAAACCCTAATCCTCACCCCTCATGTGTTGAGATCAAGAATTAGTTAGACTAAGCAATCCATAACCATCACTCTATCTCAATCTATCTTCTTTGATTAGCAATCCAAAAAGGTTAGTTGCCTCAAGTTTAGAGGCTAAGCTTGGAGTTTTGCTCTCGGGTGGATCGTCTACTACAAAGAGAAGGCCGAGGAGGACAAGGAGATCGTAAAGACGAAGGAGTTGGTTCATTAGGTATAATCCCTAAACACAGTAGTTTAGAAACACTTTGTGTTTGGTTATTTATAGTTTAGCTTCGATTTAAGCGGTTAGTCGATGTTTGTTCACTAAACAAGTTCGTTTTTGAAAATTCCGCCTCCCCACAAGTACTGGGGTGTTGTACATCGACTTACAGTGGTATCAGAGACTCGCTAAACAATAAATAACTTAATTGCAAATTTGTACGAATTTCGAACGGAAAAAACGAAACCGGAAAACCCCGAACTGTCAAGTTTCTGTCGAAATTTAAATGAAGTCTAAAATTTTTTCAGGGATGTTCAGAAAGCTTGAAAAGCATCCAGGAGAACACCCAAGAAAATTGGGCCCATGACTCGGCTAAAGCGCCGCGGAAGCGTGGCGGATCCCACACGATCTGCCGCGGTTCCGCCACCGAGTTGCCGAGTCATGAACCCAAATTTCTTGTGTGGGTCCCCTGTGATATTTGGTATTTTCTGGTAATTTTTAATTTTGCTCAGGTTTCAAGTTTACAGAGCAGTATTGGAGCAATATTAAATGCGTTTAATCGATCGAAATTGTACAGTATTTGCATATTGGATTATATCTGGGATTGTATAATGTGTTCCTAAACCTCCCCTAACTGCTAGTATGTCAGTTGGCAGGGGGTTGCACATTTCTGAAATGGATTTTATCTGTTTGTGCATATGAACTGTGTTGGACTGTTGTGATGTATAGCCGGGGTTATGTGATGGGTTATTATTTAATTCATTTGATGTAAATGTAATTTGTTGTAATATTATTTTGCGGGAAACTTCCAGGTTGCGGTTGTAGCCACCGTTGTATTATTTCATTTTACTGTTTTTGCTCCTAGGACAGACCCAAGGTGGGGTGCACAAACTGCCGGGTGGGTAGTTTGCCGCACCCGTAGGGGTCGTAGGTGGGGTAATGGCTATTCATCACAACTGTGTAATCCGTATTTTGTTGCAGGCTCAAAACAAACACGGATTGCTTGCAAATCCAATTAAGTTCATCTGTGATCTGGAATGAATATCATTGCGTCAGACGAATGTAAAATATCTATATATGATAGCTATTTAGACGTCACTTATGTTTTACACCCGCGCTAGCCCAGTCCCCGCTCTGTCGTTAGTTAAGTAACCTAACGGGTGATGACGGGACCCCGTGGCGAATGCGGATGGCATAAGAGGACGTTGTATTTTCGTTGTTTTCTGCAATGATAGGTTAATGATGGGACGCATTATCTATAATGCAAAGAAAAACAAACCAAAGTGTAAATCGTTGGAACAGTTTAAAAGAAACCACTCGGTTAATTTTAAAAACAGATATTTTTAAATGCGGAGTTTTAACCACTCCTTTTAAAAGCTATCAGGTTCCTTCGGTTATATCAAGTTCACTACGTTCACGGTTTCGCCAAAACCAGTCGTAGCCCTCCGTCATTTCTTATGGATGGTCAGTAGTATTCAAGCTATGCTTGTTGGCTTTCGTCAAGGCATAGTGTTTGGTAGCTGCTGGGGTATTCATTTGTTGCATAGATAGATGAGTTGGTTTGGGACAGTCGTATAACCTTGTTGGCTTTCGTCAAGGGTATATACGAGTGGGTTCAAATTAACAAGATAATGATGGGCAGAACTTGACATGTGTTTTATGATTTGTTGGCTTTCGTCAAGGTCATAAGAACATGGGGAAAAAATATATATCGGGAATTTCTAAAGAAACTGAAATTTGCAAAGAGATGCATACCATCTGGAGTTTGATGAATGTTGGTAGGATTCCTTCAACATTATCATACGATGATATTTGGATCCCGATCCTACTGTGAGTACATGCTACTTATCAGGGTATTCGTCACTTAACGATCAATGCTATAAACCAAGTAGGTGTCCAGAAAAGTGTCAGCGGGGTTACGCCCCCAGAGAAAAGAGGTTATTTAATTAAGGAACTTCGCGAAAGCGTTGGAAAACCTCCCTCGAAGTATCGACACTGGCCTGGCTGAACGGTTAAGCAAGTATTGAACGGTGAGAATAGTCTTGGCTAATTCTTCTTTTATGGTTTGAGGAAGGATTCGAGAAACAGTGGGAGCCATCCAGTTTAGATAAACTAAAAACCATTCTAAACTTGCAAGAGCATCATGCTAAAGTGTTTTCTTCTCTCTCTCTCATTGCAGCGACCTTGTGACCATGACTAGGTTACATCTAGATAACAAATCGACTGAATCTAACTTATTTGACTGGCAAAAGTCTGTCCAGATGACCATTGCCTATGACAAGCTGGACCACCCTATTACTACTCAAGATCCCATCGTCGCAGGTCCAGTTTCCACCGTCACGGATATGGATATCCGTCAGACAAAGGAAAAGAATAAAGCGAAAGCCAAGTGCCTCGTGTTGGCTTCAGTTGATGGTATATACCAGAAGCAGCACGAGAAGATGGACTCTGTTTCCATCTTTCTCCATAACAAAGATTTATATGGAGAGCAATCTCATATCGAAGGATATGAGGCCTCGAACGAATTGATTCAAGCGAGGTCGGCTGACGGGTCATATGTAAGGGACGACGTCCTTACGATGACTAGCTATATTGATGAGCTCAAGGACCTGGAGACCACGTTGGGAAACAGGTCATATAGTGACTTATTTCCACAGTCCCTACCCTCTACTTACACCCTGAAAGAAACCAGGGAGACATAAGCTCTGCTTAATAGGGGACTTTCTTCTTCTTCATCCAAGGCGAAAGCAAAGGGTGAAAAGAAGAAGACCTCTAAAAAGCCGATATACGGTGTCAGCAAAGTAGGAGGAAAGGGAAGAGAAAAAGTTTCGGGACTTGGTATAGGTAAGGAGGGACATTCCTATTGTTGTGAGAATGGACATGGGCAGAAGGATTGCAGGGCTTTGGAAGCCAGTAACCAGGATACGAAGCATGTTGTGGCTTCAGCCTCAAGTGTGTTTGTAATTGAGAACTTTTTGTCAATTAACTCTACTTCCTGGGTACTAGATACCGGAGCAGGATCTCATATCTGTAATTCGTTACATGCTTTGAGAAACCGTAAAGTTATAAGGATAGGTGATTTGTCTCTCAGAGTTGCTAACGGAATGAGCGTGGACGCTGAATCCGTAGGAGAATATCGCCTAGGTTTGACAAGTGGGCAGATATTGATTCTACGTAACTGTCTATATGTACCTAGTTTGACTTGTAATATCATATCAGTGTCCTCACTTTCAAGAGAGGGATATGACTTTACATTCGTAAGCGATGTAGTTCACATCCACCTAAATCAAGTTCTGATTGGGTCCGGTACATTAGATGACGGTATATATGTTGGAGATAGTGCCCTCAGAGTCAATTATTAGGTCACAGGTACGTGATTGCAATGATTGATGGAGGACCTATCCCGGTAGGACAGTCTTACTCGAGATGATAGTATGCTATCTGGTTTACCTTTATCATCGTGTACTGCTTTAAGTGACCTGACAAGTCGCTATTACACGTTGGTAGAGCCCCTAGGATTCTTGCTTGACCCCCAGCAGTATGAGGGCGATCATATAAGTGGGAGCTGGGGTCTATAAGCATATCCTTAAATGGTCCCTAGTCGTGTGAGTTTCGAGACAGGGCATCGATACTCCAGAGTAGACTAGTGTGTACAGTCGAGACCCCGACGAGGGGCAGTGGCCGCTCTCACAAGCCACTGGTGTCAGTTGGATCACCTAAGATGTATACAGGTGCTCATTGGGTTATGAGTACACCGGACAGGACTCGCCGGGAACATGCTAGTTGGTCATATACCATACGTCAGATGGCAGTTCCCTGGTGACATGTGTACAGGTTAGTTCATCGACCTGGGGATCGTCATTTGTCTCGTGTGAGTTCCCTCTGTACTTTGATTACTACCCTACCATGGCTCAAAGGAGTCGTGCAAACAGGTTTTAGTTGGGTACAGTCCCGAGCCACATGGAGGCAGTGAGCGTATCTTCAGGGGTTCGTCTCTCCCGGTATTGGGGGTGAGGTCGTTGTAAGTCCACGTTGCGACCCCCGGTTCTTACGGGGAGGCGGAAACGGTATAAAATCAAAATTTTAACGCAAGAGGCAACATGGACTAAGCTAGGTCGGGATCTTTACCTAAACTAAAACTAGCATACTAAGCTAAAGATATTTAGCTACTCGGATAGAGATGGTTATACCTAGCTTGTCTTGAACTCCTTCGTCTTCAAGCTCCGGTGGTGGTCCGATGGCTCCTTCTCGTCGTCTCCGTACGCCGAAGATAGATCCACTTGAAAGCTCCAACCTTTAGCTCCTTCTTCGGTCTTTGAAGAAACTAGTTCACTTGGTTTGCTAAACCTAGTGAACTAGAATGAGTAGAGAGGAAATAGAATGGGATTTTATCTATGGTTCTTGATTCTCAACTCATGAGACAAGAGAACCATAGATCAAGAGAGGGAGCAAGAGGTTGAGGGTGAGAGCAAGGGGAGAGCTCAAGAACAAGAGAGAGAATGAGCAAGAAAGAATGAGGCTCTCTTTTTCCTTTCACCCTCTCATAATCCAAAGTGATCATAACTCATCATATCAAAAAAGTCTTTTGGTGATGGTTAGAAGCAACCATAAGGTTATCATATCATGCACTCATTTTACTCAAAAAAGCAAGCAAGAAAAAAGTCTTTGGCATGAAATGATAACCATGGACATCATGATGGTCAACTAGTCAAGCCTAGTCAACCGGTCAACAAGTCAACAAAAGTCAACAAGTCACCAAAGTCAACAAGTCAACAAAAGTCAACAAGTCAACAACCATATCACCATAATACTTAATTAATATAATAGTTAATCACAAATCATATTCTCATTAGGGTTGAGCAAAAAGTCAAAAGTCAACGGTCAACTGTCAACAACCCTAATGAGAATCCACTGCCTCTGCCTCCCTGTCAACTGTGCATACACACCCGCATCCGCGTTCCGAGGAACACGAATGCAAACTGGATAAATCCAATCCCATAAGGTACACTAGGATCTGGCTTAAACCAAAGCCCGCTAGTGTAAACTGTCCGGACACTGTACGTGCACAAGTGCACGGATGTGACCGAACCCTGTCGCAAAACCATGCGACCTGTCGCAATACCATGCGACCTCTACTCTTTTGCCTAAAGGCGAAAAGCTTTCTGTGTGGGACTCTAAAGACTCGACACTACGCTGGCAGTGGGTTTAACCACAGACCGCAAGCGGCACTAGCTGTGCGTAACGGTCCCCAGGTAATGCCGACAAGAAGACCGACGAGGCGAAACCCATCTGAACTCCTACTGAGCCTGAGTGTGACATTCTCCGTACAGTCCGGTCTGTTCGTCTGATACATCGCATGGCGGGCCTAGGGGGCGGTAAACGTCAGTCCCCTAATAGCGGTACAAGTCGTGCCGGAGTGAAGCCCAATACACCCTGAGATAACACTGGAAACCTACCAGTATATCTCGTTTGCCCTGGCCAGGGACTACTCGTGTAATGGCTCTCCTAGAAACAGCGCGATGTCAACCCCCAATACCGGGAGAGACGAATCCTGTCTAACCGTCACTGCCTCCAAATGCTTCGGGACTGCACCCAACCACCACCTGTTTGCACGACTCCTTTGAGCCGTGGTAGGGTAGTGATCAAAGTACAGTGGGAACACACCCGAGGCGAAGTGATAGTGTCAAGTCAGCGGACTAAGCTGTACTCATGTCACCTGGGAACTGATAACTGACGATAGGTATAATACCAACTAGTCTGTTCCCTACGAGTCCTGTCCAGTGTACCCGTAACCTAACGAGCACCCGCATACTATCTCAAGTACGACGTACTGACGGCTGTGGGACAGACCGTTTCCCACACTGGGATGAGAAGCGCATGCGCTGGTCTACTCCGGAGTATCGATGCCCTGTCTCGATAGTCCTGCGACCAGGGACCTGAATAAGGATGTGCTTATAGATTACCCAGCCCCCACTAGTGTGACTGCCATCACAACGCTGGTAATCAAGCAAAGATCCTAAGGGCTCCACTAATGCGTATAAGTGATATACTGAAATAAACACAAGTACACATTGAAGTAGAAACAAACCAAGTAGCATACTACTATTTTGAGCAAGATTGTATATACAAGGTGAATATCCCAAGCATCCATTAAGTAATATACAAACTAGTATGATACAGTAATGGCCTCTAGGGCATATACACTAACAATCTCCCACTTGCACTAAGGCCATGTACTGGCGTATCGAAGACCTATCATCTCGATCAGCCGCTCGAACTGAGTCTGGGGCAAGGCCTTGGTGAATGGATCTGCAGTGTTATCTTCTGAAGCGACTCTCCGAACCTCGATCTCCTTGCGATCCACGATCTCCCTGATCAGGTGATACCGCCTCAAGATGTGCCTGGATCTCTGATGGGACCTGGGTTCCTTCGCTAATGCTATAGCCCCGTTGTTGTCGCAATACAGAGGTATTGGATCAACAATGGACGGAACCACCTGAAGTTCTTTCAAGAACTTCCTCATCCAGACAGCTACTTTTGCGGCATCAGATGCAGCGATGTATTCCGCTTCCATAGTCGAGTCTGCAACGGTTTCCTGTTTGGAACTCTTCCAACACACCGCCCCTCCATTGAGGGTAAAGACAAAACCCGACATGGACTTGGAATCATCCTTGTCACTCTGGAAGCTGGAGTCAGCAAAGGCCTCGATCTGGAGGTCTTTTCCGCCATACACCAAGAACATCTCCTTAGTCCTTCTCAGGTACTTGAGAATGTTCTTTACCGCTATCCAGTGTTTCTCCCCAGGGTTTGACTGATACCGGCTTACCACACTCAGTGCATAAGCTACATCCGGTCTGGTACACAACATCGCATACATTATAGAGCCTACCGCAGAAGCGTAGGGTATAATAGACATGCGATCCCTCTCCAAATCAGTCTTGGGAGACATCTCTTTAGAGAGGGTGATCCCGTGACAAGCCGGTAGGTTACCGCGCTTGGAATCTTCCATACTGAATCTTTTCAGTACGGTGTCGATGTACCTGGACTGAGAAAGTCCCAATATCCTCTTGGATCTATCACGATGGATCCGGATCCCCAGGATGTATGAGGCATCACCCAGGTCTTTCATGGAGAACCTTTGTGACAAGAACCCCTTGACAGATTGTAGCATAGGAATATCATTTCCTATTAAGAGAATGTCATCCACGTATAAAACGAGGAATACTACAGTTCTCGCTACAAATCTACTATAGATGCATGGTTCATCTGGATTTTTGATAAAGCCAAATTCCTTGACCGTCTCATCAAAACAGATGTTCAACTCCGCGATGCCTGCTTTAGTCCATAGATGGACTTAAGCAACTTGCACACCTTTCCGCTGCTCCCACTCTGAATGAAACCCTCTGGCTGATCCATATAGACACACTCCTCTAAATTTCCATTTAGAAAAGCGGTTTTTACGTCCATCTGCCAAATCTCATAATCGTGGAAGGCAGCAATGGCAAGAAGGATCCGAATGGATTTCAGCATGGCTACTGGAGAAAAGGTTTCGTCGTAGTCCAAGCCAGGTCTTTGACGAAAACCCTTTGCTACCAGCCTAGCTTTATAGGTCTCAACCTGTCCATCTACACCAATCTTCCTTTTGAAGATCCACTTGCATCCTACGGGTTTTACCCCGTCTGGAGCAATGTCCAACGTCCATACCTTGTTGGTGTACATGGACTCCATTTCGGTCCGCATTGCATCCAGCCATTTCACTGAGTCAACGCTCTGAACGGCCTGCTGGAAGCTAGTAGGCTCATCATAATCTATGATGCAATCCTCTCTATCCCCGTCTATGAGAAAACCGTAGTATCTCTCAGGCGGATGAGACTGCCTACTACTTCTGCGGAGCGGCGTAGGAATGTCCTGTTCTTCCGAACCTTCTGGTTCCACTAAACTTTCAGTAACAGTCCGTGGTTCTGGAATTTCTTCCAGTTCTACTGTGCTCCCACTTATCTGGTTTTCCAGAAACTCAGTTTCCAAGAAGTAGGCATGGCGAGAAACAAGAACTTTTTGTTCCTCTTCACAGTAGAAGAAATATCCTTTTGAGTTCTTTGGATACCCCACAAACTTGCACTGTACTGAGCGTGCCTCGAGCTTGTCCGCATGCTCTTTTTGACAAAAGCCGGACATCCCCATGTCTTAATGTGCTTAAGATAGGGTCCCTTCCCACACCACATTTCATATGGTGTGGAAGGCACAGTCTTAGTCGGAACTCGGTTCAAAAGGTACGCTGCTGATTCTAGCGCATACCCCCAGAATGATCGCGGTAACTCAGCATTACACATCATGGACCGCACCATATCCAATAGGGTGCGGTTCCGTCTCTCCGATACACCGTTATGTTGCGGGGTGTATGGAGGAGTAAGCTGAGAGAGAATTCCGTTCTCTTTTAAATAGTCCAGGAACTCGGCACTTAAGTATTCTCCACCTCGATCCGATCTTAGAATCTTAATACTTTTGCCGGTCTGTTTCTCTACTTCATTCTTATACTCCTGGAATTTTCCAAAGGCCTCGGACTTATGTTTCATCAAGAAGACATAACCGTACCTTGAGAAGTCATCCGTAAAAGTAATGAAGTAAGAATGTCCGCTTCGGGCATGTGTAGACATTGGACCACACACGTCACTGTGTACGAGTCCTAAGAGCTCGCTCGCTCTTACTCCTTGTCCTGTAAACGGAGTCTTTGTCATCTTTCCTTTGAGACAAGATTGACAAGTGGCATACGATTGATATTCGAACGCATTCAAATATCCTTCTGTATGTAACTTAGTCAACTTTCTCTCATTGATGTGACCCAATCTACAATGCCATAAGAAAGTCTGATTTATTTCTGGAGACTTTCTTTTGTGTGTATTCTGGACGTTGAAAATCTGTGGTTGGTTTAACACGTATATACCATTACTCAATGTACCTGACCCAATCAAAACTTGATTAAGGTGAATGTTTACAACATTACTTACAAACGCAAATTCATAACCTTCTTTAGAAACTAAAGATACAGAAATGATATTACAAGTTGCGTTGGGTACAAAAAAGCAATTACGCAAAACCAAAACATGTCCATCTGACATTCCCAGGTGATAGTCCCCCACGGCTTTAGCATCCATGCTAGCTCCGTTTGCAACTCTGAGGGTCATGTCACCTGCCTTCAAAACCCTACGGTTTCTCAACGCCTGCAAAGAATTACAGATATGAGATCCTGATCCGGTATCCAATACCCAGGAAGTAGAGTTTATTGAAAGACAGTTTTCAATAACATACACACCTGAAGCTGAAGCTGCAACCTGCTTCAATTCCTGTGTTCTGGCCTTCCAGGCCCTGCAATCATTCTTCCAGTGTCCTTTCTTATGACAATAGAAGCATTCTTCCTTATCCACAAGCTTCCCCGCTATCTTTGTTGCTTTGCCTTTTCCCTTCGTATCCACTTTACCAACACCGCCCCTTGGTTTGGCGGGGGCCTTCTTCTTCTTTCCCTTGGCTTTCGTCTTGGACCTAGAAGAAGATGATCCTCCTACAAACAAAGTGGATGTTTCCCTACCTTTCTGTAGGGTGCCCTCTGCGCTCCTCAGCATGTTGAGGAGCTCTGATAGTTCAACCTCTTTTTCTTGTAGGTTGAAGTTCAGTATAAACCGGGCGTAAGTGGAAGGAAGGGATTGGAGAACTATATCCGTATATAGCTCACTCTCCAATGTGATCCCTAGGTCAGCGAGCTCCTCAATGAAGCCGATCATCTTTAGCACATGCTCGGCTACTGATGATCCGACGGCCATTCTTGTCGAAAATAACTTTTTCGACGCTTCGTATCTTGCGATACGTGATTGCTCTCCATACAGTTCTTTTGTATGGAGCAATATGGACTCCATGTCCATATTCTCATGCCTCCTCTGATGTTCGTTGTCCATCGAGGCAAGCAGGAGGCACTTGGCCTTCGCGCTATCAATCTCCCAAGTCTTGCGGATTTCCTTATCCGCGACACTGGAAGTTGGACCAGGGACAGGGGGAGCTTTGGTGGTAAGAAGATACCCCAGCTTGTCATAAGTGATTGCTATCGTGACATTCCTGAGCCAATCTTTGTAGTTTGGCCCTGTCAGTTTGTTTTTATCTAGGAGTAACTTAAGTCCAGTCATGTTGATTGGTCGCTGCAATTAGGAGAGAGAAGAAGAAACACTCAGCATGATGCTCTTGCAAGTTTAGAGTGGTTTTTAGTTTGTCTAAACAGGATGGCTCCCACTGTTTCTCGAATCCCTCCTCAAACCATAAAGGAAGAATTAGTCAGGATCAATCCCACCGTACAATACTTGCTTAACCGTTCAGCCAGGCCGGTGTCGGTACTTCGAGAGAGGTTTTCCAACGCTTTCGCGAAGTTCCTTAATTAGAGAACCTCTTTTCCCTGGGGGCGTAGCCCCGCTAACACCTTTCTAGGCACCTACTAGGTTTATAGCATTGATCGTTAAGTGAGAAATTTCCCGAGGAGTAGCATATACTCACAGTAGGATCGGGATCCAAATATCATCGCGTGACGAAACTGAAGGAATCCTACCAGAATCATCACACTCCAAATGGTATGCAAATCTAGCAAGTTTCAGTACTTATGAAACTCCCGATGTGGATTTTTGCCCCATGCTCTTATGACCTTGACTTTGGCCAACAAATCATAAGTCACATGTCAAGTTCTGCCCGTCGTTCTCCAGGTTAATTTGAATCCACCCGCACCTACCCTTGACTTTGGCCAACAAGGCAGTACGACTGTTCCAAACCAACGCATCTATCTATGCTGCACATGAATACCCAATAGCTACCAATCACTGTGCCTTGACTTTGGCCAACAAACACAGCTTGAATACTATTGACTATTCATGTGAAACGACGGAGGGCTACGGATGGTTTTGGCGAAACCGTGAACGTAGTGAACTTGATTTAATCGATGGAACGAGATAGCTTTTAGAAGGAGTGGCTCAAGCTCCGCATTTAAAAGTTATTTTGAAAAGAACCGAGTGGTTTTTCGAAAGTGTTCCAACGACTTTAACTTGGTTTATTATCTTGCATTTGTTCTTTTAATGCGTGATATTCTTGCATTAGTACTTTTAATGCGTCCCATCATTTAACCCTACCATTGCAGAAAACAACCAAAATATGACGTACGCTTATGCCATTCGCATTCGCCACTGGGCCCCGTCATTACCCGTTAGGTTACTTAACTAACGACAGAGCGGGGGCTGGGCTAGCGCGTCTGTAAAACATAAGCAACGCCTAAATAGTAAGCAATGATAGACATTACAGATCACAGATGAATGCATTGGATATACTAGCAATCCGCAATCCTTTCGAGCCTGAAACGAAAAGCGGATAACACGGTCGCGGTGAATAGCCAAATACCCCACCCAAGACCCCTACGGGTGCGGCAAACTACCCGCCAAGTACTCGGTAGTTTGTGCACCCCTCCATGGGTCTATCCTAGGAGCAAAAACAGTAAAAAGAATTATACAATGACGGCTACAACCCCGACCCGGTTGTGCGGCCAAACAAATAATATTATTACATCAATTTACATTTACAATGAATGAAAGAAAAACAAAAGCTCATCTCACATCCACCCCGGCTATTCACCCGCGACAGTCCAACACATTCATATACACATTCCAGCACATTACAGATCATGTATAACCCCGACTAATCGACTTATAGCGATTAGCCGACGTTCAATACATGCAAGCATCACAGATATAACCATCATAGTCAAAGTGCAGTGAAGTTCGGAAAAAATACGGAATTATAGGACCCCAAAAGGAAATTTCTTTTCTGGAAAATCTGGGCACATATAATATATTTTAAAAATCCCAAAACCAACACACAAACACACTGCACGAAAAACGATGCAGAGAAGACACCAAGTCGCGGCGGTTCCGCGGCGGCTAAGAAGGATCACGCGGCGGAAGCGCGGCACTTTAGGCGAATCACTGTATCGTTTTTCTTGGGTGTTCACACAAAACCCTGAGCCGAATTTAGGAGTATAAAGTTTTTCATTTTGACCAGAAAAAATTTCAACAGAAACTCAGATTTTGTAAAAGTTTGGTTTTTGGATTTTTCCGGTTCCGAACTTCGTTACACTTCACTACCAAGCTAGTTTAAGTTTAGTTAGGCTCTGATACCACTGTAAGTCCACGTTGCGACCCCCGGTTCTTACGGGGAGGCGGAAACGGTATAAAATCAAAATTTTAACGCAAGAGGCAACATGGACTAAGCTAGGTCGGGATCTTTACCTAAACTAAAACTAGCATACTAAGCTAAAGATATTTAGCTACTCGGATAGAGATGGTTATACCTAGCTTGTCTTGAACTCCTTCGTCTTCAAGCTCCGGTGGTGGTCCGATGGCTCCTTCTCGTCGTCTCCGTACGCCGAAGATAGATCCACTTGAAAGCTCCAACCTTTAGCTCCTTCTTCGGTCTTTGAAGAAACTAGTTCACTTGGTTTGCTAAACCTAGTGAACTAGAATGAGTAGAGAGGAAATAGAATGGGATTTTATCTATGGTTCTTGATTCTCAACTCATGAGACAAGAGAACCATAGATCAAGAGAGGGAGCAAGAGGTTGAGGGTGAGAGCAAGGGGAGAGCTCAAGAACAAGAGTGAGAATGAGCAAGAAAGAATGAGGCTCTCTTTTTCCTTTCACCCTCTCATAATCCAAAGTGATCATAACTCATCATATCAAAAAAGTCTTTTGGTGATGGTTAGAAGCAACCATAAGGTTATCATATCATGCACTCATTTTACTCAAAAAAGCAAGCAAGAAAAAAGTCTTTGGCATGAAATGATAACCATGGTCATCATGATGGTCAACTAGTCAAGCCTAGTCAACCGGTCAACAAGTCAACAAAAGTCAACAAGTCACCAAAGTCAACAAGTCAACAAAAGTCAACAAGTCAACAACCATATCACCATAATACTTAATTAATATAATAGTTAATCACAAATCATATTCTCATTAGGGTTGAGCAAAAAGTCAAAAGTCAACGGTCAACTGTCAACAACCCTAATGAGAATCCACTGCCTCTGCCTCCCTGTCAACTGTGCATACACACCCGCATCCGCGTTCCGAGGAACACGAATGCAAACTGGATAAATCCAATCCCATAAGGTACACTAGGATCTGGCTTAAACTAAAGCCCGCTAGTGTAAACTGTCCGGACACTGTACGTGCACAAGTGCACGGATGTGACCGAACCCTGTCGCAAAACCATGCGACCTGTCGCAATACCATGCGACCTCTACTCTTTTGCCTAAAGACGAAAAGCTTTCTGTGTGGGACTCTAAAGACTCGACACTACGCTGGCAGTGGGTTTAACCACAGACCGCAAGCGGCACTAGCTGTGCGTAACGGTCCCCAGGTAATGCCGACAAGAAGACCGACGAGGCGAAACCCATCTGAACTCCTACTGAGCCTGAGTGTGACATTCTCCGTACAGTCCGGTCTGTTCGTCTGATACATAGCATGGCGGGCCTAGGGGGCGGTAAACGTCAGTCCCCTAATAGCGGTACAAGTCGTGCCGGAGTGAAGCCCAATACACCCTGAGATAACACTGGAAACCTACCAGTATATCTCGTTTGCCCTGGCCAGGGACTACTCGTGTAATGGCTCTCCTAGACACAGCGCGATGTCAACCCCCAATACCGGGAGAGACGAATCCTGTCTAACCGTCACTGCCTCCAAATGCTTCGGGACTGCACCCAACCACCACCTGTTTGCACGACTCCTTTGAGCCGTGGTAGGGTAGTGATCAAAGTACAGTGGGAACACACCCGAGGCGAAGTGATAGTGTCAAGTCAGCGGACTAAGCTGTACTCATGTCACCTGGGAACTGATAACTGACGATAGGTATAATACCAACTAGTCAGTTCCCTACGAGTCCTATCCAGTGTACCCGTAACCTAACGAGCACCCGCATACTATCTCAAGTACGACGTACTGACGGCTGTGGGACAGACCGTTTCCCACACTGGGATGAGAAGCGCATGCGCTGGTCTACTCCGGAGTATCGATGCCCTGTCTCGATAGTCCTGCGACCAGGGACCTGAATAAGGATGTGCTTATAGATTACCCAGCCCCCACTAGTGTGACTGCCATCACAACGCTGGTAATCAAGCAAAGATCCTAAGGGCTCCACTAATGCGTATAAGTGATATACTGAAATAAACACAAGTACACATTGAAGTAGAAACAAACCAAGTAGCATACTACTATTTTGAGCAAGATTGTATATACAAGGTGAATATCCCAAGCATCCATTAAGTAATATACAAACTAGTATGATACAGTAATGGCCTCTAGGGCATATACACTAACAGTCGTGCTGTGTCTAGGAGAGCCATTACACGAAGCCCTCGGCCGAGGCAAGGAGATTTACTGGTAGGTATTCCAATAGTATCTCAGGGTGTTCTGGGCTACACTCCGACACGACTTGTACCGCTTTTGGTGGTCTGACTTTTACCAACCCCCTAGGCCCGCCATGCGATACTCATAGACGAACGGACCGGACTGTACGGATATTGTCACTGACAGGCTCAGTAGGGTTGTCGGGCTGAGTTCGCTCACAGACGTCCCTTTTAGTCAATACCTGGTAGCCCGTTACGTATTGGCTTATACCTCTGACGTGCTAGTGGTTGAATCCACAACCAAGGTGTTGACGAGTCTTTAGAGTCCCCCACATTCAGTTACTCAGCTTTCGGGCTAAAAGCTGTAGACACCGTATGGAGATATGGCAAGGTCCGATCAGATACGTGCGGTATTGCACGGATCAGGATCGGACAGTTTGTACTAGAGGCCGTATGGATATATGGCAGGGTTCGATCAGATACGTGCGGTATTGCACGGATCAGGATCGAACAGATATTACTAGCCGGCTTTGGTTTAAGCCGGATCCTAGTATAGTACAGTGTAGATTTTGTCTCATTGCATTTGTATTTCGGTCGGAATACAAATGCGGGTGTGTATGCACAGTATCGGGGTTTTCCTGTAATTTATTACGGGACCAGTTTTCTGGAGTTGCCAGTTTGCTTTCCGTTTAGGCCAATTTCCTTTGTATCGTTCATTGGCCGAAAATTGGTGGAGGAGGGCTTATTTGCATTGTTGCAAATAAGTGGTTGTGGAGGGGGTCTTTGCATTTTTGTTGCATCATGATTATAGCACCATACCTTGACTTTCTTTAGTTGGTCATGGCTTGACTTTTGGCTCATCATGGTTGTTGATGATGAGGTTGGTGGAAGGTGGTTGAGTGTGGGTTTTGATTTGGTGATCATTGTTTTTGTCCTTGCAACCCTCTCTCTCTCTTGTATGATGGTGGGCTTATTTTCTTTGATTGGTTCACCCACTCCCTCATGCTCTCCTCCCCATTGTAGTGGCCGGCCATTCCTCTTTAGGGGCTGTCCCATTTTTTACATGAGGGGATTACACTCATTTGGCTTTGGAAAATTCTTACAAGTTCCATCTCCAAACTCCATAGTTCATCCCTCCACCAAAAAGCAATTCCATGAACCCCAAATGAGACTTCTTCACTACACATTCTACAGCGAATCTTGGGCACGTCGACTAGCCAGCTTCGTGCCCGAGTTGCCTCGGCATTGAGGTGGGAGCCCGTAAAAGAAGTAGGCGATGTGGTGCACTTCCGACGACGAGGTGGAGACCGGAGCTTCCGCAGGAGATCGGGACGACGACGAGAAGACCGGAGGACAAGGATCAGTCGGTACATCTCTCTTCCCCATCTTGTAGTTAGCTAGGACTAATTAATGGTTCGATCCGGGTATTAGTGCGCGGCGGTTTGCCAGTTCAAGGAAAAATTAAAGTTTATCACCGCTTCCGCATTTGGCCGTCGGATTGACGGCCGGGGCGCCGCCGTGCACTTACAGTGGTATCAGAGCCTCGCCATTAACTTAGTCTAGCTTTGTTTAATGTGTTTTACAATTCCGATCGAACAAAATCCCAAAACCGCATTTTTGCTTGCATCAGTTTTCTGTTGAAAATTTTTGGTGTCGAAATTTTTTTCAGGTTACAGAAAAGTGATCTACTAGAAAAAATAAGAATTCTGTAAAAATTCGATGCAACAACTCTACAGTAAGAGCGCGGAACCGCGGCCAAACACCCCTTTGGGCCGCGGTTCCGCCGCACACTGTTGGGTTCCCTGCACCAAATTTCTACAGTATCTTTCTGGGGTTAAAATTGGGGTTTTGGAATATTAATATTGGGCCCAGAATTTCCTGATCTGCTACAGTAATGCTTGGGGGCCCACTTGTTAAAATTTGATTGATCGGATATTTTAAACACATTATTTCACAGTATTTACATTATATCTGCGACCGTGAATGTCACTTGATCGGTAAATCCTATCTAACTGCTATAGCCCGGTTAGACGGATTTGCGAACGTGACTTTCACGTTGATGTTCTGTTTTTGCTGTGATGTTGCGGATCGGTCGTAGGGGATAGCCTGGATGCAACGCTAGTACAGTTTTTGTTGTATTATGTACATTTGATATTGCGGGGCGAGCGTCCGACATGTGGACTGCCGTCACTGCCTGTTTGTATTATTATTTTGGGGCACGGCCAGGTTGCGGTCGATGTACCCGTTGTATGTATATTTTACTTTCTGTACTAGGATTACCCTGCGGAGGGGTGCACGGATAGCCGGGTTCTAGAGGGTAACAAGCCCGCATCTCATGGCATTGAGACGGAGGGGGCTTCACTCTAGGATTGGCGGGCTATTCGCCGCACTCGTAGGGGGTACAGGTTGACCCAGGAGGGGTGCCCAAGTTACCGGATTCCGTGAAATGCTGGGTGGTCCATTCACGTTGCTGAAGGGGGCTGCCTCGCTTCAGGTTTTGGCGGGTAACTTTCCGCGCCCGTAGGGGTCTAGGATTTCATTGCACAGGCTATCCACACGACCAGGGGAACGTCGGGTTTCAGTAGTGGCTCTGTGAAACCCGGGGATCCCAGATATCTGTATTGTTCTGTGATGCTGTACATTTCTGTGATGTTGCATTTTATCACGCCTTGAGAGAATATAATATATTGGTATATATATTAGTAGATGTTGTATATGTTTTGCATCCGCGCTAGTCCAGTCCCCGCTCTGTCGTTAGTTAGCTAACCTAACGGGTAATGACGGGACCCAGTGGCGAATGCGGATGGCATATACGTACATCAGTATATTTTCGTTCTTTGTGGTGTGATCAATTGATGGGACTGCGTTGATTCGGATCAATGCAAGTTAAAACAAACCTAATCTAATGTTGTTGGAACACTTTTCAAAAAGCTGTTATTGCAAGGACGTTCACTTTTGTTTTGCATCGTGATATTCAGTTGGAATATCCTGCTCCTCAGTCGATGAGGCAAGGGCCGAGATCCCTTCACCGAGAGTGACCCCTTGGACAGAAAGTTTGCGTCAGGGCATTAACTTCACTATAGCCGATTACTTTTGCTTTGCATCGTGGTATTCAGTTGGAATATCCTGCACCTCATTCTACGGGGAAAGAGCCGAGATCCCTTCACCGGGAGTGACCTCTTTAGCAATGGTTTTCGTCACTATATTTTAAAAAGCTATCCGTTCCTTCGACGATATCAAGTTCGTTACGTTAAAGGTTTTCGCCAGAAACCATTCGTAGCCCTCCGTCGTTTCAGACGGGTAGCACGTAGTATTCATGCTATGTTTGTTGGCCTTCGTCAAGGCATAGTGTATGGTAGCTGCTTGTTGCCTTTCTGTAGCATAGATAGATGCGTTGGTTTGGGACAGTCGTATAGCCTTGTTGGCCTTCGTCAAGGGCTTGTGCGGGTGGGTTCAAATCAACCTGGAGAATGACGGGTAGAACTTGACATGTGACTTATGATTTGTTGGCCTTCGTCATGGTCATAAGAGCATGGGGCAGAAATTACATCGGGAGTTTCAAAAGAACTGAAACTTGCCAGATATGCGCATACCTTCTGGAGTGTGACACTGTGAGCGGATTCCGTCACGTTGTCATGCGATGATAGTTAGATCCCGATTCCCACTGATGAGTTGGTTTACTCCTCGGGTGATCCCGACTAATTCTTCTTTCAGGTTTGGAGGAGAATTTGACGGTACAGTGGGAGGTTTCCAGATTAGATAAATTGGTAACCATTCTGATCTAGGTTAGAGTGCACGCTGAGTGTTTCTTTTCTCTCTCTCTTTGGCAGCGACCATTGACCCGACCCTAAGGCTATGACTCAGTGACCAAGTTGACCGAATCTTCTTAACACTGGCTTTTGGATTGTCAGAGTTGCAAACCTCATTGCCACTCCTACTTTTACCCTTTTCTACAGGACACCCCGTATTACTACGAACGTCCACTTCCATTGGACAAAACCATCGTATGGTTAGATACGAACTCGAAGGAATTTATTCGAGGATGGTTTCCGGTTCTGGAGAAAACGGATAGGATTATTCAGTTGTCTTTTCCTTTTACCTTCTCTCAGCTTGTGAGTACTCCTTGGTTTAGGAGATAGTACACCTATTACGCAAATTGGATAGTCTTCTTCCAAACCTTAGGCTGGTGCCGACCGGTAGGGAATGAAGAAAACCAATTAGCCTAACGATGGTGTACAGAAGGTATTAAGTTAAGACAAAGCAAGGGATTAGTAAGAGGGCAAAGTAAATTGCGACTGATATTCACAACCAAACCAAGTATTTCTTCGCCAATCCTAAATCACCTTTGTATTTCTCCAGGACACTCCGTATCACTACGAAGATCCACAGTTTATTGGATACTCCATCGTATGGTTATATACGAACTCGAAAGGAACTTGTTCCAGTTCGGGGATGGATTCTGGTCCAGGAGGAATAGGAATAAGGTTTATTCGGTTGTCTTTTATCTTCACCTTCTCTCATTGCGAGTGCTCCTAGGATTAGGACAGTACACCCATTATGCTTACTGGATAGTCTTCTTCCAAACCATAGGCTGGTGCCGAACGGTAGGGAAGGAAGAAAACCATTTGGCCTAAAGGGGTGTGCAGAAGATAAAGACTAAAGACATAAGAAGGGATTTGGAGAGGTGGCAAAGAATTATACGGTTACAGTCATGAATCTGGAAGAGGCATTACTAGGAATACCGGGATACCCCATCGAAACATTTCAATGTTTCAGTCTCGCTGTGTACTGTTAAAGGAAAACTGATTTCCCGATTAGATATTTACTCCAGGGTATGTATTTACCAGGTATGATTCTCACATCTGTATGGTTTTACAGATGATGAGTGGGAGTAAGTTATTGGGAATTAGGTGATCATCCTCATTATATCGGGATTCGTTGTAATCGGTGATATTTGAGGAAGTCACCTGGGTTGGTTGCCGGACGACAAATATTTGGTTTTGAATATCCTCTGTTATGCACCAATTTCAAATTGATATATCTGTACGTCTATTTTCATAGAGTGAGATATACCTTTATGAAATTATGTCTACGACATTTACCTATATCGGTGAATGGTTAGGTAAGGAGCATTAAACAGCGGTGTAATTCTTCTTAACCATAAGTACAGTTTTCAACCTACGACACACAGTGAATGAGTTATCAGACTCAAGGGACTTATACAGAGTATTGTATGTTGTCCAGGGTCCATCAGGACAGAGGGGTTGGTCCTCATACTATATTCGGTTTACTTATAACTTCTCTAGTTTTTAGACAAGTGTTTCTTGGAAACACAGGGTCCGAATTTTGAGAAGTTATAGGTATTTGAATAGAGTAGAGAACCAGGTGTAGCAAGTATCGGGATTCTTCAAAGTGATCGAAGATGTAGATACTTGTGTATGGTATTCAGTTGATAGTAATGATTAAGAGAACTTGCTTCTCTTTCAGGTTACTCATAATTGGAAATGCTCCTAAGTTGTGTAACGCTGATCGGCCTCCTTCCATTCAGTTGATATGCACTGGAGACAGTTGCATGATTTGGATCTGGTTCAATTAAATCAGTGCCTCTGTTTCTATATTAGATATAGAACAGTTCATATCTTAACGATGTTAAGGTACGGGGAGTTGTCCGGCTTATGATTAAAACCAGACTCTGGATAACTCAAGGCACGTTTCTGTAATGGCTGTTTGTGGGTTGACCCAGGCTATGACGAGGGTTGATTTTCTACCATCTGGATGAACAATAGCAATATTGTTCTAGACTCGCCACAGTTTTATTAAAAATGGATTTTTTCAGAAAACAGTAGTGGGAGCATGGTAGAACTGGAAGTGATTCCGGAACCACAAACGATTACTGAAGATTGGATAAGGAACCTAAAGATTCAATCTGGATTGACATTCCATTGGCCACTCCGCAGATTAGGTGGGTAACTTCAGGCACCCGAGAGGTACTACGGTAGCCTCAAGGACGGTGACAGGGAAGTTCTTGTTTACCCACAATTACCATTGCTGTTGTTCCAGGCTGCGAGACCCGGCGGGAGGATGAGTATAGCGTCGTTCTGAACTCGCTCCAGAAGTGTACGTGTATATGACTCTGCCAGAGGGTTGTCGTAGTCAGTGGGAGCAGCGGAAGCATTGGTGGACAGGTAGCTTATGTCTATTTATAGACTAAAGCAGATGTAGCGGAGATAGATCATCTGTTTCTGACGTGACAGTCATGGGTTTGACTTCATCAGAATAGGGGATGGATCTGTTGAGAAGGTAGTAGGGTGTGATATCCTGATATTTGGATGACATACACATAGTAGGAAAGGAAACTCCTATACTACGATCGGTCATACTTTGGTCGTACTACGATCGATCATACTTTGGTCGTCACACAGTGTTTTCTCCACAAAGGAAATGGATTTTATATCAGACATTCTGGTTACTAGATCTATGGTTTTAGATCTAGATTTGGGTAGTCTCCCAATCTGGGTACTTAGACAGCATTCTAAGGGTATTTAGAATGGACGACTCCATGCACGGTAGTGTACCTGCAGAAGATGGAGTCACCCTCTCTAAAGGTGTCTTATAGACTAAAGGGGAGAGGGATGTGCATGATTGACAGATCACTTGCTTAGGCAATTGAGTCAATCATGAGATGTCAAGTACCACACCAAATGTTGTTCTTGCACTAGATGCAATAAGTTGACATTAATCCAATCCTGGAGAAATAGTCGGAAGATGTTCTAGAACACAAGTGGATGTTCTAGGGATATGACAACGACAGCCTCATTCGGGAGACAGTTATCATTCCAGGCTTCCAAGGTGACCTGGACAACAAGGAGGTTGTCAGAGTTATAGTTTTCCTTCTGATGAGGGGCAGTATTTTGGACAGGAGGTCCAAGGCAATACTGAGGGTGGCATGGCGCAGGATACTGATTAAGTTCAGTTGACGATACAGTCTAAGAAGTTTGGATTTGGAGTTCATTTATGAGCTAGGTCCCATCAGACATCCAGACACATTCTAACACAGGTATTGCTCATTTCCGGAGATGGGTTTCTCCGTGAACTTGAGATATAGAGAGACATAGAAAGAAACAACAAAGCGGATCCACTCACTAAGGCTATTCCTCGAACGCAATAGTTTCGCAAACGAGCATTGTGAGACTGACTAGTAGAGGAGTTGGGTGTTCGGTATCACACGGACTGTGAGTATGCGACATCGCAATAATTAGCCTTGAGTGCAAGTGGGTGATTGTTGGAGATAGTGCCCTCAGAGTCAATTATTAGGTCACAGGTACGTGATTGCAATGATTGATGGAGGACCTATCCCGGTAGGACAGTCTTACTCGAGATGATAGTATGCTATCTGGTTTACCTTTATCATCGTGTACTGCTTTAAGTGACCTGACAAGTCGCTATTACACGTTGGTAGTGTAAGTCCACGTTGCGACCCCCGGTTCTTACGGGGAGGCGGAAACGGTATAAAATCAAAATTTTAACGCAAGAGGCAACATGGACTAAGCTAGGTCGGGATCTTTACCTAAACTAAAACTAGCATACTAAGCTAAAGATATTTAGCTACTCGGATAGAGATGGTTATACCTAGCTTGTCTTGAACTCCTTCGTCTTCAAGCTCCGGTGGTGGTCCGATGGCTCCTTCTCGTCGTCTCCGTACGCCGAAGATAGATCCACTTGAAAGCTCCAACCTTTAGCTCCTTCTTCGGTCTTTGAAGAAACTAGTTCACTTGGTTTGCTAAACCTAGTGAACTAGAATGAGTAGAGAGGAAATAGAATGGGATTTTATCTATGGTTCTTGATTCTCAACTCATGAGACAAGAGAACCATAGATCAAGAGAGGGAGCAAGAGGTTGAGGGTGAGAGCAAGAGGAGAGCTCAAGAACAAGAGAGAGAATGAGCAAGAAAGAATGAGGCTCTCTTTTCTCTCTCACCCTCTCATAATCCAAAGCAATAATAACTCATCATATCAACAAAAGTCTTATGTGATGGTTGAAGTAACCATAACCTTATCATGTCATGCACTCATTTTACTCAAATGAACAAGCAAGAAAAAGTCTTTGGCATGAAATGATAACCATGGTTATCATGATGGTCAACTAGTCAAGCCTAGTCAACCGGTCAACAAAGTCAACAAGTCAACAAAAGTCAACAAGTCAACAAGGTCAACAAAAGTCAACAACCAAGTCACCATAATACTTAATTAATATAATAGTTAATCGCATATCATATTCTCATTAGGGTTGAGCAAAAAGTCAAAAAGTCAACGGTCAACTGTCAAGTACCCTAATGAGAATCCGCTGCCTCTGCCTCCCTGTCAACTGTGCATACACACCCGCATCCGCGTTCCGAGGAACACGAATGTAAACTGGATAAATCCAATCCCATAAGGTACACTAGGATCTGGCTTAAACCAAAGCCCGCTAGTGTAAACTGTCCGGACACTGTACGCGCACAAGTGCACGGATGTGACCGAACCCTGTCGCAAAACCATGCGACCTGTCGCAATACCATGCGACCTCTACTCTTTTGCCTAAAGGCGAAAAGCTTTCTGTGTGGGACTCTAAAGACTCGACACTACGCTGGCAGTGGGTTTAACCACAGACCGCAAGCGGCACTAGCTGTGCGTAACGGTCCCCAGGTAGTGCCGACAAGAAGACCGACGAGGCGAAACCCATCTGAACTCCTACTGAGCCTGAGTGTGACATTCTCCGTACAGTCCGGTCTGTTCGTCTGATACATCGCATGGCGGGCCTAGGGGGCGGTAAACGTCAGTCCCCCAATAGCGGTACAAGTCGTGCCGGAGCGAAGCCCAAAACACCCTGAGACAACACTGGAAACCTACCAGTATATCTCGTTTGCCCTGGCCAGGGACTACTCATGTAATGGCTCTCCTAGACACAGCGCGATGTCAACCCCCAATACCGGGAGAGACGAATCCTGTCTAACCGTCACTGCCTCCAAGTGCTTCGGGACTGCACCCAACCACTACCTGTTTGCACGACTCCTTTGAGCCGTGGTAGGGTAGTGATCAAAGTACAGTGGGAACACACTCGAGGCGGAGCGACAGTATCAAGTCAGCGGACTAAGCTGTACTCATGTCACCTGGGAACTGATAACTGACGATAGGTATAATACCAACTAGTCAGTTCCCGACGAGTCCTGTCCAGTGTACCCGTAACCTAATGAGCACCCGCATACTATCTCAAGTACGACGTACTGACGGCTGTGGGACAGACCGTCTCCCACACTGGGATGAGAAGCGCATGCGCTGGTCTACTCCGGAGTATCGATGCCCTGTCTCGATAGTCCTGCGACCAGGGACCTGCATAAGGATGTGCTTATAGATTACCCAGCCCCACTAGTGTGACGGCCATCACATCGCTGGTAATCAAGCAAAGATCCTAAGGGCTCTACTAATGTGTATAGGCGATATACAAAATAAACACATGTACACATTGAAGTAGAAACAAACCAAGTAGCATACTACTATTTTGAGCAAGATTGTATATACAAGGTGAATATCCCAAGCATCCATTAAGTAATATACAAACCAGTATGATACAGTAATGGCCTCTAGGGCATATACACTAATAATCTCCCACTTGCACTAAGGCCATGTACTGGCGTATCGAAGACCTATCATCTCGATCAGCCGCTCGAACTGAGTCTGGGGCAAGGCCTTGGTGAATGGATCAGTAGTGTTGTCTTCTGAAGCGACTCTCCGAACCTCGATCTCCTGGCGATCCACGATCTCCCTGATCAGGTGATACCGCCTCAAGATGTGCCTGGATCTCTGATGGGACCTGGGTTCCTTCGCTAAAGCTATAGCCCCGTTGTTGTCGCAATACAGAGGTATTGGATCAACAATGGACGGAACCACCTGAAGTTCTTTCAAGAACTTCCTCATCCAGACAGCTTCTTTTGCGGCATCAGATGCAGCGATGTATTCCGCTTCCATCGTCGAGTCTGCAACGGTTTCCTGTTTGGAACTCTTCCAACACACCGCCTCTCCATTGAGGGTAAAGACAAAACCCGACATGGACTTGGAATCATCCTTGTCACTCTGGAAGCTGGAGTCAGCAAAGGCCTCGATCTGGAGGTCTTTTCCGCCATACACCAAGAACATCTCCTTAGTCCTTCTCAGGTACTTGAGAATGTTCTTTACCGCTATCCAGTGTTTCTCCCCTGGGTTAGACTGATACCGGCTTACCACACTCAGTGCATAAGCTACATCCGGTCTGGTACACAACATCGCATACATTATAGAGCCTACCGCAGAAGCGTAGGGTATAATAGACATGCGATCCCTCTCCAAATCAGTCTTGGGAGACATCTCTTTAGAGAGGGTGATCCCGTGACAAGCCGGTAGGTTACCGCGCTTGGAATCTTCCATACTGAACCTCTTCAATATGGTGTCGATGTACCTGGACTGTGAAAGTCCTAATATCCTCTTGGATCTGTCACGGTAGATCCGGATACCCAGAATGTATGAGGCATCACCCAGGTCTTTCATGGAGAACTTGTGTGACAAGAACCCCTTGACAGATTGTAGCATAGGAATGTCATTTCCTATTAAGAGAATGTCATCCACGTATAAAACGAGGAATACTACAGTTCTCGCTACAAATCTACTATAGATGCATGGTTCATCTGGATTTTTGATAAAGCCAAATTCATTGACCGTCTCATCAAAGCAGATGTTCCAACTCCGCGATGCCTGCTTTAGTCCATAGATGGACTTAAGCAACTTGCACACCTTTCCGCTGCTCCCACTCTGAATGAAACCCTCTGGCTGGTCCATATAGACACACTCTTCTAAATTTCCATTTAGAAAAGCTGTCTTTACGTCCATCTGCCAAATCTCATAATCGTGGAAGGCAGCAATGGCAAGAAGGATCCGAATGGATTTCAGCATGGCTACTGGAGAAAAGGTTTCGTCGTAGTCCAAGCCAGGTCTTTGACGAAAACCCTTTGCTACCAGCCTAGCTTTATAGGTCTCAACCTGTCCATCTACACCAATCTTCCTTTTGAAGATCCACTTGCATCCTACGGGTTTTACCCCGTCTGGAGCAATGTCCAACGTCCATACCTTGTTGGTGTACATGGACTCCATTTCGGTCCGCATTGCATCCAGCCATTTCACTGAGTCAACGCTCTGAACGGCCTGCTGGAAGCTAGTAGGCTCATCATAATCTATGATGCAATCCTCTCTATCCCCGTCTATGAGAAAACCGCAGTATCTCTCGGGCGGATGAGACTGCCTACTACTCCTGCGGAGCGGCGTAGGAATGTCCTGTTCTGTTGAACCCTCTGGTTCCACTAACCTTTCAGTAATAGTCTGTGGTTCTGGAATTTCTTCCAGTTCTACTGCGCTCCCACTAATTTCCTTTTCCAAGAACTGGTGTTCTAGAAAGTGGGCATTACGAGAAACAAGGACTTTTTGTTCCTCTGCGTAGTAGAAAAGATACCCCCTGGTGTTCTTTGGGTATCCCACAAACTTGCACAGTACTGAGCGTGCCTCAAGTTTGTCCGCATGCTGCTTTTTGACAAAAGCTGGACATCCCCAGATCTTCAGATATTGAAGATAGGGTTTCTTCCCACTCCACATTTCATATGGGGTGGTAGGCACAGTCTTAGTCGGAACTCGGTTCAAAAGGTATGCAGCTGATTCTAGCGCATACCCCCAGAACGATCGCGGTAACTCAGCGTTACTCATCATGGACCGCACCATATCCAATAGGGTGCGGTTCCGTCTCTCCGATACACCATTATGTTGCGGGGTGTATGGAGGAGTAAGCTGAGAGAGAATTCCGTTCTCTTTAAAATAGTCCAGGAACTCGGCACTTAAGTATTCTCCACCTCGATCCGATCTTAGAATCTTAATACTTTTGCCGGTCTGTTTCTCTACTTCATTCTTATACTCCTGGAATTTTCCAAAGGCCTCGGACTTATGTTTCATTAAGAAGACATAACCGTACCTTGAGAAGTCATCCGTAAAAGTAATGAAGTAAGAATGTCCGCTTCGGGCATGTGTAGACATTGGACCGCACACGTCACTGTGTACGAGTTCCAAGAGCTCGCTCGCTCTTACTCCTTGTCCAGTAAACGGAGTCTTTGTCATCTTTCCTTTGAGACAAGATTGACAAGTGGCATACGATTGATATTCGAACGCATTCAAATATCCTTCTGTATGTAACTTAGTCAACCTTCTCTCATTGATGTGACCCAATCTACAATGCCATAAGAAAGTCTGATTTATTTCTGGAGACTTTCTTTTGTGTGTGTTCTGGACATTAAAAATCTGCGGTTGGTTTAACACGTATATACCATTACTCAATGTACCTGACCCAATCAAAACTTGATTAAGGTGAATGTTTACAACATTACTTACAAACGCAAATTCATAACCTTCTTTAGAAACTAAAGATACAGAAATGATATTACAAGTTGCGTTGGGTACAAAAAAGCAATTACGCAAAACCAAAACATGTCCATCTGACATTCCCAGGTGATAGTCCCCCACGGCTTTAGCATCCATGCTAGCTCCGTTTGCAACTCTGAGGGTCATGTCACCTGCCTTCAAAACCCTACGGTTTCTCAACGCCTGCAAAGAATTACAGATATGAGATCCTGATCCGGTATCCAATACCCAGGAAGTAGAGTTTATTGAAAGACAGTTTTCAATAACATACACACCTGAAGCTGAAGCTGCAACCTGCTTCAATTCCTGTGTTCTGGCCTTCCAGGCCCTACAATCATTCTTCCAGTGTCCTTTCTTATGACAATAGAAGCATTCTTCCTTATCCACAAGCTTCCCCGCTATCTTTGTTGCTTTTCCTTTTCCCTTCGTATCCACTTTACTAACACCGCCCCTTGGTTTGGCGGGGGCCTTCTTCTTCTTTCCCTTGGCTTTCGCCTTGGACCTAGAAGAAGATGATCCTCCTAAAAACAAAGTGGATGTATCCCTACTTTTCTGTAGGGTGCCCTCTGCGCTCCTCAGCATGTTGAGGAGCTCTGAAAGTTCATCCTCTTTTTCTTGTAAGTTGAAGTTCAGTATAAACTGGGCGTAAGTGGAAGGAAGGGACTGGAGAACTATATCCGTATATAGCTCACTCTCCAATGTGATCCCTAGGTCAGCGAGCTCCTCAATGAAGCCGATCATCTTTAGCACGTGCTCGGTTACTGATGATCCGACGGCCATTCTTCTCGAAAATAACTTTTTCGACGCTTCGTATCTTGCGATACGTGATTGCTCTCCATACAGTTCTTTTGTATGGAGCAATATGGACTCCATGTCCATATTCTCATGCCTCCTCTGATGTTCGTTGTCCATCGAGGCAAGCAGGAGGCATTTGGCCTTCGCTCTATCAATCTCCCAAGTCTTGCGGATTTCCTTATCCGCGACGCTGGAAGTTGGACCAGGGACAGGGGGAGCTTTGGTGGTAAGAAGATACCCCAGCTTGTCATAAGTGATTGCTATCTTGACATTCCTGAGCCAATCTTTGTAGTTTGGCCCTGTCAGTTTGTTTTTATCTAGGAGTAACTTAAGTCCAGTCATGTTGATTGGTCGCTGCAATTAGGAGAGAGAAGAAGAAACACTCAGCATGATGCTCTTGCAAGTTTAGAGTGGTTTTTAGTTTGTCTAAACAGGATGGCTCCCACTGTTTCTCGAATCCCTCCTCAAACCATAAAGGAAGAATTAGTCAGGATCAATCCCACCGTACAATACTTGCTTAACCGTTCAGCCAGGCCGGTGTTGGTACTTCGAGGGAGGTTTTCCAACGCTTTCGCGAAGTTCCTTAATTAGAGAACCTCTTTTCCCTGGGGGCGTAGCCCCGCTAACACCTTTCTAGGCACCTACTTGTTGGAGATAGTGCCCTCAGAGTCAATTATTAGGTCACAGGTACGTGATTGTAATGATTGAGGGAGGACCTATCCCGGTAGGACAGTCTTACTCGAGATGATAGTATGCTATCTGGTTTACCTTTATCATCGTGTACTGCTTTAAGTGACCTGACATGTCGCTATTACACGTTGATAGAGCCCCTAGGATTCTTGCTTGACCACCAGCAATATGAGGGCGATCATATAAGTGAGAGCTGGGGGTCTACAAGCATATCCTTAAAAGGTCCCTAGTCGTGGGAGTTTCGAGACCGGGCATCGATACTCCATTAGTAGACTAGTGTATACAGTCGAGACCCCGACGAGGGGCGGTGGCCGGTCTCACAAGCCACTGGTGTCAGTTGGATCACCTAAGATGTATACAGGTGCTCATTGGGTTATGAGTACACCGGACAGGACTCGCCGGGAACATGCTAGTTGGTCATATACCAGACGTCAGATGGCAGTTCCCTGGTGACATGTGTGCAGATTAGTTCATCGACCTGGGGATCGTCATTTGTCTCGTGTGAGTTCCCACTGTACTTTGATTACTATCCTACCAAGGCTTAAAGGAGTCGTGCAAACAGGTTTTAGTTGGGTACAGTCCCGAGCCATATGGAGGCAGTGAGCGCATCTTCAGGGGTTCGTCTCTCCCGGTATTGGGGGTGAGGTCGTGCTGTGTCTAGGAGAGCCATTACACAAAGTCCTTGGCCAAGGCAAGGAGATTTACTGGTAGGTATTCCAGTAGTATCTCAGGGTGTTCTGGGCTACACTCCGACACGACTTGTACCGCTTTTGGGGGTCTGACTTTTACCAACCCCCTAGGCCCGCCATGCGATACTCATAGACGAACGGACCGGACTGCACGGATATTGTCACTGACATGCTCAGTTGGGTGTCGGGGTGAGCTTCCTCATCGACGTCCCATTTGGTCAGTACCTGGTAGCCCGTCACGTATTGGCTTATACCTCTGACGTGCTAGTGGTTAAATCCACAACCAAGGTGTTGACGAGTCTTTAGAGTCCCCCACATTCAGTTACTCAGCTTTCGGGCGAAAGGTTGTAGAGGCCGTATGGAGATATGGCAAGGTCCGATCAGATACGTGCGGTATTGCACGGATCAGGATCGGACAGTTTGTACTATAGGCCGTATGGTTATATGGCAGGGTTCGATCAGATACGTGCGGTATTGCACGGATCAGGATCGAACAGATATTACTAGCCGACTTTGGTATAAGCCGGATCCTAGTATAGTACAGTGTAGATTTTGTCTCATTGCATTTGTATTTCGGTCGGAATACAAATGCGGGTGTGTATGCACAGTATCGGGGTTTTCCTGTAATTTATTACGGGACCAGTTTTCTGGAGTTGCCAGTTTGCTTTCCGTTTCGGCCAATTTCCATTGTTCCGTTCATTGGCCGAAGATTGGTGGAGGAGGGTTTATTTGCATTGTTGCAAATAGACTTTTGTGGAGGGGGTCCTTGCATATTATCATGTCATGATTATAGCACCATCCATTGACTTGCTTGACTTCATATTTCATGATGGATTGACTTTGGATATCATCATGGTTGATGAGTGATAGAAGTGTGTGGTTTTCACCTTGCTATCATTGGTTCACATGATTGTTTTTCCCTCTCTCTTGCATGATTGAGTTTCCCCCCCATTCTTTTAGCTATCCATCTCATTCTCTCCATTCTAGAGGTGCATGGCCGGCCACTCATTTGGGGTGGGCTGTCCAAATTATTTGGGGAGGTATTTTTGTTCATATCATGCTCAAAAATACCCCAAGCTCCTCCACACTTTGTTCTTGTTTTCATCCCTCCACCAATGGCAACCTCCACTACCCCAAAAAGAGACACAAGCTCACTACATATTCTACAACGAACCTTGGGCACGTCGAGTAGCCGGCTTCGTGCCCGAGTTGCCTCGGCATTGAGGTGGGAGCCCGTAAACGATGTAGGCAACGTGGTGCACTTCCGGCGACGAGGAGGAGACGGACGGAGATCCCGCGAGGAGATCGGATTGGAGATGAAGACCGGAGGACTTGGATCGTCGGTATATCTCTAACCCATCTTGTTAGTAGCTTAGACTAGTTAATGGTTCGATCCGGAGTTTAGTGCGCGGTGGTGCCGGTTTGCAAAGTCCGCAAAATTTTAGTTATTCACCGCTTCCGCATTCCGGCGTCGGATTGACGGTCGGGGCGCCGCCGTGCACTTACAGTGGTATCAGAGCCTCCCCATTAACTTAGTCTAGCTTTCTGTAATGTGTTTTTCAGTTCCGATCGATCGAAATGTCCAAAAACCCGTATTTGCTCACGACAGTTTTCTGTTGGAATTTTTTGGTGTCGAAAAATTTTTCAGGTTGTAAAATATTGATGTACTGGAAAATCTAAGAGCTCTGTAAAAATTCGACGAAGTAACTCCACAGTTGGAGCGCGGAACCGCCGCGAAAACCCCATTAGTGCGGCCCTTCCGCCGTGCACTATTCACATCACTTCACCATGTTTTTACAGAGGCCTTCTGGGCTTAAAATATGGGCTTTGGAATATTAAAGTTGGGCCAATTGTTTCTGTGAGTGCTACAATTTTCTTTGGGGCCCACTTGTTAATTGTTTGATCAATCGGAAATTTTTTAAACACATTTTTCACAGTATTTACATTATATCTGCGACCGTGAATGTCACTCGATCGGTAAATCCGGTCTAACTGCTATAGCCCGGTTAGACGGATTTGCGAACGTGACTTTCACGTTGATGTTCTATGTATTTGCTGTGATGTTGCGGATCGGTCGTGGGGATAGCCTGGATGCAATGCTAGTACTGTGCTGTTGTATTATGTACATTTGATATTGCGGGGCGAGCGTCCGACATGTGGACTGCCGTCACTGCCTGATTGTATTATTATTTTGGGGCACGACCTGGTTGCGGTCGATGTACCCGTTGTATGTATATTTTACTTTCTGTACTAGGATTGCCCCGCGGAGGGGTGCACGGATAGCCGGGTTCTGGAGGGCAACAAGCCCGCATCTCATGGCATTGAGACGGAGGGGGCTTCACTCTAGGATTGGCGGGCTATTCGCCGCACTCGTAGGGGGTACAGGTTGACCCAGGAGGGGTGCCCAAGTTACCGGATTCCGTGAAGTGCTGGGTGGTCCATTCACGTTGCTGAAGGGGGCTGCCTCGCTTCAGGTTTTGGCGGGTAACTTGCCGCGCCCGTAGGGGTCTAGGATTTCATTGCACAGGCTATCCACACGACCAGGGGAACGTCGGGTTTCAGCAGTGGCTCTGTGAAACCCGGGGATCCCAGATATCTGTATTGTTTCTGTGATGCTGTTCATTCTCTGTGATGTTGCATTTCTTTCACGCCTTGAGCGAAATATAATATATTGGTATATATATTAGTAGATGTTGTATATGTTTTACATCCGCGCTAGTCCAGTCCCCGCTCTGTCGTTAGTTAGCTAACCTAACGGGTAATGACGGGACCCAGTGGCGAATGCGGATGGCATATACGTACATCAGTATATTTTCGTTCTTTTTGGTGTGATCAATTGATGGGACTGCATTGATTCGGATCAATGCAAGTTAAAAACAAACCTAATCTGATGTTGTCGGAACACTTTTTCAAAAAAGCTGTTATTGCAAGGACGTTCACTTTTGTTTTGCATCGTGATATTCAGTTGGAATATCCTGCTCCTCAGTCGACGAGGCAAGGGCCGAGATCCCTTCACCGGGAGTGACCCCTTGGACAGAAGTTTGCGTCAGGGCATTAACTTCACTATAGCCGATTACTTTTGCTTTGCATCGCGGTATTCAGTTGGAATATCCTGCACCCCATTCTACGGGGAAAGAGCCGAGATCCCTTCACCGGGAGTGACCTCTTTAGCAAAGGTTTTCGTCACTATATTTTTAAAAGCTATCCGTTCCTTCAACGATATCAAGTTCATTACGTTAAAGGTTTTCGCCAGAAACCATTCGTAGCCCTCCGTCGTTTCAGACGGGTAGCACGTAGTATTCATGCTATGTTTGTTGACCTTCGTCAAGGCATAGTGTATGGTAGCTGCTTGTTACCTTTCTGCAGCATAGATAGATGCGTTGGTTTGGGACAGTCGTATAGCCTTGTTGGCCTTCGTCAAGGGCTTGTGCGGGTGGATTCAAATTAACCTGGAGAATGACGGGTAGAACTTGACATGTGACTTATGATTTGTTGGCCTTCGTCAAGGTCATAAGAGCATGGGGCAGAAATCACATCGGGAGTTTCAAAAGAACTGAAACTTGCCAGATATGCGCATACCTTCTGGAGTGTGATACCGTGAGCGGATTCCGTCACGTTGTCATGCGATGAGAGTTGGATCCCGATTCCCACTGATGAGTTAGTTTACTCCTCGGGTAACCCCGACTAATTCTTCTTTCAGGTTTGGAGGAGAATTTGAGGTACAGTGGGAGGTTTCCAGATTAGATAAATTGGTAACCATTCTGATCTAGGTTAGAGTGCACGCTGAGTGTTTCTTTTCTCTCTCTCTTGGAAGCGACCATTGACCCGACCCAAGACTTATGACTCAGTGACCAAGTTGACCGAACCTTCTTAACACTGGCTTTTGGATTGTCAGAGTTGCGAACCTCATTGCCACTCCTAATTTTACCCTTTTCTCCAGGACACCCCGTATTACTACGAACGTCCACTTCAATTGGACAAAACCATCGTATGGTTAGATACGAACTCGAAGGAATTTATTCGAGGATGGTTTCAGGTTCTGGAGAAAACGGATAGGATTATTCAGTTGTCTTTTCCTTTTACCCTCTCTCAGGTTACGAGTACTCCTTGGTTTAGGGGTAGTACACCTATTACGCAAATTGGATTGTCTTCTTCCAAACCTTAGGCTGGTGCCGACCGGTAGGGAATGAAGAAAACCAATTAGCATAACGATGGTGTGCAGAAGGTATTAAGTTCAGACAAAGCAAGGGATTAGTAAGAGGGCAAAGTAAATTGCGACTGCTATTCACGACCGAACCAAGTATTTCTTCGCCAATCCTAAATCACCTTTGTATTTCTCCAGGACACTCCGTATCACTACGAAGATCCCATTTTATTGGATAATCCATCGTATGGTTATATACGAACTCGAAAGGAACTTGTTCCAGTTCGGGGATGGATTCTGGTCCAGGAGAAATAGGAATAAGGTTTATTCAGGTGTCTTTTATCTTCACCTTCTCTCGCATTGCGAGTGCTCCTAGGATTAGGACAGTACACCCATTATGCTTATTGGATAGTCTTCTTCCAAACCATAGGCTGGTGCCGAACGGTAGGGAAGGAAGAAAACCATTTGGCCTAAAGGGGTGTGCAGAACGTAAAGACTAAAGACATATGAAGGGATTTGGAGAGGTGGAAGAGAACCATACGGTTACAGTCGTGAATCTGGAAGAGGCATTACTAGGAATACCAGAATACCCCATCGGAACATTTCAATGTTTCAGTTTCACTGTGTAATGTTAAAGGAAAACTGATTTCCCGATTAGATACTTACTCCAGGGTATGTATTTACCAGGTACGATTCTCACATCTGTATGGTTTTACAGATGATGAGGGGAGTAAGTTATTGGGAATTGGGTGATTATCCTCATTATACCGGGATTCGTTGTAATCGGTGATATTTGAGGAAATCACCTGGGCTGTTTGCCGGTCGGCAAATATTTGGTTTTGAATATCCGATGTTATGCACCAATTTCAAATTGATATATCTGTACGTCTATTTTCATAGAGTGAGATATAACTTTTTGAAATTATGTCTACGACATTTACCTATATCAGTGGATGGTTAGGTAAGGAGCATTAAACAGCGGTGTAATTCTTCTTAACCATAAGTACAGATTTCAACCTACAACACACAGTAAATGAGTTATCAGACTCAAGGGACTTATACAGAGTATTGTATGTTGTCCAGTGTCCATTAGGACAGAGGGGTTGGTCCTCATACTATATTCTGTTTACTTTTAACTTCTCTAGTTCTTAGACATGTGTTTCGTAGAAACACAGGGTCTAAGTTTTGAGGAGTTACAGGTATTTGAATAGAGTAGAGAACCAGGTGTAGCAAGTATCGGGATTCTTCAAAGTGATCGAAGATGTAGATACTTGTGTATGGTATTCAGTTGATAGTAATGATAAAGAGATCTTGCTTTTCTTTCAGGTTACTCATAATTGGAAGTATTCCTAAGTTGAGTAACGCTGATCGGCCTCCTTCCATTTAGTTGACATGCGCTGGGGACAGCTGCATGATTTGAATCTGGTTCAATTAAATCAGTGCCTCTGTTTTCTATATTGGATATAGAACAGTTCATATCTTAACGATGTTAAGGTACGGGGAGTTGTCCGGTTTATGATTAAAACCAGACACTGGACAACTCAAGGCACGTTTCTGTAATGGCTGTTTGTGGGTTGACCCAGGCTATGACGCGGGTTGACTCTCTACCATCTGGAAGATCAATAGCAATATTGTTCTTGACTCGCCACAGTTTTAAATTAAAAATGGATTTTTTCAGGAAAACAGTAGTGGGAGTATGGTAGAACTGGAAGTGATTCCAGAACCACAAACGATTACTGAAGATTTGATAAGGGACCTAAAGATTCAATCTGAATTGACATTCCATTGGCCACTCAGCAGATAAGGTGGGTAACTTCAGGCACCCGAGAGGTACTACGGTAGCCTCAAGGACGGTGACAGGGAAGTTCTTGTTTACCCACAATTGCCATTGCTGTTGTTCCAGGTTACGAGACCCGGCGGGAGGATGAGTATAGCGTCGTTCTAAACCAGTTTTAGAAGTGTACGTCTATATGACTCTGCCAGAGGGTTGTCGTAGTCAGTGGGAGCAGCGGAAGCATTGGTGGACAGGCCGCTTATGTCTATTTATAGACTAGAGCAGATGTAGCGGAGATAGATCATCTATTTCTGACGTGACAGTCATGGGTTTGACTTCATCAGAATAGGGGATGGATCTGTTAAGAAGGTAGTAGGGTGTGATATCCTGGTATTTGGATGACATACACAAAGTAGGAAAGGAAACTCCTATACTACGATCGGTTATACTTTGGTCGTCACACAGTGGTTTCTCCACAAGGGACTTGGATTCTGTAAGTCCACGTTGCGACCCCCGGTTCTTACGGGGAGACGGAAACGGTATAAAATCAAAATTTTAACGCAAGAGGCAACATGGACTAAACTATGGTCGGGATCGTTACCTAAACTAAAACTAGCAAACTTAGCTAAAGAGAGTTAGCTACTCGGATGGAGATGGTTATACCTAGACTTGAACTCCTTCGTCTTCAAACTTTGTAGAGGTTGATGGTTCTCCTTTGTCGCCTTCTTCCGTCGAAGATGGATCCACCTCGAAGGCTCGACCTTTGGGCTCTTTCTCGTACTTGGAGTGAACTAGAATCGCCGGCTTGCTAGACCCTTGATCCTAGAGTGAGTAGAGAGTGTCTAGGGTTTGCTTTTGTTTTTCAAGAGAAGGATTCTCAACTCATGAGAAGGTTTCTCTTGACTAGAGGAAGAAGAAGATGAAGTGAAGAGAGAGAGTGAGAAGGATAGAATGAGCTTCTCTTTTCCCTTTTTGCAACCATAACAAAAGAAAAAGAATAATCAAATAATAACAATAATCAAAATGAAAAAGGTTTGATGGAAAGTTTAGGAATGACTAATATCATTACAAACATTAAATGAAAAAGCAAGAATGAAAAAGCATCTTGCATTTGTAATGATGGTAGTCAAATGTTCAACCATGGTCAACAAGTCAACCATGGTCAACAAGTCAACAAAAACTAACCATGACACAATTTCATTTTATTATATATTATTAAATGATATAACACAGATCCATTAGGGTTTGGAAAAATACAACTGTCAACTGTGCGTATGCACCCGTTCCGAAACCCTAATGAAAAATCATCTTCCTCCTCCTCAAAAAGAACTGTGCATACACACCTGTATTCTTGTTCCGACGAACACGAATACAAAGAGATAAAAGCAACCCAAAATACTATACCAGTATCCGGCTCAAACCAGAGCCCACTGGTAATACCCGTCCGGACTCCAAACGTGCACAAGTGCGCGGATGAGAACGAACCCTGTCGCAAAACCATGCGACCTCTACTCTGTTTTGCCCAGAGGCGAATACCCTCTGTGTGGGACTCTAAAGACTCGACACTACGCTGGCAGTGGGTTTAACCACAGACCGCAAGCGGCACTAGCTGTGCGTAACGGTCCCCAGGTAGATGTCGACAAGAAGGCTGACGAGGTGAAACCCCATCGGTACTCCTACTGAGTCTGAATGTGACAGTCTCCGTACAGTCCGGTCTGTTCGTCTGATACATCGCATGGCGGGCCTAGGGGGCGGTAAACGTCAGTCCCCCAATAGCGGTACAAGTCGTGCCGGAGCGAAGCCCAAAACACCCTGAGATAACACTGGAAACCTACCAGTATATCTCGTTTGCCCTGGCCAGGGACTACTCGTGTAATGGCTCTCCTAGACACAGCGCGATGTCAACCCCCAATACCGGGAGAGACGAATCCTGTCTAACCGTCACTGCCTCCAAGTGCTTCGGGACTGCACCCAACCACCACCTGTTTGCACGACTCCTTTGAGCCGTGGTAGGGTAGTGATCAAAGTGCAGTGGGAACACACTTGAGGCGAAGTGCCAGTGTCAAGTCAGCGGACTAAGCTGTACTCATGTCACCTGGGAACTGATGACTGACGATAGGTATAATACCAACCTATCAGTTCCCGACGAGTCCTGTCCAGTGTACTCGTAACCCAACGAGCACCCGTATACTATCTCCAGTACGACGTACTGATGGCTGTGGGACAGACCATCTCCCACACTGGGATGAGAAGCGCATACGCTAGTCTACTCCGGAGTATCGATGCCCTATCTCGATAGTCCTGCGACTAGGGACCTGTATAAGGATGTGCTTATAGATTATCCAGCCCCCACTAGTGTGACTGCCATCACAACGCTGGTAATCAAGCAAAGATCCTAAGGGCTCCACTAATGCGTATAAGTGATATAGTAAAATAAACACAAGTACACATTGAAGTAGAGACAAACCAAGTAGCATACTACTATTTTGAGCAAGATTGTATATACAAGGTGAATATCCCAAGCATCCATTAAGTAATATACAAACTAGTATGATACAGTAATGGCCTCTAGGGCATATACACTAACAATCTCCCACTTGCACTAAGGCCATGTACTGGCGTATCGAAGACCTATCATCTCGATCAGCCGCTCGAACTGAGTCTGGGGCAAGGCCTTGGTGAATGGATCTGCAGTGTTGTCTTCTGAAGCGACTCTCCGAACCTCGATCTCCTTGCGATCCACGATCTCCCTGATCAGGTGATACCGCCTCAAGATGTGCCTGGATCTCTGATGGGACCTGGGTTCCTTCGCTAAAGCTATAGCCCCGTTGTTGTCGCAATACAGAGGTATTGGGTCAACAATGGACGGAACCACCTGAAGTTCTTTCAAGAACTTCCTCATCCAGACAGCTTCTTTTGCGGCATCAGATGCAGCGATGTATTCCGCTTCCATCGTCGAGTCTGCAACGGTTTCCTGTTTGGAACTCTTCCAACACACCGCCCCTCCATTGAGGGTAAAGACAAAACCCGACATGGACTTGGAATCATCCTTGTCACTCTGGAAGCTGGAGTCAGCAAAGGCCTCGATCTGGAGGTCTTTTCCGCCGTACACCAAGAAAATCTCCTTAGTCCTTCTCAGGTACTTGAGAATGTTCTTTACTGCTATCCAGTGTTTCTCCCCAGGGTTAGACTGATACCGGCTTACCACGCTCAGTGCATAAGCTACATCCGGTCTGGTACACAACATCGCATACATTATAGAGCCTACCGCAGAAGCGTAGGGTATAACAGACATGCGATCCCTCTCCAAATCAGTCTTGGGAGACATCTCTTTAGAGAGGGTGATCCCGTGACAAGCCGGTAGGTTACCGCGCTTGGAATCTTCCATAGCGAATCTTTTCACTTTGGTGTCGATGTACCTGGACTGAGAAAGTCCCAATATCCTCTTGGATCTATCACGATGGATCCGGATCCCCAGGATGTATGAGGCATCACCCAGGTCTTTCATGGAGAACCTTTGTGACAAGAACCCCTTGACAGATTGTAGCATAGGAATGTCATTTCCTATTAAGAGAATGTCATCCACGTATAAAACGAGGAATACTACAGTTCTCGCTACAAATCTACTATAGATGCATGGTTCATCTGGATTTTTGATAAAGCCAAATTCCTTGACCGTCTCATCAAAACAGATGTTCCAACTCCGCGATGCCTGCTTTAGTCCATAGATGGACTTAAGCAACTTGCACACCTTTCCGCTGCTCCCACTCTGAATGAAACCCTCTGGCTGGTCCATATAGACACACTCCTCTAAATTTCCATTTAGAAAAGCTGTCTTTACGTCCATTTGCCAGATCTCATAATCGTGGAAGGCAGCAATGGCAAGAAGGATCCGAATGGATTTCAGCATGGCTACTGGAGAAAAGGTTTCGTCGTAGTCCAAGCCAGGTCTTTGACGAAAACCCTTTGCTACTAGCCTAGCTTTATAGGTCTCAACCTGTCCATCTACACCAATCTTCCTTTTGAAGATCCACTTGCATCCTACGGGTTTTACCGCGTCTGGAGCAATGTCCAACGTCCATACCTTGTTGGTGTACATGGACTCCATTTCGGTCCGCATTGCATCCAGCCATTTCACTGAGTCAACGCTCTGAACGGCCTGCTGGAAGCTAGTAGGCTCATCATAATCTATGATGCAATCCTCTCTATCCCCGTCTACGAGAAAACCGTAGTATCTCTCGGGCGGATGAGACTGCCTACTACTCCTGCGGAGCGGCGTAGGAATGTCCTGTTCTTCCGAACCCTCTGGTTCCACTAAACTTTCAGTAATAGTCCGTGGTTCTGGAATTTCTTCCAGTTCTACTGCGCTCCCACTTATTTCCTTTTCTATGAACTGGTGTTCTAGAAAGTGGGCATGACGAGAGACAAGAACTTTTTGTTCCTCTTCACAGTAGAAGAAATATCCCTTGGAATTCTTTGGATATCCCACAAACTTGCACAGTACTGAGCGTGCCTCGAGCTTGTCCGCATGCTGCTTTTTGACAAAAGCTGGACTTCCCCATATCTTAATGTGATTAAGATGGGGTCTCTTCCCACACCACATCTCAAATGGCGTAGTAGGCACAGTCTTAGTGGGAACTCGGTTCAAAAGGTATGCGGCTGATTCTAGCGCATATCCCCAGAATGATCGCGGCAACTCAGCGTTACTCATCATGGACCGCACCATATCCAATAGGGTGCGGTTCCGTCTCTCCGATACACCGTTGTGTTGCGGGGTGTAAGGAGGAGTAAGCTGAGAGAGAATTCCGTTCTCTTTTAAATAGTCCAGGAACTCGGCACTTAAGTATTCTCCACCTCGATCCGATCTTAGAATCTTAATACTTTTGCCGGTCTGTTTCTCTACTTCATTCTTATACTCCTGGAATTTTCCAAAGGCCTCGGACTTATGTTTCATTAAGAAGACATAACCGTACCTTGAGAAGTCATCCGTAAAAGTAATGAAGTAAGAATGTCCGCTTCGGGCATGTGTAGACATTGGACCGCACACGTCACTGTGTACGAGTCCCAAGAGCTCGCTCGCTCTTACTCCATGTCCAGTAAACGGAGTCTTTGTCATCTTTCCCTTGAGACAGGATTGACAAGTGGCATACGACTGATATTCGAACGCATTCAAATACCCTTCTGTATGTAACTTCGTCAACCTTCTCTCATTGATGTGACCCAATCTACAATGCCATAAGAAAGTCTGATTTATTTCTGGAGACTTTCTTTTGTGTGTATTCTAGACATTAAAAATCTGTGGTTGGTTTAACACGTATATACCATTACTCAGAGTACCTGACCCAATCAATACTTGATTAAGGTGAATGTTTACAACATTACTTACAAACGCAAATTCATAACCTTCTTTAGAAACTAAAGATACAGAAATGATATTACAAGTTGCGTTGGGTACAAAAAAGCAATTACGCAAAACCAAAACATGTCCATCTGACATTCCCAGGTGATAGTCCCCCACGGCTTTAGCATCCATGCTAGCTCCGTTCGCAACTCTGAGGGTCATGTCACCTGCCTTCAAATCCCTACGGTTTCTCAACGCCTGCAAAGAATTACAGATATGAGATCCTGATCCGGTATCCAATACCCAGGAAGTAGAGTTTATTGAAAGACAGTTTTCAATAACATACACACCTGAAGCTGAAGCTGCAACCTGCTTCAATTCCTGTGTTCTGGCCTTCCAGGCCCTGCAATCATTCTTCCAGTGTCCTTTCTTATGACAAAAGAAGCATTCTTCCTTATCCACAAGCTTCCCCAGTATCTTTGTTGCTTTACCTTTTCCCTTCGTATCCACTTTACCAACACCGCCCCTTGGTTTGGCGGGGGCCTTCTTCTTCTTTCCCTTGGCTTTCGCCTTGGACCTAGAAGAAGATGATCCTCCTACAAACAAAGTGGATGTTTCCCTACCTTTCTGTAGGGTGCCCTCTGCGCTCCTCAGCAGGTTGAGGAGCTCTGAAAGTTCAACCTCCTTTTCTTGTAGGTTGAAGTTCATTATAAACTGGGCGTAAGTGGAAGGAAGGGACTGGAGAACTATATCCGTATATAGCTCACTCTCCAATGTGATCCCTAGGTCAGCGAGCTGCTCAATGTAGCCGATCATCTTTAGCACATGCTCGGCTACTGATGATCCGACGGCCATTCTTGTCGAGAATAACTTTTTCGACGCTTCGTATCTTGCGATACGTGATTGCTCTCCATACAGTTCTTTTGTATGGAGCAATATGGACTCCATGTCCATATTCTCATGCCTCCTCTGATGTTCGTTGTCCATCGAGGCAAGCAGGAGGCATTTGGCCTTCGCGCTATCAATCTCCCAAGTCTTGCGGATTTCCTTATCCGCGACACTAGAAGTTGGACCAGGGACAGGGGGAGCTTTGGTGGTAAGAAGATACCCCAGCTTGTCATAAGTGATTGCTATCTTGACATTCCTGAGCCAATCTTTGTAGTTTGGCCCTGTCAGCTTGTTTTTATCTAGGAGTAACTTAAGTCCAGTCATGTTGATTGGTCGCTGCAATTAGGAGAGAGAAGAAGAAACACTCAGCATGATGCTCTTGCAAGTTTAGAGTGGTTTTTAGTTTGTCTAAACAGGATGGCTCCCACTGTTTCTCGAATCCCTCCTCAAACCATAAAGGAAGAATTAGTCGGGATCAATCCCACCGTACAATACTTGCTTAACCGTTCAGCCAGGCCAGTGTCGGTACTTCGAGGGAGGTTTTCCAACGCTTTCGCGAAGTTCCTTAATTAAATAACCTCTTTTCCCTGGGGGCGTAACCCCGCTAACACCTTTCTAGGCACCTACTAGGTTTATAGCATTGATCGTTTAGTGAGAAATTTCCCGAGGAGTAGCATATACTCACAGTAGGATCGGGATCCAAATATCATCGCGTGACGAAACTGAAGGAATCCTACCAGAATCACCACACTCCAAATGGTATGCAAATCTAGCAAGTTTCAGTACTTATGAAACTCCCGATGTGGATTTTTGCCCCATGCTCTTATGACCTTGACTTTGGCCAAAATATCATAAGTCACATGTCAAGTTCTGCCCGTCACTATCCAGGTTAATTTGGATCCATCCGTACCTACCCTTGACTTTGGCCAAAATGGCAGCACGACTGTCCCAAACCAACGCATCTATCTATGCTACACATGAACACCCAATAGCTACCAATCACTATGCCTTGACTTTGGCCAAAATACATAGCTTGAATACTATTGCCTATTCATGCGAAGCGACGGAGGGCTACGAATGGTTTTGGCGAAACCGTGAACGTAGTGAACTTGATTTAATCGATGGAACGAGATAGCTTTTAGAAGGAGTGGCTCAAGCTCCGCATTTAAAAGTTATTTTTGAAAAGAACCGAGTGGTTTTTCGAAAGTGTTCCAACGACTTTAACTTGGTTTATTTTCTTGCATTAGTTCTTTTAATGCGTGATATTCTTGCATTAGTACTTTTAATGCGTCCCATCATTTAATCCTACCATTGCAGAAAACAACCAAAATATGACGTACGCTTATGCCATTCGCATTCGCCACTGGGCCCCGTCATTACCCGTTAGGTTACTTAACTAACGACAGAGCGGGGGCTGGGCTAGCGCGTCTGTAAAACATAAGCAACGCCTAAATAATATCTTATATAGATATACTGCAATGATAAACATTTCAGATCACAGATAAATACATTGGATATACTAGTAATCTGTAATTTGTACGAGCCTGTAACAAAAACAGATAACACGGTCGCGGTGAATAGCCAATACCCCACCCAAGACCCCTACGGGTACGGCAAACTACCCGCCAAGTACCCGAAGCGTAGCAACCTCCCTCATCTCCATGAGTAGGCCACTCGACACTTCGGCATACCCGGTAGTTTGTGCACCCCTCCACGGGTCTATCCTAGGAGCAAAAACAGTAAAAAGAAATTATACAATGACGGCTACAACCCCGACCCGGTTGTGCGGCCAAACAAATAATTATTACATCAATTTACAAATTTACATGAATTGCAAGAAAAGTAAACTCTCGTCTCACAACCCCCGGCTATTCACCCGCGACAATCCAACATATTTATATACACATTCCAGCACATTACAGATCATGTATAACCCTGACTAATCGACTTATAGCGATTAGCCGACGTTCAATACATGCAAACATCACAGATATAACCATCATAGTCAAAGTGCAATGAAGTTCGGAAAAAATACGGAATTATAGGACCCCAAAAGGAAATTTCTTTTCTGTAAAATCTGGGCACATATAATATATCTCAAAAATCCCAAAACCAACACAGACACACACTGCACGAAAAACGACGCACTAAAGACAACAAACCGCGGCGCTTCCGCGGCGGCCAAGAAGGGTCACGCGGCGGAAGCTCGGCGGTTTAGACGAATTGGTGAATCGTTTTTCATGGGTGTTCTAACAAAACCCTGAGACGAATTTAGGAGTATAAAGTTTTTCATTTTGACCAGAAAAAATTTCAACAGAAACTCAGTTTTTGTAGTTTTCCGGTTTTGTGATTTTTTTTTCGGTTCCGAACTTCGTTACACTTTACTACCTAGCTAGTTTAAGTTTAGTTAGGCTCTGATACCACTGTAAGTCCACGTTGCGACCCCCGGTTCTTACGGGGAGACGGAAACGGTATAAAATCAAAATTTTAACGCAAGAGGCAACATGGACTAAACTATGGTCGGGATCGTTACCTAAACTAAAACTAGCAAACTTAGCTAAAGAGAGTTAGCTACTCGGATGGAGATGGTTATACCTAGACTTGAACTCCTTCGTCTTCAAACTTTGTAGAGGTTGATGGTTCTCCTTTGTCGCCTTCTTCCGTCGAAGATGGATCCACCTCGAAGGCTCGACCTTTGGGCTCTTTCTCGTACTTGGAGTGAACTAGAATCGCCGGCTTGCTAGACCCTTGATCCTAGAGTGAGTAGAGAGTGTCTAGGGTTTGCTTTTGTTTTTCAAGAGAAGGATTCTCAACTCATGAGAAGGTTTCTCTTGACTAGAGGAAGAAGAAGATGAAGTGAAGAGAGAGAGTGAGAAGGATAGAATGAGCTTCTCTTTTCCCTTTTTGCAACCATAACAAAAGAAAAAGAATAATCAAATAATAACAATAATCAAAATGAAAAAGGTTTGATGGAAAGTTTAGGAATGACTAATATCATTACAAACATTAAATGAAAAAGCAAGAATGAAAAAGCATCTTGCATTTGTAATGATGGTAGTCAAATGTTCAACCATGGTCAACAAGTCAACCATGGTCAACAAGTCAACAAAAACTAACCATGACACAATTTCATTTTATTATATATTATTAAATGATATAACACAGATCCATTAGGGTTTGGAAAAATACAACTGTCAACTGTGCGTACGCACCCGTTCCGAAACCCTAATGAAAAATCATCTTCCTCCTCCTCAAAAAGAACTGTGCATACACACCTGTATTCTTGTTCCGACGAACACGAATACAAAGAGATAAAAGCAACCCCAAATACTATACCAGTATCCGGCTCAAACCAGAGCCCACTGGTAATACCCGTCCGGACTCCAAACGTGCACAAGTGCGCGGATGAGAACGAACCCTGTCGCAAAACCATGCGACCTCTACTCTGTTTTGCCCAGAGGCGAATACCCTCTGTGTGGGACTCTAAAGACTCGACACTACGCTGGCAGTGGGTTTAACCACAGACCGCAAGCGGCACTAGCTGTGCGTAACGGTCCCCAGGTAGATGTCGACAAGAAGGCTGACGAGGTGAAACCCCATCGGTACTCCTACTGAGTCTGAATGTGACAGTCTCCGTACAGTCCGGTCTGTTCGTCTGATACATCGCATGGCGGGCCTAGGGGGCGGTAAACGTCAGTCCCCCAATAGCGGTACAAGTCGTGCCGGAGCGAAGCCCAAAACACCCTGAGATAACACTGGAAACCTACCAGTATATCTCGTTTGCCCTGGCCAGGGACTACTCGTGTAATGGCTCTCCTAGACACAGCGCGATGTCAACCCCCAATACCGGGAGAGACGAATCCTGTCTAACCGTCACTGCCTCCAAGTGCTTCGGGACTGCACCCAACCACCACCTGTTTGCACGACTCCTTTGAGCCGTGGTAGGGTAGTGATCAAAGTGCAGTGGGAACACACTTGAGGCGAAGTGCCAGTGTCAAGTCAGCGGACTAAGCTGTACTCATGTCACCTGGGAACTGATGACTGACGATAGGTATAATACCAACCTATCAGTTCCCGACGAGTCCTGTCCAGTGTACTCGTAACCCAACGAGCACCCGTATACTATCTCCAGTACGACGTACTGATGGCTGTGGGACAGACCATCTCCCACACTGGGATGAGAAGCGCATACGCTAGTCTACTCCGGAGTATCGATGCCCTATCTCGATAGTCCTGCGACTAGGGACCTGTATAAGGATGTGCTTATAGATTATCCAGCCCCCACTAGTGTGACTGCCATCACAACGCTGGTAATCAAGCAAAGATCCTAAGGGCTCCACTAATGCGTATAATTGATATAGTAAAATAAACACAAGTACACATTGAAGTAGAGACAAACCAAGTAGCATACTACTATTTTGAGCAAGATTGTATATACAAGGTGAATATCCCAAGCATCCATTAAGTAATATACAAACTAGTATGATACAGTAATGGCCTCTAGGGCATATACACTAACAGATTTTACATCAGACATACTGGTTACTAGATCTATGGTTTTAGATCTAGATTTAGGTGGTTTCCCAATCAGGGTACTTGACAGCATTCTAAGAGTATTTAGGATGGACGACTCCTGGCACGGTAGTGTACCTACAGGTAATGGAGTCACCCTCTCCAAAGGTGTCTTACAGACTAAAGGGGAGAGGGACGGGCATGATTGGCAGATCACTTGCTCAGGCAATTGAGTCAATCGTGAGATGTCAAGTACCACACCAGATGTTGTTCTTGCACTAGATGCAATAAGTTGACATTAATCCAATCCTGGAGAAACAGTCGGAAGCAGTTTTAGAACATAAGTGGATGTTCTAGGGAGATGATAACGACAGCCTCATTCAGGAGACAGTTATCATTCCAGGCTTCCAAGGTGACATGGACGACAAGGAGGTTGTCAGAGTTATAGTTTTCCTTCTGATGAGGGGCAGTATTTTGGACAGGTGGTCCAAGGCAATACTGAGGGTGGCATGGCGCAGGATACTGATTAAGTTCAGTTGACGATACAGTCTAAGAAGTTTGGATTTGGAGTTCATTTATGAGCTATGTCCCATCAGACATCCAGACATATTCTGAGACAGGTATTGCTCTTTTCGGGAGATGGCTTTCTCCGCGAACTTGAGATATAGAGAGACATAGAAAGAAACAACTAAGCGGATCCACTCACTGAGGCTATTCCTCGAACGCAATAGTTTCGCAAACGAGCTTTGTGAGACTGACTAGTAGAGGAGTTGGGTGTTCGGTATCACACGGGCTGTGAGTATGCGACATCGCAATAATTAGCCTTGAGTGCAAGTGGGAGATTGTTGGAGATAGTGCCCTCAGAGTCAATTATTAGGTCACAGGTACGTGATTGTAATGATTGAGGGAGGACCTATCCCGGTAGGACAGTCTTACTCGAGATGATAGTATGCTATCTGGTTTACCTTTATCATCGTGTACTGCTTTAAGTGACCTGACATGTCGCTATTACACGTTGATAGAGCCCCTAGGATTCTTGCTTGACCACCAGCAATATGAGGGCGATCATATAAGTGAGAGCTGGGGGTCTACAAGCATATCCTTAAAAGGTCCCTAGTCGTGGGAGTTTCGAGACCGGGCATCGATACTCCATTAGTAGACTAGTGTATACAGTCGAGACCCCGACGAGGGGCGGTGGCCGGTCTCACAAGCCACTGGTGTCAGTTGGATCACCTAAGATGTATACAGGTGCTCATTGGGTTATGAGTACACCGGACAGGACTCGCCGGGAACATGCTAGTTGGTCATATACCAGACGTCAGATGGCAGTTCCCTGGTGACATGTGTGCAGATTAGTTCATCGACCTGGGGATCGTCATTTGTCTCGTGTGAGTTCCCACTGTACTTTGATTACTATCCTACCACGGCTCAAAGGAGTCGTGCAAACAGGTTTTAGTTGGGTACAGTCCCGAGCCACATGGAGGCAGTGAGCGCATCTTCAGGGGTTCGTCTCTCCCGGTATTGGGTGTGAGGTCGTGCTGTGTCTAGGAGAGCCATTACACAAAGTCCTTGGCCATGGCAAGGAGATTTACTGGTAGGTATTCCAGTAGTATCTCAGGGTGTTCTGGGCTACACTCCGACACGACTTGTACCGCTTTTGGGGGTCTGACTTTTACCAACCCCCTAGGCCCGCCATGCGATACTCATAGACGAACGGACCGGACTGCACGGATATTGTCACTGACAGGCTCAGTTGGGTGTCGGGGTGAGCTTCCTCATCGACGTCCCATTTGGTCAGTACCTGGTAGCCCGTCACGTATTGGCTTATACCTCTGACGTGCTAGTGGTTAAATCCACAACCAAGGTGTTGACGAGTCTTTAGAGTCCCCCACATTCAGTTACTCAGCTTTCGGGCGAAAGGTTGTAGAGGCCGTATGGAGATATGGCAAGGTCCGATCAGATACGTGCGGTATTGCACGGATCAGGATCGGACAGTTTGTACTATAGGCCGTATGGTTATATGGCAGGGTTCGATCAGATACGTGCGGTATTGCACGGATCAGGATCGAACAGATATTACTAGCCGACTTTGGTATAAGCCGGATCCTAGTATAGTACAGTGTAGATTTTGTCTCATTGCATTTGTATTTCGGTCGGAATACAAATGCGGGTGTGTATGCACAGTATCGGGGTTTTCCTGTAATTTATTACGGGACCAGTTTTCTGGAGTTGCCAGTTTGCTTTCCGTTTCGGCCAATTTCCATTGTTCCGTTCATTGGCCGAAGATTGGTGGAGGAGGGTTTATTTGCATTGTTGCAAATAGACTTTTGTGGAGGGGGTCCTTGCATATTATCATGTCATGATTATAGCACCATCCATTGACTTGCTTGACTTCATATTTCATGATGGATTGACTTTGGATATCATCATGGTTGATGAGTGATAGAAGTGTGTGGTTTTCACCTTGCTATCATTGGTTCACATGATTGTTTTTCCCTCTCTCTTGCATGATTGAGTTTCCCCCCCATTCTTTTAGCTATCCATCTCATTCTCTCCATTCTAGAGGTGCATGGCCGGCCACTCATTTGGGGTGGGCTGTCCAAATTATTTGGGGAGGTATTTTTGTTCATATCATGCTCAAAAATACCCCAAGCTCCTCCACACTTTGTTCTTGTTTTCATCCCTCCACCAATGGCAACCTCCACTACCCCAAAAAGAGACACAAGCTCACTACATATTCTACAACGAACCTTGGGCACGTCGAGTAGCCGGCTTCGTGCCCGAGTTGCCTCGGCATTGAGGTGGGAGCCCGTAAACGATGTAGGCAACGTGGTGCACTTCCGGCGACGAGGAGGAGACGGACGGAGATCCCGCGAGGAGATCGGATTGGAGATGAAGACCGGAGGACTTGGATCGTCGGTATATCTCTAACCCATCTTGTTAGTAGCTTAGACTAGTTAATGGTTCGATCCGGAGTTTAGTGCGCGGTGGTGCCGGTTTGCAAAGTCCGCAAAATTTTAGTTATTCACCGCTTCCGCATTCCGGCGTCGGATTGACGGCCGGGGCGCCGCCGTGCACTTACACTACTAGGTTTATAGCATTGATCGTTAAGTGAGAAATTTCCCTAGGAGTAGCATATACTCACAGTAGGATCGGGATCCAAATATCATCGCGTGACGAAACTGAAGGAATCCTACCAGAATCATCACACTCCAAATGGTATGCAAATCTAGCAAGTTTCAGTACTTATGAAACTCCCGATGTGGATTTTTGCCCCATGCTCTTATGACCTTGGCGTGAGGTCAAAATGTCATAAGTCACATGTCAAGTTCGTCCCATCATTATCCAGGTTAATTTGAACCCACCCGTACATACCCTTGACGTAGGCCAAAATGGCAGTACGACTGTCTCAAACCAACGCATTCTATCTATGCAACAGATAAATATCCGGCAGCTACCAATCACTATGCCTTGGCGTGAGGTCAAAATACATAGCTTGAATACTACCGAATATTTAACTGAAATGATGGAGGGCTACGGATGGTTTTGGCAAAACCGTGAACGTAGTGAACTTGATTTGGTCGATGGAACGAGATAGCTTTTAAATGGAGTGGCTCAAACTCCGTATTTTAAAAGTTTGTTTTGAAAAGAACCGAGTGGTTTTTCGAAAGTGTTCCAACGACTTTAACTTGGTTTATTATCTTGCATTAGTTCTTTTAATGCGTGATATTCTTGCATTAGTTCTTTTAATGCGTCCCATCATTTAATCCTACCATTGCAGAAAACAACCAAAATATGACGTACGCTTATGCCATTCGCATTCGCCACGGGGCCCCGTCATTACCCGTTAGGTTACTTAACTAACGACAGAGCGGGGGCTGGGCTAGCGCGTCTGTAAAACATAAGCAACGCCTAAATAATATCATATATAGATATACTGCAATGATAAACATTTCAGATCACAGATAAATACATTGGATATACTAGGAATCTGTAATTTGTACGAGCCTGCAACAAAAACAGATTACACGGTCGCGGTGAATAGCCAATACCCCACCCAAGACCCCTACGGGTGCGGCAAACTACCCGCCAAGTACCCGAAGCGTAGCAACCTCCCTCATCTCCATGAGTAGGCCACTCGACACTTCGGCATACCCGGTAGTTTGTGCACCCCTCCATGGGTCTATCCTAGGAGCAAAAACAGTAAAAAGAAATTATACAATGACGGCTACAACCCCGACCCGGTTGTGCGGCCATACAAATAATTATTACATCAATTTACAAATTTACATGAATTGCAAGAAAAGAAAAACTCTCGTCTCACAACCCCCGGCTATTCACCCGCGACAATCCAACATATTTATATACACATTCCAGCACATTACAGATCATGTATAACCCCGACTAATCGACTTATAGCGATTAGCCGACGTTCAATACATGCAAACATCACAGATATAACCATCAAAGTCAAAGTGCAGTGAAGTTCGGAAAAAATACGGAATTATAGGACCCCAAAAGGAAATTTCTTTTCTGGAAAATCTGGGCACATATAATATATTTCAAAAATCCCAAAACCAACACAGACACACACTGCACGAAAAACGATGCACAGAGGACTACAACTCGCGGCGCTTCCGCGGCGGATACAGGGATAACGCGGCGGATGGGCGGCGGCTTGGAGGAATTACTGCATCGTTTTTCTTGGGTGTTCACAAAAAACCCTGAGCCGAATTTACAAGTGTAAAGTTTTTCATTTTGACCAGAAAAAATTTCAACAGAAACTCAGATTTTGTAAAAGTTTGGTTTTTGGATTTTTCCGGTTCCGAACTTCGTTACACTTCACTATCAAGCTAGTTTAAGTTTAGTTAGTCTCTGATACCACTGTAAGTCCACGTTGCGACCCCCGGTTCTTACGGGGAGGCGGAAACGGTATAAAATCAAAATTTTAACGCAAGAGGCAACATGGACTAAGCTAGGTCGGGATCTTTACCTAAACTAAAACTAGCATACTAAGCTAAAGATATTTAGCTACTCGGATAGAGATGGTTATACCTAGCTTGTCTTGAACTCCTTCGTCTTCAAGCTCCGGTGGTGGTCCGATGGCTCCTTCTCGTCGTCTCCGTACGCCGAAGATAGATCCACTTGAAAGCTCCAACCTTTAGCTCCTTCTTCGGTCTTTGAAGAAACTAGTTCACTTGGTTTGCTAAACCTAGTGAACTAGAATGAGTAGAGAGGAAATAGAATGGGATTTTATCTATGGTTCTTGATTCTCAACTCATGAGACAAGAGAACCATAGATCAAGAGAGGGAGCAAGAGGTTGAGGGTGAGAGCAAGAGGAGAGCTCAAGAACAAGAGAGAGAATGAGCAAGAAAGAATGAGGCTCTCTTTTCTCTCTCACCCTCTCATAATCCAAAGCAATGATAACTCATCATATCAACAAAAGTCTTATGTGATGGTTGAAGTAACCATAACCTTATCATGTCATGCACTCATTTTACTCAAATGAACAAGCAAGAAAAAGTCTTTGGCATGAAATGATAACCATGGTTATCATGATGGTCAACTAGTCAAGCCTAGCCAACCGGTCAACAAAGTCAACAAGTCAACAAAAGTCAACAAGTCAACAAGGTCAACAAAAGTCAACAACCAAGTCACCATAATACTTAATTAATATAATAGTTAATCGCATATCATATTCTCATTTGGGTTGAGCAAAAAGTCAAAAAGTCAACGGTCAACTGTCAACAACCCTAATGAGAATCCGCTGCCTCTGCCTCCCTGTCAACTGTGCATACACACCCGCATCCGCGTTCCGAGGAACACGAATGTAAACTGGATAAATCCAATCCCATAAGGTACACTAGGATCTGGCTTAAACCAAAGCCCGCTAGTGTAAACTGTCCGGACACTGTACGCGCACAAGTGCACGGATGTGACCGAACCCTGTCGCAAAACCATGCGACCTGTCGCAATACCATGCGACCTCTACTCTTTTGCCTAAAGGCGAAAAGCTTTCTGTGTGGGACTCTAAAGACTCGACACTACGCTGGCAGTGGGTTTAACCACAGACCGCAAGCGGCACTAGCTGTGCGTAACGGTCCCCAGGTAGTGCCGACAAGAAGACCGACGAGGCGAAACCCATCTGAACTCCTACTGAGCCTGAGTGTGACATTCTCCGTACAGTCCGGTCTGTTCGTCTGATACATCGCATGGCGGGCCTAGGGGGCGGTAAACGTCAGTCCCCCAATAGCGGTACAAGTCGTGCCGGAGCGAAGCCCAAAACACCCTGAGACAACACTGGAAACCTACCAGTATATCTCGTTTGCCCTGGCCAGGGACTACTCGTGTAATGGCTCTCCTAGACACAGCGCGATGTCAACCCCCAATACCGGGAGAGACGAATCCTGTCTAACCGTCACTGCCTCCAAGTGCTTCGGGACTGCACCCAACCACTACCTGTTTGCACGACTCCTTTGAGCCGTGGTAGGGTAGTGATCAAAGTACAGTGGGAACACACTCGAGGCGGAGCGACAGTATCAAGTCAGCGGACTAAGCTGTACTCATGTCACCTGGGAACTGATAACTGAAGATAGGTATAATACCAACTAGTCAGTTCCCGACGAGTCCTGTCCAGTGTACCCGTAACCTAACGAGCACCCGCATACTATCTCAAGTACGACGTACTGACGGCTGTGGGACAGACCGTCTCCCACACTGGGATGAGAAGCGCATGCGCTGGTCTACTCCGGAGTATCGATGCCCTGTCTCGATAGTCCTGCGACCAGGGACCTGCATAAGGATGTGCTTATAGATTACCCAGCCCCACTAGTATGACGGCCATCACATCGCTGGTAATCAAGCAAAGATCCTAAGGGCTCTACTAATGTGTATAGGCGATATACAAAATAAACACATGTACACATTGAAGTAGAAACAAACCATGTAGCATACTACTATTTTGAGCAAGATTATATATACAAGGTGAATATCCCAAGCATCCATTAAGTAATATTCAAACCAGTATGATACAGTAATGGCCTCTAGGGCATATACACTAACAGGTAGAGCCCTTAGGATTCTTGCTTGACCACCAGCAGTATGAGGGCGATCATATAAGTGGGAGCTGGGGTCTATAAGCATATCCTTAAATGGTCCCTAGTCGTGTGAGTTTCGAGACAGGGCATCGATACTCCAGAGTAGACTAGTGTGTACAGTCGAGACCCCGACGAGGGGCAGTGGCCGCTCTCACAAGCCACTGGTGTCAGTTGGATCACCTAAGATGTATACAGGTGCTCATTGGGTTATGAGTACACCGGACAGGACTCGCCGGGAACATGCTAGTTGGTCATATACCAGACGTCAGATGGCAGTTCCCTGGTGATATGTGTACAGGTTAGTTCATCGACCTGGGGATCGTCATTTGTCTCGTGTGAGTTCCCACTGTACTTTGATTACTACCCTACCACGGCTCAAAGGAGTCGTGCAAACAGGTTTTAGTTGGGTACAGTCCCGAGCCACATGGAGGCAGTGAGCGTATCTTCAGGGGTTCGTCTCTCCCGGTATTGGGGGTGAGGTCGTGCTGTGTCTAGGAGAGCCATTACACGAAGCCCTCGGCCGAGGCAAGGAGATTTACTGGTAGGTATTCCAGTAGTATCTCAGGGTGTTCTGGGCTACACTCAGACACGACTTGTACCGCTTTTGGGGGTCTGACTTTTACCAACCCCCTAGGCCCGCCATGCGATACTCATAGATGAACGGACCGGACTGTACGGATATTGTCACTGACAGGCTCAGTAGGGTTGTCGGGCTGAGTTCGCTCACAGACGTCCCTTTTAGTCAATACCTGGTAGCCCGTTACGTATTGGCTTATACCTCTGACGTGCTAGTGGTTGAATCCACAACCAAGGTGTTGACGAGTCTTTAGAGTCCCCCACATTCAGTTACTCAGCTTTCGGGCTAAAAGCTGTAGACACCGTATGGAGATATGGCAAGGTCCGATCAGATACGTGCGGTATTGCACGGATCAGGATCGGACAGTTTGTACTAGAGGCCGTATGGATATATGGCAGGGTTCGATCAGATACGTGCGGTATTGCACGGATCAGGATCGAACAGATATTACTAGCCGGCTTTGGTTTAAGCCGGATCCTAGTATAGTACAGTGTAGATTTTGTCTCATTGCATTTGTATTTCGGTCGGAATACAAATGCGGGTGTGTATGCACAGTATCGGGGTTTTCCTGTAATTTATTACGGGACCAGTTTTCTGGAGTTGCCAGTTTGCTTTCCGTTTCGGCCAATTTCCTTTGTATCGTTCATTGGCCGAAAATTGGTGGAGGAGGGCTTATTTGCATTGTTGCAAATAAGTGGTTGTGGAGGGGGTCTTTGCATTTTTATTGCATCATGATTATAGCACCATACCTTGACTTTCTTTAGTTGATCATGGCTTGACTTTTGGCTCATCATGGTTGTTGATGATGAGGTTGGTGGAAGGTGGTTGAGTGTGGGTTTTGATTTGGTGATCATTGTTTTTGTCCTTGCAACCCTCTCTCTCTCTTGTATGATGGTGGGCTTATTTTCTTTGATTGGTTCACCCACTCCCTCATGCTCTCCTCCCCATTGTAGTGGCCGGCCATTCCTCTTTAGGGGCTGTCCCATTTTTTACATGAGGGGATTACACTCATTTGGCTTTGGAAAATTCTTACAAGTTCCATCTCCAAACTCCATAGTTCATCCCTCCACCAAAAGGCAATTCCATGAACCCCAAATGAGACTTCTTCACTACACATTCTATAGCGAATCTTGGGCACGTCGACTAGCCAGCTTCGTGCCCGAGTTGCCTCGGCATTGAGGTGGGAGCCCGTAAAAGAAGTAGGCGATGTGGTGCACTTCCAGCGACGAGGTGGAGACCGGAGCTTCCGCAGGAAATCGGGACGACGACGAGAAGACCGGAGGACTTGGATCAGTCGGTACATCTCTCTTCCCCATCTTGTAGTTAGCTAGGACTAATTAATGGTTCGATCCGGGTATTAGTGCACGGCGGTTTGCCAGTTCAAGGAAAAATTATAGTTTATCACCGCTTCCACATTTGGCCGTCGGATTGACGGCCGGGGCGCCGCCGTGCACTTACAATATACGTATTAAATCAAGCTCAGGTTTTCAATGTCCAGAACACACTTAAAAGAAAGTCTCCAGAAGTGAATCAGGCTTTCTTATGGCATTGTAGACTAGGTCACATCAATGAAACACGGTTAACGAAGTTACATAGAGAAGGATATTTGAATCCGTTCAAATATCAATCTTATGCCACTTGTGAATCTTGTCTCATGGGAAAGATGACAAAGACTCCGTTTTCTGGACACGGAGTAAGAGCGAGCGAGCTCTTAGGACTCGTACACAGTGATGTATGCGGTCCAATGTCTACACATGCGCGAGGTGGTTATTCCTACTTCATTACTTTTACGGATGATTTCTCTAGGTATGGACATATCTTCTTGATGAAGCATAAATCCGAGGCCTTTGAGAAATTCCAAGAATACAAGAATGAAGTGGAAAACCAAACAGGCAAAAGTATTAAGACACTGAGATCTGATCGAGGTGGTGAATACTTAAGTGCCGAATTCCTGGGTTACTTAAAAGAGAAAGGAATTCTCTCTCAGCTTACTCCTCCATACACACCACAACACAACGGTGTATCGGAAAGGAGGAATCGAACCCTATTAGATATGGTTCGTTCCATGATGAGTAAGGCTGAGTTACCGCGATCATTCTGGGGTTATGCGCTAGAATCAGCAGCATATCTTTTGAACAAGGTTCCAACCAAAACTGTGCCTACCACCCCATATCAGATGTGGAGTGGGAAGAAACCCTATCTTCAGTACCTGAAGACATGGGGATGTCCAGCTTTTGTAAAAAAGCAGCATCCGGACAAGCTCGAGGCACGCTCAGTAGAGTGTAAATTTGTGGGATATCCAAAGAATTCAATGGGATATTGCTTCTACTACGCAGAGGAACAAAAGGTTTTTGTTTCTCGTCATGCCCGCTTCTTAGAAACTGAATTTTTAGAAAATCAGAAGAGTGGGAGCGCAGTAGAACTGGAAGAAATTCCAGAACCACAAGCTGTTACTGAAAGTTTGGTGGAACAAGAAGTTTCAGAAGAAAGGGACATACCGGCGCCTATCCGCAGAAGTAGTAGGCAGTCTCATCCGCCCGAGAGATACTACGGTTTTCTCATAGACGGGGATAGAGAAGATTGCGTCATTGATAATGACGACCCTACTAGCTTCCAGCAAGCCATTCAGAGCGGTGACTCGGTAAAATGGTTGGATGCAATGCGGACCGAAATGGAGTCCATGTACACTAACAAAGTATGGACTTTGGACACTGCTCCAGATGGGGTGAAACCCGTAGGATGCAAGTGGATCTTCAGAAAGAAGATTGGTGTAGATGGACAGGTTGAAACCTATAAGGCTAGACTTATTGCAAAGGGTTTCCGTCAAAGACCTGGTTTGGACTATGACGAAACCTTTTCTCCAGTGGCTATGCTGAAATCCATTCGGGTCCTTCTTGCTATTGCTGCCTTCCACGATTATGAAATCTGGCAGATGGACGTAAAGACGGCCTTTCTAAATGGAAATTTAGAAGAGAGCGTCTATATGGATCAGCCAGAGGGATTCATTCAGAGTGGGAGCAGCGGTAAAGTATGCAAGTTGCTTAAGTCCATTTATGGACTAAAACAGGCATCGCGGAGTTGGAACATCTGTTTTGATGATACTGTCAAAGAATTCGACTTTATCAAAAATCCAGATGAACCATGCATATACAGTAAGATTGTAGGGAGAGTTGTTGTATTCCTCGTCTTGTACGTGGATGACATTCTCCTAATAGGAAATGATATTCCTATGCTACAGTCAGTCAAAAGATTCTTGTCACAGAAATTCTCCATGAAGGACCTGGGTGATGCCACCTACATTCTGGGGATCCAGATCTATCGTGATAGATCAAAGAGGATGTTGGGACTTTCACAGTCCAGGTACATTAACACCATATTGAAGAGATTCAGTATGGAAGATTCAAAGCGCGGTAACCTACCGGCTTGTCACGGAATCACCCTCTCCAAAGAGATGTCTCCCAAGACTGATTTGGAAAGGGAACGCATGTCGATTATACCCTACGCTTCTGTGGTAGGCTCTATAATGTATGCGATGTTATGTACCAGACCAGATGTAGCATACGCATTGAGCGTTGTAAGCCGGTATCAGGCAAACCCAGGGGAGAATCACTGGATAGCTGTAAAGAACATTCTCAAGTACCTGAGAAGGACTAAGGAGATGTTCTTGGTTTACGGCGGAAATGACCTCAAGATGGAGGCCTATGCTGATTCCGGCTTCCAGAGTGACAAGGATGACTCCAAGTCCATGTCGGGTTATGTCTTTACCCTCAATGGAGGGGCGGTCTGTTGGAAGAGTTCCAAGCAGGACACCGTTGCCGACTCAACGATGGAAGCGGAGTACATAGCTGCTTGCGATGCCGCAAAAGAAGCTGTCTGGATGAAGAAGTTCCTCACAGAACTTCAGGTGGTTCCTACCAGTGTTGGTCCAATACCTCTGTATTGCGACAACAACGGCGCTATAGCTTTAGCGAAGGAACCCAGGTCCCATCAGAAGTCCAGACACATCTTAAGGCGGTATCACCTGATCAGGGAGATCATAGATCGCCGGGAGATCGAGGTAAAGAGAGTAAATACAGAGGATAACATTGCTGATCCATTCACTAAGGCCCTACCTCAGATTCAGTTCGAGAGGCTACTCGAGATCATCGGTCTACGATATGCCAGTACATGGCCCTAGTGCAAGTGGGAGATTGTTAGTGTTTATGCCCTAGAAGGCCATTACTGTATCATACTAGTTTGTATATTACTTAATGGAAGCTTGGGATATTCACATGTATATAACAGTCTTGCTAAACATGGTAGTATGCTACTTGGTTTTTCTATCTTAATATGTGAGTGTACGTATTGATAGAGCTCTTAGGATCTTGCTTGTCTACCAGCGTTGTGATGGCAGTCACACTAGTGGGGGCTGGGTAGTCTACAAGCACATCCTTATTCAGGTCCCTGGTCGTTGGATTATAGAGACAGAGCATCGATACTCCGGAGTAGACTAGTGTGTACGCTTCTCATCCCAGTTGGGGAGATGGTCTGTCCCACAGCCATCAGTACGTCGTACTGGAGATAGTATGCAGGTGCTCGTTGGGTTACGGGTACACCGGACAGGACTCACAGGGAACTGTTGGTTGGTTTTATACCAGTCGTCAGTGAACAGTTCCCAGGTGACATGAGTACAGCATAGTCCGCAGACTTGACACTGCTACTTCGCCTCGAGTGTGTCCCACTGTTCTTAGATTGCTACCCTACCACGGCTCAAAGGAGTCGTGCAAACAGGTAGCAGTTGGGTGCAGTCCCGAGCACTTGGAGGCAGTGGCGGTTAGACAGGATTCGTCCCTCCCGGTATTGGGAGTAGATATCGCGCTGTGTCAGAGAGCCATTACGCAAAGTCCCTGGCCAGGGCAAGCGAGATTTGCTGGTAGGTTCCAGTAGTTTCTCAGGGTGTAATGGGCTTCGCTCCGACACGACTTATACCGCTATTAGGGGACTGACGCTTGCCGCCCCCTAGGCCCGATATGCGATAGTCTTGGACGAACGGACCGGACTGTATGGAGATTGTCACAGCAGGCTCAGTAGGAGTTCGGATGGGTTTCCTCATCGGCCTTCTTATCGACAACTACCTGGGGACCGTTACGTACAGCTAGTGCCGCTTGCGGTCTGTGGTTAAACCCACTGCCAGCGTAGTAGTCGAGTCTCTAGAGTCCCACACAGAGAGTTTCCTACTCCAGGCGAAACGATATAGAGGTCGTATGGTTTTACGACAAAGGGTTCGGACGCATATGTGTGTTTACACACTTACGTCGTTTGGACAGTTTTTACCAGTCGGCTTTGGTTTAAGCCAGTTACTGGTATCCGGTTATTGGATTTATACAGTCTAAAGTTTTTCCGTATTTATACGGATCGGAGGGGCGTTCTCGTAATTACGCGAGAAGCTTCTAGAAGATGGTGACTAAGGAGGTTTAGGTGACATATACATTGAATGAGATTAGTGAGTCATGAGAGTGATTCATCATGGTCATTAATGCATCATAAATGCTTAATGGCTCATGACAATGAATCACCATTAGATATTTGTGAAGCATGCTTATTCATCATGTATTATTCTTTTCTTCATAAAAGAGAATGCTTCATATTTATTATGATACTCAATAATCTCATCTCATTATTATCCTCACATTCTCTCTCCTCAAGCTCTCCCTCTTCAAACCCTAATCCTCACCCCTCATGTGTTGAGATCAAGGATTAGTTAGACTAAACAATCCATAACCATCACTCTATCTCAATCTATCTTCTTTGATTAGCAATCCAAGAAGGTTAGCTGCCTCAAGTTTAGAGGCTAAGCTTGGAGTTTTGCTCTCGGGTGGATCGTCTACTACAAAGAGAAGGCCGAGGAGGACAAGGAGATCGTAAAGACGAAGGAGTTGGTTCATTAGGTATAATCCCTAAACACAGTAGTTTAGAAACACTTTGTGTTTGGTTATTTATAGTTTAGCTTCGATTTAAGCGGTTAGTCGATGTTTGTTCACTAAACAAGTTCGTTTTTGAAAATTCCGCCTCCCCACAAGTACTGGGGTGTTGTACATCGACTTACACTTTCTAGACACCTACTTGATCGGCTAATTGTAATGTGTAAAACTCTCCCAGGAGTAACTCTTACTCGCAGCGGGTATCCGGATCCAACTATCTCATAGAAGGTATGCAATCTCATTACAATTTTGAACACTTGAAATTCCCAATAATATTTTACCTCTAACCTCCTATGACCTTGACAAAGGCCAACAAACCATAGGATGCTAGTCAAGTTCAACCCGTCATTTCCTGATTGAATTAAAACTACCCGCACGACTCTTGATTGAATATATAACTATTCATTAAATTATCGAATCAACACTTGATCCGATAATCCGGTTTTTTGACAAATAACTGACTAGTATAATCTGTATCAGTTAATCGAATCAACACTTGATCCGATGACCCGGATATATCACATATACCCGGCCGATATCTCATATCGCGAGAATCTAATACGGTATCACATACACGTATTGTTCTCGGTCCCGCACATATCATCTATGTGGTCCTACTCCGTTTTTCCTGAGTCAAGAAACATCTGTGTAGGACTCTAAAGAATCGTCAACACGCGGGCAGTAGGTGATGATCATATCAAACATCCACAAGCTGCAAGCGGTCAGCTAAACGTAACAGCCACCCAGGTATTGAGCGATCAGAAGATCAACAAGCAAGCCAGTACATTCTCCCGTGAATCCAATCAGTAACACTCCTGTACAGTCCGGTCTCTTCGTTTGATATGTCGCATATCTCGCCTAGGGGTGATAAACGTCAGACCCCAGTAGCTTGATAAGTCATGTCGATATGAGGTCCATAACAGTTCGAGAAACTACTGATAACACTTACCAGTAAATCTCAGTAACCCTGGCTAGGGATTTCCAGTTATAGCCAATCGAACACAGCGCAACATCAGCTCTCTATACCGTGAAATACGAATCCCCTCCTATCGCTCATTGCCTCCATTTGATTCGGGACTGTACCCAAAAGCCACCTTTTTGCACGCCCTCTTGGACAAGGTATGATGGAAATCAAAGCACGGTGGGAATCATACGAGACTCTATGACGATCTCGGGTCTACAGACTAACCTATACCAGTGTCACCAGAGAACTGCCATCTAACGTGAGGTATAATACCATCTGGGAGTTCTCGGCGAGTCCGTCTAGTGTACCCAGTCTCTACTGAGCACCCGTACACCATCCTTGATGTCAAACACCGATGGGTATGGGATCATCCATCGCCCATCATATGGGTCAAGATGCGTATACGCTAGTCTACTCTGGTGTATCGATGCCCTGTCTCGATACACCCTCGACTAGGAATAGTTATAGGATGTACTCTTCGACTACCGTGGCCCCACTAGTATGATCTCATCATAGTCCCAGTATTCGAGTACATATCCTAAGGGCTTTATCAACATGTAACATAGAGACAATCAGAGTACATTTTAAGATAAAGAGCAACCAGATAGCATAATATCATGTCGAGCAAGAAACTCCTCCCTATATATGTCCAAGCATCCAGTACAATATACATCGTATGTACAGTAATGGCCTCTAGGGCATACATATAAATAACAATCTCCCACTTGCACTAGGGCCATCTGTTGTGGTATCGCATACCCAATAATTAGCTGTGGTTGAAGTATATCATACTCAACCATCCCATGAAAGTCTCTACTGGGAAATGTTCCTTTGTGAGTGGATCCGCGCTGTTGTCCTCTGTGTCTACTCTCCTAACCTCAATCTCCTTGGAGATCAACCATCTCCATGATTAGGTGATACTGGCTAAGAATTATATCTGGATTTCAGATGGGACGGGGGTTCCTGGGCCAAAGCCATAACTCCATTGTCATACAATTGTTGGAACGAAGTTCATCTCATGAACTTATATATATATATATCCAGACTGCCTCTTTGGTAGCATCCTTGGTAACGATGTATCTTTCCTTTGATCGTCTAGTAAGTCACGGTTGTTAGTTATATGTATGCCCTAGAGGCCATTACTGTACATTGGATGTATATTGTAGTGGATGCTGGGACATATATAGGGAGGACTTTCTTGCTCGACATGATAGTATGCTATCTGGTTACCCTTTACCTTAACGTGTATGCTGATTGTCTCTCTGTTACATGTTGGTAAAGCCCTTAGGATCTGTACTTGACTACCTGGACTATGATGCGGATCATACTAGTGGGGACATGGTAGTCCATAAGTACATCCTTCAAAGTCCCTAGTCGTGGGTGTATCGAGACGGGGCATCGATATACCAGAGTAGACTAGCGTGTACCTTCTCGACCCATACAGATGGGCGATGGATGATCACATATCCATTGGTGTTTGACATCAGAGATGATATACGGGTGCTCAGTAGAGACTGGGTACACTGGACGGACTCGCCGAGAACTCCCAGATGGTATTATACCTCACGTCAGATGGCAGTTCTCTGGTGACACAAGTACAGAGTAGTCTGTTGACCCGAGATCGTCATAGAGTCTTGTGTGGTTCCCACTGTGCTTTGATTTCCATCTTACCACGTCCAAGAGGGCGTGCAAAACGGTGGTTTTTGGGTACAGTCCCGAGTCACATGGAGGCAATGAGCGATAGGAGGGGATTCGTCTCTCCCGGTATAGGGAGTTGATGTTGCGCTGTGTTCGATTGGCTATAACAGGAAATCCCTAGCCAGGGTTGCTGAGATTTACTGGTAAGTGTTACCAGTAGTTTCTCGAATTGTTATAGACCTCATATCAACACGACTTATCGAGCTATTGGGGTCTGACGTTTACCACCCCTAGGCGAGATATGCGACATATCAGACGATCAGACCGGACTGTACGGTAGTGTTACTAGTTGGATTCACTGGAGTGTGAGCGGGCTTGCTCGTCGATCTTCAGATCGCTCAATACCCGGGTGGCCGTTACGTTTAGCAGACCGCTTGCGGCTTGTGGATGCTTGATATGATCATCATCTGCTGCCGGAGTATTGAGGAGTCTTTAGAGTCCTACACAGAGGTTTCCTGGCTCAAGCGAAACGAAATAGGAGCGCATATGAGATATGTGCGGGACCGAGAATAATACCAGTATGTGATACTGTATTCGATTCTCGCGATGTGACATTGATCGGTTATATGCGATATAGCCGGGTTATCGGATCAACTGTTGATTCGATAAATTGTTACTAATGATACTAGTCGGTTATATGCGATATGACCGGATCGTTAAATCAAGTGTTGATTTAATGATTTAATGCATAATTATATATTTGATATATTACTTTGCATTAACTAGTATCAGTTCACTTTAAATGGATTTTCTCGCTCGGGTGTGCACATTGTATATTCGATATAGTTTTGTGCACTTGCTTGTATCATGTTTGATGATACATGCCTTATGGTTAAGTGTTAAGAATTAAACTATAGTTAAGTGGGTGATTAGGGTTTTTGATTTCATTTTATTCATTTATCTTTTTGGAAAAAGAAAAAGCAAAATGAGGAAAATGGTTGCTTTCTTTTGTTCATTCATGAACCTTCATGAAGACTTTGACTTTTTGACCATTTTGTCTCATGCTTAACCCTAACCACTCACTTAAACCTTAGTTAACTCTCTACATCTAACCATGGTTCAATATATGATAAGGATTGATTTTTCTTTTCTATAATGATACTCTTATCATATATTTTTTTAGCTTCTTTTTCTTCTTCCTTCAAGTGAAGAAAAGCTTGACCATCAATGGCAACTTGATGAAATGAGTGAGAAATCCAATTCTAAAGTCTACCCACTTCCTATTTCCTCATCCTCTACCTCTTGCCAAGTAGTAGAGTGTGTTTCCTTCACAAGTTTTCATGGCAAGGTGAAGGCGGAGCTTGATTTAGCGATGCCTCGACGTAGATCATCTTCGGCATGGACATCGACGACCTAGCTCGCTTATTCTTCGACGAAGCCGACGCTGGAGTCCGGATTCTTTTTGGACAGCGGAGGGGACTTCGTTGCGGAGCTATGGAGGTGGAGCAACGGATCTACAGAGGTTGTATTTCCGTATCTCATAGTTAAGTGTTAACCAGTTTACTTTTCGCCTAGAAATCTAGCCGACGATCCGTACACTAGGGTTTCTCGGCACCATAATTTTTGAAATTGGCATGGTTGATGCCTTGTGAGACTTCATTAGGATGCCTAGGAACCCTACAGTGGTATCAGAGCCTAGCTAGAGCCTTAGGCGAAGTCTAGACGGAGTTTGAAACCCGGACGAACCGAAAACACGAACCCAAAATAGCTCTCTGTCCTTTTTCTAAAATCTGGGATTTTTCAACATTAAAAATATGCAGAAAAATCAGCAGGCAATTCTAAGGGATACTGTAAAATTCGTGTACCCAATTCCTTCAATGCGCCGCGGTTCCGCGGCACGAGCTTGGCTCGTGCGGCGGATCCGCGGCCGTTTTGTCTTTTCTGGGATCCAAATTTGCACAGTAATTCATAATATGCAGTGCTGTTTTTCCTGGGTATTTTTGATATTTTTCCAGAGTTTTAATTTTCAGGGTTGTTTTGGGGATTCGAATGTTCGATCGGATTATCAAATTTTGTCTATGTGGCTTTCCGGATAAATTTTAGAATATGTTAAAAAGTTCGACCGGATATAAATACCCAATTTTTCCCCTGTCGGGAAATTTCCAAGTGTTGGATTTTTCCGTAGTTTAACGACGTTCTAAGTAGTGCAAGTAACGCGATGGACCCTCTAGAAGACAACAAACCTTAACTCGATTATGTGACCGTCTTGAACTGCCCTTTGAACCTTCGGGTTTGGGGCTGTACGGCGTGCCACATGTGAGGCGTTGGCTTGACCCTTCTACGGCTGGACCGTTGGTACTGAGGCACGAACTGAATGTTGTTAGACTTATTTCATGTGTTGATCTATATCGGGAAAACTTGGGTGTTCGATTGTTCGATCGGAAAGTTTGACATTTTCTATTTATCCGGAATGGGATACAATAATTGGAATTCACAAATAGTTATGAGATAACTAAATGAATGTTATAAACATAGCACTTTAGTCTCACTTGATCGGTTGCCACGGAATTTTGATGCGATCAAAAGTCCGTCGCAATCACGTAGTGTACGCGGATACTCGCCGGGTAAACTTAATAGACAGCTTCACTCCATAGCCCCGACCAAGTGACTGTAGGAGAACCCCATCGCCGAAAGCATCCGTTCGGGTGCTCGCGGTAGCGGTGTTCCGCCTTGGTGCACTTAGTCGACGGTATCGGGGGTGCGGCCGTCTACTGAAGTTTGCGACGAGCATTCGATCAGCATGTCGGGAATCTTGTTGAATTACCCGACTTGGTATTGAAAAGTGTTTTCGATAATGGGACTAAAATGCGGGGTTTATAACAGTTAGGCATGCGATGTCTAAGTAATTCATTTGGTCAGGCATGCGATGTCTGAGGTGGTTGCGGATTCCAACTGTTGTAGTTTTACACTTTCTTTTCTGTGACCGTAAGTGTAATATGTGATATCGCCGGTTTCGTTGCTATATGTCAACGACAATTGGGATGCGCATATTTACTTACGTTGATGACATATGATGTTATGTGTTGCTGGATATGTTATATTGGATCGTCGTGTTTGAATAGCCGGGGGTTTTTATGTGAGATGAGTGTTTTCCATTTTCTTTCATGTAAAAACTTGTATGTAATATTCTTTTATTGGGACGCTTCCAGGTTGCGGAAGTTGTCACCCTTTGTATGTTATTTACTATTCCGCACTAGGATAGACCCAAGGAGGGGAGCACAAGTAACCGGGTTCTGGAGTCCAGAGGGAGACCAACTCGAGGAGTCGAGTCCGGGTCTCCTAACTCTAGAATTGGTAGGGTTGCTTGCCGCTCTCGTAGGGGTCTAGGGGTGTGGGTTTGGCTATTCATCACGACCGTGGAATCCGTGTTTTATACTGGCTCGTATTGAAAACACGGACGTCCTAGTATATCCAATATTTCATATGATTCTTCTGCTGCGATATCTGTGATGTGATCATGTGATGTTCTGTGATAGATATAATATATAGTATATATGATATATTATATAGACGTTACTTATGTTTTACACCCGCGCTAGCCCTGCCCCGCTCTGTCGTTAGTTACCTAACCTAACGGTGCACGAGGGGACATCGAGGCGAATGCGGATGGCATAAGTGTACGTCGTATTTATCTGTGATGTTCAGGTACATTAACTGATGGGACTTCATTAATGTGATTAATGAAAGTAAAAGAAACCTAAGATGTTGTAGAATCGAATTTCAAAATAAAACAGGTAGCTACAGTTCTTGCTTTGCACAGCGGTATATGTGATATATCCTGCACCTTATTCGATGAGGAAAGGACCGAGATCCCTTCACCGGGAGTGACTCCTTTAGCAATAACTGGCAGATGCTACACACTCGGTTTGTCTTTTGATTGCTTTTAAGTGTTTTTACTTTGCACAGTGATATATATGATATATCCGCACCTCATTCGACGAGGAAAGGACCGACGATCCCTTCACCGGGAGTGACTCCTTTAGCAAAACTAGAAAAGCCTCAAAAGCACTCCATTTTTAAAATCATTTGATTCTACAACGATATCAAGTTCATTACGCAATAGGTTTTCAGAAAAACCTGTCGTAGCCCTCCGTCATTTCAGATAAGTAGTAGTTAGTATTCGTGCTACGTTTGTTGTCCTGCGTCAAGGCGTAGTGTGCGGTAGCTAACTGGTGCTTATCTGCATAAGCATATGATGTGATTGGATTAGGGTAGTCGTGCGACTTTGTTGGCCTGCATCAAGGGTCGTGCGGGTGGGTTTAATTCAATCAGGAAATGACGGGTTGAACTTGACTAGCGGACTATGGTTTGTTGGCCTGCGTCAAGGTCATAGGACGCTAGGGGCAAAATATTATCGGGAATTTCAAGTGTTGAAATTTGCAATGAGATTGCATACCTTCTATGAGATAGTTGGATCCCGATACCCGCTGCGAGTAAGAGTTACTCCTGGGAGAGTTTTATACATTACAATTAGCCGATCAAGTAGGTGTCTAGAAAGGTGTTAACGAGGTTACGCCTCTGGGAAAACGAGGTTTACATTAATTAGGTTCGTGCGAAAGCACGGGGGACCTCCCTCAAAGTACCGACACTGGCCTGGCTGAAAGATTGGCGAACTTGTAGTGTGTAATTAATCCCGGCTAGTCTTTCCTTTTAGGGTTTGAAGGAAGATTTGATAAAAAGCAGTGGGAGCCATCCTGATTAGATAAAATAATAACCAATCTATTCTTGCAAGAGCGCACGCTGATTGTTTTCTTCTCTCTCTCTCCTGGTAGCGACCATATCACGCCTTAATCAAGATAATAATACGGATTATTGACCGAACCCGCTTGTTATACTGAGCTGGGGAACGTTGGTCCCGCTCCAACTTATAATTGTTAGAAGACAGAGCAGGAAATTGGGGATTACCAGAATTCCCGTGCCGCCCAAACGAAGAGAGTGCATGCTGATGCATCATCTTCGGGTGTGTTCATTATACAGAACTGTTTCTCAGTATTCTTTACGTCCTGGGTATGTGATACCAGATCAGGATCCCAGATATGTAATCTGTTACATAGGGCTACAGTTAGGTAGAGAACTGAGAACGGGTGATAAGTTTCATGAGGCAGAAAACGGGGCAAGTGTTGCAGCCAAGTCTGTCGGTCACTGTCACCCTGTATTACAAATACATTGATTCTGAACGAATGTTATTAGATACCGGACCTGATATACAAAATCATATCTGTCTCTTTATTAGTAAAGAAACGATAAAATTTTGTATTGTTGGATAATGTTTTGAACATTTCCTATATCAAAAGTTGATCGGTTCAGGCACGTTATCTAAAAGCATTGATGTTCTAAATCAAACTACAGTTCTTAGTATATGGAATACACACAAGAGGAAGAGTTCAGAAATGAACGAATTCTTCTTGAGGTATTGTAGACTAGGTCATATCAATGCGACCCAACAAGCTAAATTCCAAATAGATGCATATTTAAATCTGTTTGAATTTACATCTTATGAAACTTGCCAGTCATGTCACAAAGATAAGATGACCATAGCTCCGTTTACTAAAAACAGAGAAAGAGTTAATGAACTCTTGGGATGATACATGTTGATGTATGTAGGTCCCCTGTCTACACATGCCAAGACCGGTTCTTTGTATTTCATTACATTCTATGATAATCTCTCAAGATTCAGACAAATGTTCTTGTTGAAACACGAGTCCGAACCTTTTGAGATATTCATAGAATATAAGTTAGAAGTAGAGAACCAAAATACGGGTATAAGTATTATGTCCTTTGATGTGATCAAGGAGGAGAATACTTGAGCACGGAAATCCTGGACTATTCTAAAGGAGAATGAGATTCTCTCTCGGCATTACTCCTCCGAATACACCATAGCACGATGGTATATCGGGGCGGAGCAATCACACCCTATATGATATGGTGTGCTCTATGATGAGTATTACTGAGTTACCTATTTCCTTTTAGGGGTTATGCACTTGAGAAGCTGCATACCTATTGAATAGGGTTCAAATCAAATCAGTTGCCTACCACTTCATATGTGATATGGAAAGGGAAGAGCCCATCTCTTAAGTTGCTTAAGATTTGGGGTTGTCCGGCCTATGTCTGAAAGCAAAATCCGGACAAGCTCGAGGCAAGGTCTGTAATGTAGAACTGGAAAGGTTCCAGCTATACAAACTGCAGCTGATGACTTGAAAGAACCAAAGGATTCGATAGTTACCAACGAACCTCAGCCTCTCCGCCGATCTAGTAGGGTTCCTCACCCACCTGAGAGATATTTCGGTTTCTCTATGACAGTGGGAGCGAGGATTACATCATGAGATGATGACCCAACTAGTTTCTAGCTGGCCATCAGGAGTGGGACTCTGTAAGAATGGCTGGATGTTTATCGATCTGAGATGGAATCCTTATACACCAACAAAGTATGGACTTTGGTTGCTATATCTGAAGGGTTAAATCCCCATCAGGAGCAGGTATATCTTGAGAAGATTACCTGGTGTACATGGAAAAGTTGAGACTTTCAAAGCTAGACTTGTTAAAAGTTTGCATCATTGACCAGGTATGGATAATGATGAAACCTTTTCAAGTAGCTATGCTTAAGTCCATCCAGATCCTACTTGCCACGGCTACATACCATGACTACGATATCTGGCGGTTGGGTGTCATGACAGCTTTTCTAAATGATGTTTAGAAGAGAGCGTCTATAAGTACACAGCCAGAGGGCCTCGTAGACAGTGGGAGCAGCGGATACGTGTGCAAGATGCTTTATAGGATAAAGCAGGCATCACGGAGTTGGAACATCTGTTTTGATGGATTAGTCAAAGAGTTTGACATCATCAAAATGGTAGATGAACCTTGTATAAACAAAAAGGTAGTAGGGAGTATGGTGGTGATCCTCGTAGAGTACGTGGATGACATACTCTTGATAGGGAAGTGGTTTCCTATGCTACGCTCGGTCAATCTCCGCTTATCACAATGATTCTCCATAAAGGATCAAAATGATACCTCCTAAATCCTGAGTTTTAGATCTATGAGATAGATTTAATTGGATGTTAGGATACTCACTAGTTGTTGTGAGATGGTATCAATCGATCCTGGGGAGAATCACTGGAATGGTTCCAGGGTGATAATGACGACTGAGTGTCAGTCACAGGCATTGTCTTTACCCACAGTAAAGGGACGGTATGTTGGAAGAGTTCCAAGCAAGATACCGTGACATACTAGACGATAAAGGCTGGATACATCGCTACTTAAGATGCTACCATAGAGGCAGTCTGGGTGTATATTAGTTCATAAGATGAACTTTGTTCCTACCATTGTGAGACAATGGAGTTGTGGCTTATGCCAAGGAACGCCCGTCCCATCAGAGACCCAGACATATTCTAAGGCAGTGTCACCTGATCATGGAGATGGTTGATCTCCAGGGAGATCGAGGTTAGGAGAGTAGACTCAGAGGACAACACAGCGGATCCACTCACAAAGGCCTGTTCCCAGAGAGAGACTTTTATGGGATGGTTGAGTATGAGATACTGCAACCACTGCTACAGATGGCCCTAGTGCAAGTGGGAGATTGTTAGTTATATGTATGCCCTAGAGGCCATTACTGTACATTGGATGTATATTGTAGTGGATGCTGGGACATATATAGGGAGGACTTTCTTGCTCGACATGATAGTATGCTATCTGGTAACCCTTTACCTTAACGTGTATGCTGATTGTCTCTCTGTTACATGTTGGTAAAGCCCTTAGGATCTGTACTTGACTACCTGGACTATGATGCGGATCATACTAGTGGGGACATGGTAGTCCATAAGTACATCCTTCAAAGTCCCTAGTCGTGGGTGTATCGAGACGGGGCATCGATATACCAGAGTAGACTAGCGTGTACCTTCTCGACCCATACAGATGGGCGATGGATGATCCCATATCCATTGGTGTTTGACATCAGAGATGATATACGGGTGCTCAGTAGAGACTGGATACACTGGACGGACTCGCCGAGAACTCCCAGATGGTATTATACCTCACGTCAGATGGCAGTTCTCTGGTGACACAAGTACAGAGTAGTCTGTTGACCCGAGATCGTCATAGAGTCTTGTGTGGTTCCCACTGTGCTTTGATTTCCATCTTACCACGTCCAAGAGGGCGTGCAAAACGGTGGTTTTTGGGTACAGTCCCGAGTCACATGAAGGCAATGAGCGATAGGAGGGGATTCGTCTCTCCCGGTATAGGGAGTTGATGTTGCGCTGTGTTCGATTGGCTATAACAGGAAATCCCTGGCCAGGGTTGCTGAGATTTACTGGTAAGTGTTACCAGTAGTTTCTCGAATTGTTATAGACCTCATATCAACACGACTTATCGAGCTATTGGGGTCTGACGTTTACCACCCCTAGGCGAGATATGCGACATATCAGACGATCAGACCGGACTGTACGGTAGTGTTACTGGTTGGATTCACTGGAGTGTGAGCGGGCTTGCTCGTCGATCTTCAGATCGCTCAATTCCCGGGTGGCCGTTACGTTTAGCAGACCGCTTGCGGCTTGTGGATGCTTGATATGATCATCATCTGCTGCCGGCGTATTGACGAGTCTTTAGAGTCCTACACAGAGGTTTCCTGGCTCAAGTGAAACGAAATAGGAGCGCATATGAGATATGTGCGGGACCGAGAATAATACCAGTATGTGATACTGTATTCGATTCTCGCGATGTGACATTGATCGGTTATATGCGATATAGCCGGGTTATCGAATCAAGTGTTGATTCGATAAATTGTTACTAATGATACTAGTCGGTTATATGCGATATGACCGGATCGTTAAATCAAGTGTTGATTTAATGATTTAATGCATAATTATATATTTGATATATTACTTTGCATTAACTAGTATCGGTTCACTTTAAATGGATTTTCTCGCTCGGGTGTGCACATTGTATATTCGATATAGTTTTGTGCACTTGCTTGTATCATGTTTGATGATACATGCCTTTTGGTTAAGTGTTAAGAATTAAACTATAGTTAAGTGGGTGATTAGGGTTTTTGATTTCATTTTATTCATTTATCTTTTTGGAAAAAGAAAAAGCAAAATGAGGAAAATGGTTGCTTTCTTTTGTTCATTCATGAACCTTCATGAAGACTTTGACTTTTTGACCATTTTGTCTCATGCTTAACCCTAACCACTCACTTAAACCTTAGTTAACTCTCTACATCTAACCATGGTTCAATATATGATAAGGATTGATTTTTCTTTTCTATAATGATATTCTTATCATATATTTTTTTAGCTTCTTCTTCTTCTTCCTTCAAGTGAAGAAAAGCTTGACCATCAATGGCAACTTGATGAAATGAGTGAGAAATCCAATTCTAAAGTCTACCCACTTCCTATTTCTTCATCCTCTACCTCTTGCCAAGTAGTAGAGTGTGTTTCCTTCATAAGTTTTCATGGCAAGGTGAAGGCGGAGCTTGATTTAGCGATGCCTCGACGTAGATCATCTTCGGCATGGACATCGACGACCTAGCTCGCTTATTCTTCGACGAAGCCGACGATGGAGTCCGGATTCTTTTTGGACAGCGGAGGGGACTTCGTTGCGGAGCTATGGAGGTGGAGCAACGGATCTACAAAGGTTGTATTTCCGTATCTCATAGTTAAGTGTTAACTAGTTTACTTTTCGCCTAGAAATCTAGCCGACGATCCATACACTAGGGTTTCTCGGCACCATAATTTTTGAAATTGGCATGGTTGATGCCTTGTGAGACTTCATTAGGATGCCTAGGAACCCTACAACGGTATCTAGCTTGGAACTCTTCCAACATACCGTCCCTCCACTGAGGGTAAAGACAATGTCTGCGACTGACATTCAGTCGTCCTTATCACCCTGGAATCTTTCCAGTGATTCTCCCCAGGATCGATTGATACCATCTCTCTACAACTAGTGAGAATCCTAACATCCAATTAGATCTATCTTATTGATCCATAACCCAGGATTTAGGAGGTATCACCTTGATCCTATATGGAGAATCATTGTGATAAGCGGAGATTGACCGAGCGTAGCATAGGAAACTCCTTCCCTATCAAGAATATGTCATCCACGTACTCTATGAGGATCATCACCATACTCTCTTCTACCTTTTTGTATATAACAGGTTCATCTACCATTTTGATGAAGTCAAACTCTTTGACTACCACATCAAAACAGACGTTCCAACTCCGCGATGCCTGTTTTATCGCATAAAACTTCTTGCACACGTTTCCGCTGCTCCCACTATCTAAGAAGCCCTCTGGCTGTGTACTTATAGACGCTCTCTTATAAAACATCATTTAGAAAAGCAATCATGACACCCAACCACCAGATATCGTAGTCATGGTATGTAGCAGTGGAAAGTAGGACCTGGATGGACTTAAGTATAGCTTTGAAAGTCTCAACTTTTCCATGTACACCAAGTAATCTTCTCAAGATATACTTGCTCCTGATGGGAATTTAACCCTTCAGATAAAGCAACCAAAGTCCATACTTTGCTGATGTATAAGGATTCCATCTCAGATCGCTAAGCATCCAGCCATTCTTACAGAGTCCCACTATTGATGGCCAGCTCGAAACTAGTTGGATCATCATCTCATGATGTTATCCTCGCTCCCACTGTCATAGAGAAAACCGAAGTATCTCTCAGGTGGGTGAGGAACCCTACTAGATCGGCGGAGAGGCCGAGGTTCATTGGAAACTATTGAATCCTTTGTTCTACCAAATCATCAGCTGCAGTTTTGTATAGCTGGAACTCTTTCCAGTTCTACCTCATGACCACTAATTTCATCACAAGAAATTCCCTTTCACAAAGATGGCATGTTGTGAAACAAAACATCTTTTGTTCCTCGGTTAATATTCCTATGCGTATGCTTGGGATATCCAACAAACTTCCACAGATCTGACTTTGCCTCGAGCTTGTCCGGATTATGCTTTTAGACATAGGCTGGACAACCTCAAATCTTAACAAACCTAAGATATGGGCTCTTCCCATTCCATATCACATATGAAGTGGTAGGCAACTGATTTGATTTGAACCCTATTCAATAGGTATGCAGCTTCTCAAGTGCATAACTCCCAAAAGGAAATAGTAACTCAGTAGTACTCATCATAGAGCACACCATATCACATAGGGTGTAAATGCTCCACCCCGATACACCATCGTGCTGTGGTGTATACGGTGGAGTAATGCTGAGAGAGAATCTCATTCCCCTTTAGAATATGTAGGGTTGCTAGGCACGCGCACAAGGGTCTACGAGGCATTAACCATGCCCGATTAAAATTTTAGCCGCGCCGAACAACCCAAAGCCGGATCTTTAAACTAGAGTTTATGCGAAAACTAGCATGTTAAACACTTTAACAATAAGTGAGAGGGATTACAACCTTTGTAGCTCCGTGTTGAGGTCCCTTCACTGCGATCATCGTGTCCCGGACTCTCGAGAGGCTCCACGAAGAGAAAGATGCAAGCTTGCTTCCGATCTTCGATAACAAAGATGATCTACCTTGAAGTTTCATTAACACAAGCTAACACTCACTAAATGAAGTGAACACTCTCATCTAAAGGGCAAGGGTGGATGAGGATGATGAAGTAGGATTTTTTCTCTCATTTGTTTTCACATTCTCACTCACTTTCATCACTTAGCAAAAAGCTAGAAAGCTTTTTCAAAGAAGGAACTCAAAGAAGAAGATGATAGAATCCTTTTGTGACGAATAATGAATTAAATGTAGTGGTTACAAATCTAACCAAGGGTTAAGCATGAAGGAGTTAACCTTTGTAGAAAATTAACTAGAGTTAATGGTTTGGATTGGGTTAACATAATATCTTCACAAAATATCAAGCAAAACACAAAGTCAAAGCTTCATGAAGCTTCATGGAAGCTTCATGCAAAAGCTAACCCTAATCCAAACCCTAACCAAATTTAAACCCTAAACCATTGTTAAATTTGTAACCCTAACATGTTACAATATTATATATCACATATACAATATATTTTGTAACAATAGAAAATAATACAATTAACATATATCGCATATATATCAATGTATTATCCCGTGAGAAAATGAATCTTTTAGCGAGCTAATATTAGTTAATGTAATTTAATATATCATATATATTATTATACATTAAATTATCGAATCAACACTTGATCCGATAATCCGGCTATTTCACAAATAACCGACTAATACGATGACCCGGCTATATCACATATACCCGGCCGATATCTCATATCGCGAGAATCCAATACGGTATCACATACCGCATTATCCTCGGTCCTGCACATATCACATATGTGCTCCTACTCCGTTTTGCCCGAGCCAAGAAAACTCTGTGTAGGACTCTAAAGAATCGTCAATACGCCGGCAGTAGGTGATGATCATAACAAACACCCACAAGCTGCAAGCGGTCAGCTAAACGTAACAGCCACACGGTATTGAGTGCCCGGAAGATCAACAAGTAAGCCTGTACATTCTCCTGTGAATCTAATCACTAACACTCCCGTACAGTCCGGTCTCGTCGTCTGATATGTCGCATATCTCGCCTAGGGGTGTTAAACGTCAGACTCCAGTAGCTCGATAAGTCGTGTCGATATGAGGTCTATAACAGTTCGAGAAACTACTGATAACACTTACTAGTAAATCTCAGCAACCCTGGCCAGGGATTTCCGGTTATAGCCAATTGAACACAGCGCAACATCAACTCCCTATACCGGGAGAGATGAATCCCCTCCTATCACTCATTGCCTCCATGTGATTCGGGACAGTACCCAAAAGCCACCTTTTTGCATGCCCTCTTGGACGTGGTATGATGGAAATCAAAGCACAGTGGGAATCACACATGACACTATGACGATCTCGGGCCAACAGACTACTCTGTACCAGTGTCACCGAAGAACTGCCATCTTACGTGAGGTATAATACCATCTGAGAGTTCTCGGCGAGTCCGTCCAGTGTACCCAGTATCTACTGAGGACCCGTACACCATCCTTGATGTCCAACACCGATGGATATGGGATCATCCAGCGCCCATCATATGGGTCAAGATGCGTTTACGCTAGTCTACTCTGGTGCATCGATGCCCTGTCTCGATACACCCTCAACTAGGAACAGTTATAGGATGTACTCGTCGACTACCGTGGCCCCACTAGTATGATCTCATCATAGTCCTAGTAGTCGAGTACATATCCTAAGGGCTTTATCAACATGTAATATAGAGACAATCAGAGTACATGTTAAGATAAAGTACAACCAGATAGCATAATATCATGTCGAGCAAGAAAGTCATCCTTATATATGTCCAAGCATCCATTACAATATACATCGTATGTACAGTAATGGCCTCTAGGGCATACATATAACTAACAATCTCCCACTTGCACTAGGGCCATCTGTTGTGGTATCGCATACCCAACAATTAGCTGTGGTTGAAATATCTCATTCTCAGCCATCCCATAAAAGTCTCTACTGGGAAAAAGGCCTTTGTGAGTGGATCCGCACTGTTGTCCTCTGTGTCTACTCTCCTAAACTCGATCTCCCTGGAGATCAACCATCTCCATGATCAGGTGATACTGCCTAAGAATTATATTTGGATTTCTGATAGGAAGGTAGTTCCTTGGCCAAAACCACAACTCCATTGTCACACAATGGTATGAACGAAGTTCATCTCATGAACTTATATATCCAGACTGCCTCTTTGGTAGCATCCTTGGTAACGATATATCTTGCCATTAATCGTCTAGTAAGTCACGGTATCTAGCTTGGAACTCTTCCAACATACCGTCCCTCCACTGAGGGTAAAGACAATACCTACGACTGACATTCAGTCGTCCTTATCACCCTGGAACCTTTCCAGTGATTCTCCCCAGGATCGATTGATACCATCTCACTACATCCAGTGAGATTCCTAACATCCAATTAGATCTATCTCATAGATCCAAAACCTAGGATTTAGGAGGTATCACTTTGATCCTATATGGAGAATCCTTGTGATAAGCGGAGATTGACCGAGCGTAGCATAGGAAACTCCTTCCCTATCAAGAGTATGTCATCCACGTACTCTACGAAGATCACCACCATACTCTCTACTACCTTTTTGTATATACAAGGTTCATCTACCATTTTGATGAAGTCAAACTCTTTGACTACCATATCAAAACAGACGTTCCAACTCCGCGATGCCTGCTTTATCACATAAAACATCTTGCACACGTTTCCGCTGCTCCCACTGTCTACAAAGCTCTCTGGCTGTGTACTTATAGGCGCTCTCTTCCAAATCAACATTTAGAAAAGCAGTCATGACACCCAACTGCCAGATATCGTAGTCATGGTATGTTGTCGTGGCAAGTAGGATCTGGATGGACTTAAGCATAGCATTGAAAGTCTCAACTTTTCCATGTACACCAAGTAATCTTCTCAAGATATACTTGCTCCTGATGGGGATTTAACCCTTCAGATAAAGCAACCAAAATCCATACTTTGTTGGTGTATAAGGATTCCATCTCAGATCGCTAAGCATCCAGCCATTCTTACAGAGTCCTACTCCTGATGGCCAGCTCGAAACTAGTTGGGTCATCATCTCATGATGCAATCCTCGCTCCCACTGTCATAGAGAAACCGAAGTATCTCTCTGGTGGGTGAGGAACCCTACTAGATCGGCGGAGAGGCTAGGTTCTTTGGAAACTATTGAATCCTTTGGTTCTACCAAATCATTAGCTGCAGTTTGTATAGCTGGAACCTTTCCAATTCTACATAACAGACCTTGCCTCGAGCTTGTCCGGATTTTGCTTTTAGACATAGGTCGGACAACCCCAAATCTTAACAAACTTAAGATATGGGCTCTTCCCTTTCCATATCACATATGAAGTGGTAGGCAACTGATTTGATTTGAACCCTATTCAATAGGTATGCAGCTTCACAAGCGCATAACTCCCAAAAGGAAATAGGAAACTCAGTAGTACTCATCATAGAGCGCACCATATCAAATAGGGTGTGATTGCTCCGCCCCGATACACCGACGTGCTGTGGTGTATACGGAGGAGTAATGCTGAGAGAGAATCTCATTCTCTTTTAGAATAGTCCAGGAATCCCGTGCTCAAGTATTTTCGTCCTTGATCTCATCAAAGGACATAATACTTATTCCAGTTTTTGGTTCTCTACTTCTAACTTATATTCTGTGAATATCTCAATAGGTTCGGACTTGTGTTTCAACAGGAACATATGTCTGAATCTTGAGAGATCATCAGAGAATGTAATGAAGTACAAAGAACCGGTCTGAGCATGTGTAGACAGGGGACTTTCATACATTAGCATGTATCAATCCCAAGAGTTCATTAACTCTTTCTCTGTTTCCAATAAACGGAGCTGTGGTCATCTTATCTCAGTGACATGACAGGCAAGTTTCATAAGATGTAAATTCAAACTTATTTAAATATGCATCTATATGTAACTTTAGCTTGTCGGGTCGCATTGATATGACCTAGTCTACAATGCCTCAAGAAAGATTCGTTCATTTCTGAACTCTTCCTCTTGTGTGTGTTCTGTATACTAAGAACTGTAGTTTGATTTAGAACGTCAATGCTTTTAGATAACATGCCTGAACCGATCAACTCTTGATATAGGAAATGTTCAAAACATTATCCAACAATACAAAATTATATCCTTCTTTACTAATAAAGGGACTGATATGATTTTGTATATCAGGTTCGGTATCTAATAACATTCGTTCAGAATCAATGTATTCTGGTAATACAGGGTGATAGTGACCAACAGACTTGGCTGCAACACTTGCACCGTTTTCTGTCTCATGAAACTTATCACCCTTTCTTAGTTCTCTACCTTTCTGTATCCCATGTAATAGATTACATATGTGGGATCCTGATCCGGTATCAAATACCCAGGATGTAAAGGATACTGAGAAACAGTTCTCTGTAATGAACACACCTGAAGAAGATGAATCAGCATGCACTTTCTTCATTTGGGCGGCACGGGAATTCTGCTAATCCCCAAATTTCCTGCTCTGTCTTATAACAATTATAAGTTAGAGCGGGACCAACGTTCCTCAGCTCAGTATAACAAGCGGGTTCGGTCAATACATCCGTATTATTATCATGATTAAGACGTGATATGGTCGCTACCTGGAGAGAGAGAGAAGAAAACACTCAGCGTATGCTCTTGCAAGATTAGATTGGTTATCTAATATATCTAATCAGGATGTCTCCCACTGTTTTAATCAAATCTTCCTTCAAACCCTAAAAGGAAAGACTAGCCGGGGTTAATTACACGCTACAAGTTCGCCAATCTTTCAGCCAGGCCAGTGTCGGTACTTTGAGGGAGGTTCCCCGTGCTTTCGCACGGACCTAATTAAAATAAACCTCGTTTTTCCAGAGGCGTAACCCCGTTAACACCTTTCTAGACACCTACATGATCGTCTAATTGTAATGTGTAAAACTCTCCCAGGAGTAACTCTTACTCGCAGCGGGTATCGGGATCCAACTATCTCATAGAAGGTATGCAATCTCATTGCAAATTTCAACACTTGAAATTCCCAATAATATTTTACCCCTAGCGTTATATTACCTTGACGAATGCCAAACAACCCATAGTCCACTAGTCAAGTTCAACTCGTACATTTCTTGATTGAATTAAACCCACCTGCATGACCATTGACGAATGCCAAATAACGCCGTACGAATACCCTAATCCAATCTGCATCATATGCATAAGCAGATAAATACTAGTTAGCTACACTACGCCTTGACGAATGCCAAACTACCGCAGCACGAATACTAAGTAGTACTTATTTGAAATGACGGAGGGCTACGACAGGTTTTTAAGAAAACCCTTTGCGTAATGAACTTGATATCGTTGTAGAATCGAGTGATGTTTAAATGGAGTGTTTTTGAGGCTTTTCTAGTTTTGCTAAAGGGGTCACTCCCGGTGAAGGGATCGTCGGCCCTTTCCTCATCGAATAAGGTGCAGGATATTTCACAAATACCACTATGCAAAGCAAGAACTATAGAAACAATCAAAAGACAAACCGAGTTTGTAGCATCTGCTAGTTGCACTAAAGAGGTCACTCCCGGTGAAGGGATCTTGGCTCTTTCCTTATCGAATAAGGTGTTGGATGTTCTACAAGAAACACCGCTATGCAAAGCAAGAACTAGAGCTACCAGTTTTTAAACAAGTTTCTACAACATCTTTAGGTTTCTTTTAGTTTCATTAATCTCATTAATGAAGTCCCATTTTGTTATGCTTCACAAGCATTTCCTTTGAAACGAAATCTGCAATATAACATATATCTCATATATATAATATAAACATTCGTCTCAGACAGTAATATGATCTCATCACAGAACATTGCAGCAAAAGAACATATATGAAATATTGGATATACAAGGACGTCCTTGTTTTCAATACGTGCCTGTATAAAACACGGATTCCACGGTCGCGATGAATAGCCAAACCCACATCCCTAGACCCCTACGAGAGCGGCAAGAAACACTGCCAATTCTAGGGTTAGGAGACCCGGTCTCGACTCCTCGAGATGGTCTCCCACTGGACCCTAGAACCCGGTTACCTGTGCTCCCCGCCTTGGGTCTACCTAATGCGGAAAAGTAAATAATATACAATGGTGACATCATCCTCAGCCCGGAAGTGCCCCAATAAAAGAATATTACATACTATTGAATTTTACATGAATGAAAAAGAAAAACTGTCATCTCACATAAAACCCCCGGCTATTCAAAACGCGACGATCCAATATAACATATCACAGCAACACATAATATCTCATATCATCAACGTAAGCAAGTATGCGTATCCCGATTGTCGTTGATGTATAGCAACGAAGCTGGCGATGTAAGTCGATGTACAACACCCCACGACTTGCGGGGAGGCGGAAATATGAAAAACGATCTTGTTCTTTGCTTAAACATCGACTAACCGCACGAATCGAAGCTAAACGATAACTAACAAGAAACATAGAAGTTCTATACTACTATGTTTAGGGATTATACCTAACAAATCGTGTCCTTCGTCTTTGCGAACTCCTCCTCCTCCTCGGCCTTCTCGAAGTAGTAGACGATCCACCCGAGAGCTTTACTCCAAGCTTAGCCTCTAAACTTGAGGCAACTAACCTTCTTTAAGTGCTAATCAAAGAAGCTAGGTGATATAGAGTGAAGGTTATGGTGTAATTAGTCTAACTAATCCTTGTACTCAACACATGAGAGGGGAGGATTAGGGTTTGAAGAGGGAGAGCTTGAGGAGAGAGAAGGTGAAGATAATTATGAAGTGAGAAGAATGAGTTATCATAATATATATCAAGCATTTCTTTTTATCAAGAAAAGAAAAGAAAAGAATTTAACAACCATGCTTGATAATATCTAGTGATGATTCACATCCATGAGTCATTAAGCATTTATGATGCATTAATGACATGGATGAATCATCCATATGACTCACTAATCACATTCATTGTATATGCCACCTAAACCTCCTTAGTCACCATCTTCTAGAAGCTTCTCGCGCAATTACGAGAACGCCCCTCCTTTCCGCAAAAATACGGAAAAACTTTAGACTGTATAAATCCAATAACCGGATACCAGTAACTGGCTTAAACCAAAGCCGACTGGTAAAAACTGTCCGAAAGTCGTACGTGCGTAAACACACGTATGCGTCCGAACCCTTGTCGTAAAACCATACGACCTCTATATCGTTTCGCCTGGAGTAGGGAAACTCTCTGTATGGGACTCTAGAGACTCGACTACTACGCTGGCAGTGGGTTTAACCACAGACAGCAAGTGGCACTAGCTGTACGTAACGGTCCCCAGGTAGATGTCGATAAGAAGGCCGATGAGGAAACCCATCCGAACTCCTACAGAGCCTGATGTGACAATCTCCATACAGTCCGGTCCGTTCGTCTTAGACTATCGCATATCGGGCCTAGGGGGCGGCAAGCGTCAGTCCCCTAATAGCGGTATAAGTCGTGTCGGAGGGAAGCCCATTACACCCTGAGAAACTACTGGAACCTACCAGCAAATCTCGCTTGCCCTGGCCAGGGACTTTGCGTAATGGCTCTCTGACACAGCGCGATATCAACCCCCAATACCGGGAGAGACGAATCCTGTCTAACCGCCACTGCTACCTGTTTGTACGAATCCTTTGAGCCGTGGTAGGGTAGCAATCTAAGAACAGTGGGACACACTCGAGGCGAAGTAGCAGTGTCAAGTCTGCGTACTATGCTGTACTCATGTCACCTGGGAACTGTTCACTGACGACTGGTATAAAACCAACCAACAGTTCCCTGTGAGTCCTATCCGGTGTACCCGTAACCTAACGAGCACCTGCATACTATCTCCAGTACGATGTACTGACGGCTGTAGGACAGACCATTTCCCTAACTGGGATGAGAAGCGTACACACTAATCTTCTCCGGAGTATCGATGCCCTGTCTCGATAATCCAACGACTAGGGACCTGAATAAGGATGTGCTTGTAGACTACCCAGCCCCCACTAGTGTGACTGCCATCACAACGCTGGTAGTCAAGCAAGATCCTAAGAGCTCTTTCAATACGTATACTCACATATTAAGATAGAAAAACCAAGTAGCATACTACCATGTTTAGCAAGACTGTTATATACATGTGAATATCCCAAGCTTCCATTAAGTAATATACAAACTAGTATGATACAGTAATGGCCTTCTACGGCATAAACACTAACAATCTCCCACTTGCACTAGGGCCATGTACTGGCGTATCGAAGACCGATGATCTCGAGTAGCCTCTCGAACTGAATCTGAGGTAGGGCCTTTGTGAATGGATCAGCAATGTTCTCTTCAGAAGCAACTCTCCGAACCTCGATCTCCTGACGATCAATGATCTCCCTGATCAGGTGATACCGCCTTAAGATGTGTCTGGACTTCTGATGGGACCTTGGTTCCTTTGCTAAAGCTATAGCTCCGTTGTTGTCGCAATACAGAGGTATTGGATCAACTATGGTAGGAACCACCTGAAGTTCTGTTAGGAACTTCTTCATCCAGACTACTTCTTTTGCGGCATCGCAAGCAGCTATATACTCTGCTTCCATCGTTGAGTCAGCAACGGTGTCCTGCTTGGAGCTCTTCCAGCACACCGCCCCTCCATTGAGGGTAAAGACATAACCCGACATGGACTTGGAATCGTCCTTATCACTCTGAAAGCCGGAATCAGTAAAGGCTTCCAACCTGAGGTCTTTTCCGCCGTAAACCAAGAACATCTCCTTAGTCCTTCTCAGGTACTTGAGAATGTTCTTTACTGCTATCCAGTGCTTCTCCCCTGGGTCTGACTGATACCGGCTTACCACGCTCAGTGCGTAAGCTACATCTGGTCTGGTGCACAACATCGCATACATTATAGAGCCTACCGCAGAAGCGTAGGGTATAATAGACATGCGTTCCCTTTCCAAATCAGTCTTGGGTGACATCTCTTTGGAGAGGGTGATTCTGTGACAAGCCGGTAGATTACCGCGCTTAGAATCTTCCATACTGAATCTTTTCAGTACAGTGTCGATATACCTGGACTGCGAAAGTCCCAACATCCTCTTGGATCTATCACGATAGATTCGGATCCCCAGAATGTAAGAGGCATCACCCAGGTCTTTCATGGAGAACCTGTGTGACAAGAATCCTTTGACAGATTGTAGCATAGGAATGTCATTTCCTATCAATAGAATGTCATCCACGTATAAGACGAGGAATACGACACTTCTGGCTACAACTTTACTATATATGCACGGTTCATCTGGATTTTTGATAAAGTCATATTCTTTGACTGTCTCATCAAAACAGATGTTCCAACTCCGCGATGCCTGCTTTAGTCCATAAATGGACTTAAGCAGCTTGCATACTTTCCCGCTGCTCCCACTCTGATTGAAACCCTCTGACTGATCCATATAGACGCACTCTTCTAAATTTCCATTAAGAAAAGCCGTCTTTACGTCCATCTGCCAGATTTCATAATCATGGAAGGCAGCAATAGCAAGATGGACCCGAATGGATTTGAGCATAGCCACTGGAGAAAAAGTTTCGTCATAGTCCAAACCAGGTCTTTGACGAAAACCCTTTGCAACAAGTCTAGCCTTATAGGTTTCCACCTGTCCATCTACACCAATCTTTTTCTTGAAGATCCATTTGCATCCTATGGGTTTTACCCCATCTGGAGCAAAGTCCAAAGTCCATACTTTGTTGGTGTACATGGACTCCATTTCGGTCCGCATTGCATCTAGCCATCGTACCGAGTCGCCGCTCTGGATGGCCTGCTGGAAGTCAGTAGGTTCATCATCATCTATGATGCAATCCTCTCTATCCCCATCTATGAGAAAACCGTAGTATCTCTCAGGCGGATGAGACGACCTACTACTCCTGCGGAGGGGTGCGGGAATGTCCTGTTCTTCTTGAACTACCCGTTCTACCAAACTTTCAGTAGCAGTTTGTGGTTCTGGAATTTCTTCTAGTTCTATTTCGCTCCCACTCTTCTGATTTTCCAAAAATTCAGTTTCTAAGAAGCGGGCATGACGAGAAACAAAAACCCCTTGTTCCTCTGCGTAATAGAAACAATATCCCATAGAGTTCTTTGGATATCCTACAAACTTACACTCTACTGAGCGTGCCTCGAGCTTGTCCGGATGCTGCTTTTTTACAAAAGCTGGACATCCCCATGTCTTCAGGTACTGAAGATAGGGTTTCTTCCCGCTCCACATCTGATATGGTGTGGTAGGCACAGTTTTGGTTGGAACTCTGTTCAAAAGATATGCCGCTGATTCTAGCGCATAACCCCAGAAAGATCGTGGTAACTCAGCATTACTCATCATGGATCGTACCATATCCAATAGGGTTCGATTCCGTCTCTCCGATACACCGTTATGCTGTGGAGTGTATGGAGGAGTAAGCTGAGAGAGAATCCCTTTCTCTTTTAGGTAACCTACGAACTCGGCACTCAAGTATTCACCACCTCGATCAGATCTAAGTGTCTTGATACTTTTGCCGGTTTGGTTTTCTACTTCATTCTTATACTCTCAGAATTTCTCAAAAGCCTCGGATTTATGTTTCATCAGATAAATGAATCCGTATCTTGAGTAATCATCCGTGAAAGTAATGAAATAGGAAAAACCACCTCTTGCATGTGTAGACATTGGACCACATACATCGCTGTGTATGAGTCCTAAGAGCTCGCTCGCTCTTACTCCTTGTCCAGTGAATGGAGTCTTTGTCATCTTTCCTTTAAGACAAGATTGACAAGTGTCATAAGTTTGATATTCGAACGAGTCCAAATGTCCTTCTCTATGCAACTTAGTCAACCTTCTCTCATTGATGTGACCGAGTCTACAATGCCATAAGAAAGCTTTATTTAAATCTGGAGACTTTCTTTTTAGTGTGTTCTGGACATTGAAAATTTGGAGTTGGTTTAAAACATATATACCGTTATTTAGTGTACCGGACCCAATCAAACCATGATTAAGGTGGATGTTAACAACATCTCTTACAAACGTGAAATCATAACCTTTATTTGATAACAAGGAAACTGATATGATATTACACGTTAAGCTTGGTACAAAAAAACAGTTATGTAAAACCAAAATGTGTCCACTCATCAATCCTAGGTGATAATCCCCGACGGACGCAGCTCCCACGCTAGCTCCGTTAGCAACCTTTAGGGTCATATCACCTTCCTTCAGCACTCTACGGTTTCTCAGTGCCTGCAATGAATTGCAAATATGAGATCCTGATCCGGTATCCAATACCCAGGAAGTAGAGTTGATCGACAGACAATTCTCAATTACAAACACACCTGAAGTCGAAGCCACAGCTTGCTTCGGTTCCTGGTTCTTGGCGTTCCACGCCTTGCAATCCTTCTTCCAGTGCCCTTTCCTGTGACAATGGAAGCACTCATCCTGGCCAACTACCGGTACCGCAAACTTTTTCTTTCCCTTCCCTCCCACCTTACTAACACCTCCTCTAGGTTTGTTGGCGGCCTTCTTCTTCCTTCCTTTGGCCCTAGCCTTGGACCCGGAAGAAGATGCACCGCTAACAAACATAGCGGGTGTTTCCCTTGCTTTCTGCAAGGTGCCCTCTGCACTCCTTAACATGTTCAGGAGTTCCGGAAGTTCAACTTCTTTTCTTTGAAGGTTGAAGTTCAGGATAAACTGGGCGTAGGTGGGAGGAAGGGACTGGAGAATAAGGTCTGTATAGAGCTCATTATCCAAAGTCGTCCCAAGGTCTGCGATCTCTTCAATATAGCCGATCATCTTTAGGACATGTTCTCCTACCGATGACCCGACCGCCAACCTCGCTCGAAACAAGTTCTTAGAGGTCTCGTATCTTGCTATACGAGATTGCTCTCCAGAAAGTTCCTTTGTATGGAGAAATATGCCATCTAGGTTCATATCCTCGTGCTTCCTCTGATGTTCATTGTTCATTGAGGCAAGCACGATGCACTTGGCTTTCGCGCAATCTAAATCCCAGGTTTTGCGGATTTCCTTATCCGCATTGCTGGATTTGGGACCAGGGACAGCAGGTGCCGTAGCGGTGAGGACGTACCCCAATTTGTCATAGGTCAAAGCCATTTTGACATTCCGCAGCCAATCTTTATAGTTTGGCCCTGTCAGTATATTTTTCTCTAAAAGTAACTTAAGTCCAGTCATTTTCAGGGTCGCTGCTATTAGGAGAGAGAGAAGAAAACTCTTTAGCATGATGCTCTTGCAAGTTTAGAGTGGTTTTTAGTTTATCTAAACTGGATGGCTCCCACTGTTTCTCGAATCCTTCCTCAAACCATAAAAGAAGAATTAGCCAGGACTATTCTCACCGTACAATACTTGCTTAACCGTTCAGCCAGGCCAGTGTCGATACTTCGAGGGAGGTTCTCCAACGCTTTCGTGAAGTTCCTTAATTAAATAACCTCTTTTCTCTGGGGGCGTAACCCCGCTGACACTTTTCTCGACACCTACTTGGTTTATAGCATTGATCGTTAAGTGACGAATATCCTGATAAGTAGCATATACTCACAGTAGGATCGGGATCCAAATATCATCATATGATAATGTTGAAGGAATCCTACCAACATTCATCAAACTCCAAATGGTATGCATCTCCTTGCAAATTTCAGTTTCTTTAGAAATTCCCGATATAGGTTTTTGCCCCATGCTCTTATGACCTTGACGTAAGCCAACAAATCATAAGTCACATGTCAAGTTCTGCCCATCATTATCTTGTTAATTTGAACCCACCCGTATATACCCTTGACTTAAGCCAACAAGGTAATGCGACTGTCCCAAACCAACACATCTATCTCTGCAACAAATGAATACCCAGTAGCTACCAAACACTATGCCTTGACGAAAGCCAACAAACATAGCTTGAATACTACTGACTATCCATAAGAAATGACGGAGGGCTACGACTGGTTTTGGCGAAACCGTGAACGTAGTGAACTTGATATAACCGAAGGAACCTGATAGCTTTTAAAAGGAGTGGTTAAAGCTCCGCATTTAAAAATATCTGTTTTTAAAATTAACCGAGTGGTTTCTTTTAAATTGTTCCAACGATTTAAACTTTGGTTTGTTTTTCTTTGCATTATAGATAATGCGTCCCATCATTAACCTATCATTGCAGAAAACAACGAAAATACAACGTCCTCTTATGCCATCCGCATTCGCCACGGGGTCCCGTCATCACCCGTTAGGTTACTTAACTAACGACAGAGCGGGGGCTGGGCTAGCGCGGGTGAAAAACATAAGTGACGTCTAAATAGCTATCATATATAGATATTGTACATTCGTCAGACGCAATAATAGGCATTCCAGATCACAGATGAACTTTATTGGATTTGCAAGTAATCCGTGTTTGTTTTGAGCCTGCAACAAAAGACGGATTACACAGTTGTGATGAATAGCCATTACCCCACCCAAGACCCCAACGGGTACGGCAAACTACCCGCCCGGCAGTTTGTGCACCCCACCTTGGGTCTGTCCTAGGAGCAAAAACAGTAAAATGAAATAATACAACGGTGGCTACAACCGCAACCTGGATGTGCCCCGCAAAATAATATTACAACAAATTACATTTATATCAAATGAATTAAATAATAACCCATCACATAACCCCGGCTATACATCACAACAGTCCAACACAGTTCATATCCACAAACAGTAAAAACCATTACAGAAATGTGCAACCCTCTGCCAACCGACATACTAGCAGTTAGGGGAGGTTTACGAACACATTATACAAACACAGATATAATCCAACAAGCAAATACTGTATAATTTCGATCGATTAAACACTTTTAATTTTGCTGCAATACTTCTCTGTAAATCTGAAACCTGAGCAAAAATAAAAACTTCCAGAAAATACCAAATATCACAGAGAAGCAACACAGGAAATTTGGGTTCCTGAATCGCCAACTCGGCGGCGGAAGCGCGGCGGATCGGTGCGATCCGCCGCGGTTCCACGGCACTTTAGACGATTCAGGGGCCCAAATTTCTTGGGTGTTCTTCTACTGTCTTTTTAAGCTTTCTGAACCTCCCTGAAAAATTTTAGGACTTCATTTAAAATTCGACAGAAACTTGTGATTTCGGGGTTTTCCGGTTTCGTTTTTTCCGTTCGAAATTCATATAAATTTGCAAGTAAGTTATTTATTGTTTAGCGAGGCTCTGATACCACTGTAAGTCGATGTACAACACCCTACGACTTGCGGGGAGGCGGAAATATGAAAAACGATCTTGTTCTTTGCTTAAACATCGACTAACCGCACGAATCGAAGCTAAACGATAACTAACAAGAAACATAGAAGTTCTATACTACTATGTTTAGGGATTATACCTAACGAATCGTGTCCTTCGTCTTTGCGAACTCCTCCTCCTCCTCGGCCTTCTCGAAGTAGTAGACGATCCACCCGAGAGCTTTACTCCAAGCTTAGCCTCTAAACTTGAGGCAACTAACCTTCTTTAAGTGCTAATCAAAGAAGATAGGTGATATAGAGTGAGGGTTATGGTGTAATTAGTCTAACTAATTCTTGTACTCAACACATGAGAGGGGAGGATTAGGGTTTGAAGAGGGAGAGCTTGAGGAGAGAGAAGGTGAAGATAATTATGAAGTGAGAAGAATGAGTTATCATAATATATATCAAGCATTTCTTTTTATCAAGAAAAGAAAAGAAAAGAATTTAACAACCATGCTTGATAATATCTAGTGATGATTCACATCCATGAGTCATTAAGCATTTATGATGCATTAATGACATGGATGAATCATCCATATGACTCACTAATCACATTCATTGTATATGCCACCTAAACCTCCTTAGTCACCATCTTCTAGAAGCTTCTCGCGCAATTACGAGAACGCCCCTCCTTTCCGCAAAAATACGGAAAAACTTTAGACTGTATAAATCCAATAACCGGATACCAGTAACTGGCTTAAACCAAAGCCGACTGGTAAAAACTGTCCGAAAGTCGTACGTGCGTAAACACACGTATGCGTCCGAACCCTTGTCGTAAAACCATACAACCTCTATATCGTTTCGCCTGGAGTAGGGAAACTCTCTGTGTGGGACTCTAGAGACTCGACTACTACGCTGGCAGTGGGTTTAACCACAGACCGCAAGTGGCACTAGCTGTACGTAATGGTCCTCAGGTAGATGTCGATAAGAAAGCCGATGAGGAAACCCATCCGAACTCCTACTGAGCCTGATGTCACAATCTCCATACAGTCTGGTCCGTTCGTCTTAGACTATCGCATATCGGGCCTAGGGGGGCGGCAAGCGTCAGTCTCCTAATAGCGGTATAAGTCGTGTCAGAGGGAAGCCCATTACACCCTGAGAAACTACTGGAACCTACCAGCAAATCTCGCTTGCCCTGGCCAGGGACTTTGCGTAATGGCTCTCTGACACAGCGCGATATCAACCCCCAATACCGGGAGAGACAAATCCTGTCTAACCGCCACTGCCTCCAAGTGCTCGGGACTGCACCCAACTGCTACCTGTTTGCATGACTCCTTTAAGCCGTGGTAGGGTAGCAATCTAAGAACAGTGGGACACACTCGAGGCGAAGTAGCAGTGTCAAGTCTGCGGACTATGCTGTACTCATGTCACCTGGGAACTGTTCACTGACGACTGGTATAAAACCAACCAACAGTTCTCTGTGAGTCCTGTCCGGTGTACCCGTAACCTAACGAGCACCTGCATACTATCTCCAGTACGACGTACTGACTGCTGTGGAACAGACCATTTCCCCAACTGGGATGAGAAGCGTACACACTAGTCTACTCCGGAGTATCGATGCCCTGTCTCGATAATCCAACGACTAGGGACCTGAATAAGGATGTGCTTGTAGACTACCCAGCCCCCACTAGTGTGACTGCCATCACAACGCTGGTAGTCAAGCAAGATCCTAAGAGCTCTATCAATACGTATACTCACATATTAAGATAGAAAAACCAAGTAGCAGACTACCATGTTTAGCAAGACTGTTATATACATGTGAATATCCCAAGCTTCCATTAAGTAATATACAAACTAGTATGATACAGTAATGGCCTTCTAGGGCATAAACACTAACAGGCGATACACCACATATTACGCTTACGGTCACAGAAAAGAATGTGTAAAACTACAACAGTTGGAATCCACAACCTCTTTAGACATCGCATGCCTAACCAAATGAATTCCTTAGACATCGCATGCCTAACAATTATAAACCCCGCATTTTAGTCTCATTATCGAAACCTCTTTTCAATATCAAGTCGGGCAATTCAACAAGATTCCCGACATCGTGATCGAATGCTCGTCGCAAACTTTAGTAGACGGTCGCACCCCCGGATGCCGTCGTCGAAGTGCACTAAGGCGGAACACCGCTGCCGCGAGCATCCGAACGGATGCTTTTGGCGACGGGGTTCTCCTACAGTCACTTGGTCGGGGCTATGGGGCGTGGCTGTCTATTAAGTTTACCCAGCGAGTATCCGCGTATGCTACGTGATTTCGACGGACTTTTGATCACATCAAAATTCCGTAGCAACCGATCATCTGAGACTGAACTGCTATGTTTATAATATTCAAATCAGTTATCTCATAACTATATGTGGATTCCAAATATTGTATCACATTCCAGATAAATAGACTATGTTAAACTTTCCGATCGAATAATCAAACATCCAAGATTTCCCCAATTTTTGAAAAATTTTCCGACAGGGGAAAAAATGAGTTTTTGATATCCGGTCGAACTTTTTAACAGTTTCTAAAAATTATTCGGAAAAAATTAAACGAAGTTAAATTATCTGATCGAATCAACGAGTCGCCAATATAACCCTAGAAAACTCAACACTTGAGTGGAATTAAAAAATTCCCAGAAAAAAATAACAAGAAAGGCCCTAAGAATAAATATATGAAATTCTAGGGACTAATTCATAATTTTGGACGCGGAACCGCCGCCAAATCCTTGGTTTGGCCGCGGTTCCGCGGTCATGTGAGCGAATTAGTGGACCGTACTTCACAGTAATACTTAGTTTTTCCTGCTTGTTTTTCTGAGCATTTTTAATTCAGAAAAAACCACATTTTTAGAAATTGTACAGAGAAGGGTTTAATCGGGGTTATCCGGGTTCGATCAGACTTTAAACTTCGTCCAGACTTCGCTTAAAGCTCTAGCTTGGTTTTGATACCACTGTAGGGTTGCTAGGCACGCGCACAAGGGTCTACGACGCATCAACCATGCCCGATTAAAATTTTAGCCGCGCCGAACAACCTAAAGCCGGATCTTTAAACTAGAGTTTATGCGAAAACTAGCATGTTAAACACTTTAGCACTAAGTGAGAGGTATTACAACCTTTGTAGCTCCGTGTTGAGGTCCCTTCGCTGCGATCATCGTGTCCCGGACTCTCGAGAGGCTCCACGAAGAGAAAGATGCAAGCTTGCTTCCGATCTTCGATAACAAAGATGATCTACCTTGAAGTTTCATTAACACAAGCTAACACTCACTAAATGAAGTGAACACTCTCATCTAAAGGGCAAGGGTAGATGAGGATGATGAAGTAGGATTTTTTCTCTCATTTGCTTTCATATTCTCACTCACTTTCATCACTTAGCAAAATGCTAGAAAGCTTTTTCCAAGAAGGAACTCAAAGAAGAAGATGATAGAATCCTTTTGTGATGAATAATGAATTAAATGTAGTGGTTATAAATCTAACCAAGGGTTAAGCATGAAGGAGTTAACCCTTGTAGAGAATTAACTAGAGTTAATGGTTTGGATTGGGTTAACATAATATCTTAACAAAATATCAAGCAAAACACAAAGTCAAAGTTTCATGAAGCTTCATGGAAGCTTCATGCAAAAGCTAACCCTAATCCAAACCCTAACCATGTTTAAACCCTAAACCATTGTTAAATTTGTAACCCTAACATGTTACAATATTATATATCACATATACAATATATTTTGTAACAATAGAAAATAATACAATTAACATATATCGCATATATATCAAAGTATTATCCCGTGAGAAAATGAATCTTTTAGTGAGCTAATATTAGTTAATGTAATTTAATATATCATTTATATTATTATACATTAAATTATCGAATCAACACTTGATCCGATAATCCGGCTATTTCACAAATAACCGACTAATACTATGACCCGGCTATATCACATATACCAGGCTGATATCTCATATCGCGAGAATCCAATACGGTATCACATACCGCATTATCCTCGGTCCCGCACATATCACATATGTGCTCCTACTCCGTTTTGCCTGAGCCAAGAAACCTCTATGTAGGACTCTAAAGAATCGTCAATACGCTGACAGTAGGTGATGATCATATCAAACACCCACAAGCTGCAAGCGGTCGGCTAAACGTAACAGCCACCCAGGTATTGAGCGCTCAGAAGATCGACAAGAAAGCCTGTACATTTTCCTGTGAATCCAATCAGTAACATTCCCGTACAGTCCGGTCTCGTTGTCTGATATGTCGCATATCTCGCCTAGGGGTGGTAAACGTCAGACCCCAGTAGCTCGATAAGTCGTGTCGATATGGGGTCTATAACGGTTCGAGAAAGTACTAATAACACTTACTAGTAAATCTCAGCAACCCTGGCCAGAGATTTCCGGTTATAGCCAATCGAACACAGCGCAACATCAACTCCCTATACCGGGAGAGACGCATCCTCTCCTATCGCTCATTGCCTCCATGTGATTCGGGACAGTACCTAAAAGCCACCTTTTTGCACGCCCTCTTGGACGTGGTATGATGGAAATCAAAGCACAGTGGGAATCACACAAGACTCTATGACGATCTCGGGTCAACAGACTACTCTGTACCAGTGTCACCAGAGAACTGCCATCTAACGTGAGGTATAATACCATCTGGGAGTTCTCGGCGAGTACGTCCAGTGTACCCAGTCTCTACTGAGCACCCGTACACCATCCTTGATGTCCAACACCGATGGATATGGGAGCATCCATCGCCCATCATATGGGTCAAGATGCGTATACGCTAGTCTACTCTAGTGTATCGATGCCCTGTCTCGATACACCCTCGACTAGGAACAGTTATAGGATGTACTCGTCGACTGCCGTGGCCCCACTAGTACGATCACATCATAGTCCTAGTAGTCGAGTACATATCCCAAGGGCTTTATCAACATGTAACATAGAAAAAATCAGAGTACATGTTAAGATAAAGTACAACCAGATAGCATATTATCATGTCGAACAAGAAAGTCCTCCCTATATATGTCCAAGCATCCATTACAATATATATCGTATGTACAGTAATGGCCTATAGGGCATACATATAACTAAATGAATAGTCCAGGATCAATGTATTCTGGTAATACAGGGTGATAACTACCAACAGACTTGGCTGCAACACTTGCACCGTTTCTTTTTCATGAAATTTATCACCCGTTCTCAGTTCTCTACCTATCTATAGCCCATGTAACAAATTACATATGCAGGATCCTGATCCGGTATTTCATACCCAAGACGTAAAGGATACTGAGAAACAGTTCTTGTGTAATGAATGTTAGTGTTTATGCCCTAGAAGGCCATTACTGTATCATACTAGCTTGTATATTACTTAATGGAAGCTTGGGATATTCACATGTATATAACAGTCTTGCTAAACATGGTAGTATGCTACTTGGTTTTTCTATCTTAATATGTGAGTGTACGTATTGATAGAGCTCTTAGGATCTTGCTTGTCTACCAGCGTTGTGATGGCAGTCACACTAGTGGGGGCTGGGTAGTCTACAAGCACATCCTTATTCAGGTCCCTGGTCGTTGGATTATCGAGACAGAGCATCGATACTCCGGAGTAGACTAGTGTGTACGCTTCTCATCCCAGTTGGGGAGATGGTCTGTCCCACAGCCGTCAGTACGTCGTACTGGAGATAGTATGCAGGTGCTCGTTAGGTTACGGGTACACCGGACAGGACTCACAGGGAACTGTTGGTTGGTTTTATACCAGTCGTCAGTAAACAGTTCCCAGGTGACATGAGTACAGCATAGTCCGCAGACTTGACACTGCTACTTCGCCTCGAGTGTGTCCCACTGTTCTTAGATTGCTACCCTACCACGGCTCAAATGAGTCTTGCAAACAGGTAGCAGTTGGGTGCAGTCCCGAGCACTTGGAGGCAGTGGCGGTTAGACAGGATTCGTCCCTCCCGGTATTAGGAGTAGATATCGCGCTGTGTCAGAGAGCCATTACGCAAAGTCCCTGGCCAGGGCAAGCGAGATTTGCTGGTAGGTTCCAGTAGTTTCTCAGGGTGTAATGGGCTTCGCTCCGACACGACTTATACCGCTATTAGGGGACTGACGCTTGCCGCCCCCCTACGCCCGATATGCGATAGTCTTGGACGAACGGACCGGACTGTATGGAGATTGTCACATCAGACTCAGTAGGAGTTCGGATAGGTTTCCTCATCGGCCTTCTTATCGACAACTACCTGGGGACCGTTACGTACAGCTAGTGCCGCTTGCGGTCTGTGGTTAAACCCACTGCCAGCGTAGTAGTCGAGTCTCTAGAGTCCCACACAGAGAGTTTCCTATTCCAGGCGAAACGATATAGAGGTCGTATGGTTTTACGACAAGGGTTCGGACGCATACGTGTGTTTACGCACGTACGACTTTCGGACAGTTTTTACCAGTCGGCTTTGGTTTAAACCAGTTACTGGTATCCGGTTATTGGATTTTTACAGTCTAAAGTTTTTCCGTATTTTTGCGGAAAGGAGGGGCGTTCTCGTAATTATGCGGGAAGCTTCTAGAAGGTGGTGACTAAGGAGGTTAAGGTGGCATATGAAATGATTGTGATTAGTGAGTCACCTTGATGATTCATAGAAGTCTTTTGTCATTATAATGAATCATCACAAGATATTTTCAAGCATGGTTGCTAAATTCATTTCTTATTCTTTTCTTCATAAAAGAAATGCTTGATATATATATTCTTGATTCACTATTCTCTTATCATTATCATCTACGCATTCTCTCTCCTCAAGCTCTCTCTCTTCAAACCCTAATCCTCACCTCTCATGTATTGAGAACTAGGATTAGCTAGACTAAACAATCCATAACCCTCACTCTATCTCATCTATCTTCTTTGATTAGCAATCCAAGAAGGTTAGTTGCCTCATGTTTAGAGGCTAAGCTTGGAGTTTTGCTCTCGGGTGGATCGTCTACTATAAAGAGAAGGCCGAGGAGGACGAGGAGATCGTAAAGACGAAGGACTTGGTTCGATAGGTATAATCCCTAAGCATAGTAGTCTAGAACAACTATATGTTTGGTTAGTTATCGTTTAGCTTCGATTCAAGCGGTTAGTCGATGTTTGTTCACTAAACAAGTTCGTTTTTGAAAATTCCGCCTCCCCACAAGTATTGGGGTGTAGTACATCGACTTACAGTGGTATCAGAGCCTCGCTAAACAATAAATAACTTTATTGCAAATTTATACGAATTTCGAACGGAAAAACGAAGCCGGAAAACCCTAAAAATATTAGTTTTCTGTCGATTTTAAAATGATGTCCTAAAATTTTTCAGGGATGTGCAGAAAGCTTGAAAAGCATCCAGTAGAACACCCAAGAAATTTGGGCCCATGACTCGGCTAAAGCGCTGCGGAAACGCGGCGGATCCCACACGATCCGCCGCGGTTCCGCCGCCGAGTTGCCGAGTCATGATCCCAAAATTCTTGTGTGGGTCCCCTGTGATATTTTTTGTTTTCTGGAATATTTTATTTTTGCTCAGGTTTCAGATTTACAGAGCAGTATTGGAGCAATATTAAATACGTTTAATCGATCGAAATTGTACAGTATTTGCATATTGGATTATATCTGTGATTGTTTAATGTGTTCGTAAACCTCCCCTAACTGCTAGTATGTCGGTTGGCAGGGGGTTGCACATTTCTGTAATGGTTTTATCTGTTTGTGCATATGAACTGTATTGGACTGTTGTGGTGTATAGCCGGGGTTATGCAATGGGTTATTATTTAATTCATTTGTTGTAAATGTAATTTGTTGTAATATTATTTTTGCGGGGCACATCCAGGTTGCGGTTGTAGCCACCGTTGTATTATTTCATTTTACTGTTTATGCTCCTAGGACTGACCCAAGGTGGGGTACACAAACTGCCGGGCGGGTAGTTTGCCGTACCCGTAGGGGTCGAGGGTGGGGTTATGGCTATTCATCACAACTGTGTTATCCGTCTTTTCTTGCAGGCTCAAAAGAAATACGGATTGCTTGCAAATCCAATTAAGTTCATCTGTGTTCTGGAATGTATATCATTGCGTCAGACGAATGTAAAATATCTATATATATGATAGCTATTTTGACGTCACTTATGTTTTACACCCGCGCTAGCCCAGCCCCCGCTCTGTCGTTAGTTAAGTAACCTAACGGGTGATGACGGGACCCCGTGGCGAATGCGGATGGCATAAGAGGACGTTGTATTTTCGTTGTTTTCTGCAATGATAGGTTAATGATGGGACGCATTATCTATAATGCAAAGAAAAACAAACCAAAGTTTAAATCGTTGGAACAGTTTAAAAGAAACCACTCGGTTAATTTTGAAAACAGATATTTTTAAATGCGGAGCTTTAACCACTCCTTTTAAAAGCTATCAGGTTCCTTCGGTTATATCAAGTTCACTACGTTCACGGTTTCGCCAAAACCAGTCGTAGCCCTCCGTCATTTCTTATGAATGGTCAGTAGTATTCAAGCTATGTTTGTTTGGCCCTTAGTCAAGACATAGTGATTGGTAGCTGCTGGGGTATTCATTTGTTGCATAGATAGATGAGTTGGTTTGGGAAACTCGTATTACTTTGTTTGGCCCTTAGTCAAGAGTATTACGGATGGGTTCAAATCAACAGGATAATGATGGGCAGAACTTGATATGTGACTTATGATTTGTTGGCCCTTAGTCAAGATCATAAGAACATGGGGCAAAAATATATATCGGGAATTTCTAAAGAAACTGAAATTTGCAAAGAGATGCATACCATTTGGAGTTTGATGAATGTTGGTAGGATTCCTTCAACATTATCATACGATGATATTTGGATCCCGATCCTACTGTGAGTATATGCTACTTATCAGGATATTCGTCACTTAACGATCAATGCTATAAACCTAGTAGGTGTCCAGAAAGGTGTCAGCGGGGTTACGCCCCCAGAGAAAAGAGGTTATTTAATTAAGGAACTTCGCGAAAGCATTGGAAAACCTCCCTCGAAGTATCGACACTGGCCTGGCTGAACGGTTAAGCAAGTATTGTACGGTGAGAATAGTCCTGGCTAATTCTTCTTTTATGGTTTGAGGAAGGATTCGAGAAACAGTGGGAGCCATCCAGTTTAGACAAACTAAAAACCACTTTAAACTTGCAAGAGCATCATGCTAAAGAGTTTTCTTCTCTCTCTCCTAATTGCAGCGACCCTGAAATTGACTGGACTTAAGTTACTTTTAGAGAAAAATATACTGACAGGGCCAAACTATAAAGATTGGCTGCGGAATGTCAAAATGGCTTTGACCTATGACAAATTGGGGTACATCCTCACCGCTACGGCACCTGCTGTCCCTGGTCCCAAATCCAGCAATGCGGATAAGGAAATCCGCAAAACCTGGGATTTAGATTGCGCGAGAGCCAAGTGCATCGTGCTTGCCTCAATGAACAATGAACATCAGAGGAGGCACGAGGATATGTCCCTAGATGGCATATTTCTCCATACAAAGGAACTTTATGGAGAGCAATCTCGTATAGCAAGATACGAGACCTCTAAGAACTTGTTTCGAGCGAGGTTGGCTGTCGGGTCATCGGTAGGTGAACATGTCCTAAAGATGATCGGCTATATTGAAGAGCTCGCAGACCTTGGGACGACTTTGGATAATGAGCTCTATACAGACCTTATTCTCCAGTCCCTTCCTCCCACCTACGCCCAGTTTATCCTCAACTTCAATCTTCAAGGAAAAGAAGTTGAACTTGCGGAACTCCTGAACATGTTAAGGAGTGCAGAGGGCACCTTGCAGAAAGCAAGGGAAACACCCGCTATGTTTGTTGGCGGTGCATCTTCTTCCGGGTCCAAGGCTAGGGCCAAAGGAAGGAAGAAGAAGGCCGCACCCAAACCTAGAGGAGGTGTTAGTAAGGTGAGAGGGAAGGGAAAGAAAAAGTTTGCGGTACCGGTAGTGGGCCAGGATGAGTGCTTCCATTGTCACAGGAAAGGGCACTGGAAGAAGGATTGCAAGGTATGGAACGCCAAGAACCAGGAACCGAAGCAAGCTGTGGCTTCGACTTCAGGTGTGTTTGTAATTGAGAATTGTCTGTCGATCAACTCTACTTCCTGGGTATTGGATACCGGATCAGGATCTCATATTTGCAATTCATTGCAGGCACTGAGAAACCGTAGAGTGCTGAAGGAAGGTGATATGACCCTAAAGGTTGCTAACGGAGCAAGCGTGGGAGCTGCGTCCGTCGGGGATTATCACCTAGGATTGACGAGTGGACACATTTTGGTTTTACATAACTGTTATTTTGTACCAAGCTTAACGTGTAATATCATATCAGTTTCCTTGTTATCAAATAAAGGTTATGATTTCACGTTTGTAAGAGATGTTGTTAACATCCACCTTAATCATAGTTTGATTGGGTCCGGTACTCTGAATAACGGCATATATGTTTTAAACCAACTCCAAATTTTCAATGTCCAGAACACACTAAAAAGAAAGTCTCCAGATTTAAATAAAGCTTTCTTATGGTATTGTAGACTGGGTCACATCAATGAGAGAAGGTTGACTAAGTTGCATAGAGAAGGATATTTGGACTCGTTCGAATATCAAACTTATGACACTTGTCAATCCTGTCTCAAAGGAAAGATGACAAAGACTCCATTTACTGGACAAGGAGTAAGAGCGAGCGAGCTCTTAGGACTCATACACAGCGATGTATGCGGTCCAATGTCTACACATGCAAGAGGTGGTTATTCCTACTTCATTACTTTTACAGATGATTTCTCTAGGTTTGGACATGTCTTCTTAATGAAGCATAAATCCGAGGCCTTTGAGAAATTCAAGGAATACAAGAGTGAAGCGGAAAACCAAACAGGCAAAAGTATTAAGACACTGAGATCTGATTGTGGTGGAGAATACTTAAGTGCCGAGTTTCTAGGTTACCTAAAAGAGAAAGGAATTCTCTCTCAGCTTACTCCTCCATACACTCCACAGCACAACGGTGTATCGGAGAGACGGAATCGAACCCTATTGGATATGGTACGATCCATGATGAGTAATGCTGAGTTACCGCGATCTTTCTGGGGCTATGCGCTAGAATCAGCGGCATATCTTTTAAACCAGGTTCCAACCAAGACTGTGCCTACCACACCATATCAGATGTGGAGTGGGAAGAAACCCTGTCTAAAACATTTTAGGACATGGGGGTGTCCAGCTTTTGTAAAAACGCAGCATGTGGACAAGCTCGAGGCACGCTCAGTACTGTGTAAGCTTGTAGGATATCCAAAGAACTCCAAGGGATATTATTTCTATTACGCAGAGGAACAAAAGGTTTTTGTTTCTCGTCATGCCCACTTCTTAGAAACTGAATTTTTAGAAAATCAGAAGAGTGGGAGCGCAGTAGAACTGGAAGAAATTCCAGAACCACAAGCTGTTACTGAAAGTTTGGTAGAACCAGAGGTTCAAGAAGAACAGAACATTCCCGCACCCCTCCGCAGGAGTAGTAGGCCGTCTCATCCGCCTGAGAGATACTACGGTTTTGTCATAGATGGGGATAGAGAGGATTGCATCATAGATGATGATGAACCTACTGACTTCCAGCAGGCCATCCAGAGCGGCGACTCGGTACGATGGCTAGATGCAATGCGGACCGAAATGGAGTCCATGTACACCAACAAAGTATGGACTTTGGACTTTGCTCCAGATGGGGTAAAACCCATAGGATGCAAATGGATCTTCAAGAAAAAGATTGGTGTGGATGGATAGGTGGAAACCTATAAGGCTAGACTTGTTGCAAAGGGTTTTCGTCAAAGACCTGGTTTAGACTATGACGAAACTTTTTCTCCAGTGGCTATGCTCAAATACATTCGGGTCCTTCTTGCTATTGCTGCCTTCCATGATTATGAAATCTGGCAGATGGACGTAAAGACGGCTCTTCTGAATGGAAATTTAGAAGAGAGCGTCTATATGGATCAGCCAGAGGGTTTCAATCAGAGTGGGAGCAGCGGGAAAGTATGCAAGCTGCTTAAGTCCATTTATGGACTAAAGCAGGCATCGCGGAGTTGGAACATCTGTTTTGATGAGACAGTCAAAGAATATGACTTTATCAAAAATCCAGAAAAACCGTGCATATATAGTAAAGTTGTAGCAAGAAGTGTCGTATTTCTCGTCTTGTACGTGGATGACATTCTATTGATAGGAAATGACATTCCTATGCTACAATCTGTCAAACGATTCTTGTCACAAAGGTTCTCCATGAAAGACCTGGGTGATGCCTCTTACATTCTGGGGATCCGGATCTATCGTGATAGATCCAAGAGGATGTTGGGACTTTCGCAGTCCAGGTATATCGACACTGTACTGAAAAGATTCAGTATGGAAGATTCTAAGCGCGGTAATCTACCGGCTTGTCATGGAATCACCCTCTCCAAAGAGATGTCTCCCAAGACTGATTTGGAAAGGGAGCGCATGTCTATTATACCCTACGCTTCTGCGGTAGGCTCTATAATGTATGCGATGTTGTGTACCAGACCAGATGTAGCTTACGCACTGAGCGTGGTAAGCCGGTATCAGTCAGACCCAGGGGAGAAGCACTGGATAGCAGTAAAGAACATTCTCAAGTACCTAAGAAGGACTAAGGAGATGTTCTTGGTTTACGGCGGAAAAGACCTCAGGTTGGAGGCCTTTGCTGATTCCGGCTTCCAGAGTGATAAGGACGATTCCAAGTCCATGTCGGGTTATGTCTTTACCCTCAATGGAGGGGCGGTGTGCTGGAAGAGCTCCAAGCAGGACACCGTTGCTGACTCGACGATGGAAGCGGAGTATATAGCTGCTTGCGATGCCGCAAATGAAGCAGTCTGGATGAAGAAGTTCCTAACAGAACTTCAGTTGGTTCCTACCATAGTTGATCCAATACCTCTGTATTGCGACAACAACGGAGCTATAGCTTTAGCGAAGGAACCAAGGTCCCATCAGAAGTCCAGACACATCTTAAGGCGGTATCACCTGATCAGGGAGATCATTGATCGTCAGGAGATCGAGGTTCGGAGAGTTGCTTCTGAAGAGAACATTGCTGATCCATTCACGAAGGCCCTACCTCAGATTCAGTTCGAGAGGCTACTCGAGATCATCGGTCTACGATATGCCAGTACATGGCCCTAGTGCAAGTGGGAGATTGTTAGTGTTTATGCCCTAGAAGGCCATTACTGTATCATACTAGCTTGTATATTACTTAATGGAAGCTTGGGATATTCACATGTATATAACAGTCTTGCTAAACATGGTAGTATGCTACTTGGTTTTTCTATCTTAATATGTGAGTGTACGTATTGATAGAGCTCTTGCTTGTCTACCAGCGTTGTGATGGCAGTCACACTAGTGGGGGCTGGGTAGTCTACAAGCACATCCTTATTCAGGTCCCTGGTCGTTGGATTATCGAGACAGAGCATCGATACTCCGGAGTAGACTAGTGTGTACGCTTCTCATCCCAGTTGGGGAGATGGTCTGTCCCACAGCCGTCAGTACGTCGTACTGGAGATAGTATGCAGGTGCTCGTTAGGTTACGGGTACACCGGACAGGACTCACAGGGAACTGTTGGTTGGTTTTATACCAGTCGTCAGTAAACAGTTCCCACGTGACATGAGTACAGCATAGTCCGCAGACTTGACACTGCTACTTCGCCTCGAGTGTGTCCCACTGTTCTTAGATTGCTACCCTACCACGGCTCAAATGAGTCGTGCAAACAGGTAGCAGTTGGGTGCAGTCCCGAGCACTTGGAGGCAGTGGCGGTTAGACAGGATTCGTCCCTCCCGGTATTGGGAGTAGATATCGCGCTGTGTCAGAGAGCCATTACGCAAAGTCCCTGGCCAGGGCAAGCAAGATTTGCTGGTAGGTTCAGTAGTTTCTCAGGGTGTAATGGGCTTCGCTTCGACATGACTTATACCGCTATTAGGGGACTGACGCTTGCCGCCCCCCTAAGCCCGATATGCGATAGTCTTGGACGAACGGACCGGACTGTATGGAGATTGTCACATCAGACTCAGTAGGAGTTCGGACGGGTTTCCTCATCGGCCTTCTTATCGATAACTACCTGGGGACCGTTACGTACAGCTAGTGCCGCTTGCAGTCTGTGGTTAAACCCACTGCCAGCGTAGTAGTCGAGTCTCTAGAGTCCCACACAGAGAGTTTCCTATTCCAGGCGAAACGATATAGAGGTCGTATGGTTTTACGACAAGGGTTCGGACGCATACGTGTGTTTACGCACGTACGACTTTCGGACAGTTTTTACCAGTCGGCTTTGGTTTAAGCCAGTTACTGGTATCCGGTTATTGGATTTTTACAATCTAAAGTTTTTCCGTATTTTTGCCGAAAGGAGGGGCGTTCTCGTAATTATGCGGGAAGCTTCTAGAAGGTGGTGACTAAGGAGGTTAAGGTGGCATATGAAATGATTGTGATTAGTGAGTCACCTTGATGATTCATAGAAGTCTTTTGTCATTATAATGAATCATCACAAGTTATTTTCAAGCATGGTTGCTAAATTCATTTCTTATTCTTTTCTTCATAAAAGAAATGCTTGATATATATCTTCTTGACTCACTATTCTCTATCATTATCATCTACACATTCTCTCTCCTCAAGCTCTCTCTCTTCAAACCCTAATCCTCACCTCTCATGTGTTGAGAACTAGGATTAGCTAGACTAACAATCCATAACCCTCACTCTATCTCATCTATCTTCTTTGATTAGCAATACAAGAAGGTTAGTTGCCTCAAGTTTAGAGGCTAAGCTTTTGGAGTTTTGCTCTCGGGTGGATCGTCTACTACAAAGAGAAGGCCGAGGAGGACGAGGAGATCGTAAAGACGAAGGACTTGGTTCGATAGGTATAATCCCTAAGCATAGTAGTTTAGAACAACTATATGTTTGGTTAGTTATCGTTTAGCTTCGATTCAAGCGGTTAGTCGATGTTTGTTCACTAAACAAGTTCGTTTTTGAAAATTCCGCCTCCCCACAAGTATTGGGGTGTAGTACATCGACTTACAGTGGTATCAGAGCCTCGCTATAACAATAAATAACTTTATTGCAAATTTGTACGAATTTCGAACGGGAAAAACGAAGCCGGAAAACCCTAAAAATATCAGTTTTCTGTCGATTTTAAAATAATGTCCTAAAATTTTTCAGGGAATGTGCAGAAAGCTTGAAAAGCATCCAGTAGAACACCCAAGAAATTTGGGCCCATGACTCGGCTAAAGCGCCGCGGAAACGCGGCGGATCCCACACGATCCGCCGCGGTTCCGCCGCCGAGTTGCCGAGTCATGATCCCAAATTCTTGTGTGGGTCCCCTGTGATATTTTTTGTTTTCTGGAATTATTTTATTTTTGCTCAGGTTTCAGATTTACAGAGCAGTATTGGATCAATATTAAATACGTTTAATCGATCGAAATTGTGCAGTATTTGCATATTGGATTATATCTGTGATTGTTTAATGTGTTCGTAAACCTCCCCTAACTGCTAGTATGTCGGTTGGCAGGGGGGTTGCACATTTCTGTAATGGTTTTATCTGTTTGTGCATATGAACTGTATTGGACTGTTGTGGTGTATAGCCGGGGTTTATGCAATGGGTTATTATTTAATTCATTTGTTGTAAATGTAATTTGTTGTAATATTATTTTTGCGGGGCACATCCAGGTTGCGGTTGTAGCCACCGTTGTATTATTTCATTTTACTGTTTATGCTCCTAGGACTGACCCAAGGTGGGGTACACAAACTGCCGGGCGGGTACTTTGCCGTACCCGTAGGGGTCGAGGGTGGGGGTTATGGCTATTCATCACAACTGTGTTATCCGTCTTTTCTTGCAGGCTCAAAAGAAATACGGATTGCTTGCAAATCCAATTAAGTTCATCTGTGTTCTGGAATGTATATCATTGCGTCAGACGAATGTAAAATATCTATATATATGATAGCTATTTAGACGTCACTTATGTTTTACACCCACGCTAGCCCAGCCCCCGCTCTGTCGTTAGTTAAGTAACCTAACGGGTGATGACGGGACCCTCGTGGCGAATACGGATGGCATAAGAGGACGTTGTATTTTCGTTGTTTTCTGCAATGATAGGTTAATGATGGGACGCATTATCTATAATGCAAAGAAAAAACAAACCAAAGTTCAAATCGTTGGAACAGTTTAAAAGAAACCACTCGGTTAATTTTAAAAACAGATATTTTTAAATGCGGAGCTTTA